>OX637703.1:19097559-21878981 GCA_951802165.1 Adalia decempunctata
TTTTTATAGTATATGATACAAAGTGATCATAAATGAGATGATTAGAATTCAACCATACTTCTAGAATGAAAGAAATCATAAAGATATTTCGAAACTAAACGATGTAAAATGATCTTGCAACGAACATAACCTAAAAATCAATGAAATGTACCATTGTCTAATCCAACGAAATGGAAATTAGCCATTTATTTTAATGATCATCTAAATTTAAACCAAACTTGAGATCTTGGTTGTGAATTGGAGAAAGTTTCTATCAAAATTATTCCTGTAAGATGATTATTAAGGTCCAATGAACCGAAAGCTGATAAAGAGGATTAATCAATGTCAAAATATCAAGTTTAGAACTACCAAAAGTGGACTTTCAGAAAGTATTTCGGGATATATTAATAAGTATAAGGTCTTCAATGATTCAGTAAATGGATTTTTGCCATCACTAGAAGGAATGATTAATTTATGAACCCCTATCGAAAACTTGGTAAAATGTTTTACTTATTGATTTTCGAACCTAACCTTCCATGCAACAAAAAATAGCATTTGGGCTGGGTTTCTGATTAAAAATATCATCGTGAAACTATTTTTGGACTAGAATAAACGAAGGTATTCCTTGAAAATAATGGAAATAGAAGAGACATTTATAAGGGGCGAACTGACTAACATTATAATTGGAAATAATTTTTTCGCCATGAAAATACACAGTAATCATTTCACTAACCTGCTAGCTGTTTTCTTAATAAAAGAGCTGACTGTGGTTCTGACATTAATTACAGATTTAATTTTGAACTAAATTGAGAAACAAACACTTCAGAAAGATGGCCGGTTGACTTCGTAAATTCAATTCTAGCAGCATTGAAATCAAACCCAAACATATGTTATTTCCGGAATTGTTCGTCGCTTGGCTAAGGTTTTTATGGACGTGACATCTCGTGTCCAATGTTTAGACTAACCCAAAACTCACAAGGAAAACTGTACAAATTACAGATTCCACCCTGTAATCTACAGACTTCTATCACATATGTAACTGGACATACAAGGAAGCATTCAACAGATGTCACCGGGTCACCCTGAGTATTGAAGAGCCTTACAGTGACTTATCTTTTTATCACAGAACACGAGACTGTGTAGGTCATTTCATCAGAATAAAAATAATAAATATTTATTTTATTTACATGGAATTCATACTCATTGACCTAGAATATCTATGTTCATACTGGATTAAAAGAATAGTATAATGGGTAGTGAACATTCTTCGCAGTCTAATGCTGCCGGAAAAAGGCAGGGAGGTCATGATGCAAATTCAAAATTTTCGAATTTGCGAAGGCAAAATACTATAGCAAATCCTGGGGGTTCTTCTACAGAGTACGACGTTGATGGTGTTGCTGGAAGACCCAGATCAACCTCCCCAGGACCTAGTCTATGTAGCGATGTAGATCTTCCGTATATAAGTTACACTGTCAACAGACCGATAGGAGGTTTGTATTCTTGAGAACTATAAGGTTTTAGTTGGATGAGACATAGATATCTTACTCCTGTTAGCTAAGATTGTGATCGACATCTGAGGTTGACTAGTTAATACAACGAGACTTTTGAAAAGTGCTCAACAGTGTGTAGACAAATAACGTAATGTACATTTCACAAATTCTTTTTAAGCTAAAATATGCCGTTGTAGATTCTCCAAAGCTGCAGAACAAGCAGCTTCTCAAAACCAAATCTGCTCCGAGGAAAATACCTCAAAAGCAGCCAAAAAAGATTCCTCATAGCATAGTTTTAGTTAATCCCGCCCAAGGTGGCCCTAATATCGAAAAAGATCCAGATATAGAAAGACTACAGAGTATACCGATGTTTTTGCCGATAATGAGGGCCACTTTGAACCTACCGGCAGCTAGGGATCCAGAAGTTCTGGAAAGATTAGATCCAGCTCCCCTCCTCAGGTTGTGTGCCAGATATCAAAGTCATTTGACAGCTTGCGCGAACTTGGTTGCGGTTGAGCAGAATGCACTCAGTAACAAAATAAGAGAGGTACCTTAGTATACAATAACCACATTATTCTATTGAAAATTCATCACTTTTTTAGACTGACGGTGACATAATGAGAATATTCAATGCAGCAACTGAGAAACAAAAGAAATTCGCCAAATATGCTGAGAAATTGAGTAAAATACACGAACTTTCTTCACAACTGAACAAGTGCCATATGTTATTGAATGAAGTTTTGGAATCGATGGAAACTCTAAATAACCATCTTGATGTAGATGATAGACTGGAGCCGTTTATATGGACTACTGGATGAGTTTAACTTCCAGTTTTTTGTTGTGATTGATCTTATCTTTAACTGTAGGAATTGCCAACTTCTGATCTCATGATTTTAACAAATAGCAAGATTGCAATTTCTAGTTATTACCTATTGAAGGAACAGTTCTGTGATTTGCAAGTATTTTCATCTATTCAGTTATTTATTTTCACGTCGAAATCATAAAACTAGTAACTATAATATGTATATCATCTTTTTGAACATGATTTTGGATATCATGGATTCACATCGTGAAAACGGCTGTTACAAGATGAGGCCAGTAGGAGTTCTAAATACATTCGTATGTTCTGTAATCATTGCTTTGGTGAATAAATCTATGACAGCACATATTGTTCTATGTTTGTTACCCAAGTTTTGAGGGTTAATCATAGAACTTCCATTAATATAGAATGATCATAGACCCAAGGAGACATCCATAGAATTATAAATATAGAATTTGAGCATAGTGGCTAATAAGTATACAAAAGTGTGGCAATCGTTCCCCTTAAAACCAGGGTCAGTCATCGCTATACGCATGCCTAGGGAGAAGAGAAGGGACATGTAAATTATGTAACCATGGATACCATTTGTGGCTCAACACAGACTGCATCAGCTGATCGCCACGATGTCCCTATTTTCCCACTCTCCGCTATAGCACATGCTCTATAGTCTCACTGACTCTAGGCAGAGCCTTCTAGATGCTTCACTTTTAATTTCAAGAATCAAATTATAGGTATAGAATTATGTGGAGACATCTCATTCGAGAATTGGTGATGCCAAAATTTCAGAAATAAATCCAAATTTCACTTTTTCTACAAGATATCCCGATGACAATGCTGTTCAAAATGTCGCTAGTATCATAAAATTAATGAACTGGCCACAGATTCAGAAAACGGTGCTGCTATAACGTGCCCATTCAAACAGGTAATCGTTATCATCGTGCCTTTAGTAGATCCAGTAATTCTTTGTATCTGGAAGCCAAGCTGTTTTGACCTTGCTATCTATGAATTTGAACATTCATATTATTATACCATACCCATGTGAATTTTGTAGATGTGAATGACAAAACACTTACTCTTAAATCAATGATTTTATTTTTGTATAAATAACATATACATATACCTTCCAGCGTTCGAAAAAACACTCAGTAGATCTTAATACAAATCAGCTCGAAAAATAAATACAGATTTCTTAGTTCTTATTTACAAAGTCCACACCTTTTTGGATGTTCTTCTTCAATTCTGGGATGGCTTCCTTCAACAAACCTTCTTCGAATGGAGACAATTTACCCAAGCCCAGATTCTTTTCCAAACCGTTTTTGCCCAACAAGAGGGGTGTCGAGAAGTAAGATGCTTCAGTGACGTTGGACTCGACGAAACCACATTCAATGACATTGCTCTCTCCTTTTAAGGCTCTGATGAGGGAGATCGTAAACCTGGCTCCTGCATAAGCCATTGAGAGAGTTGCGGAACCTGCTCCTGCCTTAGCTTTCACAACCTTTGAAAAATATGAACATATTGAAAATACACAGAAAATTCATGGTGGTTGTTAGAATATATTTTCCACTAGCATCGTTCTATTTGTGAAGCATTGTATCAGGAATATGAATGAGTCAGTTGGCCATGACATTCTGACACATTTCACCATGCTTATTGTTAGGTTATAGCATTGAGTTTAAATATACATAGAGACACAGCCCAGTTCAACGATTTGAAGCTAAACTGTTAGGACTTGCTATAATTTATTTTATCATAGTGTACGAGAAATAAGCTTGGGGCCGGAGAATGTTGGGACGTGTTTTAATTTATTTCATCATAGTGTACATGTTATAATTTTTGAAGTATGTTGTCGTGGTTATAACAAAGGAGTGAGTCGTACATAAAAGGTTGTCAAAAATAAAAGATCGTCAAAAAGTCACCTTTCAAATTATTATCATTTACAAATAAAAAGCAATTCAACATAAACCTTGTGTAGTTCCTTCACCGTTCCATAGATGGATCAGTGTGTTTCAGAGAAGCGAAAATTTTTACTCCCGCATCTGGCGGTAAGTAGCTGAACTATAAGGCACTATTTCCGAAGCTGAATGCGATGACGATCAGGACTGGCATATGGAAATGTGGGATGTTCAGTATTTCATCACCTGATTTTTTTGATGCAATAAAACGACAATTATTTTTGATCCTTCATGAATATAAAATACTGATGTATGAAAAAATAAGTGCATGCAATTTTTTCTTCATTCACAAGTATTTATAAATAGATTTTCTATGAATTTTTAAAAATATTTAATTTTTTATGAACAACGGGATGCTTCTGTGTCGAGATTCCTTTGTTTTTTTTTCTGTCCCCTGTACAGCTTCACTCTAATCAGTTGTCTCAACAAATGAATCCTGTGCTTTTCAAATTCTGGAGTTAACGGAGAGTTCCAATCTTCTATAAATTCATTTTTTTTTTAATTTTCCTAAAATATACCTTTGAAATCATATCTTTTCTGATTTTGTGACCATAATTTTCTTTATGACCAACAGCGCTTTCCTCATCAAATGTTTGAAATCGGTTGAGGGAATTCTCAAATGTATCCGATTTCGATTTGCAATATATATCCAATCATTACCAAGCTTATTCAAATCATCAATGAGGAGTGCTTTTTCGCACTTACCGCATTTGTTTTTTTTGGCGATGTTCCTCATCAAATGCGATTTAGTTGGATTCTAGGGTATTTAGGGGTTCAATTAACTCTTTATCCCTTATACACCCTCACTAGGCTCACCGTTGCCTGAATCCGCAGAAGAAATGGTCGAATCTGTCCAATCAACCACATCAATGGGCCTACTTTCAGATTCTCCCATTGTACCCAGGTCGAAATCATTGTCGTCTTGGCAGTTAGAATTATCGGAACATTTTTGAAGACAACCAGTCATGACCGACTGCAACCCAAATCTGAAGCATCGAGCTGAGGGGTTTGGATCATAACCTCTACGCTGTCTTATTTTGGAGAATGAATTCTCGATTGGGTCCAGGTTGAGCCGACTTTTTATCAAATATGGAAATGTTTCCTTCGTCTCCTCCCACAATTGAAGGATGCTACTGATGGTTTGTATCAAACCATTGAAACAATAGGGAATATTTTTCCCAACTGTCCAAGACTTAATGAATTCAATTGATTCCGTCAGAGTTTGTATTGCTGATGGCTGATAATTTCCCTCAAATTTTCCATTCGAATTGAGGCAGTCGAAAAGATCATTCATTTTCAGAATGAACTGAGCAGTTGAATCGGCACTTCTCGACCTCAGCTCACCAGTTGCAATGACTGTTCTCATAGCCGAATATAAAGTTCTGATGAAAATCTGCATGGCCAATTTAACCTTCATTTTCTGGGAGGCGTTTGGATTTATGTGGTTTTCAGTTACCTTCAAGAGAGTACGAGAAAGACAAATTCTTTTCATCGATTAAGTACGTTTCTTAGATGTCTCTCCATGAAAAATTTTCACCCCTCTTTTCCTACCTGAGAACACTCCTTTGGAGAAATTCATGGCTAATAGTTCATCATTATTGAATCACACCGTTTGTAACGAATTTGGACGAATCCGACCCTGCCTACGATTCATAGAACTAGAGGAAAATAAATCTCCTACAGATTTCGATAAATGAGTAGTGACAAAATGGATCGGACGAATATAGTTCCTTTAGTAGCTACTATGTGCCGCCACTTAAGTTGGCAAATTGGCAAGTAAACTGCCAAAAATTTGTGCATCAAATCAATGAACTGGGTTGTGTCTCTATGTATATTTAAACTCAATAGTTGCGTTCGTTATTACCAATCCGGAGAGAAAACGGACACAGAACATCTAATAAATACGGATCTCTCTCTCTCCTCTCTTTCAGCCAGAGAGAGAGAGATCCGAATTATTGGATGTTCTGTGTCCGATCCGTCTCCGAAAGGGAATACCGAATGCGCCTATTGGTTATAGCTAGGAGCATAGAATGACTGGAGAGAAGGCTCCCCTACGAAAATGAACTGCCAAAAACGTCCGAACTTGTCAGTTCGCCGCATGGTCACGAGATGGCGACAACGTCGTTCCATCCTACAACATGGCTATCCTTAATAAAATTATCTTTAATGGTTATTCGTTGTTATTACTTATTAGGTCCCATTTATTACTATATCATAATATATATTCTTTTGAAAGAAAGCAATACATACTTTTTTTCGTAAATCCGACAATATAATGCACGTGTAAAGAAATGGCTACAAGGATCAGATTGAATATAGGAAGAAAAATCTGTTTCCCGCTCCGAATCTAAGTGTTAGCAGAGGGAATGTAAAGTAAACGGCGTACCATACAATTCTGCGTATAATACACGAGAATAGATAAAACCTCTGTCTTCCCGTATAATAATAATAATACTTACCTGAATGTTCGCTTTTTCCGATAAGGATATTGTTTTGACAAATTTATTACCGATCACAGACTTCCCATAAAATTGCGCATAAAAAGTTGATTAGAATAAAGCGATGATATGTCATCAATATTGTCTATGTTATGATTTATGGCCATTTTCAATTAAAAAGAAGCATAAATGTATCAATAACAATGACAGCCACATTATATTCTTTGCAATTGTA
The DNA here is from genome assembly GCA_951802165.1 of Adalia decempunctata. Taxonomy (NCBI): domain Eukaryota; kingdom Metazoa; phylum Arthropoda; class Insecta; order Coleoptera; family Coccinellidae; genus Adalia; species Adalia decempunctata. The sequence continues at coordinate 19,104,474 of OX637703.1, forward strand.
GCGCCATAGAACAAAATATCTGACATGTTACTGAATAAAGGATCTCAGCGTTATCTATCGGGCGTCACACGAAACTCTAACCTCCGCCATTATTGGCAGTTCAAAATGATCTGTCGAGCGTATGAAGCCTTCCCTCCAGTTATTCTATGCTCCTAGGTTATAGTATGGTTATAGTCAGAGAACTAAGCGACGTTGTCCCCTCTACATAGAGGTCGTAGTAATTACGTATTTATCAAAATGTTTATTTACTTTAGGAAAATAAAATAAAATGATTTTGAGAAAATATTATGTGAATTCAATAATTCCAAAGACCTGGTGAATGTTGGAGAAACTTTTTTCTCTGTTAATACCAGAAATATTTCATGTATTATAAACATGGTTGAAAGATTCAGTTATGCTTTTTTCTTGTACGGAAATCAAGTATCGAGTGTTGAAATTTTACTGAAAAATAATGGAAAGAATAGTCCCTTACTTTGTGATAGTTCATTCGAAAAAAGAATAAAAGTACTTGAATAACACAACAGAAAAAACTTCTAAACAAACAGACGGACCTATGGAATTCCCCACTTTTCTCAAGAGTTAAGCCAACAGAACACATTTTAATAAAAGGTAGTAGTACTACGAAACCTGTGTCACAGTTAAATCTCAAAAAACTAAGTCCATTTCCAAAGTTGAAAAAGAGTAAATAGAAATTAGCATTCGCAACAACAACTCTCCGAATTATTTGACATTTCACTAGTGCCAACCTGCGTCAGTTTTGAGTAAAAAAAACTTGATAAACCTAAATCTTGGCCAACCTAGATACATGAAAACAACAAAGTTTCCGTGGGTTCTGAAAATTTTAACTTATGTACCGAGTAATGTATTTTTGCGAGGAAATCCATTTGCCATAATTTAGAGAGCATAGAAATGATCCAAAGAGTAGGAAATTGGGTGCTTAAGATGTCTAGAATATGTTTTTAGACATTTTACCTCAACCTGAGCGAAAATCAATGGTCTATTTTCTCTCGGTAGCAAGGCTATGGAAAATATTAAGACTTTTTTAGTCTTGCCTATTGCATAAAACAAAATGAAAATATAGAAATAATGTATGGTTAATGTTGTTGATTTTTTCCTCTCTTTATGTTTCAAGGTTTACTTATTTTATCTGTCATGTGTCAAATTTTGACAATCACCATGGTTATCTGAATGCTTAAAAAAGCAACAAGAATTAATTTTCCAAAGTTCCATTTCACATTTTCCCATAATCATATTTTTTTTGTACTCACCTCTGTGCCAGCCTCTTGTATCCTCACAGTCAGAGGCTTCAACTCTTCTGTCGAAAAACTAACAGAGGGTTTTGCTTGTGAGATGACTGGTATGATGGTAACACCAGAATGTCCACCGATGACTGGAATTTTAACATCCAATGGGTTGAGTCCCTTGGCTTCCGCAACAAAAGTGTTTGCTCTGACGATGTCCAGAGTGGTAACTCCAAAGATTCTCTTGGGATCGTGCACACCAGCCCTTTTCATCACTTCAGCGGCGATAGGCACAGTGCTGTTCACTGGATTTGAAATGATGGCAATTAAAGCTTTAGGGGCTACTTCAGCCGCTGCTTTGGCAAGATCCCGGACAATGCTGGCATTTGTGTTGAAAAGGTCATCTCTAGTCATACCTGGTTTTCTTGGGACACCAGCAGGGATTACAATAATGTCAGCACCTTTGAAGCTGTCTTTCAGCTGGTCAGGGCCCATGAAACCCTTCACTTTGGCTGGTGTCTCGATATGTGATAAATCGGCTGCTACACCGGGTGTATGGACAATATCGTAAAGGGACAACTCTGTGATCATGGGGCATTGTTTCAAGAGTAAGGATAAAGGCTGTCCAATTCCGCCAGACGCACCAGCAACAGCTACTTTAACATTGTTCTGGAAAGAATTGTAACATCTGGTAATTTCAAATCATCACATATATGGCTTCGAACTTTTCGTTCAATACATATCAATTAATAATTTATATTTAGCTTTGTTGAAACCATCCATTTATAGTTGTCCAAGTGAATAAAATGGATATAAGTATATAACGTGGATAAGTTTTGACCTCTTGACTTAGGTCATGATCGTTCTTATTAAAATCAAGTAGTAAATTTTTTAAATTTTACCTGATTGGACGAGCTGAAGTTGCGGCTCGAAGCCAAGGATTTTCTGAGCATTCTGGAGAACATATTTGTGGTTTTTTTTGTATAAAATTAGGAATTCGTATAACCTTAAGACGACCTTTGGCTCAAAGCTTTTCAATTAGGCATGAAGTTAGGAACGATTAACGATCGAGCGATTACGAATTGACCTTGGGAATTTTCCGATTGACATTTGATTGGATAATGGGTTCTTTTTCTTCAGCCTGAAAATATTTCAAAACAATTCCAGCTCGAATAGAAAACCCAAGAAGCATCTTGGAAGATCTCAAGTTTAAAAAAATTGTACTTCAACAAGAAAATGACAAAATCCAAATGACAATATCACAAAAAAATGAAAAGGAAATTTTCAAAATCCGTAGTTGTCATATGAACTCGGAGCCGAAGACACCCTAATCTAAATCAGAAAACGTTTTTTTTCTAAGTGATAATGAAGAAGAGAGCACTCATTCAAATAAAAAATTCCCAGTAATTTTTCAATTTTCAGAAAAAATTTTCCCTTCTAGTAAAACGGGTGAAAATTCAATAAGAACGGCAACGTTGCCAGCATATGAAGGTCTATGATTTCCTGATTTCTGACATTTTTTTCAACTCTATGATAAATACATAAACAAACAAAATAACTGAAATTTTGAAAAGTGAAGAAATATAAATGCATTAGAAGATCGACCGAATAATTGGAAATGTCGTGTAGATTATGCTTGAATAAAAATAATTCTAAACTGATATCGCTCTCCGAAAATGACTTAGTATTCAAAATCAAGGCTTGCATCTCCTTGGAGGTGGAAATAAACAATGATTTTCCCAGTAGTATATGCCTCCTATGTTCCAAAAAACTGGAAGACTTATGGTCTTTCAGAAACATGTGTTTAGACTCCGATAAAACACTTAGGGAGACAAAAACGAAAAAGGATAGTGTTCAAATTGATGATTTTGACAGTGATTCGGATGATTGGGATTCATCAGATGATGAGCCTCTAGAACATAAAATCGTTGATTATAGTGAAGAAAATAATGAATTCGAATTACCCTTGTCTGAAAATACTTACACATGCGACATTTGTCAAGAGAAATTCTATCAGTTATTCGCTTATTTAGATCATCAAACTTCTCACGATGGAGAACCAGTATTTAAATGTGACAAATGTGATACAACACTATCCAGTAGGCAACTGTTATTGAAACATGAACAAGAACACTTGTATCCATGTCCTAAATGTTGTAAACTCATGAAGAAGTCCAGTATTAAGTCTCATTTGGTAAGTCATACCGATAAATACAAATGTACTGACTGTCCTCAAAGTTGTAACTCGAGGTTATCTTTGGAACAACATATAATAGCAGTGCATACTGACATTAAAGCCTTTGTTTGTGAAAACTGTGGCAAGAATTTTTCTACCTCTACTTCTCTGAAAACACATTTATTATCTCATGCTGAAAAGAGGAAGTACTCTTGCACTTTGTGTGACTATAAAGGTGAGGCTTTCTTCAAATACTTCCAACTAGAAATTTGTATTCGTTATGAATTGTGTTTAAAACTTTTGTAGGAAGAACAGCTTCTGCAATATATATCCACATGGCCAAACACGCAAATGACACTTGTGTTTGTGAGTTTTGTTCGAAAGTTTTCAAAAGCAATAGAAATCTCTATGATCATCTTCGTAGAGTACACAGTAAGATCAAAAAATATGTTTGTTCATACTGTGACAAGAGGTTTGTGGACAATTACATGCTGAAAATTCATACAAGGACACACACAGGAGTGAGGCCCTATCAGTGCGACCAATGTGACAAAAGCTTTTTCAGATCTGATGCTTTGAAAGAACACAAAAACACCCACAGTGAAAGAACGGCATTCCATTGTGAGGGATGTTACAAACCATTCATGTCGAAGAGAGGGGTAGCTAGACATAATTGTCTTGCAGCTAAAGTTAACTGATAATTTATCTTTAGAAATAAACGTATACAACTTGCCTTTGTTTTTATTCAAGGTAATCTACAAGACATTTTTGAATCTTTGGTTTTTCTTATTTCTAGTCAGAATATTAGTTGAGTGAATCACATAAAAATATACATTTGCTACATAAAACCCAATGAGTGCTCCAAAAATGCATGAATTAGGCCATATTTGCCAGGGTCTATCCCAATCTAAAGGTATAACTGTAGCACCCAACCAAGCACCCATCAATGTAGTTTGAAGCTGGCTAATTAATAAGTTAGAATATGAACTAGTAGGCATCACAGTTATCATTCCCAATAACTGGAAAATATCATCAACTTCAGAATATAAAGTAACAGGAAATATTGCCAAAGCTATCAAATAAAATGACAACATTAGGGTTTCCTGAAAAGTATTCAGGAGTTGAGCTCCCAATAATACTATTACCACATAGACTACCAACAACATTTGTACATTGAATGACACAATCTTCCAACCCCTTTCCAGTTTTGAATATTTCTTTGGTTTTGTTTTCACATCTGTATCCGTTTTTGCTGTCTTGAAAAAGTAATACTTGGCAAACTCTAAGCCTCCGAGTACAGACACAACAGGTAAGTTTTCATATTTGCCAAGTTTGAAATAGTTATTAGTCAAATAAATAATGACTGATAGTAGAGGTAGGTAAAATACTGTGAATAAGGTAAGTTTTGATACTATGGTACTGTATTTGTCCTTAGGTGCAAGCGAAAACATTTTAATATCCCTGAAAAGACAACAATTGAGGTGAAGCATGTGTTGGATATTTACATACTACCTCAGACTTGAACTTTTGATAAATTATTTGAGTTCAAGGCAGAGACAAGAGTTGTTTCTGAAAGTCGAAATAGAAATAGGTTAATCTATTTTCCATAGAGCATAGATATCTTCACAATCCATGCATTTTTCCACAGAACAATGAATTTTTGACCGCACCACAGAGAATGTAATAGTTCAAAAGATCAATTTCATTCGCCATTTTAATCGGTCTATTTATTTATTTACATTTGCCTGACTGGTAAATAAATTTCATTTCAGATCAAGACGATCAAGAAGTGTTTTATTATTTTTAAAATGGTTACGACTTGCTGTGTTTATGGTTGTGAAAATATATTGATTAAAGGGGGTGAAATAACATGCTTCCCGTAAGCACTCAAGCTAGTTGTTATGCTCCAAATTGTTACACCTACTATTTCTGAAAAATTTGTCTCTTTGTATCACAGTTATAATAATAAACTCAATTAATTTTTTAATTCTGATTGATGTATTTCCAAGTTCTAATGCTAGTTTTCGACAGATTTCCCACTGATCCAGGATTGAAAGAAAAATGGGTGAAAGCCATTAGAAGGAAAAATTTTCAACCAACACAGCAGACTGTTATCTGCAGCCAGCATTTTGCGGAAAATTCTTACATTGAAGTACCAGATGAATTCACTAAAAAGATATTACATTGTGATGCTGTGCCAACTATATTTCCTGCTTCACCCTCACATCCACAACCAAATGTGAAAAAAAGGAATGTAATTAGAGAGGTGGATCAACCATGCACATCAAGGGAAGCTTATTCCAAAGATCGTTCAAGCAAAATCAAAGTTTTAAGCTACCCAGAGAATATTAAGACTCAAGATAAATATGTGCAGACTGCTGTTAGCATGGTTTCGATTTCATCAACTCAGCACAGAAAGGAAATAGAGGTAATTGAATCAATTACACTCATTCTAAAAATATTTATTTCAGTGAATATTCTGATTACAGCAAACAAATGTTTCTCAACCTGAGAAGAAATCAATTGAGGACGAGACGATAGAGGTATTTCCCAAAATTGAAGAAGATTGTAATCATGTTTTATTCTCTCCGAGCTTACAAATATTGCAGGTATGATTTTTTCATTGACTCGTGGAATTTCTTAAATGAAGAAAAAACAATTAATATGTCAGAAGAATAGATATGTAAGTGATAACAAAACTTATGACACAAAAATACAAAATTATTTGGATAATAGTTCAATGCATAAAATAAAAGATCAAAAAATCAACTGGTATCAAGAATAATTGTGCATTTGGAGAAACCCTCATTTGAAATATATGAAAATTGAAATACATTTCTGACTTATGAAATTTTTGCAAATTGCCCTAAACAAATTCATGTGGGAGTGAATATTCAATTCGAATATCTGATAGGTACATGCCACAGGGAATAACCAAAGTTAACAATAGGCCAGAAGCAGGAGGACATAGAAAATTGTGAATGTTCAAAGACATTAAAAAAATATATTTATTGTTCAAACAGGCGTACAGCTCATTCAAAGGACAGTGGAAACAAAGTGAAGATATAAGTTTTTATATGAATTTTATTTCCAAACCAAATTGAATTTTATTTCATAAATGTGACTAATGACAGTGGTAGATGAGGCTGAGTCACACAAAAATAAATGTTATAAATTTTTATATTGATTGATGCTTTTGATATAAATAAAATGTTATGTTTGGATGGTTTTTTCTAATTATATTTCACCCTGGAAAAACATCTTCAGGTTAGTTAAAAGCCCCTTTTGCAAAATAACAAATATTTTACAACTAAAAAACATTAATTCAAGGAAGAACACAATCGTAGCCTACGTAATCTAGATTACGTAGGCTACGACACAATTTTTAATTTCTGACTTCTGGGTTTGCCAAACTAATGATTTTACAAACACCCAGTTCATGAATTCTCGAAAGAGAATAATTATTTTTCAAATTGATGTGCCCTGTTTATATTTATTTTAATAAAAGTTTTTGTTCTACTGATAATTGCATTTTTATCTTTATTGGAAGTGTAATAATTTTATTCATTTATCTTTCCCTCTATTCTTTTCTCCACGGTAAGACAAGAGACAACAACCACTGGTAAGTTAACTTTGTATTCATTATTGCCTGGAATTTAATCGACAAGAACGCTTCAAATCTACTGGAATTGAAAGTTTAAGCGAAGCCAGTATAACTTAACAATGTGATTTTCAGGAAAATTGGATATGTAATGTGGAAAAATTATTTTTTTCAGTTCAGAAAAATAAAATACTGCGTTGCCACATTTCATTTCGCGGCGACGTTTCACAGTAAGCAAAACTCTATGCATCTTGTCTGTAAGCCTAGGCTTGTCTATGCTCCATTGACGTTCGAATAACCGTATCTGTAATTGTTTGATGTTATGTATTTTGTTGATGAAAATTAATAATTACTTTGAACGAAGGTGTAACTTAGTTCAATATTTAATGTAAGCATATTGACCACAATCTGTGTAGTAATTCCCGCTGATCAAAAATCATGAGTGACCAGGTAGTTACAAAAATAGTTGATGAACAAGTTCAACACAATCATCTGAATTTCGCTAGGATCCTGAACAGAATGGAAAAATGTTTTAGGTCGGTGTCATTGTAGTTAAAGACGAGAAGGAGAGTGATGATAGCGATGTTGAAATTACTGGAAGCATACCTGGTGATATTACCACCACCACCCCTACCCTTATTGATGTACCAGACTATATAGATCCTAAATCCCTCAATTCCCTTATAGGGAGTCAACCGAAAGAAGAATTACCTCCAGTAATCGAAAAGATAGTGAAGAATTTATCAAACGATGATGAATTTGAAAGGGAGTGCGATAAGTATTACCAGGCCAACCTTGATATGGATGTCCAAGTGGTATCAGTGGATGTAGCTAAAGTTCTAGCTGAACCCATTAGGTGAGCTCAAGATTTGAATCTTTGTGTTTGTTAGATTTGTTGGTTATTTATTTTGAAGAAAGATTCTCAATTTTAAAGATACTTTCGATCATAATCAAGTAAACGCTTCACAAGTGTTGCTATTTTTATAGTATTTATTAATTTCCTTATTCAGAATGCCAACATCTTCAATTAAGATAAATTTGAATGGTGAGATTAATGACATAAGGACACAGAACGATTTACCGGTGATATGCCAGCTCTGCGAGGATGCAGATGACCATGTTGAGCTGTTATTGGAACATTTTAAAGCAAATCATAATCTGAGAGATGGAAATTATGTGTGTCCCTTTTGTGACTACACATCACCCAAACATGAGGTTAGTTGTGTTTTGAATGTGTATTCAATGTCAATTTTTGTTTGAATCACACTGATGTTTTTTTCTAGGTTGTTATAAAGCATACTACAAAAGTGCATAAGCTGAGTAGCCAGAAGCTCTCTTGTGATCAATGCGATTTTCAAACATTCCGTGGCGATCTATTCAATCGTCATTCAAACAAACATATGAAAGAAAAAGTTTATTCCTGTGAAAAATGCAACTATACTACTACCAACCTGGCAAGTTTCAAAATGCACTTGAGTTTTAAACATACTAAGGAAACAGAATTCAAGTGTCACTTTTGCGAGTTTAAGTCACTTTCTAATGGTAAGTATTGTGATCACTTATTGTCTAATTTGATCAAATAGTTCGCCTGGATTTCTTATCTTCGACATTTTTTCAATAAGAATGCACTTGGTTTAAGTAATTTTCATTGGTTTGATTTTCCTTAGAGTAAGATTGATTAAAAATATATAAACATGTCTCAATAAAATACACGAACAAAGCTAAATTCGCTTTGTTTGACCACCAGCACTAACCTCAAAAAATATTTGACAGGTTGCAATAAGAGTACTTGGGTACTGATTTTGTTTGAAATTATTATGATGATGAATTTGTAAAATACATCTATTTTTTCAGCGTCAGTAAAGAGGCACGTAAGTAGCAAACACACCAAGGAACGAATGCTAAAGTGCACCGACTGTTCCTACACAACAACCCTGACGCAAAGTCTGAAAAGGCACCTGGAACGCCACTGTAGAAGCCGAACAAGGAGAAAGTACAAGCACGAATGCGAAGAGTGCTCGTACAAAACTGACGATCTAGGTGATTTCGAAAATCACTCCTTGGAGAGCCACCCGAAAAAGGAGATTCTGTTCTGCAACATTTGCGAATTTGAGACGACCGAAGATAATGAATTGAAAGAACATGCTAGGGTCCATTTGAAAAACGAACCGATGGACGAATAGGAGAATATGTTGCCAATTTAGGGGTATCCAGAAAACTTGAAATTCTTGAATTTGAATCGTTGGATGTGAATTAGAATTTGAAGGAAGTTACATGGAGGTGTTTCAGAAGTCTAATCTTACTTGATGTATGTATAATCATTATTGAGAGTTTTTGGATACCCATCGTACAGCAAATAGAAGAGTGACATTAAAATTGGGATTTATTATGATCTTGGTGAGGAAGGTTTATAGTAAGTTCACTTTGAGGAAGAAATTTTCAATAAAATGTTCAATATCAATGTTGAAGTTTTACTTCTGTATCACCTGGTGAAAGCAGGTCAAGAATACGACAAGAAATTCTAAGTCACGCTTGATAAAAAGCGTTTGAGTTTGCAAGACAGTTGTGAGTGTTTTAGAGGTATGTACTTTATGTCATTGAACGGTATTGAAACAAGTTTTGCCAGCAGCAATAGAAATTGGTTCTAAAAAAAGTTTGGGAAGTGGAATCGTCTTGTAGGTAGATTTGCATTCAAGAATCTAACGGAAAAAATATTTTTGACGGCTGTCAAAAAAAAATTGACAGCAGCTGTCAAATAAATCGTTGCGCCGTTGTTTAAGCCTTAAGGTCGCTGATCAGAGCGAGTAGGAAAACTCATCCGATAGAGGCGCCACCTTGCATTTTATGGAATATCTCTTAGACTTATATTATCACTATAAGTTCTATGGATATCTCTGAAATGAAATGTACAATGGCGATCTCTATCCGAAAATCGTTGAACTATGAAATTAGCGAATATGTGGGTAAAGCAGGAACTTTTTCCCGCCATATATTTGACTTTGGCCATTCTCTGCCAATTCTGATTGGTCACTTTCATTAATTAATAACTAATTATCCACGTTATCAAAAAATTTCAAACATGGATTTCTGGGCTTAGAATATTTTTCACTTTCGATCCCCTCAATGGGGTGCGCGACTTCTGGGACACCCTGTATGAGTATAATAATAATACAATTATAGAACATATCACTTTGAGAAATATATCTACGTAGTATACCCCCATTCTCCTTTATAATGTATACCGGTTGGCCATGACATTCTGACACATTTCATCGTGTATATTTTGAAAATGTTAGTGTTCAAAATTCATACTTTTCATTTTATATAACACAAAGTTTATATATATAGGATGGGCTTACTCGGTTAAGAATAAGACCGAGATTTTCTGTGCTCTGTGCGATTCTATGGCTGTTTCAACAATCCCACAAGCATATACCTGCTCAGTCCTCCAAGACACCTGCCTTCAGTCGCATTGTTTTTATACGGCTTAGCTCGAAGCCCTCAACAAATAGTTTCCACGTCGTCGGCCTTTAGTTCGCCATCCTTACAAAGTGAACCAGTGATAAAGACTTTTACCCAGCACAACACCTACGAAACAAGACAGAAGCAGATACGTAACTTTCCGTCTAAACAACCGTAAGTACCATTCCTTCAGTATTTACTTTGTGGTATTCATTCTATCAAACATCAATTTTTTCTTTAATTCTCGAGGCGATAAGAATTGGTACAACAGTCCATTTCTTCTCTCCAAGAGAGCTCGTGTATATTATTCAGTTAGGTTATAGTCATTTTCCTGTCTGATAACTAAGCATACTACATAGAGGTCGTGATAATTACGTATTTATCAAAATGTTTATATACTTTGGGAAAATAATGAATTTGAGAAAACATTATGTGAGTTAAATAATTCCAAAGACCTAGCGAATGTTGAAGAAATTTTTTTCTCTGTTAATACTGGTGCTGAAATTTTACTGAGAAATAATGGACAGAATAGTCCGTTACTTTAATTGTGATATTTCAATCGAAAAGAGAATAAAAGTAATCGAATAACCCGACATAAAAACTCCTTACGGACAGACGGACCTATGGAATTCCCCAAATTTCAATAAATAAGCCTACAGAAGACATTCAAATACCTTTTTGCATAACTTGGAATACTCCAGTATGAAAATGTAGTAGTACTACGAAACCTATGTCCCTTTAAAGAACTAACTCCATTTACAAATTTAAAAAAGGATAAATAGAAATTAGCATTGGCAACGTCTCTCAGAATTATTTGACATTTCACGAGTGCCAACCTGCGTCCGATTCAAGTAAAAAAACTTGATCAACCTAAATCTTGGCCAACCGGGATACTTCTTAAAAGTACGACGATTTCGTCAAGTTTTGATGATTGCTGAACAAATTTCTTTTCGTTTCCTGTCCCCTTTTTTCAATCAAATAAAGGTTTTTTATATCGACATGAACAAGGCATGATTCTGATTGTTTGACCACCAGCATAAACCTAAAAAAATATTTGGCAATTCGCTGGAGTAAATAGAAATTAGCATTGGCAACGTCTCTGAGAATTATTTGACATTTCATGAGTAGCAACCTGCGTCAGTTTTGAGTAAAAAAAACTGTATAAACCTAAATCTTGGCCAACCGGGATACTTTATAAAAGTGATGATACTGAAACCCAAACTCAGGGAGGGGGTTAGTGTTAGTATCATGACTTACAACATGGATGAAAGAACGCTCAAAAGCTCCTGCTCTTCCAAACCCCAGAGTCTCTGTCCCACAGATAGCAAGTGTATGTGTGTTATGTGGATAGGACCTTTTATTATTGTTCTGTGGATGGACCACAGAATTTGAGAACAAATTGACAATTGAGTTTTGACATTTATTTCATGGAATGCAGCTGTCACTGCTGTCAGTTTACGTCATAAATAAACTAGAAAACAAGGTTGATTATGATTTTTGTATCTTTGCTTTTTCCGAACCTAATAAAATAATAAAAGTGAGCCCTATTTAAGTTCTGATTTACTCGGCTACGAGGTACAAGAGATAGTGATACATTTTGAGTCCAAAAAAGGATAGCTGAGAAGTTTTAAGGAGACCTGGGCGTAACAGTATAAATAAATAAATTGACCATAATCTTGCTACATTAGTTTACGGACTAATGAATACTTTTGGGGAGAGTAGAAGCGAACAACCAGAAATGACTTCCAATAATGAGTAAGTATCACAATAGTGTATCAACATGCCTACCTATCATCTCAAATTCAAATAGAGAAGTACACCATTGGTGTCACCACCATAGCAGGATAATGACAAACTGGTTTCTGGCTTGTTCTTGTTAGCCGTCATCAGTGCCACATAACCCTTACTGCAGTAGCAACCACTGAACCCTCGTTTATTATGCTATTTCCTAGAGACGATATCCTCTATTTTATTCGAATAGAGGAGTTCGCAGAAATGGACGCATACTAATTTAGACTCATTGTTGTGTGGTATGATTGCAAATCAACTGTATTATATCCTAAGCTATTTCAGTTATATTAATTTGAATATCTTAAGATGATTGTCTTTCCAATATAAACCAATTAAGCATCAATGATATTGTATATAAAATTATAAATTTAGCATAACATAGTTCAGGCCTTCTGACTTCATTCTACATATATAGATATATTATAATAGACATATTGTTGCAGGTCTTTGGAAAATGTGGTTCAGAGCATGGAATCAGAACAAATGGATATATTCAAACATTTTATGATCGAGAATGAGATTTGTGATGGACAAGATACTGCTGAATATTGTGATCTCATAAAAAATGTTGATATCCACCAAGTTGTTGACAGATTAGCAAGTGATTTGAATCAGTACAAATGTCACTCATGTGATTATACAGCACGTCAAAGAGGAGACCTCAAAAACCACATAGAATCTCTTCATTTGGATCTAAAGCAGTACAAATGTAACTCATGTGAATATGCATCGATTAGAAAAGCAGATCTCAAAAAACATATAGAATCGGTTCATTTGGATCGGAAGCAATACAAATGTCCCTCATGTGAATATGCAACGAGTGAAAGTGCAAATCTCAAAAAACATATAGATTCCGTTCATTTAAAGTTGAAGAAGTATGAATGTTCCTTTTGTGGTTATTCGGCAAACTTGAAAGGCAATCTCAAGAAACATATAGATTCCGTTCATTTGAATTTGAAGCAGTATAAATGTGCCTCATGTGATTATACGGCAAATTTGAAACAGAACCTCAAAAAACATGTAGATTCTCATTTGAATTTAAAGCGCTACCAATGTCCTTCATGTGATTACACTGTGAATAATAAGATACATCTCAAAAGACATATGGATTTTGTCCATTTGAATTCAAAGATGAACAAATGTGGCTCTTGTGATTATGCCGCAAATCTAAAGCGGGATCTCAAACAACATATGAGTTCAGTTCATTTGAATTTAAAACAGTATGAATGTCCTTCGTGTGATCATGCAGCGGATAGAAAAGGTGATCTCAGGAAACATATGACTTCTGTTCATCTGAATTTGAAGCAATACAAATGTCCCTCCTGCGAATATGCAACAAGTGATAAAAAAAATCTTGAAACATATAGAGATAGTGTTCATCTAAACTTGAAGCAGTATAAATGTGACTCATGTGATTATGCATCAAATATGAAAGGTGGTATAAAAAAACATAAGGATTCTGCTCATCCAAGTTTGGAGTCCCATAAATGTCACAAATGTGACTATGCGACACAAAGTAAAGGAGTTCTCAAACGTCATATCAAAAATGTCCATTTGAATTCGAAACAGTACAAATGTCACAAATGTTATTATGCAACAAATAGAAAATGGGATATCAAAAAACATATTGAATCCGTTCATTTGAAAATGAAGCAGTACAAATGTCACTTATGTGATTATGCCGCCAACTACAGGGGACACCTCAAAGATCATGTTAATTCTATACATTTGAATTTAAAGCAGTACAAATGTCCATCGTGTCCATATGCAGCAAATAGACAAGGATATGTCAAGAGGCATATAGAGTCTGTTCATTTCAATTCGAAGCAGTACAAATGTGACTTGTGTGATTTTGCTTCGGATATACTAGGAAATCTTAAAATGCATAAAGATTCTCTTCATTCGAATTCGTCTCTCATGTGATAATGCTGCAAATAATAAAAGATATCTCAAAAACCATATTAATCGTGTTCATAGTTGAAACAATACAGATGTAACTTAGTAATATGATGTGATGCAAATCAAAAGGAACTTTCAATTATATCACTTCAGTTTATTTGAATCATTTGTTTGAGTACCCCACAGTAGCGGATTAACTGGTACGCTTAGTACGCTGCAGCGTAGGGCCCCGAGATTCAAAGGGGCCCCCGGCGATCGAATCAATTTTTTTTTCTAGAATAAAAATTCAGTCTGTAAGTGTGAAAAAAATAGTCAGGCTGTACTATATTTTATAGGAAGCTCAGAGGCAACTTGTGAATTATGGATTATTACATTCACATGAAACGCAATGAATAACAAAATCCTCAGAACAAAACTCCGATGTTGGAAAAAACACACCATTCGAGATTCAGCGTACTGTCCCTACTTATCTTGTCTGCCTGCAATAAATTCCGTCAAGGGTGGCGGCCGAATTCCAATGTTGACAATTACATCATAATTCCATAAATTTGTCGGCATTTCCTCTAAAATCTAGGATTGTGCTACAGAACGGCCGACCAGATGTTGTTTGGTTTAGGGGTGTAAAGTGAAAAATAACATATCCCGGCCCATACCATAACACTACATCCTCGGATAAAAAATAAATATAGAACTGTTATGACAGAAAATAGATTGCAGTTTTTAGGAATTACTTTCTATCGAAAGTGATATAACGAGCAGTCTCGATTATAATTCTGCAATGAAAGAATTTGCTGATATTAAAATAAGAAAAAAAACAATTTTTTTAGTGCAATTTCATTTTGTAGGTAACGGATATGCAGCTTTACGATACTTGTATCTTTTGTGATGATTTTATTTTTTCCTTAATTTCGATGCCGCAATAAAATTGGCAGATATGATATTCTAGAGATATTTTGTATTTTAATTTTTGTGGTATTTTTCACTTTTTTTAAGATTTTTATTCATCTTTTATATTTTGTTTTGATATACATACCTTGTATTTTATTAAGGTCGACGTTTAAAGAGAGTAGGAAAGCTCAGCCGATAGAGGCGCCACCGTCCATTTTATGGAATATCTCCATAGAACATACATTATCACTATCAAGTTCTATGAATATCACTCTGAATATGAATGAAATCTACAATGGCGCTCTCTATCAGAAAATCGCCGAACTATGAAATAGGTCAATTTGTGGGTAAAGCAGTAATTTGGCCATTCTCTGCCAATTCCGTATTTCAAGTTGTTTTTCTGAACGAAATTATCAGAAGATTCACTTTTAATCGGATGTTGAACTATTTTCATGGGTCTTTCTGTTGAAATAAAACAGAAGCATGAGTTTTCTCATTTTCTTCTATTTTTGAAAGAAAAAAAATAACTTTCGGAATGAAATCGACTAAAATTATTTCATCAAGAACTCCAATCCTTTCTGAGTTCACCCACAAAATTTCAGAGTTCAAAGTGAAACCATTTTCAAATGCAACTTGAAATAAAAACACACTACATTGAACGCCCACCTTAATAAACTTTATATTTTGTTTTTAAAGAAGTGAGTTTTAATTAAGAAATTCTTTTGAAAAAAATCAAAACCTCTGACGGTTGAGCATCGCCGGCAACGATTACAGCGATGCAGAGAAAGTCAACATTGGAATGTGGAATGGCATCAGGTCATCTTTTTTGATGGATCTCGATTCTCCTTGGGTGCACATGATGGCCGAAGAAGGGTTATGTACACCAAACAGTCAGAGATATGGTATGGGGTGCTATTGCACATGCAAGTAGGTCACCTTTGGTCTTTATTCGAAGTAACATGACAGCGCTGCGTCACCTCCAAGAAATAATGGAGCCATATGTTCTCCCTTACCTTAACTGCCTCGAGAATCCAATATTTCAGCAAGATTATGCTCGACCTCATGTTGCCAGAGTTAGTTCAAATTCTTTTCGAGACGACCCATGTGACTCTTTTGCCATGGCCGCCCAGATCCCCCGACCATGTTTGGGACATCGTAGGTAGAAGGCTTGGAAATTTATCGCAGCCCCCACGGACTTTGGCGACTCTGAGACATGGAGTACAGGTAGCTTGGGATAGTATTCCTCCAGAAGAAATAGACCATCTTATTGCATCAATGCGTTCTGGGAATTGTAAAGATAATCGCGGTGGATAAACACATTATTTACAAATTCATAAAAAAAAATTTAAATTCTTCGTTTTTTTCTCCAAATTTTAATCATTTACTCCTTGTTATACTATCTATGTTTCATAAAAAAAATTAAAATTTAAACAGCTCCTTCTGGGTGTTGCAGTTTCTTTGTCAGTATAAATTGGCTTGTTTCTTTTGAAATGTTTTATTATGAATATTTGTAACAGACTTTGCAATTTCAAAGGAAAAATATATGATATGATTATTAACACAAAAAGTGCATTTTTAGTATAAAACAATCTATGAAGTGGCTAACCCATAACAATAACATAACACCCTGTTATTTCTCATTTAATTTTCAAGTTATATCTAATCTGTTATAAAAAAAGATTGGGTGTTGAGGTTAGTGCTAAATACAGGGTGTAGAAGTTTCAATTTTGTTCAAGTTTTTTCTCATAGTATCTGCACTTCACAAGATATTTAACTGAACATGAGTTCAATTTGATGTGTCATAAATAACAAGCTTACTTACTGGATTTTCTTCTCCAACTCCAGAGTGTTCAGTAGAAATTTCACCTGGACCACTGCTAGAAGACCCTGATGAATACTCCAGATATGAAGTTGAATCCGGCCGTGATACCTTTCATATATCAATCGATATAGTACGTAACAGGATTTTTCTGAGGATTTTGAGAGAATCGATCAAATTTTGCCTTGAATTATACAGGGTGGGCCATCCATAACTTTCCACCCCGAATTTTGAGCTTTGGGATGGAATAACGAAAAAACGCTCGGACAGGTCGAATTTTTTTGAAAGGGGGACAAATAAGGGTGTTCAAATGAGTTTGATATCACTACCCCTCTATCTGCAACCCCCAACAGCTCCCATTTTTGAATAGGGAAAAGGGGTCGAGCAGCACCTTATGCTGCATGAGTGTATTTTTTTTTCACTACGCGTATGCCAAACACATGTTGAAAATTCTGAAACCGAGACAATAACTGAAAACGTTAGAACAATAATACACTGCGCAAAAAAATTAACGCACATTATGGAAATCTCAAATTTATTCTACAACTGAAGGTGTTCACAATGATAATTATTTTTATCAGAATTATGCATGCATATGTTATCCACTTTCAACGTTATTCTTCAATACACATGTTTTCTCCCAGCAGGAATAAAAACAGATGATATTATCAGATTTTGAATGTATTGGCTCCATTCTAAAATCAGTTGTTCTCGATCAATTCTAGTGATCAATAGTTTTCCTTTCGTTTGATTTTCTACACTCGATCGCTATGCAACGCGAAACACGCAATTTGACCCAAGAGGGATGTGCCCAAGCGGTAGTTTTGCGAGAAGAAGGTTGGACATACACAAGAATTGCAGAAAGGTTTGGAGTTTCCCATTCAAGTGTGTCCAGAATGTTGCAGCGATTCAGGGAGACAGGTATGAATGTCCGAAGACCAGGACAGGGTAGACCACGGGTAACAACTGCCATTCAAGAACGTTACTTAATTGAGAGTTTCTTCGTTGAGACAACGGTTTGCAACCGCTCGCCTCCTTCAAAATCAGCTTGAGCAAACTCATGAGGTGCAAATTAGCACTCAGACAATTAGAAATCGCCTCAGAGAATATGATTTAAGGCCTCGTGTCGCGGCAAGAAGCCCAGCTCTTACCCCAGCCCATCGAAGGGCGCGTTTGGATTTTGCGAGAGAGCATATCCATTGGGAAGAGGCCGATTGGGAAAGAGTTCTCTTCACAGATGAGTCTAGATTCTGCCTCTACCATTGTGATCGACGTTTCCTTGTATACAGACGTCCACATGATGACATGAAAGATATGCTCAGTGCAATTTCCTGAATACTACTGGTTTCGGGGGAGGATCGATTATGGTATGGGGTGGAATATCTTTGACTGCTCGCACAGACCTAGTGGTCGTTGATAATGGAGCTATGAATGCTGATAAGTATATACGGAACATTCTTGAAGAGCATGTAGTGCCATTTGCCCCATATATTGGTGAAAATTTCATTTTTATGGACGATAATGCCAGACCAGAATGTGCGTTAATTTTTTTGCGCAGTGTATTTACAAAGTAAATCGTGCGCTTTCGTTCAAATTGAAATAATTGCTGTTAGAGTAGCGGCTAGAGAAATCGAATTCATTTTTTGACCCGTCCGAGTGTCTTTTACATCTCAAAGATCCAAATTCGGCGTGTGAAAGTTTTTGATGGAATACTGAGTCACTCTGTATAATAATAAAGCGATGAAAAAAAAACACTCGAGATTCAAGGTGCTGCTCGACCTCTTTACCCTATTCAAAAATGAGAGCTGTTAGGGGTTGCAGCTAGAGAGGTAGTGATATCGAACTCATTTGAACACCCTTATTTGTGCCTCTTTCAACAAAATTAGACCTGTCGGAGCGTTTTTTCGTTATTCCATTCCAAAGCTCAAAATTCGGGGTGGAAAGTCATGGATGGCCCACCCTGTATAGCAAATACGACAAAATTACATCAATCCACACAGTTTAGTATAATGACAAAGTTTCTTTTTACAATTTGGAAATCGATCAGGGGCCATCAGAAGAAAGTTCTGGCGTAAAACAGGGACAGCGTTCTAGAAAAAATAACACCCTAGACTCTAGAGCGTACAATCGAAATTGGCATGTCAAATGATGTAAACTCTAAATTGTGATATCTATGCCTAATTTCAGTTGAATATTTTATATTTATGTGTCTCGAAAACGAAACTTTACACTTCCATTTTTATGGTAATATTTTTTCTAAAAATAATGCAGGGAATCTCCCTTTTCGTTTGTACCAATTTAGTAACACTGTATATACATTGATATACGTGATTTCCACGTCACAGGAAGTACTATTTGACGACGCGTTGGAATTTTATTGGGACTACTCGCCTATAACCCCACCCAAATCCAATAAGTTTCTTGATACAACCTCCCTTAAATTTGCCATCGAAATTTCCGAAAAAAAAACACATACACCAATTCCTCCTACTTTATGAAGCTGGCCTAATTCAATTCATTATATGCCATTCAACTATCTACACCGTAGGGCCGGCTGGCCGGTCAAGCGCGTATTGTACGACGTTTGAATTTACTAGGAACTAGAAATATTTTATACTTTTATGGTCAGAAAATCACCATACTTCTATAAAACGGCACGAAAACGTTTTTTATGGAATTGAAGTAATATTTAATATCGATTCACTCAATATTTGGAATAAACAATTAGAAACTGCGATATTTAAAACCAGGGTGAGCGCGGGTCGGCGGGCCGACCTTGTATGTATCAAGCAGCGACCGAAGATCTAAGTATTTACCGTTCTATTGGGGGAAATTGTGTGAACGTAGGTGTTGCATAGTTCCATATTCTGAAGCTTCGTAAAAGGCAATGCGTTCAAATCAGAAGCTAGCCCAATTAAGGTTAGCTAAACTTATGCGAAACGCACTGAGGACCGTAGAGGAATGGTGCAACAGAGAGAGCCTAAGAGCAAATCCGAACAAAACAGCACTCATTCCTTTCACTCGCAAAAGAAACATAGGAGATCTCACACCTCCCAGATTCTTCGGCGAAACATTACAAGTTGTAGAACAGGTGAAATACCTTGGGCTGATTCTCGATAAGAAACTAACCTGGAACCCGCATCTACATCATGTAACCAACAAAAGTAAAACGACACTTATGATGTGCAGGAGAGCTTTTGGAAAAACTTGGGAACTCAAACCGAAAGCCATGCACTGGCTTTGCACAGCGGTAATAAGACCCAGAATCACTTATGGCTCCCTCCTGTGGTGGCCAAAAACCAATCAAAGATAGGCAAAAACCAACCTTGGGAAAATCCAAAGGCTTGCCTCTCTCTGCATCACGGGTGCAATGAATAGCACTCCAACAGCTGCTATGGAGGTCATCCTTAACCTCTCACCCCTTGAAATTCATGTCATGGGAGAGGCCAGGATGGGTGCATACAGACTGATCCAAACAAAAAACTAGAGAACCAGCACAACTGGGCACACCAGAATCACTCATGTAGCTGATGTAGCCGAGCTTGATATGATTTCAGACTACATGCAACCCCTATATTCATTCGAAAAACCATTCAAAACACAGCTCGACTGGAACAGATGGGACTGGAGTATAGAATCACAATCATCTGCAGAAATAATCTGGCACACAGACGGTTCTAAGACATATGAAGGAACAGGAGCGGGAATACACGGAGTGAGGCCAAGAAGGGACTACATAATACCTCTCGGCAAACACGCCACGATATTTCAAGCTGAAACACATGCCATTAGGACATGTATACAGAAGAACCTGGGAAGTGGCTACCAAATAAAACACATTCACATTCTGGGAATGCCTCCAGGACCTTCTGGAGCTGGCAAAACACAACAAGGTCACTCTGATATTGGTGCCAGGTCACAAGGGAATAGCGGGCAACTAAAAAGCAGACCAGTTAGCAAGACAAGCATCTGAAACGCCATTCACAGGCCAGAACCTGTGCTTGGAATCAGTAAAAATCGATGCAGGACCCTGATTGAGGAGTGGATAAAACAAAGACACCGACAACACTGGGAACAGAGCGACGGGCAAACACACAGCAAACCAATGGTAGGACACACAAGCCAAATCTTGACGACTGACTTTTTGAATCTAAACAGAACAAGGGCACGTATAATAGTAGGTCTACTGACGGGACACTGCGGCCTTAGAAAACATCTGAACACCATAGGAATACTTGGAGAACCCGTGGATTGCAGACTCTGCGGTGAAGAGGAAGAAACAGCATCTCACATAATTTTTGAATGCGACGCCCTGGGAAGAAGGCGCCACAGAATCTTCGGAGAATTCTCGTGAGGAAACACTGACGAAAGAGTGATACAATAGACCCAAGTCGGTCGCAGTCACAGGGAGGCCAAGCGCTAACCCGGTCTCTTGTTCGTCAGCAAATCAATCAATCAAGGTTAGCTTATTTAACGATTAGTATCCAATCTAAATTATTTCAACACAAATCCGGGATCGGCTCATAAAACTTTCTTACCTTTATTTTTCGCTCATTTCTATTAGACATGCAGTAAGTACACTGAAAGAATGCTCAAAGAAATGACAGTAGTGAAAATACCAATAAAATTTTGCAAACATTTTATTATAAGTTAGTGCTTGAACATTTTTTATATAAAGCCTTTCAATGTTTCAAATAATTTTCTCTCTCTTTGAAAGTGCTCATCTTTGAGTTGTCTAAATTTGGTAACCATATTTCATAATAAATCAACTAGTTTAGTACCGTCGTCCTAGTACACTATAGAAGCTGCTCAAAATTCAAGAGGTAGAAAATTAATCCAGATGTATTAGGTTCATCAGAAAATACTGTAGTCTGGACTTGTTCAATGAGGCAACATACGAAAACCTTTGTGCTTCGGTTTTTCTCTACACAAACACTTATCTGATAACTTCTTCATCTAACAATACAAATACCGACTATGTTAAAAATAGTCACAATTTGAAAAATAAATAAATTAATATATTTTGTTCTTTAAAATCTCCGAAATATCAACAGTAGTATGGTAATATAAATACAAGAGTATAGTTGCAAATCACATAAGACAAATAAATATAACAGAATACATAAGGTGTTGTTTTTCAATGAGGATCAACTCTGGTTTCAAGCATGATTAGAACGTTTCAACTGGTCCCCGGAGCAAAAATATGTGAACTAATACCTGAAAACTATCATTTCCATCTTGTTCTGAGGGCCAACGCCGAAAAAAATTTCTAAAAGTCTTCCGAAACATTCGTGGGTTACCGGAAATAAACCCACTTCAAATTAAAGCACATTCAAACTGTGTTAATGATCAAATTACATGGTTTTCCAACATTTCAATTTGGTAGTATCAGAATATCTACTTGTCTTCCCTATTTTTTAGAATTGCACTGTGCTAATTCTAATAAGTGTGTCTTTCAATCAATATCATTTCCACAGAAATATGTTTTAGTCTCAAGAAATTTAGTTTCGTAATGTAGTAATACTACGAAATTGTAGTAACTATGAATGTACAGAATGAAATGTTAGCAAACGAAATGATTAATATCACAGTTAAAAAGTACCATCAACAGGTAAGCAGACTGAATAATTTAAAAAAATATTTCTAATGAGACATATGCAACTCGATCCCTCTTGTCCATTCTCAATAGAAATTTCACCAATACGAATCTAAAACGAAAATTAATCTGACTAAACACCACCAATCTTTTTTGCACCAGAGATCCTCTTCACCAAAATCACGAAAACAAAAAATAAATAAAAGTTCTCTTTTAAAAATGGCATTTTTTCATCCTCCGCTCCTTAGAAGACAATACTGCGGTCGCTACTTCTGACCCTCTTGCTCATAGAACAGTACGTAGGCCTCACTACTTACCACCGATCTGGGGGACACACTGCTGACTCTGCAAAAACGATATAATTCATATAGAAATACAGCGACGTCACTAGGTGTTAGGCGGGGTCAAAATTTAGAAAGGGCGTTCCAATAAGAGCGCAAGATTTGATTAGCGCGCCTTGTTTGACAGTCATAATGTCACATGATTATGACGTGACAGAAAATTGACAGATGGAAGATAGTAAACAATGGGTGCGTTCATCCGACTGAGCAGCTACCGCTACATGCTCCTTCAAACGTCAAAACCATATGATTGTTCGATTCGGTTCATATGGTTTTGACGTTTGAACGAGCATGTAGCGGTAGCTGCTCAGTCGGATGAACGCACTCATTGTCAAAAATTATTTTCTATATGGTCATTTACTGCGTTCGTTATTACCAATCCGCAGAGAAAACGGACACAGAACATCTAATAAATACGGATGTCTCTCTCTCCTCTCTTTCAGCCAGAGAGGGAGAGATCAGAATTATTGGATGTTCTGTGTCCGATCCACCTCCGAAAGGGAATACCGAATGCGCCTATTGAGTTTATATATACATAGAGACACAGCCCAGTTCAACGATTTGAAGCTAAATTTTGTGTAGTTCCTTCACCGGTTCATAGATGAATAGGTAAGTGTGTTTCAGAGAAGCGAAAATTTTTACTCCCGCATCTGGCGGTAAGTAGCTGAACTATAAGGCACTATTTCCGAAGCCGAATGCGATGACGATCAAGACCGGCACACGGAAATGTGGGATGTTCAGTATTTCATCACCTGATTTTTTGATGCAATAAAACGACAATTATTTTTGATCTTTCATGAATATAAAATACTGATGTATGAAAAAATAAATGCATGAAATTTTTTCTTTATTCACAAGTATTCATAAATAGATTTTTTATGAATTTTTAAAACTATTTAGTTTT
Organism: Adalia decempunctata; assembly: GCA_951802165.1. Lineage (NCBI taxonomy): Eukaryota > Metazoa > Arthropoda > Insecta > Coleoptera > Coccinellidae > Adalia > Adalia decempunctata. The sequence continues at coordinate 19,128,192 of OX637703.1, forward strand.
TTATGAACAGCGGGATGCTTCTGTGTCGAGATTCTTTTGGTTTTTTTTTTCTGTCTCCTGTAGAGCTTCACTCTTATCAGTTGTCTCAACAAATGAATCCTGTGCTTTTCAAATTCTGGAGTTAACGGAGAGTTCCAATCTTTTATAAATTAATTTTTTTTTAATTTTCCTAAAATATATCTTTGAAGTCATACCTTTTCTGATTTTGTGACCATAATTTTCTTTATGACCAACAGCCCTTTCCTTATCAAATGTTTGAAATCGGTTGAGGGAATTCTTAAATGTATCCGATTTCGATTTGAAATATATATCTAATCATTACCTAGCTTAATTAAATCATCAATGAGGAGTGCTTTTTCGCACTTACCGCATTTGTTTTTTTGGCGATGTTCCTCATCAAATACCCCGAGAAAGTTGCGGTTGAGATGGATTCTAGGGTATTTAGGGGTTCAATTTAATCTGTATCCCTTATATACCCTCACAAGGCTCACCGTTGCCCGAATCCGCAGAAGAAATGGTCGAATCCGAAACCATGTTTTACATTATTTTTTTTTAAAGATAGATATCATTAATTAATCTGCCAAATTCCTCTTTATTCAGCAGATGTAATTAATGATATTTATCATTAAAAAAAAAGAATGTAAAACATGGTAAGTTTTTGCATATGGTTCATAAGGAATTATTTATTTATCACTGGAGAGAAAACCGATGGCCGATTAGTTGAAATAAAGAGGTTTCCGATACAAATTCGAATCCAAATTCGCCATCTATTTAGGAACAACCTGTAACTTTTTCTCTTGCATATTAGGGTAGTAAAATCTAAAACATGGTTTAAGTAACAGTTCCTGAAAATTTCATCTTTTTGGCGTGAAGGGAAAAGAAATAGCTGAAAATTCAAGACGAAAAACAGTTTGTTGTGAATAACTCAGAAAATATCCACTTTAGGGCACTCACATTATTTTTTAACGTAGATTCAATATCTGCCAAAAAAAATGGGGTTCTAATTTGAAAAAATCGATTTTTCACGATTTTGTCATCCCTAACTTTGAAAGCGATTTTTTCACCCCTTGTATCATGAAACGCGATTTCGATTTTTAAAGTGGATACATCAATCTTACATCTTGAAAAATCCGAAAAATGAAAATTTTCCATCCAAAAACCTCGAAGTTATTCTTGTTTCAGCGGAGCTCTATTTTCGATTTTTTTTTCGAATTTTCCCGCTCAGAGAGAATTTTACAACCAAAACTGAAAAATGTTACATCAAAATAACTTGAAATTTTCTAAGGAATCTATTTCTGCAATAAAAATTTGGTGTTCTAATTTGAAAAACGGAAGTTGACGTCATTTCCGGAAAAACCGGAGGTGCTCATGCCTTGAAAATATTTTAGATTTCATCAGCATCGTGAAATACTTATAAGTGCTGAATTTCATGAAAATACGTTCAGTAGTTTCCCGTATAAATATGGGTGAGGTTCCTCGTGAAAGACCCTGTATTAAAACTCAATGATAATAGGAATATTTACATTTCTAATATTACATATTTTACTCCTTCATTGTTCACAAATATTGAAAGTTACAATGTCATGACAAAATTCTTCATTTATTGAATAGATCCATTCGTTGAGTTTTGTTTCTATCCTGATATCTATCACAATTTTTCCAATCCATTCACTTTGCAACAACACGCTTCAAATTATCAACTAGATTTTTCTGGTTTAGCGAATATTCATAATGAACTTTGGAAAAGAACGATATTTTTCGTTATCGCACCAGAATTTCAAGGCTGTATGCTCTTCTTATAATTGATCGTTCGAAAATGTATCAATACAAGATAAAAAAAATATAGTGTTTGTATTCACACGATGGTAATCGTATGTGATAATTGAGAACATTTTCATGTTCAAAGTGCCTTACTTTGAAGAAATACCATTTAATTTTGAGGTCATATTTGAATACATATTGCGATTTTGTAACTAGAAATGAATCTGCGACTCGACTTCCAAGGCCTGCTTTGATGTCAATAATTCATGGATGGACTATACCTATACTCCATTCACTTTTATAAAGTAGCCCGGGAGGCCCTGGAATTCTGACACATTTCACCGCGTATATTTTGAAAATGTTAGGTTATAGTCATTCTTCTGTCAGATATGAACGCAACGTTGCCGTTTCCACATATAAATCGTAGAAATTACGTATTTAACAAAATGTTTATTTACTTTAGGAAAACAATGAACTTGAGGAAATATTATGTGAATTCAATAATTCCAATGATCTGAAGAATATTGAAAAACTTTTTTTCTCTGTTAATACTGGAAAAATTTCACGTGTACGAGTATAAACATGATTGGAAGATTCAGTTATGCTATTTCTTGTACGGAAATCAAGAACCGAGTGTTGAAATTTTACTGAAAAATAATGGACAGAATAGTCCGTTACTTTGTGATAGAGATAGTTTATCAACCTGACAGAAAAACTTTTAGAAGAACAGAACAGACGGACGTATGGAAATCCACACTTTTCAAAATTCTCAAGAAATAACCCAACAGACGACAATTAAATACCTCTTTGCGCAACTTGAAATACTCCAGTATGAAAATGTAGTGGTACTACGAATCTTGTGTCACAGGATAAACCTTATAAGAACTAACTCCATTCACAAAGTTGAAAAAGAGTAAATAGAAAGTAGACTTGGCAATGTCGCTTGATTTTCACGAGTGCCAACCTGCGTCCGTTTTAAGTAAAAGAACTTGATAAACCTAAACCATGGCCCACCAAGATACTTTATAAAAGTGAATGGAGTATATATGCACCCAATATTTAACAAAAACAAATATGAAATCGAAGAGAATCTCTCATTCGAGAAGATTTAGAGGCCCCGAAAGGACCCTTGCGGTACTCACCTAGAATCGTTATACTCGTGCCAGGACATGGCGTATGGATGTCGGCAATACGCCGTGTAGTGCCCGCTATACGTTGTGCCACTGTGGTTCGACACGGCGTACAGGTTATATCTGTTGACCGTCACCTCCTCCGCCGCATATTTGCTCATATCGAGACCTTCCAGAGGAAAGTCGACTGTCACGTTCAACTTGCCCCTAAACCTTTCTGTCGGCGAGAATCGTTTCAAGTCTACATGGCGGTTAAGGAAGCAATTTCTGACGATTTGAGAGTGGTGTTTGCACGTTCGAAGGTTTTACGACCATGGACTGAAAATACCTCATTTCTGGGTTTGTTTTGTTTGACTTACAGCCATAGAACCGTCGAGCGTGCAAAATGGCTGAATGACCATGTAATTTCTGATTGAAGACAGAAGAATAAAAGGATACGGATTACTAGAATTTTCGGGAACTTCTGTATCGAGAAGGATTTGGTGCATTTCCGTCTCTCCTTGCACCTAGAGCATGTCTGCAACAATTTCAACACTGATATCAATAAAATGGTTTCAAATATTCATTTATTTATTCATCATTTGACATGCAAAAAATTATTAAAAATCTCTTATCTAAGACACACTTATTTATATTTATTGATCCCAAAAAAGCCCAAAGGACGCAAGTCAGGGAATCGTGGTGACTACTTCACTGTCACCCGGACATCTGAACCAGAAATAGCCTAAATTGTTTGTGTGTACATGTGTACAACAAAGTTCCCGCTGGTATTTTGATGAAAATGCCACTTTATTGTGAAAAAATGGTTCCAAGATTTTCCCATCTTTGTGGTAGGGCTCGAATGTAGTTACGGTAGAAATGTTCATCTTTTGAGGCTATCCACGAATCAGGCCATTTTCGATTTCTTCTTATGAGTGGAATTGCTGAAGAGCCAGACCATGTGCCATTGAACGAAACAAGTAATAATCTGACGGCGCAATATCTGGAGCTTACGTTGGATAGGACGTCCCATTTGAGCTTTACCAGATCAGTGGCGGCTCGTAAACTTTTATCTTGGGTCGGCAGATATACAGGGTGTCCCACTAGTGCCGCAGCGGACGATATACGCGTAACGGACTGAGTTTGTCAAAATTTTTTGATGTAGACTTGATATACTCCAAGAAGAGCACATCCTAAAAATATTTTCGAATATATCGGGTGGCCCACAAAACAGGAATAGCGGGTGACTTTGTTTTTTCAAATGGGACACCCTATATTCAATAGTGTTTTTCAATTCTCTGAAACTTCCTGCATGCTTTCGTATACTTTTCACATATTTTTATTCGACAGTTTTCGAAATATTGGCCATTTTGACAAAAAAATGATACTTGTAGAGGCTATTTTATCCAATTATATTTCACGAACCCTTGCACATACCAATAACAGTTTTATATGGATTGAAAGACAAGACTTCAAAGTATCCTACCCAGCTATAATAAAGCATCTCCAGCATATAGAGTCCACAAAAAGACTATCAACATGACGAATTTCAAATCGATTTTTCTTCATTTTTTCAAATGCCTTGCATATTATTTTTTTTCTGCATTATAAACACCATTCATTTTACTCCATTTTTTGTCAAATACATGATTTATGCTCATCTCTAACAGAAAAGGAATTTTTTGAGTTCGCGTTAAATAATTAATTTCCTGGAAGAAACGACCCAACCACTCACCCAAACTGTTTGGGCCAAACATACGAACACTGAAGGCTCCTGTTCCTGTCTGTAGCCGCATCCCGAACGAAAACAATCGAGGCACCCCGATCGGCCCGATCCGATCGTTCCTCGTGTATAATACGACTACGAGTCGAGGCATTTCAGGTACGGCATAATCCCATTTGCCGACCCTGCGATGTGTTGAGCCTGCTATAAGAGTTTAGCGGCTACTGTTCAGCATTTTTTTTCTCGGCAAAAAATTTCGGGAAATAGTGGTATTAGGCGGAAATTCATATAAGTAGGTACTATCATATTCAAAATCCTCGTCTATAAAAGTACGAAATACGACAAAAATTCGTCCAAAGCAACATTTATCTCTTAAAATTTGTGAGGTGGAACGAACAACGAAAACATCGCATTTTCGATTTTGAAAAAGCATTAACTAGGAGGCGACTATAATATTTATCATTATCTGAATAAAATTTCAACAGAAAACAGTCGTGTTAAAATTGTTTCGCCTCATTCGTATTCGCATTTCATTGAAACGTCGAATCAGGTGCAGCGGGCCGTACTTGGTCCCTAGAAAGCGTTCGATGCTTGGCGCTCTCGTCTTCCCGTACACGTACACATTTCAATTCTCGGACTGATTTGAACGGCGCGGCGTTGAGATTGGAAGAGCGTATTTCCAACAAGTTGAAATATATCGGTGATATACAAATATGATTTATAGAATTTTATTTACACAGGTCTTGGAAATACAATAATTATAATAAATTGAGTAATTCAAAAGAAGAAAGAGTAATTTACATTTTGGCTGGACATAAAATATATAGGGTCGGCACTGCCAACCCTGCCGTCCCTGACGAGCCGCCACTGTACCAGATAGATTTCAACGGGTTTAGAAACGTGAGACCGAGCGTTGTCATGCTGTAGAATCATTTTATCGACCTGGTCCCACCGAATACATAGCATAACCTTCGGAGCGTGCATATTCGGTAGAGGCAAAGACGTAGAAGTATGACCGGGCGGTCCCTTATGAGTTTCTTCTCTGTGAGTTGCTATTTTTCATCACCAGTCACGATGCGATGAAGAAACCCCTGATTTTGAATCATTCCCAACGCATGGAGTCGCTTGTAAATGGCTGTGCGGGTAAATCCCAATGGTGAAGAAAGCTCTACTTGCGTTTGACATGGATCTTCATCCAGAATACCCCCCATTGATCATTTTTGATCTTATTTCACGCGGATGATCGTCAACATGGAAATCACCGTCTTCGAAGCAACGGAACCAATCACAGCACGTTGTTTCACGCATCTCCTTTTTGGAGCTAACGATGTGCTTCAGTCGCCATTTTCTTCGAATTAAATATTCTCAAATTAACAAATAACCGATAACAATCAAATTCACCTGAAATTCAGGGAGACCAACGTTATATGTTGTTTTCGAAGAAGAGCTGACTCCGGTTTCGTCCTCATTGTGGCCATCATAGAATGATCATCGCATCGATGATAACCAATTTCTTTTCCTTCCGACGCTCTTATTCGATCGTACCCAATAATTTTTCTTACCGGTTTTTCGTCGCCGTCCAAAGTTTCCTCGCGGGTGAAGGATTCCAGGCACTGGGACAGCCTCAGCTGGCCGGTGCGCACTGGCATGGGCAACGACAGGTCCCAGAAGGGATCGAAGGTGACGGAACAATGGCCGCAGAAAGTGCACTTCAGCGTTGACTTGAGCTGACCGACGAAGATGTCCACGATTCGAGAATTGTCCATGCGCAGGTAGCGGTTCCAGGATTCCGCCGATTTTTCGTTGTCGCTGTAAAATAGGTGCGGGGGTTCAGTTTCGTACCGAGAATTCTAGTGAAATACAGGGTGTATTTTAAGGCGAGCCTTTTCTATTGACAGGCGATAGAACTCATCGAAATAAGTCATTTCACCGAAAATTTCTTATATGAAATGTTCAATTTAAAACATTTTGGGCATCAATACCACAATACTACTCTGGCCTGCATCTCTCTGTTCCAGGTTTATGAACATCCGCGAAGTTGGGTGAGATCGTAGCGGAAATCTTGTTCAGTACAACTTATACTCTGAACTGGCATTTTGTTTCGATTCACCATGAATTGAAAGCATATCAAGTTCATTATTTGAATGAACGTAAACACTCGTACAATCTACACCGCACCACTGATCACAATCGATATTCTGAGTCATGTTTTTTTTTATGTTGTGGTTTTCACGAAGAGGAATATCCCGTAATGTTCAGAGAACATCGTGAGAACCAAGGGCAAGCAGGTTGGAATTGGTGTTCTTCTTGAATTTCTGGAGGTTATATGCCTCGGGGAACACCTCCCTAGGCAATGTGTTCCAAAGCCTCGATGTTCTGCAGGTCTCCAAAGTGACCATGAAGGGATGTGAGGACTTAACTTGACGGGTTAGTCTCGAAGAGACTGCCAGAGGGAGAACGATTGCTGATAATTCAGAAGAGCATCGCCCATGAAAATATCTATAAAATAGAGACAGATCTCTTAATCTTCTACGGTGTTCTAGAGAGGTGAGCGAGTTTGTAAGCGAGGCATCAACGACGAGACGAATTGCCCTTTTTTGTACAGAATCCAAATATGGGAACAGTATTCCAGGATAGGTCGAATCTGTGCTTTATAGATCATAAGCAGCTGACTTGAGGTGAAATAGCTCCTGGCACGAAACAGAAAACCAAGTTTTTTGGATGCACATTTAGCAATGGATCTCACGTGATTCTCCCAAGAAAGGTTATTGCTGACAGTAATACCTAGGAGCATAGAATAACTGGAGAGAAGGCTCCCCTACGAAAATGAACTGCCAAAAACGTCCGAACTTGTCAGTTCGCCGCAAGGACACGAGATGGCGACAACGTCGTTCGTTGCTATAACATGGCTATCCTTAATAAAATTATCTTTAATGGTTATTCGTTGTTATTACTTATTAGGTCCCATTTATTACTATATCATAATATGTATTCTTTTGAAAGAAAGCAATACATACTTTTTTTCGTAAATCCGACAATATAATGCATATAGCACGTGTAAAGAAATGGCTACAAGGATCAGATTGAATATAGGAAGAAAAATCTGTTTCCCGCTCCGAATCTAAGTGTTAGCAGAGGGAATGTAAACGGGGTACCAAACAATTCTGCGTATAATACACGAGAACAGATAAAACCTCAGTCTTCCCGTATAATAATAATAATACTTACCTGAATGTTCGCTTTTTCCGATAAGGATATTGTTTTGACAAATTTATTACCGATCACAGACTTCCCATAAAATTGCGCATAAAAAGTTGATTAGAATAAAGTAAGATGTTTAGAATAATGGTGTAGGCACTGATTAGATTTTGTTTCGACCAAATTGAGAATATTAGCAATGTTTCGTTCTTTCCACAGGTGGCGCTATTCAAAAATTATAACTGATTTTTATCAGTTACCTCAAATATTTGAATTTATTCTGGCGAACGTGGCGTGTTTATGGTCAATAATTTTGTCAAGCAATGTGTGTTTATATTCTTGACATCCTGATGTATATTAGTTCTTAGGAAAAGTATAAAACTTTCATTATAAAAAGATGCCATTTTGCTGTCATGTCATAATTGACTTTGGCAATCAGCTGTTGATACATCAATCAAATTGACAACGGAAAATACACTGAAATGATAATGCGGCGCCGCCACGAAACATTGCTAATATTTTCAATTTGGTCGAACGTCATTCCATTCAAAAATTGACAAGTGCCTACACCATTATTCTAGTCATCTTAGAATAAAGCGATGATATGTCATCAATATTGTCTATGTTATGATTTATGGCCATTTTCAATTAAAAAGAAGCATAAATGTATCAATAACAGTGACAGCCACATTATATTCTTTGCAATTGTAGCGCCATAGAACAAAATATCTGACATGTTACTGAATAAAGGATCTCAGCGTTATCTATCGGGCGTCACACGAAACTCTAACCTCCGCCGTTATTGGCAGTTCAAAATGATCTGTCGAGCGTATGAAGCCTTCCCTCCGGTTATTCTATGCTCCTAGGTAATACCAAGCATTTCGATGACTTCAAAGGTATGATTACTCCTGACAATTTTATGCTGGACACAGTAAGATCGGCTTTTCTAGAGAAAAGACATGCTTGTGTTTTGTTTGCGTTGAATTCTACCAAGTTATTAGATCCCCATTCAAGAATTGTTGCCAAGTCCATATTTATGTTGTTAACATTTCTTTCTTGTTAGTTTCTGATTTGGCGGGCTGGTATTGGAGCCCTAGAAGAAAAGGCGGTATGGAGGGTACTATCATCCGCGAAGCTGTGCACTGGACACGAAGTTGCTTTCAGCAAACCGTTGATGGGTAGAGAGTCAGATGAAACTCCATCGACCACTGAATGGAGAGATCTGTTTGAGAGAAAACTAGCTGGCAAAGAACATAGCTTTGGGGGCACGCCATAAGATGGAATCTTGGCGATGATAAGAAGACAAAAAAATGCTGATATCGACGGAGGAGCAGGTTCGGACTGAGGAATTTTCAGATTCACCTAGAATCTAGAAATTATTCTAGTTTCATTTTCTCGAAACGGGCATAATTCATATAAAAATTTTTTGGTAAAATGACTTATTTTGATGAGTTCTACCATCTGACAAAAGAAAAGTCTCACCTTTAAATAAACTCTGTATAAAAGCCCATCGTGCCATCATACAAAACAATTAGGGAAAGGGTAAACGTCATGCAGGTAATTTTTTTTTTCATTGCGAAAAAAGTTACACACCTCTAAGCTACCGATGTGTGTCAGTGTGTGATACTTTTCCCGGAATTCAATATGATGAGGTTCACCTTAAATTGAATTTCGAAAAAATTCGCAATGAACTAAAACTACTGGAGCCATCAAACACTTCACCAGTAACTTCTTGAGGTCATCAACAAGAACTCACCTAAGTTTATCGTCGATCTCCGTGTGGATGGGCTTGGGCTTCTCCTTCACCCTGTTAACATCCTCGTGCAAACCTTCGAGGAGGTAACGCAAGAACTCCTGGGCGTCCTGTTGGGCGAAACCCATGAACCTCGGGGCGAACCTCTGTATCTGACCCTTCAGGGACGCCGTGTTAACGACCCTGTCGCAAGAATCCTCCGCCCATAGCTCCTTGATCACCTCGGAGAATGCTGCAGAGAAACGACTTTCTTTCACAAATCGCCAATACTTCTGGTTAAGGTGGGCGTTCAATGTAGTGTGTTTTTATTTCAAGTTGATTTCGAAAACGGTTTCACTTTGAGAACTGAAATTTTGTTGGTGAACTCAGAAAGGATTAGGGTTCTTGTTGAAATAATTTTAATCGATTTCATTCCGACAGTCAATTTTTTTTCTTTCAAAAATAGAAGAAAATGAGCCAACTCATGCTTCTGTTTTATTTCAACAGAAAGACCCATGAAAATAGTTCAACATCCGATTAAAAGTGAATCTTCTGATAATTTCGTTCAGAAGATCAACTTGAAATACGGAATTGGCAGAGAATGGCCAAATTCAAATTTTCGCGGGAAAAAATTCCTGCTTTACCCACAAATTAGCTTATTTCATAGTTCGGCGATTTCCGGATAGAGAGCGCCATTGTACATTTCATTCATGATTAGAGAGATACTCATAGAACTTATTGTGATAATGTAAGTTCTATGGAGATATTTCTTAAAATGGACGGTGGCGCCTCTATCGGCTGATCTTTCCTACTCGCTTTGAACGCCGACCTTAATTAAACATTCTTTCAGCCTTCCTTACTGCTTAGCTTCTAGAGGAGTTTTGGATGTTTATACTCCATTCACTTTTATAAAGTATCCCGGTTCGCCATGAAATTCTGACACATTTCACCGTGTATATTTTGAAAATGTTAGGTCATAGTCATTTTCCTGTCAGATAATTGGGCAACATTGTCCTTTACATGTAATTACGTATTTATCAAAATGTTACATTGGGAAAATAATGAAAATATGATGTGAATTCAATAATTCTAAAGAGCTGGCGAATGTTGAAGGCACCTCTTTCTCTGTTAATACTGGAAATATTTAACGTATACAGGTTGAGTCTTCGACTTGTACATTTATTTTTACTGTAGATTCTTGAGGCCCAAAGAAACGTTTTTTCATTTTTCATTTTTCCGAATTCGGCACTGAATATAGCCATTTGAAAGAAAAAATTGGGACAAATACGTGCCTCATACCATTCTCTGGAAACACTTCAAAGTTCATATTTTTCGATTGAAATTGAGGTGATTATCAGATTTTCTGGGTGATACATTTAGGAACTACTCAAGCGCTAACCTTATTTGAATAAGAATGTTACAAACACGATATTTCCAAACAAAAACACTCAGTTTCGTCCTATTATTTCTGCAATTGAAAAGCCATATTTCTCACACCAAAATAAGTGAACTATCGCAAGGGTTTACTTTTCGCTAATGGCGTCTTGGCGTTGCTCTTTGGAAACGAGTAGTTCTGATTCTAGCCGATATAGCGCTACGATCTTGATTTCAGTCGCCTACAACGGTGCGCTACCTCGGATTGTAGCCGCCACGCAAGACAAACCGTTGTTCTGTGTCTCCAACGTTAGTCCCATCACAGACTAGTCTGTAGTCCCCCCGTCCCATGAACGACGCTTACGTAACCTGCGCCATGGACTCCGATTTATTTATTTACAGAGAATAATGCAAACAGGTGATGATTATAAAAGACTTTCAGTGAATTGATGTGATAATAACCGTGTGGTGTCGAGTTATATTGTTTGGATAGATATTTTCCTGGAGGACCGGTAACAATGAATTTTAAATAGAAACTGCGTAGAAATGTATAATTTCAAGCTTCTTAGAATTCAATTTTATCTCCCACATATATGGGATTTTATTATCACATATCTCTACATCAAACTTTTTTCATCATAGAGATTTTAGTCTTGAGTTGGTAAACATTCTGACAACATTGTTGACTTGTTAGGAAATAATATTCGACGATATTTAACCCAGGGAAGCATTCAGATTTTTTATGAAATTCATGATTTTTTTCCTCAAATTTCATCGTATACAATTAGGAATAACTCGAAAACGACGCGTTTTATTGAAAAAACATAGGAATACTTTTATTTTCTAAAATGGCCGATTCTTTCGAAAATATGAACCGTTAATCTTTTTCAAGTGGTTTTATAATATTTTTGCGTGAATTTATGAGTTGGCTACGCTTTTATTGAGGAATATGCACCATGAAAAGTAAACACAGTCGACCAAAATTCAGTTCATTCGAAATATTGGTTCCGAATATATGGAAAGAATAGTGTTAATTCCATGGATTTTCGACACTCTGTATCTTTCGAACGAAACCGAATTTTGAAAAATGGTATGGCAAAAAACTGTTTCGTTTGATGAGAGAAATCTATAGTTAGAATCTATTTACAAGTCAAAGACCCACCCTGTATAAACATGGTTGGAAGATTCAGTTATGCTTTTTTCTTTTACGAGTGTTGAAATTTTACTGAAAAATATGGACAGAATAGTCCGTTACATTGGGATAGTTCATTCGAAAAAGAATAAAAGTACTCGAATAGCCCAACAGAAAAATTTCTAAACGAGCTGACGTACCTACGGAATTCCCCCTTTTCAAAATTCTCAAGAAATAAGTCTAAAGAAGACATTTAAATACCTTTTTGCACAACTTGAGTACTCCAGTATGAAAAGGTAGTAGTTCTACAAAACCTGCGTCACAGTTAAAGCTTAAAAGAACTAACTCCATTTACAAAGTTAAAAAAGAGTGAATAGAAATTCGCATTGACAACGTCTCTTAGAATTCTTTGACATTTCACGAGTGCCAACCTGCGTCAGTTTTGAGTAAAAAAACTTGATAAACCAACCGGAATACTTTCTAAAAGTGAATGGTGTCTGTTAATTTCATCAATCTTCAGTATTTCTCACCTTTGATTAAGGAACCCTTCATGCTGGAGTTGGTGGTGTTGATGTCTTTCATATGGCCATCCTGACGTAAGTATTCCGACAACTGTCTAGTGTTGGACAAACACTGTATTACGGAGTTCATGAAGCAAGTGTTCCCGATGTTCTTGAGGCCATTTAGACCCAGTGTCTTCACGCTTGTCGCCGCGCAAACTGTTGTTGGGCTGCTGGTTCCTAATCTGTAACTGAGGCCGGACGTTCTGAAAATAAAAATATTGGAATGTTCTGTGTTCCATCACCGAATGTCGTTATCATCTAAATATGGAATATGGAAGAGATTGATTATTCGATGGAAAAATGGATGAAACTCACCTATCATAAGAGTCGTCGTCGAATATCCCACTGCGTCTTTCTCTCTCAACAGATTTTCTACCTAGACTATTCGAGTTTAACACCCCGGAAGTACCGACGCTGCTTGTCGTGACGGAGGACGATGGGGACAGCCTGCTCTTGTTGGTTTTCGGTGAAGATGCCTTTAGAAACAGATCGAAATTAATATATTCCATATACTGGGCGAGTCTTTGATTAGTACATCTTTGAGTGTATACTCCATTCACTTTCATAATGTATCCCGGTTGGCCATGACATTCTGACACATTTCACCGTAATATATTTTGAAAAAGTTAGGTTATAGCCATTTTACTGTCAGGTAACCAAGCAGCGTTGTCCTTTCTACATAGAAGTCGTAGTTATTACGGATTTATCAAAATGTTTATTTACTTTGGGAAAATAATGAATTTAAGAAAATATTCAATGAATTCAATAATTCCAGAGACCTGGCGAATGTTGAAGAAGCTTTTTTCTCTCTTATTACTGGAAATATTCCACGTATATAAACATGGTTGCAAGATTCAGTTATGCTATTTTTCTATACGGAAATCAAGAATCGAGTGTTGAAATTTTACTGAAAAATAATGAACAGAATAGTCTGTTACTTTGTGATAGTTCATTTGAAAAAATAATAAAAGTTCTCGAGAACCCAACAGAAAAACTTCTTAACGAATAGACGGAACTATGGAAATCCCCGCTTTTCAAAATTCTCAAGAAATAAGCCTGCAGAAGACATTTAAATACCTTTTTGCACATTGAAATACTCCAGTATGAAAATTTAGTAGTACCACGAAACCTGTGTAACAGTTAAACCTTAAAAGAGCTAACTCCATTTACGAAGTTAAAAAAGAGTAAATAGAAATAGGCATTGGCAACGTCCCTGAGAATTATTTGACATTTCACGAGTACCAACCTGCGTCAGTTTTAAGTAAAAAACCTTGATAAACCTGAATCTTGGCATACCGGGATACTTTATAGAGGTGAATGCTCTCCCCGAGCGACATACATTTTTTTCCTATGCTATTTTTAAAAATTCGGCTTCGTTTGAAAGATAAAAAATTTGGAGTGAATGAAAATTGTGATTGTGGTGGATGTTCCTAAATCTACACTTGTTGTATAAGGTGCGCAAGTTAGTTATTTTTTTACGAAAATGCAACCATTTGAATTTTGGATATGTCAAGATCCAACACTAACTGCTAGAGCCATCTATTGAAAAACAGCGGGAATTTAATATATATGGTGTATTTTTTTTCTTTTGACAGATGGTAGAAGTGGTAGAACTCATCAAAATAAGTAATTTTACCAAACATTTTTTATATGAATTATGCCCCTGTTTCGCCTGCTCCACCGTAGATATCAACATGTTTTTTGTCTTCTCATCATACATGACTCAGAATATCGATTGTGATCAGCAATCTTCGATCGTGTTACGAGAGTTTTATGTTTCGAAAATACCGCAGGTTTATTCAAATAATGAACTTGTTGATATGTTTTTAATTTATGGTGTATCAAAACAAAATGCCAGTTCAGCGTGTAAGTTCTACAGAACAAGATTTCCGTTGAGAAATCACCCAACTTCGCTGATGTTCATAAAGCTGGTGCGGAGATGTAGAGATATGATGAACAGAGAGATGCAGGTCAGAGTAGTATTAAGGTATTGATGCCCAAAATTTTTCATACATTTTTTAAATTGAACATTTCATAAGTATAGGGAGAATTTTTTTGGGCCAAGTAAAAAAGGTGCCTTTGAAATTACCATGGAGGGCTGGATCAGCCCGTCTATCTTCTGGTACCTGTCCAATTTCCTTTTGGACATGCTCACGCAGAAGCCTAGGACAAAAGCGGCAGCGGCCATGACCGCGAACACAAGAAAAACGGCCGCTATGATTGCTTCGAATATCATCTCGAAGACTTAGGACTGATATCAAAGATGACGTCGTTGAACTGCCGAGTTTGGTAGCAGGAAAAAGAGCTCTGCAATCGTCTATTCATATACGCCTTCTCCATAAATCACGATGATGGAGATAGATGTTCTAAAGGGTGTTTCAATAAGAGCGCAAGATTTTGATTGCGCGCCATGTTTGACAGGCATATAATGTCACATGATTATGACGTGACACATCGAAAGTCGACAGATGGGAGATAAGAGTATACATGGTAGAACAACGCGTCAAGACTGTCAACGGTGAATGTTATCGTGCTTTCATAACACAGTTTCTTTTGCCTCATTTGGAAGTTATTGATCTTGACGACATGTGGTTTCCATTGAATGTCTTCAGACTTCTGGCTGAGGGGTTATCTGAAGTCGCAGTTTTATGCCATTATAAGCCAGCAACGATCGGGGCAATGAAAGCAGAAATAAGACTCTGTATCAATGAAATACCACAACATGCACTTCGTCAAGAAGGTTCGCATATGCCAGCAATACCGTGGCAGCCATTTCCAAGATATACTAACTGACAGAGAAACTGCAACCCCAAGTATGAGTTGGTTAAATTTAATTTTTTTTTTGTAAAACATAGATAGTATAGCAAGGGGTAAATGATTAAATTTGGAGAAAAAACCGTATCTTTTCATGCAAACATTTTTTGTTACTTGAATATTGAAGTCGTTTTTTGCAATTTTTTCAAATTCTACAACAAACCAGCTGTTTGAGGAGATCCAAAGTCGATGTTATGTATTTGTTAAAATGCCTAGAGCACGCGGAATTTATCGCCAAGTGAATCTGAAAGAGGTCGAATTATTGGTCTACGAGAAGCGGGGTTTACATTTCGAGAAATCGCTAACCGTACGAACAGAAATCCACCTACTGTTATGAGATGTTGTCAAGCGTGGTTTGATAATGCCCTAAATCGAAGAAGAGTAGGCACCGGACGTCGAAGGGCACAAATGAAGTTCAAGATCAACGTCTAAGGAGATGGCCATTAGAGACCGATTTGCGACTACTCGATCTTTGGCTGATGAGTGGTTACGAGAACAAGGCCATCCTGTAACTGTCCGAACGGTTTACCGCCTTATAAGGTCTTTTGGACGACGATTACAGTCGTGCAGAGAACGAGATAAAGGAATAAATATTGACGGCGAACACTTACACCACCTAAGATTTGCAGATGATATCATATTAATAAACTCCGATATCCAAGAATTAAGAAAGATGTTGTCAGAATTAAATGAGAAATCTAAAGAAATTGGTCTAAACATGAACTTGAACAAAACAAAAATCCTAAGTAATAGCAACAACAAAATACAAGTAGATAACACCAATATTGAGACCGTTGAACAATATATATATATATATATATATATATATATATATATACTCGGGGTTGGGTTATTTGGGTTGCAGTCGAATATATACCTATCTATATATATATATATATATATATATATATATATATATATATATATATATATATATATATATATATATATATATATATATATATATATATATATATATATATATATATATATATATATATATATATATATATATATATATATATATATATATATATATATCTTGGACACACTATAAAAATCGGGAATAAAGAAAATCAAAATGCCGAAGTGAAGAGAAGAGTAAGTCTGTCTTGGATGGCTTTCGGAAGGCTTGGCAGTATTCTTAAAAACACTGGAGTCCCTATGGCTCTCAAAAGAAAAGTATATGATAGTTGCATACTACCTGTCACAACCTATGGTCTTGAAACTATGTCCCTGACAAAAAAGAGTATGGAAAAAATGGGTGTGTGCCAAAGAGCCATGGAGCGTGCTATGCTAGGCGTAACTCTGAAAAATAAAATCCACAACAAAATCATTCGGGAGAGGACAAAAGTAACCGATATCACAGAGCGAATAGCAAAGCTTAAGTGGCAGTGGGCTGGACATGTTGCACGCCAGGATCCAAATAGATGGACATTGAAAATAACTCAATGGAGACCACGCATAGGTAAAAGAGGCGTTGGGAGACCGCTTAAGAGATGGCGAGATGACATCAAGGGGATCACAGGAAACCAGTGGATGAAGAAAGCACGAGATAGGAAAACATGGAAAAGTTTAGAAGAGGCCTATATCCAACATTGGATGTCAAATGGCTGAAGAAGAAGAAGAAGAAGAAGAGAACGTCAACATTGGAATGTAGAATGCAATCAGGTCGTATTTTCTGATGAATCTCGATTCTCCTTGGAAGCACATGATGGCCGAAGAAGGGTTAGACGACGTCGGGGAGAAAGACGTGAACCTCAGTTTGATGTTGAGCGTCATGTACACCGCACAGTAGGCGTTATGGTATGAGGTGCTATTTCACATGCAAGTAGGTCAGCTTTAGTCTTTATTCGAGGTAACATGACAGAGCTGCGTTACCTTCAAGAATAAGTGGAGCCATATGATCTCCCTTACTTTAGCCGGCTCGAAAATCTAATATTTCAGCAAGATAATGCCCGACCTCATGTTGCCAGAGTTAGTTTAAAATTTTTCAAAGCGACCCATGTGAATCTTTCGCCATGGCCGCCCAGATCCCCCGATCTTTCGCCCATAGACCATGTTTAGGACATCATGGATAGAAGGCTTGGAAATTGACCCCAGCCCCCACAGACTTTGGCGGCTCTGTGACTCGAAGTACAGATAGCTTGGGATATTAGATATTATCCCTCAAGAAAAAATAGACACTCTTATTGCATCAGTGCAAAGACGTGTTGGGAAGTGTTTAGATAATTGCGGTGGACAAACACATTATTAACAAATTCATTAAAAAAAAATGTAAATCCTTCGTTTTTTTACCAAATATTAATCATTTACTGCTTGCTATACTATCCATGTTTTACCAAAATAAAAAAAAATTAAACAGATCCTTCTGGGTGTTTGAGTTAATATGTATATTTTGTTTCATACATAATTCCCAAATGTACAGGGTTTTGGAGGGTGAGTAGCCATAGGTAAATGGTGGATAGGTGATGCTCTTGGCTACTTGTTGCGCCTAATAAAATAACATTTTGCCCAAAGTTCAAAGTGTTATAATTTTTTTGCCATTTTTATAGAAATTTCCCATTGTTCTCATTAAAATCTTGATTTTTTTTTAAATTTAATGCTCGAGGTGCCTATAAAATGAGCACGCTATTTTTAGCTGTGTTAGAATGAGAGAAAAGATTTTACCTGCTCAATGGAATAGTTTTGTCGTCACCCTTTTAAGGCATCCTTGAAGACAAAAGGGTTTTTTGTTGAGTTATCTGATTATTAATTGTGTATGTTACATAACATTGCGAAGAGTATTAACTAGAGAAGTTTTTGAAACTCCACACTATGTAATTTTTTTTTATTTCACTTTGTAAAGTGAACACAGCATTATTTTTTTTCATTTTGATGTTTGATACGACGCTGTCAGGTTTTATGACGTTTATATGAAATTATGATTCAATCTGAATAAGACAAGACTAAACTCAAAAAAATTAATCATTTTATAGGCACCTCGAGCATTAAATTTAAAAAAGATTCAAGATTTTAATGAGAAAAATGGGAAATTTCTAGAAAAATGGCAAAAAAATTATAACACTTTGAACTTTGGGCAAAATGTTATTTTATTAGGCGCAACAAGTAGCCAAGAGCATCACCTATCCACCATTTACCTATGGCTACTCACCCTCCAAACATTCTGTATATTCTCTAAATCAATAAATATTGCAATACTTTGCTGCAGAAAACCCATGTTTTATTGAACACTGAAATCATGCGCTCTTATTGAAAGTGGCCGAATTGTGAATAGAGGGTCTTAGAGAGTTGGGATGCTTGAAAAGGGTTCTTTCGCAAGACTTTATCCCCTGGTTTTCATCGGTCACTGCCGATAAAACTTCTCTGAGTTAGAAGTGAATATTCGTTCACATTCACGTCCAAAAATTAGCAATCTATTGGTCCCAAAGTTTCATTCGTTAACGGACAACGAAAAGTTCAAATTCATTCGCAACAAAGTCGATAACATCAAAAATAAACAAACAGACCACTTATCATTTATCGAAATGGCAACAAAAGATTGAGGTTAAGGAATATCGCGCTTTTTTCGAGAAATAAGATAAACCAAGAAGGTTGTCTTCAACTATTCGTGTGTAAAGAAGTTATAAGAAACACAGTGAACACACCAAAGTTTTCAGACATCTTACTGCGAGCTCTTTTCCTTCTACTACCTGGCATTAATAATTATTTGATTTTATCGTCAACCAGCGACACGCACACGACTGCGATCGATAAGGATCGATAATCCGGTCGATTCTCTGTCTATTTTATCTAATCGCAACGCGAGCGCATCGGCGGTTTTGTTCGATCCTAACGATCTAAAAATACAAGATAGAGATTGCGCAATCGATTTTAAATCGGCCTACACGTGCCCCGTCGTTTGTTTTGTTCCCGAAAGTGGGGCGCGTCCAGTGGCGTAGGAAAGGTGGCTGCCAATTTGTAGAAAAAAAATTATGTTAAATCTATAAAAACTCGAAAATTTTGATTGAGAATGGAAGCAGTACGAATTTCTGGATTATTGAAAATTATTTTCATCTACACACATCGTCAAAAGTCTTGGCCCCCCGAGATTTCTCAAGAAATAAACGATCTATGTTCTGGAAATGAGATAAATATTTTCCTCTATTTCAACTGCAATATATTCGATAGAAAATCTTCGTTTGTTACTCTTTTCTTTATGTAGAATGAAACAAAATAGGAAAAATGGGAAAAAATCTAAATTTATCGGTCATTTATTTTTGATTAAGGTGGGCGTTCAATGTAGTGTGTTTTTATTTCAAGTTGCATTTGGAAATGGATTGACTTTGGAAACTGAAATTTTGTGGGTAAACTCAGAAAGGATTGGAGTTCTTGATGAAATAATTTTAGTCGATTTCATTCCGAAAGTTAATTTTTTTTCTTTCAAAAAGAGAAGAAAATGAGCCAACTCATGCTTCTGTTTTATTTCAAAAGAAAGACCCATGAAAATAGTTCAACTTCCAATTAAAAGTGAATCTACAGATAATTTCTTTCAGAAAAACAACTTGAAATACGGAATTGGCAGAGAATGGCCAAATTCAAATTTTGGCGGGAAAAAATTCCTGCTTTACCCACAAATTGACTTATTTCATAGTTCGGCGATTTTCGGATAGAGAGCGCCATTGTACATTTCATTCATAATCAGAGAGATATTCATAGAACTTGATAGTGATAGTGCATGTTCTATGGAGATATTCCATAAAATGGACGGTGGCGCCTCTATCGGCTGAGCTTTCCTACTCGCTTTAAACGCCGACTTTAAGGTCGCCGTTCAGAGCGATTTGGCAAACTAATCCGATAGAGGCGCCACTGTGCATTCTATGGAATATCTCCATAGAACTTACATTATCACTACAAGTTCTATGAATATCTAATTATGAATGAAATGTACAATGGAAAATCGCTGAACTATGAAATTAGTGAATATGTAGATAAAGCAGGAACTTTTTCCCGCCAAAATTTGAATTTGGCCATTTTCTGCCAATTCCGTATTTCAAGTTGTTTTTCTGAACGAAATTATATGTAGATTCACT
Organism: Adalia decempunctata; assembly: GCA_951802165.1. Lineage (NCBI taxonomy): Eukaryota > Metazoa > Arthropoda > Insecta > Coleoptera > Coccinellidae > Adalia > Adalia decempunctata. The sequence continues at coordinate 19,148,670 of OX637703.1, forward strand.
TTTAATCGGAAGTTGAACTATTTTCATGGGTCTTTCATTTGAAATAAAACAGAAGCATGAGTTGGCTTATTTTCTTCTATTTAAAAAAAAGGAACTTCCGAAACAAAATAGATTTAAATTATTTCACTAAGAACTCCAATCTTTTCTGAGTATACCCACAAAATTTCAGTTCTCAAAGTGAAACCATTTTCAAATGCAACTTGAAATAAAAACACACCACATTGAACGCCCACCTCAATATTGAAGCTTGCTTTTGTTGCTTCTATTCATTTATTGAATGCAGAAGTTTTCTGCTTTTTTGTTCATTTTCGATGAAGAAAGTCAATACAAATCAATGGGAAATGATCCCCCAAACACATGGGGCCTTAAGCATTCCTCTAACATCTGAAGAACAGATAAATTCAATATGATACACTTATACGTGGAGACAAAGTTTTCACTGAGGTTTCTTTATGAATATTTGCGAAAAAATTTAAGCTTGTCAAATTATTACATTAGGAACTCCAATCCTTTCCGAGTTTACCCAGGTAATTTCAGTTCTCAAAGTGAAACCGTTTTCAAATGAAATAAAAACACACTACATTGAACGCCCACCTTAAGGTGGGCGTAGTGTGTTTTTATTTCAAGTTGATTTCGAAAACGGTTTCACTTTGAGAACTGAAATTTTGTGGGTGAACTCAGAAAGGATTAGGGTTCTTGTTGAAATAGTTTTGATCGATTTCATTCCGACAGTTAATTTTTTTTCTTTCAAAAATGGAAGAAAATGAGCTAACCCATGCTTCTGTTTTATTTCAACAGAAAGACCCATGAAAATAGTTCAACTTCCGATTAAAAGTGAATCTACTGATAATTTCGTTCAGAAGATCAACTTGAAATACGGAATTGGCAGAAAATGGCCAAATTCAAATTTTGGCGGGAAAAAATTCCTGCTTTACCCACAAATCCACGTATTTCATAGTTCGGCGATTTTTGGATAGAGAGCGCCATTGTACATTTCATTCATGATTAGAGAGATACTCATAGAACTTATTGTGATAATGAAAGTTCTATAGAGATATTCCTTAAAATGGATGGTGGCGCCTCTATCGGCTGATCTTTCCTACTCGGTTTAAACGCCGACCTTAATTATAGTTATTCCTCAACTGAATCCAAATTCAAGAGTCTGTATTACCACCTCTTTTTTCAATAAACTGCCCAATCAACCTAGGCATCAGTCATTCTTCGTTCAACGATAATAAGAAGAGTACGACGACCGAAAATTATACCCCCCAGCACATTATTGATCCGCCTTGAAAGGGCACAACTTACCAGGCGGAATTGAGTCGCTCTAGTCTGCCTGGACCTCTCCAAACCCTTTCTCGTCGATTATTACTTTGTAAAATTGTGAACCGAATCGTAACTCGTCCGAAAAAAGTACGTAGCGCGATTGTGCTGAAACTGCTGAAAGTCAGTCTTGGTGATGTTCTGGCCATTGCCGACGGGTAGCTTACTTCGAAGGGCTGTTACTGATACCGTTCGATACGTTTCGAGTAAAATTTGCGATATAATGATCTTCCCTTGCGTATGTTATCTGGATCGACCAGGCACCGGTCTCTGGGAAAGAGTTTCCAAGAAATGGACCACTATGTGCCTTACTGAAGCTTCCCAAGGTAGAGTTACTATTCTAATTCTTGCCCGGTCGAACTGAGAAATTGGATGTCCCGGCATTTTCCACGGAAGATTCTCAATATTACAACTCTCGTTGTACTGTATTCTCCCGAACTAGAAACATTTTTTGTTGGTTTATTGTTTTCATTAATTGATAAGATAGTGAGGATTCCACACATAAAAAATGGTCATGTTACATTCAATAAGATGATAGCCAAACTTATGACGATATGTGTATTTAATCGATTTGTAGGGTAGCTATTTCAAATGAAATGAGCGATAAATTTCTGAGATATGTATTAAGTTTTTTCAATCATTTCATTTTATTCTTGTTATCCCACGAAATTTTGCATTCACTCTACAACTTGAAGCCAAATTTCAACTCGTTTCTTAAATATCTTTGAAAAATAAAAATTCAAAGATTAATAACAGCAAAACCATTGGACCGATTTTTACAAAATTCGAACTTATCCGTCGCATATGGACTCTTAACGATAAATCTGGGATCGGCACAAATTCAGAAAAAAAATTAATGAGAAATGTCGGATATTGGCTCACACAATTTGGGATCCTAGAACAGCAGGGCTCTTTGATACGATTGTTCAGCATAACATCAGTAACTTGTCACCGCAACGAAACTTTTTTCTCACAAAACATACCAAAACTCTTCTGTCGCACCAACTTTTCACTTGCCAAACACCGCGACGGGATTCTGACATTTGACCTACATTTTTCTGACTTTTCGGTGATTGGCGACGATACAAAAAAAAAATAGGATCGAAATTGCTCAAAGAATTGTTTATCATAATTTACAGTTATTTTGTGCAGGGGCCTAAAATTACATAATATTGAATCGATTGGGAGTATCAACATTCAATTTACCTTAGTGCAAAATTGTTATAAAGGAAAAATATCAACATCACTTATATTACACTACCTACTATTATTTCGACCAATATCTTCCGCATAATTAATGGACGCTTTTTTAATGAAACCCCCTGAAATTCATAGACGGTTTCCTTTATTTTGGTTTTAAGGAAATAAATTAAATGTCATGTTTTCTTCGAAAAAAAATTATGTGACCAACACAACTAATCGTTAAGGTCGGCGTTTAAAGCGAATAGGAAATCTCCTCCGATAGAGGCGCCACCGTGCATTTTATGAAAGATCTCCATAGAACTTACATTATCACTATAAGTTCTATGAATATCTCTCTAATCATGAATGAAATGTACAATGGCGCTCTCTATCCGAAAATCGCCGAACTATGAAATATGTCAATTTGTGGGTAGAGCAGGAATTTTTTCCCGCCAAAATTTGAATTTGGCCCTTTTCTGCCAATTCCGTATTTCAAGTTGATCTTCTGAACGAAATTATCAGTAGATTCACTTTTAATCGGAAGTTGAACTATTTTCATGGGTCTTTCTGTTGAAATAAAACAGAAGCATGGGTTGGCTCATTTTCTTCTATTTTTGAAAGAAAAAAAATTAACTGTCGAAATGAAATCGATTAAAATTATTTCAACAAGAACCCTAATCCTTTCTGAGTTCACCCACAAAATTTCAGTTCTCAAAGTGAAACCGTTTTCGAAATCAACTTGAAATAAAAACACATTACATTGAACGCCCACCTTAAGGAGTTCTCTGATCAATTTTTAACCACTTTTAACAATAATTCCGGCCTTATTTCATCTATAGCTCTCTCAATTTGGTCCTCCATTACTTCAAGAATAGTTAGTTTTTGGATTCAACATACCCCCAATGAAAATAATCAGCAGGCGTTGAATCACACGATCTTGCAGGCCAATTGACCAATTTCTTGGAATAATGTTGACACCAAAGTCAAATCGTAGACATTAATCAATGGTCGCGTTGGCACGTAGCACCATCCTGTTAGAACCATATGTCGTCAAAGTTCAACTCTTGGATTTTTTGGAACAAAAATGAATCGAGAATCTAGAGAAACAAAAAGTTAATGGAGAGGCACGATAAAGTGATTCTACAGCATGACAACGGTCGGACCCACGTTGCTATACCCGTTGAAAAGCTCAAATGAGACGTCCTACACCACCCGCCAAATTCTCCAGATATTGCGCCGTCAGATAATTAATTGTTTCGGTAGATGGCACATGGTCCGGCTCATCAGCAGTTCCACTCAAATGAAGACATAAAAAAATGGCTTGATTCATGGAAAGCCTCAAAAGATGAACACTGTAGCGGTATCTGAGCTCTACCAGAATGGGAAAAAATATAGCTAACAATGGGGAATACTTTGAATGATTCATGTAACTATTTTTCACATTAAACATTTGCATCCAGCGGGAACTTAATTGCGCACCTTATACAGGGTGTTCCTAAATAACAAATGGTCAACTGTAGATGACATGAAGAATAACATTTGTTTTTCTTCCATTTTTTCCTCCGGGTCTTCGTTTTCGAGTTACGGGGTGTCAAAAATTTATATTTTTTTCTGTTTTTTGCTAATATCTCATGGACCATTTGAATTACAGAATTGAGTTCTTGTACACACATTGTCACTGATTTTTCACCATTGAACAAATTTGCATTTGCACAGCAAATTGTTGTGTTCAACGGTATCAAACGCCCCTGAAAAATCCAAAAAGATGCTCATCGGTATTAAATCATTCTCCAGAGCCTCCAAAATGCAATTTACCAATTCAAATAGAGCTGTTACTGTGTTTTTATTTTTCATGTAACCATGTTGTCTCGGACTCAGTTCAAAAATCTCTCAGCCAAAATTTTCTCAAACAATTTTGAGAATGAAGACAACATATTTAAAAGTTTGTTAATTTCAACAAAATTTGACAACATGGTTTTGAAGTTGAAATTGCAAAGTTATTCTTCATTATTGTTAGCGACCATGGTTAACAAGATTACAAGAATTGCTCGAAATTACTCCAAAATATAAGAAATTTACAATGCGTTAGCAAATTGTTTTTGATCATAAAATGCCACTTTTCTCGAAAACGGTCCACTTAAGAGTGAGTACCTTTTTTATGTTAAGCTCATTGGCGCATAAGAATTTGATGTGCAAGTGCAAATTCGTCCAGTGGTGTAAAAGTTGGCGGTTAAAACCTTTGTGCAAATTCAATATCTAAGCCACTGGCATGTCTAATAAAACCAAGTAAAGGACAAGGAAGTAGCTATTATTAGTGTACAAAAACTCAATTCTGTAATTCAAACAGTTCCTGAGATATTAGCAAAAAACTGAAAAAAAAAAACATAAATTTTTGACAGAGAAAAAAAATGTTATTTTTTTATGAGAAATCTACAGTTGACCATTGATACACCTACTTATGAACACCTTGCATATGTATCTCCGAAACGTTTTTGGTACAATCAATCAACCATTATACAACAACAAAGACAACAAAATTAAAGAATCAACAACGAAACAGAAGCGATAGAAACAATTAATAACATTAGGGCATCAAACCGAAAAATTCTAAAGCACGTACCTTCTGATACAAAACGGGCTTCTCAATAAAACCAGACTTAGCCTCCGCCTCGTTCTCCAAAAGAACCACAGACTGCTTGTCCCCACCCTCCAGATTCTTGCTGGATATGTAAGAGGCGAAATTGTTCGTCCTCGAAACGTTCACCGAAGACGAATCCTCACTCAGGCTCTGAACGGAACCTCCACCATCCACCTCGTCCTTATTCTCTGCATCCTCATTGGAATCCAACGCGTTTCTCTTCAGATCGGACAAACCATTCGTCAATTTTCCCTGTTCACTGTTAATTTTGACAATCGAACTGTCATTCGTGTCAGTCTCTTTCGAGACAGCTTTCGTCTTTTGTTTATCGGATACCTTTTTCTCAGTGGTTGAAATGGTCTTTTTTTCTGTGATTGGAATCGTCTTCTTTTCCAGGTTTGTGGTCTTGATCTTTTGTTTGTCTACCAGGGTTTTCGTTTTGATGTGAGGTTTGGACTGTTCCTCCGTTTCTTTGTGAACTCCAGCTATTTTGATGATTTTTACTGTTTCGGGATGTTCCAATTTGGTTTCGTCAGTTCGAGATTTTTTTAGTGTGGCTTTCGGAAGGCTGGACCTCTTGACCGTCCTCAAACCGTTGAGGACTTTCTCACCGTTCACCTTCAAGTTGGACTGGTCCAGTATCTTGAATTTATTGTCCGACAGTTTGACTTCAGATGGTTCTATGTTAACCGGAGACTTTGAGGTTTTCTCCGGCAGCTTGTCGAATCTCTTGCGCAGGTCGGCGACTGAGGCCCTGTTGCCGTTATCGTCGTTATTGCAAGAATTGTCGTTAGTTGCTGTGGTAGTGGGCGACACACTCATGTTAGCATTGACAACCTCAGTTACCTTTTTCTTTGTCTTCTCGATGGGCGGCAGTCCGATGTCGTTGATCGATTTGGAGCGGCTGATGTTGTCGTTCCTCCTGTGAATGGCGGGCACATAGTTGGAGGGGGAGTATTTGTTCCGGAAGTCGGCCAGGTCGTCGATCAGGTCCACCGAGGAGAGCCTGGAGTTGTCGCGGGACAGGGAGCCCTCCCTGCGATTCGCAAAGTCCAAAACCGAGTTCTCCCTGATGGAACTCACTGCCGCGTCTCTGGACTGGGAGTCCCGCCTGAGACTGCCGTCTCGTATTTCTTCCTTGAAGCGGGTCTTGACGCCATCTTCGGTTATGCTGCCGCTCCTGAAAAATAATCCGATTTGTTCATGAGAAATAATACAAATTAAAAAAATTATCAATATTAATACAAAACTTCTTCTGAGGTCGATGTATTCAAATGTACGAAGTGTCAAAATCAAGACCTATAAGAGTTAATACAGAACAATAGACCAGTCCAACGATATGTCACGATCAGCTGTTTACAAATGGCTGCTGGAACAAACAAATAACAAACCGAGGTTACTTCAGTTACGAGGTACGTGTTTCAGGGTAGTTTCTGTTGGCTTCTCAATTTTCAACTTCAATCCATAGAGTATGACAAACCCGCATTCATGTGTTTCGTCGATCTCACCAAGGCCTTTGACAGAGTTAGACTGAAAGATGTGTTGGATGTTCTGAGGAAAGAACGAGTACCTGGAACTATTGTTGAGATCATAAAACAGCTAAATCTCAATACAAGCACTCACCTACTGCTGAACCAGAAGCTAACAAAAGAAATTCCAACACCATCGGGAATAAGACAAGGAGATTCTCTAAGCCCTCAATTATTTAACGTCATTATGAACGAGATTATCACCCACGTCAAGCAGACAGGCAGAGGTTACAGGCTCACAACTGGCGAAATCAAGATCATATGCTATGCAGATGACGCAGTGATCATAGCTGAAAACGAGGACGACCTGCAGAGACTTTTGCACGCGTTCTATCAGAAGGCGTTACAATACAACATGCAAATATCTATAACGAAAACAAAATCACTCGTCATCGCCAAAGAACCCATAAGATGCAAACTTGTGGTTGAAGACAATCCCGTTGAACAAGTTATGGAGTTCCAGTACCTGGGAGTGCAACTCACCCATAGCCAGAATAGAACAACAGAAGTCAGAGACCAAGCACATAAAGCTAACCGAATAGCGGGTGCCTTAAGGGAGATAATCTGGAATAACAAGTTCATGAACACACGAGCTAAGACCAAGATCTATAAGACCTGTATTAACATAAGCCATAGAAACCCGGGCAGATAATCAAAAGACCAAAAACATCTTGCGAACAACCGAAATGAAAACCCTCAGAAGTATTGCAGGTTACACTCTGAGAGATATGCAACGCAGCACCGACATAAGGAAGGAGTGCGAGATCGAAGACGTAGTTAGATGGGGTCGAAAGCGGCGACGAGAATGGAATGACCACGTGAATAGGATGGATATGACAAGAATGGCTATAGTCTGTTCAAATATAAGAGAATGTAAACAAACAAACCAAATCGGTTTGTTTTGCGCATACTAACAGCTTATTGGTCAAAGGATCTTTTCTACAATTCTTGTCACGCCCCCAAAAGACTTCCAGGATCGTACTTAAAGCTTAGAACGGAATGTCGAGAGTTATGAAAGTTATGAAATTTGAATACAAGTGAATGTTTTGGATTTTTTTGTTACACTCAGTCACACCCTTGTAACCCTTGTAATTAGGTCCTCTAAAATTCGCAACGGTTATAACCTGATATACCTCAATTTGTCCCGGTTATAAATATTTGTTTGAATTGTACTTAACCCTTTGTCGGTTTCCGACGAGATTTCGGAAGAATAATATAAACGAAATCATCTATTGATTCCACCTAAGCAGAAATCCCAGTCGCTAAAAAGCATCGATTCAATAGACGATTTCGACATGAACTTAATTAGGAGAATAGTTCACGGTTTTTTTTCTTGATGAAATTCCTACAATTTCGAAGGTTTTGGAAGTTGTTAATAACGATGACAGCCTGCCGAATTTTAAAAAAACAACATTTTATAAATTATTGAAAAAAATGAAATTCAAATTCAAAAAACGTGGTCGTAATAGTTTATTGATTGATAGAGACGAAATAGTTGTTTGGAGGAGAAATTATTTGAAGAAAATTCGAGAATTTAGGGAGCAAGGCCGAAAAATTTATTACCTTGACGAGACATGGATAAATGCGGGATGTACAAAAAATTCAATATGGGTCGATGAATCGATTGGGTCCAACAGACAGGCTTTTCGAGAAGGTCTGTCAACTGGTCTCAAAAACCCAAGTGGAAAAGGAAAAGGACTGATTATATGTCATATAGGGGGAGAAGACGGATTTGTAGAGAACAGCCTATGGTTTTTCGAATCGAAAAAATCCGGAGATTACCATCAGGAAATGAACGGGGAATCGTTCGAAAAGTGGTTCTCAACAATTTTGCCAACTCTGGATCATAACGCTGTCATCGTAATGGACAACGCCAGTTATCATTCGAGAAAAATGGAATCGATTCCGTCTTCAACCCGCAAGGAAGATGTCAAAAATTGGTTGCTCAGTAAAAATATTTCCTTCGAAAATGATCTTTTGAAGGCGGAACTTCTTGCTCTGGTCAAGGCAAATAGAGGGAGGCATGAAATATTAATTATAGATGAAATGGCCAATGAGACGGGAAGAACAGTATTGAGACTCCCACCATATCATTGCGAGCTGAATCCAATCGAGCTCATTTGGGCTCAAGTAAAAGGAAAAGTAGCTGCTCAGAACTCCTCATTTAAAATTGCTGAGGTTCGTAATTTGTTCCTGGGAGCTATAGGCTCGATTGGTGCTGAGAAATGGAAGAAATGCATACATCATGTTGTAACTGATGTCGAAGAAAAAATGTGTCAGCTCGATAATATCATGGAGTCAACAATAGAGCGAGTGCTGGTGAATCTGGATGAAAGTGACACAGAAGAAGACCAACAAAATTCTGAATAATTTTTAATAGGGTAATACATAATATATTATTTTGGACGCTGCATTATTTTTTTCAAACTTATGACATTTGTAATTTGAATATGTTGAATAAATGAATTTGAGTTTATATGATTGTGTGAACTACCCTCGATCCGACCCTGGAGCCCTGAAATAAAGTCTCTACCTGAAGAAAGCCCATCCTACCTCTGCGCGACTTTGTTTATTTTGATGTCTCTTATATTTGAACAGAGTATAGAATTGCACGAGATGGTCGGCCACAGTCACGGCGACCTCCAGGCAGGCCCCCGAAAAGATGGAAAGATTCTTGGACGTCGATCTCACAGGAGAGCGGAGTTGGAAATTACAGGCCTGAGGCCTAAATTAAGAGGAAGAAGAATGTCTTCAATTATGCCATGTAAAATGATAGTTATAAGTTATAATAAAGTGACACTATAGCAGAAATGTTTGTTACTTATTTGTTTGTTTCAGCAGCCATCTTGAAAAAAGGTGATCAGCTGTTTTGTTGGACTGGTCTATACCGAAGTGCAACATGTTATAGTCATCAAAGTAGAGCTACCGGAAGAGCAAGGTTATAAAAGCCTATTCTAAATGTGTGGTCCGGAGGATAGGGTGTTGGACTAAGACACGGCAAGTCCGAGTTCAATCCCGAGTTAGGAAAGAAATTTTCTAGTCTCGGTAGGGGCCACCATTCCACTTTTGGGTCGAAAATTAAGGGGAGGTGCTACACGTCCGAGCTCCCTTCAAAAATTGGGCTTTTTATTTCCATGATATCTCAGTTCGTATGCGGCGTAGACATTTTTTTTTAATTAAGGTGGGCGTTCAATGTAGTGCGTTTTTATTTCAAGTTGCATTTGAAAATGGTTTCACTTTGAGACCTGAAATTTTGTGGGTACACTCAGAAAGGATTGGAGTTCTTAAGGGCGGCGTTTAAAGCGAGTAGCCGATAGAGGCGCCACCGTCCATTTTAAGGAATATCTCCATAGAACATACATTAACACAATAAGTTCTATGAGTATCTATCTAATCATGAATGAAATGTACAATGGCGCTCTCTATCCAAAAATCGCCGAACTATGAAATAAGTCAATTTGTGGATTGCAGGAACTTTTTCCCGCCAAAATTTGAATTTGGCCATTCTCTGCCAATTCCGTATTTCAAGTTGATCTTCTGAACGAAATTATCAGTAGATTCACTTTTAATCGGAAGTTGAACTATTTTCATGGGTCTTTCTGTTGAAATAAAACAGAAGCATGGGTTGGCTCATTTTCTTCTATTTTTGAAAGAAAAAAAATAAACTGTCGGAATGAAATCGATTAAAATTATTTCAACAAGAACCCTAATCCTTTCCGAGTTCACCCACAAAATTTCAGTTCTCAAAGTGAAACCGTTTTCGAAATCAACTTGAAATAAAAACACACTACATTGAACACCATAATGAAATAATTTAAAACGATTTCATTTCGAAAGTTATTTTTTTTTACTTTGAAAAATTGAAGAAAATGAGCAAACTCATGCTTCTGTTTTATTTCAAACGAAAGACCCATGAAAATAGTTCAACTTCCGATTGAAAGTGAATCGACAGATAATTTAATTCAGAAAAACAACTTGAAATACGGCATAGAATGGCCAAATTCAAATATATGGCGGGAAAAAGTTCCCGCTTTACCCACATATTCACTTATTTCATAGCTCAGCGATTTTCGGATAGAGAGCGCCAATGTACATTTCATTCATAATCAGAGAGATATTCATAGAACGATAGAACTTATAGTGATACCTAATGTAAGTTCTACGGAGATATTCCATAAAATGCACGGTGGCGCCTCTATCGGATTAGTTTGTCTACTCGCTCTGAACGGTGACCTTAAAGCTGAATCATTTCTCTAGAATGTGTATTAGGCTGGATTTCCATGCATCCGATGATACGATCGTCGTTGTGATTGGCAGAAATATTCAATCTTGAATATTCTCGAGCTCGGACGTGTAGCACCTCCCCTTAACAGTGCTGTGCCTAAGGTGGCGTAAGGACACAGTAACAAAGCCTACACAGAACACAACTGCTTCTCCGAACTCTTACAAATTACAAGTTTCGAGGCTTGTAGTATCAGAGGAATCTCCTCTGGAGACCTAGGAGTAATCAGTATAAGCAATATCAATATACCATCAGACAAAAACAAAGTGAAGCAAGTTATGTACGGCCTTAAAATCATTATTCTTGCAGAATTAATATAAGGTTGAAACTTTAGAAATATTCAATCTTCTATGCCCATCTGTATCTCAAAAATGAAGAGTTTTCAAACTAATATTGATAATATTTTCATTCTTGAGATCATACAAGTGTACCTCCAATTTAGGAATACCCTTTATAAACAACAAGGTTGACAGGAGATCTTGAAAAAGTGATCCTCACAGTGAGCGTACTATTTTCAAATAAGAGGTGTTATTTTGAATAGCCTGCTATTTCGGTAGATGTCCTTTTGAAGATGTCATTTTTTGACAGTTGACCAGGAGAAACTACGCCATTAATATAAATTGAACTTCAACAACGCATTAAAATTCACTATAATAATGGTGAAAATTTAACAAAGACGGTTCGTGAAACTAGAACATTTTTGGGTCGTCGTGAAGCACCTTGTCGAACCGCAATACAGAAATTTTGGTGGGAAAAGTTGAGCTGTTGGGACAAGTTAGTGATGTGAAGAAAAAACCCGTGCACGTCGCACAAGAACAGCCGAGAATATTGCTGCTGTAGCTGAAAGTGTTTGCCCATTCCACGTCTTTCTTTGGAATTAGAGATGACTAATGATTTTTTATGGCCGGAATTGGATGGTATTGATCCGGACAACGTTTACTTTCATTTATATGAAAATACTAGCTGGCCCGGCGAACTTTGTACCGCCTGAATTATACTTAAAAGTTGTATAAACTTACCATTGCTTTTTTTCAAGCAGAAAAAAAATTAGGCAAATCTAAAGTTCAAAATATACAAAATTTTAATAATTTTTTAATTCACATGGAAAGAATTATCTTTATTTAAGCGGTAACTAATTGTTGAACTTGAACATATAACTTTTTGTTTTTAATTGTTGTACAGTTCTCTTTTTGCAGTACCTCATGTGACTGTGAATAGCAGGAGTATAATCCATATTATACCTTTCCTCTAATATGAATCAAAATGTCAAGAATATGAACAAAAATTATTCCTTCAATGAACTATCGACTATTATCACAGCCCGTCGACCAGAATTAAAAAATCAGTCATTTGTTAATAGCCCAACCTGAAGTGGCAAAAACAAACCTTTTCTTATATTCTCAAAATCTAATCAGTGGTCACATCATTATTTTAGACATCTTAGCTATGCTGCTAAGCTCAAAATAATGGGTAAACATCTCAGTTGGTGAGCAGCGCGATTCTCATTATTCCATGGATATGAGCTGTCAATCTCTCTTCAATTTGTTCAATTTAGTTGACGATATCAAGCTCGTTAGAAGACAAATCGAGATGTTAAAATGTCGATAGTACGATCGACACGGCAAAATTAGATAGATAGATAGATAGATAGATAGATTTTCAACACTGTGAATTATGTTGAACTCATATTCAAATTTATTGATGGTCATTCGACCAGATCAGATTAGGCAACCCATGAAACATTATTGTATATCATAATAATAATATTTCCGCAAATATATTTATTACCCAAACAGAAATTCGAAAGCATTTCAAAAATAAAGAAAAAAGATGAAGATGGCCAACTCAAGTTTGAAACTGATCGTCAAAATCAGATACTTGATCTTTCGGTAAAAATTCACTATTCCACCAACTTGAGATGAGTTTACCCGCTTTTTGATCTGGCAATAGACTTCCATGTTACCATGAGTTCTATGCGAATCACATATCGCCATCTAACAGCGGTAATATCAACCTACGACTACGACTTGTCTATTCACTGTACGACTACGCATCAACGGTAGCGACACCTAGTGGCCTTATTCAAAAGAAGGAAAAGCATTTCCTGCATAAGTAAAAATTTCATCGATTTTTTCGAAGTTTTATTGTATTTTATAATAACCAGACCGAAGACGATTCCATAAATGAAGTTTCATAACAAACAGTCCATCCGATCTCTAGTTATAAATAGTGTAACCAACATCTTTCTTTTATATATATAGATAGCATTTTTCTTCTCAAAATAACACTTTTTATTGAAAACCCCATTACTTAAAAAAATAGACAAGAGTGAAGGTCTATAATTACTCTCGAAATGAAAAATTCTATAAATGTTTTGGTGATTCGAAAAGTGCCTATATAACATTAGCATCTGACGTAGAAAAGCTCAAATGAAAGACTAAAAAAAGGCGATAAAATTTAATGATAACGCTGACGTAATCAAAATATCTCTTCAAGACTCTGCAGATATAAGCTTTATCTCAATATCTCTCTTTCTCTTATACAGGTGTCCCAGAAGTCCCGCACTTCCTTGGGGGGATCGAAAGTGAAAAATATTCTAAGCCCAAATATCCATGTTTGAAATTTTTTGATAAAGTAGTTAATCAGTAATTAATTAATGAAAGTGACCAATCAGGAGCGCGCTAGAGAAGAATGAGCAAGCAGTTGGGCACGCGAGAGTGAGACGCCAGAGCTGCTGCCGGCTTTTCACGCAGTAAACCGAGACTGGCGTCTCACTTTCGCGTTCCCACTTCTTACTCATTCTTCTGTAGCGCGATCCTGATTGGTCACTTTCATTAGTAAATAACTAATGAACTACGCTATCAAAAAATTTCAAACATGGATATTTGGGCTTAGAATATTTTTCACTGTCGATCCCCTCAAGAAAGTGCGGGACTTCTGGGACAGCCTGTATAATCTTCATTCGTATATTTTAAAAAATTTAAAAAAAATTCAATTTGTGCCCCTAGCTCAGTGGTTAAAGAAGAAATTTTCTAGTCAGACCGTAGTGGCCACCATTCACTCTTGGGTCGAAAATTAACAGAGCTGTGCCTAAACAACTGATTCTCCTAATTTGCACAAGCTTGGAAGCTTGTAGTTTGTGAGGGGTTTCTCTTCAGGAGACCTAAAAGTTATCAGTATAGTCTTAACCTCAATCATTGCTTACATATTGATACTACCCATTGATATCACCAAAAATGAACTTGAAGAATAGTTTTGAGAAGAATGAATATTTTTCACAACTGCCTATTACTCTTTTACATTTTCAATAAAAAAAAATTGGTTATTACAAATTTTTATGTCAAACAACCACCAACTTAAGGGATATATTATGTTTATAAAACTTTTCTTCCTGAATTTTTTCAAAGAATCATTCTCTGATCAGAAAGCATTCTGACCATCATTCCTCAAAATTATATCATAATTAAACCTTATAATTCTGAATACTCAGAAAATAACAATAAATAATTGCATGCCACTATGCCAGTCTGAATCCTCAATGAAATAATTTCATGATCTTGAAATTTATTCAAATCCAAAAAACTTCGTTTACAAGACTCACCCTATATATATGTAGAATGACATGTTTGTTTCGAATATCACAAAATATTTATTTTTTCATAGAAAAGTAATGAATGACATAGAGCACTAACTATTCCACAGAAAGCTTCAAGATACATAACATCTTTATAATCTGATTGAGACCTATCAGGAAAACATACAAAGAGTGTTTGTATATTCTTGATAATGACAGAAATAACGTAATTAAAGGAACTTCAACATAAAACACCGTGGCCAGGAAATAAAGCTTGTTATGAACAATTAGGAAATCATATTATGTATTGTTCCCTACAATTCCATATTTTTTCGTTTGTTACTAAATAATCATTAATTAATTTTGATTCGCTAGAATTCAACAACCATTGGTTTTAGAGATATGGTTCATCCTAATTCCAACGTCTTTCATTTTCAGTATTCCAGACAAGAAATTTGATATAAGAACCGAATATTCATTCCATATTAAACATTTCTATTTTGACTTAGATTCAAGGTAACAAAACATTATAGATATATCCAGCTTAGTTGATCGAAGGTATTATTTATTATTTTGATGGAAAAAATTGCTTTTGGGTATGTTTATGTACGATCAAGCAACAATTAAGGTATTTAGGTCAAATACAAATACCACACCTTTTCAAGCCGGTGAGTCATCCCAAAGACAATTTTATCAATATGAGCAAAGGACAATTAGAATAAAGCCAGTTTAAGCTTACTAGAACCTTCAAATGGTTCAAAAATTTCTAACCTTGAAATTGTTCGACGTCCATCAGAATCTATGTAAGATCTTGTGGTAAATCTTTCCGAATAACTAGAAATTCTTGGACTTATGGACGTGGTGCTATAATATGGTGGCCTATCCAGAGTACTATTATAGGTAGACCTATAGCTTGGTGAAGAATGATGTGGAGATAATACAGGCATGTTTTTTGTCAACTGCAATCTTCTTTAAGTCACTGTAATTCGTCAATATACACCATTGCACGTATTCGAGATTTTATTTAAATCTACAAAACGAAAGGGGGAAAATAATAAAAGAGGAAATCAAACTCGTTAGTGAAAGGATAGTTAAAAATAACCAAATTTGAGAACTATCTTGTGTCACTAGCGATATTTTTAGATCCTGAATCTCCAACGCCCACATCTTATTCGCATTCAATTGTTGGAAAATAATTAATTTGAATATTCATTCAAAATCAGATATACAGAAAGATTCTATAAATTCAAACAGAAATTCTTGGAATTTCAGTCATCCTGCGTCAGAGATTGAAGAATAATAATTAATATAACTCAACAACTAGATGGGAACTAGATCACTTACTTTGATATTATTATTCGTCAAATCTTTTTTTGTTCTATTTTGTCGTTTTCTTTAAAAAAGTAAAAAATTACAGCCCTTAATTTTTGTCATTTTGGGCGGCAGCCATAATGGAAATGACGTCAGAAACATATGATAAAAGAAAATGATGTCATGAGTCAATTTCGAGTAAAAAGTTTTAAAATAATTCAAATCGAAAAGAAATAATATGTAATAATAGTATGCATCAATTCCCAAATATTTGTTAACAAAAAAATTAAAAGACCGGTTGTAGTCATAGCAAAAACAATGGTTTTTTTAGAAAAGCGTATAATATTTTCAACTTGTTGGTTTTGTATTTCAATCGAATTTGATTCAACTGTATTATCACTTAATTTTCGTTTTCGTGTATTTTTGAAATTAGTGTATAGATGAAAAGCGTAAGAAAAAGAATAAATTTACAATCTTCTCCTTCTATGCGCTCACGTCAAGGTAGTTCATTACTTCACCGCTAATGTTCTCTCGTTCTTGTAGTCTGTGGTTCTTTGCAAGCTAGATCGTAAGAATCATGGCAGTTGGTAAAAATAAGGGCTTGTCGAAAAGTGGCAAAAAGGGTGTTAAGAAGAAGGTGTAAGTAGAAAATATATATTTGTAAATTTAAATTAATAATCTAACATCGTGATGCCAACATTTTTCGTACTTTTCGATTAGTGATCCATTAAATTCAATTGGATTTAACTTTCATATTCGATTGCAAATTTACCATGTTACGTTAAAGTTACAACTATTTTTTCATTATGTACTCTTTATTTCAATAATTACATCAATTAAACGTGATCTTCGCAAACAGGAAAGTGTTACTTTTTTATTATTTCGAACTTTATTGTTTTTATAGGTTATACACTGTAGGAACATGTTGGCAGATACGAGTAATATTTCAACATGATGATACTCTCAGCTCGCTTTGATACATACATGAAGATAACTTCTTGTTCCCTAACGACGCATTTATATACATAACTGAAGTGAACCCCTATTGTGGTTCATTAAAATTGTGTATGAAATATACTAACTTCTTCGATCTCTTTCAGAGTTGATCCTTACACCCGTAAAGAATGGTACGATATCAAATCGCCTGCCATGTTCACCAACAGGCAAGTAGGCAAAACCCTTGTCAATCGTACACAAGGTACCAAGATAGCTTCTGAAGGACTTAAGGGACGTGTTTTCGAAGTATCTTTGGCTGATCTTCAAAACGATAATGACGCAGACAGGTCTTTCAGAAAGTTCAAGTTGATTGCTGAAGATGTCCAAGGTAATTTGAGAGAAGTTTATTTATTCTATTTTATTGTTTTAACATGATGATACTCTCAGCTCGCTTTGATACATACATGAAGATAACTTCTTGTTCCCTAAACGACGCAAATGTTATATTAACTGATGAACCATTGCTTTCAATCAATGGTTTTTGGTGTTATTATGTTTGGTTGATTTTCTTCTTTCATTTCAGGACGTAATGTTCTTACAAACTTCCACGGTATGGATTTGACTACAGATAAACTTAGGTCAATGGTAAAGAAATGGCAGACTCTCATTGAAGCATCTGCTGATGTTAAAACCACAGATGGATACTTGTTGAGAGTATTCTGTATTGGTTTCACCAACAAAGACCCTGCCTCTACCAAGAAGACATGTTACGCTCAACATACCCAGGTAGGTTTCATTCTTCAGTGATTGGAAGATTTGAATAAGGTTAACAATTAATGGCAGTTTAAATGATGATACTCTCAGCTCGCTTTGATACAAACATGAAGATAACCTCTTGTTCCCTAACGACGCTATTTAATAACAATCTGAAGAACTGCCTTAATTTGTGAATCCCCAACAACACATTGATATAACATTGCACTTTCTAATGCCATAATGCTTCTTGTAGGTCAAGGCCATCCGTAGGAAAATGACAGAAGTTATTAACCGTGACATCGGTCACAGCGATCTTAAGGAAGTAGTAAACAAATTGATGCCTGATTCCATCGCTAAAGACATCGAGAAGTTGTGCCAGGGAACATACCCATTGCACGATGTCTATATTCGTAAAGTCAAAGTGTTAAAGAAACCCCGTTTCGACCTTTCAAAACTGTTGGATCTTCACGGAGACAGCGGTAAAGGTGGTGCCGAACCAGGTGTTGGAGGAGAGAATGTTGAGAAGCCAAGCGGCTACGAGCCACCTGTG
This sequence comes from Adalia decempunctata, assembly GCA_951802165.1. Classification (NCBI taxonomy): domain Eukaryota; kingdom Metazoa; phylum Arthropoda; class Insecta; order Coleoptera; family Coccinellidae; genus Adalia; species Adalia decempunctata. The sequence goes on from OX637703.1 coordinate 19,166,751, forward strand.
CAAGAGAGTGTTTGAGGTGTTTCTTTTATAATATGTAAAAAAAGAAATTAAAGATTTCTACCCAATATTGCTTTTGTCTTATTTTTCCTGAAGTGTTGAGTTCTTAACTATACAGGTTGGCCCATATAAAACCGCCCAACCAGATATTTCTGTAATACGCCAAGGGTACCTTTTGATCCCGAGTTTGTAGGTATATTGATTTTTCGAGAAAATATAGGCAATCCAACTACCTGTCAAATAATTTTTGAGGTTAGTTCTGGTGGTCGCACAATGATATTTTTGTAATCTTAGACAAAGGAAAGTCTAAAGGCCTCTTGCGACGACAGAGAATTCTCGCGAGAATTTTCTGTCAAATTCTCTGCCGATGCATACGATGGAACAATGGAATTCCACAGAGAATTCTACCGAAAGTAGTATGCAACGGCAGAGAATTTTCGGTCAGTGAATTTGACAGAAAATTCTCGCGAGAATTCTCTGTCGTTGCAAGAGGCCTTAAGTTTGTAATCGTGATTATGGTTCGTAGAAAAACTACAGGGAGGTGGGAGAAACCTCCATGGACAAGGGCGTCGCCAGCCTTTGAGCTAGGGGGGGGCAATTGAGCTAACGGGGGGGGGGCAAAAAACAATCAGAATAGGAAAAATGAACTGATTTTCGTATATTATGCTATTATTTCATAAGTTTTTAAGGGACTTTTGAGCTCCCACCTGGCGACGCCCTTGTCCATGGACATAATAAAAAGCTTAACTCGCAACATTTTTCTTTCTTCACGATGCCAATTCTTTAATCTATGCACGATGCTCCCAGGCAGAAAAATAAGCCTTCTTTCTATGCTCAGGCACATGTTTTTATGTGCGAAAATTAAAAATCACACGTGGTTTCTGGACACGGATACTTTGAGTATCCGTGGTTTCTGGATGTGATTTCGATTTAGTTCATTACACATTACCACAGTATAGACACCAACCAGTAGTCGCACTCCGTGGTCCGTGGATTTCCTTACTCCATTCCGGACTCGCGCATACCTCATTCGCATTAGTTTATAAGTCTTTGCTCATTCGTCATAACCTCAAATCATCCCCGCATATAGCTAGAGATGGCCTGCTGTTATAGTCATCCTTGTCATATTATTTACAACTATGTTGCCGCTTTTTCTGATAAACTGAACCCAACTTTCCGTGACGGGTTATTTTCTGAATATATTCCATTTTCAGAGTTCAGACACGACATAACTTTCTTCAAGAGGATTATGCTGATTTTCCAATTGATATTGCTGTGCTTCGGCTGGAGCTATCAAATTATATATAAAAGTTTTTTTGAGAGCCAAGAATATCATTTCGGTAAATTTGCCGATAATTCTGTGGCTGCGGCAACAACTGAATGCATATCCTGATGCGCGCCGAGGTATGCGCGAAATCCCGTTGGAGCAGAGATGTCTCTGCCACAGTATAAGGTACCTTATACCTACCTTATACTGTGTCTCTGCGTTGGAGTAAAAATTTCAGTTCATTTTAGCGAGAGTGCGATTAATGGTTGGTGTCTATACTGTGACATTACTTGATTTCTCCATGATTTGACGAAAATAGATATTTACCAGTGCTAGATAATAGATACTTGGGAAAAGAAAATATAGAATCTATATGAAGAAATAATCTTTAATCAAGATATAGGAATGAAACAAGAAGCAAACAATGTTATCGATTGGTAAGATATCCAATTTCGTACACATATCATTTATTTGCTCGAGTTTATATACCTCACAGGCTCACGCCCTTACTTTAATCTTCGCCCCATCACAGATTTTTGTGAATCTCAGGTCAATATACACATCGTCAAATGTCTTGGCCCCCCTAAGTTTCTCAACAATTTGCTTGTTTATTGTTTTCAAATGAGTGATGAGATAGTAAGATTCCTCACACATAAATTGTCATGCTACGAGGATATATTGAAAAATTCTTAGCCTTCTATAGAACCAAACAGAATTTCAAAGTCAAAATATTTTATTACTCAACATATTCTCCTCTTAATTGAATACATTTATTACAGCGAACCTGTAACGTCTCTAGACCTTTCAAAATGTTTCTTCTTGCTCTGCAAACCAGTCCTCCACAGCTTTTATTACCTCCTCGTTGGAAGAAAATTTATGACCTTTCAAACTTTTTTTCAGTTGAGGAAAGAGATGATAGTCGGACGGAGTCCAATCTGGTGAAAAAGGGGGTTGTTCTAGTAATTCTAACCCTAAATCACGAATTTTTTTGCATGGCAACATGAGTTTTGTGTACTGGGGCGTTGTCCTGTAAAAACATAATACCTTTGGATAGCTTTCCGTGTCTTTTCTCTTTAATTTTCTCCCGTAGAGTTGTCAGTAATGTCGAATAATAATCTCCAGTTATTGTTCTACCCTTATCCAAAAAATCAATCATGATTACCCCATGGCAATCCCAAAAAACTGAAGCAAGAGCTTTTCCAGCAGATTTTTGGACACGAAACTTCTTATGTCTTGGAGAACTAGAGAGTCGCCATTCCATCGATTGTTGCTTTGTTTCTGGATCGTAGAAATGTACCCAAGTCCCATCCATCGTAACAATTGGTTTAAGAAGTCTACATCGTTTTCAAATCGGGGGGGCATGACTTTTGAGGATGTATGTACATATTTGTTTTGGAAGATAGTACAGTTAACTTTCTATTCTTGATCTGAGGTATACTCACAAATAACAATGGTGTTGTTTCATTTTCAGGTGGATCCGATCACGCTTTTGATTATTCAACTTTAAATGAACAGAATCTATATGACGTTTGAGGGTGCTTTTTGCTGTATAGCCTTTGATGACATTTGTAAATAGGAGTTATTTTCTATTTCAACCTCGGTCCCTCCACGTACTGATGTAACCATCTCACAATTTTTTTTAATGAATCATATTATTCCACATTTATAATATATTGCCTATATCATGATTTTAAAACTCTTTTTTGATCAGAAAGTTTTTTAATTCAATCATTGTAATGTCGATATGATCCCTTGTTTTTTTGTTGGACAAATCTTATACAAATCGTCTTTGTTAAGTGGGTGCGTGCAACTTATTCCCAACGAGTTTGTAGATCCCAAGAATAACAGAAACTGCTACAATACATTTTCTGTAAATATGTAGGTATATAAATGTATTGTTCGTTTTTTATGTGGACAATGAGATCTGTTTCACCTTAAAAACTTTGAGAAATTTGTGGTGAAATAAGCTTCTGAAAGTTGAGACTGTCAATTGTTCAAAATCTTTGACAAAGAAGGCTGTGATCAACAGAGCTTTATACAAAAATTCATTGTGATGAAAACAGGTCTGGACAGGAAAATATCATTGCATTGATAAGTTTTATTGTGGCAAAGAAATAATACACTGGCTTATAATTCTGCAAGGTTATCCTAATGACATAGAAATTTGTACGAGTTGAATATTCAACCTTATTCTAAAAAAAATCATAAAGAACTTTGGAGTTCGGAATGGACTTTATATGATTTTTTCAATAAAAGTTTAATTCTTGATCCTTCAGAGAAAGTTCCCAGTTTTCATCTGTCTAGGAAAAATTGGTGTCTTCTGAATCGTCTTAGAACAGGTCATGGACGTTGTAATAGTATGCTCTTCAAATGGAATGCTATTGATAGCCCGAGATGTGAGTGTGGGCATGAAGAGCAAACTATTGACCATTTGGTCAATAATTGTCCAATATATAAATTTCCAGATGGTTTCAACTCTATTCATTCAGTATCTGATTCATTTTTGAGATGGGTTGGTACCTTCAAAACAATTTGAATATATTAGTGGATTTTGCTTTTCCTTTTTTCTCCCTTTGGTTTTTGTTTCAGATTATTTAAAAATGCTTTGTCAACCCCTTTGAAGAAATGAAGAAGCATTTACATTCGAAGAAGATGCCCTCCAACATGAATATTTGTACACAAATCCAATATCCCTACACTTATACGGGGAGACAGAGTTTTTGCTGAGGTTTTTATCTGTGCTCTTGCATCATACGCAGAACTGTATGGTGCCACGTTTCACATTCCTCTGCTAATACTGAGATTAGGAGCGGGGAATGGATCAATATGTTTGTTTGAATGATCTGTTCCTTGTTTGCCATATTTGGAATCCAATCTGTACAGCTCCATTTCATAAGAATATATATATATCTGAATTCCGATCAGTTGTGCTGCTCCAACCTGCAGGTCACCTATTATCTGTTAATTACGCGTCATTTATACAATTCTTTCATTTTTCATCTTATTTTTATGTTCGGAATCAATATGTTTATTCAAATCATTTTTCTGACTAGACTCATAATCACATAAGCGACACTTGTGTTGCCTCATTTTCAAATGAACACCGTTAAAATGTCTTATGAGTTTACCTTTCACATTTGCAGCAAAATGACACAAGTTACATTTGTGTTTCTTTAAATTCTTATGAACCGAATCAACATGTTTCAAAAGATCACTTTTTCGAGTGGCAGCATAATCACAGAAGCAACACTTATTTTTCAGATTCAAATGAAAAGAATCGATATGTCTTTTTAGATCACTCTCCCTATTGGCCGAATGTTTGCATAAAGAGCACTTATATTTCTTTAAATTGAAATGCACGGAATTGATGTGGTTGCTTAGGTTTCCTTTTCGACTTGCTGTGAACTTACATAAATGGCACTTATGTTGTCTCAAATGCAGATGGATGCAGTTTATATGAGACTTGAGAGCGCTTTTTTGATTGCAAGCAAATTTGCATGAATGACATTTGTATGGCTTCAGATCTAAATGGATGGAATGTATGTGACGCTGAAGATTTTTTTTCTGTTTCGTTTCATAAAAGCATAAATGACACTCAAATTTCCTTTGTTTTGTTTTAAATTCATTTTCAAGCAACATCTCTTTGTCCAATGGTACTTTGTCACATTTTTTCTGAATTATACCCAGTTTTTCTTTTGAATCCACTTCAACAAGGTGTGAATTTTTTACTTCTTCATTCTTATTATTTTTACTTGTGATACATTCAGTTGTTTTCTGTTCTATCACAGGCGTGTCAATTGAATCCATGTTTTTTATTTGGTCAGAAAATTCTTGTGTTCCATTATTTTCATCAGCAAAGTTTTCAGCTATGTTCACATCCTCTATCTTCGTGTTTTCATAGGCTTTAACACTTATACTGCAAAAAAAATCAATTATATTTAGGGATTACGAAAGTCTAGCTAGTGTTGAAATATATAAACAGTTTTATCATCTTTGTATTTCAAACAAATTACCTAGGTTTATAGTTCTTGCTTATAAAACAATTTATTGATTCATCTACTATTATAGATTTCACAATTGCATCGATATTTTTCAGTTCTTGTCTTCCACTAATTTTATTTTCATCATCAAAGTTCTTGGTTGTGTTCATATCTTCTATCTCTGATTCTTCATTATACAATTGACTGAAAAAGGGGTTTTCAAGGGTAAAATTGATAACACACTGTTTTTAAAATAAAGTACCTGATATACCAAAAAAAATGCATTGGAATAAGGTCATATCTAATTTTGATATGAACAGAAGCTCTAAAAAGAAAATAAAAAAATACGAAAAAGGAAATAAAAAAGTATAACATACAAAATTGATAGGTCAATTTGGTAGCAAATTCAATAGTTTCAATAGGCACCTAAACATGATCTTAAATACATTAACACATACAGGGTCTTTCACGAGGAACCTCACCCATATTTATACGGGAAACTACTGAACGTATTTTCATGAAATTCAGCACTTATAAGTATTTCACGATGCTGATGAAATCTAAAATATTTTCAAGGCATGAGCACCTCCGGTTTTTCCGGAAATGACGTCAACTTCCGTTTTTCAAATTAGAACACCATTTTTTTATTGCAGAAATAGATTCCTTAGAAAATTTCAAGTTATTTTGATGTAACATTTTTCAGTTTTGGTTGGAAAATTCTCTCTGAGCGGGAAAATTCGAAAAAAAAATCTAAAATAGAGCTCCGCTGAAACAAGAATAACTTCGAGGTTTTTGGATGGAAAATTTTCATTTTTGGGATTTTTCAAGATGTAAGATTGATGTATCCACTTTAAAAATCGAAATCGCGATTCATGATACAGGGGGTGAAAAAATCGCTTTCAAAGTTAGGGATGACAAAATCGTGAAAAATCAATTTTTTCAAATTAGAACCCCATTTTTTATGGCAGATATTGAATCTAGGTTAAAAAATAATGTGAGTGTATGCATCACACCCTTGCCCTAAAGTGGATATTTTCTGAGTTATTCACAAAAAACTGTTTTTCGTCTTGAATTTTCATCTATTTCTTTTCCCTTCACGCCAAAAAGATGAAATTTTCAGGAACTGTTACTTAAACCATGTTTTAGATTTTACTACCCTAATATGCAAGAGAAAAAAGTTACAGGTTGTTCCTAAATAGATGGCGAATTTGGATTCGAATTTTTATCGGAAACTTCTTTATTATTTCAACTAATCGGCCATCGGTTTTCTCTTCAGTGATAAATAAATAATTCCTTATGAACCATATGCAAAAACTTACCATGTTTTACATTCTTTTTTTTTAATGATAGATATCATTAATTACATCTGCCAAATTCCTCTTTATTCAGTAGCATGTAATTAATGATATCTATGATTAAAAAAAAAGAATGTAAAACATGGTAAGTTTTTGCATATGGTTCATATGGAATTATTTATTTATCACTGAAGAGAAAACCGATGGCCGATTAGTTGAAATAATAAAGAGGTTTCCGATAAAAATTCGAATCCAAATTCGCCATCTATTTAGGAACAACCTGTAACTTTTTTCTCTTGCATATTAGGGTAGTAAAATCTAAAACATGGTTTAAGTAACAGTTCCTGAAAATTTCATCTTTTTGGCGTGAAGGGAAAAGAAATAGATGAAAATTCAAGACGAAAAACAGTTTTTTGTGAATAACTCAGAAAATATCCACTTTAGGGCAAGGGTGTGATGCATACACTCACATTATTTTTTAACCTAGATTCAATATCTGCCATAAAAAATGGGGTTCTAATTTGAAAAAAATCGATTTTTCACGATTTTGTCATCCCTAACTTTGAAAGCGATTTTTTCACCCCCTGTATCATGAATCGCGATTTCGATTTTTAAAGTGGATACATCAATCTTACATCTTGAAAAATCCCAAAAATGAAAATTTTCCATCCAAAAACCTCGAAGTTATTCTTGTTTCAGCGGAGCTCTATTTTAGATTTTTTTTTCGAATTTTCCCGCTCAGAGAGAATTTTCCAACAAAAACTGAAAAATGTTACATCAAAATAACTTGAAATTTTCTAAGGAATCTATTTCTGCAATAAAAAAATGGTGTTCTAATTTGAAAAACGGAAGTTGACGTCATTTCCGGAGGTGCTCATGCCTTGAAAATATTTTAGATTTCATCAGCATCGTGAAATACTTATAAGTGCTGAATTTCATGAAAATACGTTCAGTAGTTTCCCGTATAAATATGGGTGAGGTTCCTCGTGAAAGACCCTGTATATCACACAGGATGTCTCAATGAAAAGGAACCACTCCAAATATTTTCTTTATTATATTGATTCCTGAATGCAAAATTTGCTTTTTGGAGGAATGTACATTATTTTCAATTTATAATGAGAGATGGACATACTAACTCATTTTGTTGGTCCATTTTTTCTTACGGAAATTTTCAGTGAAGTTTGAATGGATAGCTCCAAAATTTGGTCTATCTCTGTATTATAGAATAATATTTTTTTTTGCAAAACTCATCTGATATTTCTGAAAAGGAAATTCAAAGATCTCCAAAATGAGGTGTCCCTCGATCTCTGATGACTGCATTTCTCTGCAACATCTTGTAGGTATATATGTTCAATGTGCAAATCAAAAAAGTCTTTGGTGCTAATTCAAACAAAGCTTTCTTAGTCCTATGTACTTTTTTCAGAAACATACCTTGACTCATTTTTGTTGCCTTTGATGTCATCTATCGTTTCATCTTCTAGGGGAGTTGCAACAATTGAATCTATATCGATCATTTCATCTGAATACCCTTGTCCAATTTCATTTCCATCAAAAAACTCTGACGAACTCGAATTTTCCATCTTTTTTTGATTCACTTCAGTATACAGTTTTCTGAGAAAAATAATTGGAAGAAAAAGAATGAAATCAATAACCCCATGGTCACTAAGAAAAATTTGGAAATTTCCAATGAATAAAATTTTAAGACAACTTCAAAGAATACAGAATAGTTAGCAATTGAATTTAACATACTGGGTTGATTCATCCATTTGAGATGTTATGATTGAATCAATATCCATCGATTCATCTGAAAACCCTTGTTTATAATGAATTTCAGCATTATCAAAGTCTTTAGTGCTATTCCAGTCGTTGATCTTTGTTTGAGGAAAGACATCAAATGTGCTGAAAGAAAAACTGGAATTGGTTGTGATGAAATATTTTCATCAAAATAATCACCTTGTCTGATTTTCTATACATGATGTGACAATAGAATCAATTAATTTCATTTCATCTGATAATTCATGTCTTTCATTAATTCCATCATCTTCACCAAAGTATTCGGTGTTATTTAAATCCTCTATCAGTTTCTGATAGGCTTCAATCCCCAAATTACTGAAAAAATTGAAGATAAGTGGTGACAGATTCAGTACAAAAATAAGTCAAAAGTATTGTATAAACCCTGTATCTGTATTTAATATTTTCATTTAGTATTCACTCAAGGTGGGCATTCAATGTTGTGTGTTTTTATTTCAAGTTGCATTTGAAAATGGTTTCACTTTGAGAACTGCAATTTTGTGGGTAAACTCAGAAGGGATTGGAGTTCTTGGTGAAATACGTTAAATCGATTTCATTTCGAAAGTTCATTTTTTTTTTCAAAAATAGAAGAAATGAGCCAACTTATGCTTCTGTTTCATTTCAAACGAAAGACCCATAAATATAGTTCAACTTCCGATTAAAAGTGAATCTACAGATAATTTCGTTCAGAAAAACAACTCGAAATACGGAATTGGCAGAGTATGGCCAAATTCGAATATATGGCGGGAAACAGTTCCTGCTTTACCCACATATTCACTAATTTCATAGTTCAGCGATTTTCGGATAGAGAGCGCCATTGTACATTTCTTTCATAAGGATAGAGATATTCATAGAACTTATAGTGATTATGTTAGTTCTATGGAGATATTCCACGGTGGCGCCTCTATCGAATTAGTTTTCCTACTCGCTCTGAACGGCGCTCTTAAGGGGAAGTATCACCTTTTGAATCGTGGACCGTGGTAAATCTCCATTCAAAAAGTGGTCTCTTTATTTCACGAGTAACTACCCTAATTTACGACGTGGAGGCTTGATTTTTTTTTTAATTGAAGTTGAAGAACGTACCTAGGGCAAATAGTTTTCTTTTTTTCGATTTAATTAGTTTTTCAATTAAAAAAACCAGGGTAATCGTTAGATCTCTACAATATTTCGGTTATTGAATATGTTTTTCGTTTTTCATGAGCACAAGCATTTTCCTAAAACAATGGTACAAGCTATATTTTTGAACTAATCATCATGAAAATTTTTGTAGTTTATAGAAGATTAAACTGCCGGGGGCAAATAGTTGCGATTTTTTCCAAAAAATGATGAATAACCGTCGAAAAAAAAATCATTAAGTGTAGTTTCCAAAACGCTGAAGTTCAACCTGTTTTTTTTAAATTGAAAAACTAATTAAATCGAAAAAAAAAACTCTTTGCCCTCCGGACGTTCTTCAACTTCAATTAAAAAAAAAATCAAGTCTCTACGTCGTAAATTAGGGTAGTTACTCGTGAAATAAAGAGACCACTTTTTGAATGGAGATTTACCACGATTCAAAAGGTGATATTTCCCCTAAATCCAACTGAGTATTGGTTTTCCAAGACCTGCTTTGTCCTGGCAGACTCAGTCAGTTGAAAACTAGTAGTATTAAAGGAGAGAGAGGGATAGAATGGAGAGGATGTTGTATACATATGTCAGTCCTTCATTTTAATAACGTACCTAGTTTCATTTTTGTTATTCATTATAAAATCTACTGTTCCATCCTCCATTTGGGATTTGAGGAAACTGTCAATATCTTTCATTTCATCTGAATATTCTCTTTTATTTTTAATTTCATTTTCTTCGGCTATGTATTTATCAATTTCCAAATTATCTATTCCAGTCTTATAGATTTTTACCCCCAAATTACTGAAACAAAATCATTTTTGTTTTCAATAAATCTGCACCCAAAATTACCAGAACACTCAATTTATTTATGAGGTTTGATTCAGTTAAAAAAAAAAAAACGAGAAAAGCATGCACATTATGGTAGGAGTTTTTGGGCGATCGTTCAAGCACTGTTCAAACAATGCTTCAACCTATTCCTATGATAAGAAGTTCATCAACCTTGTAAGTAGATCCGCCCTGTAAGTAGATTTTCAGTCAAGTAACCTCTGAAAAAAATAATTGACAACTGTCAAGAAATTGACAGAAGCTGTCAAAAAATTTACAGCAGTTGAGAGTTGACATATAAATCGCCCATGCACCCGGATGTGATGTTACAGAAATGTCAATTTTTTTCAACAATTCCCTAGATTTTTATACAGTTCCAGTGACGCTTTATTTTACATTGTCCTCAGCAGTCAGCTAGTAGTAAAATGTAAAATGACTTCTACATTTCATAACTCTTTGAAATTTTCCTTATACCTTTCAAAACATACCTTGTTTCTTTTTTATTGCCCGTTAGATAATTCATTGTCTCATCCTCTTCAATTGAATTGATATCGTCAGAAAAAGCTTGACAATCACAAATTTCTTTCCCACCGGTGAAACGTTTGTTTTCAGTTGTAGGTTCCACTATGGATTTTATGTTAATCAATACGATTTCTTTAGTTTCATTCTTCTTTATTATATTTTTTATCATCTGATCTCTTATTTGAGGGATTAAACTTGAACCAGTGCTTATTAGAATTGATCCTTGCTGAACAGTATCATTGCTTGATTTGTAATTTGCATTTTTTGCTTCTTCTAACACAGAAGCAGCAATTGAATCAAAATTCTCTCTTTCATGTTTTTCATTTTCTTCGCCAATATTCAGGTCCTTTATCATTGCCTGATAGGTTTCATTACACAAATTACTGAAAAAAAAGGCAGTTTTGAAACACATGGAACAGGTAAGTATTTAATTTCAGGACATCTATATTTACAATTCAACTGGTTTTGTATCCATTTTTGAATCCAAGCCAATTTGATTAATTTCTTCTATATGGGAAATTCATAACCAGAGAACATCAAATGAACTTCATCCTCCTGAAGTAAAATCAATACAGGTGATATCATAGATGCATGAATGCATAGATGTTCCTTGGGTAGCAAAGGCTCTGGAGGAATCATCCCAAAAATATTGATTTTTATATAGAAGCAAAGAGATATAACTTTAGTCCATCTGTTTATCTTAATACTTTTTTACCCACCCATAATTTATTACTTATAAGATTCATCTCAAAAACTGAAAGAATGCTGAACATATTGGATGAACCAGAAAATGAACCCTCAGAAGAAATGGACCTGAGTGTGAATTTACTGTTAAAGAGCGATTTTTCTGATTGGTAAGTCTAATGGAAATATTAGTCTTCCGTTAAAAAAGACGCATTTGTTTATTGTTGCTGAGAATTTGTTGTTTTAGTTCTTGGAATCCGAACTTTGAGAACACAAAGGATCTCGACAGTTTTATGTCAGAGCTTGAAGAATGTGGAGATAATCCATGTTTTTCATTTGAAAATAATGATAAGGAGGTTATATCAACTACCTCAAATATAGAAGAAGCAAGACAAGAAGATGCTAATTGCATTATAATCATTCTTAACGATACAGATTTAGGCCAAAGTCCCATTGTCAATAATGAAAATATGGACAGTCTGCTACCAATTTCTAACAAATCTGATGAGAAACAGAATTTAGAACCCACTTCAGAAATAAAGAGACATAAGTGCTTAATATGTGGTTACACCTCAAATCGTAGAGATTCTGTTCAAACACATGTTAAAAGTGTACATTTGAAATTGGAACAATTCAAATGTAATCTATGTAATTATGCAACTCGACACAAAAGTATTCTGAACAGACATAAAAATAATTTACATGTGAATCCAAACAAACTCAAGTGCCAATTGTGTGATTCTCCCTTTAGTACAATGTCCGACCTGAAAAATCATAAGGATAACGTTCACCCAAATTTTAGACACAATTGTCACTTGTGTGATTATACAACAGGTCAGAGGAATGTTCTCAAGTCCCACATAGATAGTGTCCATTTAAATTTAAGGGAACATAAGTGTGATCTGTGTGATTATGCAGGTAACAGAAAGTCTGATCTCAAAGGCCACATGGAAGCAGTTCATTTGAATTTGAAGCAGCATAAGTGTGATGAATGTGATTTTGCTGCTAATCGTAAAGGCGATCTCAAATCGCATATAGAATTGGTCCATTTGAAATTGAAAAATTATAAGTGTCACTTGTGTGATCGTGCTACATATAGAAAAAAAGATTTGATCAAGCATTTAGAATGTGTACATAGGTGTAAAACCATATTGGATCCAATCAGTAATAAATCTACAGACACTTGCGGTATTTTCACCCTTGAATTTGAGGAATTATAGTTTCATAATCATAATATTCATTAGGGAGAAATGTTGATGTGACTTGCTATGTGAAAAAAAATCTTTGTCCTCAGTATAGATTATTAATGATTGTGTGTTCCCAATACTAAAATAGGTACCTATAGAAGCAATAAATGTTCTTTTAAAATAAAGCTGAGACGTATTTTTTCGTGAGTGATAAATAACATCTCTGACCAATGACCATAATTGTTAGGTTAGAATCATACTCTTGTTGGGGAAACCCAGGGACGATCCAGAATAGAAAACAAATGTATCAACACTTCTATTAGTGTTCTGTGGATCCACATTCAAATTTTTTAACATGGGAGTCTTATGATGGTGGTTCAACTTTTAAGATGACAGTATTTAAATGCGAATGTACAGAATACAGAGAATATTTTCGTGGTCTAATGAAGTGGAACACATTGTAAAATGTAGATAGAATATCTGAATATCAAACAAAGTCCCTAAATTCATGGGCGTAGCCAGGATTTATAAAAGGGGGGGGGGCAATCTATGGTCGTTCAAAATGTAGAATTTTAGGATAAAAAGAAAAGGCAAATTTAATTTATTTTTTCTTTCAGGGGGGGGCAGCTGCCCCCCTGCCCATAGCTGGCTACGCCAATGCCTAAATTATTGAATGCATACTTCTTCAAATTAATCAATCAGCACCTTTCTGAATCAAACAATTTACTAGAGCACTTCTGAGTTATACAAATTTTTTCTGTTATTTGATTATGAATAACATTCCCTGGTACAGACTCAACTCTGTTATCAAGTGACGAAGGTTCTTGCTATACTATTCCAGGGCCTTTACCCTTTGCTCGCGATGCCTAAGAGTATTCTATTCTTGTCCCTTTACCTGCTAGGAAATACATTTTCTGGTCAGAAGGTAGTGGCCACCATTTCACTGTAGGGTCATAAATTAACAGTGCTGTGTCTAAGGTGGCGTAAGGACACAGTAACATAATTGATTCTCCAAACTCCCAGCTTCTAAGGGGTCTCCTCAGGAGACCTAAGAGTTATCAGTATAGTCATCATTTGCAGCAATTCTCCCCTGCTCTTTTGGTCTTTTCAAAACTTCTAAAAGGCTATTACACAAGATGAGGTAGGTTTGACCACAACACTTTTGCAGCATGCACACAGACAAAGAACTTGAGTGCTTGTCCACAAAGTGCAAAATATACATATAAAAGTAATGAGAGGGGTCAACTACTTTTGTAAATGTGTTATTACAGAACCCTAAAAATGAAGACAAAGGAGAATTTTTCCAAAATGATAAAATTATATTTACAAAATTTGACTGTCGTTCAGTCATTATTAATTCCCGAATACAATGATTCCCCTGAAAAAACTGTAAATGCTAAAAAAAATCCAAGCAACAAAGTGTTTCAAATTTATTGCACATAAATGAACAAAAGCAGAAAAACAATAGAAAAAATATGCATAAGAAAATATAACAGCATCCAAATAACGAAAATATATCTTAATCCTCATAATAGTCAGCAACTCAAAAAATAAGAAAGCAATAAACAAGTATTCTTAGAATGATCATGCTTAAATTTATAACATGCGTTTGTTCTTTGAAATGAGTGGAAAAAAATTGGAAGCCAGTCCAGCTGTGGAATTAACTCAACTCAAGTTTTTTTAAGATATTAATATCAAATTTAGAGGCGTAGTTTTCAATCGAATCACACTGTGCTTTCAAAATCTTCATTTGATCTCCTTTGAATGCATTCAGATATTCCTTAATCTGTTTCCCTTGCATGGACCTCTCGTTATCTTTTATATGTTCAGCATTGAATAATATTTTCATATACTTTATGACTTCCTCTGCACATTCTTTTTCATCTTTTTTTTTATCTTTACGATTAACCAGTAGTGAGGACTCGCATATGCAATAAATGAAAATGTGGTCTACCATAATTCGCATAAAATCTATTCCGAATTTTTTAGTGGGTTTTTTAGGCAGGAGGGACATAATGCACATATCTCTTGATATGGAAGGCATAATATCAAAACTTGGTATTTTGTATTTGATCATCTCAACTGTCACTCTACGCTTAAAGTTGGGTTGTTTCAATATGTCATAGGCTAACTGGGGAAATGCTTTCTTCAATCGGGATAAAGTTAATGCCTTATTGCTGTGATTTCCATCACTATCCTTGATGGATTCTTTGATATCAAGTTTTTCAATCATTTTCTGGAGCCATTCTGCATTCTGTTTACCTGAGGATTTTAGAATTTTCGATACTTTATTACCTCTTTTCATTCCCAAAGAGATTAGTATGGTGATGTTTTTTTTGCATTCTGCTTCATCCCCGGATTTGATATATTTATCAACAACACCCCTTATTGCTTTAACATCAAAACCTACATATTTAATCATTTCAAGTAATTCATTGATGTCAAAAGCTTCAAATATATCTCCAAGTATATCTTCCACTCTTTCAGTGTTAACTGTAGTCCTTTTTTTGTTTGTAGCCATTTTAGAATATAATTCTTTAGAATTAGATGCTTGAGATACCACTCAATTTGTTATTGAATTGAAAGATATTCTGTATTGTATTTAGAAATGAGAAAATATTATAGTAATCACCTTATCTTAGCACCTTATATTTCTTACGAGCCAACGAGAATATGAAAAAAAATTAGTTGACGAGAATTTGAAAAAAAGCGTCCAACTGTCCAACATAGAACATCCAATCAGTGTTACCAACAGCGCTCCACCGAACTATCCGAAGTAAACGTCAGAAAATTCGAGACATCCCAAAACAATCGTATAAACATTGTTTATAGTTCTCTATCTATTATAAGTTGAAGTATTATTTGATATAATAGACCCTCCGAGTAATAAATAACATATTTCATAACTCTGACCATAATTGTTAGGTTAGAATCGTCCTCTTGTCGGGGGATCCCAGGGAGGTCCCTGGGGGATCCACAACAGAACACAAATATGTCAACACTTTTATTAGTGTTCTGTAGATCCTCATTCAAATTTCTTAACATGGGAGTCTTCTTGTGGTTTTCAACAAGATGAAAGCACGATATTTAAAAGCGAATGTACAGGGAACAGAGTGAACAGACTACAGAGACATTAAATATAGGCGAAACCAAGGATGCAGAACGCATATGTTCTGTGGTACGCCCCCTATCGTTAACGAATGAACTAACGCATGGGCATTAGTTTTGTTTACTATTCGCTAATGGCGTCTAGGAGTTTCATATTTAAATCTGCTTATTTACTTTCATATTTCAAATGACACCAGTGTTGTTCGAAAATATCCAAAATATTTTTAACCAAAAAAAAATTCAAAGGGGCGGAAAATCCGCCAATTGGCAACACTGAGTTCAATCACAGACCAACGTTCAACAAACACAGTGTTTCGCACAGAAAATAGATGTTCCAAAACTGTGTTCTAACCTAAATGCACAAAGAACACGATTAATTTGGTTGTCAATATGTCAATTGTCATAACTTATCTATGATTATTATTTATAATGAGTTCCAAAAGTTATTCATCAATCATGAACTAATTTGGGTTCTTTCTACTCTATTTTTACTAGTTTTCAATCATTAATGTCTTCCTGAAAGTCTTATGTTTGAGACGGAGGTGGAAAAAACTAATATAGAAGTATTACTTGAATAAAATGTGAATACTGCCTTGCTAAAATGACTGGGGCATCAACCAAGAATTTCGTCAGTTTTGTTAGAACGAATCCACCGGCAGTTTTAATACTGCTTTTTATAGTTTTTATGATTATCGCAACATTTAGCTTGGCTTTTAATGCCCAACACAATAATCTACTCAATACTGATATCCTCATGGTGAGTATTGAGTATCGCAGAATGAAGGAAAAACTGGATTTGTTTGAGTAGCAACTTTACTTTTTATAGTACTGTTGGAAGGCGGGGTTCTCTGGTATTAATGTTGCAAAATTGACTTTACTAGTATTAATATAGGTGGTCTTATTAATGCCCTTGCAGTTTATCTGTATATGTTTTTGAAAGAAACTGTAACATGACTTCAGAATGTTGCTGAATTCACCCCTCAAATTAAGGCTCAGAAATCTTATTTCTTGTTTCCCTATAAGTAACATATCATTTATTTGTCAGAAATGTTTGATGATTTCCATTTCAGGATACATATCAATTGAAAACATTCATTAATGATTTGAGGGTTTGTATCAAACCCAATAACAATCAAAATAATATTGAAAAAGTGAACAAGCGAGAGGCAAAAGAAAGTGACCAAATAAATATATCAGCTCTAGTTCCTATAAAGAATTTGGAAAGCTTTAACCTTGATATTAATCAAGTTCATGGACTTATAAGTTTAAAAGGTCAGTGGTTGCCCAGCTCTATTGTAAGGAAAAAATTCCTAGTTTATGAATATTAAGACCCATTAATAAATAGAGTATTACAAAATATTGCATATTGAAAGGCTCAACATTTTTCAGGGTTTCAGTGGAGTTGCGCCAATAACACAGATGCCAAATATTTAGAAATAGGTTTTAATTTATCAGACAAATTGGATGAGAATAAATTCTGTGTTCAATTAATCGGAAAACGCAAAATTCTCGAAAATTTTCTTGCTACACCTTGCATATCTAATTATAAATATCAGGTATGCAATTCAACGTGAAATGTGAATCAGGAGGACATTATATTTTTTTTTAGCCCAGAGCTGCTGTACTTCAAACAAAGGAACTAAACAGTTTCGGAAGCTTTTGTAAGAATGGAACAAGAGTGAATTTCGATTTTGATCGAAAAGAAAATACCAAAAATTTTACCCAATATTTGACTGAGGTAAAGTTTATAATTACCTGAATATTAATTCCTCAGCCGCTATACCAACCGTATCAAAATTAATTTAAAAATTTAAAGCTATCAAGGGTTACTTTCTATTCTTTTTTTTTTACAGGAAAAACATGAACAAGTGGCCCAATCTCTTTGGAGGTGTTCATACATATTGGTGGCAGTTTTTTTAATATTATTGATGGTTGTGATTTTTTACTATGACGATGCAAAGCCGTCAACAAATGATTTTTATATTTGAACAAAAAAGTGATTCATAAAATAAATTTTGATGGAAACAATCCTGAGTATATTTTATTCCTAATGACATAAAAAAAATTGAATGTAGAACAAGTGAACTATAAATTTATTCTCGTAGAAATATAATAAATTACATTTAAATATAATTAATACTATGGACGATGATAATTAATACTGTGGGTACACACTCTTTCGCTTAACCATTTGTTCCAGATCTTTTGGACACCCGTTGCTGAAAATTTTTAATGCATAAATGAAAAAACCTATTTCTTTGTTATCTATTACGAATTATGATTCTTTAACAAATGAATTTAGACTATCCAACAATTATAAAGAATTAAATGAGCTACTCAAAACAACAAATGTTAGTAACTTCAAAATAATGGAGAAAAAGCAAAAGTTCTCATGACTGAGTGTACATTCAAAACCAAACATTTCAAATTCAATCCTGAAAAGTAGAGCCTTTTACATACCATTCTATTCGCTTCAGGAATATTTTCTTTGTCATATGTTGTTTCTTTATAGGGACTTTCAATACCAAAGGGGCTGTACAATTTTGTAGGTGTTCGTCCAAGTACTTTTTGTGCTCTTGTATTAGGTGACATACAGCTGGGTGTCATAGGTCCCTCCTCAAGAATCTGACGTCTTTTTGTCGACGTTTTAAACATCTAAAACACACATAATAAACAAAAACATTCTTTGGGAATAACATCCAAATCGAACCTGAGTGAAAGAACCTACTGAAGTTCTAACGTTATTAAACGTCCTATTGATTCTATCCAATCCGTTTCTCAACACTTTTCTGGTATCACTTAAAGATAACCTAGATAAAACACTCTTGTCTTCAGTCTTACTCTCGTCTGATTCATTCAAATTTTCTGTATTGTACTTCAGTTTTCTTCTACATGGCTCTGAAATCTTGGAATGGGTACTTGCGTTCGAACTGGTTGCTGGGACGTTTCTCTGAAACGTGGAAAAAGAGGCAGAATTTTGGGAATTTGAACTCTCCATTTTACTTTGTTCTTAAATAAAAAATGTGAATTATGAAAAACTCGAATTAACGAAAAGGTAACCGTTACGCCATAGACCAATTTGAATCTTCGAATTAAACCATAGATTATAAATTTCTCTTTTTTGACACCAACATGACACCACGGTCTATTCCATCCATGTCTTCAGAAGGCTGTGATGACACAGACAAGCCATGAAGTCCAATGTGGCAACGCGGTTGTTATGGTATGATGACAGAATTTTGTTTAATGTGAGTCTTTATTGTCAACAGGAGGTAGAACTCATTGAACCAATTAACCAATACGCCTGAAATCCTCTGTCTAAAACTTGCGAAATCATTAGCCAAATCAATATTCACAGTCACAGAGTGAAGCCGAATCGTAGGCATGCGTCAAGCGGAAATTCAAAAATCGCGGGAAACGTAGAGGTTATGTATATTTCGATTTATTAATGTTCTGTGATTTCGAGTGTCAACAAAAAATAGATATCGGGGATGAAAATATGTCGCTTAAGTATTTTCAGTTCAATTTTAAAATGTGAAAAGGAGTTGCCCCTCCTACATAGAGGTAGTAGAAATTACGAATTTATCAAAATGTTTATTTACTTTAGGAAAATTGTGAGTTTGACTAAATCTTATTTGAATTCAATAATTCCAATGACCTGGCGAATGCTAAAGAAACTGTTTTCTCATTCGATACTGAAAATATTTCACGTATTATAAAATATCCCGGTTTGCCATGAAATTCTGACAGATTTCACCGCGTATATTTTGAAAATGTTAGGTTATGGTCATTCTTCTGTCAGATACGCCGCAACGTTGTCGTTTCTGCATAAAAATCGTAGTAATTACGTATTTATGTGAATTCAATAATTTCAAAGACCTGGCTAATGCTGAAGAAACTTTTTCTCTGTTAATACAGGAAATATTTCACGTATATAAAAATGGTTGAAAGATTCAGTTATGCAATTTTCTTTTACGGAAATCAAGAAACGAGTGTTGAAATTTTAATGAAAAATAATGGACAGAATAGTCCGTTACTTCGTGATACTTCATTCGGAAAAAGAATAAAAGTACTCGAATAACCCAGCAAAACGAACGGAACAGACGAACCTATGGAATTCCCCACTTTTCAAAATTCTCAAGAAATATCTATAGAAGACAGTTAAATACCTTTTTGCACAACTTGAAATACTCCAGCATGAAAATGTAGTAGTACTACGAAACCTATGTCACATTTGAAGCTTAGAAGAACTAACTCCATTTACAAAGTCAAAAAGGACTCAAAAAGAGTAAATAGAAAGTAGCCTTGGCTATGTCGCTTAATTTCGACGGGTACCAACCTGCGTCAGTTTTAAGTGAAAGAACTTGATAAACCTAAATCATGGCTAACCGGGATATACTTTATAAAAGTTAATGAGTTATTATATTTAAACAATTTCACTGAAAAATGGTCAGAATAGTCAGTTTATTTGTGATAGTTCATTCGAAAAAAGAATAAAAGTCCTCGAATAACCCGACAGAAAACTTCCGAACGAACCGACAGACCTATGGAATTCCACACTTTCAAAACTCTCAAGAAATAAGCCTACAGAAGACATTTAAATAACTTTTTGCACAATTTGAAATACTCCAGTATGAAAATGTAGTAGTACTACGAAGCCTGTGCCACAGTGAAACCTTAAAAGCACTAACTTCATTGACAAAGTTGAAAATAGTAAATATAAATCATAATTTAAATAGATTTCATTTCGGGAGTTCATTTTTTTCTTTTAAAAATAGAAGAAAATGAGCCAACTTATGCTTCTGTTTTATTTCAAACGAAAGAAAAATTATTATTATTATTAAAAAAAAAAAATTACAGAGTTGAGGCATAAGCCTATGAACTCAAAGATAGGTAATAAATTTGAAAATGCTACAAGTAGAGAAATCAGAAAGGGAAAATAAACAAACAGCACAAAAAAGAAACATCGTGAACTCTAACACAGAAGTAATGCAGGTAAAAAGTAATGTTCAGGTGCGAAATCCTTATATATGAATATACACTGCGCAAAAAAATTAACGCACATTATGGAAATCTCAAATTTATTCTACAACTGAAGGTGTTCTCAATGATAATTATTTTTATCAGAATTATGCATGCATATGTTATCCACTTTCAACGTTTTTCTTCAATACAGATGTTTTCTCCCAGCAGGAATAAAAAAAGAAGATATTATCAGATTTTGAATGTATTGGCTCCATTCTAAAATCAGTTGTTCTCGATCAATTCAAGTGATCAATAGTTTTTCTTTCGTTTGATTTTCTACACTCGATCGCTATGCAACGCGAAACACGCAATTTGACCCAAGACTAATGTGCCCAAGCGGTAGTTTTGCGAGAAGAAGGGTGGACATACACAAGAATTGCAGAAAGGTTTGGAGTTTCCCAATTCCCATACAAGTGTGTCCAGAATGTTGCAGCGATTCAGGGAGACAGGTATGAATGTCCGAGGACCAGGACAGGGTAGACCACGGGTAACAACTGCCATTCAAGAACGTTACTTGAGAGTTTCTTCGTTGAGACAACGGTTTGCAACCGTTCGCCTCCTTCAAAATCAGCTTGAGCGAACTCATGAGGTTCAAATTAGCACTCAGACAACAAGAACAACGCGGCAAGAGGCCCAGCTCTTACCCAAGCCCATCGAAGGGCGCGTTCGGATTTTGCGAGAGAGCATATCCATTGGGAAGAGGCCGATTGGGAAAGAGTTCTCTTCACAGATGAGTCTAGATTCTGTCTCTACCATTGTGATCGACGTTCCCTTGTATACAGACGTCCACATGAAAGATATGCTCAGTGCAATTTCCTGAATACTACTGGTTTCGGGGGAGGATCGATTATGGTATGACTGCTCGCACAGACCTAGTGGTCGTTGATAATGGAGCTATGAATGCTGATAAATATAAGGAACATTATTGAAGAGCATGTAGTGCCATTTGCCCCATACATTGGTGAAAATTTCATTTTTATGGACGATAATGCCAGACCCCCATCGTGCGCGCATCGTTCAGGAGTACCTTGAAGAGGTTGAAGTCTCTCGAATGGAATGGCCAGCAAGAAGTCCAGATCTCAATCCAGCAGGTTTGGGACAACCTCAATAGAAGGCTGAGAAGTTCAGAAAATCATCCAGCTATGTACTCTTAATGACTTAGGAATCCAACTCGGAGAAATCTGGGAAGGATTAGGTCAGAACTTTTTAAGATCACTCTTTTTGAGTATGAACCGTCGTTGCCGAGCTGTAATTAACGCAAGGGGTGGAAATACCAAGTATTAAATCACTTATCAGCATTTCAGTATTTTGAAAATTGTTCATTTCTCTTCTTTCACATAATATTCGGTGAAATCCTGAATTTTTCTTCCATTTAATGTGTCTTGTTTTTGTTTCGTTCAAAACCTTCCCGAGAGAACATGAAAAATAAGTTATAAAGTCAATGTAGAGTTAACTTTCATTAAAATTGAGATTTTCAGAACGTGCATTAATTTTTTTGCGCAGTGTAGTTCAACTTCCGATTAAAAGTGAATCTACAGACAATTTCGTTCAGAAAAACAACTTGAAATACGGAATTGGCAGAGAATGGCCAAATTCAAATATATGGCGGGAAAAAGTTTCTGCTTCACCCACATATTATTCACTTATTTCATAGTTCAGCGATTTACGGATATATAGCGCCGTTGTACATACTAGGAGCATAGTTATTCTATGCTCCTAGGTACATAAGTTGCGTTCGTTAAATACATATCCGCGGATTGAAGGGAGAGAATAGGAACACAGAACATCTAATTAATTCAGATACGGATATACAATTGAGTGACTTCGGAGCAGAAACTGTGAGGGAAGTGTCCACGTTGGGTTCCTTCATTCCATCTGTCGACACTTTCCTCACCGTTTCTGCTCCGAAGTCACTTAATTGTATATCCGTATCTGAATTAATTAGATGTTCTGTGTTCGTATTCTCTCCCTTCAATCCGCGGATATGTATTTAACGAACGCAACTATACTTACATCAATTTCAATTCGATCGAAAATCTGTGATGGGGTCCTACTTTATATTTATCCCGAAGGGGGTCGCGCTATTTTCTATGGCCGCAATAGCGTCACGACCGTAAAATATTGCGGATTATTCCGGAACTAGAACCCGATCTACAATCTAGAGTGACGTTTTTTAAGTTGTTTACTATAAGTTCTATGGAGTCGTTACATCAGGATTTCTATGCATCTATCTACTGACTATTTCATTTTGACTCTGACAGTACAGAAAAGATGTTACACTCACATATTTATGGCACAAAAATGCAAAATAAAGTGCGACGCATGCTTGAGACTAGCAATGATATCACTTGTATTAACTGGAATTGTTTTAGCTGTACCTAGTGCAATAAGAATCCACTACAAAAATAGGACTTACTTTATTATTTTTCTCGCGATTTTCGTCGCCTGTTCCCTTTTAGGGCTCATAGGACTCAGTTGTAAGATAATAAGAGCTGTGATGATCCTGTTTTGTATTCTTTTAGCGTTGTCTGTCTTGATGGATTCGGCTGTTTTAGCCATTGATCTCTGTTCGATGGACAAAATTGGAAAAGATAATAATATGGTGAACGTGGATAGAATTATGGGAAAACCAGGTGCCATAATCAGAGAAGACGAATCTGGCGAGACCGGATGTTGCCTTTTCGGAGATACAAGCCACGATACCGTAGGAAAGTGGACAAAAACAGTCATAGAAGAATGTTGCACTAAAACGAAAAGATACGATACAATGCAATCGAAAATATGCAAAATTAAACATTTTATGGATTATGAATTTAGATGTTCCAATAGTGTCGATCGAGATGGTATTTCTAAAGAGAGATGTGATTTGGTGAAAGCTACGGGCAGTTTGAAACTAGTTGTTGATGTATTATTGTTGATACTAGCAGTCTTATTTTTGATTAGGACGAAAAAATTGGCCAAGAGATAAATATATGTTAAGATATTCAATATTCTTATAGTTCTATGGAAATATAAAGCATCCAATATCCCATGTTTTTAATCGAAGATAGATTCTCGAGATGAAATTTTGGATTTAGGAAGGAATCACATATTATTGACCAAACATTCCGAATATTTCCGTGATAACATTTATGAATATCACTTGCTGGCCCGGCGAACTTTGTTCCACCTAAATGATATTAACGGTGGATCTCACAAATCGTAATCACCGGTGATCGGAGATCAACAGCTTGGTTCTCTGATTTTTAAACTGTCGAACCGAGTTGATTCTATGTCAAGCTCCTATCACCGATGATTACGCTTTGTGAAACCCACCGTTAAAGTTGTATCAACTAATCATTGCTATTTTTTCAAGCAGGAGATGAATCAGGCAAAATATACAAAATTTTAGTAACATTGTAATTCGCACGACAAGAATTCTCTTTATTTAAGCGGTATCTAATTATTGCTGAACATATAATTTTTCTTTGGATGCTTAACAGTTTTCTCATTGCTGCACCTAAATAAAAATATAAATCACGATCGAATTATATGGATGAGAAATTGTTCCAATGATTAATTACCTTTGATCACTGTAGAAACCATTTTAGTTCTGCCAATACAACGCTGAAAATTCGAATTGGAGTACTTTGTCTATGTACTTTAATCTCACTTCGCAGAATACAAATACGCTAAGACGTTTTCTTATTTTTCTTCTTGACTAAGACATTTTTGTTTTGGTCTAGAGCACAGAGTTGGAGGCCACTCAAATTACACACTATTTGTTTACATCGCCATCTAACGAGGAGAATATCAAATAAAGTACCTAAGAATAAGCTGTAGCGTAACAGTAACTGTAGCAACACCTAGTGGCCTAATACTCAAAAAAAGGAAAACCATTTCCTGTATAAGTAAAATTTTCATTGATTTTTTCGAAGTTTAATTGTATTTTATAATAACCAGACACCAGACCGTAGACGAATCCATATATAAAGTTTCATAACAATCAGTCCATGCGATCTCGAGTTATTATAAATGGTGTAACCATTATCTTTCTTTTATACAGGGTGTCCCAGAAGTCGCGCACCCCATTGAGGGGATCGAAAGTGAAAAATATTCTAAGCCCAAAAATCATGTTTGAAATTTTTTGATAACGTAGTTGATTAGTAATTAATTAATGAAAGTGACCAATCGGTATCGCCCTACAGAAAAATGAGTAGGCAGTGGGGACGCGAGAATGAGATGTCATGGTTGCTGCCGGCTTTTCACGCAGTAAACCGAGACTGGCCTCTCCCTCTCGCTTCCCCACTTCCTACATATTCTTCTGTAGGGCGATCCTGATTAGTCACTTTCATTAATTAATTACTAATTAACTACTTTATCAAAAAATCTCAAACATGGATTTTTGGGCTAAGAATATATTTCACTTTCGATCTCCTCAATGGGGTGCGCGATTTCTGGGACACCTGTATATATAGATATCACAGTTGAACCCCGACGTTGTCAAATTGCCCTTCTTCGGTTATCATAGACACCCAAAGAGTATCGAGATTCATCAGAAAAGACGACCTGATGCCATTCCACTCCAATGTTGACGTTCTCTGCACCACTGTAATCGTTTCCGGCGATGCTCAACCGTCAGAGATAACACAAGATGGGGTCGATAATGCTGCAGTCCAAAAGACCTTATCCGGCGGTAAGCCGTTCGGACAGTTGCAGGATGGCCTTGGTCTCCTAACCACTCATCAGCCAAAGATCATGGGTCTTAGACGTCGATCTTGAACTCCATTTGTGCCCCTTCGACGTCCAGTGCCTATACTGTTCTTCGATTTAAGGCATTATCAAACCACGCTTGACAACATCTCATAACAGTAGGTACATAGTTGGATTTCTGTTCGTACGGTTAGCGATTTATCGGAATGACAACCGCCTCTCGTAGATCAATAATTCGACCTCTTTCAAATCCACTTAGCTGGCGATAAATTACGCGTACATAAGACATTTCAACAACTTTGGATCTTCTGGAACAGAAGACTTTTTGGTCCTTCGAAAATCCACGATGGGATCCTACTTTTCATTTTACCCTGAAGGGGTCGCGCTGTTTTCCCTTCCCACAATAGCGTCGCGACCGCAAAATATTGCGAATAATTCCAGAACCAATCCCGATCCACAACCTAGAGTGGCCTATTTGATCTACAATTTTTGGTCACGATTTTTAGTTAGGAGTCGTTACACCAGGGTTTCTATCGAGCTATCCCCGATAGAAAGTTACAATACCTCGATCTTCGGTCGCTGCTTGATACATACAAGTCGGCCAGCCAACCGAACGCTTACCCTGGTTATAAACTTCACAGTTTCTTATTGCTTATTCCAAAAATTGAATGAATAGATAATTATTAAATATTATTTGATATCTAGTGGGTTGTGGGGGCATTAGTCAAAATATTGTTTTCGCCAAATTGTCCTTGAGTATTATGTTAGAATAGAACACGGAAAATTTTAGAGTCTTCGGGAGAGAAATAAAAAATAGATATCGAGGATGAAAACACGTCACTTTATTATTTTCAATTCAATTCTAAAATATGAATAGGAGTGGAAAATTATATTCAGGGCATGACGTTAACGAAATAAAGCGATTGAAACATTTCACATAAAATTGTGAGGTTATAATCGAAAGTATTCACGACATATTACGTTGTGTCAGTGAGAGACAAAATTTGTAAATTATTTTTATTTTCAATATCGTTGCATCAGCATTCGAAAATTGCACTATGTTTTTATAGACATCTTAAGCAAGGCTAATATCATTTCATTATAATGTACAATAAATATGGTAAATTGAGTTGCCTCCAACCCTGTGCTGTGGACCAAAACCAAAATTTCTTAGTCGAGAAGAAGAATAAGAAAACGTCTTTGAATTCTGTAAAGTGAATCGAGAGTACCATAGACAAAGTATTTCAATTCGAATTTTCGTACTTTCCGGACTAGGCCGGGAAATGTTAATTTCTCAAAGAAAAAGCGTCCGGGAAGTGGGCACTTCCCAGACGGGAAAGTTGTTTATACAATGATCAGACGAAATTCATCATTTGAACTATTACTTATCCATATAATTCGATCGTGATTTAAATTTGCATTCGTGGTGTAGTTCATCACAAGGTACTGCAATGAGAGAACTGTAAAAACAAAAAGTTATATGTTCAACAATTAGGTACCGCTTGAATAAAGAGAATTCTCTTCATGTAAAGTACAATATTATAAATTTTGTATATTTTAAACTTTAATTTTCCCTAATTTATATCCTGCTTAAAAAAATAGCAATGGTAAGTTTATACAACTTTAACGGTGAGTTTCACAAAGCGGATCAGCGGTGATCGGAGCTTGATCTAGAATCGATTTGACAGTTCTAAAATCAGAGAATCAAGCCGTTGATCTCTGATCACCGGTGATTACGATTTGTGAAATCCACCGTAAGTATGATTTAGGCGAAACAAACTTCGCCACTCGCCAGGACAGCTAGACCTCCCATGAATATGGGACAGCAAACGTTCCGTTTTCAAGATACGGGGCGTTGAAGTTGGATTTTTTCTTCAAGTTTTCTTTCATAGTGTCTGTACCACAGAACGATTATAAGTTAAAACATTTTTTCTAATGAACAAGGTGAAGGGAAAATGAAACTGTAATATTGCTGATTTGCTTTTATTGGTTTATTGCTATTAATTACTCAGTAGTTCTTTCAAAAAGATCCGTCCTTCCTGTATCTCAGTTTCTTCATCTTCTACGGGACATTTGACCAAACATTCGTTTCTACATCTTCTCAAGTTCCTATCGAAGAGTTGGTACACCGGACAAGATTTCCTTTTCTCCACGAAACCATTTGCTCCCTTCGAACATTCGTAATAATCCTTGCAGTTCTCTTGGACTGGAAATTTGCCAGATTGAACGCAAGTGAAATCTGTGTGGTCATGCTGGCACGTCTCGGACTTGATGCACTTGCCTGATTCCTCGTTGAATTCGGTGGAAGCTGGACATCTGAATTGCTTGATTTCGTATCGGTTGTTTACGTAGCGCCACGTGCATCTGTAGTATCTGTCACAATGGTATGGGTTTCTGTATGTTCCAGCTTTTGGACAGACTAAAGAGGGTTCCCCAGGACACTGGACGGGATCAATGGTGCACTCTTCGTTAACACTGTCGTATTGGGTTCCATCAGGGCAATCATACGGAACATCAACCAATCCGAAAACGGCATTGACACAAACGTGGAATTTTGTACAAGAAACTGGATCTGGATACTTTCCAACATGGGGACAAGTGAAACCTGGAGGAAGAGTTGAAGAGTTTCCCGTTTCTGGAGTAGTATGTGATGTTGGTGGGGTAGATGTTGCACCTTCGGTTGTTCTTCTGGATGTCGTAGATTCCGAAGTTTCTGTTGTTACTTCAGAGGGTTCGGTCGATCCAGTTTCGCTATTCGTAGAGCTAGAGGTTTCGCCTCTCGAAGTGGATGTTGTTGCACCTTCGGTTGTTCTTCTGGATGTCGTAGATTCCGAAGTTTCTGTTGTTACTTCAGAGGGTTCGGTCGATCCAGTTTCGCTATTCGTAGAGCTAGAGGTTTCGCCTCTCGAAGTGGATGTTGTTGCACCTTCGGTTGTTCTTCTAGATGTCGTAGATTCTGAAGTTTCTGTTGTTACTTCAGAGGGTTCGGTCGATCCAGTTTCGCTATTCGTAGAGCTAGAGGTTTCGCCTCTCGAAGTGGATGTTGTTGCACCTTCGGTTGTTCTTCTGGATGTCGTAGATTCCGAAGTTTCTGTTGTTACTTCAGAGGGTTCCGTCGATCCAGTTTCGCTATTCGTAGAGCTAGAGGTTTCGCCTCTCGAAGTGGATGTTGCTGCACCTTCGGTTGTTCTTCTGGATGTCGTAGATTCCGAAGTTTCTGTTGTTACTTCAGAGGGTTCCGTCGATCCAGTTTCGCTATTCGTAGAGCTAGAGGTTTCGCCTCTCGAAGTGGATGTTGTTGCACCTTCGGTTGTTCTTCTGGATGTCGTAGATTCCGAAGTTTCTGTTGTTACTTCAGAGGGTTCTGTCGATCCAGTTTCGCTATTCGTAGAGCTAGAGGTTTCGCCTCTCGAAGTGGATGTTGTTGCACCTTCGGTTGTTCTTCTGGATGTCGTAGATTCCGAAGTTTCTGTTGTTACTTCAGAAGGTTTGGTCGATCCAGTTTCGCTATTCGTAGAGCTAGAGGTTTCGCCTCTCGAAGTGGATGTTGTAGCACCTTCGGTTGTTCTTCTGGATGTCGTAGATTCCGAAGTTTCTGTTGTTACTTCAGAGGGTTCGGTCGATCCAGTTTCGCTATTCGTTGAGCTAGAGGTTTCACCTCTCGAAGTGGATGTTGTTGTACCTTCGGTTGTTCTTCTGGATGTCGTAGATTCCGAAGTTTCTGTTGTTACTTCAGAGGGTTCCGTCGATCCAGTTTCGCTATTCGTAGAGCTAGAGGTTTCGCCTCTCGAAGTGGATGTTGTTGCACCTTCGGTTGTTCTTCTGGATGTCGTAGATTCTGAAGTTTCTGTTGTTACTTCAGAGGGTTCGGTCGATCCAGTTTCGCGATTCGTAGAGCTAGAAGTTTCGCCTCTCGAAGTGGAAGTTCTTGCGCCTTCGGTTGTTCTTCTGGATGTCGTAGATTCCGAAGTTTCTGTTGTTACTTCAGAGGGTTCCGTCGATCCAGTTTCGCTATTCGTAGAGCTAGAGGTTTCGCCTCTCGAAGTGGATGTTGTTGCACCTTCGGTTGTTCTTCTGGATGTCGTAGATTCTGAAGTTTCTGTTGTTACTTCAGAGGGTTCGGTCGATCCAGTTTCGCTATTCGTAGAGCTAGAAGTTTCGCCTCTCGAAGTGGAAGTTGTTGCACCTTCGGTTGTTCTTCTGGATGTCGTAGATTCTGAAGTTTCTGTTGTTACTTCAGAGGGTTCGGTCGATGCAGTTTCGCTATTCGTAGAGCTAGAAGTTTCGCCTCTTGAAGTGGAAGTTGTTGTAACTTCGGTTGTTCTTCTGGATGTCGTAGATTCCGAAGTTTCTGTTGTTACTTCAGAGGGTTCCGTCGATCCAGTTTCGCTATTCGTAGAGCTAGAGGTTTCGCCTCTCGAAGTGGATGTTGTTGCACCTCCGGTTGTTCTTCTGGATGTCGTAGATTCCGAAGTTTCTGTTGTTACTTCAGAAGGTTCGGTCGATCCAGTTTCGCTATTCGTAGAGCTAGAGGTTTCGCCTCTCGAAGTGGATGTTGTTGCACCTTCGGTTGTTCTTCTGGATGTCGTAGATTCGGAAGTTTCTGTTGTTACTTCAGAGGGTTCGGTCGATCCAGTTTCGCTATTCGTAGAGCTAGAGGTTTCGCCTCTCGAAGTGGATGTTTTTGCACCTTCGGTTGTTCTTCTGGATGTCGTAGATTCCAAAGTTTCTGTTGTTACTTCAGAGGGTTCCGTCGATCCAGTTTCGCTATTCGTAGAGCTAGAGGTTTCGCCTCTCGAAGTGGATGTTGTTGCACCTTCGGTTGTTCTTCTGGATGTCGTAGATTCCGAAGTTTCTGTTGTTACTTCAGAGGGTTCGGTCGATCCAGTTTCGCTATTCGTAGAGCTAGAGGTTTCGTCTCTCGAAGTGGATGTTTTTGCACCTTCGGTTGTTCTTCTGGATGTCGTAGATTCCGAAGTTTCTGTTGTTACTTCAGAGGGTTCCATCGATCCAGTTTCGCTATTCGTAGAGCTAGAGGTTTCGCCTCTCGAAGTGGATGTTGTTGCACCTTCGGTTGTTCTTCTGGATGTCGTAGATTCCGAAGTTTCTGTTGTAACTTCAGAAGGTTCCGTCGATCCAGTTTCGCTATTCGTAGAGCTAGAGGTTTCGCCTCTCGAAGTGGATGTTGTTGCACCTTCGGTTGTTCTTCTGGATGTCTTAGATTCCGAAGTTTCTGTTGTTACTTCAGAGGGTTCGGTCGATCCAGTTTCGCTATTCGTAGAGCTAGAGGTTTCGCCTCTCGAATTGGATGTTGTTGCACCTTCGGTTGTTCTTCTGGATGTCGTAGATTCCGAAGTTTCTGTTGTTACTTCAGAGGGTTCGGTCAATCCAGTTTCGCTATTCGTAGAGCTAGAGGTTTCGCCTCTCGAAGTGGATGTTGTTGCACCTTCGGTTGTTCTTCTGGATGTCGTAGATTCCGAAGTTTCTGTTGTTTCTTCAGAGGGTTCCGTCGATCCAGTTTCGCTATTCGTAGAGCTAGAGGTTTCGCCTCTCGAAGTGAATGTTGTTGCACCTTCGGTTGTTCTTCTGGATGTCGTAGATTCCGAAGTTTCTGTTGTTACTTCAGAGGGTTCTGTCGATCCAGTTTCGCTATTCGTAGAGCTAGAGGTTTCGCCTCTCGAAGTGGATGTTGTTGCACCTTCGGTTGTTCTTCTGGATGTCGTAGATTCCGAAGTTTCTGTTGTTACTTCAGAGGGTTCCGTCGATCCAGTTTCGCTATTCGTAGAGCTAGAGGTTTCGCCTCTCGAAGTGGATGTTGTTGCACTTTCTGTTGTTCTTCTGGATGTCGTAGATTCCGAAGTTTCTGTTGTTACTTCAGAGGGTTCGGTCGATCCAGTTTCGCTATTCGTAGAGCTAGAGGTTTCGCCTCTCGAAGTGGATGTTGTTGCACCTTCGGTTGTTCTTCTGGATGTCGTGGATTCCGAAGTTTCTGTTGTTACTTCAGAGGGTTCCGTCGATCCAGTTTCGCTATTCGTAGAGCTAGAGTTTTCGCCTCTCGAAGTGGATGTTGTTGCACCTTGGGTTGTTCTTCTGGATGTCGTAGATTCTGAATTTTCTGTTGTTACTTCAGAGGGTTCGGTCGATCCAGTTTCGCTATTCGTAGAGCTAGAAGTTTCGCCTCTCGAAGTGGAAGTTGTTGCTCCTTCGGTTGTTCTTCTGGATGTCGTAGATTCTGAAGTTTCTGTTGTTACTTCAGAGGGTTCGGTCGATGCAGTTTCGCTATTCGTAGAGCTAGAAGTTTCGTTTCTCGAAGTGGAAGTTGTTGCAATTTCGGTTGTTCTTCTGGATGTCGTAGATTCCGAAGTTTCTGTTGTTACTTCAGAGGGTTCCGTCGATCCAGTTTCGCTATTCGTAGAGCTAGAGGTTTCGCCTCTCGAAGTGGATGTTGTTGCACCTCCGGTTGTTCTTCTGGATGTCGTAGATTCCGAAGTTTCTGTTGTTACTTCAGAAGGTTCGGTCGATCCAGTTTCGCTATTCGTAAAGCTAGAGGTTTCGCCTCTCGAAGTGGATGTTGTTGCACCTTCGGTTGTTCTTCTGGATGTCGTAGATTCCGAAGTTTCTGTTGTAACTTCAGAAGGTTCCGTCGATCCAGTTTCGCTATTCGTAGAGCTAGAGGTTTCGCCTCTCGAAGTGGATGTTGTTGCACCTTCGGTTGTTCTTCTGGATGTCTTAGATTCCGAAGTTTCTGTTGTTACTTCAGAGGGTTCGGTCGATCCAGTTTCGCTATTCGTAGAGCTAGAGGTTTCGCCTCTCGAAGTGGATGTTGTTGCACCTTCGGTTGTTCTTCTGGATGTCGTAGATTCCGAAGTTTCTGTTGTTACTTCAGAAGGTTCCGCCGATCTAGTTTCGCTATTCGTAGAGCTAGAGGTTTCGCCTCTCGAAGTGGATGTTGTTGCACCTTCGGTTGTTCTTCTGGATGTCGTAGATTCCGAAGTTTCTGTTGTTACTTCAGAGGGTTCGGTCGATCCAGTTTCGCTATTCGTAGAGCTAGAGGTTTCGCCTCTCGAAGTGGATGTTGTTGCACCTTCGGTTGTTCTTCTGGATGTCGTAGATTCCGAAGTTTCTGTTGTTACTTCAGAGGGTTCCGTCGATCCAGTTTCGCTATTCGTAGAGCTAGAGGTTTCGCCTCTCGAAGTGGATGTTGTTGCACCTTCGGTTGTTCTTCTGGATGTCGTAGATTCCGAAGTTTCTGTTGTTACTTCAGAGGGTTCGGTCGATACAGTTTCGCTATTCGTAGAGCTAGAGGTTTCGCCTCTCGAAGTGGATGTTGTTGCACCTTCGGTTGTTATTCTGGATGTCGTAGATTCCGAAGTTTCTGTTGTTACTTCAGAAGGTTCCGTCGATCCAGTTTCGCTATTCGTAGAGCTAGAGGTTTCGCCTCTCGAAGTGGATGTTGTTGCACCTTCGGTTGTTCTTCTGGATGTCGTAGATTCCGAAGTTTCAGTTGTTACTTCAGAGGGTTCGGTCGATCCAGTTTCGCCATTCGTAGAGCAAGAGGTTTCGCCACTCGAAGTGGTTGTTGTTGCACCTTCGGTTGTTCTTCTGGATGTTGTAGATTCCGAAGTTTCTGTTGTTACTTCAGAAGGTTCCGTCGATCCAGTTTCGCTATTCGTAGAGCTAGAGGTTTCGCCTCTCGAAGTGGATGTTGTTGCACCTTCGGTTGTTGTTCTGGATGTCGTAGATTCCGAAGTTTCTGTTGTTACTTCAGAAGGTTCGGTCGATCCAGTTTCGCTATTCGTAGAGCTAGAGGTTTCGCCTCTCGAAGTGGATGTTGTTGCACCTTCTGTTGTTCTTCTGGATGTCGTAGATTCCGAAGTTTCTGTTGTTACTTCAGAGGGTTCGGTCGATCCAGTTTCGCTATTCGTAGAGCTAGAGGTTTCGCCTCTCGAAGTGGATGTTGTTGCACCTTCGGTTGTTCTTCTGGATGTCGTAGATTCCGAAGTTTCTGTTGTTACGTCAGAGGGCTCCGTCGATCCAGTTTCGCTTTTCGTAGAGCTAGAGGTTTCGCCCCTCGAAGTGGATGTTGTTGCACCTTCGGTTGTTCTTCTGGATGTCGTAGATTCCGAAGTTTCTGTTGTTACTTCAGAGGGCTCCGTCGATCCAGTTTCGCTATTCGTAGAGCTAGAGGTTTCGCCTCTCGAAGTGGATGTTGTTGCACCTTCGGTTGTTCTTCTGGATGTCGTAGATTCCGAAGTTTCTGTTGTTACTTCAGAGGGTTCGGTCGATACAGTTTCGCTATTCGTAGAGCTAGAGGTTTCGCCTCTCGAAGTGGATGTTGTTGCACCTTCGGTTGTTATTCTGGATGTCGTAGATTCCGAAGTTTCTGTTGTTACTTCAGAAGGTTCCGTCGATCCAGTTTCGCTATTCGTAGAGCTAGAGGTTTCGCCTCTCGAAGTGGATGTTGTTGCACCTTCGGTTGTTCTTCTGGATGTCGTAGATTCCGAAGTTTCAGTTGTTACTTCAGAGGGTTCGGTCGATCCAGTTTCGCCATTCGTAGAGCTAGAGGTTTCGCCACTCGAAGTGGTTGTTGTTGCACCTTCGGTTGTTCTTCTGGATGTTGTAGATTCCGAAGTTTCTGTTGTTACTTCAGAAGGTTCCGTCGATCCAGTTTCGCTATTCGTAGAGCTAGAGGTTTCGCCTCTCGAAGTGGATGTTGTTGCACCTTCGGTTGTTGTTCTGGATGTCGTAGATTCCGAAGTTTCTGTTGTTACTTCAGAAGGTTCGGTCGATCCAGTTTCGCTATTCGTAGAGCTAGAGGTTTCGGCTCTCGAAGTGGATGTTGTTGCACCTTCGGTTGTTCTTCTGGATGTCGTAGATTCCGAAGTTTCTGTTGTTACTTCAGAGGGTTCGGTCGATCCAGTTTCGCTATTCGTAGAGCTAGAGGTTTCGCCTCTCGAAGTGGATGTTGTTGCACCTTCGGTTGTTCTTCTGGATGTCGTAGATTCCGAAGTTTCTGTTGTTACTTCAGAGGGCTCCGTCGATCCAGTTTCGCTATTCGTAGAGCTAGAGGTTTCGCCTCTCGTAGTGGATGTTGTTGCACCTTCGGTTGTTCTTCTGGATGTCGTAGATTCCGAAGTTTCTGTTGTTACTTCAGAGGGTTCGGTCGATCCAGTTTCGCTATTCGTAGAGCTAGAGGTTTCGCCTTTCGAAGTGGATGTTGTTGCACCTTCGGTTGTTCTTCTGGATGTCGTAGATTCCGAAGTTTCTGTTGTTACTTCAGAAGGTTCCATCGATCCAGTTTCGCTATTCGTCGAGCTAGAGGTTTCGCCTCTCGAAGTGGATGTTGTTGCACCTTCGGTTGTTCTTCTGGATGTCGTAGATTCCGAAGTTTCTGTTGTTACTTCAGAGGGTTCGGTCGATCCAGTTTCGCTATTCGTAGAGCTAGAGGTTTCGCCTCTCGAAGTGGATGTTGTTGCACCTTCGGTTGTTCTTCTGGATGTCGTAGATTCCGAAGTTTCTGTTGTCACTTCAGAAGGTTCCATCGATCCAGTTTCGCTATTCGTAGAGCTAAAGGTTTCGCCTCTCGAAGTGGATGTTGTTGCACCTTCGGTTGTTCTTCTGGATGTCGTAGATTCCGAAGTTTCTGTTGTTACTTCAGAGGGTTCCGTCGATCCAGTTTCGCTATTCGTAGAGCTAGAGGTTTCGCCTCTCGAAGTGGATGTTGTTGCACCTTCGGTTGTTCTTCGGGATGTCGTAGATTCCGAAGTTTCTGTTGTTACTTCAGAGGGTTCGGTCGATCCAGTTTCGCTATTCGTAGAGCTAGAGGTTTCGCCTCTCGAAGTGGATGTTGTTGCACCTTCGGTTGTTCTTCTGGATGTCGTAGATTCTGAAGTTTCTGTTGTTACTTCAGAGGGTTCGGTCGATCCAGTTTCGCTATTCGTAGAGCTAGAGGTTTCGCCTCTCGAAGTGGATGTTGTTGCACCTTCGGTTGTTCTTCTGGATGTCGTAGATTCTGAAGTTTCTGTTGTTTCTTCAGAGGGTTCCGTCGATCCAGTTTCGCTATTCGTGGAGCTAGAGGTTTCGCCTCTCGAAGTGGATGTTGTTGCACCTTCGGTTGTTTTTCTGGATGTCGTAGATTCCGAAGTTTCTGTTGTTACTTCAGAGGGTTTGGTCGATCCAGTTTCGCTATTCGTAGAGCTAGAGGTTTCGCCTCTCGAAGTGGATGTTGTTGCACCTTCGGTTGTTCTTCTGGATGTCGTAGATTCTGAAGTTTCTGTTGTTACTTCAGAGGGTTCGGTCGATCCAGTTTCGCTATTCGTAGAGCTAGAGGTTTCGCCTCTCGAAGTGGATGTTGTTGCACCTTCGGTTGTTCTTCTGGATGTCGTAGATTCCGAAGTTTCTGTTGTTACTTCAGAAGGTTCCATCGATCCAGTTTCGCTATTCGTCGAGCTAGAGGTTTCGCCTCTCGAAGTGGATGTTGTTGCACCTTCGGTTGTTCTTCTGGATGTCGTAGATTCCGAAGTTTCTGTTGTTACTTCAGAGGGTTCGGTCGATCCATTTTCGCTATTCGTAGAGCTAGAGGTTTCGCCTCTCGAAGTGGATGTTGTTGCACCTTCGGTTGTTCTTCTGGATGTCGTAGATTCCGAAGTTTCTGTTGTTACTTCAGAAGGTTCCATCGATCCAGTTTCGCTATTCGTAGAGCTAGAGGTTTCGCCTTTCGAAGTGGATGTTGTTGCACCTTCGGTTGTTCTTCTGGATGTCGTAGATTCTGAAGTTTCTGTTGTTTCTTCAGAGGGTTCCGTCGATCCAGTTTCGCTATTCGTGGAGCTAGAGGTTTCGCCTCTCGAAGTGGATGTTGTTGCACCTTCGGTTGTTTTTCTGGATGTCGTAGATTCCGAAGTTTCTGTTGTTACATCAGAGGGTTCGGTCGATCCAGTTTCGCTATTCGTAGAGCTAGAGGTTTCGCCTCTCGAAGTGGATGTTGTTGCACCTTCGGTTGTTCTTCTGGATGTCGTAGATTCCGAAGTTTCTGTTGTTACTTCAGAGGGTTCGGTTGATCCAGTTTCGCTATTCGTAGAGCTAGAGGTTTCGCCTCTCGAAGTGGATGTTGTTGCACCTTCGGTTGTTCTTCTGGATGTCGTAGATTCCGAAGTTTCTGTTGTTACTTCAGAGGGTTCGGTCGATCCAGTTTCGCTATTCGTAGAGCTAGAGGTTTCGCCTCTCGAAGTGGATGTTGTTGCACCTTCGGTTGTTCTTCTGGATGTCGTAGATTCCGAAGTTTCTGTTGTTACTTCAGAGGGTTCGGTCGATCCAGTTTCGCTATTCGTAGAGCTAGAGGTTTCGCCTCTCGAAGTGGATGTTGTTGCACCTTCGGTTGTTCTTCTGGATGTCGTAGATTCCGAAGTTTCTGTTGTTACTTCAGAGGGTTCGGTCGATCCAGTTTCGCTATTCGTAGAGCTAGAGGTTTCGCCTCTCGAAGTGGATGTTGTTGCACCTTCGGTTGTTCTTCTGGATGTCGTAGATTCTGAAGTTTCTGTTGTTACTTCAGAGGGTTCGGTCGATCCAGTTTCGCTATTCGTAGAGCTAGAGGTTTCGCCTCTCGAAGTGGATGTCGTTGCACCTTCGGTTGTTCTTCTGGATGTCGTAGATTCTGAAGTTTCTGTTGTTACTTCAGAGGGTTCGGTCGATCCAGTTTCGCTATTCGTAGAGCTAGAGGTTTCGCCTCTCGAAGTGGATGTTGTTGCACCTTCGGTTGTTCTTCTGGATGTCGTAGATTCCGAAGTTTCTGTTGTTACTTCAGAGGGTTCGGTCGATCCAGTTTCGCTATTCGTAGAGCTAGAGGTTTCGCCTCTC
Source organism: Adalia decempunctata (assembly GCA_951802165.1). Lineage (NCBI taxonomy): Eukaryota > Metazoa > Arthropoda > Insecta > Coleoptera > Coccinellidae > Adalia > Adalia decempunctata. The sequence goes on from OX637703.1 coordinate 19,204,081, forward strand.
GAAGTGGATGTTGTTGCACCTTCGGTTGTTCTTCTGGATGTCGTAGATTCTGAAGTTTCTGTTGTTACTTCAGAGGGTTCGGTCGATCCAGTTTCGCTATTCGTAGAGCTAGAGGTTTCGCCTCTCGAAGTGGATGTCGTTGCACCTTCGGTTGTTCTTCTGGATGTCGTAGATTCTGAAGTTTCTGTTGTTACTTCAGAGGGTTCGGTCGATCCAGTTTCGCTATTCGTAGAGCTAGAGGTTTCACCTCTCGAAGTGGATGTTGTTGCACCTTCGGTTGTTCTTCTGGATGTCGTAGATTCCGAAGTTTCTGTTGTTACTTCAGAGGGTTCGGTCGATCCAGTTTCGCTATTCGTAGAGCTAGAGGTTTCGCCTCTCGAAGTGGATGTTGTTGCACCTTCGGTTGTTCTTCTGGATGTCGTAGATTCTGAAGTTTCTGTTGTTACTTCAGAGGGTTCGGTCGATCCAGTTTCGCTATTCGTAGAGCTAGAGGTTTCGCCTCTCGAAGTGGATGTCGTTGCACCTTCGGTTGTTCTTCTGGATGTCGTAGATTCTGAAGTTTCTGTTGTTACTTCAGAGGGTTCGGTCGATCCAGTTTCGCTATTCGTAGAGCTAGAGGTTTCGCCTCTCGAAGTGGATGTTGTTGCACCTTCGGTTGTTCTTCTGGATGTCGTAGATTCTGAAGTTTCTGTTGTTACTTCAGAGGGTTCGGTCGATCCAGTTTCGCTATTCGTAGAGCTAGAGGTTTCGCCTCTCAAAGTGGATGTTGTTGCACCTTCGGTTGTTCTTCTGGATGTCGTAGATTCTGAAGTTTCTGTTGTTACTTCAGAGGGCTCGGTCGATCCAGTTTCGCTATTCGTAGAGCTAGAGGTTTCGCCTCTCGAAGTGGATGTTGTTGCACCTTCGGTTGTTCTTCTGGATGTCGTAGATTCTGAAGTTTCTGTTGTTACTTCAGAGGGTTCGGTCGATCCAGTTTCGCTATTCGTAGAGCTAGAGGTTTCGCCTCTCGAAGTGGATGTTGTTGCACCTTCGGTTGTTCTTCTGGATGTCGTAGATTCTGAAGTTTCTGTTGTTACTTCAGAGGGTTCGGTCGATCCAGTTTCGCTATTCGTAGAGCTAGAGGTTTCGCCTCTCGAAGTGGATGTTGTTGCACCTTCGGTTGTTCTTCTGGATGTCGTAGATTCTGAAGTTTCTGTTGTTACTTCAGAGGGTTCGGTCGATCCAGTTTCGCTATTCGTAGAGCTAGAGGTTTCGCCTCTCGAAGTGGATGTCGTTGCACCTTCGGTTGATCTTCTGGATGTCGTAGATTCTGAAGTTTCTGTTGTTACTTCAGAGGGTTCGGTCGATCCAGTTTCGCTATTCGTAGAGCTAGAGGTTTCGCCTCTCGAAGTGGATGTTGTTGCACCTTCGGTTTTTCTTCTGGATGTCGTAGATTCTGAAGTTTCTGTTGTTACTTCAGAGGGTTCGGTCGATCCAGTTTCGCTATTCGTAGAGCTAGAGGTTTCGCCTCTCGAAGTGGATGTTGTTGCACCTTCGGTTGTTCTTCTGGATGTCGTAGATTCCGAAGTTTCTGTTGTTACTTCAGAGGGTTCGGTCGATCCAGTTTCGCTATTCGTAGAGCTAGAGGTTTCGCCTCTCGAAGTGGATGTTGTTGCACCTTCGGTTGTTCTTCTGGATGTCGTAGATTCTGAAGTTTCTGTTGTTACTTCAGAGGGTTCGGTCGATCCAGTTTCGCTATTCGTAGAGCTAGAGGTTTCGCCTCTCGAAGTGGATGTTGTTGCACCTTCGGTTGTTCTTCTGGATGTCGTAGATTCCGAAGTTTCTGTTGTTACTTCAGAGGGTTCGGTCGATCCAGTTTCGCTATTCGTAGAGCTAGAGGTTTCGCCTCTCGAAGTGGATGTCGTTGCACCTTCGGTTGTTCTTCTGGATGTCGTAGATTCCGAAGTTTCTGTTGTTACTTCAGAGGGTTCGGTCGATCCAGTTTCGCTATTCGTAGAGCTAGAGGTTTCGCCTCTCGAAGTGGATGTCGTTGCACCTTCGGTTGTTCTTCTGGATGTCGTAGATTCCGAAGTTTCTGTTGTTACTTCAGAGGGTTCGGTCGATCCAGTTTCGCTATTCGTAGAGCTAGAGGTTTCGCCTCTCGAAGTGGATGTTGTTGCACCTTCGGTTGTTCTTCTGGATGTCGTAGATTCTGAAGTTTCTGTTGTTACTTCAGAGGGTTCGGTCGATCCAGTTTCGCTATTCGTAGAGCTAGAGGTTTCGCCTCTCGAAGTGGATGTCGTTGCACCTTCGGTTGTTCTTCTGGATGTCGTAGATTCTGAAGTTTCTGTTGTTACTTCAGAGGGTTCGGTCGATCCAGTTTCGCTATTCGTAGAGCTAGAGGTTTCGCCTCTCGAAGTGGATGTTGTTGCACCTTCGGTTGTTCTTCTGGATGTCGTAGATTCCGAAGTTTCTGTTGTTACTTCAGAGGGTTCGGTCGATCCAGTTTCGCTATTCGTAGAGCTAGAGGTTTCGCCTCTCGAAGTGGATGTTGTTGCACCTTCGGTTGTTCTTGTGGATGTCGTAGATTCTGAAGTTTCTGTTGTTACTTCAGAGGGTTCGGTCGATCCAGTTTCGCTATTCGTAGAGCTAGAGGTTTCGCCTCTCGAAGTGGATGTCGTTGCACCTTCGGTTGTTCTTCTGGATGTCGTAGATTCTGAAGTTTCTGTTGTTACTTCAGAGGGTTCGGTCGATCCAGTTTCGCTATTCGTAGAGCTAGAGGTTTCGCCTCTCGAAGTGGATGTTGTTGCACCTTCGGTTGTTCTTCTGGATGTCGTAGATTCTGAAGTTTCTGTTGTTACTTCAGAGGGTTCGGTCGATCCAGTTTCGCTATTCGTAGAGCTAGAGGTTTCGCCTCTCGAAGTGGATGTCGTTGCACCTTCGGTTGTTCTTCTGGATGTCGTAGATTCCGAAGTTTCTTCAGAGGGTTCCGTCGATCCAGTTTCGCTATTCGTAGAGCTAGAGGTTTCGCCTCTCGAAGTGGATGTTGTTGTACCTTCGGTTGTTCTTCTGGATGTCGTAGATTCTGAAGTTTCTGTTGTTACTTCAGAGGGTTCGGTCGATCCAGTTTCGCTATTCGTAGAGCTAGAGGTTTCGCCTCTCGAAGTGGATGTCGTTGCACCTTCGGTTGTTCTTCTGGATGTCGTAGATTCCGAAGTTTCTTCAGAGGGTTCCGTCGATCCAGTTTCGCTATTCGTAGAGCTAGAGGTTTCGCCTCTCGAAGTGGATGTTGTTGCACCTTCGGTTGTTCTTCTGGATGTCGTAGATTCCGAAGTTTCTTCAGAGGGTTCCGTCGATCCAGTTTCGCTATTCGTAGAGCTAGAGGTTTCGCCTCTCGAAGTGGATGTTGTTGCACCTTCGGTTGTTTTTCTGGATGTCGTAGATTCCGAAGTTTCTGTTGTTACTTCAGAGGGTTCGGTCGATCCGGTTTCGCTATTCGTAGAGCTAGAGGTTTCGCCTCTCGAAGTGGATGTTGTTGCACCTTCGGTTGTTCTTCTGGATGTCGTAGATTCTGAAGTTTCTGTTGTTACTTTAGAGGGTTCGGTCGATCCAGTTTCGCTATTCGTAGAGCTAGAGGTTTTGCCTCTCGAAGTGGATGTTGTTGCACCTTCGGTTGTTCTTCTGGATGTTGTAGATTCCGAAGTTTCTGTTGTTACTTCAGAGGGTCCGGTCGATCCAGTTTCGCTATTCGTAGAGCTGGAGGTTTCGCCTCTCGAAGTGGATGTTGTTGCACCTTCGGTTGTTCTTCTGGATGTCGTAGATTCTGAAGTTTCTGTTGTTACTTCAGAGGGTTCGGTCGATCCAGTTTCGCTATTCGTAGAGCTAGAGGTTTCGCCTCTCGAAGTGGATGTTGTTGCACCTTCGGTTGTTCTTCTGGATGTCGTAGATTCCGAAGTTTCTTCAGAGGGTTCCGTCGATCCAGTTTCGCTATTCGTATAGCTAGAGGTTTCGCCTCTCGAAGTGGATGTTGTTGCACCTTCGGTTGTTCTTGTGGATGTCGTAGATTCCGAAGTTTCTTCAGAGGGTTCCGTCGATCCAGTTTCGCTATTCGTAGAGCTAGAGGTTTCGCCTCTCGAAGTGGATGTTGTTGCACCTTCGGTTGTTCTTCTGGATGTCGTAGATACCGAAGTTTCTGTTGTAACTTCAGAGGGTTCGGTCGATCCAGTTTCGCTATTCGTAGAGCTAGAGGTTTCGCCTCTCGAAGTGGATGTTGTTGCACCTTCGGTTGTTCTTCTGGATGTCGTAGATTCTGAAGTTTCTGTTGTTACTTTAGAGGGTTCGGTCGATCCAGTTTCGCTATTCGTAGAGCTAGAGGTTTTGCCTCTCGAAGTGGATGTTGTTGCACCTTCGGTTGTTCTTCTGGATGTCGTAGATTCTGAAGTTTCTGTTGTTACTTCAGAGGGTTCGGTCGATCCAGTTTCGCTATTCGTAGAGCTAGAGGTTTCGCCTCTCGAAGTGGATGTTGTTGCACCTTCGGTTGTTCTTCTGGATGTCGTAGATTCCGAAGTTTCTTCAGAGGGTTCCGTCGATCCAGTTTCGCTATTCGTAGAGCTAGAGGTTTCGCCTACCGAAGTGGACGTTGTTGCATCTTCGGTTGTTCGTCTGGATGTCGTAGATTCCGAAGTTTCTTCAGAGGGTTCCGTCGATCCAGTTTCGCTATTCGTAGAGCTAGAGGTTTCGCCTCTCGAAGTGGATGTTGTTGCACCTTCGGTTGTTCTTCTGGATGTCGTAGATACCGAAGTTTCTGTTGTAACTTCAGAGGGTTCGGTCGATCCAGTTTCGCTATTCGTAGAGCTAGAGGTTTCGCCTCTCGAAGTGGATGTTGTTGCACCTTCGGTTGTTCTTCTGGATGTCGTAGATTCCGAAGTTTCTGTTGTTACTTCAGAGGGTTCGGTCGATCCAGTTTCGCTATTCGTAGAGCTAGAGGTTTCGCCTCTCGAAGTGGATGTTGTTGCACCTCCGGTTGTTCTTCTGGATGTCGTAGATTCCGAAGTTTCTGTTGTTACTTCAGAGGGTTCGGTCGATCCAGTTTCGCTATTCGTAGAGCTAGAGGTTTCGCCTCTCGAAGTGGATGTTGTTGCACCTTCGGTTGTTCTTCTGGATGTCGTAGATTCCGAAGTTTCTGTTGTTACTTCAGAGGGTTCGGTTGATCCAGTTTCGCTATTCGTAGAGCTAGAGGTTTCGCCTCTCGAAGTGGATGTTGTTGCACCTTCGGTTGTTCTTCTGGATGTCGTAGATTCCGAAGTTTCTTCAGAGGGTTCCGTCGATCCAGTTTCGCTATTCGTAGAGCTAGAGGTTTCGCCTCTCGAAGTGGACGTTGTTGCACCTTCGGTTGTTCTTCTGGATGTCGTAGATTCCGAAGTTTCTTCAGAGGGTTCCGTCGATCCAGTTTCGTTATTCGTAGAGCTAGAGGTTTTGCCTCTCGAAGTGGATGTTGTTGCACCTTCGGTTGTTCTTCTGGATGTCGTAGATTCCGAAGTTTCTGTTGTAACTTCAGAGGGTTCGGTCGATCCAGTTTCGCTATTCGTAGAGCTAGAGGTTTCGCCCCTCGAAGTGGATGTTGTAGCACCTTCGGTTGTTCTTCTGGATGTCGTAGATTCCGAAGTTTCTGTTGTTACTTCAGAGGGTTCGGTCGATCCAGTTTCGCTATTCGTAGAGCTAGAGGTTTCGCCTCTCGAAGTGGATGTTGTTGCACCTTCGGTTGTTTTTTTGGATGTCGTAGATTCCGAAGTTTCTGTTGTTACTTCAGATGGTTCGGTCGATCCAGTTTCGCTATTCGTAGAGCTAGAGGTTTCGCCTCTCGAAGTGGATGTTGTTGCACCTTCGGTTGTTTTTCTGGATGTCGTAGATTCCGAAGTTTCTGTTGTTACTTCAGAGGGTTCGGTTGATCCAGTTTCGCTATTCGTAGAGCTGGAGGTTTCGCCTCTCGAAGTGGATGTTGTTGCACCTTCGGTTGTTCTTCTGGATGTCGTAGATTCCGAAGTTTCTGTTGTTACTTCAGAGGGTTCGGTCGATCCAGTTTTGCTATTCGTAGAGCTAGAGGTTTCGTCTCTCGAAGTGGATGTTGTTGCACCTTCGGTTGTTCTTCTGGATGTCGTAGATTCTGAAGTTTCTGTTGTTACTTCTGAGGGTTCGGTCGATCCAGTTTCGCTATTCGTAGAGCTAGAGGTTTCGCCTCTCGAAGTGGATGTTGTTGCACCTTCGGTTGTTCTTCTGGATGTCGTAGATTCTGAAGTTTCTGTTGTTACTTCAGAGGGTTCGGTCGATCCAGTTTCGCTATTCGTAGAGCTAGAGGTTTCGCCTCTCGAAGTGGATGTTGTTGCACCTTCGGTTGTTCTTCTGGATGTCGTAGATTCCGAAGTTTCTGTTGTTTCTTCAGAGGGTTCGGTCGATCCAGTTTCGCTATTCGTAGAGCTAGAGGTTTCGCCTCTCGAAGTGGATGTCGTTGCACCTTCGGTCGTTCTTCTGGATGTCGTAGATTCCGAAGTTTCTTCAGAGGGTTCCGTCGATCCAGTTTCGCTATTCGTAGAGCTAGAGGTTTCGCCTCTCGAATTGGACGTTGTTGCACCTTCGGTTGTTCTTCTGGATGTCGTAGATTCCGAAGTTTCTTCAGAGGGTTCCGTCGATCCAGTTTCGCTATTCGTAGAGCTAGAGGTTTCGCCTCTCGAAGTTGATGTTGTTGCACCTTCGGTTGTTCTTCTGGATGTCGTAGATTCTGAAGTTTGTGTTGTTACTTCAGAGGGTTCGGTCGATCCAGTTTCGCTATTCGTAGAGCTAGAGGTTTCGCCTCTCGAAGTGGATGTTGTTGCACCTTGGGTTGTTCTTCTGGATGTCGTAGATACCGAAGTTTCTGTTGTAACTTCAGAGGTTTCGGTCGATCCAGTTTCGCTATTCGTAGAGCTAGAGGTTTCGCCTCTCGAAGTGGATGTTGTTGCACCTTCGGTTGTTCTTCTGGATGTCGTAGATTCCGACGTTTCTGTTGCCACTTCAGAGGTTTCGGTCGATCCAGTTTCGCTATTCGTAGAGCTAGAGGTTTCGCCTCTCGAAGTGGATGTTGTTTCACCTTCGGTTGTTCTTCTGGATGTCGTAGATTCTGAAGTTTCTGTTGTTACTTCAGAGGGTTCGGTCGATCCAGTTTCGCTATTCGTAGAGCTAGAGGTTTCGCCTCTCGAAGTGGATGTTGTTGCACCTTCGGTTGTTCTTCTGGATGTCGTAGATTCCGAAGTTTCTTCAGAGGGTTCCGTCGATCCAGTTTCGCTATTCGTAGAGCTAGTGGTTTCGCCTCTCGAAGTGGATGTTGTTGCACCTTCGGTTGTTCTTCTGGATGTCGTAGATTCCGAAGTTTCTTCAGAGGGTTCCGTCGATCCAGTTTCGCTATTCGTAGAGCTAGAGGTTTCGCCTCTCGAAGTGGATGTTGTTGCACCTTCGGTTGTTCTTCTGGATGTCGTAGATTCCGAGGTTTCTGTTGTTACTTCAGAGGGTTCGGTCGATCCAGTTTCGCTATTCGTAGAGCTAGAGGTTTCGCCTCTCGAAGTGGATGTTGTTGCACCTTCGGTTGTTCTCCTGGATGTCGTAGATTCCGAAGTTTCTTCAGAGGGTTCCGTCGATCCAGTTTCGCTATTCGTAGAGCTAGAGGTTTCGCCTCTCGAAGTGGATGTTGTTGCACCTTCGGTTGTTCTTCTGGATGTCGAAGATTCCGAAGTTTCTGTTGTTACTTCAGAGGGTACGGTCGATCCAGTTCCGCTATTCGCAGAGCTAGAGGTTTCGCCTCTCGAAGTGGATGTTGTTGCACCTTCGGTTGTTCTTCTGGATGTCGTAGATTCTGAAGTTCCTGTTGTTACTTCAGAGGGTTCGGTCGATCCAGTTTCGCTATTCGTAGAGCTAGAGGTTTCGCCTCTCAAAGTGGATGTTGTTGCACCTTCGGTTGTTCTTCTGGATGTCGTAGATTCCGAAGTTTCTGTTGCCACTTCAGAGGTTTCGGTCGATCCAGTTTCGCTATTCGTAGAGCTAGAGGTTTCGCCTCTCGAAGTGGATGTTGTTTCACCTTCGGTTGTTCTTCTGGATGTCGTAGATTCTGAAGTTTCTGTTGTTACTTCAGAGGGTTCGGTCGATCCAGTTTCGCTATTCGTAGAGCTAGAGGTTTCGCCTCTCGAAGTGGATGTTGTTGCACCTTCGGTTGTTCTTCTGGATGTCGTAGATACCGAAGTTTCTGTTGTAACTTCAGAGGGTTCGGTCGATCCAGTTTCGCTATTCGTAGAGCTAGAGGTTTCGCCTCTCGAAGTGGATGTTGTTGCACTTTCGGTTGTTCTTCTGGATGTCGTAGATTCCGAAGTTTCTGTTGCCACTTCAGAGGTTTCGGTCGATCCAGTTTCGCTATTCGTAGAGCTAGAGGTTTCGCCTCTCGAAGTGGATGTTGTTTCACCTTCGGTTGTTCTTCTGGATGTCGTAGATTCTGAAGTTTCTGTTGTTACTTCAGAGGGTTCGGTCGATCCAGTTTCGCTATTCGTAGAGCTAGAGGTTTCGCCTCTCGAAGTGGATGTTGTTGCACCTTCGGTTGTTCTTCTGGATGTCGTAGATTCCGAAGTTTCTTCAGAGGGTTCCGTCGATCCAGTTTCGCTATTCGTAGAGCTAGTGGTTTCGCCTCTCGAAGTGGATGTTGTTGCACCTTCGGTTGTTCTTCTGGATGTCGTAGATTCCGAAGTTTCTTCAGAGGGTTCCGTCGATCCAGTTTCGCTATTCGTAGAGCTAGAGGTTTCGCCTCTCGAAGTGGATGTTGTTGCACCTTCGGTTGTTCTTCTGGATGTCGTAGATTCCGAGGTTTCTGTTGTTACTTCAGAGGGTTCGGTCGATCCAGTTTCGCTATTCGTAGAGCTAGAGGTTTCGCCTCTCGAAGTGGATGTTGTTGCACCTTCGGTTGTTCTCCTGGATGTCGTAGATTCCGAAGTTTCTTCAGAGGGTTCCGTCGATCCAGTTTCGCTATTCGTAGAGCTAGAGGTTTCGCCTCTCGAAGTGGATGTTGTTGCACCTTCGGTTGTTCTTCTGGATGTCGAAGATTCCGAAGTTTCTGTTGTTACTTCAGAGGGTTCGGTCGATCCAGTTCCGCTATTCGCAGAGCTAGAGGTTTCGCCTCTCGAAGTGGATGTTGTTGCACCTTCGGTTGTTCTTCTGGATGTCGTAGATTCTGAAGTTCCTGTTGTTACTTCAGAGGGTTCGGTCGATCCAGTTTCGCTATTCGTAGAGCTAGAGGTTTCGCCTCTCGAAGTGGATGTTGTTGCACCTTCGGTTGTTCTTCTGGATGTCGTAGATTCCGAAGTTTCTGTTGTTACTTCAGAGGGTTCGGTCGATCCAGTTTCGCTATTCGTAGATCTAGAGGTTTCGCCTCTCGAAGTGGATGTTGTTGCACCTTCGGTTGTTCTTCTGGATGTCGTAGATTCTGAAGTTTCTGTTGTTACTTCAGAGGGTTCGGTCGATCCAGTTTCGCTATTCGTAGAGCTAGAGGTTTCGCCTCTCGAAGTGGAAGTTGTTGCACCTTCGGTTGTTCTTCTGGATGTCGTAAATTCTGAAGTTTCTGCTGTTACTTCAGAGGGTTCGGTCGATCCAGTTTCGCTATTCGTAGAGCTAGAGGTTTCGCCTCTCGAAGTGGATGTTGTTGCACCTTCGGTTGTTCTTCTGGATGTCGTAGGTTCCGAAGTTTCTGTTGTTACTTCAGAGGGTTCGGTCGATCCAGTTTCGCTATTCGTAGAGCTAGAGGTTTCGCCTCTCGAAGTGGATGTTGTTGCACCTTCGGTTGTTCTTCTGGATGTCGTAGATTCTGAAGTTTCTGTTGTTACTTCAGAGGGTTCCGTCGATCCAGTTTCGCTATTCGTAGAGCTAGACGTTTCGCTTCTCGAAGTGGAAGTTGTTGCACCTTCGGTTGTTCTTCTGGATGTCGTAGATTCCGATGTTTCTGTTGTTACTTCAGAGGGTTCGGTCGATCCAGTTTCGCTATTCGTAGATCTAGAGGTTTCGCCTCTCGAAGTGGATGTTGTTGCACCTTCGGTTGTTCTTCTGGATGTCGTAGATTCTGAAGTTTCTGTTGTTACTTCAGAGGGTTCGGTCGATCCAGTTTCGCTATTCGTAGAGCTAGAGGTTTCGCCTCTCGAAGTGGAAGTTGTTGCACCTTCGGTTGTTCTTCTGGATGTCGTAAATTCTGAAGTTTCTGCTGTTACTTCAGAGGGTTCGGTCGATCCAGTTTCGCTATTCGTAGAGCTAGAGGTTTCGCCTCTCGAAGTGGATGTTGTTGCACCTTCGGTTGTTCTTCTGGATGTCGTAGGTTCCGAAGTTTCTGTTGTTACTTCAGAGGGTTCGGTCGATCCAGTTTCGCTATTCGTAGAGCTAGAGGTTTCGCCTCTCGAAGTGGATGTTGTTGCACCTTCGGTTGTTCTTCTGGATGTCGTAGATTCTGAAGTTTCTGTTGTTACTTCAGAGGGTTCCGTCGATCCAGTTTCGCTATTCGTAGAGCTAGACGTTTCGCTTCTCGAAGTGGAAGTTGTTGCACCTTCGGTTGTTCTTCTGGATGTCGTAGATTCCGATGTTTCTGTTGTTACTTCAGAGGGTTCGGTCGATCCAGTTTCGCTATTCGTAGAGCTAGAGGTTTCGCCTTTCGAGGTGGAAGTTGTTGCACCCTCCGTTGTTCTTCTGGATGTCGTCGATTCCGAAGTTTCTGTTGTTAATTCAGATGGTTGAGTCGTATGATCATTGATAGTTGTTGAGCTTGAGGTTTCACCCCCAGAGGTGCTGATTGTTTCATACTCGGTTGTGATCCTTGACTTCGTCGACGCTGTGATTTCTGTTGTTAGTTGAGATGGTTCTTTCGATTCCGTTCTTTGTGTGGTCGGTCCTGGCGTCGTGAAGACTGTGGTCGTTGTCGTGGTTCGCGTAGTTCTTTTGGTTGTCGGTATATTTTCGGGTTCATCGCATTCCAAATCAGAGAGATCATCGCAAATCAGTCCAGGTGGGCATTCTTGTGGGCTGCCGATTACGAATGTCGAATTTCCGATTTCGACGCATTGATAAAATCTTGTACTGTCGTAGCAGATGAATCCTTTGTTGTTACAATCTATCAGGACTGATCCAAAGGATGTTTGCGCCTGAAATCATAAAAATATTCATTCATATCATTCACTGAAAGGGATATCACGGTTGAGCACGGTAAACGGTCATGAGCACGTATACCTCAGTTGAATTATTGCAATTGGTTTTACTGAGTGGAAATATCTAGCTCAAAAATATAAGAATATATTCTGATATATTGAGTTTGCTTGATTGAGGGATGCTTGGGACTTTGAGTTCGCAAGAATGACCCCAGTCGATATCTTTGGGAGCAATTTATTCCGAGAATATCTGGGATTTGCTAATGATGTTTTGCTGATTAAAATTTCAATTTCATCGCCAATAGTTCGACAATAGTTCTATCAAACACCTAATGAAGTACAATATTGTAAAAAAATGAATTATATGCAATATTCATTATACATATACATTTTATTTGCAGAATATTCACATTTGTTGTACCTATTCTGTTGAGTCTTCTTTGTTGATATCTTGCAGTGTCTCCCATAAGGGTTCATTTTAATATATTCATATTTTATTACCCAATAATGACAAAATAACTATGTGGAGACGATACGTAGATAATATCTTTTGTGTATGGTCTGGAACAGACGAAGAATTGACAAACTTTTTTGATACAATCAACTCTAAATTTAACATAAAGTTTACACTCGAGAAAGCAGTACAAAATTCCATAAATTTTTTAGATCTTAACATAACTTCAAATGAAGACCAATCTTTTTCATACAATATCTACAGGAAGGCCACACAGACAGACTCGATCATCCCCTTTCAATCATACCACGCTCCTCCTATAAAGAGAACAGTCTTTAGATTTTTGTTTAATAGACTCCTTAATGTCCCACTATCCGAAGAAAACTACAAGAAAGAAATAAATACAATATATCAAATCGGTAAAAACAATCACTATCCTAAGAGTTTCATAGATGATATTCTAACCTCTATAAAGAGAAAAAGAATCATTAATAAAATATACCCTCATTGCTCAGTTCAAAAAGATTTTATATCTTTCCCATTCTATAACATATTTAATCAGAAAATTCTTTCTACTCTTAATAAATACGACTACAACATTGTGACAGACGACACAAAACTCTTGAAAATATGTTGGTCAATAATAAATCAAAAACAGAAAAAGAACAATACAATGGTATGCAGTGCTAGTCAAAAGTCCCCTCCCCCCCTCGTATCTTTTGAACGGGTATACTTATAATAATGAAATTTGGAGGGTGGAAATAAACGGATGTAGGCTTCTCAACTGGTCATAACAGGTGACGCAATAGTCATAAATGACGTCACAAGGCCACTGTGACCAATAATTTTAAATGGGACCCTATGGCAAGTGACAGCTCGTTTGAAAGGTATTGAAAATACCTATTCAGTCATACCAATTTTGTTTGGGTTTCGGCTGATTTTGATTGATAAATTGAAGAAATACGAAAATTATTATTAAGATACGAGGGGGGAGGGGACTTTTGACTAGCACCGTATATAAAATAACATGTATGGACTGCCCCTGCTTTTATATCGGCATGACAACGAGAACCATGAAAAAACGCCTTAATGAACATCAAAAAAACCGCCCCAACTCAGCATTGGGTAACCACCTAACAGAACTTGACCACAAAACCACCTTAGATAATCTAGAGATACTACACAAAGGGAATAAATATAGGAGACTGATATTACTTGAACAATACGAAATTAACAAAAATAAACACGACCAACATCTCTTAAACGATTTGTCAGATTTTAACGGCAACACAAACATTTTCAAATTGATAGACCTACTTACAGACACTTTAAACTTCCCGCCTCAAATATAACATTAAAACCCCCCCCCCCCCCAACTTCCTTAACCTCCATATCCTTTTTCTGGAACATTCATTCCACAACGTCAGACTCAACAATCGAAATAAAAAGAAGGATAAAATAACATACAGCGAAAAACTTATATTAAAACAATTTATGGTAAAAACACTTATCGATACCAACAAAAAGAGACTCTATGATAGAACTTATACATTTATACTCCTTGACGGTAAGCATACCTCTTACCTAAAATATAGGAAAAACTTGTAAAATAGAATAATATTGTATACATAGAGGCCAAGATATTTCCGAAAAAATTTAATAATTTTACATATGTTTAAATCTGATTTGTATGATCTTGTTTGTTTTCAGCTGGCCTGATGATGGCAATTATTGCCGAAATCGATCGCCAATAGATTAGCATTCAAAACATAGTGTGTTTTCGATTACTTCCCCTTTCTTAATATTCATATTTCTTTTGGACTTGCACAATTTGTGTGCTAATATTGTTAATTTTACGTCAGTAGGTACAATTTTGGTAGATTCGTACAGATAGCTGCTAATTGTATTATACAGAGTCTTTGATTGATTGATTGATAAGCTGACAAACAAGAGACCGGGTTAGCGCTTGGCCTCCCTGTGACACTGCGACCAACTTGGGTCAATTGTATCACTCTTTCGTCAGTGGTTCCTCACGAGAATAGGTTTGTGTCCTTTATCAGGTTCAGTAGCCTTTTTATGAGTCTTTGACTTGTACATATATTTTAACTGCAGATTCCTCTCATCAAACGAAACCTTTTTATTCCCATAACATTTATCAAAACAAGGTTTCGTTTGAAAGACACAGGGTGTCGAAAATCCATGAAATTAACACCATTATCTCCATATATTCGGAATGAACTGAATTTTGGTTGCTTGTTTACTCTAATCATGGTGCATTTTCCTCAATCAAAACTTATTCAATATTTCTCCTGGTATAAAAGTTACAGCGTAATCGACTCATAAATTCACGCAAAAATACTATTAAACCACTAGAAAAAGATAATCGGTTCATATTTTCGAAAGAATCAACCATTTTAGAAAATAAAAGTATTCTTATGTTTTTTCCACGCGTCGTTTTCGAGTTATTCCTAAGTGCATATGATGAAATTAGAGGAAAAAAAAATCATGAATTTCAAGAAAAATCTGGATGCTTCCCTGGATTAAATATCATCGAATATTATTTCTTCTCTGGTCTCTTAACAAGTCAACAATGTTGTCAGAATGTTTATCAACTTCGTCAAGACTAAAATCTCTATGATGGAAAATCGTTTGATGTAGAGATATGTAATAATAAATCCCACAAATGCGGGAGATGAAATTGAATTCTAAGAAGCATGAAATTACACATTTCATAAGCACAGATTCTTTTAAAAATTTATTATTACCGGTCCTCCGGGAAAATATCTATCTAAACAATATCCTTTTGGAATTTTAACTCTACACTACACGGTTATAATGACATTAATTCACTGAAAGTCTTCACATCACAATCATCACCTGTTTGCTTCATCCTCTCTAAATAAATAAATAAATCGAAGTCTATGACGCAGGTTTTCGCGTGAGCGTCGTTCATGGGATCACAGACTAACGTTGGAGACACATAACAACGGTTTGTCTTGCGTGGTGGCTACATCGCAGCGCATCCTTATAGGCGACTGAAATTAAGATCGTAGCGCTATATCGGCGAGAATCAGAACTACTTGTTTGGCATTTCCAAAGAGCAACGCCTAGAGTCCTTTTGCGAAAATTAAACAAAACTAGTGCCCTTGCGGATAGTTCATCCGTCAATCAAAGAGGATGTACTGCTACTGGTTTCTCCTATACCATTGTTCGAAGAGAATCAGCAATCTGGCATCGTCTTCTCTAAAGTTTCGTGAAATATCACAGAAGATGGGTTAGGTTAGGTCATTGACCTCGAATCCTATGACCTAGGTTAATGGAGTTACGATAGGTTAGTGAGAAACCAATTGTTTATGAGATCGTTTTAGAATATCGAGGAAAATATGAAAAAGTTATTGGTGTTTACGAACTAATCTTCAGGAAAATCGAAGAGGGAACATATTTTGGTGGGAGAAATATGGCTTTTCAATTGCAGAAATAATCGGACCAAACTTAGTGTTTTTGTAAGGAAATATCGTGTTTGTAACATTCTTATTCAATTAAGGTTATAGTGCTTGAGTATTTCCTGATTGAATGGCCAAGAACATCTAATAATCACCCCAATCTCAATCGAAAATATGAACTTTGAGGTGTTTGCAGAGAATTGTATCAGGCACGTGTTTGGCCCATTTTTTTTCAAATGGCTATATCTCTTTAACAGAGCCGAATACGGAAAAATGGAAAATGAAAAAAATATTTCCTTAGGCCTCAAGAATCTACAGTTGAAATATATTTACAAGTCAAAGACTCACCCTGTAGAGAGTATTTGATGGTTGCCTTAACTTAAACAGTTTTCTCAGTTTCTGCTACTTCTAACCCTGGGTTTCTGCTGTCAAGAAACATATACTAACTAGTAACTGACAACCTGGTTGATTTGTCGTGTGAAAATGAATCTTTTGATTATTTTCAGTTTGATAAGAAATTTATATATCATGTTATATATTTTTGAGAAGGAAACAAAGATCCATTTTATCTGTCATAGAGAGATTTGTATGGCTTACATTTAAAAAAAAAACACAAGTTTGTATTATAACTTCGAAAATAATTGTAATAAAAAAATTGATCACGCCAATGAATTCTAATGAAAAAAGTGCCTGTATAATGTTTTTGTTTCATGTTGATAGCATTAGTAATAAAGAAGTTATGAGAACTTTTCATTCGTGGCTATTTTCCTATATTCTCTAACAGCTCGGAAACGGTTTTACTTAGAAGGTTGCGTTTTTCACCAAAATAATTTTCTCAGAAATCGAGTCCGAAAATGTGCCACTAATTTTGTTCTAGGTCATCGGGTTTCTGAGATCCCCTCACTAGACAACGAATTCGGGACAACCGGTACATTCTGTGGGTTGGAGGGAGAAAATCCTGTTCATCTAGTCACGGAATGCCTTGCCATTCCATCCCACAGGAAAGGAACCTTTGGGAAAGAAACTTGCAGGATTCAGGAACTAGTCTCGTTGAAACCTTTCCAGATATTGTATTTCATTACATCTCTAGAACTGAAAGGCTAGCTCTAAAGTGTGTGGTGAGAACAGTTCTGTTAGGGGGCCATACCTTGAGGTCTATACCTTAAGGTCGCAGTGAGGTGTAACCCCTTTCCAAATATAACTATATATAGGTTATTGCTTTCATAAAGTCTTAAATATTCCACGAATCGACGAATTTAACAAAATCAAATACCTACTCACCAAGTAACTAAGCAATGTAATCCAAACTAATATCATTTTCTAAATGTTCATTTCACCATTTTTCACTGCAATACTGGCCGAATAGTATCCGGATAAATAAATAGCAATATCAAAATTCAAAGAAGCTGATTGTTTCGAATGATCCTCCGCAAATAGTCAAATATTTGTTGTCACGAATTTGCCTGTCATAAAATTAATTTGATATTATTGCGAAATAGTTTTCTGAAAATGTTGTTTCTCAAAAAACCTTTGCGAAAATGCAGTTATCAACATGTTATCCTTATTCCACTTGAAAACACTCATCCAGATATGAACGAGTTCAACCTATTTCAATGTTCAGAAAGGAATCAGATTTATTTCAATAAGTAATAATGAATGGTACGGAAACCCCTCACATACTTTTATGCATATAACAAAAAATAAATATTTAATGCAAACTTCCGATTTTCATTATAATGTTTGAAGGATTGAGAGGACCCCGCACTTTCCTTATGGAAAATGGCGTTCCGTCAAATATTCTAAAATTTCGATATAATGTAGTACTTGACCTACTGATCAGAAGTGTCCATGCCCCCAACTCAACCTATGACGAGTTTTTGAGATACAGAGCGTTGAAGTTGAGAATTACCCACATTTACTACGCGCGTATCTCGAAACAGATTCGAATAAACTTCAATTTTTCTCAAGAATCATTTCATTCTATTCCCAGGGAGCAACCATATAGAGGAGTATGACCGAGAATCGTTACGGATACAGGGTTGTCCATAATCTAATGCATGCCCGATTTGGAAAGTATTAAATATGTCAGTTCCAGAGCGAAAACGTTCGCAAAATGAACTATTTCACTAGATATGTTGTTGTTACATCGAAAAAACCTGAAATACCCAGAATTCATACTGGGTGATCCATTATTATAGAAACTATTCACAATGAGGGTTGAGTGGACATCCTGTACTTTTGGGTTGATTTAAGATGTTTGTTTGAGTTTTTCAGAACATATCATCATGGATACAGGGTGATTCAGTCATGAAATAAACTGTGAACCCCACGAAAACACCCAAAAACCACCTTTTTTTTCATCAGCCTCTATTTCAAGATCAATTCCGTGGAGGTGGGAGTTTTCTTTCACCACTGTGCTTGATTTAAAAGCATCAATAAGTCTGACCGTTTTCATCCACTTCCTATTACCAGATTTTTTTCATGCTGGAATAAGAATAGAATTACATAAATAAATAATTTTCATATTAGGTACATAAAAAAAATCGGGTCATAGGAAGTAGATAAAAACTCTCAGCCGTATTGATGTTTTTATATCAATTACAGTGATGAAAGAAAATTCCCACCTCAACGGAGTTATTCTTGGAATGGAGGGTGATGTAAAAAAGGTGGTTTTTGGGTATTTTCGTGAGGTTCACAGTTTATTTCATGACTGAATCACCCTGTATTCATTGAAGTCCATGGTGATACGTTCTGAAAAACTCAAACAAACATCTTCAATCAACCCAAAAATACAGGATGTCCACTTAACCCTCATTGCGAATAGTTTCTATAATAATGGATCACCCAGTATGAATTCTGGATATTTCAGGTTTTTTCGATGTAACAACAAAATATCTAGTGAAATAGTTCATTTTGCGAACGTTCTCGTTCTGGAACTGACATATTTTATACTTTCAAAATCGGGCATGCATTCAATTATGGATAATCCTGTATTTGTAATGATTTTCGGTCATATTCCTCTATATGGTTGCTCCCTGGGGATGGAATGAAATGTTCCTTGAGATTCGATTCTGTTCCAAGATACGAGGGTAGTAAAAGTGGGTAATTCTCAACTTCAACACCCTGTGGCCTTTATTCTTGAAAACCAGGGAGTAGAACGATCGAGAGAACGGCGACGTGGCCCTACTGATTAGTAGGGCTCCATGGTTTTCAAGAATAGAGTCCCTGTGTCTCAAGAACTAGTCATAGGATTGAGTTGGGGCCATAGACGCTTCTGATCAGTAGGTCGAGTACTACATTATACCAAAATTTTAGAACATTTGACGGAACGTCATTTCCCATAAGGAAAGTGCGGGGTCCTTTGGATTGCACACGAGAACATGGAGAAATTTAAAACTGAATTTTACATTAAAAACCTACTCTTGGAAAATACGATTTTATATCATGAAGAACGTCTGAGACTTATGGCCATTGGAGACCGATTTGCGACCACTCGATCTTTGGCCGATGATTGGTTAGGAGAACAAGGCCATCCTGTGACTGTCCGAACGGTTTACCACCGGATAAGGTCTTTTGGTGTGCAGCATTATCGACCCCATGTTGTTACCTCTGACGGTTGAGCATCGCCGGCAACGATTACAGGGGTGCAGAGAACTTCAACATTGGAACTTGGAATGACATCAGGTCATCTTTTCTGATGAATCTGGATTCTCCTTGGTTGCACATGATAGCCGAAGAAGGGTGAGACGACGTCGGGGAGAAAGACGTGAATCTCAGGTTGATGTTGAGCGTCATGTACACCGGACAGTAGGCGTTATGGTATAGGGTGCTATTGCACATGCAGATAGTTCATCTTTAATCTTTATTTGAGGTAACACGACAGCGCTGCGTTATCTTAAAGAAATAGTGGAGCCATAAGTTGTCCCTTACCTTAAACGGATCGAGAATCCAATATTTCAGCAAGATAATGCTCGACCTCGTGTTGCCAGGGTTAGTTCAAACTTTTTTGAAGCGACCCATGTGAATCTTTTGCCAAGGCCGCCCAGATCCCCCGATCTTTCGTTCATAGAGCATGTTTGAGACATCAAGGGTAGCAGGCTTAGAAATTTACCCCACAGCCTCCACGGATTTTGGTGGCTCTGAGACGTGAAGTACAGGTAGCTTGGGATAGTATCCCTTAGGAAGAAATAGACCATCTTATTGCATCAATGCTAAATTGTGTTGGGGAGTGAACAGATAATCGCAGTGGACAAACACATTATTGACAAATTTATTAAAAAAATTGTAAACCCTTCGTTTTTTCTTCAAATTTTAATCATTTTCTCCTTGCTATAGGTACTATCTGTGTTTTACAAAAAAATCTTGAACAATTTTCTGAGGAAGAATCTTGTTATTTACCAATACTTAACTCTTTCCCTTATTGTGTAACCTTAAGTTATGAAATTTAAATTTTGTTTGTCTAAAAATTAAGGAATTTTCATATTTTTCGATCATTATAGTATCTCTCACAACGAAATTAATAGGTGATTCTTGCAGGCTTTTCACATAACAATTACTGTCCTTCAAAACACGTGGTTTCAAAATTGGGTGATTCAGTTTCCTTGAATAAATGACTAAATTTTTGTCGTTTATGTATGATCTGATTTAATATACTTCAGGATTCGTCTTACTAGAAGATTGTGTGAGCATTTTGAAAATAAATATCATCATAATTCATTTTCATTTATTTAATAAACTGCTCCACATGATTTAGGGATATTGACTCAAATTGCAAAAGAATATAGTTAAAATAAGATTTTTGTGATGAAAATTCATATTAATATGATTTCAAGTTCAAATTAATTTTAGCCTGCAGGTCTGCAGCGTACACAGGGTGGTTAAGAAAAACAATGTATGGCATCCACGGGCATCAATAACATTAACAGCTTGACATCTTTGCATATTACACACCAGGTTGTTGAACATTTCTTGAGGAATTTGGTTCCATAAACGGGACAAAAGTTCTCTCAGATCATTTAAGGATTCTGGGGTAGGTTGATGATTATCTAATCTTCTTTGGAGCATATCCCATGCATGTTCTATGCAATTCAAATCTGGTGAGTGCGGAGGTATTGGTAAATGTGGAATACCAAGCTCCTCGCGCGCATTCTCAACTATAGCTGCACGGTGCGGTTTAGCGTTATCGTCTAGAAATTGAAAAGTTTTACCAATAGCAGCGTGAAAATTTGGCATAACATTGTCAATGACATGCTCCCTATAGTGTAAGGCGGTTATATTCTCAGGACAAATGTGTAGATCTGTGCGCCCGTTGAAACATATCCCGGCCCATACCATAACACTACCCCCTCGGAATGGATGGACTTCTTGGACATAGCGACGATTACGGGGTATGCGTGAGATTGTCCATACCATTATTCTTCGAGAATCTGGAAATCGTCCATATCTGGATTCATCAGTAAAAAGGACACTACGCCGTTGATCGTTCCAATTGATATGTTGCCTTGCCCATTCCAGTCTTTGACGCTAATTGTCACGTGTTAATGGAACTCCTCTTAATGGACGTCTAGAACCTAGATTCACCACTCTCAAACGTCGTCTGATGGTTTCGATGGAAACTTAGACCCCATCTGCATTTTGAAGAGTATTCCGCAGCATTCTACACGTAGTTAGATGTAGGGTTCCTTCTCGCCGAAACGGCGATGAAACGATCCTGAACAGGTGTTGTTTTTCGTCGCCACCAAGCCTTGGTCTTTCCAACAAGGAACTTGTCTTCCTGAACCTATTCCAGAGTCGAGATGGCTGACTTGGAGCCTTTCTGCTACAACAACCTGAGTTAGGCCAATGCAATGCAATGCTATAGCATTCCCATAGCCTTATTAGCCTCAGCGTTTGTTAATTTACGTCTTGGCATTTTCAGAAAACTCGTTTCAAATCGAAATCGTTGATGAACTGACTTCATTTCAAAATAAGAACATTCATGAAGCATATGCAAAGAACCAAACTTCAGAAAAAAGGTGACCAGATTGACGAATTGTCTCATACTGATTTTTATTGGATCGATTCAAGTTGTTATTGAGTTTTAAATGATTTCACAGCGATTTTCTCGAAGATTACATACCTTTAAAAACGATTGAATACGATATCCCTAACTCTTGTGGAGCAGTATATTTCAACCATCAATATTCAGATATTTTTCATCTTCTATTCAGTAGAATAGTTTTCCTCTAAATATCTTGAGTATTCCTGGTGTTCTAGTTGAGAAAGCTATCGGAATCGATAAAATGTAGAGTAATGAATGAACATTTTTTATTGTTGGGTTAAACCTCCTTGCTACTTTCTGAGTAAACACTATGAGAGTTTAATACCACTAGATCTGGGTAAACCAATGACGTTAATACAGCAGCTTCTCTGATAAAACTTCGAGTCAATTTATTTGAGAATTACTTTTTCATTGTTCCTGATTTTTGCACGAGTGTCATTGCATCAATACGTGATGTTTTGAATTCTCACGCTCCCATTATTCAGAAGTTCCATATACGGGGTGGTCCCGGATATTCGCGTTATTTCGCTATGGCAATTACAAACAGATATATTCTGCTGCCATATACAGGGTGGCCCATTTTGAAAGATCCACTGAAATAACTCATTGGGAAGAGCCTATATTAAAAAATGTTTCAATTGAAGGTTTCTAAGTTTTCAGGGGGACATCGAATGCAGCCACTCAATGTGACTTTGGAGTTTGAATTCAAGGCCATTTTAAGGTCAAGTTCATGTTTTGAATAGGGAATATGCATTTTTCTATGCAGAATATTGATCTTCGTGAAAAACTAAAAACATTCTGCCGTTTTTTGTTTTTGCCATAATTTGAATCGTGGAGGAAATATGAAGTGTTTTATGCTCAGAATGGGTATTATCATTGAGTTTTAATATATGTATATAGAGGCACAACCCAGTTCAACGATTTGATGCACAATTTTTCGGCAGTTTACTTGCTAATTTGCCGACTTAAGTGGCGGCACATAGTAGCTCCTAAAGGTACTATCGAAGAAACTATATTCTGCTTGCTATAATTCTATTCATTTATAGAAATCTGTAGGAGATTTAGTTTCCCCTAGTTCTATGAATCGTAGGCAGGATCGGATTCATCCAAATTATCTATCTTCGTTACAAACGGTGTGATTCAATAATGATGAACTATTAGCCATGAATTTCTTCAAAGGAGTGTTCTCAGGTACGAAATGAGGGGTGAAAATGTTTCTTGGAGGGACATAAAAGAAACGTACTTAATTGATGAAAAAAATTGTCTTTCTTGTACTCTCTTGAAGATTACTGAAAACCACATAAATCCAAAAGCCTTCCAAAAAATGAAGGTTAAATTGGCCACGCAGATTTTCAGTAGAACTTTATATTCGGCTATGAGAACAGTCATTGCAACTGGTGAGCTGAGGTCCAGAAGTGCCAATTCAACTGCTCAAGTCCATTCTGAAAATGAATAATCTTTTCGACTGCCTCAATTCGAATGGAACCTTTGAGGGAAATTATCTTAGGATGCGAGAATAACACCGCAATACAAACTCTGACAGAATCAATTGAATTCATTGAGTCTTGGACATTTGAAAAAAATATTCCCTATTGTTTCAACGGTTTGATACAAACCATCAGTGGCATCCTCCAATTGTGGGAGGAGACGAAGGAAACATTTCCATATCTGATTACAAGTCGGCTCAATCAGAACCCAATCGAGAATTCACTCTCCAAAATAAGACAGCGTAGGGCTTATGATCCAAACCCCTTAGCCCGATGCTTCAGATTTGGGTTACATTCGGTCATGACTGTTTTTCTGGAAAAATGTTCCGATAATTCTAACTGCCAAGACGACAATGATTTCGACCTGTGTACAATGGGGGAATCTGAAAGTAGGCCCATTGATGTGGTTGATTGGAAGACAAGAAGAAATGGTCGATTTCTTCTGCGGATTCGGACAAAGGTGAGCCTTGTGAGGGTATATAAGGGATAAAGAGTTAATTGAACCCCTAAATACCCTAGAATCCAAGTCAATCGCAAATTTCTTGGGGTATTTGATGAGGAACATCGCCAAAAAATACAAATGCGATAAGTGCCAAAAAGCACTCCTCATTTATGTTTTTCATACATCAGTACTTTATATTGATGAAAGATCAAAATAATTGTCGTTTTATTGCATCCAAAAAATCAGGTGATGAAATATTGAACATCCTACATTTCCGTATGCCGGTCCTGATCGTCATCGCATTCGGCTTCGGAAATAGTTCAGCTACTTGCCGCCAGATGCGGGAGTGAAAATTTTCGCTTCCCTGAAACACACTCATCCATCTATGAACCGGTGGAGGAACTACACAAAATTTAGCTTCAAATCGTTGAACTGGGTTGTAGGTTTTACCAAAAAAAATTCAAAATTTAAACAACTCCTTCTGGGTGTTGAAGTTTCTTTGTCAGTTATTATACAACACTTTACTTTAATAACACCTTATACATTTCTAAATATTTCGATAACTTTACTGTCAAGAATATTCAGGAAACTTTTTCAAAAAATTTCAGAAAAGGACGATATCAAATTATTGTTTTGTTCGAACCGCCCTGAGTTTTGGAGCAACTATGTGGAACTTCCACATTTGTGCAGTCTGTACATCATATCAGGCAAGGACATAACTACAAATTTCTCTATTGGATTCCAAAAACCCCAACTATCTTCAAAAATGCATATTTTATTCGAAATATTTCTCTTCAAAATTAAGGGCGTTGGTATTTTTCTCCCCAAAGTATTTCTCGAAATCAAACAGATCATCAATTCTTCTCTCCACCTCTGAAAAATTATCGCAATTTATAGATCCAGAATCGACCTCCGATACTTCCAGACACATATCCGATCGATCATTATAGGCTACTTGGTTGTGGATGATCCTAGACATATCCATGCCATATCGGTTGATTGTAGACATAGTTCTTAAAGTGTTGTTCCTTGTTGCGAATGTAACACCTTTGTGGGAGGCAGAGGTAGTAGTAATACTGCTGTCTTTTCTGGAACGATCTTTTTTCTTGCAGAAGTTGAAACAACCTCCGAATATTTCGGAGAAAAGGCAAGCGCCGCTCAGTATGAATCCGATACCAAGAAGTAGGAACATGCCCTGGGTGTCGGCAAGGGTCAGTGCTCGGTCCTCTGCAGTTAATGGGTTTGTCTTGCCTCTGTTTGCCTGAAAGAGTTCCGTTTATAACAAAAAGTAGTGGGAATTAATATTGATAAACAAGACCAACCGCTAATAATTTTCCAGAGGAAGATCTCATCATGATCCACTCAACATCCCTCTCCATCTTGCTCAGAAATCCACCTTGAACGATGCGGTCCAATCCTGTATTCAAGACAGTGCCGTACTCCGAATTTTTGGGATAAGTGATTGCAGTTCCATAGGATACTAAGCATTCGTTACTGAGGTGGAGAGCTGCCCTTTTCTTTCTGAAACATAGATCCTCCTTCCTATATAATAATAATTTAAGGAACATAGTAACTATTCTATTTTATATAATGCAGCCTTTGAATAAACAAATAAAAAATAGTTATAATTTTGATTTTTTTGACTTTTAACGCAACAATTGCCAAAGTTCTTAATTCTTGAGTTTTTGTTATTCCCATGACTTTTGACATTACATTAAGGTTAGGGTTTTTGACAACGGCATTCAAAGCTTAACGCAACGCACATATGACCGTTTTGAGGTTGAATTTTTTCGACATCTCGAGACGTCACAGATCACAGGTAGATCGATGGGCCCAAACTAGTCAGAAATAAATGCTAGAAGACCTAAAGTTAGAAATAAATGCTAGAAGACCTAAAGTTATTAATTTCTGAATACATTCATTTTAAGTCACAATTTTCCTCATTCTCATTTGTAAATTGAGCGCCCTGCATATTTTCATGACACCGACATGAACAGCTGACATATCTCATCAAGCCAGATCAACCGTGAGTACCATTCTTTTAGTGTTTACTTTGTGGTACATATATTATTTATCCCATTTATTATTTATTTCTTCAATTTTCGTTTTCATAACAATTGGTACATCAGTCCATTCTCTCCACGTGAGTTCTGCGTATAATTAGTATAATGTAGATAGTTCATTATTTTACCTGGAGACAAACTGGGTTCTTATGATGAAATCTAAATTAGCCCTTGATCCCAGGAAAGCATATGGCCAGAAGAAGGCTTTGGTGGTGTTTTTCACCCCCTCTTCAACAGTTGGCACTAAATCCACCTTAGTCATCAGTTTCTCAATGATAGGCTCGCTTGAGTTAGCGAAATGTTTAACCCATCCTGATTTATCTGAAAGAAGGGGTTGGAATGATTCAAAAAAGAAGAAAATCACAATACAACAAGTTTTCAGTCAATAAGACATAATTCTCTGGTTAAGTTCTCACCTAGTGTACCAATCTGGTATCTTCCCTCTGAAAGCTGTGACAATTTATCTATAGTTTCCGGATACATTGGTAATGTAACAAACGCTATAATTGATCCAGTGTAACAGGACGATATTATTATGGTGAAAAGCCAATAAAAACCTAAAAAAAATGGGCATCATGAAGCTCGAAATGTGGACTACTGTAGATCTCATCACTAGCAACCTGATAGTCCTCTTACCTATGAAGACTTTCGTAGCTACTTTATCTGAGTTTGTCCACGATTCCCCTTGGTTGAAGGTGAAAGCGTTGGTGAAGGTTCCAAAAACATACCAGAACATGTTTTCCATTTCCTCTGGGTTCTTCAGGAGTGGCTTCAAAGTATGCTTGTAGGAAAATGTGAGTGGAAATATAGCGAAGAGATATATGAAAGTCAAACTCAACCAAACCGTCCAGTGGAATGGACCCATTATGGCCCTATACCTGAAACCGTTAATCGATATTCTTGAGGTATTAAACTGTTAAGACAATTTTCAAATAGTGTTAGAGTCATAGGTGTCATATGAATACTTTTGTCTGGGGTGGAAATGAAAAAATACTAGATAACAATAAATACATATGTTGATATTGGAGAAGACTCTCATTGTTCATATTGGTTGGTTGCCAGTGATCTGCAATGCTGAAACAAAACCTTTACTAAGCGGAGGGGATTAATAGACCAATCCCGCAATTGGTGGGGCTACGGTTTTAGATGAGTGATAGGTCCAGTACCATCACTAGTTCGGAGCAGTCAATCGTTGGGTTACAACCTCAGACGGAAAAACTTCTGAAGCTGCCAATTGTAGTTGTAGGCGAAAGGTAAGGTGAAATTCCTATTATTCTGGTCAATGAATTCTAATGGCAAGTCAAAGCCGAATCAGGTGATATTAATGACGAATGATATTTCATGGATATTATGTGCTTGGTATGTTTTATATGATCATTTTGATAGGATACTATAGCATAGTTTCTGATGCTAAATTTGAAAATAATTTGTTCGGGAGTCGATAGAGGCCAATACGTGCTCAAAATTCTGAAAAAAACAGACATAATGACGAAATGATAAAGGTCACTTGAGGCACTGAGGTGAAATCAGCAACTATTGAGCGCTTGTTCATCCACCTTGTAAGAAGATTTACCTGGTAGGAGTGGTAGGTTATTCAAGAATCAAACGAAAAATTTGATTGATGCCTGTCAAAACAAATTTGACATTTGAATCATAAAACTTCAGAGGACGATGCAAATAGTTCTAGAGCTAGACGATGATGAGTTCGACACTAAAAGTGTTCAAAATTCATATTCTTTGTTTGTTTATCAGATACATCGCGTTCATATCAACAACCGCCATGGATACGACTCGAACTCGCCACAAATCCTCATCCAGGGAACCAGTGAAAGTTCCAACTTCATCAAAGTGGATAGAAGTTGACCCAGGTCAACTGGATGAGGATTTGTGGCAAGTTCGAGTCGGATCCATGTCGGTTGTAGATATTTATATTAATGAACGCGATGTATCTGATAAACAAACGATTTGTTGTCACAATGATATTCCTTTTTATTTCAACACCAACAAATGCTTACTGCGAATGGACTACCTCAATAACAAAGAAGACCCAGCTCTATAATTTACCCACTTTCTTCGAATCTGTAGTCTGAAGGAATAACCCAGAACCCCACATATGATTCTACCTGTTTTTATCATACTTCTGCTACTTTTATAGCAACGACCACATACAGCGCCATCAGTTCCCTATCTGTCTTCGTTTGACAAGACCTCAAGTTCGCCACCTCATCAGAGTTCACCTCATATTCTTCCCCAGGCCGGAACCCGTTAGTTTCGTATCTAAAGAGTGAATTTGTCCCGTGACAAGAAACTGTTCAATACACGAGACAGAAAACCAACGGATACATCTCTTCAAGTCAGACCAACCATTCCTCTAGTGTTTACTCTGTTGTATTTGTTTCTATCTCGTACATACTCTTTTTTCCTTTGATTCTCGTGGTGATGAGTATTGGTACAGTGGTCTATTCTTCTCTCCAAAACAACTCTTGTATACATATTCAACAATACTATTTTTATCAAACATAAAATAGAGGATATCGTCTCTAGGACATATCATAATAAATTACGAAAATGGACTAGCAGGGATCTAATTTCCGAAGTACACCACTGGTGGCACCACCACAGAAGGATAATGACAATCCGGTTTCTGGCTTGTTAGCCTTCATCAGTGCCACATAACCCTTGCTGCGGTAGCGACCTACTTCCTAGTAGGAACACTTGAGTACAGTTTTAATGTACAGTGGCATACCTAGCGGGCAAATGTCTAACGCTTCATCAGTGAGGTTTTTATTTCGGACATTTACCTTGGAAGAGCAGTTGATGTCAGTGTCATGAAGGCGGCACAGTCTTGGTAAAAGATGTTCGAAATACCAACTTTTTCAATTATTTCATTGGATACAAATATACCCGATATACCTATATTAGCCCTTTCCTCATTGATTGATTTGGTAACTGCTTCTTCTGGTCTGAAATCAGAAAATCTTCAATTGGATTCATTACTTCTCCAAGTTTTATATTTCTTGAGTAAATGAGTGCCTCGTTACTATTATTTGAGACCATTTCATGAACTACGTGAATTATTTCGTCATACCTACAGTTTATTGTTCTGAACTCACCCTAAAACACTATTGTTTGGTGCCTCATTAAAGTCAACTGTAAAATTCAAAGTTCTAGCTAGAAGTTTCACGAGTCTGACTTCTAGTCCATCCCATATTATGTTATCGTTTGAATCCACACCCCTTAAAGTTAAAGTCATTATTTACACAACGTTTATGTTCATTCTTGGGGTAACTTTAAACCGTGTACAAATCGGAGGGTCATTAAAGTCGAATGGAGTGTCGTTACATTTGATTCACGAGGCTACGTACAACACGAGTTCCGCCCTATTCGGGCCTATAAATAAACATCGTAAACCTCTGAATGATTTTATAGATAGCATTCTATATTTCTTTCGCTCAGTTCTATACCACGCCCAAATTTAAACACCTCGAGTAAGCGTTCGCCCATGATTTTTCGGAGCCTTACCGATGCTCTGGGAACTCTATCGAACGGTCCGAATGCTTCGGTCTGTACGCAATTTTAGTGTGAGCCCTTATGGTGCCACAATAAATGGAGTACACTCTTTTCCTCTTACCTTTTTATCACAAACGGAGGATAATGAGCCAAGGATATCGTGAATCTATGACCAGCGAAACCTTCCGCCATCTTTTTTGGAAAAAGATTCAAATCAGGTCGCGTAAATCTTCCATTTCTCCAAGATGTCAGCACAACATGTCTACTGGAGGCTATAGCATCTATGTATAACTTATGCGTGAAAAGGACGTAAGGAGTTATCTGCAATTCATTTGGAACTTTGAAAAAAAATCGGTATGGGATTGAAGCCAAGCCATTGTGGTTTTAACAATAAGGTGTCTTATAACTAACCGTTCGTTAAATTGTGAATGAATTTAGGAAGTTAGCGATTGAAAGTTATGTTCCTATCGCTAATGCTGCCAAAAAAAATAAAGGTTCACTTAAAACACCAAAATGAATTTTACAAAATTTACTGACCTCAAACGGAAATTACAATTGTATGGTGAAGAAAAATGAAAATAAATCTATTAATATTAAGAATGAAAAATTATAACTGATCTCATTTACAAAGTAAACATGAAATAAAAAAAAACTTAGGTATAGGTAAGTATTTCACAGTGATTAATGAATTCAAGAATAAACGGTGATTGGGTGAGCAAGACGATCGGGCGAGGTGGGCGAATGCTAGTTTCGGCAGGCCACGGAAAAATATCATATAATCTAACAACCTCAAATATTGAGGAAAAATTATCGGCGAATACTTGGCCTGTGCTGGATAGTACAGGGGAAAGGGGCAGCTGTGGTAGCAGCCACGTCCGGACAAGTGACTGCAGAGAATGGAACCCCTCGACCTGACGAAGCGATCCTAGTAAATCCGCAGTAAAGCGCGGTAGTAACCCCGTTGTGATCTCGCCAATGTTAAGTCACAAAGACGTCGCTTCGAAATACGAATCTTCGAGCACCGCTGAGTGAAATAGGAATTGGGTACGGATGAGAACCAACCAGTGGCGTAGCTAGAAAGTCCGGGGCCCTGGTGCAAAAATCGAAGAGGGGCCCCTTAATGAATTGTTTTCGAGTCAAAATATAAATACTTCGAAGGAGCAAAGTCACTTACTGAAGGTACAGTTGAGGAATATACTTGAAAAAATTATGTTGTTATTTATGTATTTGAGTAGGTATATTAAATTCATTTTATTAATGTTACTAGCTGGCCCGGCGAACTTTGTACCGCCTGAATTATACTTAAAAGTTGTATAAACTTACCATTGCTTTTTTTTCAAGCAGGAAATAAATGAGGCAAAATTAAAGTTCAAAATATACAAAATTTCAATAATTTTGTAATTCACATGGAAAGAATTCTCTTAATTTAAGCGGTACCCAATTGTTGAACATATAATAACTTTTTGTTTTTAATTGTAGTACAGTTCTCTTTTTGCAGTACCTCATGTGACTGGGAATAGAAGGAGTATAATCCATATTATACCTTTCATCTAATATGAATCAAAATGTCAAGAATATGAACAAAAATTATTCCTTTAAAGAACTATCGACTATTAACACAGCCCCTCGACCAGAATTTAAAAATCAGTCATTTGTTATTAGCCCAACCGCCTCAACCTGAAGTGGCAAAAACGAAACTTTTCTAATATTCTCAAAATCTAATCAGTGGTCACACCATTATTTTAGACATCTTAGCTATGCTGCTAAGCTCGAAATAATGGGTAAAAATCTCAGTTGGTGGAGCAGCGCGAGTCTCATTATTCCATGGATATGAGCTGACAATCTCTCTTCAATTTGTTCAATTTAGTTGACGATATCAAGGTCGGTAGAAGACAAATCGAGATGTTCAAATGTCCATAGTACGATCGACACGGCAAAATTATCAACACTGTGAATTGTGTTGAACTCATATTCAAATTTATTGATGGTCATTCGACCAGATCAGATTAGGCAACCCATGAAACATTATTGTATATCATAAGTGAAAGCCCGATGAGCAAACGTTTCAAAATTATTAACGCTTACAATACTGTCTCTGTGCGAACAGAAACACGAATATAATATGTCAATTACTAATTATGGGCAATTTTGGATTCAGTTATTTCCG
The DNA here is from genome assembly GCA_951802165.1 of Adalia decempunctata. Classification (NCBI taxonomy): domain Eukaryota; kingdom Metazoa; phylum Arthropoda; class Insecta; order Coleoptera; family Coccinellidae; genus Adalia; species Adalia decempunctata. The sequence goes on from OX637703.1 coordinate 19,234,858, forward strand.
AAAATATATCTATTACCCAAACAGAAATTCGAAAGCATTTCAAAAATAAAGAAAAAAGATGAAGATGGCCAACTCACGTTTGAAACTGATCGTCAAAATCAGATACTTGATCTTTCAGTAAAAATTCACTGTTCCACCAACTTGAGATGTTTACCCGCTTTTTGATCTGGCAATAGACTTCCATGTTACCATGAGTTCTATGCGAATCACATATCGCCATCTAACAGCGGTAATATCAACCTACGACTACGTACAGTGACAGACGACTACGCATCAACGGTAGCGACACCTAGTGGCCTTATTCAAAAGAAGGAAAAGCATTTCCTGCATTAGTAAAACTCTCATCCATTTTTTCGAAGTTTTATGGTATTTTATAACAACCAGACCGTAGACGATTCCATAAATGAAGTTTCATAACAAACAGTCCATCCGATCTCGAGTTATAAATGGTGTAACCAACATCTTTCTTTTATATATATAGATAGATATTAATGTGGATGAAAACGAGGGCTTTGAAAAAATTTTCATAGATATTTACTATTTGTACAAATATTCACAAAAAAATTGTCATTGTCACTATGACCTTCTAGCCTTATTTTTTTATTGATACGTTAGATTATTTGGTGAAATCACAATAAGAATAAATTATTCAAGAAATGAATTCAAATTAATTATTGAGGATTCGAACCTAGAGGTCAGGTGTAGATTTGAAGTAATTTATTACTTTGGAAAAAATATGTTTACAACCTCTTTCTAGACCTACTCTTTGCGTAGATTCAATGACTTCACTCAAATCAAGACTTGATGCAGCTTCATTTTCAATTGATAGGTATATGCCATATATGTCGCAGTTGAGCTTGGCTCATAGTGTTCCGCAAATAATTTTATATTATTCTCAATTTGCTGAAAGAAATTTCAGCTTCTACAGAGGTGACAGGAAGATTGTATGGAACAGTAATATTGCTGTAAATACTTCTGTTAGATCGCATTCCAGCCATAGAACTTATAGTACATGGAATGCCATTAGCCTTGCTGCTCAGCTTAAAAAAATGGATACACATCTCCAGTTGGAGGACTACTGAAATTTCCATGTTGCCATGGTTACGACTTGTCATACAGAACAGAAACACAGAAATACTATGAATTAAATCGTCAAGATCGGATTCACTTGGCATTTCGGCAAACATTTCTGCGTTTCTGTTCTGTATGACAAGTCGTAACCATGGCAACATGGAAATCTCAGTATTCCACCAACTTGGGATGTTTAGCCACTTTTTGATCTGGTAATATCATTCCATGAACTATAAGTTCTATGATTCCAGCATTCTGTATTTCCTTATTATTTTCATCCAGAATTCATGAATTGTCCATGCCTTATTCAATTAAGGTAGAAATAGGTGATAAATATTAAGAACTTGAATTGAAAAGTTGGTCCCTTTCATATCGCAATACATATTTACTTTAAAATTGGTCGAAGCTTTGAATTACAGTTTTTTCGTCTACCTATATCTAGTAGAAATGGTGGTGAAAATTCCAAATTTTGTTGACTGCAGTCATACCTACACCCGAAACTTGAATTCAATCAATCAATCAAATCTTTATTGTACTACAGGCTTAATACAATAGCGTGTACTCGTCAATTTTCAGCATAAATAACACATTATTGAAATAAATATGGACATAAAATGAACTTACAGTCTAGGACAAACTATACTTATATCACAGATAGGTTTGTGTCGCAGAAAAACTCTGAGAGCGAATAATACGCTTTTGTTACAAGGAGCGCCTTCAATTCTCTTTTAATTTTAATGAAACTTAATGGTTCCCAATGATTCGGCAGTTTGTTGAAGACTGTAACCGAAATATAAGAAGGCAACTTCTAAAATTGAGAAATTATTGCATCGAGCACTCTATTGAAAATATTTATTTCGGAAAATTCTCCCCTGCTTCGAAATCGGTGATTGGAAGCTAATTCATCGAAATATTTTTTACCTTTTTTTCGTCTCTTTTCTTCGAAATGGGGATCTTCACCATATGCTATGACATTTTCTCTAGCCTTGCACTTGAAGTACTCGAAGTCACTCCTATAATTTTTCTTCGTTGTATTCGTCTCTTCTAAAGCTCTGCATACGTCGTCCAAACTAACATCGCATTTTTGTAATACTTCAGATGCATAATTGATATCATTGAGAATGCGGTGCATTAAATCGCCGAGGAAAATAAATTCAAAATTGAATTTTTTTTTAAATTTCTGCTTGTTATCGCCCTTATTTGCAAGAATTTTTCATAACTGTTTCAGCTAATGCACGAATGATATGAAAAAAATGAAATTTGATTGCCGAAATTATGTTAACCCTAGTGGACCATCTAGTCTCTCGTCGGATTTAGTTTTTTAGATAGGTGTCCGATTCACCAGTGAATTTTGGCAATAAATCCCTACATTTGATGATATTTCGGAAAAACATTCTTCAACAACTGAATATAATAAAAACAATGTTATCCACATAATAGATCACAGAGAAAAATCAAAGTTTGAATTTTTTTATGTTCAAACGCGATTTGATGGTCAGCGCTTGGGGGCCCCCTGAGGTCGGGGGCCCTGGTGCACTGCACACTCTTGCACCCACGTAGCTACGCCGCTGGAACCAACAACGTCCAGACAAGTAGCTCCAGGAAAATGGAACTCCTTGACTTGACGAAGTCTCTCGTATTACCGTCAACCTTCAGCGAATTGAGAAAGGGTGAAGTGCGGTCGTAACCCCGTTGTGATCTCGCCAATCTCATCAATCATCAAAAAGGTCGCTGATATATACAGAGATTGAGGCTCCACAAGGGAATAAAAATACAAGATAAAATCTTGAAAGGAAAATGGAATTAATTATAAATCAGGTACGGTTGTGAACCAACAACGTCCAGACAAGTAGTCCCAGAAAATGGAACCCCTCGACCAGAAGAAGTCTCTCGTATTACTATCAACCTTCAGCGAATTCAGAAAAGGTGAATCGCGGTTGTAACCCCGTTGAGATCTCGCCGAACTCAATTATGTATTTATCAATAGGTTCATTTACTTTGGGAAAATAATGAATTTAAAAAAATATTCAATTAATTCAATAATGCCAGAGACCTGGCGAATGTTGAAGAAACTTTTTTCTCTGTTAATACTGGAAATATTTCACGTATATAAACATGGTAGGAAGATTCAGTTATGCTATTTTCTTGTACGGAAATCAAGAAGCTAGTGTTGAAATTTTACTGAAAAATAATGACAGAATAGTCCGTTACTTTGTGATAGTTCATTCGAAAAGAGAATGAAAGTACTCGAACGACCCGACAGCAAAACTTCTAAACGAAGAGACGGACCTTTCACGATTGCTCCCCTGCGTCAGATTGAAGTAATAGAATCTAAATCATGGCCAACCGGGATACTTCATGAAGGTGAATGTAGGATACGTTGTATGGAAAGTCTTGACTGTGCCTTATGACAGCGGTCCGCAACCTTTTTGATATTGCGACCCCAAAATTAAAAAAAGAGTTATTCTTGATCCCAGAAAAAAAATCACTAAGTTAACAAGTGCAAAGGTTGGTTCAGGTAACGAAGTTAGCTGTTTTTATTTCGTAAATTATTTATATTGAAGATAGTATTTATTTTGGAAAGTAATATCAGAGCTAACTAGAAAATATGCATTTAACATACGAGTAATATTTATGAAGGCATTAAATGAGACAAGCAATTATTTTAATATAATAAATAAGCGGTAAGGCGCTACCTATTCAATTGAAAGAAATAAGACACAAATCATTTGCCACTATAAATAATAACAAATGAAATGTGAATAGGAACTAGGTCTCCCATACCATTCACCCCATCAGACCGAATGGTCCAACGTCAACTGAGAATCGCACCGACTGCAGTTTCGTCCTACTTAGGACTCATCAAAGTTGACGCTGGATGGAAAATCTTTTCGTCAAGATATGGATATCTGGCGCGCATTATTTCGAAATGAATATGAGCGACATCTATCCACCTTCAGAAAAGACTCCCCTCTCGGTGATTGAGATCAATCAAAAGCATGTAGATGCGAATGGCAGCAATTCCAACAGAGATGTTTTGAATAACAGTGGATATTCCTTTTCCGTTATTTTTTTTTTTTATTTACTCGGCATCGACTGCTTTGGTCATTAGCCGCATAACTCAATAATCCTTGACTATGGATATAAAGTAGTGTATAATAAAATAAATAAATTAATGATTAAATAAATATGTAGATAAGTTACTGGACATTGTGTAATTGTGTATGTGAAGGGAGGTTACATTTTAGGCATAAACCTTAATAAAATATGATAAGTACAGGACCTTGTTGACTTTTTTGGCGACCCCATAAATATCTTTCGCGACTCCAGCGTTGCGGACCGCTGCCTTATGAAACTTACCTCACCAGGTTTGACGACCATTTCTGACTTCGAAATTATCAAAAGGTTGACAATTTTTTGCGATGAACGATTGGATAGGTACTCATGAACCCGCCATTGTGATGATTTTGTTACTATAATTACCTGAGGAATAAAAATCGATTATTATAATAATTATTGAGTTCTCAACCATATAGAACGAAACAAAGTTCAATATGAACAAACAGTTAAAGAAAAAACGGAAACATTTAACTGAGAAGAAAAAACAAGACATATACTCAACCAATATAATTTTTGTGGGTTATGTACTACAGTAGTACACAATGATTTTTTCGCAATAAATATGTCGTGAATGCTATAATGTATTGCAGGCGGGAACAAACTGATATCTACCTATTTTAATTTTCATATCACATTGAAAATGTCTGAAATGTACCTACATATTTGGATACACCCTCACACAATTTTCTATTGAAATGTCTGGTTCTTTGAGTAAGCGCTCATTCAGATTGATACAAATTACTCAAAGCGTTTACTAACCTTATTCTTATTTTGTGGTCCCAAAATAGCATTGGTCTTCATGACATCTTCAACAAACAGAATGTAAACTGTACACCTTTCTTCGTATCTCAAGAAGTCAGATTTGTTCGGATACCTTCTTTCGACCTCCCCGTGTATATGAGGAAGACCAAATTGAAGAAGTAAATCGTTTACGAAGACATTTTCGACATTCTCGCTCGTAAAATCGTAGGCTAATATAGGAGTGCATTTTTGCATGTATTTCTTGGACAAATCCACCACCAAGTCAGTCAAAGATGTTTTTAAGATTGAATCCTCGAATTTTCTGTCTATGAAAAAGTTTTTCCATTTCTCTTCTGGGCTTAGTTCGTGTGAAGGTTGTAAAGATCTTTTCGTGAATTGACCATTTGAAAATATGTAGTTTATTTGAAAAGATGAGATGTACAGGAACGCCAGTGATTTTATGTATTTCATGTTGTAATTTAGAGAAGTGAATGCATTTCAAAGTACACAGGTAGGTATATAATGAATACTTGAACATATCGGACAGGGGCAGGTGTTTAGATTGATTCTTCATACTCCGAGGAAATATTAATTGAATGGCTGATGGAGTGATAACAAATTAATATGATTCCGAGTATGACCCCACCAGCGAATATACGGGGAATGGTATACTGTGGCCTTTCGTCTGAGAAAGCAAGGGAGGTATCTAAGTTTCCCTTCAAATCCTCATTGCTCCAATTTTGTGAAGATCGTGTAATAAGAATGAAGAAACATTTTTAAAATAGTTCAATATCTCCAAAACTAATCACTGCATTCAACTACAATTCCTCATATATCTAAATCTATGTCGTGCTTCACTTTTCCTGATATCAAAATTATTGTTCTATTGCTAAACTTATAGAGCACGTGGAATTTATGGTCTATCTACATAATCGTCCATCAGAGCAGCTTATTCGTCGAACTATCGATAGATTTCGGACAACTTTTTCTCTACCAGATTCAACAACAACGAGACAAAGAACTGTACGTGCAGAAGAAAATATCGCTGCTGCAAGTGATTAATGAAGATCCAGATTTGTCTATTCGTCGACGTTCACAGCATGAAAAGTTTTCCTGTAAAGATCATCATACACCCATACAAGATCCAACTGGTTCAAGAACTATAGCTACTTGACCATAATAAGCGTCGTTTGTTTACTGACTGGGCCCTAGAACATCTTGAAGTTGATCCACTTTTATATCGAAAAATTTTGTTTAGTGATGAAGCTCATTTCTGGTCGAACGGCTACGTAAAGAAGCAAAATTGTATATGGAGTGGAAACAATACTCATGAAGTTCTGCAGCTTCCATTGCATCCTGAAAAATATTTTGTTGTCCAACTCCTATTGTTGGACCGCTGCTCGCTGCCTTATATTGATCGTTTCCAAGCCCACAGAAAGGCTCAGGTACAGCGGGTGTCAAACTTGATGAACTTTTCAACATCACAATGCCCTGGCACCCAGAGTATTAGAGTCACTTTATTGCCTCCGGTCAGTTGCTTTATGCTGTTAAGTCACAGGTCAGCAGAGATCTATGGCAGTATGATTCCAGAGACGTCAGGGTGGCCTGGCTTTTCGTGGTGATGAAGATATGCACCCCTTTGAGGTTCATTTGAAAACTCCTGGGCGCATACGTAAACACTCTGTAAAATAGAGGGTCCACTTCCTAGGGTTTTAGAGATCCCCAGTTTAGGTTCATATATCCCAATGCCAGTGCCTGTCTGTGATTTTGATCTATCGTTGAACCATTTGGATGACTTTTTATCCAAGCGATTTACGAGACATTTCAAAGGATAAGCTACGAGGATATATCGAAAAATTCTTACCCTACTCTAGAACCAAACAAAATTTTAATGTCAAAATATTTTATTACTCAACATATTCTCCTCTTAATTGAATACATTTATAACAGCGAACCTGCAACGTCCCTAGACCTTAAAAAAATGTTTCTTCTTGCTCCGCAAACCAGTCCTCCACAGCTTTTATTACCTCCTCGTTGGAAGAAAATTTACGACCTTTTGAACTTTTTTTCAGTATGAGGAGAGAGATTATAGTCGGACGGAGCCAAATCTGGTGAATAAAACATGAGATTTGTGTACTGGGGCGTTGTCCTGTAAAAACAAAATACCTTTTGATAGCTTTCCGCGTCTTTTCTGTTCAATTTTTCCCGTAGAGTGGTCAGTAATGTCGAATAGTGATCTCCAGTTATTGTTCTACCCTTATCCTAAAAATCAATCATGATTACTCCATGGCAATCCCAAAAAACTGAAGCAAGAACTTTTCCAGCAGATTTTTTGACACGAAAGGACCCCGCACTTTTTCTATGGCAAATGGCGTTCCGTCAAGTTTTCTAATATTTTGGTATAATGTAGTACTCGACCTACTGATCAAAAGTGTCCATGGCCCCAACTCAATCCTATGACTAGTTTTCGAGATACAGGGCGTTGAAGTTGAGAATTACCCACTTTTACTACGCCCGTATCTCGGAATAGAATGGAATGAACTTAAATTTTTCTCAAGAAACATTTCATTACATCCCCAGGGAGCAACCATATAGAGGAATATGACCGAAAATCTTTACGAAAACAGGGTCATCCATAATTGAATGTATGCCCGATTTTGAAAGTATAAAATATGTCAGTTTCAGAGCAAGAACGTTCACAAAATGAACAATTACACTAGATATATTGTTGTTACATCAAAAACGTCTGAAATACCCAGAATTTATACTGGGTGATCCATTATTATAGAAATTATTCTCAAGGAGGGTTAAATGGACACCCTGTATTTATGGGTTGATTCAAGGTGTTTGTTTGATTTTTTTGGAACATATCATCATGGACTTCAAAGAATACAGGGTGATTCAGTCATGAAATGAACTTTGAACCTCTCGAAAATACCCGAAAACCACCTTTTTTTTTCATCACCCTGTATTTCAAGATTAACTCCGATGAGGTGGGAACTTTCTTTCACCATTGTACTTGATATAAAAATATCAGTACGTCCGAGAGTTTTTATCCACTTCCTATGAACAGATTTTTTTTATGTAATATGAAAATTATTTATTTATTTTATTCTATTCTTATTCCAGCATAACAAAAAATCTGGTCATAGGAAGTGGATAAAAACTCTCAGCCGTATTGATGTTTTTATATCGAGTACAGTGGTGAAAGAAAACTCCCATCTCGTCGGAGTTAATCTTGAAATACAGGGTGATGAAAAAAAAAGGTGGTTTTTGGGTATTTCATGACTGAATCACCCTGTATTCTTTGAAGTCCATGATGATATGTTCTAAAAAAATTAAACAAACACCTTGAATCAACCCATAAATACAGGCAGGGCCGTATCTAGGTACTACTGCGCCTGTGGCAAGATTTTCTTCAGCGCCCCCAAATTGGCGTAGATTTTTTTCATCATGTTTCAAATTTTATTTTTAGTTTTGAAACTAAATATATATATATATATATATATATATAAAATTAGTTGAATTTATTTGGGTTGGCAGTCGGAAATAAAAGAAACTCTCTTTTTTCCTTTTTTCTCAAGCTTTCGGCTTTATTTAAGCCTTCTTCAGGAGACGCTACAATATGTTAATAATCAGGAATTTAGAATGAAATTAATATGTATACAACTTACGAAGTTGAGATAATATACATAAAGTTGAAACATTCTAACTAATAAGACAAACAAAGGTACAATTTCTTTTTTTAAATTCTGAAAGAGCAGTCAAACGTTTTGAAATTGTCAATAATTTTTCATGACATATAGTAATATAAATGGAGAATCTATGAATGCTCTTCCTCTTCACAAGTTGGTATAAAATGATTAGGTAAGTATATGAAATTTTGTGATCTGAACAAATGCCATTCCAGAAGGTATTTCAATTTTGAAGTTGAAAACGGTGATTTTGTTTTTTATTTTTATCCATATCGATCAAAAGGGCATATACATTGCTCAGGGAATCAATGTCTTTTTTTGAATTCATATTCTTTTCATTTTGTGAAATTCTGATCATTTCTAAAAGGGTCCTTTTTCTAAGATTTGATTCCCGATCCAACAACTCAGTATCTTCAAATGATGGAATGTGGCCTGTTTCGATACAGTGTTTGGCTAACGCACAATGGTCTTTTCTCAGTTTTATATTACTCTTATGGAGAGTGATGCGTTGTTGCAAAGTTGTGGACGTTTGCCCTATGTATTTCAACTCACAATGGGAACAGGGAATTTTGTAAATAACATCACTATTCCTGAATAATGGTGTTTCATCTTTTAATTTACTGTATAATTTTTTCAGGGGTTTAAAAAAAGAAATTGTACCTTTGTTTGTCTTATTAGTTAGAATGTTTCAACTTTATGTATATTATCTCAACTTCGTAAGTTGTATACATATTAATTTCATTCTAAATTCCTGATTATTAACATATTGTAGCGTCTCCTGAAGAAGGCTTAAATAAAGCCGAAAGCTTGAGAAAAAAGGAAAAAAGAGAGTTTCTTTTATTTCCGACTGCCAACCCAAATAAATTCAACTAATTTTGAATATACACAGTCGCTAAATCTTGAATTATATATATATATATACATATATATATTATAATATTTTTTCATAATATTATTCAGATATTTTCGTCACAAATTCGAAATAATACACAATAATATGGATATTTACCTATTTTTATTGATAACATTAAAATACTCATCACAAATAAAATATTTAAATATAAAAATAATATGAATTCTAAAATTGAAGCATTTTCTATTTTTTATCTTCATTATGCAACCAACCTGCGCGAAGAATTTAAAAAAATTCATGGTTTCTGTCGGAGACCACAATGCTTCAAAGGTAAGCCTAGGATTCTGCAAACATTGGAGAGATGATATCTAGTGAAATTGTTTTTTTTTGAGAAATTTGTTAGTAAAACTACAATTTCTGAATGCATAAATAATTTAATACTCAATCAACAACCAACTCTTGATATCAACTTTTTGTTTTAAATAAATTGTTTTCTCATTTCTAACTACTCCTCAGAAAGACTCATAAAACAAAAAACTGAAATCAATTTTTCCGAAAAAATTTTGAATTTTCGACTATGCTATCACTCCTCCTCATTTCCGCAGAAACCTAAACTTAATACTTCAATACAGTAATAAATAAGTTTTGATAAATGCTTCGATTTCGTTTAACTCTGCAGTTACACTTGTTCTCTTCACTCTATTCTTTGTTATTTTATTCACCCTTTCCAGTCACCGATCGGAGCCATGGGCGCCCGCAGAAACCCGTAGAAATTTTTCTCAGGGGTGGCCAAAATAGAGATTGGAAGGTAATATTGAGGTGTCGTGCTGAAAAACGTTAGGGCCATCAAAATCTCAGGGGGGGCCATGCCCCCCCCCCCTGGCCAGAATTGCATTGTTTACATCTGTTAGTTCGGCCACTTACAGGTCGATCGTACGCTACGATATCGTAACTTATAGATGAAGAGCAAAATACGGGCATAAATAATTATGGAGCGAGTTAAAACAAGAACATCTGTTTAATCCTTTACCTGGTGACTAAAATTCTACGTTTCTCTATTCCACACCGTGATACATTTATCGAAATAACAAATATAATAGCTACCTTTAGTATTTACTTCATTCAAAATCTTACCTCAATATTGACTATAATTATGTTTTTCGACGATTTTCCTAATATTCTTGCACTTGTTCACAAAAATCTATTCGTACAGGCAACACAACTACATGATCATCTATCTAATCTACAGTAACTAACTCTTCTTTTCCCTGCTCTTAACTGGAATGGCCTCATGATGCACGGTGCACACGGTAGACGGTAGGGAATCTAGACGAGCCCTTTTCGGCTTGTCAGCGGACACATCTATGTACACGCGGTCGGTTTTCACATCCTACCTGGAGGGGTCGCGACATCGCTCCTTACGCAAAAAAAATATTTTTGGCGTATACATGAAAACCGTGACATGTTATCTCGAATATTTTGTTGGCGCTTCTATATTTTATTCTTAGAATTTTTTTGGCGCTCAAATTTTTTTTTTCATTTGATATTTTTTGGCGCCCCTGCGGACCTTGCGCCTGTGGCGGGGGCCACTTGGCCACACCCTAGATACGGCCCTGATACAGGATGTCCATTTTACCCTCCTTGAGAATAGTTTCTATAATAATGAATCACCCAGTATGAATTCTGGGTATTTCAGACTTTTTCGATGGAACAACAACATGTCTAGTGTAATAGTTCATTTTGTGAACGGTCTCGCTCTGAAACTGACATATTTTATACTTTCAAAATCGGGCATGCATTCAATTATGGATGACCCTGTATTCGTAACGATTTTCGGTCATATTCCTCTATATGGTTGCTCCTTGGGGATGTAATGAAATGTTTCTTGAGAAAAATTGAAGTTCATTCGATTCTGTTCCCAGATACGGGCGTAGTAAAAGTGGGTAATTCTCAACTTCAACGCCCTGTATCTCAAAAACTAGTCATAGGATTGAGTTGGGGCCATGGACACTTTTGATCAGTAGGTCGAGTACTACATTATACCAAAATTTTAGAAAATTTGACGGAACGCCATTTGCCATAGAAAAAGTGCGGGGTCCTTTCTTAGGTCTTGGAGAACCAGAGTGTCGCCATTCCATCGATTGTTGCTTTGTTTCTGTATCGTAAAAATGTACCCAAGTCTCATCCATAGTAACAATTCGGTTTAAGAAGTCTACATCGTTTCCAAATCAAGCACTGATCGAACGCGATGCTTCTACCCTTGCACGCTTTTGGTCAACATTCAAACATTTGGGGATCCATTTTGCAGAAATTTTTTTCATGTCCAAATTGATGTGAACTATATGATGAACGCGTTCGTATATAAAATCTTCAGTGCTTCAGATATCCGTTTTAGCCCAATTCGACGGTCTGATAAAATCATGTCATGAACTGCATCGATATTTTCGGGGACTGACACAGAAACTGGCCTTCCCGATCGGTCATGATCTTCAATGGAAAATTTAACTCTTTTGAAGCTTGCAGTCCAATTTTTCACGGTCGCATACGAAGGACATTAATTGATCACCAAGGGTATTAAGCACATCTTCGTGAATCTGCTTACCTCTTAACCCTTTTGAATACTTGATGATGGCTGGATACTCCAATTTTTCGATTTTTACAATTTCGGTGGACATCTTTTTTTTAATTTATTGCGTTACTCTGGTTTACTTTTTCGAACTCTACACTGACACTTCTAATGGGTTATTGTTCGTTGATATGGTATCGCAATATTTTGTTTATGCATGGAACTGGTCTGGGCTTACTATATATCAATACATCCTCGTATATACCATCTACTGGGATCATCTCTCTCATCAGAAGGACGGGACTAGAGAGTGAATTGAAACAAAATAAAGCATAAAATGAAATATTTTTTAATTTCAACACTAACATTACAACGATAAACGATAACAGCGCCAGTCACTTCTTCTTATTCTTGTTCATATTGAAATCGGAATCTAACCGCTTCAGCTTTCTCTTTCGTCGAGCTGTATGCGGCCTTCTTCTAGGAGAAATCTTCTTCTTCTGATCTGTGTCTTTTTTCTCACTGACCGCAGAAGGGTTGTGAACTTCTGCGTGTACAATTTTCTCCGGATGTACGTAGTCTCCAGAAGCGTTCTTCTGCATGGTCGGCGCATGCGTCCTTACTGGAACTGGCTCAGTAATCGTCTCATATAGGTGCTTGTTGGTGGCCAGCCTATTTTCTAAATCTTCATCGTAAGAAGCCGGGTATCGTTCCGCTTCTAGTATACCCATATCTTTGACTATCTCTTCCACTGGAACCAAAGGTGTTTTGACGATGCTCAGCTGTTTGGGTCTGAAATGACGAAAAAAAAATCCAGTCGCCAATATAGCCAAGTTCCCTACAAAATTTCCGATTAAGTTTTCGTAGTCCCACGGGAAAAATCACATAATCTAACAACCTACAATGATGTGTTCCAAACTCAAATATTGAAGAGAAAATTATCGGCGAACACTTGGAATAGTGTCAGCTCTGGTAGCAGCAACGTCCGGGCAAGTGACTCCAGAGAATGGAACCCCTCGACCTGACGAAGTGATCCTAGTAAATCCGCAAACGTCCAGTGAGTTGACAAAGGGTGAAGCGCGGTGGTAACCCCGTTGTGATCTCGCCGATGCCAACTCACAAAGACGGCACTGTGAAATACGGACCGTCACAAGGAAATAAAAATACAAGATGAAATTTTGAAAGAAAAATGGAATAGAATATAAATCGGGCACGGTTGTGAACCAACAACTTCCAGACAAGTGGTCCTTGAAAATGGAACCTCTCGGCTTGACGATGTCTCTTGAATTCCCGTCAACCTTCAGTGAATTGAGATGGGGTGAAGCACAGTCGTAACCCCGTTGTGATCTCGTCGATCTCAATCCTCAAAAAGGTTGCTGATGAATCCAGAGATTACGGAATCACGAAGAAATACAATGCGGTACCAAATCGTGGAAATAATGTGGATAAATACGGGCAGGTTACGGCGGTGTAAGAAACGCCGAAAAGTGAATTTCTCCTCTCACCCTTTAGACTCCTGTTTCTTGGCCATGGCGTTCTGCAGTAGCTCCCTGCGGGAGTCGTTGGACCTTCTCAGAACATCTAAAGACCTGCCACTCCTCGTTTCAGGTCCAGGCTCCACGAAAGGAGCGAATTCGCTGTAGGAGAATATCCTCCAAAACCTTCTTTTGCTATCCACGTTCTTGAGGACGTTCAGGCTTCTCTGGTGGTTCAGCTCTTCGCTCTTGTTGGCCATGAGACCAATGGACTGGAGAAATAGAAACAGGGGGAGGAAGAAAGCTGTGGACCAGGCGATGACTGCGAGTGCGCATAAAATCTGCCATCCTGCGTGGTACAGACGGTAGGAGAAGGATGTGGAGTTGCCTTGGAAACAAAATCTGTTATAACTTTGGCTGCTTCATTGGGAGGGTTTTTCGAATTAGAAGTTTCATTTTGAGTAGTAGGAAGAGTTCTCTATCATCTGACATTCGACCTTTGATCCTTCCGCTCAGTAAATTAAAAAAAAATTTTTACATGTAAAATAATGAAACACGTAGAACCAACTACACCGACCTATTTTCATGTTGGCTTGACTAAGCTCCTCTGAACTTTTAACTCTTTGGGTTTAGGTGGTACACTATATGTACCACCAATTTCGACCCTCTTCCGCGGCGGTGGTACAATTAGTGTTCCACCTATTTCAAATACGCCGAACAGAAATCTATATCGATACAGAAGATTGGCCTGACTTGCAGAGACCCTGTTAAGGCAAAAATATACTGGGAAAATTTCGAAAAATTAATTGTTAATGGGCCGTTTATGTTTATATTTTGGTTGAGCTTTTGTCAAATTTTTTGAAAATTGGGAATGCATTTTTTTTGTTCCACTTGGGTTTTATTTCTGATGATATATTTGCCGCTCAAAGAGTTAAGGGGTGGAGCTAAGGCCACGTTATAAAATTTCGAATTACATGTTGAAATTGGAAAAGATTTGATGCCATCAAAAAAATCCTGTATATACAGGGTGAGTCTTTGATTTGTACATGTATTTTAACTGTAGAATCTTGAGGTCCCAAACAAACCCTTTGTTCGTTTTCTATTTTTTCGAATTCGGCTCTGTTAAAAAGCTATAGCCATTTGAAAAAAATGGGCCAAATACGTGCCTGATACGTGTCTCTGCAAAGACCTGAAAATTCATTTTCTCGATTATAATTAATATGATACATTTAGGGAATTCTCAAGTACTAATCTTATTTGATTGAGAATGTTAAAAAATGCGATATTTCTTAACCAAAACATCTAGTTAGGTCCGATTATTTCTGCAATTAGAAAACCATATTTCTCCCACAAAATAAGTTCCTTCTTCCATTTTCCTGAATATTGGTTTGTGAATACTAATAACTTGTTCATATTTTCCTTGATATCCTAAAAATATCTCATAAAGAATTGTTTTTTCACTTTATTTATGATAAATCAAACTGATTCATAGGATTCTAGGTCAATGACCTAACCTAACCCATCCTGAGAAGACGATGCCAGATTGTTGATTTCCTCTTTAAATAACGTTGTGCTGGGTAGCGGTCGCGCAAGACAAACTGTAAGATCTAGAAGCGACCTATCTCAAACCTTATGTTGTTGATGCATGCGTATAGGGACAACCGGCGTGAATGGCGTAAACAAAATAGAAATGTGTAGGAAATTATTTCTAGAGCTATGTTGTTATAAAAGGGGAAAGTGATAGGTATTCTTCGATCTCGTGATGATTATTTGAAGACTTCCAGTGAATTCATATAATATTAACCGTTTTGTGTCAAGTTGATAAAATTTCAAGAGGATATTGTTTAGATAGAAACATTGCCACATATTATTAAGTGCTAAGTATCATTTTATTTTTTATTAATTTCTATTCAATTCGTTGTTTGTACCGACATTCATCATTCATATTATCGGAATTTTGTATTTCACTGATACTTAGTTCTAATATGGAGGGGTTACGATAAATATTCAATAGAAACTGAACGAATTAAATGTATAATTTCATGATGTTCAATTTTATCTCCCACAGCTGTGGGATTTCATTATGACATGTCTTTACATAAAAACGTTTTTCCATCATTCAGATTTTAGTCTCGACAAAGTTGAAAAACATTCTGATAACATTGTTAACTTCTTAGGAGACTAGAGAGGTATAATAAATATCGGATCTTTATCATTAACCTTTTAAGTTTTATCTTTTAATTGTTTGACGACCCTGTAGATAGGTTTTGATTAAAATATCAGAGAAAATATATATGTCAATTTGGTAAAAGAAAGAAATACAGAATTTGACTTGTGAAAGAAAGTTTTACTGAAATTCAAGACCGTTCAGCACAGAACTGAACATTTGGTGACCCCGACGTGATCTTCTGCATGGAGGAGAATAGACCAAGACGAAATTTAGCAGGGATGAATAGATCGCTATCGGCAGACTTTGTGTGGCCCGGAAACTTTGGAAATGGATCCCGAATTCCCCGGGCAGACAGAAACACATCACATGCTGGATCTATGCATTACGTTGCACCTGGTGCACTCTATTGAAGAAACTGACAAACCAACTTCTTCCAAGGAAGGACGCCCAGAATCAAAACATAGTACTATTGATTTGCAAAAAAAAGGCTTATCCTAGAAAATGAGAAGAAAAGGCAAGAGTTAGAAATGCTGAAACGAAGACAGTTTGAGCTAGAGTCGAAGCAGAAGGAAATAGAAAACTGTCTTCGCCTGCAAGTTATGGAAGAGGAGTTAAAAAAGGCCGAATTTGAGGCACAAAGTAATGAGGGTGCCAGTTGTGAATCCAGAAAAAAGAAATTTTCGAAAATTTGTGGAATTGTTGAAAAAACAAATGACAATCTTGTTGGAGACTGGATAAACAATATCCCAGAAGCAACTGAGATAGATGAAATCGAGAGTTTTCCAGAAAACCAAAATGCCAACAATGACATCACAATGTTATGTGATACTCTGCGAGATGTACTTATGTCAGTGAAAACTTCAGAACAATCTCAAAAAACCTTATTTAAAATTGGTGCCAGACAATTTGTAGACAAAGACTTTCCTTGTTTTGATGGAAATCCCCTAGATTGGCCGCTATTCTATAAACATTTCACGAATATTTGTACATTATGTGAATATTCGAATGAGGAGATTATGCTCAAACTACAAAAATGTTTGAAGGGACTTGCGAAGTCAACCGTTTCTGGAATGATGCTGACATCAAATGTGGACCTGGTTATGAAAACTCTTCAAACTCGCTTTGGCAGGCCTGAATTCATCATCGAAACACTCATTGTGAAAATAAAAAATTTACCATTCATAAGAGACTGCAATTTGGAAAAACTTATTCATCTATCAAACGAAGTGAATGATATGGTGTCCACTATGAAAATTTTGGAATCCACGGGTCATCTCCAAAATCCCCAATTGATAAAGGAACTGCTCAATAAGTTACCAGATGTCTTGAAATTGAGCTGGGGAGAAGCTGTGTCCAGGAAGAATGGAATTGTAGATTTAGATGATTTCGCAAAATGGTTGGAGAGTTACGCTAGCGCTGCATGTTTTGTTAGTACACCACAGCCATTCGAAACAGAAAAACAAAATCCATCGAAAAGGTCCGAAAGAGTTCTGAGTACAACAGAAAAACAAAAATTCCAGATTCCAAAGAAGTATTGTTCATATTGTGGAAGCGACTCTCACCGAGGTGAGTGTCCGCAAATGAAAGCTGACGACATCGATACCAGATGGAAAACCGTAACTGAGAAAAAACTCTGTTTCTCGTGCCTCAAGGGGAACCACCATAAATTAAAATGTCGAAACAAGAAAGTATGTGGAACCACAGGTTGCAAATTGTTTCATCACCCTCTTCTCCATAAAGAAAAAACCGTTGTTGCAAGTGAAAATATCATTTCTACCAGTATATCAGAACCACATGTTGAAATGATATGTGCAGTAGCCAGCGACAGAAAAACGTTATTGCGGATGATCCCCATAAAACTGCATGGTCCGAAGACCACCGAAACAGTCTATGCATTTTGCGATGAAGCATCTACAATTACTTTGTTAGATGGAGAAATAGCTAAAGATCTAGGCATTGTAGGCTCTCCAGATCAGATATGTTTGCAGTGGACGAACGAAGAAATCAGTTCTCAGGTAAACTCTCTCAGATTCGATTTGAAGATTTCTGAGGTGGATAAACAAAGCAAAGTTCATTTTCTGAGGGGTGTTCGAACTATAGAGAACCTGTCACTGCCGTCACAAACCATAACAATGTCAGATATAGAAAAGGCACCACATTTGAAAGGAATTCCCGTTCGGAGTTATGAAAATCAGAAAGCTGTCATGATAATCGGACAAGACCACATTCATTTGATAACTCCTCGGCAAATACGATGTGGGCCAGAATATTCTCTGATGGCAACAAGATGTTTATTGGGATGGTCAGTACATGGGCCCAGTTCAAGAGCAGCAGATGAAGCCACAAGATCTGAAATTCTCCATAATAAGAAAGCATTTGATGGTTCCTCAGAAACAACCATCTCAAAAATATGGTTCAATGGACCCGATTTTCTAAAATCTACCGAAGAATACTGGCCCAAAGAAAAAAGCAATCTTGAATATTTCACGGAGTCTTAAAATAAAAAAGAATTTGTGTCGTGCGAGGTATGTTTGTTTGTCAAAAAAACCGAAAATGTTCTACCAGATATAAAGAAGTTTTCGAAATGGTTGAGATTGATCAGGACAACTGCTTGGTGTTTGAGGTTCATCAATAATTCAAAAATCAAGCATAGAAATGGCAGAATGAAGGGAGAATTGGAAGTGGAAGAGTTGAAGGTGCCGAAAGAATCTGGATAAAGCAGTCGCAATACGAGAGTTTTGGCGAAGAAATTCGGCACCTTGAGAAAGAAAAACAACTGAAAAAACAAAGCAAACTCGCTTCATTGTCTCCAGAGATGAAGAATGGAATTTTGGTATTGGGCGGAAGGACAAATTTGTCCACAAATTTGGATGAGGACATCAAAGAGCCCATTATTTTATGCCCAACAAAACATCCCTATACTAAACTTTTGATTCGACACTATCATGAACGATATCGTCATAGAGGTATAGAAACGACACTTAATGGATTGAGACAAAAGTTTTGGATAATCAATGGACGAGGAGCTGTCAAGGCTGTGTTTAGCCAATGCAATACGTGTAAGATTGAACGAAGCAAGCCTAAACCTCCGATCATGGGACAATTACCCGAAATTAGGCTGAGGAAAGAAGTTCGACCATTCATCAATGCTGGTATGGATTTCTTTGGACCTATTCTGGTGAAAATTGGAAGAAGACATGAGAAGAGGTGGGGGGTATTGTTCACGTGCTTAGCTGTGAGAGCTGTTCATCTGGAAATTTCCCATACGCTGAACACGGACTCCGCGATCATGGCTATCTTGCGAATGTCAGCTAGAAGAGGAAAACCAGACACCATTTATTGCGATAATGGGACGAACTTCCGAGGAGCATCCAAAGAATTGAGGAGTATGATTCAAGACCTGGATACATCAGCCATCGAAAATTCCATGTCTTCAAGGAATATACAGTTCAAATTCATCCCTCCTGCATCTGCACACATGGGTGGGGCTTGGGAGAGGCTCATTGGATCTGTCAAACAAGTCATCGGCAAAGTTCTTCACCAGCAGCCACTGAAGGAAGAAATTTTGCAGACACTATTTGCAGAAGCAGAGCTCCTAGTTAATTCCAGACCATTGACTAGACTATCCAATGATCCAAATGATCTTGCAGTACTTACACCGAATCATTTTCTGATTGGTTCATCGAATGGTGAAGGTCCTCCATTCCCTCAGAATCCAGATAAAAACTGTCTGAGAAGGGCATGGAATTTATCTAGACATCTTTTAGACTCCTTCTGGTGTCGTTGGGTAAAAGAATATTTACCGACTTTAACCCGAAGAAACAAATAATAATAATAATAATAATTTTTATTCAATCCCCTCCGACATATACATATGTATGGGCACGTCAAAAAAACAAAAGCGACAACAAACAAAATGATGCACTCATGCCAGAAGCATGAAATGAAAAATAACAATCATACCACCCATTAACAAAAAAAAAAAAATAATACAATATATATTACTCTTTCAAAAATGTTCTTCCTCTAAATCTGAAAATCCATATCACATAGGTACTCATTAACACTATAATATGCCTTATCAACTAGCATCCGTCTCAGTCTACTCCTGAACACATTAAGTCCAAGCTCTCTCATTGCTGGTGGTAAATGGTTGTAAAACCTAATACTCTGAAAGTGCGGAGAATGCTCATATTTGGATGTCCTGTGACCAGGAACAGACAGAGCCGTTGTGTTCCTAGTATTATAATTGTGACAGTCAGAAAGATGCGGTACAGTCCCAATTCGTTCCTTAATATATATTAAACATTTATAAATGTACAATGAAGACACAGTAATTATCTGCTTTTCGCTAAAAAATCTTCTACATGAAGTACGAGCGCTCAACCCAAAAATAAGACGCACAATTCTCTTTTGTGCTATTAATATTCTTACCACCGACACCGAATTACCCCACAGTAAAATATTGTAATTCAGATGAGAATGAAAAAGAGCATAATACACATTCATCAAAGATTCAACAGGAAGAGATCCCTTCAGCCTGCTCAAAGCATAATAAGCTTTATTCAACTTAGAGCTTAAGTGCTCAATATGATCACACCACCTCAATTGGTCGTCAACGATCAAGCCGAGAAATTTTATAGGTGATCTCGATATGATAGTTATATCGCCGTATTTTAAATTAATAGTGTCACTTCTGGCCTTGAGGCAGAAAGTCAATAACTCAGTCTTATTGATATTTACCATAACGGAATTAGCCTCGCACCAATTCATGAATCTTTGAATCAAATTTAAACATTTTGAAATTAGCTCATCTTTTGTTTTAGCTGAAATTGCGAAAGATGTATCGTCAGCGAACATAATGATCTTTTCAGCAGTCACATGTTCTGGCAAATCATTGATGAAGAGGAGGAATATGAGAGGTCCCAAGACTGACCCCTGCGGGATTCCCAAGGCTACTCTGAAAGTGTCTGATATATGCTCGAGCAACTTAACGCAAATCAATCTGTCATTCAGAAAACTATGTATCCACTGTAGGAAGACGCCACGAAAACCTAAGTTGTACATCTTATCAAGTATGAACTTGAAACTCAAACAGTCAAACGCACGTGAAAGGTCGAAGAATAAACCACAGACCCACAATCCATCATCTAGACACCTGTAGACATACTCAATGAATGACACAGCAGCTGTCTGTGTAGAATGACCAGTTCTAAATCCGTGCTGACAATCCTTTAATAATCCGTACCTGGATAAGAAATCCATTATACGATCATAAACTATTCTTTCAATTAATTTAGAAAATACGCTCAACAAAGAAATCGGTCTATAATTGGTCGTAAGGGTAGGATCGTCTTTTTTCAATACAGGAATAACTGTTGACAATTTTAGACAGGAAGGAATGGACCAAGGACCAGAAACCAGTTCGAAAGGACGATGTTGTTGTTCTGGTTGATGATACGGCCCCAAGATATCGATGGAAATTGGGAAAATAACCAATGTTTATCCTGGACCGGACCAAAAAATTCGAGTAGTGGATGTGAAGACGTCTTCAGGAGAATATCGACGACCTGTTACAAAAGTGTGTTTATTGGAGCTAGAAGAGAACTAGTTCTTCTAGCAGGGGGGAAAATATCGGATCTTTATCATTAACCTTTTAAGTTTTATCTTTTAATTGTTTGACGACCCTGTAGATAGGTTTTGATTAAAATATCAGAGAAAATATATATGTCAATTTGGTAAAAGAAAGAAATACAGAATTTGACTTGTGAAAGAAAGTTTTACTGAAATTCAAGACCGTTCAGCACAGAACTGAACAATAATATTCGATGATATTCAATCCAGGAAAGCATCCAGATTTTTCTTGAAATTTGTGATTCTTTCCTCAAATTTTATCGTATATTATCATAGGAAAAATGCTGGATTCCCATGCATCGGATGACGGATGCATGGGAATCCAGCATAACTCGAAATCGACGCGTTTAAAAAAAAAATAGAATACTTTTCTTTTCTAAAATGATTGAGTTCTTCGAAAATATGAACCTTTCATCTTTTTCAAGTGGATTTATAGTATTTCTGCGTGGATTTATGAATCGGTTACGCTGTAACTTTCATACCAGGGGAAATATTGAATGAAGAATATGCACCATGAAAGGAGTAAACAATCAACCAACAGAAACGTGTTTTTCATGGATTTCCGGCACGAATTTTGAAAAATGGTATCTACAGTTAAGATATATTGACAAGTCATAGACTCACCCTATACATATATGAAATGGCAATATGTGATCTGTATGGATTTATGGGGTAGAAAGCTTTTTTCGATAACCAATTTTCTACTCTACGGAGGAATTTGAGATGGTTTTAGTATACTGTATAGTGTGGTTTTCAACCTTTTTCATGATGCGACCCCCCTGGCATGTAAAAATATTTCGCGACCCCCCGACCCTTCGCGTTTTTATCATGTGTGTTTCTGTATGTTAGAGTGTTACAAATATTCATTCCATACATCGATGTGAAGTTAGCCACATCCACACATACACTCAAAGACAAAAAATTGCTAATGGAAAAAAAATCATAACTTAGTGAAATGAGATGGTATTGCAATCAGATTTGGATGTGAGCTTGATTGGTTGATAAGAAATTGAATCTTGTTCCATTTGGAGACTTTCAAGACTCAGGGCAAGGCCGTAGACAGGGGGGGGGTCCGATGGGGTCCGGACCCCCCCGAAATTTATTTTTTCAGAAATGCCAGATAATCATTTCACCGAAAATTCTTCGAATAATTTTTTTTCTAGCTACGGCCTCGGACGGACCTCCCCCCCGAAATTTTTATCTAGCTACGGCCTTGACTCAGGGAGAGAGTTGTGGGGTGTAACGTGATTATTTTGCTCAAGTCGACACGTCACAGGGGGTTGTTGGGGGTTGTTGGGGGTGGTTCCTGGCAAAAATCAGAACTCGACGAAATGGAAGTGTTCCACGATGGGTTTCGAATATGTGTTTCTTGAATGCCGAAAAAATGAAATTTAATACCCCTCATAGTTTGTTAGCCCCCAGATTTTGGGGGTCGTTAATAAAAAATGATGAAAAAAAATTCAAATCTCGACGAAATAAGAGTGATCCACGATCATGTTTGAATATGTGTTTCTTCAATGTCGGAAGAATGAAATACAAAAGATCCCATAGTTTGTTAGCCCCCAGGTTTGGAGATTTGGAGGGTTGTTTATGAAGAATGGTGAAAAAAATTCATATCTCGAAAAAAGGAGAGTATTCCAGGATCAGATTCGATATGTGTTTCTTGAATGGCGAAAGAATGAAATACAAAAAACCCCATAGTTTGTTAGTCCCTAGCTTTGGAGATTTTGGGGGTTGTTTATGAAAAATGATGAAAAAAATTCATATCTCGGAGAAATGAGAGTGTTCCATGAAAAAAGAATTGTGTCATTTGATTAATCCAAAACAAGCACAACCTTCGCATGAGTCTTGGGAGTTTATTCTTTGTTAATTTGTTTGTATTAACATAAAAACTGTTTATGAGTATTTGATTCTGTTGAAATTCTCTTACTAAAGTTCTCTCAACCTCTGGCGACCCCCCTACAGAAGCTTCGCGACCCCCCAGGGGGTCGCGACCCACAGGTTGAAAAACACTGCTGTATACCAATGGATTTCTGTCGAACAGATTCCTTTTTGATCTGATGAAAAGACCAACAAATCAAACATATGAGTTTATAAGCCACAAAAAGTTCAATGGTAAAATACGACTTCATTTCCATCAACAAATTCTCACCAAGGTTCTCCCCACTTCCGACCAACGGAGGAAGAACGGCTCCCAGAAGAGCACTGAAGAAATGCACAGGTACCACATTGCAATAGTCCTCGTAGAACATCCTCTCCAGAACTATGGTCGCGCAGTAGAAGACCACCGCACCCGAAGCTGCCACGAAGAAGGCAACCAGGTGGTCGTACACGTCCACGCCAGAGCTGACGGCCACCAGGCCAGCTAGGCTGCCCTGGAGACACTTCTGTAGGATCCAATAACCTGAAACTCTGCCGTAACAGAAGCACTGCATGATGACCACGAAAAGTCCGGAAGTCAAGGCCATGAGGCAGTTGGTGAGGATGATGCCGATGAAATCGGCCGGAATACGATCCTGTTCGTATTTCTGGGTTGGGAGGGAGAAAGAGGTGAGTCCTAGGAAGACGAAAACATAACCTGCAAAAAATAAAATAAAGCATAGATCATATTCCTTCAACTCTATGTCTAAGGCTGTGAACATACCGATGAAGGTCA
Source organism: Adalia decempunctata (assembly GCA_951802165.1). NCBI lineage: Eukaryota > Metazoa > Arthropoda > Insecta > Coleoptera > Coccinellidae > Adalia > Adalia decempunctata. The sequence goes on from OX637703.1 coordinate 19,258,839, forward strand.
TCCCTGGCGAAGCCGTACTCAAGGAAGACGTTGAAACGTCTTTCAGCTTCACCAGACGCCTACCCAGGCATACAGAGCCCCATAGAGCAACCACTCCTGACGTCAGGTGTACAGCTATACCTCCTCCGTGATCTTTCAGCGAGAACTTCATCTTCATCAGCCTCCTCTTGGCCATCCAACCCTTCTCGTGCCACACCCAGTGCATCACGATGGGCTGGATGAGCCCACCATGGAGTAAACTGGTGGTTGCGGCTGTCATGGGCAATACTCTGCCTGCCAGCATGTTGGTGAGGATGGCGGAGCCTATCAGGCATGCGGAGAAGCCTGAAAAGTTTGAATATTTTTAGGTTCACTACAGAGAGAAACTGGAGAGCTCCAACCACTTATTTCATAACTGGATCTATATGATTTCATAACGTTTAGTCATATCCGAAATGTTAAAAATATCTGCAGATGTCTTTTGGACTACCATGATAAAACAGCTCTTGGATATTGACCGCATAGAAGTACTATTACGACGGTTCTCCGTGCTAGGAGCGGTAATCCAACAGCGTCTGTTTCCCAGTAGGGGCGGCTGATGAAACACATACGCCTAGAAGTCTGGCCAACAAGGTGTATTATGGCTAAAAACATTCCCATTTCACATTCCATTTACGCTTATGATTAATACAGGTAATATAAGGCCCCTAGTCCCCAGCAGCCCGATACTTCCCGATCAAGGTCGCGGTCGGAACAAGAGGAAGGCAGGGGGTGCTAAGAATCTCTGGGTTGGACAGAGCGACTATAACGGTACGAAACAGGCAACGAAGAGGAAATCAAAAAGGACAATGAAGAGAACTATTTTGGTGGCTACATATAACAACAGAACTCTTTCCACGAACGACAGGCTTGTCGAACTGGAAGAACAACTTAAATCTATAAAATGGGATATAATAGGACTGAGTGAGGTGAGGAGAACTGGCGAAGACTTAATCAGACTGAAGTCTGGACACATACTTTACCACAAAGGTGATGAACAAAGTAGAATCAATGGTGTCGGATTCCTTATTAATAAGAAATGGGCCGATGCAGTTAAACAATATGTAGGTGTTACAGATAGAATCGCGTACATAAAACTGGATTTAGGAAGAGGCGAAACCATCAAAATTGTCCAAATCTACGCCCCCACCTCGGCACATGAAGACGAGGAAGTAGAAATGTTTTACGAGCAACTCCAGGAAATAATATATGTACTAACCCCTCCAAATATACGTTGATCATAGGAGACTTCAACGCGAAGCTGGGAAGACGCAAAGACATCCAAGAAACTAAAGTAGGAGAATTTGGACTGGGAGAAAGGAATGAAAGAGGGGCCATATTGGTAAACTATTTGGAAACAAATAACTTTTGGGCCATGAATACTTTTTTTAAGAAGCGAACTGGCCAAAAATGGACATGGAGAAGCCCTGATTTCAAATACAGAAAGGAAATCGACTATATCCTGTCAAGCCACCCTCGAATAGTCCAAGATGTCGCGGTTATTAACAAAATTAACACCGGTAGTGATCACCGACTCCTGAGAAGTAGAATATCTGTGAATGTTAGCAAGGGGGGACTGCGGAATAAACCAGTCAAGGAGACTAACGGAGACCAAATAGCCCTGCATCGTGAGGAATTCGAGAAGAAAATAGGCAAAAAACTAGATAAGAAAGACCCTTTGATGAATGGCGTCACTGAAAGGGTAGAGGAACTTACCAAAATCCTCAAGGAAGCTACTGATGAACTACCGAAACAGAGGAACACAAAAAATAGAAAAATAAGTGACAACACAAAACTCTTATTCAAGAGAAGGACAAACATGAAGGTGCACACAGACAAAAATTTAGTGGAATGGGCAGACCTCAACAAGCTGATAAGGAAGGAGCTACGTAGAGACATCAGAAACTATAATACTCGCATAATAGAAGAAACAATAGAGAAGAACAGAGGACCGAAGGTATTTAAGAAGCAGCTCAATTCAGGGAGGAAGGAGATAATTTCAATAAAAGATGGAAATAATAAATTATTAACAGATAGAGAGCACATAACCAAAGAAGTGGAAAAGTATTGTACCAGTCTTTATTCCGCAAGGATACCACCAAATGAAAGCCAAACCAAACAATTACGGGAAAAATACAGAATGTTGGCTCTGAGGATATACCAGAAATCACCACCGATGAAATCTGTAGTGCCATTAAGAAGACTAAGAATAAAAAGGCTGCAGGACCAGACGGTATATTACCGGAAATGCTAAAGCATGCAGGGCCAAAATTTTTCGAAGAACTCAAGGAAATATTCAACTTGTGCCTGGAGACTGGACAAATCCCGAAATCCTGGATGGAAGCTGAGGTTGTTCTCAAGAAAGGAGATATAAGAAGACTCAAGAATTATAGACCGATAAGCTTGCTGTCCCAGATTTATAAACTGTTCACAAGAGTCATAACCAACAGACTAACACCGAAGATAGAGTACCAACAGCCCCGAGAACAGGCTGGCTTCCGTCCTGGCTTCAGTACGATGGATCATCTTCACACTGTAAACAATCTAATCGAGAAGTGTCATGAATATAACCTGAAACTCTTTATGGCTTCCGTCGATTATGAAAAAGCTTTTGATACATGTACATAAAGTTAGCCAAACAACTTTCGCGAATCAAACTCGGAATAGCTCAAAATTTTGCCGTTATTTATCCGTAATTTATCCGTGAAAAAATTAATTTTGCCGCTCTCATATTTAAAAAGATATGGGGTGTGTCGCTAAGTTGATATAAAGTTGGCGACACAACTTTTCAAAAAATGGTTTCAGCACAAAACGAAATAGCTCATCTTTTTCAGTGATTTATCCGTAATTTATCCGTGAAAAAATTAATTTTGCCGCTCTCATATTTAAAAAGATATGGGGTGTGTCGCTAACTTGATATCAAGTTGGCGAAACAACTTTTCGAAAAATGGTTTCAGCACGAAACAAAATAGCTCATCTTTTTAAGTGATTTATCCGTAAATTACCCGTGAAAAAAGAAAATTTGTATCAATCAAGGTTTTGAAGAAAAATTACAAAATCTGATTGATCGATCAGCAGCCGACGGAACATGATTTATGCATTTTTCTCGAAAACTACGCGAGCAATTTTGTTGATATTTGAAAAGAAGATGTAGCTTTTCATCTTTGATTTATCCGTGAAGAAAAAAATGTTGCCACTCTCGTTTTTAAAAAAATATCACGTGCGCTGGTATGTGTTCATCAAATTACCACGTGACATATTGAAAAAATGATTTCAGCAATCAACAGATAATGCAATTTCTTTAAATGATTTATCCGCAAATTATCCGTGAAGAAAAAAACATCGCCACTCTTGTATTTGAAAAAATATTGGGTGTGTCGCTAAGTTGATATCAAGTTGGCGAAACAACTTTTCAAAAAATGGTTTCAGCACAAAACAAAATAGCTCATCTTTTTAAGTGATTTATCCGTAAATTATCCGTGAAAAAAAGAAAATTTGTATCAATCAAGGTTTTGAAGAAAAATGACAAAATCTGATTGATCGATCAGCAGCCGACGGAACATGATTTATGCATTTTTCTCGAAAACTACGCAAGCAATATTGTTGATATTTGAAAAGAAGATGTAGCTTTTCATCTTTGATTTATCCGTGAAGAAAAAAATTTTGCCGCTCTCGTGTTTAAAAAAATATCACGTGCGCTGGTATGTGTTCATCAAATTACCACGTGACATATTGAAAAAATGATTTCAGCAATCAACAGATAATGCAATTTCTTTAAATGATTTATCCGCAAATTATCCGTGAAGAAAAAAACATCGCCACTCTTGTATTTAAAAAAATATTGGGTGTGTCGCTAAGTTGATATCAAGTTGGCGAAACAACTTTTCAAAAAATGGTTTCAGCACAAAACAAAATAGCTCATCTTTTTAAGTGATTTATCCGTAAATTATCCGTGAAAAAAGAAAATTTGTATCAATCAAGGTTTTGAAGAAAAATGACAAAATCTGATTGATCGATCAGCAGCCGACGGAACATGATTTATGCATTTTCTCGAAAACTACGCAAGCAATATTGTTGATATTTGAAAAGAAGATGTAGCTTTTCATCTTCGATTTATCCGTGAAGAAAAAAATTTTGCCGCTCTCGTGTTTAAAAAAATATCACGTGCGCTGGTATGTGTTCATCAAATTACCACGTGACATATTGAAATAATGATTTCAGCAATCAACAGATAATGCAATTTCTTTAAATGATTTATCCGCAAATTATCCGTGAAGAAAAAAACATCGCCACTCTTGTATTTGAAAAAATATTGGGTGTGTCGCTAAGTTGATATCAAGTTGGCGAAACAACTTTTCAAAAAATGGTTTCAGCACAAAACAAAATAGCTCATCTTTTTAAGTGATTTATCCGTAAATTATCCGTGAAAAAAAGAAAATTTGTATCAATCAAGGTTTTGAAGAAAAATGACAAAATCTGATTGATCGATCAGCAGCCGACGGAACATGATTTATGCATTTTTCTCGAAAACTACGCAAGCAATATTGTTGATATTTGAAAAGAAGATGTAGCTTTTCATCTTTGATTTATCCGTGAAGAAAAAAATTTTGCCGCTCTCGTGTTTAAAAAAATATCACGTGCGCTGGTATGTGTTCATCAAATTACCACGTGACATATTGAAAAAATGATTTCAGCAATCAACAGATAATGCAATTTCTTCAAATGATTTATCCGCAAATTATCCGTGAAGAAAAAAACATCGCCACTCTTGTATTTAAAAAAATATTGGGTGTGTCGCTAAGTTGATATCAAGTTGGCGAAACAACTTTTCAAAAAATGGTTTCAGCACAAAACAAAATAGCTCATCTTCTTAAGTGATTTATCCGTAAATTATCCGTGAAAAAAGAAAATTTGTATCAATCAAGGTTTTGAAGAAAAATGACAAAATCTGATTGATCGATCAGCAGCCGACGGAACATGATTTATGCATTTTTCTCGAAAACTACGCGAGCAATATTGTTGATATTTGAAAAGAAGATGTAGCTTTTCATCTTTGATTTATCCGTGAAGAAAAAAATTTTGCCGCTCTCGTGTTTAAAAAAATATCACGTGCGCTGGTATGTGTTCATCAAATTACCACGTGACATATTGAAAAAATGATTTCAGCAATCAACAGATAATGCAATTTCTTTAAATGATTTATCCGCAAATTATCCGTGAAGAAAAAAACATCGCCACTCTTGTATTTAAAAAAATATTGGGTGTGTCGCTAAGTTGATATCAAGTTGGCGAAACAACTTTTCAAAAAATGGTTTCAGCACAAAACAAAATAGCTCATCTTTTTAATTGATTTATCCGTAAATTATCCGTGAAAAAAGAAAATTTGTATCAATCAAGGTTTTGAAGAAAAATGACAAAATCTGATTGATCGATCAGCAGCCGACGGAACATGATTTATGCATTTTTCTCGAAAACTACGCGAGCAATTTTGTTGATATTTGAAAAGAAGATGTAGCTTTTCATCTTTGATTTATCCGTGAAGAAAAAAATTTTGCCGCTCTCGTGGTTAAAAAAATATCTCGTGCGCTGGTATGTGTTCATCAAATTACCACGTGACATATCGAAAAAAATTATTTCAGCAATCAACAGATAATTTAATTGTTTTCAATTATTTATCCGTAAATTATTCGTGAAGAAAAAAACATCGCCACTCTTGTATCTGAAAAAATATTAGATGCGTCGTTGACTTGAAATCAAGATAAAAATATAACTAGGACATTCATGTATATCTTTAATTATATATTTCTATGAAACAATTTTTAAGTGTGAGGATTGGACTAGTAGACAATTTTTAAGATTCACACAATACAGGACTTCAAATCCAAGTGTTGACACCATACAGTTTTAAGATTCAAACAATATAGAATTTCAAATCCAAGTGTTGGTACCATACAGTTCCACTGATGATGCACGAGCACAGATAAAAATCTCCGAAGAAGCTTTGTCTCCCCGTAGGTGTGTAGTGAAATTGAGATTGTTCTAAGAATATGCTGATACCCATGTTACAGGACTTCTTTTTCTTGAAACTGCACTTCTTCATCGACCTGGGAGTTACTTGAAATAACTTCTGCAACAAGAAGGACAAATTAGAAGGAAATAATTATGTTTATATCCAAACGAGAAAGAAACAGTAAAAAATACTTCCCCTGCTAAAAAATCCATTCGCGAGTTTTTTTAATGTTGTTCTCGGATCAGGAGAATTCTTCTGTTCTTATGTGCATCTCGAAAACGTTTCAGTTATTAAATTTTTTTGCATAAATCAGCAATTCAGGATGCACTTTACATGCATCATTTTCTACTGCTGATTTGTCGAGGAAATCATCATAGCGCACCCAGTTTGCTTGCCTTTTAATAATAGCAGTGTAGTGGCCAACTGCATCGGATCTACTCGTTATCGCCGTTGGACCTGCATAATCTACAATACCCAAAATATCAAACGTATCCTTTGTTATTGGGCAAGGAAAACTCTTGGTTATCGCAGAAAGCGCAACTTTATGGTCCATGTCGACTCCAATTAAAATAATATTTCCTGGAAAAAATAAAATAAATTAATGAATCGTCAAAAGCCTTCATGTTTTCAAGATTATATTTGTATATTACCAATTGCGTCCATATGATTATCATTGATTGCGGTACAGCCATGTCTTTGACATTCAGCACCTTCTAGGCCTATGTGCTTCCTTAACACTTTCTCAAGAGGTTGTACTAATTCTTGTTCCGTTATGGTAACGGTCGGAAGAGGTGTAATTTTGACTGGACATCCAACAGGACAAATGGATTTTTCAGTAAAACTCGGAGAATTTTTGAAAATGAAATTTGCCAACGAAACGACATTACAATTGCAGATTTGTTTGAAAATGCAATTCTTTGGTGGAGTTTTATTGAAAAATTGCAGAAGAATTGCTGCCCTCATTTGGTAGGTTTTTGAGGTGATTTTTTTTTCAGCAACGTCCATCACCAGCTCATACAGTTTATTATTGTGTATCCAATTTTGGACGTGACTTTTCAAAGACAGGTTGTCCTTTACGGCCGCTAAGATGATTTGAAACAAACTGTCAAATGCGCAGGTGTTGACCACGGTGACTTTAGCCTCATTAATATTCACAAACCCCAAATTTGGGGAACTTCCATTTTTAAGAATAGGGAATTTCTGAAAATTTTCCGTATTTACATGATCAATAATCTCCTGTCCACATTTTTCCAAATAGGTATTGCGTTTGATTTTTTCTTTACTCTTGCCAAGATTTCCCCAGTTCTCATAAGAATTCATTGCTACCCGGGCATCTCTTGTCGAAGAGGACAACGTGAAAGTCACTACATTCAGTACAATAATGATTATAATATGATTTACAATTAAGCATCTGACCTATGGGTTCCTTACTCTATCTATGATTCCTACTATAAAGTAATATAATAGTACTAAGTTATGCAATGCCTTTACTACATATGTAATTATCGAATGATATAACTCCTCCGCGCTTAAGAAAAAAAATTGGGGTTTTTTGAAAAAAAAAATTTAGTTCAATGTCCCTCAAGGTGTTCTGTTGATTTTCCTTATGCTTTACAATTCCTTTGTTGGTCATGAAAATTATCCATGTTAACTTCATATAATTCTATTGGCACCTCATCAATTTTGTTTAACAGTTTTTGATTTGCCAAAATCTTGGATTTTAATGTTCGGTAAATGAGAAAAAAAAAGGAATTGGGAAACAAGGATGTGAAACATACTATTGCTTCATAGAGGTTTCTTCTTTGCTTCTGCGTCAGGGGATACAGCGATTATAGCAGGCAGTTTCGTTATAGAAACTCCGTACCAAACTATAATTTCTCCACCTGAATGCTGTTGGAATTTTTCTTTCTTCTTTGCTTCTGCTTCAGGGGATACAGCGATTATAGCAGGCAGTTTCGTTTTAGAAACTCCGTACCAAACTATAATTTCTCCTCCTGAGTGCTGTTGAACCATTTCTTTCTTCTTTTTCTTCTGCTTCAGGGGATACAGCGATTATAGCAGGCAGTTTCGTTCTAGAAACTCCGTACCAAACTATAATTTCTCCACCTGAATGCTGTTGGAATTTTTCTTTCTTCTTTGCTTCTGCTTCAGGGGATACAGCGATTATAGCAGGCAGTTTCGTTTTAGAAACTCCGTACCAAACTATAATTTCTCCTCCTGAGTGCTGTTGAACCATTTCTTTCTTCTTTTTCTTCTGCTTCAGGGGATACAGCGATTATAGCAGGCAGTTTCGTTCTAGAAACTCCGTACCAAACTATAATTTCTCCACCTGAATGCTGTTGGAATTTTTCTTTCTTCTTTGCTTCTGCTTCAGGGGATACAACGATTATAGCAGGCAGTTCCGTTCTAGAAACTCCGTACCTAACTATAATTTCTCCTCCTGAATGCTGTTGCTTTGGATTTGCTCCTAACTAGGAGCTTCGGTGATTTGGACTTCTGCTCGCTGGTTGTGTTGACACCACAATACTGGACTAGGTCGAATTTGGGACCAAAGTCCGGAAACTTTTGCAATATACCCAATGAATCATTGAAACGAACATATCTTTTTCGCTATTGATGTCGAAGAAAAAGTTTTGGGTATCCTACCGACTGCGCCACTTATGTTTGTTGAACCGAAGAGCTTGTTTTTAAAAAGCTTTACTTGACTATTGACGAAGAGGACAATGTGGAAGTCACTACATTCAGTACAATAATAATTATAATATGATTTACAATGGAGCATGTAACCTATGGTTCCCTTACTCTATCTACGATTCCTAGTACCTATACAGTAATTTGATAGTACTGCAAGTCATGCAATGCCTTTACTACATATGTAAGGGAGTATCCAATCATATAACTTGCTAATGCTACTAAATTCAGTAATTCCCGAGTTATTTGAGCTTTTCTGGATTCATGTTTTACGTAGAGCCAAATTCATCGAATCTAAACAGATTCGAATATTCTTATGAAACCATAAAAGCAACTAATAATTAGACGCGTCACTTGTGAATCAGTAATGGTATCATTCATCTTCTACTGTATCAGAATATTCTAATACAACAGATTCGATTAATAAGTTAAGATGAATTTGACTCAACGTACAACACAAATCCAGAAAATCTCAAATAACTCACTAGGTACTACTGAATTTAGGAGCAAGAGCTTTCACTATTTTTCTTCGTAGAATCCAACTTAATCATAAAAAAATAAGGTTCTAATTTGAAAAACAGAATTTTTGATCACAGTTTTCGACACATAATTTGAGACATCCTGTGATGATATTTATGAAATTCAAAAGATGCATGACCTTTCCGCATTCTTTTACTTTGACGTTGCGAGAACGGTTTACACACAGAATAAGAAAAATGAACATAATACTGACTCGCTATTCGAAAAACTATTTGAATGAATACAATGGTTCTAACAGAAATGTTTTCAACATCGAATACTCAATCATATCAGAAACGCAAAAAATGAAAAAAAAAATTGTTTGTCTGTAGAGAATTTCGAACAATATCATAATCCCAATTTTCAGATCTCAAATATGTCCAGTTCTCCAGAAACGTCTTAAAGGCACTCGAACTTGGAACACTATGTATAAATTTGTTAGAAATTTGAAAATCATGGTGTAGCTGGCACCAAGAAATTCAACTTAAAATAACCAGAAAACTACGAATGATAATGATTTCATCATTGTCGAAATTCGAAAATGTCGGTGCAAATGATAATGCAGTCATCTAGGCATAAATTGAGCATCTAATATTTGCACAGTAAATGTTTGTGTAATGCGTTAAGCTAGTACCAAAAACTCAAATAAATTGAAAACTATGATGGTGCTTGAATTGATTCAAATGAAAACAAATTGAGTACTAAATACTGAATCCAGGCAGACTGCTGGATCGAAACTTCATCGAATAATCTTCTGGAAACAGTTGAACAAATGGTGAGAATATCGATATGTAGATTTTGAAGCGCTTTTATTACAATTGTTGAATTGAAACTCTTACCTGTAAAGGTCCCTGATTCTCCGTCTTTATTTATGTAATGATGTTCGAAGTGATATCCGTGGGGTAGTCGGAAATCGTCATATATTTTCTTCGACATAATTTCTGTCCACTTTTCGGGTTGCAAAATATTAACTGATCGGGTACGGGGAATACCTTTCTTATCCCTATAATTCCTAGTCGTGACAACCACGAGATTATCAAACTGACTTTTCGGGAATGTGAGTACGAAGTTCCAAAAAGAATTTTCATCAAGAAACGTGGATTCCTCGGTGGATTCTTTAGATACATCGCGTAATTCGTCAGATGCAGTTTGTTCTTGAAAAGAAATACCAAAGATTAAGTTCCTCAGATTATTTCTGTTGTTTGCAACGTAAGAATATAAAGTTGATGGTCGAATTTTCCCTTCTAGTTCTTCCGAAATTATTGCCCAAACTGCATTTCGTTCTCCGATGATAGATTCGTTCGATGTACAAATTTCATCTTTATGTTCTAATAACCGTGCACTTATCTCATTGAAATCGATTTTTGTTGGACGTCCACGAGACATGTTTGCAAAGATTTGTTTGTTTCACTATTTAACACCAGAAAATCACAAGATTAACACAGATCACAATATATCACTGTTTGACATGAAAATGTTCAGAAATAACCAGGATAAAAAATGTAGTAAAAACCGTCACAACTCTGTGCTTCTTTGAATAGAGTGAGCGAAAAAAATATCTTGCTCAGATATTTAAAATGGTGAAAAAGACGTTTTTGGGGGGTATAGTTTATGAGGGATAAGCACATTATGGGAATCCCAACTACCCAACTACCATAGGGCGGCACTTGTTATCGCAAAATTTTATATTGTACTACCTACAGGTTTTCAAAACGTGCCTCATAAAAATTGAAAGGGCAATATAATTTTGTTATGGCAGTAATTTTCTGGACGATTCTGGTACAGAGTGTCATCGCAGTATTCATTATTTGCCAATATTGCCAAAGAGTACCGATGCGGACGCTTTATCTGTAACCCCCTAATAAATGGACACGGGAAAGTTACGCTTGGCGATTCAAGCATATACCATGAAACTCGGATGCTTGGATTTTTGAACAGTAGAATACTTTTTGCATCTATTCCAATATTACGGGGAGAATATCTGTAATATCATTTCCATACGACATTGTCACAATTAATTATACTCTGAAATTTCAGAAGAAACCAATTTTTCAAGCTGAGAAGCTATCCAGAGAATTGCCGGATAAATCACTGCAAAAGATAAGCTGATCTGTCATTGCTGAACTAATTTCTTGAATATGATCTGCTAATTCGATATCTATTTATGGGATCAGTTGAAAATTCAATAAACAGGGTGTTAATGAGGTATGGTAAGAAGTTTATTGAGTGTTGCATGTTCCACCCCTTTGAAAAATCACAAGAAAATAGAAAAAATATTCAAAGGTAGCCCTTTTATTGGAAGAACACTCCTACAAAATTTCGTTGTTTTTTTAGCGCTTTCAAGTGCTTTTATCATTTTTGAAAGATTGTACCTTTTCAAGGACGTTTATTTGCATGAAAGAGCTTTATTGTTATTTGGTGGCCCATGAACCGTTCTTCAAAGGTTTTCATATTATGGGAAGAATAACGATCACAGGAACTAATAATTTATTTATTTTATTAGCGAAGTTTCGGACAATATGAAGTTATCAAGGTGGAAAAAATGTTTGCTTTACTGAATTGATATCAAATTGGAAGGTCACATTTCCAAGAAATTATTTAAGTTATAAACAGCTTATTTACATAAGAAAAATCGGATCCTCCCCAAAATTCTTGGAACCTAATTGTTTGTGAGAACGATTATTTGAGCATTTTGTCGTGACATTGACAAAATATACCCTTTTAAAATCCAAACACCTGAGTTTTATAGTCCAAATAAAATTTTAACTACCACACTGTCTCCACTTGTTGCATTGTTGGAAAACCCATCTGTCAGTAGAGGCTTTTGCAGCGGCACGTACTGTTTGAACATTTCGTAAATACAACCTTTTTAAAATGGTAAACAAGTAATTGCTGCCATAACCAGGCTACCGGTAGCCAGAAATGTTGTGTACCTAGGGTCATACTTTCTTGAAAACAAAAGAGTTTTTTACTGATCGATCAATCAGATATTGTCATTTTTCTTCGAAACCTTGATTGATACAAATTTTCTTTTTTCACGGATAATTTGCGGATAAATCATTTAAAGAAATTGCATTATCTGTTGATTGCTGAAATAATTTTTTTCGATATTTCACGTGGTAATTTGATGAACACATACCAGCGCACGAGATATTTTTTTAAACACGATAGCGGCAAAATTTTTTTCTCCACGGATAAATCAAAGATGAAAAGCTACATCTTCTTTTCAAATATCAACAATATTGCTCGCGTAGTTTTCGAGAAAAATGCATAAATCATGTTCCGTCGGCTGCTGATCGATCAATCAGATTTTGTCATTTTTCTTCAAAACCTTGATTGATACAAATTTTCTTTTTTCACGGATAATTTACGGATAAATCACTTAAAAAGATGAGCTATTTTGTTTTGTGCTGAAACCATTTTTTGAAAAGTTGTTTCGCCAACTTGATATCAACTTAGCGACACACCCAATATTTTTTCAAATACAAGAGTGGCGATGTTTTTTTCTTCACGGATAATTTGCGGATAAATCATTTAAAGAAATTGCATTATCTGTTGATTGCTGAAATCATTTTTTCAATATGTCACGTGGTAATTTGATGAACACATACCAGCGCACGTGATATTTTTTTAAACACGAGAGCGGCAAAATTTTTTTCTTCACGGATAAATCAAAGATGAAAATCTACATCTTCTTTTCAAATATCAACAATATTGCTTGCGTAGTTTTCGAGAAAAATGCATAAATCATGTTCCGTCGGCTGCTGATCGATCAATCAGATTTTGTCATTTTTCTTCAAAACCTTGATTGATACAAATTTTCTTTTTTCACGGATAATTTACGGATAAATCACTTAAAAAGATGAGCTATTTTGTTTTGTGCTGAAACCATTTTTTGAAAAGTTGTTTCGCCAACTTGATATCAACTTAGCGACACACCCAATATTTTTTCAAATACAAGAGTGGCGATGTTTTTTTCTTCACGGATAATTTGCGGATAAATCATTTAAAGAAATTGCATTATCTGTTGATTGCTGAAATCATTTTTTCAATATGTCACGTGGTAATTTGATGAACACATACCAGCGCACGTGATATTTTTTTAAACACGAGAGCGGCAAAATTTTTTTCTTCACGGATAAATCAAAGATGAAAAGCTACATCTTCTTTTCAAATATCAACAATATTGCTTGCGTAGTTTTCGAGAAAAATGCATAAATCATGTTCCGTCGGCTGCTTATCGATCAATCAGATTTTGTCATTTTTCTTCAAAACCTTGATTGATACAAATTTTCTTTTTTCACGGATAATTTACGGATAAATCACTTAAAAAGATGAGCTATTTTGTTTTGTGCTGAAACCATTTTTTGAAAAGTTGTTTCGCCAACTTGATATCAACTTAGCGACACACCCAATATTTTTTCAAATACAAGAGTGGCGATGTTTTTTTCTTCACGGATAATTTGCGGATAAATCATTTAAAGAAATCGCATTATCTGTTGATTGCTGAAATCATTTTTTCAATATGTCACGTGGTAATTTGATGAACACATACCAGCGCACGTGATATTTTTTTAAACACGAGAGCGGCAAAATTTTTTTCTTCACGGATAAATCAAAGATGAAAATCTACATCTTCTTTTCAAATATCAACAATATTGCTTGCGTAGTTTTCGAGAAAAATGCATAAATTATGTTCCGTCGGCTGCTGATCGATCAATCAGATTTTGTCATTTTTCTTCAAAACCTTGATTGATACAAATTTTCTTTTTTCACGGATAATTTACGGATAAATCACTTAAAAAGATGAGCTATTTTGTTTTGTGCTGAAACCATTTTTTGAAAAGTTGTTTCGCCAACTTGATATCAACTTAGCGACACACCCAATATTTTTTCAAATACAAGAGTGGCGATGTTTTTTTCTTCACGGATAATTTGCGGATAAATCATTTAAAGAAATTGCATTATCTGTTGATTGCTGAAATCATTTTTTCAATATGTCACGTGGTAATTTGATGAACACATACCAGCGCACGTGATATTTTTTTAAACACGAGAGCGGCAAAATTTTTTTCTTCACGGATAAATCAAAGATGAAAATCTACATCTTCTTTTCAAATATCAACAATATTGCTTGCGTAGTTTTCGAGAAAAATGCATAAATCATGTTCCGTCGGCTGCTGATCGATCAATCAGATTTTGTCATTTTTCTTCAAAACCTTGATTGATACAAATTTTCTTTTTTCACGGATAATTTACGGATAAATCACTTAAAAAGATGAGCTATTTTGTTTTGTGCTGAAACCATTTTTTGAAAAGTTGTTTCGCCAACTTGATATCAACTTAGCGACACACCCAATATTTTTTCAAATACAAGAGTGGCGATGTTTTTTTCTTCACGGATAATTTGCGGATAAATCATTTAAAGAAATTGCATTATCTGTTGATTGCTGAAATCATTTTTTCAATATGTCACGTGGTAATTTGATGAACACATACCAGCGCACGTGATATTTTTTTAAACACGAGAGCGGCAAAATTTTTTTCTTCACGGATAAATCAAAGATGAAAAGCTACATCTTCTTTTCAAATATCAACAATATTGCTTGCGTAGTTTTCGAGAAAAATGCATAAATCATGTTCCGTCGGCTGCTGATCGATCAATCAGATTTTGTCATTTTTCTTCAAAACCTTGATTGATACAAATTTTCTTTTTTCACGGATAATTTACGGATAAATCACTTAAAAAGATGAGCTATTTTGTTTTGTGCTGAAACCATTTTTTGAAAAGTTGTTTCGCCAACTTGATATCAACTTAGCGACACACCCAATATTTTTTCAAATACAAGAGTGGCGATGTTTTTTTCTTCACGGATAATTTGCGGATAAATCATTTAAAGAAATTGCATTATCTGTTGATTGCTGAAATCATTTTTTCAATATGTCACGTGGTAATTTGATGAACACATACCAGCGCACGTGATATTTTTTTAAACACGAGAGCGGCAAAATTTTTTTCTTCACGGATAAATCAAAGATGAAAAGCTACATCTTCTTTTCAAATATCAACAATATTGCTTGCGTAGTTTTCGAGAAAAATGCATAAATCATGTTCCGTCGGCTGCTTATCGATCAATCAGATTTTGTCATTTTTCTTCAAAACCTTGATTGATACAAATTTTCTTTTTTCACGGATAATTTACGGATAAATCACTTAAAAAGATGAGCTATTTTGTTTTGTGCTGAAACCATTTTTTGAAAAGTTGTTTCGCCAACTTGATATCAACTTAGCGACACACCCAATATTTTTTCAAATACAAGAGTGGCGATGTTTTTTTCTTCACGGATAATTTGCGGATAAATCATTTAAAGAAATCGCATTATCTGTTGATTGCTGAAATCATTTTTTCAATATGTCACGTGGTAATTTGATGAACACATACCAGCGCACGTGATATTTTTTTAAACACGAGAGCGGCAAAATTTTTTTCTTCACGGATAAATCAAAGATGAAAATCTACATCTTCTTTTCAAATATCAACAATATTGCTTGCGTAGTTTTCGAGAAAAATGCATAAATCATGTTCCGTCGGCTGCTGATCGATCAATCAGATTTTGTCATTTTTCTTCAAAACCTTGATTGATACAAATTTTCTTTTTTCACGGATAATTTACGGATAAATCACTTAAAAAGATGAGCTCTTTTGTTTTGTGCTGAAACCATTTTTTGAAAAGTTGTTTCGCCAACTTGATATCAACTTAGCGACACACCCAATATTTTTTCAAATACAAGAGTGGCGATGTTTTTTTCTTCACGGATAATTTGCGGATAAATCATTTAAAGAAATTGCATTATCTGTTGATTGCTGAAATCATTTTTTCAATATGTCACGTGGTAATTTGATGAACACATACCAGCGCACGTGATATTTTTTTAAACACGAGAGCGGCAAAATTTTTTTCTTCACGGATAAATCAAAGATGAAAATCTACATCTTCTTTTCAAATATCAACAATATTGCTTGCGTAGTTTTCGAGAAAAATGCATAAATCATGTTCCGTCGGCTGCTGATCGATCAATCAGATTTTGTCATTTTTCTTCAAAACCTTGATTGATACAAATTTTCTTTTTTCACGGATAATTTACGGATAAATCACTTAAAAAGATGAGCTATTTTGTTTTGTGCTGAAACCATTTTTTGAAAAGTTGTTTCGCCAACTTGATATCAACTTAGCGACACACCCAATATTTTTTCAAATACAAGAGTGGCGATGTTTTTTTCTTCACGGATAATTTGCGGATAAATCATTTAAAGAAATTGCATTATCTGTTGATTGCTGAAATCATTTTTTCAATATGTCACGTGGTAATTTGATGAACACATACCAGCGCACGTGATATTTTTTTAAACACGAGAGCGGCAAAATTTTTTTCTTCACGGATAAATCAAAGATGAAAAGCTACATCTTCTTTTCAAATATCAACAATATTGCTTGCGTAGTTTTCGAGAAAAATGCATAAATCATGTTCCGTCGGCTGCTGATCGATCAATCAGATTTTGTCATTTTTCTTCAAAACCTTGATTGATACAAATTTTCTTTTTTCACGGATAATTTACGGATAAATCACTTAAAAAGATGAGCTATTTTGTTTTGTGCTGAAACCATTTTTTGAAAAGTTGTTTCGCCAACTTGATATCAACTTAGCGACTTACCCCATATCTTTTTAAATATGAGAGCGGCAAAATTTATTTTTTCACGGATAATTTGCGGATAAATCATTTAAAGAAATTGCATTATCTGTTGATTGCTGAAATCATTTTTTCAATATGTCACGTGGTAATTTGATGAACACATACCAGCGCACGTGATATTTTTTTAAAAACGAGAGCGGCAAAATTTTTTTCTTCACGGATAAATCAAAGATGAAAAGCTACATCTTCTTTTCAAATATCAACAAAATTGCTCGCGTAGTTTTCGAGAAAATGCATAAATCATGTTCCGTCGGCTGCTGATCGATCAATCAGATTTTGTCATTTTTCTTCAAAACCTTGATTGATACAAATTTTCTTTTTTCACGGATAATTTACGGATAAATCACTTAAAAAGATGAGCTATTTTGTTTCGTGCTGAAACCATTTTTCGAAAAGTTGTTCCGCCAACTTGATATCAAGTTAGCGACACACCCCATATCTTTTTAAATATGAGAGCGGCAAAATTAATTTTTTCACGGATAAATTACGGATAAATCACTGAAAAAGATGAGCTATTTCGTTTTGTGCTGAAACCATTTTTTGAAAAGTTGTGTCGCCAACTTTATATCAACTTAGCGACACACCCCATATCTTTTTAAATATGAGAGCGGCAAAATTAATTTTTTCACGGATAAATTACGGATAAATAACGGCAAAATTTTGAGCTATTCCTAGTTTGATTCGCGAAAGTTGTTTGGCTAACTTTATTATGTACATGAATTTTTACTACATTTTGATTCCGTAGTAGTACAAGTTACTCAGTCTAGTTATGATGAAAATTGGCGTCACTATTCATTATTAAAAGGTGCGTCTCCTCTTTCTATAGTCTAAGATATCGCGCATGTCATCATTTAATTTCTATGCTCAATGACACCATAACTCTTTTAGAATGATGATTAAGGTGGGCGTTCAATGTAGTGTGTTTTTATTTCAAGTTGCATTTGAAAATGGTTTCAATTTGAGAACTGAAATTTTGTGGGTAAACTCAGAAAGGATTGGAATTCTTGATAAAATAATTTGAATCGATTTAATTTGGAAAGTTAATTTTTTTTCTTTTAAAAATGGAAGAAAATGACCCAACTCATGCTTCTGTTTTATTTCAAACGAAAGACCCATGAAACTAGTTCAACTTCCGATTAAAAGTGAATGTACAAATAGTTTCGTTCGAAAAAACATTTTGAAATACGGAATTGGCAGAGCATGGCAAAATTCAAATACACTGCGCAAAAAAATTAACGCACATTATGGAAATCACAAATTTATTCCACAACTGAAGGTGTTCTCAATGATAATTATTTTTATCAGAATTATGCAAGCATATGTTATCCACTTTCAACGTTTTTCTTCAATACAGATGTTTTCTCCCAGCAGGAATAAAAAAAGATGATATTATCAGATTTTGAATGTATTGGCTCCATTCTAAAATCAGTTGTTCTCGATCAATTCTAGTGATCAATAGTTTTTCTTTCGTTTGATTTTCTACACTCGATCGCTATGCAACGCGAAACACGCAATTTGATCCAAGAGGAATGTGCCCAAGCGGTAGTTTTGCGAGGAGGAGGGTGGACATACACAAGAATTGCAGAAAGGTTTGGAGTTTCCCATACAAGTGTCCCAGAATGTTGCAGCGATTCAGGGAGACAGGTATGAATGTCCGAAGACCAGGACAGGGTAGACCACGGGTAACAACTGCCATTCAAGAACGTTACTTGAGAGTTTCTTCGTTGAGACAACGGTTTGCAACCGCTAGCCTCCTTCAAAATCAGCTTGAGCAAACTCATGAGGTGCAAATTAGCACTCAAACAATAAGAAATCGCTTCAGAGAATATGATTTAAGGCCTCGTGTCGCGGCAAGAGGCCCAGCTCTTACCCCAGCCCATCGAAGGGCGCGTTTGGATTTTGCGAGAGAGCATATCCATTGGGAAGAGGCCGATTGGGAAAGAGTTCTCTTCACAGATGAGTCTAGATTCTGCCTCTACCATTGTGATCGACGTTCCCTTGTATACAGACGTCCACATGAAAGATATGCTCAGTGCAATTTCCTGAATACTACTGGTTTCGGGGGAGGATCGATTATGGTATGGGGTGGAATATCTTTGACTGCTCGAACAGACCTAGTGGTCGTTGATAATTGAGCTATGAATACTGATGAGTATATAAGGAACATTCTTGAAGAGCATGTAGTGCCATTTGCCCCATACATTGGTGAAAATTTCATTTTTATGGACGATAATGCCAGACCCCATCGTGCGCGCATCGTTCAGGAGTATCTTGAAGAGGTTGAAGTCTCTCGAATGGAATGGCCATCAAGAAGTCCAGATCTCAATCCGATTGAGCAGGTTTGGGACAACCTCAATAGAAGGCTGAGTAGTTCAGAAAATCATCCAGCTACTCTTAATGACTTGGGAATCCAACTCGGAGAAATCTGGGAAGGATTAGATCAGAACATTTTAAGATCACTCATTTTGAGTATGAACCGTCGTTGCCGAGCTGTAATTAACGCAAGGGGTGGAAATACCAAGTATTAAATCACTTATCAGCATTTCAGTATTTTGAAAATTGTTCATTTCTCTTCTTTCACATAAGATTCGGTGAAATCCTGAATTTTTCTTCCATTTAATGTGTCTTGTTTCGTTCAAAACCTTCCCGAGAGAACATAAAAATAAGTTATAAAGTCAATGTAGAGTTAAATTTCATTAAGGTGGGCGTTCAATGTAGTGTGTTTTTATTTCAAGTTGATTTCGAAAACGGTTTCACTTTGAGAACTGAAATTTTGTGGGTGAACTCAGAAAGGATTAGGGTTCTTGTTGAAATAATTTTGATCGATTTCATTCCGACAGTCAATTTTTTTTCTTTCAAAAATAGAAGAAAATGAGCCAACCCATACTTCTGTTTTATTTCAACAGAAAGACCCATGAAAATAGTTCAACTTCCGATTAAAAGTGAATCTACTAATAATTTCGTTCAGAAGATCAACTTGAAATACGGAATTGGCAGAGAATGGCCAAATTCAAATTTTCGCGGGAAAAAATTCCTGCTTTACCCACAAATTAGCTTATTTCATAGTCCGGCGATTTTCGGATAGAGAGCGCCATTGTATATTTCATTCATGATTAGAGAGATAGTCATAGAACTTATTGTGATAATGTAAGTTCTATGACCTCTGTGAAGTTAAAAGACCGTTTCCAGCAGACCGTTTGCCGGAAATACACGAACGCACGGACCAGTGGCGTACGATCGAATTTATTTTTATCGGAAAATATTGATCCCATCATCATGAAAATTCAGACGAGGGTTCGGTATGATGATTTGATCATAACGCGAGAAGATTATAGAATTCCTATGGATTCACGGGGTAATTTTCTCCACCCTTATAATGCGAAAATTTCTATCTCGAGAACTATTCGCCGGAGCACATACAGACTTTGGTGGTAGATTCCTTATGCCGAGTCGAGCATTTGACGAAAAAATGAGGGACTTCCCGTGGGATTCAGGGGTTGAATTCGCAACCCTTAAACTTCAAATATTCCTATCTCGGAAACTATTCGCCGGAGCACATACAGATTTTGGTGGTAGATTCCTTATGCCGAGAAGAATATTCGACGAAAAAATGATGGACTTCCCGTGGGATTCAGGGGTTGAATTCGCAACCCTCAAACTTCGAAAATTTCTATCTCGGGAACTATTCGCCGGAGCACATACAGATTTTGGTGGTAGATTCCTTATGCCGAGACGAACATTTAACGAAAAAATGATGGACTTCCCGTGGGATTCAGGGGTTGAATTCCCAACCCTTAAACTTCAAAAATGTCTATCTCGGGAACTATTCGCCGGAGCACATACAGATTTTGGTGGTAGATTCCTTATGCCGAGAAGAATATTCGACGAAAAAATGATGGACTTCCCGTGGGATTCAGGGGTTGAATTCGCAACCCTCAAACTTCGAAAATTTCTATCTCGGGAACTATTCGCCGGAGCACATACAGATTTTGGTGGTAGATTCCTTATGCCGAGACGAACATTTGACGAAAAAATGATGGACTTCCCGTGGGATTCAGGGGTTGAATTCGGCACCCTTAAACTTCAAAAATTTCTATTTCGGGAACTATTCGCCGGAGCACATACAGATTTTGGTGGTAGATTCCTTATGCCGAGACGAACATTTGACGAAAAAATGATGGACTTCCCGTGGGATTGAGGGGTTGAATTCGCAACCCTTAAACTTCAAATATTCCTATCTCGGAAACTATTCGCCGGAGCACATACAGATTTTGGTGGTAGATTCCTTATGCCGAGACGAATATTCGACGAAAAAATGATGGACTTCCCGTGGGATTCAGGGGTTGAATTCGCAACCCTCAAACTTCGAAAATTTCTATCTCGGGAACTATTCGCCGGAGCACATACAGATTTTGGTGGTAGATTCCTTATGCCGAGACGAACATTTGACGAAAAAATGATAGACTTCCCGTGGGATTCAGGGGTTGAATTCGCCACCCTTAAACTTCAAAAATTTCTATCTCGGGAACTATTCGCCGGAGCACATACAGATTTTGGTGGTAGATTCCTCATGCCGAGACGAACATTTGACGAAAAAATGATGTACTTCCCGTGGGATTCAGGGGTTGAATTCGCAACCCTTAAACTTCAAATATTCCTATGTCGGGAACTATTCGCCGGAGCACAAACAGATTTTGGTGGTAGATTCCTTATGCCGAGACGAACATTTTACGAGAAAATGATGTACTTCCCGTGGGATTCAGGGGTTAAATTCGCAACCCTTAAACTTCAAATATTCCTATGTCGGGAACTTATTCGCCGGAGCACATACAGATTTTGGTGGTAGATTCCTTATGCCGAGACGAACATTTGACGAAAAAATGATGGACTTCCCGTGGGATTCAGGGGTTGAATTCGCAACCCTTAAACTTCAAATATTCCTATCTCGGGAACTATTCGCCGGAGCACATACAGATTTTGGTGGTAGATTCCTTATGCCCAGACGAACATCTGACGAAAAAATTATGGAGTTCCCGTGGGATTCAGGGGTTGAATTCGTAACCTCAGAAATACGGAAAATAAACGCCGGAGCAGATACAGCTTTTGGTGGTAGATTATGTGGGCTTTAATGGTAATTTACGTATATATTTATGTTTGAAGATATTGAGAGAATAATATACCTATATTGCATTTATATTATGTCAATACAGATCAATGAACATTGTATTTTTTCTATAATCATATTCGTAGATGGCCCTTTCGCGAAAAATTAGATTTTTATATGAACTTCACAATTGATTCAATTCTTAACTGATTTTTGACACTTATTATTTTCACTATTACTTAGTCTTCTTAAATATTTCGCGGTCATGAGCATGACGCTATTGCGCTAATGGAAATAGCGCGACCCCATTCGAGAGAATTGAAAGTAGTTCTATCTCAGATTTGACCATACATTCAGAAAAGTTTTTTTGACCACTTTCTACAAGTAGGCATATATTGTAACGGGATTTTTTCGGCTGAGGTTCAATAGGTCAAATAAGCAAATCTTTCTAGTTCCTAATAGTAATCGGAGACAGTACTCGGTGCTATGTTTATTAGCACAAGCAATGAAACAACTGTGGAGTTTGCTGTGGATTCATTCTTCTCCCGAAATAGAGATAAGATATATTTATATGAGAAGCAACAATGAATATCACCAACAAAATCTGTATGTGCTCCGGCGAATAGTTCCCGAGATATAAATTTTTGAAGTTTAAGGGTTGCGAATTCAACCCCTGAATCCCACGGGAAGTCCATCATTTTTTCGTCAAATGTTGGTCTCGGCATAAGGAATCTACCACCAAAATCTGTATGTGCTCCGGCGAATAGTTCCCGAGATAGAAATTTTTGAAGTTTAAGGGTTGCGAATTCAACCCCTGAATCCCACGGGAAGTCCATCATTTTTTCGTCAAATGTTCGTCTCGGCATAAGGAATCTACCACCAAAATCTGTTTGTGCTCCGGCGGATAGTTCCCGACATAGGAATATTTGAAGTTTAAGGGTTGCGAATTCAACCCCTGAATCCCACGGGAAGTACATCATTTTCTCGTCAAATGTTCGTCTCGGCATAAGGAATCTACCACCAAAATCTGTATGTGCTCCGGCGAATAGTTCCCGAGATAGGAATATTTGAAGTTTAAGGGTTGCGAATTCAACCCCTGAATCCCACGGGAAGTCCATCATTTTTTCGTCAAATGTTCGTCTCGGCATAAGGAATCTACCACCAAAATCTGTATGTGCTCCGGCGAATAAGTTCCCGACATAGGAATATTTGAAGTTTAAGGGTTGCGAATTTAACCCCTGAATCCCACGGGAAGTACATCATTTTCTCGTCAAATGTTCGTCTCGGCATAAGGAATCTACCACCAAAATCTGTATGTGCTCCGGCGAATAGTTCCCGAGATAGGAATATTTGAAGTTTAAGGGTGGCGAATTCAACCCCTGAATCCCACGGGATGTCCATCATTTTTTCGTCAAATGTTCGTCTCGGCATAAGGAATCTACCACCAAGATCTGTATGTGCTCCGGCGAATAAGTTCCCGACATAGGAATATTTGAAGTTTAAGGGTTGCGAATTTAACCCCTGAATCTCACGGGAAGTACATCATTTTCTCGTCAAATGTTCGTCTCGGCATAAGGAATCTATCACCAAAATCTGTATATGCTCCGGCGAATAGTTCCCGTGATAGGAATATTTGAAGTTTAAGGGTTGCGAATTCAACCCCTGAATCCCACGGGAAGTACATCATTTTTTCGTCAAATGTTCGTCTCAGCACAAGGAATCTACCACCAAAATCTGTATGTGCTCCGGCGAATAGTTCCCGAGATAAAAATTTTTGAAGTTTAAGGGTTGCCAATTCAACCCCTGAATCCCACGGGAAGTCCATCATTTTTTCGTCAAATGTTCGTCTCGGCATAAGGAATCTACCACCAAAATCTGTTTGTGCTCCGGCGAATAGTTCCCGACATAGGAATATTTGAAGTTTAAGGGTTGCGAATTCAACCCCTGAATCCCACGGGAAGTACATCATTTTTTCGTCAAATGTTCGTCTCGGCATGAGGAATCTGCCACCAAAATCTGTATGTGCTCCGGCGAATAGTTCCCGAGATAGAAATTTTTGAAGTTTAAGGGTGGCGAATTCAACCCCTGAATCCCACGGGAAGTCTATCATTTTTTCGTCAAATGTTCGTCTCGGCATAAGGAATCTACCACCAAAATCTGTATGTGCTCCGGCGAATAGTTCCCGAGATAGAAATTTTCGAAGTTTGAGGGTTGCGAATTCAACCCCTGAATCCCACGGGAAGTCCATCATTTTTTCGTCTAATATTCGTCTCGGCATAAGGAATCTACCACCAAAATCTGTATGTGCTCCGGCGAATAGTTTCCGAGATAGGAATATTTGAAGTTTAAGGGTTGCGAATTCAACCCCTCAATTCCACGGGAAGTCCATCATTTTTTCGTCAAATGTTCGTCTCGGCATAAGGAATCTACCACCAAAATCTGTATGTGCTCCGGCGAATAGTTCCCGAAATAGAAATTTTTGAAGTTTAAGGGTGCCGAATTCAACCCCTGAATCCCACGGGAAGTCCATCATTTTTTCGTCAAATGTTCGTCTCGGCATAAGGAATCTACCACCAAAATCTGTATGTGCTCCGGCGAATAGTTCCCGAGATAGAAATTTTTGAAGTTTAAGGGTTGGGAATTCAACCCCTGAATCCCACGGGAAGTCCATCATTTTTTCGTCAAATGTTCGTCTCGGCATAAGGAATCTACCACCAAAATCTGTATGTGCTCCGGCGAATAGTTCCCGAGATAGAAATTTTCGAAGTTTGAGGGTTGCGAATTCAACCCCTGAATCCCACGGGAAGTCCATCATTTTTTCGTCAAATGTTCGACTCGGCATAAGGAATCTACCACCAAAGTCTGTATGTGCTCCGGCGAATAGTTCTCGAGATAGAAATTTTCGCATTATAAGGGTGGAGAAAATTACCCCGTGAATCCATAGGAATTCTATAATCTTCTCGCGTTATGATCAAATCATCATACCGAACCCTCGTCTGAATTTTCATGATGAATGGATCAATATTTTCCGATAAAAATAAATTCGATCGTACGCCACTGGTCCGCGCGTTCGTGTATTTCCGGCAAACGGTCTGCTGGAAACGGTCTTTTAACTTCACAGAGGTAGTTCTATGGAGATATTTCTTAAAATGGACGGTGGCGCCTCTATCGGCTGATCTTTCCTACTCGCTTTAAACGCCGACCTTAAAATTGAGATTTTCAGAATGTGCGTTAATTTTTTTTGCGCAGTGTATATGGCGGGAAGAAGTTCTTGCTTCACCCACGTATTCAATAATTTCATAGTTCAGCGATTTTCGGATAGAGAGCGCTATTGTACATTTCATTCATAAGGATAGAGATATTCATAGAACTTAGTGATAATGTAAGTTTTATGGAGATATTCCATAAAATGCACGGTGGCGCCTTATCGGATAAGTTTTCCTACTCGCTCTGAACGACGACATTAAGCAGGACAGTTGTCTCAGTGTGGATTATTTCGTTCTTTGAAAAAGTTATTTTTTGTTGCTACTCACCATGGATGACAATATCTAAATTGGGATACCCGGAAGATAAGGAAGTACTTGACCCAACGAAACCGCCAAGGCTTTCCTGACCGAAAGAAAACATGTAACCCATAAGTCCATAGGAACATATGGTTACTGTTATGTCTAGTATATTGTGGAGGACCAAGGAATATACATCGTAAACTGGTATACTTCCAATTTGAATCAGTACATAACCAGCTCTGAGCAATAACACTAAAAGAAAAATTATCAAATTCAAAAGGAGTTCTCTGAAGAGCTAATTTCAACAGTTTCTGTATCAGAGAGCTCAAAAAGGGCTTACTGAGCTAGAGTTTGAGGATATATACCATGCAATGGTTGATAGAATGTAATGAGTTAGTATTCCTCACCTGTTGTTAATCTTATGTAGGTAATTGAGTTGCAAAAATTAGGTTGTGCAGCGTCATTGAAATTGTCATGCAGCTGACCTGAAATTGTTGCATTCAAACGATGAAAACCGAATGACATTTTGTCTTTTGATAACAGTCAGAATGACTGACGTTTATTTTGTAAAAATTCTACTATTCCATGAGTTTCCAATCACTTTAATCTTCAGCATGGACTAACGATCAACCAAACTCTAAAGTTTTCAGTGTTTTCAGGAAGAAATGGCATGAACCAACATTCTTGCATGACATGAAGTAGAAATATTCACTTCAAACTTTATTTTCATAGAATGAAAAAAAAAGTGAGATGTTTCATTGAAGTTTTTTGGTCATTTGATAAAACATAGATGTTTAAATCTCTGTAGTAGCTCATATAAATTTCATGAAATAACCCAGTGTTTCAACTTTTCGATCTCAATATTAACAACTGCAAAATATATGCCTTGGCGATTGTAAATGTGCATTCATTTGAGTTTGACTAAAACTACTGATTTTAAAGACATGAAATGTTTGGAACACTCTAGCTAGTTTTTGACGAGGAATCGATCGGAATTACAAAATTATATGGTTCCCATCTGAAAAAAATGAGATTCCATAGTTTTGTTGAGGCTCACTTCGAAGCCCTGTTTCAGACACCCTCTATGATATTTCTCCATAATTTATACAAGAAACAGTATCAGCGTAGGTACTTTCTTTTGTTCCACTGTCGCGAAAAAAATTTCTCACAATGAGAGATTTTGGAGATATATATCAGAATTGGACTAGATATAAATACTAATTTGTGACAATCTTTCTGTCAAAAAATTTGAGAATCAGGCTATAACTCAACAATCGCTTGATGTGGTTGCGCATATCATGCATCAAATCATTGCAGAATTGTACGAAAAATTCAAATATGTATAGATATACAGGGTTGCGTTTGAAGTAACGAAGTTCACATTCGTTTCCGATAGAACCGGAAGTAGATTCCGCTTGAAAATATTTCAAAAATTGAGTTCATGTGCTCTAAAGCAAAAATGCAAAATTTATAATTTGTATCGCAATTCCTTCCTCGAAAACGTCTAATGAATTCACCCTGTATAGTCTAAGACTTTAACTAGATATTTCCATCTGGCACGTCATGCTGAAACAACATCTCATACGCTGAAAGGCTGGTCATCATTAGATTCAATTTTCAAATTATGCCAACACTATAAACGAAACCAAGTGTCTTGGGTATCGTCCTTGAGTTGTGTAAACACCCTGTATATGTGAAAGGAGGTGATGAAACACAAATTGTATCTACGAAATAAATATATTAAGGAATATACATTAAATAAAAACATAGTGTGCAACATTTAAAACAAATAACAATTATGTGAACATAACACCATACAGATTCGATACAAAATACCATGCTATCCTAAGGACCAACAGACCTACAACTGCTTTCAGAGTTAGATGTAATATATACAACCTGAAAGAAGAAATTGCATTAATAAGGAAGAGAAAAAAAATATCATTAACTGTCGAAAAAAAGAACACAATGATTTACACAGCTCTGTACAGGAGTACAAAGAATCAGACCAACATTTTTGAGGATGAAGTTTTCGCAAATCTATGAATTTAAATTCAAATATAAACTTATTGGAAGCAACGATTAAGGTGGGCATTCAATGTAGTGTGATTTTATTTCAAGTTGCATTCGAAAATGGTTTCACTTTGAGAGCTGAAATTTTGTTGCTATACTCAGAAAGGATTGGATTTCCTAATGAAATTCAAGGTGGGCTTCAATGTAGTGTGTTTTTAATTCATGTTGCATTTGAAAATGGTTTCACTTTGAGAACTGAAATTTTGTGGGTAAACTCAGAAAGGATTGGAGTTCTTAATGAAATAATTGAAATCGATTTCATTTCGAAAGTTCATTTTTTTCTCTCAAAAATAGAAGAAAATGAGTCAACTCATGCTTCTGTTTTATTTCAAACGAAAGACCCATGAAAATAATTCATCTTCTGATTAAGAGTGAATCTACAGATAATTTCGTTAGGAAAAATAACTCGAAATACGGAATTGGCAGAGAATGGCCAAATTCAAATATATGGCGGGAAAAAGTTCCTGCTTTACCCACATGTTCACAAATTTCATAGTTCAGCGATTTTCGGATAGAGAGCACCATTGTACATTTCATTCATAAAGATGGATATATAGATTATACTGATAATGTAAGTTCTATGGAGATTTTCTATAAAATGCACGGTGGCGCCTCTACCGGATTAGTTTTCCTACTCGCTCTGAACGGCGACCTTAATAAACAGTTTGATCGAACTGTAACTAACCTTCTCCACGCAACGAGAGCGCTATCCAAGGTTGCGAGGTCGTCTTGCAACAAATATATCCTCACTCCCTTCAGATATACTTTGAAAAATTCGTCCCAGTCCAACTCCTTGAGGTCGCAGAAAAACATTTGCTTATCTTCAGCTGTCATTCTATCCAGCATGCTATTCACTCTGTTTGATTGAAACTTGAAGTTTCTACACGTGAAATAGGACAACACTGTCGAGAATTTGTGCAGTTTCTTGTAAATTTTCATCATCCTGAAACAAAAGAAAGGAAACTCAGTTCGATAATCCATGAAACAATGTCAAAAAATATGCAGTAATGAAAAAATACGAAATAATGTTGTTTAGAATTTCTATCCCCTTTTATGAAATTTTTTCTCAACGGGGCAAAAATTCATGATGGCGCCCCCATTTGTGTAATATATGAATTCATAAAAAATAACGAAAATAAATTATACAAATGAATAATATAAATAAATACTAATAATTAGGAAAATATCACAAGGAAAGAAATTAATTTTTTTTTCTTCACAGCTTCAAGAGGCGTGATTTTCTTTCCGCGAACGCATCTATCAGCTCCTCGAAATCTGTTTCGGTAGCAGTTTTGTTTTCGATAGCTAAGATCGAGTGACCATAGAGATGTTCCTGACTCATTGAGGAACGCAAATAATTTTTTCGGCAACCGTCCGGGAAGTACCCACTTCCCAGACGCTTTTTCTTTGAGAAAGTAGCATTTCCCGGCCTAGGCCGGAAAGTACGTACTTCCCGGCCTAGGCCGGAAAAACACGTCGTTGTTGTCATTGTTATGATCATCACAATAGCAACGAAATAACGGATGACAGTTCTGTTCTGTGTTCTGTTTAATTCAAATATGAATCAAAATCAATAAAAAGATGTGTCATCTCATTGATTTGTAATTCTTCACGGTTGCCGAAAAAATATTGTACGCAACACGCCCGGAAATAGATTTTTGGACTCACAGACTTCCAGGACTCGCCTCCGGCTCGTCCTAGAATCTTGTCTATTCGTCCAAAAAAACCCTATTTCCCGGACTTGTTACGTAAATTACTATTTTAATGTACAGTATATTCTTAAAGCTATACCGACATAATGAAGTCGATCTTTCACTAATTTAAAGTACCAGCTCTTTCATAACCGCTAGTTCCTTACAGAAATTAACTGCATTCAAGTCTCTTCAATATTTTTGCGCTAAAAGGTTCCCATTTTTCTGCAGTTCCTCTTTGTGCATGTTTAAAAGGGCACGGCCATTGAAGAATGCGACATTCTGATTCTGATTTCTGACAATAATCTGTCGAAAACAACCTTAATTATTTCGAGAATAAACCAACTCTAGTTGGTCAGGAACGCTAGATCTATCTAGCGTTCCTGACTCATCCTCGCACATTTCGTCGACCTGCTTGTTCTTCTTGGAAACACGTTTATTTCTAAGAATTGGCTCCACACTCAATTCTTCTGCAAGAAGTGTTGCTTCCGAAATCCAGTTTATAACTAGATTTAAAACTGGACCTATTTAAAATGGGTTTTTCTTCCATGCAAGATCTTCACAAGACTTGCATCCACGATAATGAACGTGAAATTATATCCCCTTTCTGAATTATCACGTTGACCCTATTGATCTCTCGCATAATATTATCCCGAATTGTAAGGTTCAGGATGAATCTAAAATCCATCACAGAATGAAAAGAAATGACCAGCTTCATACTTGGATTCTGCGACTGGTGAGGATTCTTTGATTTCTCTGGCCATGGTTTCGTTTTCAGGAATTGGTGCACCTGATAAGAAATCTGTGCGCGTACAGAGAATATCTTTAATGACAAAACGGCGTTGCCAGTTTCTTTGTTTACATCAAAGTAAAAGTATCAAAGATATTTTGACATGGATACAAACGGCAAATTTGAATTGGACCAAAAATCGATTTATAAGCATGGATAAAGCAAAAGTAAGTACTAATCGCCTTTGTTACACTTGATAACTAAGTTTTTTTTAGGCATCTGGCCGTTTGGAAAGATTTCTAAGAATTGGCTCCACACTCAATTCTTCTGCAAGAAGTGTTGCTTCCGAAATCCAGTTTAAAACTGGATTTAAAACTGGACCTATTTAAAATGGGTTTTTCTTCCATGCAAGATCTTCACAAGACTTGCATCCACGATAATGAACGTGAAATTATATCCCCTTTCTGAATTATCACGTTGACCCTATTGATCTCTCGCATAATATTATCCCGAATTGTAAGGTTCATGATGAATCTAAAATCCATCACAGAATGAAAAGAAATGACCAGCTTCATACTTGGATTCTGCGACTGGTGAGGATTCTTTGATTTCTTCCAAAGCCTTCACAACTCCAGGTAAATTATTGAGCAAGGCATTAACAGCTTGATGTTGATTGCAATTTGTTTTCGTGCACTTTTTCATAATTGTCCATCGTGTGGTTGAACTAACAAAAAAAATACAGTTTTTGTACAAGACCAAATGAATTTACTGCTTCTGAACATGATGATGCCGAATGGACACTCACAAAATTCAAAGAGTGTGCTAGGCATGGAACTAATACTACTAATACTGCCAGCTCGTTCATCTGTAGAATTCTGGATTGGACTCCTTTATATATGCCAGCCATATTAGATCCGTTGTCGTAGGATTTCCACGACATTTTTTGACATCTATATCATCAGCTTGCAGTTTATCTAGAATTCTCCAGTTTTTCCGTCAACTTCTAAGAAGTCAATAAAACTTTCCTTCATCTCATATCTCATATCCAGACTCCGTTCTCTTTAAATGTCGTATAACCTGGATCATTTGTTCATCTGGGGTGCAGTCAAACATAATAGAGAAATAGTTGGCCTCCTTGATCTCATTAAATAATGTTATTCCGAATTTTAGTGGCCATTAAATCGATAATTTCATTTTGTATAGTTTTGGACAAGATGGCACTTCAGAGTCGGGTCATATTTAATAATAATACCTTTTTCCCCCCTCCCCCTAGATCCGGGCCTGATATTCTTGTAAGTGAGGGCCTATGGGTTACCCCAAGAATGAGGTCTTCAAACATCGCTCTAGGACCGTTGATGACTCTTGGAAGAGGCAATCAAGGAGGAAATCATCCAAATTGAAATCGCTATGCTGAAGAGAGTAATGGAAAACTTCCGCGAAAGACTCCACATGTACGCTCGCCGAGGCCGTCATTTGAATTATATAATTCTCGAGATATGAACGAAAAAAAACTTGATTATGTAGGCCCTCAAAATAAAAAAAATGTCTCCAATATCTTCTTTCGTTTTTTTTACAGTATCTTCAAAAGTGGGATAACTAGTTGCCGCACCCTGTACATAAAAACGGCATATTAGAGTCCAAGCAGATCGGATGTGTGTGGGAGAAATAATACTGGCCCTAGAACCGAAGCTTGGGGAACACCGTTCTCGAAAACGATATAGCTACCCAGACATGAAAGACATAGATATTCTATATATAAAAGAAAGATGTTGGTTACACCATCTATAACTCGAGATCGGATGGACTGTTTGTTATGAAACTTCATATATGGATTCGTCTACGATCTGGTTGTTATAAAATACAATAAAACTTTGAAAAAATCGATGAAAATTTTGCTTATGCAGGAAATGCTTTTCCTCCTTTCGAGTAAGGCCACTAGATGTCGCTACAGTTACAGTTACGCTACCGCTTATTCGTTTGTACTTCATTGGATATGCTCCGCGTTAGATGGCGTTATAAACAAATAGTGTGTACAGTGACTATATTTCCTCTATAGTCACTGTAATAGTGTGTAATTTGAGTTGCCTACAACTCTGCGCTGTTGGGCAAAACCAAAATGTCTTAGCGTAGGAGTACAGATGTCTAAAATGATTAGATTTCGTTGAGATATGAGAAAAGTTTCGTTCTTACCACTTCAGATGGCGCTATTCACACATTATGACTGATGATTATAAGTTATTTTTATAGTTTCATTTATTCCAAATAACGTAATCGTGAAGGTACTATATTTGACATTATCGCAATTAAATGGCGATGAATTTGTTGAGACTTTCGCGGCCATCGATTGATGTCATCTGTTCTTTTTTCGAGCATTACGGTCGTCGTGGTTTGAAATGGTCGAAAAAAGAACAAACGACATCAATTACTGTGTAATTCACATAGGGCTTATGGTACCATGAAAGGCTATTAACAGATCCAGAAGCGGGTGAATATCACAGTGAATTTTTATCGAAATGTCAAGTAAATCGGATTTTGGCGATCAGTTCCAATCGTGAGATGTCCATTCCCATCTTTTCTCATAATTTTTAAAATGTTTTTGAATTTCTGTTTGGGTAATGAATATATTTGCGGAAATAACTGAATCCAAAATTGCCATTATTATTAATAGTCATATTATGACATATTATTTTTGTGTATTTCTGTGTGACAGCTCCTATCCATGGAAACATTTGACAGTTCAAAAATCAAAGAACCAAGCCGTTGATCTTCGATCACCGGTTATTACGATTAGTGAAATCCACCGTAAGTATCATTTAGGCGGAACAAAGTTCGCCGGGCCAGCTAGTAGATTCATTAAACTAAAATCGAGTAAGATCAAAGTTAAATCAAGTAGAAAACCGGAAATAGCAACCTCTACTAATTTCGAACTTACATTGGTTGTCTTCCTATGACTATGAAGAACAAATCGATGAGTACGGCCGGTAGTAGGTGAAAGAGGAACTTTGTTAGGAGGTACATGTATTTGTTTTTCCATAAGGTCAAACAATAATACCACATGGCTCTTGATGATGGATATTTCTGTCCATGGATCCCATTCAAGTACATGAAATGGCCCCACGTTATTGGTTTGTCTGTACTGGACTCGTAATGGTAGACTGGAACCTCAGAATTTGGAGCTCCCTTGTTTTTCTCGAAATTCGTGCCAACCTGCAATAAAAGGCACCATTTTTAACTTATCGAAAAATGTCTGTCACAGATGGTAGCTAATGATGAATGATACAAATTTAACTTACTTCCCATGCTACTGCTATCACAGAATTGACGCACATATCTACAGGAACCATATTTCCGTTAACGCTATGATCACAATGTAGAGTTCTCAAAATTCCAGTGCCGGCAGCAGCACATATCCCTGTTGGTCCATAAATGTTATTTATCCAGGCAGGTATCGGTTCTTTGTACGTCGAAATAACTGCAAGAAGAAACATAAGCAAAATAAATGTTAGAGTTGATCTTATTGAAAACTGGCATCAGAAATTCGAAATACGCATCAGTCGACATCAGAAAAAGTTGCGCAGAAAATTCACAACAGGTGATTGAAAATTTTAATCATTTAAGTTGCATTGTTTTTGGTATAAGGAATTAAAGTCTGTTATTTATTACTTTTATTATTCACAGGGCTGAAGGAACCCAGGTAGATGGCCGTAAATAAACTTTTTTTTTCTCTATCTCTCTCTCTCTCTATTATTCACATAATATGTACCTATACTCCATTCACAATTATAAAATCATAACTCTGGCCATGGTTTCGTTTTCAGGAATTGGTGCACCTGATAAGAAATCTGTGCGCGTACAGAGAATATCTTTAATGACAAAACGGCGTTGCCAGTTTCTTTGTTTACATCAAAGTAAAATTATCAAAGATATTTTGACATGGGTACAAACGGCAAATTTGAATTGGACCAAAAATCGATTTATAAGTATGAATAAAGCAAAAGTAAGTACTAATCGCCTTTTTTACACTTGATAACGAAGTTTTTTTTAGGTAGGTATCTGGCCGTTTGGAAAGATTTCAAACGAAATTCCGGTCCCCCAGAAGTTTGGTTAGTTTCGGTATCGTTTTTGGTGCTCAAAATTTATTTGGAATGTGTAAATGGACAAAAAAGGCTTCATTATACGATCTTTTCACGAAAGCGACCGGAAAATATGGTTCAGGTAGGATTTTCGAGGAATTATGAGGAAAGAACTTGCAGAATGAAATTGCACGATTTTCGTAAGTAAACGGGGTTTGGATGGCCATCATCGGTCTCTAAATGATTATTGTTGATCGATTTCACGTTTCAGAAAAAGAACCACTTCGTATAAGCCCATTTTGAAGAAATTTGTGTATGTAACATTCAACGGTAGGTATTTGCTCTTAATCGAAAGAATATATTATATCTAGTGCTACTTCTTTCAAAAGAGACACAAGCTTTTAATACTGTAGGGGCCCTATAATGTGGAGGAGTTTGTGTCTTATTTTAGAACAGGTGAATGATAAATGTGAAGCATATGTTTGACCTGTTCCATATTATTTGTACAAACCTACTGTGGTTGTAATGTATGAATATTTTTTAAACTAATAAATTACTATACAGTCAGAATATTTTACTCCTTGTTCATAAGATCAAATAAATGAAATGTATATCTTCTACTCTTATTTTTATTAAGTTAGATATTAAGGTTATGTTCCAAGAAAAAGTTCCTGTTGCATCAGAACTCCCTTCAACTATTTGGATCCCAGTAAAGGGATATAATGTTCCATTATTCTTGATTCAACAATTGATGTCAAGTCTTGAACTTTCAGTTCAAGAGGATAATAAGCATTAAATCTTCACAGGCATGCATATGAAAATCATGTGAAAGCAATGCAATTTTCTTCCATGGCGAAAAATAATATATTTCAACAGTGATATCTTGTATTTTTTATGCAAATAACTAGAAAAGGAATCCTTTCTATCAATTCATATAAACGTTAATTATTTCGTCCACCACTTCTTTTCCAATTCATTCATTTTCCGAATAAATTCACATTCTGAGAAATACGCTAAGAACGTAGAAAGGGCGACATAGTGTTGACTTGGAACATAAAAATATTTTGAAAAACGTCATAACTTCGATACAGAGTGGAATGTGTCAAATTTCCAAGGCCAGAGTTGTGATTTTATAATTGTGAATGGAGTATACTATAGTCCATCCAAGAATTATTGACATCTCGGGCGGCTTTGGAAAATCGAAATTAGGTTGGTAATGCCCGTTCAGTGATATTTTGAGTTGTAGAATTCAGGTTGGTGTTGGAAATAACACTAATATTTTGTCTGTCATTATTAATGTTTCGAATAAATTTGGCAAATAATTAATAATTGAGCAATTGAAAAAGAGATCTTCAGGATGAGGCTGTTGAAGAGTGTACAGCTAATAATTGGAAAGGCTTTCCATAGCACATATAAAACAAAATAAGAGAAGATTAGTCGAAATATATGGGATGTTGCTGACATAAAATCCTTCATTAGGAACATGATGAGGAAATAACAGTTGTGGTTGTTGAAACAACAGTAGGAATATTTACATTTCATATTTTTCACCTTCATTGTTCACAAATATTCAAAGTTACAATGTCTGTTGAAAATTGAAGGCCCATAATTCAACTTTCATCTAGTGAAAATAGGACACTCAGTATACGGAAAATATGGGTACTGAAAAGACATCAGGTACGTCACTCAAGAGCGTTCGATGTCCGTTTACGACCGGTTCATCAGAGCGCATCTCGCTGATTTCATCCCCCCTATAGCTGCGCGAGCGGCATTTTCCGGATTCATTTTCCAATAAATCAATCGAAGATCATCTCTATACTCGATAACACAATGTTATTATTCTGACCATCTCAATTTCATGAAATGTAATTCTAGATTCACTTCGAACATCTCAATTTAGTTCAACTCGTTTAATTCTGGTGCAAATTCAGTGTTTATTCTAAGGTAATGTGATTTGAATCTTATTGAATAAATTATATCGTTGTTTTCTCGACCAGTCATGCCCATATTCATGTGTTCTCATTTTTAGATATGAAATCTA
The DNA here is from genome assembly GCA_951802165.1 of Adalia decempunctata. Lineage (NCBI taxonomy): Eukaryota > Metazoa > Arthropoda > Insecta > Coleoptera > Coccinellidae > Adalia > Adalia decempunctata. The sequence goes on from OX637703.1 coordinate 19,295,049, forward strand.
TTTACTGAATTGCAATAATCGGTCATCTCAAATTTTAATATTGCCATCTCGATTCACCTCGTTTATTTGCACACTCCCCAATATATATTTTCTAATATTTTTGGCAATTCAGTAGTATTTTTCGATCTTTGTATATTTACATATGGAACATCTCTTTGCACCAGAATTGAACTCATTTTAGCCTGCTCTGTACTCTAAATTGATAATTTGATTGTTAATTTGTTACATCTCTAGTTCATTTCATATTTTTCTTTGATTTATATGAATTTTAGCCCACTTTATAATGTTAACCTCAATAAGACCATGTGCTAATACTGTTCTCGAGTTTCAGATACATTTATGCCCTCGTAACTTCAGGGAGGACCCTGGAGTGGGCCAACTGGACCAGGTGGTAGGATTTTCAGACTACTCGTTGGAGGATTTCCAGTTTTCAATTCAGTTGCCACGTCTGGCCAGCTGCCTCGCTCCATGGGTTCGATCCTGACAGGCCATCTCTTCGTTTGGTATAAGATTTCAATTATTACTTGTAATCTCTTACATTCAATCATTCAATCATGTATTCTCATTCACTCGTTCATTTATTTTCACTCACTCGCTCGAGAACATGTATTGCATTTCACTCACCGTTCGACTCAGATCTCTTTTATACAAGTATACTCGGTACATCTCTAAGTTTATTAGTTCAGTTTCCTATTTTTCTGATAGAATAGAACTGCTCGTGCTTATTTTCCTAAGCACTCTGTCACTGTAAATGTTAACTTGATTGATAGACATGTACACTTCATTCATACATTATGATCACACTCTGAATTCTTTATTTTCTTACAACTCGAGACTTCTCGTTATAGTTTATTATATAAACCTTCTGTTTTTCTGGTTAAATCGAAACACTCACTTTAAATAATTCTATTGAAAAGTTGATCACTGTAAACGTTGTGTTGAACAATAAGCTAAGTCCATCTCATGATTCATCGCTTTTCTTATTTGAACACTCTGAATCATTTCACACTCTTAAATATTTGAATAATGTTTAATTATGAATTATTTTCATTTATAATGTATATTTTTAGAACACTCATCACTCATATTTAATTCATAAAAGAACTTGCACCATCTCATAACGAACTCTCATTTTATAATGATCTTTCAACACTCTCTCATCTCATTTGTTTGTGAATAATATATCTCAGATTTAGATGCTGTTAATATTTATAGTAGAATTTATTGTATTATTGACTTCATGCGAGTGTATTATTCACGATGTTTGTATATAATGTAAATAAATATTTTACACTTCCATCTCTAACTCAATTATCTGGTAACAGTCCACAACTAGTAATTAGCCAAAGTCAGTACACCTCGATTTTGAACATTTGGTCCTTCGGGCCGGATAATTGAGTTGGAATTTCAGCATTATATACACATCATATCATTTCACATGACCATATCGAGCTCGAAATCTGCCTATCTCAAGCTCACGATAGTCGAGAGATCAACTCCAGGGGGAGCTCCCCACTGCCCTCACATGACCTTGATCATGTCAGAACGAAAGACCACTCTCTCTCCGACCACCTCAAAGAAAGCTGCAAGCTCTAGGGAAGCTTCCAGCACACTCTATTGGCGACAGCCGTAACCAACATCATCACACCACTCATCTCGCACCCAGTAAGACTACTCATCGACTCTGGATCAGAACTCAGCTTCATCACAGAAGACCTCGCAAGACAACTCAACCTTCCACGAAGCCAATCTGGTGTGGACGTCCTTGGAATTGGTGGAAGCATCTCACGAACGAAAGGAACAGTGATCGTCACACTGAAGTCTCTTCGCTACAACAGGACAATAAGTATAACTGCCCACATCTTGTCCACTCCATTCAATATTCTACCATCTTTCACCTGTTGTGATGGTCAATATTGGCCACATCTCGAAAAACTTAAACTCGCTGATCCAGATTTCCTCACACCTCGACCAATCGACATGATATTAGGTGCTGATGTCTACGGCTCTGTCATCCTTCCTCAACAACGAAGAGGATCTCAAGATACAACTCCAACGGCACTACTGTCAATATTAGGATGGTTGATCCTAGGTCCTGTAAGTCCACTTCAACAAGTCTCCTCAACTCAGCGTCCAGTTTGCCATGCAACTCAAGACTCTGACCTTCATCGCCTTCTCGCAAAGTTCTGGGAACAAGAAGAAGTCCAGCCCAGTTCGTCCACGTCACTCACCCCTGATGAACAAGAATGTGAAGATCACTTCAAGTCCACTCACACTCGGCTTTCTTCCGGAAAGTACATGGTAAGACTCCCTTTAAACTCTGATTCCAGCCTGTTGGGATCCTCCAGACAGCGTGCTTTTCGTTGTCTCCAAAGTCTACTTCGAAAATTCGACAAAGACCAGGAGTACGGCCATCTCTACACTCAATTCCTGAGTGAATACGAACACCTCAACCATATGAAGAAAGCCTCATCTCAAAATGTACAATCAAGGTATTTCCTGCCACATCATGGGGTCCTAAAACCAGACAGCTCAACTACTAAATTGAGAGTAGTTTTCAACGGTTCCAGTCCAACTTCATCAGGCCACTCACTGAACGACATCATGCACACTGGTGCCAAATTACAGTTGGACGTCACTGACGTTTTACATTGGGTACGTCGATTTAAATTTGTGTTTTCCACAGACATCACGAAGATGTATAGGCAAATCCAGGTCCATCCTGATGATTGGGATTTCCAAAGTATCCCCTGGTTGGATTCTGAAAACAAGATCTCGACGTACCACCTCACAACTGTCACCTACGGAACCAAGTCAGCTCCATTTCTAGCAATTCGTGTTCTACTCCAACTCATTGAAGATGAAGGCCACAAGTATCCACTCGCCATTCGACCACTCACCAAAGGCCGTTATGTTGACGACATATACGGCGGAGCTGACACTCAAGAAGAACTCACAAAAATCGCACAGGACTTGAAACATCTCTGCATGGCGGGCGGCCTCCCATTAGCAAAATGGCAATCCAACACTCCAGGTGCACTCAAGATGGTTACTGAGGAAGAAATGATACCATCTCCACTCAACTTCGACGACTGTCCTACTTCAACCAAAATCTTGGGCCTACTCTGGCACCCTCAAGATGACTACTTCTCCTTCAAGATCAACTCTGAATCTACTGGGTCGGTAATATCAAAACGTACAATTCTCTCTAATATTGCACAACTCTTCGATCCACTTGGTTTTGTTTCCCCTGTCACGATCAGGGCCAAAATGTTGTTGCAGGAACTTTGGCTCCAGAAACTGTCATGGGACGAACCGCTGCCATTTCATCTCTCACAGAAATGGTGTGACATCAGAGAAGATCTCAAAGCATTGGCCAATGTTAGAGTACCACGCTGGGTTGGAACTCTAGAACACTCAATCGTAGAACTTCATGGCTTCTCTGATGCATCTCAGCTGGCAATGTCCGCTGTGGTGTACCTCGTTGCCCACTCACCGTCCACAGGATCCAAAGTCACCCTATTGTCTTCCAAGACCAAAGTAACGCCTCTGAAACCACTCACAGTCCCGAGACTAGAACTTACTGCTTCTGTCATATTGGCCAAACTCGCTCATTATACACTCAATATTCTAGATATGCACGTGCACTCAACGACTTTGTGGACGGATTCAACAGTATCACTCTCGTGGATCAACTCTCACCCCGCTCGCTGGAAAGACTTTGTCCGAAACAGGGTAGAGCTCATTCAACAACTGACTCCAAATGCAAAATGGAGGTTTGTCCCCGGAAAAGAAAATCCAGCGGATTGTGCAACTCGCGGGTTACTCTCAACTCAACTACTGAACAACTCGCTGTGGTGGACGGGACCACCATGGCTCTCCAAGTCAGCAGATTCCTGGCCAACACGTCAGCCGGCTTCGACAGTCGACCCCGAATCTGAAGCAAAGCCCAATCAGAATCTTCTCGTGGCCACAACTCGAGATTACCCATGGGACCTCATATACAGGTATTCGTCTCTTTCTAGACTACTCAGAATCACTTCTATCTGTTTAAGAGTCCTCGCCCGACTTAGATACCACTGTGACCTAACCATGTCTACTCCTCTCTCTTCAACTGACTTGGAGAAAGCACGTCTCTTTTGGCTCAAGAGCACTCAGGAGGTATATTTTCCTCAAGAACTCAAGGCTCTTCAATCTAGCACACCTCTATCGTCATCTCATGCGTTCAGTAGACTCACAGCATTTCTCGACCACGATGGTGTTATTCGTGTAGGCGGACGAATCACCAACGCTCATTTAGACCCAGATAGTACTCATCCTGCAATACTCCCTCGTACATCTCAGTTCACCTCACTCGTCATCAAGGCAGCTCACCTCCGCGCTCTGCATGGAGGTACCCAGCTTACACTATCCACCATTCGTCAGCAGTATTGGATCATTGGAGGAAGAGCCCCAGTGAAGTCCCACATACTGAAGTGTGTGATATGTGCAAGACAACGTGGTATACGAGCTCAACAACTCATGGGCCAACTCCCAGAGCCACGACTCAAGCCATCTCGACCATTTTTCCATACTGGTATCGACTACGCTGGCCCACTCACAATCAAAACCTGGAAAGGAAGAGGAGCCAAAACACACAAAGGTTGGGTCTGTGTGTTTGTATGCTTCGCCACCTCAGCAGTCCACCTCGAAGCAGTAAGTGACTATTCCACTGAATCTTTCATCGCTGCCTACAGGCGATTCTCATCTCGTCGAGGAATATGTCACACGATCTACTCAGACTGCGGTACCAACTTCATCGGTGCAGATGTGCATCTCAAGAATCTCTTCACTCAGGCCTCATCAGAAAATCGGATCATCGCAGACCTACTCATGAACGAAGGTACAAATTGGTGCTTCAATCCTCCAGCAGCGCCTCATATGGGTGGAAAATGGGAAGCAGCCGTCAAGTCCTTCAAGTACCATCTCGCAAGAACTACAAAAGACCACATCTTCACACTGGAAGAATTAATGACGCTTCTCGCTCAGATTGAAGCGATTCTCAATTCAAGACCACTCGAACCACTCAGCGATGATCCTGAAGACTGCACCGCACTCACTCCTGGCCACTTCTTGATAGGCAGCCCTCTCAATATGATACCAGAACCATCTCTGCAAGGCATCTCCACATCTCGATTGTCAAGATGGCAATTCATTCAAGAACGAACTCAACAATTTTGGTCAAATTGGTCCACTCAATTTCTACAACGACATCTCTCCATCTCAAAGTGGCATCATCCATCCAACGAAGTCAAAGTTGGATCCTTGGTACTACTCACGGACGAACGACTTCCTCCATGCAAATGGCCATTAGGGCGAGTAATGGCTGTACATCCAGGTGCAGACGGATTAGTCAGGGTCGTCACCGTCAAGACGTCCACGTCCATCTTCAAAAGACCTATCTCGAAGCTAGTCATCCTACCTTCAACTCTGCAAGCGAATCGACACAAGAACATCTCAAAGTCAACTCATCTTAATAGCCAACTCTGTTTGCTATGGCGGGCGGAATGTTGAAAATTGAAGGCCCATAATTCAACTTTCATCTAGTGAAAATAGGACACTCAGTATACGGAAAATATGGGTACTGAAAAGACATCAGGTACGTCACTCAAGAGCGTTCGATGTCCGTTTACGACCGGTTCATCAGAGCGCATCTCGCTGATTTCATCCCCCCTATAGCTGCGCGAGCGGCATTTTCCGGATTCATTTTCCAATAAATCAATCGAAGATCATCTCTATACTCGATAACACAATGTTATTATTCTGACCATCTCAATTTCATGAAATGTAATTCTAGATTCACTTCGAACATCTCAATTTAGTTCAACTCGTTTAATTCTGGTGCAAATTCAGTGTTTATTCTAAGGTAATGTGATTTGAATCTTATTGAATAAATTATATCGTTGTTTTCTCGACCAGTCATGCCCATATTCATGTGTTCTCATTTTTAGATATGAAATCTATTTACTGAATTGCAATAATCGGTCATCTCAAATTTTAATATTGCCATCTCGATTCACCTCGTTTATTTGCACACTCCCCAATATATATTTTCTAATATTTTTGGCAATTCAGTAGTATTTTTCGATCTTTGTATATTTACATATGGAACATCTCTTTGCACCAGAATTGAACTCATTTTAGCCTGCTCTGTACTCTGAATTGATAATTTGATTGTTAATTTGTTACATCTCTAGTTCATTTCATATTTTTCTTTGATTTATATGAATTTTAGCCCACTCTATAATGTTAACCTCAATAAGACCATGTGCTAATACTGTTCTCGAGTTTCAGATACATTTATGCCCTCGTAACTTCAGGGAGGACCCTGGAGTGGGCCAACTGGACCAGGTGGTAGGATTTTCAGACTACTCGTTGGAGGATTTCCAGTTTTCAATTCAGTTGCCACGTCTGGCCAGCTGCCTCGCTCCATGGGTTCGATCCTGACAGGCCATCTCTTCGTTTGGTATAAGATTTCAATTATTACTTGTAATCTCTTACATTCAATCATTCAATCATGTATTCTCATTCACTCGTTCATTTATTTTCACTCACTCGCTCGAGAACATGTATTGCATTTCACTCACCGTTCGACTCAGATCTCTTTTATACAAGTATACTCGGTACATCTCTAAGTTTATCAGTTCAGTTTCCTATTTTTCTGATAGAATAGAACTGCTCGTGCTTATTTTCCTAAGCACTCTGTCACTGTAAATGTTAACTTGATTGATAGACATGTACACTTCATTCATACATTATGATCACACTCTGAATTCTTTATTTTCTTACAACTCGAGACTTCTCGTTATAGTTTATTATAAAAACCTTCTGTTTTTCTGGTTAAATCGAAACACTCACTTTAAATAATTCTATTGAAAAGTTGATCACTGTAAACGTTGTGTTGAACAATAAGCTAAGTCCATCTCATGATTCATCGCTTTTCTTATTTGAACACTCTGAATCATTTCACACTCTTAAATATTTGAATAATGTTTAATTATGAATTATTTTCATTTATAATGTATATTTTTAGAACACTCATCACTAATATTTAATTCATAAAAGAACTTGCACCATCTCATAACGAACTCTCATTTTATAATGATCTTTCAACACTCTCTCATCTCATTTGTTTGTGAATAATATATCTCAGATTTAGATGCTGTTAATATTTATAGTAGAATTTATTGTATTATTGACTTCATGCGAGTGTATTATTCACGATGTTTGTATATAATGTAAATAAATATTTTACACTTCCATCTCTAACTCAATTATCTGGTAACAGTCCACAACTAGTAATTAGCCAAAGTCAGTACACCTCGATTTTGAACAATGTCATAATACAAAATTCTTCATATATTAAATAAATTCAATCGTTAAGTTTTGTTTCTGTCTTGATATATACATATTACAATTTTCCCAATCCATTAAGTTTGCAGGTAATCGTATGTGATAATTGGAAACATTTTCATGTTCAAATTGCCATACCATTTAATTTTCAGGTTATTTTTATATTTTTTTATTGCTATGATGAAAGCACAGAAAACTTTTAGTTACTTTTTTGTAACTAGAAATAAAGCTGCGACTGGACTTCCAAGGCTTGCTCTGATGTCAATAATTCTTGGATGGACTATAGTATCGTTTTTGATACCACAAAGTTCATACTGCGAATGAACTTCGTCGGAAACAAAGAAGACCCAGAGCTCTATGACGTTTAACTACTTTCTCTGTAGACTTACCCAGAGTTCAAAAAATCTTTTACCTGTTGTTAAATATTTTGTTAGAAATGAGTATTGATTTGTAATCTCACTGTATATTATTTTGATGTATGTTGCCATGTAAACGAGATCATTGATAGTTCCGACGAACAAAGAGCTTTCAACTAGAATTCGATAATATTCGTATAAAAGAGAAGAAATATAGACAGAACAGATAACACCTGTTCAAGACATTTTCTGTTACTTGTCTAGCACCGACCTTTAGTTCACCACCCTATCTCAGTTCACCTCATATTCTTCCCCACGCCGGAACCCGTTGGTTTCGTTTTCATACAGTGAATTCGTCCCGTGAGATAAGGACTCTAGTCATTACAATATACAAGGCAGAAAACCAGCAGATACATATCATAAATCTCTTTAACTCAGTGTTTACTTTGTGGTATTTGGTTCTATCTCGTACATACTTTTCTTTAGTTCTCGTGGTGATAAGAATTGGTACAGCAGTCCATTCTTCTCTCCAAGAAAGCTCTTGTATAATTAACGATCGTACTGCTGGTTCTTTCGTAGAAAAACTTCTACACAGCTAAACTTAGGATTAATTGACGATACTCACTAATAGACGGTCTGAATATGACAACAGGCATTTCTCTCCCGTTTTTGGCTATAACATTTTCAGCTACTGCTTTTGTGAATGCGTAAGTGTTTGGCCATTCTCCTATAATCCTGTAAAAAATACAATAGGGCTGTAATTGGTTGATGCTTTCAGAATGTCTCTTTATTGTTATTTGTTAGATAAACAGGTCTGTAATGTAATAAAATATGCGAACAATCGGTTTTCTAATGTACCTGGACTCTGGAGGCTTCATTTGAGTCAGCTAGAGATGGCTCATAATTTTTATACAGAGTGGATAAGCCGAAAATAATGAATTAATTATCACCGTACATATAGGGTGTGTTTTTTAGAGTGATAGAACTTTAATTTGAAATGAAACACATTTAAATTAAGATTGAAGTAATTTTTTTTGAAAGATATATGACACTTATTTTTTTTTATTTTGGCATATAATAATAATAATTTTTGGCATACGTCCTCCGAGGACCACTATTCCGTGTTTACTCTAGTCATGGTGCATATTCCTCAATCAAAACTTATTCAATATTTCTCCTGGTATGGAAGTTATAGCGTAGCCGACTCATAAATTCAAGCAAAAATACTATAAAACCACTTGAGAAAATATATGGTTCATATTTTTGAAAGAATCAATCATTTAAAAAAATAAAAGTATTATAATTATGTTTTTTCAATAAAAAGCGTCGTTTTCGAGTTATTCCTAATTGTTTACGATGAAATAATCTGGATGCTTCCCTGAATGAAATATCATCGATTATTTCATTCACACATGGCTCCGCCAATGAAAAGTCCCGAATACAGTCACACGATATGCAATATTATCGACTATTTAGGTTAACAAAGAAATATCAGCGGCTATTTTAAAGTGTCAAAATTTGGCATAACATTCATTCAGAATTGAAAATGTACGGAGGGTCCCGAGTTCAAAACTTGGTTGGGATAGCAATTTTTTAGCAAAATAATTATAAATAAGTCCGACCGCTCGGTCTAAAATACAAAAGACCGCGGATTCGAGCGTTCGGGGCGTGTTCATGAAATAATCTTCCTGAATATCACTCGACTTTGACAGAAAGCGACTATTATTTTCTTTAATTCATCTCGAGCAACTTGTATCTCGACAATTTGATAAGACCATATGAACATTAATAATCTGAATAACTCCCGAGAGCTTCAGCTCGAGGGAGTTATTCTTTGATTATTAATGTTCATATGGTCGAATACAAGACGCTCTCGATAGAATTAGGTCGAAAATAATAGTCGGCTATTTGTCATAGTCTCGGGATATTACCTCCGAATATTACTTTTTCTCTGGTCTCTCAACAGGTTAATAATGATGTCTGAATGTTTATCAACTTCGTAAAGACTAAAGTCTATATGATGGAAAAACGTTCGATGTAGAGACAAGGGCGTCGCCAGCCTTTGAGCTAGGGGGGGGGGGCAATTGAGCTAGGGGGGGGCAAAAAACAATCAGAATAGGAAAAATGAACTGATTTTCGTATATTATGCTATTATTTCATAAGTTTTTAAGGGATTTTTGAGCTCTAGGGGGGGGGCAACTGCCCCTCCCTGCCCCCCCCTGGCGACGCCCCTGTGTAGAGATATGTAATGATGAAATCCCACAAATGTGGGAGATAAAATTGAATTTTAAGAAGCATGAAATTATACATTTTATACGCACAGTTTCTATAAAAAATTAATTGTTACTGGTCATTCAGGAAAATTACAATCTAAACAATATGCTCTTGGAATTTTAACTTGACACTACACGGTTATTATTACATAAATTCAATGAAAGCTTTCACAAAATCATCACATGTTTGCATTGTTCTCTCTTATAAACCTATGGATGGAATTCACCTATAAAAATAATTCACTTACTCTTCTGTCATACTACATAGTAATTTCTCTGGTACGTTGTCTGCTATTTTTATCAAGTCTTCGTATTCAATGGGAGGTGCATAGATCTTTTCTTCGATGAGCGGCTGTACGCAATTCGTGTAGGCTGTTGAAACGTGCATGAAACATTTCAGTCCCTTCATCTGTTTGGCTAGTTCGATGAGGAATAGTGGAGCTTTTACGTTTATCGTTACGGCAGTTTTTAGTTTCTCGTCGAATCTCACTGTAGCGGCAGCGTGGAATATCAAATTGACCTGAAAACAAAAACAACAATGAAAAATAAGCCATAGAAAAATGAAACATAAAACCATAAGGAAATTAATCTGTGCAATAAGAAAAAGGATAATAAAAATTTGTTATGAAATAGTCAATAAGAAAGCATAAATTTCGTGCCTGAATATCCTGCGAACTGCTTCTTCAGTGTTTGGAGGTAGTACGGTTGCAAAGCGGAGACGAAAAAGTGCTATTCGGGGAATAGCGCAGTGGAATTATTGAAATCGGAAGAAGAGTAGCTGGAGAAGCCTTAGACGGAAAGGTGCTCTGTTGACTCGGGATTCGGTTTTTAGAAAGGTTAAAGAAGTTACTCAGATTTTTTGAGTACAGTCTCAAGCGGAGACGGAAAAGGGCTATTCGGGGAATAGCGGTGCATGGTATTGAATCAGGAGTCAAAGGTGAAGTGTTTTTGTTGTTTTTTTTTAGATATTTTCATCATTCTTAGGATAACCTGCCACAAGGAGAAAGGTCTGCTAATTTTGCGTATGCTTCGCTTATTTGAGTATTGTTAGAAAGCTGCATGTAACGCCAAAACCGTTGGAGTCCAGAGTCCTGAACTCTCCCTAAGTTTTCGGTACTTTGAGTTATGTTATTTTGATAAACCCCCAAGGTTTCGGTTTTATGTTGTTTTGATAATTTGAGTTTGATTTGAATATTTGAACTTTATTTGACCATTTGATTGATATTGATAAATTGGCCAGAAATTTTGATAATTCACTCTTTTGAGGTGAGTGAAATACATATTGTGTGTAAAACCGTTTATTTTATTTTAGTCTTAATATAGGTACAGTAGTGTTTCATTCACCGCCGTTCTCCATGGAGAATATCAATCAAACTCATTTTCGCATAATCTTCTAATTCTAATGAAAACTGTTTTTACAATAAAAAAAACCAAAACTATTTTTTACAAAATTCATGAATTTTTTCTGGAATTCTTCCCATCATGCTTCTTATAGTGTTCTCAGTCACTTACTGGGATGATGTCTTCCACTTTTGCTTGAATTCCGCTAATGTTTTCGTTGATTTCTTAGTCTTCTCCAATTCTTTTTTCACCAGGGCCCAATATCTTTCGATTGGCCTGAGTTCTGGGCAATTTGGCGGATTGGCCTTTTTGGGGACAAAAACCACCTCATTAGCTTCGTACCATTCCTTAGTGGCCTTGCTGTAGTGGCACGAAGCTAAATCTGGCCTAAAGATTGTTGACACATCGTGCTCACGTAAAAATGGTAAAAGTCGCTTCTTCAAGCATTCCCCGATGTACCTATATCTTCGAGTCAACAGAGCCTTGGCCAACGAAAAATTTGCTCATTTTCCCACAAGTTCAAATTGCAAAATTTTTCAAGAAATCTTTTATTACTTCTTTGCTCTTGATTTCGCTTCTTGTTTCTTCACAGGGTTCCTGTCTGGCACTTCCTGCACTTTGTATGTTCTAAGCCCACAACTCGACTTGATTTTCTGAACGGTTGACTGCGAACAGCCCACTATTTGGGCCACTATCTGTCCTGAAAGGTTAGAATTCTTCTGAAAAAGGCTGATGGCTTTCTTCACTTTTTTTGGGCTATGAAACCCCTTTTTCCTCCCGGTTCCTTCCTTGCGGTTAATTGTAAGATCTTATTTGAAGCGCTTAACAACTCTTGATACCGTTTCCGGACGAACGCGAGCCTCTTTTGCGATTCTTTTCAAGCTCCATTTTTGATTATTTTGAAAAAGTTTTACCATAAATTCTCGTGTTTTTACTTCGCTTGACATTTTGCGACAGAGAATTTGAATATCCACGAAGTTCTACATGTTTCTGACGTTCATAACAAAGCTAACTATGATCAAATTTTGATTTTTTCTCAATTGGTTCAAGAGATATAGACGTTTTTGTTTTTTTTTTTTTTTTAATTAAAATTCATGTGTCTCGACTGCTCAGGCCATTGACACGGATACAGTTTATTTTCACAAAATTAAATTAACAAACTATAAATTTTCAAATTTGACTATATAGATGAATAGACTTAAGGAAGTTCATCAAGTTTTTGAAATTTCTGGAGTTTTGGAGAATCTCTTTTAAGGTCAGCTCAATTTTGTTGTTTCTCCTGTCATTAACATATTCCTGGCACTCCACCAGAAAGTGAGGGATGGTCAAGGGGCTGTTACAGTGGTGGCATGTTGGAGGGTCTTCGTTGCTCATAAGATAGCCATGGGTAAGTCGACAGTGACCAATTCGAAGCCGTCTGACTATGTTTTGCTCCCTCCTGGTCATTGGAGGTAACTGAATGGGATCCCTTATGGAGTCCTGTATGTTTCGTAGTTTTCCTCTAGACGTTTTTGTGATAGCGAATTTATTCTCGTTCAGTCCTTATGTCATCGACTCAAAGTAGATTCGGCAGTGCCGAATAAAAATCAATGAGGTAGAAAAATAAGGTCTCTTTGATCTGGGTTCGTGCATGGATAAATTGTAAATAAACAGTGAACTTTAAAATAATGTAATGGATAGGTACTTGGTACTTCAATGTAAGCTTTAGGCTTACGGAGTGCGCGTCGAAAATATTGAACAATTTCATTTTCTCAGAAGAAAAATATTTGGGAACAAAATCCTGAAACAGATCAATTTTTGTTTCACTGTTACCAAATTTTTATGCATTTTTGAAGGATTTCTGTTGCACCCTGTGCCATTCCCAGCAACCCTCTAAATTTTTTGAATAGGGGAAGTGGGTCATGTGGTACTTTTTTGACAAGGTCTTTGTATTTTCTTTACAGGCGTGTAGAAATTTTCAAGAAAAATATATTTTTTTGAAAAATTAGTTCAATGATGTTTTCAGTATGTGCACTTTGTCATGGCTCATTTACTTTGAGACTATGGTACCTGATGAAATTTGTCACCGAATGAAAGTCGACCATTACAGTTTTGTTCATGTACAACTTACAACTTCTTTCAACCCCCTCACGTGAACAATTAAAATGAGTGAAACACTGCGCTGCTGTTACGATCTTAAGTAGGTACGAGTACGTTATTAGTACGTTTCTACTGAAGTTGAAAATTTTCCATAAAATGTTTCAATTCACAGAAAGAGCCATGACAAAGTGCACATACTAAAAACCTCTTTGAACTTTCCTTATTCAAAAAATTTAGAGGGTTGATGAGGATGGCACAGGGTGCAACAATTATCCTTCAAAAATGCATAAAATATTTGTTTTAAGTGAAACAAAAATGGACCTGTTTCAGGATTTTGTTGACAAATATTTTTCTTCTGAGAAAATTAATTTGTTTCATAATTTTGACACGCACTGCATAAGCCTAAAGCTTACGTTTAAGTATCCACTACATTATTTTAGAGTTCACTGTTTGTTTACAATTTATCCATGCATGAAAATGTGATAATTTATGTATTAAATCAAAGAAAATGAATTAATTTCAAATCAGCCCTCAGCTCAAAAAAATAGAACTATTATTTTAGAACTTCTATATCAATAATTGATCAACTACTTAGAAGGATTCTTCATGTTCGTGAACCTTTGGAAAAACTGGCTTTGACTCTGAAGTATGTAAGTCATAACTCAACTTCCTCTAGTCGCGGAAAATCCTCTGTAGGCCAAAAAATACTGAAACATGTTGTCATTTGATATACCTTGAATCGCCATTAACTTCAGCAACCATCCAAAGACTCATGATTAGCTTTTGCAAGGGAATTGAATGTTACTTACTAATTCAAAAAAATTATAGACATTTAGTCAAACTGACAAAGGCCTCGGTCCAAGGAAACAGTACCCAAAAAATAATTCCGACGAGGATGGGATTCGAACCCACGCGGGCAGAGCCCATTGGATTAGCAGTCCAACGCCTTAACCACTCGGCCACCTCGTCATGTGGAGTCCCCAAGGATCTATTCATGTCCCGCCTTATTTTTGGAAATAATTCACTCTATCCAGCGATGGATTTCACCTGTTTCTGTTTGGCCAGTCATACAGGAAAATCAATTCAATATACAGGGTGGGTCACGAGGAACTATACATATTCCTATCACGTTAGAGACTATTCAGGTGATGAACAGGAGACGGCAATTTTAACTTTCAAATTCACCTGAGGACCCCTTATACGTGGTGGGGAATATATGCAGTTCCTCGTGACTTTGATGAATGGCTAAGTTTACCTTTTGCACCAGAGTTTGGATGTCCTGGTCATTCATCCCCATCTGAGGAAGACATAAATCGCCCTCTATAGGCATGACCTTGTGCCTGAACTTTGGGTTAATCTTCTTCAGCTCACTGAACACCACGTCCTCGAATAGTTCGTCAACTCGGGTTTCCAAGTTCTTGCCCTTCTTGTTTCTGACCATGAGGTAGACTGTGGAGATGTCTGGACAAGACCTCAGCAGCTTCTCCAGCAATAAGCGTCCGAGAAAGCCAGTGCCACCTGTTATGAAGATATTGGTGTTCTTGTAGAAGGACTGGATAGGGGTGGACTGTAGGTCTTTGTTGATGGCGTTTTGGACATCCATGACTGCCAGAGCTGGAAAATGAGATGAAATGTTGAAAAAAAAATGGGATCAAAACGAAAAACTTGAATAAACAGTGAAGAGAAAACTTCTTTTCAAGTCTTATTGCACAGGAAAATGAAGTGTCCGAAGTTTTTTAATTTGCTCTTGCGTTTTTGTTAATTTTTCAATAAAAACTACTTTAAATTTTTTGAACAAATTCAGTATCACTACACATACACGGGGAGACAGAGTTTTTTATCTGATCTCGTGTATCATACGCAGAATTGTATGGTACCCCATTTACATTTCCTCTGCTAACACTTAGATTTGGAGCGAGAAACAGATTCCTTTTGTACAATCTGTTCCTTGTTGCCATTTCTTCACACGTGTCTTATGCCATATATTGTTTGATTTAAGAAAAAATATGTACTGCTCTCTGTCAGAAGAATATATATGGGTATTTATTTTGATATTCATTAATGCCATTGTTTCAGAGAAATGATCGGATGTTCATTTCATTATAAAGAGAAAATAACATTAGCCAAATGACCACCACGACCACGACTACAGAACCATATCCTTTTCATGAAATTTTCCATAACTAAATCGCAAAGTGGCTGCCCTATGTCCTCAATAGTCTCACGAATTCCAGCTTTGAGATCCTGAATCGACTCTGGGCTCTTGGCGTAGACCTTCTCATTCAAATGGACTCAAATCCATTCACCGTAACTGATGCTTCAGCCTCATTCTCGAAAAAGTAAGTCCCAATAATCCGGCCGGACCATAAATCGCTCCAAACATTCACACGTTGAGGATAGAGAAGCCTTTCAACAATAATTCTTGGGTTTTCGAGCCCCATAGGCTCCAAATTTGCTAGTTGACGAAGCCACAGAGGTGGAAATTGGCCTCACCGCTCAAGATGATTTTTCGTTAGAATTCCGAATCTTTTTCATGCATTTCAAGGACCCAATCAGTAAAGACTCGACGTTGTTGATAATCGGCCGGCTTGAGTTTTTGTGTTAACTGAACTTTATAAGCCTCAATACCCAAATCTTTATGCAAAATACGGTGAAATGACGAGGTATAGACAAACCTGGGTTTTCTTCAACACTTTCTTTCGGCTGCAGAAGCTATACGTATCTTAAGGCCGCAACGGACGACGAGCGATAATATAATATATATTATATCTCAGTTATTACACCAATATCGCTCCTTATGAAAATGAACCAAGCCCCGCGGACGACGCTATAATATACAGGTCTTTCACGAGGAACCTCACCCATACGGGAAACTACTGACCGTATTTTCATGAAATTCAGCACTTATAAGTATTTCACGATGTTGATGAAATCTAAAATATTTTCAAGGCATGAGCACCTCCGGTTTTTCCGGAAATGACGTCAACTTCCGTTTTTCAAATTAGAACACCATTTTTTTATTGCAGAAATAGATTCCTTAGAAAATTTCAAGTTATTTTGATGTAACATTTTTCAGTTTTGTTTGGAAAATTCTCTCTGAGCGGGATAATTCGAAAAAAAATCGAAAATAGAGCTCCGCTGAAACAAGAATAACTTCGAGGTTTTTGGATGGAAAATTTTCATTTTTGGGATTTTTCAAAATGTAAGATTGATGTATCCACTTTGAAAATCGAAATCGCGATTCATGATACAGGGGGTGAAAAAATCGCTTTCAAATTTAGGGATGACAAAATCGTGAAAAATCAATTTTTTCAAATTAGAACCCCATTTTTTTATGGCAGATATTGAATCTACTTTAAAAAATAATGTGAGTGTATGCATCACACCCTTGCACTAAAGTGGATATTTTCTGAGTTATTCACAAAAAACTGATTTTCGTCTTGAATTTTCAGCTATTTCTTTTCCCTTCACGCCAAAAAGATGAAATTTTCAGGAACTGTTACTTAAACCATGTTTTGGATTTTACTACCCTAATATGCAAGAGAAAAAAGTTACAGGTTGTTCCTAAATAGATGGCGAATTTGGATTCGAATTTGTATCGGAAACCTCTTTATTTCAACTAATCGGGCATCGGTTTTCTCTCCAGTGATAAATAAATAATTCCTTATGAACCATATGCAAATACTTACCATGTTTTACACTCTTTTTTTTTAATGATAGATATCATTAATTACATCTGCCAAATTCCTCTTTATTCAGTAGCATTTTGTGTTTACTATTAATTTGGTGATAATTCGGCATATTTTCGTGTGAATCCTCAAAATTCTCTCAAAGATGCCGAGATTGATCTGGGATTATCTTAATCGAGTGTTTGGAGATTATTAAAAAAACATAAAATGCACCCATATAAATTCAATAGGGTATAGCATTTGAAGGAAACTGATTTCGTCAGGAGAACAGAGTTTTGCGAAGCTATGATAATTCGATTTCAAGAGAATGAAAACTTTTTGGACTGTATAATTTGGACAGATGAATCTAAATTCACAAAGAATGGTTCTTTCAATAGGCATAACAGTCATTATTGGGATGAAGAGAACAACCACCACTTCAGACAATGGAACTTTCGAGAGACCTGGAGTTTCAATGTTTTTTGCGCCATCAAAAATAATGCAATTCTCGATGTTCACATTTATGATGGGACTTTAACTGGTAAGATAGAACACTACACATGCTTGCATTATTTAAAGAATGTTCTCCCTTAGGAGATAGATATTCTGACATATTGACTCAAATAATTGAGCCGCTAGTACAGAACCATAATGACTTATGGTATCAACAAGATGGCGCGCCTCCACACAATTCACTCAATGTGTCAAATATCCTCTACAAGCTATTTGAAGATCGATGGTTGGCGAACAATGGTCCACATCTTCGGCCACCACGTTCTCCCGATTTAACTCCTTTAGACTATTATGTTTGGGGTAGGATAAAAAATATTGTCTACTCAACTCCCCTCGCTGATAAAGAGGACTGCATAGAACGAGTCAGAAATGCGTTCAGGTTTGTTTAGATTTCTAGATTCATAGTTTTGAAACTCAATTATTTGGTTTTTAAACACTTTTGCAGATCTCTTCCTCCCGATGATATAAGAAGAGCAACGCACGAAGCATTCCTGAGACGTATAAATAAATGTCTAGAGATTAACGGTCAAAACTTTGAGCATCTTCTCTAGTTATAACTGCGAGAGTTTGCCATGGTTCTCCTAACAGTAACTTGAAGTCGGTTTCAAGAAGGGGTGAAAAATCTACAGCATGGTTCAAATAACAGTTCCTGAAAATTTCATCTTTTTGGCGTGAAGGTAAAAGAAATAGCTGAAAATTCAAGACGAAAAACAGTTTTTTGTGAATAACTCAGAAAATATCCATTTTAGGGCAAGGGTGTGATGCATACACTCACATTATTTTTTAACGTAAATTCAATATCTGCCATAAAAAAATGGGGTTCTAATTTGAAAAAATTGATTTTTCACGATTTTGTCATCCCTTACTTTGAAAGCGATTTTTTCACCCCCTGTATCATGAATCGCGATTTCGATTTTTAAAGTGGATACATCAATCTTACATCCTGAAAAATCCTAAAAATAAAAATTTTCCATCCAAAAACCTCGAAGTTATTCTTGTTTCAGCGGAGCTCTATTTTCGATTTTTTTTTCGAATTTTCCCGCTCCGAGAGAACTTTCCAACCAAAAGTGGAAAATGTTACATCAAAATAACTTGAAATTTTCTAAGAAATCTATTTCTGCAATAAAAAAATGGTGTTCTAATTTGAAAAACGGAAGTTGACGTCATTTCCGGAAAAACCGGAGGTGCTCATGCCTTGAAAATATTTTAGATTTCATCAGCATCGTGAAATACTTATAAGTGCTGAATTTCATGAAAATACGTTGAAGTTTCCCGTATAAATATGGGTGAGGTTCCTCGTGAAAGACCCTGTATATTCCGATATCAAGCCCGCAACGGACGACGAGCGATAATATAATATATATTATAGCTTTGCATTGACATATGTCATTTTAGTATAGAAAAATATCGCAATATCGGAATATATATTATTATTATGGCGTCGTCCGCGGGGCTTGGCTCATTTTCATAAGGAGCGATATTGGTGTAATATATGAGATATAATATATATTATATTATCGCTCGTCGTCCGTTGCGGGCTTTACGATATTTTGCTATGATAAAATGACATATGTCAAGGCAAAGCGATAATATAATATATATTATAGCTTTGCATTGACATATGTCATTTTAGTATGGAAAAATATGTATAGGTATATATTTTCATCCAAGCGATATATTACGATATATATATTATATTATATTATCGCTCGCCGTCCGTTGCGGGCTTGAAGGTGAGGCTTTTTTGTGACAGATGGCAGAACTCATCAAAATAAGTCATTTCACCAACAATTTTTTCTATGAATTATGCCCCTGTAGTACCCTGGGCAATGAATAGAAATTATTTAATCTTAAAAAAGAAAAATATTCAGTTTTACCATAATTCTAGAGGAAAGTTATTCAAACATGTGGGATCAATCCAAGACACATAAATTAAAATTTCGACAGGCGTTAGCTGTTAGGGACTCTGATAAACAGTTCAAGGGGTCGCGTAACCCAAGGGGAGCGTAGTCAACGGTTTTTTCTGCTTATCATCAGATTTTATGGTTTCTTAACCAAGGGTGTAGGACCACGTCGTCTCAAACGAATTTCTTTTAGAATATTCCAAGGGATCAAAGAGACAGGGGGGAGTTTGATTTAAATAGGTAAATTTGGAGGAACTAAAGGGAGATCCGACTGAGATTCGACGGGGGTTCCGAGAGAGAAAGCAGCACAGCGTGTGCATCGCGGGGAGGGAACATGCGAATACAAAATTCGTAGGAAGTACCTATATTAATTGGGAGTAAAGTTCGGTCGGTTCTTCAAAAATTTTAAAAGTAAATTAACGGTAATTTGGAATTGAATCAATTTGTTTTATTTTTGTGACTATCAGCAAGTGTGTTCGGGAGTGTTTGGTCGGGTAAGAGAGACATTTTCTATAATGAATGACTATTTGATATAGGCATACATATACCAGAAGGTACTGCGTCGCTCTCTATTTTATTAGTTTTCTGCTCTACTGTTTTTCTTTATGTTTACTGTTGGGTTTTTGAAAAGGTTGAAACATAGCAATTTTGTTTTTTTTTTGCTCAGTATGTGTAGAAGAGATATTTTGTTTGAATTAATATATTGTTGATTTTGATGACAGTTTATTTTTATTTCATCCCCTCTCAGAAAACGATTACATTTTTCATAAGACCTTGCGTTTGCTCAAGGCACGAATGCAGGTTCCGTTTCGGCTGGAAAAGTGTGTAAGCTTGAAAAGGAAAGGTTTTTTTTCTTTTTAAATTTCTTATTTGCGGGTACAGGTGTGTTTAGGAACACCCCGCAGGTACTACACCCCTGTTTCGAGAAAATGAAAATAGAATATTCTCTAGTTTTTATGTGAATCCGAAAATTTCTCAGGCCGAACCTACTCCATCGCCTGCTCCTCAGTAGATATCAACATCTCTTATTTTTGTCTTCTTATCATACATGACTCAGAATATCGATTGTGATCAGTAATCTCCGATCGTGTCCCGGTGAGGGTACGAGTGTTTTATGTCTCGAAAATGTCGCACGTTTATTGAAATAATGTACTTGTTGATATGATTTTAATTTATGGTGAATCAAAACAAAATGCCAGTTCAGCGTATAAGTTGTACAGAACAAGATTTCCGCTAAGAAATCACCCAACTTCGCGGATGTTCGTAAACCTGCTGCAGAGATATATGACGAACAGAGAAATGCAGGCCACAGTAGTATAGAGGTTTAATGCCCAAAATTTTTTAAATTGAACATTTCATGTAATAAATTTTCGGTAAAATGACCTATTTGGATGAGTTCTATCACCTGTCAAAAAAAAGCCTCACCTTAAAATACACCGTGTATTCTCGGCTGTTCTTGATCGACGTGCACGGGTTTTATTCTTCACATCACTAAAACTGGTCTCGACAGCTCAATTTTTCCAAAACATTCTGTATTGCGGTTCGACAAGGTTGTTTCTCGACGACCCAAAAATGTTCAAGTTTTACGAATCGTCAACTGGAAATTCAAAAATTGCGAGAAATTTAGAGGTTATGTTTATTCTGAAAGACAACAAGAAAATAGATATCTAAAATGAGAATATGTCACTTGAATACTTTCAGTTCACTTTTAGAATATGAATAGGAGTTAACAATGATAGTTGGGACTTGGGGAAAACGGAATATAGCGATTGAAACCTTTCATATGAAATTGTGAGGTTATGATCGAAACTATTCACATGAAGTTAAGAATGACATACGTTTCGCGACATAATACGATGTGTCGGAGAGAGACTTAATTAAAAAAATATTTTAATTATCAATATTGCCGCACAAGCGAAGATCTTGATTGTTACCAAATCCCAGCTTCAGTTTTGATTGGCTCATGGCCCATATAGGAATTATTAGATATATGGTAATAGCTCATATCCATGGAAACATTTGACAGTTCAAAAATCAGAGAACCAAGCCGTTGATCTCCGATCACCGATGATTACGATTTGTGAAATCCACCGCAAGTATCATTTAGGCGGAACAAAGTTCGCCGGGCCAGCTAGTATCTAATCTATATATATAAAAGAAAGATGTTGGTTACACCATTTATAACTCGAGATCGGATGGACTGTTTGTTATGGAAATTCATATATGGATTCGTCTACGGTCTGGTTATTATAAAATGCAATAAAACTTCGAAAAAATCGATGAAAATTTTACTTATACAGGAAATGCTTTTCCTCCTTCTGAGTAAGGCCACTAGATGTCGCTACAGTTACAGTTACGCTCCGCTGAAGTTGGACTTCATTTGATATTCTCCGCGTTAGATGGCGATATAAACAAATAGTGTGTCCAGTGACTATATTCCCTCTGTAGTCACTGTAATAGTGTGTAATTTGAGTTGCCTACAACTCAAATTACACACTATTACAGTGACAGCGCTGTTGGGCAAAACTAAAATGTCGTAGCGTAGGAGTACAGATGTCTAAAATGATGAGATTTCGTTGAGATATGAGAAAAGTTTCGTTCTTACCACTTCAGATGGCGCTATTCACACATTATGACTGATGATTATTAGTTATTTGCATAGTTTTATTTTTCCAAATAACGTAATCGTGAGGGTTCTATATTTGAAATTATCACAATTAAATGGCGATGAATTTCTTGAGGCTTTCGCGGCCATCCATTGATGTCATCTGTTCTTTTTTCGAGCATTTCGGTCGTCGTGGTTTGAAATGGTCGAAAAAAATAACATATGACATCAATTACTGTGTAATTCACATAGGGCTTATAGTACCATGAAAGGCTATTAACAGATCCCGATGCGGGTGAATATCACAGTGAATTTTTATCGAAATGTCAAGTAAATCGGATTTTGGCGATGAGTTCCAATCGTGCGATGTCCATTCTCATCTTTACTCATAATTTTTAAAATGTTTTTGAATTTGTGTTTGGGTAATAAATATATTTGCGGAAATAATTGAAACCAAAATTGCCCTTATTAGTGATTGACATATAATGACAGATTATTTTTGTGTATCTGTTCTGTGTGATAGCCATATATCTAATAACATCAATATGGATTATACCCCTGCTTTCCACAGTCTCAAAGTGAAGTCAAATCTTTGGTAACGATTGCGTTGTACGCTTGCGTCAACTGGAAATTCAAAAATTGCGAGAAATTTAGAGGTTATGTTTATTCTGAAAGACAACAAGAAAATAGATATCGAAAATGAGAATATGTCACTTAAATACTTTCAGTTCACTTTTAGAATATGAATAGTAGTTAACAATGATAGTTGGGACTTGGGGAAAACGGAATATAGCGATTGAAACCTTTCATATGAAATTGTGAGGTTATGATCGAAACTATTCACATGAAGTTAAGAATGACATACGTTTCGCGACATAATACGATGTGTCGGAGAGAGACTTAATTAAAAAAATATTTTAATTATCAATATTGCCGCACAAGCGGAGATCTTGATTGTTACCAAATCCCAGCTTCAGTTTTGATTGGCTCATGGCCCATATAGGAATTATTAGATATATGGTAATAGCTCATATCCATGGAAACATTTGACAGTTCAAAAATCAGAGAACCAAGCCGTTGATCTCCGATCACCGATGATTACGATTTGTGAAATCCACCGCAAGTATCATTTAGGCGGAACAAAGTTCGCCGGGCCAGCTAGTATCTAATCTATATATATAAAAGAAAGATGTTGGTTACACCATTTATAACTCGAGATCGGATGGAGTGTTTGTTATGAAACTTCATATATGGATTCGTCTACGGTCTGGTTATTATAAAATGCAATAAAACTTCGAAAAAATCGATGAAAATTTCACTTATACAGGAAATGCTTTTCCTCCTTTTGAGTAAGACCACTAGATGTCGCTACAATTACAGTTACGCTACCGCTTATTCCTAGATACTTGATTTCATATTCTCTCAATTAGATGGGGTGTACAGTGACTATATTACCACTATAGTCACTGTAATAGTGTGTAATTTGAGTTGCCTACAACTTTGCGCCGTTGGCCAACACCAAAAAGTCTTAGCGTAGGAGTACAGATGGCGCTATTCACACAGTAATGACTGATTATTAGTTTTTTTTTTCGAGAATTTCGGTCGTCGTTGATTGAAATGGTCGAATAAAGAACATATGACATCAATTACTGTGTAATTTGCATAGGACTTATAGAATCATGAAGGTCTATTAACAGATCCAGAAGCGCGTGAATATCACAGTGAATTTTTATCGAAATGTCAAGTATATACGATTTTGGCGATCAGTTTCGATCGTGATATGTCCATTCTCATCTTTTCTCATAATTTTTAAAATGTTTTTGAATTTCTGTTTGGGTAATAAATATATTTGCGGAAATCACTAAATCGAAAATTGCTATAATTGGTAATTGACATATTATTTTTATGTATCTGTTTTGTGTGACAGCTCATATCCATCGAAACATTTGACAGTTCAAAAATCAGAGAACCAAGCTGTTGATCTCCGATCACCGGTGATTACGATTTGTGAAATCCACCGTAAGTATCATTTAGGCGGAACAAAGTTCGCCGGGCCAGCTAGTGAATTAATAAATTCGAGCTGAGTGTCACAAAATCAGTCTCTTTTAACTAACTAGAATCATTCTCAGATTTGAATAATATTTGTTTTATTTCAATTTCCAAATGTGAATTTTTCATTCTGAGTTCATCTTCAGTTTCATTTAATTATTTGTCCTTTTCTAATCTGCAATTTAAAATAATCTATTGCAATTGTAATATTCGTATATATAACCCAAATTTTCGTTTCAGAGTAACAGCAAAGATTGGGCTTTTTATTTCCATGATATCTCAGTTCGTATGCGGCGTAGACCAACAATTTTTTTTCTTGAATTAAAGCTTAATCATTTCTCTAGAATGTGTATTACTCGCTTCTCTGTTTTTTTCGTATATTAGGAAAACTCCTGGTGAACCGTAATTTCATGAAAATCTGGACAAACGAGTTTATTTCCATGATATCCATGAATTTTCGGGATAAATGTATGAAATTTTCAGTTATATGCTAAATAATATTTAGCAGAATGTGTATTGATAAATTATAAAGTAGGAACTTTAAAGATCATATTTTTTTCCTGATATAATAATACACATTCTTCAAAATATTATTCCGAATGTAGGTATACTGAAAATTTCATTCATTTATCCCGAAAATTGACGGAGATATCATGGAAATAAAATCGTTTGTCCAGAATTGCCCCATATAAATAAGAAGCATTGTTCAGAATCCATGGGACCGTTGAACTTGAACTTTTCCCCAATGAATATGAACTCACCTTTAATTCTCTACACCCACAATTTGTTCATGACATAAAATAAGTCTTCAACAACCTTTTCAACTTACAGAAATCTTCGAATTTCATGACCTTTTCCAAAGAAAGCAATGTCGAAATGCCTAACTTAATCATCTTCGAAAATATCGACACACTGATATTATAATAACAATATATTGCACTAGCGGTGTCGAAATAGTATGAGCAAAACAATAATGAAAGCTTACAAAGACTGACAATGTCTATCGATTATTTATATATGAACCTCCGAGCAATATTGCAAAGTTTGTATTCATTTTTCGGTTCTAATTAAGCGCGTCCAATCCTCTTCGAAAAGGTTTGAGGTTTAAGATAAAAGTTAATTGAAATTATTGTGACTTTCGATACGCTATATATATCGATTTTTTGGACACGTGCTTAGAAAATTCCTGAGCATGAAATTTTTGTTGATAGTTGCCAATGTTGGGTAAAGAATTTGTCTTTGGTTGGAATGGAAGTATAGGTTCTTTCGCGGAATACATACATTTATATTTCAGCCAAAAAGTGTCCTAATAATTTTCAGAATTGAATTAGGAAAAATGAATGATTGAAGAAAAAAATAGACTGACTGCAAAAACATTTATCTAAAATGAAAGAAACAGGATGTAGAAACATAGTGATAATGCATGTTCTATGGAGATATTCCATAAAATGGATGGTGGCGCCTCTATCGGATGAGCTTTCCTACTCGCATTAAACGCCGACCTCAAGAAGCACCATGCAATGTTTTTTTCTCTACAAGAGGAATTATCCATATACATATACTTCAGTTTGAATCTGACGTGAATGCTTCAGTGTACTAAAGGCTGGGACAACTGAAAATTACAAAACAAATTGCGAAAATTAAAATAGAAATAGATTTCAGCACGACATTTCAGCATTCACGTCATATACTAACTTGCAAAGAAACTGACCTGAAAGCTGTTCAAATTTTAATTTTTTTTGGTGAAATATAGATAGTATAGCAAGAAGTGAATGACTAAAATTTTGAGAAGAAAATCGTGAAGGTTCATGTGAGAAACATTTTTGTTATTGTAGTCGTTTTTTGCAATTTTTTTTTATTTTACAACAGACCAGCTGTTCGAGGAGATCCAAATTCGATGTTAAGTTGTTTGTACGAACAGAAATCCAACTATTGTTATGAGATGTTGTCAAGCGTTGTTTGATAATGCCCAAAATCGAAGAAGAGTAGACACCGGACGTCGAAGGGGCACAAATGAAGTTCAAGATGGACGTCTTAGACTTATGGCCATTAGAGATCGATTTGCGACAACTCTGTCTTTAGCTGATGACTGGTTAGGAGAACAAGGCCATCCTGTAACTGTCCTATCGACCCCATCTTGTGCTCGCTCCGCTCACGCGTTGAAATATTTCGACCATTAATCGCTGTCATTGAAAAACTAGTTGATTAAATAACTATTTCATACCTAGAGCCCGTACATCTTTATTTTGCCACTCGATTTTCTTGGGATTGATACGTTTTTATAACTGGCACCTTTATAACATCGATATTTTCAATTTGTCACTCACTGTCTTCAAGAGAAATCTGTTTCAATATTTATGTAGGAATTACTGTGTTTTTTTTGTTTTCGAAATGTTTTGTTCGTGAAACTTCAGAGATGTTTGAGATTAAGTACACAACATTTTTCGATATTTGTTTTATTCAGTGAATCTTTGTAATTGGGTTTTCCTGTTTGGGTTCCTGTTTATGTAAATAAATAGAAGAAGAGCCAGTGACCAATTTTCATATGTCATTTCATAACCCACCAAAATTTACTTGTTTAATATTTAATTTCTGCTGGAAAATAAAAACCATTTCTGCCAGCCCATAATGGCAGGAGTAGACTACCATAAGCGCTCAAAGAGGCCAGGTTCAACTATGTGATAGTATCACACACAAAACTTTCAGGAATTGTTATTGATAACATATTAAATCTATAAAAAATAATGACAGAACTTTTTCGTCCCTCCTAAGTGTTGGCAGAACTCTTTGAAAATTCGAACAGCTGTACTTAGGTATGTCATTTCAGTACGCTTGAAATTTACAGGAAATAAAGGAAATGTGTCTAGAAAGCGAATTATAATCATGACAGAAATTTTTTACATCACGAACCATCTGCCAGAACGAGAAATATTGCCGCGCAAATGCGAGCGAAATGAGCTTATTATTCATATTTGCAAGACAGACCTAGAGCGCATATTGCCATATTGGGCATGTATTATTGTCAATTAAAGGAATAAATTAAAGGAATTGAAGGTGTTCATTTTCAACATTACAACAATTTATTTAGTAATAAACTATTCAAAAAAATATGCTCTTCCTACGCATCCTCAAAATTTGTTTCCTCAAGAATTTTTCGAATGGATTGAGGAGGTCTTGAGTATACCTGTGTGACTTACGAAACATTCAAAAAAGTGTAAAATCTCAGTCACATTAAGGGGTAAAAAATAAACCATCAGGGCATTTAAAACCCCAAAAGTTGGGTAGACTAAGAGTAGTAAAAGAGAGTATAAGACTTTCACAGTGAGCTTTAGTATTACGAGTACATAGCGAATACCCTTATCATCGGATCAGGTAAATGAAACTGAAAACAAATTCTATAATTTCACAAAAGTATTTAAGCTTCCTATTAACTTTCGAAGAATCTCGTAAATGCCGAATATGCGCTCTAGGTCTGACTTACAAATATGAATAAGCTCATTTCGCTCGCATTTGCGCCACAACATTTCTCGTTCTGGCAGATGGTTCGTGACGTGAAAAATTTCTGTCATAATTATAATTCGCTTTCTATACACATTTTCTTTATTTCCTGTCAATTTCGAGCGTACTGAAATGACATAACTAAGTACAGCTGTTCTTAATGAATTTTCAAAGAGTTCTGCCAACACTTAGGAGGGACGACAAAGTTCTGTCATTATTTTTCATAGATTCAATATTCCTGAAAGTTTTGCGTATATATGATACTATATTACTATGACATAGTTGAACCTAATTTTCTGGCCTCTTTGAGTGCTTATGGCAATCTACTCTGGCCATTATGGGCTGGCAGAAGTGGTTTTTATTTTCGAGCAGATATTGAATATTAAACAAGTAAATTTTGGTGAGTTATGAAATGAAATATGAAATATGAAAATTGGTAACTGGCTCTTGGTTTAAAATTAATAAATAGTGAAGAAAGACAACCGAACAGATAAGAATGATCAACTAGATTCAGGTTCAATGTCTTTCCTATAACGTCTTTGTTGTGTCGTTATTCTCGCGACTCGCGAGTATCACCAGTCTTCAGATAAAGTCCTTACGCATGTTCTTTACGATTCGAACATTATTTTGCGGAAACGTACATTTTTGCCAATAAATACACCTGAAGACCTCGAAGAATCGGCATCGTAAAATGCACAATAATCTTAAATCAAAGTACTTCAGGAGATTACTCTGTACCGGCGACGAACTTGGGTTGGGAAGACTATAGCAAAAGCCATGGTCGTCTGTTGGGAATCCAACGATGGCTCGTTAAAATGTATAACTTTCTCTTTCAAGTTGCACCATGAATAATTCATTTTGTTACTTCGATTTCGATGTCGGCTGGAATTCCCTGTGTAGTTTCTGTAACACAGAGTGCCGAAAACGGCCACTGGAGTTTTTGTAGATGTCAGACGAATAAACAAGTTTTTGCTCTTTTTGAGATCGTAAAGATGATTCAGCGAGAATGGCCAAATAACAGTGGAATGATATTGGTCGATTTACCATTTACCGTGTGTCAATTCAATTTGAAAACGTAGTACGAGAATATCTCACCTCAATACAAGGTGTCTCATTTGAAAGTGTCAACCCTCAATAACTCAACAACTAATCATAATTTGTGAAAACACCCAAACATGTCGATTTTTTATGACAGGGGGACATGAACTGGGATACAAAGCTTGCCCTGGAAAGGGGTTGCAACCCCATCAGGAATTTGAACAGGGAAAGCGGGTAGTTTTATAGCACAAATGTATATCCATTTATTCAAATTTCTATGAACCTGTAGTTTGTGTTCTTATACTCCATTCACTTTTATAAAGTATCCCGGGAGGCCAAGTTTTAGGTTTATCAAGTTTTTTCCCCCTGAAAAAATCGCAGGTTGGCATTTGTGAATGCATTACGTCAATTAATAAATGTCGGAGACGTTGCCGGCGTTTATTCTCCATTATTAATTATCAAGCCTGGAAACTTAGAATGCCGAAGGTAGTTTCGAAAAAGCAGAGGTAAAGTATCAGGAAGTGCTATTTAGAATTGAAATCTGCGCATTCTAAAAGAAACCCTGATAATTTGGTATCGACAGTTCATGACCAGCTATCCAACATTTTCGACGTATAAGTGAGTGAAAACCAAGGTTTAATATTTTATATGAATAGATATTCAATTTTTAGCTGCACATAAACACAATTAGGAGGATTTTAAGTGAAAGAGACGACAAAGAATTTCCTACAATTGGGGTACCCAAAAAGACACTGATTGAAGACTTTACTTTGAAGAAAGATCTGCAACGACAAATTTGGAATTATAATTTGAAAAATGAACACTTTTCGATTGATACACTACTCACTTTTGCGAAAGAGCTGCCTTTTCCAACAGAACCCTCTATGCAGTGTGAAAGACCTAACATTTGGGTTTTCTAGTATTGCAAAAATGTCGAATACCCTCCTTATAAAACTAGTACTGTATCGAAGATTTTCTACGATCAATGAGGTTCAACTGAATCAAACAAAATGAATTATATTATGGATAATATGGAAGAGGAAGTTGCTGCAAACCACCTAGATAGAAAAATAACCAATTGGGAAACTTTGGAAAAGCTTTCTCTTTATAAGGGACATAAAGCTTCTTCGTAAACCTCAGGATCTCAAAAATAATTGCTTGGTGGACCAGATATGGTCGGAAGACCTTCGTTGTCAAGGACCAAATGTGGGTTATACACTATGTCCTGATGATTTTCTATCTCCTTTTCTGTTGCAGATTTCAAGATATTTTGTCAGTGTCAATCCAAAAGAAAGATGAAATGTTGTTCCTAAAGAAGATTCTGTCCGTTATGAATATGTCAGCCTATTCTTTGAAAAAAATTACAAAATCTCTATACTTATTCAGAGGTTTTCATCTTTGTGCTCATGTATCATAGGTAAAAATATATGGCGTCCTGTTCAAATCTGTTTTCCTAATACTGTAATTGCTTTGAACATGCCATATTGTTTGATACATAAAAAAAATCTAATGCTCTTTCTCAAAAAGAAACATATACATGTAACGATGTTAGAAATTATTGTTTTGTGATGGAAAATTGTTGAAGTTTTTTTTTATTATGTATCAAAACCAATTTCTTCATAGTGTTACCGTTTTCTCAAGTTTTGTATCCAATCATTATATGCCAGTTGATATGATAATTAAATTTAAGACGTTTAACACCCACCTGGAGATTGAATATTTGAACTGACTTCGAAGTATGTCCATAAAACATATTTCCATATCTTGCTTTTGACTCGAATACTGTATGATAGATGGTTTTCATGCAGAATTTATCCAGAAATCTTGTCATTACACCCAAAGATAACAGACTGAAGCTAAGGTGCATCCCAGTTTAGAAATACGTTCTTCTTGATTCGGTTTACCTATCATTCACATAGATTCCCACGAACTTTGTAAATGGAGTTAGTTCTCTTAAGGTTTAACAGTGACACAGGTTTCGTAGTACCACTACATTTTCATACTGGAGTATTTAAAGGGGTGCAAAAAGGTATTTCAATTTCTTCTGTAGGCTTATTTTTTGGAAAGTGGGGAATTCCACTGTTCGTTTATAAGTTTTTCTGTAGGGTTATGCGAATACTTTCATTCTTTTTTTTTTCGAATGAACTATCACAAAGCAATGGACTATTCTGTCCATTATTTTTCAGTAAAATTTCAGCACTCGGTTCTTGATTTCCGTACAAGAAAATAGCATAACTGAATCTCCCAACCAGGTTTATATACGTGAAATATTTCCAGTATTTAGACGAAAAAAGTGTCTTCAACATTCGCCAGGTCTTTGGAATTATTGAATTCACATAATATTTTCTCGAATTCATTATTTTCCTAAGGTGAATAAACATTTTGATAAATACGTAATTACTACGACATAAATGTAGAAACGGCAACGTTTCTTGTTCAACTGACAGAAGAATGACCATAACCTAACATTTTCAAAATATACACGGTGAAATGTGTCAGAATTCCATGGCCAACCGGTATACTTTATAAAAGTGAATGGAGTATATGAGTGAATATTCACAATGTTACAGGGTGTTTTTTGTGGAATTATGCCAATTATGGTTCCGATAAAACTAAATGAAACAGAGATGTTCTAACTGATCGTATAATTTCTATTGAAAATAAAAATATTTTCAACAAATAGTATTAGTAAAAAGTTACCGCAAATGCTCAAATAGCTGGTTTATTGGTTCCAGTTCGGCGATCACAACGAGTAGGAAAACTATTTCGATAGAGGCGCCACCGTGCATTTTATGGAATATCTCCATAGATCTTACATTATCATTATACATTCTATGAATATTTCTCTCCTTATGAATGAAATGTACAATGGCGCTCTCTATCCGAAAATCGCTGTACTTTGAAATTAGTGAATATGTAGGTAAAAAAGGAACCTTTTCTCGATGACAGTGCAATATCGATTATTACGTCCAATTCAGATGTGTGAAGTTATCGGGTAAAATAATCACAGGCTCGATGTTCACCTCTTTATTGTATATCCAAGCTTTCGGTCACTATCGTGACCATCCTCAGGGAACTAAAATATGTTTGTTAAAATAATACCTTAAATAACAAAAATTCACGTACACAGATTTGAGGTTATGCCTCGCTACTAACAGCATCCAATGGTGGCTGACAGTGTCATAAACCTTTTCTCGATATACAGGCTGTTTCAGAATAAGGGACCGTAAATTCAGGAACTTAATCCTCAGATGATTTTATGACATAAAGTTCCAATGGACTAGGTCCCCGACGCACTGTTTCTGAGATACGGGGTGTTGAAATTAAAAAAAAAATGGTTTTATGAAATTATTTTCTACACCGTACACGATTTTTTTTGCGTTTTGGTAGGTCATGAGTACGCATTAAAACACATTTTTTCCTTTACAAAATTATGTTCAATTTTCACCAGTGGCGTCCGTACAGACTTATATCCGAATAAATTCGGTGAAAAAATTGGTATGCCAATAATTTTTCTCGAATTTTAAATTATTTTCGTAATTACCACATAATTTACAATAAGAATGGTTTCTTGAGTTTTTTACTTGCGACGAATACTTTCTGAGAAAAAAAAATAAAATGCAATTTCATCATGTGTTTGAATGCGTACTCATTTTCGTAATAAGTTTCCGTGAATTCGGCCAATTCGGGGTCTTAATCTTCACTGGTGAAAATTGAACATCATTTTGTATAGGAAAAAATGTGTCTTAATGCGTACTCATAACCTGCCGAAACTCAAAAAAAAATCGTGTACGGTGTAGAAAATCTATATCTATATATCTATATATATATCTATATAAAATACAATAAAACTTTGAAAAAATCGATGAAAATTTTACTTATACAGAAAATGATTATCCTCCCTTTGAGTAAGGCCACTAGGTGTCGCTACAGTTATTCGTAGGTACTTTATTTGATATTCTCCCCGTTAGGTGGCGATGTAAACAAATATTGTGTAATTTGAGTTGCCTCCAACTCTGTGCTGTGGAGTCAGTGTGGACCAAAACAAAAATGTCTTAGTCAAGGAGAAAAATAAGAAAATGTCTTAGCGTATTTGTATTCTGTGAAGTGGGATTAAAGTATCATAGACAAAGTACATACTTCAATTCGAATTTTCAGCTTTGAATTGGCAGGACTAAAATGGTTTCTACAGTGATCAGAGGTAATTAATCATTGGAACTATTTCTCATCCATATAATTCGATCGTGATTTATATTTGTATTCAGGTACAGCATTGAGAAAACTGTAAAGCATTCAAAGAAAAATTATATGTTCAACAATAATTAGATACCGCTTAAATAAAAAGAATTCTTTTCGTGCGAATAACAATGTTACTAAAATTTCGTATATTTTGCCTAATTTATGTCCTGCTTGAAAAAATAGCAATGATTAATTAGTTGATACAACTTTAACGATGGGTTTCACAAAGCGTAATCATCGGTGATCGGAGCTTGATATGGAATCAACTCGATTCGACAGTTTAAGATCAGAGAACCAAGCTGTTGATCTCCGATCACCGGTGATAACGATTTGTGAAATCCACCGTAAGTATCAAGTTTTATTTATTCCAAATAACGTAATCGTGGAGGTACTATATTTGACATTATCACAATTAAA
Organism: Adalia decempunctata; assembly: GCA_951802165.1. Classification (NCBI taxonomy): domain Eukaryota; kingdom Metazoa; phylum Arthropoda; class Insecta; order Coleoptera; family Coccinellidae; genus Adalia; species Adalia decempunctata. The sequence goes on from OX637703.1 coordinate 19,328,421, forward strand.
TATGGCGATGAATTTGTTGAGGCTTCCGCGGTCATCGATTGATGTCATCTGTTCTTTTTTCGAGCATTTCGGTCGTCGTGGTTTGAAATGGTCGAAAAAAGAACGTATGACATCAATTACTGTGTAATTTACATAGGGCTTATAGTACCATGAAAGGCCATTAACAGATCCAGAAGCGGGTAAATATCACAGTGAATTTTTATCGAAATGTCAAGTAAATCGGATTTAGGCGATGACTTCCAATTTCCAATCGTGAGATGTCCATTCTCATCTTTTCTCATAAGTTTTAAAATGTTTTTGAATTTCTGTTTGGGTAATAAATATATTTGTGGAAATATCTGAATCCAAAATTGCCATTATTAGTATTAGTGGTTATTTGTGAAATCCACCGTAAGCATCATTTAGGCGGAACAAAGTTCGCCGGGCCAGCTAGTAATTTTATAAAACCATTTTTTTTTTAATTTCAACACCCTGTATCCCAGAAACAGTGCGTCAGGGACCTATAGTCCATAGGAACTTCATATCATAAAATCATCTGAGGATTAAGATCCCGAATTTACGGTCTCTTATCCTGAAACAAATTGGGCCATTCTATGCCAATTCCGTATTTCAAGTTGATTTTCTGAACGAAATTATATGTAGATTCACTTTTAATCGGAAGTTGAAATAAAACAGAAGCATGAGTTGGCTTATGTTCTTCTATTTTTGAAAGAAAAAAATAAACTTTCGAAATGTTTACCCACAAAATTACAGATCTCGAAGTGAAACGCTTTTCAAATGCAACTTGAAATAAAAACACATTACACTGAATGCCCACCTTAATTTAAGTGATACGATTATAAAGTTTTCACACACAAAAAATTGTCATGTTGCATTCAACAACTTCAGAGTTGATAAGGGGGGGGGCTAAGACTTTTGACGCTGAGTGTATTTTACAGTTGTAACGATCAAGTAGGATGTACAAAAAATCTGTCGTCACCAATCAATACTTGACCTCCTATCGAGCAACGGAACCCTATTCTTCAAGATTCCTATTCGCAATCATCTCTGCAATTCAAATTAGACACAATGACAGGATCGTATCGATTTTATTCACAATAGATCGAGCCGTTAATCTATTATCACATAATTGCCGCCATTGGCACTGACAGAGTTTAAGGTCACTGTCCCTGTATCCATCGAATGTTTAAGCAGGAACAGGGTCATTGCATATGTACCTATTGTTGCAATATGGCCCGCAAACTTTTTACGAGCGATTATGATTATTATCCGTGAATGTTCGGATTTTTGAAAGTCGTTACTCTTATTATTGGTATAGGTTCAAAGAGCGTCCAATATTGTTTAATAACAGAATAATTGATGGTAACATCTTGAATCGTTAAATGGCTAATTGTTTCGATGGAAAATGTCATAAAGTTAATCGTCGTTTTGGTATTTTGAGTAAAGGTGCGTCATTACGAAGATTGAACCATTAATTTTGTGTTCTTTAATTTTGATGGTACCAGAAGGTTAACCTTCCTTGAAAATACAGCCAGCTTTATTTCCGACGAGTTTCACTTGCAATTTATCTTCTGTGTTCAATTCAATTACAACCCAAAGCGACTATATTCAAAAAGATTAAAATATCTCTTCGAAGATTCCTTGAGAGAATGGATTTATTCATCTTTGCTCTGTTTTTGATTTCTTCAGCTCTAATAAAAAGGAATAATGTTGTCCAAATCAAGTGTCTTATTAATGTTTTTTCTGAATATTTATTTAACTCATTATTTGACCCTTTTCTTTTTAAGTTTCACAGGTGAAAATTTATTTTTAGTCTGTTGTGTGATCGCATCCAAATTCAATATTCAATGAATATTATCAGGAATTTGGACCAATTGGAAAAGTGTATATTGATGTTAAAACATTAAGTAGTTTGTAAATATTAATACGAGGATGTATTGATATCTAGTTAGCCTAGACCAGTTCCATGCATAAACAAAATATTGCGATACCATATCAACGAACAATTACTTATTAGAAGTGTCAGTGTAGATTTCGATTTCGAAAAAGTAAACCAGAGTTACGCAATGAATTGAAAAAAAAGATCCACCGAAATTGTAAAAATCGAAAAATTAGAGTATCGAGCCATCATCAAGTACCTGTATTTGAAAGGGTTAAGAGGTAAGCAGATTTACGAAGATATGCTTAATACCCTTGGTGATCAATGTCCTTCGCATGCGACCGTGAAAAATTGGACTGTAAGCTCAAAAGTGGGAAATTTTCCATTGAAGATGATGACCGATCGAGAAGGCCAGTTTCTGTGTCAGTCCCCAAAAATATCGATCCAGTTCATAACATGATTTTATCAGACCGTCGAATTGGGCTAAAACGGATATCTGAAGCACTGAAGATCTCATACGAACGCGTTCATCATATAGTTCACGTCAATTGGGACATGATAAAAATTTCTGCAAAATAGATCCCCAAATGTTTGAATGTTGACCAAAAGCGTGCAAGGGTAGAAGCATCGCGTTCGATCTGTGCTCGATTTGGAAATGATGTAGACTTCTTGAACCGAATTGTTACTATGGATGAGACTTGGGTACATTTCTACGATCCAGAAACAAAGCAACAATAGATGGAATGGCGACACTCTGGTTTTCCAAGATCTAAGAAGTTTCATGTCCAAAAATCTGCTAGAAAAGTTCTTGCTTCAATTTTTTGGGATTGCCATGGAGTAATCATGATTGATTTTTTGGATAAGGGTAGAACAATAACTGGAGATTACTATTCGACATTACTGACCACTCTAGGAGAAAAAATTAAAGAGAAAAGACGCGGAAAGCTATCCAAAGGCATTTTGTTTTTACAGGACAACGCCCCAGTACACAAATCTCATGTTGCCATGCAAAAAATTCTTTATTTAGGGTTAGAATTACTCGAACACCCCCTTATTCACCAGATTTGACTCCGCCCGACTATCATCTCTTTCCTCAACTGAAAAAAGTTTAAAAGGTCGTTAATTTTCTTCCAACGAGGAGGTAATAAAAGCTGTGGAGGACTGGTTTGCAGAGGAAGAAGAAACATTTTTTTTAAGGTCTAGAGACGTTGCAGGTTTGCTGTAATGAATGTATTCAATTAAGAGGAGAATATGTTGAGTTATATAATATTTTGACATTGAAATTTTGTTTGGTTCTCTAGTAGGCTAAGAATTTTTCAATATATCCTCGTAACTTTTTCATATCCTCCTTGATATACCAAAAATATCTTCTGAAAAGGGTTTTTCATCCAATTAAAGATTAATCAACTTTACCTAACCCATTTTGCGGACACAGGTACAGAACAAAAATCTTCGATGACAGTGCTATCACAGAGCTTTAGAGAAGATGATTCCAGATTGTTGATTTTCTCAGAATGCTGTTAGGTAGCGGGCGCGCAAGATCTATGAATCTATGAATCTATGAATCGACCCATCTCAAGCCTCATTTTGTTGTTCTGTGTCTCACGCATGCGTATAGCGATAACCGGCGCGATTTGAAATTATAAACAAATATGGAGGACATTTGTTCTGGAGCTATGTTGTTATAAACGGGAAAATTGATTATTTTAAGTATTTTCCATCGATGTTGTGACGATTATGTGGAAGACTTTCAATGAATTCATGTTATATTAACCGTATAGTGTCGAGTTTATAAAATTCCCAGAGGATTTTGTTTAGATAGAAACATCGCCACAAATTATTAAGTGCCGAGTATCCTTTCATTTTTCATTAATTTCAATTTAATACGTGGTTCGTATGGACATTCATCATTCATATATTATGTATCTGTATGTTGTATTTCATCGACATTTATCTTTGATATGGACCGGTAACCATAAATTTTCAATAGAAACTGTGCATATAATTGTATAATTTCATCCTCCTTGCAGTTCAATTTTATCTCCCACATTTATGGGATTTCATTATAACATATCTCTACATCAAACGCTTTCCCATCATTTAAATTTTAGTCTCGACAAAGTTGATGAACATTCTGACAACAGCATTAACTTGTAGTGCGATTAATTTTTATATGATTCGGTGCTACTTGAAATCCAGTGAAGCATCCAGATTATTCTCGAGATTCGTGATTATTTCGTAAAATTTCATCCGATAAAATTAGGAATAACTTGAAAACGACGCGGATTAGGAATATTGTCTAAAATGTTCGATTCTTTCGATAATATGAACCGTTCATCTTTTTCAAGTGGTTCTATAGAATTTTTGCGTGAATTTATGAGTCGGTCACTCCGTAACTTTGATATATTGATTGAGTTTTGATTGAGGAATATGCACCATAAAAAGAGTGAACAACCAACCAAAATTTAGTTCATTGTTCATTTGAAATAATAGTTCCAAAGATATGAAAAAAAGTCTTCTTTTTTTCATGGATTTTCGACATCCTGTGTCTTCCAAACGAAATCGAATTTCGAAAAATGGTATGGAAAAAAAGTGTTCCGTTAGATGAGAGGAATCTACAGTTGAAATATATGTACAAGTCAATGAATCACCCTGTATTTTTGTATGATTCAATGTATGCAGTATAATATAATTATGGTTAAATAATTCTTTTTGTATTCAACAGGTTGAGTAGTGCTCGCAGCTGTCAAATCAATCGTTCATGAACCAGAATATGTCATTACAGAAATCATGTAAAGGACCCCACACTTTTTTTATGGATAATGGTGTTCCGTCAAATGTTCTAAAATTTTGGTATGATGTTGTACTCGACCTACTGATCAAAAAAGTCAATGGCCCCAACTCAATCCTATGACTAGTTTTTGAGATACAGGGCGTTGAAGTTGAGAATCCATAATTGAATGCATGCCCGATTTTGAAAGTATAAAATATGTCAGTTTCAGAGCGAGAACGATCGCAAAATGAACTATTTTACTAGATATGTTGTTGTTACATCGAAAAACCTGAAATACCCAGAATTCATACTGGGCGATCCATTATTATAGAAACTATTCACCATGAGGGTTAAGTGATCACCCCGTATTTTTGGGTTGATTTGAGGTGTTTGTTTGATTTTTTCAGAACATATCACCATGGACTTCAAAGAATACAGGGTGACTCAGTCATGAAATAAACTGTGAACCTCACGAAAATACCCAAAAACCACCTTTTTTTCATCACCCTCTATTTCAAGATCAACTCCGTTGAGGTGGGAGTTTTCTTTCACCACTATACTTGATATGAAAACATCAATCAATACGGCTGTGAGTTTTTATCCACTTCCTATGACCACATTTTTTTATGCTGGAATACGATTAGAATAACATAAATAAATAATTTTCACATTACATATTACAAAAAATCTGGTCTTAGGAAGTGGATGAAAACTCTCAGCCATATCATATCAAGTACAAGTGGTGAAAGAAAATTCCCACCTCAACGGAGTTAATCTTGGAATAGAGGGTGATGAAAAAAAAGGTGGTTTTTGGGTATTTTCGTGAGGTTCGCAGTTTATTTCATGACTGAATCACCCTGTATTCTTTAAAGTCCATGGTGATATGTTCTGAAAAAATCAAACAAACATCTTAAATCAACCCAAAAATGCAGGGTGTCCACTCAACCCTCAATGTGAATAGTTTCTATAATATCATTATTATGGGTCATTCATATGACCCAGTATAAATTCTGGGTATTTCAGGTTTTTTCGATGTAACAACAACATATCTAGAGAAATAGTTCATTTTGCGAACGTTCTCGCTCTGAAACTGGCAAATTTTATACTTTCAAAATCGGGCATGCATTCAATTATGGATAACCATGTATTCGTAACGATTTTCGGTCATATTTCTCTATATGGTTGCTCCCTGGGGATGGAATGAAATGTTTCTTGAGAAAATTTGAAGTTCATTCGATTCTGTTCCGAGATACGAGCGTAGTAAAATTGGGTAATTCTCAAATTCAACGCCCTGTATCCCAAAAACTAGTCGTAGGATTGAGTTGGGCCATGGACACTTTTGATCAGTAGGTCGAGTACAACATCATACCAAAATTTTAGAACATTTGACGGAACGCCATTTTCCATAAGAAAAGTGCGGGGTCCTTTTTCGAAAATATTTCGTCAGCATTTTATATCGTTCAGGTTGGGCACAATATTTTTCACGTAGCTTGAATACATCATGCTCCTTTTAAATGCAAAATTAAATCTAAATTGACTCTGTAGTTTCAAATTGTCGGAAAATACAAATCTCGAATGGTCTTGTTTACGGAACTCCTGGTCGAATTAGAACTTATCTGATAAAGTCAGGGCCGTATTCCGATTTGAAGCATCGTTTAATTGATCACTCAAATAGACAATTGTTATAAACTCATTATAAAAAATACCGCCGTCACAAAGGTTTCATACACCTCTAAGTTTGGTAATTTGTTCTCCAGGTACTCGGATGGACTGAAAGTACAAAAAAGTTATTGATGCCCATTTACTGACTCATGGAAATCCTTCAGTCTCATCAAAGTGGCAATATTACCAATTGACTGAAATCATCACCGGAAAAACCAGATATTCTTAATAACTCGACAAACAATTTGGATTCTTCCGCTTATATATTAGCCCAGGGACATACACTCGAGATGCAAACCTATTAAAACGCCCTCACTAACCTTGGGCATTTCGCTGATCATTCTTTTCACCTGGCGTAAAACAATCGCTGAATAGCTAAATAAATCACTGGACTAGACTTGACAGGCTTCTTCATTTTCTAATACTTTATATTCAACATACGTTTGTTTGTTTGGTATCTGATTACGCTACAATCTATCGTTCATAGCCGAGTTGGTATTCGAGAATCATTTTTGAGAATTATAATAAGTAATGTTTTTCTTAAGTGATCTATGTTTATTATGGGATATATTTTTGAAAACGTCAAGTACTGATGCAAGTTTTGCATACTCAACGGTTGCATATACAGGGTGAGTCTTTGACTTGTACATATATTTTAACTGAAAATTCTTGAGGTCAAAAGAAACCTTTTTTTTTCATTTTCCATTTTTCCGAATTCGGCTCTGTTAAAAAGATATAGCCATTTGAAAAAAAAATTGTGCTAATTACGTCCCTGAAATGATACTGTGGAATTGATTCAAAGTTCATATCTCTCGATAGAAATTGAGTTTATACATTTAGGGAATACTCAAGTACTAACCTTATTGGAATAAAAATGTTGCAAACACGATAATTTCAACAAAAATAGTTAGTTTCATCGGATTATATCTGCAACTAAAAAGCCACATTTATTCCACCAAAATAAGTTCCTTCTTCGATTTTTCTGCAGATTAGTTTGTAAACACTAATAACTTGTTCATATTTTCCTCGAAATTCCCAAACAATATCATGAAGAAAGACTTTTCATTATGATTTATTACTAAACAAACTAACCTAATCTAATTTGTATCGATTATGTGAATTTTTGCACAGAAATTTCAAGAAGGTGTTGTCAGCTTGCTGATATTTTCATTGAGGTTAAGGATTTTTTACATAGTATAAATCACGATACATTTGTGTACCGTGGTATAAATATCTATGAATTCTGCCGTTTCCATCATAAATCGACTTTGTCGCCAAATTTTACCACGCATGCGTAGAGCGAAAACCGAAGTATGTATTGGTTATCTGGACTCTGGAGGCCAACTATAAACAATAACAAACCAGAGTCTCTGAACAAACTGCAAACATTATGTGAAGTTCTGAATACATTCAGTAAATTATTGTTCTAATGTGATTATTATGTGAAGTGAATTAATATAATTTCAACCGTGTCGAGTTTATAAAATTCCAAGAGGATGTTGTTTAGATAGAAACATCGCCACAGATTATCAGGTATCGTATTATTTTTCATTAATTTCAATTCAATAAGTAGTTTGTATCGAGATTCATCATTCATATCCTAATTTTTGTATTTCGTCGACATTTAACTTCAATATGGACCGGTAACTATGAATTTTAAATAGAAACTGTGCGTATTAAATCCTCCTTGGTGTTCAATTTTATCTCCCACATTTGTGGGATTTTATCTTTAAAATATCTCGACAAAGTTGATAAATATTGTGACAACATTGTAAACTCGTTCAAAGACCAGAGAAGGAATAATATTCGATGATATTTAATTCAGAGACGCTTTCAGATTATTCTTGAAATTGATGATTTTTTCGTCAAATTTCTCCGGGTAAAATTAGAAATAACTCGAAAACGTCGCGTTTTATTGAAAAAATAGGAATACTTTTAGTTTCTTAAATGATTGATTGTTTCGAAAATATGAATCGTTTATCTTTTTAAAGTGGTTTTATGGTGTTTTAGCGTGTATTAATGAGTCGACTACCCTGTAACTTTTATACTAGTAGAGATATTGAATAGGTTTCGATTGAGGAATATGCACCATGAATAGAGTAAAAACTCAACCGAAATTCAGTTCATTCGAAATAACGGTTCCGAAGATAAAAACAAAAAAGTGTTTTTTTCATGGATTTTCGACACCCTGTATCTCCCAAACCAAACCGAATTTTGAAAAATGGTATGGGAAAAAAATGTTTCGTTTGATGAGAGGAATCTACAGTTAAAATATATGTACAAGTCAAAGACTCACCCTGTATAGGGTGTAGAAATACATTTTCCCAAACGACATTGACATTGACGAATCTTGACATTGGTGGTGCCCATGCATTCGAAAAATATGACTGGACAAATTATTATATATTGTTAGAAAAACTTGTTTACGTTTTTCTTCATTATTTTTATGGCACTGACATACGTTTCGTCCTTACTTAAAATACTTCATCAGAGTACAGGGTTACCCAAATTGCTTGATTGTGGCTGTTTCTGGTACTTCTAGGCTAGATCTGTGAAAATGTTGAAAGGAGTCCTGGGCTCGATTTTCGTGAAAACTCCATAACTGAAAGCCGTTTCAAGATATCTTCATTTGTTTTGAAGATATAACGAAATTTTGATATTTTGGCGATTTCGAAAATGTGCCATAACTTCTTCATTTTCTGAAATATCTTAAAACAGCATAAACTTTCTACAGGCACTTTTTCATTAGCAATACGACATCGTATCCAGTTTTTTAATCTCTTGTATAAAAGGGTGAAAAAAAACTTTCTTATTTTGAATACGAATGATACATTTTTTTGATCTTATAATATGCAAAAAAAATCAGCCCTTCGAAAATATATAAACGAGGATATATTTAAAAAGTCTCAGCCTACTATAGAACCAAACAAAATTTCAATGTCAAAATATTTCATTACTCAACATATTTTCCTCTTAATTGAATACCTTCATTACAGCGAACCTGCAACGTCTCTAGACCTTTCCAAAAAATATTTCTTCTTGCTCTGCAAACCAGTCCTCTACAGTTTTTATTACCTCCAAGTTGGAAGAAAATTTACGACCTTTTAAACTTTTTTTCAGTTGAGGAAAGAGATGATAGTCGGACAGAGCCAAATTTGGTGAATAATGGGGGTGTTCTAGTAATTCTAACCCTAAATCACGAATTTTTTGCATGACAACATGAGATTTGTGTACTGGGGCGTTGTCCTGTAAAACCAAAATACCTTTGGATTGCTTTCCGCGTCTTTTCTCTCCAATTTTTTCCCGTAGAGTGGTCAGTAATGTCGAATAGTGATCTCCAGTTATTGCTCTACCCTTATCCAAAAAATCAATCATGATTACTCCATGGCAATCCCAAAAAACTGAAGCAAGAACTTTTCCAGCATATTTTTTGACACGAAACTTCTTATACCCTTGCACACTTTTGGTCAGCATTCAAACATTTGGGGATCCATTTTGCTGAAATTTTTCTCATGTCCATATTGACGTGAACTATATGACGAATGCGTTCGTTTGAAATCTTCAGTGCTTCAGATATCCGTTTTAGCCCAATTCGACGGTCTGATAAAATCATGTCATGAACTGCATCGATATTTTCGGGGACTGACACAGAAACTGGCCTTCCCGACCGATCATCATCTTCAATGGAAAATTTACCTCTTTTGAAGCTTGCATTCCAATTTTTCACTGTCGCATACGAAGGACATTGATCACCAAGATTATTAAGCATATCTTCGTGAATCTGCTTACCTCATAACCCTTTTAAATACAGTTACTTGATGATGGCTCGATACTCCAATTTTTCGATTTTTACAATTTCGGGGGACATTTTTTTTTTAAATTTATTGCGTAACTCTGGTTTACTTTTTTGACGTCGAACTCTACCCTGACGCTTCTAATAAGTTATTGTTCGTTAATATGGAATCGCAATATTTTGTTTATGCATGGAACTGGTCTAGACTAACTAGATATCAATACATTTATCCATAGATAAATTATTAACATAACAACGTGAATACAAAAATGCAATGACAGAAGTTCATCCATTTATTTCTAATTCATTAGAAAATAAATACGTCATCCTCACATATCTAAAATCAGTATTTAGCTAAAAACACTCTACGCCAAAGAAAGTATTAAGCATTTAAAAACAAACAATGCAATCACTAAATACCTACATCAAAAATAATAAAAACCGAATCGATAAACATCAATTATCAGGAGTATATAAATTCACTTGTCTGAACTACCCAGAAGTTACATTCATTGATAGCATTGATAGAACATAAGGTCATAAGAGATGTTTTGATAGGAACACCTTTTAAAAACGAAGCTTCTAACAAAACAAAACGTTTTTCAGTTCCTCCTAAATAGCGTAGAATAGAAAATAAAAAGAAGTGTTCCTTTGAAAATCTGAAAAAAGGGAGATTGCTGCCTTTGCATTTGAAATTGATGACAATTATCATTGGCGAATGAGAAATGATAATGACTAAAAGAAGGTATTGTTTGAACAGGGGTCGGTTAGCATTCCGGTAATTTCTATGAACCCTAAAAATGTAATTCTTTAGTTTTCAAACATGCTTTTGGACCCCCTTTAAGCTGCCGCCCTGGGCAAAAAAACAAAAGCTTCTGATTCTTCGTACTCGTATTTAATTTCGCGCCAAATTAAATACCCTATTGTAAAAAAGAACTAAGATTTGTAACAGTGACCCTGAATCAGTTACGTAATATATTATTCTGAAATTGTAACAAAGCCGATCATTTGAATACAGCGAATTATAAAATATTAAATGGGAACCGTAAGGAAACTGCTGAGTCATTCAAATTTAAGGATTTCTCGAATTGAAATTGCAGTACAAATAGCCAATTAATCCCAATCGAAAGTGGTAAGAGCCAAATTTTGGTTAAGCAATGAAATTGCATAAAAGAATCTTAGATTAGAATTGTATTGACTCACGACATATTGAACAACTGAACTTTTTCGGGTATCTGGTCTCAAACATATGCTTGCATTCATGAAATGTACCGAGAAAAAAATTCATATTTAATGGATATTAGTATTTCAGAGGAGTCCACTTTGAACTAGCAGGACATCAACTGTCGATAGAAAAATAAATTTCAGGAAGGAATTTTTCATGGAAATACTGAACGTTAAAACCCACAAAAAAAAATGACAGACCATGAAATCCAATACCACACCTAAGGGGCAGTATCACCTTTTGAATCGTGGTAAATCTCCATTCAAAAGTGGTCTCATTACTTCACGAGTAAGCGGAGTAAGTACTCTAATTTACGATGTAGAGACTTGATTTTTTTTTAAATTGAAGTAGAAGAACGTCCCGAGGGCAAATAGTTTTAATTTTTTCGATTTGAGTAGTTTTTAAATTAAAAAAAAACAGGGTAATCGTTAGATCTGGGGTCATTGAATATGTTTTTCGTTTTTCATGAGTACAAGCTACATTTTTGAAATAATAATCATGAAAATTTTTGTGCTTCATAGAAGATTAAATTGCCGAGGGAAAACAGTTGCGATTTTTTTTTCAAAAACTGATGAATAAACGTCGGAAAAAAATTATTAAGTGTAGTTTCCAAAACGCTGAAGTTCATCCTGTTTTTTTATTGAAAAACTGATTAAATCCAAAAAATCGCAACTATTTGCCCTCGGCAATTTAATCTTCTATAAACTACAAAAATTTTCATGATGATTATTTCGAAAATATAGCTTGTACTCATGAAAAACGAAAAACAGATCAAACAACCCCAGATCTAACGATTACCCTGTTTTTTTTACTGGAGAAACTAATTAAATCGAAAAAAAGAAAACTATTTGCCCTCGGGACGTTCTTCAACTTCAAAAAAAAAATCAAGTCTCTACGTCGTAAATTAGGGTACTTACTCGTGAAATAAAGAGACCACTTTTGAATGGAGATTTACCACGATTTAAAAGGTGATACTGCCCCTTAATATCATAAAATAGATGAAACAATTCAAAATTTGTTTTGTCCTTTCGTGCTGTTGGAATCAATTCAAGCACCAATATGGTTTTTTATTAATTTCAGATTGAAAATCTTCTTGCCAGCTCCACACTTTGCACCAACATTTTCCCATTAAAATTTTTGTTTACCAATCCTTTATGCCCAGTTTGTGCCGTTTGAAGGATTTCGATATTCTTCATAGTTTTTGAGACATAAACAATAATCAGTTTCAAAAACCATCTATTGAAATTCGAGAAAAAAATATTTTGACTTGAGAATAAATCTCGAATCAAGAAGATGTAGGAATATTATTCCTCAACTGACTTCATCCGTTATTGGCGATAAATTGATCTTTGGATTTTTCAATGTTTTTCATTGGCCTATACAGAGTGAGTCTCTGACCTGTACATATATTTTAACTGTAGATTCTTGAAGCCAAAAGAACCTTTTTTCCATATTCCATTTTCCCGATTTCGGCTCTGTTAAAAAAATTTAGCCATTAGAAAAAAAAATTGGGCCAATTACCTATACAAACACCTCAAAGTTCATACTTATCGATTGGAATTGAGTTAATACATTTAGGAAATACTCAACTACTAGCCTTATTTGAATGAGAAAACGATATTTTTCAACGAAAACACTTAGTTTTGTCCGATTATATCTGCAATTGAAAAGCCATATTTCTCCCAGCAAAATAAGTTTCTTTTTCGATTATCCTCAGTATTAGTTTGTGAACACCAAAAAATTGTTCATATTTTCCTCGATATCCCAGAAATATTTTATAAAGCTCGGTTCTCATTCAATTTATGATTAATCAACCTAACCTAATCCATGTTGCGTTCAAAACAAAAATCTTCTATGAAAGGGCTATCACAAGGCTTTTGGGGAGACGATGCCAGACTGTTGAATTTTTCCATAGTCAATGGTATAACGGTGCGTCTTGTGAGGTGGCGGGTACGCAAGAAACCGTAAGATCTATGAATAGACCCATCTCAAACCTTATATTGTTGTTCTGTGAATGACGAACGACGCATGCGTATAGCGACAACCGGTGCGATCTGAAAGTGGAAACAAATATGGAGGTAATCTTTTCTAGAGCTAAGTGGCTATAAAAGGGGAAATTGATTATTTTAGGTGTTTTTGATGAGGAAGACTTTCAATGAATTAATGTAATATCAACCGTTTAGTGTCGAGATTATTGAATTCCAAGAGGATATTGCTTAGATAGAAACATCGCTACAGATTATTTAGTGATAAGTATCAGTTTATTTAACAGGCGAGCTGTGAAGTGCCTGGTGGAAATAGGTCTGCTTAAGACACAATAGACCCTAAGGTCGCATTGAACTGTAACCCCTCTCTAACTTTAACTATCCGTTGAACAGGTTTGGATTTATGATTTCGATGAAATTGGAAAATATTGAAAAAGCACTCTGTATAACAGAAACGAGAGGCTATTGCATGCTCGTAAGTTTAGCCATGTGCACTCTCTCACCGGACACCCTTTCTTTGCTATCCTTTTTTCTACAGAAGAGTGATGATTTTGAACACTTGTGCGATGAAATTGACAGAGAAAAGTTGAGCAACGGATGAAAAGGAACAACTTCCGTGCAATACAATAAATACAGGAAAGGAAAGAATAGCTTCTACGTGACGATGTTAAATTGATTAATGACCTCTTCTTTAATTGTTTGATTTTCTTTGACAAATCGGTTGGACGATAATGAATGCCAAGGTTCCTCAATGTATTTATTTCATCTTATTTGTCTCGATTTTATGACATAACCAAATTGGTTGGCTAATATTTGCTTTGACATATACACGGAATTTAATGGTTGGTTGGAAGCTTTTCCTGGTCTTTATTGCTTATTTGTCCAAACTTCTAGTTCATTGAAATTGAATATTATCGCTTTGTTTTTATAGGTAACAAACCAGTGTTACAAAATTCGAAAAATATATCATTTCATTTGTAGAAATTAAAAGGCAAAGAATCCTCGCTTCAGTAGTTTTTTTTTCAATATTAGGCTCAAATATTCTTGAATATCTATGCAACTTAAAAACTTGAAGAGCGTTTATTTGTTGTCCACATAATTTCAAATAATGTCTCCAATTTTTTCATTAGAATCAGGGCTTTTTTATATGAAGTATTAAAAAACAATTAAAATAGTTTTTCAGGATAGGTAATTATCCTTCCCAGGAATAAGGCAATTTATTGATTTGGAGTACATTTATTTTAATCTATGACCCATTGATAGCAAATACAGAGTGAGTCTCTGACTTGTACATATATTTCAACTGTTGTTTCCTCTCATCAATCGAATCACTCCATGATTTCATGAAATAATCACGAATCTCAAAAATCATCTGGTTGCTTCCGTGGATTTTGAATAGCACCGAATCACAGAAAAATTAATCGCACTACAAGATAATAATGATGTCAGAATGTTTATCAACTTTGTCGAGACTAAAATTTGAATGATGGGAAAACGTTTGATGTAGAGATATATGTATCAATGAAATCCTACATTTGTGGTATATTTAATTGATACATATTTATTCTTGAAATTTTCATGAATATTCATGAAGGTGTTCGAAAGTAATGACGATTGAAAGTATTGGATAAAATACACAAATGTATCTTTTGAACGAAAATTGTTAGGACATATTACGAACACTGATTCTGCTCCCCAAAATGTCCTGCATCTGAAAGCCTGTGCAATAATTCGTAGAACATCCTGTATATGAATTTTTCCATCCTAACTGGAATTTTTCCACAACGATTAGATTTTTTGGAAATATCCATCATACGTCGAATAAAAGTTCAATAATATCGCGTTTCGCAAATATTCAACATAGTACCGAATTTATGAATTCTGAATGTTGAATTGAACAAAGCTGTATTGTTTCATAACCGATGAATTTTACATGAACATAATGTCAATATCCTAGCTAATAGGTAGATTTCGACTGACGATTGATAGATAGTGCAGTTTTGAACTACGCCAGGTCAAGATTTCCATAAGGAAGTGCTTCGTAGGTAACAATGATAATGCAAAATTGGCACATAGGTACCTTCTTGTGTTACTTTATATTTGACCAACGCTCTCCCGATTCGCTATTTATTACAATTTGTTCCATTATTTAGACGTAATATAAGAATATGTAGTTCCTCCTGAAGAGGATTCATCCATAAATCCTTATATCATTGTTCACTGAATATAACAAATCATTCAAATTGTTTGGGATATTGTCGTAAATGTACAGGTTGCTGCAACATTATCGCGGAATTTCAAATCTCTAGTCAGAAAACGGATGAGAATCTATTTTTTATGATGTTTTATTGCACGAGTAGGTACGACAAAATGAAAATATTTTCGATGTTGATTTTTTCTGGATGTGCCCCAAATGGCGAAATGTATTCTTTGGGTGTTTTGTGGTTTCTGAAGTAAATGTAATTGACATTTTTTTAATATCTTTACTTCGAAAATATTGACGTGTTGGTAAATTTTCAGCATGGCAGATTGTTTTCAATATTCGTCACTCAGATTATTTGAAATCATAAAGTTGAGACGCCACTGAAATTTATTGTTGGTGGAAACATGAACATCAAACAATATATCTCACTGTATATTATTGATGTATGTTGCCATGAAAACGAGAAATGAACAAGATCATTGACAGTTCCGACGAACAATGAGCTTCCTACTAGAATTCGATAATATTCGTATAAAAGAGAAGAAATATAGACAGAAAAGTAACATTGTCCTTCGAGTCCTTCGAGAGTTTTGAATTGAATCAGAAAAGAGAAAATGTCCGCTGAAGGAAGTATTTCCAAAGTTCTCAGGTCCGGGAAGAAACTGACGACAGATGTCAAGAAGACAGAAGAAAATCCCAAGTCAAGAGAGAACTTGGAAATGGGATCCGATAAATCCAAGAAAGAAGACAGCAAGAAATCTACACCAAAGAACTCTGTAAGAATAATGATAATACAAACAGAAATCGAAGCACATGAAAAATTGGAAAAGATAGAAGAAGAAATAGAAAAAATTAAGATACAACGACTAGAAAGAATGCAGCGTAAAATAATGTTAGAATTGGAGTTGAAAAATGTTATGGTATCAGACGAATCTGAATCCTTTGAAGAAAAATCTAACATTAATTTTGATGAAGCTGACAGTCAATTCAAACATAGTCGAGTACAAAAATGGATTGATAATGTATCTTATGAAAATTTTGAAAAACACGAAGAAACGGAGATGGATGGGGATAGGAGCAAGCACAGCTCATCAAATGACGAAAATAAGAAAAATGATGAGGACCAGTCCAGACATAGCAGCTCAAAAGACAAAAATCGTGATAAGGACAAGGATAAACATTCGAGCTCTGAAAATAAGGAGAAGATAAAAAAACAGGAGAAAATAGAGGAACCAAAAGAAGATGTTTTCCAACTAAAGAGAGATCCTGATTATGCAGCAGATGACTCAGTTAACAATGATTCCATTTCCATAGTCCATGAAGATTATTTTGAATTGAGTATAAAGGAAAATGTTGATATCAAAAATGAACCTGATTCTCAAGAAGATGGGGATGATGTGAATCTCTCCCAAGCTAGCAGCTGTGATTATATCATGTCACAGATCAGTAAAAGGGAGCCAGCTTTCGTAGAAGAAAATGATGAGGGGAAGCCTGATGTTAAAGAAGAATCAGAAGAAGACATTTCCCTGTCTGCTCGTAAGTCAACCAGTAACAGAAAAATGATCGACTCTGAGGAAGATGAGGAAGACATTCCACTTTCAATGAGGAAGAAACCTAACTGGAAGAGAAGAAAAAAATATGAGTGACAATGACGAGGAAGAAGACTATGCCCCTACTGAAATAGTTAAAAAGAAGAAAAACATGAGATGGTGTACGAAAAAAGAAGAAAATGCTTGAAGAACCAGTTTCCAAATTATGTAGACTTAGTTAACACTTTTGGGGTGAAGAATGTTAAATATTTTGTTAGAAATGAGTATTGATTTGTAATCTCACTGTATATTATTGATGTATGTTGCCATGAAAACGAGAAATGAACGAGATCATTGACAGTTCCGACGAACAAAGAGCTTCCTACTAGAATTCGATAATATTCGTATAAAAGAGAAGAAATACAGACAGAAAAGTAACAATCTATGTTCTGGAAATGAGATGAACATTTTTTCCATTTCAACTTCAATATACTTTATAGAAAATCTTTGTTTGTTACCCTTTGCCATTAGCGGATCCAGACAGTTTTTCAGAGGGGGTGGGGAGTGAATTTTTCCAGAGGGGGCCATACATTTTTTCAGGGGAAGGGGTGCCATGAATTAATACAAATTTCCTACTAACATAATAGAAGTTTAGACTCAAAATTAAATTCTTATATTGAGAATATTAAGTATCGATTGAACTCACGTCCACAAAATTCATGACCTTCCATAACTTTTGAGGAGCAGTTGTATGCATTTCCTTCACCTGGAGCAAACTCTACCATATTCTGCCAGGATCTTTTCTCTTTAAAGGTATAATCCCTAGTTTTTGTCTTTTTATTTGAGTATTCACAAACACTCCTGTTTGTTTCTAAAGTACATGAAATTTTGATGAAGACTGCATGGCTTTCCTTCGCATTAGTAAGCCATTTATTGTCCTCTTCACCAAAATGAAGAATGGTGACGTGATAGTTCATTATGGAATCGAAAGAACAGCCGATTCAAAAATTGGATTATTCCAAATGAATTGAAAAAAATAACCTGGAATAATTTATGTTGGCCATTTTCTATTATCATTCTTATTGCTTATATTATCTTATTTCCTGTGAAAACGCTTGTATTGACATGTGCACGTTCGTTTTTCACATTTCACCCTTTTTCTAACATTATTCGCTGCATAAACCCGATGCAAGTGCAACTGAAGTTGATTCCGAATCATTCTAGATTGTGAATGTAGAAATCTTTCCATGATTTAAAGGTCTACATTACAAACGTTCCACATATCATAGGACGCTCAAGTAAACTAGTTCAGTCGTTCTCTTGCTTAGAAAAAGTACGACTTACAAAAAATGAGCCGTAAGGCCAGACGCAAGGCGTATGGCATTGCTACAGGGTGGTCTAATAGAACGTGCATTTCTTAAATGAATATTTAACTTGTCATACTTTTATTGCAGTAGGATAAGCAATTTAAATGGAATACCGCTCTGCATTGCTTCTTCAATTGGCAAACCTTATATGGGGTGATTGTTTAAAAGCATGACAATTTTCTGTGTGTGGTATCTTCACTATCCTATCACTCAAATGAGAACAATAAACCAGCAAAAAATGTTTCTTGTTCGGGAGAATCTACAGGCGTATTCGAAGTTTATCAGTTTTCACGCATTCAGGAAAATAACGTATTCAAGCTACATGCTAATATTGTTCAGTAGTTCAGTGACATCTTCTGTCAAATTGACTGAATTCTTAAATGCGAATCTACTTCAGAGCGCTCTACCTGATATTAAGTTTATTTTAATAATACTTGGAGTACTTCTTTATTTGATACCTATTACAATTTACCAAGTACCTATACTCCATTCACTTTTATTTAATCACATAGGAGGTCATGGTTTCGTTTTCAGGAGTTGGTGCCCCTGATGAAAAGCACAGAACATATGATGAAAAGTCAGTGCGCGCACAGAAAATATCGTTAATGACAAAACGACGTTGCCAGTTTCTTTGTTTACATCAAAGTAAAAGTATCAAAGATATTCCACATTTTGTTAGGTTTACAAATTGTTCGCAGATTTTTGGTATTTAATCGATATTTGCAGTTGAGTTTTTCGTCGAATATCCAAGATTAACGTATGTTTATTGTTTTTAGCACCAGTTTGGAGCGTGAGGACGATTTTCAAGACCAGGATGAATGTTTACATTTCGAGGTTAAAGAGGTACATGGGAATTTCGTTGAAAAAGCTGTTATTTGGACCGATATCGCAGTAGATGGATCGGATGGAGCCTCTAAGGGTCGATTAGGATGATATTTTTCAGGTTTTCCAAGACATTTGGCGATATCTGAGCAGATTTGCAAAAGTTATGTACCTCACTAATGAGGTGGAACTTAGACCTAATTCTCCTATAAGAAACGCCTTTCAAAGGTCGAGGTGGTGAAAAATGTATTCTTTAGATGTTGTTTGAACAAACGCAGCCGAGTTTTATACCCCAACATTGATTTTAAGAAAGTTATCAACAAAATAAAATTGACATTATTCTTGATTCTTGGATCTTCTTACAATGTGGAAAAACTCTAAAAATAGAGGCAGTTTATTCAAAGAAAAAATATAATATAAGCATTCACGTTAGTACGTATAAAAATTTCCTTGATATATCGCAGCTTCGCTGCGATATTAAGATTCTTCTGAACCAACTTTTTTGACAGATTCCCTCGGGCCTGTCCACATAGTTACCAGTTTAGTATAGTATAGAATTATCAGATTGTATATTTGACAGCATTTTTTTTTGGTTAAAATAACGATCGTTTTTGTACATACGAGGTAGTTAGTTCCGCTTCGCTTATTTAATTCACTTTTAATTCATCGCAGAATATACAGGACCCTTTGATGTAAAAAAACTAAGAGCATGAATAAAATATTACTCATCACCATACAAAGAGGTTGCAAAGGAATCAACAATTACATAACCACAACATGAACCGTACAATATTCCAGTCAAAAAATTTGAATGCTCCTTATGGAACAATGGATATCCGTCAATTTTTTTTCTATCAGAACTGTAAGCTCATCAGTAACTAATGCAGAGCCGAGCTTCATTTGGGAGTGCCACGAACTTGAAACTATTATTTTCCGCAAAAGTAGAAAAATATCATATATACTCCATTCACTTTTATATCCCGGTTGGCCATGATTTAGGTTTATCAAGTTCTTTAACTTAAAAGGTTGGCACTCGTGAAAGTAAAATGATTCTGAGAGATGCTGTCAATGCAATTATTACCTACTATTATTATCTATATATATATGAAAGAAAGATGTTGGTTACACCATTTATGACTAGAGATCGGATGGACTGTTTGTTATGAAACTTAATTTATGGAATCGTCTACGGTCTGGTTATTATAAAATACAATAAAACTTCGAAAAAATTGATGAAAGTTTTACTTATGCAGGAAATGCTTTTCCTTCTTTTGAATACGGTCTCTAGGTGTCGCTACCGTTGATGCGAAGCCGTACAGTGAATAGACAAGTCACTGTACTTGGTCGTAGGTTGACATTACCGCTGTTAGATGGCGATATGTGATTCGCATAGAACTCATGGTAACATGGAAGTACATTGCCAGATCAAAAAGCGGGTAAACATCTCAAATTGGTGGAACAGTGAATTTTTAGCGAAAGATCAAGTATCTGATTTTGACGATCAGTTTCAAACGTGAGTTGGCCATCTTCATCTTTTTTCTTTATTTTTGAAATGCTTTCGAATTTCTGTTTGGGTAATAGATATATTTGCGGAAATAACTGAATCCAAAATTGCCCATAATTAGTAATTGACATATTATATTCGTGTTTCTGTTCGCACAGAGACAGTATTGTAAGCGTCAATAATTTTGAAACGTTGGCTCATCGGGCTTTCACTTATGATATACAATAATGTTTCATGGGTTGCCTAATTTGATCTGGTCGAATGACCACCAACTGATATGTTTACCCATTCTTTTATTTTGAGCTTAGCAGCATAGCTAAGATGTCTAAAACAATGGTGTGATCACTGACTAGATTTTGAGAATATTAGAAAAGTTTTGTTTTTGCCACTTCAGGTTGGGCTATTAACAAATGACTGCTATTTTAATTCTGGTCGACGGGCTTTGTTAATAGTCGAAAGTTCTTCAGAGGAATAATTTTTGTTCATATTCTTGACATTTTGATTCATATTAGAGGAAAGGCATAATATGGATTATACTCCTGCTATTCACAGTCACATGAGGTACTGCAAAAAGAGAACTGTACAACAATTAAAAACAAAAAGTTATATGTTCAACAATTAGGTACCGCTTAAATAAAGAGAATTCTTTCATTGTGAATCACAAAATTGTCAAAATTTTGTATGTTTTGAACTTTAATTTTGCCTAATATATTTCCTGCTTGAAAAAAAAAGCAATGGTAAGTTTATACAACTTTTAAGTAAATTCAGGCGGAACAAAGTTCGGCGGGCCAGCTAGTTACTAATAAATTTGATTTGATATGATTTATTCACTCTTTTTATCTTTGTGAATGGAGTTAGTTCTAGGTGTAACTGTGATACATGTTTTGGTAGTACCACTACATTATCATACTGGAGTATTTCAAGTTGTGCAAAAAGGTGTTTAAATGCCTTCTGTAGGCTTATTTCTTGAGAATTTTGAAATGTGGGGAATTCAACTGTTCGTTTATGAGTTTTTCTGTCGGGTTATTCGAGTACTACTTATTCTTTTTTCGAATAAACTGTCACAAAGTAACGGACTATTCTGTCCATTATTTATCAGTACAATTTCAACACATTGCATAACTGAATCTTCCAACCATTTTTATGGACGTGAAATATTCCCAGTATTAACAAAGAAAGATTTTCGCCAGGTTTTTTGGAATTATTGATTTCACATAATATTTTCTCTAATTCATTATTTTCCCAAAGTAAATGAACATTTTGATAAATACCTAATTACTAAGACTTATATGTGGAAAGAACAACGTTGCTCATTCATCTGAGAGAAGAATGACTATAACCTAACATTTTCAAAATATACGCGGTTGAATGTGTCAGAATTTCATGGCCAACCGTTATACTTTATAAAAGCGAATGGAGTATGAGTTTGATTTCACAGGCGACATTTGTTTGACCAGCTCGAGCTTACTAAAAAGGAGTAACGAAAACTCTCGAACGGATGAACCTAGAGACTTGAAATATTCATGGTAGGCTCAGATCTAGTTGAGTTCGTTAAGGGGCAGTATCACTTTTTGAATCGTGGTAAATCTCCATTCAAAAGTGGTCTCTTTATTTCACGAGTTATTTACGACGTAGAAACTTGATTTTTTTTTTATTAAAGTTGAAGAACGTCCCGATTGCAAATAGTTTTCTTTTTTTCGATTTAATTCGTTTTTCAATTAAAAAAATCAGGGTAATCGTTAGATCTGGGGTTATTGAATATGTTTTTCGTTTTTCATGAGTACAAGCTACATTTTTGAAATAATAATCATGAAAATTTTTGTAGTTTATAGAAGATTAAATTGCCGAGGGCAAATAGTTGCGATTTTTTCGATTTAATTAGTTTTTCAATTAAAAAAAAAACAGGTTGAACTTCAGCGTTTTGGAAACTACACTTAATGATTTTTTTCCGACGGTTATTCATCATTTTTTGGAAAAAATCGCAACAATTTGC
Organism: Adalia decempunctata; assembly: GCA_951802165.1. Classification (NCBI taxonomy): domain Eukaryota; kingdom Metazoa; phylum Arthropoda; class Insecta; order Coleoptera; family Coccinellidae; genus Adalia; species Adalia decempunctata. The sequence continues at coordinate 19,351,156 of OX637703.1, forward strand.
CCTCGGCAATTTAATCTTCTATAAACTACAAAAATTTTGATGATTATTATCTCATGAAAAACGAAGAACATATTCAATAACGCCATCAGATCTAACGATTACCCTGGTTTTTTTAATTGAAAAAAAAACTAATTAAATCGAAAAAAAGAGAACCATTTGCCCTCGAGACGTCTTCAACTTCAATTTGAAAAAAATCAAGTCTCTACGTCGTAAATTAGGGTACTTACTCGTGAAATAAAGAGAACACTTTTGAATGGAGATTTACCACGATTCAAAAGGTGATACTGCCCCTTAATGGGCTTAATTAAAAATATTGAAACAATTGATAATTTCAAAACTACAGATTAGATCTATATGATATTTGGAGGCATAATGACGTATTCAAGCTACAATTGAAATTTTGCCCAAATCGTTCAACCAGAGTTACCTATATACAGGGTGCAATATTTAAGTGTATATTGTATCAGTTTTGACCTGTGTCATATTTTTAGTAATTGTTTGTTTTCATATACATTGTTCCAAAAAATTTTATTTTTTGGAATTTTCTGTGCATAGATTTACAGTTGTACATATTCTCATTTGACGTGTCATGTACCTAATCATTTTGATGACAATAAATGAATGTTGAATGTTGGAACATGCGGCAAAAATTCAAGAGGTTATTCCTTGGACTATTTTAAGGTAACCATTTTCAATAGTTGTTCTATAGGTTGGGATATGTTACATGTCATTTTTCGTAATGAACTGTTATGAATTGTTGAAAATTCGTCATATCATATCATCAAATCAAAGGTAAAATATCCGCTAAATAGTCCAAGGAATAAACTCTTCTATTTTTGCTGTATGTTCACCTAATATCCTGTAGAATTCTAGTTTCCAGCAATTTATTTGAGAAATCCTGATATGTTTTATAACATATCCGAGATAATGGACGATTTCTTTGACAGCTGTCAAGTTCTTTTTCGAAAATTTTTGACTAACTGATTTATTTGGAGGACCATGACATACATTTTTGGACTGATTAATTTTTTGAAGTATTATCGAAAACATGACTGCTTCCTAGGGTAGTAATTGATGAATTATTCGCAATAAAAATAATATAACCTGTAGATAAGATTGCATAGACAAATAGCAAAAGATGTTATTTATTATTTTCTTATTTGAATTAGTAAACACAGACAATGTTTGTGATCGACCTCACAATACGTGGAAGAATTGTAAATTCGAATTAAATGGGTTGAACCATCTTCAGTAATGACGGAAACTCCCTCAGCAATAGAAGGATTTCTGGCACAAAAAGTTAGGGTTGCCATTCAAAAAACTGAATCGCCCTCCACCCCTCGTAGAGGGTTATACTACATGAAAAGGTACGTAATTTGAAATGAAAATTATGTATTTCGTGCTTTACTTTTTACTCACTCTCCAAGTAGCCCTCACAAAAATGTTCAAATTCAACTTTATTCATTAATTGTTCATAAATTGGGGCCTTATGAAATATTTAATTGTTTATGATGTAAAGAAAAAAACACATTCATATTGTTCTTTCGTTGTGGACATAATGTTTAATTGAATATTACGAGTACTTGAGCGGTTTTTATGTTAATTTCTGCATTCAACGTGAAAACAGAAAAATTTTTGGATAGGGAATGGAAGGAGCTTTGAAATGATCTTTCACAAGCCCATACTGAAAAGAAATTAAGAGTTGTAGTTGTTTTTTTATAAATATTCAATTCCATCAAGCTTTTTCTGGCAAAAAATCAGTTCTGGTGCATTCTCAAAATTTTTCTGCGCAGTCGAAATTTCAAAGAATTCCAAAGCGCTCAAAATAACGATCTTTTATGAACGCTAGATAGGTAGCAATAATATAGCATTAATCACAAATACGACACACACACGCCTCTTATCGTCGACTGTAAATAATTAGTAAATTGCACATAATTGGCTCTGTGTACAATAGAGTCTTTCTAGATGAAAAACAATAATCAAAAACGTAAATAACAGAAAACATATTTCTCTACAACACAACCATCTGCTGAAAGATTTTAATAATAATAAATTATGTGAATGACAGTGTTTGAAAGACCATTAGCTGACGTTTGATTTATTTCCTAACCTCAAAGAGGGAATCCATTAATTTTAATATGTATATGCATTTCGGTTCTGCTGGACTTTCTCAAATGCAGTTCGTGTGCACTTGATAGCTAATCAATAAAATATTCAGCATTAATGAGTAAATAGTGTTGAGAGTATCTTAACGGCTCTGAATAACGGAATTTCTTGTGAACAAGAAGTCAACTATTGAATGGTGATGCACTGAGGTATTTTTAATCAAAGGAAGCTTTCTTACAGCCTACTTATTCTGATATCGTTGTCTCTCTAATTACACCAAAGTAGTATAGAGTAGGGCTATATCTATATCGATATTTGAGTTTTTGATATTTCAGTATCGAACCCCGATAATTTCAGCCCAAATTTTGATTCCACATTTATTCTAAAGTTTCTCTTTTAAACCTGCATATTATATGAATTTTGAGTTCTGTCGATATAGTTTTAATTCTGAAGTTTTTGAAATCATTTCTGTTTCGCTATTTTAGTAGGAGTAAATGGAAATTCTTGATCTGTAGGATTCTTATTAAAAATCAATCAATTGTATTCAGTTATTTGTTGATAAAAAGAAATGCCCACCAGCTTGAATTCATTTCAATTTCTTAATCCACAAATGAATAATAGTATTCGTTGGGATGGTAATACAGGGTGGCCATTTGAAAACGAAACAGACGAGATTACAGACGAAATACATTTTTTCGATAGAAATGCTCGGACAGGTCGATTTTCTACAAAAAAACACTACAAGTGCCATGAAAACACCACTTCATTTTCAAATACTTAGTTAAGAATATTTCGAGAACTAATGCATAAAATGAAAAAAAAAAAAATTACTGTGCTGAAATCAGTATAAACATACCTTTCAAATGAGGTATCACTCACCCCATCTTCCATATTCAAAAATTGGGTGTGAGGGTTGAAGTAGCAAGGGTTGAAGCGCTATGCGTCCGTAACCCACATCTTAAGTTGTCCCCCTCGAAACAGAAATCGACCTGTCCGAGCATTTCTATCGAAAAAATTTATTTCGTCTGTAATCTCGTCTGTTTCGTTTTCAAATGGCCACCCTGTATATAGAGTTAGTCAAATATAACAAACAATAATTCATATCTCCGATGATAACAATTTTGTAGAAAACGTCAAAACAAGTCAATTTTCATTTTAAATTACGAAGCTTCTCATGTTTACATGAGAGGTTAGTCATGCACCCTTCACGAAGGGGAGGGGGTAGTTTTTTTCAAATGGCAACCACATTTTTTTGCCAGAAATGAATAAATATTTTGTCGCTGATGATGACGATTTATTTTTATGTGTTTTGAGGTCAATGACATACACTGCAGGAGTGATTGATGTTTTTTCAAAGAATGATACTGCTCAGAACAAGGAAAATAAATGTATCCCCTTCACCTTCACAATACATGAAAAACGTGAATATTCGAATTGAATGAGTTAAATCATTTCATCCCTATAATAATCGAAGGGTGGATGAAGAAAAACAACATAAATGAAAAAATTATCCTCAGCCACGAATGGTCTATCCATTTCTGGAACAAAGAGTTAAGATCGGCTCCTGAAAGATTTAACTACCAACTCACCTCTCATGACAAACTCCCCAATTTTACATGAAAAGCTGAATAAATTTAAAATGAAAATTGAAATGTAAGAGACTCTTTCTAAGAGACAGTGAATATTGAAGATACTTTTTTTTACCGTCCACTGGCGTATTCGATATCACAAATTAGAATTTAAATCATGTGTGACATGCAATTTTTGATTGCAAATTTACAGGGTAATATTATTCCAGTGTCCCCCATTTTCCCCAAGTACTTTTTTTTTGGCCGCTGTTTGAAGAATTGTAAAAGGAAGCTTTGTTGTTATGCTGAATTATAGTCTCCCGTAGTTTTGTAGCATCTACTACCGGTTTCAAGAAAAAAATATTTTGAACGTTTCTCTCATAATTTTCAGAAAAATCAAAATTGCAAAAATATTCCAGTTAGTATGCAAATAAATCTGAACTTTTGAAGTATAGGGAACTGACTGGTCATGACTAATATCCACCTCGCCCAATCGACATGCTTTCATCATTTTCGTTCAGATACTTTCTAGTACACCTAGTACACCCTGTATCTCGAAAACGAAACGTTTGCGGTCAATTGTACATGAGACATTTTTTCTTTGAATTACGCAAGAAATTCCCCCTCTTCTATTCTCATACCACCAATTTCGAAACACCCTGTATAGAGGTGCTGTTTTGTGTCACCTTTCATCCAGTGGCGTAGCTAGATAGTCCTGGGCCCTGGTGCAAAAATCGAAGAGGGGCCCCTTAATGAATTGTTTTCGAGTCATAATATAAATACTTCGAAGAAGCGAAGTTACTTACTGAAGGTACAGTTGAGGAGTAAACTGTACCTTCAGTAAGTAACTTCGCTTCTTCGAAGTATTTATATTATGACTCGAAAACAATTCATTAAGGGGCCCCTCTTCGATTTTTGCACCAGGGCCCAGGACTATCTAGCTACGCCACTGGATGAAAGGTGACACAAAACAGCACCTCTATACAGGGTGTTTCGAAATTGGTGGTATGAGAATAGAAGAGGGGGAATTTCTTGCGTAATTCAAAGAAAAAATGTCTCATGTACAATTGACCGCAAACGTTTCGTTTTCGAGATACAGGGTGTACTAGGTGTACTAGAAAGTATCTGAACGAAAATGATGAAAGCATGTCGATTGGGCGAGGTGGATATTAGTCATGACCAGCCAGTTCCCTATACTTCAAAAGTTCAGATTTATTTGCATACTAACTGGAATATTTTTGCAATTTTGATTTTTCTGAAAATTATGAGAGAAACGTTCAAAATATTTTTTTCTTGAAACCGGTAGTAGATGCTACAAAACTACGGGAGACTATAATTCAGCATAACAACAAAGCTTCCTTTTACAATTCTTCAAACAGCGGCCAAAAAAAAGTACTTGGGGAAAACGGGGGACACTGGAATAATATTACCCTGTAAATTTGCAATCAAAAATTGCATGTCACACATGATTTAAATTCTAATTTGTGATATCGAATACTTGAATAAATTATGTTGTTATGTATGTATTTGACTAGTCATATCAAATTCATTATATTAATGTTATATTAATGTGGATGAAAACGAGGGCTTTGAAAACATTTTTTATAGATATTTACTATATGTACAAATATTCACAAAAAAATTGTCATTGTCACTATGACCTTCTAGCCTTATTTTTCTTATTGATACGTTAGATTATTTGGTGAAATCACAATAAGAATAAATTAGTCAAGGAATGAATTCAAATTGATTATTGAGGATTCGAACCTAGAGGTCCATCAAGGCTAGATTTGAAGTCATTTATTCCTTCGAAAAAAATATGTTTACAACCTCTTTCTGGACCTACTCTTTGCGAAAGATTCAATGACTTCATTCAAATCTAGACTTGATGCAGCTTCATTTTCAATTGATAGGTATAAGCCATAAATGTCGCAGTTGAGCTTGGCTCATAGTGTTTTGCAAATAATTTTATATTATTCTTAATTTGCTGAAAAATCTTTCAGCTTCTACAGAGGTGACAGGAAGGTTGTATGGAACAGTAATAATGCTGTAAATACTTCTGTTAGATCGCATTCCGTATTTCCTTATTATTTTCATACAGAATTCATGAATTGTCCATGCCTTATTCAATTCAGGTAGAAATAGGTGATGAATACTAAGAACTTGAATTGAAAAGTTGGTCCCTTTAATATCGCAATATTTTAAAATTGGTCGAAGCTTTGAATTACAATTCTTTCGTCTCCCTATATCTAGTAGAAATGATGGTGAAAATTCCAAATTTTGTTGACTGCAGTCATACACCCGAAACTTGAATTCAATCAATCAATCAAATCTTTATTGTACTACAGGCTTAATACAATAGCGTATACTCGTCAATTTTCAGCATAAATAACACATTATTAAAATAAATATGGACATAAAATTAACTTACAATCTGCGACAAACTATACTATATCACAGATAGGTTTGTCTCGCAGAAAAACTCTGAGAGCGAATAATACGCTTTTGTTACAAGGAGCGCCTTCAATTCTCTTTTAAATTTAATGAAACATAATAGTTTCCAATGATTCGGCAGTTTGTTGAAACCTGCAACCGAAATATAAGAAGGCAACTGCTAAAATTGAGAAATTATTGTATCGAGCACTCTATTGAAAATATTTATTTCGGAAAATTCTTCCCTGCTTCGAAATCGGTGACCGGAAGCTAATTCATCGAAATATTTTTCACTTTTTTTTGTCTCTTTTCTTCGCAATGGGGATCTTTACCATTTTCTCTAGCCTTGCACTTGAAAGATTCGAAGTCACTCCCATAAATTTTTTTCTTTGTATTCGTCTCTTCTAAAGCTCTGCATGCGAGGTCCAAACTGACATCGCATTTTTGTAATACTCCAGATGCATAATTGATATCATTGAGAATGCGGTGCATTAAAACGCCGAGGAAAATAAATTCAAAATTCAACATTTTTTTTTAATTTCTGCTTGTTTTCGCTCTTATTTGCAAGAATTTTACATAACTATTTCAGCTAATGCACGAATTAATGATATGATAAAATGAAATTTGATTGCCGAAATTATGTTAACCCTACTGGACCATCTAGTGGGATTTAGTTTTTTTAGATAGGTGTCCGATTCACCAGTGAATTTTGGCAATAAATCCCTACATTTGATGATATTTCGGAAAAAACATTTTTCAACAACTGAATATGATAAAAACAATGTTATTCACATAATAGATCACAGAGAAAAATCAAAGTTTGAATTTTTTTAAGTTCAAACGCGATTTGGTGGTCAGCGCTTGGGGATCCCCAGAGGTCGGGGGGCCTGGTGCACTGCACACTCTTGCACCCACGTAGCTACGCCGCTGCTTTCATCATTATATATTTGGGGAAACTCCTGAATAACTTAAAAAGTATAGAATTCAGGAGTGGGGTCTTGCATATAAAGAATTCATAGGGAATCCAATTATATACAGGGTGTTCCACAATAAATAATGATTCGTTTCCGATAGAAACATAAGAGGCATTTCAATATTTATGAACAGATTACGTTTCCAGATATACTGATATACAGGGTGTTTCAAAATTTATGCCAAAAAATTCAGGTGATTTCTATAACAAAACTTCCTCGTCCAACCCCTTTGCGAGATATTACCCTCAAAAGGTAGTGGCTAAAATTGAGTTTTTATTTTTTTTTTCTTCGGCTATTGGTTTTGGAAAAAAAATTAGGAAAAAAAATTGTTTTCTGTAAAAAAAGGATCTCAAGTTAAAATATTATTTCATGAAACTTCATCTCGAAAAAAGGTTTGAATATGAAATAATGTAAGGGTTGCTTATTTCAACCCTGTATAATGTAGCAGGAAAATTGAAAAAATACCCGTGCGAGTTCACAAAAATTACAGAATTTCAAGATTTTAGCTTCGCTGAAATTTTAGAAAAAAAAATTTTGTCACTTTTTCAGGGTCATATTTCGGAAAGGGGTGGGCAGAGGAAATTTTGTTATAGAAATGACCCATCTTAATTTCATACGAGCTATCACCTTCTGAATTTTTTCGCATGAATTCAGAAACACGCTGTATACCGCGAAGTCAGTTTTTTCTCATTTTTAAGATGCAGCAAAATGAAATATAACCATTTCTGGGAAAATTTTTATGTTGAGAATTGTATGCAGATTAATGAAATTCTTGTCCTTACTTTTCGAGAAAGGACCAAACAAATTTCAAATTAAGAATTAAGGACCCTTTTCTTCGAATTTTCTTGAGAATTGGGCCATTTCTACCTCTGAAAATAATTTTTATTCACTCACCTCAGGGTACTCTCAACAAAAACAGAAAACACAACGGGGATTATCTAGCGGCTCCACACATGCACCGTACGCTACAGATGCACTTCTAGCGTTTCGGAAATTTCAACGCCTGCCTCGATGTGAAATCTCACGGATTCGCCCGTCCGCTGTTAACTCTTCAAAAGACAAGTGCGATGTATGTTATGAACACGCTTATCGAGAGCTAAGTAAGGTACCTGCTTAGGTGCTTATTGATAAGCGTGGTACCGCCAAATGGGGGGAACGGTCGAAAAAACCGCTTAGGTGTCCATACGGGGGTCATTATTCCTGAAGAAGAGAAGTGGGTCGATTGTTGATATGGGGAAATACACATGGAATTGCAGAAATTCCCCTCTTGTAGCTACCGCCTTTTAATTTAATTGGAGAAGTTGAGATTGGTGCAAATAAAATTGATCAGGAAGTTTATGAACGATGTTTTACGCATTCATTCCATACAAAAAAATATTTTTTTTCTAAAAACAGTAGTTAAATATCTAGGAAATATTTTTTTGAATTTTATAGCTAGAACGGTCTGACGTGTCATGGCATAGCTAAGGGACATCAGAATGTTGCAAACATGCACTTTATACAGGGTGGCCATTTGAAAACGAAACAGACGAGATTACAGACGAAATAAATTTTTTCGATAGAAATGCTCGGACAGGTCGATTTCTGTTTCGAGGGGGACAACTCAAGATGTAGGTTACGGACGCATAGCGCTTCAACCCTTGCTGCTACAACCCCCACCCCCAATTTTTGAATAGGGAAGATGGGGTGAGTGATACCTCAATTCAAAGGTATTTTTATACTGATTTCAGCACAGTAATTGTTTTTTCATTTAATGCATTAGTACTCGAAATATTCTTAACTAAGTATTTGAAAATGAAGTGGTGTTTTCATGGCACTTGTAGTGTTTTTTTGTGAAAAATCGACATCTTGATTAAAGATTTCTATGTCAGTGGATTGGAGGAAGGAAGCCACAGTCATGGTTGCTTTGAAGCTCAAAATGTCGATTTTTCACCAAAAAAAAACACTACAAGTGCCATGAAAACACCACTTCATTTTCAAATACTCAGTTAAGAATATTTCGAGAACTAATGCATAAAATGAAAAAACAATTGCTGAAATCAGTATAAAAATACCTTTCAAATGAGGTATCACTCACCCCATCTTCCCTATTCAAAAATTGGGGGTGAGGGTTGTAGTAGCAAGGGTTGAAGCGCTATGCGTCCGTAACCTACATCTTAAGTTCTCGCCCTCGAAACAGAAATCGACCTGTCCGAACATTTCTATCGAAAAAATTTATTTCGTCTGTAATCTCGTCTGTTTCGTTTTCAAATGGCCACCCTGTATACTGCTTCGCCAATAAAAGTTGAATATCTGCTTGATTTAAATTTAAAAGTGAATCAGTGATGTGTAGGATCTCAGTGCAGAAACACATCCAAAATCCAAATACGATATTTGTTGCAATTTTTTGTGAGACTACGTTGATGTAGGTAAGGATTTTCTCATTGCATACAGGGTGAGTCTTTGACTTGGACATATACACTGCGCAAAAGAATTAACGCACATTCTGAAAATCTCAATTTTAATGAAACTTATAACTTATTTTTTATGTTCTCTCGGGAACGTTTTGAACGAAACAAGACACATTAAATGGAAGAAAAATTCAGGATTTCACCGAATCTTATGTGAAAGAAGAGAAATGAACAATTTTCAAAATACTGATGAGTGATTTAATACTTAGTATTTCCACCCTTGCGTTAATTACAGCTCGGCAACGACGGTTCATACTCAAAATGAGTGATCTTAAAATGTTCTGATCTAATCCTTCCCAGATTTCTCCGAGTTGGATTCCTAAGTCATTAAGAGTAACTGGATGATTTTCTGAACTTCTCAGCATTCTTTTGAGGTTGTCCCAAACCTGCTCAATCAGATTGAGATTTGGACTTGTTGCTGGACATTCCATTCGAGAGACTTAAACCAATTCAAGGTACTCCTGAACGATGCGCGCACGATGGGGTCTGGCATTATCGTCCATAAAAATGAAATTTTCACCAATGTATGGGGCAAATGGCACTACATGCTCTTCAAGAATGATCCTAATATACTTATCAGCATTCATAGCTCCATTATCAACGACCACTAGGTGTGTGCGAGCAGTCAAAGATATTCCACCCCATACCATAATCGATCCTTCCCCGAAACCAGTAGTATTCAGGAAATTGCACTGAGCATATCTTTCATGTGGACGTCTTTATGAAAGGGAACGTTGATCACAATGGTAGAGGCAGAATCTAGACTTATCTGTGAAGAGAACTCTTTCCCAATCGGCCTCTTCCCAATGGATATGCTCTCTCGCAAAATCCAAACGCGCCCTTCGATGGGCTGGGGTAAGAGCTGGGCCTCTTGCCGCGACACGAGGCCTTAAATCATATTCGCTGAGGCGATTTCTTATTGTCTGAGTGCTAATTTGCACCTCATGAGTTTGCCCCAGCTGATTTTGAAGGAGGCAAGCGGTTGCAAACCGTTGTCTCAACGAAGAAACTCTCAAGTAACGTTCTTGAATGGCAGTTGTTACCCGTGGTCTACCCTGTCCTGGTCTTCGGACATTCATACCTGTCTCCCTGAATCGCTGCAATATTCTGAACACACTTGTGTGGGAAACTCCAAACCTTTCTGCAATTCTTGTGTATGTCCACCCTTCTTCTCGCAAAACTACCGCTTGGGCCCATTCCTCTTGGGTCAAATTGCGGGTTTCGCGTTGCATAGCGATCGAGTGTAGAAAATCAAACGAAAGAAAAACTATTGATCTCTAGAATTGACCGAGAACAACTGATTTTAGAATGGAGCCAATACATTCAAAATCTGATAATATCATCTTTTTTTATTCCTGCTGGGAGAAAACATCTGTATTGAAGAAAAACGTTGAAAGTGGATAACATATGCATGCATTATTCTGATAAAAATAATAATCATTGAGAACAACTTCAGTTGTAGAATAAATTTGAGATTTCCATAATGTGCGTTAATTTTTTTGCGCAGTGTATATCATAAAAGAGATTTGAACCTATTAAAATGGTTAAATAAAGTAATGCTCAATAAAAGTTGTTTTTTATTACGTTCCATTGTTTATACTTAGATATCATTTATTCTTGCTTCTTCGGATGCCGAATGACATGGAGAATTACAGGGTATCACATTGAAAAGGATCAATCGATTCTAGTAGAAAAATTAACATTTTTTTTGGAAAATCGGACCCGTCCATTTTGTACTTTAAGGGGGACCTTTTTTTTAAATAAAAATCATTTCGAAATTTTTTATTATTTTTTTCAAAGAAGATGAATTCGGCAGTTATTTCTACCGAACATTGGACGCACTTTACGAATAGTAGCAATTATAATTTCACCTTTTTGATAATAATTTTTGACGATCAGACGCGTTGTTCGTATGTGTAATGCTCCATGTTTACTAACTCCCATCAGTCAAATTTCCATCTATCACGTCATAATCATGTGACATTAGAACTGTCAAACATGGCGAGCAATTCACATCTTACGCGAAGCACCGTTTCTGATATTTTGTGGGAGTTGGCTGGGCGCAATTTGAGCATTTATTAGAACTATTCAGGACTCCTTTGTTTTTTCATTTTTTTCTACGCTCCTGCCTTGTTGCAATGACTTTGATAATAATTTTATGCACCAGATAAATAAGGTGTTATTTAATTTTCAATGTCGAATATTAACAAACGAATAATCAGATCGTGAAAAAATGTTCAATATCATATTCAGAAGGGAGAGATCTTTCCAACAACAAATTGCTAAATACCGCGTTCAGTTTCCTTCAGTACCTATATAATTTCCATAGTCGATACACAGTACCGCCCATAATCTACAATCCTCGCCAAACTTATCTGTTTGCACCCTTATTTCGCAGGAAACCCTCTTCACCCTCTGTTGACACCCTTGGTTAGAATCAAGCCCTATTCGAATCCTTCTGCGCCCCCTATTTTGCATTGAACTCTCTTCATGCCTTTTTGATCCCTGATTTCTCTTGGTACTCTCTTCACACCGAGTACTCCTTACAATCACATCGGTGCTTTCCCTGAAACCATCCTTGTTTTCCTTTGAGTCTCTTCAAATTACGATTGAAATTCAACCATTCATTCATTCAACTCTACATGTTCACTTTTTGGACGAATGCATTATTGAAATTTTGCTTTTCAGCCTTTTGCAGAATGACAATAGAAAGTTCCATTTTTTCTACAGTGTCGGATACGGGATATTGTTCTGATTACCATATAATACTGTGACAAAAATTATTCATTATGTCATTATGTCGCAATCATCTTTCCGATATTAGAAATAATTTTTCCGGATAGGTTTTCGAATGATGAAACTCTGCTATTCACTGAGTGAAACGTTCATTTCAATTCAATAAAATATATGGAAATGAAAAAATAATTGCTTTGAATATTATTGCTTTTCTTTACTTTATGCAATCAATATTTCTTCCCCCATAACCAAAAATATACTAACTACTTTTGTTTCCTTGCAAAAATTTATTCCATTCATTAATATTCAATCGCATTGTGAATAATATTGTCAGTCGAACAACAGCGCACAATTGAATAATTCTTCCTCAGGATTGTTCATTCATATTAACCCAGAAAAATCTATTTTTGGTTGAGTTAACGACCGATATTGTCGCAATTGGAGTTACTGAAACCCACATTTCATACATGAAGATACACCCACATCTCCAAAATTTGGAGTTCGCTTAGTTGTTCCTTCGAATAAAAAATGGTGGTGTTACTGGTTTCTACCGCATCAAAATCATCTATATCTGTATCTGTATATCTATATATTTATATATAAAAGAAAGATGTTGGTTACACCGTTTATAACTCCAGATCGGATGGACTGTTTGTTATGAAACTTCATTTATGGATTCGTCTACGGTCTGGTTATTATAAAATACAATAAAACTTTGAAAACATCGATGAAAATTTTACCTATACAGGAAATGCTTTTCCTTCTATTGTGTCTAGGTGTCGCCACAGTCACAGTTACGCTACAGTGACTATATTACCAATAGTCACTGTAAAAGTCTGTAATTTGGGTTGCCTCCAACTCTGCGCTGTTGGCTAAATCCGAAATGTCTTAGCGTAGGATTACAGATCTCTAAAATGATTAGATTTCGTTGAGATATGACTTATATGAGAGAGGTTTCGTTCTCACCACTTAAGGTGGCGATATTCACACATTATGACTGATTATTATTAGTTATTTTAACAGTTTTATTTATTCAAAATAACGTAGTCGTGAAGGTACTATATTTGACATGATCACCATTAGATGGCAATGTATATAGAACTAGCTGGCCCGGCGAACTTTGTTCCGCCCTAATGATACTTACGGTGGATTTCACAAATCCACTCTGATTTTTGAACTGTCAAATGTTTCCATGGATATGAGCTATCACACGAACAGATACACAAAAATAATATGTCATAATATGTCAATCACTAATAATGGCAATTTTGAATTCAGTTATTTCCGCAAATATATTTATTACCCAAACAGAAATTCAAAAACTTCTATTGAATGACCTCCATGATGTTTTGATTTGAGACCTCATGATTTTTTTTGTAATCATTTGAAGAGTGTTGTGATCTTCTCTAGAAAAATATTACTTTTCCTGATTTCTAAACCAATGATTCGATACACTCACATCGTCCCTCCCCCTCTCCTAGGTTTCTCAAGAAATAAACAATCAATGAATGGTCTGGAAATGAGATGAATATTTTCCTCTATTTCAATAGCAATATACGTATTCAATAGAAATTTTTTGTTTGTTACTCTTTGCTTTATGCACGATGTATTTTTATACATCGTGAAGAAAAGAGAAAAAATCTAAACTTATCGATTATTTCTTTTTGTATAATTATAGTTATTCCACAACTAATAATAATAGAGTTTATTGATACTACAAATAATAGTAACTCTGGGAAATTGTGGAGTTAATCATAACAATGATAACTGTGTACAGCTTTTAAAAATTTAAATGCATTTCAAATTAGTAAAGTGTGAAAAAATATAAGTTAAATCTAGATTTCTGTGCAGTTTCAACATTTTGATTTATTGTCTCCATCGGAAACATCTGTCACAATCGGGGTAGGAATTTCATCATCGGTGAATTTTTGGCTTGCCTCTTAATCGGTTTATGAACATGTCCACTTCAAATACAGTTAATAATATTATGAATTCTAGATCGATATTCCTTTCCAATCAATTTTTTAATTTCTTTTTTGAAAATACTCTGATTATTTATTTTTCTTATCTCCTTTTGCACAATAGTGTATATTCTTGGTGCTATACAATACGTGTAACATCTTTGTCCAATTCTTTTTTCCGCTCTGGTCCTGATGTAATTTTTTTCTTCTTTCGTTCTTATCGTATAGTTGTGTTCCTTCAATATCATCGGTATTTTTTTTTGGTGGATATTTGGAATAATTTTTTGAGCATATATTTGTCTAATAAACGAAGGTTTATTCCAGAAGGAAACATCCAAAAGGGAATTATAATATTTTAAATATCGAGTGCATTGGATATCTCGTATATTTTATCAGTCGGAAATGTTATTCTTTTCCCAGACATAATTTTCAGAATACATTTTTGTAAAATGTCAATGCTTCTTTTGTGATAATCTAAAATACCAGTCCTCCACACCTTTTATTACCTCCTCGTTGGAAGAAAATTTACGACCTTTTAAACTTTTTTCTGTTGCGGAAAGAGATGATAGTCGGACGGAGCCAAATCTGGTGAATAAGGGGGGTGTTCTAATAAATCTAACCCTAAACCACGAATTTTTACATGGCGTTGTCCTGTAAAAACAAAATACCTTTGGATAGCTTTCCGCGTCTTTTCTCTTCAATTTTTCCCCGTAGAGGGGTCAGTAATCTCGAATAGTGATCTCCAGTTATTGCTCAACCCTTATCCAAAAAATCAATCATGATTACTCCATGTAAATCCCAAAAAACTGAAGCAAGAACTTTTCCAGCAGATTTTTGGACACGAAACTTCTTAGGTCTTGGAGAACCAGAGTGTTGCCATTCCATCGATTGTTGCTTTGTTTCTGGATCGTAGAAATGTACCCAAGTCTCATCCATAGTAACAATTCGGTTTAAGAAGTCTACATCGTTTTCAAATTGAGCACATCGAACGCGATGCTTCTACACTTGCACGCTTTTGGTCAACATTCAAACATTTGGGGATCCATTTTGCAGAAAATGTTTTCATGTCCAAATTGACGTGAACTATATGATTAACGCGTTCGTATAAAATCTTCAGTGCTTCAGTTTTAGCCCAATTCGACGGTCTGATAAAATCATGTCATGAACTGCATCGATATTTTCGGGGACTGACACAGAGACTGGCGTTCCCGATCGGTCATCATCTTCAATGGAAAATTTACCTCTTTTGAAGCTTGCAGTCCAATTTTTCACAGTCGCATACGAAGGACATTGATCACCAAGGGTATTAAGCATATCTTCGTAAATCTGCTTACCTCTTAACCCTTTTAAACACAGGTACTTGATGATGGCTCGATACTCCAATTTTTCGATTTTTACTATTTCGGTGGATATCTTTTTTTAATTTATTGTTTAACTCTGGTTTACTTTTTTGACGTCGAACTCTACACTGACACTTCTAATAAGTTATTGTTCGTTGATATGGTATCGCAATATTTTGTATAGGCATGGAACTTGTCTAGGCTAACTAGATATCAATACATCCTCGTATGTAGATGCTTTTCTGAATTTATGGTTTCTTTTATACAGCTGAATCTGTATAGAATACCCCTCAGCTTTTTCGTTTATCCCATTTTAGGTGCTCATCAATAAAGATACCGAGATATTTCGTTGACTTCGTTGGTGGAATGCTTATTTCATCACTGATTTTTAGATCTCCTAATTTTGGATATCCTGTCTTGTTTGATGTGAAGGTCAAGTATTTGGTTTTTTAAGAGTTCAAAGCGAGCTTATTTGATTGAAACCATTTTGTTAGTGCTCAAATCATTTGTTTCATCTTTATATATGACGATGGTATCATCCGCGAAAACTATAATCTCACCTTTGGTGTTCAATTCAAATAAGCCATTTATATAAAGGTAAAACTAGAGCGGCCCGAGAACAGTGCCTTGTGGTATACCATAGTTAAGTCGGTTTGCTTTGCTGAATCTGAATTCAAACTCTTATTTCAATCAAATGCCAAATACGCCTAGGCATCCCATGATTCAATTCATTGATGAAATTTTCAGTCATATCGTTCCATTCTTCGTTAAAGGCTAAACCCAATTCCTGAAAAGCTGAAGGTGGGTTTTGGCGATTACATATTGCTCTCCCTAAGTTATCCCATACGAGCTCAAGTGGATTCATGTCCGGTGAGTCTGCTGGCCAGTTCATTCTCTGGATATTGTTCTCTTGAAGAATGTTTTGAACCTATCGTGTGCTGTTTGATGGGGCGTTATCATTCTGCTAAATGAAATCATCCCCAAATTCGTTGTGCAGAGGAGCAATGAGGTTCAATGATGTCTTCTACGTAGATGGCACCAGTCATTGTTCGTTCAACGATAATGAGAGGGGTACAGCGACCGAACATCATACCTCTCTATTGATCTGCCTTGAAGGGCACAACTTCCCGGTCGAAATTGAGTCGCTCTAGTCTGTCTAAACCCTTTCTGGTCGACTATCACTTTAAAAACCGAATAACGACTCATGCGAAAAAAGTACGTTGTGGATGAAGTCAGTCTTGGTGGTGTTCTGCCCATTGCCGTCCACTGGCGAATCCAGATAGTTTTCCAGGGGGAGCATGAATTTTTCAGGGGGGGGGGGCTGAATTGATTTATTGAAATTATAAGGGATCGATTGAACAACTATCAAGGGATTACTGTCTATGTCCAGGTTATAGCTGAGGTACTCTCAAAGTTATTTTTGCGTCTCCTTATGGTACTGGTTGAGACTGCCCGTCTATAGTTCCTCGAAAAATAACTTCGTAGGCCTGCTACCGATACCGTAAGATTTCTTCGGGTAAAATTTGCGATATAATGGTCTTCCCTTGCAGATATTACTTTGGGTCGACCAGGCACCGGCCTCCGGGCAACGCAGCCGGTTTTCTGGAAAAGGGCCACTATGAGAATTATTGAAGTCCGTAGAATATTCAAACGCTGCGAAATTTGGTGGTTCAACAAAGCTTCTTTATGTAGGGCTACTATAGTCCGTTCAAATATAAGAAGGAGCTTTGTGAACAAACAAAATCGTCTGGTTTGCGCACAATAAAGCTCCTATTGGTTAAACGGTCATAACCACGCTCCCTTTTAACGCCCTCCGAGATTGCCAGGATCGTACTCGGAACGGACTGTAGATGATACTGGATAGAAATGATTCAATAATTTGAGTCAGCAATTCCCACATTAGAACTTTTTTCCTCAGAAACTCTAGTGCAAAATTTGTTATGATTTGCAACTGTCATAAACATTTTATATCCGACGTACCCTATTTTTTTTATTTTGTTTTGTTTTTAGATTATTATCTACTAAATAATTTCTTTTTCGGATGCTCGAGATTGCGGCAAGGTAATTCCAGGAAACACCAGAGTTTTAGAGATTCAGGACGGAATCTTGCAAGATTCCGACAAAGTAATTCCGGGAAACACCAGATTTGGGTCCTTTTTCCTAATGGGTGAAAGCCATCTTGATTTGCATAAATATCGAAGTTTTCAATTGACAAGTCTCGTAAAAGATCTCTGTTCAAATTCATAATGGTCATTTACTTGTAATACGAGTATCAGAAATTTTTAAGAGATCCTTTTCTTACAACATAGCAAACACTGTTAATGCTTTTAACGATCTTGATATGTCCTGGTCGATACAATCATTCAAGAACAGGTGTAAGCGAGATCTCTTGTACGTTAGCAATGAATAATTGCCATTTTTCACTGGCTATCTCCTACGCCTCCTCATCCCTTAGTTTTTCCCTCTATTATCCCATTATCTCAACTCCAAGTAAATTTTTTTTTCATCGGAATTTTCAAACTTAAAAATTGTTTTTTTTTCTCGCTCGATATTTTCAAAATTGTTGATCTCTGTTCACGACTGATTCTGGAATTTGTAAATTTTATTTTTTTTCTATTGTATTCTAAATAAGATTTTTTTGTTGTTGTATGATGAGAATATTGATATTTTTTGTTATTGGTTGCTCATGATTTTTAATTTTGTTATTTAAATTGAGGCCCTAGCAGAGTCCGGGTTACTGGAACTCTGATAATGAGGCCTTTTGTTGTCCCATATTGTGAGACTTTACAATAAATGGATTTATTATTATTATTATTATTATATGTATTTATAGTTTCGGTCCAAAATTTTATATTATTTTGTACGAAACTCTTTGTCGGCTGCTCAAGATTCCGACAAGGTAATTCCGGGAAACACCAGATTTGGGTCCTTTCCCTCAATGGGTTGAAGCCATCTCGATTTACATAAATATCGAAGTTTTCAATTGACAAGACTAGTTAAAATACCTAGAGCTACTGTGAGGGTCTAGCTGTTTATAGATTTTGTTGTGAAAAGTGTATTGTGTTGGAAAATCTTTTGACAAAGTGTATATAGTGTTTATAGAACAATGTCGAATTCGGACACGGATACTGCATCTGTGGGTGATATGTGGGGACCACCACGAAAAGGTCCAAAAGGTAGCCTTCTCTGCTGAAAAGAAAGAGATAATTTTGAACATTTCTCGAAAAGAATTGGAAGAACATCCTGATTTATCGAAAAGAGACTAGGAGAGTAGGAATTGTTTCAAAATCCTCAAGGGCGATTGATTCAGCTGTATTCAGAATTCTCAGAGAATATAAAGAGAATAAAACATTGTTTGTCTAGTACTTTAGAAATCGTTGGGATTTCATTCCGAAAAAATAACCGTGGACAATTCTTCTGATAAGGTTCATATCGAAATCGATTTCTAAAGTACTAGAAATCGTGAATGATGACGACAGTTTGCCAAATTTCAAAAGAACAACGTTCTATAAATTATAAAAAAAAATGGAATTGAAGTTCAAAAAACGTGGTCGTGATAGTCTACTGATACATAGGGATGAAATAATTGTGTGTAAAGGAGATTATTTGAAGGAAATCCGCTCATTAAGGGAAGAAGGCAGAAAAATGTATTAGCTGGATGAGACATGGATAAATAAACTGAACGATTGTGTGAAATCTCCTCGATTCGACTCTGGACGGAAAGTACCTTTACGAAGGCCCACCTACCGGTGCGCCAAACATGTTGTTATTGCTCCTTCTTACATTTGAACAGAGTATTTATAGTGCTACTACTCTTGCCCGGTCCAACTGAGAAATTGGATGTCCTGGCATTTTCCACGGAATATTCTCAATATTACAACTCTCGACATTCGCTAACAACTTATTAACCTTTTTCTCCCGTAAAAGAAACATTTTTGGCTGGTTTACGGTTTTCATTCGAATGATAAGATAGTGAAGATTTCACACACAAATTGTCATCTTACGTTCGTCATTATTACTTTGACAGCTGCTGTCAATCATTTTGACATTAGACAATTTGACTTCGAAAATTGAAATCTAACTACAAGGTGGATCATCTTAAAATGTGAATGAACGAGGCCAGTAACTCGTTTTTTCAAGATTCAGTGCATCTCATACTTTTATGAATATCTTCAAAACAATGCAAACCAAGTGCCATTTTGTAATTTTTTATTTAAAATCAGTTAGAGAATATGAGGACGAGTATGTATCAAAACACAAAAATGCAATCGTGAATTACTTGCTAGGTCTATTTATATTATCATAATTCATATAACACATACGAGTATTATTCAAATTGTTAGGCTCGTTTTAAAAATTATCTTATCACTCAAATATGACCGCTGAGTTTATCTAAATTGGAGTTATTCAATTTGACGATCTTATCTCTACTCATCAAAGGAGTTTTTACTTTGTGAACTTTCCATTAGAATAAATTTCCATGATAATTTTATGGATAAACTGAATGGAATTCAAAAAATCGTTGCGACGAGGATGGGATTCGAACCCACGCGGGCAGAGCCCATTGGATTAGCAGTCCAACGCCTTAACCACTCGGCCACCTCGTCATGTGAAGGGGTGCCGAATGTTAGATTCTTGGGCCAGCATAGTTCGAATACTTTATATGAGCATAAATTCTTTATTTCTGGAAGGAAAGATCAATAAATATCCAAGATTTTTTCAGAATTCTGATTCGGTAAAATAGGGAGTGTTTCTTTAGCTGTTCATCTTTGATATGGTACAGATGTATCATAAAGAATAGGATGACTGCGAAATGGAAAATTATTATGGATTGGACGGAATCACATCCTGAGTTATATGTGGACAAAGAATGCGAGCTTTTAATTTTTGGGTGTACTTCGAGCTGTTTGATAAAATATACTCCATTCACTTTTATAAAGTACCCCGGTTGGCCATGATATTCTGACACATTTCAACGTGTATATTTTGAATTGATAGTCATTTTTCTGTCAGATGAATGAGCATCGTTGTCCTTTCCACATAGAAGTCGTAATAATTACGTATTCATCGAAATGTTTATTTACTTTGGAAAAATAATGAATTTGAGAAAAAATTATGTGAGTTCAATTAATAACTCCGAAGACCTGGCGAATGAAACTTTTTTGATCTGTGAATACTGGAAATAATTCACGTCGTATATAAACATGGTTGGAAGATTCAGTAATGCTATTTTCAGGTTCGGAAATCTAGAATCGAGTGTTCAAATTTCACTGAAAAATAATGGACAGAAATAGTCCGTTACTTTGTGATAGTTCATTCGAAAAAAGAATAAATGTACTATGTACTCGAATAACCCGACAGAAAAACTTATAAACGTACAGTGGAATTCGCCACTTCCCAAAATTCTCAAGAAATAAGCCTACAGAAGACATTTAAATATCTTTTTGCACAACTTGAAATAGGTACTCAAGTATGAAAATATAATTAGGTAGTAGTTCTACGAAACCTGTGTCACAGTTGAACCTAAAAGATATTACATAATTATGTGAATTCAATAATTCCAAAGACCTGGCGAATGATTGAGAAATGTTTTTCTCTGTTAATTCTGGAAATACATTTCACGTATACAGTGTGTTTCGGTATGACTTAGCGATAATTTAAGGGCATCAAATATACCTAATTTTATCGACAATAACACCCACATTGGGTAGTTTACCCCCCTATTTTTGGAATAGCCGCCATTTCAAATTAATTTTTTATTTTAGTTGACAGTGGTGGAACTGTTGCTTGGCGGCTCGGCCACCACGCTCTCGGGACTTAACACCGCTGGACTATTTTTTATGGGGATGGATGAAGTAAAGGGTACCTTGGTACCTATATTCCACAGTTCCAAACACCAGAGAAGAACTGGTGCAAAAAATAATGACTGTTGCAAACGAAATAAGAGCAGACACCGCATTAATTTCCAGGGCCACAAGAAAAGTCGTCATAAGGGTCACTGCCTGTCTACAGAGCAGAGGAGGCCATTTTGAGAACTTTTTATGATAAATTTGTTAGTTTGATAATTGAAAATGATCAAAAGTGCAATACTGAGTTTTTATTTTATTTCATCAATTTGCATAAGGGTCATGTTCAAACAGCAATAACTCTCAAATTATGTAACATAAAGAAATGATGTGGATGTCGTTTCGTAGCTGATATCCTTGCGTGTTAGTTCATTGAAAAAAATTAATACTTCAATGTGCTAGTTTTTGTACTATTGAGGATTTACTGAAAAATTCAGTGAATTTTTTGACTAAATTTTTTTTTAAGATTTTTTTTATGACATTTTTGTGTTGAATGTCTCCATATTGTTCTACTTCAATAAAAGGTGGTAGTATTATCTTTCAAAAAACATTTTTTTCACATCTGTAGGAGCTTTATGTCCAGAAAAATCAATATCATTTGAAAGAGTCAACTAAAATAAAAAATTAATTTGAAATGGCGGCTATTCCAAAAATAGGAGGGTAAACTCTCCAATGTGGGTGTTTTTGTCGATAAAATTAGGTATATTTGATGCCCTTAAATTATCGCTAAGTCATACCGAAACACACTGTATACAGGGTGTTCCTAAATTGAACGAACAAACGATAAGGGGAGATTCCTTAAGTACGTTTAAGAAAAAAAGTCCCATAAACATAGGGTCGCAAACGTTTCGTTTTCGAGATACAGAGTGTTGAAGTTTGAATTTTTTCAAGTTTTTTCTCATAGTATCTGCACTTTTCAAGATATTCAACTGAAATTAGGCATAGATATTACAGTTTATACTTCACACCATGTGGCATGCCACTTTCTATGGCAAATCTGCAGGGTGATATTTTTTCTGGAACACTGTCACCTGTTTTCCTCAAGAACTTTTTTTTAGTGAGCAACTGTTGATTTGAAAAAATGTAAAAAGAAGCTTTGTTGTTATACTAAACTTTTCGGTCTCTTGTAGTTTTGTCCTATCTGCTACCGATTTCATAAAAATCCAGAAAAAATAAGAAATATAAATTATTTGAGTCAGGAGATATGGCAGGCCTTGACTGATGTCCATCCCGTTTAATCCACCTGTTTTTATAATTTTCGTTTAAATATTTCCCAGTACACCCTGTATCTCGAAAACGAAACGTTTGCGACCCCATGTTTATAGGACTTTGTTTCTTAAACTTACTTAAGGTTTTTCGTTTGTACGTTCAATTTCGGAACACTCTGTATACAAGGTTGGAAGATTCAGTTATGCTATTTTCTTGTACGGAAACCAACAATCAAGTGTTGAAATTTTTCTGAAAAATAACGACAAGACTAGTGATGGTTCATTCGAGAAAAGAATAAAAGTACCTACTGGAATAACCCAACAGAAAATTTTCAAGAAATAAGCCTACAGAGAACGTTTAAATAACTTCTTGCACAACTTGAAATACTCCAGTATGAAAATGTAGTAATACTACTAACTCCATTCACAAAGTTAAGAAAGAGTAAATGAATTTGAGAAAATATTATGTGAATTCGATAATTCCAAAGACCTGGCGAATGTTGATGAAACTTTTTTCTCTGTTAATACTGAAAATATTTCACATATATAAACATGGTTGGAAGATTCAGTTATGCTATTTTCTTGTGTTGAAATTTTACTGAAAAATAATGGACAGAATAGTCCGTTACTTTGTGATAGTTCATTCGAAAAAAGAGTAAAAGTACCTTCCTGAATAACCAGACAGAAAACCTTATAAACGAACAGAGGAATTCCCCATTTTTTAAATTTCTTGAGAATTTGAATACTTTTTTGCACAACTAGAAATACTCCATTATGAAAATGTAGTAGTACTATAAAGTCTGTGTCATAGTTCAACCTTAATAGTATATTCTAAAACTAGTTGCAGAATGGGCTCCTATTCCAATACGAATGCGAAATTCGAAAACGAGCGACGAAGGAGCGAGTTTTCGAACGCATGAGTGTTGGAATTGCATTCTGCAACGAGTATTAGACGATATTTTCTCTATTTCCCTCAAATTTTGTGAAATTCAATGAAAAAATTCTGCTGAAATTTAAAAGGATCGGAAGTCATTGCTGACAACCACAAAACGAAAAATGTTACTGAAAACAAGGGCGGTCCTACGGGGGGGGTATAGGGGGTAATTACCCCCCCCCAGAGCACTACAACTAATTCGATTTTTTAAATTTTGTTCATGAAAAAACTAACAAAAAAAAGTTATATCATCTTTGAGAAAAAATCGCAGGGCCATATAACTTCGGCTTTGAAATAATATTTTAATGATATGGAATTAACAGAAAAAAATAAACAACACAAATAAAAAAAACATTCTTGAGTTATAGGTATGAACTTCGAAAAAAATCACAGAGTTATGACTAAGGCATTGAAATATGAAATAAGATTAACATAAAATAAATAAAGAGAACAGCGGAATGGAAAAATATTTAAGTGATATGAATTATGAATCAAGTCACAGATCATGGAATATGGCTTTGTGTTTTTATACAGGGTGCCCCAAGTTCGAGTGCCTATTAGACGTTTCTGAAGAATTGGACATATTTGAAATCTGAAAATTGGGATTATGATATTGTTCAAAATTCTCTACAGACCTAAAATATTTTGGGAGCCTGAGCACTTCCGGTTATACAGGGAGTGAAAATAAATATGTTTTCGTCAATGAAATGATTGAGTTTTCAATGGTTAATACATTTCTGATAAAACCATTGTATTCAATCAAATAGTTTTCAAAATATAAAAAAAACCTTAACAAAAGTCGAATATTCATAGCTAGTATCATGTTTATTTTTCTTCTTCTGAACATTCCAAGTGCAAACTGTTCTCCCAACGTCAAAGTAGAGGAATGTGGAAAGGTCATGCTTATTTTGAATTTCATAAATGCATCACATGGTGTTTCAAATTTTGTGTCGAAAACTATGATCGAAAATTGGCCATAACTTCTATTTTTCAAATTAGAACCCTATTTTTTTATGATTGCGTTGGATTCTGCGGAGAAAAACAATGAGCAATATCATAATCCCAATTTTCAGATTTCAAATATGTCCAGTTCTCCAGAAGAGTCTAATAGCCACTCGAACTTGGGACACCCTGTATAATCACTCAGTACGGATACATACACGTAAGACCTTCAAACATGGGACTGCAAATGCTTCGTATTCGAGATACCTAAAGGGTGTTCCTTCAAATTTTTAGTTTAAAATTTCGATTGTTCATCCAATTATTACCCCCCCCCAGAAAATCAGCCTAGGACCGCCCTTGACTGGAAACGATGGTGTAATGAATTCATTACAGCACTGTTTTAGTACTGTAATGAACACATTACAATACTGAAATAGAGAAAAGAAGTAACTCCATTAACAAAGTTCAAAAAGAGTAAATAGAAATTAGCATTGACACCATCTCTTAGAATTATTTGAATTGGCAGGAGTACCAATCTCCGTCAGTTTTAAGTAATAAAACTTGATAAACTTAAATCATGGCCAACCAGGATACTTTCTAAAAGTGAATGGAGTATACATATAATCATTTGTTCAGCATTCAGTTGATTCCAAGCAACTCTTTCAGTTGATAACTTTGTTGTTATTACGTATTTCCTAAGGCAAAACAAAATAATGATAAAAACATTGAATAAGAATTTAATTTCTGCTTCATTCATTAATTCAAACTGGAAAATTCAGAAGTCTGCACAGAATATGCTTCTTGAACATCTTGTCGAGTACCTTCCACTGAGAACCTTTATTTATTTCATTGTTCGGAAAGTGTATTGAATCCATAAGCATGAGATATGTGCTGTGCTGTGAAGATTTTCGATCCGATTAGAGCAACCCATGCATCTCACCATGTAATTAAATCAAATTATGGTCATATTGAGTGGCAATCATACCATTGGTATTCCCTGAGGTGTGTTAAGGTATTTCCGACGAATTTCTTTGACGTAGAGACAAAAAATATGACCTCGGACTCAGGTGTCGTTTGTACCCAATTTATTCTGATTTTTCGATAGGAATATGTGATATAAAAACTGCCCCTATATATACTTTTTTCACATATGGATATCAACCATTAGGCAGAGTAGGCAATATTCTCTACTTCTAATTTGAATTCAAAAAAGAGGAAATCATTCTATGTAACTTTTGTTAATCCTTAGTTTTGCCTTTCATAATATGTTTCGAATGTTTATTCTGTATTAGTTGTAGATTTATTGGTTTACGTAGGTACGCAAGGCCGTAGCCAGGGGGGGGTCCGATGGGGTCCGGACCCCCCCCGAAATTTATTTTTTCAGAAATGCCAGATAATCATTTCACCGAAAATTCTTCTAATAAATTTTTTTCTAGCTACGGCCTCGGACGGACCCCCCCCGAAATTTTTTTCTAGCTACGGCCTTGTAGGTACGCATAAATATATTTTTTGGATTAAATGATTGTATACATCAGAATATCAGTGATTAAAAATGAATTTCGAATTAGGAAAAATTACTTTAGGACTCAGGAAGAGCTTTGTATCATTGGACGATACAGCTTTACTATCTACTTCACAATATCCTCACTGCCTTGGAGAGAAATAAGGATATTGTTCTCATCTTCAAAAAAATTTTCTAGGAAAACAGTACCTGTGCCAAAAAAAATAAAAACGCAACTACAGGACTACAGCCCTATTTTTTTTCTGAAACGATGCTGCTCTGCAATTGGACGAGCACTCGACAAAGCCTCTTGAAGTAAAGTCCTGGTGTTTCTTACCCGGTCAGGCGGTCAAACTGAGAAATTAGATATCTAGACATTTTCCACGGAATATTGTCAATATTACAACTCTCGTAAAAACGAAACTTCGCTGAAAACTGAGTAACTTCCAATACACTCGTATTCTCCCAAACATGAAAAATTTTTTCAGGTATACTCCTAATTATGAAATCACAACTCTGGCCTTGAAAATTTGACAGATTTCATTCTGTATCGAAGTTATGACGTTTTTCAAAATATTTTTATGTTCCAAGTAAACACTATGTTGGCCTTTCTATACTCTTAGGGCCGATTGCGCCGTAGACAAAACTGTAGATTGAATCTTAAACCTTGATTAGTGTCTATTGATTATCATAGATACTAATCGAGGTTTAAGATTTAATCTACAGTTTTGTCTACGGTGCAATCGGCCCTTAGCGTATTTCTCAGAATGTGAATTTATTCGGAAAGTGAAAGAATTGGAAAAGATGTGATGGACGAAAATAATTAACGTTTATATGAATTGATAGAAAGGATTCCTTTTCTAGTTATTTGCATGAAAAGTACAGGAGATCACAGTTGAAATATATTATTTTTCTTCATGGAAGAAAATTGCATTGCTTTCACATAATTTTCATATGCATGCTTGTGATGATTTAATGTTTATTATCCTCTTGAACTGAAAGTTCAAGACTTGACGACATCAATTGTTGATTCTAATCAAGAATTAAAAAAAAAATCAACCCAAAGATATAAGATTCTTTATTCCTTCAACTGAGCAATGTCAGAATGTCAATTTTATTTTGTTGATAACTTTCAATGTTGGGGTATAAAACTCGGCTGCGTTTGTTCAAACAAGATCTAAAGAAGACATTCTTCACCATCTCGACCTTTGAAACGCGTTTCTTATGGGAGAATTAGGTCTAAGTTCCACCTCATTAGTGAGGTACCTAACTTTTGCAAATCTGCTCAGATATCGCCAAATTTCTTGGAAAACCTGAAAAATATCTTCCTGATCGACCTCTCGAGGCTCCATCCGATCCATCTACTACGATATCTGTCCAAATAACAGCTTTTTCAACGAAATTCCGGTGTACCCCTTTAACCTCGAAAAGTAAACATTCGTCCTGGTCTTGAAAATCGTCCTCACGCGCCAAACTGATGCTAAAAACAATAAAAATTCGTTAATCTTGTATATTCGACGAAAAACTCACCTGCAAATATTGATTAAATACCAAAAATCTGCGAACAATTTATAAACCTAACAAAATGTGGAATACCTTTGATACTTTTACTCTGATGTAAACAAAGAAACTGGCGACGTCGTTTTGTCATTAACGATATTTTCTGTGCGCGCACTGACTTTTCATCATATGTTCTGTGCTTTTCATCAGGTTCACCAGCTCCTGAAAACGAAACCATGACCTCCTATGTGATTAAATAAAAGTGAATGAAGTATATTGTTGTCACTGAAGTGATAAGATAGTGATTAGTGAATATTCCACACACACAAAAAATTGTCATGTTAATCCAACAAGAGTTAATTGGGGAGTCAAGGCTTTTGACGATGTCAGTATAATTCGGACGAGTACTCACAAACAAGTTTGACCAAGCACAACTAAATAGTGTACAAGAGCTCTTTTGGAGAGAAGAATGGACTGCTGTACCAATTCTTATCACCACGAGAATTCAAGAATAAAATGAATGTATGAAATAGAAATAAATACCACAAAGTAAACACTGTGAGAATAGTACTTACGATTAGTCTGACTTAAAGTGATGTATCTGCTGGCTGTCTGGATTCGTGCAATGTTTTACCAGGTAAAGCTCTCATAAGTGCCATAAAGTCTCATAAGTAACTAAATTTCCTCGATCAAGAAGAACAAAACTCGCCAGAATCCGCTACAAAAACATTTGAATTGAATATCAGAATTGGACTAGTGGAGATCTAGTTTCCGAAGCACACCACCAGGTGGCATCACCACAGGAAGACAATGCATTAACGGTTTCTGGCTTATTGACCGTCATCAGATGCATGTAGCCTTATCTTGTGATGAATGCCAACTGAAACGGCAGAACTTATATTACTCCCTAGCAAAAACTATTGAGTACAGTTTTGTACTGTAGTTCCACCTAGGGGGCAAATGTCTACGCTTCATCCCGGAGGTTACCTCAAAAACTAGATCTCTACGTACATTCATTTTTCCCATTCGGAGTTTCGCAAGTACTTATATGAAGTCTCATGCACTTACCGAGGGAAGTCGAATACGCCCGGTTCATACAGTTAAGGGGCCCGCAATTATTAAACCTGGTGGTGTGCTTCGGAAACTAGATCTCCACTAGTCCAATTCTGATATTTATTCTAGTTTGTTCCAACTTAGGGACATTATCCTCCTTTTTCATTTGAATTGAAATCAAAACAATGAAAGAATGTTCCCAACATACTGAATTTATGCAACCCAAACAACAGGAATGATAGCCTTCTATCACAGGACAGGTCACCAGCAATGTTAATACAATTGAAACTCTTCCCTCTTTTTCCGTCACGGAAATTTAAAAATTTCATGATGTGCTAACCTTCTATGATTCTATTGACGAGCCACTCCTGCCATGGTATTCCCCTCAATCTTGTGCAACTTTTATCCAATTGTGCACAAAAAATGCAGTGAGCTATCGCAGGTAAAATATTTACATTTCTTTCTCATTTTGGATAATGAACTTGAATGTCTTGTCCATTCTTGTGGAGTCCTAAGGTATATTGACCTTCAATCGCAAATAATGCCTCGAGATCTCAAGAAGACAGGTTTGACGTCTCGTATGAAGTGGAAAACCCACCTAATATTTTTTAGAATAAAGGCATTCTAAGACATAATGCATTTATTCATTCTCGTATTTTGAACCGGGCATGGTTTCAATCAACTAGGTTCGATCAACTGATCAGGAATCTATGACAAAATTCAAACACGAACAGAAAAACCCAGAAACTCGGTTGTTAATAGGCAAATTTCTACCAGGGGTTCCATAAATGTGTCTGTTCTGAATTTGATTTTCTAGATAATGTCAAATCTATGGATTTGATCGAAAAGAAAATTTGCAGTTAGATGTACAATGACATATTAGCGCTACATGCAAATGTATGTCCATATCATACCTATATCAAATTGTAGCGGAGAATCAAAAATATGAAATTCCAACATTTCTGTAATACATATTATAATAAGGTATCATGGACGATTCATTTGACAGTTGCTGTCAATTATTTTTGACAGCTGTAATTTTTCTTGATTGAATTCTTGAAAAATCAAAATCTATCTACAAGGTGAATCTACTCGCAAGGTGGATGAATGAGCGCTCAAAAGTTCTGACATCAGTGCTTTATTGCCATAAAGTCTTTCTCATTAGTCATTAGGTACTACACCTGATCAACTTGAATGTTTTGTTCATTTCAACGGGGAATCCAGGAATCTTCAAGAGTATTAACCCAACGATGTCTGAGACTGCAGATTTGACGTAATACACGGATAGGAAAACCCAACTTATCGTCTATGAAAGCATTCAAAGCCAGAGTGCATTTCCCATTTTTTCCAAACAGACAGGTTATACAGGGTTGGGATAAAGTATGGAACCAAGTAAATATCATTTAAACGAAAAGAACGATATTAATGACAATTTGCAGATGAGTGTAATGGAATAAAATTCATCTGATATACATTTTTTTGTTAATAATATACTTCCGGTTCAACCGGAAATGCCATCAACTTCTTTAATTTGAATGGGACACCCTTTATACTTTTACAGATTTTGAAAGAGCTTGTTATTTTGAATTCATACTTATACCTGATTTTTTATATTTCATCAACGCGTTCATCAAAGTTCTCATAGCAACTGCTGTGTTCAATCTAGATGAAATAAATTTTTACAGTTAGCTTAAGATATTTGCTCCATCATTCGGTGAACATCTGGAGTTTTTTATACACAGTGTCTGATATAAATTTTCCAATTCACTCAAATTAATTATATGCGATAACGCGACTTTTTCGAATGGGATACCTCTTCGATAGAATTTATTTTTCAAATGTCAACATTTTTTACAAAGTATGTCTCATATTTAAACCGTTCTTTTTTGAGATATTCCACATTTTTCACAAAATTATCGTTGTTTTAAAAAATGCGGAATATCTCAAAAAAGAGTGGTTTAAATATGGGAGATACTCAAACAATTTAGACATTTGGAAAATAATCTTCATGAAAGAGAAAAAAACAGTGTCCCATTTGAGAAAATCGAGTAATCGCATATTTAATTTGAGTAAATTGGAAAATTTATTTTAGACACTCTGTATAAAAAACTTCAGATGTTCACCGAATGATGAAGCTGATATCTTAAGGTGACTACTGTAAAAATTTCGTTAATTTATGTAGATTGAACACAGCGGTTGCTTTGAGAACTTTGATGAACCTCTTAAAACACTAAAAATATCCTAAAAATACAAATTATGTGGCAACGCCGTGATGAAATTTGAAAAATGAGGTATAAGTATGAATTCAAAATAAAAAGCTCTTTCAAAATCTGTAAAATATATAGGGTGTCCCATTTAAATTAAAGAAGTTGATGGCACTTCCAGTTAAACCGGAAGTATATTATCAACAAAAAAATTCAAATCAGATGCATTTTGTTCCATTGCACTTACCTGCAAATTTTCATAAATATCGTTATTTTCGTTTAAAAGATATTTACTTGGTTCCATACTTTATTCCAACCCTGTATAGCAGAAATACAAAAGTTCATTTCTCTGAATTATTTTTTTCTAACTTATGATGATTTTTCTTCATGGGCAGTTCAATAATTTATGTTGAGAGATGTACAATATTGTCATTGACCGAATGGTATATGGTCCATTCTTCATACAAATTATTGATTTTTTTCTAAACTGTGTGTTAATTATGCATCTTTTGGGAAGAAGAATGGACTGCTGTACCAATTCTTATCACCACGAGAATTCAATAAAAACTGTAGGTATGTATGGAAATGAATAATACCACAAAGTAAACACTCAAGGAATGGTACTTACGGTTGGTCTGACTTGAACTGATGTATCTGCTGGTTTTCTGGTCTAGTGTAGGTGTACAAAGTAGAGTCCTTATCTCCCGGAATGAATTCACTTTATTAGATACGGAACTAAGGGGTTCCGGCGTGGGAAAGAATATGATATGTTGTCCGTGTCGAACAAAGAGAGACAGCGAACTGATGGCGCTGTATATGGTCGTTGCTAGACAAGTAGCAGATGTGTGATAAAGAGATAAAGAACAGGTAGAATCTTCGTGGGATTATGGGTGATTCAAGATCATAGAAACGAGGAGGGTGAGTTAACCACTGAGTTCTCGGTCTTCTTCGTTAAGAACGATGAATTTTGTGGCATCAAAAGATTGAGAATATGATTTTTGAACAGAAAGGCAGATGAGACTTTGCGCTGAGAGAAAGGGAATGATTTCAGGTACGACTCTGTGAATTATGCCAAATTCGGCCACTTTAACTTGATCTGGGTTAAATATATCTTAATAATAAAAAAAAGACTAATCCATCAAATTTTATTCTTTTCATTATCAGTTTGAATAAGTCATCAGTCATCACACGTCATCTTCATCAGATTCATCCTCGTCTTCGCTCTTAATAATTCCCAAAGTCTTCGCCAGCGATTTCACATTAGTTATAACCTCTTCTTGCACCAAATTGAAGCTCATAGCCAACAGAGCTATCCCAAAGAGCAGATACAACGAACACAGGGCTATACTAACAGTGACCGTAGTCGTCGTCTCATTGGTATCTTGACTCACACCTTTGGCTGGCACCAAATCACCAAATCCTATAGTTGTAAGGGTGATGAAGCAGAAATAGGCTGCGTTTAGAAGTCCCCACTGCTCCCAGTAATCGAACAAAAACGCACCACCCACTATGTAGCTCATGACGAGGAAAACGCAGAGACCTATGGGAACTGGACGAGTTCTGTGCTTTTCTGTATCGTAGTAGACGTCGTCATAGAAGAATTCTTCGTCAGAATCTGGATCGTCTAGGTATTTGCTTCTGTAGCCGTAGCCTAGAGGAGTCATCATCTTTGGACTGCTGTTAGGGCGTGCTGTAATGGTAAAGATATCAATAAAAAGAGGTAATCATAGATATCAAGTGATCAATAGGGTAGCTCATGAGGTTATCCTCAGAATATATCTCGATAAGAAACTAACCTGGAACCCACACCTACATCATGTAACCAACAAAAGTGAAACGACACTTATGATGTGCAGGAGAGCTTTTGGAAAAACTTGGGGACTCAAACCGAAAGCCATGCACTGGCTTTACACAGCGGTAATAAGACCCAGAATCACTTATGGCTCACTCCTCTGGTGGCCAAAAACAAATCAAAGACAGGCAAAAACCAACCTTGGAAAAATCCGAAGGCTTGCCTGTCTCTGCATCACGGGTGCAATGAATAGCATTCCAACAGCTGCTATGGAGGTCATCCTCAACCTCTCACCCCTTGACATACATGTCATAGGGGAGGCCAGGATGGGTGCATACAGACTGATCCAAATAAAAAACTTGAGAACCAACACAACTGGGCACACCAGAATCACTCATGTAGCTGACGTAGCCGAGCTTAATATGATTTCAGACTACATGCAACCCCTATACTCATTCGAAAAACCATTCAAAACACAGCTCGACTATAACAGATGGGACTCGAGTATAGAATCACAATCATCTGCAGAAATAGTCTGGTACACAGACGGTTCTAAGACAGATGAAGGAACGGGAGCGGGAAAACATGGAGTGAGGCCAAGAAGGGATTACATAATACCTCTCGGCAGACACGCCACGATATTTCAAGCTGAAACACATGCCATTGGGACATGCATACAGAAGAACCTGGAAGGTGGCTACCAAAGAAAACACATCCACATTCTCTCTGACAGCCAGAGCGCCATCAAAGCTCTCAACTTGATACTGATAAAGTCTAGACTCGTCTGGGAATGCCTCCAGGACCTTCTGGAGCTGGCTAAACAAAACAAGGTCACTCTGATGTGGGTGCCAGGTCACAAGGGAATAGCGGGCAACGAAAAAGCAGACCAGTTAGCAAGACAAGCATCTGAAACGCCATTCACAGGGCCAGAACCTGTGCTTGGAATCAGCAAAAACCGATGCAGGACCCTGATTGAGGAGTGGATAAAACAAAGACACCGACAACACTGGGAACAGAGCGACGGGCAAACACACAGCAAAGCCATGGTAGGACGCACAAGCCAAACCTTGACAGCTGACTTTTTGAATCTAAACAGAACAAAGGCACGTATAATAGTAGGTCTACTGACGGGACACTGCGGCCTTAAAAAACATCTGAACACCATAGGAATACTTGGAGAACCCGTGGATTGCACACTCTGCGGTGAAGAGGAAGAAACAGCCTCTCACATAATTTTTGAATGCGACGCCTTGGGAAGAAGGCGCCACAGAATCTTCGGAGAAATCAATCCGGAAACGGGAATGAATCCGAAAAACCTCATAAACAGGCTACTGAACCTGATAAAGGACACAAACCTTTTCTCGTGAGGAACCACTGACGAAAGAGTGATACAATAGATCCAAGTTGGTCGCAGTGTCACAGGGAGGCCAAGCGCTAACCCGGTCTCTTGTTCGTCAGCTTATCAATCAATCAATCAAATCTAGGAAAGGTACAGGTAATGGGAGCCAGAGAGCCTGGTGCTCTCTAAACGAGTACCTTATCAGCGAACCTATCTAGTGATGTTAAGATTGAAAAGACAATCATTGGGAAGCAAAAGGGAAGAATGGAAAAAGGAATACACTACCCAAAATTTCAAAGTAAATACCATTAAATGGAAAAAAGATGGCTATAAAACCACCACAGGGACAGGGGCAAGCGCTGGAGTATACGGGGCAGAATGGAAAGCAGGTGTGATCCATTCTGATAGTCAAGCTACTACCAAAGCACTATACTCCTCTGTCATCGACTCAAAACTGGTATGGGACTGCCGACCTACTAGCATGTGCAATAGCACCCCATACCAGAACGCCTTATGTCCGGTGTTCATGACGCTCAACATCAAAATGAGGTTCAAGTCTTTCTCCCCGACGTCGTCAAACCCTTCTTCGGCCATCATGTGCACCCAAGGGGAATCATCAGAAAAGACGACCTGATACCATTACTCATTCCATTGACGTTGCTCAACCGTCAGAGGTAACCCAAGATGTGGTCGATAATGCTGCAGTTCAAAAGATTTCATCCGGCGGTAAACCTTTCGGACAGTTACAGAATGGCCTTGTTCTTTTAACCACTCATCAGCCAAAGATAGAGTTGTCGCAAATTGGTATCTTATGGCCATGAGACTGAGACGTCGATCTTGAACCTCATCTGTACTCCTTCGACGTACAATGCCAGATCTTACTCTGGGTGCAACTTATATTTTCGGACAATATACATAGAATGAGTGTTGGTGAATTTTAAATTCACCAAACTAAAATTTACATATTTTTGCTTGGAATTTAACATACATCGTTCTGGTTGAGACACTGCACAAACATCAAAATACATACGTGATAATCTTTTCTTTCTTGTATGGTGAACATCCTCTTGATCCTCAACAAAGTGATCAGCAACTGGCAGTTGTAAATGGTTAGGATCTCTAGCACTGGCTGAAGATTGCTGTTTGGAGTGTTTTCTGCGTTCCATTTCCATTTCTCTATTAGTTATTCCTTTAATCAATTCAAAAACAATGAATATCATTTCAAAGTAGGTAATCTTTGAGAGCTTTCCGTTGCAAGAAAGCAGAAGAATGAACTTCAAAAATTCCAGAATAGCTTACCTGGTACTCCATCACCATTCAGCTCTCCCTCTTTAACAACATATTTATTGCAAAGAATAGGCGTTTTGTCGAGGCTTTGCAACTCCAAATTTTCGAAGTCTCTAGCCTTCTGGCGGTTTTGAAACTTTTTTCGGTCTAGAGATCCACCTCTACCAACAAACCTAGGAGCAGATTGACCTCTTCGTTCATCTGAGTACCTAGACGGCTGATTCCTTTGAAGGGTATTTCCACCTCTTGTATAATCGTGGTATCTGCTGGATTAAATGCTTTCAATTAGTGCTGGGTATTTACGAATCAACCAAACAGGAGTTTGAAATGTTTTCGAACGATTAAATTAGATTTGAGGAGGGGCGATAAGGCTAAGATAAGCCTCGCAAACACATTGACCTGAGAATCTCACCAGTCAGCTTGCAAAGCATCTATAAACTTCAATACCCTTATCGGTTCCACGACCATCACTTATTCTGGTTTAAAGAAACAGGAGGCAAAATGTCGCAGCCTTTATCTGTAGACTGCATCACAATTGCAAAGCAGGTGTTGAGCTGTTTCAGCTGGTAACATCAGGGACATTTTCCATGTACCGAGAATGATAATTCACAGGACAGTGTCCTGTGAGTATGACCGTCATTTTCCTCAGTTCTAGTTTGCTTAGTGAGAGATTTTTTGGTACAGCTCGTTGAGTACGAGAGGAAATACTCAACCTCCCACTGTCCTTGGATCAGTCGCCAGGATTTAGTCTTCCTCTTTCGTTCCCATTCTTTAACAGCCATTGCTTGGTGGTTTGCTGGGAAGTCGCAGAATGACTCTGGTCCAATGAAGAGGATTAGTCCCCTCTCCTTTGCTATCTGATCAGTCATTTCATTACCATGCACTTCAGAGAGACCAGTAACCAAAACAAGTTTCAAGCTTGACCTGATTGTTGTGCTTGATACGTTGAGTGACATTTTGCATTCCCAGACTAATTTTGACCGAATTGAGGGTGAGTCAAGCGCTAGTAGGGCTGAACCATAATAAAGAGTCTTTGAACTTGGAGCCCTATGTTGAATTGACACTAAAATGGTTGTGCCAACGGCATATCTGTTTGACAAGGCATGAAAAAGGAGATATTTGTTCCAATAACAGTAAACGAACAATTCTGTTACTTATGGGAGAAAGGAACCATTTGGTACTCATTCGAGGCAATATGAACATCCAGCATCTGCAAGATCTATGCATTAGTTGGTAGCAGCCCATATTCTTCCTTCTATTTCTTCATTGCGCACCATTCATGTTTGGAATATTATGAGGTGACAACTGGAGAACTGCATCCTCTGCAGACGTGGCAAGCTTTTTCAGGTTTTGGAGGATATCCAGATAGATAAATCTGGAAAAGGGTCTTTTTCATGTTGAGAATCTTACCTCAAATCAGTATCGGAGTGAGAGGTTTGTAGTTCAAGATTTCCATATCCACTATCCGCAGATCTGGTAGAGTTCCTTACTGATCTCCTGAAGGAAGCATTTCTTGACCTTGCGAACCTCCTGAAATCAGAACAGAAAAGATTAAAATTGTCTCAGATTAGCGAATTTTCGATGAAAATAATATTGATTCAGAAATTATATACAGGGTGTTTCATTGGTAAACGAACATATGGCTACCTAAGCTAGAGCTACCCTAGGCGAGTCCAAAAAACTGATATATGATAGGTCTAATCGATTCCATAACCGAGATACAGGGTGGTTTATGTTTATGTATTCACCAAAAATTTCAATTCCTCATAACTTTTGAACCAACCAGTATTGTCGGTTGATATTTGTAACGTATGATTCACTTCTACAGGTCGATCGATTTACTTTTGAATTTCCAAAAAATTCCAGGTCCGTATTTGAAAAATATGGGACTTCTTCCAAGCTGATATTCAACACCCTGTATATTGAAATTTGGGATTTGATTGAGATATCTGAAAAGAGCAGAAAATTCTCAATGGGGTTCAGTAGATTTCATTGTCCCGCACGTCATTTTTCTCGAAGAGAGCTTCAGAGAAAGATCCAATTGAATATTGGAATTCCACAAAATTCTCAGAAAAATCGTACACTATGATCAAATTGATTTTTTTTTTGTCCCACTAATTGCACACTCGAATTTCATAACTTTAGTAGCTGGATTTTACGCAATGAAAGAATGGCCAACAGAATTTCATTTACCGATGAAGCCATATTCACGAGGGATGGGGTCTTCAATATGTGGAAGTGCAGAATGTTCCATATAAGTCTGGGGAGAATTTGGTTGAGATTGTGTCTAATATTGGCTCGTCCTTGGGAGTTCAGATCGACCCCCAAACAATCGATTACGTCACTAGGGTTCCAACGGCAATTAAGGATAAACATAAAAATATTGTAGTCAGATTTTCCTCGAAGAAAAAACGTGATGATTTTCTAGCTGCCTACCGTCAGAAACGTCTTTCCTTTGGGGTCAGTCATTCTGGTTTAGCGGTGGCGAATGTAGCGGAAAAAATTTTCATTAATGAGCACCTCACATTGACGAACAAAATAATTTTCAAAGAGACCCGAAGAGTAGCAAGAGAAAAGGAGTATAAATATGTATGGACTCAGGGTGGAAATGTTCTCGTTCGTAAGGACGACACTTCGAGGATTATCCATATTTCTTCTGAGGCGGACTTGAATCGACTATAAGCGAATGTTAACACTATTCACACATCGTAAAGATATTTTGATCCATGATTGAATCGCTGAATGTTTATTACCAGAATGTTCGCGGACTTAGAACTAAATTAAGCAATTTCAAATTAAATGTTAGTTCAAATGATCATG
This sequence comes from Adalia decempunctata, assembly GCA_951802165.1. NCBI lineage: Eukaryota > Metazoa > Arthropoda > Insecta > Coleoptera > Coccinellidae > Adalia > Adalia decempunctata. Next base: position 19,389,153 of record OX637703.1, read on the forward strand.
ATTTGTTATTCATCTCCGAGTCGTGGCTGAACTCAAAAATATTTGACAGTGAAGTGGTCGACCTTGGTAAATACTCGATTTTCCGCAGAGATAGATCCTCCGCTTCCAGCACTCGAGTGGATGGGGGTGGTGTTTTTGTGGCAGTTAAGAGTGTGCTAAAACCCTCGCGAGTTGACGAGTTTCAAAGTGACGCTGAGGATGTTTGGGTGAGGATTACTATGAACAAAATAAAAATTCTACTGTGTTGTGTATATATTCCACCATCTGACTCAGATGCTGCTTCATGTTTCCGAGAAAAATTGTCTCAGGTTATGTTCAAGCTGAGGGACCATTATGTTCTCATTCTGGGTGATTTTAATTTATCGGGTGTAAGCTGGGTTAAAAATGAAATAAATGGTATTTGCGATGCTACCAATGTTCCCAGCAGTCAAGATGATCTTATTGATACATTTTCATTTTTGGAATTGTTCCAATTCAACTCTATCTCTAATTCCAGTGGTCGAACATTAGACCTGATATTATGTAATTCACAACTAGTGAGTAATGTTCATAGATGTGACATACCTGTTGTACCCGAGGACGGATATCACCCCTCATTGGAGTTTTTGCTTGACGTTAATGTTTGTGAATCTTTGAAACGTAATGATATAATTTATAAGTTCAACTACAAGCATGCTGATTATAATTTAATAAATCGTTCTCTTTCCGAGATTACCTGGCCTGATCTGCTTGACTGTGATAATATTGACTTTGTTGTGGATACTTTTTACGATATTCTGTATGATGTAATTAATCTTCTTGTGCCGAAAAGAAAAGTTAACAGACGTTATCCACCTTATTACTCTAATGACTTAATCAAACTTATTAAATATAAGAATAAAATTCACAGAAGGTGGAAAACTTATAAGAATCTATCTGATCAACTCGAAATTAAAGCCCTGCGTCACTCCTGTAAAAAATGTATTAGACGTGATTTTGTTAAGTACAGGGATTCCATTGAAACTGAAATATCATTCAACCCGAAAAAATTTTTTAAATTTGTATCTGTCAAAGACAAGGTTTTCAGCTGTCCTAACCGCATGACTTATGGTGAAAGAACTGCAACCAGTGGCAAAAATATAAGTAATCTCTTCGCGGATTTCTTCGAAAGTGTTTATGTATTACCGAATTCCAGAACTGACTCTGATGAAGAGCTTGGTTCTGATTCATTCTTCTTGAATGGAATCAACATTGACGCCTCGGACGTCGAACGAGCTTTGTTATCCCTAGATGTTAATAAGGGTCCAGGCCCGGATTCTATTCCCGCTCAGTTTATCCGTTCATGTGGTACATCACTTTCTGAACCCTTGACTATAATATTCAATAAATCTCTCAAATCCGGGGTTTTCCCGAATCGTTGGAAGTTGGCGTGTGTCGTTCCTGTTTTCAAGACGGGAAGTAAGCTATTGGTAGAGAATTATAGGCCAATAAGTAAACTTTCAATTTTTGCGAAATTGTTCGAATCCTTAATATATCCCCATCTGTTTCATCTCGTCAGATCCCAGATTATTCCTGAGCAGCATGGCTTTTTCAGGGGACGTTCCGTTGAGACAAACCTAGTCAGCTTCACTGAATTCTTGCTGGATGGTCTGGAAGAGGGAGTTCAAGTGGATGTTGTTTACACTGACTTCACTAAGGCCTTCGATAAGATATCTATTCGTAGACTTCTGGGTAGATTGTGTGGGGTCGGGGTATGTGGGTCTCTCTTGCGGTGGTTCGAATCTTACCTCAGAAATAGGTCGCAGTACGTCTCGGTGGAGGGTTTCGAGTCACGGTATATATCGGTTTCATCCGGTGTTCCACAAGGCTCTCATCTGGGGCCTTTGTTATTCATAATTTACATAAATAATATCATAAAAGTCTTGTAGAATATTGTTATTCGCAGATGATTTGAAGATGTTTATGAAGGTCAGAGACCCCAGTGATTGCCAACGTCTTCAGGATGACATTGACAGTTTTATGACTTTTTGCGCAGGAGCTAACCTGTTTGCAAGTGAAACCAAATGTCACGCGATTACTTTCACGAGGAAAAGAGATCCAATAATGTTTCCATACTTGATGCTGAGCTCGCCGCTGAGACGTTCAAATCATGTACGTGATTTGGGTGTTACCTTTGACTCTCATCTCAAATTCGACCTACATATCGAAAATATCGTCAAGGCTTCAAGTAACATGCTTGGTTTTATATTGAGACAGGGTCGATCATTTTCCAGCTATAGATCCTCAATTACTCTCTACTACGCTTATGTGTTCAGCAGGCTGAATTTCTCTTCGATTGTTTGGAACCCCCAGTATCACACTTATATAGACCGAATAGAAAAAGTTCAAATGAAATTTCTGCGTTTTTTGGGTTTTAGGTGTGGTCTGCGGTTGAATAGGGGAGATCCTGGTAACTATCAGATACGGTTGAGGCACTTTAACATGATAAGTTTGCAGAATCGCAGAATCATGAGTGACGTACTCTTTGCAAATAAGTTGTTGAACAATCAATTGGAATCTTCGTCACTCTTGTCGCGAATTAACTTCCATGCTCCATTGAGGAGATTCAGACAGCTGGAGACCTTCGTCTCACCTTTGAGGCATACTAATAGCTCAAAGAATTCTCCTATCATTAGAATGCTAAGTCGCTGTAATGGTTTCAAAGAGTTGGTGGATGTAATTGGTCAGAGCCACAGAGTTGTTAAAAAACGTTTGAACGACTACTTCAGGGGCATCTGAGCTTGTAATTTGTTGTTCCCTCGCTGGATTTCTCCTTTATTTTCTTTTTCTTTTTGGTATTTTTTTTTGAGGGGTAGAGTAAGAAGTGGCAAAAATAAAATTCATAGATGAAATAATGTATTTTAAGATTTAGAATTAATTTTTTATCAAAAGAAAAAATGAATGTTCTTTTTTTTGTTTGGTTATTGTTGTTCTTCATTCTATTCACTTCTGTAAATGAAAACTTACTTGTGAACATTGTTCTTGGGTATTAGTTTACCTGTGTATGTTCCATTGTGAATAAATAAATAAAAAAAATAAATAAATGAGGAATTCGCATGAATGGGCTGAAGAGAATCGGCATGCAGTCAGACATACGAAATCCCACTACAAATTTTCAAAAAACGTATGGTGTGGCGTTTATAAAAACCGATTGATTGGACCACACGTCCTATCAAGACGACTTTCGGGTGATCTTTACTTAGATTTCCCCCCTGTATTACTCGAAGGTACGGACATTGCAGGAATGCATTTTCAGCATGATAGAGCTCCACCCCATTTTAGAGTAATGGTCAGACAATTTTTAGATCAGAACTTTCCAAATATGTGGATAGGCAGAGGTGGACCGCATGTCTGGCCCGCCAGGTAACCAAATTTTAATCTTATTGATTATTTCATTTGGGGTTATTTGAAATGTTCAGTATATCCACCTGGAATGGGAAGTGAGGATATCCTCATGCAATGTATCGAAGTCGCCTGCAATGAAATACGTAATAATCCAGACATGATCAAAAAAAGTACATATTTTGAAGAGGGCAAGAATGGTCGAGTAACTTCTGTAATTCACGTTAACTTTTTATGTTTCTCAGTTATTTATTCATCTTTGTTGACTGATTTTTTCTCGAAGAATAATGTTTTTCCGGAAATAACTCCAAATGATTCCTCAGAATATTATGAAATTCGAATGTGCAATAAGTGGCACAAAAAAAATTCAATTTGATCAAAATGAACGATTTTTCTGAGAATTTTGTGGAATAACAATATTCCATTGGATGTTTCCCTGAAGCTCTCTTTGAGCAAAATGACGTGCGGGACAAAATTTACTGAACCCCATTGAGAATTTTCTGCTCTTTTCAGATATATCAATCAAATCCTAAAATTTCAATATACAGGGTGTTGAATCTCAGCTTGGAAGAAGTCCCATATTTTTCAAATACGGACCTGGAGTTTTTTGGAAATTCAAAAGTGAATCGATCGACCTGTAGAAGTGAATCATACGTTCCAAATATAAATCGATTATAATGGTTGGTTCAAAAGTTATAAGGAATTGAAATTTTTTATGAATAGATAAACCACCCTGTATCTCGGTTATGGAATTGATTAGACCTATCATATATCGGTTTTTTGGATTCGCCTAGGGTAGCTCTAGCTCAGGTTACCGTATGTTCATTTACCAATGACACCCTGTGTGAGTTGAACTGAAAAAGTAATATGGTTATTCGGAAATCAAAGGAAACGAATAGGCCAAAATGCTTGCCAGGGAGAGCACCTTTCTGTGTATAGGGAAATACACCTATAAGACAGAGTTTCTGGAGAAGGAAAAAACCGAAAGGTAAAAACTCTGGCGGAATCTCCCAGGGATGGATCACTCCAAAAAGTTCCTCCAGAACTTTGAAAGTGCTAGATCAAAAAAATATCTGGATCTCAGTGAGAACCAACTACACCTATTCAGTGGCTTCCCCACAGGACATTTTCGTCCAAAAAAGCATCTGTTGAGAAGGGGTTTATCGGAGACTGACGAGTGTAGATTCTGTGGGGGAAGGAAGAAACTCCTATTCACCTGATTACGAAATGCTTCGCCAAAGGAAAGAGTGCTTTGGACAAGAAACTTGTATGAGTGGGGAATTATCCTCAAGCCGTCCGAGATACTGGATTTCATCGAATCTCTGGAACTGGAAAGCTGTAGGATGCACGATGAGATGTAAGGGGCCACAATAGACCTTGATGTCGCAGTGGTTTGTAACCCCTTTTCACTATAAACTATATGTAAACTATCACTCGAAAATATTGAATATGATGTAGATAAAATCCACAATTTTGGTTCGCTCAAACCATGGATTATAATAGAGATTTAATGCGGCAACCTTAAATACAAGATCACTGCATTCAAGATTGCCGTTTCAGTTCCACAACAATACTGATGAAGAAGTTAAAAAGCATTTTTATATCAACTCATAAGGATCTATCTTCTATGTTCTTATAAAACCCAGTATCTCAAAATGCGAGATTTTTGTATTCCTAAATCTTCAGTTTGCGACAGGAAATCCCATTCAAATTGAAAGGAAAAGCCTGAATGTTGTAAAACTTATTTTATTTGGATAATCCTATATTTCCATCAAGATGGTAAGACTTACTCAGATCTAACGGAGCCTCTGATGGATCTGGATCGCCTAGGTTTCTTAGGTCTTGTACACACGTAGCAACATACTCTCCAATACAGAAACCTGAAGGATGTTGCCATTATGTCACCTATATTTGAGAGACATAGCAGCATGAGAGGTATGCCCAAAATCGCATAAAAAATGGTGACGATCTTTCCAAGGGCTGTTTTTGGGGTTATGTGGCCATATCCTGGAAAAATGAAAAAGTAGTAAACCACTTGGTGAATTTTGGAAGGGAAATGAAACAACATAAATTAATTGGCAAAATACACTGCGCAAAAAAATTAACGCACATTCTGAAAATCTCAATTTTAATGAAAGTTAACTCTACATTGACTTTATAACTTATTTTTTATGTTCTCTCGGGAAGGTTTTGAACGAAACAAGACACATTAAATGGAAGAAAAATTCAGGATTTCACCGAATCTTATGTGAAAGAAGAGGAATGAACAATTTTCAAAATACTGAAATGCTGATAAGTGATTTAATACTTGGTATTTCCACCCCTTGCGTTAATTACAGCTCGGCAACGACGGTTCATACTCAAAATGAGTGATCTTAAAATGTTCTGATCTAATCCTTCCCAGATTTCTGAGTCATTAAGAGTAGCTGAATGATTTTCTGAACTTCTCCGCCTTCTATTGAGGTTGTCCCATACCTGCTCAATCGGATTGAGATCTGGACTTCTTGCTGGCCATTCCATTCGAGAGTCTTCAACCTCTTCTAGGTACTCCTGAACGATGCGCGCACGATGGGGTCTGGCATTATCGTCCATAAAAATGAAATTTTCACCAACGTATGGGGCAAATGGCACTACATGCTCTTCAAGAATGTTCCTTATATGTATACTTATCAGCATTCATAGCTCCATTATCAACGACCACTAGGTCTGTGCGAGCAGTCAAAGATATTCCACCCCATACCATAATCGATCCTCCCCCGAAACCAGTAGTATTCAGGAAATTGCACTGAGCATATCTTTCATGTGGACGTCTGTATACAAGGCAACGTCGATCACAATAGTAGAGGCGGAACCTAGACTCACCTGTCACCTGTGAAGAGAACTCTTTCCCAATCGGCCTCTCCCCAATGGATATGCTCTCTCGCAAAATCCAAACGCGCCCTTCGATGGGCTGGGGTAAGAGCTGGGCCTCTTGCCGCGACACGAGGCCTTAAATCATATTCTCTGAGGCGATTTCTTATTGTCTGAGTGCTAATTTGCACCTCATGAGTTTGCTCAAGCTGATTTTGAAGGAGGCGAGCGGTTGCAAACCGTTGTCTCAACGAAGAAACTCTCAAGTAACGTTCTTGAATGGCAGTTGTTACCCGTGGTCTACCCTGTCCTGGTCTTCGGACATTCATACCTGTCTCCCTGAATCGTTGCAACATTCTGGACACACTTGTATGGGAAACTCCAAACATTTCTGCAATTCTTGTGTATGTCCACCCTTCTTCTCGCAAAACTACCGCTTGGGCACATTCCTCTTGAGTCAAATTGCGTGTTTCGCGTTGCATAGCGATCGAGTGTAGAAAATCAAACGAAATAAAAACTATTGATTACTAGAATTGATCGAAAACTGATTTTAGAATGGAGCCAATACATTCAAAATCTGATAATATCATCTTTTTTTATTCCTGCTGGGAGAAAACATCTGTATTGAAGAAAAACGTTGAAAGTGGATAACATATGCATGCATAATTCTGATAAAAATAAGTATCATTGAGACCACCTTCAGTTGTAGAATAAATTTGAGATTTCCATAATGTGCGTTAATTTTTTTGCGCAGTGTATATTTTTCATCTAAATTTTGAAGTATAAGACTTCTTGAAAAGTGTCTATAGTAGGTGTCACCTCTTCATTCGATGGAAAATAGTTTACTCAGAATAATAATAGGAATAATCTATATTCTCAGCCATATTGAAAATTTATCATTCACCCATGGGATTAACATTCAAATGAGATTATTCAAATACCACAGAATCCTTTTTTTCAGCAGTTTCAGTTTCATGGCAAAACCTTATTGTTTGACTTGAAGTTAAAGTCTGTGAATAATATGAGAGAAAATAATTTTTATCGGTATTGCAACAAAGAGAAGCAGCTGTTTAAATTTTATTTATTTTCTGGTAAAACATAGATAGTACCTTTAGCAAGGAGAAAATTATTAAAATTTGTAGAAACCCTTTTTTCTTCAATTAAATTTTTAATAATGTGTTTGTTAACCGCAATCATCTAAAGACTCCTCAATACGTTTTGGCATTGATGCAATAAGATGGTCTATTTCTTCTTGAGGAATACTATCCCAAGCTACCTGTACTTTATGTCTCAGAGCCGCCAAAGTCCCAAAAGGCTGGGGTAAATTTCCAAGCATTCTACCTATGGTGTCCCAAACATGCTCTATGGGTGAAAGATCGGAGTATCTGGGCGGCCATGGCAAGAGATTCACATGGGACACTTCAAAAAAGTTTAAACTAACTCTGGCAACATGAGGTCGTGCATTATCTTGCTGAAATATTGGATTCTCGAGCCGGTTAAGGTAAGGCAGAACATATTCATGTGTATCACATTTTTCAATAAAATGCCTAAAGATATACAGAAAAAAGCAAAATTTGATTCTTTCGAATCCAAAGTGCACAGGTTTCTGGTAGAGAAGTCTGCTGAAAGAAGTCATTAATTTCTTCTTTAGTATAAAATAGAATTCCAATTATTATTTTGACGTGTTCTCTTTACCTGCTATTATTGTTGATGGAAATTAAGATCCTATTATTATTATTATTATATTTCTCGTACAAAAATCTTATTTTTCGTTTTTGCCAGAAGGCCGCCCCCCGAATTTCACCCCTTGAAATAGGGGTCTTTATGGGAATCATGAAAAACTAACTGCGAATTTGAATTCTTTGAAAATTGTTAAGTGGTTAGGAAGCTAGTGGAATGAAAAATGTTCTTGTCATCGTTAATTTTTTCCGAACACGCAAGATTCTTGAGAAAAATCTGAAAATGTGATTATCAAGTAGAATTGCCAATTTGTGATGCATTAATTTCGGACAGCCTGTACTATGAAGAAATCTATATCGTTATTCTTCCATCAGGAATTCACTGTTTAGTTTATTCTCATTTAAATACCCATTCTTGAAGTGGTACTATATCATATCATATTCCATATTTCCTTCGGGACCTCACGTTCCGGGACACCCTGTATATTGGAGTTTATGTGGTACGCCTCCATTATAGCACCCCCAAAAAGCACTATTGTTCATTAATAGTGTCAATTCAGCGAGTATTATTTTGATTACATAAAGTTGTATCAAGAGGACCTCCTATGGGTTAACATTGACCCAGATATACCAATGTTGACGACTCCTACGTTATGAATGAAAATTCATTCATTAGTATGATAGGTATATTTATTGATTTGCATCGAGAATATCAGTTCTTCTCATTCCATAAGAATAAGTTTTTAGTGTAAATGAATATAGAGGAAGAACTCTCTTGGGAGGATTTGAGTATTTCCCTGTAAATTCAACAAAGGTCCAGCAAAACTCCAATTTCTCACATATTTCCCGTATAAACCTAACATTTCCTCAACTTGAAATGCGAACATCGCAAAATTTTGAAAAATTCGAGATTTTCAAAAGAATTTAAATTACCAATCTTTTATTGTTTCAAGTTTGTGAATGGAACTATCTAGATTAGTTCTTTTTCAGTAAACAGAAAGTATAGAATGTGTATCGAATAATATTTACGGTTGAGTAACCCAAATGCCTTGGGTAAAACCCGATCTGCAATGTCTGGTGAATACCAGCAATCCAGTCGTAAAAATTTTCAAGGTACGAATCCTTGAAAGTTGATGGAAAATGGGACACGAAGTGAATACCCAAGTGACTGAAGTGAGATTCCTTCGATTGAAATGCAGGAACGGAAAGATTCATTAGAGTCATCAATTAATTTTCTGAAAATCACTTATGGGGGAAAACCATTCTTCACATTTATTACATGCTCCATTTATTTTCCTGCTCCTTAGAGGCAGTGAGGCAGTTAATTCCTTGTAGAATTACTTCCAAAAAGAGTATGACCACTGTGCGGGTGGAATAAAACCCAATATTTTTCAAAATTTTCCAAGGTTGTTCGAAGAAACATTTCGAATAGTGAATGATGAAAAATAAATGAAATGAAGATATGTGTCCTGTTCGCTCATACCTTACAATTTCAATTGTAACTTTTTTTGGCTACACATTCAAATTATATAGGTTATAGGAATTTGGCACAAAAATATGCCACTGGAAAATTACGAGACATTCGAGAACACATTCCTCAAAACCATATCAACAGGGTGGAAAAGCCAAATGGAATAAATTCATTGTCTTGGTTACTGTATACAGAGTGAATCTTTGACTGCATATTATGCACAGTTACGAGGATGTATTGATATCTAGTTAGCCTAGACCAGTTCCATTCATAAACAAAATATTGCGATACCATATCAACGAACAATAACTCATTAGAAGTATCAGTGTAGAGTTCGACGTCAAAAAAGTAAACCAGAGGTACGCAATAAATAAAAGAAAAGATCTGAATCTGCAAACTGGTGACCTCACATCAACAATGCTAATATGGGAATGGTGGTGGAGAAGGTCAAAATATTCGGGATTTAAACTTCCAACTTAGCCAACGTTTCGGAAATTATATTTCCATCATCAGGGCACTGAAAATGAGAAAACAAACTCTGAAAAGTCTCACCCTTCACGATAGTGAGACAAAAGTGCAAAACATCAATACAAGGATACTTGTTACTTCTTAAAAAATTGGTATAAAAAGTGATTAAAAAAGAAAATTACAAAATTACTCGAAATTACAAAATATCACAAAAATAAAACTGACAAAGTCAAAATCAAGAAGCACAGCACAGAGGAGAAAAGAAAGAAAACATATAAAAAACAAGAATTACCAAATATATGAATGTGCATATAAATATCAATAAATAAATAAATTAATAAATTAATAAATTGAAATGTAAAAGAAATCACAGATCAATTGATACTCACAAGATGAAATTGCTTTTCCCACAGTCATTGAAAAATATCGTATATAAAATTCATTAAAACAAAACAATGGTACGCTTTCATCGAGGTAAAACAATGACAACAAAGGGAGATCGGGAACATATGAAGACAAACACAGAGAAATGTGGACGGACACCGAGAAATGTTCACGTTTTCTTTCTTACTTTCTTCAATAAATTATGATATATTATAGAAAGGTGCTGTATGTCGGTTCTGGAATTGACAGAATCGTGAACCTTGATCTGGATCATCTCGTGCAACAATCGTTTGCCGAGGAAAGGATGTCTTCCCAAAAGAACAACATCATCGAAATCAAAACGGTGTCCAGTTGACTCACAGTGGTGGGCTAGTGCAGTCTTAGGGTTGGTGATGGGTAGACTAACAGAACGTTTATGCTCCTCAACTCTAATTTTTAAATATCTGCCAGTCTGGCCAACATATACTTGGGAGCAATCATTACATCTAATCATGTAAACAGTGCCGGACTGTAGGGAAACCGGAGTTACGTCCTTGATACGGGTGAAAAAATTAACGCCAACAGTGTTCTTATTTCTGAAAGCTACATGCAAAACATCAGATTTCAATATATGCGCCAACCTTTCCGATAGGGACCTAACGTAAACTAGTCCGTAGAATTTTTTTGTTGTTAAGACATCCCCAACACCATCAACCCCCTGGGAAGCAACCGGGACATTAATCGGAAAACCCTCACCGAGAATACGGTTTATAATAGAAATAGGATAATTATTTTTAAGAAGTATCGATCTTATGTATTCTAAGTTTTTCCCCCAGTATACCTCATCAGAGAGGTGTAACGCTCTATGTTTCAAATTTCGGATAATGCTGATCTTATGCACGAGCGGATGATGAGAGAAAAAATTTATATAACGTTCAGAGAAGGTTGGCTTATGGAACCAATCAACAGTTAGAACGTTCAATTCATCTCGTTGAATCTTAAGGTCCAAAAAGCTTATGCTGCCATTGTGTTCGTTCTCTAGAGAAAATTGCAACCGGGGGTGGAAACTGTTAAAGACACGCAGAACCTCATCGTCACCACCGACCGGTATCGATATCAATAGGTCATCTACATACCTACGAAAAAGTGGCACAAGAAAAGGTAATTTAGCAATGGAAACCTTTTGTAACCGGGACATAACTATTTCAGCACATTTGGAAGAAATGCAGCCCCCCATACCAAAACCAAAGATCTGCAAATAAAGGGTGTCATTAAAAGAAAAATAACTGCTATCGATGATGAATTCGTAAATTATTTTAAAGGTTGCAAAATCAAAGGACTTGTTTTCAACGAGATGCCATCCATCTTCAATTATATTCAAGGCTAAATCTGTAGGGGTATTGGTGAAAAGGGATATCACATCAAGGGACACCAACTTATAGCCTGGTGGTAACTGAAATTTATTGATAGAGTCAAAAAGTTCAAAGGAGTTCCTTACATATGATTCATCTTTAATAAAAATTGGCTCCAGTGTCATAGAAATAAATTTGCTCAGGGCGAAAATCGGTGAACCTACAAAACTCAATATTGGTCTGAGTGGAACCTGCTCTTTATGAACTTTTGGTAAAAAGTACATTTTAGGGGTAACTCCATTATTAGTAGTTAACAGCCTAGCTTCTTCTTTGGTTATTATATTCTTAGCGAGCAACACTTTTACTAATCTATTATTCTTGTTCTGTATTTTAACAGTGGGTTCAGAATCTAAAACTTTATATGTACTTGAATCACCAAGCAAGTTGAGTGCTTTGCTGAAGTATTCGTCCCTATCCATGATAACTGTAATGTTTCCCTTATCAGCTCTGACAATTATAATTCGCTCTCTATAATTAGACAAAAACATCCTGGTTTCCTTAATCGATCGAGAGATCCAAGAGTCATGTTGTTTCCCCCCATGGTATGAACCGACAAAGTTTGTAATAACATTAACCACCCTGCTCCGCAGTACATCTCTATCATCTACATTATGTTTTTTAATGATAGTTTCACAATCAGCAATTATTTCATCGATAGGAAGTGATCGCGTATAAGGCAAATTAAAACGATCACCCATACTAAGTAAGTAAAGAACATTATCAGGGATGTCCTTAATTGAAGAAAAATTTTTAATCCATCTTTCATTTACATTGGAAAAATCTTTGGGTCTCTGTGATCTCAGCAAATTATCAAATTTTCTCAATTGTCTGTTACGAATAGAATAAAAACGATCATTATAGAAACCAACCTGGCTACGAGAAAAGGACTCAAAAATATCCTCAACCAAAGAAGAAGCTAGGCTGTTAACTACTAATAATGGAGTTACCCCTAAAATGTACTTTTTACCAAAAGTTCATAAAGAGCAGGTTCCACTCAGACCAATATTGAGTTTTGTAGGTTCACCGATTTTCGCCCTGAGCAAATTTATTTCTATGACACTGGAGCCAATTTTTATTAAAGATGAATCATATGTAAGGAACTCCTTTGAACTTTTTGACTCTATCAATAAATTTCAGTTACCACCAGGCTATAAGTTGGTGTCCCTTGATGTGATATCCCTTTTCACCAATACCCCTACAGATTTAGCCTTGAATATAATTGAAGATGGATGGCATCTCGTTGAAAACAAGTCCTTTGATTTTGCAACCTTTAAAATAATTTACGAATTCATCATCGATAGCAGTTATTTTTCTTTTAATGACACCCTTTATTTGCAGATCTTTGGTTTTGGTATGGGGGGCTGCATTTCTTCCAAATGTGCTGAAATAGTTATGTCCCGGTTACAAAAGGTTTCCATTGCTAAATTACCTTTTCTTGTGCCACTTTTTCGTAGGTATGTAGATGACCTATTGATATCGATACCGGTCGGTGGTGACGATGAGGTTCTGCGTGTCTTTAACAGTTTCCACCCCCGGTTGCAATTTTCTCTAGAGAACGAACACAATGGCAGCATAAGCTTTTTGGACCTTAAGATTCAACGAGATGAATTGAACGTTCTAACTGTTGATTGGTTCCATAAGCCAACCTTCTCTGAACGTTATATAAATTTTTTCTCTCATCATCCGCTCGTGCATAAGATCAGCATTATCCGAAATTTGAAACATAGAGCGTTACACCTCTCTGATGAGGTATACTGGGGGAAAAACTTAGAATACATAAGATCGATACTTCTTAAAAATAATTATCCTATTTCTATTATAAACCGTATTCTCGGTGAGGGTTTTCCGATTAATGTCCCGGTTGCTTCCCAGGGGGTTGATGGTGTTGGGGATGTCTTAACAACAAAAAAATTCTACGGACTAGTTTACGTTAGGTCCCTATCGGAAAGGTTGGCGCATATATTGAAATCTGATGTTTTGCATGTAGCTTTCAGAAATAAGAACACTGTTGGCGTTAATTTTTTCACCCGTATCAAGGACGTAACTCCGGTTTCCCTACAGTCCGGCACTGTTTACATGATTAGATGTAATGATTGCTCCCAAGTATATGTTGGCCAGACTGGCAGATATTTAAAAATTAGAGTTGAGGAGCATAAACGTTCTGTTAGTCTACCCATCACCAACCCTAAGACTGCACTAGCCCACCACTGTGAGTCAACTGGACACCGTTTTGATTTCGATGATGTTGTTCTTTTGGGAAGACATCCTTTCCTCGGCAAACGATTGTTGCACGAGATGATCCAGATCAAGGTTCACGATTCTGTCAATTCCAGAACCGACATACAGCACCTTTCTATAATATATCATAATTTATTGAAGAAAGTAAGAAAGAAAACGTGAACATTTCTCGGTGTCCGTCCACATTTCTCTGTGTTTGTCTTCATATGTTCCCGATCTCCCTTTGTTGTCATTGTTTTACCTCGATGAAAGCGTACCATTGTTTTGTTTTAATGAATTTTATATACGATATTTTTCAATGACTGTGGGAAAAGCAATTTCATCTTGTGAGTATCAATTGATCTGTGATTTCTTTTACATTTCAATTTATTAATTTATTAATTTATTTATTTATTGATATTTATATGCACATTCATATATTTGGTAATTCTTGTTTTTTATATGTTTTCTTTCTTTTCTCCTCTGTGCTGTGCTTCTTGATTTTGACTTTGTCAGTTTTATTTTTGTGATATTTTGTAATTTCGAGTAATTTTGTAATTTTCTTTTTTAATCACTTTTTATACCAATTTTTTAAGAAGTAACAAGTATCCTTGTATTGATGTTTTGCACTTTTGTCTCACTATCGTGAAGGGTGAGACTTTTCAGAGTTTGTTTTCTCATTTTCAGTGCCCTGATGATGGAAATATAATTTCCGAAACGTTGGCTAAGTTGGAAGTTTAAATCCCGAATATTTTGACCTTCTCCACCACCATTCCCATATTAGAAAAGAAAAGATATCCACCGAAATTGTAAAAATCGAAAAATTGGAGTATCGAGCCATCATCAAGTACCTGTATTTAGAAGGGTGATATCTGAAGCACTGAAGATATAGTTCACGTCAATTTGGACATGAGAAAAATTTCTGCAAAATGGATCCCCAAATGTTTGAATGTTGACCAAAAGCGTGCAAAGGTTGAAGCATCGCGTCCGATCTGTGCTGGATTTGAAAACGATGTAGACTTCTTACCGAATTGTTACTATGGATGAGACTTGGGTACATTTCTACGATTCAGAAACGACGCAATAATCGATGGAATGGTATGGCGACACTCTGGTTCTCCAAGACCTAAGAAGTTTCGTGTCCAAAAATCTGCTGGAAAAATTCTTGCTTCAGTTTTTTGGGATTGCCATGGAGTAATCATGATTGATTTTTTAGATAAGAGTAGGACAGTAACTGAAGATTACTATTCGACATTACTGACCACTCTACGGGAAAAAATAAAGAGAAAAGACGCGGAAAGCTATCCAAAGGTATTTTGTTTTTACAGGACAATGCCCCAGTACCCAAATCTCATGTTGCCATGCAAACAATTCGTGATTTAGGGTTAGAATTACTAGAACACCCCCCTTATTCACCAGATTTGGCTCCGTCCGACTATCATCTCTTCCCTCAACTGAAAAAAAGTTTAAAAGGTCGTAAATTTTCTTTTAACGAGGTGGTAATTTAAGCTGTGGAGGAATGGTTTGCAGAGCAAGAAGAAACATTTATTTTAAAGGTCTAGAGACGTTGCAGGTTTTCTGTAATAAATGTATTCAATTAAGAGGAGAATATGTTGAGTAATAAAATATTTTGACATTGAAATTTTGTTTGGTTCTATAGTAGGCTAAGAATTTTTTAATATAGGTATCCTCGTAAAATGTATTATATTTGAACTGTTGATTTCTCTCATCAAAACTTTTTTTCTATATAGTTTTTCAAAATTCAGTTCCGTTTGAGAGATACAGGGTGTCGAAACAATCTGGCAACATTGTCCAAAATCAAAATTCCCATATTATTTCCAGGTTCGTGACCCTTATGATTAAAGAAGTTATACCAAACAAGAAAATACAGTGTCGAACTTTTGTAAAAAAAAATACATTTGATAGAAAGAAACCCTTCTCAATGAAAGATTGTCTGGACAGACAGTAAAATCATACATTCGATCTTTACCATTATCTTTGTCATCTCGAATCCAACTTACGTTGAAGGAATTTCCTAGAATTCGTTGAACCAGATCAAGATAGACCCGATGTTTCCGAAATGTATAATCATTCTCAATGTTACATGTTCAGAAGTATACAATTGACCGGATGTACAGAGATTGTTTGTAATTAGGGAAGTTACTTGAAGGTTCTTCTTGACAAGATGTTGCAGGGAAAGTACTTCCAGTTGTCAGCAATTAATTTCGCGAATTCTATTATGAAAAGTCACACACAAAATTGCCAATTATGATGGACAATCATTATTTTTTCAAGACATAGTACATAGTACATACCATAATTTAAAGTTCATGTTCTCACCACAGTACAAAATGAAAATTCCTTGAAAAAACAGCTATTTCATTTTTTGTAAATCTGAACCCGATCTAACAAAATTCTATTTCCGCTCAAGAAAAAATCAGTCGATTGAAGGTTATTTAATCTCCCACAGTATTTGAGAAGTTAACCTTTTCACTTCACTTTGTGAAAAGATATCGATCTAATAAAGCCCTTTGCAGTAACCGAACGCTGATGTAGAGGATAGATCGAATTATCGAATGCTTACGGAGCAGGTAGAGAGAATTGAGTTGACGGAAATGTAACGCAATGAGTTGTATGGATTTCTCGTTTTAAAATAAAATCTTATCGATTATTCTTTATATTAGGTACACTCAAATTCCATTCTCTTCCAATTTTCAGTATAATATGATAGCCAATGAATGTTCGAATAACATTCCCTTATTTGGCATTTTATTTTAAAGTCTGTTTAATGTGGCGATATTTGAAGTATTGCTGTTCTTTCAAATGACAACTTCACCTGCCCAGTGCTCTTACCTTTTATCGTTTGAGTTTAGGTATACTATTGAAATTGAAGAATGAGATTTAAATTTTCTAGATAGAAACACTCAATATGATTGCGTCTACATACAGGGTGGCCAAGACCAAGAGATTGACGTCAAAAAGGAAAAAACAGATCCCTCGTGTCATGGGCTATTCGTATCACCCCGATGTATGTTATGCTGTTTTTCACGGTTTTCGAGTTATGAATTTTTTCATGAACTTTGAGAATTTTCGACTTGACCATTTTAAAAAAGATATTCAAAAAAAGTACAAGACTTCCCTGTGAAATTCTTTTTGTAACTTAATCTCCATGAATTGTACTTTTATACATAAAATAACCAGATTCGTAACTTTGATAAAAATTATAGAAATGTTGGTCTCAAGTGAAAAAGTTACGTAAATTGGATTATGATCTGAATTAATGATGCTGAAAATTATTGAAAATTAGCTTTAGATGTTGGTCAAGAAAAGTTCTAGATAAAAAAAGAAAAAGGTATGGCAATAAATCACACATCATAATGTAAATAAAAAGAAATTTATTTATAAAATTTGCAGTAGTTGTTCAAAGTGGCCACCTCCAAACTAACTCGGAAACTGAAAATTTACTCGGAAAACTAAAAATTGAATTCAAAAGAAAAACTGAGAAAATTAAGGTGAAATTCAGAAAACTGGAAAATTCGGTTCAAACCCTTCTCGACACTCGATCGGCGGAATCAGAATTAACTGATGGTCAGGGAAAAATCTGGTTTTGTTTTTCCGGAGGGGAGGTGAAATGGAATGCTCATATGATCAAAAATTCAGACGAAGTCGCGTCGATGAAAACGTCTTGATTCCGGCTTATCGGCCCTTCATTACAAAAAACGCGGTTATCTGCAAAGTCGCGAATATTTATATCACATTTCATCGTTTTCAAACATAAAAAAGCAATGAAAAACCGATCGGAATTATTTAAATTTTCGAGAAAAATTTTTCATTAACCACTAGAATGAACGATACCCGAACAGATGAATCGGACGGAGTCGACCAATCAAGGGGCCCCCACGTTCACCTGACCTTAATCCCATCGATTTTTTCGTTTGGGGTTATTTCAAAGGAATTTTTTACGCCCGAGAATGTTCGAGTGAAGACGAGCTGCGACTGAAGATAAGAGAAGCCGAACGTGTCCTAAGAGAGAACAGGGCAGGTTTTATGCGATTGAAAGAAAATTTTCTAAGAAGGTGTAGAATGTGTATTGAGGCTGGAGGTGGCCACTTTGAACACCTACTGTGAATTTTATAAATAAATTTCTTTTTATTTACATTATGATGTGTGATTTATTGCCATACCTTCTTCTTTTTTTATCTTGAACTTTTCTTGACCAACATCTAAAGCTAATTTTCATTAATTTTCAGAATTTTCTATCATAATTTGATCAGAAATATCTTAAAATGGCAAAAAATAATTTTGTAGTAAATGTCTAGTTCTTTGATTTTTTCCACCTTAAAGAATTTGAAGGCTAATTCTAGCAAAAGTAGAGTGTTAAGTACCATTTTTTATCAATGATTCTAAAAGCTGACTGTTGAGCGCAGTTTTTAAGCATACTAAGAAACCGTGAATTAGCCTTTTTACATTTTTAATTTTGATTCGAAAATTCAGATCATAATCCAATTTACGTAACTTTTTCACTTGAGACCAATATTTCCATAATTTTTATCAAAGTTACGAATCTGTTTATTTTATGTATAAAAGTACAATTCATGGAAATTAAGTTACAAAAAGAATTTCACAGAGGAGTCTTGTACTTTTATTAATATCTTTTTTAAGATGGTCAAGTCGAAAATTCTCAAAGTTCATAAAAAAATTCATAACTCGAAAACCGTGAAAAATAGAATAACATACATGGGGGGATTCGAATAGCCCATGACACGAGGAACCTGTTTTTTCCTTTTTGACGTCAATCTCTTGGCCACCCTGTATATGAGCAGAATCCCATAACATTCATAACAATAGTTCTCTTATATTTAAAACTATGAAACACTTGATTTATGGAACCTTTTGGCGAAGGGTATCAGATGAAAGATCCTGCTATTTCATAAGGTATTCTCCATTAAAGTGAATGTCACAGATCATATGCAACATTCACTTTCATAATGTATCCCGGTTGGCCATGATTTAGGTTTATCAAGTTTTTTTTTTAATAAAACTGACGCAGGTTCGTGCTCGTTCAATATCAAATGATTCTCAGGGACGTTGTCAATGCAAATTTAAATGTCTTCTGTAGGCATATTTTTTGAGAATTTTGAGGCTTTTATATCGGGTTATTCGAGTACTTTTATTCTGTTTTCGAATGAACTATCAAAAAGTAACGGACTATTCTGTCCATTATTCTCTTCAGTAAAATATTTCAACACTCGATTCTTGATTTCCGTACAAGAAAAAAGCATAACTGAATCTTCCAACCATGTTAATATAGTTGAAATATTTCCAGTATTAACAGAGAAAAAAGTTTCTTCAACATTCGCCAGGTCTTCGGAACTATTGAACTCACATAACATTTTCTCGTATTCACTATTTTCCCAAAGTAAATAAATATTTCGATAAATACTTAATCACTACGACTTCTATGTATAAATGACAACGTTGCTTATTCAACTGGGAAAATTACACGGTGAAATGTGTCAGAATTTCATGGCCAACTGGGATACATTATAAAAGTGAATGGAGTATACTCAAAATTCCTCCACGGAAGTCACGTTAGACAATGCTACGTTATATACAGGGTTGGTCTCAGACGAACATTTTTTCAGCCGTAGGTCCTTGAGGTCAAAAGAAACCTTTTTCAAGTGTCCATATTTGGCTTAGTAGTTGAAAGAATATAGCGTTTTTCAAAAAAAAAACTTGGCAAGTACCTGCCTGTCATGATTTTTGGTATTTATGTATGATTTTTCGTAACAATAAAATTGAGTTTTGTTCAATTATCTACTGAGCGAAATACATGGACGATAATTATGCCAAAGCTCAAGAACTCATTGTTACCAATAGATAAATGTTACATACATAAGAAGAAAGGAACTGTGGGCTTGTGTTAAATCTAATCGAAATAAAGCCAACCAGAAGTTTTTCTTTTTTACGTCAAGCCCACTGCAACATCACAAGTTCATTTGAAATAACGGTTTCGCAGACGCGCAAAGAAATAGTTATTTTTTCATTGATTTTTGACACACCTATCTTTCAAATGAACTCGAATTTCCAAAAATGGTTTAGAAAAACTGTGTTACGTTTCATGAGAGTAATCTGCAGTTTCAAATTTGCAAGTCAATGACGGACCTTAAAAACTATGTTTGAATTTGACATACAATTGTTTGAATACATATAATTGAATTTGGTAGCCACATCCAATTTTTTTTAGTAAATAATAGTAATTTACCTACGTAACAAGTCTGGAAAATAGGGTTTTTTTGGACGAATAGACAAAATTCTAGGACGAGCCGGAGGCGAGTCCTGGAAGTCTGTGAGCCCAAAAAAACTATTTCCGGGCGTGTTGCGTACAATATTTTTTCGGCAATCGTGTAGAATTACAAATCAATGAGACGAAACATTTCTTTATTATACATTTTGAAAATTATTTGAATTGAACAGAACAGAACTGTCATCCGACATCTGTTATTTCGTTGCTATTGTGATGATCATCACAATGACAACAACGACGTGAGTTTTTCCGGCCTAGGCCGGAAAGTACGTACTTCCCGGACTAGGCCGGGAAATGTTTCTTTCTCAAAGAAAAAAAATTTTCCGATGACTATTCCACTCCAAGTTTCCGTAGCAACGATCGTTTCATCCCGAAAAAAATTTCAAGTCGGCTAAACCAACATGTTGGTTTTTCAGCGACAAAATTTTTGACGTTTTTCGAATTCATAGATAGCTTCGGAAATATATATCACAGAGAGAACAAACAACGTTTAGTGGTTTATTTAATCTATGATGAATTCTAATTTGCCAAATAGCGCAATACGCGTCAAATGTGAACATATTACCCTATTTTCTCGTGGAATAGTCATGCCGAATTCTACTCGAGATGAAATTTAAGCAGGTAAAATTTCTCTCTTGTTATATTCAAGTTTGTTGCTTTTCGGAAAATTCGCTCATGACATTTCCGAGCAACAAACTTTCATATTACAATCGAGAAATTTTGCCGGCAAAATTCCATCTCTAGTGGTATTACATATGAAAAAATATCAATATAAATTTTGTAGTACCTATTCACCTCAATTCATTAATTATTTGAATAAATGCATTCAGGTCAAGAAATGTTTTATCAACGAAAATATATTTATCTTCTTTTTCATGTGCATATCAAAGTCAGGTAATCCAAATGAATAATAATTTAAGGTTCTGTTTGAGACGAAAAATATGTATATACATACACTGCTCATTGGAAGCAATGGACAGATTCATTTTGTTTTGAATTTTCACTGAATTTCAGCAGACCAAAGATACCCTCAAGTGGAAATTTTCCAACAAAATATAACGAAGACTTGAATTGAAGCAAACTTCTTGAAACCAAAGCGGAAATTGGGCCATTTACTATTGCAAACAATTAGTCCAATTCAATTTTCTTGCAGTATAACGAGCCCTACTTCCATACCATGAAACAATACATCTTCATGGTTTTAATCAATTGGAAATACAAATTCATTCAACTGTCTTTGGCATATCCCACCATGTATTAAGAAATCCTTAAATAATGTCTGCTTGTATTACGAAATACCATTCCGTCCAAGTATTTCACCTTGTGGTTCTGTGCTGTGGTCAATTCGATGCAATTCGTGATTTTGATAGTTTAAGATGAAGTCCACTTTCTTATTAGGTGAGTGCGTATTTAGAGTTCTTGCAGAGTTGGTCAGTATTTTTGAAGATTCGTGATTTGCTACAAAATTCGATTATGAAGTTTTTATGTCGAGTGAGATGTTGCCTTTTTGTGAAATAATGTATGTCTATACCTACAAAGTGAGTAAAAAAAAAACAAAAAACTCATATGTAGAAAAATGTTCAAACTCATCGAGGATTTTGTCATGCACCATTTACGAGGGGTGTAGGGTAGTTCAGCTTTTTCAAATGTCAACCCTAACTTTTTTTGCCAGAACCTTTAGTTAGTGAGAATGATTTGGTCAATGGTTTCTTTATCAACTCTTTTCAATTATATTTTATTATTTGTATTTATTCATTCATTCATTTCATACAATGATTCCTAGATGCTGAACATCTGTGAGTATCACATGCAATTATTTGAATTATTAATTTTCACGTTGTTGAACGTATTCTTTGAAATAAAAATGTCTAATTGTGTTCAGATCTATTTTTTCGAAGATACTGATGTCTAAGTAAATATTCAAGAAGCACATTCTTTTGCAGGTATTCTCTGCACTTTTGTAGTCACAATCTGCACTGAGGAAAACAAATGGGTATGGAAAGATAATGGAAGAAATGGAGAAGCAAGAAACGTTGGCTTGAGATATGAAAAGTAATTTTTCTGTTTTGATTCGAATAATTGATGTTAAAAAAACGCTTTCCTTCTCAGAATATGAATTGGGATATATTCAACATATTTTTTTTTGTTTTAGGTCCGACAACAGGAGATACAACGTCCATGAGAACTATGATGTACTTGGACCAAATAGACCCATTGATGAAAGGCCAATTTACCCTGAATCTGGTTTGATTTCAAGGCCAATTTACCCTGAATCTGGTTTGATTTCAAGGCCACAAAATGGTTATTTCCCAAATGACAGACCATACAATCCAAGACCACCTCTAATTCCACAAAATAGGTAGATCAAATCATTTTATAATTACATTGACAGTCCCCAATTCGCATACCAAACCAAAAGTAAAATAATTGTTATACGCCACCAACAATCTGTATATCTGTATATCACCAACAATATGTATATTCTAGACCAGGAGGCCTATACGGCAACGATGCAATCCAAGGAGGCTATGGTAGACCAAACCCTTCATCTGGACAATATCCCAACGATCCAAGCGACCCTGGTGTTCTCACTGGACCAATACCTTCTTGGGCCAAGGAGGGTCCGTTCAAAAATTACGATACTTGCAAATGTACAGAAAAGTTCAACTGTAGATCGCCAGGAATAAGCTACGTGAGTGAATTAGTCTCTGAGAATAATTTCGACATTGCCGTTTATTCACGGGTGACAACCTGCGTCAATGAAAAAAGTTGATAAACCAAAATCTTGGCCAACCGGGATACTTTATAGAAGTGAACGGAGTATATTATTTCTATTATCTAATGAATTTATTCACAGAATAAGCTTATATTAAAAGGCATTTTTCTCTGAGAATGCAATTTTTCATTTAAATTTATCGTAGGGCCATTGCGATGTTGGCAAGAAATACTGCTGTTACAATCGAAACAAAATCGAGGATTTGGGAAGTGATTATCCTCAGAGACCCATCCATTCTGCAGAAAATGGTGTGTTGGTTGGTCCAGGAGGGCCAGTTGGAGATGTAGGAAGGCCGGGATCTTATGGAAGGCCAGGATCATATGGAAGGCCTGGATTAGTAGGCAGACCAGGTAATATCCACTCATTCGATTCCAACTTTTCCCATAAACATTCCGGACCACCCGATGATCATTTGTTTTTCTTCGTCAATCATAACAGAGCTGGTACCATCGAATATATGTCGAAACTGCAAATAAATCCAGCCTTATATGGATGTTTCCATATCTCTCATTACTGATATCTTGAAACTATGTTTAGATATAATTTGATGGAAAACATTTCGACTACTACAACAGTTCCAGTTTTAATTCAGACATGGTCAAGTAAAATTCAGATAACATCATTTATATTTCAGATTAGTCAAGTTCATTTCGGCAAATATTTCAAATATGATTCAGATTGGACAATATAATTTCGAAATTATCATTTCTAATTCAGTTCAGTTCCTCTTATTTCATAAAACCTAAATTTTAGTTCAGACTAGTCACATTTTTTCCAGATAACGTCAATTTTAAATCAGTTCTGTCTCAATTGTTCCAGAAAATATCAATTTATCTCAGAAAACATGAAATATACTTCAGATTGATCGATTTAATTTCAGAAATGTTGATTTCAAATTCAGTTCAGTTCCTCTTATTTCAGAAAACGTCAATTTTAAGTCAGTTCTGTCACTATTATTCCAGAAAATGTCAATTTCATTTCAGAAAACATCGAATATAAATCAGATTGGCCAATTTAACTTCAGAAATGGCAAATTCAGTTTAATCACATTCCTTTCAGAAATCGTCAATTTTGATTCAGATTAGTCACATTTACGTCAGAAAACGTCAATTTCAATTCAGATCTGTCACAGTTATTCCAGAAAATGCCAATTTTATAACAGAAAACATGAAATATACTTCAGATTGATCGATTTAATTTCAGAAATGTCGATTTGAAATTCAGTTTAGTCCCTCTTATTTCAGAAAACTTCAATTTTAATTGAGATTCGTCCCATTCATTTCAGAAACGTCAATTGTATCTCAGAATACATAGAATATAATTCAGAATAATCAATATAATTTAAGAAATGGTCATTTCAAATTCAGTTCAGTTTTTCTCATTTCAGAAATCGTCGATTTTAATTGGGATCTCACAATTTTTTCAGAAAATGTCAATTTTATCTCAGAAAACATTGTATATAATTTAAATTGGCTAAATTAATTCAGTAAATATTCATTCGAAATTCAGTTTAGCCACATTCATTTCAGAATTCGTTAATTTTAATTCAGATCTGTCACATTTATTCCAGAATATATCAATTTCATTTCAGAGAACATCAAATATAGTTCAGATTGGTTACTTTAAATTCAGATTAGTCACATATATTCCGGAAAATGGCAATTGCATCTCAGAAAACATCCAATATAATTCCGATAGTTCAATTTAATTTCAGAAATGACCATTTGAAATTCGAAAGACGTCATTTTTTTCCCATAGAATGTCAATTTTATCTCAGAAAACATTGAATATAATTCAGTTTGGTCAATTTAATTTCAGAAATACTGATTCGAAATTCATTTTGACCACATTTATCTCAGTCAATTCAAATTCAAATTGGTCACATTTATTCCAGAAAATGGCAATTGTATCTAAGAAAACATAGAATATAAATCAGACCATTCAATTCAATTTTAGAAATGGTCATTGGAAATTCAGTTTAGGTAGTCCCTCTTATTTTAGAAAAAGTCAATTTTTATTCAGATTTGTCTCATTCATTCTGAAATAAATGAGACAAATCTGAATAAAAATTTACTTTTTTTGGAAAACGTCAATTTTTTTTCTCAGGAAACATCGAATAGAAGTTAGATTGGTCAATTTAATTTCAGAATAATCTTTTTAAATTCAGTCTAGTCACAATTATTTCAGAAAACGTCAGTTTCAATTCAGATTAATCTCATTCATTATTCCAGAAAACGTTCATTGTGCCTCAAAATACATCAAATGTAATCCAGATTTGATTTCAGAAATGGTCATTTGAAATTAAATTCAGTTACATATTCAGAAAACGTCAGTTGTATGTCAGAAAACAATAAATGTGATTCCGTTCAGTCTTTTTAATTTAAGAAGTGTTGATTTGAAATTCAATTCATGTAGTCTTATTCATTTCTGAAATCGTCCATTGTATTTCAGAAAAAGTCAGTTTATTTCAGGAATAACAATTTTAATTCAGGAAGAAATCAATTGAGATACATTAACTTTATTTTTCTGTGAAACACTCTTGAAGAAGAAATGAAAGAATCCTATCTTCTCAATAACAAATTTGTAAATTGAAAAAACATATCACAATACAAGCTACAAGTATTTAACTACTATAGGAAAAACAACTACAAACTACAAGAAATAAATTTCATCAAGAATTTTTGTTGTCTTGTCTTAAAAAAACAAGTGTTGAATTGCACTGTAGTGGAATACATATCTCCATTTCCAGAAATCAAACTCCAGATGATTTTATCAAATTCCTCTTATTAGTGAATTCTACAAATTTATTCACACTTTTTATCATCGAAACCATTTTAATTATTTCAGAGAATGGAATCTTAGTAGGCCCAGGAGCCCAAGAAAATGGATTCGGTGAACCTGGGGGTTTCGGAAGACCAGGAGTATTCAATAGACCAGGTAAATAATGATTCCAATATATTAGATAAATTCAGTTAAATGAAAAGTTGAAAATATCTAATCTGGGGATAAATGTATAGATTCATGCTAACCATTTTTTTGAAAAAAAATTGATAAATAAAGCCATGGATTTATTTAAAATTCATAATTTTGTAGGACTAGTTGGTGGAAGACCAAATGGATATGGATCACAAAATGGAATTCTTGTTGGACCAGGTGGAAGACCTTACGACAGGCGGAGCGATTATTGAAAGAAATAAAGCCATCATTAAATTATATACAATTCTCTGAATTTTACCAAATCTCTCGATGTGTACATATTGTAAATTTTTCTGAAAATACATTTTTGTAAATGTAGATAAGTATTTGAATATTATTCTAGTTTATTCATAAGTACCCAGAAGCAGTGGTGCACAATAGAAGGGGCGCCATAATAGAAGGGCGCCATAATAGAAGGGGTGCCATAATAGAAGGGAAGCCATGATAGAATGGGCGCCATAATAGAAGGGGCGCCATAATGAATCATGCCGAGTTGATGAAATAATTGGCAATATAAAATAATTTTGTTCACTGCTAAATTGATTTGAATAATGCGTCCATGAACACATAATGAATAAATGTTTTCAAAGAAAATATTTATTGTTATTATTTCTCTTCTGTAATTGACCACATCACATTGTAATGAAGTTTGATTCTACTCAAGAATATCAGTTAATTCGAATTGTTTATCAAATATTCATTATAAAGGGTGATTTCTTAAGAGCTTAGGAATTAAAAAAAAACAACACATAAAATTCAGAAGAATGCATGAAATCTTTATTAAAATCGATAACACGGTTCAAAAAATTTAATGTTCGAAGATTATTTCATGCAAATGTGGACCTCGGCTGCGCCCCAAATGGTCCATCCGCAGAACTTATGTTACTCCCTAGCAAGAACAGTCGTGTACAATAAATTGAATTAATGTACCGTGTTCCACCTAGAGGGCAAATGTCTACGCTTCATCCCAGAGGTGCGTTTTCAGTTGGTATCCATCGTAGCAATGGGTTATATGCCGCTGATGACGGCTAATAAGCCAGATACCGGTATACGTAATTATTCTGCTGCGGTGGTGCCACCCGGTGGTATACTTTGGAAATTAGATCTCTACTAGTCCATTTCCCTCATTGATTATTTCTTAACAGAGCAAACATTGACATAATAAAAATCAATGATTTGCAAGCGTTGTTCGTTTGTAAGACGATTCATGGTTAAAATATAGACCAAACTGAAGATGGTTAAAAAATCAACCGTTACATAACCAATATTCAATCGCTAATATCAAAGTGCACAAAAATTTTCAAATCTAAGTCCATCCAAATGCCACACTTCAACAGATTCTAATCAGATGCATTATCGCCGAATTCGCTAATATCTCAAACCAATTTGATGGTATACTTATAGTTGTCCTCGTAAATAAAATTGCTCTTTTGATATGTAAAAAAAAGATAGGAGGCATAAAGCGTAAATTGTGGACTATTTCGCCAGCGTTCTATTATTAGTCATTCAAGTTTTCACATTCAGCATATTGGAGTCGATGTACTGAATTGAATTCGGTAGTGATGTTCAAAATTATTTCGTTTTTTTCTGTGCTAGGCTTGTTACAAATACAGAACGTTATAGGTGATGACCAGTTACTTTCAGTTGTTGCTGTAAGTTCTTTTTCACGGTCGAGAAAGGTCTCAATATTGAATTTTCATTCGATTCAGTCCTCGATGAATTTATTTGTTAATTAATTTCAAGAAAGTATTAATTTTAGATTTTGTCAGTTACATGGCTCTTTCAGGTGGGAAGTAGAATTTTATTGTATCCATATACAGGGTGTAGCGTAATGAATGAATAATATGATGATCATAAGACACCGGGTAGAGGATGTTGTAGAGGTTCAGAAAAATATGTTTTATGTTTCGTTAAAGGTCCTGGGTTTTCGAGATATTTGACATTTTGGAAAATTAAAAAGAATTACACCCTCTGCCATTCTTGTTGGTGGCAAGACTACAAATGAAAGAGTTTTTTTTAATTTTTTTGGTTAGTATTCCTGAGTAATTGCCCTATCAAATTTTAACTATGATTTTTTGGGCGCATGCATATTTTTTTTCAAATCTAGCTCAAATTTCCTATTTTGCCTAATTTTTAAGCAAGTTTAACCGAACTAGGTGTAAAAAATAGGGTCACATGACTGTTTTATTCATATTCCGAAATGGTATAATTTACTGTATTTTCAACATTTACAACAAAATAATTTTCTATGTAAAGAAGGACTACAAAGCTAAACACATTCACTGTTAAGAAGTTATTGACTAAGAAATTTTCAATAAATCTGAAATGGGCGGCAACAAACCTTATTCGTACACCTTGTATATTTTTCAGGTTTTCAGACATGGAGATAGAACCCCAACAGATTTTCCCCCTAATGACCCCTTCCAAAACTTGAGTTATTGGCCAACCGAACCTGGAGAGTTGACAAATGTGAGTGAGATTCTTTATTTTTCTTTAATACCCTAATAAAACAATGCTGAATGATCAGAAAGTGTTCCTAGTGCGAAAAGTGGCAATTTTCCGCATGAAACTACAGATTTAACCGAAGGACGAACTACTAGTCCGGTTGCCGGTGCAGGGACGAATTGCAAATTATTAATAAAGTTTTGTCACTTTCTGTTAAGCTGTATTAGGCGGCGTCTACCATATTTTTCCTCTGTGAAAAAATTTTGATAGTCGCGGCTTTTTTCAGTAAACCTCTCGTAAGTCGTCCATGTTTTCAATTTTTTTAAATCATAAAAACAATCTGAGAGAAATGAGAAAACATGATTTTCCGACAAAAATAGTGTGGCTTTGAGCGTGTCTACCAACATGAACATGACTGAAAATCGCATTTTTTTGAATTATTAATAACCTCCTGATTTTTTCAGAATCGGTTGATACAACCATATAAAGTATATAAAAATGCAATTGTCCGATGATGTTATGAAAAGAGTGTTATAAATTGTTTATACTTTATTTACTTTGAAGGCTGAAGATGTAATAATAAGTATGAGAAAATGGACTTTCGAAATCAAAATGCACAAACTGATTCTTTTCTGCCACAGTTGAATATGGAATCTATTTTTTTTAATATTCTTAGTAGTGATGAAGTGTTTTTTGTTCAAATATTAAAAAAATAACCCTGTCTACAAAACGCAAAGGGAAGAAGTGAAAAAATTCACATCATAATCACAAATAAAAAGATATTTTACCTGACGATTGGTGTGATACTTCTACTGGAAACCATTCGTCTTGTCATGGGCGTAGCCAGCGTGGGGCAGGGGGGGGGGGGGCAGCTGCCCCCCCCTGAAAGAAAAAATGAATTAAATCTGCCTTTTCTTTTTATCCCAAAATTTCACATTTTGAACGACCTTGGACCATGACCATGGTTTGCCCCCCCCTGTTATAAATCCTGGCTACGCCCGTGCGTCTTGTTACAAAGAATTCAATGTGAGGAAGGAGTATTTAGATTTTTTTTATTAGATTCGAATTGTACACTTCCAATTAAAATCAATAGTTTCATTTCAATAATTATCGAAGAAAGATTCTGAAACGAAACCATATTTTCCAAGAAGTTTTTTTTTTGTCCGACTAAGGATTTGCCGCATTTTATATGGTGGACAGTTGTTTTTTCTATGGAACGAATCTCTCTAAAATATGAATTAATTTTTGTCCGATATATATTAATGAATTTAAAAACTCAAAAAAATCGTCAATTTTCATTTGTCGGACAAGAAAAACGCCACATTTTTTGTCGGAAAATTGCATTTCCATGTTCAGGTCAGGAGGGGATTAATAATTAAAAAAATGCTATTTTCAGTCATGTTCATGTTGGTAGACACGCTCAAAGAACTATTTTTGTCGGACAATCATGTTTTCTCATTTCTCCAAGATTGTTTTTATGATTGCATTTTACAAAAAAAGAGTATTTATGATTTAAAAAAATTGAAAATATGGACGACTTACTAGAGGTTTACTGAAAAAAGCCGCGACTACAAAAATGTTCACAGAGGAAAAATGTGGTAGGCTCTACCTAATAAAGCTGTACAGAAAGTAAGAAAACTTTATTAATAATTTGCAATTTGTCCCACCGGCACCCAGACTAAGGACTGAACGAGAATAAATTCGATATCACAAAAACGCTTATATCTTTTGAACCACTGGACCGATTTCGAAAATCGAACTCATTTTCGAATCATCTTTTAATTCTTATGAAAACTGTTTTCACAATTAAAAAAACCAAAACTATTTTTTACAAAATTCATGGATATTTTCTGGAATTCTTCCCATCATGCTTCTTATAGTGTTCTCAGTCACTTTCTGGGATGCTGTGTTCCACTTTTGCTTGAATTCCGCTAATTTTTTCGTTGATTTCTTAGTCTTCTTCAATTCTCTTTTTACCAGGGCCCAATATCTTTCGATTGGCCTGAGTTCTGGGCAATTTGGTGGATTGGCCTCTTTGGGGAGAAAAACCACCTCATTAGCTTCGTACCATTCCTTGGTGGCCTTGCTGTAGTGGCATGAAGCTAAATCTGGCCAAAAGATTGTTGACACATCGTGCTCACGTAAAAATGGTAAATGTCGATTCTTCAAGCATTCCTCGATGTATATCTTCGAGTCAACAGAGCCTTGGCCAACGAAAAATTTGCTCCTTTTCCCACAAGTGCAAATTGCTTGCCAAACCAGGAATTTTTTAGGAAACTTTGCTTGTTTCTTCACGCGAAATTCTTCGTCAACATTTCCACGAGAATCTACAGTATAAAATTCCTGACTAGGAAGTTGCGAGAAATCAGCCAAGACATAGGTTTCGTCGTCCATCACGCAACAGGAAAAAATTTTCAAAAAATCTTTTTTTTAATTTCTTTGGTCTTGATTTCGCTTCTTGATTCTTCACAGCGTTCCTATCTGGCACTTTCTGCACTTTGTATGTTCTAAGCCCACAACTCGACTTGATTTTCTGAACGGTTGACTGCGAACATCCCACTATTTGGGCCACTTTCCGTCCTGAAAGGTTAGGATCTTCGTTGATGAAGCGCTTAACAACTCTTGATACCGTTTCCGGACGAACGCGAGCCTCTTTTGCGATTCTTTTGAAGCTCCATTTTTGATTATTCTGAAAAAGTTTCACTATAAATTCTCGTGTTTCCACTTCGCCTGACATTTTGCGACAGAGAATTGGAATATCTATGAAGTAAATGTTCCACATGTTTCTGACGTTCATAACAAAGCTAACTATGATCAAATTTCAATTTTTTCTCAATTGGTTCAAGAGATATAGGCGTTTTTGTGATAGCGAATTTATTCTCGTTCAGTCCTTATACGGAGTATCGTTGATATACACACATCGTCAGAAGTCTTGGCCACCCTAGGTTTCTCAAGAAATAAACAATCTATGTTCTGGAAATAAGATGAATATTTTCCTTTATTTCAACTGCAATATATTTGATAGAAAACCTTTGTTTGATACTCTTTGCTTTATGCAGGATGAGACAAAATAGGAAAAATGCGAAAAAATATAACGATTTTTTATTAATTATAGTTATTTCAAAACTGAATCCAAATTCAATAGTCCGTATTACCACCTCGTCTTTCAATCAACTGCCCACAACGGCCACAACGTGTGCATCGCTGGATTCGCGGGGAAGGGAAAATGCGAATTAAATCGTATGGAGTACCTATGCCAATTGGAGGTAAAGTTATTCGGTCGGTTATTCAAATCTCAATGTAACTTAAAGGTAATTTTGAAGTGAATAAATTGTTTTTTTTGTGATTAACAACAAGTGTTTTTGTGAGTGTTTAGTCTGACAAGAAAGGAATTTTTATAATTAAATTGTCATGTTACATCCAACAAATTGAGAGCTGATATAGGGGAGAGGGCAAGACTTTTGATGATGTCTGTATTTTATTCCCGAAAGGTGGAACAGAAAAAAGTTATCTGACTGATTTATCCAGCAGATATTTGATCCACTAGATTCATATCCGGACTTTTCTAATATAAACCACATATACACATCTTCTCGTATAAATCCTTTCAACTACATATTCAATTTTTCAGATTGGAAAAACAGAGCACTTCAACCTCGGTAAATGGCTCCGAACACGTTACGCAGGTTTCCTCCCTGAAATCTACCACAAAGACGACATCTACGTCAGAGCCTCCAACACTGATCGATGTCTCATGTCCGCCGAAGCCAATCTAGCCGGTTTATTTCCTCCTACAGGCTCCCAGATCTGGAACAAGAAACTCAACTGGATGCCAATACCCATCCACACAGTTCCACACGAAGAGGACAGCCTATTGAAGATGGGAAAAGCATGTCCAAACATGCAACCAAAATACGAAGCTTTACTCGAAAACGATCACTTCTCCCAGTTGGACAAGGACAATTCTGAACTTTACGAGTTTCTTTCCAGTAATCTTGGATTGTCGATAAAGAAGTTTTCTGATATAGAAGCGCCATACGATACTATGACTGTTGAGGTTGAATACAAATTGAAGCAGCCTGAGTGGACCAATACACTTTGGGGCGAAGATAAACATAAGGTTTTTCCTGATGAAATGAAGAAATGGTCTGATTTATCTTATGAAACTCCCACATACAACCAAGAGATAGCCAGGCTGGGCACTGGACGATTTTTCGACACTGTTGCATCCCATTTCGAAGCCGTCATCAAAAAGAAGAAGAAGAAGCTCTTGGCGAACAAAATGGCGATGTTCTTCGGTCACAAAAGCACCATTTGCGATCTCACTCATACCTTGGGCACGTTCAGACTGGCTTCATATGCATCTGCCTTACTATTTGAGCTTTGGCAGAACTCAACAGATCAATCTAATTACGTGACAGTGTACTATGTTGATAAGCAAAATCCGGAAAAACTCAAGGTTGAAAAATGCGAGACAAACTGTGAATTTAGCCAATTTTTGGATATACTCGAGCCATTAAGGATGAATGAAACAGTTTGGGAGAAGGAATGTGTGACAGGTAGTTCTTCGAGAATGGTAGCTTCAATCGTTTCTTTTCTGATTACATTTTATGCTGTGATCTTCAATATTATATGAATAAGAAAAACTATATTGTTCTCATAATATATTTTATTTATTTAACAGAACGAGTTTTTAATTTTCTTCGAGTCGAAATCAGAATAAGTTGTGGTAGATATATTTCTATATACCTACTGCAAGAGTATTTTAGATTTTTCGTTCAGACCATAGTTAGGGGATAGATATAGATGCATAGAAATACCTGGTGTTGGCACTGATTAGATTTTGTTTAAGACTTTCTTGTCGATCGAAAACGTGATATTTTGTGCAGCTTTTCATTTCTCCCGAAAGGGGTCGCGTTTTTTGTCGTTGCCGCAGTAGCGCCACGACCGATAAATATTGCGGATTTATTCCGGAACTAGTCCAAAATCTGAAATCTAGGATGCCGTTTTGATCTACAAATTTTGGACACGATTTTTAGTAGGGAGTCGTTACACCAGGTGTTCTATGCATCTATGGATAGATGCATCTATGTTAGGGGCCTGGCTTGAATTGTCAAAATATGTTCGGCGAAAAGACCTGATATTGAACTCAACTCTGATAGAAATAATGGATATTTTAACTCTAGATTCCTCTCATCAAACGAAACACTCCTTTTTCCTACACCATTTTTCAAAATCAGGTTTCGTTTGAAAGATACAATGTGTGGAAAATCCATGAAAAAACACTTTTCTTTTCACATATTTCGAACCGGTATTTCGAATGAACTGAATTTTGGTTGATTGTTCACTATATTCATGGTGCATATTCCTCAGTAAAATATTATTCAATATTTTTCCTGGTTTGAAAGTTACAGCGTAGACGACTCATGAATCCACGCAAAAACACCATAAAATCACTCAAAAAAGATAAACGGTTCATATTTTCAAAAGAAACAATCGTTTTAGGAAATAAAAGTTTTCTTATTTTTTTTTTCATAAAACGCGTCGTTTTTGAGTTATTCCTAATTGTATACGATGAATTTTGAGGAAAAAATCAATAATTTCATGAATAATCTGGATACATTCCTGGCTTATACAGGATGGGTCTTTGACTTGTACATACAGGGTGTTTGGTAATTCGACGTGAACCTTGGAAAGGGATATACTAGACGTCATTTGCAGTGAATTGCGTCGAGTAAAGCATGGTCTGAAAATCTATGGTTACGAAGATATGGCGATTTTTCAACTTTTTTGAAATTTTCTGCTTCGTTATCGAAAATAATTAATTTTGTGAAAACTACTCGACTCTAAATATTCAATGAATATTTTTTTGAAAGCTGAGGAGATGGTCCTCATTTCTTGCGAAAAAGTATTCACTAAAAATTCAGATAACACGAGATATACAGTGTCATAAATGGCTGCACCTGTTTTCCTCATAAAATCTTGATAAAACAATTGAGAATTACTCGAAAAAAGTATCATGAACTTGGTGTACAAATGTAAGAAAAAACTTCCCTGTTTCATCAGCTTTCCAAAAAGGTACATATGTCAATAATTCCTTCATGTAATCAAAAAATATGGCCGGAAAACCAAGCAGACAACAGACTTTTTCGAGTCATTTAGTGATCGAACCATGGCCCGCTTACGGCTTACTAATCACGCCGAGTGAAATAAAGGATAATAGGATATCTGAATGACTCGAAAAAGTTTGTTGTCTGCTTGGTTTTCCGGCCATATTTTTTGATTGCATGAAGGAATTATCGACAAATGTACCTTTTTGGAAAGCTGATGAAACAGGGAAGTTTTTCCTTACATTTGTACACCAAGTTCATAATACTTTTTTCGAGTAATTCTCAATTGTTTTATCAAGATTTTATAAGGAAAACAGGTGCAGCCATTTATGACACTGTATATCTCGGGTTATCTGAATTTTTAGTGAATACCTTTTCGCAAGAAATGAGGACCATCTCCTCAGCTTTGAAAAAATTATTCATTGAATATTTAGAGCCGAGTGGTTTTCACAAAATTGATTATTTTCGATAACGAAGCAGAAAATTTCAAAAAAGTTGAAAAATCGCGATATCTTCGTAACCATAGGTTTTCGGACCATGGTTCACTCGACGCAATTCACTGCAAATGACGTCTAGTATATCCCTTTTCAAGGTTCACGTCGAATTACCAAACACCCTGTATATTCTAACTGAAGATTCTTGAGGTCAAAAGAAACCTTTTTTACATTTTCCATTTTTCCGAATTCGGCTCTGTTAAAAAGATATAGCCATTTGAAAAAAAAATTGTGCTAATTACGTCCCTGAAATGATACTGTGGAATTGATTCAAAGTTCATATTTCCCGATATAAATTGAGTTTATACGTTTAGGGAATACTCAAGTACTAACCTTATTGGAATAAAAATGTTGCAAACACGATAATTTCAACAAAAACAGTTAATTTCATCGGATTATATCTGCAACTAAAAAGCCACATTTATTCTACCAAAATAAGTTCCTTCTTCGATTTTTCTGCAGATTAGTTTGTAAACACTAATAACTTGTTCATATTTTCCTCTAAATTTCCAAACAATATCATGAAGAAAGACCTTTCATTCAGATTTATTATCAAACAACCTAACCTAATCTAATTTGTATCGATTCTGTGAATTTTTGCACAGAAACTTCAAGAAGATGTTGTCAGCTTACTGATATTCTCATTGAAGTTAAGGATTTTTTACGAAACATAGTATAAATCACGATTCATTTGTGTACCGTGGTATAAATATCTATGAATTCTGCCGTTTCCATCATAAATCGACTTTGCCGCCAAATTTTACCACGCATGCGTAGAGCGAAAACCGAAATATTGGTTATCTGGAGGCCAAACAAAAACAATTACAAACCAGAGTCTCTGAACAAACAGTAAACATTATGTGAAGTTCTGAATACATTCAGTTAATTATTGTTCTAATGTGATTATTATGTGAAGTGAATTAATATAATTTCAACCGACTCGAGTTTATAAAATTCCAAGAGGATGTTGTTCAGATAGAAACATCGCCACAGATTATCAGGTATCGTTTCATTAATTTCAATTTAATAAGAAGTTTGTGTCGAGATTCATCATTCATATCCGAATTTTGTATTCCATCGACATTTAACTTCAATATGGACCGGTAACTATGAATTTTCAACAGAAACTGTGCGTGTTAAATCCTCCTTGGTGTTCAATTTTATCTCCCACATTTGTGGGATTTTATTATTAAAATATCTCGACAAAGTTGATGAATATTGTGACAACATTGTAAACTCGTAGACCAGAGAAGGAATAATATTCGATGATATTTAATTCAGAGACTCATTCAGATTATTCTTGAAATTAATGTCGTCAAATTTCTCCGGGTAAAATTAGAAATAACTCGAAAACGACGCGTTTTGTTGAAAAAAATATGGATACTTTTAGTTTCTTAAATGATTGATTCTTTCGAAAATATGAACCGTTTATATTTTAAAAGTGGTTTTATGGAGTTTTAGCGAGTATTGATGAGTTGACTACCCTGTAACTTTTATGCTAGTAAAGATATTGAAAAGGTTTCGATTGAGGAATATGCACCATGAATAGAGTAAAAACTCAACCAAATATCATTTCATTCGAAATAACGGTTCCGAAGATATAAACAGAAAAGTATTTTTTTTCATGGATTTTCGACACTCTGTATATTCCAAACCAAACCGAATTTTAAAAAATGGTATGGGAAAAAAGTGTTTCGTTTGATGAGAGGAATCTACAGTTAAAATATATGTACAAGTCAAAGACTCACCCTGTATATCACCGGAAATTATTACTTCTCATGTCTCTTCTCTAAACAAGCTAAAAATGTTGTCAGAATGTTTATCCACTTTGTCTAGAATAAAATCTAAATGATATAGAGATATGTATTAATAAAATCCCACAAATGTGGGAGATAAAATCGAACACCGATCATGCAATTATACATTTGATACCCACAGTTTTTATTGAAAATTAATTGTTATCGTTCCATATAAAAAATTAATGAAATACAAAAATATTATTGCTGAATGTCGATACAAAATATATATTAAATTGAAATTAATGAAAAACAAAATGATACTTAGCCCTGAATAATCTGTGGCGATATAACTATCTGAACAATATCCTCTTGGAATTTTATAAACTCGACACTACACGATTAATATTACATTAGTTCATTGAAAGTCCACAAAATCATCACGAGATCGAAGAAAAATACCTAAAAGAATCAATTTCCCCCTTTGAAAAGCTCTTTTAGCTCTAGAAGTGATTTCCTCCATACGCTATTTACGGATCGCGTCGGTTGTCGCTATACGCATGCGTCGTTTTTAGACGCTGACGTTTGAGACACAGAACAATATATGGTTTCAGATGCGTCGATTCATAAATCTTAGGGTTTGTCTTGCGCGCTCACTACCTCACATAAGAACACCGTTATACCATTGTTTGAAGAGAAAATCAACAATATATGGCATCGTCTTCTCAAAAGCTCTGTGAAATATTCATAGAAGATGGGTAAGGTTAGGTCATTGACTTAGAATCCTATGAATAAGGTTGATTAATCATAAATAGAGTGGAAATTCTTTATTTCGGATATCGAGGAAAATATGAACAAGTTATTAGTGTTTACAAAACAATATACAGGAGAATCGAAGGAGGAACTTATTTTGGTGGGAGCAGTATGGATTTTCAATTGCACATCTAATACAATAACAATTTTGCGGAAGGATTTAGGTGTATGTAACAATACGAAGACAGCGTTAGCAGGCAAGTAGAGCATTATAATATATGACGATACGCCTCAAACTATTTTCAAGATGGATCTGCCTATAAGTTGGATCCACCTTCAAGGTGGATCTACCCAGGGCCGATCCTAGCAGGTGTGCAGCGCGTGCCCCGCACGCGGGCGGCCAAACTCAAGGGGCGGCCGCAGTCCGCCACAGTCAATTTGTAAAAAATATGATTTTCAACAAATCTTAAAGAGATAATTGTTTTCAATTATAGAGTATTACTTTCCAACTCTAATCATACAAATTTTGAATGAGACGAGAAAAAAAATTAAATGAAACTAAATTTTTCAATCTTGTCAAATCAAATATTCCTTGTTCCCCCTTACCGACAAAAAGAAACAAAGGAATGCTGTAGTACAATTTTTGGCTAGTCAGAATTTGGCATTTAGAGGAACTAGTTCAGAATTATATCGTAGAGATAATGGAAATTTTTTGAAAGCAGTACAGATGTTGGCTAAATTTGATCCAATTATATCGGAACACCTTAACAATATTAGTAGATGTAAGGGTAAGGAGTATTTCACACTACTAAGGGCAGCATTTCAAAAGGACATTATTAACGTTTTAGCCGAATCTATTCGTAAACAGATAACACGCGTTGTCAAAAAAGCCAAATATTACGCCATCATTATGGATTCATTTGTTATTAGGTGTGTAGACTTATCGAATAGTACAGTAGACATTTCAGAATTTTTGTTGGAAAAGCTACTACCTAGCCTTCAGCTTGACTTTCATGATATTCGGGGTCCAGGATATGATAATGGAGCAAATATGGAAGGGAAAAATGTGGGCCTTCAAAAAAAGATACTTGCCATTAATCCTAGAGCATTTTATGTTCCATGTTCGGCTCATACCTTAAATCTAGTGGCTAATGATGCTGCCACTTCTAGTGGGGAAATTTCGGGTTTTTTGACGGAGTGCAAGAATTATATAATTTCTTTTCTGGGCCCCCATATAAATGGGATATATATTGTAGAATTATGTCAAAGCTTTAACTTTGAAACCCGACACATGGTGGGGGAGTCGCATAAATGCTATAAGACCTTTAAAACAGGACTTTAAAAATATCGTATAAATGGTTTAGAAAATTTAAAAAATATTTAATTTCACAGATCTTATGAGAATTTCAGTTTTGTTGATTCAGCAACATGTTTAGCCAATGTCTTAGAAATTGATCCAAGCTCTCCCATCCCTTAACCCAGAAATAAAGTTCGCTTATTTAATTTCTAATTCCTACCAGGCTGAGTTTTATTATACAATTCTGGATCACGCTACATCCTCAGTATAGGAAAGATTTAGTTGTTATGTTATAATCAATTTTGCTTCCTCTATGAGTTCGAAAATTTTTCTGATGATGATCTTATGAAAGCCTGCATGGACTTAGATATTAGATTACAGGTAAATGCGGAAGGAAATATTTTTAAGGATTCAGTCTGATTTAGATGGTGTACAACTTTTTAACGAAATTAATTCATTTAAACATATTTTCCCGGGTAAAGATCAACCTAGAGAAATATTAGAAATTATTGTTAAAATTGATTTGATTTCTTGTTTTTCGAATTTCACATTAGCCATAAGAATTTTATTGACATTGCCTGTCTCTGTTGCTTCAGGAGAAAGGAGTTTCAGTAAATTAAAAATAATTAAAGATTACTTCAGGAGCAATATGTCACAGGAGAGACTCTCGAATTTGGCCATGATCTCTATTGAATCTGAAATATCGGAAAGAATTGATATGAGCGAAATTATTGATTTATTTGCTTCTCAGAAAGCTAAGAAAGTTATTTTATAGGTACCTGTTTATACATATACTAGTCATTACAGACTGAATAAAAGACTGTTTCTGTTCGTATTTATACTTTTTGTTATGCATTAGTTTGTTTGTTTGTATTTTTTCTTTTAGTATTTAGTATTAAAAAGGTTATAATGTATTTTTTTCTAACAATCAAAGGAGGCCCATTAAAGATTTTTTATAGAATGTCAAAAAAAGATATATATTTTTTTTGTCTTTGGGGCGCCAAATAAGGATTCTGCACGCGGGCGGCCAACACCCTAGGATCGGCCCTGGATCTACCTACAAGGTGGACCTGTTGACCCACTAGTCAATTCTACATGCTGATTCACTTACCGATCGTCGTAATAACTATGATGGAATAGAATAGTGACCCTGTCCTTGTCCACTGCACAATTTCCTCATCTTCTTCACCATTCCACCCGTCTTTGGTCATGGCTTTCACCAACGCTCCTTCAAAATTCTGGATGAGGTTCGAAGCGTTTTTTGTGAAGATGTTTTCGTCCAGAACTTTCGACTCTGAGGCCAAATGCCAGAGGTGGTTAGTGACATTTTGGCGTATGTGTTTTATACTCTTCTTTATCTAAAAAGAAAGAACTCCAGTTAAAGCTTCAGGTTGACTGAGTCTTATTTGTTCTATTGAAAAATAATTCTCATACCTGTTTCTCATAGTCGACTTCCAATGCTTCAAATGTGAAAGCTCCTGCTGCACAATAAGTCACTACCAGGGTTATCAGAGTGACATGGGAGAATATGCAAGTAATAGTTTTCCATGTTATCTTCCAGCATTTGGCACAAGCACTCTGACTTTCCAATTCTGTTATTGTAGTCCTGGATTGATATCTAGACATTTCTTGAGTTTATAAATCTGAAAGAATGTTCTCAATTCACTTGTTGTGCCTTTTAAAGGCGGATCAATAATGTGCTGGGGGGTATAATATTCGGTCGCCGTACCCCTCTTATTATCATTGAACGAATAATGACTGGTGCCATCCACATAGAAAAAATCATTGAACCAATCATTGTTTCTCTGTGCAACTTTTGACGATGTGTTTATACAATCTTAAAATGCTGCAACTTTAGAACCACTCTGGTGATATCCATTTTTTTCATTTCAAATGGAAACCAATGAATGTTATTCACAAAATTTAATGGGGTATATAGTATAGTTAAAACCTTAAGTAGTTATGCATTTCATTTTTATAACTAAAATTTTCTAGCTCGATACAAACCTTCATAAAAACTTGAAATTATCTGAGTATTCACTTTCAAATTTTTCATAATAACGAAAACATTACATTACGGAAAGCTTCTTGGAAAACACAACAATGCAATGGCATTCGAACTCTCACCAATACTTCTGTTTTCCATACCGCAGATTTGAAATAGTCCTATTTATAAAATATTCATTTCCTCTTCTCTAAAAATAGTTGATCAGATTTCTGACTGTAGAGAGAATAATGAGGTTCAATAAAAAACATGATATATTTGTTTATTCCTTCTTCATCATAATGATTGTTTATTTTGATCTTGAAGATTATAATTGTTTGGGTTATTATCAATATCCTCATGATGAATGGGTATTTAGTAGACAGTGTACCAAGTATGCACTATCGCTAGGCTCCTGTACAAGCGTCCTTCAAACGGAAATACTTGCAATCGGAAGATGTCTAGATATACATCTAGAAAGAAACTATCAGAAATGCAATATAGCTATTCATACAGATAGTCAAGCTGCTATTAAAGCACTGAGCTCCTACGTCATTGACTCAAAGCTGATTCGGGAGTGCCGAACATACAAACGCCACTCACGGGACCAGAACCCTTCTGTGGTATAGGAAAATGCACCTATAAGAAGGAGTTTATGCTGAAGGAGAAAACCGAAAGAGAAAAACTCTGGCGGAATCTCCCAGGGATGGATCACTCCAAAAAGTTCCTCCGGAACTTTGAAACTGCTAGATCCAAAAAATATCTGGATCTCAGTAAAAACCAACTTCACCTACTCACTGGCTTTCTCACAGCACAGGACGTTGTCGCCTAAAGAAGCATCTGTTGAGAATGGGTTTATCGGACACTGATGAGTGTAGATTCTGTGGGGAGGAGGAAGAAACTCCTATTCACCTGGTTATGGAATGCTATGCCATTGCAAGCCAAAGGATAGATAGCTTTCGACAAGAAACTTGTAGAAGTGGGGAGTTATCCTCCTTGAAGCCGTCCGAAATACTGGAATTCATCAAATCTCTGGAACTGGAGGGCGAGCTGTAGGAGGCGCGATGATGACAGCTCTGTCAGGGGGCACAATAGACCTTAAGGTCGCAGTGGACTGTAACCCCTTTTCACTATAACTATAGTAGACAGTGTTCATTAG
This sequence comes from Adalia decempunctata, assembly GCA_951802165.1. Classification (NCBI taxonomy): domain Eukaryota; kingdom Metazoa; phylum Arthropoda; class Insecta; order Coleoptera; family Coccinellidae; genus Adalia; species Adalia decempunctata. Next base: position 19,431,010 of record OX637703.1, read on the forward strand.
AGCAAAGCTTCAGGAATTTCCAAGTAATTCTTAAGGTTACATTCTTCTTTTTAATTTTGTTTGTGACCGATGATTCGATTTTTAGTGACTCATTTCATTTGTGTACAAAAAATTTCAGTATTGGACGATAAGTTTCGAATAAAATTGAATTGATGGTGAAACCATTTGAAGTGCTGGAATTTCTCTCAAAATTAGTATTTCGCAATGAGAAAAAATGAACTGTTCAAAAAAGATGGGGCATCATTCGTTAACATTGTCGTCTGATTCACTCCACAGGGTGTTTCGAACAAAAGCTCATTCTTCATTTTCTCCCCTGTATATCAAAAATGGAAGTAAGTAAAGAATTCATATAAACAGTTCTATTTCTGAGGAATCAAGCTTCAATTTGAAAAAAAATTGCTGAAATCAGCCAAAGGGTTCAAGAGAAAATGAACTGTAAACTTCGTTGAGATTTTGTCCATTTCCCTAATTTCGCCAGTGTGTTTTGTTTTGTTCCATTTTTTATGTGTCCTCAACACAAAAATACATATAAAATCATAAAATAGATCTTTATTAACAACAATAATTTCAAACATAACAGATAATAATATATAAAATTCAAACTCAAAGATCAATGCTTCGCATGCTTCTCGCTGTGACTATGCTTATGCTTATGACTGTGGCTGTGATCATGCCCATGCTTCCCCTTATGCTTATGATCATGACCATGCTTATGATCATGATCACTGTGGTGCTTATGACTATGCCAGTTCTTATGATCTTCGTGGTGATCATGATGATCATCATGGCCATGATGATGATCACTAGCGTGTCTATGAGAATGTTCTCCGTGATGTTTGTGATCGTGAGAAGAGTGATGATCGTGGTCGTGTTGTGAATGGTGATGATGCAGGTCCTTTTCGTGCTGAACGTGCCAGTGACTACTGTCGTGACCGTGAACATGTGCGTGTTTTTGTCGGTGATCGTGACCGTGATCGTGATGATGGCCAGACTGATGTTTGTGAGAATGTTTCTGATCGTGATCGTGGTCGTGGAGGTGCTTATGTTGGTGGTAGTGTATCTCTTTCTTTTTCTTCTTCTCTGGAGCTGTGAAGGTAATGATATAAGAAAAAAATATTAGCAGAGAATGGAATAATCATATACAGGGTCCTGCAATGGGCGTTCTCCTTCGATAGCTGCTATACATGGGCCAAATACGTGCCTTATACGATTCTCAGGATTTTATGCAAAGTTCATATTTCTCGATCCAAAATGTGTTAATGCATTTGGGGAATACTCAGGTACTAACCTTTTTGGAATTAAAATGTTACAAACCCGATATTTTCTAACAAGAACACACACAATTATATTTGCGATCAAAAAGCCATATTTCTTCCATCAAAATATGTTCCTTCTTCGATTTTCGACTAATAACTTGTTCATCTTTTCCTCGATAAAGCAAAAATATCTTATGAAGAATAGTTTTTCTTCCAATTTGGGATTAATCAAGCTTTATCAGCCAATTTTGTATTCCGAACAATAATCTTCTTTGAATATTTCACAGAGTTTTCGAGAAGATGTTGCCAGCTTGTTGATTTTTTGGATAACATAGTATAAATAAATATACTTCATCCACTTTTATGAAGTATCCCGGTTGGCCATGACATTCTGACTCATTTTGAAAATGTTAGGTTATAGTCATGTTCCTGTCAGATACATACAAAACGCTGACTTTTCTTCATAAAGGTCGTAGAATGTACGTATTTATCAAAATTTTCAATTACTTTGGGAAAATAATGAATTTGAGAAAATATTATGTGAATCCAATAATTCCAAATAATGTTGGAGAAACTTTTTTCTCTGTTACTACTGGAAATATTTCACGTATATAAACATGGTTGGAAGATTCAGTTATGATAGTTTTTTGTACGGAAATCAAGAATCGAGTGTTGAAGTGATACTGAAAAATAATGGACAGAATAGTCAGTTACATTGTGATAGAGTTCATTCGAAAAAAGCATCAAAGTATAAGTACTCGAATAACCCGATAGAGAAACTTCTAAATGAACAGAACAGACGGACCTATGGGATTCCCCACTTTTCAAAATTATCAAGCAATAAGCCTACAGAAGACATTAAAAAACCTTTCTCTATTTCAGTATCGTAATGAGTTCATTACAGTACTAAAAACAGTGCTGTAATGAATTCATTACAGCATCGTTTTCAGTAACATTTTTCGTTTTGTGGTTGTCAGCAATGACTTCCGATCCTTTCAAATTTCAGCAGACGTCAATTTAGAAACGTCAATTTTCGTATTTCCTAACATTCACACCAACTGCCAAGATACAATTTGAAAGTCACTAGGACCTATAATTTGAATTTTTTCATTGAATTTCACAAAATTTGAGTGAAATAGAGAAAATATCGTCTAATACTCGTTGCAGAATGCAATTCCAACACTCATGCGTTCGAAAACTCGCTCCTTCGTCGCTCGTTTTCGAATTTCGCATTCGTATTGGAATAGGAGCCCATTCTGCAACTAGTTTTAGAATATACTATTTTGCACAACTTAAAATACTCCAGTATGAAAGTGTAGTGGTACTACGAATCCTGTGTCACAGTTAAACCTTGAAAGAACTAGCTCCATTCACGAAGTTGAAAAAGGGGAAATAGAAATTAGCGTCAGTTTTAAGTAAAAGAACTTAATAAACCTAAATCATGGCCAACCGGGATACTTTATAAAAGTGAATGATCTGTGATATCCCTTCTTCTACCCACGAAAATTGACGACGCATGCGTATAGCGACAACCGGCGTTGTATATTGGCTATTTCAACTTCCGTTGGAGGCGCTACGAACTTTAAACAAATATGGAGAAACTCTTTTCGAGAGCTGAAGGGGAAAAGTGATTATTATAGGTGTTTTATTCGATCTTGTGATAATTATGTGAAGGCTTTCAGTGAATTAATATATTATTTACCGTGTAGTGTAGAGTTTTCAAAATTAACGTTCATATATTGGCATATTATCTCCCACATTTGTGGAATTTCAACATAACATATCTCTACATCAAACGTTTTTCCATCATAGAGTTTAGACAAAGTTGATAAACATTCTGACAACATTGTTAACTTTTAGTGTGATCAGAGAGTTAATAATTTTTCTGTGATTCGGTGATATTTAAATTCCAGGGGAGCATCCAGATTATTTTTGAGATTTATGATTTTTTCTTCAAACTTCAACAGATAAAATTAGGAATAACTCAAAAATGACGCATTGTATTAAAAACCACATAAGATCACTTTAATTTTCTAAAATGATTGATTATTTCAAGAATATTAACCGTTTATCGCAGAGTGACACGTTTGCCTTATGGTGTCTTCAGACCACCCTACCAGGAGAGGTTGAGGCTGATGGGATTGTCTTCGCTGGAGGATAGGCGGCTGCGCGGGGACCTGATCATTACCTTTCGTGCGCTCCATGGGATGTTTGGTGTGGACATCTCGCATTTGTATGAACTTAACACGAACAATTTGCGCGGTCACAGCTTGAAACTCAAGCGTGAGAATTTTCGTGCGAAGTGCCGCGAACATTTCATTTCGAACAGAGTGTTCAGTGTCTGGAACGGTCTCCCCTGTGACGTAGTGAACGCACCCTCGGTGAATACTTTCAAAAACAGGCTTGACGCCTGGTTTGCCAGTGGATTTCGCACCTGAACATGAACTTTTTACCTGCATTACTTCTGTGTTAGAGTTCACGTTGTTTCTATTTTATGCTGTTTGTTTATTTTCCCTTTCTGATTTCTCTACTTGTAGCATTTTCAAATTTATTACTTATCTTTGAGTTCATAGGCTTATGCCTCAACTCTGTAATTTTTTTTAATAATAATAATAATAATAATCTTCTTTCACATTATACATGACTCTATTGATTGTGATCAGTAATCTTCGGCGAGGGTACAAGTGTTTTGTTTCGAAAATGCCACACGTTTATTTAAATAATGAACCTGTTGATATGCTTTTAATTTATGGTGAGCCAAAACAAAATTCCAGTTCAGCGTATAAGTTCTACAGAACAAGATTTCCCCACTTTTCAAAATTATCAAGAAATAAGCCCACAGAAGACATTAAGATCCCTTTTTGCACAACTTAAAATACTCCAGTATGAAAGTGTAGTAGTACTATGAATCCTGTGTCACAGTTAAACCTTAAAAGAACTAACTCCATTCACAAAGTTGAAAAATGGAGAAATAGAAATTAGCGTTGGCAACGTCTCCCAGAATTATTTGACTTTCACGAGTGCTAACCTGCATCAGTTTTGAGTAAAAGGACTTGATAAACCTAAATCATGGCCAACCGGGATACTTTATAAAAGTGAATGATCTGTGATATCCCTTCTTTTACCCGCGAAAATTGACGACGCATGCGTATAGCGACTACCGGCGTTGGAAATCGGCTATTTCAACTTCCGTTGGAGTCGCTACGAACTTTAAACAAACATGGAGAAACTCTTCTCGAGAGCTGAAGGGGAAAAGTGATTATTATAGGTGTTTTATTCGATCTTGTGATGATTATGTGAAGGCTTTCAGTGAATTAATATATTATTTACCGTGTAGTGTAGAGTTTTCAAAATTTACGTTCATATATTGGCATATTATCTCCCACATTTGTGGAATTTCAACATAACATATCTCTACATCAAACGTTTTTCCATCATAGAGTTTAGACAAAGTTGATAAACATTCTGACAACATTGTTAACTTTTAGTGTGATCAGAGAGTTAATAATTTTTCTGTGATTCGGTGATATTTAAAATCCAGGGGAGCATCCAGATTATTTTTGAGATTTATGATTTTTTCTTCAAACTTCAACAGATAAAATTAGGAATAACTCAAAAATGACGCATTGTATTAAAAACCACATAAGATCACTTTAATTTTCTAAAATGATTGATTATTTCAAGAATATTAACCGTTTATCGCAGAGTGACACGTTTGCCTTATGGTGTCTTCAGACCACCCTACCAGGAGAGGTTGAGGCTGATGGGATTGTCTTCGCTGGAGGATAGGCGGCTGCGCGGGGACCTGATCATTACCTTTCGTGCGCTCCATGGGATGTTTGGTGTGGACATCTCGCATTTGTATGAACTTAACACGAACAATTTGCGCGGTCACAGCTTGAAACTCAAGCGTGAGAATTTTCGTGCGAAGTGCCGCGAACATTTCATTTCGAACAGAGTGTTCAGTGTCTGGAACGGTCTCCCCTGTGACGTAGTGAACGCACCCTCGGTGAATACTTTCAAAAACAGGCTTGACGCCTGGTTTGCCAGTGGATTTCGCACCTGAACATGAACTTTTTACCTGCATTACTTCTGTGTTAGAGTTCACGTTGTTTCTATTTTATGCTGTTTGTTTATTTTCCCTTTCTGATTTCTCTACTTGTAGCATTTTCAAATTTATTACTTATCTTTGAGTTCATAGGCTTATGCCGCAACTCTGTAATTTTTTTTAATAATAATAATAATAATAATCTTCTTTCACATTATACATGACTCTATTGATTGTGATCAGTAATCTTCGGCGAGGGTACAAGTGTTTTGTTTCGAAAATGCCACACGTTTATTTAAATAATGAACCTGTTGATATGCTTTCAATTTATGGTGAGCCAAAACAAAATTCCAGTTCAGCGTATAAGTTCTACAGAACAAGATTTCCGCTAAGAAATCACCCAACTTCGCGGATGTACATTAACCTGGTGAAGAGATGTAGAGATATGATGAACAGAGTGGTATTAAGGTATTGATGCCCAAAATTTTCTACAAATTGTTAAATTGAACATTTCATATATACTCCATTCACTTTTATTTAATCACATAGGAGGTCATGGTTTCGTTTTCAGGAGTTGGTGCCCCTGATGAAAAGCACAGAACATATGATGAAAAGTCAGTGCGCGCACAGAATTTATCGCTAATGACAAAACGACGTTGCCAGTTTCTTTGTTTACATCAAAGTAAAAATATCAAAGATATTCCACATTTTGTTGGGTTTACAAATTGTTCGCAGATTTTTGGTATTTAATCGATATTTGCAGGTGAGTTTTTCGTCGAATATCCAAGATCAACGTATGTTTATTGTTTTTAGCACCAGTTTGGAGCGTGAGGACGATTTTCAAGACCAGGACGAATGTTTACATTTCGAGGTTGAAGGGGTACATGGTAATTTCGTTGAAAAAGCTGTTATTTGGACAGATATCGCAGTAGATGGATCGGATGGAGCCTCGAGAGGTCGATTAGGATGATATTTTTCAGGTTTTCCAAGAAATTTGGCGATATCTGAGCAGATTTGCAAAAGTTAGGTACCTCACTAATGACGTGGAACTTAGACCTAATTCTCCTATAAGAAACGCCTTTCAAAGGTCGAGATGGTGAAAAATGTATTCTTTAGATGTTGTTTGAACAAACGCAGCCGAGTTTTATATCCCAACATTGATTTTAAGAAGGTTATCAAAAAAATAAAATTGACATTATTCGTGATTCTTGTAATTACCCATCAATTCATCTTATATCTTTGGGTTGATTTTTTTTTTATGAATTCTTGATGAGAATCAACAATTGATGTCGTCAAGTCTTGAACTTTCAGTTCAAGAGGATAAAAAAACATTAAATCGTCACAAGCATGCATATAAAAATTATGTGAAAGCAATGCAATTTTCTTTTCCATGGCGAAAAATAATATATTTCAGCAGTGATCTCTTGTACTTTTCATGCAAATAACTAGAAAAGGAATACTTTTTATCAATTGATATAAACGTTAATTATTTTCGTCCATCACATCTTTTCCAATTCATTCATTTTCCGAATAAATTCACATTCTGAGAAATAGCTAAGAATGTAGAAAGGGCAACATAGTGTTTACTGGGAACATAAAAATATTTTGAAAAACGTCATAGCTTCGATACAGAGTTGAATGTGTCAAATTTCCAAGGCCAGAGTTGTAATTTTATAATTGTGAATGGAGTATATGTAAGAAATTAAAATACACCCTGTATATGTAGGTACAAGTCGAAGACTCATTCTTTATAAGTGCAGGTGTCACGTATCTACTCTAGAGGGCAGTTCGAAATAGTGTTATTGCACAGCACATCAACCAACATACCTTCATGATAAACATGATATTCACCGATGCTTTCCACGGATGGCTGATGATCCAAATACCCATCTTCTTCGTATTTATCACTACGATGACCCAAGTCATCTTCGCTGTTGCGATGTTTTCTGGGAGATCCCAGTTGGCGTTTATGGTCCATATTCTTCGCTTTTTCTATGAGATTATTGATATCGGAAGAAAAATACTCATGTATGGGTTTTTCTGCCTTGAGTCGATCGGAAGTCTTTGGTCTGTGGATGGTGCTTTCTACCTTGGATAGTTTGAGGTTGATATCTTCAAAATGCGTGGACGGTTCGAAAGGTGTTTGCTTATCGAATGTTGGCAATTTTACGTTGGTGTACTTCTTTGGGATGTGCTTGAGGGGAGTTTGATTTTCTGTTGGAGACCTGTGAAATTGAACATTGCTTATGGTCTATTCAGGATGAGTTTGTGTCTTGGACATATTTTTCAGCTCAGATGTATCTATTCTGCTCGTTTAGTCCTAGGAACTAGGAGCGTTATCTGTTTATCAGAATGTCTGTGATTTTGGAAATTTGAACCGAAAATTTATAGATCTTGCCATTTGAAAAACGAAATTAAGAACTACTTTCGGTATATCTGAAAGTGACAAAAACATGGTAATAAAACAATGCAAAATGAATTTCATGAACATATCGTGAACAGTAATCCGTTCAACTTCCGGTGTGGTTAAGAATGAATTACTTTGTAAAGGATGATTTTTTAAGAGCTATAGGAAATTGGAAGAAACACATAAAATTCAGAAAATTCATGATATCTTTATCCGAATCGCTAGTACTGTCCATGTAATTTAATGTTTGAAGATTATTTCATGCAAATATTGACCGATGCTGCGCCTCAATGGTCAATCAGCTTAGTCCAATTTTGGCATCCTCTTTCCAACATTTCTGCCGGTATCTCATGAATAAATGCTTCAATGTGGTCTTCCAATGCGTCAATCGAAGCAGCCTTGTCAGTATAGACATGAACCTCAACATATCCTCACAATAAATAGTCCAAAAGCGTTCACGTGCTGTGCGGCATGTGGCACCGCCTGGTTGAAACAACATGTCAGGGGCGGATCCAGAATTTTTTCCAGGGGGGCGCACAAGGGCAGTGGCGGGTGGGGGGGGGCACATGGGGCGGATGGGAAAAAGTATGTATCTATAAAGTAAAATTTAGAGTATTCTACCGTCTGGGGGGGGGGGGGGGGCACGTGCCCCCGTGCCCCCCCCCCCCCCTAAATCCGCCTATGCAACATGTCATGCAAGTCAAGCCCTTCTATTTTGGGCAAAAAAAGTTGCCACCAGCCCATAATCCGCACCATATAGTATCTTTTTCTGGATGCATTGGTAGATCCTGCAATGCTTCTGGCTGATCTTCACTCTAAAATCGACAATTCTGCTTATTTACGTACCTATCCATTGAGCCAAAAATGAGCTGAACACAATTTTTCGATAAAAAAGTGGATTCTTCTGTCAACTTTTCAAGAGCCCATTCACCAAAAATTCTGCGTTGTGGTAGGTCGTTCGGTTTCAATTCTTGCACTAGCATTATTTTGAAAATCTTTACACCTAAATCCTTGCGCAAAATTCTCCTCGTTGTTGAGTAAACCTAAATAAACTTAGTACTCTTCTGTCCGATATTGAATATCAACTGTCCACAGCTAGTACAAATTAATTTGGCTTACTCAATGTACAACATATCCCAATCAAGAAAACACAAAAATCAGCCAAGAAAAAAAACAACTTTGCTCATAAAAACAATACATCATCTTCAATTACTTTATCAACCAAAAAAAAAACTATGAAGATATGATTATGATGACTGGACAATCAGAAAAAGAAATACTGAAGCTATGTGAGCACAATTTGCAGTGTATAATCCTGAAATATTAATATACATTGAAATTTTAATTCTTCTTATTTTTATTTTGGGTCACATCCGAGTATTTTGTAATCAGATGCTCATATGTTATTTCTTCTTTCTTACTTTCTTATTGTTTATTTATCATCTTATGCAATTTTGTTCTTTCTCAATACATTTATCTTTTAGTGCTCTGTTAAAGGAAATTTTATTCTTTGTATCCTCCAATTCTTGGTGCACTACAGCAAATATTCTGGGAGCAATGTAACCGCAGAACATTTGGCCTAATCTCTTACTAGATCTTGGGCATTCAAAACTTCGTGCAATTGTCCTTGTTTGGTGTTGATGTTGCTTCTTTTTAATATGTATTTTTCCATCAAAAATATTCACATGATCCTTTGTGCATAGAGCTAAGTACTGCCTGACAACAGGTACCCTCACCAACTCATGAGAGGCTCATAAGAGGCCCAATTGCTGCGAACGGTGCCGAATCGATAATTGATGGCCATTACTACCACTGGCCGATGCAGCTGCGATATTTTGTTCAGTACGTACTTTACTTAAGCGTGTTGGTTGTTCACTGTCGAAAAACGTGATTTTGGTTTGAAATTTAGTCCAAAACTACACAAAAAGAAATTATCGATTTAATGGCCACCGAATTCCGGAATAACATTATTGATGAGATCAAGGAGGCCAACTATTTCACTATTATGTTCGACTGCACCTCAAATGTATCTACATAGAATGAAAGAACCAGGTTATACGATATTTAAAGAGAACAGAGTCTGGATAGATAAAGGAAAGTTTTATTGACTTCTTACAAGTTGACGGCAAAACTGGAGAATAATATCATAGCGAATTCCTGATAAACTGCAAGCTTATATCATTCAGATGTCAAAAAATGTCATGGGCAATCCAATCCTACGACAGCAGATCTTATATGGCTGGCATCTATATCTATATATCTATATATCTATATATATTATATATATATATATAAAAGGAAGATGTTGGTTACACCATTTATAACTAGAGATAGGATGGACTGTTTGTTATGAAACTTCATTTATGGAATCGTCTTCGGTCTGGTTATTATAAAATACAATAAAACTTCGAAAAAATTGATGAAAGTTTTACTTATGCAGGAAATGCTTTTCCTTCTTTTGAATAAGGCCACTAGGTGTCGCTACCATTGATGCGTAGTCGTACAGTGAATAGTCACTGTACGGAGTCGTAGGTTGATATTACCGCTGTTAGATGGCAGATTGACAGATCAAAAAGCGGGTAAACTTATCTCAAGTTGGTGGAACAGTGAATTTTCACCGAAAGATCAAGTATCTGATTTTGACGATCAGTTTCAAACGTGAGTTGGCCATCTTCATCTTTTTTCTTTATTTTTGAAATGCTTTCGAATTTATTTCTGTTTGGGTAATAGATATATTTGCGGAAATAACTGAATCCTAAACTGCCCATAATTAGTAATTGACATATTATATTCGTGTTTCTGTTCGCACAGAGACAGTATTGTAAGCGTCAATAATTTCGAAACGTTTGCTCATCGGGCTTTCACTTATGATATACAATAATGTTTCATGGGTTGCCTAATCTGATCTGGTCGAATAACCATCAATAAATTTGAATATGAGTTCAACATAATTCACAGTGTTGATAATTTTGCCGTGTCGATCGTACTATCGACATTTTAACATCTCGATTTGTCTTCTAACGAGCTTGATATCGTCAACTAAATAGAACAAATTGAAGAGAGATTGACAGCTCATATCCATGGAATAATGAGAATCGCGCTGCTCCACCAACTGAGATGTTTTGATGTTTACCCATTATTTTGAGCTTAGCAGCATAGCTTAGATGTCTAAAATAATGGTGTGACCACTGATTAGATTTTGAGAATATAAGAAAAGTTTTGTTTTTGCCACTTCAGGTTGGGCTATTAACAAATGACTGATTTATTAATTCTGGTCGACTGGCTGTGTTAATAGTCGATAGTTCATTGAAGGAATAATTTTTGTTCATATTCTTGACATTTTGATTCATATAAGAGGAAAGGTATAATATGGATTATACTCATGCCATTCACAGTCACATGAGGTACTACAAAAACAGAACTGTACAACACTTAAAAACAAAAAGTTATATGTTCAAGTTCAACAATTAGTTACCGCTTAAATAAAGAGAATTCTTTCCATGTGAATTACAAAATTATTAAAATTTTGTATATTTTGAACTTTAATTTTGCCTAATTTTTTTCCTGCTTGAAAAAAAGCAATGGTAAGTTTATACAACTTTTAAGTATAATTCAGGCGGTACAAAGTTCGCCGGGCCAGCTAGTAAAGTATAAAGGACAATACATAATTCTACTGATGAACGAGCTGGCAGTATTAGTTCCATGCCTGGCACTCTCTTTGAATCTGGGTGTCCATTCGGCTTCATCATGTGCAGAAGCAGACTATTTATTTGGTGTTGTACAAAAACTGTATTTTTTTTGTGAGTTCAACCACACGATGGACAATTATAGACCAAACTGAAGATGTTTGACAGTGACACAAAACTCGAAACGTGCGTGAGCTGTCAAAATCAGTGTCGCAAAAAAAAAGGCTTCAGTTTGAATATTCCTCATGAAAATTGAAAAACCGATAAATAATTATTAACTCACCTTACAAAATGCTGATCATTCTTCAGAAGGTTTTTCAAAGGGGATTCCCCGAGAAGAGAAGTATCTTGCAAATGACTTCCTGAGGTGTAGCCCAAATATTGAGAATTTGCTGGTGTGATCTCAACAGAAGGCGATAATAAATTACCACTTCCTTTTCTGCTTTTCTCTTCCGTTTTTTCAAATCCCAACAAAGTGCTGATTGCATTCTTCTTCTCTTTTTTAATCTTCGGGTGAGATCGATTGGAGTCAAACTTGTGGTATTGGAGGTCATTATGAGTGCCAGGCGTTTCGTCATTCTGGTCTTGAGAGTTGGCTACAATGAGGAACTTGGAACTGGAATCGTGAACTCTTATTGGTTGTGCGACGTCTTGCAGAAAGAGTAAAGTTAATGTGAAAATCTGAAAAAGATAGGCGGCTGTAAATGTATATGTGATCAGTGGTTGTGTGGTCCACTGGGTGATGGAAAGGAATTATTCCATCTTAAAATTCATTTTCGAAATCGAGCTCTAGATGAAATTACAAGCATTACAAGGGGAGCGTAGTCGACGGTTTTTTATCAATCGCCAAATCCTAGAGTTTTTAACCAATAATTGAAAACCGCGTCGTCCCAGACAAATTCCTTCTAGAAATCTACACTGCGCAAAAAAAATTAGCGCACATTCTGAAGATCTCAATTTTAATGAAAGTTAACTCTACATTGACTTTATAACTTATTTTTTATGTTCCCTCGGGAAGGTTTTGAACGAAGCAAGACCCATTAAATGAAAGAAAAATTCAGGATTTCACCGAATCTTATGTGAAAGAAGAGAAATGAACAATTTTCAAAATACTGAAATGCTGATAAGTGATTTAGTACTTAGTATTTCCACCCCTTGCGTTAATAACAGCTCGGCAACGACGGTTCATACTCAAAATGAGTGATCTTAAAATGTTCTGATCTAATCCTTCCTAGATTTCTCCGAGTTGGATTCCTAAGTCATTAAGAGTAGCTGGATGATTTTCTGAACTTCTCAGCCTTCTATTGAGGTTGTCCAAAACCTGCTCAATCGGATTGAGATCTGGACTTCTTGCTGGCCATTCCATTCGAGAGACTTCAACCTCTTCAAGGTACTCCTGAACGATGCGCGCACGATGGGGTCTGGCATTATCGTCCATAAAAATGAAATTTTCACCAATGTATTGGGCAAATGGCACTACATGCTCTTCAAGAATGTTCCTTATATATACTTATCAGCATTCATAGCTCCATTATCAACGACCACTAGGTCTGTGCGAGCAGTCAAAGATATTCCACCCCATACCATAATCGATCCTCCCTCGAAACCAGTAGTATCCAGGAAATTGCACTGAGCATATCTTTCATGTGGACGTCTGTATACAAGGGAACGTCGATCACAATGGTAGATGCAGAATCTAGACTAATCTGTGAAGAGAACTCTTTCCCAATCGGCCTCTTCCCAATGGATATGCTCTCTCGCAAAATCCAAACGCGCCCTTCGATGGGCTGGGGTAAGAGCTGGGCCTTTTGCCGCGACACGAGACCTTAAATCATATTCTCTGAGGCGATTTCTTATTGTCTGAGTGCTAATTTGCACCTCATGAGTTTGATCAAGCTGATTTTGAAGGAGGCGAGCGGTTGCAAACCGTTGTCTCAACGAAGAAACTCTTAAGTAACGTTCTTGAATGGCAGTTGTTACCCGTGGTCTACCCTGTCCCGGTCTTCGGACATTCATACCTGTCTCCCTGAATCGCTGCAACATACTGGACACACTTGTATGGGAAACTCCAAACCTTTCTGCAATTCTTGTGTATGTCCACCCTTCTTCTCGCAAAACTACCGCTTGGGCACATTCCTCTTGGATCAAATTGCGTGTTTCGCGTTGCATAGCGATCGAGTGCAGAAAATCAAACGAAAGAAAAACTATTGATCACTAGAATTGATCGAGAACAACTGATTTTAGAATGGAGCCAATACATTCAAAATCTGATATCATCTTTTTTTATTCCTGCTGGGGGAAAACATCTGTATCGAATAAAAACGTTGAAAGTGGATAACATATGCATGCATAATTCTGATAAAAATAATTATCAATGAGAACACCTTCAGTTGTAGAATAAATTTGAGATTTCCATAATGTGCGTTAATTTTTTTGCGCAGTGTAGAATATTCGAGAGGGACAAAGGAACAAGGAAGAATTTGCTTCAAATAGACTAATTTCCGGGAAGAAAGGAGAGTTCCGACAGTTGCGTGAAGTAAAGAAGCACGACATGTGCGAAGGGAAAATGCGGAAATCGTTGGGAGTACCTGGGCTTATTGGACTTGGAGTTCGGTCGGTTCTCGCATATGTCAATGTAACTTGAGGGTAATTTAGAAGTGAATCAATTATTTCATGTGATTAAGGGCAAATGTTTTTGTGAGTGAGAGAAATTTTTCAGCAAATGGGAATTTTAGATTGTTTGATTTAGGAACATACCAAAAGGTACCACGTCATTCTCAATTTTATTTGTTTTTTGTTCTATTTTTGATATGTACTCTTGGGTCAGTGAAAAGGTACTATCTATGTTTTACCAAAAAAAAATCAAAATTGAAACAGTTCCTTCTGGGTGTTGCAGTTTCTATGTCAGTTAGTATAAATTGGTTTTCGCTCAGTAATATAAAAATCGAAAATTAGTTTTGCGTTGTCAAAATTTCTTTGAGACCTCGTCCGAATCATATTTCTTCTTGAAGTTAAACGGTGAATCATCGAAACAAACGTAGTTGGTTGATATGATAAATGTAAATAGTTATGTGGATCGATCCAGTAGAAATTCCAGGCTATTGGTTCTATTTATTATTTTCGTTGGTTCTTTCTGTTTCTTAAGGCATAACACCTTCATTGATTTGAAAAAAAAAATAGAATTAACTGTCTAAAACTAATTAATTTTATAATAGAGGAGCCTCCTCAATTCAAATGACCACGACTCCCTGCTTGAATTACAAATGTCAGGTTCCTTTCAGCTGAAAAGTGTTTTGTGATATTTTATCGAAATAAACTAGTTTCATTCAAATAGGGAAAAATACTTAGAAAACTATGTTTTTCGAAAATTACAAATGACAACACTTTTTCAAATGCAACACCATACATTTTATTGCAGTATCGCATATTTTCAAGGTGGGCGTTCAATGTAGTGTGTTTTTATTTGAAGTTTCATTTGAAAATGGTTTCACTTTGTGAACTGAAATTTTGTGGGTAAACTCAGAAAGGATTGGAGTTCTTAATGAAATAATTTAAATCGATTTCATTAAGAAAGTCAATTTTCTTCTTAGAAGAAAACAAGCCAACTCATGCTTCTGTTTTATTTCAAACGAAAACCCATGAAAATAGTTCAACTGCCGATTAAAAGTGAATCTACAGATAATTTCGTTCAGAAAAACAACTTGAAATATGGAATTGTCAGAGAATGGCCAAATTCAAATATATGGAGGGAAAAAGTTCCTGCTTTACCTATACATATTCACAAATTTCATAGTTCAGCGATTTTCGGATAGAGAGCGCCATTGTACATTTCATTCATAATTAGAGAGATATGCATAGAACTTATAGTGATAATGTAAGTTCTATGGAGATATTTCATGAAATGCACGGTGCCTCTATCGGATTAGTTTTCCTACTCGCTCTGAACGGCGACCTTATGAGGTTTTTGCAGATAAAGGGCTCGCTTTATAAAGTTCATCAGATATATCTTCTGTATTATAATTTTTCATTGACGTAAATCCTGTCACTCACCCATAGCTCCATATTTCAACCACTGCACAATTGATCTCAAACTGTTGAGGAAACTAATTATCCGTTTTTTATATCTGGCAGTTCTATAGAAAAATCGTTGAAAGGGGGGAGATCTTCAGATCCTTCTTTTTGTGCTTGAATGCAGTTGCAGTCGAGATTTAGCTAAATCGCGCATTGTTCATGTCTTGTTTTGGGTTTAATAAGCGTGTATGCCATGCAATTTTCTACTTATTGATCATAATTACTCGGTTATCTTATCGTACGGCAAATCTGGTGAGAAAGCTTCAATCAGGGAGTGAAAATTCATGTACCAGGCAGAGATCGCTTGGATTCACTCCTCGTTTATCTTGTTGATTGAAAACTCACTCTTTTGATGTAAAAATGTAAAGTCAAAGCCCTCAACATCGATAGGTGAATGCTTCTTTAAACAAGTCTGCCCTATACGAAAATCAGCCTTCAAATTATTGGATTTTTCATTACAGTAAACCAGTAATAATTATGTCTCCGATATGTATGTATATGCACTTTGGGTAGAAAATAGTGCTCGTCAAAATTATGGAACAAATTTATTTTCTCGGAAAAAAAATTTTTGGCAACAAAATCCTGAAACAGGTCAATTTTTGTGTCACTTCTACCAAATTTTTATGCATTTTTGAAGGATTTTTGTTGCACCCTGTGCCATCCCCATCAACCACCTAAATTTTTTGAATAGGGAAAGTGGGTCATGTGGTACTTTTTTGGTAAGGTATCTTCTTTACAGGCGTGCAGAAATTTTCAAGAAAAAATATATTTTTTTTTAAATTAGTTAGTTCAAAGAGATTTTCAGTATGTGCACTTTGTCATGGCTTTCTTCGAATTGAAACATTTTATCGAAAAGTTTCAACTTCGGTAGAAACGTACTAATAACATACCTACTTAAGATCATAACTGAAGCGCAGTGTTTCACACATTCTAATTTTTCACGTGAGGGGGTTGAAAGTTGTACATGAACAAAACTGTAATGGTCGACTTCCATTCGGTAACAAATTTCATCAGGTACCATCAGGGCCGATCCTAGCAGGAGTGCAGCGCGTGCCCCGCACGCGGGCGGCCAAACTCATGGGGCGGCCATGATATGATTCTCAACAAATCTCAAAAAGATTTTTTTTAATTATTGTTTATTACTTTCCAACTCTAATCATCCTAATGTTGAATGGGACGAGAAAAAAAAATGAATGACACTGAATTTTTCAATCTTGTCAAATCAAATAATCCTTGTTCCCCTTCACCGACAGAAACAAAAGAATGCTTGCTTCAGAAGAACGTGATACAAAGATCGAAAAAACTACCATCTGGGAGCAATTATCGCGGTATCGATAGGGTCTCGAAGTAGGAATGTCGACTATACTATAGACATCTATCTATAGGATTGGTAAAAATTACCAGATGTTGTCGTAAAAACGAAAACGGTGAATATGGTCAATTGACCATATTCACCGTCGCCATACTGTTGTGCGACAATACCAACTACCCAGGGTTCTAACATCGAATAACGAAAGTCACTAATTTCCCAGGACCGCGAAAGTTTAAATGGAAATATTTTGATGTCAGTTTTTTATTTTTAGATCTATTTCTTGCCGAATAAGATGTCTTATTGCCGATTAATTACTGACACAACAACCATGGCCTCCCCTATACTGATATCTACCCATATTTCCTGGATTTTATCACAAAATACTTAACCAAAGTTTACCACCAATTTTATATAACCTCTCATACCACATACGATACTAAAAATCTGATAGTATTTTTGATGAACTCAATATTTCTCCGTTGGAAACACTGGGTAGTTGGTATTGTCGCACAACAATATGGCGACGGTGAATATGGTCAATTGTGTTGTCTTGGATTTTAATTTGTATAGTATAATGACGTATATTTTGATGTTGTACATGTTTTAGCAATTTTCACACGTTTATATTTTCCAAATTTTCAGCCTCTGATGAAGCCAAAATAAAGTTGGCGAAACGTTAGGTGAACTCCTGGTTTTACTTACCTGCCACTCTTGTCCTAGCAACCCGCTACAATACTTTCATCATAGTTATTTTTATAGTTTTATTTATTCCAAATAACGTAATCGTGAAGGTACTATATCACAATCAAATGGCGATGAATTTGTTGAGGCTTTCGCGATTGATGTCATCTGTTCTTTTTTCGAGCATTTCGGTCGTCGTGGTTTGAAATGGTCGAAAAAAGAACATATGACATCAATTACTGTGTAATTTACATTTTACATAGGGCTTATAGTACCATATGAAATTAACAGATCCAGAAGCGGGTGAATATCACAGTGAATTTTTATCGGAATGTCAAGTAAATCGGATTTTGGCGATGAGTTCCAATCGTGAGATGTCCATTCTCATCTTTTCTCATAATTTTCAAAATGTTTTTGAATTTCTGTTCGGGTAATAAATATATTTGCGGAAATAACTGAATCAAAAATTGCCATTATAATGATTGACATATAATGACATATTATTTTTGTGTATCTGTTCTGTGTGATAGCTCATATCCATGGAAACATTTGACAGTTCGAAAATCAGAGAACCAAGCCGTTGATATCCGATCACCGGTGATTACGATTTGTGAAATCCACCGTAAGTATCATTTAGGCGGAACAAAGTTCGCCGAGCCAGCTAGTAATTCCATAAATTTGTCGGCATTTCCTCTAAAATCTAGGAATGTGCTACAGAACGGCCGACCAGATGTTGTTTGATTTAGGGGTGTAAAGTGAAAAATAACATATCCCGGCCCATACCATAACACTACATCCTCGGATAAAAATTAAATATAGAACTGTTATGACAGAAAATAGATTGCAGTTTTTAGGAATACTTTCTATCGAAAGTGATATAACGAGCAGTCTCGATTATAATTCTGCAATAAAAAAATTTGCTGTTATTAAAATAAGAAAAAAACAATTTTTTTAGTGCTATTTCATTTTGTAGGTGACGGATATGCAGCTTTACGATACTTGTATCTTTTGTGATGATTTTATTTATTCCTTAATTTCGATGCCGCAATAAAAAATTGGCAGATATGATATTCTAGAGATACAATCAAAAAGATTTCTTCCATAAGGAAACAAAAATTAATATAATCGATTAATCAGATACACCGCGTTCATTGATATAAATATCAACAAACCGCCATGAATCCGACTCGAACTTGCCACAAATCATCATACAGGGAACCAACGAAAGTTCCAACCTCATCGAAAGCGGGTAGAAGTCGACCTATGAGAGGTATGCCACCTGTCGTCGTCCAGGGCTACGAGAGGGAATTGGTTGTCTGATTCTCAACTAGATGTCGCCTTGATGTATACTGTACCTCAAGACTTTGTCTAGTTTTGTTTAAGAGGACCTCCGTTCCACTCCAATTTTCATCGAGGTAGGGTTATGTTGTCCTGATGATGATCAAAATAATGATCGAAACCTAGGTCGACTTCTACCCGCTTTCGATGAGGTTGGAACTTTAGTTGGTTCCCTGTATGATGATTTGTGGCAAGTTCGAGTCGGATTCATGGCGATTTGTTGATATTTATATCAATGAACGCGGTGTATCTGATTAATCGATTATTCTAGAGATACTTTGTATTTTAATTTTTGTGGTATTTTTCCCTTTTTTGAGATTTTTATTCATCTTTTATATTTTGTTTTGATAATCATACCTTGTATTTTATTAAGGTCGGCGTTGAAAGCGAGAAGGAAAGCTCAGCCGATAGAGGCGCCACCGTCCATTTTATGGAATATCTCCATAGAACATACATTATCACTATCAAGTTCTATGAATATCACTCTGATTACGAATGAAATGTACAATGGCGCTCTCTATCCGAAAATCGCCGAACTATGAAATAAGTCAATTTGTGGGTAAAGCAGCAATTTTTTCCCGCCAAAATTTGAATTTGGCCATTCTCTGCCAATTCCGTATTTCAAGTTGTTTTTCTGAACGAAATTATCAGAAGATTCACTTTCAATCGGATGTTGAACTATTTTCATGGGTCTTTCTGATGAAATAAAACAAAAGCATGAGTTGGCTCATTTTCTTCTATTTTTGAAAGAAAAAAAAATAACTTTCGGAATTAAATCGACTAGAATTATTTCATCAAGAACTCCAATCCTTTCTGAGTTCACCCACAAAATTTCAGTTTTCAAAGTGAAACCATTATCAAATGCAACTGGAAATAAAAACACACTACATTGAACGCCCGCCTTAATAAACTTTATATTTTGTTTTTAGAGAAGTGAGTTTTAATTAAAAAATTCTTTTGAGAAAAATCAAAAATGTTTCAGAGGGGCCCCAAAAGTTTTGAAGCGTAGGGCCCTTGAAATCGTAAATCCGCCACTGCTGATGCCTGTCTACAATGCAGAGGCGGCCATTTTGAGCAATTTTCATGATAAATTTATTAGTTTGATCATTAAAAATGATCAAAAGTACAGTACTGAGTTTTTATTCTATTTCATCAATTTTCATAAGGGTCATGTTCAAACAGCAATAACTCTCAAATTATGTAACATACAGAAATGATGTGGGTGTCGTTTTGTAGCTGATATCCTTGCGTATCATTGAAAAAAAATTATACTTCAATGAGCTAGTTTTTGTACGATTGAGGATTTACTAAAAAATTCAGTAAATTTTTTAACTAAATTTTTTTTAAGAATTTTTTTATGACAATTTTGAGTTGAATGTTTTTATATTGTTCTACTTTAATAAAAGGTGGTAGTATTATCTTTCATTTTTTTCACATCTGTAGGACCTTTATGTCCAGAGAAATCGAAATCATTTGAATGAGTCAACTAAAATAAAAAAATTACTTCAAAATGGCGGCTATTCAATGTTCCTGTTACATCATACGGGGCTGAAATTAGCAAACCTCACTTCATTTCATACCAAAAAACATTTTTTTCGAGATGTAGTTTCATGAAATGAAATAATAAATCTGATAAGTACTTTAATTTGAAATAATAAATTTCAATCCTTTTTTATGCAAAAAAAAAATTTATCTTTGAATTTTTCCCAAAACCAATATAGCTGAAGAGAAAAAAATAAAAACTCAATTTTAATATTCATCTTTGAAGGGTGATATCTCAGAATGGGCCGTGGTACGCTGGCTCGCTTTGGGGTGGCGCCCTCTGCCCAGCACGAGCTCAAGCGCGGGCGATGTGTAGATTACTACACACGCTGGTGGACAGTGAGTCGCCACATTAGATATACGGTTTCAACGATGCTATGAAATACGCACATTCTGAAAATCTCAATTTTAATGAAAGTCAACTCTACATTGACCTTATAACTTATTTTATATGTTCTCTCGGGAAGGTTTTGAACGAAACAAGACACAATAAATGGAAGAAAAATTCAGGATTTCACCGAATCTTATGTGAAAGAAGAGAAATAAACAATTTTCAAAATACTGAAATGCTGATAAGTGATTTAATACTTGGTATTTCCACCCCTTGCGTTAATTACAGCTCGGCAACGACGGTTCATACTCAAAATGAATGATCTTAAAATGTTCTGATCTAATCCTTCCCAGATTTCTCCGAGTTGGATTCCTAAGTCATTAAGAGTAGCTGGATGATTTTCTGAACTTCTCAGCCTTCTATTGAGGTTGTCCCAAACCTGCTCAATCGTATTGAGATCTGGACTTCTTGCTGGCCATTCCATTCGAGAGACTTCAACCTCTTCAAGGTACTCCTGAACGATGCGCGCACGATGGGGTCTGGCATTATCGTCCATAAAAATGAAATTTTCACCAATGTATTGGGCAAATGGCACTACATGCTCTTCAAGAATGTTCCTTATATACTTATCAGCATTCATAGCTCCATTATCAACGACCACTAGGTCTGTGCGAGCAGTCAAAGATATTCCACCCCATACCATAATCGATCCTCCCCCGAAACCAGTAGTATTCAGGAAATTGCACTGAGCATATCTTTCATGTAGACATCTGTATACAAGGGAACGTCGATCACAATGGTAGAGGCAGAATCTAATCTCATCTGTGAAGAGAACTCTTTCCCAATCGACCTCTTCCCAATGGATATGCTCTCTCGCAAAATCCAAACGCGCCCTTCGATAGGCTGCAACATTCTGGACACACTTGTATGGGAAACTCCAAACCTTTCTGCAATTCTTGTGTATGTCCACCCTTCTTCTCGCAAAACTACCGCTTGGGCACATTCCTCTTGGGTCAAATTGCGTGTTTCGCGTTGCATAGCGATCGAGTGTAGAAAATCAAACGAAAGAAAAACTATTGATCACTAGAATTGATCGAGAACAACTGATTTTAGAATGGAGCCAATACATTCATGCAAACTCTGATAATATCATCTTTTTTATTCCTGCTGGGAGAAAACATCTGTATTGAAGAAAAACGTTGAAAGTGGATAACATATGCATGCATAATTCTGATAAAAATAATTATCAATGAGAACACCTTCAGTTGTAGAATAAATTTGAGATTTCCATAATGTGCGTTAATTTTTTTGCGCAGTGTATATAATGAATATTTGATATTACCGCATAAAATGACAACTGTTGAATTGAAATGTTTAAAATTCTCCTTGTCTATTTCACAGTGGAGCCTCCCTAGCTCGGTGTGACAATTATTTTTTCCACAGGCATAAGTTCATATCAGGTTCTGGTTGGAATTCCCCATAACTTCGACTGAAGAATTCAGAACTTCATAGCTCGAACATCTTATGCAAATCAGTACATCCAACCGTGAAATTCGATGCACAATCAGCACAAATCGATCACGAGAATGCATTAAGGAAGATGATAAATTGATAGAAGTCCAATTAAAATTAAAAAGTTTCGTTAGGTTGATCTGATTAATCAGTTCTATCGATAGGAAAAATGAGGAAAAGGCCGGTTTTTTCGTGTTGAACGAAAGAATTTTCGCGACCATATCAAATTGCAAAATGTATAAATATCTATCAAGTTCACGGACTAACTCATTCTCAGCTTTGTTGGTCTCTTGTGTAAATCAACATGGGAGCTTGGGTAAGTCTAATTCATTAACTTAAACATACTTATACTACTACACTCAAAACTGACAAGAGAAAACAGCATTCCATGATCTAAACTTACCTCATTTTATCTAATCTAAAGTTTAACACACTCTAAACTTACCTCAAACGGAAGAGAACACTGCCCCAGTCAACAAACCAAGACCAATAAGATCTTTTGTGATCACCTTTGAATTACCCTCAAACTAACCCAACCTCTCTTGATCTAATGTAACCTTTTTTTTGTGCCCTGAGGAAGGAGGAAAGCATCATGCCTTCTCCGCAGCGGGCGGTTCAATGCTGGGATTCGTGTGGGACTCTAACCCAACTAAAACCTCCTCCTCGCCATCTTAGTCGGAATCCCAAGGACAACGATTCCAACTATGATGGTTTGCGCAGGCACCATACCGGATCACCAAGACGATTGGTATTTCACGGTGTAGTTTCTGCCCCCCTTGGATGTAGGGATTGAGGGGAAGAAACCTGCACCCCGACTGACGGGTCTCACAGTTTGCGGTCTCACAAAGAACTTGTGAGGAGTCCACTGACTGTTGTTGGCCTAGTTCCGTATTTTCACCTGGCTTTTTCGCAACGGAACTCAAACACCAGGGATAGATCCTCAGGAGGTCTTGGCCGGCTCACTATCAGTTTGTCAGTCACTAACACCCCGATAGCGAGCCGTTGGCCCTGGTCCTTCGGGGATTGAGCTATGAGAGTGCGGTTTCCGTCAGACATTAACGTTACTCCTTGGGTCTGCCCCGAGTCCGAGGATTCGGGGGGCCAAGTGGGTCATAGTTACTCTGATTCATGCAGTGGCCTTCAGCCCGAGGGGAAAAGTGAGTCGTAACGCCTTGTCCACGCCCGGGTTGCCAGTGTGGCGTAGGCCAGATGCAAGTTCTCCACGTTCGAAACACTAACGTTACTCCTTGGGTCTACCCTGTGTCTTTGATTACAGGGGGCCAAGTGAGTCATAGTTGTTCCCTGCATGTGGTGCTAACATTACTTCTTGGGTCTACCCCTTGTCTGTGCATCCGGGGGGCCAAGGAAGCCATAGTTAACCACGCCACTCTCCCATGCTCATCCCTCGAAGCCTTTTCTTGATAGCTCGGTCTCCAGCGTCTTCTAGGTCGTTTAGCCTAGGGGTGGATCGCGAAGATGTCACAATCTAAGCGCACGCTTAGACTCGAGCCCTTGGATTTGAAAGGAGTTTGGGTTCGGGAAGTGTGCTGTGAAGTACTAACGTTACTCCTTGGGTCTACCCAGAGGCAGCAGCCTCCAGGGGCCAAGTGAATCATAGTTAGGTACTTGTGAAGCACTAACGTTGCTCTTTGGGTCTACCCCGAGTCCTCAGATACGAGGGGCCAAGAGAGCCATAGTCACTCCTTGGTTTTGGTCATACTTGGTTTTTCGCTCTTCCTCCATAGGATTAACAGCTACTTAAGCCCGTACACCACGACAAGGTGATGACCACGTACGGGGATCTAATGTAACCTAACCTAAATCTACCTTACCCTACCTACAAAAGGCGTGAGATGAAATACCTACTTAAACAGATTACAAATCATTGACTCCATTATAGTTATTTTATTTCTATTGATATTGTCTTCTAGGCGCTTGTGGGTGCGATTATATTCTTCTTCACGGAGTACCACAATTGTATGTCAGTTTATGATAGCAACTATCAAGTTGCCTATCCAACTTACAGCAAGTACAGGGAAGCCAAGGCAGAATACGATGATGCTACCCCAAGGTTCAACTACCCCTACGTTGACCCACTACCAACTTATTTTACAAATGGAGAGAGTGGTTACAAAAGCAATACGAATTATGAGAATTACCAAGATCCGCAAACTTTACTCGCTAAGGAGATAGATCAGGATGGTGATTTCAAGTCGGCCAACTTCATTGGTAAATATGTCGAACTATGATCATGATTCCTACGGATTCAATAAAAAGGTCCGAATGTCAGTTCAGTAACTGAAATAATAATTGCGTTTCAGGTAGCACATCAGGTTTCAAACCATACAAGACTTCGAGAAGTTACAACTACAACGGGCCACACCAGTTAGAAACTATAGAAACAAGGAGCTTCCACAAAAAAAGCGAACCCTATTCCCTTCACGAGTTCGATCACTCCCACCATGGCGAAGAAGAGCACGCGGAAATCCATTATCACCAACACAAGCACTTGCACAAACACAGTCACAAACAGGAACATCTTCACAAGCACAATCAAGATCACAAACATCAACACGCTCACAAACACGCGGAGGAAGGCAACCACAAGCACGCACACAAGCACGAGCACCAGCACAAGCACACTGCCGACCATCAACACAAGCATGAAGCACACCACAAGCACGAACATAAGCAGGAACACAAGCATGATCATCATCATGGCCACAAGCACGATCATAAGCATCATCACGATCATAAGCACGATGCTTATCACAAACATGGCCACAAGCACGATCACGATCACAAGCATGATCATCATCACGGCCACAAGCACAGCCATCACCATGGACACAATCATCATCATGATAATAAGCATAAGCATGGTCATAAACACCACCATGGACATAAGCATAGTCACAAACATTACAAACACTACTAAAATAGATAATTGAATATTATTTCCAAAATTGTGATTTATTGCTAATTGTAGTTATGTTTGAAATTGTTGTTCATTAAAATTTTATTTTTTCACTTTCGATTTATAATGGTGCAACGAAGAAATGTTGAAAATTTATTATGGAATCAGATGCTGTAGCTGAAAGTGTTGAAGAAAACCCAGGTTTGTTAATTCCTCGTCGTTCTTTGGAATTATGCATTCCATAAACGTCATTACACAGTATTTTGTTTAAAGATTTAAGTCTTATGGCTTATAAATTTCAGTTAAAACAAGAACTCAAGCCGGCCGATCATCAACAACGTTAGCTCAAAGATGCAAGGGCGGATATAGCTCTTCTTCATGGGAGGGGTAATAACGATCATGGGTGGGAGGGTAATAACGATTGAAAACCATTAAATCCGGCACACATTTTTCTTAGGTCACCAATGCTCATGAGGGCAGTACAACACCCCCCCCCTGTAAATCCGCCCTTGCAAAGATGGAATCGAGGGCATAGGGCACCCACTGATTTGGTTATGGAAAATATGGTCCTGAGTAGTTTTGTTGGTGGGTGGTCATTTGGCTGATGTTATTAATGGCATACCTTCCTCTTTACAATGAAATAAACATACGATCATTCATCTAAAAAAATGGCAATTTCCGCACGTATTGGAAAACTCTTTATAATCCACCTGAAATTGTACTGAACCTTTCAAATCTATAAGAATGGCGCCCGAGCAGGTGTAAATTTAAAGCATGCGCCAAGTCGACCACAAAAAAAAGAAAATTACACGAAACAGGGAAACCTGCCACAGTCTGTGTGGTCTGTGCTCCTGCCTTAGAGTAGTTCGAATGTTCGAAAAGATGTACAACATTTTTTAACCTAAAATTCAATTTGAAAGCTATCAAAAGTAACAAAACAACATCAGAGACAACATTCAGAAATCAAAAAGGCAAATAAATCTTTTGATATGTAATTGTGAAAAATTATATAATATTATGTATATAATATATACAAATATAATGCAAATATACACAAATAAATTACAACTTTTGTTGTCATGTTTACATCTTAATTTTAATAACAAAAATGAATTAATTTTAGTTATTGTCTCATTAGTCATTAGTTGAGAATGTTCACTCATAGGTATATGCTTTGCACTTACAGTTTTAAAAGATGGCAGCAAATACAAAGACACCGGCAATGATGCTCCAGGAATACACAGTGAAGAAGAAAATTGGTGCTCCTGAATATAATTTAGTAGTCAGTAAATGTGGGACTCACGAAAATGAATTTCATTATAAGGTCAATGTTGCTGGAGTTTCAGCCTTAGGAATAGGAAGGTATTGAGAGTACATATACTCATTTTAGAACAGAAATTCTCAGCAAAATTGATAATTCAATGCATCATTATATTGAATTTCAGGTCTAAGCAAGTAGCAAAGCACAGTGCGGCTTCGAATGCCCTTGAAATTCTCAATAAAATGGGTGTTTATGACATCGGAGGGGCTCCGCCTGTATTCAATTCAAATTTACATAGAAATGAACCTGATAATCCTCTTGAGGGATCTGTAAATAGTATAGGTGATTTGAAACATTTTTCTTTTTCACCACATCTTGATTGCTTTTTAATTCACAATTTCACTGGTATGCTCATGTTTTTGATGTAGTTGATTTGTAATATTCCTGATCTTAAATTTTCAAAACTTCCTCACAGGAAATTCGATTCATAATGGATAATTTTAGATTCTTCAAAATTTTGTCTTTTGTAAAAATTGCAAAACACTTCAATGACCTGACAAAATGCAGTACTGTAAACAAACCAAATGACTGATAACACTAAAACTCTGATTGAGTATAGTGGACAACTGTTTGCCAAACTTTGCGACAAAAAGCATGCTTTTTAAATGTTCAATTACCTCGTGGACATTAACTCCATCTGTTTCCTGATTTTCAGGGTGCCTTCAGGATCTATGTGCCGAAAATAAAATACCACAACCTATTTTCCATGAAATATCAGATGTCGGTCCTCCTCATGCAAGGCAATTTACTTATGAGTGTGAGATAAACTCGGTTAAAACACAGGCAATTGCTAAAACAAAAAAACAAGCAAAACAATTGGCAGCAAAATTGATGCTTGAAAAGTAAGAACTGAAATTCTTGTCGTCTAATTACTTCTTTGGGATTAAAATACATTTAGAATATACTTCACAGAATCAAGGACATTGTTCCAGATCTTGTTAGAGAAAGTGGTGAATTAGATAATGCTCTTATGGAAGACGATGATGCTATAAAAGCATATCTGAAGCTTTCTTGTTTCAAAGTTGTACCAGATAAAAGTGCGAAACTAAGTGACTACCCTAATTGTATCAAAATATTAATAGAGAAGCTGAATCTCACTACTAACGATTTTATTGAGGTAAGGTTTGCAGAGATGTCAAGAATTAGGCAATCCAGTGACCTGCCACATAATATTTGAGGTTATCTGGTGGTTAATTAAGCAATCCAAACCATGTGATCATTCCACCAGTGTTAACCTCAAACTTTCTTTGACAGGTCACTCGTCAGCGGTAAATAGGATGAATTTTAACCCAAATTATTAATATATGATTCTTTTTCAGAACTTAAAATCACAAGATGAGGAAGGACTGAAGATTCTTCTTGAGAAGTTAGAATTGGAGTATGAAATTGTACCACTGCAAGATTCTCCTCAAACGATTATGATGTTAGATGTCAGGTTAGATAGTCCGTTTAGTGTTTTGGCAGTAGGAAAGTCGGAGGACGAAGTGAAAGGGAAATTGGTGAAAGCTATATTTAGTGCTTTCATAGCTTTTATAGAAGCACCGGACTTTGAGTGACAGTATGTCTTATTTCGTGATATTCATTTTGCAGAGTTTACCAGTGATATTTGCTTTATATCTTTATTTACTGACAGTTTCTGACTGGCCTGGTGTAGAATTTCGTTCTGTTATATAAAAGTATGACTGTTACAAATAATTTGATTGTATTCAACATGATCATTTCAAGATTTTGATTGAAATTAAAGCAAGAAAAAAAAGCAAAAACATTATTTGTCTTTCCTTTCAAACTAAAAGATATTGCTAATCTGAAGATCAGTGGCGTAGAGCAAAATCGGGGAGCCCCCCCGCAAAATTTCAGTTGGGGGGCCCCCTCTATAGTTCAAGCGAATTCTGGGGCCCCTTTTTAATATCAAAAAACATACTGAAGTAACACTGACGAAGAAAATTTTACTCAATCATATGATCACAACTTTTAGTATTGGAAGGCCAAATAGATTGTAGAGAAAGTATTGGAGAAGGAATATTTATCTGAGCACTGTAATCTGTAACTTGTTCATCCTTTTATATGATAGAAATTTGAATATTCGTCAGTTTTACATTCAACATGAACTGAATGCTGCTTATTTCAGTGTTTACGAAGAAATATTCCCTTCAGTTTCTCATCTTGGATTTCGTCAAGTCTTGTCGACTGGTGACCAAATTTACCTTTGTTTCCTGGTGAATTACTCAATATGTGGATAATACACCAAGCTATACATAGTGAGTACAAAATATTCAAGAAAATCCTCTCAACTCACACCCCCAAATTTGGCTCACATTTCGGGCATTTTGTCAATGAAAATGCAATAAATTTAAATCATTTTCACTGGTCTCATAATCCTAAGAGTAAAATTGACTAGGGATATCAAAAAAATGTCCACATAAAACCATTTTTCAAGCAAATGAACGGTTTCAATGTCTACATGAACAGAGCTATATTCTCATTGTTTGGCCACCAGCACTAACCTCAAAACATATTTGACAGGTCGTTGAATTGCCTAATGTTTAGAAGTTGGGAGATATTCCAAGTTCTCACTAATTATTTTTGAGAAACACTAAGAAAAAACATCGCTCATAAAAAGTTCAACATTTATTACCCTACACAATATATAATAAAATAAAGCCAACTAAAATACTCAAACTTCAGTACTTATATAATAGTTTTTACATGGAATGAAAAGAATCGAATAAAATACAATATATCTTTTATAAATTCAGAATTGCATACATCTCAGTGTTACAATAAGAACTACAATTATAGGTATGTAGACAATGTAGAAACGAAAAACACCTGGAGATATAACCGAACAAACAAAAACACTTCGTTATCGAATTCGAAATACGAACTAATGAATTTTATACTATGAGAAAATTTAATACATTATAATAAAGAACGTTTACAGCTTATAGAGATTAAACTTCAATGTGACTTCCATTAACAACGAAGGAAAGCGATTTCTTATCAAATTATGCTATAACGATGGAATCGTAAGCTTGAAATACAAACGGTGCTACTTCAACGGATCTCGTCTTCAGACTGAGAGTGGCAGTGGTGGATCCAGGAGTGAGTTTCAGTTCCAGGAGGACCCAAATATTATTGGTCAGTTTCAAGGATTGATACAGCATATCCTGTCCCTCCACATTCCTCTTCGCTATCGTGAAGAAAACTGACCCGAGTTCATAGATTAAAGAACTAGTTCCCGAATAGTGCAGAATAATTACAGTTTGCCCTTCGTGAGAGAATATCAAGTCTAGAGAGGCTAGCCTCAGACTCAACGTAATATTTGTCGTTTAGGGGTGCGGTTTTCTCGCCTGCCGTCCGTTCCTATGATGTAAAATGACGCGTAAAGAAAGGCAGTGTGAGGCCTGCCTCTGCCGTTTACTGGGAGTTGGATACCTAGAAATCGTGAGATACGGAAACTTAGAACCAACCGGAGACGCATTTTATTGCTATATAATGGAGGGAAATTTCGATATAAATGCGTATGGAAGAAGATAATGAAAACAATTTTAATTGATTGAATAAATAATTAATAAATATATGATATTTATACGTGTAATTTTCGACGTTTATTGGTGCCTCACCTGCCTCATAGGACAAGCCGCCACTGATGAAAACATTTCAATTGACAAATCATACCAAGCAGGATATACCTGATCGTTTCGCATCAGAATTGAAAATGTTTCTATGTTTTTCTCAGAAATTTTAATAATACAAATAAACATATCGGCTAATGACTACTTCAGTCGATGTCGTCAAAAGTCAACTCTCAAAACCGTTGATAACTCACCTGCATCGCTTTGTTGGTTATTGTCAGTTCCATACCCATCTGACCACCTCTTCGAGAAAACGTACCGAAAAGTTCCAGACCCTTGCCTTTCTCAGCAGGCAACCAGCATGTTTTTGGCGGGTTGAATTTGACTGGTGCAGTAGACAGGAATATATCCCCTAACAGTCCGGTTGTTGATGGTTGAACGCCACTGCTCAAATCTGGACTAGGCCCGCTCAACTACAATTCCAAAAGTCGGAATAAGTTGAATTCGATGTTGCCGATCATCATTTTTGAGGTTAGAAGAAGTACAGAATGAAAAGAATTGTATGGAAATTTATTTCGAGTACAAAACTTGTCGGGAAATATAGAAGGTCGGCATTATCATATTTAAATTTGAAAATGGGATTACCAGAATGTCTAAATCGCCCCCAAGTAGGTCTACATTCGTTGTAGGTTGTGCTACTGGTGCTTGAGTGATGTAAATGTATGCCAAAGTATGTTAAATTAACTTGGTGTGTTATCGACATATCAAGGATCTTGCTAGGAAATTAAGGGAAATTTGTTCAGTAAAGACTGAGTTTTCTCGAAATTGGATCGAGATAGAAGGATTTTGTTTTTACTAAAATTCATGAATATTTTATGTACTTGGAAAAACTTCCATCGGAATGAAGTTGAGTCCATCCTGTCCAATATTTTCGAAGCGAATTTTTATTTTACAAAATCTGAGTTTTCTCGAAGCTGGCTCGAGATAGAAGGATTTTGTTTTTACTAAAATTCATGAATATTTTATGTACTTGGAAAAACTTCCATCGGAATGGAGTTGAGTCCATCCTGTCCAATATTTTCGAAGCGAATTTTTATTTTACAAAATCTGAGTTTTCTCGAAATTGGATCGAGATAGAAGGATTTTGTTTTTACTAAAATTCATGAATATTTTATGTACTTGGAAAAACTTCCATCCGAATGAAGTTGAGTCCATCCTGTCCAATATTTTCGAAGCGAATTTTTATTTTACAAAATCTGAGTTTTCTCGAAACTGGCTCGAGATAGAAGGATTTTGTTTTTACTAAAATTCATGAATATTTTATGTACCGGGTTTTTCACTATAATTTGACCCCCCCTTTAACTTTGTTACTAAAGGAGATACAAAAAAATGTTTCATACAAAAATTTCACGAAATCGACTGAGGTTTTACAGTATGTATTCACATAATGGAATATATACAGGGTGGCCAACATATTGATGACAACTTCATTTTTTCAAATGGAACACCCTGTATATTTTCCTATATTTGCCTAGCTCTTATTCCCCTGATTTCGAATATGTAACACATGTTGATCTATCTCTTTTATTCTGATTTATTCAGAGTTTCGAATTTTAAGAACCACCTGGCAAGCTCTGTAATCTTTTTTCAAGTGGCAGACTGGGTTTACTGAAAATGCCCATTTTTGGAGTTATGATAACGTCAATTGCATCTATCTAAGGAGATAACTCCAAAAACGGGCATTTTGAGTAATCGCAGCCTGCCACTTGAAAAGTTATTGCTGAGCTTGCCAGGTTGTTCTTTAAATTTGAAACTCTGTGGTGCTCAGAATAAGAGAGATAGACCAACATATGTTACATATTCGAAATTAGGGGAAAAAGAGCTAGCCAAATATAGGAAAATATACAGGGTGTTCCATTTGAAAAAATGAAGTTGCCATCAATATGTTGGCCACCTTGTATATATTTCAGTTCGTGAAGTCATATTAAAAAACCTCAGTTGATTTCGTGAAATTTTTGTATGAAACATTTTTTTGTATCTCCTTTAGTAACAAAGTTAAAGGGGGGGTCAAATTATAGTGAAAAACCCGGTACTTGTAAAACTGATTGAATATTTGAATTTAATATCACATAAAATGTTGAAGTGTTGAAGAAGTTACAGGTTCAGTGCTCTGATAAATATTTCTTTTCCAGTACTTCCTCTACAATGTCCGCGAGCTGCTAATACAGAGAGTTGTGACATTGTTTAAACAATGGTTGTGATCATGTGAATGAGTAAAATGTTCTTAGTCAGTATTGCTTCAGGATAACTTATGATGTTGCGAAGCATAAAATCTAGCTGGTTCAGTCATAAATGTCAGAAACGTTTTGAGGTTAAGAGACTGGTGGAATCAGGCAATCCCTTAGACTTTCCTTTGTCTAAGGGCAAACCAATAATCCAAACCTCAAAAAACGTTTCTGACAGGTCGGTGGTTAGCTGTATTTATGAGGAATATGACTGAACAGTGAGTTTTTACTCTTGGAAATATCAAAAAATATACTGAACCAACACTGACGAAGAAAAGTTGTCATATGATCACAACTTTTAGTATTGGGAGCTTGCATAGATTGTAGAGAAAGTATTGGAGAAGTAATATTTATCTGAGCACTGTAACCTGTAACTTGTTCATCCTTTTATATGATAGAAATTTAAATATTCATCAGTTTTACATTTAACATGAACTGAATGCTGCTTATTTCAGTGTTTACGAAGAAATATTCCCTTCAGTTTCTCATCTTCGATTTTGTCAAGTCTTGATGACTACTGACCAAACTTACCATCGATTCCTGGTGTAAGTTACCTAATATGTGGATAATACACCAAGTTATGGTCATTGAGTATCCCAAAATATTCAAGAAAATCCTCTCAATTCGAACCCCCAAATTTGGCACATATTTAGCGCATTTTTTCAATGAAAATGCAATCAATTCAAATAATTTTCACTGGTCGAATAATCCTAAGAGTGAGGTTGACTAGAAAAAAAGTCCACATAAAATCATTTCTCCAAGCAAATGAATGGTTTTAATGTCCACATGAACAGAGCTAAATTTCCAAAGTGTGGCCACCAGCACTAACCTCAAAAAATATTTGATAGGTTGTTGAATTGCCTAATGTTTAGAAGTTGGGAAATATTCCAAGTTCTCACTAATTATTTTTGAGAAACACTAAGAAAAAATATCGCTCATAAAAAGTTCAACATTTATTACTCTACACAATATATAATAAAATAAAGCCAACTAAAATACTCAAACTTCAGTACTTATATAATAGTTTTTACATGGAATGAAAAGAATCGAATAAAATACAATATATCTTTTATAAATTCAGAATTGCATACATCTCAGTGTTACAATAAGAACTACAATTATAGATATGTAGACAATGTAGAAACGAAAAACACCTG
Organism: Adalia decempunctata; assembly: GCA_951802165.1. Taxonomy (NCBI): domain Eukaryota; kingdom Metazoa; phylum Arthropoda; class Insecta; order Coleoptera; family Coccinellidae; genus Adalia; species Adalia decempunctata. Next base: position 19,464,449 of record OX637703.1, read on the forward strand.
GAGATATAACCGAACAAACAAAAACACTTCGTTATCGAATTTGAAATACGAACTAATGAATTTTATACTATGAGAAAATTTAATACATTATAATAAAGAACGTTTACAGCTTACAGAGATTAAACTTCAATGTGACTTCCATTAACAACGAAGGAAAGCGATTTCTCATCAAATTATGCTTTAACGATGGAATCGTAAGCTTGAAATACAAACGGTGCAACTTCAACGGATCTTGTCTTCAGACTGAGAGTGGCAGTGGTGGATCCAGGAGTGAGTTTCAGTTCCAGGAGGACCCAAATATTATTGGTCAGTTTCAAGGATTGATACAGCATATCCTGTCCCTCCACATTCCTCTTCGCTATCGTGAAGATGTTGCTTTGGGTCATCTTGCTCGAAATAACATCCGCTGAACCTTTCAGGTCGTTCAGTGTGTATTGAACCTGATTCAAAAGAATTCTTTACACTCTGACACCATTACCAACGCGAAAACCTACCTCATTGGCTGAAGGAATATCCCTCCAAGTGGTCAAAAAGACCCTCTTATCCAAGGTTCCGTCTTCGGTGAACAGAATCTGCATAGGTATCTGACAGGCGTAGTAAAACACGTCGACGTTGTTCTTGATGGCAACCTGAAGCGTGGTCAGGGGGTCCATCCTCTGGACTGGACCGGTTGTGTTCAGAAGCAGGCGGTACTCCAGACTCTGACCGGGAGGTAGGGCCCCCACGTTCATTGGTTGGGCGGGAGACAGCCCGAAACTGTTCTTGTTGAATTGGACGGCGAAGCCGCTCATGGCCTTGAAAATGACAAACGAATCCATAAGAGATACAATAGGTTGAGGTCCCAGAATTGCTTTTTCTTTAGGAATCCTGATATTTTGACAATGAAAACCAGTGGCGGCTCGTGACAGTTTAAGGTGGTGAGGCACATCGGAGAAAAAAGATTCCCTGCCGTGGCGTTGCCGTGAAAAAGGCTATCGCAAAACTGATGATTAGAATAATTCTTTATCGCTAGCATACTCAAGGTCATCTTTTTCGAGAAACATTTTGCTTCGTAAAATATTTACTTCTAGCGATGAAGAATTATCTTACTCGAAAACTAAACATTTTAAAGGGTGTGTATGAAAAGTAATTTGAAGCCAGTTGAAGAAAATGAGCATCCTTATTGAAATTCTTCAATTTTGGACCTTGTTGAGAACATCCTCTACAAGCAAGTTGCTTTTCATCGTATCATCCGATTTGAAACACCCATTAACTAGAACATTGAGAATATTGAAGTTTATGTTACTCTGATAATGAAGTAAAATCTTCCACTTTCCCATAATTTTTTCGTTATATGTCAGCCACGCCGGATAAATTAAGAAAAATGTTGATGCCAATGAATACAAACACTAATTTGGCACTAAGAGATGAAATAATATGAAGTATTTACCATTAGAACAAACCGACCTAATTCTGATCCCAGTAATACCGCTTCAAACGAACACCCTGTGGCCGGTACTATTATTTTAGGCTGATATATCAGTGCAAGAGCAACCATTTTTGCAGTAAAATTATTCCGTAACTGACGTAAGTAATGAGATTATCTACTTCATTGCACTAATGGGACACTCTCTATATGTACATATTACATATACCTATAAATAACTAGTGAACTCTCTTCTTCGTCAGTTGCGTAATATTCTCAAGACGTTCACTCAAATCTGGAATAGATCGCTCTACTTCTTGAACTATATATGATTTATCCCCATAAGAATTACGCCAAAAACTCTGATTACCTGAAAAATCAAAAAAATCCCAAGTCTTTCGAGCGTTTACATCTAACTGGGGAATTCGTGACGTCCCATCGGTCCCGTTAAATACATTTCGCCTTCGGGTCTCCGATGGAAATTGAATTCAGTAATAAGATTGAAAGACATCTTATGAACACTGAGACAAACCTAAATCTACACGAAAAACAGATAAAACTATTTTTACAAATCGAACCCAATTTGAAAACTGACCCGAGTTCATAGATTAAAGAACTAGTTCCCGAATAGTGCAGAATAATTACAGTTTGCCCTTCGTGAGAGAATATCAAGTCTAGAGAGGCTAGCCTCAGACTCAACGTAATATTTGTCGTTTAGGGGTGCGGTTTTCTCGCCTGCCGTCCGTTCCTATGATGTAAAATGACGCGTAAAGAAAGGCAGTGTGAGGCCTGCCTCTGCCGTTTACTGGGAGTTGGATACCTAGAAATCGTGAGATACGGAAACTTAGAACCAACCGGAGACGCATTTTATTGCTATATAATGGAGGGAAATTTCGATATAAATGCGTATGGAAGAAGATAATGAAAACAATTTTAATTGATTGAATAAATAATTAATAAATATATGATATTTATACGTGTAATTTTCGACGTTTATTGGTGCCTCACCTGCCTCATAGGACAAGCCGCCACTGATGAAAACATTTCAATTGACAAATCATACCAAGCAGGATATACCTGATCGTTTCGCATCAGAATTGAAAATGTTTCTATGTTTTTCTCAGAAATTTTAATAATACAAATAAACATATCGGCTAATGACTACTGCAGTCGATGTCGTCAAAAGTCAACTCTCAAAACCGTTGATAACTCACCTGCATCGCTTTGTTGGTTATTGTCAGTTCCATACCCATCTGACCACCTCTTCGAGAAAACGTACCGAAAAGTTCCAGACCCTTGCCTTTCTCAGCAGGCAACCAGCATGTTTTTGGCGGGTTGAATTTGACTGGTGCAGTAGACAGGAATATATCCCCTAACAGTCCGGTTGTTGATGGTTGAACGCCACTGCTCAAATCTGGACTAGGCCCGCTCAACTACAATTCCAAAAGTCGGAATTAGACATTTTAAAGTTGAATTCGATGTTGCCGATCATCATTTTTGAGGTTAGAAGAAGTACAGAATGAAAAGAATTGTATGGAAATTTATTTCGAGTACAAAACTTGTCGGGAAATATAGAAGGTCGGCATTATCATATTTAAATTTGAAAATGGGATTACCAGAATGTCTAAATCGCCCCCAAGTAGGTCTACATTCGTTGTAGGTTGTGCTACTGGTGCTTGAGTGATGGTACTACCAATGTCCATAGATAGAAGATCACCTATTAGAGATTCCTGACTAGGAATAACTGTGGCTTCTGGAGCGGGTTCTTCAACTCCAGGCTTAGCTGCTGGAAGAGTTTTCCTGATACCTGGAAAAAATTAAACTTCAACAGTTCATTACTTCACACTTTTATGGTGATAAAAAAGCACTTCCTTTTTCTATTTTTCTCGATTTCCGACTTCTTATTATTTATATACCAAACTTCAAGGTTTTAACGGTTTTTTTGAATATTTTCTTTTTGGCAACACTCATTTTTACTGCCCATGCACGTTTCTTGTTTTGTGTCACTGTCAAACAACTTCAGTTTGGTCTATAATCTCACTAAATTTGGAGAAAAAAGGTGAAGGTTTTTTCATGTAAACATTTTTTTGCTATCTTTTTTGCAAATTTTTTGAATTTTACAACAAACCGGAATTTGAAAGAGGTCGAATTATTGGTCAACGGGAGTAATTTCGAGAAATCGCCAACCGTACGAACAGAAATTCAACTACTGTTATGAGATGTTGTCAAGAGTGCTTTGATAATGCCCAAAATCGAAGAAGAGTAGGCAGCGGACGTCGCTGGGGGCACAAATGAAGTTCAAGTTCGACGTCTGAGACTCATGGCCATTAGAGATCGATTTGCGACAACTCGAACTTTGGCTGATGAGTGGTTAGGAGAACAAGGCCATTCTGTAACGCTCCGAACGGTTTACCGCCAGAGAAGAACCTTTGGACTGCAGCATTATCGACCCATCTTGTGTTACCTCTGACGGTTGAACATCGCTGGCAACGATTACAGTGGTGTAGAGAACGTCAACATTGGAATGTGGAATTGCATAAGGTCGTGTTTTTTGATAAATCTCGATTCTCCTAGGGTGCACATGATGGCCAAAGAAGGGTTAGACGACGTCGGGAAGAAAGACGTGAACCTCAGTTTGATGTTGAGCGTCATGTACACCGGACAGTATGCGTTATGGTATGGGGTGCTACTGCACATGCAAGTAGGACACCTTTAGTCTTTATTCGAGGTAACATGACAGCGCTGCGTTACCTTCAAGAAATAGTGGAGCCATATGATCTCCATTACCTTAACCGGCTCCAGAATCCAATATTTCAGCAAGATAATGCTCGACCTCATGTTGCCAGAGTTAGTTTAAACTTTTTTGAACGACCCATGTGAATCTTTTGCCATGCGCTCAGATCCTCCGATCTTTAGCTCATAGAGCACATAGCTTGGGATGATAGTATTCCTCAAGAAGAAATAGACCATCTTATTTTATCAATACCAAGACGTGTTGGGGAGTGTATAGATAATCGCGGTGGACAGGCACAATATTAACAAATTTATTAATAGAAATTGTAAGCCCTTCATTTTTTCCCCAAATTTTAATCATTAACTCCTTGCTATACTATCCGTTTACAAAAAAAAATTAAATTTAAACAGAGAACAGACCCTTCTGGGTGTTGCAGTTTCTTTCTTTGTCAGTAAGTATATTTATGTTGTGCATATAAGTATACTCGATTCACTTTTATTTAATCACATGGGAGGTCATGGTTTCGTTTTCAGGAGTTGGTGCACCTGATGAAAAGCACAAAACATATGATGAAAAGTCAGTGCGCGCACAGAAAATATCGTCAATGACAAAACGACGTTGCCAGTTTCTTTGTTTACATCGAAGTAAAAGTATCAAAAATATTCCACATTTTGTTAGGTTTACAAATTGTTCGCAGATTTTTGGTATTTTATTGATATTTGCAGGTGAGTTTTCCGTCGAATATCCAAGATTAACGTATGTTGATTGTTTTTAGCACCAGTTTGGAGCGTGAGGACGATTTTCAAGACCAGGACGAATGTTTACATTTCGAGGTTAAAGGGGTACACGGGAATTTCGCTGAAAAAGCTGTTATTTGGACAGATATCGCAGTAGATGGATCGGATGGAGCCTCGGTAGGTCGATTAGGATGATATTTTTCAGGTTTTCCAAGAAATTTGGCGATATCTGAGCAGATTTGCAAAAGTTAGGTACCTCACTAATGAGGTGGAACTTAGACCTAATTCTCCTATAAGAAACGCCTTTCAAAGGTCGAGATGGTGAAAAATGTCTTCTTTAGATGTTGTTTGAACAAACGCAGCCAAGTTTTATACCCCAACATTGATTTTAAGAAAGTTATCAACAAAATAAAATTGACATTATTCTTGTAATTACCCATCAATTCATCTTATATCTTTGGGTTAATTTTTTTTAATGAATTCTTGATAAGAATCAACAATTGATGTCGTCAAGTCTTGAACTTTCAGTTCAAGAGGATAACAAACATTAAATCTTCACAAGCATGCATATGAAAATTATGTGAAAGCAATGCAATTTTCTTCCATGGCGAAAAATAATATATTTCAACAGTGATCTCTTGTACTTTTCATGCAAATAATTAGAAAAGGAATCCTTTCTATCAATTCATATAAACGTTAATTATTTTCGTCTATCACATCTTTTCCAATTCATTCATTTTCCGAATAAATTCACATTCTGAGAAATACGCTAAGAATGTGGAAAGGGCAACATAGTGTTGACTTGGAACATAAAAATATTATGAAAAACGTCATAACTTCGATACAGAGTGGAATGTGTCAAATTTCCAAGGCCAGAGTTGTGATTTTATAATTGTGAATGGAGTATATATTCCATTCATTTTTATAAAGTATCGCGGTTAGCCTTGATTTAGGTTTATCGAGTTCTTTCACTTAAAACTGACGCAGGTTGGCAGTCGTGAAAATCAAGCGACATTGCCAAGTCTACTTTCTATTTACTCTTTTTCAACTTTGTAAATGGAGTTAGTTCTTCTAAGGTTTAATTGTGACGCAGGTTTCGTAGGAATACTACATTTTCATACTGGAGTCCTTCAAGTTGTGCAAAAAGGTATTTAAATATCTGCTGTAGGTATATCTTGAGAATTTTGAAAAGTGGGGAATTCCATAGGTTCGTCTGTTCCGTTCGTTTTGCTGGGTTATTCTAGTACTTATATTTTTTTCCGAATGAACTATCACTAAGTAACGGACTATTCTGTCCTTATTCTTCAGTGAAATTTCAACACTCGATTTTTGATTTCCGTACAAGAAAATAGCATAACTGAATCTTCCTACCATGTTCATATACGTCAAATATTTCTAGTATTAACCGAGAAAAAGTTTCTTCAGCATTCGTCAGGTCTTTGAAGTTATTGCACTCACATAAGATTTTCTCAAATTCATTATTTCCCCGAAGTAAATTAACATTTTGATAAATACGTAACTACTACGATTTTAATGCAGAAACGACAACGTTGCGGGCGTATCTGACAGATGAATGACCATAACCTAACATTTTCGAAATATACGCGGTGAAATGTGTCAGAATTTCATAGCAAACCTCGATACTTTATAAAAGTGAATGGAGTATAAATAATCCGTGCTTTAAGCGTTATCACCGAATGAAAAAGAGAAATGAGGAGTGAAATCAGGATTCTTGCGTCCGTTAAGCTTGGAAAACTACATCACACCTGGATCAGGTTGAAATTCTCGATTCTACATGTTGGTACTTCTTACCTGCACTACGTCCTTCAACGAATGCCGTAGGTGGTTTGTGATAAACACTGGCCAATGAAGAAATGTGACAGATGAGTTCGTCCAGAAGAGTGGGTTCCAACAGGTCTGTTTCTTCGGAAATGAGAGGTTTGTCTGCTAGAACAACTTCCTTGGCAGCTGCAGGATCTGTGCTCAATAACCTGTTGACAAATCGTTCGAATTAAACTAAAATTTCTAGATTTGCCATGCGACGTCTAGTGGTGAAAGAGTGACCTAAGGAAATTATTTTTCGAACCATTCTTATATGTATGGACTGACAGTATATCTTTCAAAGTTTGAGAACTTATTACCATTTTTTTATGTCCATCTGACCCTCATAAGACTCCAAAAGAGGGTATTCAAATACACTGCGCAAAAAAATTGACGCACATTCTGAAAATCTCAATTTTAATGAAAGTTAACTCTACATTGACTTTATAACTTATTTTTTATGTTCTCTCGGGAACGTTTTGAACGAAACAAGACACATTAAATGGAAGAAAAATTCAGGATTTCACCGAATCTTATGTGAAAGAAGAGAAATGAACAATTTTCAAAATACTGAAATGCTGATAAGTGATTTAATACTTGGTATTTCCACCCCTTGCGTTAATTACAGCTCGGCAACGACGGTTCATACTCAAAATGAGTGATCTTAAAATGTTCTGATATAATCCCTTCCCAGATTTCTCCGAGTTGGATTCCTAAGTCATTAAGAGTAGCTGGATGATTTTCTGAACTTCTCAGCCTTCTATTGAGGTTGTCCCAAACCTGCTCAATCGGATTGAGATCTGGACTTGCTGGCCATTCCATTCGAGAGACTTCAACCTCTTCAAGGTACTCCTGAACGATGCGCGCACGATGGAGTCTGGCATTATCGTCCATAAAAATGAAATTTTCACCAATGTATGGGGCAAATGGCACTACATGCTCTTCAAGAATGTTCCTTATATACTTATCAGCATTCATAGCTCCATTATCAACGACCACTAGGTCTGTGCGAGTAGTCAAAGATATTCCACCCCGAAACCAGTAGTATTCAGGAAATTGCACTGAGCATATCTTCCATGTGGACGTCTGTATACAAGGAAACGTCGATCACAATGGTAGAGGCAGAATCTAGACTCATATGTGAAGAGAACTCTTTCCCAATCGGCCTCTTCCCAATGGATATGCTCTCTCGCACAATCCAAACGCGCCATTCGATGGGCAGGGGTAAGAGCTGGGCCTCTTGCCGCGACACGAGGCCTTAAATCATATTCTCTGAGGCGATTTCTTATTGTCTGAGTGCTAATTTGCACCTCATGAGTTTGCTCAAGCTGATTTTGAAGGAGGCGAGCGGTTGCAAACCGTTGTCTCAACGAAGAAACTCTCAAGTAACGTTCTTGAATGGCAGTTGTTACCCGTGGTCTACCCTGTCCTGGTCCTCGGACATTCATACCTGTCTCCCTGAATCGCTGCAACATTCTGCACACACTTGTATGGGAAACTCCAAACCTTTCTGCAATTCTTGTGTATGTCCACCCTTCTTCTCGCAAAACTACCGCTTGGGCACATTCCTCTTGAGTCAAATTGCGTGTTTCGCGTTGCATAGCGATCGAGTGTAGAAAATCAAACGAAAGAAAAACTATTGATCACTAGAATTGATTTTAGAATGTAGCCAATACATTCAAAATCTGATAATATCATCTTTTTTTATTCCTGCTGGGAGAAAACATCTGTATTGAAGAAAAACGTTGAAAGTGGATAACATATGCATGCATAATTCTGATAAAAATAATCATCATTGAGAACACCTTCAGTTGTAGAATAAATTTGAGATTTCCATAATGTGCGTTAATTTTTTGCGCAGTGTATATTGTAATCATTTTCTTCCCTGAGGACTGAACCCTTCATTACAAATCTACGGAATATAAAGAAAAACTACAGTTAATCTTACCTCCAATAAATGAAGCCCCTGTCACGAAGATCCGGATTGTCGGAATCCTGCGTTGCCAGACTGAGCACGTGCTGGACCAGTGCCTGCGTGTGGGCGGGCCGTTTCAGGAACAGCTTGACGACCGCCGTCAACAGCTGCAGTTGGACCTGCGCGTTCTCGTCCGCGAAACCTTCCAGGAAGCTGTCCAGCAGCTCGTCCGCATTGTCGATCCTCTCCGCGTACTCCCCGATGATCCAGACCATGCTGGCCCGCGCCTCCGGCTCGTCCAGGGTGTCCAGGTTCTCGCACAGGGTGCTGATGATGCTCTCGTACTTGTTGGGGTACTTTCTGCAAGGAAACAAGGGACCAAATTTATATGGAATCGCCCAGTATTTTACCATGTCTATATTTCCAGTATTAACAGAGAAAAATGTTTGTGCAGCATTCACCAGGTCTTTCGAATTATTGAAATAACATTATAAACTGCTCCACATGAGTTAGGGATATTGACTTAAATTGCAAAAAATATAGTTAAAATAAGATTTTTGTGATGAAAATTCATATTAATATGATTTCAAGTTGCAAATACATTCCATATCTTACCCTTGCTCCCAACACCCCATTGTTGACAAAATTCATGACCAATATCACAAACTTTCACACCACGGAACAACAATAGTACTCATTTGGGTTCCATCCCATGTGGGAATCGAGGGTAACGAAACTGCCGACCGAGCATGCAGGGAAGTTTGCAACTCAAATGCACCGATAAGCCACAAGACCTCAGATCCTACTTCATAAGATCAATCAACGAGCAATGGCAAAACCAGTGGAGCAACTCTAGAGGAAAACTACAAAACATGCAGGACTCCATAAGGGATCCCATTCAGTTACCTCCAATGACCAGGAGGGAGCAAAACATAGTCAGACAGCTTCGGATTGGTCACTGTCGACTTACCCATGGCTACCTTATGAGCAACGAAGACCCTCCAACATGCCACCACTGTATGGTGGAGTGCCCGGAATATGTTAATGAAAGGAGAAACAACAAAATAGAGCTGACCTTAAAAGAGATTCTCCAAAACTCCAGAAATTTCAACAACCTAATGAACTTCCTTAAGTCTATTCATCTATATAGTCAAATTTGAAAATTAATAGTTTGTTAATTTGTTCATTACATTATTACACATATTGTAAAAATAAACTGTAACCGTGTCAATGGCCCGAGCAGTCGAGACACATGAATTTAATAAAAAAAAAAGTTGCAAATTGATTTTAGTCTGTAGGTCTGCAGCGTATACAGGGTGGTTAAGAAAAATCGAGTAAATAAATAATTCTCAGAGAATTCAAGCATTTCAAGACTATCAATACAATGTATGGCCTCCACGGGCATCAATAACAGCTTGACATCTTCTTTGCATACTACACACGAAGTTGTTGAACATTTCTTGAGGAATTTGGTTCCATAAACGGGGCAGAAGCTCTCTCAGATCATTTGAGGATTCTGGGGTAGGTTAATGATTATCTAATCTTCTTTGGATCATATCCCATGCATGTTCTATGCAATTCAAATCTGGTGAGTGCGGAGGTATTGGTAAATGTGGAATACCAAGCTCCTCGCGCGCATTCTCAACTATGGCTGCACGGTGCGTTATCGTCTAGAAATTGAAAAGTTTCACCAGTAGCAACGTGAAAATTTGGCACAACATTGTCAATGACATGCTCCCTATAGTGAAGGCGGTCATATTCCCAGGACATAGATGCATAGAACACCTGGTGTAACGACTCCCTACTAAAAATCGTGACCAAAATTTGTAGATCAAAACGGCATCCTAGATTTCAGATTTTGGACTAGTTCCGGAATAAATCCGCAATATTTATCGGTCGTGGCGCTACTGCGGCAACGACAAAAAACGCGACCCCTTTCGGGAGAAATGAAAAGCTACACAAAATATCACGTTTTCGATCGACAAGAAAGTCTTAAACAAAATCTAATCAGTGCCAACACCAGGTATTTCTATGCATCTATCCCAGGACAAATGTGTAGATCTGTGCGCCCGTTGAAACATCCCGACCATAACACTACCCCCTCGGAATGGATGGACTTCTTGGACATAGCGACGATTACGGGGTATGCCTGTATTGTCCATACCCTCATTCTTCGAGAATCTGAAAATCGCCCGTATCTGGATTCATCAGTGAAAAGGACACTACGCCATTGATCATTCCAATTGATATGTTGCCTTGCTCATTCCAGTCTTTGACGCTTATGGTCCTGTGTTAATGGAACTCCTCTTAATGGACGTCTAAAACGTCTTGGCATTTTCAGAAAACTCGTTTCAAATCGAAGCCGTTGATAAACTGACTTTCATTTCAAAATAAGAACATTCATGAAGCCTATGCAAAGAACCAAACTTCAGAAAAAAGGCGACCAGATTGACGAAATGTCTCATACTGATTTTTATTGGATCGATTCAAGTTGTTATTGAGTTTTAAATGATTTTACAGCGATTTTCTCGAAGATTACATACTTTTCAAAACGATTGAATACGATATCCCTAACTCTTGTGGAGCAGTATATTTTCTCAAATTCATTATTTTTCCAACATTTTGATAAATACGTAATTACTACGACCTCTATGTAGAGAGGACAAAGTTGGTTGGTTATCTGACAAGAAAATGTCTATAACCTAACATTTTCAAAATATACACGGTGAAATGTGTCAGAATGTCATATAGTTCTATACTCTACTAAACTGGTAATTATATAGTTATAGTGAAAAGGGGTTACAGTCCACTGCGACCTTAGAGTCTATTGTGCCCCTAACAGATCTGTTATCATCGCGCTTCCTAGAGCTCGCCCTCCAGTTCCAGAGATTTGATGAAATCCAGTATCTGAGACGGCTTCAAGGAGGATAACTCCCCAGTCAGAATGTAATGGCCAACCGGAATACTTTATAAAAGCGAATGGAATATAATATTGATTCGATTAGGACCGAGAATTTTGAAACATATGAACTATTTTCGTCAAATTGGTGAATTTGTGTTATCGGTGACTAAGAAAAAAGTATTTGGGACACGCCGTACGGCCATTCATTTTCTTTCTTTCAGATTTCAATAATTTCACCTGTCCGTAGTAGAAAATACTTTTTGCATAACATTCGAATACCAAATCGCAGTGAGCGACTGATTGAGATGGAAAATATTTCACGATGACAATACTGTATCTTCTCGTGAATTTGCTGTTCTGCAAGAAAAAAAATTGAAATTCTGAGTAAGTCTACCACTTAAAATTTTCTGTTGGAAAGCTCACTATCAGTTGTTTCGTTAATCCAAGAATAAGCAAACTGGAATGTTCCGCTGAATCTTCAGGGAATATCATATGCAATATGACATCAGGACAATGCCGGCGCCCTTCAGGCTGTTACACCTATGGAGAAGCGTCATAGAACTACGTCATCGATAGCATACATTAATTCTCAGTTCTCACAGAATCCTGGCCAATCAGATACTCGTGCGCTTTCGAGTAAATTCGTGTGAAGTCGTAACTCGATCGGCTCGATTCTGACAGCAGCGCCAAAGAGTAAATATTTACTCTTTGGCAGCGCTTTCCCGCTTTCTACAAATTCTACAATTCATTTGACACGAAACACTCTGTTGATGTGAACTGTATTGTTAGTTTTTGAAAATTATCAGTGCAAATTGTTAACAAGAGTATCGAAAAAGCAATTCTTATTGCTAAATTCTTTATTATAATAATAATAATAATAATTACAAACGTTCTCAATTTTTTGAGTGATTATGGACTCTGCTGAGAGGTAAATATATTTTTCTTTTAACTAAGGTAGTTGATCCTCGAATATTGAATGTTCGAATTTCTTATAGAGTGAATCCACTACTTTGTGAAATATGCCAAAAGGAGTTTACCAGTGTCTCTAATAAAAACAGACACCTCCGCAAAATCCATAACGACGATTCTGCAAAAGTGGATAGGATGCAACATATTGTGTGTTGTCTTTGCCCTCATGACAACAGAGAGAAGTTTTTTTCTTATAATAGTTTGAATAAACATATAACAAATATTCACTCTATAAATATTAAAGAAAATGTATTTCAATTTCGAAGCAGCGAAGAGTTTGAAGCCTGGCGTGGGGAAGAAAACAGAGAAGTCGATTATGTTTCTGTTAGGACCCTAAAAACAACGAATGGAGAAACAGTAGTTTACTACTATTGTAACCGAAGTGATTACAGAGGTAAGGCTCTTCGGTTTGGTGAATGAGGAATCAACAGTGCTAAATTTTAGGATATGAAAGTATTTGTGAGCAACGTAACTTGAAGCTCGGGGGCAGTATTCATTTTCGAGGAATATGTCCTTCACGAATTACAGTTAGAATCTCAACTGATGGTAACAACTATTAATCAATATATTAGAATCAATTTAATTTATCAAACTTCTTTTAGGAGTATACAATGTAACATTTATAGAAACACATGTAGGGCATGATGACGATCTGAGATCGAAACGACTATCCAAGTCCCAACAGCAAGTTCTTGTTGGAAAATTAGCTGCAGGGATATCTACGGACAGAATAATTCAGGACGCTAGGGAAGCTCAGGATGACAAACTGGAACGATTGAATATAATTACACGAGGAGATTTAGCATATTTGGTCCGAAAATATAATATAGACAAGAAAAGGCATGCTGACGATAGGGTAGCAACTACGATGAAAGTAGCAGAATGGAAATAGTTTAACACATACTCAATCTTTTTCAGTGGTAGAAATACTGTTTTTTTTCTCAATGGATTACTACTCTAGTAAATAAGAAATAAATAGATATATAATTTCCAATTTGTGCTTATTGTGATCTGCTCGAAGTTGCGATATAAACAATGTGAAAAATATTCATTGTGTATTCTTTCCGTTCCTAGTTCCCTCACAACAACATTACCCATACTTTCAAGAACTGCTTGGAGAAATATAACAAGATTATTTTATCTAGGTTATATTTTTAATGTTTAGTTTAGCCTTTGAAAATTCCAATGTTTCACTACCTTGATCATTATAACTTCATATATTTGCACACTGTTATGTTTCTTATGAATATGTACATCAACATCAATACAAAAAACAAACTTATAGTATCTGAACTGATGAGTGAAATATTTTCTGCCTACTAATCATTGTGTAATTAGTTGAGTGTTCACAAAAAAATGTTGAGCTTTTATGGTTAAAAAGCGGTAAATTGGTAAATACCAAAATTATTGCAAAGGATACTAGCGAGTTGTTATAGTAAAAAGGTTTTCCATACCTATTTCAATCTTTTAAAATGCAACATTCCATTGAATAATCTACATAATATAGCATACATACTTCTTCAAATAACGTTACTATCAAACATTCAAATCCAAGCCATTCAGTGGCCTTAATTATTAATAAAATTAATCTGAATACCTATTTTATACGTGATGACAGTTTCAGCAAACGTTTTAAATTCAAATTGGCGCCGAACAGACCACGCCCACGTCGTTCTTGATTGGCTAGGATTCTGTGAGAATTAATGTATGCTGTCATCGATCCGCCCCACCTTTACAACCGCAAATTGTCATCAAACATACTAACCTATAAATGAGGGTCAATAATTTGAAATTTTATTATTTATTTTATGGAATAGGCAGTTAACGATAACACTTAAGGAAGGAAATCAATATTGAGGAGTGAAATAGCTCTTATTCTGAAGGTTTAGAAATTTAACTACATTCCAAAGTGAGTTGTGAGAGAAAACACAGTTTTTCAGTGGACACTTGTGTGTTTTCGTTTAGTTTATCCAGTTAAGGTGGGCGTTTAAACCGAGTAGGAAAGATCAGCCGATAGAGGCGCCACCGTCCATTTCATAGAATACTCAGCGAAGTTTCCAAACATCCAAATACTCAAAACTACCTTCCACTATATGACACGATCGCTAGACGGTCTGTCAAACTATAAACGTTGACCATAGACTAACTAACGTTGACACTGTTGCCGATAGTTTGGAATTTATTTTATGTATTCGTTGTCCTAGAAAAAATCAATTATCATTTGATTTGGAAATTATTCATGAAATAATTATTCCAAAATAATATGTTTTGGAATAAAATTCAACATTGTTATATCCGTCACAAATTACCATCAGTTCCAAGGATGCTTAGATGAAGGCGTTGGCAACACGACTATAAAGGGGTATTGGTAGTCGATTCCACCAGACTATTCATTTTACGGTAGAATATTCATTATTCCAGCGCCAGTGACGAGATTTTTGTTATTTTGTTATTTTTATTGCCGAAGATGTAGAGATTTTCGTTGAGAAAATAGAAAGAAATATCTCGTTGTGGAAAGAAAAAATGTTACCCACGTTGGAAATATTTTACATGGATTGCGTGCTGGAGGAAATAATCCGACAGCGCGCTTTGAGAAACGAGAAATGCTATGACCCTCAGTGGATAAGACGCGCAATACGAGAAGACTCGAAAACAGAGAAATAAATGATATTTTCTTACGTCCTATATTGTTTTATTGGTGGTGTTCACTTACTAACTCAACCTTGTTGATTCAGTATTCATTGATTCATTATCATACCAATTTTGAATGGAATCCGACATTATCACAAAATTCGTCATTTTCGATCCGCCATTTTGAGTTCATAAGTTTTTACAAAAAAAAATCATAATATCTGACCCACACGATTTTGAATCGTTACAAAACTGGTCCTCCCTCGTGAATTCACAAGTTTCGACCACAATATCATAATATCCGACCCCGAAAACCCCTATATACCTATTTTGAATCTAATGAGGCTATATCACAAGATTTGTTTTATTACTATTATCAGTATTATCAGGCTCTTATCTAAATATATGAATTTTACAAAAAAAATCATAATATTCAACTCCGAAAACCCCCACATCCTACTACTTTTGAATCGAATTGAAACATAATAACAAGACGCGTCCGCTATCTTGAATTCACGAATTTTGACAAGAAAATCATGATCACCGACACCTAAAACCCCCACAAACCAATTTCGAAACAAATCGCGCAATAATCACAAAAGTTGTCTACATATTATTAGTAACAGGCCGCCATCTTGAATTTGTGAATTTTAACAAAAAATCACAATCTCCAACTCCGAAAACCCCCACATGCTAATCTTGAATCGAAATAAACCATAGTAACAAAATTGGTCCGCCATTTTGATTTCACGAATTTTGACAACAATATCATAATATCCGATCCGACCCCAAAACCCCCACACGCCAATTTCGAATCAAATCAGATCATACTCACATAACTTGTCCGTTCTTCGCGTAAAATTGCATTTTCTCAGACACCTATCCTAGATAAAATGATAAAATATCCTATCTACATATACATACCAAATTTCATCAAAATCGTTAGTGCAGTATCTGAGATAAGCCAATACAAATATATAAATAAATATTGCTCCTCTGAATATATTAGATAGATTATAGATTTATCGTTCCCCATATCACACTACATGATACGCTTATGAATAATCTCCGAAGTCCGAATCAGATATAGTCTATGGTCCGAATACCCAATAACAAATATCTTCATACTTGCTATATCAAAACTTATTTCTCACCTTATTCAATAATAATGAATGAAATGTACAATGGCGCTCTCTATCCGAAAATCGCCGAACTATGAATTACGTCGATTTGTGGGTAAAGCAGGAATTTTTTCCCGCCAAAATTTGAATTTGGCCATTTTCTGCCAATTCCGTATTTCAAGTTGATCTTGTGAACGAAATTATCAGTAGATTCACTTTTAATCGGAAGTTGAACTATTTTCATGGGTCTTTCTGTTGAAATAAAACAGAAGCATCGGTTGGCTCATTTTCTTCTACTTTTGAAAGAAAAAAAATTAACTGTCGGAATGAAATCGATCAAAATTATTTCAACAAGAACCCTAATCCTTTCTGAGTTCACCCACAAAATTTCAGTTCTCAAAGTGAAACCGTTTTCGAGATCAACTTGAAATAAAAACACACTACATTGAACGCCCACCTTAATTTAACAGTAATTGATAGAATTACTTCCAATTTTGTGCATGCTAGCATACTGATCCTATTCATTTGATTCTCGATTAAATGAATATCAAATCATTTTTTAAAGCAGACTAAGTAACACCAAAATATTTTCTTAATATTCGAAAATGATTCAAACTATCAAGAAAATATGGAAAGAAAGGAAAACAATTTTTCCTAATTCGAAGATAACTGTCCAGAAATTCCCAAATTTTCAAGATAGAAATGATGAATCAACAAAGATAATTAAGTGACTTAACTGTTGAGCATTGAATACTTTTTATCTTTCTCTATAATCCCCAACTGTTTTATCAAGAATTAGTGCACCGTTCTTCCATACATTCTTCCTTCCAGTCAATGCACTACTTTCGTACAGACTACATACCATAAGTTTCAGTTTGGATATCCAGTTATACTCATTTTCAATATGATATCAAATAGTGGGCCAACACCAGTGTAAGCACATTCAATTTAGGGATGTATTTGATTGACCAACAAAAAAATTAATGCACATCTGATTCATCTAAAATTTGACTATCTGAGTACCAATTTTTATTGCACATCAAACGAGCCATTCTTCATGTTACTGGTTGAAAGCAATTATGCCATTGAATCAAATGATCATTTATTGAAATATAATAATTGATCCATGAATTTGAAGTCTATGAATTACCTTGTGAGGATTATCTCATCAATAAAATGAAGAAGAAAATGAAATCTCAAATACGCAAGACATTCAGAACACAATTTCAATCATCATTCTTATATTCTTAGCAAGAATAAGATTCCCATATCTATAGTATTTTAAATCAATCTATCATACTGAATTGATTGAGTTTCATTTCATTCAAATCATTATCTTCTTATATGGACAAATATGAGGATAAAAAGAAAAGCCTTTTCAAATTTCACTTTCCATGCTTCAAACTTTTGTTATCAATTGTATTCAATAATGCCTTGGAGTGCTTTTTGTAAAAAAAATCCAATTCCATTGATTTTTATACAATTTGAAGGTAACCTGAGAATCTAATTTGAAGGACTTGCAATATATGTCCAAAAATGTTCTTTGTGCATAAACTTTGAAGAGTAGTTTTTGTCATATTTGCAATTGATTTCAGAAAATTTATTAATCAAGTAAAGCAATTATTCATTCAACCAAAAGTCAAATCCACCAAACAGATTTTTGCTGATAGGTTAATTCAGCAAAAAAGGATGTAGACTACATTTTATTGGGAAAAATTGAATATGTAGCATTGTAACAATATCCATTCAACATTTGGGGTAATTTGGTTCACTCCATATAAACATGAAATAAAATTTACCCACAAATCAATGGAAAGATTGATAATGCACCTAATAAACAGGAATAAATAATCCTCATTCTTCCTAAAGGGTATTGAATTACATTCGACTGTAGATAATTTAACAATGTAATAACTTTATCACTGAAAACTTATCTGCTTGATTAGTTTCATTCAAAGTAGTAATTTCAACAGTAAATACAATTTATATACAAATTATTCAATCCACGTTTGGAAATGTGATAATTGAACTATGGTCATGAAGGATGTTCCTACCAACTAAGAAGTGATCTACTCTTTATACAGGGTGTCCCAGGATAAGAACGAAATTTCTGAGAAATTCTTGAATATGTTTAGATGTGCATGAAAATGAGTCCAACTCAAAAGATATTCGGATAGATAATGATGAATGAAATTCCCTAAAAAAATCTACTCAACAATTTTCTGTATGATCTACAGTCAAGAGATAAATTATTACATGAAGGTTTTGCTACATGTATTCTCTTTAGTCTTGATTCATGATTAATAGAGCCTAGGCTTGAATCTTGACCAAGTGAAACGTTTTTTTAGAGAATACTGATATTTTTCCCTTCCAAGACAATTTGCAATATGTTTTTTGATAAGTCGAATATCCTAGGTTATCCAAGATGCTAGACGAGAAACTACTTCAAGAACGGCTGAACCAGTTCAAACCAGAACCTCTGATAGAGTACAAACACAATCCGAAAAAAGTTTACGAGATACCAGCTGTAGAAGGACATGAAGATGTGATCGACTTAGCCAAAACAAATTATTTGGGCATGCTCGACAACGAGGAAATAAAAAAGGCAGCTGAAGACACTATCAGAAAGTACGGAGTTGGCACATGTGGGCCTAGAGCTTTCTACGGTAATCAAACAATGATTTTTCTCAATTGAATCAAATTAATGCAATTCAAACATGTTAAATTAACTAAAATTGATCTTCTCAAGGAACAACTGAAGTCCATCTGTCCCTAGAAGAGAAAATAGCAGAGTTCCTGGGTACCGAAGAATGCATAATCTACTCCTATGGCTTCGTGGCCATCTCCAGCTCCATAGCAGCTTATACAAAACGCAAGGATGTCGTATTCATCGACAAAGAAGCCAACGAGGCCATTCGCTACGGCCTTGCCAGTTCCAAGAGTAGAGTGGTTTGTTTTGACTACAACAACCCCGAGAGCTTCCTCGAAGAAGCTGAAAAGATCTCTGTTGAGGAATCAAAAAAGGGTAGACCGTCCAGAAAGTTCCTCATTGTAGAAGGCACTCTTGGAAAACTGGTAAACTGTGTAACCTCCCTAGGTTTGTGGAAGTGGCCAAGAAGTACAAAATGAGGATCTTCTTGGAAGAAACCAACACTTTGGGAGTGTTCGGAGAAACAGGAAAAGGTCTCACTGAACACTTCAACGTAGACATCTCAAAGATCGACATGTCCTTTGGCACCATAGAAGGAGCACTGGGCTCCATCGGAGGCTACTGCGCAGGTTCCCACGCCGTCATAGAACACCAAAGACTCTCTGGTTCGGGCTACATATTTTCAGCCTCTCTACCCACTTATTTAGCCCAAATAGCTATCAACGCTGTTGAGTTGATAAAGGACAAACCGAAGAAACTTTCTAAGTTAGCGGAAGAAGTCCACCAATTTTTGACGAGGTGCAACTTTGAGGTTATAAGCCACCCTAAGTCGCCTTTCAAAGTGTTTACCTTGAAGGGGGAAAACAGGGTGGAGGTGGAGAAGGAAGTTCATAGGCTCTGTGAAGAGCAAGGGTTGTATCTGCTTCATGGCGAAAAGGGGTTGGTGGCTAATTTGAATGTTGATGTGGACGGTAAGATGGAGAAGGTGTATGAGATATTGGAGAAGGTCTCCAAACATGTTGCTTGATTTTCGAACCGTTAACTAGAAGCTTAATTGGTGTATACATTTTATGCAAAGTTAACTATATTTCAGTATTTAATCACTTTAGAGTGATAAGTTTATTATTGTAGTATTTAATCACTTCAAAGTGATGACATCAGGTTAGAATAGTTGTATTTAGGTATTTCATCATTTTAAAATCATTAATTTTAGTCAAAACGAAGTTTATTACAGTATTTTATGACTTTTAAATAGTACAAAGTTAGATGTAGCACTTCAATGTGAGAAGTATCTAATTTCTTCAAAGCATTCCCTGACGATTGGAGAATCTTGAAAAGACCAATCACTTCGAAAACAAAAATAGTATATTTGTCCCAAGTTTTCATGTTTTTAAAATGGCGATGGCGGAGTTTGAAACAAAATGCTCATTTTTTAAATCATATAAACATTCCATTGATTCAAAATGTTTGCTTTGAGAAGATTTTGGAGCATTTTTGGTTTCAAGTTCGAAATATATGCAGTATTTCATCTTTTCTATCAATTTTATGTTATGCCAATTTTTACCTTCAATTCCTCTCTAAGTTTTATTATTATTGATTATAATTAATAACCATAACTGATGATTTTATCACGAATTTCAACATCTGTTGATAATAAGTTATGTATTTCTCATATCACTCTTAAATTGTGATTTTTATGATTCCAAATATGTATTACACTGTATTTTTACATTATGTTGGGTTTAGTGAAGAATATCAAAGTGATAAATCTATTGAAAATCATTAAAGTGAGTAATTTCTTTCTAGTTAAACATCGCGATATCCATATTCCTGTGAAAACTCAATGATGACTAATGCGTGATAGAATTCAATTCTGTTCGTCCGTAAGCACACGATAACTCTCGAACGGAAGAACCTACAAACTTAAATGTTCAGGGTAGGTTGTATCACGAATGCCTCTACGCGATAAGGGGTTACGTAAATTTGGGCGTTTGAAATGTTTTCCCAGTAATTCCAAAAGTACAGATTCACTCAAGGTTAAATTTTGGGTTCGGATAGAGATATTCCTCTGTAAGACGTACAGGTTCAAAAATTTTTCATAATATTCACAATAAAGTATACAGTGGCTCATATAATCACATTTTATCAGAGCTCATTTTGATTATGTTTGATGAATCTTGCTTAAATTAGGCAATACAACAACCTGTCAAATATTTTTCGAGGTAAGTGCTGGTGGTCATTACATGAGAATTTAGCTCTGTTCATGTACATATTACAAACGTTTATTTGCTTGAAAAATTGTTTTGTGGGGATGTTTTTTCGATCATTTCAGTCAACCTTACACTCGGAAATATAAAAGTAGTGAAAATTATTTAAATTGAGTGCATTTTCATTAAAAAAGGGGTAAATGTGTGTCAAAGTCAAATGTGCAAGTGTGAAATTAAGAGGATTTTTTAAATATTTTGCAACACCCACTGTGTTTAACTTTGTGCATTGTTAACATAAAGTGTCTCACCAGGAAACGAAGGGGAATTTGGTCAGCAGTCGTCAATACTTACAAAATCGAATATAAAAAACCAGAGTGAACATTTATTTGTCGATAATGAAATGAGCAGTATTCAGTTCATATCAAATGTAAAACTGATGAATATTTGAATTTTATATCATATAAAAGTTTGAAAAAGTCGCAGTTTGCAGAGCTCTGATAAATATTTCTTCTCCAATACTTCCTCTACAATGTATTCGAATTCCGAATACTAAATGTTATGATAACATGATGGAGTTTTTTTTTATAATGTTTATTGCTATTTTACAATCTACTTCTTACAGAGTATTGAGTAAAAATAAATGAAAATGATGGAGTACAAATTTTTTCTTCAGTGTTGCTTCGGGATATTTTTTTGGATATCACAAAACATAAAAACTCACAGGTTCATCCATAATAGTATATTGTTGAATGAGCGGTAATGTGAGTCATAACCGCGAATTGAACACTATACTTTATCTTCGACTTCTTCAGTAAAATTCAAATTAATCTGCATTTTCAAAATTGACATAAGTTGTCAAAAGCGATTTCTGTTATCGAAAATCGAATCGATATCGAATCCCGTAGAAAACGTCAAAAATTCACGTTTTCCAAATGCAATTTTTGGATATTCAGACCTAAGAAAATGTAGAAATGGATGGCGAGAACGTTACCTTGATGTCTGAAATAGAGTTCCTCATTGACCCGATTTTTTCATTCATTTCGTAAGCTTCATTTTTCCTATTTGTATTAGAGTGAGTTATAGGCGTGAGTTATTACTACCTCACACTATAGATGCATAGAACACCTGGTGTAACGACTCCCTACTAAAAATCGTGACGAAAATTTGTAGATCAAAACGGCATCCTAGATTTCAGATTTTGGACTAGTTCCGGAATAAATCCGCAATATTTATCGGTCGTGGCGCTACTGCGGCAACGACAAAAAACGCGACCCCTTTCGGGAGAAATGAAAAGCTGCACAAAATATCACGTTTTCGATCGACAAGAAAGTCTTAAACAAAATCTAATCAGTGCCAACACCAGGTATTTCTATGCATCTATCTCACACTATTGGTTTATAGAGATTATTTCATTTACACATGGCTCCGCCAATGAAAAGTCACGAATTCAGTCACACGATATGCAATATTATCGGCTATTTAGGTAAACAAAGAAATATCAGCGGCTATTTAAAGTGTCAAAATTTGGCATAACATTCATTCAGAATTGAAAATGTACGGAGGGTCCCGAGTTCAAAACTTGGTTGGGATAGCAATTTTTTTGCAAAATAATTATAAATAAGTCCGATCTCTCGGTCTAAAATACAAAAGACAGCTGATTCGAGCGTTCGGAGCGTGTTCATGAAATAATTTTCCTGAATATCACTCGACTTTGACAAAAAGCGACTATTATTTTCTTTAATTCATCTCGAGCAACTTGTATTTCGACAATTCAATTCGACCATATGAACATTAATAATCAAAGAATAAGAAGTTATTCACATTATTAATGTTCATATGGTCTTATCCAATTGTCGAAATACAAGACGCTCTCGATAGAATTAGGTCGAAAATAATAGTCGGCTATTTGTCATAGTCTCGGGATATTACCTCCGACTATTACTGATCAAAATCAGTTGAATAATGGATATATTATTCTATGGGAGTAGATAAAAATTATAATATTTCTGTAGTATCAGACATTGACAGCTGTAAAAAAATTCTGTGGTTCTTCAAGGCGAATCTACCTACAAGGTTGATAATCAAGCGATCAATGGCTCCCAACTTCACATTTAGGTAACCCATATTTTGAACTAAATTTTTTTTATTAAATCTAGACAAATCACATTATCTATACTAATATTATAAAGAGGAAAGATTTGTATTTTTGTTTGTTTGATACGAATAGGCTCAAAAACTACTGGACCGATTTCTAAAATTCTTTCACCCTTAGAAAGCTACATTATCCCTGAGTGACATAGGCTATACTTTTCACCCGAAAAAATTAAGGATACCTACTATAACTTCAATAATTACAAAAAAATCAGCCAAAATCAGCTATTTTCACGTGCGCTGCAAAAACCGTAAGACTTACGTGGATACAATGTATGACGGAAATGTACCTCTTGAATAGTTCTACAAAAAAGTCCGCGATAGCATGTATCTATCTCTCAAGATTGACTTGCTATAACCTGTTTATGGTAATCAGATGTTTTCCAAAATTATGCACTAATTGGGAGTGTGTTTTTATGAATTGGGTATTGATCCTAATCCAACCTAATACGTTATTTATCCCCAGTATTTAATTTAGAACAAAATCGCCCTTCACATCATACAATAACAACAAGTACATCAAAAGATATGGCAGGTTGAAGTTTTGAAGATGAAACCGCCGCGTCAAACAAATTTCTACTCGGGCGAAGCTGGGACGGCCTGCTTGTACTATATAAAGTGCAAGACACTTCCTTGAAGCTTTGAAACTAGACTGCATTCTATAAAGTATCCCGGTTGGCCAAGATTCAGGTTAATCAAGTTCTTTTACTCAAAACTGATGCAGGTTGGCACTTGTGAAAGTAACATAATTCTGAGAGACGTTGCCAACGCTAATTTCTATTTACTTTTTTTTAACTTCGTAAATGGAGTTAGTTCTTTTAAGATTTAACTGTGACACAGGTTTTGTAGTACTACTACATTTTCATACTGGTGTAATTCAAGTTAAGTGCAAAAAAGTATTAAAATGTCTTCTGTAGGCTTATTTCTTAAGAATTTTGAGAAGTAGGGAATTCCATAGGTCGGTCTGGCCTGTTTGTTTAGAAGTTTTTTGTCAGGTTATTCTCGAGTACTTTTACTCTTTTTTCGAATGAACTATCACAAAGTAACAGACTATTCTGTCCATTATTTTTCAGTTAAATTGCAACACTTTATTCTTGATTTCCGTAAAAGAAAATAGCATAACTGAGTGTTCCAACCATGTTTATATGCGTGAAATATTTCCAATATTAACAAAGAAAAAGGTTTCTTCAACATTCGCCAAGTCTTTGGAATTATTGAATTCACATAATATTTTCTTGAATTCTTTATTTTCCTAGAGTAAATAAACATTTTAATAAATAAGTAATTACTACGACTTCTATGTAGAAAAGAAAACGTTGCTCATTCATCTGACAGTAAAGTGACTATAACCTAACATTTTCAGAATATACACAGTGAAATGTATCAGAATTTCATGGCCAACCGGGATTCATTATAAAAGAGAATGGAGTAGTGTCCGAATATATGGAAAAAAATGACGCTTAATGAGGAAATTGCAAATAATTAATAAAAATAAAGTTTCTTGAATATTCGACTTTCATTCTAGCACCTTCTCAATATAACAGCAACAAAAACTCACTCACCTAAATATATCCTTGATAACAACAATGGCTTCCTGCACCACGTAATTGACTTTGGTTTGGATCAAATCGAGCAGTGTCGAAACACATCTCTCCGCCGAAGGTTCAACCTTAATAGCACATCTACCGATAGCTCTGACTGCTTTCCTAACAAAGTCAACGTCCACTTCTGTCGCATATTCCTTCAGTTCACTCAGAACCTGGGCAATGTTTGCCTGGGAGGCCAAACGGATCATTATGTCCAGTTTTTCCAATTTCACATAAATGGGATCGTTGTATTTGACGAAGAACACCTGGAGAAGAAAAGAACTAATTGCATTTTCGTTTTAATAAATTTTATAAAAATTTATGTTACCTTCATCTCATGCTTTAGGATGTCAGGTTTCTTCTGCACAATGAGGTTGATGTTTCTGAGGGCCACATATTGAACCTCAGGTTCCGAAGAAAGGAGTGTAACTAAGGGAGGTGCTAACTTTTTACTCAAACTAGCACAAAATTCCGTATCTGCAGCCAAGATTTCCATCATTTTCATTAGAACCTACAATGAAATTTGTACATTAAAACATTTCCAATCGATCAATTGCATTAAGTACACATTACCTTAACCGCTGACAAAACTACAGCAGCATTCGCATGGGCCAACCTTGGAGTTATTCTCTCACAGATACTTTGAGCCTCACGATCGTCTTTTGGGTTGTAGTTCGATAGGGAGTCCAAGATGAAGACTTGGCCCCATTCTGTGCATTCATTTAAGGCTGTCAGCAGTTTGTTGATAGTTGAAGTGTTCAACTCTGAAAAAGGAAAAAGATATGCTCAAGACTGATTTGCAATCAAATTTTGAAGCACTAGAGTTATCCCAACCAACTTCAGAAAACTTGGAAGTAGGCAACCCAAATCACGTGATTATTCCACCAGTGTTAACCTCAAAACATTTTTGACATGTCGCTTGTTAGCGGTAAATATGAGAAATTTTATTATTCTATGCATTTTATGAGTGAACCAGTGAGTTCTTAAGCTTTGTAGTATAAAAAAAAATATCCTGAAGGATTGACGAAGAAAATTTTACTCAATCATGTGATTTCCACTTTTAGTACTCGGAGCTCGCAGAGATTGTAGAGAAAGTAATGAAAAAGGAATATTTATTAGAGCACTGCAACCTTTCATATGATATAAAATTTAAATATTCATCAGTTTTACATACAGGGTGATTCACGGTGGATGGCACATTAGACGTTTCTGAAGAATCAGACTTCAGATCGGTTTGAAAATTTAATGGAATGCATTATCGGACCTGTTCTACCCAACTAAAATATTTTCGTCAATGCGGTGTTGCCACTTCTATTAGAAAGTAGTAGCAACTTTGCTTTTTCTAATGGAACACCCGGTATATTATATTATTTTTGGAATCTCCAACAACTTCTCGACAAAGTTTATTGACATTTTCCTATACCTATCTGTTGCCGTTTTCGGAATATAAATTAATTTCAATTTTTTTCACCGGAAAACATGACCTCTAAAAATGCTGATAACTTCGGGTTGAGAAACACTATGGCATTGAAATTTGGTTTGGAGTTAGGCGATACATAAATGCTTCCAACACTTTAGCCTGATTTACGTTACTTCAATACAGGGTGATAAAAAAATACAGTCTTTTCGTTTGCTTGAAAAAGTGACTGAAAGTTTTTTATTTCAAATGGAACGCCCTGTGTATTATTGGAAATTCGGAAAACTGATGAAATTCGCTTTCATTCTATGTATATCATGCCTCTACCTAACTAGTCAAATTTCAGACTTATGAGCATTTATTTGTCAAAATGTCCCTTCAGAATGGTATTTCCATTCGGTATTTGGTAGGCAGGCCATGATTACTATTTGACAGTACCTTGTGACATTCTCTTAATAATAAAGGAACCAAGAAGCTTGAATTTCGACATTTTCTTCATTTCAGAAGTTGCAAATACCCTCGAAACGATGGAAGAAAACTAATCAAACAAAGTGCTCATGAATTTGTTCATTATTATTAACTGGAGAGACTTTTTGAAGATCGGTGGATAAGGCGCTTGGGACCATGGAATTGGCCCGCAAGAACACCCGATCTTAGTCCGTTAGATTTTTATCTGTGGGGAATGTTGAAAGAAAAAGTTTACAAAACACCCGTGCATTCGAGAGATGAATTGTTGGAAAGGATTGCATTTGAAGATTTGGATTTTAAAGAAATACGATCTGCCACGATGAAAGCAGTCAACACCCGCATTTTGAAGTGCTTGGAAGTGAACGGCCAGCGATTCGAACATATTTTGAAGTATTCGACATGATTGTTCTACTTTTTAATAATAATTCATATAAATAGTTTGACTCTCAAGTTTCTTGGTGCCTTTTATTATTAGGAGAATGTCACAAGGTACTATCAAGTAGTAATCATGGCCTGCCTACCAAATACCGAATGGAAATACCATTCTGAAATGACATTTTGACAAATAAATGCTCATAAGTCCGAAATTTGGCTAGTTAGGTAAAGGCATGATATACATAGAATGAAAGCGAATTTCTTCAGTTTTCCGAATTTCCAATAATATACAGGGCGTTCCATTTGAAGTAAACAACTTTCAGTCACTTTTTCAAGCAACCGAAAAGACTGTATTTTTTTATCACCCTGTATTGAAGTAACATAAATCAGGCTAAAGTGTTGGAAGCATTTATGTATCACCTAACTCCAAACCAAATTTCAATGCCATAGTGTTTCTCAACCCGAAGTTATCAGCATTTTTAGAGGTCATGTTTTCCGGTGAAAAAAATTGAAATTAATTTATATTTAGAAAACGGCAACAGATAGGTATAGGGAAATGTTAATAAAAGTTGTCGAGAAGTTGTTGGAGATTCCAAAAATAATATAATATACCGGGTGTTCCATTTGAAAAAAGAAAGTTACTACTACTTTCTAATAGAAGTGGCAACACCGCATTGACGAAAATATTTTAGTTGGGGAGAACAGGTCCGATAATGCATTCCATTAAATTTTCAGATCGATCAGAAGTCTGGTTCTCCAGAAACGTCTAATGTGCCATCCACCGTGAATCACCCTGTATATTCCTGAATGTAAGATTGATTGAAAATATCAAAAAAGTTTCCCCATAGAACTATTTTTCAAGCAAATAAACGTTTTTAACATCTACATAAACAAAGCTAAATTCCCATTGTTTGACCACCAGCACTAACCTCAAAACTCTATGACAGGTCTGTGGATTGCCTAATTTAAGCAAGAATCATGAAACAGCCTGTATAATCAAAATGAGCAATAAGAAAATGTGATTATATGATCCACTGTATATTTTATTGTGAATATTATGAAAACTTTTTGAACCTAAGCTTCTTACAGAGGCATGTTCAAAATGAGCTCATTAATAACTCACCAACAAGAGGTTGGCCAGTTGGACTACTTTCATTTATTTCTGACAGAGCAGCCACAGCATTTGCTACCACCATTGGGTTTGAATCGCTCAGCAATTCCTTCAGTTGTTCCAAAAAGCCCTGATCTTCAACTAGACCTGAAAAAATTCCAATTAATAACATTGCAGATGATTTTGAAGAAAATTTTGTCAGTTTTTCATCATTAACAGTACTGTTCTCATCAAAAAATGTACCTGAAGAAATGTCATAGAGCTTAGCAACACAGACAGCAGCCGTCTTCCTCACATAAGGGTCCTCATCTTTGAGACACTTCCTCAGAGGTTCACAGAGGTATTCTGTAATCTTATCGACTCGAATACAGCCCATTGTGCGTACAGCAAGTGCACGAATCAGAGGATTAGGATCTTCGCAGTCCTAAAAGTTTAATTCATGAAAGCATCTGTGTATCTTGCAATTCAACCAACTCACTTTTACAAAAGTGTTAACGGCCATAATAGCCATGTCAGGCTGAGACTTGGCATAATTCATCAAATAAAGGTAAACGAGTTTTTTGAGCTCCAAATTATCAGTCTGCATACAGTTCACAACGTCTGGGAATAGGGCTGATACATCTTTTCCAACAGTCATTGAAGCAATAACCTAAAATTTGCGAATTTGAAGGAATGAAAGCTTCATTTCGTCCATATATTACCTTCTTGACTGCTTCTTTCTTTTTTTCCTTTTTATCATTGTTCAATTCTGACTTGAGCTCGAATATTTCACCCTTTTTAGTGGTGGTAAAATATTTTGAATCGGTCATTTTGGATTTTTGGTATGGGAATAATTCCAAAATGATGAAGCCGTTTGTCGGGAAATTTACTGTGTAAAGTCCGCTCTCTGGCGAACAGAACTTTCGATAATTTAATTTTTATACAGTTGAAATTTGATTATTATGTGAAATAAACGCCTCCTTCTCGATGACAGGCGATGACAACTCGACTAGGTTTGATAAATGTCAGCGACGATCGTATGGAACTACGGTTTTTTCCAACTACTGTAGATTGATTAAGCATGGGCCACACTACAAAATCTGGATCCCGATGGGGAGCAGCATTATTACAATCATTGTTTAAACTCTTTAAACAATGTTATTATGATTGTTTGAACAAATAAGAGTTTAACTTATAAACTCAGAAACTAAAGAATATATAAAACGTTCACATGTTGATACCTAACTGAATATAATTCAAGATATAAACTCAAAAGAAAATTGTCAGTATAAACGAATGTAACGGCATCTCAAGTTACATATATTATTCAAAATCAACGAGCATATTATGGTGGCTATTATTCACGCGGATGAGGTTTACAAGACGAGATGAAGTTCATCATCCAAGTGAATAAGAGACATAAGCGAGTAGGGTATTCATCTTTGTACACGACTGTTGAATAATTCTTTTTAAAATATGTTTTATTTCTAGGAACAAATTGCCGTTTCAAATTGAAATGATAATTAATAATACACAGAACACAACTCATTCTCCTAACTCGCACAAGCTACAAGCTTCTGTGAGGTCTCCTCGCGAGACCTAGGAGTAATCAGTATAAGCATAAACAGTATTCTCGGCTCAGAAGAATATGAGTTCTCTCACATAATTCTATAATTCGATCCTTGAAATTAAAAGTGAAACATCTAGAGGGTTATGCCCACGGATACTCAAACATGAGTATCCGTGGGTTATGCCGAAGGTCAGTGGGAAGTGTCGCGCATGTGCGATAGGAATATTGTGATTGGGTAATCGGCATCCCGGAGAAAATTCAAAAAGGTAAACATGTCCCTTCTCTTCGCCCTACGCATGCGTATAGCGACAACTGACCCTGGATTTAAGACTACACATTTTTTGTAAACTTATTAGCCACTACGCCAAAATTCTTTATTTATAGTTCTATGACTTTTCTATTGGTTTTTCTGTGGTCGTCAGATTGGAGTTTGGCAAACCATAAATCACAAGCGATTAAAAGCTCATAAATCACAAGATTTATGATAAAGATTTATGGATCTCATAGGTCTTTATGAAACAGACGGATTTAGGAACACTTTACCTAGGAGCATAGACTATGCTTCTAGACTTTACTGTATAGTCGTGGACAAAAGACATTTCGTCATTTTTATTACTCTGAGAGTGGCACCTGCTAATCTTTTTGACCCCTACCGAATATCTCCTTTCTGTTCGTAAGATACCTTGCTTCGTGTGCCATTTCCTTTGGACAGACGAATCCTGCATTTCCTGTACCATATCCATTGAAAGCGTGGATACTCTTTGACAGAAAACATGGTGTCCTTGAATTGAACACTCGTCATGAAAAATTACCGAAAAGGAGTATGATTTAGTATGTTATTCAACGAGCACCTCTTGATGGGTATTATCCACGTGGATGACGTTTACCAGACGAGACGAAGTCAAGTTTGGCGAATTATCCAAGTGGACAATAGTAATTTTATGCGAGGAAAATATTCATCTTTGTCCTCCACTGTTCAATTTTTATTTTTAAATAATTTTCATTTGTAGAAACAAATTGCCGATGTTTGAAATGATCTTCCTTTCACCACTCAAAAGAATTTGAATGTTGTATTGGTATTCTGTGGATGAGAGATTGAAGTTTGACGAATCAGGTGTTTTTTTTTAAGTGATAGATCTTTAAATTGAAATAGGATACATTTGAAGCCCAAATTTTTTATTTGAAAGATAATGTGATGACATTTATGTTTTGGAAATAATTTTCTGCTTATGTCCACTATGACTATAGCTCTAAGGAACCTTATTCGACTACACCTTTCACAGTTGTAATTCAGAAATTCAAAGTTGAATTTCAGAAAAGGTAACATGTATTTCAGAATAGCAATATGTAATTCAGAAAACAGAAATTGAATTTCAGAATAGTTAATTCAATTTCAGAAGAACGAAATTGAAATTCAGATAAGGAAGTTGTTATGAAAATCAAAGTTGTAATTCAAAATAGTGAATTGAAATTTAGAATTGGCAAATTCAATTTCAGAAAAGGAAAATTTTATTTCAGAAGTTATCAATTCAATTTCAGAAAATATAATATTTAATTCAGAGAAGTATACCGAGCTCGGTATCAAGTGATGCAACATAGAAATCTATATGACAATGTGGCATCGAACTTGTCTTAAGTATTTGGTATTTTCAAATTTGTTTTTTTCCTGTTTTCGTTTTTGACTGTATATACCTTTATGTTATTCTTGGAAATAAGGTTATTATTATTATATTTCTTTCTTCAATGACTTTGAGAGTCGAAAATGACTTCAAGAATCATTATTAATATTGTTCGCAACCCATTATGAATGAAATCATGTCTCCATTTGAATTACATACATAATATTAGAGAAAGTGTTACCAAGCAATTGAATTACAATTTCTTTTTTCTGAATTACAATTTCGTTTTTCTGAATTAAAATTTCCCATTTCTGAATTTCAATTCACCAATTCCGAATTACAATTTATATGTTCTGAAATTCAAATTACCGTTTCTGAATTACATGTCACTATTCTGAAATTCAAATTACCCTTTCTGAATTACATATCACTATTCTGAAATTTAAATTACCGTTTCTGAGTATCAACTTACTATTCTGAATTACAATTTCCATTTTCTGAAATGCAATTTGATTTTCTGAATTACATTTTATGTTTTCTGAATTACAATTGGAAAAGGTGTAGACCAATTTTGGAACACTTTTTCGAGTGATTCAGGCCTTATTTCAGCAATAACGCGAGTTATGTTGGCATCCAAAACGTCTATTCATTTCGGTTTATCAGCATGAACCAATGACTTGACATAACTCCAAAGAAAATACTCCATTGGAGTTATGTCGCATGATCTAGGAGGCCAATTAATTAGACCATCTCGCGAAATAATGTTATCGTCAAATCTTTCTTTCAATAAATCAATTGTTACGGAAGCAGGATGAGGTGTAGCACCATCTTGTTGGAACCAAAACACTTCTGGGTCGATATCATTCAAATTTTGAAACAAATAATCATTGATCATCGATCAGTAATGAGCACCATTCACTGTAACAGTAGCTCCAGAGCTATAGTCGTGGTGGGCATATGCCGGAAATTATTTTTCAAACATAAACGTCATGAAATTATCTATCAAATAAAAAACTATGGCTTCAATCTTCGTTTAAATGTGTTTTATTTCAATTTAAAGAATGATTAATGGCTTCTAAATAACAAATTATTTGATATCATCATTATCACTATAGATTATCGAATGAATTGTTTATAATCCATCTGTTTGATCAATTATTATGACATGCATAAATAAATTTTTTCAGAGCGGATTATGCCTAAGTTTGTCATCCTTCTGAGCCAAGAATACTATTAATATCATTTCAATTCGAAACGTCAATTTGTTCCAAGAAATAAAACATAGTTCGAAAAGAATTATTGAACAGTCGTGTACAAAGATGAATATCCTACTCGCATATTTTGGCTTTTATTCACTTGGAAGATTTACCAAACTTCCTCTCGTCTTGTAAACCTCATCCGTGTGAATAATAGCCATCATAATATGCTCGTTAAATAATATAAAATTCTGTCTTTGGATGAGTTTCATCAAACGATAGCAGCGTCCTATAAGGACTTACAAGAGGTATTCGGCAATCTCTAGGTTTTTTTGTGTTTTTGAAATATGCCGGTTACATCATTTCCGACAAAAGAAATGCACTGCTTTTCCCTCAATTAAACTGTTGTTATGTTATAATGAATTTGAGATATTTGTTTGCACATCGTTATCACTAATTGGGGACCCATAATATATATATTGGCCAAAACCCAATTTATCAATGAATTCTATCAGAGATTTCCATATTATTTGTTTGGTACGATAGAATTGACGAATATACTCGATAATTATACAGAGTGGACTCATTAAATAGATAGGGAGGTTTTGAGCAGTCTTCATTGAGATTCGAGAAAAATCTATAATAAATACCCTAGGGGGGAGCTATAGCCTCGGATCTATGAGGTGGGGCAAGTGAGGTGCTTGTTGCCCCGGGCGTCAACATAAGGGAGCGCTAAAAAATGTTTAAGTAGAATGTAAATGATCTTCTTTTAGTCATATCATTCCTCACTCGCCAATGATAAATAGAAAAAGTGACAGAGGCTACCATTCTATATTTTTTTCATTTTCATATGCAATGGCTGAAATGTCCATTTTTTATATTATTAAAGAAACACTCGTTCATATTTTCCGCTCTCTTTTGGGGGAAATTGACGTACGTTTCGTTCTATTGGGAAAGGCTTCGACCGAGTACAAAGTATACAGTTTTTGAGGGTCCTAATTTATAGGAAAAAGAGAACTTTCACAATTGTTTTCAATTGTGCTTAAAATCTAATATTCGATGTCACGTTCACTAAGGCTCCCAAAACATTGAAAAATGAGGTGTAATAAAATTGCATTTTGCTCGTTTACTACTATATATGTGTATTTAT
The DNA here is from genome assembly GCA_951802165.1 of Adalia decempunctata. Classification (NCBI taxonomy): domain Eukaryota; kingdom Metazoa; phylum Arthropoda; class Insecta; order Coleoptera; family Coccinellidae; genus Adalia; species Adalia decempunctata. The sequence continues at coordinate 19,498,163 of OX637703.1, forward strand.
ATCATATATTGCCATACGTTTAATTTCAAACTATTATTCAATTTCTTAATTATTTGAAAAAAATGATAAACGCATTGTTTTAACTGGCGCTTAATAATGATAATTTTCTAGAATGTGTTTCGCATGAAGCGAGTCTTTCTTATTGATATCAAAACGTTTTTTATAATCATGAGAGACCGACATTTCTACCAGTTCCATCAATAAATACCTATAACTTTTTGGTCCAGACAAGTGTGTTCATATAATTCCTGATAGTTTAGGTATCGATTCGGGTTTTATTATTTTTAATATTTTCTCTGGGGAATTGTGTTTTTGACTGAATACAAATATTATCTAGATATGTGAGGCTTACGTATTTAGTTTCTGATGAATTAGAATTAATTGGATAAACTTCTTTGAACCTATTTTTCTATTCACTTGTTTTGATAATTTATATATCATAGTGTTGTATATAATTTTGTTTCATTATATTTATCTTTTTTTTTCATTAAATTCATTCGGTTGTTCCAGATTTATCGGACTTAGGCGAAATTTCTTGGTGAGGTATTTATGGTATCTTTATTCAAGATATTGTAATGGGTAGAATAAGAGAGACGTTGGTGGTTTTACTTTTCTGTGTGCCATTAGTTTTAAGTTTGTTCCAAATATTTTTGCTAACCTTCAATTTTCATTTATACAGGGTGTTTCCAAATTAGACTCGAACGTGAAAATGAACAGTTTACGAGATATTTGTGTTCTTGCTATTTTTAATCAATTTTCTCTCCGTTGACCATATTTGATTATAATTTTGGATTATTTACAGCTGAAGAGGATATGATTTGTATAAAAAAAGCTAAAATATCCTGTATTGAATGTTGAAAAAGAAATACATGCACGTGTGGAGAGAATAGACGAATCAGCAAAAAGATTGAGAATAAATTTCAGGCGGAATATGAAGTGAAGAAATTAGAAAGAAGGTGCTTATATCAGTAATAGGGGATAGGGGAAGGTCATTTCGAACCAAATTTATTCACATTATCTACTGAAATTTTGAGTTTGATTGCAATAAAAAATATTTAATTCGTTTCTTTTTTTTATTTCTATCCTTTCAAATCAAAATCTGCTGGAACGAAACAAGTGCATGCATTTCAACGAAATATTTTTTTGGAAATGAAGTAGGAATTTAAAAATTTCTCAAAATAATTTTGTCATACCTACTTAAATTGTGGAATTCTAAAGTTGCAAGCAAATAGATATTAGAAATTCACCATTCTTTTCTTTATATACCTACTAACTTTTAAATCACACTAATTCTTTTTCGACATCTATTATAGCATATTTTTTCTTTTATCCTTTTCTTAAGAAAATAATTCAAAAATTATACCTAATCAAACTTGGTCAACGTAGAAAAAATTGAGTAAGCTGAGAACAATTTTAATGACAAAAGAACTCAAATATCTCGAAAATTGTTGATTTTCCGTTATAAAAATATATCAAACGACAGCGAATAAGTGATACTAACACCTTCTTATTTCACGTCTTATTTGAGAACACCTTTTATATTTGAGTCTAAACTAGTCCGGTGAAAACCGACATCAAAATTAAGACCAATTTGCATAGAGTTGAATTTTGACATAGGTCTTTGGTACACTTTAATAAATAAGTAAAGTATCAAACGTCTCTACCGATTCCATATGAGCCAAAAAAATTATTCAAAACTGTGAATACAAACAATGAATATCGTTTTCTTGCATTTTCTCATAAAAAGTGAGTGTTATCATAAAAAAAACCCAAAGTTATCTACAAATACGGTGGAATGTAGATTTCATAAAGAAAATCTTCATTTCAATTATTAATTTTCAATTCTATGAATGAAAAAAGAATATTTATGGAGAATGATGCATAAAATATACCTTGAAAATATTTTAAAGAAGATAATAAAGAATGAAAAGAGATTTCGAATAAAAAAATCTGTTGATGTATCGTTAACAATAATAAGGAACACTCAAATTTGAATTGATATTTAATACAAGATGCTGTTTTACTATCTGCTGACGTTTGGCTTATCTAAAATCCCAACATAAAATTATTCTTTATGAATGTTAAGAGACAAGATCATATCTCAACAAAATTAAGATAAAAACGAAATAACAAAACATTTTATTACTGCAAATGCCTATCCATTATTTTTAATAATCTCTGAGACAAATGATTGCCTAATTGAAAACAGTTTAAGACAAGCCGAAGAAGTAGAGATAAGTAAAATGTGTTTTTCAGCACAGAAATACAAAACAAACGTTGCAAAAATTCTGGAATACCAGAACAATACAAATCGAAGGTATAATGACCCTTTACTTTTTCCTTTGAAGATGCCAGGTATAGCAGCTTATCGGAAATATGACATTATAATGGATATTTACAATGATTTCGGACAGTGTACATTTGAGGGGTAGGGGTGAGGATATATATAAAGACCAATTTCGAAAAAGAAGCCACTGATGCTTCAGGAGCCCTAAGTGTGCAGTTTTGTGTTTTTCTTCATTTCAACATTCTTTGCGATCTTTTATAACTTTTTCTGATTTCTTTGTGTTTAGTTTTGTCTTTTTTGTATCTTTTTCTGCCCGTTTGCACACCTTCAGTGAATTTTTGTGACAACTTTTCTTATCTTCAAGTGCCATTTTTCGTCCTATTGTTTTCTTGCTTTAAATTCTATTCGCGATGGCTTTAAACAAATTCTTCAGGAAAAGGAGAGACAACTTCATGAGAAACTGGGTGAGTAATTATATAATTCCTATTAGGTATAGTAAAAACATTACATTATGGTCATGGTCCTCATCCATATATTCGCAATTTCAATAATATTGTCATTTCCATTATTTCCATATCTCATTCATTGTATTTCAAATAGAGTTCTGCATAATATTCTCGATAAAATAATTTATATGGTGAAAATTAACATCCAATGCACAACGACATATTCCTCATTCATTATTTGTACTAACAAGGACAACATTTGTTTCATACAGGAAAAAAAATATTGAAGAAAAAACAAAAACCAGCCTATAAAAACATCAACAAAAAAACCAAAATATACAGGATGTTCCTGAATGAGTGTATCAACTGTAGAATTCTCATGAAAAAATAACATTTAATTTCTCTTCAATTTTTTACCCACTCCGGGTCTTCGTTTTCGGGATACAGGATGTCAAAAATCTATATTTTTATCTGTTTTTCGCTAATATCTCAGGAACTGTTTGAATTACAGGATTGAATTTTTGTACACGCATCGTCACTAATAATAGCTACTTTCTTACTCTTTCCTCGGTTTTATTAGACGTGCCAGTGGCAGAGATATTGAATTTGCACAAAGGATTTACCCCCCCAGTGGCGCACCCAAAAATTTTATTCGGGGGGGGGCTGCTCAAGAGTAATCAGGTTTTTGTAAGTTATATAATTTAAAAAATGCGCCGCAAGAGAAAACCTTCTTAAGTAATGGATATATCGCATTCGTTATTTTGGGAAGACATTATAAAAAAGCTTGCTTTAAAAAATGCATATTTTATTTTTTTCACAAATACTAAGTGAAGGGGGTGTCGTATAGAGAACTCCACCCCATATAACAGGGGGTAAGAGGACGCGCCTAAAACTTGATTAATCATTCTACAGAAATAAAAAATGTCATGAGCGAAATTTCCGAAAAGCAACAAACTTGAATATTACAAGAGAGAAATTTTACTTGCTTAAATTTCATCTCGAGTGGTATTCGGCATGACTATTCCACGAGAAAATGTATAACATGGTCACATTTGACACGGATTGCGCTATTTGGCAAATTACAATTCATAGATTAACTAAACGTTGTTTGTTTTCTCTATGATATTCATTTCCGAAGCTATCTATGAATTGTAGAGACGTCAAAAATTGTATCGCTTGAAAACCAACTTGTTGGTTTTGCCGGTTTGAAACTTTTATCGAGATGAAACGATCGTTGCTACGGAAACTTCCTCACTAAAAATGGAAGGAGTGGAATAGTCATATGTAACACCACTAGAGATGGAATTTTGCCGGCGAATACACTCGAGATGAAATTTAAGCAGGTAAAATTTCATCTCGAGTGTATTCGGCATGACTTTTTCTCGAGAAAATATCTAACATTAAGTAATATAGTCACATTTGACACGGATTGCGCTATTTGGCTAATTAGAATTCATAGATTAACTTAACGTTGTATGTTTTCTCTATGATATTCATTTCCGAAGCTATTTATGAATTGTAGAAACGTCAAAAATTTTATCGCTGGGAAACCAACTTGTTGGTTCTGCCGGCTTGAAAGTTTTATCGAGATGAAACGATCGTTGCTACGGAAATTTCCCCACTAAAAACGGAAAGAGTGAAATAGTCATTAAAAACGCATCGTTTTCGGAAGAAAGGTCCTGTTCGTAAAATAAGAAGTTTTATTTTAGATCATCAGTGTAAGACTCATCAATAGTGTTCGTTGGCAATAAGCTGCACATAAATGACGACAAAACATCTTTGTGTTTTAAGAATCGATTGTGAATTTGTGCTATAAAATTGTCAAGAAATGGGATAGATATTGAATATTACATCGTTTTATTTGTCTTTTTGCAATTCGAGGCTTTATCGGGGGAACTTCATATTCTTTACATTTGTCTTCTACTTTCAAGAAAAGCCTTTCGCAATGGCCGCAACGCAGCGACAAGCAGTGACACGATGTTTAAGGCCAAAACACACAGTTTTGCATATCGAATAGGATGCGCGTAAAAATATCAATCCCTATTTCTATCTCTAAAGGAAATGTTTAAGTTTCCATTCTGTTCTAAAATAATAAGATGAAAATATTTTAATTACTTTTTTTGTCACAGCTCGGGGGGGGGGGGGGCGGCAGGCCGACAGCCCCCCCCTCGTTGCGCCACTGTACCCCCCAACTTTTACACCACAGGACAAATTTGCATTTGCAAAGCTAATTCTAGTACGTCAATGTGTTTTACATAAACTCCTGGTTCATTACTCTAATGTGAACCGTTTTTGAGAAAAGTGGCATTTTATGATTAAAAACCATTTGCTAACGCTTTGTAAAATTCTTGTAATTTGAAAAATGAATAGTAATAATTAACAAGTTTATTGATTTCAACAAAATTTGACAACTGGGTTTTGAAGTTTAAATTGCAAAGTTATTTTTAATTATTTTTAGCTACCATATTTAACAAGATTAAGTACAAGGATTGCTCAAAATTACAAGAAATTACAATGCGTTTGCAAATTGTTTTTGATAAAATGCCAGTTTTCTCGAAAACGGTTCCTGAGATATTAGAAAAAAACTGAAAAATATATAAATTTTTGACGTCCTGTATCTTGGAAACGAAGACCCGGAGGAAAAAATGGAACAAAAGAAAATGTTATTTTTTCATGAAAAATCTGCAGTTGACCGTTGATACACTCATGGTGGATTTCATAAAGATCGTTGATTGAGTGATTCACAGAATACCTTGACATTTTTGTCAAATCGACCAATAGAATTTCAAATTTACGGATTTTTTCATCTGCACAGAATCGCTCGATCAAGCATTTGATCACCTGATCAACGTTTATGAAACCCGGCTTTATACTTACTTAGTAAACCAACATAATTTTGTGCTATTAATTTAAGGTTGCATTTACCCAATGTGTTTTGGTTACCTACTTAAGTTTTTAATAATACACAGTGTAGAAAAGCCAATTCGAATAAATTAAATATATCGGTAATTATTCATGAAGTATCCTGAAATACGTCAAACTTAAATTTCAAATTCTCATTTTTTTTTTCGTAAAAACGTGAACCCTATCTTGAACTCCTCCGGAAGACAGGTACAATCCTTAATTTTACAAATAGGGAGTATGATGCATCGTTTGAAATGTCGCGTCAGGCTCTATTCAGAAATGTTATCATGTTTATTGCAAAAATCAAAACCGAAAAATATTTTGTTTTTTAATATTAACGAAACTAAACCCCTTGATTTGACGGACAGAAAAGTTCAAATAATGCTTTCGATTAGGTCAATAAAATCTGAGATGTTGTATAATCTTGATTGGAAGTTAACGTCTCTGAAATATACCGATTAGAATCATTTTCTCTCATATGGAAAAATCCTGGAAGAAATTTTCATTTGAGGTTAGAAAGTTGTCAATGTGTTCGTGGTGAACAATTTGAATATCTTCTTTATTTACATCCATAATTTGTTTTGATGCATTCTGTATTACATCGTAGTTTTCGATATTGTACCATATTTCGGAAATATGTAAATTGGTTTAAGTTTTTTCCATGTTGATTTTTGCAATGAACGTTAAGTGATAACATTTCTGAATAGAGAATGACGCGACTTTTCGAAGCATACATCACAAGCCCATACTCTATTTGATCTTGAGGGTTGTTCCTACCACCCAAGGGGGTTGCTGGTAGGTTTTGCATTTTTACGAATAAGAATGACATTTTAAAATTCAAATTTGACGTGTTTCGGCGTTTTCCATAAATATGTGGGATAATCCAAATAATGAATATATTCCAATTGGCTTTTCCACACTGTATACTTGAACTAATTGAAATATATTAAATAATTAACATAAGTGTCAAAAATCCCGGATCTGTTGTTTCAGAAAAATACTTCAGAATTAAATATGGTTCTAATAGTGCCATCTAGACAAAATTTGGGATGTATTTCCATTTCGTCATTCTCCATCTGAATGCAAAATTTCATCTCAATTCAATTTATAGTTTTTAAATTATCAGGTGAACAACATTTCGAACGGCCATATTTTCAGAATTTCTACTCGAATTTTGGCTCTTAACGAACCCAAACAAGCCATTTGAGATCAGAGCCTACTCTGAAAATTTCAAAATTATATAGTTTTTCGTTTGAGAGTTATCGTGTTACCTGATTCGTCAGCAGTGAGTATTATAATTTTCATAACCTTCATTCATTTGACATAATCTAACCTCAACTGTCAAACTTTGGAAAACCCATACTCATCAAATACATACATACATATGCAAATAACAAAATTGAAGCCACACTCATAACTAACATAAGGGGAAACATATTGGTACCATCAAGAAAGCGAATCTAATTGTTATTGGCAACCACTCCAGGTAAAAGCTGAAGAAGTAGCAGTGAAAACACTGGAAAAGTTGCAGTTAGACTGCGGACTTTTGACGCTCATTCAACAGGATCAGAATGAGAAAAGTCGTGAATACATTTTCCAAGAGAATGTTGATAAATTAAATGATTTTAACAACCTCGAAAATGATTATTACATCGAGGAACCGCAGTGTAAAGGAAGGGAACTTATTTCAAACCAGGAGTCAGAAGAAGAACTTTACGAAGACATCTTTTCATGGATCAACGAGGTTGCCGTGGAGGCAAAAACTGAGTCGCTGAGCTCAGAACAGAAGGTAGAATCAAAATATTTAGAATCGTAAGACTTGCTTGTATGTACAGGTAGTCTTGAATTCGTCATATCGTATTCCAACAATGAGAAGAAGCAGAAATATCAGTGTGTTTAGCGTTTTCCTTATTTAGATGAAAATATCGCCGTACAATTTTCTGCTATACAGGGTGACTCCTCATTGTGAAAAGAGCTTTGTGTTGAAATGTCTCATTGCCGAAAAATATCAATAAATGAGTCAAGGTGATTACATTCTGAATAAATTTACTCATCTACAGAAACAACCAGCTATTTGAAACCGAAAAAGGCACGAAACAAATCATTAAAAATAAAACAAATAACCTAACTGCAAAAATAATTAACTGAAATGAAACAAACAATAGCTATACGTGATCAATATAATTTTGTGAGTTATGTACTGGCTTAATATGCGATGTTTTTTCACTATTTACCTGAGCAGTTAAAATACAGGGTGTGGCATAGAATAGATAATATGGTACCTGTGGGTAGAGGATTTTGTGCGGTTCAGAAAAATATATTTTTTCGGCAACCGTCCGGGAAGTACCCACTTCCCGGACGCTTTTTCTTTGAGAAAGTAGCATTTCCCGGCCTAGGCCGGAAAGTACGTACTTCCCGGCCTAGGCCGGAAAAACACGTCGTTGTTGTCATTGTTATGATCATCACAATAGCAACGAAATAACGGATGACAGTTCTGTTCTGTGTTCTGTTTAATTCAAACATGAATCAAAATCAATAAAGAGATGTGTCATCTCATTGATTTGTAATTCTTCACGGTTGCCGAAAAAATATTGTACGCAACACGCCCGGAAATAGTTTTTTTGGACTCACAGACTTCCAGGACTCGCCTCCGGCTCGTCCTAGAATCTTGTCTATTCGTCCAAAAAAACCAAATTTTCCGGACTTGTTACGTAAATTACTATTTCGTAAAAGTCTCTCGGTGTTAGAGATATTTGACATTTTCGCAAATTACACTTTTTAAGGCAAAGGTCCAAATGAAGAAAATTTTTCTATATGTTCTTGGGTAGTATTCTTGGATAGATGCGCTATAGAATGTAGTCCTTGATTTTTGGGGCGCATGCAATTTTTTTCAAACAAAGATCTAGCTCAAATTTAATGTTGTGCTTATTTTTGCTGAGTTTGGCCTAAAGTTTTTACAAAAAAAATATGGTCACTAGAGTGCCAGATTGATGAAAAACTTGCCTGTTTCATTGAAATTCACGAATGGTAGAATTAACTGTATTTCCAGTGTAATGAAAAATATATAACAATCACAATGGGTCAAGACCATTTTTCTTAATCACAAAATTGCTGAAACTTTATTACTTGAAATTAACTTAAAAATATTGATTTTATTACTGTGGCACTTAATAATGAAAGCAAACTTTAGAAATTAACAATTTATGATCTTCTTCTTCATTCTTCACATTTCAAGATATTGAAGTTAATTGAGTTTAAGATAAGCAGAAGAAGCAGAGATGAAGAAAATGCGATATTCGTTCAAAACAAAGTTTGCAAAATTCCTGGAATATCCCAACAATACATCGAAGGGAATGAAGGGATAATGACCCTTTTTGTTTTGAAGACCAGGTATTGAGGCTTATCGGAAATATGACATTTCAATTGATATTTACAATATTTCTTGGTTTCGAAATTATAAGGTACGAAAAATTTCAACGGCATGTTTACGGAACCCCTCGTTGAATTAAATTAAAGCACATACACGCGATATTGAAGATGCCAACCTACCCTGAAAATGTTCAATTCCTAGTTTTTTTCTTTCGACAATTATAGAGCTTATGGCCGGACGAATGGAATTGAAATTGACGCCCTGATACTGTCTGGAAAGAAGTGATATTGAAATTTCTCGCAGATTCCAATAATGCGAAAATATATACAGAGTGGGTTGAAAGTAACGCGCAAAATTCATATCTGCGTTATTTACAGTTTCGTAGGAAACTGTTCGAACAGGTCAATTTTTATTTAAAACAAGCAGGCCGTCCCAGCTTCGCCCGGGTAGAAATTTGTGTCACGCGGCGGTTTCATCTTTAACACTTCAACCTGCCATATCTTTTGATGTACTCGTTGTAACTGCATGATGTGAAGGGCAATTTCGTTCTAAATTAAATACTGGGGATAAATAACGTATAAGGTTGGATGAGGATCAATATCCAATTTATAAAAACACACTCCCAAATAGTGCATAATTTTGGAAAACATCTGATTACCATAAACAGGTAATAGCAAGTCAATCTTGAGAGATAGATATATGCTATCGCGGACTTTTTTGTAGAACTATTTAAGAGGTACATTTCCGTCATACATTGTATCCACGTAAGTCTTAGGGTTTTTGCATCGCACGTGAAAATAGCTGATTATGGCTGATTTTTTTGTAATTATGGAAGTTATAGTAGGTATCCTTAATTTTTTCGGGTGAAAAGTATAGTCTATGTCACTCAGGGATAATGTAGCTTTCTGAGGGTGAAAGAATTTCTGAAATCGGTCCAGTAGTTTTTGAGCCTATTCGTATCAAACACACAAAAATAAAAATATTTCCTCTTTATAATATTAGTATAGATCGAGCAAATTTTTATGCATAACTAAGAAGTTCGTCATGAACCCTCTATGAGGGTTGAAGAGTGGTTAGATTTATTCAAACTCTATATTTTTCTGACAGAAATGGAAAGAACTTTTATTGCTGAGGATGATTTGATCGATGATAGTTTTTTTTTATCAACCCTTATTTTATTATAGGAATGAAATGGTTGAATTTATTCAATTCCAATATTTAATTTTTTTTTTATTTTGAAGTCAATGACATACACTTTTTTCGTAGAGTAGTAATTGGAGAATTCACTGAAATAAAAATCGCAGAAAAATTTAGATTAGACATCATGAAACATGTGGGCTAAATATTTGACTCTTTTCTTAGCTAAATTTCAAATGTTCAGAAAAAATTAAAAAACATAAAATGTTTGTGATCGACCTCAAATACCTGAAGAAAGTGAAAATTTCGATTCAATGAGTCTAACCATTTCATTCAACCTTTAATCAGAGGTTGATAAAATAAGCAACCAATGACCAAATCATTTGCAGGAAAAAAGTTTCATCCTTTTCTGACTCAAAAAAGTTATGGTTGCCATTAAAAAAACTCAACTAACCACCTCCCCTCGTAGAAGGTGCATGAAAAACTCCTAAATTATGCATAAAAAGTTCCCTAATTTCCTAAAATAAAATAGACCTGTTCAAGCATCTTTCTACAAAATAATAAATACCGAAGAAATGACTTTTGATCGTTACTTTTATTACTCACTCTGTATAGTAGTTGTACAAAATTGCGCTTTCTACTATTCATAATTTATCAAAAATATTTGGTTTGAAGATCAATCGATCAAAATTGCTCAATATCTTGCAAATTTCAATCTTTCCAATGAATGAATAATTATTTTCGAAGTTATAATAATGAGAATACAAATTGACGTAAAATTGCAAGTGTTTCCGTATAGAAATCACTAACGCAAACAGAATTAACGCAGTATAATAGGTTTATTGTTTAAATTAGATGAAGTAATTTCTGAGCACTCTCAAACACCGGCCATAGGGCATAGGAATTGCAAACAAAACAATTTGACAACTTTTGAAATATGACTCAAATTGTACCTATTGAAGAAATGTTGATAGTCACCCAGTTTCAGATGGAATATAAATAATAACACACCCTTTGATAACAAAATGAGATGATATAAACAGCAATGAGGAAGGAATAAAATTATAATATAAATGGATTTTATCTTCTGTGTGAATAATTAGGGAAAGATTTTGCGGCATGCAGACAAATTTTGTGAAATTCCGGAATCCAACATCTGACCTAAAACTGAAATCGGAAAAAATTCGATGACGTAAAAGTGAAGGATAAATGGAGTCCTCTGGCTAATGATGACGACGAATCAGTGCTCCCCACCTAGGGACCCCCTCTCACTACATACGAGGTGAACCGTATGATACTGAATTCCGGAAAAGGTATCACACACACTGGTAGCTTAGCGGTAGAGCATCCGCCCGGCAAGTGGAAGACGCGGGTTCGATTCCTGCTCGGTGTGTGACTTTTTCCGGAATTTCACAAAATTTGTCTGCATGCCGCAAAATCTTTCCCTAAAATTATAATTTTTGATATTGAACACAGTAATATACAAAATTAGAGTGAAAAAGTAAAACAAGGAATACAACTTGTTTGTATTGGGATGCGATGATATTGGAAATAATGAAAATAATGCAATGATGATACTGAAAATTTGAATGGACCTATTTCTGTCGTATGATTGTTGCAAAAAATAATTCACAATCAACATTAATCTTCTTTTTTAGAGCGCCATCTCTCAATTTATTCAGAGTTTGTTCCGACAAACTGAAAATAATGTGGCGATCCAGAAGAGGCTCCAAGATGAGTTGGAGCGAAGTGGACTTCACGATTACTTGGGTAAATACGTTTTTTTTTCCAAATAATATGTGGCATTTCAGGTTTTAATACACAAACTATAACTTCGTAATTTACGTCCGAAGATAACCAGCTCCACAAAAATAAAGGAAGTTCAGTAATTTTGAGACTGTTCCAAAAGTTTCCATTTTTTCCACCAATTTGTAGAATATGAGAAATCTAAATGTTTACTGATTTTGATTCACATTTCTTTTTAAGTTTCAAAGTTTCAAGTGAAAATTTATTTTTAATCCTACTTGTGTTTATTACAAACTTAGAAGTAGCACTGATAGTGTTGAGAATTTAGAAATTCTGTTTTTCTTAAGTTTTCTGTGTGGGTCTATAATTATGTTAAATTAGCCCAGAATTTTTTCTTCATTTTCCTACTTTGCGAATTTTGCAGAAAGTGTTTTGAAGCTAAGGTCCATAAGTTCAATTTGTGTTACCTCATGAAAAAGACTGTTGTTATTATTTCTTAAGGAAATTCGGTTTTTGTATTTTCATGAAAAAACAGAAAGCACCAAATCATTCGAGAATCGTGAAAAGAAATTAATCAAATTTGGCAAGTAACGAATACTGAAAACTTGGAATAGAAGATTAGAGCTTGTGTATTAAAACCTGAAACATCCCATATTGAGAGTGCAAATATGCACAAATTTATAACTACTCGTATCATTGAGGAAATGCTCAAAAATTCGATTATGAATTCGGAAAACTTAACTGAAATTATAATATGAATAATTTTCCAGTGGAAATTGACATGCAAAAGGTGTCGGAAGAAAATGACGGGGTGGTAGAATCGGTGGACATCGCAGAAGATCCCGAGGCCTACCTCGTGATCTTTCTGAGGAATCTGCTGACGGAGAAGGTGATGGAAGGGTGAGTACAATCAATGCACAATAACCAAATTGGACCGTTCGCAAACCTAGGTTGCAGCATCAAATGGCGCCTCCATAGAAATTATTTTTCTTTTTTATGCAGCTGAACTGCGTAAATGTTTTTGAATGAACTGTGTGTTTCACTGTGAAAAAATGCCATTATACTCCTTTCACTTTTTGAAAGTATCCCTGTTGGCCATGACATTCTGACACATTTCACCGTGTAAGGTTATAGTCATTTTTCTGTCAGATGACTACGCAACGTTGTTCTCTCTACATAGAGGTCGTACTGATTATGTAATTATCAACATTTTTATTTACTTTGGGTAAATAATGAATTTGAGAAAATATTATGTGAATTCCAAAGACCTGGCGAATGTTGAAGAAACTTGTTTCTCTGTTAATACTGCAAATATTTCACGTATATCAAAATGGATGATGGAAGATTCAGTTATGCTATTTTATTTTACGGAAATCAAGAATCGAGTGTGGAAATTAAGTTTAATGAAAAATAATGGACATAATAGTCCGTTACTTCGTTATAGTTAATTCGAAAACAGAATAAAAATACTCGAATAACCCGACAGAAAAACTTCTAAACGAACAGAACAGACGGACCTATGGAATTCCCCGCTTTTCAAAATTATCAAGATATTAGCCTACAGAAGATATTTAAATATCTTATTGCACAACTTGAAATACTCTTGTATGAAAAGGTAGTAGTACTCCGAATCCTGTGTCACGTCAGTTAAACCTCGAAAGAACTAACTCCTTTTACAAAGTTAAAAAAGAGTGAATAGAAATAAGCATTGGCAACGTCTCTCAGTATTATTTGACTTTCACGAGCGCCAATCTGCGTCAGTTTTAAGTAAAGAAACTTGATGAACCTGAATCATGGCCAAGCAGGATAATTTATAAAAGTCAATGGAGTATCCCGGTTGGCCATGACATTCTGACTCATTTCACCGTGCAAATTTTGAAAATGTTACGTTATAGTCATTTTCCTGTCAGATAACTCGCAACGTTGTCCTCTCTACATAGGGGTCATATAGAGTAATTACGTATTTATCAAAATGTTTATTTAGAATGTAACTCATTGATTTTATAATTTTAAAAAGTGATGTCCTCCAAATGTTCCTTTGCAAAAGTGAGTAGTGTATCAATTAAAAGTGTTCATTTTTCAAATTATAATTCCAAATTTGTCGTTGCAGATCTTTTTTTTCAAAATGAAGCCTTCAGTCGACAGTCAGTGTCTTTTTAGGTGAACCACAATAAAACGAAATACTTTGTCGTCTCTTTCACTTAAAATCTTCTTTATTGCGTTCGTTTGATTATTTTTATGCTTTTACCAAATATCATGAAATAAATTGGAATTATTTCAGGGAACCAGTTCATTCATATTTTTTTCCTTTTTCAGGGCTGTATGTCAGAGTGTCACTGACATACTGCAAAATCTAGGACTGGACGATGGACTCATCAAAAAACTGAAGGGTGAGCTAAAATTAATTCCTCAAAATAATTGTCTTAATTACCACAATCGATACTCCTTTATAGTAAATCGAATTTTGGTCACTCTATACTCAAGTGATTTTACTTCATTTTAGAGAAACCAAGTCCAAATGACCACGGCAAGATGCAGGCTCTGAAATTGGAGGTCGAAAAAGCTTTGTCGACCAGGTCTTTCGGTAAAGCTTCAGTAGGGGAGTCTGGGGTGAAGGTCGAGGAGCCTTCCGAACACCAAAAGGCTTCAAAGGAGGCGGTCTTCATCCCCCCTACTGCGCCTCCTATGCCAGCCCCATCAAACGTTGCTGGAATGCCATCTCCACCCCCGATGCCAGGAACCCCGGTACCACCTCCCATGCCTGGTATGGTTCCCCCACCTCCGATGCCAGGAATGCCAGTTCCCCCACCCATGCCTGGTATGGTGCCTCCCCCACCACCTGCCATGGCTATGGGGGCCTCTGGGTCGCATACTCTGCCCAGGGGACTCAAGCCCAAGAGGAAATGGAGCAATAGTGGCTCATTGAGGAGGGCGAACTGGAAAACGGTAAGGAACTATAGTACCAGATGAATTTAATATTATAGTTGCGAAAAAATTCAGAGGTTGATTCCTCGTCAAATAATAGGTTGGGTCTTTCATAAGCCTTTTTTGGGGGCCCCTGTTCTTAGTTACAGCCCCTTGAAGATGGTGTCCGAAAAACCGATTTCAAATCTTTTTTCTAGAAACCAAAATACTGACAAGAATAAAATTAATTGAGTAGACATTTGATGCGAACGAGAACGCGCTCGAAAAAATTTTGGTGGAGCTCCTCTAGGATTGCAAAGGGTAGAGAAAGCCATCCCTAAACCTTGTTTCGCAAGAAACTCTTTTCCACATTCATATTTTACAAAGAAAAACCAATTTCGGATGGCTTGATCCAATTCTTATACAAGTAAATTCTTGCTAAAGTTCTCGGATTTTGCGAAAGAAAAATAATTTATCGATAGTAATCAAAAAATTTTTTGGTTATTATATAATCTGTGAATATTTCTTTCTTGCTATTTGTGATGTTTTGTATTTGGCATTTCGGCTTGTACTTTCTATCTATTTAATTTGTGAAAAGTTCATAATTGGATGTTTATCTAATATTTGTACCAGTTCTCAATAAAGATGCCAGCTTGTCATCCGTTAATTTGAGGGGCAGGTGTATTATCTGTTGATTAACTATTTTTTTTAGAAAAAATCGTGAACTTAAGCAAGAAATTACAAGAGACCTTATTTGTTAACAATGGATCAAGCTATCCAAAATTGATATTTTAATTTTAAAATATATGAATATGGAAGAAAGTTTCCTGCGAAACAAGGTTTAGGGGTGGGTTTTACCAACCCCTGCAATCAAAGAGAAAACTATCAAAATTTGGTTGAGTACCTTATCGCTCGAATAAATGTCTGCTTGGTTCTCAGGAAAAAAAAATTAAATAATAATGATCAATTCATGAAATTTACTTCGATTTTTTTAAATGAGAAAGTGCATCATGCGTCACCACATTTGACTCCGTTAATTTTTGAACCGAAGTGTTATAAATTTTTGAAATCAGTGTTTCAATAGGTTTCAAATGAGATGTCGCATGATGCACTTTCTCATTTAAAAAAATTGAAGGGGTGACACCCCCATGAAGAGGGATTATGTCAGGCTCGAAACTTTTATGTCATAGCATACTACGTTTAATATAAAAAAAGAGGAATGGTGCAACAGAGAGAGCCTAAGGGCAAATCCGAACAAAACAGCACTCATTCCCTTCACTCGCAAAAGAAACATAGGAGATCTCACACCTCCCAGATTCTTCGGCGAAACATTACAAGTTGTAGAACAGGTGAAATACCTTGGGCTGATTCTCGATAAGAAACTAACCTGGAACCCGCATCTACATCATGTAACCAACAAAAGTAAAACGACACTTATGATGTGCAGGAGAGCTTTTGGAAAAACTTGGGGACTCAAACCGAAAGCCAAACACTGGCTTTACACAGCAGTAATAAGACTCAGAATCACTTATGGCTCACTCCTGTGGTGGCCAAAAACAAATCAAAGACAGGCAAAAACCAACCTTGGAAAAATCCAAAGGCTTGCCTGTCTCCGCATCACGTATGCAATGAATAGCACTCCAATGCTATGGAGGTCATCCTTAACCTCTCACCCCTTGACATACATGTGATGGGAGAGGCCAGGATGGATGCATACAGACTGATCCAAACAAAAAACTGGAGAACCAGCACAACTGGGCACACCAGAATCACTCATGTAGCTGACGTAGCCGAGTTTGATATGATTTCAGACTACATGCAACCCCTATACTCATTCGAAAAACCATTCAAAACACAGCTCGACTGGAACAGATGGGACTCGAGTATAGAATCACAATCATCTGCAGAAATAGTCTAGTACACAGACGGTTCTAAGACAGATGAAGGAATAGGAGCGGGAATACACGGAGTGAGGCCAAGAAGGGACTACATAATACCTCTCGGCAAACACGCCACGATATTTTAAGCTGAAACACATGCCATTAGGACATGCATACAGAAGAACCTGGAAAGTGGCTACCAAAGAAAACACATCCACATCCACTCTCTGACAGCCAGAGCGCCATCAAAGCTCTCAACTCGACACAGATAAAGTCTAGACTCGTCTGGGAATGCCTCCAGGACCTTCTGGAGCTGGCAAAACCCAACAAGGTCACTCTGATGTGGGTGCCAGGTCACAAGGGAATAGCGGGCAAGGAAAAAGCAGACCAGTTAGAAGATAAGCATCTGAAACGCCATTCACAAGGCCAGAACCTGTGCTTGGAATCAGCCAAAACCGATGCAGGACCCTGATTGAGGAGTGGATAAAACAAAGACACTGACAACACTGGGAACAGAGCGACGGGCAAACACACAGCAAAGCCATGGTAGGACACATAAGCCAAACCTTGACGGCTGACTTTTTGAATCTAAACAGAACAAGGGCACGTATAATAGTAGGTCTGCTGACGGGACACTGCGGCCTTAGAAAACATCTGAACACCATAGGAATACTTGGAGAACCCGTGGATTGCAGACTCTGCGGTGAAGAGGAAGAAACAGCCTCCCACATAATTTCTGAATGCGACGCCCTGGGAAGAAGGCGCCACAGAATCTTCGGAGAAATCAATCCGGAAACGGGAATGAATCCGAAAAACCTCATGAACAGGCTACTGAACCTGATAAAGGACACAAACCTATTCTCGTGAGGAACCACTGACGAAAGAGTGATACAATAGACCCAAGTTGGTCGCAGTCTCACAGGGAGGCCAAGAGCTAACCCTCTTGTTGTCAGCAAATCAATCAATCAATAAAAATTGACCTGTTTGAGCTTTTTTCTTAAGATATAAAAATAGAGTAGTTCATTAGGGGGGAGGGGAACTTATTCCACCGCACCGTATAGTGTATTAGGTATTTTTTTTAAATTAAAAAATGACAGTGGTTGAACCAACCGTTGAAAGACGTGCATCGTTATCAAAATTCTCATTTACAGGTTGCACCTCAAAAAATTTCCCCGAACTCGTTCTGGATGAAGGTCGACGAAGAATCCCTGGTGAAACCTCACATCCTGAACGAGTTAGAAGAGATGTTCTCGAGGGCCCAAATCTCCACGACATCGAGCAGGTAAGTGTTTCACAGAAACTACCAACCCCTAACTTTTATCGTTGAAATTGAAAATAATTGATGTATATTTGCATTCATATTTGACTAAGATTTTTTAAGCTACTTAGCAAATTATCCGATTTGTCTTCCAAATCAAAATTGCCACTTTTAAACCGGGCAAACCACTCCTAACACGTTCATGCGGCTGGAGCATAGTCACCATAAACTTTCATGCTTTGACTTTCTGCAGTTTCTTTCTGCATATTGAAATAATGAAGTAAAACGCCCCGCAAGAACACATTAAATGCTCCCAGAAGTCTTGTCCAATAATTCATTACAGAGGAAAATGTTTTTGTCCATTTCAGCAGTCCTAGTACCGACAAGGGGAAGAAAGTGCAGGAGCTGAAAGTACTGGATACTAAGGTAGCGCAAAACCTTAGTATTCTTCTTGGCGCCTCACTCAAGACCATCGAATGGGAGGAGATAAAGAACGCTGTCCTCCGTTACGATGATAAAGTCTTGACCCCTTCCGTTCTCGAACAACTAATCCAGGTAAACACCTTTCCAAAATTGAAAAATAATAATAAATGACTATGAAGAATTTTTTTAATGTCTATATGTGTATTCAAAAGAATACTCTGTATATTATTGCTTGCTCTTCACTGACTAAATAAATGATTATTTGTTGCAGTATCTGCCACCCACCTCAGAAATCGAGAAACTGAGGCAGTTCCCCTTCGATGTCCTCCCGAAGGTGGAGCAGTTTTGCCTCAGAATTTCTGAGGTCGACAACCTGTTGCCCAGACTCAAGGACCTGAAATTCAAGAATCAGTTCCAAGAACTTTTGGAAGACACTGAACCTGTAAGTATCTAAAAGTTAGATAGATGTATTTTCAGGGTTTCCCTCAATATACTTTCAAGTATAGTTCTGCGAGAGTTTTCGAGGTAAAGTTTCCAGAGGTGTCAAAAATAAAGGTGTTACAAACAAATCTCTGCTGACCTGGGAGTGACGTAACACCATAAAGCAAAAAAGTGACTCTACTATTGGTGCCAGGGCATTGTGACGCTTCAAAATTAAAAACCGACTCGTTTCAAATCTTCTCTATTTATACTAAGTGTCTTTTATTTTTTTCAGTTTATTCTTGCAGCCAAGGAGGCTTGCAAAGAGGTGAAGGAAAGCCCAAAATTTGCCAAGATTCTGGAACTGGTTCTGTTACTGGGCAACTACTTGAACAGTGGTGGCAGGAGCGAGCCAGCCTTTGGATTCGAGATGAGTTTCTTACCGAAGGTATGCTTTTTTTTCAACTTCTTTTGTCCTAAATAAGGCTGTACTCGTTGATACTTTTTGCATTATTATTGAGGGAATCATTTCCTGAAGTACCGTCTCATTCTGTATGACTTTCGATATTCAACTTCAATTTTGAATATAAATGAATTGTTGTTTCAGATGAAAAACACCAAAGACGTGAAGAATTCTTCAACTCTTCTCCACTTCCTGGTAAAGAAGGTACAAGAGGATTATCCAGACTTCCTCAACTTCTTTGAAGAGATCTCCCATGTCGATAAGTAAGTAGATGCACGATAAAATAATTAATTATGGGTCCATCCAGTTTTTAGAGCCTACTAGCTGAGCTACTCAGTTTTATTATTTTTTCATCAAAAAATATGTCAAGAAATTATTCAAAAGTTTGGAGTACTCAATGTGAAAATAAATTAATCGATCTGTTGGTTACTTTCATGAGCGTAAACATAAAAAAAATTTCTGGCTCAGAAGCCCATTTTTCGTGCTAGATCTAGATGTCTTTTTTGTTTTCAGAGCTAGCCTTACGTCAATTGAAAGCCTCCAGAAAAATCTGAAGGACATCAAAGGCGGCATCGCTACTATTGACAAAAACCTGAAGATACAGGGATGTCAAGAAAACGATGTTTCCTTTGAAGTCATGGAAGTTTTTCTGAGGGAAGCTAGGACCAAATGCGACTCCCTTCGGAATGGTCTCAAAGAAGTTGAAAATCTTTACCAGGATCTAGGGGAATTCTTCACTTTTGACGTGAAGAAATATGGGTTCGGGAATTTCTTCACGGACGTGAAGTTGTTCAAGAATGATTTCATGGTGAGTAATGAAAAATAGTGATGTTTTATTAGATTATTACTTCTCAAAACTACTGTAGTAGTAGGATGAGCTACTAGTGGTAGGAGAATCTACACTCGTCAGTGTCCGATAAGCCCATTCTCAACAGATGCTTCTTTAGGCGACAATGTCCTGTGAGAAAGCCAGTGAGTAGGTGTAGTTGGTTCTTACTGAGATCCAGATATTTTTTGGATCTAGCAGTTTCAAAGTTCCGAAGGAACTTTTCGGAGTGATCCATCCCTGGGAGATTCCGCCCAGAGTTTTTCCCTTTCGGTTTTCTCCTTCACAATAAACTCCTCCTTATAGGTGCATTTTCCTATACCACAGACTGGTTCTGGGCCAGTGAGTGGCGTTTGTGCGCTCTTTCTGGCAAGTGTATTGGTCTCTTCGTTTCCTACAATTCCCGAATGACTGGGAACCCAGATATAAAAGACCTTATTCTTCTTGCCTACCTCATTGAGTTTGTGTCGGCTCCCAAATCAGCTTTGAATCGATGACATAGGAGCTCAGTGCTTTAAAGGCAGCTTCACTATCAGTATGAATAGCTATATCGAACTTCTGATAGATTCTTTCTAGATTGATATCTAGACCTCTTCCGATTGCAAGTATTTCCGTTTGAACTTTGAAGGACTCTGTCCCATAAATCCCAGCGCCAGCTCCTGTAGCGGTTTTAGAGCCAACTGTATACCATTTTATTGTATTTTCTTTGAGATTATAGTCGGTGTATTTCCGTTCTCAATCTTCTCTTTTGCTTAGCATTGTACTGAAGTTTTTCTCAATGCTTACTTTCTTGATCATTACATCACTAGGAAGGTTTGCAGATGAGATGTCGTCATTCAGAGATAACCAAACTCTCTGATTCGTGACTCTCTCATTGCCTGCTCCTTCTTTAGATACTCTGAGGATGGCCTCATGGGCTACCCTATCAATCACAAGATGTAGAGGTGTGAGGTCTGTGATGATCTCAAGCGGCCTAGTTGGGCACGTTCTCATAGCTCCCGTGATGCACACACAGGCAAGTCTTTGTACTTTGTCGAGCATTTTTCTCGTACTTACCTGGCTTGCTATAGCAAACCAGGCTACTGCCCCATATGTGATTATAGGCGTACATGTTACAGCCCCAATTCCTGCCGCATAGACGCCTGCACGCCATCAGAGCCCTTGTAGCTCTGCCAGTAGCATCATCAACATGCTTGTTCCACAGAAGTTTGCTATCTAGGGTTATTCCTAGGTATTCAGACCTCCAATCAAAGATATTTCCGTTCAATGTTAACGTCTTCATGGCTGGAAGTTTCCTTTTCCGAGTGAACGGAATTAATGTGGTCTTGGTTGGGTCGATGTTCAGCCCCACTGACAAGCTCAATAATTCTGAGGCTCTTCTGTAATAGGTGGCAGAGAGTGCCTTCGAACTTGTCTCTAACTATCAAGACTATGTCGTCAGCATAGCCTACACATTTGGAGCCAAGCTCCGTTAGCCTGTGTAGAATTTCATCCACCACTGGGCACAATAGGAGGGGAGATATCACCCCACCCTGAGGTGTTCCACGAGTAGCTAGGCTATGTGGAGAGCTTCAAAATTGTCAAGCAACCAAACCAAGACCACTGCAGTCCCATTAACCGAAAAAGGAAATGAGATTCTTATCTCTATACATGGGGACATCATAAATAGGAAGTCATCTGGGAACAAAATATATATTTGCTATACTCCTCCATTCATTCATTGTACTTTATCATTTGCAACAAAGGCTTTGCTGACGTGCAGAAGTCTGGCTTGAAGATCCCAAATCACTTCATCTAGTGTAAGATAGATTAGCCCATGAGGCCATTCTATAAGACTATCTAGGGAAGGTACTGGCAATGAGAGAATTAGGAATTAGAGAGTCTGGACATCTGTGACCAAATATATCCATCATCAATCCCAGCTCTCGAAAAGAATACCATATAAAGGGACTGGGAGTTGTTGTCCGAGAGTCTTTCAGGCAGAAATGCTCGCAATCGACATCTCAATATCCAATTTCGTCTTACAATATGAATATATACTCCATCACAGAAAATAGCAAACCATCACATCTACAATGAAGGATAATTTTGGTTTACATCTCAATAATATTTTTCAGTCGGTGAGAAATGAGTTGGAAGCGCTCCTCCAGAGAACCAAGGCTAGGCTGGCCAGAGAAGAAGCTGTCAGGGCCAGAAACCAGGAAAAGAAAGAGGCTTCCCTGAAAGATCTGGTCCGTTCGGATGTCCCTGACAGTGACCTGGATAAGTAAGTTTAAATTTCTGTTCCTGAATGCTTTAATTGGTGGGTGACCATTTATGTCGATGAATCCATAACAGTCGATGGCACCTCATATGTTCGTTGAGGCCTTTTCAGTTTATAATGAAACATTATTAAGTTTGATGACTTATACAGGGTGGCCAAGAGATTGACGTCAAAAAGGAAAAAAAAGGTCCCTCGTGTCATGGGCTATTCGAATCACCCCCATGTATGTTATGCTATTTTTCACGGTTTTCGAGTTATGAATTTTTTTATGACTTTCGACTTGACCATCTTGAAAAAGATATTTAAAAAAAAGTACAAGACTTCTCTGTGAAATTCTTTTTGCAGCTTAATCTCCATGAATTGTTCTTTTATACATAAAATAACCAGATTCGTAACTTTGATAAAAATTATGGAAATGTTGGTCTCAAGTGAAAAAGTTACGTAAATTGGATTATGATCTGAATTTTTGAATCAAAATTAAAAATGTAAAAAGAAAAAGGCTAATTCACGGTTTCTTAGAACGCTTAAAAACGGCGCTCAACAGTCAGCTTTTAGAATCATTGATAAAAAATGGTACTTAACACTCTACTTTTGCTAGAATTAGCCTTCAAAGTCATCGAGGTGCAAAAAATCAAAGAACTAGACATTTACTACAAAATTATTTTTTGCCATTTTAAGATATTTCTGATCAAGTTATGATAGAAAATGCTGAAAATTAATGAAAATTAGCTTTAGATGTTGGTCAAGAAAAGTTCTAGATAAAAAAAGAAAGGTATGGCAATAAATCACACATCATAATGTAAATAAAAAGAAATTTATTTATAAAATTTACAGTAGGTGTTCAAAGTGGCCACCTCCAGCCTCAATACACATTCTACACCTTCTTATAAAATTTTCTTTTAATCGCATAAAACCTGCCCTGTTCTCTCTTAGGACACGTTCGGCTTCTCTTAACTTCAGTCGCAGCTCGTCTTCACTCGAACATTCTCGGGCGTAAACAATTTCTTTGAAATAACCCTAAATGGAAAAATCGATGGGATTAAGGAAGGGTGAACGTGGGGGCCACTTGATTGGTCCGCTGCGCAGCAATGAAAAACCGATCGGGATAATTCAAATTTTCGAGAACAATTTTTGATTAAACACTTGAATGAACGATACCCGAACAGATGGATCGGACGCAGTCGGCCAATCAAGGGGACCTACGTTCACCTGACCTTAATCCCATCGATTTTTTCGTTATTTCAAAGAAATTGTTTACGCCCGAGAATGTTCGAGTGAAAACGAGCTGCGACTGAAGATAAGAGAAGCCGAACGTGTCTTAAAAGAGAACAGGACAGGTTATATGCGATTGAAAGAAAATTTTCTAAGAAGGTGTAGAATGCGTATTGAGGCTGGAGGTGGCCACTTTGAAAACCTACTGTCAATTTTATAAATAAGTTTCTTTTTATTTACATTATGATGTGTGATTTATTGCCATACCTTTTTCTTTTTTTTATCTAAAACTTTTCTTGACCAACATCTAAAGCTAATTTTCATTAATTTTCAGCATTTTCTATCATAACATGATCAGAAATATCTTAAAATGGCAAAAAATAATTTTGTAGTAAACTTTGATTTTTTCCACCTCGATGACTTTGAAGGCTAATTCTAGCAAAAGTAGAGTGTTAAGTACCATTTTTTATCAATGATTCTAAAAGCTGACTGTTGAGCGCAGTTTTTAAGCATACTAAGAAACCGTGAATTAGCCTTTTTACATTTTTAATTTTGATTCGAAAATTCAGATCATAATCCAATTTACGTAACTTTTTCACTTGAGACCAATATTTCCATAATTTTTATCAAAGTTACGAATCTGTTTATTTTATGTATAAAAGTACAATTCATGGAGATTAAGTTACAAAAAGAATTTCACAGAGAAGTCTTGTACTTTTTTTTAAATATCTTTTTTAAGATGGTCAAGTCGAAAATTCTCAAAGTTCATAAAAAAATTCATAACTCGAAAACCGTGAAAAATAGCATAACATACATATGAGTGATTCGAATAGCCCATGACACGAGGGACCTGTTTTTTCCTTTTTCACGTCATTCTCTTGGCCACCCTGTATATTCACAATATCAAACTTAACTTTGACCTTGACTTATAATGGCCGACACTGAGACGTCCACCTAATATAGAGAATTTTTAAAGAAAGCGGTTTTTTGAATGTAGAAAGGATTTTAACTTAATTTTTTTCAGTTTGATTGATTTCCTGAGAAAGGCTGGGGAGTGCAGCAAGCAGAGGAGAAAGAGGCCCACAAATGGAGGTAAGAATCATTCTCTGGTCTTCCACAAATTGTTGTTTTTCCAATTGAACTTATACAATACTCATTCTTGAATCGGAAAAAGTTTATGCAATTATTAATTCTTATTTGTTTGTTTTACAGTCAGTAAAAGGCCTCCACTGCTTGCTAAGTCTAGATCCAGGACTGATCTCAACATGTGGGGATAGTAAATGCCAGGTAAATATTTCACGAAATTATTATCAAAAGTTGTTACTGTATTATGGCATCGAGACTGAGTGAGGCTCAATTATACTTATTGCATTATTGGCATTCGAAGACATTTTCTATCTTTTCTGTGTCTAGGATGATAACGCATAAAATCAACTGTTTTCCCTTTTGCTAAGTCTAGATCCAGGACTTATATATACATATATCCAGGACAGTATATAAACTATTGTATTTTTCGCTTCGCTGTTGCTATTCGATTATTTTTGTATAATACTTCCGTATATCGATCTCTAGCATTTATCGAGAAATTTATTGATTTCTTCTGGATCATCAAATATCCCGAAAGAAAGTTCCAATTTCTTTCAAATATTATACCATATAATCAGGATGAGACCAATTTCATACAGAAATCGGATTATTCTTGGCATATGTAGTGCATCTAGCTCAGCGGTTAGAGTTGTTCTAGAACCCAGACATTCCGAGTTCAATCCCGCTGTTAGGAAAGAATTTTCCAGCTGTTTGGTCAAAAACTAACAGTGCTGTGCCTAAGGTGGCGGTGAGCACACAGTAAGAAAGCCTACACAGAACACAATTGATTCTCCTAACTCGCACAAGCTCATAATATCATATTTTGTATTAGTTAGCTACTGAATGGAGCATGATTGTCATTATGCAAATTTGATAATGGAAGCATCGATAACAAAGCCATACATTTGAAATGAATCGCATTGGAAGGCAATAACTATTCAAATTGCTGTTTAACCGTTTTGTAAGGCTCAGTTCTGATTCTGATGGCTATGGTAAACTTCGTACCGTTTTCTAATATAATTAGCTCAAATGAAAATGTGTTCGAAATAAATGTTGCTTATCAATGGTCAGCAATAGTATCATTTGTTGAAATTTTACTCATTATTTTTGTTTTATTTCTAGCTGAAAGAAGGTCAAGGACAGCTCTGATAAATGAAAGAGAGCTCACAAGGTAGGTAAAATTCGTCCAACTAAATCAAAAAATTATCATTTCAAACCCTTTATACCTTAATATTAGCTAAACCCCATTAATTTAATGAGAAGTAATATTTCTCGACCACAGTAAATAATTATAATGAAGATATAGATAGATACTTGATAAATGAGTAGAAAACGTCTATAAAATAAAGTTTCAAATTACAATAGTTTTTGATCTAATATATGATTTTCCTTATTTTCAGAGAAATAATAACATAAAAGCGGGAAACACCATGGGCGTAGCCAGCTACTACTACTGAAAGAAAAAAGACATTTACACATACATTTTAAACTATCTCTCTGTAATATATTCAATGTAAGAAGAAAACATAAATACATTGTATATTCTATGACTCCGAAGATAACCTTAAAGATTTTTATAATTGTCATTGTCCAATTGTCTATGTATAAGTTCGGTAACAAAGAGTTAATAAATTACTTAAGGAAACAACGTGTTTGAATTAGTTAATACATTACAGTGGCGACGAGGATTAAACAAAATAGTTATCCCTTTTATCGAACTTCACGGCGAATAAGATAAAAATCATGGCTGAACAAGGTACACAACAAATTATATATCGTTCGCAAATTGGATCCATATCCGAATTCAAACCAGAAGAGGATTGGCAAATGTGGTCAGAAAGGTTAGACCAATATTTTGCAGCGAACTATATAGAAGAGAACAAGAGAGTAGCGGTATTGCTTACATCTATTAGCGAGCAGGTTTATAAAACCTTGAGAGACCTATGTGATCCAGAGTTACCCAAGAATAGGACTTATGAAGAGCTATGTGCAATTTTAATGGACCAATATTCGAAAAGAATATCAGTTTTCAAAGAACGCATAGAATTTTATAATCTCAAGCAAGTGGAAGGTGAAACTGTGAGACAATGGTATGCCAAGGTGAAGAACAAAGCAAGCAACTGCAAATTTGGAACCAATCTGAAAGAAGTATTGAAGGACCGATTTGTAACAGGACTGTACCGAGGGCCATTACTGGATAGAGTGTGTGAGGAAGACCACACAAGATCGTTGGATTCAATTTTGGAGGTGGCACTCAACAAAGAAGCAGCTTTGGTTAATTCATTCCAAACGTCAGAGGTCCATAGGATAGGGGTTCAAGGTAATTCCAGAGCCAGAGTGGACTACAAGAGAGAAAAGGATCATGAAAGTAAGGTAAATGAAAGGAAATTCAAATGCAAATGTTGTGGGTTTGATAATCACAAGTATACCGATTGTAAATACAAAAATTATAAATGCAAAAATTGTAAAAAGGTAGGGCACTTAGCCAAAGTTTGTCGACAGACCAATTTTGTAGAGAGTACAGATAATCAGGATCAAATAGATGAGCATGTAGATTTTATTGAAATGTTTTACGTAAGGAATGGTACAGAAATGGTACAGGCTCCTAAAATTGATCTGTTAATAAATAAAAATAATTTGAAAATGGAATTAGATTCAGGGGCTGGAATTTCAGTTATTCCAGAAAGAGTTTTTTTCAATATGTTTAACACAAAACTTTTGAAGGAAACTCCAGTCAAATTAAGATGCTATGATGGTTCTTTAATCAAACCTGTAGGTGAATTTCATGCAAAAATTGAATTCAAAGGGAAAGTTTATAAAAATTGTAGACTGATTGTAGTTAAAAATGGATCAACTCCCTTGTTAGGACGAGATTTGATAAAATTGCTGAATCTCAAAATAGATCTGTCATCACCTAATATTAATATTAATTCTATAAAAAATTCTAACGACCATGATTTAGAAAAGTTGCTGAATAAGTACAAGGAATTATTCTCTAGCGACTTGGGATTGTATAAATTTGAGAAAATCAATCTTAAAATTAAACCAGAAACAATACCTATATTCTGTAAACCAAGACCTGTACCTTTTTCATTTAAAGAAAATGTGAATAAAGAATTGGATGAGCTTGAACAGAAAGGTGTTATCACGCTAATTGAAAATTCTGCATGGGGTACGCCCTTAGTGCCTGTATTGAAGGAAGGTGGTAGAATACGTCTTTGTGCCGATTATAAGGTTACCATAAACAAATATTTGGAAGATGTTAAACATCCACTACCACGAATTGATGATTTGTTTCATGAGCTTCAGGGGGGGGAGTTCTTCACTAAATTAGACTTCTCAAATGCGTATAATCAGTTGGAACTAACTGACAATACAAGCCTACTACTCGCCTGGAGTACGCATAGGGGTATTTACCAAGTTAATAGGTTGCCCTATGGGACAAAACCAGCGTGCTCTATCTTTCAAAAGATAGTAGAAAAGGTTTTACAGGGAGCAAAAGGCACTATAAATTTTTTGGACGACATTGTAGTCACAGGGAAGGACCGTCAAGAACACCTTGAAAACTTGACTGAGGTTTTTCATCGATTGGAATTAGCTGGATTCAGGCTAAACTTGAAAAAATGTAAATTTTTCCAAGAGAAAATTAAGTATTTGGGCCATTATATTGATAAGAATGGGCTACATAAAGATATGGACAAAGTGAGAGCTATAAGAGAAGCTCCACGTCCAAAGGATCAAACAGAAATTAAAGCCTTTATTGGTATGGTAAACTACTATGGAAGGTTTATCTCTAACCTGTCTACTATCTTAGAACCATTGCACAAATTGTTGAGAAACAATGTAAAGTTTGTGTGGACGAAGGAATGTGAGGCTTCATTCCTCAAAGCGAAGGAATGCCTGATGTCAAAAAATACACTGGTATTCTTTGACCCAAAGGTTCCTCTGAAATTAAACTGCGATGCTTCAAAGGTAGGAGTAGGGTCAGTATTATTACATGTGTACCCAGATGGAACGGAGAGGCCAATAAGCTTCGCATCTAGAACCCTCACAAAAGCTGAATACAACTATTCGGTTATTGACAAGGAGGCACTTTCAATATACTGGGGTGTGAGAAAACATTACCAGTACTTAGCAGGTAATTTTTTCACTCTCTGCACAGATCATAAGCCACTATTAGCTCTGTTAGGAGAAAAAAAGGGGATTCCTCAGATGGCTGCAGGAAGGTTGCAGAGATGGGCATATTTTTTAAGTGGGTTCAATTATCGTTTTGAACATATTAAAGGTTTGGCAAATGGGGGTGCTGATGGACTTTCTCGTTTACCAATAAAGGTCATACAAGACAGCGAAAGTGAGGTAGACTATTTCAACTTTCTTGTGGAAGGTCGTATTCCCGTGAATGGAGAACAAATACGAAAAGAATCTCGTACTGATAAAATTTTAAGTAAAGTCCTATTATATACTAGGGAGGGATGGCCTGATGAAGTTTCAGACTCCTTGATGCCCTTCAAGCGTAGAAAGTTGGAACTCAGTATTGACAATGGGAGGTTGATGTGGGGTTTCCGTGTAATTATTCCAGAAAAATTTAGAGAACAACTTCTCATGGAAATTCACGGTGCACATAATGGCATGGTTAAAATGAAAACGTTAGCTAGACAATACTTCTGGTGGCCAGAGTTGGATAAGGAAATTGAAGTTTTTGTAAAAAATTGCAAACCCTGTATGACTTTTTCCAAAAATCCAAATAAGAGTGTCCTTAAAAAATTTAGTGAAGGTAAGCATGTGTTTGATAGAGTTCATTTGGACTTCTTGGGCCCAATCAAAGGAAAAAACTTTTTGATTATCACAGATGCCTTCTCTAAATGGCCAGAAGTATATGAAATGTCGAAGACCGATACTGCAAGCACGATTGATAAGATGAGGGACTGTTTTGCACGTTTTGGACTACCAAATGAAATCGTGTCAGATAATGGCCCTCAACTTGTAAGTGCAGAATTTGAAGAATTTTGCAGAGGTAATGGGATCGAGCATAAAACGTCTCCACCCTACCACCCATCTACAAATGGAGCGGCAGAAAATAGCGTGAGGACATTCAAAAGTTCTCTCACCAAGCAGATATTAGAGAGTAGTGTTAATATAAATTATTCAAAATTAGTTAGCAAATTCTTATTTTCATATAGAAACACACCTCACTGTGTGACCGGGGAATTACCTTCAAAATTAATGTTTGCTAGAAAAATCAAAACTAGACTTGATTTTTTGGGTGATTCCATGGTTAATAAGGCCCGTCAAAATCAAATGAAATTTCATAGAGGCACAAGAGAGGTGGATTTTGAAATAGGCGAAACCGTTTATGCTAAAGATTATAGAAACTTGAATAAGCCCAAGTGGACTGAAGCAGTCATAATATCTAAAATAGGCACATTAATATATCTGTGTAAACCGGTGGGGGAAGATACCCACTGGAGAAGACACATAGACCAATTAGTTAAAGTAGGCAAATTTTATGATGATGTTGTTTTAGAATTAGACACAAATACCAAGAGAAATCAAGAAGTTTTAAATGAAGACCCAAGTGTTGGAAGAAATTTTAATATTCCACAACTTGAAAGTGAAAATTGTACATCAAAAAACATTGATCTTCCACTAATGGAAAAGGAAAAGTGTACACCTAATGAAACAAATGTTTGTGCTAAAGATACTGAAGAACCTGTAACAGTTGATAGCTCTAGAAATGTAAATGTGACTCCATCTCTGGCAGTTGGTAGAACGCGCCGAGAGATTAAGCCACAGGTTAGGTTGGACTTGTAATTGTTTTGTAGTTTTCAACTAGGGATAGAGGAATGTAATATATTCAATGTAAGAAGAAAACATAAATACATTGTATATTCTATGACTCCGAAGATAACCTTAAAGATTTTTATAATTGTCATTGTCCAATTGTCTATGTATAAGTTCGGTAACAAAGAGTTAATAAATTACTTAAGGAAACAACGTGTTTGAATTAGTTAATACATTACACTCTCCATGTTCGTTTTAGTATTTAACTGAACTTGCTTTGACCACAATATTGAATTAAGGGTTCTTATACATTTTTTACCTTGCTGTACTCTAGACTCGATATCTTTGTCCGATGTTCCTTCACTAGATATGATACTCCCCAGATATTTATATTGTTTACTTGCCTTTATTTCTCTTATTTGTAACTCTGGATCTTCCTGTTCTTCACCTATTCTTAAATATTCTGTTTTCTGCATGTTCATTTTCATCCCCAATTTTTCGTATTCTTGTTTTAAGGCGAGTTTATACAGCAACTAAAATAAAATAAGAACTTAAATAAAATAAAATAAGAAATAAGAGCAGAAAACATAGGTTTATAGTCTTTGGTTTATAGAGATCACTAGAATAAAATAAGAAATAAGAATGAACCAATCAAATCGCAGATTTTTTGACAATGATTAGTTGTCATTTCATTTAGGACTTGTCAAAAGTGTCAATACGGAAAAGATTGGGGAGTGGATTTGGGTCATGCGCACTATCATTTTCCAAATAAAATAAGCGAAAAAGATAAAAGTTGACCATCTCTCATTCTTATTCTTATTCCTTATTTTAGCTCATTTCCTGTATAAACGCTGTCATTGAAATGCATCAAGTGAACATTCGTATTTTATTTTATTTTAGTTCTTATTTTATTTTAGTTGCTGTATAAACTCGCCTTTAGTTTTCTCAGCATATAATCAATGTCTTCTTCGCAGTTGGCAATAAGTACTTGGTCATCGGCAAAAAAAAGTGTCGTCAAATAGCCCCCATCGATCTCAACACCCATTCCCGAGCATTTCCGTCTGCAGTGCTCTAATCCTTCTTGTATATACATCTTAAAAAGAGTGATAAACAGCACCCCTGCTTGAGTCCCTTCGTCACTGTAAAAGGCCTTGAACATCTATTCCCATTCTTTACAGCACTCTGGGGGTTACTGTAGATGTTAGCGACCGCCGTATAATATAACCCTTATTAAGGCCGATGTTTGTCAAAGTGGTAAAAAGTCGATTCAAGGGCACCATATCGTACGCCTTCTCCAGATCGATAAATACAGGATTTCAGCTAGGGGGGGCAGCTCATACCTGAGAAGATGGTCGGTCAGGTTTATTGTCAGGAAACCAGGAAAATTAACACTTATTTTATCTTCAAGGGGGGGGCAGCTGCCCCCCCTGGCCCCCCCTGGGTACGCCCATGGGAAACACTAAAAATGTGATCTGTTTGTAGTTGTATGTACATAATGATAATAATAGAACAAACAATACCTATTGAAGAATTTGTTCATTCGAGTGATGTAAAGAATTTATTCATTGGATGAGTGATGTATAGAATTAATTCATTGAATGAGAGATCTGAAATGTATTTTTAATTTCTGATGAAAAACTTGTGATTGTATAACCTTAAGTGAAAGATGAATTATTTTTAATATAATAAATTATTATCTGTTTTATTCCTTCTTTTTTTTTTCACCAAACCTTTAACTTCTCTCATATTTACGAGGACGGAGGAACCCTTATTATAGTTGGTCACAAAAGAAAAATCGTTATAGTAGATATATAATATCTATTGTTGATTAATTAATTTTCCAAAAAAAGAAATAAACGACTTCACATTCCAAAAGTGGATGAGAGGTAGGTACATAGCCAATAATAAAATCAAATATACTGCTCCACAAGAGGTAGGGATTTCGTATTCAATCGTTTTTAAAAGTATGTAATCTTCGAGAAAATCGCTGTAATAGTATGTATATTCTAAAACTAGTTGCAGAATGGGCTCCCATTCCAATACATGAGTATTAGAATTGCATTCTGCAACGAGTATTAGACGATATTTTCTCTATTTCCGTCAAATTTTGTGAAATTCAATGAAAAATTCAAATTATAGGTCCTAGTGACTTTCATATTGTATCTTGGCAGTTGGTAGTTTTACGAAAATTGACATTTCAAATTGACGTCCGCTGAAATTTAAAAGGATCGGAAGTCATTGCTGACAACCATAAAACGAAAAAGGTAACTGAAAACGATGCTGTAATGAATTCATTACAGCACTGTTTTTAGTACTGTAATGAACTCATTACGATACTGAAATAGAGAAAAAAAATTTCTGGCTCAGAAGCCCATTTTTCGTGCTAGATCTAGATGTCTTTTTTATTTTCAGAGCTAGCCTTACGTCAATTGAAAGCCTCCAGAAAAATCTGAAGAACATCAAAGGCGGCATCGCTACTATTGACAAAAACCTCGAGGTACAGGGATGTCAAGAAAACGATGTTTCCTTTGAAGTCATGGAAGTTTTTCTGAGGGAAGCTAGGACCAAATGCGACTCCCTTCAGAATGGTCTCAAAGAAGTTGAAGATCTTTACCAGGATCTAGGGGAATTCTTCACTTTTGACGTGAAGAAATATGGGTTCGGGAAATTCTTCACGGACGTGAAGTTGTTCAAGAATGATTTCATGGTGAGTAATGAAAAATAGTGATAGGTTTGCAGATGATATGTCGTCAATCAGAGAGGACCAAACTCTCTGATTCCTGATTCTCTCATTGCCTTTTCTTTCTTTGGATATTCTGAGGATGGCCTCATGGGCTACCCTATCAATCACAAGATGTTGAGGTGTGAGGTCTGTGATGATCTCAAGCGCCATAGTTGGGCACATTCTCATAGCTCCCGTGATGTACACACAGGCAATCCTTTGTACATTGTCGAGCATTTTTCTCGTACTTACCTGACCTGCTATAGCAAACCAGGCTACTGCCCCATATTATGTGAATATAGGTCTTAACATGACGTACATGGCGTACATGCATCGCAATATATTTGGGTTACAGCCCCAATTCCTGCCGCATAGACG
This sequence comes from Adalia decempunctata, assembly GCA_951802165.1. Lineage (NCBI taxonomy): Eukaryota > Metazoa > Arthropoda > Insecta > Coleoptera > Coccinellidae > Adalia > Adalia decempunctata. The sequence continues at coordinate 19,531,669 of OX637703.1, forward strand.
CCTGCACGCCATCAGAGCACTTGTAGCTCTGCCAGTAGCATCATCAACATGCTTGTTCCACAGAAGTTTGGTATCTAGGGTTATTCCTAGGTATTCAGACCTCCAATCCAAGATATTTCGGTTCGATGTTAACGTTCATGGCTAAAAGTTTCCTTTTCCAAGTGAACGGAATTGATATGGTCTTGGTTGGGTTGATGTTCAGCCCCACTGACAAGCACCACTACTCAATAATTCTGAGGCTCTTCTGTGATAGGTCGCAGAGAATGCCTTCGAACTTGCCTCTAACTATTAGGACTATGTCGTCAGCATAGCCTACACAGTCGAAGCCAAGCTCCGTTAGCCTGTGTAGAAGTTCATGCACCACTAGGCTCCATAGGAGGAGAGATATCACCCCACCCTGAGGTGTTCCACGAGCAGCTAGGCTAGGTGGAGGGTTTCAAAATTCAAGCAACCAAACCAAGAGCACTGCAGTCCCATTAAATGACAAAGGAAATGAGATTATTCTCTATACATGGGGACATCATAAATAGGATGTCTGAAGTCATCTGGAAACAACCCTAGATGACAAGCTTATGCGAAACAAAATATATATTTGCTATACTCCTCCATTCATTCATTGTACTTCACCATTTGCAACAAAACCTTTGCTGACGTGCAGAAGTCTGGCTTGAAGATCATTACAGATCTCAAACCACTTCATCTAGTGCAAGATAGATTAGCGCATGAGGCCATTCTATAAGACTATCTAGGGAAGGTACTGGCAATGAGAGAATAAGTAATTAGAGAGCCTGGACATCTCTGACCAAATATATATCCCATCATCAAGATCTGGTCAGGAAGACCACAATCCCAGCTCTCGAAAAGAATACCATAAAATGGTACCTACACAGAAGGCTCTAAAGCCACGACAGGGATTGGGAGTTGTTGTCCGAGCGTCTTTCAGGCAGAAATGCTCGCAATCGACATCTCAATATCCAATTTCGTCTTACAATATGAATATATACTCCATCACAGAAAATAGCAAACCATCACATCTACAATGGAGGATAATTTTGGTTTACATCTCAATAATATTTTTCAGTCGGTGAGAAATGAGTTGGAAGCGCTCCTCCAGAGAACCAAGGCTAGGCTGGCCAGAGAAGAAGCTGTCAGGGCCAGAAACCAGGAAAAGAAAGAGGCTTCCCTGAAAGATCTGGTCCGTTCGGATGTCCCTGACAGTGACCTGGATAAGTAAGTTTAAATTTCTGTTCCTGAATGCTTTAATTGGTGGGTGACCATTTATGTCGATGAATCTATAACAGTCGATGGCACCTCATATGTTCGTTGAGGCCTTTTCAGTTTATAATGAAACATTATTACGTTTGATGACTTATACAGGGTGGCCAAGAGATTGACGTCAAAAAGGAAAAAAAAGGTCCCTCGTGTCATGGGCTATTCGAATCACCCCCATGTATATTATGCTATTTTTCACGGTTTTCGAGTTATGAATTTTTTTTATGACTTTCGACTTGACCATCTTGAAAAAGATATTTAAAAAAAAGTACAAGAATTCTCTGTGAAATTCTTTTTGTAACTTAATCTCCATGAATTGTACTTTTATACATAAAATAACCAGATTCGTAACTTTGATAAAAATTATGGAAATGTTGGTCTCAAGTGAAAAAGTTACGTGAATTGGATTATGATCTGAATTTTCGAATCAAAATTAAAAATGTAAAAAGAAAAAGGCTAATTCACGGTTTCTTAGAACGCTTAAAAACGGCGCTCAACAGTCAGCTTTTAGAATCATTGATAAAAAATGGTACTTAAAACTCTACTTTTGCTAGAATTAGCCTTCAAAGTCATCCAGGTGCAAAAAATCAAAGAACTAGACATTTACTACAAAATTATTTTTTGCCATTTTAAGATATTTCTGATCAAGTTATGATAGAAAATGCTGAAAATTAATGAAAATTAGCTTTAGATGTTGGTCAAGAAAAGTTCTAGATAAAAAAAAGAAAAAGGTATGGCAATAAATCACACATCATAATGTAAATAAAAAGAAATTTATTTATAAAATTTACAGTAGGTGTTCAAAGTGACCACCTCCAGCCTCAATACACATTCTACACCTTCTTATAAAATTTTCTTTTAATCGCATAAAACCTGCCCTGTTCTCTCTTAGGACACGTTCGGCTTCTCTTAACTTCAGTCGCAGCTCGTCTTCACTCGAACATTCTCGGGCGTAAACAATTTCTTTGAAATAACCCTAAATGGAAAAATCGATGGGATTAAGGAAGGGTGAACGTGGGGGCCACTTGATTGGTCCGCTGCGCAGCAATGAAAAACCGATCGGGATAATTCAAATTTTCGAGAACAATTTTTGATTAAACACTTGAATGAACGATACCCGAACAGATGGATCGGACGCAGTCGGCCAATCAAGGGGACCTACGTTCACCTGACCTTAATCCCATCGATTTTTTCGTTATTTCAAAGAAATTGTTTACGCCCGAGAATGTTCGAGTGAAAACGAGCTGCGACTGAAGATAAGAGAAGCCGAACGTGTCTTAAAAGAGAACAGGACAGGTTATATGCGATTGAAAGAAAATTTTCTAAGAAGGTGTAGAATGCGTATTGAGGCTGGAGGTGGCCACTTTGAAAACCTACTGTCAATTTTATAAATAAGTTTCTTCTGGATTGAAAATGCTGATACTTTCACCAACAAGAGACATTTTCGATGTTTTTTAATTAAATTCAAAATTCAGTCAAACACTAAAGGCAAACTCAAGGCCTGCACACACTACACAATAACGTCGTTTATAAAACGGCTGATTTTGTTCAGTTATTTTAAACGCTAAGAAATATGAAAGGCTTTTAGTGATCACTAAAGGCATTCAAAGAACTTTGAGAACTGAAGAAAATTTGCCTGGTCAAGCCTTTTAAGCCTACCAACTCTCGTATATTTGTATATTGTGTATTCTGTAAATATTGTAAAAATGTATATGATTTATTTATTCATTTATTTATTGATTTTGTTATCGTTTCGATCATTTATTTAATTATTCGCTTTATTTTACTAATAAGGATGTCAAGACATTTGTATTTCAATTTTGTTTATTGTATCTAATCAATTTTAGTTTTGTATAAATTTCAGTTTTGTATACTTTTGACGACTATAAAGGAATAAGTCTTCTGAATTGTATTATATTCATATTGAATATCCAAGGGTTAGTCAGACTTTGCATTTTTTAATACACTGAGTGTATACCTACATATGTTTCAGTTTTGTCTGGCGATTACCAAAAGTATTAAATCGAATAACTAGTGTTTACCACTGAATCAACTGTGATAATTGATAAGAGTACAAATACTCAATTTCTGTGATAATTACTATTTTGATTGTATTGTAATTTTGCTAAATAGAATGATATATCAGGTGAGGAAATGTTGTTATGATGTGAATCTGCATCAATGAAACAATAAGAAACAGAAGAATTGTATAAGAACGAAATTTTTTTCGTTTTAATCTTGTATTCGAATATTCATTGTATAATGTGAAGGTATTTGTATTTTGTTTCTTATTGATATTCAATTTCATTTGTATATCTACTTTTAATAAATAATTCTTTATTTTGCAACCTCGGCATTTTCCTTATACCTTCTTGTAGAATAATAATAATAAAAAAATGAAAGCTACAGTCTGAACTTAAAAAATTTGCTCATATTCAGGTCTCGCAACCGACCAACACTGATTGGCTTGCAGATAAATGTTTCTCTTTCGATTCGTTCTGTTCCAATAGTTCGTGGTCTACCTTACTCAATTTTTTCAATTGAAAAAGATCCAGTTTTTCTGCACCCTTTCCTGATAGCGTACATAGTAGGAAATCTTTGATTTTCTTTTGGAAAAACCATTAATGAAGTGAAGCCTGAATACCTCATACTATACAGGGTCCTGCAATAATGCGAGAATCTTCCATAGCTGCCGAACCAGACATCTCAGAGATTTCTTTGGGAAGTGAACCTCTTGTACCTTCATATCTGCATCTCAGGAAATTGTTTTCTGATATACACGATGTCCCCGATAAATCTTATTCAACAAATGGAGGATTTTTTTAATGGATCACCCCATATATTTTCACATATTTTCAATGACCCTCATTACCTCTTTCATGACGCAAAATATTAGACATTTTTCCAACGGTACAGATCTTATTCGAAGAAAACTGCACAAAGGTGAGGGAAAAGCAGTTCAGTAAAAGTCTTCTGACGATTTCCAGAAGCGATAGTAACATGAATTTGATCTGAAAGTTTCTTAATTGAAGGATTTGCCTTACCGTTCCTAAACGAACACCCGGTATTTTTTTCCACATCAATGTAGACAATAACCTTACATTTTTTATAAGCTTTTATTTAGTTTCACCTGTCCCGGTGTCTGTCTGTCTGTCTCTCTGTGTGTCTGTAATCAAATCTTGCAAGTTAAATATGACACACTTCTAATCGTCCGATTGATTTGAAATTTTGCAGGTGTACCTTATTCTGGTGACAATGCATCAAGAAATATTTTTATAGAAAAAAAACAAAATGGCGGCTCCAAAATGGCGGATGAGTTTATTAATTATGATCCGATTCTATTCGAAATTAGTATCTGGGGGGTATTTGGTTTCGAAAATGATGATACTTTTGTCAAAATTGGGAAAATCAAGATGGCAGTCACAATATGGCGGACGAGTTTTGTAATTATGATCATATTCTATTAAAAATTGGTATATGGGGGTTTTCTGGGTCGGAAATTACGATTCTTCAAAATCGATGAATTCAAGATGGCTGCTTCGAAATGGCGGATGAGTGTTGTTATAAAAGCTTATTTATTATTAAGGAAAGAAATAACGGCATGCAGACAATTGAATATTTTTGAAATTCCGGAAAAAGTCACACACCGTGCATTTCTTTCCTTAATTATATTTACAGACGTTGAACTATTCTCACTTATTTATTATTATTATTTTTACTACCGCATCCAGCACACCCGAAAAATGATATCGCAACTGAAAATTGTACCTATTCAAATAATAACATGATAAAAACTAATGGAAGTTAAAAATAGACAAAATGAAACTTTGCAGGTATTATTCAACACAGCATTACTCATCATGGGTATCTTCGATGGACAGGCTGTTCGAAATCGATCACTGAATTGGTAGCATTTGTACGGATGTTTTTTGATTTTTCTTATTGTAGATTCTCGAGATAGCATTCAAGGTATCTATTCTAATGTTCTAAGAGATGCTCAAAGTGTCTTACGCTTTCTCTTGAACACAAAGTGATCCAATCGTTGAATGACCCACCAACTCTCGTCAACATGGCTGGAGTAATGCTTCGAAAATCATTCACTATCCTTTCTCGCATGTTTAGGGCTGTTCTAGCAACTTCATCGTACACGATTCCCTTTATGTATCCCCATGAAAAAAATCTAGTTTGGTGAGATATCTAGTGATCTAGCAGGCCATCTTGTCGGTCCGACCCTACCAATCCATCTATTTGGAAACTGTTGATCCAGTAAAGCCCTCACAGGACGGGAATAACTAGCGGGTGCTCCATCATGCTGAAACCACATTTCATTTCTTATTTGTCTGGGTAACACTGCTACAATCCAGGAAGAATGTTCTAGAGGAGATTCATATATGCAGTACCATCTAGATTTCCTTTGAAAAAGGGAGGGCCTATCACATGCTGATAGCCTATCACATGCCGATAACTGCTCCCAGACATTTGATTCCACCTCTGTTGTTTGTCGACTTCCTTCATTAGGTATTCTCGGATTTTCAGAAGAGTAATAATGATATATATATAATTGCGCCTATTGACGAATTCGGAATTGTGGAAAGTTGATTCATCGCTGAATAAAACATATTCAAAAAATGTAGAATTCTATTGAATTTGAAAATTGGCCCAGTTACAGAAATTAGACGGTTTTCAAAATCGTCTGAATATGGTAGGCGTGATAGGTACTGATATTTTTCAGGATTCTTTGGACAGAACGCTGACTTATACCGCATCAGGCTACACAAAGCTTCCTTTGGCTTGTGTGGGGATTTTCAGTTACATTTAGTAAAACCTCAAGGTCCTCTTTTTCATTATTGACCGATTTTATCTTCTTTCGGGTACTTGACATCTCCGGTCCCTACATCCTACACATCTGTTTAAAAGTCTCCGAAAATTTCATTCGTTTGGATGTCTTCTTTCGGGATATTCGGCAGCATATAAGTTCTAGTTTCTACTTGCTAATAAATAGTTTCTGTGACACTACCCCAACATGAAAATCTTATCAACCATTTTATTTGTTCCAAAATTCATAATTGCTGTGTTCAAAAGTAACTTAGAGCTCCAAATAACAATAACTTAACCAATAATGGATGTAGGTACTTGACATCTCCTTTCACTACAAGCTGAATTAAAAAACCCCCGAAAACTCGATTCTTCTGTTTCCTATCGGAATATTGGGCAGCATAAGTTCGTTCGACTTCCTAAAAAAACAGGTTCGGTGGCACTGCCCTAACATGAAAATCATATCAACCATCCCATTTTTCTCGAAAATTCTTGTTGCTTTTCTGTATTCGAAAGTATCTTTGATCAATTTTTTTTTGGAAAGCCTATAAAACTGATATAATTGGCTGAATCAGTGATCAATATGTATTGCTTGTACGGAAAAAAATATAATTTTTATGTTCATGCTCAGGAAGTATGACTCTGGGTCTCGGAAGGTTTTAATAGTTTTAAGTTTGTCAATAATTATTCATTTAGTTATATTTCATTGTTTGATTTTTGCTGTATGTCCGTTAGTTTTTATGTTATTACTTAAGTGAATGAAATTTTAAGTTGCGATAGCATTTTTCGTGTCGTGTCTGCTGGATGCGGGAGTGAAAATAATCCTAAGGTTAGGTCTGAGAAAATGTAAGGTATTCAATTTCCTACATTACTGTGGAAAAAAATACCTGGTGTTATTTTTTAAAAAATCGAGAAATAATAATTTGAAGTTCTTCATATTTGGAACTTTATAACAGACACCCTGACATGTTGATCATTCAGAAACGGTGACAAGGCGAATTCTTCAATTATGAAAAACTCTTTCAGATCAAATTCATAGTTTCTGGAAATCGTCAGAAGACTTTTACTGAACTGCTTTTTCCTCACCTTTTCGCAGTTTTCTTCGAATAAGAGCTGCACCGTTGCAAAAATGTCTCTAATATTTTGCGTCGTGAAAGAGGTAATGAGGGGCATTGAAAATATGTGAAAATATATGGGGTGATCCATTAAAAAAACCTCCATTTGTTGAATAACATTTATGGGGGACACCCTGTATATCCAAAATTAATTTCCGGAGATGCAGATATGAATTTAAAAGAGGTCTACTTTCCAACGAAATCTCTGAGATGTCTGGTTCGGCAGCTTTTGAAGATTTTCGCACTATTGCAGGACCCTGTATACCTGTTTCTATATACCTATTTTATTTCAAAACTTCTCTCAAAACTAGTCATACCAAAAAACATAACAGATACAAAAATAAGAGCAAATAATGAATCTTGAATGTGTTATCTAAATCAGGATTTTCATTAACACAACTTTTGAAATTTTGATAAAAAATTGGCCACATTTTATGATCACCAGAAAATTCCACCAAATCAATTTTCGGCAATCTTAGTTGTGCTTTCATTCAGATATGAAACTTATACCTACTAGTTTCATCAGTCTATCCATTTTTAGGAGCCTCTACAATGTGACAATATAATTCGTCCCCAGCTTCAACTGATTGATAGGAAGGAATATACTCTGGATTACATTCCAAACTCAATAAATTTATCTCATCTACTACATCCAATAATTGTGTTCTCGAAGTCTCTAAATTATTCAAACCAACCTTGAAATATTTTAAAACTTTTGGATTATCCAAACTGGTTGTTTAGTATTACAGTTTCTGGAAACGCTAGAACAACATTTCCCTTTTTGTTTCTTAAACTTTCAGTTTATTATTTTACTCTCAATTTGAGCTTCTGATTTCGACATTTCACTATAATTGAAGGTTTTACTGGAGTCGAATAAATGGAAAATGAAAACAGGTTCAATAGACAATAATACAAACAACGTATGTGAACACAAAAAACTAGATTTTGAATGCGTTGAATGTTAGAACATCTGTCAATCCGAACCTACAAGAAATAAAGAGATGAAAATCAAATCGCGAAATACTGAATAAATTCAACGAAATAAACGAAATTGCAATGAATGAAATTGAATCCCAGCAATCTACACAATTAGGATCAATGATGTTGTAGCGAATTACAATGGACTGTGAGATTTGTCAATAATGTGGAAACTGCTGAGAATTCAACTCACCAGAATTAATCCTTGAGTTGGCGTATTTTACCCTTCGTGAACCACAGGAGAAAGGTTGGGTTGTAGGGTAGAAAAAGGAGAGAAGGTCTTCAACAAGCACCCTTTTCTTCTATTTTCCTTTTAGTGCTGGATGGCACTATGGGCACTTTCCACTATTCTGATCGCGGGTTTACTAATGTTTTGGATATAGCGGATTTTCTAATTTAATATTAGCGAAAGTTTTTAGAATTTAGCGGAATTTCAAAGCGGGTGAACGATTAATCATAATTACACAAATGAAAAGCGTGAACGATCTCGTAAGCACCCGAGTCAACACTGAGATCGCATATTATGCGATCTTGTATAAAGACGATATTGACAGATGTTCTTTTTGTGTTTTCACGCGAAGGAAATTCGAAAATGAGTGTAAACAATAACTCTTGATAATAGTTAGTAGCGAACACCTTGTCAGTATGTACATATTCTTATTTTCGAAAAAAAATTGCATCTCAAGCAATTCAATAAAAACAATATGGTTGATCACCTTCCACGACCCAAAGCAACTAAACTGCTCCACATAAGTTAGGGATATTGACTTAAATTGCAAAAAAATATAATTAAAATAAGATTTTTGTGATGAAAATTCATATTAATATGATTGCAAGTTGCAAATTAATTTTAGCTTGTAGGTCTGCAGCGTATACAGGGTGGTTAAGAAAAATCGAGTAAAATAACGAAATTTTATTCCCAGAGAATTCAAGAATTATCAATACAATGTATGGCCTCCACGGGCATCAATAACAGCTTGACATCTTCTTTGCATACTACACACGAGATTATTGTTTCTTGAGGAATTTGGTTCCATAAACGCGGCAGAAGCTCTCTCAGATCATTTAAGGATTCTGGGGTAGGTTGATGATTATCTAATCTTCTTTGGAGCATATCCCATGCATGTTCTATGCAGTTCAAGTCTGGTGAGTGCGGAGGTATTGGTAAATGTGGAATACCAAGCTCCTCGCGCGCATTCTCAACTATAGCTACACGGTGTGGTCTAGCGTTATCGTCTAGAAATTGAAAAGTTTCACCAATAGCAGCGTGAAAATTTGGCACAACAATGTCAATGACATGCTCCCTATAGTGTACGGCGGTCATATTCCCAGGACAAATGTGTAGATCTGTGCGCCCGTTGAAACATATCCCGGCCCATACCATAACACTACCCCCTCGGAATGGATGGACTTCTTGGACATAGCGACGATTACGGGGTATGCGTGGGATTGTCCATACCCTTATTCTTCGTCCATATCTGGACTCATCAGTGAAAAGGACACTACGCCATTGATCGTTCCAATTGATATGTTGCCTTGCCCATTCCAGTCTTAGAAGCTTATGGTCACGTGTTAATGGAACTCCTCTAAATGGATCTAGAACCTAGATTCACCTCTCTCAAACGTAGTCTGATGGTTTCGATGGAAACTTGGACCCCATCTACATTTTGAAGAGTATTCCGTAGCATTCTACACGTAGATAGATGTAGGGTTCCTTCTCGCCGAAACGGTGATGAAATGATCCTGAGCAGGTGTTGTTTTTCGTCGCCCACCAAGCCTTGGTCTTTCCAACACGGAACCTGTCTCCCTGAACCTATTTCAAAGTCGAGATATCACACTTTGGCTGACTTGGAGCCTTTCCGCTACAATAACCTGACTTAGGCCAGCCTGTAGCATTCCGATAGCCCTATTAGCCTCAGCGTTTGTTAATTTACGTCTTGGCATTTTCAGAAAACTCGTTTCAAATCGAAGCCGTTGATTAACTGACTTCATTTCAAAATAAGAACATTCATGAAGCATATGCAAAGAACCAAACTTCAGAAAAAAGGCGACCAGATTGACGAAATGTCTCATACTGATTTTCATTGGATCGATTCAAGTTGTTATTGAGTTTTAAATGATTATGCAGCGATTTTCTCGAGGATGACATACTTTTAAAAACGATTGAATACGATATCCCTTACTCTTGTGGAGCAGTATATTTGATTATTTGATTTTATTATTGGAATTTGAAGTCGTTTATTTCTTTTTTTGGAAAATTCATTAATCAAGGATAGATATTATGTATCTACTATAACGATTTTCCTATTGTGACCAACTATAATTGGGGTTCCTCCAATCCTCGTAAATATGAGAGAAGTTAAAGGTTTGGTGAAAAAAAAGAGGGAATAAAACAGATAATAATTTATTATATTAAAAATAATTCATCTTTCACTTAAGGTTATACAATCACAAGTTTTTCATCAGAAATTAAAAATACATTTCAGATCTCTCATTCAATTAATTAATTCTATACATCACTCATCCAATGAATAAATTCTTTACATCACTCGAATGAACAAATTCTTCAATATTGTTTGTTCTATTATTATCATTATGTACATGTGTCATTTCTTTAACTACAAACAGATCACATTTTTAGTGTTTCCCGCTTTTCATCATGTCATTATTTCGCTGAAAATAAGGAAAATATTAGATCAAAAACTATTGTAATTCGAAACTCTATAGACGTTTTCTACTCATTTATCAAGTATCTATCTATATCTTAATTATAATTATGTATTTACCGTGGTCGAGAAATATTATTTCTCATTAAATTAATGGAGTTTAGCTAATATTATGGTATAAAGGGTTTGAAATGATAATTTTTTGATTTAGTTGGACGAATTTTTTTATTGAAGATAAAATTTTACCTACCTTGTGAGCTCTCTTCCTGTGATTAGACCTGTCCTTGACCTTGATCTTACAAGTTGCGCCCTTCTTTCAGCTAGAAATAAAACAAAAATAATGAGTAAAATTTCAACAAATAATACTATTGCTGACCACTGATAAGCAACATTTATTTCGAACACATTTTCATTTGAGCTGATTATATTAGAAAACGGTACGAAGTTTACCAAAGCCATCAGAACTAAGCCTTACAAAACGGTTAAACAGCAATTTGAGTAGTTATTGTCTTCCAATGCGATTCATTTCAAATGTATGGCGTTGTTATCGATGCATTCATTACCGAATTTGCATAATGACAATCATGCTCCATTCAATATGATATGATGAGCTTGTGCGAGTTAGGAGAATCAAATGTGTTCTGTGTAGGCTTTGTTACTGTGTCCTTACGCCACCTTAGGCAGAGCACTGTTAATTCTTGATCCAACAGAGAGAGGTGACCACTACAGTCTGACAAAAAAATTTCTTTCCTAGCCCCGAGATTTAAGTAGGAACCTCTGGGTCCTAGAACAACACTAACCACTGAACTGGGGGAACTATAATCCATTCAGTTTTATAAATTATCCCTGTTGGCCAAGATTTACGTTTTACATAAGTGTATTTACTTAAAACTGACGCAGGTTGGTACTCGTGAAATGTCTAATAATTCTCAGAGACGTTTCCAATGCTAATTTCTATTTACTCTATTTTAACTTAGTAAATGGAGTTAGTTCTTTGAAGGTTCAACTGTGACGCAGGTTTCGTAGTACTACTACATTTTCATACTGGACTACTGGAGTATTATAAGTTCTGTCAAGAGTTTAAATGTCTTATTTCTTGAGAATTTTAAAAAGTGGGAATTCCATAGGTCGGTCTGTTCGTTTAGAAGTTTTTCTGTTGGGTTATTCGAGTACTTTTATCCTTTTTTCGAATGAACTATTCCAAAGTAACGGACTATTCTGTTCATTATTTTTCAGTTAAATTTCAACACTCGATTCTGGATTTCCGTACAAAAAAATAGCATAACTGAATCTTCCAACCATGATATACGTGAAACACCTCCATCAGTAACACAGAAAAAGTTTCTTCAACATTCACCAGGTCTTTGGATTTATTGAATTCACATAATATTTTCTCAGATTTATTATTTTCACCAAGTAAATGAACATTTTGATAAAAACGCAATTACTACGACCCCTATGAAGAAAGGACAACGCTGCGTATTTATCTGACAGGAATATGACTATAACCAACATTTTCAAAATATACACGGTGAAATGTGTTAGAATGTAGGGCCAACCGGGGTACTTTTTAAAAGTGAATGTCGAGAATTATTCTATTTTCGAATAAAATTTGTTTCATCCTGATTATATGGTATAATATTTGAAAGAAACTCTAGAACTTTCTTTCAGGATATTTGATGATCTAGTTGAAAGAAGTATATAGAAATCAAATATTAAACTGCTTATTGAATAACTGAAATTTCAACATAATCTCGTTCTCTGTGAACGTCCAGCTTGTTCTATACTATACTAAACTGGTCATAGCCTATGCATTACATAAGAAGATATCATAACTTCATACTTCAGTATTCGTGTCCTATTCTTCAAATATGTAGTAAAGGTAGAGGCTTGTCTTTTATGTTTTTACTTTTTATATTATATTGGTTGATTTTACTGTAAATGATTATATGGCACTCCTTGTCGACTTGAATGTATGTTACGCCCCAATTTTATCCTATTTTAGCCTTGAACAAGACCAGAAATAAAGGTCGAAACGTCGGCATCTCATAAAAGATTTTGATTTCCCCAGTTCTCTTAACCACTACTTTCTATAGTCTATATATATAAAAGAAAGATGTTGGTTACACCATTTATAACTCGAGATCGGATGGACTGTTTGTTATGAAACTTCATATATGGATTCGTCTACGGTCTGGTTATTATAAAATACAATAAAACTCTGAAAAAATCGATGAAAATTTTACTTATACAGGAAATGCTTTTCCTTCTTTCGAGTAAGGCCACTAGGTGTCGCTACAGTTAGACAGCGATGTAAACATATAGTGTGTAATTTGGGTTGCCTCCAACTCTGCGCTGTTAACCAAAGCCGAAATGACTTAGCGTTAGATTACAGATCTGTAGAATGATGAGATTTCATTGAGATATGTCTGATATGAGAGTAGTTTCGTTCTTACCACTTCAGGTGGCGCTATTCAGACATTATGACTGATTATTATTAGTTATTTTCACATCTTCATTCATTCAAAATAACGTAATCGTGAAGGTATTGACATCAATTACTGTATAATTTGCATAGAACTCTATCACAGTGAATTTTTATCGAAATTTCAAGTAAATCGCATTTTGTCGATCAGTTTCAATCGTGAGTTGTCCATTATTCTCATCTTTTCTCATGATTTTTGAAATGTTTTTGAATTTCTGTTTGGGTAATAAATATATTTGCGGAAATAACTGAATCCAAAATAGCCATTATTAGTAATTGACATTATTATATTTGTTTATTTCTGTTCTGTGTGACAGCTCATATCCATGGAAACATGGAAATCTCGCCCAAGGGCGGATATAGCTTTTTTTCATGGGGGTGGAGGGTAATAACGATTGAAAATCAGGTACACAATGTATGAAATATTTTATGTGCACCACATTGTGTAACTTTTTCTAAGGACTTCGATACTCATCATGGGGGGTGATCTGAGTTTCATCTAGCATCAACTCGATTTGACAATTCAAAAATCAGAGAACCGAGCCGTTGATCTCCGATCACCGGTGATTACGATTTGTGAAATACATCGTAAGTATCATTTAGGCGTAACAAAGTTCGCCGGGCCAGCTAGTAATATTATAAAGAGGAAAGATTTGTATTTTTGTGTGTTTGATACGACCTGACTCAAAAACTACTGGACTGATTTCAGAAATTCTTTCACCCTTAGAAAGCTACATTATCCCTGAGTGACATAGGCTATGTTTTTTACCCAAAAAAATCAAGGATACCTACTATAACTTCAATAATTACAAAAAAATCAGCCATAATCAGCTGTTTTCACGTGCGCTGCAAAAACCGTGAGACTTACGTGGCTACAATGTGTGACAGAAATGTACCTCTTTAATAGTTCTACAAAAAAAAAGTCCGCGATAGCATATTCACTGCGCAAAAAAATTAACGCACATTCTGAAAATCTCAATTTTAATGAAAGTTAACTCTACATTGACTTTATAACTTATTTTTTATGTTCTCTCGGGAAGGTTTTGAACGAAACAAGACACAGTAAATGGAAGAAAAATTCAGGATTTCACCGAATCTTATGTGAAAGAAGAGAAATGAACAATTTTCAAAATACTGAAATGCTGATAAGTGATTTAATACTTGGTATTTCCACCCCTTGCGTTAATTACAGCTCGGCAACGACGGTTCATACTCAAAATGAGTGATCTTAAAATGTTCTGATCTAATCCTTCCTAGATTTCTCCGAGTTGGATTCCTAAGTCATTAAGAGTAGCTGGATGATTTTCTGAACTTCTCAGCCTTCTATTGAGGTTGTCCCAAACCTGCTCATTCGGATTGAGATCTGGACTTGCTGGCCATTCCATTCGAGAGACTTCAACCTCTTCAAGGTACTCCTGAACGATGCGCGCAAGATGGGGTCTGGCATTATCGTCCATAAAAATGAAATTTTCACCAATGTATGGGGCAAATGGCACTACATGCTCTTCAAGAATGGACACACTTGTATGGGAAACTCCAAACCTTTCTGCAATTCTTGTGTGTGTATGTCCACCCTTCTTCTTGCAAAACTACCGCTTGGGCACATTCCTCTTGGGTCAAATTGCGTGTTTCGCGTTGCATAGCGATCGAGTGTAGAAAATCAAACGAAAGAAAAACTATTGATCACTAGAATTGATCGAGAACAACTGATTTTAGAATGGAGCCAAAACATTCAAAATCTGATAATATCATCTTTTTTTATTCCTGCTGGGAGAAAACATCCGTATTGAATAAAAACGTTGAAAGTGAACATATGCATGCATAATTCTGATAAAAATAATTATCATTGAGAACACCTTCAGTTGTAGAATAAATTTGAGATTTCCATAATGTGCGTTAATTTTTTTGCGCAGTGTATCTATCTCTCAAGATTAACTTGCTATTGACTGTTTATTGTAATCAGATGTTTTCCAAAATTATACACTATTTGGGAGTGTGTTTTTTTGAATAGGGTATTGATCCTCATCCAACTTAATACGTTAGTTATCCCCAGTATTTAATTTAGAACAACATTGCCCTTCACATCATACAATTACTACGAGAACATCAAAAGATATGGCAAGTTGAAGTGTTGAAGATGAAACCGCCGCGTGAAACAAATTTCTACCCGGGCGAAGCTGGGACGGCCTGTTGTACTACATAACTTCAGACTTTAATACTCAGAATAATTGTAAGGCAAAAGGTCCTGAAGTTATATTATGTACTTATATTACGCATTCTATATCTCATAGATGATTTGTGGAAAAAATTAATCATGCAACAATGATGACGAACAATAAAACTCACCACCACAGATTCCAATAGGTAACCTTACAAAAAATCATATTATTCAATAACTAATTAGAAATTTACATGGCATATTTTTGCAAGAATTATTAAAACTATAGAAAGACTAGTTTTTCTCGACCTATAATCTGCCACCGAAATAACTAAGCAACAACCTAACTTTATGTAAAATATCGTCATCACAATAAATGTTGTGATTAATTTTATTTGAGACAAAAATAGTCACTGAAAGCACTGACGTGAAGTTAGGTGCCCCTTCATCATCCTTGTAAGAAGATCTACCACTAAAAATTTTGACAAATAACATTGACAGCAGCTGTCAATACTGGCAATTTTCTTTTAGATAATAAGCTAGAATTTTATACGATTCTGTGACCGCGATCTTGAACAAATTTCACATGTATACTCCATTCACAATTATAAAATCACAACTCTGGCCATGGTTTCGTTTTCAGGAATTGGTGCAGCTGATTAAAATGTCATTGCGCGCACAGAAAATATGGTTAATGACAAACGACGTTGCCAGTCGGTTTGTTTACATCAGAGTAAAAGCAAAGAGTGTCTACTCTTTGGTAAAAGTGTCAAAGATATCACAAATTGATCGACAAAATGCCGAAAGTTCTCGATATAAACCAAAGGCGAAGTATCAGGAAGTGCTATTTTGCATTGAAATCTGCATATGCAGAAAATAGTAACCCTGATACTTCGAAAATGTCGATTTATAAGACAGTTTCCAACATATTCGATGTAAGTAAATAAATTCATATTATTTTTCTTCTCATGCAAATAACTAGAAAGGGAATCCTTTCTATCAATTCATATAAACGTTAATTATTTTCGTCCATCACATCTTTTCCAATTCATTCACATTCTGAGAAATATGCTAAGAATGTAGAAAGGGCATCATAGTGTTGACTTGGAACATAAAAATATTTTGACGTCATAAGTTCGATACAGAGTGGAATGTGTCAAATTTCCAAGGCCAGAGTTGTGATTTTATAATTGTGAATGGAGTATAGCTTGAAATCGTCATTTTCCATATGAATGTGATCTCATCTCAATGGAATCCGTTATTTTGAATTTATCAGGAAAACAACCTAATCTGAAAATTTCAAGTTATTTTGGGCGGATTCAGTACTTTGAATGGGTGACCGCTCTGGTTACGAATTGAAGTAGAGCACGAAATTTCCCACAAATTGCTTTTATAAAAAAAATTAAACAGATTTCGATCGAGAAAATTTTTTTTTTAATTTGAACGTATGAATTTTCAAGAGTTCGGAAGTTAAAAAAGACCTACCTCCAGCTGGCCTGTGTGCTCTTCTCCGCTTTTGTTCCCTGCCACCAAATGCACTTCCTGTTTGTAGAGCCTCAAGTAAGCTGAAAATAAGAGAAAAAAATCGATCAATACCAATTTCAATAATGCTTCAGACTTTCTGATTCTCAGATGCCCAGTATAATCAAATTTCTCACCTATCCATGACGCTCTCCTGCGTTTCCGTTGGATTCATATCAATCAGAGCCTTATTCCTAGCTTCCCTCTCTTTCTTTTCCCGATCAGCCTTATCTTTGGCTAACCTAGCCCTTTCTCGCTTTTCTTCCAATTCGCGTTCTTTTTCGTTTTCCTTCCTTGCTTCCTGGAAATTACATTAAAAAAACACTATAAGGTAGTGAATAAAAATAAGGAGAAAATTGAACAAATAATGTATAACCAGGAAAAGGTAAATTAACAACTCCAGAAACAATTTTCAACTCACAACAAAGTTATCTTTGAATGTCTTCAGATCGGTGAAGAACTCCTCTAGAGCGTACTTCTTTCTTCTTCTTTCTTGCTTCTCTGCACCAACTTCACCGCTAGAACTCCCCCAAAGCGGAGAATGCTAGAGCGTACTTCTGACTGTCAAACACAACCTGGATCTGTCAGAGTATTTCGTGTTTGACAGCGTACTTCTGACTGTCAAACACAAAATACTCTGACAGATCCAGGTACAGGTGCTCCACCTTCTTGAACATGTTTTGCATGACGTCGCACTGTTCCCTGGCCACTTTGGCGAAGGCCTCCATCACCTCCAAGAATTTGTCGTCGTCGCTTTGGGGTATCCTGTTGTTGTTCACGTCTGTCTGAAGATTCCTTATGCTGCTGTCCATTTGTTTGAGCGTTTTCTGGATTGTCTCCATCGAGACGCGACTGGCCCTGGAATCGGTAGATATTGGAGAATATTTCTCGAAAAGGTTTTGATGAATGTCTGCGTTAAGGGGAAGTATCACCTTTTGAATCGTGGTAAATCTCCATTCAAAAAGTGCTCTCTTTATTTCACGAGTAACTAACCTAATTTACGACGTAGAGACTTGATTTTTTTTTTATTGAAGTTGAAGAACGTCCCTAGGGCAAATAGTTTTCTGTTTTTCGATTTAATTAGTTTTTCAATTAAAAAAAAACAGGGTAATCGTTAGATCTCTGCAATATTTGGGTTATTGAATATGTTTTTCGTTTTTCATGAGTACAAGCTATATTTTTGAACTAATCATCATTGTAGTTTATAGAAGATTAAATTGCCGAGGGCAAATAGTTGCGATTTTTTTCAAAAAATGATGAATAACCGTCGAAAAAAATCATCAAGTGTAGTTTCCAAAACGCTGAAGTTCAACCTGTTTTTTTTTATTGAAAAACTGAATAAATAGGAAAAAATAAAACTATTTGCCCTCGGGACGTTCTTCAACTTCAATTTAAACAAAAATCAAGTCTGTACATAGTAAATTAGAGTAGTTACTCGTGAAATAAAGAGACCACTTTTTGAATGGAGATTTACCACGATTCAAAAGGTGATACTTCCCCTTAACTCAGTTCATCAAATCGATTATGATGTTTTGCCCGAACTAGAAAAGTAACTTAAATACGTACATATATTTTAACTCTAGTTTCTTGAGGCCAGAAGAAATCTATTTTAAGTTTTCGGTTTTTCCGAATTCGGCTCTGTTAAAGAGATATAGCCATTTGAAAACAAATTTGGCCAAACACGATTCTCTGATATGAATGCAAAGACCTCAAAGTTCATATTTTTCGAATGAAATTGAGTTAAAACATTTAGGGAATACACAACTAACTCATTGGAATAAAAATGTGAAAAACACGATATTTCTTAACAAAACACTTTAGTGTTGTAATAAATCTGCGATTATAATGCATTATTTCTCCCACCAAGCTAAGTTCCTTCTTCGATTTTCCTCGATATCCCAAAAAGATCTTATAAGGAAAGGTTTTTCATTCAATTTATGATTAATCAAGATATATCAACCTATTTTGTATTCAAGACGATAATCTCCCATAAATATTTCACCGAGCTTTTGATAAAGACGTTTCCAGCTTGTTGATTTTTCGTATTACATAATATAAATGTCTATGAATATTACCCAGAAGGAGCTGATTAAATGTCAATTTTTTTCTGATAAAACATAGTATGACAAGGAGTGAATTATTAAATTTGGAGAAAAAATCGTGTTTTTTTCATGTTAACGTTTTTTGTTACTGGAATATGGTAGTTGTTTTTTGCTAATTTTTTAAATTCCACAACAAACCAGTATAGGAAGAGCTAGTGACCAATTTTCATATGTCATTTCATAACTCACCAAACTTTACTTGTTTAATATTCATTATCTGCTCGAAAATAAAAACCATTTCTGCCAGCCCATAATGGCCGGGGTAGACTACCATAAGCACTCAAAGAGGCCAGAAAATTAGGTTCAACTATGTCATAGTATCACACACATAACTTTCAGGAATTGTTATTGATAATATATAGAATCTATAAAAAATAATGACAGAACTTTTTCGTTCCTCCTAAGTGTTGGCAGAACTCTTTGAAAGTTCATTAAGAACAGCTGTACTTAGGTATGTCATTTCAGTACGCTTGAAATTTACAGGAAATAAAGAAAATGTGTCTAGAAAGCGTATTATAATCATGACAGAAATTTTTTACATCACGAACCATCTGCCAGAACGAGAAATGTTGCCGCGCAAATACGAGCGAAATGAGCTTATTCATATTTGTAAGTCAGACGTCAGACCTAGAGCGCATATTGGGCATGTATTATTGTCAATTAAAGGAATAAATTAAAGGGATTAAAGGTGTTTATTTTTAACATTACAACAATTGATTTAGTGATAAACTATTCAAAAAAATATGCTCTTCCTACGCATCCTCAAAATTTGTTTCCTCGAGAATTTTTCGAATGGATTGAGGTCTTGAGTATACCTTTGTGACTTAGGATACATTCAAAAAAGTGTAAGATCTCAGTCACATTAAGGGGTATAAAATCATCAGGGCATTTAAAACCCCAAAAGTTGGGTAGACTAAGAGTAGTAAAAGAGAGTATAAGACTTTCACAGTGAGCTTTAGTATTACGAGTACATAGCGAATACCCTTATCATCGGATCAGGTAAATGAAACTGAAAACAAATTCTATAATTTCATAAAAGAATTTTAGCTTCCTATCAACTTTTGATGAGTCTCGTAAATGCCTAATATGCGCTCTAGGTCTGACTTGCAAATATGAATAAGCTCATTTCGCTCGTATTTGCGCGGCAACATTTCTCGTTCTGGCAGATGGTTCGTGATGTAAAACATTTCTGTCCTGATTATAATACGCTTTCTAGACACATTTTCTTGATTTCCTGTAAATTTCAAGCGTACTGAAATGACATACCTAAGTACAGCTGTTCTTAATGAATTTTCAAAGAGTTCTGCCAACACTTAGGAGGGACGAAAAAGTTCTGTCATTATTTTTTATAGATTCAATATGTTATCAATAACAATTCCTGAAAGTTTTGTGTATGATACTATGACATAGTTGAACCTAATTTTCTGGCCTCTTTGAGCGCTTATGGTAATCTTCTCCGGCCATTATGGGCTGGCAGAAGTGGTTCTTATTCTCGAGCAGATATTGAATATTAAACAAGTAAATTTTGGTGAGTTATGAAATGACATATGAAAATTGGTCACTGGCTCTTGGTCTACAGCTATTTGAGCAGATCCAGGGTCGATATTTAGTTGTTGTTGATTTATGCCTATCGCCAGCTAAGTGAATTTGAAAGAGGTCGAATTATTGGTCTACAGAAGGCGGGGTTGTCATTTCGATAAATCGCTAACCGTACGAACAGAAATTCAACAACTGTTATAAGATGTTGTCAACCGTGGTTTGATAATGCCCAAAATCGAAGAAGAGTACGCTCCGGAAGGGGCAGAAATGAAGTTCAAGATCGACGTCCAAGACTTATGCCATTAGAGACCGATTTGCGACTACTCGATCTTTGGCTGATAAATGGTTATGCGAACAAGGCCATCTTGTAACTGTCCGAAAGGTTTACCACCGGATAAGGTCTTTTGGACTGGAGCATTATCGACCCCATCTTGTGTTACCTCTGACGGTTGAGCATCGCCGGCAACGATTACAATGGTGTAGAGAACGTCAACATTGGAATGTGGAATGGCATCAGGTCGTCTTTTCTGATGAATTTCGATTCTCCTTGTGCTCACATGATGGCCGAAGAAGGGTGAGACGACGTCAGGGAGAAAGACGTGAGCCTCAGTTTGACGTTGGGCGTCAAGTAAACAGGACAGTAGGCGTTATGGTATGGGTGCTATTGCACTTGCAAGTAGGTCACCTTTAGTCTTTATTCGAGGTAACATGACAGCGTTGCGTTACCTTCAAGAAATAGTGGAGCCATATGTTCTCCCTTACCTAAACCGGCTCAAGAATTCAATATTTCAGCAAGATAATGCTCGACCTCATGTTGCCAGAGTTAGTTTGAACTTTTTTGAAGCGACCCATGTGAATCTTTTGCCATGGCCGCCCATATCCCCGATCTTTCGCCCATAGAGCATGTCTGGGACGTCATGGGTAAATGGAATTTTCCCCAGTCCCCACGGACTTTGGCGGATTTGAGATATGAAGTACAGGTAGCTTGGGATAGTACCTAGCCCCCAATAAGAAATATACCATCAATGCCAAGACCAAGACGTGTAGAGGAGTGTACATACACTGCGCAAAAAAATTAACGCACATTCTGAAAATCTCAATTTTAATGAAAGTTAACTCTACATTGACTTTCTAACTTATTTTTTATGTTATCTCGGGAAGGTTTTGAACGAAACAAGACACATTGAATGGAAGAAAATTCAGGATTTCACCGAATCTTATGTGAAAGAAGAGAAATGAACAATTTTCAAAATACCGAAATGCTGATAAGTGATTTAATACTTGGTATTTCCACCCCTTGCGTTATTTACAGCTCGGCAACGACGGTTCATACTCAAAATGAGTAATCTTAAAATGTTCTGATCTAATCCTTCCCAGATTTCTCCGAGTTGGATTCCTAAGTCATTAAGAGTAGCTGGATGATTTTCTAAACTTCTCAGCCTTCTATTGAGGTTGTCCCGAACCTGCTCAATCGGATTGAGATCTGGACTTCTTGCTGGCCATTCCATTCGAGAGACTTCAACCTCTTCAAGGTACTCCTGAACGATGCGCACACGATGGGGTCTGGCATTATCGTCCATAGAAATGAAATTTTCACCAATGTATGGGGCAAATGGCACTACATGCTCTTCAAGAATGTTCCTTATATACTTATCAGCATTCATAGCTCCATTATCAACGACCACTAGGTCTGTGCGAGCAGTCAAAGATATTCCACCCCATACCATAATCGATCCTCCCCCGAAACCAGTAGCATTCAGGAAATTGCACTGAGCATATCTTTCATGTGGACGTCTGTATACAAGGGAACGTCGATCACAATGGTAGAGGCAGAATCTAGACTCATCTGTGAAGAGAACTCTTTCCCAATCGGCCTCTTCCCAATGGATATGCTCTCTCGCAAAATCCAAACGCGCCCTCCGATGGGCTGGGGTGAGAGCTGGGCCTCTTGCCGCGACACGAGGCCTTAGATCATATTCTCGATTTCTTATTGTCTGAGTGCTAATTTGCACCTCATGAGTTTGCTCAAGCTGATTTTGAAGGAGGCAAGCGGTTGCAAACCGTTGTCTCAACGAAGAAACTCTCAAGTAACGTTCTTGAATGGCAGTTGTTACCCGTGGTCTACCCCTTCCTGGTCTTTGGACATTCATACCTGTCTCCCTGAATCGCTGCAACATTCTGGACACACTTGTATGGGAAACTCCAAACCTTTCTGCAATTCTTGTGTATGTCCACCCTTCTTCTCGCAAAACTACCGCTTGGGCACATTCCTCTTGGGTCAAAGTGCGTGTTTCGCGTTGCATAGCGATCGAGTGCAGAAATCAAACGAAAGAAAAACTATTGATCACTAGAATTGATCGAGGACAACTGATTTTAGAATGGAGCCAATACATTCAAAATTTGATAATATCATCTTTTTTTATTCCTGCTGGGAGAAAACATCTGTATCGAATAAAAACGTTGAAAGTGGATAACATATGCATGCATAATTCTGATAAAAATAATTATCATTGAGAACACCTTCAGTTGTAGAATAAATTTGAGATTTCCATAATGTGCGTTAATTTTTTTGCGCAGTGTATATTGTAATCATTTTCTTCCCTGAGGACTGAACCCTTCATTACAAATCTACGGAATTTAAAGAAAGAAGGCAGTTAATCTCACCTCCAATATATGAAGCCCCTGTCACGAAGATCCGGATTGTCAGAATCCTGCGTTGCCAGACTGAGCACGTGCTGGACCAGTGCCTGCGTGTGGGCGGGCCGTTTCAGGAACAGCTTGACGACCGCCGTCAACAGTTGCAGTTGGACCTGCGCGTTCTCGTCCGCGAAACCTTCCAGGAAGCTGTCCAGCAGCTCGTCGGCGTTGTCGATCCCCTCCGCGTACTCCCCGATGATCCAGACCATGCTGGCCCGCGCCTCCGGCTCGTCCAGGGTGTCCAGGTTCTCGCACAGGGTGCTGATGATGCTTTCGTACTTGTTGGGGTACTTTCTGCAAGGAAACAAGGGTCCAAATTTATATGGAATCACCCACTATTTTACCATGTTTATATTTCCAGTATAAACAGAGAAAACAGTTTGTTCAGCATTCACCAGGTCTTTCGAATTACTGAAATAACATTATAAACTGCTCCACATGAGTTAGGGATATTGACTTAAATTGCAACAAAATAAAGTTAAAATAAGATTTTTGTGATGAAAATTCATATTAATATGATTTCAAGTTGCAAATTAATTTTAGCCTGTAGGTCTGCAGCGTACACAGGGTGGTTAAATAAAATCGAGTAAAATAACGAAATTTTATTCCCAGAGAATTCAAGCATTTTAAGATTATCAATACAATATATGACCTCCACGCGCATCAAAAACAGCTTGACATCTTCTTTGCATACTACACAAGAGGTCGTTGAACATTCCTTGGGGAATTTGGTTCCATAAACGGGGCAGAAGCTTTCTCAGATCATTTAAGAATTCTGGGGTGGGTTGATGATTATCTAATCTTCTTTGGAGCATATCCCATGCATGTTCTATGCAATTCAATTCTGGCGAGTGCGGAGGTATTGGTAAATGTGGAATACCAAGCTCCTCGCGCGTATTCTCAACTATGGCTGCACGGTGCGGTCTAGCGTTATTGTCTAGAAATTGAAAAGTTGCACCAATAGCAGCGTGAAAATTTGGCACAACATTGTCAATGACATGTTCCTAATAGGGTAAGACGGTAATATTCCAAGGACAAGTGTGTATATATGTGCGCCCGTTGAAACATATCACGGCCCATACCATAACACTACCCCCTCGGAATGGATGGACTTCTTGGATATAGCGACGATTACGGGGTATGCGTGGGATTGTCCATACCCTTATTCTTCGAGAATCTGAAAATCGTCCATATCTGGATTCATCAGTGAAAAGGACACTACGCCATTGATCGTTCCAGTTGATATGTTGCCTTGCCCATTCCAGTCTTTGACGCTTATGGTCACTTGTTAATGGAACTCCTCTTAATGGACGTCTAGAACCTAGATTCACCTCTCTCAAACGTCGTCGGATGGTTTCGATGGAAACTTGGACCCCATATGCATTTTGAAGAGTATTCCGTAGCATTCTTCGGGTCCGTGAAGTTAGCGAAAAGTTGGAAGCACTAATTCTGAAACTATGATCAATATTTAGTGCTTAATTAGTGCCTATTAGTGCTTCATCAATCTCTCATTCCACCATTATAGTTTTTGAGAAATTGACAATTGAAGTTTTTGGTGCTGACTTCACGCTCAGCACCAACATGTTCGAATTACTATGAAATTAATATGTCAATATTTAGTGCTTAATTAGTGCCTATTAGTGCTTCATCAAGTTCTTATGTCACCATTGTAGTTTTTGAGAAATTGACAATTGAAGTTTTTGGTGCTAACTTCACGCTCAGCACCAACATGTTCAAATTACTATGAAATTAATATGCCAATATTTAGTGCTTCATTAGTGCCTATTAGTGCTTCAGAAACGGCTGCGATATCATTTTTAGTTTTGAAGTAATTGAGTGTTGTTTTTAGCCAAGCGTGAAGTTAGCGAAAAAGTTGGAAGCACTAATTCTGAAACTATGTCAAATATTTAGTGCCTGGTTAGTGTGAATTAGTGCTTCATAAAGCTATCATTCCACCACTGTAGTTTTTGAGATAAACGCAATTATATCTTTTTATACTGCGTCGCCATCTATGGGCGGACTTGGGCGAGTCGTTCCGTCTCGTAGATTCGGCTCTATTACGTCTACGTCGTAATATTATCATTGCCTAAAGGGGCTCACGAACGCACGAGTTGGGTTGCCTAGCCAATTTCAATATCGAAGAAATAAATTAATTTGTGGAGGCAAAACCATTCTCTGCATTATATTCATGTATCGATTATATGAAGTGATGAAATCATTTACGAATACTTTTCGAGTTTTTGTGATGAATAAAAGAATAGAGTGAATGAAAGAATAAAGAGAAATGAATTGCTCGTGCCATAACAACAAGAGTAGGTACAGGTAGTAGGTATTGAAGTATAAGAATTCCAACAGAAAAATTTGAAGTGTGATAAAAAAATGGGTGTTCCTAAATTGGAGATACAAACAAAGAAGGGAGTTTCCTCAAGTTATATTGTGAAAAAAAGTCCAAAACACATGAGAACGCACACTTCACGGACCCGTTAAAGGTTGAATATTTTTCAAGTTTTTTTTCTTAGTATCTACACTTCACAAGATATTCAACTGAAATTTGGCATATATATTACAATTGAGAGTTTACACCATATGACATGTACTAAAGAAACCTCCCCTCTTCATTTGTACCTGCAATTTAGGAACAACCTGATTATGGAGATATGGTAGGTAGTTTAATTTATATTAATGATGAAGGGTTAGGTATATGAAAATTGAACTGTCTCAAAACGTACATAAAAAAATATATTTCGGGTTCTTTATACAAAAAATATATTATTATATGATAAAAACTTATTTAAATAGTGTACAATAGCAAATGTGGGTTTACTACAATGTCGTTTCTAACTAAATTGTAGTCCTTGGATAGGCCATCATATTCTTCCCACTGCCCATCATTTCTTCTGCAATAGGAATTTAATGGCCTATCGCCTATCCCAATTTCTATACAGTGGGCTTTGAAATTAGCAATTCTCTGTAATAGATAATTTTTGTCATTGATGAATAGATTTAATTGGATTTCATCAATACTTACTGATGCTCCGATATCACAGTCGATTAACAGAAAATCTGCGTACGTTCTTTTGATTTTTAAAAAATTGTGACAGCTTTTGGGCATTTAAAGATTGAAGGGGAATTGAAATCTATAGATTCATATAAATATTTGAATCCCCTTCTTTTCAGTTGATGAAGAATTACCGGGATGAAAAAATATTTTTTTATTTTCACGAAATTTGGACAATTATCGCAAGAATACTGATGTATCGAAGTGGGATCACTTTTCAATAAATGAGTCGCAATATAAGTAATGTTACAGTTAACATCAATTATATATAATATACTCCGTTCACCATCTCATTCACCTTGAAAATGTTATATTTTTCGAGCACCTCGCACCGAAGTTTGTAGGTACTTCGTTTGTTCCCATTTCTCGGAAAAAAATTAAGGAAATTCAATAAACTAGAATCTGAATTTTGAGTATTCAGAGCAAAATTGTCACTGTCACAATGTGCCGATGCAAAGTATCACCCTGTGGATTTGCCATCGAAATTGACATGTCATTTGGTGTAAACTCCCAATTGTAATATCTACGCCAAATTTCAGTTGAATATCTTGTAGATACTATGAAAAAAAAACTTGAAAAATATTCAAACTTTAACAACCCGTATCACGAAAACGAATCTTCCTTCTTCGTTTGTACCTACCCCCAATTTAGGAGCACGCGTTTTTTTTATAGCACTTCAAATTTTTCTGTTGGAGTTCTTATACTTTAATTGAGAAAAAAGCAATACCTACTACCTGTACTTACTCTTGTTGTTATGGCACGAGCAAAATTCATTTCACTTTATTCTTTTATTCACTCTATTCTTTTATTCATCACAAAGACTCGAAAAGTATTCGTAAATCATTTCATCACTTCATATAATCGATACATGAATATACTGCAGAGAATGGTTTTGCCTCCACAAATTAATTTCTTTCTTCGATATTGAAATTGGCTTGGCAACCCAACTCGTGCGTCCGTGAGCCCCTTTAGGCAATGATAATATTACGACGTACTAGAGCTGAATCTACAGGCTTGTTCGGACTAGGCCAGTAGATTAGTCGAGTAGCGAGTGATTTAGTTACTTGCCGTGTGCGAACGCCAACAATCGAGTCGAATGGATTAGTCAGTGGGCGAGTCGAGTCGATCCACATTCTATTTTCTCGGGCGAGTAGCTTCCCCCACCACGCGCCACTTGCCACTGGACCGCCAGTAGACAGTAGTCCGAACATTTCATGATAGTCGAGTGCATTAGTACTGACAAAACCGTAGTGTCACAGGCGAAAGGAAAAGATACCGTCCGTCGTTTTTCAAATATGTTTCGTGGGAGCAAAGATATCACATATAGATTTGTTCAAAAATATTTGGATCACGAATGTTTATGGAACATTAAGTCGAAAGACTACAAAAATAAAATGATGAGGAAATCCGCATTAGAGGAAATAGAATCAGAAATGCATTTACCCGCTTTAGGAGAAAAAGAAATAAAAACGAAAATTAAAAATATCAGGTTTGTATATTCTTCACGTCTATAAAGTTTTATTAACAGAAAATTTACACAATTTTCTGACATTCTCAAAGTATCGAGGTATTCTTTGGGATCTTCTAATGCCAATTCCTTCAGAAGACAATTCGTAGCTCCTAGTTCGTATCTATTAATCCATTTCCGCAGCCAAAGCTGCTTTTTACGTATCTCACATATTTCCTCATCCACCTCTTCTAAAATAGCCATTACGATGAGGTTAACCAGTTTGTTTACTTTATTGTGTTGCATGCTGTTCGTTCTTCGAAACATCACTCACTTCTCATTTCACTTGTGAACTCGACTTGGCCAAAGTGCGAACGATTTCCTGACAGTTGTGTGACAGTAGTGAGTAGATTAGCTACTCTCTACTCTCCACTCGACTAAAATACTGGCCTAGTCCGAACAAGCCTTACGAGACGGAACGACTCGCCCAAGTCCCATAGATGGCGACGCAGTATAAAAAGATATAATTGCGTTTATCTCAAAAACTAAAATGGTGGAATGAGAGCTTTATGAAGCACTAATTCACACTAACCAGGCACTAAATATTTGACATAGTTTCAGAATTAGTGCTTCCAACTTTTTCGCTAACTTCACGCTTGCCTAAAAACAACACTCAATTACTTGAAAACTAAAAATGATATCGCAGCCGTTTCTGAAGCACTAATAGGCACTAATGAAGCACTAAATATTGGCATATTAATTTCATAGTAATTTGAACATGTTGGTGCTGAGCGTGAAGTTAGCACCAAAAACTTCAATTGTCAATTTCTCAAAAACTACAATGGTGACATAAGAACTTGATGAAGCACTAATAGGCACTAATTAAGCACTAAATATTGACATATTAATTTCATAGTAATTCGAACATGTTGGTGCTGAGCGTGAAGTCAGCACCAAAAAGTTCAATTGTCAATTTCTCAAAAACTATAATGGTGGAATGAGAGTTTGATGAAGCACTAATAGGCACTAATTAAGCACTAAATATTGATAATAGTTTCAGAATTAGTGCTTCCAACTTTTCGCTAACTTCACGGACCCGCATTCTTCACGTAGATGTAGGGTTTCTTCTCGCCGAAACGGTGATGAAACGATCCTGAGCAGGTGTTGTTTTTCGTCGTCCACCAAGCCTTGGTCTTTCCAACACGGAACCTGTCTCCCTGAACCTATTCCAAAGTCGGGATATCACACTTTGGCTGACTTGGAGCCTTTCCGCTACAACAACCTGAGTTAGGCCACCCTGTAGCATTCCGATAGCTCTATTAGCCTCAGCGTTTGTTAATTTACGTCTTGGCATTTTCAGAAAACTTGTTTCAAATCGAAGCCGTTGATAAACTAACTTAATTTCAGAATAAGAACATTCATGAAGCATATGCAAAGAACCAAACTTCAGAAAAAAGGAGACCAGATTGACGAAATGTGTCATAACGATTTTTTTGGATCGATTCAAGTTGTTATTGAGTTTTAAATGATTTTACAGCGATTTTCTCGAAGATTACATACTTTTGAAAACGATTGAATACGATATCCCTAACTCTTGTGGAGCAGTATATTTCACGATGACAATACGGTATCTTCTCGTGAATTTGCTGTTCTTCCAGAAAAAAAATTGAGATTCTGAATAAGTCTACCACTATAAAATTGTCTGTTGGAAAGATCACTATCAATTGTTTCGTTAATCCAAGAATAAGAAATCTGGGATGTCCCACTGAATCTTGATGTCGTATGCATCAGGACAATGCCGGCGCCCTTCCGGCTGTTACGCCTATGGTGAAGCGTCATAGAACTACGTCATCGATCTATGCCTATCTGCCCCACCTTTACAACCGCAAATTGTCATCAAACATACTAACCTATAAATGAGGGTCAATAATTTGAAATTTTATTATTTATTTTATGGACTAGGCAGTTAACGATAACACTTAAGGAAGGAAATCAACATTGAGGAGTGAAATAGCTCATATTCTGAAGGTTTAGAAATTTAACTACATTCCAAAGTGAGTTGTGAGAGAAAACACAGTTTTTCAGTGGAGACACTTGTGTGTTTTCGTTTAGTTTATCCAGTTGAACAGTAATTGATAGAATTACTTCCAATTTTGTGCATGCTAGCATACTGACTATTCATTTGATTCTCGAGAAAATCAAATCATTTTTAAGGAAGACTATGTAACACCAAAATATTTTCTTAATATTCGAAAATGATTCAAACTATCAAGAAAATATAGAAAGAAAGGAAAACAAATTTTCCTAATTCGAAGATAACTGTCCAGAAATTCCCAAATTTTCAAGATAGAAATGATGAATCAACAAAGATAATTATGTGACTTAACTGTTGAGCATTGAATACTTTTTATCTTTCTCTATAATCCCCAACTGTTTTATCAAGAATTAGTGCACCGTTCTTCCATACATTCTTCCTTCCAGTCAATGCACTACTTTCGTACAGATAGGTTTTGCTATATGCCATAAGTTTCAGTGTAAATATTCAGTCATACCCATTCTCAATATGATATCGAATAGTGGACCAACACCAGTGTAAGCACATTCAATTTAGGGATGTATTTGATTGACTGACAAAAAAATTAATGCAGATCTGATTCATCTAAAATTTGACTATCATGTCAAATGAGTACCAATTTTCATTGCACATCAAACAAGCCATTCTTCGTGTTACTGGTTAAATGCAATTATGCCATTGAATCAATTGATCATTTATTGAAATATAATAATTGAATGAATTTGATGTCTATGAATTACCTTGTGAGGATTATCTCATCAATAAAATGAAGAAGAAAATTAAATCCCACATACGCAAGACATTCAGAACACAATTTCAATCATCATTCTTATATTCTTAGCAAGAATAAGATTCCCATATGACCCATATCTATAGTATTTTAAATCAATCTATCATACTAAATTGATTGAGTTTCATTTTATTCAAATCATTTTCTTCTTATATGGACAAATATGAGGATAAAAAGAAAAGCCTTTTCAAATTTCACTTTCCATGCTTTCAACTTTTGTTATAAATTGTATTCAATAATGCTTTGGAGTGCTTTTTGTGAAAAAAATTCTAATTCCATTGATTTATATACAATTTGAAGGTAACCTGAGAATCTAATTTGAAGGACTTGCAATATATGTCCAAAAATGTTCTTTGTGCATAAAATTTGAAGAGTAGTTTTTGTCATATTTGCAATTGATTTCAGAAAATATATTAATCAAGTAAAGCAATTATTCATT
Organism: Adalia decempunctata; assembly: GCA_951802165.1. Classification (NCBI taxonomy): domain Eukaryota; kingdom Metazoa; phylum Arthropoda; class Insecta; order Coleoptera; family Coccinellidae; genus Adalia; species Adalia decempunctata. The sequence continues at coordinate 19,562,825 of OX637703.1, forward strand.
AGACCAAAAGTCAAATCAATAACAATATGCATTCAACATTTGTGGTTATTTGGTTCATTCCATATAAACATGAAATAAAATTTACCCACAAATCAATGGAAAGATTGATAATGCACCTAATAAACAGGAATAAATAATCCTCATTCTTCCAAAAGGGTATTGAATTACATTCGACTGTAGATAATTTAACAATGTAATAACTTTATCACTGAAACCTTATCTGCTTGATTAGTTTCATTCAAAGTAGTAATTTCAACAGTAAATACAATTTATATACAAATTATTCAATCCGCGTTTGGAAATGTGATAATTGAACTATTGTCATGAAGGATGTTCCTACCAACTAAGAAGTGATCTACTCTTTATACAGGGTGTCCCAGGATAAGAACGAAATTTCTGAGAAATTCTTGAATATGTTTAGATGTGCATGAGAATGAGTCCAACTCAAAAGATATTCGGATAAATAATGATGAATGAAATTCCCTGAAAAAAATCTACTCAACAATTTACTGTATGATCTACAGTCAAGAGATAAATTATTACATGAACATGTATTCTCTTTAGTCTTGATTCATGATTAATAGAGCCTAGGCTTGAATCTTGACCAAGTGAAACGTTTTTTTAGAGAATACTGATATTTTTCCCTTCCAAGACAATTTTCAGTGTGTTTATTGATAAGTCGGATGTCCCAGGTTATCAAAGATGCTAGACGAGAAACTTCTCCAAGAACGACTGAACCAGTTCAAACCAGAACCTCTGATAGAGTACAAACACAATCCGAAGAAAGTTTACGAGATACCAGCTGTAGAAGGGCATGAAGATGTGATCGACTTAGCCAAAACAAATTATTTGGGCATGCTTGACAACGAGGAAATAAAAAAGGCAGCTGAAGACACTATCAGAAAGTACGGGGTTGGCACATGTGGGCCTAGAGCTTTCTACGGTAATGAAACAATGATTTTTCTCAATTGACTCAAATTAATACAATTCACACATGTGAAACTAACTAAAATTGATCATTTTTTAGGAACAACCGAAGTCCATCTGTCCCTAGAAGAGAAAATCGCTGAGTTCCTGGGTACCGAAGAATGCATAATCTACTCCTACGGCTTTGTGGCCATCTCCAGCTCTATAGCGGCCTATACAAAACGCAAGGATGTCGTATTCATCGACAAAGAGGCCAACGAGGCGATTCGCTACGGCCTCGCCAGTTCCAAAAGTAGAGTGGTTTGTTTTGACCACAACAACCCCGAAAGCTTCCTCGAAGAAGCTGAAAAGATCTCCATTGAGGAATCAAAAAAGGGTAGACCGTCCAGAAAGTTCCTCATCGTAGAAGGCATATCTTGGAAAACTGGTAAACTCTGTAACCTCCCTCGGTTGGTGGAAGTGGCCGAGAAGTACAAAATGAGGATCTTCTTAGAAGAAACCAACACTTTGGGAGTTTTCGGAGAACAAGGAAAAGGTCTCACTGAACACTTCAACGTAGACATCTCAAAGATCGACATGTCCTTCGGCACCATAGAAGGTGCACTGGGGTCCATTGGAGGCTACTGCGCCGGTTCCCACGCCGTCATAGAACACCAAAGACTCTCTGGTTCGGGCTACATATTTTCAGCCTCTCTACCCACTTATTTAGCCCAAATAGCTATCAACGCTGTTGAGTTGATAAAGGACAAACCGAAGAAACTTTCTAAGTTAGCGGAAGAAGTCCACCAATTTTTGACGAGGTGCCACTTTGAGGTTATAAGCCACCCTAAGTCGCCTTTCAAAGTGTTTACCTTGAAGGGGGAAAACAGGGTGGAGGTGGAGAAGGAAGTTCATAGGCTCTGTGAAGAGCAAGGGTTGTATCTGCTTCATGGCGAAAAGGGGTTGGTGGCTAATTTGAATGTGGATCTTGACGGTAAGATGGAGAAGGTGTACGAGATATTGGAGAAGGTCTCCAAACATGTTGCTTGATTTTCGAACCGTTAACTAGAAGCTTAATTGGTGTATAAATTTTATGCGAAGATAACTATATTTCAGTATTTAATCACTTTAGAGTGATAAGTGTATTATTGTAGTATTTAATCACTTCAAAGTGATGACATCATATATTTAGGTAAGTCATCATTTTAAAATCATTAATTTTAGTCAAAACGAAGTTTATTACAGTATTTTATGACTTTAAAATAGTACAAAGTTAGACGTAGCACTTCCATGTGAGAAGTACATATCTAATTTCTTCAAAGCATTCCCTGACGATTGGAGAATATTGAAAAGACCAATCACTTTGAAAACAAAAATAGTGTACTTGTCTCAAAATTTTCATGTTTTCAAAATGATGATAACGGAGGTTGAAACAAAATGCACATTTTTTAAATCATATAAACATTCCATTGATTCAAAATGTTTGCTTTGAAAAGATTTTGGAGCTTTTTTGGTTTCAAGTTCGAAATATATGCAGTATTTCATCATTTCTATCAATTATATGTTATGCCAATTTTTACCCTCAATTCCTCTCTAAGTTTTATTATTATTGATTATAATTAATAACCATAACTGATGATTTCATCACGAATTTCAACACCTGTTGATAATAAGTTTAGTATTTCATCACTCTTAAATTGTGATTTTTATGATTCCAAATATGTATTACACTGTATTTTTAAATTAGGTTAGGTTTAGTGAAGAATATCAAAGTGATAAATCAATTGAAAATCATTAAAGTGAGTAATTCTTTTATCCCTGTGTATTGTCATTTTTGAGCGTGTTGCACTCCTACCAATCTAAGGCTCTATAAAGATCTTTTTAGTGCCTTAGTTAAACATAGTGATATCTATATATATCTGTGATGATAACAGACGATAAGGTACGACACAATGATGACGAATGCGTGGTCGAATTCAATTCTGTTCGTCCGTAAGTACACGATAACTCTCGAACGGAAGAACCTACAAACTTAAATGTGCAGGGTAGTTCAAAATAGGCATAATATAGCAGTTTGAAATGTTGTTTTCCTAGTAATTTCAAAACTACTTATTCGATCAAGGTTGAATTTTGGATTTGGAAGAAGATATTTCTCTGTAAGAAGTACAGGGTCAAAAAGTTTTCATTATATTCGTGATAATGTACACAGTGGCCCATATAATCTCATTTTGATTATATACGCTGTTTTATGATTCTTGTTTAAATTAGACAATCCAACAACCTGTCAGAATTTTTGAGGTTAGTGCTGGTGGTCAAACAATGACAATTAAGCTCTGTTCATGTAGATATCACAAACGTTTATTTGCTTGAAAAAATGTTTTATGTACTAAAAGTGTGGTCATACGATAGAGTACATTTTTTTTGTTAGTACAAAGCATAAAAACTCACTGGTTCACTCATTAAATGAATAAAATTTCTCGTATTCACCGCTAACCAGCGAGCGTCAGAAACGTATTGAGATTAACAGTGGTTGAATTACGTAACCCAAATTAGGCAATCCAACGACCTGTCAAATATTTTTGGAGGTTAGGCTGGTTGTCAAAGAGTGGAATTTAGCTTTGTTCATGTAGACAACATTAAAATCGTTTATTCGCTTGAAAAATTGTTTTATGTGGAAAAAATTTTGATATTTCTAGTCAATCTTGTCAATCATGCCAGTGAAAATTATTTAAATTAAGTGCATTTTTAATAAAAAAATGCCATAAATGTGTGCCAAAGTTGGATGTGCAAGTCGTTCAAATTAAGAAGATTTTCTTAAATATTTTGGAATACCCAGTGTGTGTAACTCGGTGTATTATCCACATATAAGGTCGCCGAGTAGAAAAACTCATCCGATAGAAGCGCCACTGTGCATTTTATGGAATATCTCCATAGAACTTACATTATCACTATGAGTTCTATGAATATCTCTATCCTTATGAATGAAATGTACAATGGCGCTGAACTATGAAATTAGTGAATATGTGGATAAAGCAGGAACTTTTTCTTTCTGAGTTTACCCACAAAATTTCAGTTCTCAAAGTGAAACCATTTTCAAACTTGACATAAAAACACACTACATTGAAAGCCCACCTTAAGGGCTTGTTCGGACTAGGCCAGTAGATTAGTCGAGTAGCGAATGATTTTGTAATTTCCTGTGTGCGAACGCCAGCAATCGAGTCGAGTAGAGTCACAGGATGATGTACCTACTACCTTATACTGTTTAAGAGTCTTTGATACTGTGGTAGAGTAGTCAGTGCGCGAATCGACTCTCCACTCGACTAAAATACTGGCCTAGTCCGAACAAGCCTTAAGTGACTTACCAGGAAACGAAGGGAAAGGACCCCGCACTTTTTCTATGGCAAATGGCGTTCCGTCAATTTTTCTGAAATTTTGGTATAATGTAGTACTCGACCTACTGATAAAAAGTGTCCATGGCCCCAACTCAATCCTATGACTAGTTTTCGAGATACAGGGCGTTGAAGTTGAGAATTACCCCCTTTTACTACGCCCGTATCTCGGTACAGAATCGAATGAACTTCAATTTTTCTCTAGAAACATTTCATTACATCCCCAGGGAGCAACCATATAGAGGAATACGACCAAAAATCGTTAAGAATACAGGGTTATCCATAATTGAATGCATGCCCGATTTTGAAATTATAAAATATGTCGGTTTCAGAACGAGAACGTTCACAAAATGGACTACTACACTAGATATGTTATTGTTACATCGAAAAAGTCTGAAATACCTAGAATTTATACTGGGTGATCCATTATTATAGAAACTATTCTCACGGAAGGTTAAATGTACACCCTGTATTTATGGGTTGATTCAAGGTGTTTGTTCAATTTTTTTAGAACATATCATCATGGACTTCAAAAAATACAGGGTGATTCAGTCATGAAATGAATTTTGAACCTCACGAAAATACCCAAAAACCACCTTTTTTTTCATCACCCTCTATTTCAAGATTAACTCCGATGAGGTGGGAGTTTTTTTCACCATTGTACTTGATATAAAAACATCAATACGACTGAGAGTTTTCATCCACTTCCTATGACCAGATTTGTTTTTATGCTGGAATAAGAAGAGAATAACATAAATAAATTATTTTCATATAACATAAAAAAAAATCTGGTCATAGGAAGTGGATCAAAACTCTCAGTCGTATTGATGTTTTTATATCAAGTACAATGGTGAAATAAAACTCCCACCTCATCGGAGTTAATCTTGAAATAGAGGGTGATGAAAAAAAAGTGGTTTTTGGGTATTTTCGTGAGGTTCAAAATTAATTTCATGACTGAATCACCCTGTATTTTTTGAAGTCCATGATGATATGTTCTAAAAAAATTGAACAAACACCTTGAATCAACCCATAAATACAGGGTGTACATTTAACCTTCCGTGAGAATAGTTTCTATAATAATGGATCACCCAGTATAAATTCTAGGTATTTCAGACTTTTTCGATGTAACAATAACATATCTAGTGTAATAGTCCATTTTGTGAACGTTCTCGTTCTGAAACCGACATATTTTATAATTTCAAAATCGGGCATGCATTCAATTATGGATAACCCTGTATTCTTAATGATTTTTGGTCATATTCCTCTATATGGTTGCTCCCTGGGGATGTAATGAAATGTTTCTGGAGAAAAATTGAAGTTCATTCGATTCTGTTCCGAGATACGGGCGTAGTAAAAGGGGGTAATTCTCAACTTCAACGCCCTGTATCTCGAAAACTAGTCATAGGATTGAGTTGGGGCCATGGACACTTTTGATCAGTAGGTCCAGTACTAATTTATACCAAAATTTTAGAAAATTTGACGGAACGCCATTTGCCATAGAAAAAGTGCGGGGTCCTTTGGCCAGCAGTCATCAAGAATTGACAAAATCGAAGATAGAAAACTAAAGGAAATATTTCTTGAAATAAGAAGCATTCCTTCCATGTAAAATGTAAAACTAATGAATATTGAAATTTTACATCATATTAAAGTATAAAGAAGTAACAGGTGACAGTGCTATGACAAATTTTCTCCTACACTTCCTCTACAATCTCTGCAGGCTCCCAATATACTAAGTATAAAGTTGTAATCATATGATTGAGTGAAATTTTCTTCTTCTGAGTTGCTTCAACATATTTTTTGATATTATAAATCATAAAAACACACTTGTTCACTCAGAGAATACATAAAATAAAAAATTTCTCATATTTATCGCAAATCAGCGACCTGTCAGATACGTTTTGAGGTTGACAATGGTGGAATAAGCACGTGGTTTGGATTGCCTAATTGACCTCAAAAAACGTTTCTGATAGGTCGCTACGAGGAATTTTATTATTTTATGAGTGAGCCAGTGAGTTTCTATGCTTTGTGATATCAAAAATACATCCAGAAGCAACACTGACGAAGAAAATTTTACTCAATCATATGATCACAACTTTTAGTATTGGGAGCCCGCACAGATTGTAGAGAAAGTATTGGAGAAGGAATATTCATCAAGCACTGCAACTTGTAACTTGTTCATCCTTTCATATGATATAAATTTAAATATTCATCTGTTTTACATTTAAAGGCCTCTTGCAACGACAGAGAATTCTCGCGAGAATTTTCTGTCAAATTCACTGACCGAAAATTCTCGCGAGAATTCTCTGTCGTCTCTGTGTAATTCCACAGAGAATTCTACCGAAAGTAGTATGCAACGGCAGAGAATTTGACAGAAAATGCTCGCGAGAATTCTCTGTCGTTGCAAGAGGCCTTAACATGAAGTGAATACTGCTTATTTCAGTGTCTTCGAAGAAATATTCACTTTAGTTTCTTATCCTCGATTTTGTCAAGTCTTGATGACTGCTGACCAAATTTCCCTTCGTTTCCTAGTAAGTCACTAAATATGTGGATGATACACCAAGTAAAGGTGAATACAGACTATTCTGACGTGACGTGATTCCAAGTCCCGTCAGACGTGTATCAGTGCTTTCATTGGCCTAATATAAACGTGAACGTCAAAATGTGAGTGATATAAAAATTCAACACATCGTTCTGTGCGTTCACGTTCATATCAGGCCAATGGGAGCACTGAGGGTGCCTGACGTGACGTGGAATCACGTCACGTCAGAATAGACCTTTAGACACAGTGAGTATCCCAAAATATTCAAGTAAATCCTCCAACTGTGGCACACATTTACGGCAGTTCTTTAAATAATAATGCACTTTATTTAAACTATTTTCACTGGTCTTATATTCCTAAGAGTAAGATTGATTAGAAATATCGAAAAAATTTCCACATAAAACAGTTTTCCAAGGGAATAAAATAAACGGTTTTAATGTCTACATGGACAAAGCTTACTTCCCATTGTTTGACCACCAGCACTAACCTCAAAAAATATTAGACATATGTTGTCTAGATTTTTTTGACAGCTGTAAAAAAATCCTTGCTTCTTCAATGCAATTCCACCTACAAGGCTTATAAACAAGCGCTCAATAGCTCCTGACTTCACATAAGTGCTTTGGGTAACACATTTTTTGAATGGACTTTTTTAATTCAATCTATTCGAATCACATTATACTATAAAAATTGCAAGATGATTCCTGAAGCTCTGAAACTGTCCCAATATATAGTCAAGACTTATTAATTAAAATAAACTTTCTTGAATATTCGACTTTCATTCTAGCACCATCTCAATATAACAAAAAAATCGCACTCACCTGAATATATCCTTGATGACCACAATGGCTTCCTGCACCACGTAATTAACTTTGGTTTGAATCAAATCGAGCAGTGTCGAAACACACCTCTCCGCCGAAGGTTCAACCTTAATAGCACATCTACCGATAGCTCTGACTGCTTTCCTAACAAAGTCAACGTCGACTTCTGTCGCATATTCCTTCAGTTCACTCAGAACCTGGGCAATGTTTGCCTGGAAGGCCAAACGGATCATTATGTCCAGTTTTTCCAATTTCACATAAATGGGATAGTTGTATTTGACGAAGAACACCTTGAGAAGAAAAGAACGAATTAAATTTTTGTTTTAAGAAATTTCATAAAAATTTGAGTTACCTTCATCTCATGCTTCAGGATGTCAGGTTTCTTCTGCACAATGAGGTTGATGTTTCTGAGGGCCACATATTGAACCTCAGGTTCCGAAGAAAGAAGAGTTACTAAGGGAGGTGCTAACTTTTTACTCAAACTAGCACAAAATTCCGTATCTGCAGCCAAGATTTCCATCATTTTCATTAGAACCTACAATGAAATTTGTACATTAAAACATTTCCAATCGATCAATTGCATTGAGTACACATTACCTTAACCGCTGACAAAACTACAGCAGCATTCGCATGGGCCAACCTTGGAGTTATCCTCTCACAGATACTTTGAGCCTCACGATCGTCTTTTGGGTTGTAGTTTGAAAGGGAGTCTAAGATGAACACCTGGCCCCATTCTGTGCATTCATTCAAGGCTGTCAGCAGTTTGTTGATAGTTGAAGTGTTCAACTCTGAAAAAGGAAAAAGATAAGCTTAAGACTGATTTGCAATCAACTTTTAAAGCACCAGAATTATCCCAACCAACTTCAGGAAACTTGGAATTAGGCAACACAAATCACGTGATTATTCCACCACCATTAACCTCAAAACATTTTTGACATGTCGTTTGTTAGCGGTAAATATGAGGAATTTTATTATTTTATGCATTTTATGAGTGAACCAGTGAGTTTTCAAGCTTTGTAGTATAAAAAAAAAATATCCTGAAGGATTGACGAAAAAAATTTTACTCAATCATATGATTTCGACTTTTAGTACTCGGAGCTCGCAGAGATTGTAGAGAAAGTATTGAAAAAGGAATATTTATTGGAGCACTGCAACCTTTTATATGATATGAATTTTAAATATTCATCAGTTTTACATAAAACATGAACTGAATACTGCTTATTTCAGTACCCACAAAGAAATGTTCACTTTAGTTTCTCATCTTTGATTTTGTCAAGTCGTGATGACTGCTGAACAAATTTCCCTTCGTTTCCCGGTAAGTCACTCAATATGTGGAAAATACAGCAAGTTACATACAGTGGGTGTACCGAAATATTTAGGAAAAGCTCTCAATTTGAACGACTTGTATATCCCACATTGGCACATGCACAGCATTTTTTTAAATGAAAATAAACTCAATTTAAATAATTTTCACTACTTATATATTCCTGAATGAATTGATTGAAAATATCAAAAAATTTTCCCATGAAACTGTAGGGGTATAGAGTGCTAAGATATAAAGTTACCCTAGTAACAATTTGTCAGTAAAAAAATAATAAAAATTCGAACAAGCTTCAAAATATATTTTCTTCGTAAATTTAGATTTAGATTACTGATCTCCATCAGAAATAGTTAGTCTGACCAAGACAGCTATAATTGGTGACCCCGAATTAGTTTTCGTTGTAAATAAAAGAACATGTCAGACGATGTCAGTTCCGAGACCGAAGTACAGGAATTACTGGAATCCGGCAAGGAATATAGTGAAGGTAACTCCAAAAAGCAGAAAATGAAATACAAGAAAACCTGGAAAAGCTCTGCCTCTAGTTCAAAAGTAATAAAGACAATTTCGCAAAGACCGCTTCCACCATTTTGGGATGACAAACCTGAATTATGGTTTTACCAAATTGAAGCACAGTTCCGGAATGAAAAAATAAAAAATGAAAATTCTAAATTTGATAAATTGATTGGTGATCTAGATCGTAAATATATTGATAATATCATGGATATAATCAAAGATGATACCAATACTGATAAATATACTGCAGCAAAGAACCGTTTGTTAACGATATACGTGGAAAGTAGTGACAAACAAATAAGAAGATTGTTAACAGGAATAGAATTGGGTGATTCTCGCCCCAGTCAACTGTATCGAAAAATGACTAGCTTAGCAGGAACAGATATTTCACAGAAGGTTCTAAAAACCCTTTGGATGGAGAAATTACCTGAATCTATGAAAAGTGCTCTTGTTATTGTGGACGATGATAGGGACATTTCAAAATTACATAAGTTAGCGGATAAAATAGCAGAAATGAAACCTCATAGTGAATTATACGCTGCGAGAAAAGTTGAGGAAGACGCGACACCAAAATCATACGAAAATACTAAGGATGATCAGATGTCAGTTTTAACAAAACAAGTCGCTGCACTGACAAAACAAGTTGAAGCTCTCGCATTCTCCAGACAATCGCGCGATGAAAAAAGGAATACTGGTCGAAAATGCAGCAGATCTCGATCCAGAAATTTTAATCCAAATGGAAAATTTTGTTACCACCATTTTCGATATGGAAATAGATGCTATCCTGAAAAATGCCAGCCTCCATGTGCGTGGAATAGCAAGAATGTGAAATCGGGAAACGAGATTCCGCAGGCGAAGTAGCAGCAAATTCGTCTGCGCCTGTTGAGTCTGATTGCTGCACATCCAGACTTTTTGTGAGAGATCTTAATTCTGGTTTGAGTTTTCTTGTTGACAGTGGTGCTGATGTCTCAATAATCCCTGTTTTGAAGAATGCCGTTCAGCAGAAAAAATCAGATTTCAAATTATATGCAGCTAATGACACAGAAATTCCAACCTATGGTACTACAACTATGAGCATCAATTTAGGCCTACGAAGAAATTTTCAGTTCCAATTTATTATTGCTGAAACATCTAAGGGAATACTCGGTGCTGATTTCTTGAAACAATTCAACCTTTTGATTGACTTGAAGAACAAAAAATTAGTAGACGGTGACACTAACCTCTGTATAGTGTAGGGGTATAGAGTGCTAAGATATAAAGTTACCCTAGTAACAATTTGTCAGTAAAAAAATAATAAAAATTCGAACAAGCTTCAAAATATATTTTCTTCGTAAATTTAGATTTAGATTACTGATCTCCATCAGAAATAGTTAGTCTGACCAAGACAGCTATAAAACTATTTTTCAAGAAAATAAACGTTTTTAACATCTACATAAACAAAGTTCCCATTGTTTGACCACCAGCACTAACCTCAAAAATTTTTGACAGGTCTTTGGATTGCCTAATTTGAGCAAGAAACATGAAACAGTAATAAGACAATGTGATTATATGAGCCACTGTATATTTTATTGTGAATATTATGAAAACTTTTCGAACCTAAGCTTCTTACAGAGGAATGTTCAAAATGAGCTCATTAATAACTCACCAACAAGTGGTTGGCCAGTTGGACTGCTTTCATTTATTTCTGACAGAGCAGCTACAGCATTTGCTACCACCATTGGATTCGAATCGCTCAGCAATTCCTTCAGTTGTTCCAAAAAGCCCTGATCTTCAACTAAGCCTGAAATAATTCCAACTCATAACATTGCAGATGTTTAAAAAGGAAATTTTGTCAGTTTTTCATTATTAACAGTATTGTTCTTATCAAAAAATGTACCTGAAGAAATGTCATAGAGCTTAGCAACACAGACAGCAGCCGTCTTTCTCACATAAGGGTCCTCATCTTTGAGACACTTCCTCAGGGGTTCGCAGAGGTATTCTGTAATTTTATCAACTCGGATACAGCCCATTGTGCGTACAGCAAGTGCACGAATCAGAGGATTAGGATCTTCTCAATCCTAAAAGTTTAACTCATGAAAATATCTGTGTGTTTTGGAATTCACCAAACTCACTTTGACAAAAGTGTTAACGGCCATAATAGCCATGTCAGGCTGAGACTTGGCGTAATTCATCAAATAAAGGTAAACGAGTTTTTTGAGCTCCAAATTATCAGTCTGCATACAGTTCACAACTTCAGGGAAGAGGGCTGATACATCTTTTCCAACAGTCATTGAAGCAATAACCTGAAATTTGCGAATTTGAAGGAATGAAAGCTTCACTTCGTCCATATATTACCTTCTTGACTGCTTCTTTCTTTTTCTCCTTTTTATCATTGTTTAATTCTGACTTGAGCTCGAATATTTCACCCTTTTTAGTGGTGGTAAAACATTTTGAATCGGTCATTTTGGATTTTTGGTATGGGAATAATTCCAAAATGATGAAGCCGTTTGTCGGGAAATTTACTGTGTAAAGTCCGCTCTCTGGCGAACAGAACTTTCGATAATTTAATTTTTGTACAGTTGAAATTTGGGTTCAAATCTGATTATTATGTGAAATAAACGCCTCCTTCTCGATGACAGGCGATGACAACTCGACTAGATTTGATAAATGTCAGCGACGATCGTATGGAACTACGATTGTTTCCAACTACTGTAGATTGATTAAGCACGGGCCACACTACACAATCTGGATCCCGATGGGGAGCAGCATTATTGTTTTAACTCTTTAAACATGTTATTATCATTGTTTGAACAAATAAGAGTTTAGGTTTAACCTATATACTCAGAAACTAAAGAAATTATAAAACGTTCACATGTTGATACCTAACTGAATATAAATCAAGATAAAAACTGAAAAGAAAATTGTCCGTATAAGCGAATATAACAGCATCTCAAGTTACATATATTATTCAAATTCCACGAGCATATTATGGTGGCTATTATTCACGCGGATGAGGTTGTACAAGACGAGATGAAGTTCATCATCCAAGTGAATAAAAGCCATAATATGCGAGTAGGATATTCATCTTTGTACACGACTGTTGAATAATTCTTTTTAAAATATGTTTTATTTCTAGGAACAAATTGCCGTTTCAAATTGAAATGATAGGTAATTAATAATACACAGAACAGAACTCATTCTCCTAACTCGTACAAGCTTCTGAGGGGTCTCCTCGCGAGACCCAGGAGTAATCAGTTTAAACATAAACATAAGTATTCTCGGCTCAGAAGAATATGAGTTCTCTCTCATAGTTCTATAATTCGATCCTTGAAATTAAAAGTGAAACTTCTAGACTCTAGAGGGTTATGCCCACGGGGCACGGATACTCAAACATGAGTATCCGTAGGTTATGCCGAAGGTCAGTGGGAACTATCGCGCATGTGCGATAGGAATATTGTGATTGGGTAATCGGCATCCCGGAGAAAATTCAAAAAGGTAAACATGTCCCTTCTCTTCGCCCTACGCATGCGTATAGCGACAACTGACCCTGGATTTAAGACTACACATTTTTTGTGAACTTATTAGCCACTACGCCAAAATTTTTTATTTATAGTTCTATGACTTTTCTATTGGTTTTTCTGTGGTCGTCAGATTGGAGTTTGGCAAACCATAAATCACAAGCGATTAAAAGCTCATAAATCACAAGATTTATGATAAAGATTTATGGATCTCATAGGTCTTTATGAAACAGACAGATTTAGAAACACTTTACCTAGGAGCATAGACTATGCTTCTAGACTTTACTGTATAGTCGTGGACAAAAGACATTTCGTCATTTTTATTACTCTGAGAGTGGCACCTGCTAATCTTTTTGACCCCTACCGAATATCTCCTTTCTGTTCGTAAGATACCTTTCTTCGTGTGCCATTTCCTTTGGACAGACGAATCCTGCATTTCCTGTAGCATACATTCAAAGCGTGGATACTCTTTGACAGAAAACAATGAAAACATGGTGTCCTTGAAATGAACACTCGTCATGAAAAATTACCGAAAAGAAGTATGATTTAGTATGTTATTCAACGAGCACCTCTTGATGGGTATTATCCACGTGGATGACGTTTACCAGACGAGACGAAGTCAAGTTTGGCGAATTATCCAAGTGGAAAATAGTAATTTTATGAGAGGAAAATATTCATCTTTGTCCTCCACTGTTCAATTTTTATTTTAAAATAATTTTCATTTGTAGAAACAAATTGCCGATGTTTGAAATGATCTTTCTTTCACCACTCAAACGAATTTGAATGTTGCATTGGTATTCTGTGGATGAGAGATTGAAGTTTGACGAATCAGGTGTTTTTTTAAGTGATAGATCTTTAAATTGAAATAGGATACATTTGAAGCCCAAATTTTTTATTTGAAAGATAATTTGATGACATTTATGTTTTGAAAATAATTTTCTGCTTATGTCCACCATGACTATAGCTCTTAGGAACCTTATTCGACTACACCTTTCACAGTTGTAGGTAATTCAGAAATTCAAAGTTGAATTTCAGAAAAGGGAACATGTATTTCAGAATAGCAATATGTAATTCAGAAAACAGAAATTGAATTTCAGAATAGTTAATTCAATTTCAGAAAAACGAAATTGAAATTCAGATTAGGAAGTTGTTATGAAAATCAAAGTTGTAATTCAGAATAGTGAATTGAAATTCAGAATTGGCAAATTCAATTTCAGAAAAGAAAAATTTTATTTCAGTAGTTATCAATTCAATTTCAGAAAATATAATACCTATGTAATTCAGAGAAGTATACCGAGCTCGGTATCAAGTGATGCAATATAGAAATCTATGACAATGTGGCATCGAACTTGTCTTAAGTATTTGGTATTTTCAAATTTGTTTTTTTCCTGTTTTCGTTTTTGACTGTATATACCTTTATGTTATTCTTGGAAATAGAGTTATTATTATATTTCTTTCTTCTATGAAGGTATCTACGTACTTTGAGAGTCGAAAATGACTTCAAGAATCATTATTAATATTTTCGCCACCCATTTTGAATGAAATCATGTCTCCATTTGAATTACATACATAATATTAGAGAAAGTGGTTTGGGTACCAAGCAATTGAATTACAATTTCTTTTTTCTGAATTACAATTTCGTTTTTCTGAATTAAAATTTCCCATTTCTGAATTTCAATTCACCAATTCTGAATTACAATTTATATGTTCTGAAATTCAAATTACCGTTTCTGAATTACATGTCACTATTCCGAAATTCAAATTAGGTACCCTTTCTGAATTATACATATCACTATTCTGAAATTCAAATTACCGTTTCTGAATATCAACTTACTATTACAATTACAATTTCCATTTTCTGAAATGCAATTTGATTTTCTGAATTACATTTTTCGTTTTCTGAATTACAATTGGAAAAGGTGTAGACCAATTTTGGAACACTTTTTCGAGTAATTCAGGCCTTATTTCAGCAATAACGCGAGTTATGTTGGCCTCCAAAACGTCTATTCTTTTCGGTTTATCAGCATAAACCAATGACTTGACATAACTCCAAAGAAAATAATCCATTGGAGTTATGTCGCATGATCTAGGAGGCCAATTAATTGGATCATCTCCCGAAATAATGTTATCGTCAAATCTTTCTTTCAATAACTCAATTGTTACGGAAGCAGGATGAGGTGTAGCACCATCTTGTTGGAACCAAAACACTTCTGGGTCGATATCATTCAAATTTTGAATCAAATAATCATTGATCATCGATCAGTAATGAGCACCTTTCACTGTAACATTAGCTCCAGAGCTATAGTCGTGGTGGGCATATGCCGGAAATTATTTTTCAAACATAAACGTCATGAAATTATCTATCAAATAAAAAACTATGGCTTCAATCTTCGTTTAAATGTGTTTTATTTCAATTTAAAGAATGATTAATGGCTTCTAAATAACAAATTATTTGATATCATCATTATCACTATAGATTATCGAATGAATTGTTCATAATCCATCTGTTTGATCAATTATTATGACATGCATAAATAAATTTTTTCAGAGCGGATTATGCCTAAGTTTTTCATCCTTCTGAGCCAAGAATACTATTAATATCATTTCAATTTGAAACGTCAATTTGTTCCAAGAAATAAAACATAGTTCGAAAAGAATTATTGAACAGTCGTGTACAAAGATGAATATCCTACTCGCATATTTTGGCTTTTATTCACTTGGAAGATTTACCAAACTTCCTCTCGTCTTGTAAACCTCATCCGTGTGAATAATAGCCATCATAATATGCTCGTTGAATAATATAATATAAAATTCTGTCTTTGGATGAGTTTCATCAAACAATAACAACGTCCTATAAGGTATTACTATGACAACTGGTATTCGGCAATCTCTAGGTTTTTTTGTGTTTTTGAAATATGCCGGCTACATCATTTCCGACAAAAGAAATGCACTGCTTTTCCCTCAATTAAACTGTTGTTATGTTATATTGAATTTGAGATATTTGTTTGCACATCGTTATCACTAATTGGGGACCCATAATATTGGCCAAAACCCAATTTATCAATGAATTCTATCAGAGATTTCCATATTATTTGTTTGGTACGATAGAATTGACGAATATACTCGATAATTATACAGAGTGGACTCATTAAATAGATAGGGAGGTTTTGAGCAGTCTTCATTGAGATTCGAGAAAAATCTATAATAAATACCCGGATCTATGAGGTGCGGCAAGTGAGGTGCTTGTTGCCCCGGGCGTCAACATAAGGGGGCGCTAAAAAAATGTTTGAGTTGAATGTAAATGATCTTCTTTTAGTCATATCATTCCTCACTCGCCAATGATAAATAGAAAAAGTGACAGAGGCTACCATTCTATATTTTTTTCATTTTCATATGCAATGGCTGAAATGTCCATTTTTTATATTATTGTAGCGGACGAAATCCTCCTGAATACGTCTCTGGACTCTCTGATTCAGCGTATCGATTCTAGAAGCCTCCGGCACAGTATAAGGTAGCTTATACTTATACTGTGCCTCCGGAAACTATCTGAACTATTCTAGAAACAGAGACGTATTGGGTATATAAAGACGCGCACAATGAGGACAGTCAGTTACTATCTGAATAGAGCCGGATTGAATTGTGAATCGCGTATTCCAAGTAGTGAATATAAATCAGCATTATTAGCAAGTGTGTAAATAAATCAGTATTAGTTATTGTACATAAATTAGTGTGATCAGTTAGTGGTATTGTAAATAAATTAGACATTCAATTCAGCAGACTATTTGTTCAACCCCGAGAACGTTACATTGGTGTCAGGTGTGGGGTCAATTGAACTGCTGTGCTAAGTGAATTGTGGACTTCATTTTGGAACTTTTGAATGCCGACAACAAGATCGCAAAAGGAGAAAATGGACCAGGCGAGTATGGAATTCTTCAAGCAAGCCTTTGAACAAATGAGCTTGAAAATGGAAGAGAATTCTCGAGAAATGAGCTTGAAAATGGAAGAGAATTCTCGAGAAATGAGCCTGAAATTGGAAGAAAAAATGGATAAAATGGAAATTAAGGTGGAGGAAAAGATGAACAATTGTAACGAATTGGTGAGTCAAATTGCAAGTTCATTGGATGAGAGAATGGAGGCCATCAAGGATGTGATAATTGATGAAGTTAATGAAAAATTTGAAGAAGTCAATGGAAAATTTGATAAAGTTGATGAAAAATTCGACGAAGTAGTTGATAAGGTTGACGAAAAATTTGAAGAAGTCAATGGAAAATTTGATAAAGTGGACGAAAAATTCGAAGACATATCAGAGATAATTGAACAACATGCCAAGTTGATAGAGTCCCTGAAGAGAACATCACTTGGAAAAGAAACTCTAGCTTCACCATCCAATAACTTCGTGAAAACCGAAAACAACACAGAGAGTAGTAAAATGAAGATTAAACCTCCAACTTTTGATGGCAAAACACCTTGGTGCACGTACCAGAAGCAATTTGAAGCAGCAGCGAATGCCAATGGATGGGGAGCGGAAGAGAAAGCGACAGCCTTGATTGTTGCACTAAGGGGAGATGCATTGAATATACTCCAGACTGTTCCTGCAAGCCTACAAGGTAATTACGAGGCTTTAACAACTAAACTCCAAATGAGATATGGTGATGCACACCTCCAACAAGTGTATCACGCACAGATCAAAAGTCGCCAGCAGAGGAGTACAGAAACATTGCAGGAATTCGAAGCCGATATAGCAAGATTGGTGAGACTCGCATATCCTACAGCACCGGATAGCTTCCTGGAACAGCTCGCTATCCAGACCTTTGTTGATGGTCTGAGAGATATGGAAACCCAACAGACACTACGATTGGCCCGACCCAAGACTCTGGATGACGCCCTGGCCTTTGCATTAGAGTTTGAAGCTGCCAAACAAGCTTCGCACAGGGGACACAGCAAGGTGAGGCGCACTGTGGATGATTCCTCGGTCAGCGATGAAATTATAGAAGAGGTCCTATGCCGAGTTCGTCAAGAGCGACGGAATAGAGGAATTCGATGCTGGAATTGTGGCGGAGAAGGACATATTCGGCGCTACTGCAAAGAGCCAGCTAAATGTCAGGAACGGAAATATAATTCTACTGTCAAACATCGTGCAGGAAATATTCATGGCAACGCTAACGCATTATCTAGGAGACCATGTCCGTCAGATTGCAAGCACTGTAATAAAGTAGAAGAGAAAGAATTCTGCTTGAGAACGACCATCGTGGATACGGACTGGATGCCAGAATCCCTGAAGCGAGATCTAGAGAGTGACCCAGAATTGAAAATGCTGTTGCATTGGAAGATAAGCGGACAGAGACCAAGATGGGAGGAAGTGAGTCATCTGAATCCTAGGGTCAAGTCCTACTGGGCACAGTGGGATTCTATCATTTTGGAGGATGGACTGCTGAAGAGGTCCATCGAAAATGACGAAGGTACCGCAGCAAGGAAACAGCTGCTAATTCCCAGGAGTCGAGTGAGAGAGGTTTTAGAGAAATTACATGACGGAACTTCCGGAGGCCATTTCGGTATCAAAAAAACGCTAGAAAAAGGTTAGAGAGCGTTTTTACTGGGTCAACTGCAAAGAAGATGTTAAAGACTGGTGCCGGAAATGCAGATTATGTGCCTCATCGAATGGCCCGAGGGGAAGTCGTAGAGCTCCAATGAAGCAGTATAACGTGGGGAGTCCTCTGGAACGAGTTGCCATCGATATTGCAGGTCCATTCCCCGAAACCGAAGATGGG
Organism: Adalia decempunctata; assembly: GCA_951802165.1. NCBI lineage: Eukaryota > Metazoa > Arthropoda > Insecta > Coleoptera > Coccinellidae > Adalia > Adalia decempunctata. The sequence continues at coordinate 19,581,576 of OX637703.1, forward strand.
AATAACTGGTTGCGATGGATTATTTCACCAAATGGGTTGAAGCTTATGCTATTCCAAATCAAGAGGCCTCGACAGTGGCGGATGTTCTGATTAAGGAGATGTTTAGCCGATTTGGTGTGCCTCTCGAACTTCATTCGGATCAAGGACGAAACTTCGAGTCTAGCCTGTTCCAGAATGTATGCCAATTACTCGGAATCAAAAAGACAAGGACAACTGCGCTTCACCCACAGTCAGATGGCATGGTCGAAAGAATGAATAGAACTGTGGGAAAATATCTGGCTAAAGTGGTCTCTGATCACCAAAGAGACTGGGACAGGTATCTCCATCTGTTCACTATGGCCTACAGGTCGTCAGTGCAAGAATCGACTGGAGAGACACCAGCCTGTATTATGTTCGGCCGAGAAATAAGGTTGCCTTGTGACCTGGAGTTTGGATGCAAGCCTGGAGCGGAGATAGCTGGTGAGGACTACGCGAGCCTCTTGAAAGGTAGGCTACATTACATCCATGAGAAGGTCAGACAGAACCTTCAAATAGCGAGTGACCGAATGAAGACTCGGTATGACAGCAAAGCTGCAGAAGGTGGTTTCAATGTGGGAGACCTAGTCTGGCTGTACAACCCCCAGAGGAAGAGGGGTTTATCACCTAAGCTGCAGAAGGATTGGGAAGGGCCATACAGAGTAGTAAAACGAATCAACGATGTAGTGTACCGTATCCAGAAACTACCCAGAGGCAAGAAACGTGTGGTCCATATAAATCGTCTAGGCAAATATGAGGCAGACTACGAAGAACATGACGAAACCCATCTGGGAAGAACGACTTTCCAGAAAGCGGAGCATGAGGAGATGAGTTTCGACCTATTCAAGGCAAACTACGGTGGAACCGGAAAGGCAAGATTCGGAGTAACCATCGAGAAACAGCAAGATCTCTTCTCTGTATCTGAAGACTATTCACTAGCCCATTGTGTCTCGGAAGACCTGCGTATGTCGAGAGGAATAGCATTCGTCTTCCGGAAGAAATTTGGCCGTATATCAGAACTCCTAAAACAACATCCTCGTACTGGGAAAACGCTGAGGTTGGCTGATGGCCAGCGTTACCTCTTCTACCTGGTAACCAAGAGATTCTCCGACAACAAACCCAGCTACAAAAGTATGTGGGACACCCTGTTGCAGCTGAGAGACGAGCTCACCAAGTTGAAGGTGAAAAAGCTAGCTGTGCCAAAGTTGGGTTGTGGCTTAGATCAGCTCAACTGGAGAATCGTTCGAAGTATGCTTGAGGTCATTTTCCATAAGACCGGAATGAAGATACTGGTTTGCAGTTTCAACCCGAGCGGATATACGCCGAAGAAGAAGACAGTGGAATGCTTTTTCGGACAACAGGGGTGCTGCAGAAAAGGAGACGCCTGTAGATTCAGCCACACCATCCAGGGTGTTCGGGGACCGAACGTCTTAAGGAGGGGGCAGTGTAGCGGACGAAATCCTCCTGAATACGTCTCTGGACTCTCTGATTCAGCGTATCGATTCTAGAAGCCTCCGGAAACTATCTGAACTATTCTAGAAACAGAGACGTATTGGGTATATAAAGACGCGCACAATGAGGACAGTCAGTTACTATCTGAATAGAGCCGGATTGAATTGTGAATCGCGAATTCCAAGTAGTGAATATAAATCAGCATTATTAGCAAGTGTGTAAATAAATCAGTATTAGTTATTGTACATAAATTAGTGTGATCAGTTAGTGGTATTGTAAATAAATTAGACATTCAATTCAGCAGACTATTTGTTTGAACCCCGAGAACGTTACATTATTAAAGAAACACTCGTTCATATTTTCCGCTCTCTTTTGGGGGAAATTGACGTACGTTTCGTTCTATTGGGAAAGGCTTCGACCGAGTACAAAGTATACAGTTTTTGAGGGTCCTAATTTATAGGAAAAAGAGAACTTTCACAATTGTTTTCAATTGTGCTCAAAACATTGAAAAATGAGGTGTAATAAAATTGAATTTGCTCGTTTACTACTATTTATGTGTATTTATATCATATATTGCCATAAGTTTAATTTCAAACTATTATTCAATTTCTTAATTATTTGAAAAAAATGATAAACGCATTGTTTTAAGTGGCGCTTAATAATGATAATTTTCTAGAATGTGTTTCGCATGAAGCGAGTCTTTCTTATTTTTATCAAAACGTTTTTTATAATCAGAGAGACCGACATTTCTACCAGTTCCATCAATAAATACCTATAACTTTTTGATCCAGACAAGTGTGTTCATATAATTCCTGATAGTTTAGGTATCGATTCGGGTTTTATTATTTTTAATATTTTCTCTGGGGAATTGTGTTTTTGACTGAATACAAATATTATCTAGATATGTGAGGCTTACGTATTTAGTTTCTGATGAATTAGAATTAATTGGATAAACTTCTTTGAACCTATTTTTCTATTCACTTGTTTTGATAATTTATATATCATAGTGTTGTATATAATTTTGTTTCATTATATTTATCTTTTTTTTTTCATTAAATTCATTCGGTTGTTCCAGATTTATCGGACTTAGGCGAAATTTCTTGGTGAGGTATTTATGGTATCTTTATTCAAGATATTGTAATGGGTAGAATAAGAGAGACGTTGGTGGTTTTACTTTTCTGTGTGCCATTAGTTTTAAGTTTGTTCCAAATATTTTTGCTAACCTTCAATTTTCATTTATACAGAGTGTTTCCAAATTAGACTCGAACGTGAAAATGAACAGTTTACGAGATATTTGTGTTCTTGCGATTTTTAATCAATTTTCTCTCCGTTGACCATATTTGATTATAATTTTGGATTATTTACAGCTGAAGAGGATATGATTTGTATAAAAAAGCTAAAATATCCTGTATTGAATGTTGAAAAAGAAATACATGCACGTGTGGAGAGAATAGACGAATCAGCAAAAAGATTGAGAATAAATTTCAGGCGGAATATGGAGTGAAGAAATTAGAAAGAAGGTGCTTATATCAGTAATAGGGGATAGGGGAAGGTCATTTCGAACCAAATTTTAATGTGAATAAATTTTGAGTTTGATTGCAATAAAAAATATTTAATTCGTTTCTTTTTTTTATTTCTATCCTTTCAAATCAAAATCTGCTGGAACGAAACAAGTGCATGCATTTCAACGAAATATTTTTTTGGAAATGAAGTAGGAATTTAAAAATTTCTCAAAATAATTTTATCATACCTACTTAAATTGTGGAATTCTAAAGTTGCAAGCAAATAGATATTAGAAATTCACCATTCTTTTCTTTATATACCTACTAACTTTTAAATCACACTAATTCTTTTTCGACATCTATTATAGCATATTTTTTCTTTTATCCTTTTCTTAAGAAAATAATTCAAAAATTATACCTAATCAAACTTGGTCAACGTAGAAAAAATTGAGTAAGCTGAGAACAATTTTAATGACAAAAGAACTCAAATATCTCGAAAATTGTTGATTTTCCGTTATAAAAATATATCAAACGACAGCGAATAAGTGATACTAACACCTTCTTATTTCACGTCTCATTTGAGAACACCTTTTATATTTGAGTCTAAACTAGTCTGGTGAAAACCGACATCAAAATTAAGACCAATTTGCATAGAGTTGAATTTTGACATAGGTCTTTGGTACACTTTAATAAATAAGTAAAGTATCAAACGTCTCTACCGATTCCATATGAGCCAAAAAAATTATTCAAAACTGTGAATACAAACAATGAATATCGTTTTCTTGCATTTTCTCATAAAAAGTGAGTGTTATCATAAAAAAAAACCCAAAGTTATCTACAAATACGGTGGAATGTACTGAATGTAGATTTCATAAAGAAAATCTTCATTTCAATTATTAATTTTCAATTCTATGAATGAAAAAAGAATATTTATGGGGAATGATGCATAAAATATACCTTGAAAATATTTTAAAGAAGATAATAAAGAATGAAAAGAGATTTCGAATAAAAAAATCTGTTGATGTATCGTTAACAATAAGGAACACTCAAAATTGAATTGATATTTAATACAAGATGCGTTTTTACTATCTGCTCACGTTTGGCTTATCTAAAATCCCAACATAAAATTATTCTTTATGAATGTTAAGAGACAAGATCATATCTCAACAAACTTAAGATAAAAACGAAATAACAAAACATTTTATTACTGCAAATGCCTATCCATTATTTTTAATAATCTCTGAGACAAATGATTGCCTAATTGAAAACAGTTTAAGACAAGCCGAAGAAGTAGAGATAAGTAAAATGTGTTTTTCAGCACAGAAATACAAAACAAACGTTGCAAAAATTCTGGAATACCAGAACAATACAAATCGAAGGTATAATGACCCTTTACTTTTTCCTTTGAAGATGCCAGGTATTGTAGCTTATCGGAAATATGACATTTTAATGGATATTTACAATGATTTCGGACAGTGTACATTTGAGGGGTAGGGGTGAGGATATATAAAGACCAATTTCGAAAAAGAAGCCACTTATGCTTCAGGAGCCCTAAGTGTGCAGTTTTGTGTTACGTGTTTTTCTTCATTTCAACATTCTTTGTGATCATTTATAACTTTTTCTGATTTCTTCGTGTTTAGTTCTGTCTTTTTTGTATCTTGTTCTGCCCGTTTGCACACCTTCAGTGAATTTTTGTGACAACTCTTCTTCTCTTCAAGTGCCATTTTTCTTCCTATTGTTTTCTTGCTTTGAATTCTATTCGCGATGGCTTTGAACAAATTCTTCAGGAAAAGGAGGGACAACTTCATGAGAAACTGGGTGAGTAATTATATTATTCCTATTATAGTAAACACATTACATTATGGTCATGGTCCTCATCCATATTTTCGCAATTTCAATAATATTGTCATTTCCATTATTTCCATATCTCATTCATTGTATTTCAAATAGAGTTCTGCATAATATTCTCGATAAATAAATAAAATAATTTATTATATTATTTGTACTAAAGAGGACAACATTTGTTTCATATAGGAAAAAAAATATTAAAAAAAACAGCCTATAAAAACATTTACAAAAAAAAACAAATACGCAGGGTGTTCCTGATTGAGTGTATCAACTGTAGATTTCTCTTGAAAAAATAACATTTAGTTTCTCTTCCATTTTTCACTCCGGGTCTTCGTTTTCGGGATACAGGATGTAAAAAATTTATATTTTACATTTATCTGTTTTTCGCTAATATCTCAGGAACTTTTTGAATTACAGGATTGAATTTTTGTACACTAATAATAGCTACTTTCTTACTCTTTCCTCGGTTTTATTAGACGTGCCAGTGGCAGAGATATTGAATTTGCACAAAGGATTCACCCCCTAACTTTTACACCACAGGACCAATTTGCATTTGAACAGCTAATTCTAGTACGCCAATGTGTTTTACATAAAAAAGGTACTCATGGTTCATTACTCTAAAGTGAACCGTTTTTGAGAAAAGTGGCATTTTATGGTAAAAAACCATTTGCTAACGCATTGTAAATTTCTTGTAATTGAAAAAATGAGTAGTAATAATTAACAAGTTTATTGATTTCAACAAAATTTGACAACTGGGTTTTGAAGTTTAAATTGCAAAGTTATTTTTAATTATTTTTAGCTACCATATTTAACAAGATTAAGTACAAGGATTGCTCGAAATTACAAGAAATTTACAATGCGTTTGCAAATTGTTTTTGATAAAATGCCAGTTTTCTCGAAAACGGTTCGCTTCAGAGTAAATAACCAGGAGTATTGGCGCATCAGAATTTGCTGTGCAAATTCAAATTTGTTCAGTGGTGTAAACGTTGGGGGGTAAAACCTTTGTGCAAATTCAATATCTCCGCCACTGGCACGTCTAATAAAACCGAGTAAATGCAAGAAAGTGGCTATTATTAGTAATAATGTGTGTACACAAACCCAATTCTGCTATTCAAATGGTTCCTGAGATATTAGAAAAAACTGAAAAATATATAAATTTTTGACACCCTGTATCTTGGAAACGAAGACCCGGAGGAAAAAATGGAATAACAAAAAATGTTATTTTTTCATGAGAAATCTGCAGTTGACCGTTGATACACTTATACTTACTTAGTAAATCAATATAATTTTGTGCTATTAATTTAAGGTTGCATTTATACCCAATGTTTTTTGGCTGCCTACTTGAGTTATTGATAATACACAGTGTAGAAAAGCCAATTCGAATAAATTTAATATATCGGTAATTATTCATGAAATATCCTGAAATACGCCAAACTTAAATTTCAAATTCTCATTTTTTTCGTAAAAGTATGATGCATCGTTTCATCGCGTCAGTCTCTATTCAGAAATGTTAACATTTTCATGATTATTGCAAAAATCAGAACAGAAAAAACAATTTGTTTTAAATATTTACGGAACTAAACCCCTTGATTTTTGACTTACCTACCAAAAATTTCAAATAACGCTCGCGGTTAGGTCGATCAAACCTGAGATGTTGAATAATATTGATTGGAAGTTGACGTCTCTGAAATATACTGATTAGAATGATTTTCTCTCATTTATGGAAAAATCCTGGAAGAAATTTTCATTTGAGTTTAGAAAGTTGTCAATGCGTTCGTGGTGAACAATTTGATTATCTTCTTTATTTACATCCATAATTTGTTTTGATGCATTCTGTATTACATCGTAGTTTTCGATATTGTACCATATTTCGGAAATATGTAAATTGGTTTAAGTTTTTTCCATGTTGATTTTTGCAATGAACGTTAAGTGATAACATTTCTGAATAGAGAATGACGCGACTTTTCGAAGCATGCATCACAAGCCCATACTCTATTTGATCTTGAGGGTTGTTCCTACCACTCAAGGGGGTTGCCGGTAGGTTTTGCATTTTTACGAATAAGAATGACATTTTAAAATTCAAATTTGACGTGTTTCGGCGTTTTCCATAAATATGTGGGATAATCCAAATAATGAATATATTCCAATTGGCTTTTCCACACTGTATACTTGAACTAATTGAAATATATTAAATAATTAACATAAGTGTCAAAAATCCCGGATCTGTTGTTTCAGAAAAATACTTCAGAATTAAATATGGTTCTAATAGTGCCATCTAGACAAAATTTGGGATGTATTTCCATTTCGTCATTCTCCATCTGAATGCAAAATTTCATCTCAATTCAATTTATAGTTTTTAAATTATCAGGTGAACAACATTTCGAACGGCCATATTTTCAGAATTTCTACTCGAATTTTGGCTCTTAACGAACTCAAACAAGCCATTTGAGATCAGAGCCTACTCTGAAAATTTCAAAATTATATAGTTTTTCGTTTGAGAGTTATCGTGTTAACTGATTCGTCAGCAGTGAGTATTATAATTTTCATAACCTTCATTCATTTGACATAATCTAACCTCAACTGTCAAACTTTGGAAAACCCATACTCATCAAATACATACATACATATGCAAATAACAAAATTGAAGCCACACTCATAACTAACATAAGGGGAAACATATTGGTACCATCAAGAAAGCGAATCTAATTGTTATTGGCAACCACTCCAGGTAAAAGCTGAAGAAGTAGCAGTGAAAACACTGGAAAAGTTGCAGTTAGACTGCGGACTTTTGACGCTCATTCAACAGGATCAGAATGAGAAAAGTCGTGAATACATTTTCCAAGAGAATGTTGATAAATTAAATGATTTTAACAACCTCGAAAATGATTATTACATCGAGGAACCGCAGTGTAAAGGAAGGGAACTTATTTCAAACCAGGAGTCAGAAGAAGAACTTTACGAAGACATCTTTTCATGGATCAACGAGGTTGCCGTGGAGGCAAAAACTGAGTCGCTGAGCTCAGAACAGAAGGTAGAATCAAAATATTTAGAATCGTAAGACTTGCTTGTATGTACAGGTAGTCTTGAATTCGTCATATCGTATTCCAACAATGAGAAGAAGCAGAAATATCAGTGTGTTTAGCGTTTTCCTTATTTAGATGAAAATATCGCCGTACAATTTTCTGCTATACAGGGTGACTCCTCATTGTGAAAAGAGCTTTGTGTTGAAATGTCTCATTGCCGAAAAATATCAATAAATGAGTCAAGGTGATTACATTCTGAATAAATTTACTCATCTACAGAAACAACCAGCTATTTGAAACCGAAAAAGGCACGAAACAAATCATTAAAAATAAAACAAATAACCTAACTGCAAAAATAATTAACTGAAATGAAACAAACAATAGCTATACGTGATCAATATAATTTTGTGAGTTATGTACTGGCTTAATATGCGATGTTTTTTCACTATTTACCTGAGCAGTTAAAATACAGGGTGTGGCATAGAATAGATAATATGGTACCTGTGGGTAGAGGATTTTGTGCGGTTCAGAAAAATATATTTTTTCGGCAACCGTGAAGAATTACAAATCAATGAGATGACACATCTCTTTATTGATTTTGATTCATGTTTGAATTAAACAGAACACAGAACAGAACTGTCATCCGTTATTTCGTTGCTATTGTGATGATCATAACAATGACAACAACGACGTGTTTTTCCGGCCTAGGCCGGGAAGTACGTACTTTCCGGCCTAGGCCGGGAAATGCTACTTTCTCAAAGAAAAAGCGTCCGGGAAGTGGGTACTTCCCGGACGGTTGCCGAAAAAATATAGTACGCAACACGCCCGGAAATAGTTTTTTTGGACTCACAGACTTCCAGGACTCGCCTCCGGCTCGTCCTAGAATCTTGTCTATTCGTCCAAAAAAACCCTATTTTCCGGACTTGTTACGTAAATTACTATTTCGTAAAAGTCTCTCGGTGTTAGAGATATTTGACATTTTCGCAAATTACACTTTTTAAGGCAAAGGTCCAAATGAAGAAAATTTTTCTATATGTTCTTGGGTAGTATTCTTGGATAGATGCGCTATAGAATGTAGTCCTTGATTTTTGGGGCGCATGCAATTTTTTTCAAACAAAGATCTAGCTCAAATTTAATGTTGTGCTTATTTTTGCTGAGTTTGGCCTAAAGTTTTTACAAAAAAAATATGGTCACTAGAGTGCCAGATTGATGAAAAACTTGCCTGTTTCATTGAAATTCACGAATGGTAGAATTAACTGTATTTACAGTGTAATGAAAAATATATAACAATCACAATGGGTCAAGACCATTTTTCTTAATCACAAAATTGCTGAAACTTTATTACTTGAAATTAACTTAAAAATATTGATTTTATTACTGTGGCACTTAATAATGAAAGCAAACTTTAGAAATTAACAATTTATGATCTTCTTCTTCATTCTTCACATTTCAAGATATTGAAGTTAATTGAGTTTAAGATAAGCAGAAGAAGCAGAGATGAAGAAAATGCGATATTCGTTCAAAACAAAGTTTGCAAAATTCCTGGAATATCCCAACAATACATCGAAGGGAATGAAGGGATAATGACCCTTTTTGTTTTGAAGACCAGGTATTGAGGCTTATCGGAAATATGACATTTCAATTGATATTTACAATATTTCTTGGTTTCGAAATCATAAGGTACGAAAAATTTCAACGGCATGTTTACGGAACCCCTCGTTGAATTAAATTAAAGCACATACACGCGATATTGAAGATGCCAACCTACCCTGAAAATGTTCAATTCCTAGTTTTTTTCTTTCGACAATTATAGAGCTTATGGCCGGACGAATGGAATTGAAATTGACGCCCTGATACTGTCTGGAAAGAAGTGATATTGAAATTTCTCGCAGATTCCAATAATGCGAAAATATATACAGAGTGGGTTGAAAGTAACGCGCAAAATTCATATCTGCGTTATTTACAGTTTCGTAGGAAACTGTTCGAACAGGTCAATTTTTATTTAAGACAAGCAGGCCGTCCCAGCTTCGCCCGGGTAGAAATTTGTGTCACGCGGCGGTTTCATCTTTAACACTTCAACCTGCCATATCTTTTGATGTACTCGTTGTAACTGCATGATGTGAAGGGCAATTTCGTTCTAAATTAAATACTGGGGATAAATAACGTATAAGGTTGGATGAGGATCAATATCCAATTTATAAAAACACACTCCCAAATAGTGCATAATTTTGGAAAACATCTGATTACCATAAACAGGTAATAGCAAGTCAATCTTGAGAGATAGATATATGCTATCGCGGACTTTTTTGTAGAACTATTTAAGAGGTACATTTCCGTCATACATTGTATCCACGTAAGTCTTAGGGTTTTTGCAGCGCACGTGAAAATAGCTGATTATGGCTGATTTTTTTGTAATTATGGAAGTTATAGTAGGTATCCTTAATTTTTTCGGGTGAAAAGTATAGTCTATGTCACTCAGGGATAATGTAGCTTTCTGAGGGTGAAAGAATTTCTGAAATCGGTCCAGTAGTTTTTGAGCCTATTCGTATCAAACACACAAAAATAAAAATATTTCCTCTTTATAATATTAGTATAGATCAAGCAAATTTTTATGCATAACTAAGAAGTTCGTCATGAACCCTCTATGAGGGTTGAAGAGTGGTTAGATTTATTCAAACTCTATATTTTTCTGACAGAAATGGAAAGAACTTTTATTGCTGAGGATGATTTGATCGATGATAGTTTTTTTTTATCAACCCTTATTTTATTATAGGAATGAAATGGTTGAATTTATTCAATTCCAATATTTATTTTTTTTTTTATTTTGAAGTCAATGACATACACTTTTTTCGTAGAGTAGTAATTGGAGAATTCACTGAAATAAAAATCGCAGAAAAATTTAGATTAGACATCATGAAACATGTGGGCTAAATATTTGACTCTTTTCTTAGCTAAATTTCAAATGTTCAGAAAAAATTAAAAAACATAAAATGTTTGTGATCGACCTCAAATACCTGAAGAAAGTGAAAATTTCGATTCAATGAGTCTAACCATTTCATTCAACCTTTAATCAGAGGTTGATAAAATAAGCAACCAATGACCAAATCATTTGCAGGAAAAAAGTTTCATCCTTTTCTGACTCAAAAAAATTATGGTTGCCATTAAAAAAACTCAACTAACCACCTCCCCTCGTAGAAGGTGCATGAAAAACTCCTAAATTATGCATAAAAAGTTCCCTAATTTCCTAAAATAAAATAGACCTGTTCAAGCATCTTTCTACAAAATAATAAATACCGAAGAAATGACTTTTGATCGTTACTTTTATTACTCACTCTGTATAGTAGTTGTACAAAATTGCGCTTTCTACTATTCATAATTTATCAAAAATATTTGGTTTGAAGATCAATCGATCAAAATTGCTCAATATCTTGCAAATTTCAATCTTTCCAATGAATGAATAATTATTTTCGAAGTTATAATAATGAGAATACAAATTGACGTAAAATTGCAAGTGTTTCCGTATAGAAATCACTAACGCAAACAGAATTAACGCAGTATAATAGGTTTATTGTTTAAATTAGATGAAGTAATTTCTGAGCACTCTCAAACACCGGCCATAGGGCATAGGAATTGCAAACAAAACAATTTGACAACTTTTGAAATATGACTCAAATTGTACCTATTGAAGAAATGTTGATAGTCACCCAGTTTCAGATGGAATATAAATAATAACACACCCTTTGATAACAAAATGAGATGATATAAACAGCAATGAGGAAGGAATAAAATTATAATATAAATGGATTTTATCTTCTGTGTGAATAATTAGGGAAAGATTTTGCGGCATGCAGACAAATTTTGTGAAATTCCGGAATCCAACATCTGACCTAAAACTGAAATCGGAAAAAATTCGATGACGTAAAAGTGAAGGATAAATGGAGTCCTCTGGCTAATGATGACGACGAATCAGTGCTCCCCACCTAGGAACCCCCTCTCACTACATACGAGGTGAACCGTATGATACTGAATTCCGGAAAAGGTATCACACACACTGGTAGCTTAGCGGTAGAGCATCCGCCCGGCAAGTGGAAGACGCGGGTTCGATTCCTGCTCGGTGTGTGACTTTTTCCGGAATTTCACAAAATTTGTCTGCATGCCGCAAAATCTTTCCCTAAAATTATAATTTTTGATATTGAACACAGTAATATACAAAATTAGAGTGAAAAAGTAAAACAAGGAATACAACTTGTTTGTATTGGGATGCGATGATATTGGAAATAATGAAAATAATGCAATGATGATACTGAAAATTTGAATGGACCTATTTCTGCCGTATGATTGTTGCAAAAAATAATTCACAATCAACATTAATCTTCTTTTTTAGAGCGCCATCTCTCAATTTATTCAGAGTTTGTTCCGACAAACTGAAAATAATGTGGCGATCCAGAAGAGGCTCCAAGATGAGTTGGAGCGAAGTGGACTTCACGATTACTTGGGTAAATACGTTTTTTTTTCCAAATAATATGTGGCATTTCAGGTTTTAATACACAAACTATAACTTCGTAATTTACGTCCGAAGATAACCAGCTCCACAAAAATAAAGGAAGTTCAGTAATTTTGAGACTGTTCCAAAAGTTTCCATTTTTTCCACCAATTTGTAGAATATGAGAAATCTAAATGTTTACTGATTTTGATTCACATTTCTTTTTAAGTTTCAAAGTTTCAAGTGAAAATTTATTTTTAATCCTACTTGTGTTTATTACAAACTTAGAAGTAGCACTGATAGTGTTGAGAATTTAGAAATTCTGTTTTTCTTAAGTTTTCTGTGTGGGTCTATAATTATGTTAAATTAGCCCAGAATTTTTTCTTCATTTTCCTACTTTGCGAATTTTGCAGAAAGTGTTTTGGAGCTAAGGTCCATAAGTTCAATTTGTGTTACCTCATGAAAAAGACTGTTGTTATTATTTCTTAAGGAAATTCGGTTTTTGTATTTTCATGAAAAAACAGAAAGCACCAAATCATTCGAGAATCGTGAAAAGAAATTAATCAAATTTGGCAAGTAACGAATACTGAAAACTTGGAATAGAAGATTAGAGCTTGTGTATTAAAACCTGAAACATCCCATATTGAGAGTGCAAATATGCACAAATTTATAACTACTCGTATCATTGAGGAAATGCTCAAAAATTCGATTATGAATTCGGAAAACTTAACTGAAATTATAATATGAATAATTTTCCAGTGGAAATTGACATGCAAAAGGTGTCGGAAGAAAATGACGGGGTGGTAGAATCGGTGGACATCGCAGAAGATCCCGAGGCCTACCTCGTGATCTTTCTGAGGAATCTGCTGACGGAGAAGGTGATGGAAGGGTGAGTACAATCAATGCACAATAACCAAATTGGACCGTTCGCAAACCTAGGTTGCAGCATCAAATGGCGCCTCCATAGAAATTATTTTTCTTTTTTATGCAGCTGAACTGCGTAAATGTTTTTGAATGAACTGTGTGTTTCACTGTGAAAAAATGCCATTATACTCCTTTCACTTTTTGAAAGTATCCCTGTTGGCCATGACATTCTGACACATTTCACCGTGTAAGGTTATAGTCATTTTTCTGTCAGATGACTACGCAACGTTGTTCTCTCTACATAGAGGTCGTACTGATTATGTAATTATCAACATTTTTATTTACTTTGGGAAAATAATGAATTTGAGAAAATATTATGTGAATTCCAAAGACCTGGCGAATGTTGAAGAAACTTGTTTCTCTGTTAATACTGCAAATATTTCACGTATATCAAAATGGATGATGGAAGATTCAGTTATGCTATTTTATTTTACGGAAATCAAGAATCGAGTGTGGAAATTAAGTTTAATGAAAAATAATGGACATAATAGTCCGTTACTTCGTTATAGTTAATTCGAAAACAGAATAAAAATACTCGAATAACCCGACAGAAAAACTTCTAAACGAACAGAACAGACGGACCTATGGAATTCCCCGCTTTTCAAAATTATCAAGATATTAGCCTACAGAAGATATTTAAATATCTTATTGCACAACTTGAAATACTTTTGTATGAAAAGGTAGTAGTACTCCGAATCCTGTGTCACGTCAGTTAAACCTCGAAAGAACTAACTCCTTTTACAAAGTTAAAAAAGAGTGAATAGAAATAAGCATTGGCAACGTCTCTCAGTATTATTTGACTTTCACGAGCGCCAATCTGCGTCAGTTTTAAGTAAAGAAACTTGATGAACCTGAATCATGGCCAAGCAGGATAATTTATAAAAGTCAATGGAGTATCCCGGTTGGCCATGACATTCTGACTCATTTCACCGTGCAAATTTTGAAAATGTTACGTTATAGTCATTTTCCTGTCAGATAACTCGCAACGTTGTCCTCTCTACATAGGGGTCATATAGAGTAATTACGTATTTATCAAAATGTTTATTTAGAATGTAACTCATTGATTTTATAATTTTCAAAAGTGATGTCCTCCAAATGTTCCTTTGCAAAAGTGAGTAGTGTATCAATTAAAAGTGTTCATTTTTCAAATTATAATTCCAAATTTGTCGTTGCAGATCTTTTTTTTCAAAATGAAGCCTTCAGTCAGTGTCTTTTTAGGTGAACCACAATAAAACGAAATACTTTGTCGTCTCTTTCACTTAAAATCTTCTTTATTGCGTTCGTTTGATTATTTTTATGCTTTTACCAAATATCATGAAATAAATTGGAATTATTTCAGGGAACCAGTTCATTCATATTTTTTTCCTTTTTCAGGGCTGTATGTCAGAGTGTCACTGATATACTGCAAAATCTAGGACTGGACGATGGACTCATCAAAAAACTGAAGGGTGAGCTAAAATTAATTCCTCAAAATAATTGTCTTAATTACCACAATCGATACTCCTTTATAGTAAATCGAATTTTGGTCACTCTATACTCAAGTGATTTTACTTCATTTTAGAGAAACCAAGTCCAAATGACCACGGCAAGATGCAGGCTCTGAAATTGGAGGTCGAAAAAGCTTTGTCGACCAGGTCTTTCGGTAAAGCTTCAGTAGGGGAGTCTGGGGTGAAGGTCGAGGAGCCTTCCGAACACCAAAAGGCTTCAAAGGAGGCGGTCTTCATCCCCCCTACTGCGCCTCCTATGCCAGCCCCATCAAACGTTGCTGGAATGCCATCTCCACCCCCGATGCCAGGAACCCCGGTACCACCTCCCATGCCTGGTATGGTTCCCCCACCTCCGATGCCAGGAATGCCAGTTCCCCCACCCATGCCTGGTATGGTGCCTCCCCCACCACCTGCCATGGCTATGGGGGCCTCTGGGTCGCATACTCTGCCCAGGGGACTCAAGCCCAAGAGGAAATGGAGCAATAGTGGCTCATTGAGGAGGGCGAACTGGAAAACGGTAAGGAACTATAGTACCAGATGAATTTAATATTATAGTTGCGAAAAAATTCAGAGGTTGATTCCTCGTCAAATAATAGGTTGGGTCTTTCATAAGCCTTTTTTGGGGGCCCCTGTTTTTAGTTACAGCCCCTTGAAGATGGTGTCCGAAAAACCGATTTCAAATATTTTTTCTAGAAACCAAAATACTGACAAGAATAAAATTAATTGAGTAGACATTTGATGCGAACGAGAACGCGCTCGAAAAAATTTTGGTGGAGCTCCTCTAGGATTGCAAAGGGTAGAGAAAGCCATCCCTAAACCTTGTTTCGCAAGAAACTCTTTTCCACATTCATATTTTACAAAGAAAAACCAATTTCGGATGGCTTGATCCAATTCTTATACAAGTAAATTCTTGCTAAAGTTCTCGGATTTTGCGAAAGAAAAATAATTTATCGATAGTAATCAAAAAATTTTTTGGTTATTATATAATCTGTGAATATTTCTTTCTTGCTATTTGTGATGTTTTGTATTTGGCATTTCGGCTTGTACTTTCTATCTATTTAATTTGTGAAAAGTTCATAATTGGATGTTTATCTAATATTTGTACCAGTTCTCAATAAAGATGCCAGCTTGTCATCCGTTAATTTGAGGGGCAGGTGTATTATCTGTTGATTAACTATTTTTTTTAGAAAAAATCGTGAACTTAAGCAAGAAATTACAAGAGACCTTATTTGTTAACAATGGATCAAGCTATCCAAAATTGATATTTTAATTTTAAAATATATGAATATGGAAGAAAGTTTCCTGCGAAACAAGGTTTAGGGGTGGGTTTTACCAACCCCTGCAATCAAAGAGAAAACTATCAAAATTTGGTTGAGTACCTTATCGCTCGAATAAATGTCTGCTTGGTTCTCAGGAAAAAAAAATTAAATAATAATGATCAATTCATGAAATTTACTTCGATTTTTTTAAATGAGAAAGTGCATCATGCGTCACCACATTTGACTCCGTTAATTTTTGAACCGAAGTGTTATAAATTTTTGAAATCAGTGTTTCAATAGGTTTCAAATGAGATGTCGCATGATGCACTTTCTCATTTAAAAAAATTGAAGGGGTGACACCCCCATGAAGAGGGATTATGTCAGGCTCGAAACTTTTATGTCATAGCATACTACGTTTAATATAAAAAAAGAGGAATGGTGCAACAGAGAGAGCCTAAGGGCAAATCCGAACAAAACAGCACTCATTCCCTTCACTCGCAAAAGAAACATAGGAGATCTCACACCTCCCAGATTCTTCGGCGAAACATTACAAGTTGTAGAACAGGTGAAATACCTTGGGCTGATTCTCGATAAGAAACTAACCTGGAACCCGCATCTACATCATGTAACCAACAAAAGTAAAACGACACTTATGATGTGCAGGAGAGCTTTTGGAAAAACTTGGGGACTCAAACCGAAAGCCAAACACTGGCTTTACACAGCAGTAATAAGACTCAGAATCACTTATGGCTCACTCCTGTGGTGGCCAAAAACAAATCAAAGACAGGCAAAAACCAACCTTGGAAAAATCCAAAGGCTTGCCTGTCTCCGCATCACGTATGCAATGAATAGCACTCCAATGCTATGGAGGTCATCCTTAACCTCTCACCCCTTGACATACATGTGATGGGAGAGGCCAGGATGGATGCATACAGACTGATCCAAACAAAAAACTGGAGAACCAGCACAACTGGGCACACCAGAATCACTCATGTAGCTGACGTAGCCGAGTTTGATATGATTTCAGACTACATGCAACCCCTATACTCATTCGAAAAACCATTCAAAACACAGCTCGACTGGAACAGATGGGACTCGAGTATAGAATCACAATCATCTGCAGAAATAGTCTAGTACACAGACGGTTCTAAGACAGATGAAGGAATAGGAGCGGGAATACACGGAGTGAGGCCAAGAAGGGACTACATAATACCTCTCGGCAAACACGCCACGATATTTTAAGCTGAAACACATGCCATTAGGACATGCATACAGAAGAACCTGGAAAGTGGCTACCAAAGAAAACACATCCACATCCACTCTCTGACAGCCAGAGCGCCATCAAAGCTCTCAACTCGACACAGATAAAGTCTAGACTCGTCTGGGAATGCCTCCAGGACCTTCTGGAGCTGGCAAAACCCAACAAGGTCACTCTGATGTGGGTGCCAGGTCACAAGGGAATAGCGGGCAAGGAAAAAGCAGACCAGTTAGAAGATAAGCATCTGAAACGCCATTCACAAGGCCAGAACCTGTGCTTGGAATCAGCCAAAACCGATGCAGGACCCTGATTGAGGAGTGGATAAAACAAAGACACTGACAACACTGGGAACAGAGCGACGGGCAAACACACAGCAAAGCCATGGTAGGACACATAAGCCAAACCTTGACGGCTGACTTTTTGAATCTAAACAGAACAAGGGCACGTATAATAGTAGGTCTGCTGACGGGACACTGCGGCCTTAGAAAACATCTGAACACCATAGGAATACTTGGAGAACCCGTGGATTGCAGACTCTGCGGTGAAGAGGAAGAAACAGCCTCCCACATAATTTCTGAATGCGACGCCCTGGGAAGAAGGCGCCACAGAATCTTCGGAGAAATCAATCCGGAAACGGGAATGAATCCGAAAAACCTCATGAACAGGCTACTGAACCTGATAAAGGACACAAACCTATTCTCGTGAGGAACCACTGACGAAAGAGTGATACAATAGACCCAAGTTGGTCGCAGTCTCACAGGGAGGCCAAGAGCTAACCCTCTTGTTGTCAGCAAATCAATCAATCAATAAAAATTGACCTGTTTGAGCTTTTTTCTTAAGATATAAAAATAGAGTAGTTAATTAGGGGGGAGGGGAACTTATTCCACCGCACCGTATAGTGTATTAGGTATTTTTTTTAAATTAAAAAATGACAGTGGTTGAACCAACCGTTGAAAGACGTGCATCGTTATCAAAATTCTCATTTACAGGTTGCACCTCAAAAAATTTCCCCGAACTCGTTCTGGATGAAGGTCGACGAAGAATCCCTGGTGAAACCTCACATCCTGAACGAGTTAGAAGAGATGTTCTCGAGGGCCCAAATCTCCACGACATCGAGCAGGTAAGTGTTTCACAGAAACTACCAACCCCTAACTTTTATCGTTGAAATTGAAAATAATTGATGTATATTTGCATTCATATTTGACTAAGATTTTTTAAGCTACTTAGCAAATTATCCGATTTGTCTTCCAAATCAAAATTGCCACTTTTAAACCGGGCAAACCACTCCTAACACGTTCATGCGGCTGGAGCATAGTCACCATAAACTTTCATGCTTTGACTTTCTGCAGTTTCTTTCTGCATATTGAAATAATGAAGTAAAACGCCCCGCAAGAACACATTAAATGCTCCCAGAAGTCTTGTCCAATAATTCATTACAGAGGAAAATGTTTTTGTCCATTTCAGCAGTCCTAGTACCGACAAGGGGAAGAAAGTGCAGGAGCTGAAAGTACTGGATACTAAGGTAGCGCAAAACCTTAGTATTCTTCTTGGCGCCTCACTCAAGACCATCGAATGGGAGGAGATAAAGAACGCTGTCCTCCGTTACGATGATAAAGTCTTGACCCCTTCCGTTCTCGAACAACTAATCCAGGTAAACACCTTTCCAAAATTGAAAAATAATAATAAATGACTATGAAGAATTTTTTTAATGTCTATATGTGTATTCAAAAGAATACTCTGTATATTATTGCTTGCTCTTCACTGACTAAATAAATGATTATTTGTTGCAGTATCTGCCACCCACCTCAGAAATCGAGAAACTGAGGCAGTTCCCCTTCGATGTCCTCCCGAAGGTGGAGCAGTTTTGCCTCAGAATTTCTGAGGTCGACAACCTGTTGCCCAGACTCAAGGACCTGAAATTCAAGAATCAGTTCCAAGAACTTTTGGAAGACACTGAACCTGTAAGTATCTAAAAGTTAGATAGATGTATTTTCAGGGTTTCCCTCAATATACTTTCAAGTATAGTTCTGCGAGAGTTTTCGAGGTAAAGTTTCCAGAGGTGTCAAAAATAAAGGTGTTACAAACAAATCTCTGCTGACCTGGGAGTGACGTAACACCATAAAGCAAAAAAGTGACTCTACTATTGGTGCCAGGGCATTGTGACGCTTCAAAATTAAAAACCGACTCGTTTCAAATCTTCTCTATTTATACTAAGTGTCTTTTATTTTTTTCAGTTTATTCTTGCAGCCAAGGAGGCTTGCAAAGAGGTGAAGGAAAGCCCAAAATTCGCCAAGATCTTGGAACTGGTTCTATTACTGGGCAACTACTTGAACAGTGGTGGCAGGAGCGAGCCAGCCTTTGGATTCGAGATGAGTTTCTTACCGAAGGTATGCTTTTTTTTCAACTCCTTTTGTCCTAAATAAGGCTGTACTCGTTGATACTTTTTGCATTATTATTGAGGGAATCATTTCCTGAAGTACCGTCTCATTCTGTATGACTTTCGATATTCAACTTCAATTTTGAATATAAATGAATTGTTGTTTCAGATGAAAAACACCAAAGACGTGAAGAATTCTTCAACTCTTCTCCACTTCCTGGTAAAGAAGGTACAAGAGGATTATCCAGACTTCCTCAACTTCTTTGAAGAGATCTCCCATGTCGATAAGTAAGTAGATGCACGATAAAATAATTAATTATGGGTCCATCCAGTTTTTAGAGCCTACTAGCTGAGCTACTCAGTTTTATTATTTTTTCATCAAAAAATATGTCAAGAAATTATTCAAAAGTTTGGAGTACTCAATGTGAAAATAAATTAATCGATCTGTTGGTTACTTTCATGAGCGTAAACATAAAAAAAATTTCTGGCTCAGAAGCCCATTTTTCGTGCTAGATCTAGATGTCTTTTTTGTTTTCAGAGCTAGCCTTACGTCAATTGAAAGCCTCCAGAAAAATCTGAAGGACATCAAAGGCGGCATCGCTACTATTGACAAAAACCTGAAGATACAGGGATGTCAAGAAAACGATGTTTCCTTTGAAGTCATGGAAGTTTTTCTGAGGGAAGCTTGGACCAAATGCGACTCCCTTCAGAATGGTCTCAAAGAAGTTGAAAATCTTTACCAGGATCTAGGGGAATTCTTCACTTTTGACGTGAAGAAATATGGGTTCGGGAATTTCTTCACGGACGTGAAGTTGTTCAAGAATGATTTCATGGTGAGTAATGAAAAATAGTGATGTTTTATTAGATTATTACTTCTCAAAACTACTGTAGTAGTAGGATGAGCTACTAGTGGTAGGAGAATCTACACTCGTCAGTGTCCGATAAGCCCATTCTCAACAGATGCTTCTTTAGGCGACAATGTCCTGTGAGAAAGCCAGTGAGTAGGTGTAGTTGGTTCTTACTGAGATCCAGATATTTTTTGGATCTAGCAGTTTCAAAGTTCCGAAGGAACTTTTCGGAGTGATCCATCCCTGGGAGATTCCGCCCAGAGTTTTTCCCTTTCGGTTTTCTCCTTCACAATAAACTCCTCCTTATAGGTGCATTTTCCTATACCACAGACTGGTTCTGGGCCAGTGAGTGGCGTTTGTGCGCTCTTTCTGGCAAGTGTATTGGTCTCTTCGTTTCCTACAATTCCCGAATGACTGGGAACCCAGATATAAAAGACCTTATTCTTCTTGCCTACCTCATTGAGTTTGTGTCGGCTCCCAAATCAGCTTTGAATCGATGACATAGGAGCTCAGTGCTTTAAAGGCAGCTTCACTATCAGTATGAATAGCTATATCGAACTTCTGATAGATTCTTTCTAGATTGATATCTAGACCTCTTCCGATTGCAAGTATTTCCGTTTGAACTTTGAAGGACTCTGTCCCATAAATCCCAGCGCCAGCTCCTGTAGCGGTTTTAGAGCCAACTGTATACCATTTTATTGTATTTTCTTTGAGATTATAGTCGGTGTATTTCCGTTCTCAATCTTCTCTTTTGCTTAGCATTGTACTGAAGTTTTTCTCAATGCTTACTTTCTTGATCATTACATCACTAGGAAGGTTTGCAGATGAGATGTCGTCATTCAGAGATAACCAAACTCTCTGATTCGTGACTCTCTCATTGCCTGCTCCTTCTTTAGATACTCTGAGGATGGCCTCATGGGCTACCCTATCAATCACAAGATGTAGAGGTGTGAGGTCTGTGATGATCTCAAGCGGCCTAGTTGGGCACGTTCTCATAGCTCCCGTGATGCACACACAGGCAAGTCTTTGTACTTTGTCGAGCATTTTTCTCGTACTTACCTGGCTTGCTATAGCAAACCAGGCTACTGCCCCATATGTGATTATAGGCGTACATGTTACAGCCCCAATTCCTGCCGCATAGACGCCTGCACGCCATCAGAGCCCTTGTAGCTCTGCCAGTAGCATCATCAACATGCTTGTTCCACAGAAGTTTGCTATCTAGGGTTATTCCTAGGTATTCAGACCTCCAATCAAAGATATTTCCGTTCAATGTTAACGTCTTCATGGCTGGAAGTTTCCTTTTCCGAGTGAACGGAATTAATGTGGTCTTGGTTGGGTCGATGTTCAGCCCCACTGACAAGCTCAATAATTCTGAGGCTCTTCTGTAATAGGTGGCAGAGAGTGCCTTCGAACTTGTCTCTAACTATCAAGACTATGTCGTCAGCATAGCCTACACATTTGGAGCCAAGCTCCATTAGCCTGTGTAGAATTTCATCCACCACTAGGCACAATAGGAGGGGAGATATCACCCCACCCTGAGGTGTTCCACGAGTAGCTAGGCTATGTGGAGAGCTTCAAAATTGTCAAGCAACCAAACCAAGACCACTGCAGTCCCATTAACCGAAAAAGGAAATGAGATTCTTATCTCTATACATGGGGACATCATAAATAGGAAGTCATCTGGGAACAAAATATATATTTGCTATACTCCTCCATTCATTCATTGTACTTTATCATTTGCAACAAAGGCTTTGCTGACGTGCAGAAGTCTGGCTTGAAGATCCCAAATCACTTCATCTAGTGTAAGATAGATTAGCCCATGAGGCCATTCTATAAGACTATCTAGGGAAGGTACTGGCAATGAGAGAATTAGGAATTAGAGAGTCTGGACATCTGTGACCAAATATATCCATCATCAATCCCAGCTCTCGAAAAGAATACCATATAAAGGGACTGGGAGTTGTTGTCCGAGAGTCTTTCAGGCAGAAATGCTCGCAATCGACATCTCAATATCCAATTTCGTCTTACAATATGAATATATACTCCATCACAGAAAATAGCAAACCATCACATCTACAATGAAGGATAATTTTGGTTTACATCTCAATAATATTTTTCAGTCGGTGAGAAATGAGTTGGAAGCGCTCCTCCAGAGAACCAAGGCTAGGCTGGCCAGAGAAGAAGCTGTCAGGGCCAGAAACCAGGAAAAGAAAGAGGCTTCCCTGAAAGATCTGGTCCGTACGGATGTCCCTGACAGTGACCTGGATAAGTAAGTTTAAATTTCTGTTCCTGAATGCTTTAATTGGTGGGTGACCATTTATGTCGATGAATCTATAACAGTCGATGGCACCTCATATGTTCGTTGAGGCCTTTTCAGTTTATAATGAAACATTATTACGTTTGATCACTTATACAGGATGGCCAAGAAATTGACGTCAAAAAGGAAAAAAAAGGTCCCTCGTGTCATGGGCTATTCGAATCACCCCCATGTATGTTATGCTATTTTTCACGGTTTTCGAGTTATGAATTTTTTTATGACTTTCGACTTGACCATCTTGAAAAAGATATTTAAAAAAAAGTACAAGACTTCTCTGTGAAATTCTTTTTGTAACTTAATCTCCATGAATTGTACTTTTATACATAAAATAACCAGATTCGTAACTTTGATAAAAATTATGGAAATGTTGGTCTCAAGTGAAAAAGTTACGTGAATTGGATTATGATCTGAATTTTCGAATCAAAATTAAAAATGTAAAAAGAAAAAGGCTAATTCACGGTTTCTTAGAACGCTTAAAAACGGCGCTCAACAGTCAGCTTTTAGAATCATTGATAAAAAATGGTACTTAACACTCTACTTTTGCTAGAATTAGCCTTCAAAGTCATCAAGGTGCAAAAAATCAAAGAACTAGACATTTACTACAAAATTATTTTTTGCCATTTTAAGATATTTCTTTTCTTTTAATCGCATAAAACCTGCCCTGTTCTCTCTTAGGACACGTTCGGCTTCTCTTAACTTCAGTCGCAGCTCGTCTTCACTCGAACATTCTCGGGCGTAAACAATTTCTTTGAAATAACCCTAAATGAAAAAATCGATGGGATTAAGGAAGGGTGAACGTGGGGGCCACTTGATTGGTCCGCTGCGCAGCAATGAAAAACCGATCGGGATAATTCAAATTTTCGAGAACAATTTTTGATTAAACACTTGAATGAACGATACCCGAACAGATGGATCGGACGCAGTCGGCCAATCAAGGGGACCTACGTTCACCTGACCTTAATCCCATCGATTTTTTCGTTATTTCAAAGAAATTGTTTACGCCCGAGAATGTTCGAGTGAAAACGAGCTGCGACTGAAGTTAAGAGAAGCCGAACGTGTCCTAAGAGAGAACAGGGCAGGTTATATGCGATTGAAAGAAAATTTTCTAAGAAGGTGTAGAATGCGTATTGAGGCTGGAGGTGGCCACTTTGAAAACCTACTGTAAATTTTATAAATAAGTTTCTTTCTATTTACATTATGATGTGTGATTTATTGCCATACCTTTTTCTTTTTTTATCTAAAACTTTTCTTGACCAACATCTAAAGCTAATTTTCATTAATTTTCAGCATTTTTTATCATAACATGATCAGAAATATCTTAAAATGGCAAAAAATAATTTTGTAGTAAACTTTGATTTTTTCCACCTCGATGACTTTGAAGGCTAATTCTAGCAAAAGTAGAGTGTTAAGTACCATTTTTTATCAATGATTCTAAAAGCTGACTGTTGAGCGCAGTTTTTAAGCATACTAAGAAACCGTGAATTAGCCTTTTTACATTTTTAATTTTGATTCGAAAATTCAGATCATAATCCAATTTACGTAACTTTTTCACTTGAGACCAATATTTCCATAATTTTTATCAAAGTTACGAATCTGTTTATTTTATGTATAAAAGTACAATTCATGGAGATTAAGTTACAAAAAGAATTTCACAGAGAAGTCTTGTACTTTTTTTTAAATATCTTTTTTAAGATGGTCAAGTCGAAAATTCTCAAAGTTCATAAAAAAATTCATAACTCGAAAACCGTGAAAAATAGCATAACATACATATGAGTGATTCGAATAGCCCATGACACGAGGGACCTGTTTTTTCCTTTTTCACGTCATTCTCTTGGCCACCCTGTATATTCACAATATCAAACTTAACTTTGACCTTGACTTATAATGGCCGACACTGAGACGTCCACCTAATATAGAGAATTTTTAAAGAAAGCGGTTTTTTGAATGTAGAAAGGATTTTAACTTAATTTTTTTCAGTTTGATTGATTTCCTGAGAAAGGCTGGGGAGTGCAGCAAGCAGAGGAGAAAGAGGCCCACAAATGGAGGTAAGAATCATTCTCTGGTCTTCCACAAATTGTTGTTTTTCCAATTGAACTTATACAATACTCATTCTTGAATCGGAAAAAGTTTATGCAATTATTAATTCTTATTTGTTTGTTTTACAGTCAGTAAAAGGCCTCCACTGCTTGCTAAGTCTAGATCCAGGACTGATCTCAACATGTGGGGATAGTAAATGCCAGGTAAATATTTCACGAAATTATTATCAAAAGTTGTTACTGTATTATGGCATCGAGACTGAGTGGGGCTCAATTATACTTATTGCATTATTGGCATTCGAAGACATTTTCTATCTTTTCTGTGTCTAGGATGATAACGCATAAAATCAACTGTTTTCCCTTTTGCTTTATTCGAGTAGAGTGTCTGGAACTCTCCTAGCCCCCTGTCTTCATTTTTGAGAGCTACTGATTCAAAATCATATGAACCCCAAGCATTGTCAGATTTATCACTTTTTTAGTAGTTTAAATTTTAACTAGGTATCGGTTGAATATTCGTTCAATTAATGAACTTTATTTACTAATATAGTTCTTCAATTCATTTTCAGTTGGCAGTACACGTGGCGGAGGACAATTTGTATATATTGTGTATTTTGTAAATATTGTAAAAATGTATATAATTTATTTATTGATTTTGTTATCGTTTCGATCATGTATTTAATCATTCGCTTTATTCCTTTTACTAATAAGGATGTCAGGACATTTATATTTCAATTTTGTTTTTTGTATCTAATCAATTTTAGTTTTGTATCTATTCAATTTTAGTTTTGTATCCATTAAATTTTAGTTTTGTATACTTTTGACGACTATAAAGGAATAAGTCTTCTGATTTGTATTATATTCATATTGAATATCCAAGGGTTAGTCAGACTTTGCATTTTTGAATATACTGAGTGTATACCTACATATGTTTCAGTTTTGTCTGGCGATTACCAAAAGTATTAAATCGAATAAATAGTGTATACCACTGAATTAACTGTGATAATTGATAAGAGTACAAATACTCAATTTCTGTGATAATAATTATTTTGATTGTATTGTAATTTTGCTAAATAGAATGATATATCAGGTGAGGAAATGTTGTTATGATGTGAATCTGCATCAATGAAACAATAAGAAACAGAAGAATTGTATAAAAACGAAATTTTTTTCGTTTTAATCTTGTATTCAAATATTCATTGTATAATGTGAAGGTATTTGTATTTTGTTTCTTATTGATATTCAATTTCATTTGGTAAATCTACTTTTAATAAATAATTCTATATTTTGCAACCTCGGCATTTTGCTTATATCCTCTGGTAACATAATAATAGAAAAAAATGAAAGCTACAGTGTAAACTTAGAACTTTTTTCGAATTTGTTAAAATTCGTATTTAGAATGGCGTCCATTCAGGTAACGCAACCGTCCACGGCTGACGATTGGCTTACAGATAAACACTACTAAGAAAAAATTTGAGTTTTTTCAGAAAAAAAACTCGAATTTTTTCTGTTCTATCATCTACGTTAATCATTACCTCCGCTGTGGGTAAAAAAATGATTTTATTATAATTAATCGAAACATCCATCTTGCGATTAATACTATCAGCTCTACCATCAAACTAACACCAATTTGAGAAACATTACTTTCTGTATTAGGTACTATTAAGGGGCAGTATCACCTTTTGAATCGTGGTAAATCTCCATTCAAGAGTGGTCTCTTTATTTCACGAGTAAGTACCCTAATTTACGACGTAGAGACTTGATTTTTTTTTTAATTGAAGTTGAAGAACGAGGGCAAATAGTTTTCTTTTTTTCGATTTAATTAGTTTTTCATTGAAAAAACCAGGGTAATCGTTAGATCTGGGGTTATTGAATATGCTTTTCGTTTTTCATGAGTACAAGCTGTATTTTTGAAATAATAATCATGAAAATTTTTGTAGTTTATAGAAGATTGAATTGCCGAGGGCAAATAGTTGCGATTTTTTCGATTTTATTAGTTTTTCAATTAAAAAAAAACAGGTTGAACTTCAGCGTTTTGGAAACTACACTTAATGATTTTTTTCCGACGGTAATTCATCATTTTTTGGAAAAAATCGCAACTATTTGCCCTCGGCAATTTAAACTTCTATAAACTACAAAAATTTTCATGATTATTATTTCAGAAATATAGCTTGTACCCATGAAAAACGAAAAACATATTCAATAACCCCAGATCTAACGATTACCCTGGTTTTTTAATTGAAAAACTAATTAAATCGAAAAAAAGAAAACTATTTGCCCTCGGGACGTTCTTCAACTTCAATTAAAAAAAAATCAAGTCTCTACGTCCTAAATTAGGGTACTTACTCGTGAAATAAAGAGACCACTTTTGAATGGAGATTTACCACGATTCAAAAGGTGATACTGCCCCTTAACAGTAGGCTTTACCTACTTCTTTTGAAGCTTCTTTGTGGAAATGTGAAAGAGAATGATGTCTAGTTTTGCAAACAATACAAGTACATATTTAAAGATTTACATTGACTTATTTTATGTTTGCTACTGAAACAATTTAAATATAAGATTTTTTCTCTTATCAATTTATATCTTTCGTTTGGCGAAAGCTTCAAAAATCGATGACATTTGGTAATCAAATGGCTATTTTTTCCGCATATAGGACAAGGATAATGTTTGATTTTATCTGAAACTGAGATAGCGGTGGCATAAGAATATAAGCCTTTAAGTTTCGATTTTGACTGGTTCGGACCACTGGCAGAAGTAGAGGTCCTACTTGAAACTTTGGATACCAAGCCACCAAGGACATCTCAAAAAGTCTTTGTGTATTATGATCTTATTTTGACAACGCTATAGAAAAAAGCAAAAAATCGGCAAGGTCCTTCAAATTAAGCTGAGGGGTTTATAGTGCGAGGCTTTTTGAACGTACGTCAAACTCTACCTACTTAACGGCTACAACAGATTTTTCTAAAAATTAATTCAGGTTATTTGCGGATTCTATATTCGATAGTTTGAAGATATATATAGATTTGAAGTATGTACCTATGTAGTAGCGGGAAGGCGTTCATCTTGAAAAGTGTCAATTAATATTTTCCAAATAGTTTCATAATTTTCTCCTACTGGTGAGATGCCAGAGCACAAAGTTTAAGCACGCCCGCGTAATTTACCGAGCAAATAATGAATCTTGAATGTGTTATCTAAATCAAGATTTTCATGAACACAACTTTTGAAATTTTGATAAAAAATTGGCCACATTTTATGATAACCATAAAATTCCACCAAATCAATTTTCTGCAATATTGGTTGTGCTCTCATTGCGGATATGGTACTTATAGGTTAGGTACTAGTTTCATCTTAGAATATAAAACAATGTTTTATATTCTAAGAGTTTCATTCGTCGAAACTTTTTTAGAAACCTCTACAATGTGACAATATAATTCGTCCGCAGCTTCAACTCCTTGAAGGAAGGAATATACCCTGGGGCCTGGAGTATATTACAAACTCAATAAATTCATCTCATCTATACTACTTCCAACAATTGAGTTCTCGAAGTCTCTAAATTATTCGAACCAACCTTGAAATATTCTAAAACTTTTGGATTATCCAAACTTTTTGTAGTCGTTTCTGGAAAAGCTGGATCACATTTTCCTTTTTGCTTCTAAAGCTTTCAGTTTATTACTTTTACTCTCAATTTCGACATATGCTATAATTGGAGGTTTTACTGGAGTCAAATAAATGGAAAATGAAAACAGGTTCAATAATGAAAACAACGTATGTGAACAAAAAACCTGGATTTTGAATGCGTTGAATGTTAGAACATCTGTCAATTCGAACCTACAAGAAAGGAGGAGATGAAAATCAAATCGCGAAATACTGAATAAAATTTCAACGAAATAAACGAAATTGCAATGAATGAAATTGAATCCCAGCAATCTACACAATTAGGATCAATGATGTTGTAGCGAATTACAATGGACTGTGAGATTTTTCAATAATGTGGAAACTGCTGAGAATTCAACTCACCAGAATTAATCCTTAAGCGCCAGCATTTTACCCTTCGTGAACCACAGGAGAAAGGTTGGATTGTAGGGTAGAAAATGCAGTGAAGGTCTTCAACGATCGCACCCTTTTCTTCTATTTTCCTTTTGGTGCTGGATGGCACTATGGGCACTTTCTACTATTCTGATCGCGGATTTACTAATGTTCTTGATAAAGCGGATTTTCTAATTTAATATTAGCGAAAGTTTCTAGAATTTAGCGGAATTTCAAAGCGGGTGAACGATTAATTATTATTACACAAATAAAAAGCGTAAACGATCTCGTAAGCACCCGAGTCAACACTGAGATCGTATATTATGCGATCTGGTATAAAGACGATATTGACAGATGTTCTTTTTGGGTTTTCACGCGAAGGAAATTAGAAAATGAGCGTAAACAATAAAACTTGATAATAGTTATTAGCGAACACCTTCTCAGTACATATTCTTATTTTCGAAAAAAAATTGCATCTCAAGCAATTCAATAAAAACAATCAGGTTGACTGCTCCACATGAGTTAGCCGAGTTAGGGATATTGACTTGAATTGCAGAAAAATATACATAGTTAAAATAAGATTTTTGTGATGAAAATTCATATTAATATGATTACAAGTTGCAAATTAATTTTAGCTTGTAGGTCTGCAGCGTATACAGGGTGGTTAAGAAAAATCGAGTAAAATAACGAAATTTTATTCCCAGAGAATTCAAGCAATGTATGGCCCCCACGGGCATAGATAACAGCTTGACATCTTCTTTGCATACTACACACGAGGTTGTTGAACCTTTCTTGAGGAATTTGATTCCATAAACGGGGCAGAAGCTCTCTCAGATCATTTAATAAGGATTCTGGGGTAGGTTGATGATTATCTAATCTTCTTTGGAGCATATCCCATGCATGTTCTATGCAATTCAAATCTGGTGAGTGCGGAGGTATTGGTAAATGTGGAATACCAAGCTCCTCGCGCGCATTCTCAACTATAGCTGCACGGTGTGGTCTAGCGTTATCGTCTAGAAATTGAAAAGTTTCACCAATAGCAGCGTGAAAATTTGGCACAACATTGTCAATGACATGCTCCCTATAGTCCCTATATTGCAAGGCGGTCATATTCCCAGGACAAAGGTGTAGATCTGTGCGCCCGTTGAAACATATCCCGGCCCATACCATAACACTACCCCCTCGCAATGGATGAATACCCCGACGTTACGGGGTATGCGTGGGATTGTCCATATCCTTATTTTTCGTCCATATCTGGGTTCATCAGTGAAAAGGACACTACGCCATTGATCGTTCCAATTGATATGTTGCCTTGCCTATTCCAGTCTTTGAAGCTTATGGTCACGTGTTAATGGAACTCCTCTTAATGGATCTAGAACCTAGAATCACCTCTCAAACGTCGTCTGATGGTTTCGATGGAAACTTGGACCCCATCTGCATTTTGAAGAGTATTCCGTAGCATTCTACACGTAGATGTAGGGTTTCTTCTCGCCGAAACGGTGATGAAATGATCCTGAACAGGTGTTGTTTTTCGTTGCCCACCAAGCCTTGGTCTTTCCAACACGGAACCTGCCTCCCTGAACCTATTCCAAAGTCGAGATATCACACTTTGGCTGACTTGGAGCCTTTCCGCTACAACAACCTGACTTAGGCCACCCTGTAGCATTCCGATAGCCCTATTAGCCTCAGCTTTTGTTAATTTACGTCTTGGCATTTTCAGAAAACTCGTTTCAAATTGAAGCCGTTGATGAACTGACTTCATTTCAAAATAAGAACATTCATGAAGCATATGCAAAGAACCAAACTTCAAAAAAAAGGCGACCAGATTGACGAAATGTCTTATACTGATCGATTCAAGTTGTTATTGAGTTTTAAATGATTTTCTCTATTTCAGTATCGTAATGAGTTCATTACAGTACTAAAAACAGTTCTGTAATGAATTCATTACAGCATCGTTTTCAGTTACATTTTTCTTTTTGTGGTTGTCAGCAATGACTTCCGATCCTTTCAAATTTCAGCAGACGTCAATTTGGAAATGTCAGTTTTCGTATTTCCTAACATAGATGCATAGAACACCTGGTGTAACGACTCCCTACTAAAAATCGTGACCAAAATTTGTAGATCAAAACGGCATCCTAGATTTCAGATTTTGGACTAGTTCCGGAATAAATCCGCAATATTTATCGGTCGTGGCTCTACTGCGGCAACGACAAAAAACGCGACCCCTTTCGGGAGAAATGAAAAGCTGCACAAAATATCACGTTTTCGATCGACAAGAAAGTCTTAAACAAAATCTAATCAGTGCCAACACCAGGTATTTCTATGCATCTATTTCCTAACCTTCACACCAACTGCCAAGATACAATATGAAAGTCACTAGGACCTATAATTTGAATTTTTCATTGAATTTCACAAAATTTGACGGAAATAGAGAAAATATCGTCTAATACTCGTTGCAGAATGCAATTCCAATACTCATGCGTTCGAAAACTTGCTCCTTCGTCGCTCGTTTTCGAATTTCGCATTCGTATTGGAATGGGAGCCCATTCTGCAACTAGTTTTAGAATATACATACTATTACAGCGATTTTCTCGAAGATTACATACTTTTAAAAACGATTGAATACGAAATCCCTAACTCTTGTGGAGCAGTATATTTGATTTTATTATTGGCTATGTACCTACCTCTCATCCACTTTTGGAATGTGAAGTCGTTTATTTCTTTTTTTGGAAAATTAATTAATCAACAATGGATATTATATATCTACTATAACGATTTTTCTTTTGTGACCAACTATAATAAGGGTTCCTCCGTCCTCGTAAATATGAGAGAAGTTAAAGGTTTGGTGAAAAAAAAAAGAAGGAATAAAACAGATAATAATTTATTATATTAAAAATAATTCATCTTTCACTTAAGGTTATACAATCACAAGTTTTTCATCAGAAATTAAAAATACATTTCAGATCTCTCATTCAATGAATTAATTCTATACATCACTCATCCAATGAATAAATTCTTTACATCACTCGAATGAACAAATTCTTCAATAGGTATTGTTTGTTCTATTATTATCATTATGTACATACAACTACAAACAGATCACATTTTTAGTGTTTCCCATGGGCGTACCCAGGGGGGGCCAGGGGGGGCAGCTGCCCCCCCCCCTTGAAGATAAAATAAGTGTTAATTTTCCTGGTTTCCTGACAATAAACCTGACCGACCATCTTCTCAGGTATGAGCTGCCCCCCCTAGCTGAAATCCTGTATTTATCGATCTGCAGAAGGCGTACGATATGGTGCCCTTGAATCGACTTTTTACCACTTTGACAAACATCGGCCTTAATAAGGGTTATATTATACGGCGGTCGCTAACATCTACAGTAACCCCCAGAGTGCTGTAAAGAATGGGAATAGATGTTCAAGGCCTTTTACAGTGACGAAGGGACTCAAGCAGGGGTGCTGTTTATCACTCTTTTTAAGATGTATATACAAGAAGGATTAGAGCACTGCAGACGGAAATGCTCGGGAATGGGTGTTGAGATCGATGGGGGCTATTTGACGACACTTTTTTTTGCCGATGACCAAGTAATTATTGCCAACTGCGAAGAAGACATTGATTATATGCTGAGAAAACTTAAAACAAGAATACGAAAAATTGGGGATGAAAATGAACATGCAGAAAACAGAATATTTAAGAATAGGTGAAGAACAGGAAGATCCAGAGTTACAAATAAGAGAAATAAAGGCAAGTAAACAAAATAAATATCTGGGGAGTATCATATCTAGTGAAGGAACATCGGACAAAGATATCGAGTCTAGAGTACAGCAAGGTAAAAAATGTATAAGAACCCTTAATTCAATATTGTGGTCAAAGCAAGTTCAGTTAAATACTAAAACGAACATCTATCGAGCAATTGTGGAACCAATATTGACTTATGGAGCAGAAGGTTGGCAGTTGTCGGCACGGAACAAGAGTATAGATGCGGTCGAAATGGATTACTTAAGAAGATCGTGTCAAATATCCAGAACTGAACATGTACGGAATGAGGAAATTAGAAGGCGAACTGGAAGAGTGTGCACAACGGTGGAGCGAGTGGAAACAAGACAGTTAATATGGTATGGACACGTAATGCGCATGGAAGAAGATCGATGGCCCAAACGAGCATTAAATTATATTCCTAATAAAAGAAGAAAAAAAGGAAGACCTGGTTTGACATGGAAGGATGGGGTGGCTTCTGTAATGAGAGATAGAGCCATTGAACAAGAAGCATGGAGAGATAGGGAAGGCTGGCGTTTAAAATGCGGGATGCGGCAAAGGCAGCTGCCCCCCCCCCCTGCCCATAGCTGGCTACGCCCATGGTGTTTCCCGCTTTTCATCATGTCATTTTTTCGCTGAAAATAAGGAAAATCATATATTAGATCAAAATAGTAATTTACGTAACAAGTCCGGAAAATAGGGTTTTTTTGGACGAATAGACAAGATTCTAGGACGAGCCGGAGGCGAGTCCTGGAAGTCTGTGAGTCCAAAAAAACTATTTCCGGGCGTGTTGCGTACAATATTTTTTCGGCAACAGTGAAGAATTACAAATCAATGAGATGACACATCTCTTTATTGATTTTGATTCATATTTGAATTAAACAGAACACAGAACAGAACTGTCATCCGTTATTTCGTTGCTATTGTGATGATCATAACAATGACAACAACGACGTGTTTTTCCGGCCTAGGCCGGGAAGTACGTACTTTCCGGCCTAGGCCGGGAAATGCTACTTTCTCAAAGAAAAAGCGTCCGGGAAGTGGGTACTTCCCGGACGGTTGCCGAAAAACTATTGTAATTTGAAACTTTATTTTATAGACGTTTTCTACTCATTAATCAAGTATCTATCTATATCTTCATTATAATTATTTACTGTGGTCGAGAAATATTACTTCTCATTAAATTAATGGGGTTTAGCTAATATTGAGGTATAAAGGGTTTGAAATGATAATTTTTTGATTTAGTTGGACGATTTTTTTTATTGAAGATAAAATTTTACCTACCTTGTGAGCTCTCTTCCAGTGATCAGACCGGTCCTTGACCTTGATCTCACAAGTTGCGCCCTTCTTTCAGCTAGAAATAAAACAAAAATAATGAGTAAAATTTCAACAAATGATACTATTGCTGACCATTGATAAGCAACATTTATTTCGAACACATTTTCATTTGAGCTGATTATATTAGAAAACGGTACGAAGTTTACCATAGCCATCAGAATCAGAACTGAGCCTTACAAAACGGTTAAACAGCAATTTGAATAGTTATTGCCTTCCAATGCGATTCATTTCAAATGTATGGCTTTGTTATCGATGCTTCCATTATCAAATTTGCATAATGACAATCATGCTCCATTCAGTAGCTAACTAATACAAAATATGATATTATGAGCTTGTGCGAGTTAGGAGAATCAATTGTGTTCTGTGTAGGCTTTCTTACTGTGTGCTCACCGCCACCTTTGGCACAGCACTGTTAGTTTTTGACCAAACAGCTGGAAAATTCTTTCCTAACAGCGGGATTGAACTCGGAATGTCTGGGTTCTAGAACAACTCTAACCGCTGAGCTAGATGCACTACATATGCCAGGAATAATCCGATTTCTGTATGAAATTGGTTTAATCCTGATTATATGGTATAATATTTGAAAGAAATTGGAACTTTCTTTCGGGATATTTGATGATCCAGAAGAAATCAATAAATTTCTCGATAAATGCTAGAGATCGATATACGGAAGTATTATACAAAAATAATCGAATAGCAACAGCGAAGCGAAAAATACAATAGTTTATATACTCCATTCACTTTTATAATGTATACACATTTCAACGTGTATATTTTGAAAATTAGGTTATAGTCATTCTCCTGTCAGATGAATAAGCAACGTTGTCCTTTCTACATAGAGGTCGTAGTAATTACGTATTTATCGAAATGTTTATTTACTTTGATCAATAATGAATTTGAGAAAATTTTATATTATTGATTCAATAATACCAAAGGTCTTGCGAATATTGAAAAAACTTTTATCTCTTTTAATACTACAAATATTTCACGTATATAAACATGGTTGGAAGATTTAGTTATGCTATTTTCTTGTACGGAAATCAAGAATCGAGTGTTGAAATTCTACTGAAAAATAATGGACAGCATAGTCCGTTACTTTGTGATAGTTCATTCGAAAAAGAATAAAAGTACTCGAATAACCCGAAAGAAAAACTTATGAACGAACAGTGGAACTTTTCAAAATTCTCAAGAAATAAGCCTACAAAAAACATTCCAATACCTTTTTGCACAACTTGAAATACTCCAATATGAAAATGTAGTAGTATTACAAAACCTGTTTCAAAGTTAAACCTTAGAAGGACTATGATCGAGATATTCTTGATAATGGAATATTTGTTGAAAGATTATTTGGGCTGTTTCCATCCAGGGTGTAGGTCCTTCTCAGGACCTACACCCTGAAGACGGCAGGCGAATGCTTGCCGAAACGTCGGAAACAACAAACCGCATAGATAATGGAAACAGCCCAAATGATCTTTCAACAACTTAGAAGGACTAACTCCTTCACAACGTTAAAAAGGAGTAAATAGAAATTAGCATTGGCAACGTCACTGAGAATCATTCGACATTTAACGAGTACCAACCAGCGTCAGTTTCGAGTAAAAAACTAGATAAACCTAAATCATGGCCAACCAGGATACATTATAAAAGTGAATCGAGTATAGTGTATTTCGTTTCAAATACAGGGTTATCATAATAATCCGTGCATTAGACGTTTCTCGGCTTCTATGAGGAAAAGATTTCTGAAATTTGGCACACGGCCTTTTTTCAAAGGAGGAAATCATGCTAAAATATTTTCATCGAAATCTGACTTCCGGTTATACCATCAGTAAGTAACCATCAGGTTTGGTATTTCAAATGGAACTACCTATTTTTCTCACCAGAAATGGATTCCTTCTTGAATTTTACACATTTTTTATCTGAATTATTTTTACGTAGTTGTCATGGTTACGAAGATAAGGACTTCTATGAGAAAATGGCCAATTTCAGAGGCCCGCGAAACGTATCATAGCATGCATGCTATCCATAATAAACGAACAAATGAAGTATTTTTCGAAAATTCAATAATTTTGCCTCGTATTGCATGGCTATCGAATAATGTTGTTCTATTGCAGTGTTTTTCAATCTTTTTCATGATGCGACCCTCCTAGTATGAAAAATTTTTTCGCGACCCCCCGACCCTTCGTTTTTTCATCATGTATGTATGTGTATGTTACAGTGTTACA
Source organism: Adalia decempunctata (assembly GCA_951802165.1). NCBI lineage: Eukaryota > Metazoa > Arthropoda > Insecta > Coleoptera > Coccinellidae > Adalia > Adalia decempunctata. Next base: position 19,617,741 of record OX637703.1, read on the forward strand.
AATATTCATTCTATAAGACGTTTTTATGATATGATATATTGTTTATCCTGACTACTCCTAGGTCTCCTGTGGAGACCCCTCTGAAACTACAAGCTTCGAAGCTTGTAACTTGTGCCGAGTTCGGAGTAAGCAGTTGTGTTCTGTGTAGGCTTTGTTACTGTGTCCTTACGCCACCTTAGGCACAGCACTGTTAATTTTTGACCCAACAGTGAATGGTGGCCCCTGCCGAGACTAGAAAATTTCTTTCCTAGCTCGGGATTGAACTTCGGATGCGTCTCCATAGGTAATTAGGATTCGAGTATAAGTACATAATTGATAACTATAGTAATTTACGTAACAAGTCCGGAAAATAGGGTTTTTTGGACGAATAGACAAGATTCTAGGACGAGTCGGAGGCGAGTCCTGGAACTCTGCGAGTCCAAAAAAATTATTTTTGGGCGTGTTGCGTACAATATTTTTTCGGCAACCGTGTAGGATCACAAATCAATGAGACGACACATTTTTTTTTATACGTTTTGATTTTTATTTGAATTGTCGAAACAGAACTGTCATCCGTTATTTCGTTGCTATTGTGATGATCATAACCGTTACGTGATATTTTCCGGCCTAGTCCGGAAAGTACGTACGTGAAGTGTGGTGGCTACTGGCTAGCTTGCGAGTTGTTGACAGCGAACGTACAACGAACGAGCGACACACAACGAACGTTGTGGCGGAGGATGGGTTGTCGCGGGTCGAAGCGATACAGACTCACAACTCAGTTCTAGCAAAGACAGTTCAATTGTAAAACATCGTTTTAACCTTTTAGTAATATTTACGCATTCGAAGGGATTTGTAATAATTTGATATGGATAAATTCCTGAAAAGATCAACAGAGCCGTCAACTTCTGGTGAGAGTAGTGAAAGTAAATCAAAGAAAACACGTCTTTATGACGACAATTATTTGAAATTCGAGTTTACTGTGATTAAGAATAAACCACAGTGCGTTATTTGCTTCGAAACTTTGTCCAGAGAAAGCATGAAGCCATCAAAATTAACACGCCATCTCAACACAAAACACCCAAATGAAAAAAATAAGCCCATGGAATTTTTTGAGAGAAAATTACAAGCTCTTCAACATCAAAAAACTGGCATAGTGCAAATAAAAACATTTCAGATGAATATAACATAATAGTCAGTACATTTAAAATTAGAGATATCTATCATCCATTGGAAATTGAGTGTTCTTAGAAGACAAGCTACTGAATTAAAATCTAAATTAACAAATCAATTGCCTGAAGATTTAATGCGAATACTTGTTAAAAAAAAATACTTTCAAAACAGGAATATTCTAAAACGAAAAACAAACAAAATAAAAAAATTTCTAAATTAAAATCTGCCTCATTTAATTTTAGTGATAATGTAAGGAGTGAGGAAAGATGGTTCGTGAATTTAACAAATATAGAGATCCCAGATAATATCAGATATTTACTTAGCTTAGGTGATAAATTTAATTTGCCGTATTCAAGTCCGATACAACCTCTAAAGGAAATAATTATTGATGTAGAATATATCCTTTCAACATGTAACGATGAAGAAAACACCAACTTAGCACGCAATTCCTTGATTAATTCCATCACCAACTTCATAAGATCAAAAAACCAAAAAAAGGACAAATTAGGTAACATGTTGAAAAAATGGATCAAAGAAACAAAGCAATTTCTTAAAACAAACGAAAATATTATTATAACTAAAGCTGATAAAAGTAAAACAACAGTTGCTCTGTTTAGAGAAGAATACGACAAAATAGCTTCAGATATTCTGGATGATGACACGACTTACTGCCAAATGAATGAGGATCCAACCAAAAAGATTCAATCTAAATTAAATAAAATCATAACAAAATTATACAAAGAAAAAAAGATTGGAGATAGCACTTACAAACACTTGAAATGCACTAATGGTTTATGTCCTAGGATCTATTTCTTACCTAAAATACACAAAATAAATAACCCATTATACAACCTTAGTAAATATTTAGCCCAACTTTTAAACCATGCCTTCGAGAAAGATGATAGATACACAAGAAATTCCTTCGAGTTAGTAGAATATTTAAAAACTGTCACAATTCCAGACAACTACATACTTATTTCACTAGATGTAGTCTCACTCTACACAAATGTTCCACTTGACTTGGCAGTGGCAACAATCGAAAAAAATTGGGGAAAAATTGAACCTCATACGACTTTATCTGTTGACGAATTTTTACAGCTGTTTACATTGTGCATCGAAAATAGTTATTTTGCATTCAATGATATGTTTTTCAGGCAGATCTTCGGACTGGGTATGGGGAATAATTTGGCACCAGTAACATCCGACATAGTAATGGTGGAAGTTCAGAATTTGGCCATTGATAAATTGAGTTTTTCGTTACCGTTTTTTAAAAGATACGTTGATGATATTGTCACTTGTATTCCTTTCGATAAAAGGGACGAAATCCTAGAAGCATTCAATAGCATTCATCCTCGCTTAAAATTCACCATTGAATTGGAATCACAGGGTAATTCACTACCATTTCTAGATACTTTGTTGATTAGACGAAATAATGAAATTTTAACAGATTGGTACCAGAAACCGACTTTTTCCGGGAGAATACTCAATTTTACCTCAAAACATCATATGGCACAGAAAATTAACATAATTAATAATTTAAAACATAGAGCTCTCACACTTTCTGACAATGAATTTCACGCAAAAAACATTCTTAAAATACAGTCAATTCTGAAAAAAAATAACTATCCGACCAAATTCATAAGAAAAATTCTGTACAAGAGAGAACCTGAGCACCACACATCACAAGAGGAAAAAGAAAACCAAAAATATTACAGGGTAACTTATGTTGAAAATCTAGGAGAGCAAATCAAGAATATATTTACCAAATTAAACATAAAAATTGCATTCAAATCTAACAATACTATAAAGAAACTTTTTACAAAAACTAAGACTGCAACTCCAAAAGAATTACTCAGTAACATCATATATAAAATATCTTGTAACGACTGTCCAGCCACATACAGGGTGGGACAAAAGTCACGAAGGGATTTGAAAAATTGATAACTTTTTTAAATTCAAGTTTTATTTTTTTTTCTTTACACAAAACTGAAATAGAATAGTTGGAGTTTTTTTACAATTCAAGAGTGAAAGATTACATCACTCAAATGACCTCCATTTTCGGCTACGCAAAGTGCAGCTCTTGAAAGAGCATTTTTCATGATCCGAGTCAGAATATCTGGCCCCAAAGCCCTTACTTCTGCTCGAATATTTTCCTTTAGTTGCTGCAGGGTTCTGGGTTCATTAACATAAACCTTTCCTTTCAAATATCCCCAAAGGAAATAAACAGGAGCTGTTAAGTCCGGCGAGCGGTCGGGCCAATTGAATCCTGAATTCCTCGAAATTAAACGTTCGCCAAAAATCTGCCTTAGAAGGTGCATAGTGGCTCGAGCAGTGTGCGCAGTAGCCCCATCTTGTTGGAACCACATCCCTTGATTGTCAGCAAGAGCTGGTTTGAATCATATCCCGATATCGTGGTCTTCGAAGAAAAATGGTCCAATAATTCGTCGAGACGTAACTGCGCACCATACGGTACATTTAAGTGGATGTAATTGCCTTTGATGAACCATCCTTGGGTTCTCAGTACCCCATATTCTGCCCTGTTGCTGAAATCGTGTCACTAAACGTCGAATCATCGATTCAGAGGGCGAATTCCGCAAATTGAAATGACCACGATATGCTCGTTGAGTTTGAATGATTCAATGATGATATTCAAAATAAAATTCTATGAGTTTGCTTCGTTGGTTGAGGTTGTAACGCTCCATAATTAATCTCCCGGATTTATTTTACACAGTCATGAAAAAAAAAAGAAAAAAAAATAAATAGGAAGAAGTTATTAATTTTTCCAATCCCTTCGCAACTTTTGCCCCACCCTGTATATTGGTCAAACTGGTCGATACCTCAAGGATCGAATTTCTGAACATAAAAGAGACTCCCTTAATATCCTCAATCCTTTAAAAAACACAAAGGAAAATAATACTGCACTAGCTGAGCATGTAAAAAGTTTTCTCCACTCCTTTAATTTCGATCCTGGCTCGGTGGGAATATTAGGTAGGCAAACGAATTTGAAAAGACGGTTATTAGATGAGATGATATCAGTAAAACAAGAAAAAAATTCCATTAATAAAAGGAACGACATTGAAAATTTGAATACCGCATATTATTATTTAATTGAAAAATCGGGGATGTATAGAAGTTTGTTTTCCAACCCAGGTGTGTAATTGTTATAATAATCCGCGCATACTCATACTCCAGAATCATCTAATACTAATTGATGACATCAATCTTTTAATGTCCTCCATGCGAGCAGTTGTTGTCCTCTCCAAATTATTAATTTTTGACATCAGAACTGTTGACAACGAAACCACACAAAGTGAAAATGTAAGTCGAAAATTCACACTATATTCCGAACCTATTTCCTCATTTATATACTTGTTTGTTTGTATACGTCTAAAAAAAGTGTTGAAAAAAATATGATTTTAATCTTTTAATTGTAATTTCGAACATCTTAGATTATTGTAGTGTATGTTATTCCATTTCAGAGCCCTGATGAAGATTTTAGAATAAAATCGAAACTAGTTGGCCTTTTTTCCAAACAGATGGTTTTGTGAATTATTTTTGGACCTAGAAACCTGTTAAAAATCACCGAAATAGTGCAAATGTCCAACCTAAATGAGAAAGCGTTGCTTGCTAGTTATCGAGTAGCTTTTCGTGTGGCTAAAGCAGGGAAACCTCACACTATTGCTGAAAATTTGATTTTACCAGAGGCTTTAGACATAGCAGAGATTATGTTTGGGAAACACGAGATCGAAAAACTGAAAAGTATACCTACCTCTTTCTGACAATACCATTCAACGCAGGATAAGCGATATGACCACTGACGTTCGTGATCAAGTCATAGAAAAAATACAGGAAAGTACTTTTGTATCCTTGCAATTTGACGAATCTACGGATGGAACCCATTCTCCCATTGAATATAATTAAATATATAGCACAGGAGAATGGGTTCCATCCGAACATGGTGGATGGTTTGATGTTTAGGAAGTTTCTGAGAATGCATCAGAACAGAGATGAACTAGACTCTAGTAGACAGATTACAGACAGGGGTAGCAAAAAATACACTTTATCAATGTCGTTTCATGGTGACATTTCATACAAACTGAGGAGAATCTTTCTGAAAAATAACTATGAAATTCCTTTTAAGGCAGTCAATTGCCTGCACCAAAACATATGCAATTATAAGGACAAGACCCCCATTTTGGAGAAGAATGGTGTATATCAACTGAAATGCGGAACATGTGACAGATTCTATATTGGTAAGACTTTTAGGTCAGTCAATGTTCGGGTTTCAGAGCACATTAAGAACTATGCGAAAAAAAGCGCCTTCGGTAACCACCTCGCCCAAGAGGGTCATGAATTTGATAAAGACACCAACGTAAAACTTATCTTCAACTTGGGGAAGGGAAAGAAACTGGATCTGTTCGAGATGTATGAGATTGCGAAAGCTATTAAGAACGATCGAGACAATTGCTTGAATACTCAAACGGACCTACATCTACCATACCACCCAATATACGAGAGTTTGATATGATCCTTATGTTGTCACTAAAAAACGCCTACAAAACATAGAACACAAAAAATTGACTAACACCACAGAACAGTACCTGACGTAAGTAGATATAACCTATGAATGATTGAAGGGAACATTACGAATAAAATTGATGTTAAATAAGAAATTGAGAATTGCTTATACATGCTGGATATTGGAATATGAAATTGTTTGCTTTGCGAAGCTCATCCATCTTTAATGCGGAATACCTTTTTGAATAATTTGTGACAAGTATGTTCAGTGTTTTGTTTAATTGTTTATACCTGTATAACGAGAAATTTTATTCTTCTAGAACTCCTGATGATGCCGATGAGGCGAAACATGTCGAGTTGATTTTAAAAATAAAACACAATCCATGAGTACAACCCTTTTGTTTGATTTAATTATAAACATGGATTTTCGTCGTGAAATTTCGAACTTAATATTTCCTTTATGTTACTTTTTCCATAGTTATAACTGATATTTTTTGATTCTTCTGTTGGTTTTGCTTCAGAATCGAAGTTTACTAATATTGCGAGGTGATCTGAACCCAAATCTGTAATTAGTTCCACCTTCTTTATATTATTCTTCAAGTTGGAGGTGTGTAGTATGATGTCCGGTGTGCTGTCTTGGTTGTTGTTCATTAAGAATGTTGGAGGTGTCAATACTCTTTGGAAATGGTTGTTTTCAAGGAATTCGTTTATTTGTTTATTTTTTGTCTTGTTCACATTGAAATCTCCAATAATCAGTGCATATTTGTATTGAGCAGCTTTAATGAAAATTGTCTTCTCTATTTTAGACCATGGATGTATATATACCAGGAAGACGTGAATTTTATCGTTCTTAAAGGGAAGTGTGAAGTGGAGGGCTTCGTTTTTTTTGTTGTTAATCGAGGGAGGGTTTTCCTTGCCCATTTTAAGACTTGGGTGGCATTTTATTATACTACCTCCTCTAGTTCTGAGGTCTTTTTCTCCAGTGTGCTTAATTATATTCCAGTTTCTGTATTGGATTTCCTGATCGACCCTGAGTTTAGTCTCCACAAACATGGCACATTGAATGTCATTATTTTCAATGAAGTGATTAATCAGCTGTTTCTTGGGCAAGTAGCTGTTTATGTTGCAGTATAGTAACCTCATATTAGACTCGAATTTGCCTGTTGTTTTGGTTGACGACTGGTTCTGTTGGTGAATCATCCTCAGGGTCTTCCATATCAAACATGAGGATGTGGATTCTGTTTCCTGAGAATATTGCTGTGGTATCAATATTGTATTCATTCATAAAACGTTTCTTTAATTTTTGTATCAGTTCTTCTCTATCTATGTTCTTCGGTTTGTTAAGTTTTCTTATATATGTGTTGATGATAACATCATGTATGGTTATGGTGGAGTGGATTCTAGTTATTTTTTTCTTTGGATCTTCTATATCTCGTGATTTTCTATTTAATGGCTTGATGATTGCATTTGGTATCCCATCTATTGGCTTTTTTGGGTGTTTTGGACATTTCAGCGACCAGGCTTGATGACTTTCATCCCCACATGCTAGGCATTTTGATGGTTCTTTAGATTTGCAGGTTGTTGTTTTGTGTGTTCCCTGACATTTTGTGCATTTAGGTGTGTCATTGCATTGGTTTGTTGTGTGGTCGAATCTAAGGCAGACATTACAAGGTATGGGTGTTGGCTCTGGGGGGTTGCTTGGGTACACTGCGTAGTGCCTATTCTTGAAAAATAGACCATTATTTAATAGTTCTTCGAATGTTTTTGTGTGATCTGTTATAATTCTAATGTATCCAGTTGGGGTGTTGAAATTACGGGAAATTATTCTTTTACAGTATCTGAATTGGAAGTTTTTACTCTTCAGGAATTCTTCGATTTCTTCATTGCTTATATTTTTCTCCATTGATGCAATCACTACTGAATATGTCTGTTTTGGTTCAGCTCTTGGTGCTTGGTTGTCGTTAGACTTTGTTTCCTTAAAAGAGAGAATTTTACTTTGTTCCTTCAGTTCTTCAAGTGTTTTTTGTAGTTCTTCTTTGCTGTTATTAGACTTTAATAAGTATCCTAGTTTGGTTTCAAGTATTACATCGGTGTTTTTCGAATTTTTTGTGTTCCATAGGTTGGACATTTCAATTCTATCTTTAATTTCTTCATTGTTCACCATTAAATAATAGAGATTTTGGTATTCAGAATGTTGTATACCTTTCATTTTGAAGGAGAAATTCGTATTCGCTGATTTTTGGGTTTTTTGTGAGTAGTTACTAGTTTGATTGCTTGGATTTGTTTTTCCAGTGTATTTACTTCGGAGTTCATCCAGATTGACGTCCATATTTTTGTTTACTTTTTGGATGTTTATATTTGGGAGATTTGTGCGGACACATGTGTCATCTGTGGAATCCCCTTCATGTGTTTTTCTGTAATCAAGGCGATAAGCTATCTCAGGAGTTGATGCAGATGGAAATGTTATTTTCTTTGGGTCTTTTAGTGTTGGCGAATTAGGATTTTTGCTTCTTTTCCTTTTAAAGCGTACTTTTCTCCAATCACCATCATCTTGAATTTCCATTTCCGAATATTCACCACCACTTGAAGAATTCATGGTATCCCTTTTTTTATTTGGACACTTTATGAAAAATGGAGGATCAAATCCGTAGATGTTGCGAGAAACTACCGTACGTGTCAGCTGTTCACAATGCAATGAAAATCCTTCATTTGTTTCTTTATTATGGATAGCATGCATGCTATGATACGTTTCGCGGACCTCTGAAACTGGCCATTTTCTCATAGAAGTCCTTATATCTTCTTAACCATGACAATTACATAAAAATGTGTAAAATTCAAAAAGAAATCCATTTCTAGTTAGAAAAATAGGTAGTTCCATTTGAAATACCAAAGCTGATGGTCACTTCCGCTATAACCGGAAGTGCGATTTCGATGAAAATATTTTAGCATGATTTCCCCCTTTGAAAAACGGCCGTGTGCCAAATTTCAGAAATCTTTTCCTCATAGAAGCCGAGAAACGTCTAATGCACGGATTATTATGATAAGCCTGTATTAAACTATTTATTGGAGAAACTAAATTTTCATGAAAATGTCGTTCTCCGTGAACGTCCATATTGTTAAGACCGTGCGTCATCTGTATATAGGGAACTACATAAGAAGATACTATAACTTCAGTCTTTAATAATTGTAAGGCAAAAGATCCTTAAGTTATGTCACTTATATTAAGCACTCTGGATTTCTTAGATGATTTGTGGAACAAATTAACCATGCAACAATGATGACGAACAATTAAACTCACCACCACAGATTCCAATAGGTAACCTTACGAAAAATCATATTATTTAATACCTAATTAGAAATTTATATGGCATATTTTTGAAAGAATTATTGAAACTGTAAAAAGACTAGTTATTCTCGACCTATAATCTGCAACCGAAATAATTAAGCAATAACCTAACTTTATGTAATAAATCGACATCACAATAAATGTTGTACCTAATTTCATTAAAAAAAAACAGTAACTGAAAGCTCTGACGTGAAGCTCATTCATCATCCTCGTTAGAAGATCTACCACTAAAAATTTTGACAATTAACAGCAGCTGCCAACATTGTAAATTTTCTTTCAGATAATAAGCTAGAATTTTATACGATTTTGTGTACGCGATCTGGAACAAATTTTGCACGTAGCTTGAATGGGTGACCGCTCAGGGAACGAACACATTTCGATCGAGAACATTTTTTTTAAATTTGAACGTATGAATTTTTCAAGAGTTCGAAAGTTCAAGAAGACCTACCTCCAGCTGGCCTGTGTGCTCTTCTCCGCTTTTGTTCCCTACCACCAAATGCACTTCCTGTTTGTAGAGCCTCAAGTAAGCTGAAAATAAGAGAAAAAAATCGATCAATACCAATTTCAATAATGCTTCAGACTTTCTGATTCTCAGATGCCCAGTATAATCAAATTTCTCACCTATCCATGACGCTCTCCTGCGTTTCCGTTGGATTCATATCAATCAGAGCCTTATTCCTAGCTTCCCTCTCTTTCTTTTCCCGATCAGCCTTATCTTTGGCTAACCTAGCCCTTTCTCGCTTTTCTTCCAATTCGCGTTCTTTTTCGTTTTCCTTCCTTGCTTCCTGGAAATTGTATTGAAAAAACACTATAAGGTAGTGAATAAAAATAAGGAGAAAATTGAACAAATAATGTATAACCAGGAAAAGGTAAATTAACAACTCCAGAAACAATTTTCAACTCACAACAAAGTTATCTTTGAATGTCTTCAGATCGGTGAAGAACTCCTCAAGAGCGTACTTCTGACTGTCGAACACAAAATACTCTGACAAATCCAGGTACAGGTTCTCCACCTTCTTGAACATGTTTTGCATGACGTCGCACTGTTCCCTGGCCACTTTGGCGAAGGCCTCCATCACCTCCAAGAATTTGTCGTCGTCGCTTTGGGGTATCCTGTTGTTGTTCACGTCTGTCTGAAGATTCCTTACGCTACTGTCCATCTGTTTGAGCGTTTTCTGGATCGTCTCCATCGAGACGCGGCTGGCCCTGGAATAGGTAGATATTGGGAGAATATTTCAGGAAAAGGTATTGAAGAATGTCTGCGTTAACTCAGTTAATCGAATCGATTATTAAGTTTTGCTTCAACTAGGCCAGTAACTAAAATACGTACATACAGGGTGGGCCCATCCATAACTTTCCACCCCGAATTTTGAGCTTTCAATCTTGAATAGGGAAAAGGGGTCGAGCAGCACCTTGTTGGAAAGGCAATTCAATTTCCTGCATGGGTGTATTTTTTTTCATCGCTTTATTATTATACACAGTGACTCAGTATTCCATCAATAACTTTCACACGCCGAATTTGGATCTTTGAGATGGAAAAACACTCGGATGGGTCAAAAAATTAATTCGATATCACTACCCCTCTAGCCGCGTATGCCAAACACACGTTGAAAATGCTGAAACCGAGAGAATAACTGAAAACGTGAAAACAATAATATTTACAAAGTAAATCGTGCGCTTTCGTTTAAATTGAAATAATTGCTGTTAGGGTAGCGGCTGGAGGGGTAGTGATATCGAATTCATTTTTCGACCCGTCCGAGCGTTTTTTCCATCTCAAAGATCCAAATTCGGTGTGTGAAAGTTATTGATGGAATACTGAGAAAAAAAACACTCATGCAGGAAATTGAATTGCCTTTCCAACAAGGTGCTGATCGACTTTTCTCTATTCAAAAATTAGAGCTGTTAGGGGTTGCAGCTAGAGGTGTAGTGATATCAAACTCATTTGAACACCCTTATTTGTCCCCCTTTCAACAAAATTTGAACTCTCCGAGCGTTTTTTCGTTATTCCATCCCAAAGCTCAGAATTCAGGGTGGAAAGTTATGGATGGCCCATCCTGTATATTTTAACTGTTTTTCTCGTTTTCCATTTTTCCGAATTCGCCTCAGTTAAAAAGATATCGCCATTGGATAACAAATTTGGCCAAACACGATTCTCTGGTATGAATGCAAAGACCTCAAAGTTTATATTTTTCGATTGAAATTGAGTTGATATATTTAGAGAATACACCAGTACTAACTTGGAATAAAAATGTGAAACACACGATATTTCTTAACAACACCATTGAGTTTAAATATACATAGAGACACAGCCCAGTTCAACGATTTGAAGCTAAATTTTTTGTAGTTCCTTCACCGGTTCCTAGATGGATAAGTGTGTTTTAGAGAAGCGCATCTGGCGGTGTGTAGCTGAACTATAAGGCACTATTTCCGAAGCCGAATGCTAGGAGCATAGAATAACTGGAGGGAAGGCTTCATACGCTCGACAGATCATTTTGAACTGCCAATAACGGCGGAAGTTAGAGTTTCGTGTGACGCCCGATAGATAACGCTGAGATCCTTTATTCAGTAACATGTCAGATATTTTGTTCTATGGCGCTACAATTGCAAAGAATATAATGTGGCTGTCATTGCTATTGATACATTTATGCTTCTTTTCAATTGAAAATGGCCATAAATCATAACATAGACAATATTGATGACATAAAATCGCTTCATTCTAATCAACTTTTTATGCGCAATTTTATGGGAAGTCTGTGATCGGTAATAAATTTGTCAAAACAATGGGCGCGTTCATCCGACTAAGCAGCTACCGCCACCGCTCCTTCAAACGTCAAAACCATATGATTTTTTCGATCCGTTGTGTCAAATTAGTTAGTAATTTTGACACAACGAATCATATGGTTTTGACGTTTGAAGGAGCGGTGGCGTAGCTGCTTAGTCGGATGAACGCGCCCAATATCCTTATCGGAAAAAGCGAACATTCAGGTAAGTATTATTATTATTATACGGGAAGACTGAGGTTTTATCTGTTCTCGTGTATTATACGCAGAATTGTATGGTACCCCGTTTACATTCCCTCTGCTAACACTTAGATTCGGAGCGGGAAACAGATTTTTCTTCCTATATTCAATCTGATCCTTGTAGCCATTTCTTTACACGTGCTATATGCATTATATTGTCGGATTTACGAAAAAAAGTATGTATTGATTTCTTTCAAAAGAATATATATTATGATATAGTAATAAATGGGACCTAATAAGTAATCACAACGAATAACCATTAAAGATAATTTTATTAAGGATAGCCATGTTGTAGGAAGAAACGACGTTGTCGCCATCTCGTGACCTTGCGGCGAACTGACAAGTTCGGACGTTTTTGGCAGTTCATTTTCTTAGGGGAGCCTTCTCTCCAGTTATTCTATGCTCCTAGCCGAATGCGATGATGATCAGGACTGGCATATGGAAATGTGGGATGTTCAGTATTTCATCTTTTCATCACACCTGATTTTTTGGATGCAATAAAACGACAATTATTTTTGATCTTCCATGATCTGATGTATAAAAAAATAAATGCATGAAATTTTTCCTTTATTCGCAAGTATTAATAAATAGGTTTTCTATGAATTTTTAAAAAGACTTAATATTTTATAAACAGAGGGATGCTTCGTTGTCGAGATTCCTTTGGTATTTTTTTCTGTCTCCTGTACAGCTTCACTCTAATCAGTTGTCTCAACAAATGAATCCTGTGCTCTTCACATTTTAGAGTTAACGGAGAGATCCAATCTTTTATAAATTCATTTTTTTCAAATTTTCCCAAAATATACCTTTGAAGTCGTATCTTTTCTGATTTTGTGACCATAATTTTCTTTATGACCAACAGCGCTAACCTTATCAAATGATTGAAATCGGTTGAGGGAATTCTCAAATGTATCCGTTTATTGCCATAATTTCGATTTGCAATATATATCCCATCATTACCTAGCTCATTCAAATCATCAATGAGGAGTGCTTTTTCGCACTTACCGCATTTGTATTTTTTGGCGATGTTCCTCATCAAATACCCCGAGGAACTTGCGACTGAGTTGGATTCTAGGGTAATTCAATCAACTCTTTAACCCTTATATACCCTCACAAGGCTCACCGTTGTCCGAATCCGCAGAAGAAATGGTCGAATCTGTCTAATCAACCACATCAATGGGCCTACTTTCAGATTCCCCCATTGTACACAGGTCGAAGTCATTGTCGTCTTGGCAGAATTATCGGAACATTTTTCCAGACAACCAGTCATGACCGATTACAACCCAAATCTGAAGCATCGAGCTGAGGGGTTTGGATCATAACCCCTACTCTGTTTTATTTTGGAGAATGAATTCTCCATTGGGTCTTGGTTGAGCCGACTTTTTATCAAATATGGAAATGTTTCCTTCGTCTCATCCCACAATTGGAGGATGCCACTGATGGTTTGTATCAAACCGTTGAAACAATAGGGAATATTTTTCCACCTGTCCAAGACTTAATGAATTCAATTGATTTCGTTAGAGTTTGTATTGCTTCGGTGTTTTTCTCGGACAACGGTCTCCTTAGATAATTTCCCTCAAATTTTCCATTCGAATTGAGGCAGTCGAAAAGATCATTCATTTTTAGAATGAACTGCTCACCAGTTGCAATGACTGTTCTCATAGCCGAATATAAAGTTCTACTGAAAATCTGCGTGGCCAATTTAACCTTCATTTTCTGGAAGGCGTTTGGATTTATGTGGTTTTCAGTTATCTTCAAGAGAGAACGAGAAAGACAATTCTTTTCATCGATTAAGTACATTCCTTTTATGTCCCTCCAATACCCATTTTCACCTCTCATTTCATACCTGAGAATACTCCTTTGGAGAAATTCATGGCTAATAGTTCATCATTATTGAATCACACCGTCTGTAACGAAGATATATAATTTGGATGAAGCTAAGATGACTAGACATCTTAGATGAAGCCTACCCTGCCTACGATTCATAGAACTAGAGGAAAATAAACTCCTACAGATTTCTATAAATGAATTGCAAGCAGAATGAAGTTTCTTCGATAGTTCCTTTAGTAGCTACTATGTGCCGCCACTTAAGTTGGCAAATTGGAAAGTAAACTGCCAAAAATTTATGCATCAAATCGTTGAACTGGGTTGTGTCTCTATGTATATTAAAACTCAATGACTAAACACTTAGGCCGTGTTTCACCAACGATTTTAATCTCGTTTAAGGCAGTAAACGATAATTTTCTGTGGTTTTCCAGTCAAAAATCAATCGGTAATCTCAGTTATCTCCTTAAACCAGATTAAAATGTTTGGTGAAACCGGCCCTTAGTTTTGTCCTATATCTCTGATTAAAATGCATTATTTTTCTCACCAAGATTAGTTCCTTCTCCAATTTTCTTCGATATCCCAAAAATATCTTATGAAGAAAGGTTTTTCATTCAATTTATGATTAATCAAGATATATCTGCCTATTTTGTATTCAAAACAATAATTTCCTATGAATATTTCACCGAGCTTTTGATAAAGACTATGAATCATACCATAGATCACCTTCCTATCAGGATTCGACCCTTCTCAAACGTCTGTCTTTGATCTGTGATTACTGTTTCCACTGTTGCGTTCTTCAGCATCACATTCGTTTTATATTCAAACTCAAATTCATTGTCCAGAATGAGAAAAATAAATGATGTGAAAATTTCCCATTTTACTTACTTATCAATGTGCGGCATCTCATCGGGAAAATTGAGCACATCCGGAAAATTTTTCTCTACCGTTTCAACGATGAAGTGCAGCAAAGTCGACTTATTGTGAACATCCTTCGTATCATTTAGTTTCGTCAGGAAACCCATCTCAAAACCAAACGCTTGCGCGTTTCGGCTACCGCTGTTCATGTAGTTCCCCAACAACAAAATCAATTCCAGAATTTTGGGGAACTTCTTACTCTTTTTCACTTCCTCACATGCTGCTGTCGCTGCGACAATGTCCTATAAAAAATGTGTTGATTTATACGAACAGATTCAAAACACCCAACAGAAATCCAAAGGATAGGGATCTGGCCCACGGGATGGCTACAGAAAGAAACTTACCGGTTTGATGTCTTGCACCATTTCCTGGTAATGATGTTTGAAACTAAGCGATTTCAACCTTGGCAAAAGGCGTTTAACCTCAGATATCTTGAGGCAAAACTGTTCGGCTTCAGTGAGATCTTTATACGAATCCTTGTACTGTTGAAGTTTATTCAATTGATCGGCAGGAGGTAAGTACTGCAAAAAAAATATGTAACAGAATTTTTCATGATGACACGGATTTTTATTGCAAAGAAAAAAATATAAATGATATTTACCTGTATTAGTTGCTCTAGAACGTTTGCTGTCAGTATTTCGTCATCGCATTTTAGCAAGCATTTTTTGATGTCATCATATCCCATATGTTTCAAAGATCCACCCAGCAGAATACTGATATTCTGTGCTACTTTGCTGTCTAAAACTTTCAGCTGTTTCACCTTCTTCAGAGTTCCTGTGCTGTATCCCCTGAAATTATACAAGGTCAGCTATGTTTCCGCTTATTCATTGTAGAAAATGGAGCAAGCTAATGGCAGCAATGTTGAATATAATTCTTGTCGATACAAGAATATATAATATACGTATACTCCATTCACTTTTATTCAATCACATAGGAGGTCATGGTTTCGTATTCAGGAGTTGGTGCCTCTGATAAAAAATCTGTGCGCGTACATAGAATATCGTTAATGACAAAACGACGTTGCCAGTTTCTTTGTTTACATCAAAGTAAAAGTATCAAAGATATTTTGGCATGGGTACAAACGGCAAATTTGAATTGGACCAAAAATCGATTTATAAGCATAAATAAAGCAAAAGTAAGTACTAATCGCCTTTTTTACACTTGATAACGAAGTTTTTTTAGGTATCTGGCCGTTTGGAAAGATTTCAAACGAAATTCCGGTCCCCCAGAAGTTGGGTTAGTTTCGGTATCGTTTTTGGTGCTCAAAATTTATTTGGAATGTGTAAATGGACAAAAAAGGCTTCCTTATACGATCTTCTCACGAAAGCGACCGGGAAATATGGTTCAGGTAGGATTTTCGTGGAATTATGAGGAAAGAACTTGCAGAATGAAATTGCACGATTTTCGTAAGTAAACGTATTTTGGATGGCCATCATCGGTCACTAAATGATAATTGTTGATCGTTTTCACGTTTCAGAAAAAAACCACTGCGTATAAGCCCATTTTGAAGAAATTTGTGCATGTAACATTCAACGGTAGGTATTTGCTCTTAATCGAAAGAATATATTATATCTAGTGCTACTTCTTTCAAAAGAGACACAAGCTTTTAATGCTGTGATGACCCTATAATGTGGAGGAGTTTGTGTCTTATTTTAGAACAGGTGAATGATAAATGTGAAGGATAATATGTTTGACCTATTCCATTTTATTTGTACAAACCTACTGTGGTTGTAATGTATGAATATTTTTTAAACTAATAAATTACTATACAGTCAGAATATTTTACTCCTTGTTCATAAGATCAAATAAATGAAATGTATATCTTCTACTTTTATTTTTATAAAGTTAGCTATTAAGGTTATGTTACAAGAAAAAGTTCCTCTTGCATCAGAACTCCCGTCAACTATTTGGATACCAATAGAGGGATATAATGTTCCATTATTCTTGATTCAACAATTGATGTCGTCAAGTTTTTTAGTTCAAGAGGATAATAAACATTAAATCTTCACAAGCATGCATATGAAAATTATGTGATAGCAATGCAATTTTCTTTCATGGCGAAAAATAATATATTTCAACAGTGATCTCTTGTATTTTTCATGCAAATAACTAGAAAAGGAATCCTTTCTATCAATTCATACAAACGATAATTATTTTCGTCCAAAACACATCTTTTCCAAATCATTCATTTTCCGAATAAATTCACATTTTGAGAAATACGCTAAGAATGTAGAAAGGGCAACATAGTTTTGACTTGGAACATAAAAATATTTTGAAAAACGTCATAGCTTCGATACAGAGTGGAATGTGTAAAATTTCCAAGGCTAGAGTTGTGATTTTATAATTGTGAATGGAGTATACTTCCTACATTCATAGATTATAAAACTTGCGGGAAGGATTAAAATAAAACTGCACTAACCGGTCCGCGACATCCGCAGACTGTTTTGCAGGTTTTGAAGAGAATTTCTGTGCCAGTTCATCCAAGATGTTCGAAGACGCCAATGATTCTTCCTGGACCTTCAACCAGAACGCTTTCTCGGTCATTTTTTGTGGTGTAATCTGCAAAAAAAAATCGATGTATAACATCATCAGTCGCTTACAGACTCAGAGTAACAGCCAGACAGCCTTCCCCATTTCCAAACCGCGATCTAACAAGTTGCAATAAATCGTATTTCGGCTAATCAATATATACTTCTAAATTTATATTAATGGCTTCGAATACTACTTTGTTCCAGCCAGGTTTAATAAAGTGAGAAACAGGATGTATGCGAGAAGCTAAACAATAGAGCTGTTGATTTTCGGACCAAGTTTCCTTATAAAACGCAATCAAGAAACCGAAAATAAATTGTATATCGAGACGGTGTCAGGGGAAACTTAGACGGGTACGACATCCTTCTCGGAATCCGCCCACGGTAGGTGAGAGTAGAAAATCTCCCACTGAAGATGATGACCGATCGGGAAGGCCAGTTTCTGTGTCAGTCCCCGAAAATATCGAAGCAGTTCATGACATGATTTTATCAGACCGTCGAATTGGCCTAAAACGTATATCTGAAGCACTGAAGATTTCCTACGAACGCGTCCATCATATAGTTCACGTCAATTTGGACATGAGAAAAATTTTTGCAAAATGGATCCCCAAATGTTTGAATGTTGACCAAAAGTGTGCAAGGGTAGAAGCATCGCGTTCGATCTGTGCTCGATTTGAAAATGATGTAGACTTCTTAAACCGAATTGTTATTATGGATGGACTTGGGTACATTTCTTCGATCCAGAAACAAAGCAACAATCGATGGAATGGCGACACTCTGGTTCTCCAAGTGTCCAAAAATCTGCTGGAAAAGTTCTTGCTTCAGTTTTTCGGGATTGCCAAGGAGTAATCATGATTGATTTTTTGGATAAGGGTAGAACAATAACTGGGGATTACTATTCGACATTACTGACCACTCTACGGGAAAAAAAATAAAGAGAAACGACGCGGAAAGCTATCCAAAGGTATTTTGTTTAAACAGGACAACGCCCCAGTACACAAATCTCATGTTGCCATGCAAAAAATCCGTGATTTAGGGTTAGAATTACTAGAACACCCCCCTTATTCACCAGATTTGGCTCCGTCCGACTATCATCTCTTTCAACTGAAAAAAGTTTAAAAGGTCGTAAATTTTCTTCCAACGAGGAGGTAATAAAAGCTGTGGAGGACTGGTTTGCAGAGCAAGAAGAAAATTTTTTTGAAAGGCCTAGAGAAGTTGCAGGTTCGCTGTAATAAATGTATTCGATTAAGAGGAGAATATGTTGAGTAATAAAATATTTTGACATTGAAATTTTCTTTGGTGCTATGGCAGGCTGGGATTTACGGGACAAGTACCAAGTGTGCACTATCGCTAGGCTCCTGCACAAGCGTCCTTCGAACGGAAATACTTGCAATCGGAAGATGTCTACACCTTTTCCAATTGTAATTCAGAAAACGTAAAATGTAATTCAGAAAAGCAAATTGAATTTCAGAAAATGGAAATTGTAATTCAGAATAGTAAGTTGATATTCAGAAAAGGTAATTTGAATTTCAGAATAGTGATATGTAATTCAGAAAGGGTAATTTGAATTTCAGAATAGTGATATGTAATTCAGAAACGGTAATTTGAATTTCAGAAAATATAAGTTGTAATTCAGAATTGGTGATTTGAAATTCAGAAATGGGAAATTTTAATTCAGAAAAACGAAATTGTAATTCAGAAAAAAGAAATTGTAATTCAATTGCTTTCCACTTTCTCTAATGTTATGTATGTTATTGCAATGGAGACATGATTTCATTTAAAATGGGCGGTGAAAAATATTAATTATGATTCTTGAGGTCATTTTCGACTCTTGAAGTACTTAGATACCTTCATAGAAGTAAGAAATATAATAACAATAACTTTATTTCCAAGAATAGAATGGAGGTATATACAGTCAAAAACGAAAACAGGAAAAAAAACAAATTTGAAAATACGAAATACTTAAGACAAGTTCGATGCCACATTGTCCTAGATTCCTATGTTGCATCACTTGATATCGAGCTCTATACTATTCTGAATTACATATTATATTTTCTGAAATTGAATTGATAACTTCTGAAATACAATTTCCCTTTTCTGAAATTGAATTTGCCATTTCTGAATTTCAATTCACTATTCTGAATTACAACTTTGTTTTTCTGAATTACAACTTCTTAATCTGAATTTCAATTTCGTTTTTCTGAAATTGAATTAACTATTCTGAAATTCAATTTCTGTTTTCTGAATTACAAATTGCTATTCTGAAATACATGTTCCCTTTTCTGAAATTCAACTTTGAATTTCTGAATTACAACTGTGAAAGGTGTAGATATACATCTAGAAAGAAACTATCAGAAGTGCGATATAGCTATTCATACAGATAGTCAAGCTGCTGATAAGGCACTGAGCTCCTACGCCATTGACTCAAAGCTGATTTGGAAGTGTTTAAACAAACACAATGAGGTAGCCAAGAAGAATAAGGTCTTTTTAATATGGGTTCCCGGTCATTCGGGAAGCATTTTTCCGTTCCCTATACAGTCAGCGCGACAGGTCGCTCTCACCGTATAGGAAACGGAATGCACAATGGAACTCCGTTTCCTAGCAGATATGCGCGATGTGCTCACTGCCCTGTTATAGTCTTCTGGGTGCCGATGGGACAAATTGCAAATTATTAATAAAGTTTTCTTAATTTCTGTATAGCTTTATTAGGTAGTCTACCACATTTTTCCTCTGTGAACATTTTTGTAGTCGCGGTTTTTTTTTCAGCAAACCTCTCGTAAGTCGACCATATTTTCATTTTTCTTGAATCAAACATACTCTTTTTTGTAAAATGCAATCATAACAACAATCTGGGAGAAATGAGAAAACATGATTGTCTACAAACATAAACATGACTGAAAATCGCATGTTTTCAAAGTATAATACCCCGAATTTTTCAAAATCAGTTGATACAACCATATGAAGTATGAAAATGCAATTGTCCAACAAAAAAATGTGGCGATTTCCTTGTCCGACAAATGGAAAACGAAGATTTTTTGGGAATTCACTGCTCTAATTTGGTTATGAATAGACTATATGCATTTACCGGATGTAACTTTGCTCATGGTACGAATAAACATTCGATTTTTTGAGGGCCATTTGAGAAGGATGTGCTGAATACTATCATCTAGCTGTCCGACGAATAAATTTCGACAATTTCAGTTGTTGCCGATATAATATTGATAGCAGTGATGGAGTGTTTTTTGTGCAGACATTTAAAAAATATCCGTGACTTTAAAACGAAAAAGGAGGAAGTGACATCCTTAAACTGTGCAAAATATTCTTGGCCTCAAGAGAACATCATAATCACAAATATAAAGATGTCATTCTACCTGACGGATTGGTGTGATACTTTTACTGGATACCATTCGTCTTGTTACAATGAGTCAATGAATTCAATGCGAGGAAGGATTATTTTCATTGATTACTTTTAGATTTGAATAAAAATGTCAGTAACCAATTTGAATTATACACTTTCAATCGAAATCAATAGTGTTATTTCAATAATAATCGAAAAAAGATTCTGAAACAAAACCATTATATTCAACTAGACTAAGGATTTGCCTCATTTTATATGGTGGACAGTTGTTTTTTCTATGAAACGAATCTGCCTAAAGTATGAATTCATCCTTGTCCGACAAATATTAATGGATTTAAAAACTCAAAAAAATCGTCGATTTTCATCTGTCGGACAAGAAAACATTAACATTTTTTTTTGTCGGACAATTGCATTTTCATATTTCATATGGTTATATAAACCGATTCTGAAAAAATCAGGAGGGTATTAATAATTTAAAAAATGCGATTTTCAGTCATGTTTAGATTGGTAGACAATCATGTTTTCTCATTTTTCCCAGATTGTTTTTATGATTGCATTTTACAAAAAAAGAGTAGGTACGTATGATTAAAAAAAAATGAAAATATGGTCGACTTACGAGAGGTTTGCTGAAAAAAAACCGCGACTACAAAAATGTTCACAGAGGAAAAATGTGGTAGGCTCTACCTAATAAAGCTATACAGGAAGTAAGAAAACTTTTTTAATAATTTGCAATTTGTCCCATCGGCACACAGAAGACTATAACAGGGCAGTGAGCACATCGCGCATATCTGCTAGGAAACGGAGTTCCATTGTGAATTCCGTTCCCTATACGGTGAGAGCGACCTGTCGCGCTGACTGTATAGGGAACGGAAAAATGCATTCGGGAATCGTAGGAAACGAAGAGGCCAATGCACTGGCCAGAAAGGGCGCACAAACGCCACTCACTGGCCCAGAACCCTTCTGTGGTATAGGAAAATGCACCTATAAGAAGGAGTTTATGCTGAAAGAGAAAACCGAAAGAGAAAAACTCTGGCGGAATCTCCCTGGGATGCATCACTCCAAAAAGTTTCTCCGGAACTTTGAAACCGCTAGATCCAAAAATATCTGGATCTCAGTAAAAACCAACTTCACCTACTCATTGGCTTTCTCACAGGACATTGTCCCCTAAAGAAGCATCTGTTGAGAATGGGTTTATCGGACACTGATGAGTGTAGATTCTGTGGGGAGGAGAAAGAAACCCCTATTCACCTGGTTGCGGAATGCTTATGCCATTGCAAGCCAAAGGAAAAATAGCTTTTGACAAGAAACTTGTAGAATACTGGATTTCATCAAATCTCTGGAACTGGAGGGCGAGCTGTAGGAGGCGCGATGATGACAGCTCCGTCAGGGGGCACAATAGACCTTAAGGTCGCAGTGGACTGTAACCCCTTTTCACTATAACTATATAACTATAATGGCAGGCTAAGAATTTTTCAATATATCCTCGTAAGGTGCAAACCAAAATCCCTCACGAAAGTTTTCGAGCAGTTAAAAAAGCACAGATCTACACTTACGGATTTCCAATTGGCCTTTTTCAGCGGTCCGCTGGTCTCCCATTTCTTCTTCGGTTTGAGTCCGTGCGGGAGGGTGTTCATGCCAGGAGCCCCACCGAGTGGAGCCATCATACCTGGAGGCGGTATCGGCGGGGGCGGGCCCATACCCGGCATCCTAGGCGGGGGAGGACCCATGCCTGGCATCGGAGGAGGCGGTGGCCCTGCCATTCCTGAAACAACAAGACAATTGGAGAAGGTAAAGGGGCAAATCCCTTCGTAGGGCGTTTTTTCAACCGTGAGTGCTCGCACAACCACCATAAGGGTTACTCGTTAGCAACATATTGGAAATAACAACCTTCTTCAAGTCTACCAACTGTGAAAATGAACTTACCAGGCATAGGCGGTGGCGGCGGCCCGCCCATTCCCGGCATGGGCGGAGGCGGTGGCCCGCCGCTCCCCATCATACCGGGCATCGGAGGTGGTGGGGGAGCCGGAGGACCGCCCATCCCGGGCATTGGCGGCGGCGGTGGCGCCAGCACTTTGCCGATGTTCGCGAGTTTGGCCGGATCGAGCTTCCCGCTCTCTGCGGAGACCTCTCCCTTCCCTATCAGCAGGTCCAGCTTGGCCTCGGCCTCGGACTTCGCGGCCAATGCCTCTTCGAGTTGTTTCTTGAGCTCTTCCACCTTCGAGTTATCGGTGCTCTCAATGGGCCTCTCTGAAATCATACGGGGATGTTGAAAGACTATAAAATACTTGAGAAGGAAACAGTATAAACCAATCAATGCCTTATTACCAAGAGACAAATAGATTCATAGAAACCCTGGTGAAGATCTGAACGTCATTCTGGACTGTAGTTTCTGGTATACTTCCATGAAAATTCCTCAATATTTTACGGTCTTTGCGCTATTTTTTTCAAGGAATTCTTTTTTAAAGAAATTTCTTAACTGTTTTCAGAAAGTACGAAATTATGATAAAAATCTCTAGAGTTTCTCGTCCTAGAATGTGAGAATGCCGTGCATCTCCTGAATTTGAGGAATTTCATCACAGGATGTTTCTAATATTGTTTGTTTTTCAAATTAGAACCCTATTGTTATTATATACAGGGTGAGTCTTCGACTTGTACATACATTTTAACTGTAGATTCCCCTCATCAAACGAAACACTTTTTTCCTATACCATTTTTCAAAATTCGGTTTGGTTTGGGAGATACAGGGTGTCGAATTTCCATGAAAAAACACTTTTCTGTTTATATCTTCGGAACCGTTATTTCGGAAGAACTGAATTTTGGTTGAGTTTTTACTCTATTCATGGTGCATATTCCTCAATCGAAACCTATTCGATATCTTTACTATTATAAAAGTTACAGGGTAATCGACTCATCAATATACGCTAAAACACCATAAAACCACTTTAAAAAGATAAACGGTTCATATTTTCGAAAGAATCAATCATTTAAGAAACTAAAAGTATTTCTATTTTTTTTTCAATAAAACGCGTCGTTTTCGAGTTATTTCCAATTTTACCCGGAGAAATTTGACGAAAAAATCATTAATTTCAAGAATAATCTGAATGCGTCTCTGAATTAAATATCATCGAATATTATTCCTTCTCTGGTCTTCAAACGAGTTTACAATGTTGTCACAATATTTATCAACTTTGTCGAGATATTTTAATAATAAAATCCCACAAATGTGGGAGATACAATTTAACACCAAGGAGGATTAAATACGCACAGTTTCTATTGAAAATTCACAGTTACCGGTCCATATTGAAGTTAAATGTCGATGAAATACAAAATTCGGATATGAATGATGAATCTCGATACAAACTACCTATTAAATTGAAATTAATGAAAAATAATACGATACCTGATAATCTGTGGCGATGTTTCTATCTAAACAACATCCTCTTAGAATTTTATAAACTCGACACGGTTGAAATTATATTAATTCACTTCACGTAATAATCACATTAGAACAATAAGTCACTGAATGTATTCAGATTATTCAGAACTTCACATAATGTTTACATTTTGTTCAGAGACTCTGGTTTGTTATTGTTTAATGTTGACCTCCAGATAACCTACGCATGCTTGGTAAAATTTGGCGGCAAAGTCGATTTATGATGGAAGCGGCAGAATTCATAGATGTTTATACCACGGTACACAAATGTATCGTGATTTATACTATGTTTCGTAAAAAATCCTTAACCTCAATGAAAATATCAGCAAGCTGACAACATCTTCTTGAAATTTCTGTGCAAAAATTCACAGATTCGATACAAATTAGATTAGGTTAGGTTGTTTAATAATAAATCTGAATGAAAAGTCACTCTTCATGATATTGTTTGGGAATTTCGAGGAAAATATGAACGAGTTATTAGTGTTTACAAACTAATCTGCAGAAAAATCGAAGAAGGAACTTATTTTGGTGGAATGAATGTGGCTTTTTAGTTGCAGGTATAATCCGATGAAACTAACTGTTTTTGTTGAAATTATCGTGTTTGCAACATTTTTATTCCAATGAGGTTAGTATTTGACTACTTGAGTATTCCCTAAATTGGGCCTAAATGTATAAACTCAATTTCTATCGAGAAATATGAACTTTGAATCAATTCCACAGTATCATTTCAGGGACGTATTTAGCCCAATGTTTTTATTCAAATGGCTATATCTTTTTAACAGAGCCGAATTCGGAAAAATGGAAAATGAAAAAAAGGTTTCTTTTGGCTTCAAGAATCTTCAGTTAAAATATATGTACAAGTCAAAGACTAACCCTGTATATAATTAATGATAGTGTTCGAGAATGAATATGCTGCTAAATTCAATTAGTTTAGTGTTTGGGGAAATGATTAATTCGGTAGAAAAACTACTCACCTTTGAGTTCGTCAAGGAGCGGCTGTAGATCCAAGTCAAAATGCTTTTTCGTGAAGTCTGGATCCAGACCGGACTTGTGTAGGACTAGTTGAGATACGCACTCTTCTATAATTTTAAAATAGGCAGGCCTGAAAAGGAAGCAGGTACAGTTAAATTTTGATTGAATTTCGTTTGAATTGAAGTTAAGGAATTAGTCAGTTAACTTTGTTCGAATCTAACGTGGTTCGTGATGTCGTGTGAAGTTGTTGAGTGGAAAATACACTAAGGTAAGAGGTTGAGAAGAGCTGGTTTAATTTAATTAATCCAGTAGATAACTGAAATGGCGTATAGTTGACCATAGCAATTTTATCCTTTCTTCTTTGGGTGTGGGTCTTTGCCGAGCTGTAATTAACGCAAGGGGTGGAAATACCAAGTATTAAATCACTTATCAGCATTTCAGTATTTTGAAAATTGTTTATTTCTCTTCTTTCACATAAGATTCGGTGGAATCTTGAATTTTTCTTCCATTTAATGTGAGAACATAAAAAATAAGTTATAAAGTCAATGTAGAGTTAACTTTCATTGAAATTGAGATTTTCAGAATGTGCGTTAATTTTTTTGCGCAGTGTATTTTATCAGGTATCGGTTCATCACTCTCTTCCATTCCTAATATCATTTGGAGTTCTTGAAACAATTGTATTGATATAACAGGTGTCATTCGGTGCTATTGTCATTTACTCGTTATTGAAAAATATCGAATTTATGTTTTAATTCTTTTAATAAATAGTTATAACTTTAAGCTGAGTAATTTTTCGGCAATTCGACGAATAACAAGTAGAGGAGGACGATTTTGTGGGCCATAATCTTCACGAGGATCACGTTGAGTTTGAACAAAAGACCGAAGGACTATCTGGTATAGTCTCTTTATGATTGCTTCCCCTTTTTTGACGAATAAGTACTTACCTTATATGTACGTCGTCCTTGACGAAGAGCAGATGCTGCAATATGCTCAGGAAGTATGGTTCGGCCGGTGTCTCAAGCGTGGTATTCTTGAGCACCTCGAAGCAGTCTTGTATGT
Organism: Adalia decempunctata; assembly: GCA_951802165.1. Taxonomy (NCBI): domain Eukaryota; kingdom Metazoa; phylum Arthropoda; class Insecta; order Coleoptera; family Coccinellidae; genus Adalia; species Adalia decempunctata. The sequence continues at coordinate 19,643,863 of OX637703.1, forward strand.
CGTCCAAGTCCAGTCTGTTTTTGTCGAAGCGCTCGTGTAGCTCGTCAGCGTCTGCCTCTTTCTCCGCCTCGAAAATGTCGAACTGCGTCTTAACCAGGGGATTCGTTTCGTTCTTGAGGTCGGCTGAAACGAGAGAATGAATTTTTATACGGGAAAAACGGAATCTCAAAGGTGGCAGCAATCAACCAAATATGGTTTCTTCTTTATTATGACTCCTCAGAGCCGAATATCCTGAGGCGACGCACATTTGGAACTTTGAACCACGAACATAATCGTCAATGCTATCAAACAGGGAGTTCTTAAATTAGAGATGCAAACGAAAAGCGGTGATAACATAGACAATATCGAGAAGTATCATAAACATGTAAAGGCTTCTATTGATATTAGACTTTAGGAGTTTACAATCTAAATAAACTGTGCAAAAAATTAAGGCACATTCTGAAAATCTCAATTTTAATGAAAATGATTTAATACTTGGTATTTCCACCCCTTGCGTTAATTACAGCTCGGCAACGACGCGACGGTTCATACTCAAAATGAGTGATCTTAAAATGTTCTGATCTAATCCTTCCCAGATTTCTCCGAGCTGGATTCCTAAGTCATTAAGAGTAGCTGGATGATTTTCTGAACTTCTCAGCCTTCTATTGAGGTAGTCTCAAACCTGCTCAATCGGATTGAGATCTGGACTTCTTGCTGGCCATTCCATTCGAGAGACTTCAACCTCTTCAAGGTACTCCTGAACGATGCGCGCACGATGGGGTCTGGCATTATCGTCCATAAAAATGAAATTTTCACCAATGTATGGGGAAAATGGCACTACATGCTCTTCAAGAATGTTCCTTATATACTTATCAGCATTCATAGCTCCATTATCAACGACCACTAGGTCTGTGCGAGCAGTCAAAGATATTCCACCCCATACCATAATCGATCCTCCCCCGAAACCAGTAGTATTCAGGAAATTGCACTGAGCATATCTTCCATGTGGACGTCTGTATACAAGGGAACGTCGATCACAATGGTAGAGGCAGAATCTAGACTCAACTGTGAAGAGAACTCTTTCCCAATCGGCCTCTTCAAAATGGATATGCTCTCTCGCAAAATCCAAACGCGCCCTTCGATGGGCTGGGGTAAGAGCTGGGCCTCTTGCCGCGACACGATGCCTTAAATCTTATTCTCTGAGGCGATTTCTTATTGTCTGAGTGCTAATTTGCACCTCATGAGTTTGCTCAAGCTGACTTTGAGGAGGCGAGCGGTTGCAAACCGTTGTCTCAACGAAGAATCTCTCAAGTAACGTTCTTGAATGGCAGTTGTTACCCGTGGTCTACCCTGTCCTGGACTTCGGACATTCATACCTGTCTCCCTGAATCGCTGCAACATTCTGGACACACTTGTATGGGAAACTCCAAACATTTCTGCAATTCTTGTGTATGTATTAAATCACTTATCAGCATTTCAGTATTTTGAAAATTGTTCATTTCTCTTCTTTCACATAAGTTGTGCCTTGTTTCGTTCAAAACCTTCCCGAGAGAACATAAAAAATAAGTTATAAAGTCAATGTAGAGTTAACTTTCATTAAAATTGAGATTTTCAGAATGTGCGTTAATTTTTTTGCGCTGTGTACTTACACGAGGGTTATATCATTTCATCATGATTTTATTTTCCGAATGCTGAACCGTTAATGTTTCTGACCACTGACTTCACGCCAGTGCCTTCATTGATGTCGAAAGTGGATGGTGTAAAGAAAAATGTTTTGCTTGATGAAATGGTAAAATAATTTTGAAAATTACCGAAAAAAAAAAATACTTACCCAGGTAGTCATACAGTCCATTTCTGACGATTTCGTTCCTTAGGTGCATCCGAAATTCAAAATCGTCAGTTTGTGACAACATAGCATTTATAAATTGGAAGCACATGCTCTGTAAAATAATAAAGTAAGGTGAATATTTAGATTTAATTAATACCTACTATGTTCAACATTATAATTTTATGTCTGAAAATGACCAAAACAATTCGATAGGTAAGATCAACAAAGGGGATTTGGATAATATTCATCGTGTTTTTTATATTTTTGATATAAACTTCAACATATTTGATTTATATCGGAACTATTTTCTTGAATTTGCCATTAATTTCAGCTAAAACGTATAATCTATCTGAATTCACCGAAAAAAAATTGAGACACTTTAAATTCTGATCAAATACCTTTGAAAACTTGTTTTCACATAGTTCGATCCTAATTTATTTCTGTGAAAATATCGATAAACATTACATTCAGTTCTCTGAAAAAATTGATGTTGAAGAAGGATATCTTTTTTGTCTTATGTTTGGAAAACCATGTAGAATAAGTAATCTAAGCTCATTTAAATATAGATCACTGCAAAGATTATTGCTGTTTCAACATTTTGCATTTTCTCCAAATCTTCATCACAAAAAGGGAAAAACCACCATGATGTATTTGCAGCTTTTCCCTTGATGCACGAAAAGCACTCCTGCTTTTATTAATAGAGCTAACGATAAATTTCGTTTATTCATTGAAATTGGAAAACTTTTAATAAGTTGCAAGTTGAAAATGAACTTATCAACGAATTGATTAATTTGACTGTAAAAATCATAGGGTGCTTAGTATCTAATGTAACAATTAGTTTGGCAGCTATTTATAAAAGCAGATATATTATTCAATAAACTGAAGCACTCTCAAAGTGAAATGAATTATTTCTCATTTTAAAAGTACAAGAAGTTTTTTCAAATATAATTTCATCCTCATATTTCAAAAATAGTCAAAGTGGTAAAAAATTTTGTTTAGTTTGATGATCCGTATTTTTCGCCATCCATACTCCAATCACTTTTATAAAGTATCCCGGTTGGCCATGATTCAGGTTTATCAAGTTACTGTACTTAAAACTGACGCAGGTTGGCACTCGTGAAAGTCGAATAATTCTGAGAGACGTTGCCAAGGCTACTTATTAGTTCTTTTGAGGTTTTATCACCTTTTGAATCGTGGTAAATCTCCATTCAAAAAGTGTTCTCTTTATTTCACGAGTAACTACCCTAATTTACGACGTAGAGACTTGATTTTTTTTTAAATTGAAGTTGAAGAACGTCCCGAGGGCAAATAGTTTTCTTTTTTTCGATTTGATTAGTTTTTCAATTAAAAAAACCAGGGTAATCATTAGATCTCTGCAATATTTGGGTTATTGAATATGTTTTTCGTTTTTCATGAGTACAAGCTATATTTTTGGACTAATCATCATGAAAATTCTTGTAGTTTATAGAAGATTAAATTGCCGAGGGAAAATAGTTGCGATTTTTTCCAAAAAATTATGAATAACCCTCGAAAAAAAATAATTTAGGTGGGCGTTCAATGTAGTGTGTTTTTATTTCAAGTTGCATTTTAAAATGGTTTCACTTTGAGAACTGAAATTTTGTGGGTAAACTCAGAAAGGATTGGAGTTCTTGATGAAACAATTTAAATCGATTTCACTCCGAAAGTTAATGTTTTTTCTTTCAAAAATAGAAGAAAATGAGCCAACTCATGCTTCTGTTTTATTTCAACAGAAAGACCCATGAACATAGTTCAACATCCGATCAAAAGTGAATCTACTGATAATTTCGTTCAGAAAAACAACTTGAAATACGGAATTGGCAGAGAATGGTCAAATTCAAATTATGGCGGGAAAAAGTTCCTGCTTTACCCACAAATTCAATTATTTCATAGTTCGGCGATTTCCGGATAGAGAGCGCCATTGTACATATCATTCATGATTAGAGAGATATTCATAGAACTTATAGTGATAATGTAAGTTCTATGGAGATATTCCATAAAATGCACGGTGGCGCCTCTATCGGACGAGCTTTCCTACTCGCTTTAAACGCCGACCTTGATTGTAGTTTACAAAACGCTGAAGTTCAACCTGTTTTTTTAATTGAAAAACTAATTAAATCGAAAAAAAGAGAACTATTTGCCCTCGGGACGTTCTTCAACTTCAATTTGAAAAAAAAATCAAGTCTCTACGTCGTAAATTAGGGTAGTTACTCGTGAAATAAAGAGACCACTTTTTGAATGGAGATTTACCACGATTCAAAAGGTGATACTTCCCCTTAACGTTGACACAGGTTTCGTAGTACTGCTACATTTTCATACTGGAATATTTCAAGTAGTGAAAAAAGGTATTTAAATGTCTTATGTAGGCTTATTTCTTGAAATTTTTGAAAAGTAGGGAATTCCATAGGTCCATTTGTTCGTTTTCTGTCGGGTTATTCGGGTACTTTTATTCTTTTTTCGAATGAACTATCACAAAATAACGAACTATTTTGTTCATTATTTTTCAGTAAAATTTCAGCATTCTATTCTTGATTTCCGTACAAGAAAATAGCATAACTGAATCTTCCAAACTTGTTCATAAACGTGAAACATTTCGAGTATTAACTGAGAAAAAGCCAGTTCTCTGGAATTATTGAATTCACATAATATTTTCTCAAATTCTTTTCTCTAAGTGAATAAATATTTTGAAAAATACGACTACGACTCCTATGTAAACGGGACAACGTTACTCATTAATCTGACAGAGGAATTACCATAATCTAACTCTAACATTTTCGAAATATACGCGATGAAATATGTCAGAAATTCATAGCCAACCGGTATACTTTATAAAAATGAATGGAGTATACATTTTACTGCAAAATTCTTGGGTTTCTAATCAACTCTAAAGAGTTTTTCAAACTGTGGAAAGAACATACACTTCAACGTATCTGCAGGGTGTCCCAGAAGTCCCGCACTTCCTTGAGGGGATCGAAAGTGAAAAATATTCTAAGCCCAAATATCCATGTTTGAAATTTTTTGATAACGTAGTTCATTAGTAATTAATTAATGAAAGTGACCAATCAGGAGCGCGCTTCAGAAGAATGAGTAAGCAGTGGGGACGCGAAAGTGAGACGCCAGTCTCGGTTTACTGCGTGAAAAGCCGCCAGCAGCTCTGGCGTTTCACTCTCGCGTCCCCAACTGCTTACTCATTCTTCTGTAGCGCGCTCCTGATTGGTCACTTTCATTAGTTAATTACTGACCAACTACTTTATCAAAAAATTTCAAACATGGATATTTGGGATTAAAATATTTTTTACTTTCGATCCCCTCAAGGAAGTGCGGGACTTCTGGGACACCCTGTATAATCATTATGAATAGAAATACTGTTTTATCAGAAAACTGAAAAGGAAGAATTGCACAGAGACACAAATCCTCATTTGATAAAAAAAACTATCAACGAATGTTCCAGAAAAAAACAAGAAGTCAATTAGTGATTCCATGTTCTTCACTGCCATTGGGAATCTACAGCGAAATACCAACGAACGACCTGGTATATTTTTCAGCTTGTACATTCCGCTCATAATAAAAAATTGATAACATATAATACTCTTTAATTATTGACGATAAAAATAACAATTTGAAGTATACTGATAATTCTACCAACAAATTCCACAATTTCTACCTTTTTCTCCTCGCTGACCGACCCTGTCTTCACTCTATCACCGAAATGTTTCAGCCACGCCATAAGGCCATCGTATCTGGAGGGGGATGCTTTGTACAGTACCAGCTCCTTTCCAACGCTTTCATGATTCTCAATTGAATAAACTTGCTCATCTTCCTTACAATGCGACTTTATCAAAGTAAGTTCCCTTCCAGTGTCTACGATTTCTGATCCATCTTCTTCTATGGCCAAACGATCGTTCTTCAGGAAGGTCAACAGACCACAGTCTAGGCTCAGTAGTTCCAAGGTCTTTACAGCTACCTTTTCTGCGCGTTCCTATAGCAGCGATGCACTGTTAGATTCTTTTCAAACCAGAAGGCTCTAAGCCGTCAATCTACGTATGTGAGTTAGTTTAAAGTTAGTGTGAAATTTCTAGCTACTAATGCAGGGTTTCCCATAAAGTGTTGGCGAACTGTTTAGGCAACCATTGACGCCCATAATTGTATTTATGGTTGTCTACAGTGATAACCGGGTTCTGTTCTACTCGGCTCTATTTATATTTCATGGGACAGCCTCTACAACGTGCCTTTTTTTAATATCAAGAGGAATAAGTCACGCACAAAATTAATATCTTCGGTGTGCTCTATTTCATGTCAAATGTGTTAGCAATTTTGCTGTGGTTGTTTTGGTCATTGATGGGTTTTTTATCCACCCTTTTTTATTATAAGATTCATGAAATATTCAAACTTAATGAATTCGAATTTTTAATTCTGATATAATTTGAGGTCAATGACCCACTTTACGGCAGGTTTCACAAAGCGTAATCATTGGTGATCGGTGATCAACGGCTTGATTCTCTGATTTTTCAACTCTCCAATCGAGTAGATTTTTGATCAACCGGTGATTACGTTTTGTGAAACCGACTTTCAGTGATAAATGTTATCGAAAACATGCATTTTTGGTAGGGTAGTAATTGATGAATCATCTGGAATGAAAATCAAAATTACAGAAATAAATGAACTTGTTATTTATACATTGTTGATTCAGCGAATTGAATGGTAGGTACTTGTTATTTGAATTTTAAAGAAAAAATAATACTGATAATGTTGGTGATCGTCCTTACAATATGTGAACATTCAAATTCAATGAGTTCAACCTTTTCATCCCTGTAATATAAGGGGGTTGATAAAAAATCCCATAAATCAATGAACAAATCATCCTCAGCAACTAAAGGTCTATTCAATTCTGTCAAACAGAGTAAGAGATGTCATTTAAAAAACTCAGTACCTTCCCCTCAGAAGGAAGTATGATGAACTCCTCAATTACAATGCAAAGTAGCGTAATTTAGAATAAAAATTGACCTCTTTGAGTATTTGTCCACAGAATTATAAATACCGAAGATATGAATTTTGCCCGTTACTTTTTTAATCCTCTGTATAGAATTTGAGGCACGTTTCTATGTGTTTCTTGTAAAACCAAGATGTATTTGCAGAATGGTTGGCCAGGTAGAGGTAGTATCTGGCCAAAAATTCGCAGATCTAATTATCGGCATTTACATTCTGTACAGGGTCACCCAAATTGCTCGATTTTGACTGTTTCTGGTACTTCTTGTCTAGATAGGTGAAAATGTTGAAAGGAGTCCTGGGCTCGATTTTCGCGAAAACTCCATAACTGAAAGCCGTTTCACGATATCTTCATTTGTTTTGAAGATATAAGGAAATTTTGATATTTTGGCGATTTCGAAAATGTGCCATAACTTCTTCATTTTCTGAAATATCTGAAAACGGCAAAAACTTTCTACGGGCACTTTTTCATTAGCAATACCACAACGTATTCAAATTTTTTTTATCACTTGTATAAAGGGTGGAAAAAAAAACAAATTTCTTATTTTACATACGAAAGGTATCTTTTTTTGATACTATGTTATACAGAAAAAAATTAGCTCTTCGAAAATATATACAGGGTGACGATATACGCGTAACGGTCTGAAGAAAAATCGATTTTGAATTCGTCATGTTCATAGTCTTTTTGTGGATACTCCATATGCTGGAGATACATTATTATAGCTGGCTAGGATCCTAGGATACTTTGAAGTCTTGTCTTTCAATCCACAAAAAGCTATTATTGGTATGTGCAACGGTTCGTGAAATATAATCGTATAACATAGCCTCTACAAGTATCATTTTTTTTGTCAAAATGGTCAATATTTCGAAAATTGTCGAATAAAAATATGTGAAAAGTATACGAAAGCAGGCAGGAAGTTTCAGAGAATTGAAAAACACTATTGAATATAGGGTGTCCCATTTGAAAAAACCAAGTCTCTATTGCTCTTTTGTGGACCACCCGATATATTCGAAAATATTTTTAGGTTGTGATCTTCTTGGAGTTTATCAAGTTTACATCAAAAAATATTGCCAAACTCAGACAGTTATGCTGGATTTCCTTGCATCCGTCATTCGATGATACGATCGTCTGATCGTCGTTGTGATTGGCAGAAATTTTCAAAATTGAATATTTCAACCAATCACAACGACGATCGGACGATCGTACCATCGGATGACGGATGTATGGAAATCCAGCATTACGCGTATATCGTCCGCTGCGGCACTAGTGGGACACCCTGTATATGTCGATATATTATCTTTCGACCTTAACTTTCATAGAATTATGTATGACAGACTCAACTTTAAGTGATTATTCGACTTTTTTGTTATTTCTGTCTCAAATATGGTAAAAATATATCGACATATATATATTTTCGAAGAAATAATTTTTTTCTGCATAACATAGGATGAGAAAAAGATACCATTCGTATTTAAAATAAGAAAGTTGTTTTTTTTTCACCCTTTATACAAGAGATAAAAAATAACTGAATACGGTTTCATATTGCTAATGAAAAAGTGCCTGTAGAAAGTTTTTGCCGTTTTTAAATATTTCAGAAAATTAAGAAGTTATGGCACATTTTCGAAATCGCCAAAATATCAACATTTCGTTATATCTTCAAAACAAATGAAGATATCGTGAAACGGCTTTCAGTTATGAAGTTTTCACGAAAATCGAGCCCAGGACTCCTCTCAATATTTTCACCTATTTAGCCTAGAAGTACCAGAAACACCCAAAATCAAGCAATTTGGGTGACCCTGTACATTGAACAACTGAGATCAAAACTTCCTGTTTACATGCAGCGGGTTATTTCTCGATGTTTACGTTTGAGATAAAGATCACTCATTCACATGAAGCAAAAAGGATTTTCATGACATATTTAATATAGTGCGCAAAAAAATTAACGCACATTATGGAAATCTCAAATTTATTCTACAACTGAAGGTGTTCTCAATGATAATTATTTTTATCAGAATTATGCATGCATATGTTATCAACTTTCAACGTTTTTCTTCAATGCAGATGTTTTCTCCCAGCAGGAATAAAAAAAGATGATATTATCAGATTTTGAATGTATTGGCTCCATTCTAAAATCAGTTGTTCTCGATAAATTCTAGTGATCAATAGTTTTTCTTTCTTTTGATTTTCTACACTCGATCGCTATGCAATGCGAAACACGCAATTTGACCCAAGAGGAATGTGCCCAAGCGGTAGTTTTGCGAGAAAAAGTGTGGACATACACAAGAATTGCAGAAAGGTTTGGAGTTTCCCATACAAGTGTGTCCAGAATGTTGCAGCGATTCAGGGAGACAGGTATGAATGTCCGAAGACCAGGACAGGGTAGACCACGGGTAACAACTGCCATTCAAGAACGTTACTTGAGAGTTTCTTCGTTGAGACAACGGTTTGCAACCGCTCGCCTCCTTCAAAATCAGCTTGAGCAAACTCATGAGGTGCAAATTAGCACTCAGACAATAAGAAATCGCCTCAGAGAATATGATTTAAGGCCTCGTGTCGCGGCAAGAGGCCCAGCTCTTACCCCAGCCCATCGAAAGGCGCGTTTGAATTTTGCTAGAGACCATATCCATTGGGAAAGAGTTCTCTTCACAGATGAGTCTAGATTCTGCCTCTACCATTGTGATCGACGTTCCCTTGGATACAGACGTCCACATGAAAGGTATGCTCAGTGCAATTTCCTGAATACTACTGGTTTCGGGGGAGCATCGATTATGGTATGGGGTGGAATATCTTTGACTGCTCGCACAGACCTAGTGGTCGTTGATAGTGGAACTATGAATGCTGATAAGTATATAAGGAACATTCTTGAAGAGCATGTAGTGCCATTTGCCCCAAACATTGGTGAAAATTTCATTTTTATGGACGATAATGCCAGACCACATCGTGCGCGCATCGTTCAGGAGTACCTTGAAGAGGTTGAAGTCTCTCGAATGGAATGGCCAGCAAGAAGTCCAGATCTCAATCCGATTGAGCAGGTTTGGGACAACCTCAATAGAAGGCTGAGAAGTTCAGAAAATCATCCAGCTACACTTAATGACTTAGGAATCCAACTCGGAGAAATCTGGGAAGGATAAGATCAGAACATTATAAGATCACTCATTTTGAGTATGAACCGTCGTTGCCGAGCTGTAATTAACGCAAGGGGTGGAAATACCAAGTATTAAATCACTTATCAGCATTTCAGTATTTTGAAAATTGTTCATTTCTCTTCTTTCACATAAGATTCGGTGAAATACTGAATTTTTCTTGCATTTAATGTGTCTTGTTTCGTTCAAAACCTTCCCGAGAGAACATAAAAAATAAGTTATAAAGTCAATGTATAGAGTTAACTTTCATTAAAATTGAGATTTTCAGAATGTGCGTTAATTTTTTTGAGCAGTGTAGTTAGTAGCGAACGCCTGACAACCGAATCTGGCTTTTTCAATTTTCGCCCTGACAACCCCACATGCGAGTATCTAGATCTACTACCACCACCACCAATTAAAAAGGTTCTTTCATTTAACTACTAATATTTATATGTACATATGTGGTGAAGTTAGCTATTTAGTGGCAAGTTTTGTAGACTGCTGAATTGAAAAAAAATTAATCTACTAAAAACAAAGTTTTCAGTTTTGATCAAGCTGGGAAAGAAATTACATTCATGAAGATATTCTGAAAAAATAAAACTAAAAAGATGAAAGACAAAATGTAAATTATAACGAATGAACGAATGGAAGAAGATGAAACAAAATGATATAAAAATTAAAAATCGGTCAAATATAGTAAAAACAAAATATAATATCGAAATCCATTTTAGGATTGAAACAATGGGAATTGATAATAATAATAATCGAAAGGTTAAAATAGAGATCAGCACCGAACATATATAAATAATAAAAAAGATTAGAACGTGCTTCAAGAGATTTCTAGAAAGAAATAAAACTAGAAAAGAATAAAGACGTTTTAGATAATTTCACAATTTCAGAACCTGGAGGAGACCTATACGTAGCTTTCGTGAAAACCCAATTGCGATGAAAGATTCATGCGAGAAAGAAATTAAAATGTCTATAAACTAAATTATGTTTGGCACTACAAAAATATTCAAATCAGTTTACTTACCACTTGCTTCATAAGGAGGACCTTATGTTTATTAAAAAAACTCTTTATCTTCATGATAATGATAAATATCGAGCACAAAAACACAATAATTCACTCTTATTTAAACTAAAAATTTTTTTTCACTTTTCACAATGTCCCATCCGATATTCACACCTACGATTCTATCAAAGAATCAACAATAAATAACAGAACAGAAAGACAAAACTTGTTAAATTATTTTAGCTCATATCTTCACGACAAGATTCGCTCGACTGTCTGAGGTTAGTCTGAAATTTGAAAAAGTAACAACAAATACCCCCTCCATCTTCTCTACAACTGGACCACCCCTCCGATGACCAATTGGCCGTAAACACTCATTGAAACATTATTTGTGCCTGATAACAATAGCAGTGGCGTGTCCTTGAAAAGGATTGGTCATTAGGGGTTGTTCGTTGAAATAATGTTCATCTGAAGCAAGAATTTTAATTATATTTTCTGGTTACAATATGTAGAATAAAAATAGACTCTACAAAAAAACGAAGAGTAAATATAACACACATTGAATGAAACAGATTACAAATTTAGAACGCAATCAAGAAACATTTGTTTTCATGCAAATTTGGAACGTGGAGCATGTTAAAAATGAACAGGGTGGCCCATATTGAATAGTCCATCCAGATATTTCGGCATGTACACTACAAGACATTATTTAATTCTTATTTGATGCTTTTATAAACATTGTGTAATGTTTTAGTTTTATTTCATTGCATGCTGTTGTTATTGTCAGTCAATCCTTTGAGCACACCTACGAAATGATGATAAAAACTCAAAATGTGAATTTAATTACTGCATAAAATCAAATAATAAACAATTTAAACTACTCAATACTTCTCCCTTCAAATTAAAAATGACACAGCACAATTCATACTACTGTTATACGATTTTTGAAGAAAATAATTATTTCATCGGGGAAAAATCTTAAATTTCATTAAAAGATTTTATGCAAATTTTGTTTAATAACTTGTTTCAAGATTTAAATGAGTCTCATATTTTGAAGAAAACCTCTTTTGAACGTGGTGAACAGTAATTGTGATTTTAATGGATTGCAAAATAGATAGTTACGGTTAATTCATTTTAAGAAAATGATTATGATAAATCATTTTCTTAAAATAAATATGTAACTCGTAAATAATCAACATCATTTTTTATACCTGCCCAACAAGGTGTCACGACCTTGAAAGTGTCATTTAAGATTTTGAGATTAGACAGGTAGCTGGGTTTGGTAACCTCTTTCAACCCTAGTAACGACATTTGAATTTCTTTTTAAACGATTGTCGTATTGAATATACTGACCATTGACGAATGAGAAAATGTGATAAATCCAAATCATCCCCTATTTTTCGACATCCTTCCAAAATGCAGGCTGTCCTCTAATATTCATAGATTTTTCCCTGTTGTGAGCTTAGTTGCCTTGAAAATCATGTGATTTCACTCGGAAACTAAAAATTTCAAACGGGGTTTGCAAAAACGAATTTTTGAGGTTTTAAAGAGCCCTATTTAATGCATTGTGCAGGGGCAACAATTTTTTTGTTGAAAATGTACCTTGATACCTTTATAGTACTAATGGTGCACCTGTATGAACCCGATCATTTTATGAATTGCAAAAAACCGATTTATTACTTCGAATAACATCCACCCTGTACAGTAGAAGCATGTTTATCGGTGTGATTTGTACAATGTTGTTTCAAAGGAGTCAGTGTCAAGCAAACTTATCGAATGAACACCATTATCTCTAATTTGTTTGGCTGGAGCAAGAGAATGTTTGTTTGACACTGATTCAGATGATATAATGATGGAGAGGGTTCTTGATGTGATGATAATTTGGATAAGATATCGATCTAAAGAATCCGAAAATGTGGTACAAAGTTTTCGCATCTCTTTCCAAGAGACTGTTGAAAACCATGGCCTTTGTAAATTTACACCAATATTATTTGAAAATTTAATTTTTCTTTACGAAAAATCCTAGAAAAGCACTTGTGCTTTTGAGCGCTAGTCGTCCGCCAGATAGGTAGATTCGCATTTATCAGTTGAAGAAACAGATTAAACAAATTGGCAGCCCTAAAAAAAATGTCAACATAAATCGTTGATCTATTGTATTGGAGGTGGGGACAAATGAAAATTACGAAACATATTGTGAAAATTAAATATCAGTTTGTCCTCATTATAACATTCTCTATATAGATATATGGAAGTATATATTATGAACTGCTCAGGCAGGTGGTTAGAATATTGCATTGTGCATCCTATACACCCAAAATTATATGTTTTGTTTTTTTCTTTTCGGTTAAATATTTTTGTATTCTGGTATTTTCTTTTTTCATTAATAATTTGTTTTTAAAATTCAATGTTATAATGATATATCTCTGAAGTTATTCTACTCTCAACAGTTCAATTTTAACAGCCTGTAGGAGAGATTATTTGACCAACTTTGCATTTCTGGGTAGCAATCATGCGAAAACCAAAAAACATCTTTACCAACAATGGCAACTGGAAGTAACAGAATTAGATAACGTTAACCCCTCAGGATTAACGAATGTCTATGATACCTGGCATTTGTAGACTTTCTCGAAATGTGCTCACTGAAAGAAGAATATGAAAGAAACTCAGGTATAAAAAGCTGAGAAAATATTGAACCACAGCAATAATATTGTGAAATAAACCCCTCGTTAATTTTTATTACGTAAATTTATGGTTCGTACCTGGTATTGTTTATTATGTTATCTTTGCGAAATTCTCTTTTCATCTTATTTCTCGATTTCTACTTCTGTCGAACACCTACAATGTTTGAGAGGTTCGTAAAGTGATTTTCATGAAACGGAACATTAAAAATAGTTCATAACAGCATAAACCTGTTGGGGCCCCTGACTTCACACGTTAGGTGACCCTTTTATTGATGGGGAACATCATAATTTAAACTGAGTAGCAGATACCAAATACACAAATAACAAGTTAGGAGTACGACCGGATGTAGAATCTAGAGTGCCGATCTAAAATTTTTGGTCATCATTTTTAGTTAGGAGTCGTTATACCAGAATTTCTATGCATCTATCTGATACGTAAAAATCGAATGTAAAATTCGGCTTAGGACAAATTTTATGATAGTGGATCCCCACACCTCCGGCACTGGTTGCTCGTGGGCCGTGATGTTATCACTGAATGTGGAAGCATACAATGTGATGATGTATACCAATATGATTAGAATATCTCTCAAAGGTTGGGGTTATTAATTATTAAAATAATAGATTGTTTTCGGAAATTTCAACGCCTGGTATATTTATACGAAGCCTTCATGTTTATATGAAATATTCTTCTTGAAATGAATTCCTTATCAACTGTTGAAGTCTTGCTAGGACAAAATGGACCATACAAGTATACAGGTTGAGTGTTTGACATTTTTTTACTGTAGATTTTTTAAGTCGAAAAAAAAACTTTTTTTTCATTTTACATGTTTCTAAATTCGGATTTGTTGAAACTATATAGCTATTTTGAGAAAAACGAACACCAGCTTGACATGATTTTTTGTTACTTATGAAATACTCCAGTATGACAATGTAGTAGCACTACGAAACCTGTGCCACATTTAAACCTTAAAAGAACTAACGCCATTTACAAAGTTGAAAAAGAGTTAATACAAATTAGCATTGCCAACGTCTCTGAGAATCATTTGACATTTCACGAGTACCAACCTGCCACCTACGTCAGTTTTAAGTAAACAAAACTTGATTAATAATAATAATAATACATGAGAATAGTTTAACGTCTGTAAATATAATTAAGGAAAGAAATAACGGCATGCAGACAATTGAATATTTTTGAAATTCCGGAAAAAGTCACACACCGTGACTTTTTCCGGAATTTCAAAAATATTCAATTGTCTGCATGCCGTTATTTCTTTCCTTAATAATAATAATAATAATAAGTACTGGAGATTTATAAGATCTGCCCGAAAATAAGAGGCGCGCTCCAACATCTAATGAGTACATGGAAAACGAATATTCTTATAAACAACATCAATGCTGGAACCGTAAAAATATCGAGGGGGATATTTCAGGGAGATGCCCTGTCGCCGATGTGGTTTTGTATAGCACTGAATCCTCTATCTACTCTTTTGAGAAACTCCAACATGGGGTACAGACCAGCAATGAGGAATCCGCGAAAACTCACCCATTTATTGTATATGGATGATCTGAAACTATTCGGCGAGAACCAAAATCAACTTCACTCGCTGATAGATATAGTGCGCTCCTTCAGCAAAGACATTGACATGTCTTTCGGTCTCGACAAATGCGCTATAGTAAACATCAGGAAGGGTAAAATGGAGAACACTCAGGAACAATTTCAGGACATCCACAGTATGTTGCCAGAAGAGACCTACAAGTATCTGGGCATTCCTCAAAATCAACGGATTGACCACACCCGTTTGAAAGCTGAGTTCACTGCGAAATATAAGAACAGGGTAACCAAAGTGCTCAACACCAAGCTGTCTGCTAGAAACCAGATCGATGCCTTGAACTCCTGGGCTACGCCTGCTCTGACCTACACTTTCGGAGTCTTGAAGTGGTCAAACGCTGATCTGAATGAGTTGGACCGACTCACCCGCCGCCTAATGACAAAGTTCCGATGTTTGCACACCAACGCATCGGTGAAAAGGCTTTATCTACCCAGGAGAGATGGTGGACGAGGTCTGTTGAACATCTATAAACTCTGCAGAACCCAGGAGAAAAACTTGAGGCAGCGACTGCTCGAGTCTGAAGATAGCCTGATGAAATTGGTGACAACAGAGGATAAAGGATACACACCTCTGAACCTACAACACAGAGAAATGACATTCGATATCACCACGAGAAGCGAAGATATAAGTATATGGCGGGAACAAGCTCTGCACGGAAGATTTCCCAAACACCTTGAGGGGGAAAATGTCGATAAATTAGCTTCTTTGTCATGGTTGAATGCGGGACAATTGTATCCTGAAACTGAGGGATTTCTGACGGCTATCCAAGACCGAGTTATAAGAACTCGCAACTATGAGAAGCACTGTTTGAAGCTGAACGTTGAGGACAAATGCAGGAAGTGCGGCGCAGTTGGCGAGTCTATTGAACATATAATCGCAGGTTGTCGAGTTCTTGCCGACAACGCATATCTGGGCCGACACAACCAAGTGGCAAAAATTGTCCACCAGCAGTTAGCTCTTAGACATGGTTTTTTGGATACTTGTCCGCCATATTATAAGTATCAACCTGCAGCAGTGCTGGAAACGGACGCAGCGGTTCTCTATTGGGACAGACCCATAACAACAGATAGATCAGTGGACTACAATAGACCGGACCTTGTGTTCATTGAGAAGGATCAGAAGTATGGGGTGATAATTGATGTGGCAGTACCATTGACTCATAACATCGGAAGAACGGAGTCGGAAAAAATAACGAAGTACGAGAACTTGGCAATTGAGCTGAAGAATATGTGGCAATTGTCGAAAGTCACTATTATACCATTGGTGATTTCGGCTGAGGGAGTCATGTCCAAGTCATTCAAGAAAAATCTTCAAAAGATCGAGATATCCCAGAGGATCGCGGGATATGCACAGCAGGCTGTAGCTTTGCAAACCTGTCACATCGTGCGGAAATTCCTGAACTAGTGGGAGGAACTGAAATGTTTTTTCACTGGTTCATAGAAGTTATACCAGCTCGAGCTGAGACCGGGAGACCGATGATGAAGAATAATAATAATACCAGTTTATTTCACAATAATTGCTTAATACAATGAAAGGAAATACGTCAAATTAATAACTAATCCATAGAAAAATGTTAACAAAATATAATAAATTCCAATAATTCACAGGGATGAACAATGGGCCATAAACTCAGCTACGTTATAAGGTTCGCAGTCAACAATCAACTTGTGGAGCTTTTTCTTAAAAATTCTGTCGTTGGATATCTCACAGTATGATCTAGGTAGACAGTTGTAAAGTCTCAGAGACATAAATTCGACCTGATGTTGCGTTAGAGACAAACGACATTTAGGTAAAAGATAGCTGTGTACTTGTCTGGTATAATTGTGATTTTCATATGTTAGAAAATAGTCTCTATGTTGGCGGACAAATATCATACATTTATAGATGTATAATCCAGGCATCGTCATGAGGTTGTTTTGTCTAAAAATGCCACGGCAGCTGTCACGTCTCTTCATGTGGAACATTGTTCTAATTGCCCACTTCTGATCAATGAAGATTTTGTCAGAGTGATAGCTTGCCCCCCAGAAAATGATTCCATAAGCCATAAGTGATCCGAAATTAGCATTATAGACCAGTTTCAGTATCTCTTTCTCAACTTTATACCTTAGGATATTTAGGGTATAGATGGTAGAGTGAAGTCGTTTACTCAGCTATGTGATATGGGTTTTCCATTTCATGTTGTTATCTAAGTGGAGCCCAAGAAACTTAGAAGACATGCTCAGGGATACTTGCTTATTTTCTACAGTTAAGTTATTAAATATCATCTGCTTTGACTGGTCCGTCTGAAAAAGTACTACCTCAGTTTTTTCCATATTCAGCACTATATGATTAACATCGCACCACTTTTGCATTCCCTTGAAATAGTTCTGTGCTGAAGTTGCAACCTCACCAGAATCATTACCTCTGACAGTAAAGTTGGAGTCATCAGCATACAGTATCATCTTCTGAACATCATGGTACAAGAGATCAGGCAAATCATTTATGTATATGACAAACAAAAGAGGACCCAAAATGCTTCCCTGGGGCACACCAGCTTTCACATGTTGGTCGTCAGAAATATACACTCCATCTCCATCATTAATAATAGTTCTTTGCAATCTATTTTGTAGGTAGGATTTAATAAGCTGAAGTTGATTATCTCTTACACCATATCTTTCAAGCTTTTCCAAGAGAATTGAATGATCAACGGAGTCGAAAGCCCTTGAGAAATCCAAAAAAAACACTCAACGGTATATCACCAGTTTCCAGGGCTGACATAATTGTTTTTATCAGATGGAAAACTGCTGTTTCAGTACTTCTACTGTTAAGGAAGCCATGTTGACATGGACTGAAAAGTTTAAACTTTCTAAAAAATTTCGTCATTCTATCTGCCAATATTTTCTCAAATATTTTCGAAAAACTCGTGAGAATGCTTATGGGGCGGTAGTTAGCATAATCATCTGTATCACCTTTTTTATAAATAGGCTTTATAGTGGCAATTTTCAGGTTGTCAGGAAACACACCTCCAAGAAAGGCTGAATTCATCAGTTGGCACAGGGGCTTAACAATTGTTGTTATTGAATGTTTCAGAGCTTTCATAGGAATGCCGTCATATCCACAGGAACTCTTGCTTTTCATCCCTCTAACAGTGTTAACAATCTCTTCTTCAGTTACCTCAAACATAAAGAATGAGCTTTCTGATCGGTTGTTCCTCAGTGAACTGTTTCCAGAGATTCCATGGTTCAAGTTAGACCTGATATAGGTGAAGTATCGATTCAATGAATTAACGATCAGTTCTGGATCTCCTGCTGGTAGAATGTGATGACTAGGCGATTTGGTTTTGCCTGTGATAGATTTAACTACCTGCCAAACTTTTTTGGATTTGTTGTCCGATTCAATAATCTGCTTGCCGTAATAATTGTGTGTTGACCTAATGAGTGCTCCATCATAAAGTTTTTTTATGTCCTTATAATCCCGCATATAAGCCGGATTCACAGTAGAAACAACAAACATCTTATCTAGCTGCTTTTTCAGATCAATTATTTTTGGATCCCATTTAGATCTAAGGTTATTTCTTGCATTCACAAATTTATATGGAAAATTAATCTCGAACGTTTCTTGATACTTTTGTGCAAATGCATTCCACTGTGAATTTATATCATCATGAGCAGCATCCACTACTGAGTCCCAATTTATATTTGCTAGCTCAGTTTGAAAATTTAGAAGTGTATTTTGATTAATTGTTCTTATTCTCACTTTCTGCTCTGAGATGGACAGGGGAATGAAACCTAAATCATAGCCAACCGAAATACATTATAAAAGTGAATGGAGTATAGCATGCCATGAAATAAAACCTGAATATCACGAGAATATTGATAAAAACATTGAGAGAGAATTAAATTATCGCAAGAAGCAAATAATAGTCAATTTTGGAATCTCAATACTTAGGATTCGTAAAGAAAGACGACACTTGATGTCCATATTTCAAAGGAATTGGAGGTTAGTATGTATTTATATGATTTGGGTTTTTTATATGTGGTTTTCACAATTTTGACTAAATTACCCAAGATAACTTCGCCTTGCTCATCCAAGACGTTACTGAAGTTTGTTAAAATACTGGTATGAAAATCCTAAGCGTAATATTGAAACCATAATCAGCCAATGAAAATTAAAGCTGGTCATTGGTAAGAACCTATATATGCGCATGTGAAGTAATATTAAGAATGAGCATAATTTATTCATTCCATCTCACTCTGACACTGTATTTTGTCGTGAAATATATGTTATCCACTAATTCATGTGACTATTTCCGATCATAACCTCACAATTTCATGTGAAATTTTTTCCTGAATATCATTGTTAACCCCTAATCATATTTTGGATCTGAACTGAAAATATTTCAGTGGCATATTTTCGTTCTCGATATTTATTTTATTGTCGACCATCGGAATATACATAACCTCTACATTTTCAATTGACGCATGCGTTCAACTTGGAAATAGGACCAAACCTCCAAAACAAGTAGAGATCGACATTTTTGGATTTTGATAATTTGCAACATACAGTTTCGTTTCATTTTGGTCATTTTCAAGCAAAATTATTATATTAGCCTTACCTGCAAATCTGCGTTATTAGATTTTGTTATACCGTTCACAATAGGTGCGAACCTCTCGATTTGCTTGTCTTCTGCTACCTTGGTCACGGCGCTCAAAGTTTTCTCCAAACCAGTGTTCATTCCATCGGTACCGGGCACCAAACATAAAGGAGCCAAAATCTGCAAAAAAAAAATATAAAGTCAGATAACGTGAGGTATCTTGGTATGCATTATTTCGATATTTTTCCCTTCCATAGCCTACTACAATGACAAATACAAACGCAAAAAGAAGAAAAAATAGTGAGTATTTGTCGTGAAGAAAAAAATACTTATAAAGACTAGAGCACTTCGAAAATCCACATATTTAAATATCGTAACTCATATCTAGTATTCAACAAGCGCATAAACGCCGTTCAAACGCTACCGATTCGTCTGTCAATATTAGATTGCAGATGGACTAAGAGTTATCCAGTTAATTAATCTGAGAAATATCATCCGCATATTTACAGAGTGTTCATAATAAATATGGAAATATGCTCCTTAGCAAACAAATTTTCATCATTATTATGTCAGTACATGGGATAGATTTGGCAACTGCATTTTTTGAAATACTCGGTCTATTAATATTATTAAAATAAGGTTTCTATGCTTTCTAACTATCTTTCTGAATCACTAGTAATAATGAATAACACCGAAATTGCTGTTTGCACTTCCAGAATTATTTATTGCATTGTTTAGAACTCAATCAGGTACTTGCACATTTTTAACAACCATTTCGTATTGTTTTTCTCATTTTGACAAATTTCTTAAGCGATTATTCCATTTTTTGTTGGCTTTCTCTAGGCTAATCGGTCTAAGCCGACTATGACAAGACTGTCACACGTAAGGAACTTCGAAGGAATGATTTATTTTACTTGTGAACCATCAGGGTTAAAGCTTAAAAAATTGAGTACCTATTTATAAATCAAAACTATATAAAATAAAACTGTTAATGTGAAATATCAGAGTGGAGAATTTTAACCTCAGAATTACTGTAATTTCAAAAGGACGAATCTTTGACTTGTAGATTCCCCTCAGTAAATTAAACACTTATTCTCACACTATTTTTGAAAATTAGCACTCGTTTGAAAAATCCATGAAAAAAAAATTTGGAAAATGAAATAATTCTTCAGTTTTCGCATTCACACTAATTTTATCAGAATTCCGTTACATTATGTCTATTCTTTTTTATTATTTGAAATTAATGACGAAATGTTTCTCAGTTTTGCTGATTTTTTTACTGAAAATCATTAATGATCAAATTCATTTCAGCATTTATTTATGTTTTGCATTCATAATACTCCAACTAAGAACTTAATGTGACTGAAAATATTTAACACGATAATGTTTTAGGAATTTTGTAAATTTGCCAACATAACATGGCTCAATTTGTGTTCTGAAGTCTGTCTTGTCATTGCTGTGGTGGATTCAACTAGACCAGAACTTTGTGCAAAAATATTTTTAACACGATATTTTTGAATTATCAAGAAGAATAGGAAGAATTGAAGTTTACAGCATAAACTCTGTCTCCCCGTATATTTGTGACATTGTAGTATGTGAATAAGAAAATTTATTTATCGAAATGTGTAGAATTGTGAAAGGGTGAACCTACCCTGAGAGCCTGGATCATGACCTGTGGTCTTTCGTGATTGAGACACCTTGCCACTATGTTGTGTCCTTTGGTGTTGTTTAAGAATGATTTCAGACCGATTGTGTTGTTCATGTATTTTTCCGTACATCGAAGGCACTCCCATTGCAACTTTGTGTCGTTGCTGAAAGAAAAGAAGAAATTTATAACATAAAACAACAAATATTTGACATTTTTTATTTATTCATTTAATTCTTTATTTTGTAACATAATAATCGCTAAAAATGAATTCCCACAAGTGAAGAGAAAAAAAATTAAAATAGAAAATCATTAAAATAATTACATCTTCTTAACAAGTAAAAGTTTGGATACTACTCAGTATGAGGTAACAAAATTTCAGATTTAGGCGCAAACTTACGGGGCACATATAAGTTTCAATTATACAGGATTGTGTTCTGTGCTTAATCCCAAAAACAGGAATTTCATTAATTTCACTATTTGCTTCTCGTGAAATACGAGAAAGTTTGGTCGTTATATCCGTATAATTCATTATTTTTTCTTATACATTCTGACATATTGCACACATCATCTTCGAAAATGTCGTTATACCATCGGGTATCCATTTTAGATTAAGGGGAAGTATCACCTTTTGAATTGTGGTAAATCTCCATTCAAAAAGTGGTATCTTTATTTCACGAGTTTATTTATTTATTTATTTATTTATTTTATTTATTTATCGTATGGCATTATAGCGACAGCAGTTTAAAGGTATAAATGTCAGTGACCATGAATATATAACAAAGTACAAAATAACATAAAATAAAGGTTAAACATACATGTATAAATAAGCAAAAAAATAAGAGAATTTGAGGGTGAATATTTGCGACGACAGATGTGATTGTGACTTCAGTCAGAGCTCCACATCCAGGGAACGCAGCCAGTCCAGTGCAGGAGGTGTCGCATTGATGATGTCTCTGAATGGTCCCAGGTACTTCCTTAAAGGGCATTCCCGGGCGATGTGCTCCACGGTTTGCTGATCAGCTCCGCAGTCACAGGCTGGGGAGTCGCGGAGTCCCCACTTATACATCATGGCATTGCATTTTGCATGGCCTGTCCTAATTCTATTGAGTCTGCTCCAGGTGCTTCTCTGCAGATCAAATCCTGGTAGAGCAAGTGTGGGGTCTGCTATGTCATGTTTATGTATTGGTGCCACGTTCCATTTGTGGCGCCAGTCTTCTTTGATCTGGGAGTTATGTTCCGCCTCAGCCCATAGAGGGCTCCGGGATTTGAGGCGGTTTGGTGGAGGGTTGTTTAGGGTCTCGTGAATTGGGAGGTCCTGTGGGTGGCTTGGATGTTTTAGCTTAGCCCGTACTCTTACAGTGGCATCCTTCCGTCTTAGTTCTGGTGGTGGGATGTTACTGATAGTATGCAGCCAGGGAATGGGTGTAGATTTCAGGGTACCCGTGACGATTCTCATACAGTCGTTCAGGTGAACATCTATCTTCCTGGTATGGGCACTCCGTTGCCACACCGGGGCACAATATTCAGCCACGGGATACACCAGAGTTAGAGCAGCAGTGCGTAGGGTCGAGTTACTACCCTAATTTACGACGTAGAGACTTGATTTTTTTTTAATTGAAGTTGAAGAACGTCCCGAGGGCAAATAGTTTTCTTTTTTTCGATTGAATTAGTTTTTCAATTAAAAAACCAGGGTAATCGTTAGATCTCTGCAATATTTGGGTTATTGAATATGTTTTTCGTTTTTCATGAGTACAAGCTATATTTTTGAACTTATCATCATGAAAATTTTTGTAGTTTATAGAAGATTAAATTGCCGAGGGCAAATAGTTGCGATTTTTTCCAAAAAAATGATGAATAACCTTCGAAAAAAATCATTAAGTGTAGTTTCCAAAACGCTGAAGTTCAACCTGTTTTTTTTATTGAAAAACTAATAAAATCGAAAGAAAGAAAACTATTTGCCCTCGGGACGTTCTTCAACTTCGATTTAAAAAAAAATCAAGTCTCTACGTCGTAAATCAGGGTACCTACTCGTGAAATAAAGAGACCACTTTTGAATTGAGATTTACCACGATTCAAAAGGTGATACTTCCCCTTAATACTCATTGATACTATTGACCTTGTTATGTATCCCACCATTCACTTCACAGCTTATAAATGGAAACTAGGTCCCAACACACTTGTTTGTGCACATATTGGTCAAAACTTATCCTGCCTTTAGTTGTTGCTGAAAGAGCTTCTGAAAGTTGTAGGTGCATCAAAAGCTTAGGATCACGCCGGAAGTTGACAGATTGGTTTGTCATGTCTCAGAAAGGTTTATATTTCAATGTTTGGTATCATGCTCAAAGTTGACCACAATGATCACGAACAGAATGACTTGTCACGCTTTGAACCCCTGTAAGGTATTTATTTCAACGGTTTCGAAAGGAGGAAGATTTGTGGCGAAGGGTTGTTGAGAATGGTTGAAATAAAGGTTTCAAATCATTCATAAATCATATTTTACAGTCCTAGCTTGTGTCGACGATAAGGAAAGCGTAGGCCTTCCTCGAAACCAATTGAGAGGCCCCGAGAAACTAAGCGATATAATATTTTGTTCGGGGATTTGAGGGCTGAGCCCACAACAGGACTCCTTTATCCATGCTACGGCGTCTGCGGAGGCCTCATCGCCGCCAATGGCTCTAGCTGCTTCAGCCTCTAGTCATAAGTTGTACAACTCTTTTTGAAATTCCAGCAGGGAATGGAAAGAAACAATGGCCGTTTATGGGGCTCTTTGTCTTTTATTCCAATGTTTTCTCTGAATGCTGTTTTTCGATATTTACACGATCTTTATAAATATCCATGTACAAGAATAAAACTATGAATCTTCGATTTTCTTTTTTTTTATGTTTATAGTTATTTTCATGCCCCTTTTTCAAATTGAGGTTCAATTTTTCGAAGGAATCGTATCACTTCCCTATCTGTATGAATTGATCTTCCAAAAACATTAAAAGCTTCGAGCAACCATTCTACAAAAATCTAAATTTTCTGAACAAATAGTGTACTCATTCTTGACCTCAAATCAGCACAAAAATGCATTATCATTACTCCAAAAAACAATTTCTTAATAAACAACTACATAAGTAAAAGTTTTTACAAAACAACAAGTGCAGAAGTCTAAATATTTTTAGACACTTTTTGACAAGCAAAATTGTCGCATCTGGGGCTCGGAAAACCCAAGAGTTATTTATGAAAAGCCTCTTCACCCTCGACGTCATTGGACCTTACTTTTTCGATAACTAGCTGGCCCGGCGAACTTTGTTCCGCCCTAATGATACTTACGGTGGATTTCACAAATCCACTCTGATTTTTTAACTGTCAAATGTTTCCATGGATATGAGCTATCACACAGAACAGATACAAAAAAATAATATGTCATAATATGTCAATCACTAATAATGGCAATTTTGGATTCAGTTATTTCCGCAAATATATTTATTACCCAAACAGAAATTCAGAAACGTTTCAAAAATTATGAGGAAAGATGAGAATTCACGATTGAAACTGATCGCCAAAATCCGATTTACTTGAAATTTCGTTAAAAATTCACTGTGATATTCAACCGCTTTTTGATCTGTTAATAGCCTTTCATTGTACTAAAGGCCCTATGTAAATTACACGGTAATTGATGTCATATGTCCTTTTTTCGACCATTGCAAACCACGACGACCGAAATGCTCGAAAAAAGAACAGATGACATCAATCGATGGCCGCGAAAGCCTCAACAAATTCATCGTCATTTAATTGTGATAATGTCAAATATAGTACCTTCACGATTACGTTATTTGGAATAAATAAAACTATAAAAATATCTAATAATCATAATGTGTGAATAGCGTCATCTGAAGTGGTAAGAACGAAACTTTTCTCATATCTCAACGAAATCTAATCATTGTAGACATCTGTACTCCTACGCTAAGACATTTTGGTTTTGCCCAACAGCACAGAGTTGTAGGCAACTCAAATTACACACTATTACAGTGACTATAGAGGGAATATAGTCAATATACACACTATTTGTTTATATCGCCATCTAACGCGGAGAATATCAAATGAAGTACCAAGGAATAAGCGGTAGCGTAACTGTAGCTGTAGCGACATCCAGTGGCCCTACTCAAAAGGAGGAAAAGCATTTCCTGTATAAGTAAAATTTTCATCATTTCTTTCAAAGTTTTATTGTATTTTATAATAACCAGACCGTAGACGAATCCATATATGAAGTTTCATAACAAACAGTCCATCCGATCTCGAGTTATAAATGGTGTAACCAACATCTTTCTTTTATATATATAGATGAGGCTGGAGCAACAGTTGCGGTGAATGGATTGAGGTATGGAGAGATGATTAATGATTTTTTATGACCGGAATTGGATGGTATCCATCTGGACAACGTTTACTTTCAACTAGACGGAGCTACGTGCCACACAAGCAACGAAACCATTGTTCTTTTACGTGAAAAGTTTCCGGACCGTGTTATCTCTCGAAGTGTGATCACAATTGGCCCCCGAGATCTTGTTATTCAACACCTTGCGACTTCTTCCTTTGGAGCCATGTGAAAGAGAAGGTCTACGCCAAGAACCCAGCGTCGATTCAAGACCTCAAAGACGGAATTCGTGGGGTTATCGGGGACAAAATGCATCCACTTTGCTATTTGGTTAGGGAAAATTTCATGAAAAGGATATGGTTCTGTAGTCGTGGTGGTCATTTAACTGATGTTATTGTTAACGGCATACCATCCTCCTCAAAATGAAATGAACATCCGATCAGTCATCTAAAAAAATCGCATTTTTCTTGTCAGAATAACACCCCTTATTGGAAAACCCTTCATTTCCATTCGCTTTAGTAATTCTGTTCGTTTTCAATGTAGGCCTTCCATTTCTTCATATTTCCATTTGTGGTCTCAATCCTTTTTTTGTTCTAAAGTTATTTTATCTTTTTTCATTTGTCTCAAAATCAAGTTCAGTATAGGTATACTCCATTCACTTTTATTTAATCACATAGGAGGTCATGGTTTCGTTTTCAGGAGTTGGTGCCCCTGATGAAGAGCACAGAACATATGATGAAAAGTCAGTGCGCGCCCAGAAAATATCGTTAATGACAAAACGACGTTGCCAGTTTCTCTGTTTACATCAAAGTAAAAGTATCAAAGATATTCCACATTTTGTTAGGTTTACAAATTGTTCGCAGATTTTTGGTATTTAATCGATATTTGCAGGTGAGTTTTTCGTCGAATATCCAAGATTAACGTATGTTTATTGTTTTTAGCACCAGTTTGGTGCGTGAGGACGATTTTCAAGACCAGGACGAATGTTTACATTTCGGGGTTAAAAGGGTACACGGGAATTTCGTTGAAAAAGCTGTTATTTGGACAGATATCGCAGTAGATGGATCGGATGGAGCCTGGAGAGGTCGATGAGAATGATATTTTTCAGGTTTTCTAAGAAATTTGGCGATATCCGAGCAGATTTGCAAAAGTTAGGTACCTCACTAATGAGGTGGAACTTAGACCTAATTCTCCTATAAGAAACGCGTTTCAAAGGTCGAGATGGTGAAAAATGTATTCTCTAGATGTTGTTTGAACAAATGCCGCCGAGTTTTATAACCCAACATTGATTTTAAGAAAGTTATCAACAAAATAAAATTGACATTATTCTTGATTCTTGTAATTACCCATCAATTCATCTTATATCTTTGGGTTGTTTTTTTTTTAATGAATTCTTGATTAGAATCAACAATTGATGTCGTCAAGTCTTGAACTTTTAGTTCAAGAGAATAATAAACATTAAATCTTCACAAGCATGCATATGAAAATTATGTGAAAGCATAGCAATTTTTTTCCATGGCGAAAAATAATATATTTCAACAGTGATCTCTTGTACTTTTCATGCAAATAATTAGAAAAGGAATCCTTTCTGTCAATTCATTTAAACGTTAATTAATTTCGTCTTGACATCTTTTCCAATTCATTCATTTTCCGAATAAATTCACATTCTGAGAAATACGCTAAGAATGTAGAAAGG
Organism: Adalia decempunctata; assembly: GCA_951802165.1. Lineage (NCBI taxonomy): Eukaryota > Metazoa > Arthropoda > Insecta > Coleoptera > Coccinellidae > Adalia > Adalia decempunctata. The sequence continues at coordinate 19,671,374 of OX637703.1, forward strand.
GCAACATGGTGTTGACTTGGAACATAAAAATATTTTGAGAAACGTCATAACTTCGATACAGAGTGGAATATGTCAAATTTCCAAGGCCAGAGTTGTGATTTTATAATTGTGAATGGAGTATATGTATTCATTGTTTATATTTTCCAACGTACATGAAGGTTATCTCTATTTTTGTCATGATTATATGAAGGTTGCATCTTCCCGATCATCTAATAAATCTAAAGGCACGATAATAACGATTTTTTGGGTATAGTCGATTACTCGTTTTAGGCAATTTCGACTTCAATTGTAAATCCTTTAACAATAAGAGAAGCATGGTGCCGTGAAAACCACATCGCTCTACCTCTTTTCATAACAGAGTAATCCCGCAAAACCTACAAATTTGGGACCTCCTGTGCATGTCAACAAACCCTTAAAATCAAAGAAAGGTGGTTATTTAACCACTTAATTTTTGGGGGAAACACCACAAAATTACAATAGGCACGTGACTTATTCTTAATATTCTGAAAGTGGCCAGGTCGTATATCCCTGAGTCTTTTGTTGTAAGACAGCTTTAGCTCGTGCAACCCAGACGTCGACAGGTGTATTGGCCCTTTGTTGAGGAATAAGCAAAGGGTTTCTGACCGTATCCGATTACCATATAACAGTACCCCGTTCCACACCTATACTAATTAATAAAATATGTCTGTTATCTTCGAAAGTATTTGCACGTTATCTGAACTTGAACCAGCATAACTTTTTTTTCGGTATTTCTGTCTATTCGGGCTTATCTTGAAATGCCTATTCCAAATTGGAAAAATTACCTTTCGGAGAGGGTTGTGAATTACGATTTGTTTCCCCAAGTTTATTTCGTTCAGTCGCCATCTTGAAAATAGTAGAACTTTTTTTGCGTTATACGAGGTCAGTCTTTGATATTTGACATTTTTTGAACTGTAGATACCATATCACTTCCCAAAATTCGGCTTCGTATAAAAGAACAGGGTATATCGAAAGGTAATCGAATAATAAGAAATCCAGCGAAGGCTGAGCCTTTCCGTTGTGATTTTCATAAAATGAAGAAGATGACACAGAAAAAAAATTTTCCTTACGGCCTTTTTCAGATCATATTAACTTTGAATCAGAAATGAAGAGGTAGATAGGAAAATAGGTAAACATTTTTCTAGGCCTATAAATTTAATCCACCTAAAGCGTTTCTCAATGAGAGGTGTTATTTTGACATTCAAAGAAAAATGCCATTTTTTTTAGATGAATGATGGGATGTTTATTTCATTATGAAGACTGAAGAGGAATGTCGTTAATGATGGAAAATAACATCAGCCAAATGACCACCATAACCACATGAACATATCCTTTTCGTGAAATTTTTCATAACCAAATCCTAAAGTGCCTGCTGAGGATATCAAGGACATAGGTCCTCGATAGCCTCACGAATTCCATCTTTGAGTCCTTGAATCGACGCTGGGCTCTTGGCGTAGACCCAAAGGAAGAAGTCGCAAGGTGTTAAATCACAAGATCTAGGTGGCCAACTGTGATCAACTCTTCGAGAGATAATACAGTCCTGAGACTTTTCCCGTAAAAGATCAATGGTTTCGTTGCTTGTGTGGCACGTAGCGCCGTCTTGTTGATAGTAAACGTTGTCCAGATCAATACCATCCAATTCCAGCCATGAAAAATCATTAATCATCCCTCGATATCTTAATCCATTCACTATAACTGCAGCTGCAGCCTCATTCTCGAAAAAGCAAGGTCAAATGACCAAGGCGGGCTATAAACCGCACCGAACAGTCTCACGTTGAGGATATAGAAGCTTTTCGACAATAATTCTTGGGTTTTCCGAGCCCCAGATGCGACAATTTTGCGTGTTGACAAAGCCACCGAGGTAGAAATGGGCCTCATAACTCAAGATGATTTTTTCGATGGAATTTCGGATCATTTTCATGCATTTCCAGGACCCAATCAGCGGAGACACGACTTTGTTGATGATCGTCTAGCTTGAGCTTTTCTGTTTACTGAACTTTATAAGCCTTAAGACCCAAATCTTAATTATTCAAATGCGTTGTTGAAGCGTGGAGTTTGCTTCATTTTAATTAATGGCGTTGTTTCCACTTGTTGAATTTCAAAAAATGACAGCTTCAAAAGTGACCACTCTGGCTACTAATTTGAATAAGCGCAAGAGCTACTAACTGCAGGTTAGTTCTTTCAAAATTTTAGTGTGAAACTAAGTGTCAGTTCTCGCATAATGGTCATAATAGTATATTCTAAAACTATACTCTGTTCAAATATAAGAGACATCAAAATAAACAAAGTCGCGCAGAGGTAGGATGGGCTTCCTTCAGGTAGAGACTTGCTTTCAGGGCTCCAGGATCGGATCGAGGATAGTTCAATCGATTCATCGACCCATATTGAATTTTTTGTACATCCCGCATTTATCCATGTCTCGTCAAGGTAATAAATTTTTCGGCCTTGCTCCCTAAATTCTCGAATTTTCTTCAAATAATTTCTCCTCCAAACAACTATTTCGTCTCTATCAATCAATAAACTATTACGACCACGTTTTTTGAATTTGAATTTCATTTTTTTCAATAATTTATAAAATGTTGTTCTTTTAAAATTCGGCAGGCTGTCATCGATAATTAACTTCCAAAACCTTCGAAATTGTAGGAATTTCATCACGAAAAAAAAACGTTAACTATTCTCCTAATTAAGTTCATGTCGAAATCGTCTATTGAATCGATGCTTTTTAGCGACTGGGATTTCTGCTTAGGTGGAATCAATAGATGATTTCGTTTATATTCGGTGAGAATCCTGAGTATACAGGAACTAGCGACTCCTGAGGACTTTGAAACAATTCGCACCAAGCTTATTTTCGATATATTTGGATGTTCATCAAATTCTTTTCGTTAAATGTTTAATATTAATTCTTTTTCTTGAATAGATAAATGTGAACGTTTCGATCTTTTTCGTGGTGGGCCCAATATATCCCCTTCAGATGCAGTTTCCGTCTCTGAATTCGATGTTTTTCGTGGATCGCCACCTTCAGATCCAGTGTCCGTTTCTGATTTCGACATTATTGTCCGGAACAGTTAACTGTGAAATCGACTACATGACAGAGGATTTTTGTCAGAAATTAGCGCTTTCTAACGAGAACACTTGATTAACTTTTTTCACTACAAAATCAATGTACACCATTATTAACTACACCTTCACCGTACTCTAGGTTGCTATCGACTAAAAACTTCTATATGTTTTCGAAATTTATATAGAAAGGACCCAAATTGCTCAGGATTTTTCAGAAATTATCTCGTCGGAAACCGACAAAGGGTTAAGTAAAATTCAAACAAATATTTATAACCGGGACAAATTGAGGTACCTACTTCAGATATATCAGGTTATAACCGTTGCGAATTTTAATGGACCTAATTACAAGGGTTATAAAGGTGTAACAAAGAAATCCAAAATCCAAATCATAACTCTCCAGTACCTTCTATCGACATTCCGTTCTAAGCTGTAAGTACGATCCTGGCAGTCTTTTGGGGGCGTGAAAAGAATTGTAGAGGAGAACCTTTGACCAATATGATGTTAGTATGCGCAAAACAAACCGATTTCGTTTGTTTGTTTACATTCTCTTATATTTGAACAGACTGTAGTTGCAGAATGGGCTCCTATTCCAATACGAATAATTCGAAAACGAGCGACGAAGGAGCGAGTGTTGGAATTGCATTCTGCAACGAGTATTAGACGATATATTTTCTGTATTTCAGTCAAATTTCGTGAAATACTGTTGAAATTCAATGAAAAACTCATCCTAGTACCTTTTGTATTGTATCTTGGCAGTCGGTAACTGTTACGAAATTGACATTTCCAAATTGACGTGTGTTGAAAATTGATAGGAGCGAAAGCTAGTGCTGACAACCAAAAAACTAAAAATATAACTGAAAACAATGCTGTAATGAGTTCATTACAGCACTGTTTTTAGAACTGTAATGAACTCATTACGATACTGAAATAGAGAAATTATATTTCTTCGAGTTATTCACCTGAAAAAATTCTACTAACAATAATTTGACCTGAAAGTCTGCCAATTGCGTGTACCTATCAACAAACCTTTGCCCTCATCGTAAAATCTAAGAAATGTTCTTCTCCATCTCGGCAGAAAACCACAAAATTAAAGGAACGTGACTTGTCCTGAATATTCTAAAAATTACCAGGTCGTATATCCCTGAATCTTTTGTTGTAAAGACAGCTTTAGGTCGTTCAATCCACACTTTGGCAGGTGTATTGGCCTAACGTTGGGGAATAAGCAGTTTCCTTGACCGTATCCGATTACCATAGAACAGTTCACCGCTCCATATTTCATAATAAGTTTTTATTATCGTAGAAGGGTCACCTAGATTTTATTATGCGTTGTATACTGTACAGGGCGAATGACCTCAACCTGTATTCTGATTCGGTATTTTTAACACACTCGAATTAGGATGTTTCACTATTTCCCATATTCGAAATTCGAAGAATTATTTTTCAATTATTAGACATGTTTTGGGTTCTAAAGTAAGCCAACAAAAAATGTATTTCGTCTGAGAGCTGTTTTAGTGGCCAATAACAGTCCACCCTTGATGAAATAGTAAAAGTGACAGAGTAGGCACAAGGTCAATGGGAACTATATTTGAAATTTGCACAATTTATTGCGGAAACCTGCATATACTTTTACTGCTGCCCTATAAACCGCCAGAGGTGGAAAGCACTGGTAGTGACCACCCAAACACGAAAGAGCAATATAAGAAGAACCTCGATATTTATTCCTTTCTTTACCATTGCCATAGAAATTGTATACAGTGTTGTGTTCATATTATACAATAGCCACCTCTACCTTCAAGCCGCAAAGTGGTCCTTAGATTTCAAGAATTGCTATTCAACTCTTCTTCCGTTAAATTTGAAAAGCAAAACTGTTGAAGATAATGCTGAGAACTTCTAATAAATTTATTGATATAATTTATATATTTTTTGTGGATAGCAGATATCAATTAAACCTTAAAAATCGTTTAGTTCGTTTTAATTTTGTTGGATACAATACTCGTTCACTTCTAGTGAAAAGTGAAGTTTAGTTATTACTTTTTGATATTGAGACATATCTAAGAAGTATTGACATCTAAGCAGGCCTTGGAAGTCCAGTCGCAGCTTTAATTCAAGTTACCAAAAGTAACTTAAAATTTTCTGTGATCTCATCATAGCAATAAAATATATAAATTGTATAACCTAAACATTAAATGGTCTTTTTTCAAAGTGAGGCATTCTGATACTTTTGAGATTGAAAATGTTCTCAACTATCATATACCTACGATTGCGCTCGAGCGAATCTGTATACCAGCAATATATTACTTTCATCTTTTATTGATAAATTTTCGAATTTTAGTAGCACACAGCCTGGAAAATTTATTAAAAATTACATATTACATATACAGAGTGTAACAGCCAAATGGAATAAATTCGATAACGAATAAATGAGGGCAGGCGTGTTGGGAGAAAAGATTTGTCGATTTGTAATTTTGAATGCGCATATTTTTCAAGAAAATAATATTATAAGGTGTTCCATGTGACCGTGGCCAATACCAACTTTCTTATTTCAAATGCAACCCCCTGTATATTATTTATTTTTTGGATTCTTCAGAGAATTCTAGACACAATTCATGCACAATGTCCTATACCTATCTTTAACTATTTCGGAAGTATTAAGTGTTTTCAGATTTATTGCAAAAATTAACGTTTTAAATAAAAATTATTTTATTTCACAAATTCAGTACCTTTCTTCGAACAGTACTGAGTTTCATAATCCCTAGTTGTTAGGCGAGAAGTTTTCGAATCAATTCCATTCATTTTTCATAACACAAGACTGAACGGAATGCAAAAATTCAGAACTAATTGAAAGTATTCAAAATTGAAGCAATCATTTTCCATATTTGTTCGATTCAATAATGAATATTCAGAATGAAATGTGAAGGGTCAGTGATATTTCCAACACCAACCTGAAATCTGCAACTCAAAATGTTACCATTGAGTAAATATAAATTTTGGAACAACGTAGTTGAACGTTTTGATGCGAACATTTTCGGCAGTTTACTGTCAACTTTAGTGCAGCAAATAGTATAGCTACTGAGAGAACTATAATCTGTCGATCCATTTTGTTGCTATTCATTTACAGAAATCCGTAGGATATTCATTTTTCTCTAGTTCTATGAATCATAGGCCAAATTAATTGTCGTTTTATTGCATCCAAAAAATCAGTTGTGATGAAATACTAAACATCCCACATTTCCATACGCCGTTTCCGATCGTCATCGCATTCGGCTTGGGAAATAGTGCTTTATACATAGATCAGCTGCTCACTGCCAGATGCGAGGGTAAAAATTTTCGATTCTCTGAAAAATACTGATCCCTCTATGAACCGGTGAAGGAACTACACTAAAATCAGCTTCAAATCGTTCAACTGGGATGTTCCTCTATGTATATTTAAACCGAGATTTAAACTCAATTACTGAGAGGGCTAGTACCAACATAATTTCGATTTTCCAAAGCCGCCCGATATGTCAATAATTCTTGGATGGACCCTCATCCCCAGTGACACATAGATAAGTTGTGATGTAATGAATGGATAATACGGTACCCTGGGTTCTAGATATTCGATATATTAGAAAATTGAAAAAAATTACACCCTTTGTCACTCTTTTTGTTGGCAAGACTCCAAATGAAGGAATTTTGCCAATCTGTTCTGTGGATAGTATTCCTCCATAAAGGAACAATCGAATGTGAATTATGATCTCGAGTGCATAATTTTTTTCAAACGAAGATCTAGCTCAAATATCATATTTTGTTTTTTTTTCTTTGGCATAACGTGGATTAAAAATATGGTCGCCTTTCTGATTTGAGAAAAAACATTCCACTTTCATTGATATTCCGAAATGGTATAAAACACTATTCCAGCACTCAATATATCGCAATATATACTAACTGACAAAGAAACTGCATCACCAAGAAGGAGCTGTTTAATTTTTTTTTATAAAACATAGATAGTATAGCAAGGAGTAAATGATGTCCAAACATGCTCTATGGGCGAAATATCGAAGGATCTGGGCGACCACGGCGAAATATTCACATGGGTCGCTCAAAGAAAGTTTAAATTAACTCTGACAACATGAGGTCGAGCATTATCTTACTGGATTCTCGAGCCGGTTAAGGTAAGGGAGAACATATTGCTCCACTATTTCTTGAAGGTAGCGCAGCGCTGAAATGATACCTCGAATAAAGACTAAAGGTGGCCTACTTGCATGTGCAATAGCACCCTATAGCATGACGTAACAGAATAATAATTTCAAAAGATCCTCTGAGAATTTTGTTCAATGATGAGTGCAATTTCTAAATAAATGTAAATAAACAAAATCGCCAGCTTTGATGAGGGCATAGAAGGTGAACATTGCTTCTTGTTATTGGATGGATTTCAGACATAATCTCGTACAAGTGATAGAAAACTGAAGGTTATGAATATATCATCTAAGGCTCAGCAGAAAACAGGAATTCCTTCATTTGCAGTCTTGCCAAAAATAGTAGCAAAGGGTATGATTTTGTTGAATTTTCGAAAATGTTGAATGTCTATAAAACTAAGGGACCTTCATCCAACATAAAACATATTTTTATAAACCCCCACAAACTCATTGTGATCGAGATATTCTTGATAATGGGATATTTGTTGAAACATTATTTGGGCTGTTTCCATTATCTATGCGGTTTGTTGTTTCCGACGTTTCGGCAAGCATTCGCCTGCCGTCTTCAGGGTGTGGGTCCTGAGAAGGACCGGTTTTTTGCCAAACTTGATCTGTCTGGACTTGTACGCACCATACTTTTTCGATTATTGAATTACAGTGTTGGGATTCGAACGCGGGTTATAAGGTTGCAATTTCGAAATTCCAGTCACTCTAACCACTAGTCTACCGGAGCAGGTAATTATTATACTATTCAAGTTATATATGAAGTATTATTTCCTGGTAGAGGTCACCTTGACCCGATCAGATGCGCAGTTGATATGCGCAGTAGGTTAAGTTCGGTCAGGTTAGGTTAGGTTAGGTTGGGTTAGTGTTAATTGCCACCCTGAGCCGAGTTCATCCTTCTCAATTCAGATCTTATAATTGGTGCCCAGACATCCTTTATTTCCACAGAGGGTGTACTGATTGGGTTGGGAGTTATGGCCATGAAGGCTGCTTCTTTCAATTTCCTCCTTCTCCATCCTTCTTCCTTTGATATTATGGAAGCTTCATCCCATCTGATGTTGTGGTCCTCGTTCCAAGCATGTTGGGCTAGCTTAGATTTTTCGGTTTCTCCCAGTCGAGCTAGTTTTTGGTGCTCTTTGATTCTAACCTCAAGGGGGCGTTTAGTCTCTCCAATGTAGGACCTGCCGCATTCACACGGAATTTCGTATACGCAATTTTTGGTTGTTTGATTTTTGTTATCAGGTTTCACCTTCGTGAGCTTACTCCTGACCGTATTTCTGGTCTTGAATGCTGTTCTCACATTGTATCTGTTGCCAATCCTTCTTATCTTCTCGGATAGCCCCTTCACATATGGTATGACAGAGGTGATCGTGTCGGTAGCATCATTGTCTGTTTGTTGAGGCTCTGTTCTTGTTTCTCCCGGTACTCTGGCAACCTCGAGGATCCTCCTAGGGTAGCCATTTTTCTTGAGGGTTTCTGTGATGTTGTTGAATTCCTCTTTACGATCTTCTGGATTAGAGCATATCCTGGTTGCTCTGTCGTATAGGCATCTGGCTACTCCCAATTTGGTGCTGAGGTTATGGTTAGACTCGTAGTGGAGATATTGGCCTGTGTTCGTTGGCTTCCTGTAGACTGTGGTCCTGGGATTTCCATTCTGCTTATGAATCAGTACATCGAGGAATGGTAGTTGGTTATTTTCCTCGATTTCCATCGTGAACTTGATTGATTCCTCTACGCTGTTCAGGTGTTCTAGGAATTTGTCTAGGTTTTCTCTCCCATGTTGCCATATGACAAATGTGTCGTCTACATATCTGAGCCATAGTTTCGGTTTGAACACATATTGTTCCAATGCTCTCTTCTCGAAATCTTCCATGTATGCATCAGCCAGAGGTGGAGAAAGTGGAGAACCCATCGCCATACCGAATTCTTGTTGGTAGAAGTTGTTGTCTACTTGGAAGTAAGTGGAGTTGATACATGTTCCGAGCATTTCCATTATTGCGTTTATACTCAGAGTGGTTCTCTCAGCCAATTCAGTGTCCTCCTCGAGTTTTTTCCTCACAATTTCGAGGGTTTGGTTGGTAGGAACATTAGTGAACAGACTCTTGATGTCGAAACTGACCATGATGTCCGTATCGGATATATGCTGTTGGCGCATGGTCTCTATGAAGTGATCTGTGTTTTTGACCATTGATGTTGTGTGTCCTCTGAGTGGAGACACTATCTTCAGGAGGTATTTGGCCAAGGGATGGCATGGGGAATTACGTGAACTGACGATTGGTCTTAACGGGATATTGTCTTTGTGTATTTTTGGAAGACCATACAGATGTGGAGGTTTGCTGAAGTGTGGTGTCAGTTTTGTTCTTGTGAGGCTGTCAGGGAACTGATCTTTGTACTTATGCAGGACTTTGTAGACCTTGTTCTCTACTGAGGTAGTAGGGTCTTTCTTCAATTTCTTGTATTCTCCTGCTTCTAGAACCTCTTGGATTTTATCATTATATGTCTCCACATCCAGAATAACCGTCGCATTCCCTTTGTCTGCTGGGAGTACCTTTATGGAATGATCTGTTTGGAGTTCTTTCAAAGCTCTCTGTTCCGCTCTGTTGATGTTGTATTCTGGTCTCTTTGTTGTGGAATCCAGTATTGTTCTTATTTTCCAACGATATTCCTCTGCTTTTTCAGGTTCCCTCATCCTTAGCGCTGTTTCCTCTGCTGCCAAGAATATCTCCATCTTAGGAATGGTCTTTGGTGCTACAGAGAATTTCATACCCTTGTTGAGGAGGAAGGTTTGGTCCTCACTAAGAGTCTTGCTCGAGAGGTTAATCACAGTTTTGGTGTGATCATTTGGTGTATATGTCTGCGAGTTTCTCATTAGTTTTTCCATTTTCTTCCTCTGTATTGATTTTTGTTGTTCGTTGGTTCTCTCGTAGCTCCTTCTGACAGCTTCTATGATGGATTCATAGTCCGTTGCACTAGTTATTTCCTGTATTTTGTTCCTGATGTTCGTGCATTGTTGTGTCAATGTGGCTTTGTTGAACCGATGTTGGTTGAGTCTTTCCCTTATCAGTGCTAGGCTCTCCCTATTCGAAATCCTGTCAGCCCTCCTGCTGCTTATTGGGAGTTTGACTCTGAGGCCTTTGGGAATCAGGTTACAATCTCTGGCAAGGTGTAGAAACGTCAGATGGTTCGTTTCTTTGGCAAGTTTGATCGAGGTTCTCTCATAGTTTCTGACCTCTTGATATAATTCGAATTATATGCACGAACATCAGGAACAAAATACAGGAAATAACTAGTGCAACGGACTATGAATCCATCATAGAAGCTGTCAGAAGGAGCTACGAGAGAACCAACGAACAACAAAAATCAATACAGAGGAAGAAAATGGAAAAACTAATGAGAAACTCGCAGACATATACACCAAATGATCACACCAAAACTGTGATTAACCTCTCGAGCAAGACTCTTAGTGAGGACCAAACCTTCCTCCTCAACAAGGGTATGAAATTCTCTGTAGCACCAAAGACCATTCCTAAGATGGAGATATTCTTGGCAGCAGAGGAAACAGCGCTAAGGATGAGGGAACCTGAAAAAGCAGAGGAATATCGTTGGAAAATAAGAACAATACTGGATTCCACAACAAAGAGACCAGAATACAACATCAACAGAGCGGAACAGAGAGCTTTGAAAGAACTCCAAACAGATCATTCCATAAAGGTACTCCCAGCAGACAAAGGGAATGCGACGGTTATTCTGGATGTGGAGACATATAATGATAAAATCCAAGAGGTTCTAGAAGCAGGAGAATACAAGAAATTGAAGAAAGACCCTACTACCTCAGTAGAGAACAAGGTCTACAAAGTCCTGCATAAGTACAAAGATCAGTTCCCTGACAGCCTCACAAGAACAAAACTGACACCACACTTCAGCAAACCTCCACATCTGTATGGTCTTCCAAAAATACACAAAGACAATATCCCGTTAAGACCAATCGTCAGTTCACGTAATTCCCCATGCCATCCCTTGGCCAAATACCTCCTGAAGATAGTGTCTCCACTCAGAGGACACACAACATCAATGGTCAAAAACACAGATCACTTCATAGAGACCATGCGCCAACAGCATATATCCGATACGGACATCATGGTCAGTTTCGACATCAAGAGTCTGTTCACTAATGTTCCTACCAACCAAACCCTCGAAATTGTGAGGAAAAAACTCGAGGAGGACACTGAATTGGCTGAGAGAACCACTCTGAGTATAAACGCAATAATGGAAATGCTCGGAACATGTATCAACTCCACTTACTTCCAAGTAGACAACAACTTCTACCAACAAGAATTCGGTATGGCGATGGGTTCTCCACTTTCTCCACCTCTGGCTGATGCATACATGGAAGATTTCGAGAAGAGAGCATTGGAACAATATGTGTTCAAACCGAAACTATGGCTCAGATATGTAGACGACACATTTGTCATATGGCAACATGGGAGAGAAAACCTAGACAAATTCCTAGAACACCTGAACAGCGTAGAGGAATCAATCAAGTTCACGATGGAAATCGAGGAAAATAACCAACTACCATTCCTCGATGTACTGATTCATAAGCAGAATGGAAATCCCAGGACCACAGTCTACAGGAAGCCAACGAACACAGGCCAATATCTCCACTACGAGTCTAACCATAACCTCAGCACCAAATTGGGAGTAGCCAGATGCCTATACGACAGAGCAACCAGGATATGCTCTAATCCAGAAGATCGTAAAGAGGAATTCAACAACATCACAGAAACCCTCAAAAAAAATGGCTACCCTAGGAGGATCCTCGAGGTTGCCAGAGTACCAGGAGAAACAAGAACAGAGCCTCAACAAACAGACAATGATGCTACCGACACGATCACCTCTGTCATACCATATGTGAAGGGGCTATCCGAGAAGATAAGAAGGATTGGCAACAGATACAATGTGAGAACAGCATTCAAGACCAGAAATACGGTCAGGAGTAAGCTCACGAAGGTGAAACCTGATAACAAAAATCAAACAACCAAAAATTGCGTATACGAAATTCCGTGTGAATGCGGCAGGTCCTACATTGGAGAGACTAAACGCCCCCTTGAGGTTAGAATCAAAGAGCACCAAAAACTAGCTCGACTGGGAGAAACCGAAAAATCTAAGCTAGCCCAACATGCTTGGAACGAGGACCACAACATCAGATGGGATGAAGCTTCCATAATATCAAAGGAAGAAGGATGGAGAAGGAGGAAATTGAAAGAAGCAGCCTTCATGGCCATAACTCCCAACCCAATCAGTACACCCTCTGTGGAAATAAAGGATGTCTGGGCACCAATTATAAGATCTGAATTGAGAAGGATGAACTCGGCTCAGGGTGGCAATTAACACTAACCCAACCTAACCTAACCTAACCTAACCTGACCGAACTTAACCTACTGCGCATATCAACTGCGCATCTGATCGGGTCAAGGTGACCTCTACCAGGAAATAATACTTCATATATAACTTGAATAGTATAATAATTACCTGCTCCGGTAGACTAGTGGTTAGAGTGACTGGAATTTCGAAATTGCAACCTTATAACCCGCGTTCGAATCCCAACACTGTAATTCAATAATCGAAAAAGTATGGTGCGTACAAGTCCAGACAGATCAAGTTTGGCAAAAACCGGTCCTTCTCAGGACCCACACCCTGAAGACGGCAGGCGAATGCTTGCCGAAACGTCGGAAACAACAAACCGCATAGATAATGGAAACAGCCCAAATAATGACCCCACAAACTCCTCTACCCGCACGTACCATATGATCCTGTCATTACGAAAGTACTGGGCTGCTATTGGGCATATCAAGAACAGACCAGGTCATTCACAAATAACTTTCAAGGTCAACCGATGGATTTTCAGCATTTCATTCATAAATTAGGGGAGTGATCCCTCTTGTTTCTTCTCTCTGGCAGTAGTATAATTTTGGAGGTATCCACCAATTTAAGTATGAAACTATAGACTGTGGCGGTGCCAAGAGAGTGAATTGAATGATTTTATACTCACTTCTTGAGGGCTATCTCCAACACCTTCAGAATCTTGTTGAGCCCTTCGGAGCCGAAATCGTTCACCCATCCCAGCGTGTTGTTGGTAAGCGATATTCTGAGCGATTCGACGCAGTTGAGCAATTTTCCGAGCGACTGATACTCGGACTTTGAGTACTGATCGAGGTAGGCGTGGTACTCCTGCGGCTTGTCGAACTTGTGGTCAGGACCTTGCATTGAGCCTTTGCATTTCATGAGAAGCATCTTGCGTTTCTGTTTGAGGTCCATGCTGCGAAGAGGTTTTTTCTTGTCGTCGTTAAGATTCATGTCGCTCTGTAAAAAATATTAAATAGATGAGGAAATTTAAATGGAAATGGGCAAGGTGACAGGAAAGCGAATCAAAGAGTGTTGAGAAGAGAGTTCACCCTTGAATTTTCGAATGAATTATTTTTAAGATTGTCTCGTCTGGTTAAGCTCATCTGCGTGAACGATATGCTCGTCGCATAATACACTACAATAAATTACGCAACTTTTCATGTATAGGTAATTGAAGAGTTTGTCATGCACCATCTACGAGGGGTGGAGGTGAGTTTAGTTTTTTTAAATAACAATGGATACATCTTTTGTAACTGAGGATGATAGGGTTTTTTCATCAGAAATTTTCTGGTTGTGGTCATAAAATGAATTTTCAATATTTTACATATTGTGAGGTCGATCACAAGCATTTTCAGTACCTATTGTTATTATTCTTTTAAGAAAAATATCAATATTTAGCCTACCTATTGTATGCGATCTAATTAACATTCTCTGTGATTTTCATTCAAGATAATCCATAAACTACTACCCTGTGAAGAACGCATTTTCTGTCCAAATTCTTTTATTTTTATTCATACGTAATTAAAGTTCACACTGCGAATGGACTTCGTCGGTAACAAAGAAGATCCAGACCTCTGTGGTTTACCCACTCTCTTCGGCTCTATGGTATAAAGTTCTCAAGGAGAAGTACTCAGTACCCGATCAGGATTCCTTCTTCTCTGCTCTCCTAGCCACGGACCTATTGCCATGGGTTCGCCTCTCTTCGTCTAGCACTGCCATCAGTTCGCCATTCTATTTCAGTTCGCTAAGCCCGAACACCGTTCGCAAGCCTGAACGCAAGAAAGCTTCGTATCCATAAAGTGAATTAGTTCCGTGAGAAAAGGACTCTAATTAGTAGGTACAACATCTATTCGAAGTCAGAACACCAGCAGATATATGCCTCCAGACAGAATTCACCGTGAGTACCATTCTTTCAGTGTTTACTTTGTGGTATATTTTTCTTAACCATAAAAACAGTTAGTAAGTAGTAAGTAAGTAAGTATTTATTGTCATCAAGAAATACATGACACGTCAAAATATACATTAAAATATAAGCAATTTAATTAATAACATGTAGTTGTAAATAAAAAAAAAGTATAATAACAAACGTACGATCTATAAGATATTCCACTTTGAGCTCATGAATTCATCTACCGAGTAAAAGCTCTTTTCAATTAGCATGATTTTTATTTTTCTGTTGAATTCTTTTGGCGCCAGTTGTTTTACGTTTCCAGGAAGCTTATTATAAAATTTTACTCCCCAGTAGTCCACAAATTGTTGGGTATATTTTTTCTTATGCAGCGGAATGGTAAGCTGATTCTTGAAACGAGTTTCCTTGGAATGTACATCTTCTCCTCTTTGAAAGCTACATTTATGTAGGTGAACATATTTCAAACTTTCTCTTATGTATATAGATGGTAAGGTGAGTATTTTTTCAGATTTGAATTTTTCTCTGCAAGAGTCATGCTTTTTTAATCCACAAAGTATTCTAATCGCCTTCTTTTGGAGAGTGAACAATTTTTGGACATTGGAGGACATTCCCCAGGCCAGGATGCCATAAGATAGTGAGCTGTGTACTGTGGCGAAATATGCTGTTTTTGCAACCTGATCAGTTGTAGTTGCCTTCAGCCTTCTCAGCAGGTAGAGCGATTTGGAGGTTTTTTTCAGAACTTTTTCGGTTTGTTTGTTCCAGTCCAATCTTGAGTCAATGTCCACGCCCAAAAAGGTTACAAATTCCTTTGTGCTTCTATTGAAATTCAGTGTTTGCGTTTTTTCACCATTCAGCTTAAGTTTATTAGCAGAGAACCACGTTTCAGCTTGTTTAATGACGTACTTTGTCTTCTCTTCCATCTCTTCACTTGTACTACCGCTGACCAACAAGGAAGTATCATCACAATAAAGACATCTATGTATGCAATTTTCTATATATAAATCGTTGATATACATAATGAAAAGAACTGGGCCCAGGATCGAACCTTGAGGAACTCCACACGCGTTGAAAAGCTGTCTCGAGGATGCACCTTGCCAACTCACCTCTTGTTTTCTGTCCATTAGATATGACTTAATGAGGTTCCAAATATTACCTCGGAATCCATATTGGCGTATTTTCATCAGTAGTGTCTCAATGCATAAGCTGTCAAAAGCCTTGCTCAGGTCAAAATTAACCATCCTTATGTGCTTCTCCTCATCTAGCTCTTGGACGAGTTTCATGAGAGTTTCAACTATGGCCGTGGAGGTACTTCTATTGGTTCTATAACCATGCTGACAGTGGGATAGCAGATTCTTTTTCTCTAAATATTTTAACATCCGGTTCTTCAGGATCTTCTCGAATACCTTGGATATTGCAGGTAGAATGACTATAGGGCGGTAATTGGTGCAATCTTCGGTATCGCCTTTGTTCTTATACACTGGGATAACCTTGCAGTGTTTAAGTTTTTGGGGAAATATTCCTTCTCGAAAACACTTATTAATTATGATCGTCAATGGTGTTACTATTTCACCCGATAAATCTTTTATTAGGTTCGCCGATATGAAATATACATCCAAGGTGTTGCTCGACTTAATGCTACAAATGGCTTTTTTTATTTCGTTTTGAGTGCACTCAAATAGAAAAAAGGAATTTTTATTATCTATGTTCCTTTCCCTTTTATCAATTCTTCTGGACTCCTCGTTACAATCGTCACTGAATTCATTGTTCTTCTGCCTATTGATGTGAAGTGTTCATTCAGCTCATCCGCCGTTATTCTCGACGACTCTTCTTTCTCTTGTTGAGATTTCCTTGTTTTATTGATAAGATTCCAAAAGGCCTTCGGAGAGTTTCCCTGTTTTCTCACGTATTCAGTGTTCTTTGATTTTATGGTCTCTTGAATTTTCTTTTTATATATTTCTTTATGATTTGTATACTGAATTTTAGACATTTCATCCTTTTTCACTACCATCTTTGTGTAAAGAGCATCTAGATGATTTTTCATTTGAATTATTTCAGGTGTTTTCCATAGTACACTTTTTTTTTCTTTTTTAATCTCTTTCTTTTCTCTCACAGGCATCCATGTATCAACTATCTGCATGAACGAACTATGAAAAGCTGTAAACGCTTCTGTTGCATTTTTGCTATCTAGAAAATTATTCCAGCATATTTGTTCGAGTTCTTGTTTCACCATGCAAGTATTTGTTTCAGTGATTATTCTGCTTTTTGTGAAAATGTATTCTTTTTCAGATGCCTTTTCTGAGAGTGGTAGAGAAATAATCTGAGATTTGTGGTCTGATAAATGCATTTCAGTAGTTCTGGAGAGTTTGTTCACGTGTTTGGATAAAAATATATTGTCAATACATGTTTTACTATTATTTAATCCCAGTCTCGATGGTTCATCAAAGCACTCCTTTAAGCCATAACTTGCAAATAAATTCTGCAAATCTCTTTTCTCTTTAGTATTTTTTAAGAAGTCGATGTTATAGTCCCCTGAAACTACAATGTTTTTCCCTGTGAAATACTCATTTGTGAATGTTAAAACGTTACTCATCAAGTCAAAATACTCGTTTACGTTCCCAGTTGGGGCTCTATATGTTGCTATGATTATGGTATTCAAGTTAGGTACATACACACCGGCAAACTCACCCTGCTTTTCCAAGGAAAACTTGCTTATTTCCTGTATAGGTGTATACCTCCATTTGCGTCTAACCGCTATTAAAACACCACCACCCATGTAGTTATCTCTGCAGAAAGAGGATGCTATTTGATAGTCGTCAAGTTTGGTAATTTCCAACTGCATTGGCTTCAGCCATTGCTCACTTATACACAACAGATCAATATTTTCCATCTTAGCTGTAATACTCAGTTGATCTATTTTGTTTGTTAGGGATTGTATATTGATGTTCATTATAATAAACTTTTTCTTATCATTATCTATTTCATTAAGTCGACCATAACTGGGGTTTTCTGTTTTAGTTTCCTCGAAAAAACTTGAACTGTCTCACGATTATGTTCTCTGGCCAGATTTCAGGTTTTGTAATTTCATCTATTAAGCTGTAAGGAAATCCTATTTTATAGGATTTATTTTTATTTGTATTTGATTCATGCTTGCTAAGTTCTTGGACGATGAAATTATCTTTTTCTGACGAGAATTTTTTTTCAATATATTTCTTTACGATATTGGAATCAGAGTTGGATGTAGCTCTTCCTACGTATAACCATCCCATCTTTTCTGCCGCCTGAAAATCACCGCTCTCTATTGCATTTCCTTTTATGTATTTGTTCTGATTAGTGTTTACTGTTTTAGAATGTTTCAGGTTATATTTACTTGACGTCTGAAGTACTGGATCATTTGGACTATCAATTATGATACCTCCGTTGTCAGTTTTCTGTACTGCGTTGTCTGTGGTACGAGAAGAATTTCTTGTTTTGTTGGATGGTAGCACTGGTGAAGGATTTTGTTGCTTTTGGATACCTTTAACCTCACATTATTTCTTTAATTTTCGTTTTGATAAGATGTATATCATTCCATTCTTCTCTTCACGTATAATTAACAACTTCAAAAATATGTTTCACTCCTAAAGTTTGTAACATTGTCCTCGAAATACTTGAAAATGGGGAAACTCGATTCAATTAGTTTAACCATTTTATTCCTATGGATCACCTGAAGCAATGAAGTGAAGACAAGAGCTTTTGAGCGCTCGTCAAATAAATCGTCCATGATTTCGAAAATGTTAACGTATGGTCCTCAAGTTTTGGGAAAAATTTCACCTGGTCTGATTGAGAAGCAACGTGTCAGGGGAATAATTAGGCAAATCGAAAATAATGATCCCTTGTCTGTTATTTGAATTTTGATTTATAATAAGAATAGTTAAGTTAAATTGTTGAATAATTCGATAAAAATATAAGATTATTTAAGTCAGAGTTATATGCCTTTGAAATTTTTCCCAAAACTTTCGGACCATACGTTATTACTGAAATATCAAGAAACTCAACAACCCTCCACCCCTCGTTGCAAGACGAACTCCTCAATTATACCTGAAAAGTTGCGTTATTTAAAAACAAAGATTGACCATTTTTCTACAATATAGTGAATACCGAAATATGAATTTTGCGCGTTACTTTTTAAGCGATTACGGATTTCATACATCATACATAGTGGCATCAATAGGACTATCAAAATCTCAAATGAATAAAAAATTTCGATGATATCTCACACATTTTGTTTTATTTTTGATTGTAGCAACACAGCGAATTTGCTACGTAGTTGAGTGAGAATATACAGTTTTTCGAAACCGTTACGGTATTATTGAAACAAAACTCATGATCTAAATTCGGTTCATATCTTTATTTTCATACTTCTCAGAACATTCGCTATTTTCGTGAAAATTTTGGATTAATACCAAATTTCCGAAACCGATGGTCACTGCTTATCGACCTGTGCTTGTTCCATTATAGACCGGGTAATAAATGAAAAGATGAAGCTCTTTCTACATCAGAGCAAGGACGCAAATAACATATATCTACTACTTTTCATAAAATAGCGAAGTCACTTTGTAAATAATGAAAAATGATGAAGTTGAAAATCTTGCTTCGTTAAATGGCTGTTTATTATTAAACTAATGAACATATCAACGAAACAAATTATTAGCATCTCCCCAAAACCAGAAACAACACAATATCAGTACTTGATTACACACATGAGGCGTATTTATCGAACAAATTCAATGATCGCTTGGTAAGTAGCAGGGTCGTTCCAACTCTTTTATACCCGCTATTGTACATAGTAGCGGTCAAAAGCTAGTAGGGAATAAATATTCAAATTCACAACGAAATCGAGACACATAGAAACATAAACTGAAAGAATAGATATATGAGATACTAGCTGGCCCGGCGAACTTTGTTCCGCCTAAATTATACTTACGGTGGATTTCACACATCGTAATCACCGGTGATCGGAGATCAACAGCTTGGTTCTCTGATTTTTGAACTGTCAAATGTTTCGATGGATATGAGCTGTCACACAGAACAGATACATAAAAATAATATGTCAATTACCAATTATAGCAATTTCCGCAAATATATTTATTACCCAAACAGAAATTCAAAAACATTTTAAAAATTATGAGAAAAGATGAGAATGGACATATCACGATCGAAACTGATCGCCAAAATTGACATTTCGATAAAAATTCACTGTGATATTCACGCGCTTCTGGATCTGTTAATAGACCTTCATGGTTCCATAAGTCCTATGCAAATTACACAGTAATTGATGTCTTATGTTCTTTATTCGACCATTTCAAACAACGACGACCGAAATTCTCGAAAAAAAAAACAGATGACATAAATTGATGGTCGCGAAAGCCTCAACAAATTCATCGCCATCTAATGGTGCTGATGTCAAATATAGTACCTTCACGATAAGATGTCTAGAATAATGGTGTAGGCACCCGTCAATTTTTGAATGGAATGACGTTCGACCAAATCGAAAATATTAGCAACGTGGCGGCGCCGCAATACCATTTCAGAGTATTTTCCGTTGTCAATTTGATGGATGATGTATCAACAGCTGATTTGCTAAAGTCAATTATGACATGACAGCAGAATGGCATCTTTTTATAATGAAAGTTTTCTACTTTTCCTAAAAACTAATATACATCAGAATGTCAGGAATATAAACCCACATTATTGCTTGACAAAATTATCTACCATTAACACGCCACTTTCGCCAGAATAAATTCAAGTCAATTTGTCAATAGCGCCACCTGAAGTGGAAAGAACGAAACATTGCTAATATAATCAATTTGGTCACAACAAAATCTAATCAGTGCCTACACCATTATTCTAGACATCCTACTTCACGATTACGTTCTTTTGAATAAATAAAAATAACTAATAATCAGTCATAATGTGTGAATAGCGCCATCTGAAGGTACGAAATCTAATCATTTTAGACATCTGTACTCCTACGCTAAGACTTTTTGGTGTTGGCCAACGGCGCAAAGTTGTAGGCAACTCAAATTACACACTATTACAGGACTATAGTGGTAATATAGTCACTGTACACCCCATCTAACGGAGAGAATATGAAATCAAGTACCTACGAATAAGCGGTAGCGTAACTGTAACTGTAGCGACACCTAGTGGCCTCGCTCAAATGTATAAGTAGAATTTTCATCGATTTTTTGGAAGTTTTATTGCATTTTATAATAACCAGACCGTAGACGAATCCATATATGAAGTTTCATAACAAACAGTCCATCCGATCTCGAGTTATAAATGGTGTAACCAACATCTTTCTTTTATATATATAGATAAAGACAGTGAATTTTCAATATAGCATTAAATATGGCAATCAGACCCTGAACATCTTCTCTAAAACTGACACAATTATTTTCATCAATATAAAGCATTTCACTTATATTCCTGTTATCCAGTGGCCAGTGAAATGATTTGAATAAAAAAAATCTGTTTATTTCAGAGAAAATGAACGTCTGGGTGCCATCCATAATGCTTTATTGTAATCGATTGTCTTTATACATTATGTTCCTATTTTTTTAACCTGTTGTTAATGTTTGTATGATATGGTATCGGGTGTATTTTCAAGAATGATAGAACATTAAGGGGAGGTGCTACACGTCCGAGCTCCCCTCAAAAATTGGGCTTTTTATTTTCATGATATCTCAGTTCGTATGCGGCGTAGGCCAACAATTTCTTTAAATTAAAGCTCAATCATTTCTCTAGAATGTGTATTACTCGCTTTTCCGTTTTTCTCCGTATATTAGGAAAAAACCTGGTTGAAAATATGAACAAAAAAGTTCCTACTTTTTAATTTATTTAAAAATTCAGGGGGCAATGAACAGAAAAACTGATTGATACACATTCTGCAAAATATTATTCCGCATGTATACTGAAAATTTCATACATTTATCCCGAAAATTGACGGAGATATCATGGAAATAAAATCGTTTGTCCAGATTTTTATGAAATTACAGCTCACCAGGTTTTTTCCTAGTAGACGGAGAAAAACGAAAAAGCGAGTAATACACATTCTAGAGAAATGATTAAGCTTTAATTTAAAAAAAATTGTTGGTCTACGCCGCATACAAATTGAGATATCATGGAAATAAAAAGCCCAATGTTTGAAGAGAGCTCGCGAAATAAAACACATTTGAATTAAAATTGAAGCCATTTTTTATTTGAAAGATAATTTTATGAGGTGGGTTTCACAAAGCGTAATAACCGGTGATCGGAGTATGATCTAGAATCAACTCGATTCGACAGTTGAAAACTCAGAGAATCAAGCCGTTGATCGATCACTGGTGATTACACTTTGTGAAACCCACCGTTACATTATAAAAATAATTTCCGGCATATGTCCACCACGAGTAGCTTTGAGGAACCGCATTCGACCAAAACAATTTTGGACCACTTTTTGGAGTAATTCGGGCCTTATTTTAGCAATAAAACGAGTTATATTGGCTTTCATAGCGTCTATTGTTTCTGGTTTATCAGCATAAACAAACCAATGACTCAACATAACCGCAAAAAAAATAATTGGAGTTATGTCGCATGATCTTAGAGGCAAATTAATTGGACCATTTCTCGAAATAATGTTATCGCGAAATCTTTCTTTCGATAAATGAATTGTTATGGTAGCAGCATGAGGTGTAGCAACATCTTGTCGGAACTAAAACACTTCTGGGTCGATATCATTCAGATTTTGAAACAAATAATCATTGATCATCGATCTGTAACGAGCACCATTCACTGTAACGTTTGCTCCAGAGCTAGTAGTGGTTTTTGAAACATAAATATCATAATATTATCTTTGTATGAAGAAGAAATTGGGCTTCAACCTTAATTTAAATGTGTTTTATTTCGATTTGAAGTTCTAGCACTCTAAAAAAAACACCCGATAGTTCAGAGAATGGTCCATAGGTGTCTCTCTATTTCACATTATTGACGACCGAAATTATTAATTATGTAACCTTATTTGACATTTAGTTTTAGGTAAGATATTCCTGTGGTCAGCTTCTCGAATTTTCAGGAATTCCAAAATTTGGGACTACTTTGATACAATTTGGTCATTTTATTTTTTAAACCTTTGATGCTTGACTGGATATTTTCATTTTTCTTGAGCTTGATCTTTCTGATTCTCAATTGTTTCGTTCTGTTTTTGGGCCTTGAAATAGGAAAAAATAACATCTCCAAGAAGTTGCAGTTCAATTTTTAAATAAATTGCCCTCTTTCCTGTTACTGACTTCATACTTCATTGAGGAGGAATTGATGAGATAAACTAGAGACTAGTTTTGTTTACATTCATGATTGGCTCACGTTTTAGTTAACATTGTTTAAACTGGCATCATCTTCTAATGCCCACTTTGAACTCACCAGCATCTCCTCGAATTTCGCGTTAACTTCCTTCTCGCTCATGCTGTTGATCAGCTTTTCGTACTCTCGAATCGAGTCATCCGGCTCCCCCAGGTCCTGATCCGAGTTCAGACCGGAAACAGCCATAGAAGTCGGCCTGCTCCCCGACGTGGCGTTTTTGTTGCTCCCTCCCTTGAACCAAGACTCTAGCTGGAAAGAAAGAAAGGTTTTTTCAGTAATTGACAACAAAAAACTAGACCAATAGATGGTCACAAAAAAAGAAAACGATTTAAAAGAAGAAATCCAAAAACAACAAATGCTGAATCGGATTTTTCCATTCACCTTCCACCAGTCAATATCTTTGGTATTTATTATTTATAAGTTTTTATTTAGTTTCACCTGTCCCGGTGTCTGTCTGTCTGCCTGTCCGTCTGTAATCAAATCTTGCAAGTTAAATATGACACACTTCTAATCGTCCGATTGATTGGAAATTTTGCAGGTGTACCTTATTCTGGTGACAATGCATCATGGAATATTTTTTATAGAAAAAAACAAAATGGCGACTCCAAAATGGCGGATGAGTTTTGTAATTATGATCCGATTCCATTCAAAATTAGTATCTGGGGGTATTTGGGTTCGAAAATGATGATACTCCTGTCAAAACTGGAAAATCCAAGATGGCGGACGAGTTTTGTGATTATGATCATATTCTATTCAATATTGGTATATGAGGGTTTCTGGGTCGGAAATTACGATTCTTCAAAATCGAGGAATTCAAGATGGCGGCTTCAAAATGGCGGATGAGTGTTGTTATAAAAGCTTATCTTCAAAAATGTTTTTTGAGAATTAGGTTTTGTTTTTAGAGAAATGATGGAACAGATCACTGCAACATTTTATGTATAATTGAGGATTAACTCGAGCTTTTTTCGCCAGAAATGGATAGAACTTCTAATGCTGATGATGATTTGGTCATTGATTGGGAATCATCGGTGTCAATTTACATAATATCATCGACATTATGTGAAATATAGAGTGTTGACAATAAATATGGAAATAAACCTTTAAAATTTAAACTTACTGGCTTCAGGAAAGTATATTTCCATATTCATGTGAGTGTGAGAACTCTTTTAGATAAACGGATGATTGAATTTAAACACCTGGTGATTCTTCATACATTTACATTTTTAAATTGACAACAGACTCAGAAGAGTTTACACAGGGCACTCCCAAAACTTATTTTCTTTATTTTTTTGTAATTTATTTATGGATACTCGGTATGAGTTACGATATTGAATTTTGAGATTTGACTATTTTTTGAGTATTTGAGGTTTTCTTCGATATTTAGTAGGCTTTGGAGAAGGTGCCTACCTGGATGAAGAGCCGTTATTGAATGAAGAATTGTCGAATACTCTTTATAATAGACGTGTCTGTCCATAAAGTTTAAAATTGAAAAATCGGCTAGAAAGGTCAATTTTCTATACTTGGAGATGGAAATAATTAATAATTAACATTTCTTTGGGATAAATAGAGAATCCACTGAGTATGGTATTTCAATTTCAGCACGATCTCAACATTGTTAAGCACATACAACTGCTACATTTCATAGCTTTCGAATTGTGTATTGTTTTTCAACAGATTATTTGAACGTTTTGCTGTAGGTAGGACTTCTGAAGAGGGAATACACTCTTACGAATCTTCACTAGACCATAGTTATAGTAAGAAAAGGGTTACAGTTCACTCTATTGTGCCCCCTAACAGCTCGCCTGCCAGTTCCAGGGATCTAATGAAATCCAATATCTGGAAAGGTTTCAACGAGGCTTGTTCCTCACTCCTGCAAGTTTTTTGTCCGAAGGATTCTTTCCTTTGGCTTGCAATGGCATAGCATTCCGTAACCATGTGAATAGTAGTTTCTTCCTCCTCCCCACAGAATCTACAGTCGTCAGTGTTCGATAAACCCATTCTCAACAGATGCTTCTTCAGGCGACAATGTTCTTTGAGAAAGCCAGTGAGTAGGTGAAGTTGGTTTTTACTGAGATCCAGATATTTTTTGGATCTAGCAGTTTCAAAGTTCCGGAGGAACTTTTTGGAGTGATACATCCCTGGGAGATTCCGCCAGAGTTTGTCTCTTTCGGTTTTCTCCTTCGCCATAAATTCCTTCTTATAGGTGCATTTTCTTATACCACAGAAGGGTTCTGGGCCAGTGAGTGGCGTTTGTGCGCTCTTTCTGGCCAGTGAATTGGCCTCTTCGTTTCCTACGATTCCTGAATGACCGGGAATCCAGATTAAAAAGACCTTATTCTTCTTGCCTATCTCATTGAGTTTGTTCCGGCACTCCCAAAACAGCTTTGAGTCAATGACGTAGGAGCTCAGTGCTTTAATAGCATTTCATCACTAGGAAGGTTTGCAGATGAGATGTCATTCAGAGAGGACCAAACTCTCTGAAACCTGACTCTCTCCTCTCTCATTCCCTGCTCCCGAGCCTGCTCCTTCTTTAGATACTCTGAGGATGGCCTCATAGGCTACCCTATCAATCACTACACCTTTCACAGTTGTAATTCAGAAATTCAAAGTTGAATTTCAGAAAAGGGAACATGTATTTCAGAATAGCAATATGTAATTCAGAAAACAGAAATTGAATTTCAGAATAGTTAATTCAATTTCAGAAAAACGAAATTGAAATATATATATATATATATATATATTCTTATGAAATGGAGCTGTACAGATTTGATTCCAAATATGGCATGTGTCTCGAAAAGGCAACAAGGAACAGATCATTCAAACAAACATATTGATCCATTCCCCGCTCCTAATCTCAGTATTAGCAGAGGAATGTCAAACGGGGCACCATACAGTTCTGCGTATGATGCAAGAGCACAGATAAAAACCTCAGCAAAAACTCTGTCTCCCCGTATAAGTGTAGGGATATTGGATTTGTGTACAAATATTCATATTGGGGGGCATCTTCTTCGAATGTAAATCCTTCTTCATTTCTTCAAAGGGGTTGACAAAGCATTTTTAAATAATCTGAAACAAAAACCAAAGGGAGAAAAAAGGAAAAGCAAAATCCACTAATATATTCAAATTGTTTTGAAGGTACCAACCCATCTCAAAAATGAATCAGATACTGAATGAATAGAGTTGAAACCATCTGAAAATTTATATATTGGACAATTATTGACCAAATGGTCAATAGTTTGCTCTTCATGCCCACACTCACATCTCGGGCTATCAATGGCATTCCATTTGAAGAGCATACTATTACAACGTCCATGACCTGTTCTAAGACGATTCAGAAGACACCAATTTTTCCTAGACAGATGAAAACCGGGAACTTTCTCTGAAGGATCGAGAATTAAACTTTTATTGAAAAAATCATATGAAGTCCATTCCGAACTCCAAATTTCTTTATGATTTTTTTTAGAATAAAGAAAATTATTTATCCATAGAGGCTTTCGAGATTTCAATCTAGCCAGTCTTGTATCTGGCATATAACTCATAATAGGAAATGAATTTGGAAAGGAATGAAATTTATCCCAAGACTTCATGGCAGCAACCTGTCTACGAATATGAGGAGGTATTATATTAGAAAGAACTGGTAACCAAGCTAATGGAGTAGATTTAATGGTTCCAGTTATAATCCTCATAGAAATATTGAGTTGCCCATCAATTTTATGGACATGGGAACTATTCAACCAAACAGAACAGCAGTATTCAGCTGCAGAAAAAACCAAGGCTAAAGCAGCCGTACGAAGAGTGGTAGCATCGGCACCCCAGGATGTTCCAGCTAATTTTTGAATTATATTATTCCTCGTCTTCAACTTTAAACGTAAACTTTCCAAATGAGCCTTAAAAGTCAAAGAAGAATCTAGTTTTATTCCCAGATACTTGGGAGTGAAATTATGATTTAAAACTGTATTGTTGAAACTAACCCTCAAAGTTTTATGTTTTTGATGATTATTCAAATGAAAACACGACACCTCTGTTTTAGTGAGACTCGGGCATAAACGCCACTCCAGAAAATAGTTCCTCAAAATTTCTAAATCTTCAGTTAAAGTATTCTCAAGAATGTTGAAATCAGAATGACGGAAGGCAAGAGCAATATCATCTGCATAGATAAATTTCTCGGAGGAAGTATCAGGAATATCACTCAAATATAAATTTAAAAGAAGAGGTGACAACACCGATCCTTGGGGAAGTCCGTTGTTCAAAGTTTTGAAACTACTACTATCACCATCAATAAAAACACGAAGTCTCCTATCCGTCAACATATTTTCAATTAAACCAACCATTTTGAAATTCAGATTAGAAAGTTGTAATTCAGAAAAACAAAGTTGTAATTCAGAAAAACAAAGTTGTTATTCAGAATAGTAAATTGAAATTCAGAAATGGCAAATTCAATTTCAGAAAAGGAAAATTGTATTTCAGAAGTTATCAATTCAATTTCAGAAAATGTAACATGTAATTCAGAATAGTATAGAGCTCGATATCAAGTGATGCAACATAGGAATCTAGGACAATGTGGCATCGAACTTGTCTTAAGTATTTCGTATTTTCAAATTTGTTTTTTTTTCCTGTTTTCGTTTTTGACTGTATATACCTCCATTCTATTCTTGGAAATAAAGTTATTGTTATTATATTTCTTACTTCTATGAAGGTATCTAAGTACTTTAAGAGTCGAAAATGACCTCAAGAATCATAATTAATCAGTGTTGGAATAGCTTGTACTTGGTAAATTTTAATAGGTGTCAAATGAATAAGTACTCCAAGTATTATTAAAATAAATTTAATAGCAGGTAGAGCGCTTTCGGCTAATTGCCATCCTCAGTACCTTTGTCAAAATCGATATGAAAGTTTGCAATCATTAAATCGGTATCCAACCACAATATGAATGATATCTTGAACAACTCTACATTGGTTATTTACATGTAGGAAAATAAAGTTAAACAAACTATTTGTTTACCTTTATTTTCCTACATGTAAATAGCAGGAGAGAATTTTTGATAATAACCAATGTAGAGTTGTTCAAGATATCATTCATATTGTGGTTGGATACCGATTTAATGATTGCAAACTTTCATATCGATTTTGACAAAGGTACTGAGGATGGCAATTAGCCGAAAGCGCTCTACCTGCTATTAAATTTATTTTAATAATACTTGGAGTACTTATTCATTTGACACCTATCATAATTAATATTTTTCGCCGCCCATTTCAAATGAAATCATGTCTCCATTGTAATAACATACATCACATTAGAGGAAGTGGAAAGCAATTGAATTACAATTTCTTTTTTCTGAATTACAATTTCGTTTTTCTGAATTAAAATTTCCCATTTCTGAATTTCCAATCACCAATTCTGAATTAAAATTTATATTTTCTGAAATATCGGTGTGAAGTTGGCCACATCCACACATACACTCAAAGACAAACAATGGCTCATGAAAACAAAATTCATAACTCACTCAAATGAGATCGTATCGCATTCAGATTCCGATGTGGGCTTGATGGGTCGATGAGAAATTCAATCCTCTTTCATTTGGAGACTTTTAAGCCTCAGGGAGGGAGTTGTGGGGGTTTTTGGGGGTGATTTCTGACTAAAATCATAACTCGACGAAATGGGAGTGTTCCACAATGAGCTTTGAATATATGTTTCTTCAATGCCGAAAGAATGAAATGCAATACCCCTCATGGTTTGTTAGCCCCCACGTTTGGAGATTTGGGGGGATTGTTTATGCGAAATGATGAAAAAAAATCATATCTCGGAAAACTAAGAGTGTTCCACGATCAGCTTTCAATATGTGTTTCTCGAATGCCGAAAGAATAAAATAGTGAAAACCCCATAGTTTGTTAGCCCCCAGGTTTGGAGATTTGGGGGGTTGTTTATGCAAAATGATGAAAAAAATTCATATCTCGGAAAACTGAGAGTGTTCCACGATCAGATTCGAATATGTGTTTCTTGAATGCCGAAAGAATAAAATACTGAAAACCCCATAGTTTGTTAGCCCCCAGGTTTGGAGATTTGGGGGGTTGTTTATGCAAAATGATGAAAAAAAATCATATCTCGAAAAAGTGAGGGTGTTCCAGAATCAGCTTTGAATATGTGTTTCTTGAATGCCGCAAGAATAAAATAGTGAAAACCCCATAGTTTGTTAGCCCCCAGGTTTGGAGATTTGGGGGGTTGTTTATGCAAAATGATGAAAAAAAATCATATCTCGAAAAAGTGAGAGTGTTCCAAGATCAGCTTTGAATATGTGTTTCTTGAATGCCGAAAGAATAAAATAGTGAAAACCCCATAGTTTGTTAGCCCTCAGGTTTGGAGATTTGGGGGTTGTTTATGCAAAATGATGAAAAAAATTCATATCTCGGAAAACTGAGAGTGTTCCACGATCAGATTCGAATATGTGTTTCTTGAATGCCGAAAGAATAAAATACTGAAAACCCCATAGTTTGTTAGCCCCCACGTTTGGAGATTTGGGGGGTTGTTTATGCAAAATGATGAAAAAAATTCATATCTCGGAAAACTAAGAGTGTTTCACGATCAGCTTTCAATATGTGTTTCTCGAATGCCGAAAGAATAAAATAGTGAAAACCCCATAGTTTGTTAGCCCCCAGGTTTGGAGATTTGGGGGGTTGTTTGTGCAAAATGATGAAAAAAATTCATATCTCGAAAAACTAAGAGTGTTCCACGATCAGCTTTGAATATGTGTTTCTGGAATGCCGAAAGAATAAAATAGTGAAAACCGCATAGTTTGTTAGCCCCCAGGTTTGGAGATTTGGGGGGTTGTTTATGCAAAATGATGAAAAAAATTCATATCTCGGAAAACTGAGAGTGTTCCGCGATCAGATTCGAATATGTGTTTCTTGAATGCCGAAAGAATAAAATACTGAAAACCCCATAGTTTGTTAGCCCCCACGTTTGGAGATTTGGGGGATTGTTTATGCAAAATGATGAAAAAAATTCATATCTCGAAAAAGTGAGAGTGTTCCACGATCAGCTTTGAATATGTGTTTCTTGAATGCCGAGAGAATAAAATACTGAAAACCACATAGTTTGTTAGCCCCCAGGTTTGGAGATTTGGGGGGTTGTTTATGCAAAATGATGAAAAAAATTCATATCTCGAAAAAGTGAGAGTGTTCCACGATCAGATTCGAATATGTGTTTCTTGAATGCCGAAAGAATAAAATACTGAAAACCCCATAGTTTGTTAGCCCCCACGTTTGGAGATTTGGGGGGTTGTTTATGCAAAATGATGAAAAAAATTCATATCTCGAATAAGTGAGAGTGTTCCACGATCAGCTTTGAATATGTGTTTCTTGAATGCCGAAAGAATAAAATACTGAAAACCCCATAGTTTGTTAGCCCTCAGGTTTGGAGATTTGGGGGGTTGTTTATGCAAAATGATGAAAAAAATGCATATCTCGGAAAACTGAGAGTGTTCCACGATCAGCTTTGAATATGTGTTTCTTGAATGCCGAAAGAATAAAATAGTGAAAACCGCATAGTTTGTTAGCCCCCAGGTTTGGAGATTTGGGGGGTTGTTTATGCAAAATGATGAAAAAAATTCATATCTCGAAAAAGTGAGAGTGTTCCACGATCAGATTCGAATATGTGTTTCTTGAATGCCGAAAGAATAAAATACTGAAAACCCCATAGTTTGTTAGCCCCCACGTTTGGAGATTTGGGGGGTTGTTTATGCAAAATGATGAAAAAAATTCATATCTCGAATAAGTGAGAGTGTTCCACGATCAGCTTTGAATATGTGTTTCTTGAATGCCGAAAGAATAAAATACTGAAAACCCCATAGTTTGTTAGCCCCCAGGTTTGGAGATTTTGGGGGGTTGTTTATGCAAAATGATGAAAAAAAATCATATCTCGGAAAACTGAGAGTGTTCCACGATCAGCTTTGAATATGTGTTTCTTGAATGCCGAAAGAATAAAATAGTGAAAACCGCATAGTTTGTTAGCCCCCAGGTTTGGAGACTTGGGGGGTTGTTTATGCAAAATGATGAAAAAAATTCATATCTCGAAAAAGTGAGAGTGTTCCACGATCAGCTTTGAATATGTGTTTCTTGAATGCCGAAAGAATAAAATACTGAAAACCCCATAGTTTGTTAGCCCCCAGGTTTGGAGATTTGGGGGGTTGTTTATGCAAAATGATGAAAAAAATTCATATCTCGAAAAAGTGAGAGTGTTCCTCGATCAGATTCGAATATGTGTTTCTTGAATGCCGAAAGAACAAAATAGTGAAAACCGCATAGTTTGTTAGCCCCCAGGTTTGGAGATTTGGGGGGTTGTTTATGCACAATGATGAAAAAAATTCCTATCTCGAAAAAGTGAGAGTGTTCCACGATCAGATTAGAATATGTGTTTCTTGAATGCCGAAAGAATAAAATACTGAAAATCCCATAGTTTGTTAGCCCCCACGTTTGGAGATTTGGGGGGTTGTTTATTCGAAATGATGAAAAAAATTCATATCTCGAAAAAGTGAGAGTGTTCCACGATCAGCTTTGAATATGTGTTTCTTGAATGCCGAAAGAATAAAATACTGAAAACCCCATAGTTTGTTAGCCCCCAGGTTTGGAGATTTGGGGGGTTGTTTATGCAAAATGATGAAAAAAATTCATATCTCGATGAAATACCAATATGTGTTCATTGAATGACTCCATCAATCTAAACTGGGTCTAAATAGCAATAATTATGTATTTATATATAATTCAGAAAGAGATCACTGACAAAAACGAATATCAACTCTATTCTATATTTCAGAAATTCTCCAACATTTGGTGTAACCGTATAATGAATGCACCAATAAATAGATGAAGATTATATACCAAAGATTTCGTTAAGGCTTATGTGGAAATGAAAAGAATAACAGAAAACCAAATTTGTTTGAGGCATGTTACTGTAACATTTTTCCGAAATCTCCGTACATGTATCGTTTGTTAGTTCTGCTGGGATAACGCGATGTGAATTTTCAATAATATTTTCTTCAACTTCGAGATCATTATGTCCAATTTCAGACAATGATGCAGGTGTAATTGATGATTCGGGCAGTTCTGCAACAATTTCGCCCTGATATTCTCTTGGGGTTGAAAATGTGACCCTCAATTCCTTAGGAATGACGTAATTTTCAAGGATTGTTATTTTCTGTTCATTTTCTGGTGAAATTTGGATAACTGGAGATACGTTTACATCAGTAATTGCTGATTCACATATTTCCCCGAATTCAATTTTCTCATCAACAGGAGTGGATGTTCGTATTTTCTGCTGATTAGAACAGAACCGTTTGAGATACATTTTGACCTTTTTTCTATTGGCTCTTGAATTTTCAATGCACAAAGTCGAACATATTTCAGAAAGTATCGAAGCTTTCACACAAGGATGGACATTGCCCACATCAGCTAATTTGATATTTTCCATCATTGCAATTTTTTCCACTCGCGAAGACAATGAATCTTTTTTTTTATAAATCTACCACAACTCTCAACACTGTCTTTGTTGTTTTCGAAGAAAAAAGATTTGTGTCTTTGAAGGCTCAAGAGTATTAATTGACGTTTGGTGTAATCCGTACTGCCAAACATAAACTGGCAAGCCTTAATTATTTCAGCACTAGAAGGTGTCAAAGAGCCTATTTCTTTCTTGAATGAATGTTCCTTCACAAATCTTCTGAGAAGTTTCTTGTCGAATGAAGTAGGGCGAACCATTTTGTTTATATCTATAAAAATAAAGATAACTCATTATAATCTTCAGTGCAGCTTGCTCGAAGCTGTATATCCAATATGGCGGACCATCCAAGATGGCGGAATAGTTATTCGTAATGCAGATCTATAATATCGGTATCAAATGAAAGGGCTTGTTGAGAGTAACTCGAAAAATAAACAAACTATGGGGTTTTCAGTATTTTATTCTTTCGGCATTCAAGAAACACATATTCGAATCTGATCGCGGAACACTCTCAGTTTTCCGAGATATGCATTTTTTTCATCATTTTGCATAAACAACCCCCCAAATCTCCAAACCTGGGGGCTAACAAACTATGGGGTTTTCAGTATTTTATTCTTTCGGCATTCAAGAAACACATATTCGAAGCTGATCGTGGAACACTCTCAGTTTTCCGAGATATGAATTTTTTTCATCATTTTGCATAAACAACCCCCCAAATCTCCAAACCTGGGGGCTAACAAACTATGGGGTTTCCAGTATTTTATTCTTTCGGCATTCAAGAAACACATATTCGAATCTGATCGTGGAACACTCTCACTTTTTCGAGATATGAATTTTTTTCATCATTTTGCATAAACAACCCCCCAAATCTCCAAACCTGGGGGCTAACAAACTATGGGGTTTTCAGTATTTTATTCTTTCGGCATTCAAGAAACACATATTCAAAGCTGATCGTGGAACACTCTCACTTATTCGAGATATGAATTTTTTTCATCATTTTGCATAAACAACCCCCCAAATCTCCAAACGTGGGGGCTAACAAACTATGGGGTTTTCAGTATTTTATTCTTTCGGCATTCAAGAAACACATATTCGAATCTGATCGTGGAACACTCTCACTTTTTCGAGATATGAATTTTTTTCATCATTTTGCATAAACAACCCCCCAAATCTCCAAACCTGGGGGCTAACAAACTATGTGGTTTTCAGTATTTTATTCTCTCGGCATTCAAGAAACACATATTCAAAGCTGATCGTGGAACACTCTCACTTTTTCGAGATATGAATTTTTTTCATCATTTTGCATAAACAATCCCCCAAATCTCCAAACGTGGGGGCTAACAAACTATGGGGTTTTCAGTATTTTATTCTTTCGGCATTCAAGAAACACATATTGGAATCTGATCGCGGAACACTCTCAGTTTTCCGAGATATGAATTTTTTTCATCATTTTGCATAAACAACCCCCCAAATCTCCAAACCTGGGGGCTAACAAACTATGCGGTTTTCACTATTTTATTCTTTCGGCATTCCAGAAACACATATTCAAAGCTGATCGTGGAACACTCTTAGTTTTTCGAGATATGAATTTTTTTCATCATTTTGCACAAACAACCCCCCAAATCTCCAAACCTGGGGGCTAACAAACTATGGGGTTTTAACTATTTTATTCTTTCGGCATTCGAGAAACACATATTGAAAGCTGATCGTGAAACACTCTTAGTTTTCCGAGATATGAATTTTTTTCATCATTTTGCATAAACAACCCCCCAAATCTCCAAACGTGGGGGCTAATAAACTATGGGGTTTTCAGTATTTTATTCTTTCGGCATTCAAGAAACACATATTCGAATCTGATCGTGGAACACTCTCAGTTTTCCGAGATATGAATTTTTTTCATCATTTTGCATAAACAACCCCCAAATCTCCAAACCTGAGGGCTAACAAACTATGGGGTTTTCACTATTTTATTCTTTCGGCATTCAAGAAACACATATTCAAAGCTGATCTTGGAACACTCTCACTTTTTCGAGATATGATTTTTTTTCATCATTTTGCATAAACAACCCCCCAAATCTCCAAACCTGGGGGCTAACAAACTATGGGGTTTTCACTATTTTATTCTTGCGGCATTCAAGAAACACATATTCAAAGCTGATCGTGGAACACCCTCACTTTTTCGAGATATGATTTTTTTTCATCATTTTGCATAAACAACCCCCCAAATCTCCAAACCTGGGGGCTAACAAACTATGGGGTTTTCAGTATTTTATTCTTTCGGCATTCAAGAAACACATATTCGAATCTGATCGTGGAACACTCTCAGTTTTCCGAGATATGAATTTTTTTCATCATTTTGCATAAACAACCCCCCAAATCTCCAAACCTGGGGGCTAACAAACTATGGGGTTTTCACTATTTTATTCTTTCGGCATTCGAGAAACACATATTGAAAGCTGATCGTGGAACACTCTTAGTTTTCCGAGATATGATTTTTTTTCATCATTTCGCATAAACAACCCCCCCAAATCTCCAAACGTGGGGGCTAACAAACCATGAGGGGTATTGCATTTCATTCTTTCGGCATTGAAGAAACATATATTCAAAGCTCATTGTGGAACACTCCAATTTCGTCGAGTTATGATTTTAGTCAGAAATCACCCCCAAAAACCCCCACAACTCCCTCCCTGAGACTTAAAAGTCTCCAAATGAAAGAGGATTGAATTTCTCATCGACCCATCAAGCCCACATCGAAATCTGAATGCGATACGATCTCATTTGAGTGAGTTATGAATTTTGTTTTCATGAGCCATTGTTTGTCTTTGAGTGTATGTGTGGATGTGGCCAACTTCACACCGATTTCTGAAATTCAAATTACCGTTTCTGAATTACATATCACTATTCTGAAATTCAAATTACCCTTTCTGAATTACATATCACTAAGCTGAAATTCAAATTACCTTTTCTGAATATCAACTTACTATTCTGAATTACAATTTCCATTTTCTGAAATTCAATTTGCTTTTCTGAATTACATTTTACGTTTTCTGAATTAAAATTGGAAAAGGTGTAGATGTAGAGGGTGTGAGGTCTGTGATGATGAGCCTGACGATAGTGTTCACTTGGTTCTTTCCCCGTATACTCCCCATCGTGGAACCATCTGTATACCATTTTACGGTATTTTCTTTGAGATTGTAGTGGGTGTATTCCTGTACTCAGTCCTCTCTTTTGCTTAGCATTGTACTGAAGTTTTTCTCGGTGCCTATTTTCTTGATCATAAGGTCACTAGGAAGGTTTGCAGATGAACTGTAGTTGTTCAGAAAGCACCATACTCTCTGACTCTTGATAATAGACCCTACAGTTCTATAAGTTACAAGCAGGCCGTCCCAGCTTCGCCCGTGTAGAAATTTGTTTCACGCGGCGGTTTCATCTTCAAAACTTCAACCTGCCATATCTTTTGATGTACTCGTTGTAATTGTATGATGTGAAGGGCAATTTTGTTCTAAATTAAATACTGGGGATAAATAACGTATTAGGTTGGATTAGGATCAATACCCAATTCATAAAAACACACTCCCAAATAGTGCATTATTTTGGAAAACATCTGATTACCATAAACAGGTAATAGCAAGTCAATCTTGAGAGATAGATACATGATATCGCGGACTTTTTTGTAGAACTATTCAAGACAAGCAGGCCGTCACAGCTTCGCCCGTGTAGAAATTTGTTTCACGCGGCGGTTTCATCTTCAACACTTCAACCTGCCATATATTTTGATGTACTTGTTGTAATTGTATGATGTGAAGGGCAATTTCGTTCTAAATTGAATACTGGGGATAAATAACGTATTAGGTTGGATGAGAATCAATACCCAATTCATAAAAACACACTTCCAAATAGTGCATAATTTTGGAAAACATGATTACCATAAACAGGGTAATAGCAAGTCAATCTTGAGAGATAGATATATGCTATTGCGGACTTTTTTGTAGAACTATTTAAAAGGTACATTTTTGTCAAATTTTGTATCCACGTAAGTCTTACGGTTTTTGCAGCGCACGTGAAAATAGCTGATTATGGCTGATTTTTTTGTAATTATTGAAGTTATAGTTGGTATCCTTATTTTTTTCGGGTGAAAAGTACAGCCTATGTCACTCAGGGATAATGTAGCTTTCTAAGGGTGAAAGAATTTCTGAAATCGGTCCAGTAGTTTTTGAGCCTATTCGTATCAAACAAACAAAAATACAAATCTTTCCTCTTTATAATATTAGTATAGATGTACATTTCCGTCATACATTGTATCCACGTAAGTCTTACGGTTTTTGCAGCGCACGTGAAAATAGCTGATTTTGGCTGATTTTTTTGTAATTATTGAAGTTATAGTAGTTATCCTTAATTTTTTCGGGTGAAAAGTATAGCCTATGTCACTCAGGGATAATGTAGCTTTCTAAGGGTTAAAGAATTTTTGAAATCGGTCCAGTAGTTTTTGAGCCTATTCGTATCAAACAAACAAAAATACAAATCTTTCCTCTTTATAATATTAGTATAGATATATGTATGATGTATTTCGATATTTCACACAATTCCTAGATTTGATTTGTTGGATATCTGTTTTATGATATTTTTATTCTTTTGTATGTTCGTTGAAATTGAAATCTTCTTTTTTACTATTTGATTTCTGTTTATAAAATCTAAACTTTTTTATTGTAACCTCCCGTTTCGATAGAATCAAAATTGACAACGAATTCTTCATCAGTGAAGTCAACCATTTTCTACTCAAAATTGGACAATTACACACATTTGGGCAAAATGATAACGCGCAAAGGGTTACCCAAAAAATCATTCCTATCATGCCATGAGAAGAGTAAGATATTTTTTTGGAATTCAAGCAGTGTTGGGCTGATAAGTGAATGAGTGATCGCGCTAGCTGTTAATTTGAAAAAAAGCGCGCAAAAGCTCAGGTTCTTGGATTATTTTCTTTATTATTTCTTTACTCTGCAGGGAACATAAATTTAAAGGGAGAATTCGAGGTTTCTTAAGGGTTACCACGTCAACTTTCCGAATTTTATCAAAAATTACATACATAGCCATACATCCCTGGATCCAATCGAAATCAACTATATCCACAAACAAAAATTCATATAAATATCCTCGGAATCACCTACACAACACTTTGCACGAAATTGAAACAAAACAAAACAAGCGCCCTATCAACAAAACCAAAAGAAAAAACAACAAACACTTCAAAATCACATCATCGCCGCTAATTACCCGCAGATCCAATTTTTTCGCGCACGTGCTCCGCCGACTCCGTTGTCAACTGACAGGTTGTTGAATTTTCGTCCGCGGACATATACAGGGGGCCGATATCGTACAAGGTCGCGAGAGACGCGGGTGGGACACGCTACAGCTGGTTCAAAATAAACGATGAGATCGGCGACTTGACGCCTAAACGTCTTACATCATCGTCCGATCAAGTATGGGTGACGAATGCGATGGATACGGGTTAAAGGTAGACACACACGACATGGGGCTTGAACGAACAAATGCGTTATTATTTTGCCCGAATGTCTGTAATTCTGGAATTTTGAGCCAAAAATGAAGTTGAAGAATAAGGTTGGAATCAATTCTATCCGTCGGCCGTGAACGAGATTACTTTTGAAGGAAAAGAGATACAGGTTCCGCAACAATTTTTGATATCTCTATTTAGGAAGCAGATAGGAATGTTTTTTTCACTATGTTACCTTTTATGTTCGAGCTTGACAAAATAGAAATTCCATTATTCAAAGTTGGGTTTTTTCAAATGCCAATCTGTATTTTTCTCGGTCGATAGCCCTTTGAAAATTTTGTTCAATAAAGTTCTTTTCTCTCTAATTGATACTTTATGTCAATCTTAATTTCGAAAATATTCTAACTGACAAAGAAACTGCAACACCCATAAGGAGCTGTTTAAATTTCAATTTGTTTTTGTAAAACATGTCAAGGAGTAAATGATTAAAATTTGTAGAAAAACACGAAGGGTTTACAATTTTTTTCAATAAATTTGTTAATGATGCGTTTGTCCACCGCGATTATCTATATACACTACCCAACACGTGTTGGCATTGATGCAATAAGATGGTCCATTTCTTCTTGAGGGATGCTATCCCAAGCTACCTATATTTCATGTCTCAGAGCGTACGAAGGCGGCGTCGCGGAAAAATGCGGAAATCGTAAGAAGTAGGTACCTGTGTCAATTGGCAGTAGAGTTCTGTATACGCTAATTTTATTGTCACTCAAAGGTGTTTTTGAGAGTGTTTGGTTTGTTGAGAGAGAAATGTTTACATCCAATACGAGAATTTTGGATTGTTTGATTTAGAAACATACCAAGCGGCACAACGTCACCTTAAAATTTTATTATTTTTTTTCTTTTCTAACATATTTTGAAATATATTATTGTAAAGGTTGATCCACAATTTTTTGTTGTTGATGTAGATGAGACAATGTCCTTAGTTTAATCGTTCTTACTGTTGAAGAAGACCCACGTAGCAATCTCCGACAAATTGGCAGAACAGTCGATTCAAGTGTGAAATCAGTGGAACGAGACTTGAAGAAACACATCTGAGGTTCCTCTTGAGAGATGTCGCAACAGTGTATGAGCGAGCACCTTAATTCCTCAATATCTAGTATGTACGCTAAAGACTTGTTGCGCTATTATCATTTCACGACCCAGAATGGTCGGTTAATTAACGTTCTTTCTAGACTGACGTTTCAAATCGGACCAAAACATCTAGCGCACGGTCAGCTGACTTTACGCTTTGGAACTTGAGGGGAAATCGGTCAATGCAACGACTTTAGGTTCAAGTAAGTTGCATCGGGTGCATTTTGAATCGATTTGAAGGAAAGTTTACCAAGTTTCCTTTTCCTGGGATGATAATTTCACTGTTTCATGTCTTGATGATTATGTTAAACTTCATAAAAATATCCGCTGTATTTGGGTTTAGTATATCTTTGTCCCTTGAAATGAGGGTCAAAATTTGGATTTTCTGTTTAGAAAATATCTTTGAATTTGTGGAGTTTTTCAGGGATATGGAAATGATTTTTAATCAAAGAAACACCAGAATCTCTCAAGAAATGATTTGGAATATGTTTTGTCTATCTTCTAGAGACCCTGACTCGCCCTGTATTTCCTCTAGTTTTCATTTTAATTTTTTTGTATTCGGATTTTCACAATAAACATAAAAATTATAACATTTATGGATAGAGAATGACACGACCTTTCAAACGAAGTGTTACAAGCCCATACTTTCTATTCAAAACATGGGGGGTTGTTGCAGTCTTTCGAAGGGGGTTGAAGGTATGGTTAGCCTCTTCACACAAAAGAATAACACTTGAAAAAATTGAAATTTGACATATGACATGTTTCGGAATTTTCTCTGAATATGCCAGTAACCGATTCTATTTGGCTTTTCCACACTGTATCTGTATGAATGCAAAAGTTACGATAT
This sequence comes from Adalia decempunctata, assembly GCA_951802165.1. Classification (NCBI taxonomy): domain Eukaryota; kingdom Metazoa; phylum Arthropoda; class Insecta; order Coleoptera; family Coccinellidae; genus Adalia; species Adalia decempunctata. The sequence goes on from OX637703.1 coordinate 19,711,295, forward strand.
TTTGTTTTATACAGGGTGAGTCTTTGACTTGTACATATATTTGAACTATAGATTCTTGAGGCCAAAGGAAACCTTTTTTTCATTTTCCATTTTTCCGAATTCGGCTCTGTTAAAAAGATATAGCCATTTGAAAAAAAACATTGTGCTGAGTCCGTGCCTGGATACATTCTCTGGAAACACTTCAAAGTTCATATTTTTCGATTGAAATTGAGGTGATTAGATGTTCTGGGTGATACAATTAGAAAATACTCAAGCACTAACCTTATTCGAATAAGAATGTAACAAAAACGATATTTCCAAACAAAAACACTGTCCGATTATTTCTTCAATTGAAAAGCCATATTTCTCCCACCAAAATAAGTTCCTTCTTCGATTTTCCTGAAGATTAGTTTATAAACACTAATAATTGGTTAATATTTTCCTCGATATTTTGGAACGATCTCATGAAAATTGGTTTCTCACCAACCTATTCTAACTCCATCAACCTAAGTCAGATGATTCGAGGTCAATGACCTAACCTAACTCATCTTCTATGATATGATATTCCACAGAACACGGCCATCTAAAGACTAAAGTCTTTGGAAGGCCGTGCACAGAACCTGTCTAAGCACAGAACTCTAGAGAAGACGATGCCAGATTGCCGATTTTCTCTTCAAACAATGCGAACTCAAGAAAGCAGTACGCCCCCTATCGTTAGCGGATGAACTATCACAATCGCTAACGGCTAAAGGCGTCTAGGCGTCTTTGGAGATGCCAAACGAGTTCTGATTCTTGCCGATATAGCGCTACGATATAGCCGGCACGCAAGGCAGACAGGCGGGACAGGCCGTTGTGTTGTGGTTGTTCTGTTTCTGTCAGTCTATGATAATGAAAGACGCTTAAACGGGATAACCTTAATTATCTATCTAAATTTACTTGCAGATAATAAAGCAAACAGGTGATGATTGTGATGTGCAGACCGATTGAAATCTCCAAGAGGATAATATTGTTGAGATAGATATTTTCCTGAAAGACCGGTAACAATAAATTTTCAATAGAAACTGTGCTTATAGACTGTGTAATTTCATTTCATGCTTCTCAGAATTCAATTATTACATCGAACGTTTTTCCATCATGTAGATTTTAGTCTTGACGAAGTTGATAAACATTGACAACGTTGTTAATTTGTTAAGATCAGAGAATACATAATATTCGATGATATTTAATTCAGGGTTGCATTCAGTTTTTTTATGAAATTCATGATTTTTTCCTCGAATTTGTTCGTATACAATTAGGAATAACTCGAAAACGACGCGTTTTATTGAAAAAATATAGGAATACTTTTATTTTCTAAAATGGTTGATTCTTTCGAAAATATGAACCGTTTATCTTTTTCGAGTGATTTTATAGTATTTTTGCATGAATTCATGAGACGAGTAGGCTGTAACTCTTATACTAGAAGGAATATGGAATAAGTTTCAATTGAGGAATATGCACCATGAATAGAGTAAACAATCAACCAAAATTCAGTTCATTCGGATTATCGGTTTCGAATATATGGAAAAAATAGTGTTAATTTCATGGATTTTTGACACCCTGTATCTTTCAAACGAAACCGAATTTTGAAAAATGGTATAGGAAAAAAGTGTTTCGTTTGATGAGAGGAATCTACAGTTAAAATATATGTACAAGTCAAAGACTCACCCTGTATAGTATATTATTTAGGTTTGTTTTTGTTCATTTGTATATATTCTTTTTTTGCTTGTTTGTTTTTGTTGATTTCTGTTTGCAGTTATGCTCCTGTCTGTTCGTATTTGTTTGTTTTATTTGTTTTTATTGATTTCTGTTTATTTTTGATTTTCATCTGTTCTATGTTCATTTCAGTTCCTTTTATACAGGGTCTTTGGAGGGTGAGTAGCCATAGGTAAATGGTGATGCTCTTGGCTACTTGTTACGCCCAATAAAATAACCTTATGCCCAAAGTTCAAAGTGTTATAATTTTTTTGCCATTTTTCTAGAAATTTCCCATTTTTCTGATTAAAATCTTGAATTTTTCTAAATTTAATGCTCGCAGTGCCTATAAAATGACTTATTTTTTAGTCTAGTCTTGTCTTATTCAGATTGAATCATAATTTCATACAAACATCTTCAAAACACCTGACAGCGTCGTATCAAACATCAAAATGAAAAAAAAAATAATGTTGTGTCCACTTTAGAAAGTGAATTAAAAAAAATTTTACATAGTGTGGGGTTTTAAAAACTCCTCTAGTCAATACTCTTTGCAATGGTATGTAACATGTACCATTAATGATCAGATAACTCAACAAAAAACCGTTTTGTCTTCAAGGATGCCTTAAAAGGGTGACGACAAAACTATTCCATTAAGGTGTTAATAATTAATCTAACATAGCATTTTGTTGAGTTATCTGATTATTAATGGTACATTTTACATACCATTGCGAAGAGTATTAACTAGAGAAGTTTTTAAAACTATTTTAAAACCTAACACTTGGTAATTTTTTTTTATTTCACTTCGTAAAGTGGACACAACATTATTTTTTTTTCATTTTGACGTTTGATACGACGCTATCAGGTTTTTTGAAGACGTTTGTATGAAATTATGATTCAATCTGAATAAGGCAAGACTAGACTAAAAAAATAAATCATTTTATAGGCACCTCGAGCATTAAATTTAAAAAAATTCAAGATTGTAATGAGAAAAATGGGAAATTTATAGAAAAATTGCAAAAAAATTATAACACTCTGAACTTTGGGCCAAATGTTATTTTATTGGGCGCAACAAGTAGCCAAGAGCATCATCTATCCACCAATTACCTATGGCTACTCACTCTCCAAACACCCTGTATATTCTGTTCAGTTTTATTTGATTTTGTCCGCTAAGGTAAGTTTTTTGTTTGAATTAAGATTATTTATACCACATCAACCCAACATCGTCTTGAAAAACAGAAATGTTAAAACCAATTTTTCAGGTGAAGATAATGTAAACCTAATTTCTAATAAGATGAGTCCTTGACAGGGGTCAAATATCAGAAGGATCGGAAAAATAATGCAAATAATTTCGTATAAATACAGCGTATTCCTAGAAAAGTGTATCAACCATCAACTGCAGATTTCTCCTGAAGAAATCAAAAAAATTTCTCTTCCATTTTTTCCTCAGTGTCTTCGTTTCTGAGATACAGGGTTTCAAAATTTCATATTTTTTCAGTTTTTTGCTAATATCTGAGGAACCGCTTGAATTACAGAATTGGGTTTTTGAACACACTTTGTTACTAATAATAGCTACTTTCTCGCACTTCAATCGGTTTTATTAAAAGTGCCAGTGGCGGAGACATCGAATTTGCACAAAGATTACAAGAATTTTTCCCATTACAGGAAATTTACAATACGTTAGCAAATTGTTTTTGATCATAAAAAGCAAGTCTTCTCGAAAACCGTTTACTTTAGGGTGATGAACCAGGGGTAACTTTTTTATGTAAAACACATTGGCGCATCAGAATTTGCAGTGCACATGCATATTTGTTCAGTGGTGTAAAAGTTGGGGGGTAAAACCTTTGTGCAAATTCAATACACCCGCCACTGGCACGTCTATTGAAACCGAGGAAAGTGCACGAAAGTGGCCATTATTCGTGACAATAAATTATTTGAATTTTGTAATTCAAACGGTTCCTGAGATATTAGCAAAAAACTGAGAAAAATATTGATATTTGACACCCCCTGTATCTCTGAAAGACCCGAAACAAAATTATATTTTTTATGAGAAACCTACAGTTGACCGTTGATACACTAAATTTTGTATAAATTCAATAATTTTTTTTCTTTCACCACGCGAGACTTATAGCGGGTATAAGCTACTTCATAATATTTGTTGAGCAGTGTATGGAACTGTGAATTTTTTATGCAAAGGGGGGACTTTTCAGAATACAAATAATCCTTCTAGAGAGCGGAAAGAAATATTAAATCATCGTAATCAAAACTAACAAACTAACACTCAATCAATTGAATGACTAATGAGCCAATTGAACCAGTCAATAACATATCGACCTCCTCTATACATCCCGAGAATACCTCCACTTCGTCATTCGACCAAGAATGCCAAACAAATTCCGGTTTTACAATTTTTATAGCTCTACGGATCGAATGCCGCATTTGAAAGTGAATGAGAGAATACAGAGATGAAGATGATGTCATGTCATACCATCTCTTGAGCAGACAGACAGAAGGTCTTTGCTGTGGCACCAGGACCAGGAGTGCATATTATTGTTTTTATTCCTTTGGAAATGTGTGAACGAAAACAAACGAGATTCGGCACCGATGATGTCATGGAAGAATTCCTCATTTCGAACGAGAAAAAGTACGACGATTTAGATATAAAGTTAAAGGATGTTTGATAACGGTTTATGAGTTGTTTTGATTGAATTATGATAAGAGGTGGAAAATATGAGTTTATCGGGGCAATTACATTCTCATCAACGTTTTTCGGACTGCATCCGATGAGGAATTCGAGTAGATAATTTTCTGGGAAAAACAAAAATTCAAAAGGATAAATGAAAATTTATTGATGGTTTCTGCTGAAACTAAAATAATGAAGGGTTTTTCAATTAGAGGTTTTATTTTGAATAGCCCGATATTTCGGTAGATGTCACTTTTGAAGCTGTCATTTTTTGACATTTGACATGTATAAACTACGCCATTAATAAAAATGAAACCATACACGCTTCAAAAACGCAATGAAATTATGAAAATTCACTATTAAAATCATGAGAGTTTGGCATAGACAGTTCGTAAAACTCGAACATTTTTGGGTCGTCGTGAAGCACCTTGCCGAACCGCAATACCGAAACTGGTGGAAAAATTTGAGCTGTTGGGACAAGTTAGTGATGTGAAGAATAAAACCCATGCACGTCGACGAAGAACAGTCGAGAATATTGCTGTTGTAGTCGAAAGTATTGAAGAAAACCCAGGTTTGACCATTCCTCGTCGTTCTTTGGAATTAGCCATACCACAAACGTCATAACACCGTATTTCGCATGAAGATTTGGGTCTTAATGCTCATAAAGTTCGGTTAACACAAGACCTCAAGCCGGCTGATCATCAACAACGTCGTGTCTTTGCTGATTGGGTCCTTGAAATGCATGAAAATCATCCGGAATTCCATAGATAATCATTTAGGATGGATGAGGCCAATTTCCACCTCGGTGGATTCGTCAGCAAGCGAAATTGTCGCATCTGGGGCTCGGAAAACCTAAGATTTATTATTGCAAAGCCTCTCTATTCTCAACGTATCACTGTTGGGTGCGGTTTATGGAATGGCGGGGTCATTGGACCTTACTTTTTCGAGAATGAGGGTGGAACAATAGTTACGGTGAATGGATTGCGCGATCGAGGGATGATTAAAGATTTTTTTATTGCCGGAGTTGGATGGTACTGATCTGGACAACGTTTACTTTCAACAAGACGGCGCTACGTGTCACACAAGCAACGAAACCATTGATCTTTCACGGGAAAAGTTTTTGGACCGTGTTATCTCTCGAAGAGGCCACCGAGATCTTGTGATTTAACACCTTGCGACTTCTTCCTTTGGGACCATGTGAAAGAGAAGGTCTACGTCAAGAGCCCAGCGTCGATTCAAGACCTCAAAGATGGAATTCGAGAGGCTATCGAGGACGAAGGGCAGCCACTTTGCGATTTGGTTATGGAAAATTCCATGAGAAAGATATGGTCCTGTAGTCGTGGTAATGGTGGTCATTTGGCTGATGTTATTCTCCATTATTAACGGCATACACTGTTTGTAATGAAATAAGCATCCGATCATTTTTCTAATAAATGGCATTTTTCTTTGAATGTCAAAATAACACCTCTTATTGGAAAACTCTTCATAACAGGGTTTTTCAAAATTAGTGGACAGTAATTCACTTCCATATTCCACGATGAAAAATATTTGGAGAAGTTCCAATAATTTGTTTTATCTACTCCAATAGAATAATGTATATCCATTATTCAACTGATTTTGATCTTTAATAGTCTCTATAAACCAATAGTGTGAGGTGATAATAATTATCAATAAGTAGTTTGTTGTATTTTAGTTCATTGTTGTTTTTTATTGTTAGCCATTAAATAGGTTTCATAACATTTTTCAAAAAATGTGTTATTTTTTCAAATAAGTATGAAAAATATTCATGTAGAATAGATGAAATGGGGATGGGAAATGAGGGCGGGAAATGAGGGCGGAAAACGAGGGAAGAAAGTGAGGTTGGGAAGTAGAGGTGTGTAATGTGACATTTCCCAACCTTCAATGACGTTAATAATGACAGCATTACATATATGGTTGTAAATGAAATTAAATTACTAACGAAATGAATAAGAAAGTCGAATCGTTTGGGAACTCTATTTTAGACATTAAGGTAACGTTCTCGCCATCCATTTCTACATTTTCCTGAGTCTGAATATCGAAAAATTGCATTCGGAAAACGTGAATTTTTGACCTTTTCTACGGGATTCGATATCGATCCGATTTTCGTCCACAAAGATCGCTTTTGACAACTGTTGTCAACTTTGAAAATGCAGATTAATTAGAATTTTACTGAAGAAGTCGAAGATATTCGCGGTAATGGTCATAACTCATAACACATCAGAATTACACCCCCCGCCTGACGGCTCGTGCTGCTAAAATCATCTGCGTGTGTTATGACTTACATTACCCCTTATTGGAGCAATATACTTTTATCGATTGTTCTCAGATTTAACTACAGATCTTCTTGTGTATGGCCCTTGAAATGAATTTCATTATTTTATTTTCCTCAAGACTGGCGCAGTAAAATTATGAAATTTGGTATGACTCTTGCTACTCAGGTTCTCGAAATACTACTGTGAACATGCTATTAAAATTTCAATCAGTTGCGTCTCAAAATGGGAGCTTGTTTCGAGGGTAAATTTCACAACAACGTTATCCTATCTTTATCTACATCGTATATTTTCCAATTTCGAGGCCACATTTCGCAAACCAAATATTTTGTACTGATTATTCCACTCTTTCCATTTTTAGTGCGGAAGTTTCCGTAGCAACGATCGTTTCATCCCGAAAAAATTTTCAAGTCGGCAAAACCAACATGTTGGTTTTTCAGCGACAAAATTTTTGACGTTTCTCGAATTCATAGATAGCTTCGGAAATGAATATCATAGAGAGAACAAACAACGTTTAGTGGTTTAGTTAATCTATGATGAATTCTAATTAGCCAAATAGCGCAATACACGTCAATTGTGAACATACTACCCTATTTTCTCGTGGAATACTCAAGCCGAATTCCACTCGAGATGAAATTTAAGCAGGTAAAATTTCTCTGTTGTAATATTCAAGTTGGTTGCTTTTTGGAAATTTCGCTCATGACATTTTTTCCAAAATCACTCGCCTGACGGCTCGTGATTTTGATACAAATGTCATTAGCGAAATTTACGAGCAACAAACTTTCATATCAATCGAGAAATTTTGCCGGCAAAATTCCATCTCTAGTGGTATTACATATGACTATTCCACTTTTTTCATTTTTAGTGAGGAAGTTTCCGTAGCAACGATCGTTTCATCCCGAAAAAATTTTCAAGCCGGCAAAACCAACATGTTGGTTTTTCAGCGACAAAATTTTTGACGTTTCTCGAATTCATAGATAGCTTGGGAAATAAATATCATAGAGAGAACAAACAACGTTTAGTGGTTTAGTTAATCTATGATGAATTCTAATTTGCCAAATAGCGCAATACGCGTCAAATGTGAACATATTATCCTATTTTCTCGTGGAATAGTCATGCCGAACACCACTCTAGATGAAATTTAAGCAGGTAAAATTTCTCTCTTGTAATATTCAAGTTTGTTGCTTTTCGGAAATTTGGCGAACGACATTATTTGTATCAAAATCACGCAACAAACTTTCATATTACAATCGAGAAATTTTGCCGGCAAAATTCCATCTCTGGTGGTATTACATATGACTAACCGGAAAAAAACACTTCTCCTCTTCCCGTTGGATGCACCTCTTTAGAAAAAAAACGGATTTAAAAACTTTGCCATGGATTACAATGGATTCAAATTCTTGTTCAATAATTTCCATGAGCGAATGAAAGTTTTCTGTTGGATGCATAACAAAACAATTCAAGAAAGTTAAAAGCGATCAAAATCGATTTCATTTAAATGAATGCACGAATAAATGTCTCTTCTTCTGAATACAAATTCCAGTACGACGATTATTCCTGCAGTAGGTAGCAGCAGAATGTCCCTAAAAATATAAATCAAGTGGATTAAGGTCAGGAGAACGATGCGGTCATGAAACTGGACCATCTCTACCCATTCATATCCCAGGAAAATGTTCCTCTTACCAATTTCTTATACGACGTTCTTATTGAGCTGGCTGAAGATTAACACAATTCCGTTTTAATGACATTTATCCGGTACCGTTTGGTCATCGAGTATTTCTCGTTTGAAAAATTTCATTTGGTGATTTGGTTTTCATCTACGAACCATACAACCTTACAGCGTTTCACATTGAGAAGGAAACGGAGTTCAAGATTCCCGAAAATCGTTTGGTCCCGTCAATAATGGAAAATAACTTCAGCCAAATGACCACCACGACCACAACTACAGGACCATCTCAAACAATTTTCCTTGACCAAATCGCAAAGTGGCTGCCCTATATCCTCATCAATTCCATCATTGAAGTCTTGAATCGACGCTGGGCTCTTGGCGTAGACCTTCTCTTTCACATGGATCCAAAGGAAGAAGTCGCAAGGTGTTAAATCACAAGATATCGGTGGCCAATTGTGATCACCTCTTCGAGAGATAACACGGCCTGAAAACTTTTTCCATGAAAGATTCGTTGCTTGTGTGGCAAGTAGCTCCGTCTAGTTGAAAGTAAAGGTTGTCCAGATCAATACCATCCAATTCCGGTCATAAAAAATCATTAAGGGGCAGTATCACCTTTTGAATCGTGGTAAATCTCCATTCAAAAGTGGTCTCTTTATTTCACGAGTAACTACCCTAATTCACGACGTAGAGACTTGATTTTTTTTTAATTGAAGTTGAGGAACGCCCCGAGGGCAAATAGTTTCCTTTTTTTCGATTTAATTAGTTTTTCAATTGAAAAAAACAGGGTAATCGTTAGATCTGGGGTTATTGAATATGTTTTTCGTTTTTCATGAGTACGAGGCTATATTTTCGAAATAATAATCATGAAAATTTTTGTAGTTTATAGAAGATTAAATTGCCTTGGGCAAATAGTTGCGATTTTTTCGATTTAATTAGTTTTTCAATTAAAAAAAAACAGGTTGAACTTCAGCGTTTTGGAAACTACACTTAATGATTTTTTTCCGACGGTTATTCATCATTTTTTGGAAAAAATCGCAACTATTCGCCCTCGGCAATTCATCTTCTATAAACTACAAAAATTTTCATGATTATTATTACAAAAATATAGCTTGTACTCATGAAAAACGAAAAACATATTCAATAACTCCAGATCTAACGATTAACCTGGTTTTTTTAATTGAAAAACTAATTAAATCGAAAAGAAGAAAAATATTTGCCCTCGGGACGTTCTTCAACTTCAATTTAAAAAAAATCAATTCTCTACGTCGTAAATTAGGGTACTTACTCGTGAAATAAAGAGACCATTTTTGAATGTAGATTTACCACGATTCAAAAGGTGATACTGCCCCTTAACCATCTGTCGAAAGCGCAATCCATTCACCGTAACTGTTGCTCTAGCCTCATTCTCGGAAAAGTAGGGTCCAATGACCCCGCCGGACGATAAACCGAACCAAACAATCACACGTTGAGAATAGAGAGGCTTTTCATCAATAACTCTTGGGTTTTCGGAGACCCAGGTGCGACAATTTTTCTTGCTGACGAAGACACCGAAGTGAAAATGGGCCTCATCACTCAAGATGATTTTTGGAATTCCGGATGCATTGCAAGTACCCAATCAGCAAAGGCACGACGTTGTTGATGATCAGCCGGCTTGAGTCCTTGTTTTAACGGAACTTTATGAGCTGTTTTTTCAAAATACGGTGTAATGACATTTGTGGAATGCCTTATTCCAAAGAACGACGAGTAATGGACAAACTTGGGTTTTCTTCAACACTTTTGGCTACAGCAGCAATAATCTCGGCTGTTCTTGAGCGACGTGTACAGGTTTTATTCTTCAAATGACTAACTTGTCCCACCAGGTCAAAAATGTTCGAACCGTCTCTGCCAAATTTTCACCATTTTTATAGTGAATTTTGATAATTTAAATGCGTTGTTGATGCCTGTATCGTTCCACTTTTATTAATGGCGTTGTTTCTACTTGTCAAATGTCAGAAAATGGCAGTTTCAACAGTGACATCTATCGAAATAGCGGGCTATTCAGAATAACACCTCTTATTGGAAAACCCTTCATGAAAATAGCCTCTTATCTTCAAGAGGAAGTATCACCTTTTGAATCGTGGTAAATCTGCATTCAATAAGTGGTCTCTTTATTTCACGAGTAACTACCCTAATTCACGACGTAGAGACTTGATTTTTTTAATTGAAGTTGAAGAACGTCCCGAGGGCAAATAATTTTCTTTTTTTCGATTCAATTAGTTGTTCAATTAAAACAACCAGGGTAATCGTTATATCTCTGCAATATTTGGGTAATTGAATATGTTTTTCGTTTTTCATGAGTACAAGCTATATTTTTGAACTAATCATCATGAAAATTTTTGTAGTTTATAGAAGATTAAATTGCCGAGGGCAAATAGTTGCGATTTTTTCCGAAAAATTATGAATAACCGTCGAAAAAAAATCATTAAGTGTAATTTCCAAAACGCAGAAGTTCAACTTTTTTTTTAAATTTAAATTGAAAAACTAATTAAATCGAAAAAAAGAAAACTATTTGTCCTCAGGACGTTCTTCAACTTCAATTTAAAAAAAAATCAAGTCTCTCCGTCGTAAATTAGGGTAATTACTCGTGAAATAAAGAGACCACTTTTTGAATGGAGATTCACCACGATGCCAAAGGTGATACTTCCCCTTAAGATATTGCTCGGCTTCTTATGCTGCATTAAGGGGAAGTGGTACACGTCCGATCTCGCGAGCTCCTTTCAAAAATTGGGCTTCTTATTTCCATGATACAGGGTGGCCATTTGAAAACGAAACAGACGAGATTACAGACGAAATAAATTTTTTCGATAGAAATGCTCGGTCAGGTCGATTTCTGTTTCGAGGGGGACAACTTAAGATGTAGGTTACGGACGCATAGCGCTTCAACCCTTGCTACTACAACCCTCACCCCCAATTTTTGAATAGGGAAGATGGGGTGAGTGATACCTCATTTGAAAGGTATTTTTATACTGATTTCAGCACAGTAATTGTTTTTTCATTTTATGCATTAGTTCTCGAAATATTCTTAACTAAGTATTTGAAAATGAAGCGGTGTTTTCATGGCACTTGTAGTGTTTTTTTGTGAAAAATCGACATTTTGAGCTTCAAAACAACCATGACTGTGGCTTCCTTCCTCCAATCCACTGACATAGAAATCTTTAATCAAGATGTCGATTTTTCACAAAAAAACACTACAAGTGCCATGAAAACACCACTTCATTTTCAAATACTTAGTTAAGAATATTTCGAGAACTAATGCATAAAATGAAAAAAATTACTGTGCTGAAATCAGTATAAAAATACCTTTGAATTGAGGTATCACTCACCCCATCTTCCCTATTCAAAAAATGGGGGTGGGGGTTTTAGTAGCAAGGGTTGAAGCGCTATGCGTCCGTAACCTACATCTTAAGTTGTCCCCCTCGAAACAGAAATCGACCTGTCCTAGCATTTCTATCGAAAAAATGTATTTCGTCTGTAATCTCGTCTGTTTCGTTTTCAAATGGCCACCCTGTATATCAGTTCGTATGTGGCGTAGACCAACAATTTTTTTTAATTGAAGCTTGATCATTTCTGTATAATTTGTATCACTCGCTTTTCCGTTTTTCACCGTATATTAGGAAAAAACCTGGTGAGCTGTAATTTCATAAAAATCTGGACAAACGATTTTATTTCCATGATATCTCCGTCAATTTTCGGGATAAATGTATGAATTTTTCAGTATACATGCGAAATAGTATATTGCAGAATGTTTATTAATCAGTTTTTCTGTTTATTGCTCCCCTCAATTTTTAAATGAATTATAAAGGTCATATTTTCAACCAGTTTTTTTTCCTAATATGCGAAGAAAAACGGGAAAGCGAGTAGAACACATACTGCAAAATATTATTCCGCATGTATACTGAGAATTTCATACGTTTCTCCCGAAAATTGACGGAGATATCATGGAAATAAAATCGTTTGTCCAGATTTTTATGGAATTACAGCTCACCAGGTTTTTTTTCTAATATACGGAGAAAAACGGAAAAGCGAGTGATACACATTATAAAGAAATGATTAAGCTTTAATTCAAAAAAAATTGTTCGTCTACGCCGCATACGACTGAGATATCATGGAAATAAAAAGCCCAATTTTTGAAGGGATCTCGCGAGCTCGGACGTGTACCACTTCCCCTTAACAAGCCCAGTTGCCTGAACCCAGTTGACAGGCAACAGTAACTGGCATCGTGTGACTGTGAACACCACTGGCATCCAACGACACTTATGTGAGTAGGTAACTGGCGCCAGGAAGTTGGCTTGTCTTCTGTCTCCGTGTAAACGCGACATTATTGCTACCATTCCTCTCACTTCAGCTACTCCCAACTATCTCGTCAAACTTGATAGTATGACAGTGACTATCATGCAGTTTACACGAGACAATTTGCATGAGAGTTACTGTTATGATAACTCGAACAATCATTGTGAAACTAGCTTTTGGTTCTCTATCAATTATGGTTAGCTCTTATCGCTTCATTGACTTACACTAGTCTTGGTCAGTCTTCTGGTGCGTCTCTCTGATTTTCCACGTTTGAATTCCATCTTTCACCTCCAAAAAACACCGAAAACACTCCACCTACACTCACTCCACGGATTTTACCGAAAAATCTCCACGGATAACCTCGAGGAACGTAAAACCTGAAACTGTCTCATTCGAAAGGTGTAGCCGTTCTACCTGGGATCAAAATTGGAACTCAATAATACATGACGAATGTTCCGATAAGATAAAGAAACTTGGTAAAGTGAGACGTGATAAAACAGAACACGGAAAAATTGAAAACGATCGTCGTGTACTCGGATATCAATTACTTGGCCGGTTTAAGTGAATGAGGATAATGAGGAAGTCAGTGGCGTGGTTGATGACAGAGGTTTGCATAAAGAAAACAAAGGCCTAAGAAGAAGAAAGATTAGAAATGTACTGCTCCATAAAAGTAAAGGAAGTTCAGAAATTTTGAGACTGTTTCAAAAGTCCAAATTCTTTAAATATGAGAAATACAGGCTGTTCCTTTATTGAACGTACAAACGAAAAGAGGAGATTCCTTAAATTTATTTGAGAAAAAAGTCCAATAAACATGGGGTCGCAAACGTTTCGTTTTCGAGATACAGAGTGTACTAGGTGTACTAGGGAGTATTTGAATGGAAATTATGAAAACCGGTGGATTGAACAAGGTGGCCCATAAGTTATGGCCCGCCAAATCTCCAGACCTAATAAGAGTAAATTTCTTTCTATACTAACTGAATTTTGATTGTCCGAGGATTCCAAGAGAATCGTGCAATTTTTTTTCTCGAAATCGGTAGCAGATACGACAAAACTAGAGGAGACCGAAAAGTTTAGTATAACAACAAAAGGTTCTTTTTACATCATTTCAAATTGACAGTTGCTCACAAAAAAAAAGTTCTGGAGGAAAACAGGTGGCAGTGTTCCAAAAAAAAAAAATATCACCCTGTAAGATCTGCTATCGAAATTGCCATTTCACGTGGTGAGAACTCTCAAATGTAATAGACCAAGAGCCAGTGACCAATTTTCATGTCATTTCACCAAAATTTACTTGTTTAATATTCAATATCTGCTCGAAAATAAAAACCATTTCTGCCAGCCCATAATGGCCGGAGTAGACTAGCATAAGCGCTCAAAGAGGCCAGAAAATTAGGTTCAACTATGTCATCGTATCACACACAAAACTTTCAGGAATTGTTATTGATAATATATTGAATCTATAAAAAATAATGACAGAACTTTTTCGTCCCTCCTAAGTGTTGGCAGAACTCTTTGAAAATTCATAAAGAACAGCTGTACTTAGGTATGTCATTTCAGTACGCTTGAAATTTACAGGAAATAAAGAAAATGTGTCTAGAAAGCGAATTTTAATCATGACAGAAATTTTTTACATCACGAACCATCTAACACGAGAAATGTTGCCGCGCAAATGCGAGCGAAATGAGCTTATTCATATTTGCAAGTCAGACCTAGAGCGCATATTGGGCATTTACGAGACTCATCAAAAGTTGATAGAAAATTATGTGGAGGAAGCTAAAATTCTTTTATGAAATTATAGAATTTGTTTTCAGTTTCATTTACCTGATCCGATGATAAGGGTATTAGCTATGTACTCGTAATACTAAAGCTCACTGCTAGGAGCATAGAATTCTATGCTCCTAGCTCACTGTGAAAGTTTTTTACTCTCTTTTACTACTCTGAGTCTACCCAACTTTTGGGGTTTTAAATGCCCTGATGGTTTATTTTTTACCCCTTAATGTGACTGAGATCTTACACTTCTTTGAATGTTTCGTAAGTCATCAAGACCTCAGGCCCGGATCTAGAGGGGGGCAAGCGGGGCGCTCGCCCTGGGCGTCAGCTTAAGGGGGCGCAAAAAACAACCAGGTGTTGAATTTTTTTAATTTTTTATTTTCTCGGAAAAAAAGTATTATCATTAAATATGACTCGGCTCTGATGTTCCATCTTGACCACTCAAAAAAAGGACAAACATCCTATCTGTAGTATCTGTCCAAAACTATACAAAATGAAATTAGGGATTTATTGGCCACCAAATTTCGGAATAACATTATTAATGAGATCAAGGAGGCCAACTATTTCACTATTATGTTCGACTGCACCCCAGATGTATCTCACACATCAGAACAAATGAGGTTATACGATATTTAAAGAGAACGGAGTCTGGGTATGAGATAAAGGAAAGTTTTATTGATTTTGTAGAAGTTGACGGAAAAACTGCAGAATAATATCGTAGCGAATTCTAGATAAAATGCAAGCTAATGATTTAGATTTCAAAATGTCGTGGGCAATCCTACGACAACGGATCTAATATGGCTGGCATATATAAAGGAGTCCAATTCAGAAATCTACAGATGAACGAGCTGGCTGTATTTGTTCCATGCCTAGCACACTCTTTGAATCTTGTGGGTGTCCATTCGGCTTCATCATGTTCAGAAGCAGTAAATTAATTTGGTGTTGTACAAAAACTGTATTATTTTTTTGTTAGTTCAACCACACGATGGACAATTATGAAAAAGTGCACGAAAACAAATTTGGAAGGAAGTAGCCAAACAAGATGGGGGCTAAATATCAAGCTGTTAATGCCTTGCCTCAGGGCCGGCGCTAGGGGTGAAACATTGAAGCAAATGTTTCAGGGCGCCAGCTTTCTGGGGGCGGCATTTTTCGCCAGCTGACTTTTCGTCAGCTACTGATGGTAGGGCTAGGGGCGCCCGAAAATTCCTTGCTTCAGGCGCCAAACTTACTAGCGCCGGCCATGCCTTGCTTAATAATTTACCAGGAGTTATGAAGGCTGTGGAAGAAATCAAAGAATCCCCACTAGTAGCAGAATCCAAGTATGAAGCTGGTCATTTGCTTCATGCTTCATTCGAAAAATTCTTGGAGCTCAGTTCAGATTCGAGCATAAATTCTTCTAACAAAGTCAATGTTTATTAATAATGTGTTGGTGAAAATATTTTTACTCATTTTTTGAGAACTAAGCATTATAATACTATTGAAAATTTTTCTTCGAGTGATGAAACTGAGGATTCAGATGATTCTTCATTCATTGAAAATGTCAACCAAGATGACGACGATGAATAAACAAATTTGGAGGATGCGTAGGAAGAGCATATTTTTTTGAATATTTTATTACTAAATAAATTGTTGTAATGTTTAAAATAAACACCTTTAATTCCTTCAATTTATTCCTTTAATTGAACATAATACATGCCCAATATGCGCTCTAGGTCCGACTTTGCATTTGCGCGGCAACATTGCTCGTTCTGGCAGATGGTTCATGATGCAAAAAATTTCTGTCATGATTCGCTTTCTAGACACATTTTCTTCATTTCCTGTAAATTTCAAGCGTACTGAAATGACATAAGTACTGCTGTTCTTAATGAATTTTCAAAGAGTTCTGCCAACACTTAGTAGGGACGAAAAAGTTCTGTCATTATTTTTTATAGATTCAATATATTATCAATAACAATTCCTAAAAGTTTTGTGTATGATACTATGACATAGTTGAACCTAATTTTCTGGCCTCTTTGAGCGCTTATGGTAGTCTACTCCGGCCATTATGGGCTGGCAGAAATGGTTTTTCGGGATGTTCATGAACCTGGTGCAGAGATGTAGAGATATGATAAACAAAGAGAATGCAGGCCAGAGTAGTATCAAGGTATTGGTATTGATGCCCAAAATTTTTCATAAACTTTTTAAATTGAAAGAAATTTTCGGTAAAATGACTTATTTTTATGATTTCTATCACCTGTCAAAAGAAAAGCCTCACCTCAAAATACACCCTGTATGGCGTAGTTTATACTTGTCAAATGTCAAAAAATGACAGCTTCCAAAGTGACATATCTACCAATCTACCGAAATAGCGGACTATTCAAAATAACATCTCTTATTGGTAAACACTCTACATAATTTTGAATTTTTCTTCACACAAAAAAATTATAATTTTACTGTTTTTATAATCACCCAACAAAGAAGAAAATTGGAGAATGCAAATGAGCTGAAGAGTAGAAATTTCGATTCAGTTTTCAAATGTGCCGATAATCCATGAAAAAAAATGTTGAAAGCGCGCAGACAATTTTTGATTTCCTTTTTCCAATAAAGGATAGGCTAAAAGAGAAATCTGTGAAAAAATCTGCAACATTGAAAGGGGAAATTCCTCGGGAAATTCTTATGTGATATAAATGAACAACATCAAATTTTTCCAGGAATTTCATTCAAAAATTCAAAATTGTAATTTAATTCTTATTCCAAGTGGAAATCTACGTGAATCCTAAGTGTTTTCCTTAGATTAAGAACATTCAAAATACAGCATTCCTTATAAGAGAACTTCAGAAGTTCTAAGCGAAATGATTCATAATAATTGAATCGCATCCCAAAGAAAAACGTTAACCCATTCAAATGATATCTTGAAGGCTGAAGCCTCTGTAGCAACTTCCTTTATAAAAGATAACAATTTATATTTCTACTTACAAAACTTCCAGACTTGGCTCTCTCTTGTCTGCACGTATTCTTCATTCTTTGTCAACCAACAGTACAAATGGCAGTGATTTAAGTCACAATATTTCAGTCAATCGGTCAAAAAAATCTCGAAAAACAATACATAAACACCTGTTGGAGTTTTTCTGGTTTTTAATATGTTTTCATTTTTTATTGAATTTGCCTTAACGGTGTATTTTTGGTTAGACTACGATGTCAGTGTGACAGCGTCAAAAAGTAGGTCAAATGGAACGGATATCCATGGCTTGAACATAGGCGTCGAAGTCAGCGGGCAACGGGGAAGCCATTCTAATATTCCATCTATCTATAACAATCTAACTCTAACCAATTGACACAACAAAGCAATAATTCACGTTCAATGAAAATCTGGAAATCTAAATTATTCAAGCAATCGACAAAAACTTAAAAATATTCCATATCATAATCACTAGTATCTCTAACATTTTTATATCTATTCACTTGATCCCTATTTCGACATCCACTTGACGTTGTATTTTTATTAATTGTTATTATATGGGCTTGATTTTATTTCAATCTGTTTTGTGCCTGATTCAATCAGTGATGAGAATATGATTGACGTGTCGTCATCAAATTCCATAGGAACACCCTGATTCATTTACGATTAATCGATTACATATTTCGATTAAAATATAAATGCACCCTATTGCTAGGAGTCCATTACTTTTTCCCTACATTTATAATCGTCAGTATCTGGGTCCGGTGTAACGAATTTGTCACGCCACTGCAAAAAAGTTCATTTTTAAAGTAGATCAAGCCAAGTGCTTCAAGTAGACATACCAACCGACAGTTCAAAGGTACCCCTAATTTTAGTTTGAAATTAAAAACAAAGATTATTTTTGTTAAATTAAACACCATTAAACAATCTCTAAGAAAGATCTTTGGAATTATATATAATACCCTAATTCAAAGTAATTCACCTGAAAGAGCAAATATGAATGCAGCACTCAACAAGGAAGTTAGAAGCTTGATTGAACACCTTCTGGGTGATAAGGCAAGTTGAAATTGTTCATAGCTAACTACACATTGTAATTTTCAACTGAACATTTTCAGGATGTTGAAACGATAAATACGAGAGAAAAACAGATAATATCGAGGTTGAAAAAAGGAGACACAATGTCTTTCGTGAACAGGAGAGAAATGGATCTTTCGATACAGAAAATGGCTGAAAAATATGAATTTCATGGTTTTGTTCCACAAGCCGATTATTTGAGAAAAATGTATGAAAAATACATTAATAAGGTTCCAAAGCATGATCTACATGCTACCTTGAACACCCTTCGTTTTCTTCTATACATGTCAGAGAGTCCAACTACAAAATTCATGGAGAATCCTGAGGAATATTCTGTTGCTCAAGATGAAGATGAAAAAGAAGTTATTAACTGGGGGGAATATCTCCTAGAAGGAATCGAAGTGTATACTCCAGAAGACAATGAAGAATCCAGTGTGAGATTTAATAAGTGAGGTGTATTTGGGACATTGTCTAGTATGTGTGTTTTAGGATGATTCAAGTGGATTTGAAACTCCAGAAGAAGAGATAAGTCATATTCAAAAGGAGGAATTTAAACCAATTCTAGAATCTGCCACAAATGTTGGTCTCAAAATGAATTTTGATATGAATCAAGAACTCATGTCAACTATACAGCATACCTGGTACAATGAAGAGTATTATTTAGAAAAACCATGTTCTAGAGAAGAAGCTAACATAGGAATTTTGTGGTAAGCTCTGCAACATTTGTATCCTTCGGATAGACTAACTCATAGATTGTTACGAATGCACTGTACAATTATCAAAGTAAGATATTGCTTTTGCCGTAACAAGTCTTGATTTTCAATCTGAAATAGATCAATCGCTTGAGTTTATTAAGAACATTACATTGATGAATTTTTAATTTTCTATGGTATTCATAACATGGGAATTCGAATAGAAAATCTCCTGGCTAGGTTTTTCTTTTTGCAATGTTTAGTGAAAATAGTGAATATTATTTAAATTATGTACTGCTGCTTTGAATATTGTACGCATATGAGAAATCAACTTTCTTGTCATAGGGAAGAATATTTGGAGTCTGAAACACATGGTCTACTTGGTTTAGATAAAGTAAGCTTCATTTCAGAATATAAAGTCATACGTGAAGTTTTGTGGCAAATGTTTGGAACACACAAATCTTTTATTTTCTATTTTAAAGGAAATGAACTGAATATCAGAAGTGATATATCCATAGCTAGTGCCAGAAATGTAAGTCTTTTTTTGAATTTATTCTCAAGATTTATTATTATGTATTAGGCAATCCAACCACCTGTCAAATATTTTTTGAGGTTAGTGCTGGTGGTCAAACAATGGGTATTTAGCTTTGTTTATGTAGATATTAAAAACCTTTATTTGCTCGAAAAATTGTTTTATGGGGCATTTTTTTATATTTCCAGTCAATCTTATTATCAGGAATACCAAACCAGTGGAAATTATCCAAATTAAGTTCATTTTTAGCTAAAAAAATTGCATGGATGCGTGCAAAAGTCATTCAAATTGAGGAGATATTTTGTATTTAACTTGGTGTTTTACCAGGAAATGAAGGAAAATTTGATGGTTAAACAGTATTTTGGAACAACCACTTGGTTTATTATCCATCTATCAAGTGTTTTATGAGGAAATAAGGGAAATTCGGTAACCAGTTATCAAGACTTAACAAACTTAACTAAAGTGAACATTTCTTCATAGATACGATGATACGAAAATAAGCAGCATTCAGTTCATGTTATGTGAAAAACTGATGAATATTTGAATTTTGTATAGTATAAAAGGTTAAAGAAGTTACAGTTTGCAGTGCTCTGAATCTCTGATAAATATTCCTTCTCCAATATTTGCTCTGCAATCTCTACAAGCTTTCAATAGTAAAAGTTGTGATTATGATCATAGGATTGTGCAAAATTTTCTTCGTCAGTGTATCAGGATATTTTTTGTCATCACAAAGCATAAAAACACACTGGTTCACCCTTAAAATTATTCATATTTATCGCTTACCAGCTACCTGTCAGAAACAATTTAAGGTTAACACTGGTGGAGTAGTCACGTGATTTGGATTGCCTAACATCATAAGTGTTTTTTTTTGGTTATGTGCAATAGGGCACTTTTACAAAACATGTACAGCTGATTAATCATTTGTTCAAAATTGAGATTTTATGTTATATTTAAGGTTATGTTGAAATCTAACCTATATCATTGAGTTTAAATATACTATAATATACAGGGTGGCCATTTGAAAACGAAACAGACGAGATTACAGACGAAATAAATTTTTTCGATAGAAATGCTCGGACAAGTCGATTTCTGTTTCGAGGGGGACAACTTAAGGTGTAGGTTACGGACGCATAGCGCTTCAACCCTTGCTGCTACAACCCCCACCCCCAATTTTTGAATAAGGAAGATGGGGTGAGTGATACCTCAATTCAAAGGTATTTTTATACTGATTTCAGCACAGTAATTGTTTTTTCATTTTATGCATTAGTTCTCGAAATATTCTTAACTGAGTATTTGACAATGAAGTGGTGTTTTCATGGCACTTGTAGTGTTTTTTTGTGAAAAATCGACATCTTGATTAAAGATTTCTATGTCAGTGGATTGGAGGAAGGAAGCCACAGTCATGGTTGTTTTGAAGCTCAAAATGTCGAGTTTTCACAAAAAAACACTACAAGTGCCATGAAAACACCACTTCATTTTCAAATACTTAGTTAAGAATATTTCGAGAACTAATGCATAAAATGAAAAAACAATTACTGTGCTGAAATCAGTATAAAAATACCTTTGAATTGAGGTATCACTCACCCCATCTTCCCTATTCAAAAATTGGGGGTGGGGGTTGTAGCAGCAAGGGTTGAAGCGCTATGCGTCCGTAACCTACATCTTAAGTTGTCCCCCTCGGAACAGAAATCGACCTGTCCGTGCATTTCTATCGAAAAAATTTATTTCGTCTGTAATCTCGTCTGTTTCGTTTTCAAATGACCACCCTGTATTTAAACTCAATGCCTATATCAAATCTACAGTCTGAATCAAAATTGCAGGTTACTTTCAAGGCATTCCTTGAACAGTTTCTCGAATATATAGAACTGTTAGAATTCTTCAGAAACTTTATAATTTCTACACGAGAAGCATGCCAAACATATGTATCCTACGGTGTGGCCATCAGAAAGAATATTCTTGATCCTATCTATAACAAATTGATTGATATAGAAGAAGTGGTAAGAAAACAAGGTAAATGGGATATTTAAACTTTCTACTTTATGTAAGGATGTTACAGTAAGGCCACAACCAATCCTTTTCCAGAAACAATTTTTATAGAAACTCCCAACTTGAAATCGTGATCAAAAATTGTAGATCTGTATGGCACTCTTGATTGTAGTTTTTCACTGAAAGTATTTATCTATAGTCGAACATTAAAATATACTCGGTGTACTTCCAAGAATCTGAATGAATTAAAGGACAGGAATGTTGAAGTAGGGGAAATATTCTGCAGCGGGCCAGCCCAAAACATTCAACAATCAATAAAGTGCCACACATAACACACCATAAAAGGATGGTCCTTATGCTATATTTCGAACATTCCGAGAACGAAAAATGTCTTATATTCATGTTATACTTATTGAAAGACTTTTGGCAAAATTGTTTTTTTTCAATTGGGGTATGTTAAAATTGTTTCATTATGTGTCCCTCACTTGTTATTTTTTGGCTGTTGAATCAAGCAACTAAGAATGAAATGATTCATTTTTTTCTAGAGGAAACATACACTTTGCTGAGACTGGCCAGTGAACTGTCTCCAATTTTTGAACCATTGCTAACCTTGAAAGAGCTACATGAAAAAATAACAGTGTCTACAGACACAAACTCAGCTCTATTCTGTTCGACCAGTCTCCTTTGCAACCTGCACTCAAGTCTGAGGCAATCTTCTTGCAAGTTGGAAAACGATATAAAGTTGACACTGTATCTGGAAAGTTTGAACAAGTATTTTACTCTCATCGATTCATGGCTATCCAAGAATGACTTTTTCGATGGAGACGCTGAGTTTGTTCTTTTACAGTATGTGTGAAATTTTTTAGAGTTGAGAATGGGGAATATGGAAGTATGAGTTAGTTTTGTTGAATTTTTGGAATAATGTTCGTAATTTGTAATTGTGGTTAAAATCCATTGAGATTCCTTAAAAAATAATTTGTACAACCAATAATTGATTGATTCTATTTATAGTTAGTGAAACGAGTGTTCTGAAATGTTGTATCAAGTTTTATCTTTCATATTTTCATTTTAGAACAAGTTCCACCCAAACTTTGGAGTATAAAACTAGTCCATTGTTGAGGTAATTGAATCTTGTTTCAGAGATGATGTTTCAGTAATTAAATATGTATTTTCAGTGCTAAAATCACGTATATAGTGAGTGATCATATAAACAAAGAGTTCGAAGAAGATGGAGTCATAAAAATAATTTGCAGTCGAGTTTTGCATATTGCAAACAATATCAGACTCTTGTTTCATCTGAGGAAATTCGATTTCTACTCCAGGTATAAAGGTATGTAAGTTCATGTTGACAGTCTCTTTTTATTTGATGCTAGTTGGTACCCATGGTTTCACTTGCGTAGAGATTATAAGTCAAAAATAAGTGCAGCGCCACCTACTGGGTGGATCATAAACATTCAGGGATGAACTCAAATTACCCAAAAAATTTCATCAATATCGGTCCAGCTGTTGAGGACTTCACTGACATGCACACCGCAAAAACACCCTGTGAATAATGTTCAGGGTATTTTTAAAAGTCACTCTTTTTTTCTGACATAAGTCCAACAGACAATAATCAAGTATGTATACTCCGTTCTCTTCTATAATGTATCCCGGTTGGCCATGAAATTCTGACAAATTTGACAGTGTATATTTTGAAAATGTTAGGTTATAGTCATTTTCCTGTCAGATAGCCAAGCAACGTTGTCCTTTCTACGTAGAGGTCGTAGTAATTACGTTTTCATCGAAATGTTTATTTTCTTTGGGAAAATAATGAATTTGAGAAAACATTATGTGAATTAAATAATTCCACAGACCTGGCGAATGTTGAACAAACTTTTTTCTCTGTTGATACTGGAAATAATTCACGTATATAAACTTGGTTGGAAGATTCAGTTATGCTTTTTTCTTATACGCAAATCAAGAATATAGTGTTGAAATTTTACTGAAAAATAATTAACAGAATAGTACGCTACTTTGTGATAATTCATTCGAAAAAAGGGGTGATAGTACTCGAATAACCTGACAGAAAAACTTATAAACGAACTTCCCACATTTCAAAATTCTCAAGAAATAAGCCTAAGAATAGTATATTCTAAAACTAGTTGCAGAATGGGCTCCTTTTCCAATACTAATGCGTATTGGAATTGCATTCTGCAACGAGTATTAGACGATATTTTCTCTATTTCACTCAAATTTTGCGAAATTCAATGAAAAAATTCAAATTATAGGTCCTAGTGACTTTCATATTGTATCTTGGCAGTTGGTGTGAATGTTAGGAAGTACGAAAATTGACATTTCCAAATTGACGTCTGCTGAAATTTAAAAGGATCGGAAGTCATTGCTGACAACCACAAAACGAAAAATGTAACTGAAAACGATGCTGTAATGAATTCATTACAGCACTGTTTTAAGTACTGTAATGAACTCATCACGATACTGAAATAGAGAATAGTATATTCTAAAACTAGTTGCAGAATGGGCCCCTATTCCAATACGAATGCATGAGTATTGGAATTGCATTCTGCAACGAGTATTAGACGATATTTTCTCTATTTCCCTCAAATTTTGTGAAATTTAATGAAAAAATTCAAATTATAGGTCCTAGTGACTTTCATATTGTATCTTGGCAGTTGGTGTCAATGTTAGGAAGTACGAGAATTGACATTTCCAAATTGACGTCTGCTGAAATTTAAAAGGATCGGAAGTCATTGCTGACAACCACAAAACGAAAAATGTTACTGAAAACGATGCTGTAATGAATTCATTACAGCACTGTTTTTAGTACTGTAATGAGCACATTACGATACTGAAATAGAGAAAGACATTTAAATACCTTTTTGCAAAACTTGAAATACTTCAGTATGAAAATGTAGTAGAACTACGAAACCTGTGTCACTGTTGAACCTTGAAAAAAGTGAAAGAACTAACTCCATTCACAAAGTTAAAAAAACACTAAATAGAAATTAGCATTGGCAACGTCTCTGAGAATCATTCGATATTTAACGAGTATCAACCTGAGTCAGTTTCAAGTCAAAAGACTTGATAAACTTGAATCATGGTCAACTGGGATACATTATAAAAGTAAATGGAGTATATGTACACTCGTTTTATCACCTATCAGTGCCTTACAAATAAAAATTATATACGAAAGTTGGGGAAGACATTCAACCGTTAGTCGAAAGAATAGTTTCAATCGTCGTAAACAATAACCAGAACCATTGGATACTTTCTTTTGGATTACATTCATCACATCACATATTCTAGTGATTATTTGGTAGTGTCATCATCCATATTACTGAGAATAATGACTGCATATCTGTGTGTGAATGATTTTCAGAAACCCTTTACCAAGAACTGTTGAGAAGGTTCTTGATCGAGCTATGTAAATTCTTCAAATACAAAGATAGAAACGTTCTTGAGAATCTGACAGACTGCGAAGAAATAATGCAAGAACCGAAAGTGTTGACGCCAAAACATCCAATTATCAGTGGTGACAACACCAAAAAAATTACGGAAATGGATAAACTGGAAAATTTGGTCGATACAAACAACGGGTTTTTGATGAAAGCTTTTGAGGATTTCTTTTTCACGAACAAGCCAGATGTGAATGAAAAGCCAAGGAAAATGACACTTTTTGAACGGCAAGTGCAAAATTTCTTTGCTGATTGAACGAGAAGAAGAATTATAAAGTGAAATGTTTTAGGATTAGCAAAATTACAACAGGGTTGTTTCCTTTGAGGAATACTATAGAAAGAATTTTCCTGGATATACTGAAGGAAAGATATAGTGTTTGTGGTTTGATGGTCAAGAACACACTTGTAGAAGATCACCATTTGGACAAGCTTTTCGAGTTTCTGAGAGCCCTTTTTCTCTTCAGCGACGGCTCTCTTTTCTCGTTTTTCCAGCAGTTTTACACAGAGGTCAGTACAATATGTTTTTCAGATATTTATCCTGTGTGACTCAAGAAAATCGGTCGAGAACGGTTTTCGGTCAGACTTCTCGCCATTAGACATATCGAAGGGCCATAAACATGTTGATTTCTTACAGATGAAATACCTACCAAACAGCCTTTGGCGTTACATGAAATTGTCATCGAATCTTAAAGATCTGATATCTGAGAAATATCCTTCAATATCATCGAATTGCGAAGTTACCTTGAGGTCAATGAGAGAGCAAAGCAGCGATCCTCTAGAAATCTGTGATAATTTAAACATAAACATCGTTCTTAAATGGCCTCTAAGTGTGGTAGTGGCAAGTGAAGAGATTGAAGTGTACAATTCTATTTTTCATTTTCTTGTCAAGCTCAAATGGGCTCTGCATACTTTGAACAGTCTGGACTTCAAAGGTAAACAAAACTGCTCCACATGAGTTAGGGATATTGACTTAAATTGCAAAAAATATAGTTAAAATAAGATTTTTGTGATGAAAATTCATATTAATATGATTTCAAGTTGCAAATTCATTTTAGCCTGTAGGTCTGCAGCGTATACAGGGTGGTTAAGAAAAATCGAGTAAAATAACGACATTTTATTCCCAGAGAATTCAAGCATTTTAAGACTATCAATACAATATATGGCCTCCACACGGGCATCAATAACAGCTTGACATCTTCTTTGCATACTACACACCAGGTTGTTGAACATTTCTCGAGGAATTTGGTTCCATAAACAGGGCAGAAGCTCTCTCAGATCATTTAAGGATTCTGGGGTAGGTTGATGATTATCTAATCTTCTTTGGAGCATATCCCATGCATGTTTTATGCAATTGAAATCTGGTGAGTGCGGAGGTATTGGTAAATGTGGAATACCAAGCTCCTCGCGCGCATTCTCAACTATGGCTGCACGGTGCGGTCTAGCGTTATCGTCTAGAAATTGAAAAGTTTCACCAATAGCAGCGTGAAAATTTGGCACAACATTGTCAATGACATTCTCCCTATAGTGTAAGGCGGTCATATTCCCAGGACAAATGTGTAGATCTGTGCGCCCGTTGAAACATATCCCGGTCCATACCATAACACTACCCCCTCGGAATGGATGGACTTCTTGGACAAAGAGACGATTACGGGGTATGCGTGGGATTGTCCATACTCTTATTCTTCGAGAATTTGAAAATCGTCCATATCTGGATTCATCAGTGAAGAGGACACTACGCCCTACGCCATTGATCGTTCCAATTGATATGTTGCGTTGCCCATTCCAGCCTTTGACGCTTATGGTCACGTGTTAATGGAACTCCTCTCAATGGAAGTCTAGAACCTAGATTCGCCTCTCTCAAACGTCGTCTGATGGTTTCGATGGAAACTTGGACCCCATCTGCATTTTGAAGAGTATTCCGTAGCATTCTACACGTAGATGTAGGTTTTCTTCTCGCCGAAACGGCGATGAAACGATCCTGAACAGGTGTTGTTTTTCGTCGCCCACCAAGCCTTGGTCTTTCCAACACGGAACCTGTCTCCCTGAACCTATTCCGAAGTCGAGATATCACATTATGGCTGACTTGGAGCCTTCTGTTACAACAACCTGAGTTAGGCCACCCTGTAGCATTCCGATAGCCCTACTAGCCTCAGCGTTTGTTAATTTACGTCTTGGCATTTTCAGAAAACTCGTTTCAAATCGAAGCCGTTGATAAACTGACTTCATTTCAAAATGAGAACATTCATGAAGCATATGCTAAGAACCAAACTTCAGAAAAAAGGCGACCAGATTGACGAAATGTCTCATACTGATTTTATTGGATCGATTCAAGTTGTTATTGAGTTTTAAATGATTTTACAGCGATTTTCTCGAAGATTACATACAACATGAGAATAGTTTAACGTCTGTAAATATAATTAAGGAAAGAAATAACGGCATGCAGACAATTGAATATTTTTGAAATTCCGGAAAAAGTCACACACCGTGCAGGAATCGAACCTACGTCTCCCTACTTTCCGGGCATGGGGCCTTGACCACTGGGCTAACGATGCATATGATACTTTTCCCGGAATTCAATATCCTGAGGTTCACCTCATATGTTGGTGAGAGGGGGGATCCTAGTTGGGGAGCAATGATTCACCATCATTGGTCAGGGGATTCCACTTATCCTTCACTCCACGTCATCGAATTTTTCGATTTCAGTTTTAAGATCGGATTTCGGATTCCGACCAATGATGTTATTTTAATAAGCCGAGAATAATACATGAGAATAGTTTAACGTCTGTAAATATAATTAAGGAAAGAAATAACGGCATGCAGACAATTGAATATTTTTGAAATTCCGGAAAAAGTCACACACCGTGCAGGAATCGAACCTACGTCTCCCTACTTTCCGGGCATGGGGCCTTGACCACTGGGCTAACGATGCATATGATACTTTTCCCGGAATTCAATATCCTGAGGTTCACCTCATATGTTGGTGAGAGGGGGGATCCTAGTTGGGGAGCAATGATTCACCATCATTGGTCAGGGGATTCCACTTATCCTTCACTCCACGTCATCGAATTTTTCGATTTCAGTTTTAAGATCGGATTTCGGATTCCGACCAATGATGTTATTTTAATAAGCCGAGAATAATACATGAGAATAGTTTAACGTCTGTAAATATAATTAAGGAAAGAAATAACGGCATGCAGACAATTGAATATTTTTGAAATTCCGGAAAAAGTCACAGGAATCGAACCTACGTCTCCCTACTTTCCGGGCATGGGGCCTTGACCACTGGGCTAACGATGCATATGATACTTTTCCCGGAATTCAATATCCTGAGGTTCACCTCATATGTTGGTGAGAGGGGGGATCCTAGTTGGGGAGCAATGATTCACCATCATTGGTCAGGGGATTCCACTTATCCTTCACTCCACGTCATCGAATTTTTCGATTTCAGTTTTAAGATCGGATTTCGGATTCCGACCAATGATGTTATTTTAATAAGCCGAGAATAATACATGAGAATAGTTTAACGTCTGTAAATATAATTAAGGAAAGAAATAACGGCATGCAGACAATTGAATATTTTTGCACGGTGTGTGACTTTTTCCGGAATTTCAAAAATATTCAATTGTCTGCATGCCGTTATTTCTTTCCTTAATTACATACAACTTTTAAAAACGATTGAATATTATGATATCCCTAACTCTTGTGGATCAGTATATTTCATACAGTATTATCCCTTTTTCTTACAGTATCGATTGGAAAATATTGATTCACTTCGAAAATCAAATATTTGCAATACTGCCGAATCCAATTTTTTTCTGTTTTTGTTTCAGATATTTTCGGGGGAGATGATGAAACTTTCAGTAAACATGTTAAAGATATCAGAAAAAAATTGCATGTGTTCAGATTCAGCTTGCTGCAACTGCTAAACTTTGTACACCACTACGTCCTTTGCTTCTGCCTGATGAAATGCCTCAAGCAGTTTGAGTTGGACTTTGAAAAGTCCAACGATCTTGATTCAGTTATCAAATCCCATTGTGGCTTCGTCGAGGAGATTGAGAATATGGTCGGGTTCCTCATTGACGAGAAGGAGGAATTCAATTTCGAATCGGTGAGAAATCAGTACATGTAGTTATAGTTATAGTGAAAAGGGGTTACAGTCCACTGCGGCCTTAAGGTCTATTGTGCCCCC
The DNA here is from genome assembly GCA_951802165.1 of Adalia decempunctata. Lineage (NCBI taxonomy): Eukaryota > Metazoa > Arthropoda > Insecta > Coleoptera > Coccinellidae > Adalia > Adalia decempunctata. Next base: position 19,740,604 of record OX637703.1, read on the forward strand.
TGACAGAGCTGTCATCATCGCGCCTCCTACAGCTCGCCCTCCAGTTCCAGAGATTTGATGAAATCCAGTATCTGGGACGGCTTCAAGGAGGATAACTCCCCACTTCTACAAGTTTCTTGTCCAAAGCTATCGTTCCTTTGGCTTGCAATGGCATAGCATTCCGTAACCAGGTGAATAGGAGTTTCTTCCTCCTCCCCACATAATCTACACTCATCAGTGTCTGATAAACCCATTCTCAACAGATGCTTCTTTAGGCGACAATGTCCTGTGAGAAAGCCAGTGAGTAGGTGAAGTTGGTTTTTACTGAGAATACTAAGATCCAGATATTTTTTGGATCTAGCACTTTCAAAGTTCTGGAGGAACTTTTTGGTGCGATCCATCTCTAGGAGATTCCGCCAGAGTTTTTCTCTTTCGGTTTTCTCCTTCAGCATAAACTCCTTCTTATAGGTGCATTTTCCTATACCACAGAAGGGTTCTGGGCCAGTGAGTGGCGTTTGTGCGCCCTTTCTGGCCAGTGTATTGGCCTCTTCGTTTCCTACGATTCCCGAATGACCGGGAACCCTGATTAAAAAGACCTTATTCTTCTTGCCTACCTCATTGAGTTTGTTTCGGCACTCCCAAATCAGCTTGGAGTCAATGAGGTAGGAGCTCAGTGCTTTAATAGCAGCTTGGCTATCTGTATGAATATCTATATCGCACTTCTGATAGTTTCTTTCTAGATGTATACCTAGACATCTTCCGATTGCAAGTATTTCCGTTTGAAGGACGTTTGTACAGGAGCCTAGCGATAGTGCACACTTGGTACTTGTCCTGTAAATCCCAGTGCCAGCTCCTGTAGCGGTTTCAGAACCATCTGTATACCATTTCATTATATTTTTTTGAGATTGTAGTTGGTTTATTCCTTTTCATTCAGAGAGGACCAAGCTCTATGAAACCTGACTCTCTCATTACCTGTTCCTTCTTTAGATACTCTGAGGATGACCTCATCGGCTACCGAATCAATAACTAGATGTAGAGGTGTGAGGTCTGTGATGATCTCAAGCGCACTGGTTGGGCACGTTCTCATAGCTCCCGTGATGCACACACAGGCAAGCCTTTGTTCTTTGTCGAGCATTTTCCTCGTACTTGCCTGACTTGTCTTAGCAAACCAGGCTACTGCCCCATATGTGACTATAGGTCTTACAATCATGACGTACATCCATTGCAATATTTTTGGGTTACAGCCCCAATTCCTGCCGCATAGACGCCTGCATGCCATCAAAGCTCTTGTAGCTCTGCCAGTAGCATTATCAACATGCTTATTCCACAGAAGTTTGCTATCCAGTGTTATTCCTAGGTATTTGACTTCAGACCCCCACTCTAAGATATTTCCGTTTAATACTAACGTTTTCATGGCTGGAAGTTTCCTCTTCCGAGTGAACGGAATCAATGTGGTCTTGGTTGGGTTGATGTTCAGACCCACTGATAAGCACCACTGCTCAATAATTCTAAGGCCCTTCTGCAATAGGTCGCAGAGAGTGCCTTCGAATTTGCCTCTAATTATAAGTACTATGTCGTCAGCATAGCCTACACATTCAAAGCCAAGCTCCGTTAGTCTGTGTAGAAGTTCATCCACTACCAGGCTCCATAGGAGGGGGGATAACACCCCACCCTGAGGTGTTCCACGAGTAGCTTTGACGAAGACGGATTCCTCGCCCATCGATGTCTCAGCTATCCTCGTCGTTAACACCTCATACACCCATCTTAAGATGGTATTATTCACTCCTCGCCTCTCAAGTGCATCTCTGACAGACACGTGTGTTGTGTTGTCAAAGGCCCCAGATACATCCAGGAAGGCACACATGGCGATAAATCAGTATATAGAAGTATACTCCATTCACTTTTATAATGTTTCCCGGTTGGCTTTGATTTAGGTTTATCAAGTTTTTTTCAATTGAAACTTACCCAGGTTAAATTTCAAATAATTTTCGGACACGTTGGCAATGCTAATTTCTATTCACACTTTTTTGACTTTGTAAATGGAGTTATTTATTCTAAGGTTTGACTGTGACACAGGTTTCGTAGTACTACTACATTTTCATACGGGAGTATTTCAACTTGTGCAAAAAGTTATTTAAATGTCTACTGTAAGCTTATTTCTTGAGAATTTTCAAAAGTGGGAAATTCCACTGCCCAACTAGGGCGCTTTAGATCGTCACGGACCTCACACCTCTACATCTAGTGATTGATAAGGTAGCCTGAGGCCATCCTCAGAATATCTAAAGAAGGAACAGGCAATGAGAGAATCAGGAATCAGAGAATTTGGTCTTCTCTGAATAACTACATCTCATCCGCAAACCTTCCTCGTGATGTAATGATCAAGAAAATATGCACTGAGAAAAACTTCAGTACAATGCTAAGCAAAAGAGGATATTGGGAATGGGAAACAGATGGCTCTAAAACCGCTATAGTACCAAGTGTGCACTATCGTTAGGCTCCTGTACAAGCGTCCTTCAAACGGAAATACTAGCAATCGAAAGATGTCTAGACATAAATCTAGAAAGAAATTATCAGAAGTGCGATATAGCTATTCATACAGATAGTCAAGCAGCCGTTAAAGCACTAAGCTCTTATGTCATTGATTCAAAGCTGATTTGGGAGTGCCGGAACAAACTCAATGAGGTAGGCAAGAAAAATAAGGTCCTTTTAATCTGGATTCCCGCTCATTCGGGAATCGTAGGAAACGAAGATGTCAATACAATTGCCAGGAAGAGCGCACAAACGACACTCACTGGCCCAGAGCCCTTCTGCGGTATAGGAAAACGCAACTATAAGATATAGTTTATGGTGAATTTCATCAAATCTCTGGAACGGGTAGGCGAGCTGTAGGAGGCGCGATGAGAACAGCTCTGTGAGGGGACACAGTAGACCTTAAGGTCGCAGTGGACTAGTAACCCCTTTTCACTATTAACTATTGGTGAGCAGTTCCTGTTGAGGTCTCTTCCCAAGAGAGGACAAACAGTCAGTTCTGATCGCCATGTTTTCAACCCAGAACTCGAGCAAAACTTTGACGTGAAAGGCTAGAATCAGGTGTGGTTCCAAAAACCACGGTAGTGCCCTTAAAGCCATTCGATCAATGTCATGGGTGCGCAAGCTTTCCTGCCATTGTCATCTACCACAGAGGGGGGGCATCAGTTGGCCTCCAAGGTCCCCTGATCTGACCCTCAGCATTTTTTTCTGTGGGGAGATTTAATGACAGAGATCTACAAACACCGTCCTGAAATTTTGGAAGACTTAAAGACGCACTAATTTAAGAAATCTTCTGTCCATTCTGTATTTACCGTTGTCTCATAGATTGAATAAGAGGTACTAGGTACTATTTTCATTTTCTAGGTTCTCCAGTGTGTCAAGGTCTTGAAATATTCCTGGTACAATTTGGAAATAGCGTTGGACAGAAAAAAGTTGGGTTCAACATATAAGTTGTATCAAAAATGTAAAGCTAAGATAGAATCGAAAGTGAACAGAGTTTATCTCAGGAATTACTGATTGAACGCACATTCATTTTTCATTTATTTCTTTTTTATAAAAAGATTGTTAACTGAAGAGTTGTTGAAATGAATAAATTTGTTTTTGTTCCATTGTTGAGTTATTCTTTATCGAAACGGAATGAAAACGGTTGAAAGGCAGGGAAATTAATCTGAAGGATTATTTCCCGAAAAAAATTCACACAATATTCTCCATAGATCTGAATATTAATATAATTGTAACTTGCATGAATATAATTGGGTTTCGACAAACTCTGTCTCTCTAACTTCATTGTCATACATTTTCTTCTATATCCCCCTAGTTAAACACATGCAAAGCATATAGTACTCATTCTGGGAATTGCCATCAGAAACAGATATGTGTTGTGTTGTCAGTGCGAACCAAATTTGAGAACTATAGATTCTTATAAGTGACTGCTATAAAATCTTATACATTCTCATATATGTATTTTAGAACCACATGAACTCGTAGAAACATCAGATATGAATTATGTGAAAAAACAGATAAGAAACAGGTAGGTATTATGTGTGAAAACCACATTGAAAATTATAGATTCGTATAAAAACTCGTAAAAACACGGAGCATTCAACATTGGAATAGCTTATAGAAACTGATATGAGTTATGTGTAAAAACATTTGAAAACTAGATTCGTTTAAAAACTCGTAGAAACAGGGAGCATTCAACATTGGAATCGCTTATAGAAACTGATAGCAGTTATGCGAAAAACACGTTAGAAACAGGTAGGTATTATGTGCGAAAAACACATTTGAAAACTATAGATTCGTATAAAAACTCGTAGAAACAGGGAGCATTTAACATAGGAATCGCTTATAGAAACGGACGAGTAATGTGTAAAAACACATTAGAAACAGGTAGGTATTATGTGTTAAAACCACATTCGAAAACTAATGCTTGTTATAAAAACTCTCGTAGAAACAGGGAGCATTCAACAGAGGAATCGCTTCTAGAAACGGATGAGTTTTGTGTAAAAACACATTAGGAACAGGTAGGTGGTATATGTGGAAACCACATTTGAAAAAAATATAGATTCCCATAAAAACTCATAGAAACACGGGTATCGCTTATAGGATTGTATATGAGTTATGTGTGAAAACACATTAGGAACAGGAAGGTATTATGTGTGAAAACCACATTTGAAAACTATAGATGTTATGAAAACTCGTATAAACAGCATTCAACATAGGAATCACTTATAGAAACTGATATCAGTTATGTGTAAAACACATTAGAAACAGGTAGGTATTATGTGTGAAAACCACATTTGAAAACTAGATTCTTATAAAAACTCGTATAAACAGCATTCAACATAGGAATCACTTATAGAAACTGATATCAGTTATGTGAAAAACACATTAGAAACAGGTAGGTATTAGGTGTAACAACCACATTTGAAAACTAGATTCTTATAAAAACTCGTATAAATAGGCAGCATTCAACATAGGAATCGCTTGTAGAAACTGATATGATTTACATTAGGGAATGCCATTAGAAATCAAAACGATGTGTATTTGCAATCTTCATTGAATACTGATGAAAACCGTGTATGGTTTTATACGGATTTGCGGTTTCACTATCCAATTTGGATCTCATAAATAAATTTTCTATCAGTTTCTGAGATATTTTTTGCGGGGTTGATATTCCTGAGATAAACGTTGACTGGAAATATAAAAAAATGTCGCGATTAGGGATTGCATTACCGGTTATTTCGGTAAAAAAAATGCCAGCGCTGATCCGTTGTTTCTGTAATGCACGTGCAGCGCGGACGGGATGGATTGTAAAATATTCAAGTGTGTAAACGTGTGAAAAGGAAATGCAATATTTTTGGAAAGAGGAAATACTTAGAAATGGCTTTCACAGCACTCATGACAACTCGGCCTACTAGTGTGGAAACCTAATTTTATTGTATCGATATATCAATGCTTTAATCACCTAATATTATTGTATTGATATATCAATACTTTCATCACGTAGCCGCGACCTAATCTTTGTTATAATTGTTCCTGCCGCAGTTATGGCTTTTTTGGACTCCACACTAGGAAGCCGAGTTGTCATGAGTGCTGGGAAAGCAATTTCTAAGTATTTTCCCTGAAATCCCTCTTCCCAAAAATATTGCTATTTATTTTTCACACATTTACATTATTTCGATCCCATTAGTTTAATGAAAAAGGACCAGAGAAAACAAAGCTTATAAGCTCTGTTTTCTCAGGGCCTAAAGGAATCGGACGAGTCGTTGAAAAGTTAGAAACGACAGATATTTTTTCATTTAAATTACTACACTGCGCAAAAAAATTAACGCACATTCTGAAAATCTGAATTTTAATTAAAGTTAACTCTACATTGACTTTATAATTGTTTTTATGTTCTCTCGGGAAGGTTTTGAACGAAACAACAATGAACAATTTTCAAAATACTGAAATGCTGATAAGTGATTTAATACTTGGTATTTCCACCCTTTGCGTTAATTACAGCTCGACAACGACGGTTCATACCCAAAATGAGTGATCTTAAGATGTTCTGATCTAATCCTTCCCAGATTTCTCCGAGTTGGATTCCTAAGTCATTAAGAATAGCTGGATGATTTTCTGAACTTCTCAGCCTTCTATTGAGGTTGTCCCAAACCTGCTCAATCGGATTGAGATCTGGACTTCTTGCTGGCCATTCCATTCGAGAGACTTCAACATATTCAAGGTACTCCTGAACGATGCGCACACGATGGGGTCTGGCATTATCGTCCATAAAAATGAAATTTTCACCAATGTATAATGGGGCAAATGGCACTACATGCTCTTCAAGAATGTTCCTTATATACTTATCAGCATTCATAGCTCCATTATCAACGACCACTAGGTCTGTGCGAGCAGTCAAAGATATTCCACCCCATGCCATAATCGATCCTCCCCCGAAACCAGTAGTATTCAGGAAATTGCACTGAGCATATCTTTCATGTGGATGTCTATATACAAGGGAACGTCGATCACAATGGTAGAGGCAGAATCTAGACTCATCTGTGAAGAGAACTCCTTTCCAATCGGCCTTTTCCCAATGGATATGCTCTCTCGCAAAATCCAAACGCGCCCTTCGATGGGCTGGGGTGAGACGGTAAGAGCTGGGCCTCTTGCAGCGACACGAGGCCTTAAATCATGTTCTCTGAGGCGATTTCTTATTGTCTGAGTGCTAATTTGCACCTCATGAGTTTGCTCAGGCTGATTTTGAAGGAGGCGAGCGGTTGCAAACCGTTGTCTCAACGAAGAAACTCTCAAGTAACGTTCTTGAATGGCAGTTGTTACCCGTGGTCTACCCTGTCCTGGTCTTTGGACATTCATACCTGTCTCCCTGAATCGCTCCAACATTCTGGACACACTTGTATGTGAAACTCCAAACCTTTCTGCAATTCTTGTCTATGTCCACCCTTCTTCTCGCAAAACTACCGCTTGGGCACATTCCTATTGGGTGAAATTGCGTGTTTCGCGTTGCATAGCGATCGAGTGTAGAAAATCAAACGAAAGAAAAACTATTGATCACTAGAATTGATCGAGAGCAACTGATTTTAGAATGGAGCCAATACATTCAAAATCTGATATCATATCTTTTTATTCCTGCTGGGAGAAAACATCTGTATTGAAGAAAAACGTTGAAAGTGGATAAAATATGCATGCATAATTTTGATAAAAATAATTATCATTGAGAACACCTTCAGTTGTAGAATAAATCTGAGATTTCCATAATGTGCGTTAATTTTTTTGCGCAGTGTATTTCGAATGTTTTAGGGCCTCTTACTAGTCTTTGAGTTTTTTTTAAATTTACCTAGAGTTTTACTTTTCTGTTGTTATTATTTGATAAGAATTAAACTTTGATTATTTATTTTGTGGCTTATTATTTAATGTCGGAAAAAACCTGTAATTTTTCAAATAATTTACCGAATTACCGGTAAATTCAAATTCGTTAATTTGCAATCCCTAGTCGCGATAAAACAATTTTTCAAGTAAATAAACATTTTAAAGATCTACATGAACATAGCATAATTCCCATTGTTAGACCACCAGCACTAACCTCAAAATTATTTGACAGGTCGTTGGATGTTGATTGCCTAATTAGCGAAACCGCGGTTTCTAGGATCATAAGTTCGAAAGATAAGGATTATCAATTTGACCATGGATCAGTAAGTCGAACCTAGTCTATTCTTGGCTTAAAATTCGAAATCACGCCTAAATGATATAGCTTCAAAAGTATGGAAACCCAAGATTTTTCCTTTTTCATTTATACATTCACTGAAATGATATATTCCGAAAAATAGAACACAAACACCAGATATTCTTTTTCCATTTTATTACATGAATCAAACTAGACGTCAAAAATCAGTGTAACAAAAGACAAAGTGCACATACAGCATCTCCATATCCTTCATCACTGAAAATCCTCACTTTACAATTAATCACCACTTAATCTCATATTCCGGATACTCAATTGCACTCTTGATTCTTTGCAGTAACTAACTCAAAATTATACTTTAAAACGATCGAATTTGAATTCACTTTTAAACAGAACATCTTCCCACCAAAGACACAACTCATACATTTTTGGGATTCTCATCAGTGCAGAACCAACCCCAATTCTTGCGGCTTCAGATTCGGACACTTCCAGTTATACAGGTAGTACTGCAAGTTTCCGTCACCAATACCAAACTTGAGGGGCTCGAGGAACTCCTTGTTGTCCATCAGGTCCAAAGCGTTGAACACATCGAAACCTAGGGATTTTGCGGAGATTAGAGCATCGTTCATCAAGTCTATCCATGGAGTGACCGTGGACACGTTGTAGAAGGAATAGGCGGCCTTCAGGAATTTGTGGATGGCGTGATGCATGATGGTGGAAGGTAGGGTGTAGTAGCTCACAAAGTCCGTGATCTTGCCTTCCCTTTCCACTACGAAGCTGTCCACGATGTTCGGACGCGGCAGGAAGAAGTGGGTGAATTCTTCCAGGGAGAACTCGGGCGCCAAACTGAACTTCCTCAGGTACTGAAACAATAAGCCGAGATTGTAGAAGGATTTATCTTCCTAAGAGACTCTAGAATAGGGGAAATACCGGGTAGTCGGCTTTGTACTATCAGCCTTCAACAATCGATTGTAAAACTTATGTCGAGAAGTAAAACGGAAATTGGGTTTCAAAATTAGTAGTGTTTTCCAATGAGAGGTGATTTTTTGACATTCAAAGAAAAATGGCATTTTTCAAGATAAATGATCGGATGTTTATTTCATTATAAAGAGGAAGGAAGTATTTTAACTGAAGATTCCTATCATCAAACGAAACACTTTTTTCCTATACCATTTTTCGAAAATCCATGAAAAAAACCCCTCTTCAGTTCATATCTTCGGAACCGTTATTTCAAATGAACTCAATTTTGGTTGATTGTTTACTCTATTCATGGTGCATATTCCTCGATCAAAACTTATCCAATATTTCTGCTGGTATGAAAGTGACAGCGTAGCCGGCTCATAAATACACGCAAAATACCATAAAACCTTTTGAAAAAGATAAATGGTTCATATTTTCGAAAGAATCAATCATTTTAGAAAATAAAAGCACTCTTATGTTATCTTAATAAAACGCGTCATTTTCGAGTTACTTCTAATTGTATACGACAAAATTTGAGGAGAATATCATGAATCTCAAGAATAATCTGGATGCTTTCCTGGATTTCAAATATCATTGAGTCGCTGAAAAATTAATCGAACTACAAGTTAAGGTTCAATGTAGTTGCATTTGAAAATGGTTTCACTTTGAGAACTAAAATTTTGTGGGAAAACTCAGAAAGGATTGGAGAACTTACTGAAACAATTTAAATCGATTTCATTTCGAAAGATCATTTTTTCTTTCAAAAATGGAGGAAAATAAACCAACTCATGCTTCTGTTGTATTTCAAACGAAAGACCCATGAAAATAGTTCAAGTTCGGATTAAAAGTGAATCTACAGATAATTTCGTTCAGAAAATCAACTTGAAACACGAAATTGGCAGATAATGGCCAAATTCGAATATATAGCGAGAACTAGTTCCTGCTTTTTATCTACATATTCATCAATTCCATAGTTCAGTGATTCTAGGTTAGAGAGCGCTATTGTACATTTCATTCATAAGGGAGATCATTTTATGGAATATGCCATAAAATGCACGGTGGCGCCTCTATCGGATTAGTTTTCCTACTCGTTGTGATCGGCGACCTTAACAATGTTGTCAGAATATAGATAAACTTTGTGGAGACTAAAATTTAAATGATGGAAAAACGTTTGATGTATAGATATGTAATAATATAATAGTTTATAGGCTTTGCCTCAACTCTTGTAACTTTATAATAATAATAACGCACGGGTGTGGTTTTGTTTCTGCCACGCCACATGGGGGATGACGTCCCCACGGCCAGAGTTACCTGGGCCACCAAGGGTCAATGGTGGCATACCCCTGAAAATGGAGAAAATATTAAGCCAGCAACGAGAAGTGGAAACCGATATCATGGCAGAAGGTCGAAATGCCACTCCACCTGCTGGCTCGACCACCGTGAGGAGGAATGCCCGCAGGGGAGCTCGCAACGCACGAGTCAAGTGGAGCCGCGAAATGAATATTTAAGTAATGCGAGCTTTTCATTACGTGAATACTTAAGAGGACAAACCACTTCCTGGATGGAGATACTCCCACTATACCGAGTTCACCGGGAGGTATCCGGAACTTCAGCTGAAGGAAGGGAATCATTCAAGAGAAATCTTCAAAGGATCGAATTATCCCAGAAGATCGCGGGATATGCACAGGAGGCTGTGGATTTGCAAACCTGTCACATCGTGCGGAAATTCCTGAACTAGTGGGAGGAACTGAAATGTTTTTTCACTGGTTCATAGAAGTAATACCAGCTCAAGCTGAGAACGGGAGACCGATGAAGAAAATAATAATAACAAAAATGTGGGAGATAAAATTGAACACCAAGAAGCATGTATCTATACACTTGATACGCACAGTTTCTATTAAAAATTTATTGTTACTGGTCCATATTAAAAGAAATGTCAATGAAATACAAAATTCAGATATATGAAGGATGAATGTCGATACAAACCACCAATTAAATTCAAATTAATGAAAAATAAAATGATACTTAGCACAATATAATCTGTAGCGATGTTTCTACCTAAACAATATCCTCTTGGAATTTAATAAACTCGACATACCACGGTTAATATTACATTAAATCGCTGAAAGTCTTCACATAATCATCAAGACATCGAAGAAAAACACCTAAAATAATTCCTTTCCCCTTTTATAATAACATAGCTCTAGAAATGATATCCTCCATATTTGTTAAGGTGGGCGTTCAATGTAGAGTGTTTTTATTTCAAGTTGCATTTGGAGATGATTTCACTTTGAGAACTGAAATTTTGTGGGTGAACTCAGAAAGGATTGGAGTGCTTGATGAAATAATTTTGATCGATTTCATTTCGAAAGTTAATTTTTTTTTCAAAAATAGAAGAAAATAAGCCAACTCATGCTTCTGTTTTATTTCAAACGAAAGACCCATGAAAATAGTTCAACTTTCGATTAAAAGTGAATCTACAGATAATTTTGTTCAGAAAAACAACTTGAAATACGGAATTGGCAGAGAATGGCCAAATTCAAATATATGGCGAGAAAAAGTTCCTGCTTTACCCACAAATTCACTCATTTCATAGTTCAGCGATTTTCGGATAGAGAGCGCCATTGTACATTTCATTCATGAGGATAGAGATATTCATAGAACCTGATAGTGATAATGTTTGTTTTATGGAGATATTCCATAAAATGGACGGTGGCGCCTCTATCGGAAGAGTTTTCCTACGCGCTTTGAATGGCGACCTTAACACTTGCATATTGCGCTGGTTGTAGCTATACGCATGCGTCGTTTACAGACGTTGCCGTTTGAGACACAGAACAACAATATAAAGTTTGAGATGGGTCGATTCGTAGATCTTACGTAAATCAACAATCTAGCAACTTCTCAAAAGCTCTGTGACAGGCGCGTACCCAGAAAGGTGTGTTGGGGGGGGGGGGGGGGGGCTCAGCTTTTATCCAAAAATAGTTATGTTTTTCAACCATGAGAAATCATGAAAAACGAATAAGAAAATATTAAAGCATGGATTTATTTCTTGTAAATATGAATCTTCAAAAAACAAAAAAACAAATTAATATTGAATCATCCAAGGGTTTATTAGTTTTGAGTTATTAAATAAAAGTTCCAAGCGCCAGAATTAGCAAATCTGGTCACAACCATTTCTCTGTATCTATGAATCTCTCGTAATTTATGTGCATTAGAGCTAATCCGTTCAAGCGGTTTTCTGCCATAGGTTCTGAGCCAGGGTCTTAAGAAAAACTGCTTCAGCCGTTGTTACGGGAACACGGGTTGAGACTGCTCTGTATCTCAGCTATCATTGAAGATAGAGATATGCGATTTTCGCGAACGATTCTAATTAGACAATTTATTACATAAACCAAAAATAAACATATAAATCTAATGAAGTTGTTCAAACTGTCGTCCATTTTGTCTTATACATAAACCACACAGTTTCAATTCGACATTTAAAATTATTAAGGATTGCCTTTGTGAGTTTCTGAATGCTTCTTTGGTTGGGGCTCATCTATATTAAAACGCCGATATGCTTACATTTTATATTTTCATATAATATTTTTCAGATTTTGAAATTCCATGTTTTCACCGTCAGCCATCATCATTGATTTGTTTTGACTCTGTTTGTGACTCAGTTTTCTTGAATGCAATAAAGAAAACAATATTTTATGCATGTTCAACTTTTATGCATGTGTGAAAGGATTCATGGCCTAGTATCAAAAACATCAATTTGGATTTTTCTGATTTTCAAAGTGTAAACTTATTGAAGATTGGGTTGTGATACATCAATGTATTCAGAAAAAAATTGCGAAAATTTGACGATGAAATAAACAGGGTAATACATTTGAAAAATACCAAGTTTGTGTCCAATCTTAAAAACAGTGCTTACAAAAATTTTAAATACGGCACTGACTTCTATGTAAAAATATCTATTGTAAGCAGTATTCATTTTTTCCCTATCTTATACAGGGCCTAAGAAATAATTACATTTCCAAAAGTGAACATTTTCGTTTTCGCCCTGTATTTCGTGAACAAGGAGTAGTTGGAATATTTCTGTTTGTGGCTTTGAAAGTTTTACGAAAATGTGATACAGGTTCGCGATAACCGCATGTCTCTATCTTCAATCATAGCTGAGATACAGAGCAATCTCAATCAAAATGGGACACAGTGTACCCAAATATTTGAAGCAATATGTACAAATTTGGATAGAAATCTCCGCTGCATTTCTCTAGAGCTGAATGTGCAGATGAAGCACATGATTTGGAATCATCCGGTGTTGAAGTAGCCCACTTTTTTCCATCTTTTTGATTCTCTGGAAAGAATGAGGCTTTCGCCTGAGGCGAAAGCCTTGGGGGGAGGGCTAGAGCCCCAATAGCCCCCCCCTGGATACGCGCCTGCTCTGTGATAGCTGTCATAGAAGATTTCTGTTAGGTTGATTAATCATCAATTGAATTGAAAACCTTTCCTATAATATTTTTGGCATATGGAGGGAAATATGAACGAGTTATTAGTGTTTATCTACAAGAAAATCGAAGAAAGAACTTATTTTGATGGAAAAATATGGCTTGTGAATTGCAGAAGTAATCGGACAATACTAAGTGTTTTTGTTAGGAAATATCGTGTTTGTAACACTTTTATTCCAATAAGGTTATTACTTGAGTATTCCCTGAATGTATTAACTCAATTTCAATCGAGAAATTTTGAGGTCTTTACAGAGAATCGTACCAGGCACGTATTTGGCCCAATTTTCTTTCTTCTCAACAGAACCGAATTCGGAAAAATGGAAAATGAAAAAAAAAAGGTTCTTTTGGGCTCAAGAAGCTACAGTTAAAATATATGTCAAAGTCAAAAACTCACCCTGTATAAGAGTATGTTAACTGAAAAGATCTTTTTTTACCCCAGCACACAAAATGACAGATGTGAGAATGAGTTCTCCACAAAACATAATCTAGAATTAAGGAAAGATATAACGGCATGCAGACAATTGATATTTTTTGAAATTCCGGAAAAAGTCACACACCGTGCAGGAATCGAACCTGCGTCTCCCTACTTTCCGGGCATGGGGCCTTGACCACTGGGCTAACGATGCATATGATACTTTTCCCGGAATTCAATATCCTGAGGTTCACCTCATATGTTAGTGAGAGGGGGGTTCTTAGGTGGGGAGCAATGATTTACCATCATTAGTCAGGGGATTCCACTTATCCTTCACTCTACGTCATCGAATTTTTCGATTTCAGTTATTAGATCGGATTTCGGATTCCGACCAATGATGTTATTTAATAAGCCGAGAATAATACATGAAGATAGGTTTAACGTCTGTAAATAATAATCAAGGAAAGATATAACGGCATGCAGACAATTGATATGATAAGTGGAATTCCCTGACTAATGATGGTAAATCATTGCTCCCCACCTAAGAACTCTCACTAACATATGAGGTGAACCTCAGGATATTGAATTCCGGAAAAAGTATCATATGCATCGTTAGCCCAGTGGTCAAGGCCCCATGCCCGGAAAGTAGGGAGACGCAGGTTCGATTCCTGCACGGTGTGTGACTTTTTCCGGAATTTCAAAAAATATTCAATTGTCTGCATGCCGTTATATCTTTCCTTAATTATTATTTACAGACGTTAAACCTATCTTCATATAATCTAGAATGTCACTCACCTCGCTGAGCAGCTTATGAGTGGGTACCAGATCCTTTTTCGTCATCTTCCTGAATCCCGGGGTCCTCGGGGAATCGGGAAGCTTGTACAGCTTGAGGGTCCTCTGCAGGGTCATGTTGCGGGACAGGTGGGAGAACTTGACGTCGATCAGTTTCTTGGGGTTCAGGGAACGGTGCCAGTAGCGGCAAGAGGTTACTGGCTTAGGGAGTATGATTCCTGCGGTGTACACAGCTTGGAACAGGCCTTCCAAGTGTACTCTTCTTGTGATCTCGCGTATCAAGACCGGAGCCACGCGTTTGGATCTCAACTTCTTGTGGACGCAGAGGAAGTTGATTTCCACCATTGGTTTGGCTCTGAAAGGAAAAGAATTTTTCAATGAGCCGATCTGTCGATGCGACAACATTCTTCTTCGAAACGAATGAAAGATACAGTGTTCGATGAAAGTAGCGACTTTTCATTATACAGGGTGTATTTCAAGGTGAGGCTTTTCTTTTGACAGATGGTAGAACTCATTAAAATAAGTCATTTTACTAAAAAAATTTTGTATGAATCATGCCCCTGTTTCGAGAAAATGAAACTAGAATATTTTCTAATTTCTAGGTGAATCTGAAAATTCCCCAGTTCGAACCTGCTCCCTCGCCTGCTTCTCCGTAGATATCATAATCAACATCTTGATTTTTGTCTTCTTATCATACCTACATGACTTAGAATATCGATTGGGATCAGTAATCTCCGTTCGTGTTACGGCGACGGTACGGTGTAGATTGTACGAGTGTTTTGTTTCGAAAATGCCGCACGTTTATTCAAATAATGAAGTTGTTGATATGCTTTTAATTTATGGCGAATCAAATCAAAATGCCAGTTCAGCGTATACGTTATGCAGAACAAGATTTCCGCTAAGAAATCACCCAACTTCGCAGATGTTCATAAACCTGGTGCAGAGATGTAGAGATATGACAAACAGAGATGCAGGCTAGAGTAATAATATGGTATTGAAACACAAACATTTTTATGATTTTTTGAATTGAACATTTCATATAAGAAATTTTCGGTAAAATGACTTCTATCACCTGTCATAAGAAAAGCCTCACCCTAAAATACACCCTGTATAATGGGTTGACCGATTTTCCACTTTGTTTCAAGTAAAAGACTGAGATTCAGGAAGCACCTTTTTCAGAGCCTACTACGAGATCAAATATGACCACAAAAACGACGATAACATAGTAGAGATTTTTTTACGAAAATACAAATACCCTGATGTTGAAATATTGTTTCTCTATTTCAGTATCGTAATGAGTTCATTACAGTACTAAAAACAGTGCTGTAATGAATTCATTACAGCATTGTTTTCAGTTACATTTTTCGTTTTGTGGTTGTCAGCAATGACTTCCGATCCTATCAAATTTCAACAGACGTCAATTTGGAAATGTCAATTTTCGTAATTCCTTATATTCACACCAACTGCCAAGAAACAATATGAAAATCACTAGGACCTATAATTTGAATTGTTCATTGAATTTCACATAATTTGACTGAAATAGAGAAAATATCGTCTAGAGCCATTTTTTCGCGTGAATCACGGTTCAAAACTATTCCAAAAACATTTCGAAGTAAACGTCACCAGTTCGTGCATCGCTAAAATGCCACAATTTCAAAACGGTGACGTCATGAAATGTCAATTCAATTTATAAGTTTAAAAGTTAGAAACACGATACCCGCACATAATTATAATAAAATTTATAATTTTAGGTGTGTTTATTTGTAAATTAATTCAATCTTGTATTTTCAAATTTGATTCCAATCAGTTTACGAATGATTCGAATGTTCTCGTCCTGATTAATGACTTGTTGAAAAAAATTTATGCAATATTCATATTGGTTGAATCAAGAGGAAGAAGCCGTAAAATCAATTTCAAAACTAAATAATATTTCAGAATTCTAAAATAAAGGGCTCTACTTAAGTGATTTATTACTTCACATGTTACAATGAATTCGCATTCTAAAAACGAAGCAGTCATATTTAAATAATATTCAAAATAAAAACGGTGAAAACAAAATAAATCCAACAAACATAACTTATATGAGAGATGATTTTTCGTTGGAATTCCGTATCATTTTCATGCATTCCAAGGACATGCAGCACATACACGACGTTGTTGATCGGCCGGCATGAGTTCTTATATTAACTGAACTTTATAAGACTTAAGACCCAAATCTTTATGCAAAATACGCCATTGTGGAATGCCTAATCCCAAAGAACGAGGATTGGACAGCGGCGTAGCTACGTGGGTGCAAGAGTGTGCAGTGCACCAGGGCCCCCGACCTCAGGGGGCCCCCAAGCGCTGACCATCAAATCGCGTTTGAACTTGAAAAAAATTCAAACTTTGATTTTTCTCTGTGATCTATTATGTGAATAACATAGTTTCTATTATATTCAGTTGTTTCCGAAATATCATCAAATGTAGGGATTTATTGCCAAAATTCACTGGTGAATCGGACACCTATCTAAAAAAACTAAATCCGACTAGATGGTCCAGTAGGGTTAACATAATTTCGGCAATCAAATTTCATTTTCTTCATATCATTCGTGCATTAGCTGAAATAGTTATAAAAAATTCTTGCAAATATGAGCGAAAACAAGCGGAAATTGAAAAAATGTTGAATTTTGAATTTATTATTCCTCGGCGATTTAATGTACCGCATTCTCAATGATATCAATTATGCATCTGCAGTATTATAACAAAAATGCGATGTCAGTTCGGACGACGTATGCAGAGCTTTTAGAAGAGCCGAATACAAAGAAAAAAATTTATAGGAGTGACTTCGAGTCCTTCAAGTGCAAGGCTAGAGAAAATGTCATAGCATCCATATGGTAAAGATCCCCATTTCGAAGAAAAGAGACAAAAAAAAGGTAAAACATATTTCGATGAATTAGCATCCGATCACCGATTTCGAAGCAGGGGAGAATTTTCCGAAATAAATATTTTCATTAGAGTGCTCGATACAATACTTTCTCAATTTTAGAAGTTGCCTTCTTATATTTCGGTTGCAGTTTTCAACAAACTGCCGAATCATTGGAAACTGTTAAGTTTCATTAAATTTAAAAGAGAATTGAAGGCGCTCCTCGTAACAAAAGCGTATTATTCGCTCTCAGAGTTTTTCTGCGACACAAACCTATCTGTGATATAAGTATAGTTTGTCCTAGACTGTGAGTTCATTTTATGTCCATATATTTCTTTTAATAATGTGTTATTTATGCTGAAAATTGACGAGTACACGCTATTGTATTAAGCCTGTAGTACAATAAAGATTTGATTGATTGAATTCAAGTTTCGGGTGTATGACTGAAGTCAACAAAATTTGTAATTTTCACCACCATTTCTACAAGATATAGGTAGACGAAAAAACTATAATTCAAAGCTTCGACCAATTTCAAAGTGAACATTGCGATATGAAAGGGACCAACTTTTCAATTCAAGTTTTCTAGGTTCGAATCCTCAATAATTAATTTGAATTCATTCCTTGAATAATTTATTCTTATTGTTATTTCACCAAATAATCTAACGTATCAATAAGAAAAATAAGGCTAGAAGGTCATAGTGACAATGACAATTTTTTTGTGAATATTTGTACATATAGTAAAATAATATCTATAAAAAATGTTTTCAAAGCCCTCGTGTTCATCCACATTAATATAACATTAATATAATGAATTTCATTTACCTACTCAAATACATAAATAACAACATAATTTATTCAAGTATACTTCAGTAAGTAACTCTGCTTCTTCGAAGTATTTATATTTTGACTCGAAAACAATTCATTAAGGGGCCCCTCTTCGATTTTTGCACCAGGGCCCCGGACTATCTAGCTACGCCACTAGGATTGGATAAACGTGGGTTTTCGTCAACACTTTCGGATACAGCAGCAATATTCTCGGCTGTGCTTGAGCGACGTGCACGGGTTTTATACTTCACATCATTAACTTGTCCCAACAGCTTAAATTCTTCTACCAATTTCGACAAGGTGATTCATGACGACCCAAAAATGTTCGAGTTTTACAAACCATCTCTGCCAAATTTTCACCATTTTCATTAATGCGTTGTTGAAGCATGTATCATTCCATTTATCTACTCCCATAGAATAATATATCCATTATTCAACTGATTTTGATCTGTAATAGTCTCTATAAAACAATAGTGTGAGGTAATAATAAATCACGCCTATAACTCACTCTAATACAAATAGGAAAAAGTGTAGCTTACGAAATGAATGAAAAAGTCGGGTCAATGGGGAACTCTATTTCAGACATCTAGGTAACGTTCTCGCCATCCATTTCTACATTTTCTTAGGTCTGAATATCCAAAAATTGCATTTGGAAAACGTGAATTCTTGACTTTTTCTACGGGATTCGATTTTGGACCACAGAAATCGCTTTTGACATCTGTTGTCAATTTTTAAAATGCAGATTAATTCGAATTTTACTGATGAAGTCGAAGATAAAGCATAGTGTTCAATTCGCGGTAATGGTCATAACACACTTGATGAATTACACCGCACTCGCCTGACGGCTCAGGCTGCAAAATTCATCTTCGTGTGTTATGAATTACATTACCGCTCATTGAACAATATACTATTTTATTAATGGCGTAGGTTCTACTTGTCAAACGTCAAAAATGACAGCTTTAAAAGTGATATCTACAGAAATAGCGGGCTATTCAAAATAACACCTCTTATTGGACAACCCTATAGTTTATTATTCCATTGCTTCATCTGGCAACATTGTCATTCTGAAGTGTTATCATTAGGCTTTCTTTTTCAATTTCTTTCATTTTATACTAACGAAAAAATTATTATAGGCTTATGAAGTGATCGATATAAGATAGTTTAGAAACATTTCCGCCCCATCTTTCCTACCAAAATATTTGTGAACAGTTCAAAGCTTAACTGCTTTGGCAGTTTTATTAATTTCTCACAGTTTTAGTCGATGCCAGAATTATACAGGGTCTTTCACGAGGAACCTCACCCATATTTATACGGGAAACCACTGAACGTATTTTCATGAAATTCAGCACTTATAAGTATTTCACGATGCTGATGAAATCTAAAATATTTTCAAGGCATGAGCACCTCCGTTTTTTCCGGAAATGAGGTCAACTTCCGTTTTTCAAATTAGAACACCATTTTTTTATTGCAGAAATAGATTCCTTAGAAAATTTCAAGTTATTTTGATGTAACATTTTTCAGTTTTGGTTGGAAAATTCTCTCTGAGCGGGAAAATTCGAAAAAAAAATCGAAAATAGAGCTCCGCTGAAACAAGAATAACTTTGAGGTTTTTGGATGGAAAATTTTCATTTTTGGGATTTTTCAAGATGTAAGATTGATGTATTCACTTTAAAAATCGAAATCGCGATTCATGATACAGGGGGTGAAAAAATCGCTCTCAAAGTTAGGGATGACAAAATCGTGAAAAATCAATTTTTTCAAATTGGAACCCCATTTTTTTATGGCAGATTTTGAATCTACGTTAAAAAATAATGTGAGTGTATGCATCACACCCTTGCCCTAAAGTGTATATTTTCTGAGTTATTCACAAAAAACTGTTTTTCGTCTTGAATTTTCAGCTATTTCTTTTCCCTTCAGCCAAAAAGATGAAATTTTCAGGAACTGTTACTTCAACCATGTTTTAGATTTTACTACCCTAATATGCAAGAGAAAAAAGTTACAGGTTGTTCCTAAATAGATGGCGAATTTGGATTCGAATTTGTATCGGAAACCTCTTTATTTCAACTAATCGGCCATCGGTTTTCTCTCCAGTGATAAATAAATAATTCCCTATGAACCATATGCAAAAACTTACCATGTTTTACATTCTTTTTTTTTAATGATAGATATCATTAATTACATCTGCCAAATTCCTCTTTATTCAGTAGCATGTAATTAATGATATCTATCATTAAAAAAAAAGAATGTAAAACATGGTAAGTTTTTGCATAATTATGGTTCATAAGGAATTATTTATTTATCACTCTACAGAAAAAAAATACTTGCATAAACTCACGTATCTTTGATGTGTAGCGTTGCAGGCACCGCAGAAATGAATCCTACCAATCTACCACTCTTCACTACCCTTACTCCGCACAGCCATTCTTTCTTCCAACCTGGAGGCTGTAAGGCCCACTGTAAGAACTCAGGTTGATAATCAAACCTGAACATAGCATCATCATCTTCTACATAATTCTCGTTCAACAAGTTATACAGTTCCTTCAGCACTAGGGGATCCTGGAGATTAAGAGTATCCCATTTGAAACCATCCGGTAAACTGTAGGGCTCTTGTCTTATTTCAGATTGTTCCTTATCAGGTTCTATGGCTTCACTCACTGTCACTTCCTCATCTGAAACAAAGGAAATGATTTGTAGATTCTGTTCAGTTGGAAAATGAATGCTAAAGCATATTAATGAGAATAATCATGAAAACGTGTTGATGGGAGTAGTGTAAACTTACCGAGCTGTGGTACAGGCTGGGTTTTCCAAAACTGAAACTGTTTAACCATAGCTTCTTCGGTAGTTTTAGCAGGTTTCTGGGCCATAGTGAGGGCTTCCATGGCAGCCCGTAAGTCCTTGATGGAGATCGTATTGTCTGCTCCAGCCAAACTTTTCAGATCATCAGCCTTAAGTTCTTTCTTTTCCTTGTTTTTATTAATGTCTTTTGGACTACTTTTATCACCTTCTTGAGTACCATTTTCTTCTAAGATATTTTCTACCTTGTGATTTTCTTGTTGTTTTTTCGATTTGTTCCTCTTCTTTGAACTGAAATCAGACATATTTATTAAAATATTAATCAACAGTACAATAATTATGCTTCATTTCCGGAATAGAAAATGAGTAGAAATACAATGACAACAACCAACATATGATGGCTCTTTGAAATATAATTTTTTAGAAAACCACCAACCTTTTACTTTGCGGAGGATTAGTAATTTTTGCATCTAAACCATTTTTGGCTTTTTCTAAATTCGTTTTATCACTAGTTTCCGACATTGTTTTAAAATATAACCAATAATTGAACTGAAGCGATTTTAATGATCATTGACAAATCCACAGATAACGAATGACATATTCAAGGTCATGACTTACGGTTCATAGAAATGTGTAAAATGTATTCAAAATTTCTCAAATAAAAAAATTAGTATGTACCAATTTGCGATATTATTATTCCTTGTTTGACCATAAGAAGAGAAGGATTGAAAAACCTAATCAACAAAAATGTACCAATTGAGGTCATGGTTGAACTAATGCTCAAAGGAATGCGTGCGAGAATCTAACCGGCGCATCCGCCAATTTCAATTAGTCGAAGAAATATTATGTTTTCCCATATAACTATTAGTTTTCCCATTTTGGGTCAATAAGAAGCGGATTCTTCAGACTAGATAGATTGGATTTGAATGTTAAATCAGGAAGACCTGCAGAAGGGGGGCATATTCAGTATAAAAAACGAGAGAATCATTCAAATGAGCAATGAAATCGAAACTTCATTATCTTTCCTCGAAATCTTTTAGTTTAAACAGTGAATTCGCCAATTTTAGTTGGAATTGAAAGGGTTTTCTTCAGAAACTATATGTTGCATAAGACCTTGACCTTGCGCAAAATTCTTCGATTTTATCAATGAGTATGCAACAGAGGGTTGAATTGGAATGTTAAATTGTTCCTAGGGGGCGCCATCAAGTCAAAAATCGGCGATCATCCCCCATTCTCACGTTCATCTCAATTCCGTTTTGTAGTTTACACAGTTCACGTCAATCTAGATCCCCTCTGCGCAATGTAATTTCGGCAAAACAAATCGATAACCAATTCAGAATTTCCCTCATCTGGACAATAATACCCTTCTTCCGTCCTAGATCTCTTAGATGAAGCCCCATTTCCGAAAAAACAAGTTCTGAATTTTTTTCCAATATCAATTTCATTATGTCGACGCCTACTATAGACAACGCTGTTAACGAAAATAGCTATATTTTGGAGGGACACACTAATAATGTCGTGGAAGAAAAGGTGAGTCTCTCAATTTTTCTTTCTTCCAGCTTCTTGTATTTCTCTTACCAGGTTTCAATTTGCCTTTGCTGATGAAAATTGTATGAAGAACTTTAAGAATTATTTTCGCTTCTTATTTTCTAGGGCATTTAACATAACAACGAAAATGTCATTTAATTGAATGTTTTAAATTTTCTTTCTCATAGTTTCTGTAGTTACTTCGCAAAATATTCAAAACACGGGAGTAGAATTCGGTGTGTCCTAAATAACAATGAATTTATTCGTAACTGGATTTTTATGACAATTTTGAATTTTGTCAAGATTTCGAGAGAATCGTTTTTTTTCTCGAAATACACTCCGCAAAAAAATTAACGCACATTCTGAAAATCTCAATTTTAATGAAAGTTAACTCTACATTGACTTTATAACATATTTTTTATGTTCTCTCGGGAAGGTTTTGTACGAAACAAGACACAAATTCAGGATTTCACCGAATCTTATGTGAAAGACGAGAAATGAACAATTTTCAAAATACTGAAATGCTGATAAGTGATTTAATACTTGGTATTTCCACCCCTTGCGTTAATTACAGCTCGGCAACGACGGTTCATACCCAAAATGAGTGATCTTAAAATGTTCTGATCTAATCCTTCCCAGATTTCTCCGAGTTGGATTCCTAAGTCATTAAGAGTAGCTGGATGATTTTCTGAACTTCTCAGCCTTCTATTGAGGTTGTCCCAAACCTGCTCAATCAAATTGAGATCTGGACTTCTTGCTGGCCATTCCATTCGAGAGACTTCAACCTCTTCAAGGTACTCCTGAAAGGTGCGCGCACGATGGGGTCTGGCATTATCGTCCATAAAAATTAAATTTTCACCAATGTATGGGGCAAATGGCACTACATGATCTTCAAGAATGTTCCTTATATACTTATCAGCATTCATAGCTCCATTATCAACGACCACTAGGTCTGTGCGAGCAGTCAAAGATATTCCACCCCATACCATAATCGATCCTCCCCCGAAACCAGTAGTATTCAGGAAATTGCACTGAGCATATATTTCATGTGGACGTCTGTATACAAGGGAACGTCGATCACAATGGTAGAGGCAGAATCTAGACTCATCTGTGAAGAGAACTCTTTCCCAATCGGTCTCTTCCCAATGGATATGCTCTCTCGCAAAATCCAAACGCACCCTTCGATGGGCTGGGGTAAGAGCTGGGCCTCTTGCCGCGATACGAGGCCTTAAATCATATTCTCTGAGGCGATTTCTTATTGTCTGAGTGCTAATTTGCACCTCATGAGTTTGCTCAAGCTGATTTTGAAGTAGGCGAGCGGTTGCAAACCGTTGTCTCAACGAAGAAACTCTCAAGTAACGTTCTTGAATGGCAGTTGTTACCCGTGGTCTACCCTGTCCTGTTCTTCGGACATTCATACCTGTCTCCCTGAATCGCTGCAACATTCTGGACACACTTGTATGGGAAACTCCAAACCTTTCTGCAATTCTTGTGTATATCCACCCTTCTTCTCGCAAAACTACCGCTTGGGCACATTCCTCTTGGGGTGTTTCGCGTTGCATAGCGATCGAGTGTAGAAAATCAAACGAAAGAAAAACTATTGATCACTAGAATTGATCGAGAACAACTGATTTTAGAATGGTGCCAATACATTCCAAATCTGATAATATCATCTTTTTTTTATTCCTGCTGGGAGAAAACATCTGTATTGAAGAAAAACGTTGAAAGTGGATAACATATGCATGCATAATTCTGATAAAAATAATTATCATTGAGAACACCTTCAGTTGTAGAATAAATTTGAGATTTCCATAATGTGCGTTAATTTTTTTGCGCAGTGTAGGTGGCAGTTACGACAAAACTACAGGAGGCAATAAAATTTAGTATAACAACAAAGCTTTTTGTTACTGTTACCCCGCTGACCATCAAATCGCGTTTGAACTTGTTAAAAAAATTCATACTACTTACTTTGTTTTTTATATGATTTATTATATGAATAACATTGTTATTATTATATTCAGTTGTTGAAAAATATTTTTTCGGAAATAGCATCAAACGTAGGGATTTATTGTCAAAATTCACTGGTTAATCGGCACCTCTCTAAAAAAAATAAATCCGACTAGATGGTCCAGTAGGGTCAACACAATTGCAGCAATTAAAATGAACTTTTTTATATCATTCTCGTGCATTATCAGAAATAGTTATGAAAAATTATTGCAAAGATGAGCGAAGCCAAGCACACATTATAAAAAAATGTTGAATTTCGAATTTATTTTCCTCTGCGATTTTATGCACCTCGTTCTTCTATATATATAAAAGAAAGATGTTGGTTACACCATTTATCACTCGAGATCGGATGGACTGTTCGTTATGAAACTTCATATATGGATTCGTCTACGGTCTGGTTATTATAAAATACAATAAAACTTTGAAAAAATCGATGAAAATTTTACTTATACCGGAAATGCTTTTTCTCCTTTTGAGTAAGGGCACTAGATGTCGCTACAGTTACAGTTACGCTACCGCTTATTCGTTTGTACATTTGATATTCTCCGCGTTAGATGGCGATAAAAACAAAGAGTGTGTACAGTGACTATATTCTCTCTACAGTCATTGTAATAGTGTGTAATTCGAGTTGCCTACAACTCTACGCTGTTGGGCAAAACCAAAATGTCTTAGCGTAGGAGTACAGATGTCTAAAATGATTAGATTTCGTTGAGATATGAGAAAAGTTTCGTTCTTACCACTTCAGATGGCGCTATTCACACATTATGACTGATGATTATAAGTTATTTTTATAGTTTTATTTATTCCAAATAACGTAATCGTGAAGGTATTATATTTGACATTATCACAATTAAATGGCGATGAATTTGTTGAGGTTTTCGCGGCCATCGATTGATGTCATCTGTTCTTTTTTCGAGCATTTCGGTCGTCGTGGTTTGAAATGGTCGAAAAGAGAACATATGACATCAATTACTGTGTAATTTACATTTTACATAGGGCTTATAGTACCATGAAAGGCTATTTACAGATCCAGAAGCGGGTGAATATCACAGTGAATTTTTATCGAAATGTCAAGTAAATCGGATTTTGGCGATGAGTTCCAATCGTGAGATGTCCATTCTCATCTTTTCTCATAATTTTCAAAATGTTTTTGAATTTCTGTTTGGGTAATAAATATATTTGCGGAAATAACTGAATACAAAATTGCCATTATTAGTGATTGACATATAATCAGGGCTATTCACTAAGTGAAGTGGTTTTAACAGTTGCTAACCAAAGCAATTCTGATAACAACTTTTGATAACCACTGGTGACCAATTTCAGTATTCTCTAAAAAACGGTTGGCAACTGTTGCTATCATAACAACTTTTCGTGAAGATAGACGTGGCAGCATGGCAGAATAGTTCGAATGTACTGGTCATAGATCTAAAATTTGTCTTTGGTGCGGATATATGACGGAAAATAGGTATATAACCAAAGAGGAGTCTTTGATATAACCTCTAAATGTTTAATGTTTCGGCTTTCGGCACTGCACCAAATATTTCGATCAGGATTGTTAACGTGTTGATTTATTCTATTTTATTACTTGGGTTTGTTTGAATATATACCCAGAGTTAGAAATAAAACTTACAAATTTCCAATAGCATTTTATTTTGTGAATTCAAAAAATAATTAGAATAATTGAAAAATAAGATTACATTTGTTACTATGTTGAATAAGATGATTTCTTATTATGATATATGACATGTACAGGAATCTCCTAAATGCCATATTTTTATCTTCAAAATATTTTTGCTTCATATTTTCTCTGATAAAGGACTTTTGCCGTATAGCAGCATCATGAGTTGACCATGGGTAACGAGTATTTATTGAAGTTTTACTTATACTAGTATACCCCTTTCGGTTACAATAAACAGCCCCAGGGTGAATTTGATTCTTCTCTGGAAGATTAATGATTGCAATATGAGTACTATCTATGCATCCTACAACAGCACCACACATACCTTTGAATTAATTTCTGAATTATTAAAAAGTCCATCTGCAGGAGAAATGCCATTTTTATAGATTTAAAATATTTAATTGTTCACACAAATACAGAAAAACATTCCAAAATAGTGCCCAACGCACGTGGTTTTCGTTAACAACACCTCTAAAGCTGTTGCCAGTGAACCACTTCTCAAAGCCACTGGTTGTTATACATAGCAACTTTTATAGCAACTTACACAAATAGTGAATACCAATTTCGCGCTTAGCCACTGACTGTGAACATAACGACGATTTACAGTTGCTATCCATAACAACTCTGCTTAGTGAATAGCCCCGAATGACATATTATTTTTGTGTATCTGTTCTGTGTGATAGCTCATATCCATGGAAACATTTGACAGTTCAAAAATCAGAGAACCAAGCTGTTGATATTAGATCACCGGTGATTACGATTTGTGAAATCCACCGTAAGTATCATTTAGGCGGAACAAAGTTCGCCGGGCCAGCTAGTAATGATATAAATTATGCATCCAAGTAGGTATTACAAAAATGCGATACAATTTGGACGACGCATGCAGAGCTTTAGATGAGACGAATACAAAGATATAAATTTATAGGAGTGACTTCGAGTCCTTCAAGTGCAAGGCTAGAGAGAAAATACCTTATCATATATGGTATAGAATATAGATCCCCATTTCGAAGAAAAGAGCCAAAAAACATTTCGATGAATAAGCTTCCGATCACCGATTTCGAAGCAGGGAAGAATGTTTCAAAATAAATATTGTCTATAGAGTTCTCGATACAATAATTTCTGCACAATTAAATGCCTCTGTTTCGACTGTTTCGAGGATATGACTGCAGTCAACAAAATTTTTAATATTCACCATCATTTCTACTAGATGTAGACGAAAACACTGTAATTCAAAGTTGCGACCAATTTCAAAGAAAATATTGCGATATACAGGGTGGCCAAGAGATTGACGTCAAAAAGGAAAAAACAGGTCCCTCGTGTCATGGGCTATTCGAATCACCCCCATGTATGTTATGCTATTTTTCACGGTTTTCGAGTTTTTTTTTGAATTTTGAGAATTTTCGACTTGACCATCTTGAAAAAGATATTAAAAAAAGTAAAAGGCTTCTCTGTGAAATTCTTTTTGTAACTTAATCTCCATGAATTGTACTTTTATACATAAAATAACCAGATTCGTAACTTCGATAAAAATTATGGAAATGTTGGTCTCAAGTGAAAAAGTTACGTAAATTGGATTATGATCTGAATTTTCGAATCAAAATTAAAAATGTAAAAAGGCTAATTCACGGTTTCTTAGTATGCTTGAAAACTGCGCTCAACAGTCAGCTTTTAGAATCATTGATGAAAAATGGTACTTAACACCCTACTTTTGCTAGAATTAGCCTTCAAAGTCATCGAGGTGGAAAAAATCAAAGAACTAGACATTTACTACAAAATTATTTTTTGCCATTTTGAGAAATTTCTGATCAAGTTATGATAGAAAATGCTGGAACATGAACAGATGGATCGTACGCAGTCTCCAATCAAGGGGCCCCCACGTTCACCTGACCTTAATCCCATCGATTTTTTCGTTTGGGGTTATTTCAAATTATCTGACAGTATTCTTGATAAACTCAATATTTCTCCGTTGGGAACACTGGGTAGTTGGTATTGTCGCACAACAATATGGCGACGGTGAATATGGTCAATTGTTCACGCCCCAGAATATTCGAGTGAAGACGAGCTGCGACTGAAGATAAAAGAAGCCGAACGTGTCCTAACAGAGAACAGGGCAGGTTTTATGCGATTGAAAGAAATTTTTTTAAGAAGGTGTAGAATGTGTATTGAGGCTGGAGGTGGCCACTTATTTGAACACCAACTGTAAATTTTATGAATAAATTTCTTTTTATTTACATTATGATGTGTGATTTATTGCCATACTTTTTTCTTTTTTTTTATCTAGAACTTTTCTTGAACAACATCTAAAGCTAATTTTCATTAATTTTCAGCATTTTCTATCATAACTTGATCAGAAATATCTTGAAATGGCAAAAATTAATTTTGTAGTAAATGTCTAGTTCTTTGATTTTTTCCAACTCGATGACTTTGAAGGCTAATTCTAGCAAAAGTAGAGCGTTAAGTACCATTTTTTATCAATGATTCTAAAAGCTGACTGTTGAGTGCAGTCTGAACTAAACTGAAGAATTGTTCTTGCTATATACAGGGAGTTTCTTTGGTAAATGAACACATAACCTGGGCTATAGCTACCCTAGACGAGTCCAAAAAACCGATATATGATAGGTCTAATCAAATCCATAACCGAGATAGAGGATGGTTCATGAATTCATCAAAAATTTAAATTTCTCATAACTTTTGAACCAACCAGTAGATATAGTCGGTTGATATTTCTAACGTATGATCCACTTCCACATATCGATCGATTTACTTTTGAATTTCCCAAAAATTCCAGATCCGTATTCGAAAAATATGGGACTTCTTCCAAGCTGAGATTCAACACCCTGTATAACACAATTTTGGGATTTGATTGAGATATTTGGAGAAAGCAGACAATTTTCAATGAGGTTCAGTAGATTTCATTGTCCCGCACGTCATTTTGCTCAAAGAAAGCTTCAGGGAAAGATCCAATTGAATATTGGAATTCCACTATTTGTAAGAAGAATCGTACGTTATGATCAAATTGAATTTTTTTGTCCCACTAATTGCACATTTGAATTTCATAGTATTCTGAGGAATCATTTCAAGTTATTTCCAGAAAAACATTATTGATTGAGAAAAACTTATTTGAAGTCAACAAAGACGAATAAATAAATAAACATAATAACTTAACGTGAATTACAGAAAGTGCTCGAAAGTACCACCACTTTGCTCAATACACATTCTCGCCCTCTTCAAAATATGTCTGATACTTTTTTTTATCATGTCTGGATTATTACGTATTTTATTGCAAGCGACTTCGATACGTTGATTGAGGATCTCCCCACTTTCTATTTCAGATCAATATACTGAACATTCCAAATAATCCCAAATGACCAAATTAATGGTGATTAACAAGATTGAAATCTGGTTATTCAGAGGGCCAGGCAGGCTCTGCCAATCCACATATTTCGGAAATTCTGATCTTAAAATTGCCTGATCATTACTCTGAAAGGGGGTGGAGTTCCATCCTGTTGAGAATGCATTCCTGCAATGTCCGTACGTATGGTGTGGTGTTTATAAAAATCGATTGATTGGACCACACGTCTTGCCAAGACGGCTTACGGGGGATCACTGATCTTTACTTAGAGTTCCTCCGAAATCATCTTTCTGTATTACTCGAACATTACAAGAATGCATTTTCAGCAAGATGGAGCTCCACCCCATTTCAGAGTAATGGCCAGACTCAGATAACCGAACATTCTCGGGCGTAAACAATTTCTTTGAAATAACCCTAAACGAAAAAATTGATGGGATTAAGGTCAGGTGAACGTGGCGGCCACTTGATTGGTCCGCTGCGCAGCAATGAAAAAGATCGGGATTATTCAAATTTTCGAGAACAATTTTTGATTAACCACTTGAATGAACGATACCCGAACAGATGGATCGGACGCAGTCGACCAATCAAGGGGCCCCTACGTTCAGCTGACCTTAATTCCATCGATTTTTTCGTTTGGGGTTATTTCAAAGAAATTGTTAACGCCCGAGAATGTTCGAGTGAAAACGAGCTGCGACTGAAGATAAGAGAAGCCGAACGTGTCCTTAGAGAGAACAGGGTAGGTTTTATGCGATTGGAAGAAAATTTTCCAAGAAGGTGTAGAATGTGTATTGAGGCTGGAGGTGGCCACTTTGAACACTCACTGTAAATTTTATAAATAAATTTCTTTTTATTTACATTATGATGTGTGATTTATTGCCATACCTTTTTCTTTTTTTTATCTAAAACTTTTCTTGACTAACATCTAAATCTAATTTTCATTAATTTTCAGCATTTTCTATCATAACTTGATCAGAAATATCTTAAAATGGCAAAAAATAATTTTGTAGTAAATAAGGAAAGAAATAACGGCATGCAGACAATTGAATATTTTTGAAATTCTTTTGTAGTACCTAAATGTCTAGTTCTTTGATTTTTTCCACCTCGATGACTTTGAAGGCTAATTCTAGCAAAAGTAGAGTGTTAAGTACCATTTTTTATCAATGATTCTAAAAGCTGACTGTTGAGCGCAGTTTTTAAGCACACTAAGAAACCGTGAATTAGCCTTTTTACATTTTTAATTTTGATTCGAAAATTCGGATCATAATCCAATTTACGTAACTTTTTCACTTGAGACCAACATTTCCATAAATTTCATCAAAGTTACGAATCTGGTTATTTTATGTATAAAAGAACAATTCATGGAGATTAAGTTACAAAAAGAATTTCACAGAGAAGTCTTGTACTTTTTTTTAATATCTTCTGTAAGATGGTCGAGTCGAAAATTCTCAAAGTTCATAAAAAAATTCATAACTCGAAAACCGTGAAAAATAGCATAACATACATGGGGGTGATTCAAATAGTCCATGACACGAGGGACCTGTTTTTTCCTTTTTGACGTCAATCTCTTGGCCACCCTGTATATGAAGTACCTACTTAGGTTTAAGGTTTAATTGGGAAGGCAGTCAAAAAAACAGCTCGAGCTTTCGGAATATGTTTATTCCTTCATCAGGAGCAGCTACAACAAAAAATAGATAGATATTTATTGTACCGATTTAAAAGCACATGAACCATGAAACTTAGAAGTTGAGGTTTCGTTTTAGGTGATGGTTAATTATAAAGCTTTATTACCGCTTAGAACAAAGATTTATTTCTCAATGACACCACCAAACAGGGTGTTCCAATACAATGAACAAATAACATTTGGAAATTTCAAATTAGCCAGCACTAAATTATGAAAATGCTGTATATTTTGTCAATTGTGTGTATTTTGTGTAGAGGTGATACTTATTCTTGCTCCTATGACCTATACGGATTTCAATGCGAAAATTGTTATTTAATGCTCAGCGAAAATAATTACTAAAATTCAATATTAAACTAGAAATCACACAATTGATGGACTAGGAAAAATCTTATTTACAGTTTCCGTCCTTAATTACTAACGTTTGAATAAATTTCATGAAAGATCCATTCACAGAAAGAAATTTCTACAAGACGAAAAAAAATCACCAGAATTTTCAGATCCTGGCATGGACTTTCTGAATAATGAACAAGTTCATTCCTGAAGGTACTTCAAGACAGTATTCCCTGAAAATTTAAATTGCTTTCTTGATTGCTGATTGGGCCTTAGAGGAGCTTGAAGTTGACCATTTTGATCGAAAAATTGTCTTTAGTGATGCTCATTTCTGGTTGAACGGATACCTAAACAAGCCAAATTTGCCGTATATGGATTGAAAACAATGTATGGGATGCTTTACATGCTGGAGGCATCATCGGCCTATATACCTTTAAAAACGATGATGGAGATAATGTTACAATAAATGGTGCTCGTTACAGATCGACGATCAATGATTATTTGTTTTAAAATTTTAATGGTATCGACCCAGAAGTGTTTTGGTTCCAACAAAATGGTGCTACACAATTGATTTATTGAAAAAAAGATTAGCGATAGGATAGCATTATTTCGAGAAATGGCCCAATTAATTGGCCACCAAGATCAAGCGACATAACTCCAATGGATTATTATTATGGTTTTGTCAAGTCATTGGTTTAATGCTGATAAAAGAGAAACAATAGACGGTTTGGAAGCCAAAATAACTCGTGTTATTGCCGAAATGTCATAAAATTATCTTTCAAATAGAAGAAATTGGATTCAATCTCAATTTTGATGTGTTTTATTCCAATTTAAAGTTCACTCTAGAAAAAAACACTCGATACAAAGACCTCTCTGTTTCCTTTTCCGTGTGACACCATGTATATGTAACCAATTGAGTAATAAGCTTTCCATATTGTCTCAAAAGTAAATCATAAACATAACGAACAACGTAAATATTTATTGTATATTTTACGATGAATGAGTGTCAGAAATATGATATCGATTTGATATTCATTCGACCATTACTTATGACACCAATAACAAAAGAGATACAGATAACCATTCATTCAATTTTATTATTTCCTAAAATAAATGTTATGGTTTATCTCGGTTTTTATGAAACCTTTTCATGGCAGATATGGAAATGCAGGATGATGAGCCTGTATCAAAAATGTTTCAAATGAAAGATTCTTTGTTTTTAGGGGGACATCGAATGCTGGCGTTTAAATCTGACCTATGAGTTTGGTTTCAAGGTCATTCCAAGGTCAAGTAGATTTTTTTAATAAGGAATGTAATTTTCTTGTTTTCGAAAATAAATCTTCGTGAGAAACTTAAAACATTTTGTACCTTTTGTTTATCCATATAAAGAATTTCTCTGGACATATGACGTGTTTCATGCTTAAGATAGTCATTGTTCAAACTCTATGAACAACGGCCATGGTAAAGTACTTCGAAGTTGGCGGAAGTATATCGACTTCGTTGGAAACTAAGCTACTCTATTTTTTGGGAAAAAGAAGTCAAAAATGGGTCTTAATCCTAATTTACACTGCGTAAAAAAATTAACGCACATTCTGAAAATCTCAATTTTAATGAAAGTTAACTTTATAACTTATTTTTTATGTTCCCTCGGGAAGGTTTTAAACGAAACAAGACACATTAAATGGAAGAAAAATTCAGGATTTCACCGAATCTTATGTGAAAGAAGAGAAATGAACAATTTTCAAAATACTGAAATGCTGATAAGTGATTTAATACTTGGTATTTCCACCCCTTGCGTTAATTACAGCTCGGCAACGACGGTTCATACTCAAAATGAGTGATCTTAAAATGTTCTGATCTAATCCTTCCCAGATTTCTCCGAGTTGGATTCCTAAGTCATTAAGAGTAGCTGGATGATTTTCTGAACTTTTCAGCCTTCTATTGAGGTTGTCCCAAACCTGCTCAATCGGATTGAGATCTGGACTTCTTGCTGGCCATTCCATTCGAGAGACTTCAACCTCTTCAAGGTACTCCTGAACGATGAGCGCACGATGGGGTCTGGCATTATCGTCCATAAAAATGAAATTTTCACCAACGTATGGGGCAAATGGCACTACATGCTCTTCAAGAATGTTCCTTATATACTTATCAGCATTTATAGCTCCATTATCAACGACCACTAGGTCTGTGCGAGCAGTGAAAGATATTCCACCCCATACCATAATCGATCCTCCCCCGAAACCAGTAGTATTCAGGAAATAGCACTGAGTATATCTTTCATGTGGACGTCTGTATACAAGGGAACGTCGATCACAATGGTAGAGGCAGAATCTAGACTCATCTGTGAAGAGAACTCTTTCCCAATCGGCCTCTTCCCAATGGATATGCTCTCTCGCAAAATCCAAACGCGCCCTTCGATGGGCTGGGGTAAGAGCTGGGCCTCTTGCCGCGACACGAGGCCTTAAATCATATTCTCTGAGGCGATTTCTTATTGTCTGAGTGCTAATTTGCACCTCATGAGTTTGCTCAAGCTGATTTTGAAGGAGGCGAGCGGTTGCAAACCGCTGCCCCCCCCCTTGAAGATAAAATCAATGTTAATTTTCCTGGTTTACTGACAATATACTTGACCGACCATCTTCTCAGGTATGAGCTGCCCCCCCCTAGCTGAAATCCTGGGTACGCTCTTGTTTGGTATTGTATTGCATATGAACATTGTTGAGAATTGATCAAGATTCTAATTCGGCCTTTTTGTTTCAAGAAATTATTATGAATCAAGTTCACACACATTTTGAATTGAATTTGTCAATTAATAGAAACATCAGTTTCAGATTGAATAAAGTGATCAATCAGATTTAGTAAAAAATACAGTATATTCATTGTACAAGGAGTTTATTCGTTTAAACCCATATAAACATATTAAAAAAAAACAGGTTGTTTTCAGAATTTTTTCAACCGCAAACATGAGCTGTCATCGCGATAATAAAATCCCATCGCATAAAACACTCCATTGCACAACGATTCATATAATGGCAGAAACAAAAAAGAGCAGAATGTTTTTAGTTTATCACGAAGATTAATATTCGGCAACAAAAAATGCAAATTTCCCATTAAAAAAATTTATTTGACCTTGAAATGACCTCCAAGAAGGTCAGATTGAGGTCTGCATTCGATGTCCTCCCCTGAGACATCTTTTGATACATCAGGCTCTTCGCAAGGAGTTTTTTCAGTGGCACTTTTGAAATGAGTCACCCTGTATGATCAGAGAATCCCCATACTTGCCATTGTAAATTCATTTGTGTTTTGAAAGAATTGAAAATTAGAATGATCGAAAATTCATCGTTGACTAATAGTAGATCCCAATTATCTAATAATACAGGGCGTCTACAATTAGTGGTCAATAATTCATCACCGTCTCTACGATCGAAAATATTGGGGGAAGTAAAAATAATTATTTTTCGAAAAATATTTTTCAACGGAGCTGCAGCAGTCCTGCCCAGGCACGACTGTTAAGATGAACTTTATTTATTTTCTTTGGAACCAACACTTACTGACGAGAAAAAATATTGTTTGAAATTACTGAACACTTATTCTGGGACACCCTGTGTATAGGATTAGGGTATTCCATTCGGAATAAGAGAGTTGTGGTCAATTTCCAGTACATGCGGAAAATTTGCTGAAAATTTTTGAATGACGAGAGTTTATTCGAAAAAACACTTTCAGGTATAGGTAGGTACTCCATTCACAATTATAAAATCACAAATCTGGCCTTGCAAATTTGACACATTCCACTCTGTATCGAAGTTATGACGTTTTTCAAAATATTTTTATGTTCCAAGTCAACAATATGTTGCCCTTTCTACATTCTTAGCGTATTTCTCAGAATGTGAATTTTTTCGGAAAATGAATGAATTGGAAAAGATGTGATGGACGAAAATAATTGACGTTCATATGAATTGATAGAAAGGATTCCTTTTCTAGTTATTTGCATGAAAAGTACAAGAGATCACTGTTGAAATATATTATTTTTCGCCATGGAAGAAAATTGCATTGCTTTCACATAATTTTCATATGCATGCTTGTGAAGATTTAATGTTTATTATCCTCTTGAACTGAAAGTTCAAGACTTGACGACATCAATTGTTGATTCTAATCAAGAATTCATTAAAAAAATCAACCCAAGATATAAGATGAATTGATGGGTAATTACAAGGATCAAGAATGATGTCAATTTTATTTTGTTGATAACTTTCTTAAAATCAATGTTGGGCTATAAAACTCGGCTGCGTTTGTTCAAACAACATCTAAAGATTCTGAAGAATACATTTTTCACCATCTCGACCTTTGAAAGGCTTTTCTTATAGGAGAATTAGGTCTAAGTTCCACCTCATTAGTGGGGTACCTAACTTTTGCAAATCTGCTCAGATATCGCCAAATTTCTTGGAAAACCTGAAAAATATCATCCTAATAGACCTCTCGAGGCTCCATCCGATCCATCTACTGCGATATCTGTCCAAATAACAGCTTTTTCAAAGAAATTCTCGTGTACCCCTTCAACCTCAAAATTTAAACATTCGTCCTGGTGTTGAAAATCGTCCTCACGCTCCAAACTGGTGCTGAAAACAATAAACATACGTTAATCTTAGATATTCGACGAAAAACTCACCTGCAAATATCGATTAAATACCAAAAATCTGCGAACAATTTGTAAACCTAACAAAATGTGGAATATCTTTGATACTTTCACTTTGATGTAAACAAAGAAACTGGCAACGTCGTTTTGTCATTAACGATATTTTCTGTGCGCGCACTGACTTTTCATCTTATGTTCTGTGCTTTTCATCAGGGGCACCAATTCCTGAAAACGAAACCATGACCTCCTATGTGATTAAATAAAAGTGAATGTAGTATACCTGTATTATTTTTCAGAAATCTAGTTCTTGTAGTCTTCCATATTTATTCTAACACAGCTTTGCCCGCTACAGCAATGAATATTAATTATGTTAATCTTGCGGACGACATAGAAATGCCCTTTATATATTCAACATTTTACTGGGAATTGAGATAATACTTTTGGGAGCTATAAAAGCTTGTTGTATTGTTTCATGAGGCAATCCTCTTGATCCTCGGAGGATACCAGACCATCTCGTGTTAAAAAAATTAAACGCATAATATAATTGGAAAGTGGGTTCTGTATTTCCACGATTGTTCATGAAAATGGGGGAGCAAATGATTCTGGCTATTTGAATTTCACCATTTCTATAGATTTTCTCGAATAAATTCGATATAAAAAACACGTCAAATTATACATTATAACCTATTTTGTCCAGAAAATTGACATACATTGAGAAAATCTTGAAATTTTTTCTTATTGCAAAAAACAATTTTTTGAGAGAGCATATCCTCTATTATAATTGGCTGCCAAGTACCAACTACCAATTAGCGAAACAAAAAATATGCCAACTTATACACGTGAATTTTTTAAGCTCAACACTACACGGTTAATATCACCTAATTCAGTGGCGCACCCAGGATTCAGTTATGGGGGGGCTCAACTGAATTGTTCTAGCTATATACAGGGAGTTTCATTGGTAAATGAACATACGGTAACTTGAGGTAATCGCATCCATAACCGAGATAGAGGATGATTTATGTATTCACCAAAAATTTAAATTTCTCATAACTTTTGAACCAACCACTATAGTCGGTTGACATTTGGAACGTTGAATTTCCCAAAAATTCCACATACGTATTCGAAAAATATGGGACTTCTTCCAGTGGCGCACCCAGAAATTTTATTCGGGGGGGCTGCTCAAGAGTAATCAGGTTTTTGTAAGTTATATAATTTAAAAAATGCGCCGCAAGCGAAAACCTTCTTAAGTAATGGATATATCGCATTCGTTATTATACCGGGTGTTTCATTGGTAAATGAACATACGGTATCCTGAGCTAGAGCTACCCTAGGCGAGTCCAAAAAACCGATATATGATAGGTCTAATCAATTCCATAACCGAGATACAGGGTGCTTTATGTATTCACCAAAAATTTCAATTTCTCATAACTTTTTAACCAACCAGTATAGTTGGTTGATATTTGGAACGTATGATTCACTTCTAGAGGTCGATCGAATTACTTTTGAATTTCCAAAAAATTCCAGGTCCGTATTTGAAAAATATGGGACTTCTTCCAAGCTGAGATTCTACACCCTGTATATTGAAATTTTACGATTTGATTGAGATATTTGAAAAGAGAAGAAAATTTTCAATGGAGTTCAGTAGATTTCATTGTCCCGCACGTCATTTCCAATTGAATATTGGAGTTCCACAAAATTCTCAGAAAAATCGTACATTATGATCTAATTGAATTTTTTTTGTCCCACTAATTGCACGTTCGAATTTCATAATATTCTGTGGAATCATTTGGAGATATTTCCGGAAAAACATTATTCTTCGAGAAAAATTTAGTTGAAGTCAACAATAATGAATAAATAACTGAAGAAACATAAAAACTCAACGTGAAATACAGAAGGTGCTCGAAAGTACCACCATTTTGTTCAATACACATTCTTGCCCTCTTCAAAAAATATGTCTGATACTTTTTTTGATCATGTCTGGATTATTACGTATTTCATTGCATAATGAAATTCGGTTGACCATTCTTTCATTTCGTAAAATCCAGCTACTAAAGTTAGTTCTTCTAATTTCATTACCTGGATCCAATCGTTGTACCTTCTGGAGATCAATTTGATCATAATGTACGATTTTTCTGAGAATTTTGTGGAATTCCAATATTCAATTGGATCTTTCCCTCAAGCTCTCTTTGAGCAAAATGACGTGCGGGACAATGAAATCTACTGAACCCCATTGAAAATTTTCTTCTCTTTTCAAAGATCTCAATAAAATCCCAAAATTTCAATATACAGGGTGAATCTCAGCTTGGAAGAAGTCCCATATTTTTCAAATACCGACCTGAAATTCTTTGGAAATTCAAAAGTAAATCGATCGACCTGTAGAAGTGAATCATACGTTCCAAATATCAACCAGCTATACTAGTTGGTTCAGAAGTTATGAGGAATTGAAATTTTTGGTGAATACATAAACCACTCTGTATCTCGGTTATGGAATTGATTAGACCTATCATATATCGGTTTTTTGGAGTCGCCTAGCTCTAGCTCAGGTTAACGTATGTTCATTCACCAATGAAACACCCTGTATATGTATATCAATCCCTATTTCTATCTGTAAACGAAATGTTTAAGTTTCCATTCTGTTCTAAAATAATTATTATTACTTTTAGAAAAACAATAAGATGGAAATATTTGAATTACTTTTCTTTGTCACAGCTCGGGGGGGGGCTGCAGCCCGACAGCCCCCCCCCTCGGTGCGCCACTGACTTCTTCCAAGCTGAGATTCAACACATGTATATTGAAATTTTGGGATTTGATTGAGATATTTGAAGAGAGCTGAGAATTTTCAATGACGTTCAGTAGACTTCATTGTCACGCAAGTCATTTTGATCAAAGAAATCTTCAGGGAAAGATCCAATTAAGTATTGGAATTCCACTAATTCTCAGAAGAATCGTACATTGTGATCAAATTGAATTTTTTTTTGTCCCACTAATTGCACATTCAAATTTCACAGTATTCGGAGGAATCATTTCGAGTTATTTTCAGAAAAACATTATATTGATTGAGAAAAATTTATTTGAAGTCAACAATGATGAATAAATAAATAAAGACACATAAAAACTTAACATGAATTACAGAAGGTGCTCGAAAGTACCACCATTTTGCTCAATGCACATTCTTGCCCTCTTCAAAATATGTCTGATACTTTTTTTTATCATGTCTGGATTATTACGTATTTTATTGCAAGCAACTTGTATACGTTGCTTGAGGATCTCCTCACTTTCTATTTCAGATGAATATACTGAACATTTCAAATAACCCCAAATGAAACAATCAACAGAATTGAAATCTGGTGATCCAGCGGACCAGGCATGCGGTCCACCTCTGCCAATCCACATATTTTGAAAGTTCCGATCTAAAAATTTCCTGATCATTACTCTGAAAAGGGGTGAAGCTTCATCATGCTGAGAATGCATTCCTTCAATGTCCGTACGTATGGTGTGGCGTTTATAAAAATCGATTGATTAAACCACACGTCCTGCAGCCCCAAAGCCCCCTCTTGGGTGCGCCACTGACCTGATTCACTGAAAGTCTTCACATAACCATCACAAGATCGAAGAAAAACCCCTATAATAATCACGTTTCCCTTTTATAATAACATAGCTCTTGAAAAGATTTCCTCCATGTTTGTTCACAGTTCGCAGTGCCTCCAACGGTTGTTGAAATTGCCAATATCCAGCACCGGTTGTGCTATACGAATGCCTCGTGAACTTTCGCGACGTGGAGACGGGGCATCACACAGACCAACGTTTGAGAAGGGTCGATTCCTGATATTGAGTACTAGATATTTATACTATGTTTTCCGAAAAATCAACAAGCTGGCAACGTCTTCCCAAAAGCTCTGGAAATATTTATAGATTGTGTTGATTGTTTTGAATACAAAATAAGTTGATATAGCTTGATTAATCACACATGAATGAAAAACCTTTCTTTGCGAGATTTTTTTCGGATATCGAGGAAAATATGAACAGTTATTTGTATTCACAAACTAATCTTCAGGAAAATCGAAGAAGGAACTTATTTTGTGGTATAAATATGGCTTTTTAATTGCAGATATAATCGGACAAAAAGTTTTTGTTGAGCAATATCGTGTTCGTACCATTTTTATTTCAATGAGGTTAGTACTTGAGTTTTCCCTAAATGTATTAACTCAATTTCAATCGAGAAAAATGAACTTTGAGGTATTTTCATTCATACCAGAGAATTGTATCAATACGGGTACAATTCGGAAAAATGAGAAAAACGATATTTTTGGTCTCAAGTATCTATAGTTAAAATATATGTATGAATCAAAGACTCACCCTGAATATCGTGGTAACGGCAATGTGTGAATTTATTATTTGTTATGTTCCAGGTTGATGAAAACGCAACACCAAAATCCAGTTTACCCCTTGCTTGTTTCAATTTCATCAATTCAATTATCGGCAGTGGTGTGATTGGTAAGAAATCGAACAATAAACATAGATGCCAAGTGTCTCCTAGCCGTCTTGATCCAACAGCATCTTATTTTCATTTGCAGGAATCCCGTATGCTCTTCAGAAAGCAGGATTCGGATTCGGTTTAGTTTTGCTCTTATTCGTAGCTTACATAACAGATTATTCTATAATTTTGATGATCAAATGTGGGCATTTGAGCGGAAGATTTTCGTATCAAGGCATCATGGAAGCGGCTTTTGGTCGTCCTGGATACATACTTTTAGGGATTCTACAATTTTTTTATCCGTTCGTTGGTAAGTTCTGAAAACACCTGAGAGCATATCTATATACTGATATGGAAAATGTAGTTGGAAACACTGGGGTTTCAGTACAAAATTCGAGCAGTCTTCTAGTCCAGTTGAACAGTGGAATACTCGAAACCTCAGTGCGATTCGATATCGAATAAGCGGCTGGTCTAGTATAATAGCAGTTTCGATCGTAGTGGGGATGTCTGGATCTCTGCTCCTCTTCGCGGATCGAAGATCGATTTCAGACGTAATCCGAACTTGGGTGCGGTTGGCTATACCTACTGTTTGAATGGGAGAGAAACAGGTATATTTCATGCGCAACTTGTGGGCAGCATTGAAAGATGCGCAAACCTTAGTGCGAGAGAGAAAAGAAAGAGAGAGAGGAAAGCAATGAAATGAGATCCTACTGGTTTTATCGTACCGTGACCGTCACTTAGTAACACAACATTGTTGAGGTATAAGTACTAAAATTTTGATTTTCGATAAACAATACAACAAATAACATGCACATCCAAAACATCGACTGCGTAAAATAATAATATCAATTGTCAAATGTCAACGATTTAAGGAGGGAAATTTTGACGACCAATGATATTCATTCTTAGCCCACAAGTGACGCGCGCAACTGTCACCTGCACAGGTAATTCTGGAAAGGTCTATTGCGGAGACAATAAATTCGTTTATTGTTGCCTTTGGAGATAGGCCGATACCTTCACGTTCGGCTATTTTCAAACCAGTTGTGGTGAAAAAGACCTGAGCACTAATTTTCAAAGGAAATTATTTGTATTTGTGTCATTCATTGAGGCAAATTAATTCCTCCGATAAGAGTGGAATGAAATTGTCGTATTCATTTTCAACGAACATGATAACATCCATCGCTTCTTGCGTTGGGAGTGTTACTGATTCCTTCTTCCTTCCTCTAATCTAATTCGATCCGAGATCCTAGATCGTTGCGCTCTGGCCTCTGGCATCCCCACTACAAACTGCCATAAAACTAGACCATCCGCTTATTCGATATCGAATCGCACTGAGGTTTCGATTCTTCCACTGTTCAACTGGACTAGAAGACTGCTCGAATTTTGTACTGAAACCCCAGTGTTTCCAACTACATTTTCCATATCTGCATTAAAAAAAAAGATGTTGGTTACATCATTTATAACTCAAGATCGGATGG
Source organism: Adalia decempunctata (assembly GCA_951802165.1). Taxonomy (NCBI): domain Eukaryota; kingdom Metazoa; phylum Arthropoda; class Insecta; order Coleoptera; family Coccinellidae; genus Adalia; species Adalia decempunctata. Next base: position 19,782,631 of record OX637703.1, read on the forward strand.
ACTGTTTGTTATGAAACTTCATATATGGATTCGTCTACGGTCTGGTTATTATGAAATACAATAAAACTTCGAGAAAGAATTGATGAAAATTTTACTTATACAGGAAATGCTTTTCCTTTTTTTGAGTAAGGCCACTAGGTGTCACTACAGTTACAGTTACGCTACAACTTTTTCGTATGTACTTTTTTTTATATTCTCCCCGTTGGATGACGATGTAAACAAATAGTGTGTAATTTGAGTTGCCTCCAACTCTGCGCTGTTGACCAAAATCAAAATGTCTCAGCGTAGGAGTACAGATCTCTAAAATCATTAGATTTCGTCGAGATATAAGAGAAGTTTCGTTCTCACCACCTCAGGTGGCGTTATTCACACATTGTGACGGATTATTAGGTATTAGTTATTCTTACAGTTTTATTTATTCAAAATAACCTAATCGTGAAGGTACTATATTTGATATTATCATCAAAAATGGCGATATACAGGGTGGCCATTTGAAAACGAAACAGACGAGATTACAGACGAAATAAATTTTTTCGATAGAAATACTCGGACAGGTCGATTTCTGTTTCGAGGGGCACAACTTAAGATGTAGGTTACGGACGCATAGCGCTTCAACCCTTGCTGCTACAACCCCCACCCCCAATTTTTGAATAGGGAAGATGGGGTGAGTGATACCTCATTTGAAAGGTATTTTTATACTGATTTTAGCACAGTAATTGTTTTTTTCATTTTATGCATTAATTATCGAAATATTCTTAAATAAGTATTTGAAAATGAAGTGGTGTTTTCATGGCACTTGTAGTGTTTTTTTGTGAAAAATCGACATCTTGATTAAAGATTTCTATGTCAGTGGATTGGAGGAAGGAAGCCACAGTCATGGTTGTTTTGAAGCTCAAAATGTCGATTTTTCATGCCATGAAAACACCACTTCATTTTCAAATACTTATTTAAGAATATGAATGGATTTTATCGTCTGTGTGAATAATTAGGGAAAGATTTAGCGGCATGCAGACAAATTTTGTGAAATTCCGGAAAAAGTCACACACCGAGCAGGAATCGAACCTGCGTCTTCCACTTGCCGGGCGGATGCTCGGCGGATGACTTTTTCCGGAATTTCACAAAATTTGTCTGCATGCCGCTAAATCTTTCCCTACTTATTTAAGAATATTTCGAGAATTAATGCATAAAATGAAAAAAACAATTACTGTGCTGAAATCAGTATAAAAATACCTTTCAAATGAGGTATCACTCACCCCATCTTCCCTATTCAAAAATTGGGGGTGGGGGTTGTAGTAGCAAGGGTTGAAGCGCTATGCGTCCGTAACCTACATCTTAAGTTGTCCCCCTCGAAACAGAAATCGACCTGTCCGAGCATTTCTATCGAAAAAATTTATTTCGTCTGTTATCTCGTCTGTTTCGTTTTCAAATGGCCATCCTGTATATACAATTGTAATTTGCATAGAACTTATAGTACCATGAAAGGCTATAACCAGATCAAGAAGCGGGTGAATATCACACTGAATTTTTATCGAAATGTCAAGTAAATCGGATTTTGGCGATCCGTTTCCATCGTTTCATCTTTTCTCATAATTTTTGAAATGTTTTTGAATTTCTATGTGGGTGATAAATATATTTGCGGAAATAACTGAATCCAAAATTGCCATAATTAGCCATTGTCATATTATTTTTGTGTTTCAGTTCTGTGTGACAGCTCATATCCATGGAAACATGGAAATCTCGCGACTCCACCAACTGAGATGTTTACCATTTATTTTAAGCTGAACACCAAAAGGCTTTAGACTTTTAAAATAATGGTGTGAGCACTAATCAGATTTTGATTAGCCAACATTGAGAATATTAGAAAAGTTTCGTTTTTTCCACTTCAGAAAGCGCTATTCACATAATGAGTTCAGCTATTTCCAATATTTGAATTCATTCTGGTGAACGAGTTGTGTTAATAGTCGATAGTTCTTTCAACCAATAATTTGTGGTCATATTCTTGACATTTTATTCATATTAGTTCTGAGGAAAGGTATAATATGGCTTATACTCCTGCTATTAACAGTCACAAAGCGGAGCCAAATTTTTGGTAGGAATTGCGTCAACTGGAAATTCCAAAATTGTGAGAAATGTAGAGGTTATTCATATTTCGATAGACCATAGACAAGAAAATAGATATCGGGGATGAAAATTATGTTACTTAAATATTTTCAGTTCCATTCTTGAATATGAATAGGAGTTGGATATGATATTCAGGGCTTGAAGTAAACGAAATGAGTGACAGTGATCAGGGGTAATTAGTCACTGGAAATATTTCTCATCCATATAATTCGATCGTGATTTATATTTGCATTCGTGGTGTCGTTCATCACGAGATAGGTACTGATTGCAGTACCTGTAAAGCATTTAAAACAAAAAGTTATATGTTCAACAATTAGATACCGCTTAAATAAAGATAATTCTTTTCGTGCGAATAAAAAAGGTGCTAAAATTTTGTATATTTTGCCTAATTTATCTCCCGCTTGAAAAAATAGCATGATTAGTTTATAGTATTAGGGATGAGTGAATCATAAAAATAAGAAGATTCAGAAAACACACATTCTATAACAATTTGAATAAAATATCCGTTCACTCTTGAATAAACATAATTACAGTTTAAGGGTCTACATCCCTGAAAAAAAGGGAGTCAGAAACGATTTATTTTTCTGACTGATCAAGGGATGTATGTGTGTATAAAGGTAAAAATAATAAAAAAAATATTTTATGAGTATTGAATGAATAAAAAAGTTATTCAACATCATTTTTGGTTATTTTTCAACATTTCCACCATCAAAACGAACTAATATTTTTGTGTTTTTTCATTGCAGTATTGAAGTCTATCATTTAGTTAATGACATGTCTATCTCATTTTTCTTTTATAATTAGCCGTTTTTTTTGTGAATGATATTACAAAAATGTGTTGTTTTCGCGAAATTTATTTCCTCGAATTTCTCTATTCGGAATGATAAATATCCATTTTTCTCAAAGACAAGTCATTAAGGTTTGTTTTAGCCGTCGAGTAGTGAAAATCAATTGTTAATAACAATTATGGATTTCAAGATGGAATTGAATTTCTTTTAAATGACACGCCCCGCAGGTAGCTCCTCCCAGTTGACTGGTGAATGAAAGAGAGAGCATATATACAGCTAGTGTGAGATATATAGTTCAGGGTCGGATTTCTTCATTTCTTGTTATATTCCCTGCGCCCCAACATTTGTTCGATGAAGCTGAATAATCCAATATATGTATAAAAATTAATGTTTTAATGTTTGTTTCTATTTCTTTGTATTTTTATCTTCATTTTCCTCATTGTCATCATTAAGATGACGGAATAAGGTTTTTTGGCAACGGGAACAACGGGAGTAACAGGAATAACGGGAATAAAAGGAACATCGGATTATCGGAAATAACGAGAACAATGGGAATAACAGGAATTATAGAAATTACGGGAACAACGGGAATAACTCAACTGTGTACAAGAAAATCTTATCAGTACAGGATGGCATAGTTCACATTATCTACAGATAATGGAAACAGCCCAAATAATCTTTCAACAAATATTCCATTGATGACATCTGATCTTGTTTCGAGCATTTCGGCCGGCGTGGTTTATTAGATTTCGTTTGTAATTTGGGAGAACAAGCACCGATTCGGTCCTGTACAGTGGACTGACAGCAGTGTGATGGTCAAGCTATAAAACGGGCGGAGTTAGGATCGGGTACAGTGGCTTTATACAAGACAGTGGCGACAATAGACGTTCACGTTTTGATTGGTCGGACTGTTTTCGACCACTAATGGCGGATTTTCATTGTTTTCTTGTCATGTATCTAAACATAAAGCTCAAGATCGAATCAAATGTCAAACAGCACGACACTCAAATGTAAACAAATATCCGCCATGTTTGGGCAAAAACGTGTTCTATGACCCTATTGTCGCCACTGTCTTGTATAAAGCCACTGTAGGATCGGGGAACTCGCACTGCCATCTGGCGGTAAATGTTTCTTATTTTGAAGGCGAAAGACTCTTAACGAACAGACGACACCTTACATTAGAGAATATATTAGTTGACAATAAACCTAAAATGGAAAATGATCAATGCAGTGGAGTCTATAAAATAACGTGTACAGATTGTCCTGGTTTTTACATTGATATGACTACAAGATCCGCAAAAAAGAGATTCATAGAACACCAAAAGGATCGCCCCACCTCATCGTTAGGCAATCATTTGAGAGAACATGAACATAAAATCGCCCTTGAAAATCTTAGAATGTTACATAAAGAGAATAACTACGGGAAAATAACTCTACTGGAACAATACGAAATTCTTAAACATAAAAATGAACAACACCTATTGAACGACATATCAGAGTTTAGCAGAACTAAAACTATTTTTAAATTATTTTTAATTATTTTAAATTAATTGACATGTATGACGTTTGTCTTCCTGCCCCCCCCCCTTCTACGTTTTCCTTTTCCATGACTGGACATCAATTTTCAATCTGATATTATGACAGAACGAATGAACTCTTCAAGAGAGATCGCAACTAATAATAATTAAGAACAACCAAAAAGTTATTCGTTACCACAACCTAATAAAAACAAACACCACGAAAAAGAAAAAATTACAAGATTTTGTTGATGTTGGTTGAATATTTTAAAAATATTAGATGATAAAGTTTATATACTCTTCACAGACGGTGAGTTGCATCATCATTTAATTCATCCTACAAATTCATGATTTTCTTTATGTGAAAAGTCCTTAGTGTTGTTAATATACAGGGTCTTTCACGAGGAACCTCACCCATATTTATACGGGAAACTACTGAACGTATTTTCATGAAATTCAGCACTTATGAGTATTTCACGATGCTGATGAAATCTAAAATATTTTCAAGGCATGAGCACCTCCGGTTTTTCCGGAAATGACGTCAACTTCCGTTTTTCAAATTAGAACACCATTTTTTTATTGCAGAAATAGATTCCTTAGAAAATTTCAAGTTATTTTGATGTAACATTTTTCAGTTTTGGTTGGAAAATTCTCTCTGAGCGGGAAAATTCGAAAAAAAAAATCGAAAATAGAGCTCCGCTGAAACAAGAATAACTTCGAGGTTTTTGGATGGAAAATTTCCATTTTTGGGATTTTTCAAGATGTAAGATTTATGTATCCACGTTAAAAATCTAAATCGCGATTCATGATACAGGGGGTGAAAAAATCGCTTTCAAAGTTAGGGATGACAAAATCGTGAAAAATCAATTTTTCAAATTAGAACCCCATTTTTTTATGGCAGATATTGAATCTACGTTTAAAAATAATGTGAGTGTATGCATCACACCCTTGCCCTAAAGTGGATATTTTCTGAGTTATCCACAAAAAACTGTTTTTCGTCTTGAATTTTCAGCTATTTCTTTTCCCTTCACGCCAGAAAGATGAAATTTTCAGGAACTGTTACTTAAACCATGTTTTAGATTTTACTACCTTAATATGCAAGAGAATAAAGTTACAGGTTGTTCCTAAATAAATGGCGAATTTGGATTCGAATTTGAATCGGAAACCTCTTTATTTCAACTAATCGGCCATCGGTTTTCTCTCCAGTGATAAATAAATAATTCCTCATGAACCATATGCAAAAATTTACCATGTTTTACATTCTTTTTTTTAATGATAGATATCATTAATTACATCTGCCAAATTCCTCTTTATTCAGTAGCATTTTGTGTTTACTATTAATTTGGTGATAATTCGTATTAAGTTATAAAATCGATCACTATGCCTAATTTTACAGATGAACATTATTTAAATCTCATTCAACTTCATGGAGAATGTAATAAAGTTGTAAATAGAACGATTCGACTGTTCATTGAGAGGTTTCCTGACCGACCCAGACCAACGAGAGATACCATTAACAGAACCATGACAAACTTGAGAAATGTCGGATCTTTCGTTAAGAAAACTATACACAGAGAAAAAGGTGAAGTAGAAGATGAGAACAACGAAATTACAGTTCTTGCATATTTTCGTGTGAATCCTCAAAATTCTCTCAAAGATGCCGAGATTGATTATCTCAATCGAGTGTTTGGAGAATATTAAAAAAACATAAAATGCACCCATATAAATTCAATAGGGTACAGCATTTGAAGGAAACTGATTTCGTCAGGAGAACAGAGTTTTGCGAAGCTATGATGATTCGATTTCAAGAGAATGAAAACTTTTTGGACTGTATAATTTGGACAGATGAATCTAAATTCCAAAGGATGGTTCTTTCAATAGGCATAACAGTCATTATTGGGATGAAGAGAACAACCACCACTTCAGACAATGGAAATTTCAAGAGAACTGGAGTTTCAATGTTTTTTGCGCCATCTAAAATAATGCAATTCTCGATGTTCACATTTATGATGGGACTTTAACTGGTGAGATAGAACACTACATATGTTTGCATTATTTAAAGAATGTTCTCCCTTAGGAGATAGATATTCTGACATATTGACTCAAATAATTGAGCCGCTAGTACAGAACCATAATGACTTATGGTATCAACAAGATGGCGCGCCTCCACACAATTCACTCAATGTGTCAAATATCCTCTACAGGCTATTTGAAGATCGATGGTTGGCGAACAATGGTCCACATCTTTGGCCACCACGTTCTCCCGATTTAACTCCTTTAGATTATTATGTATTTTTAGATTCATAGTTTTGAAACTCAATTTGGTTTTTAAACACTTTTGCAGATCTCTTCCTCCCGATGAAATAAGAAGAGCAACGCACGAAGCATTCCTGAGACGTATAAATGAATGTCTAGAAATTAACGGTCAAAACTTTGAGCATCTTCTCTAGTTATAACTGCGAGAGTATGCCATGGTTCTCCTAATAGTAACTTGAAGTCGGTTTCAAGAAGGGGTGAAAAATCTACAGCATGGTTCAAATAACAGTTCCTGAAAATTTCATCTTTTTGGCGTGAAGGGAAAAGAAATAGCGGAAAATTCAAGACGAAAAACAATTTTTTGTGAATAACTCAGAAAATATTTATTTTAGGGCAAGGGTGTGATGCATACACTCACATTATTTTTCAACGTAGATTCAATATCTGCCATAAAAAAATGGGGTTCTAATTAGAAAAAATTTATTTTTCACGATTTTGTCATCCCTAACTTTGAAAGCGATTTTTTCACCCCCCGTATCATGAATCGCGATTTCGATTTTCAGAGTGGATACATCAATCTTACATCTTGGAAAATCCCAAAAATGAAAATTTTCCATCCAAAAACCTCGAAGTTATTCTTGTTTCAGCGGAGCTCTATTTTCGATTTTTTTTTCGAATTTTCCCGCTCAGAGAGAATTTTTCAACCAAAACTGAAAAATGTTACATCAAAATAACTTGAAATTTTCTAAGGAATCTATTTCTGCATTAAAAAAATGGTGTTCTAATTTGAAAAACGGAAGTTGACGTCATTTCCGGAAAAACCGAAGGTGCTCATGCCTTGAAAATATTTTAGATTTCATCAGCATCGTGAAATACTCATAAGTGCTGAATTTCATGAAAATACGTTCAGTAGTTTCCCGTATAAATATGGGTGAGGTTCCTCGTGAAAGACCCTGTCTATTTGTAATTTTCGTTATAATGTGACATCAAAGAATTGTAAGAACATATTGTATTTCAGCTGGCCTGAAGATGGCGTAAGCCGAAACCGGTAGATTAAAAATTTACTGAAAGTGTGTTTTCTGAATCGTCTTATTTTTATGATTCACTCATCCCCAATGAACGATAGCACACTAATGGAGGAATTCATTAATAAAATAGTTTATAGTACTTAGTGTACTATCAAAGTATCATTTAGGCGAAACAAAGTTCGTCGGGCCAGCTAGTATCTAATAATATCAATATGGCTCATACGCCTGCTATTCGTAGTCACAAAGTGAAGCCAAATCATTGGTAAGAATTGAATTGTACGCATGCGTCAACTGAAAATTCAAAATCGCGAAAAACGTGGAGGTTATGTATATTCCGTGTGTCAAAAATGAAAAAGATATCTAGGATGATAATTCAACAATTCCTTACAATAGATGTCGATTGTCAAATCATAGTTTACGTGTTCTATGACATTTCATGGATACCTTTGATTGAGATAGATTATAACACGTACTTTTCAGCAAACTAAAGCCACTTGATGTTTCAGCAATGGTCTCTTACAACGTAGTTGTTGGCGACACTGTAACCAAAGTCCTGATCAGGTTAACAGGAATGAGCACCTCTTCTCTTTTCGCTAAGAGACAAGTTATAGTGCTATTGGCCAATTTGATGATAACCATACCGCTGTGCCTCTATAGGAACGTATCGAAGTTGGCGAAAATCTCGTTCTTCAGCTTGGTTTGCATCGCTTTCATCTTATTTTCCATCCTTGTTAGGATGGGAGAGATGAGCCACAAGGTGTAAGTATGACGGTCTTTTCGATATCGAAGAACTTCTTCTGAGTTGGGCACATTTTTTTAGACCACAACATCAAGCTTCTTGGACCTTTTTCAACACTGACATAGTTCCAGCGATTGGGATCATGGCCTTTGGTAAGCATTTCAAAACAAATACAAGAGCACAATAGTCTCCTTCTGAAGACTTTTTATTGCAGCTATTCACAAAACTTGAAGGAGTACACAACTTTATATGATTTAGAAACATCAATATGGCTGAGAGTTTCTATACACTTCCTATGACCTGATTTTTTTATGCTGGAATAAGAATAGAATAGCATAAATACATAATTTTCATATTACATAAAAAAAATCTGCTCATAGGAAGTTGATGAAAACTCTCAGCCGTATTGATGTTTTTATATCAAGTACAGTGGCGAAAGAAAATTCCCACCTCAACGGAGTTAATCTTGGAATAGAGGTTGATGAAAAAAGGTGGTTTTGGGTATTTTCGTGAGGTTCACAGTTTATTTTTTTATGACTGAATCATAAATTTGTATTCTGTATTCTTTGAAGGCCATGGTGATATGTTCTGAAAGAATCAAATAAACATCCTAAATCAACCCAACAATACAGGGTGTCCACTTAACCTTCATTGTGAATAGTTTCTATAATAATGGATCACCCAGTATGAATTCTGGGTATTTCATGTTTTTTCGATGTAACAATAACATATCTAGTGAAATAATTCATTTTGCGAACGTTCTCGCTCTGAAACTGACATATTTTATACTTTCAAATCGGGCATGGATTCAATTATGGATAACCCTGTTTTCGTAACGATTTTCGGTCATATTCTTCTATATGGTTGCTCCCTGGGGATGGAATGAAATGTTTCTTGAGAACAATTGAAGTTTATTCGATTCTGTCCCGAGATACGACCGTAGTAAAAGTGGGTAATTCTCAACTTCAATGCCCTGTATCTCCAAAACTAGTCATAGGATTGAGTTGGGGCCATGTACACTTTCGATAAGTAGGTCGAGTACTACATTAAAACAAAATTTTAGAAAATTTGACGCCATTTCCCATAAGGAAAGTGCGGGGTCCTTTGGGATCTTTCCCACTTTTTGTGATTCCAAATAAATAGTGGGTCTCCAGGAAGAAGAGTAGTAGATGAAAAACTTCGATTAAAATTAAGATGTTTGAGAGGACAAAAAAATAATGAAAAACGGTTTCACACACTATCTATGAATCAAGGAATAAATCGTCACACGAATTGGTCAACTTATCTGAACCAAATCGAATTACTGAAAAAACTTGGGAGATTTCAGGACTCCAGACTCAAAATGCTTTTGACTTTACATGCAGCCTTCTAACAATAATCAAATAAGCGTAGAGTACTCAAAATTATCTGACCTTTCTCATTCTAGCAGTTAATCCAAAGGATGATGAATCTATTCTTCAAAACTTCACTCCCTGTCTTTCTTGTTCTATTCTATACTAAAATAACTTCCTATATCGGGAGTTTATCGACGAGACATAGTCTAAAATATTTCAATCAGTTCTTAAACTTTGATTCTGATTCAACACTTCACTCCGCTATTACCCGAATAGCACTTTTTGCGTCTCTGCTTCGACACCGTACTTCCTAACTATGAAATACGGTCTTCCTACAACCGAGAACATTCCTGTTTAAGAACTCTCCAGCTACTGCCACTTCTTTGTTTTCAAAAGCCATTCAAGATTTTCTTTTCACACATCCTGAATCCTAGAAGGGTGTTGCAATTCCCACGATCTAGCCCTGAATTTTATGCTGTTTCCGCATCCCGGCCACCCAGGTCGTGGGACAAATCCCTGATACCGTCTCGATATACAATTTATTTTTGATTCCTTGCTAGCGTTTCGTGAGGAAACTTGATCTTATCTTCTCGCATACATCCTGTTTCTCACGTATTGATATCCTTATGCAACAAAGTAATATTCAAAACCATGAATATGAATTTTAGAAGTCAATATTGATAAACCGCAATATGATCATGATCATCAATGATTCTTTCAGCTTTTATGTGTCATCACAACACCTTTCTAATTTATACATCAATTGAGGAACCAGATGAAAAGAAATGGGCAATAGTTACTCATGCTTCCATATTGACAAGTTTGACTGTAGCAGTATTATTTGGACTGGCAGGGTATGCAACATTTGCAGCCTACTCACAGGGTGAGCAAGAACTTTCCGTCACTTTTGATCATTATGTATCTGCAAAAATTTTGAATACTATCTGATAGTAGAAGCTGAAAACTATTTTGATCATAGTTTTTTCTATTTTTCAATTTTATTTAAATTATTTCTTTGACTGTGTTAACTTTGATTTCACCCTTAAAATTTTTCCTAACGTGTTTCATGAACAAGTTGATCACTATATTTTACATACCGTCATTTGGGGTGCCTTGATACATTTTTGAAATTCAATTGCTTGTAGTTTTGGAATGGAAGGACCTAGGAAGTTCATAAGCCCCTCAATAGTTTAGTCTCGATCTCTAGTTTATTTAGCCGAAGTGCCAAACCGTTATGAGTTTTAGTGGAGGTATAATTAAACAAAATGTTGGTGTATCAAGTCACCCCGTAGTTGCAGAAGGGCCTTAGAATTATTGAGCAGTGGTGCTTGTCAGTGGGGCTGAACATCAACCCAACCAAGACCACATTGATTCCGTTCACTCGGAAGAGGAAACTTCCAGCCATGAAAACGTTAGTATTAAACGGAAATATCTTGGAGTGGGGTCTGAAGTCAAATACCTAGGAATAACACTGGATAGCAAACTTCTGTGGAATAAGCATGTTGATAATGCTACTGGCAGAGCTACAAGAGCTCTGATGGCATGCAGGCGTCTATGCGGCAGGAATTGGGGCTGTAACCCAAAAATACTGCGATGGATGTACGTCATGATTGTAAGACCTATAGTCACATATGGGGCAGTAGCCTGGTTTGCCAAGACAAGTCAGACAAGTACGAGGAAAATGCTCGACAAAGTACAAAGGCTTGCCTGTGTGTGCATCACGGGAGTTATGAGAACGTGCCCAACCAGGGCGCTTGAGATCATCACAGACCTCACACGTCTACATCTAGTGATTGATAGGGTAGCCCATGAGGCCCTCCTCAGAGTATCTAAAGAAGGAGCAGGCAATGATAGAGTCAGGTTTCAGAGAGCTTGGTCCTCTCTGAAAGACTACACCTCATCTGCAAACCTTCCTCGTGATGTAATGATCAAGAAAGTGAGCACTGAGAAGAACTTCAGTACAATGCTAAGTAAAAGGAATGATTGGGAAAGGGAATACACCAACTACAATCTCAAAGAAAATACAATGAAATGGTATACAGATGGTTCTAAAACCGCTACAGGAGCTGGCGCTGGGATATACGGGACAAGTACCAAGTGTGCACTATCGCTAAGCTCCTGTACAAGCGTCCTTCAAACGGAAATACTTGCAATCGGAAGATGTCTAGATATACATCTAGAAAGAAACTATCAGAAGTGCGATATAGCTATTCATACATATAGTCAAGCTGCTATTAAAGCACTGAGCTCCTACGTCATCGACTCAAAGCTGATTTGGGAGTGCCGAAACAAACTCAATGAGGTAGGCAAGAAGAATAAGGTCTTTTTAATCTGGGTTCCCGGTCATTCGGGAATCGTAGGAAACGAAGAGGCCCTTCTGTGGTATAGGAAAATGCACCTATAAGAAGGAGTTTAAGCTGAAGGAGAAAACCGAAAGAGAAAATCTCTGGCGGAATCTCCCAGAGATGGATCACTCCAAATAGTTCCTCTGGAACTTTGAAACTGCTAGATCCAAAAAATATCTGGATCTCAGTAAAAACCAACTTCACCTACTCACCGGCTTTCTCACAGGACATTGTCGCCTCAAGAAGCATCTGTTGAGAATGGGTTAATCGGACACTGATGAGTGTAGATTCTGTGGGGAGGAGGAAGAAACTCCTATTCACCTGGTTACGGAATGCTATGCCATTGCAAGCCAAAGGAAAGATAGCTTTGGACAAGAAACTTGTAGAAGTGGTTAGTTATCCTCCTTGAAGCCGTCCCAGATACTGGATTTCATCAAATCTCTGGAACTGACAGCTCTGTCAGGGGACACTGTAACCCCTTTTCACTATAACTATAGCTATAACACCCCGTAGTTCGGGGTGATTTGATACACGTATTTATTTCTTGGAAAAAATCATCTCACAAGCTTCAAAAAGTGACAATTGTTTTTTTCTCAAGGTTAAATTTGAGAAAAAAACATTAAAAGCTTTATTTACGCCAAACTTATGAAAAATCAAAAAAAGGATGAGTTCTCTGGTAGGGTACATGTACTATTCGTTGTTTGATATTGTTTGAAAGTTTTTAAGCTTCACGACTTTATTTCTTATTCTATTGTTATAACAATAATATTAATATTTGCAGGTGACCTGCTGGAGAACTACTGTTGGGATGATGACCTCATTAACCTTAGCAGATTGCTATTCAGTGTTCAAATTCTGCTAACCTATCCGATAGAATGTTTGGTCACTAGAGAAGTTATAGAAAACTCAATTTTCAAGGATGACCCAAGCGCTATTGTGTCAGACAACACACATTACGCCCTTACATTAGCAATAATTCTGGTCACTTATTTCATCTCCATATCTACAGATTGCCTTGGAGTAGTCTTGGAACTCAATGTGAGTATTCAAAGCAAGTTAATGAATATATCTTAATGAAATTAGGATTCTGAATTCTGATAATAACTTTTGAGAATATGAAATTTGAAAAACAAAAGTTGAAAACTTTTCTGTTCAGTGGCCACTCGTCATAGGAGGCAGGAGAGGCTAAGCCTTCCCTTAAATCCTTATTACACCAGTTCTCTTCTGACTCCGCTATTCCCCGAATAACACTTTTTCCTCCTACGCTTCGAGGCCGTACTCCCTAACCCTGAAGTACTCCTAAATCTTTCAATAACCGAACCCGAGCAACCTGAGAACTTGTCCGTTTAAGAATTCTCCAGCTACTACTCACTCCTTCGTTTTCAAAAGCATTTCCAGATTATATTTTCCCACCTCCGGAATCCGAGATGGTTGTCTTAAACGTATGAAATTCTCGGTTAGTAGAAATGTTGCATTTACCACGATCTACCCCTGAATTTTATGCTGTTTTCGCATCCCGGCAACCCCTGACACCGTCTCGATATACAATTTATTTTCGATTTCTTGCTTGCGTTTCATGAGGAAACATGATCCGAAAATAAACTCTCTATTGCTTATCTTCTCGCACACATTCTGTTTCTCAGGTACTGATATCCTTATTCAACAAAGTAATAATCGGAGCAATGAATAATAAGTTAGAAGTTTTTATCGATTCATTACAATAGAATAAAAAATACATAAATTTTGAAACATAGCACCTTAGACTATACTATATTAGGCTATAGGGTATAGTCAAAGCAACCTTCAATCATTTGAAAACTGAATTAATTGACTGAAAATAGTTGACTTTATAATACGAGGCTCCTGACCACGAGCCGCCAATGTTTCCTGAAGACCAAGAGCGAGTGACCAATTTTCATATGTCATTTCATAACTCACCAAAATTTACTTGTTTAATATTCAATATCTGCTCGAAAATAAAAACCATTTCTGCCAGCCCATAATGGCTGGAGTAGACTACCATAAGGGCTCAAAGAGGCCAGAAAATTAGTTCAACTATGTCATAGTATCATACACAAAACTTTCAGGAATTGTTATTGATAACATATTGAATCTATAAAAAATAATGACAGAACTTTTTCGTCCCTCCTAAGTGTTTGCAGAACTCTTTGAAAATTCATTAAGAACAGCTGTACTTATAGGTATGTAATTTCAGTACGCTTGAAATTAACAGGAAACAAAGAAAATGTGTCTAGAAAGCGAATTATAATCATGACAGAAATTTTTCACATCACGAACCATCTGCCAGAACGAGAAATGTTGTCGCGCAAATGCGAGCGAAATGAGCTTATTTATATTTGCAAGTCAGACCTAGAGCGCATATTGGGCATGTTTTATTGTCAATTGAAGGAATAAATTAAGGGAATCAAAGGTGTTTATTTTTAAAATTACAAAAATTTATTTAGTAATAAACTATTCAAAAAGATATGCTCATTTCGCCCGCATTTGCGCGGCAACATTTCTCGTTCTGGCAGATGGTTCGTGATGTGAAAAATTTCTGTCGTGATTATAATTCGCTTTCTAGACACATTTTCTTTATTTCCTGTAAATTTCAAGCGTACTGAAATTACATACCTAAGTACAGCTGTTCTTAATGAATTTTCAAAGAGTTCTGCCAACACTTAGGAGGGACGAAAAAGTTCTGTCATTATTTTTTATAGATTCAATATATTATCAATAACAATTCCTGAAAGTTTTGTGTGTGATACTATGACATAGTTGAACCTAATTTTCTGGCCTCTTTGAAAGCTGATGGTAGTCTACTCCCGCCATTATGGGCTGGCAGAAATGGTTTTTATTTTCGAGCAGATATTGAATATTAAACAAGTAAATTTTGGTGAGTTATGAAATGACATATGAAAATTGGTCACTGGCTCTTCCTCTACTGTGTACAATTAATCTGAAGCTCATGGTCTCGATCACCTCAACAAATTTTTAACAAGCATGTTGTAGAGTTCTGACATAGATGAAGATTCATCTGCAGTTTTCTTAGTTTTTATGGTGGACATGGCTAAATATCCTTTTTGAAGATATGCATAACTCCTTACAGGGCGTTTTAGCAGCAGTACCTTTGGCTTATGTTCTTCCAGCTCTGAGCTACCTGAGGCTATCTGAAGGCAGTTCCCTCAGCAGGGAGAAACTCCCTGCTTTAGGAGTAGTAATTTTTGGTGTTTCCATTGCCCTATTTGGAGTTCTATTTCTCTTCATGGATTTCGACAAGTTCAATGTCTGTTCCCATGGAGCCATCATGGAATATTGCAAGTCAACCAATGTATCAATGTTCTTCGACAATACTTACCACCAAGCAAAAAACTCCTCCCACATCTTGTCGAATAAACTACCAAAGATGAGGAGTTCAGGGTTAATTGGTAGGAAGTTGTCTAGTTTTTTAGGTTTTTAATATATTAGACTAGTATAGACATAGACTGATCATAAGAATATGAAGTATTGAAATGACAAAAACAAGATTGGCAGGTTTGCACTGTTTTTGGGAAATCTAGAATTAGTTGAGTTTATATTAATTCGGTTATCTTTTCTTTGTGCTTTGATTTTCATTATTCGATCAATGTCGCGTTTATAAACCTAGCTATTGCATTAGTAGGTACATCTTGGAATCTTGTTGCCTTTGGTTTAGAGGGAAATCAAAAGTGCAACAGTTTGACCGCCATAATTTGATTTATGATTATGGTCATAAAATGGATTTTTGGGTGTTATCATTTAGCATAACATTTGTAAGACTGACAATTGCATCCATAGGTATTATGTTGAACATGTTGATCGAGTCCAAATGTAAGGTATATTGAGATTTGAGTATAGATTCTTAGTATGATTTACTTCTGTACATTTTGTCAATTTGTAATATTCCAAGTGACGGAAAAAAGAACTCCTAGTGGTAAAGTATTAGATGAAGACTTTCACAACAGGATTCGACTCCAAATCAAGAGTATTTCGGTATTTCTAGCCGTGGTCCAATAGGAATATCACCTTACGTTTCGCCTCAAACTGCGGTAGGCTTCTATAAGAACAAAATTTACATGAACAGGAAAGGGGAAACCACCATTGTTCGTAATGCTTGGTTGCCAGCCATCTGCAATGCTAGAACTAAACAGACTGGTGGACGTGAAGAGACCCCGTAACCACAAACCTAAGGCGGCAATCTTGGTGTGAAGAACCACAGTCTTACGTCTCACGCCATCTATTAAACTCGCTAAGCTGTTGAAAATATTTTAAAAGGCATAATGAACAGATTGAAGCAGTACTTAAACAACGTATTGTAAGAGGATTAAAAACCACTTGTATCTACAAATCAGAATTATCGCTCACTTACTGTTTTTGTAAGAACAAACGATATATTGAAAACCGATTTATAGAAATGGTCAACAAATCTTTCGTTTTTTACTAAATTCAACGAACGTATTCAAAGAATTTTTTTTATGTGGTGGTTTTCACGAAAAGGAATATCCTGTAATGTTCAGAGAACATCGTGAGAACCAAGGGCAAGCAGGTAGAAATTGGTGTTCTTCTTGAATTTCTGGAGGTTATATGCCTCGGGGAACACCTCCCTAGGCAATGTGTTCCAAAGCCTCGCTGTTCGTTGGATGAACGAGTCTTTGAAGAGAGATGTTCTGCAGGTCTCCAAAGTGACCACGAAGGGATGTGAAGACTTAACTTGACGGGTTAGTCTCGAAGAGACTCCCAGTGGGGGAACGATTGCTGATAATTCAGCGAAGCTGTGCACTGGACACGAAGTTGGTTCCAGCAAATCGTTGATGTGAAGTAGAAATTGTGTTGGAGCCAGAATTGATCCCTGCAGAACACCAGCATTTATGGGTAGAGAATCGGATGAAACTCCATCGACCTCTACATGGAGAGATCTGTTTGAGAGAAAACTAGCCAGCAGAGAACATAGATTTGGGGGCACGCCATAAGATGGAATCTTGGCGAGGAGTCCCTGATGCCAGACTCGATCGAATGCCTTGGAGATATCCAGTGCTTCGGCTAGGGTTTCACTATATTTCTCAATAGATAGCTGCCATATATGTATGTGAGACGTGAGCGAGCAAGTCACCAGTGGATGTCTGATGACGGAAACCATATTGCCTATCGTTGATAATTTCTGAGTGTTCCAGATGTTTCATGAGCTCGAAGTTGATGGCTTTTTCTATGACCTTTGAAATAATAGGTAACAGAGCGATAGGTCTGTAGTTGCTAGGTAGGGTCTTTTTGCCTTTTTTAGGGACTGGTTGTACTCCAATTCATTGTTCTTTTTTCTATATCACTTGGTATATTTTTACTTTTTATCAGAGTTGTGCTCCTTCAAATTTTGCCTTCTTATAGTAGATTGACAGTAGAAATACCTGTATTATAATTTATATGTACTTCATTAATGAATAACACATATTTGAATTCAAGGTGTTCATAAAGAGTTCTCTACATTATTCATGTTCAGTTGTTTGATGCTGTAAATATCTTTCATCTTCTTTTTCTTTTTTTTTTCATCAAGGAGAAAACCTGGAAATCAATGCCATAAAATGAAAATCAAATTATAATATATTAAAGAATATTGAGAAAGATGTAAACAACAAAATATATTTACAATTTATGTATATCTTTATAAATTGAATTTATTCCATTCTGATTGAATTGAACGCCAATATAAAACAATAAGATTTGCACAATATTTTCGAAGGGCTTATTTATAATACATATTTTTATATGACTGTGTTCTGAAAATTATTTAGGAAATATATTTGAATTCGTTGAAGAAAATCCAAAGCTTCAACGATATTTTTCTTGCGTCATATAAAAAGAAAAAAAAATTGTTTGAATTTTGGCTGAGGAGTATTAATTGTTAGTGTTGAAAGTAGACTGGTTATTTATTGCGAAATAGTGTTAACTAGTTATGTCTTGATATTGTAAAATATATATTTTGTTGATCCGGTTATTATGTGATGATATGTGTTTGTTGATATTAGGGTTACTCAATAAGAAAATAAGAAAAAAGTTATTTAAAAAATAATATACAAAGTAGAAGTAAATGAATGTGCAGCCAAATTTATTTACTTCTCAATGATAAACTCTTCCAATCAGGGTTAAATCTTCAATGTCGCAGTATTTTCTGATTTACTGCTGAAATAGCAGTAGGTATCTGTATAAGTATTATTCAGACTGAAACATTTATGGCACCATTTTTTGACTTAATTGCACGTTTTTCAGATTATTGCTGTGAATTTTTCCGTGAACAAATAGAATTGCAGGTATACATGCTATAAATATAATTTCAATAAAAATTTGTTATTTTTTGCAACTTTCATACCTTCCAATAAAATCCAGAAGTTGCTACTATTCATCACTTATTTTCTTCGAATCGGCGATTAAAACTACCCTGTAACTTCATATTTTCATTTTAATTCTTCATCAATCAAATCCAAACAGGGATGGAAACAATGAAACAAACAAAAAAATTGTTTGTTGAAGAATTTACAAATGTGGGTTTGAAATTTGGCAGTCACATTGAAGGAAATCCATGAGCTCCGTATTATACAGGATGTTCTACAAGCTCTATGACAAACTTTGATAGATGGTAGCTGTGCTTATTCTGAACTTTTTTTCCCTAAGAACATAGGTCCGATTCATTTTTGTTTAGAAGATACAAGCATTTGAAAAATTATATTTTAATGTTCGAATCATAATAATAAATGGAAATTTTGAGACTATAAAAATTGTTCACAAATTGTCTCAAAATTTCCACCTTCTGCTTGAATGCAAGTTTCACCTCGACGAACTAAAGATGGCGTTACTCATCGGATTTGGGTCGTTTCGTATTTGGTTTGCTGCAATATACTATTTTTTATAAAAGCTTGTTATATTCGTATTAGATTAGAGTGAGTTATATGCGTGAGTTATTATAACTCACGATATTGGTTTATACATACTATTACATCTCGAAATCAGTTGAATAATGGATATATTATTCTATCAGTTAGATACTCCAAAACCAAATAACTGCCTGACTCTTATATCTGATTAATAATGCACAGACATTCATGAAAAAGTCATTTATATTCTCTTGGGCAGATCGGAATTTTCTGTAGTGAAATACAAAATTATGGAAATGACCGACGGAAACCATACTCAATAATTCCCAATTCATCAAGATTCTCCAAGAAAATATCAAAAACGCATTTCGTTCATATTTCTGTTCATTTCGTACAACCAAAATAAGCTGGTTATTATGAATGTTTTGATGTTTATTCTTCACAAAAATGGTTGCCCTTATATCGCCTTGAGTGGCGCTTAGGCAACAGGGCAGTCAGATTATTTCAGTAAGCTACGTGGGTGCAAGGGTGTGCAGTGCACCAGGGCCCCCGACCTCAGGGGGCCCCCAAGCGCTGACCATCAAATAGCGTTTGAACTTAAAAAAAAATCCAAACTTTGATTTTTTTCTGTGATCTATTATGTGAATAACATTGTTTTTATTATATTCAGTTGCTGAAAAATGTTTTTTCCGAAATATCATCAAATCTAGGGATTTATTGCCAAAATTCACTGGTGAATCGGACAGGTATCTAAAAAATCTAAATCCGACTAGATGGTACAGTAGGGTTAACATAATTTCGGCAATCAAATTTCATTTTTTTCATATCATTCGTGCATTAGCTGAAATAGAAGAATAAATTCTTGCAAATAAGAGCGAAAACAAGCAGAAATTAAAAAAAATGTTGAATTTTGAATTTATTTTCCTCGGCGATTTAATGCACCGCATTCTCAATGATATCAATTATGCATCTGAAGTATTACAAAAATGCGATGTCAGTTTGGACGACGTATGCAGAGCTTTAGAAGAGACGAATACAAAGAAAAAATGTATAGGAGTGACTTCAAGTCCTTCAAGTGCAAGGCTAGAGAAAATGTCATAGCATATGGTAAAGATCCCCATTTCGAAGAAAAGAGACAAAAATAAGATAAAAAATATTTCGATGAATTAGCTTCCGATCACCGATTTCGAAGCAGGGGAGAATTTTCCGAAATAAATATTTCCAATAGAGTGCTCGATACAATAATTTCTCAATTTTAGAAGTCGCCTTCTTATATTTCGGTTGCAGTTTTCAACAAACTGCCGAATCATTGGAAACTATTAAGTTTCATTAAATTTAAAAGAGAATTGAAGGCGCTCCTTGTAACGAGCGTATTATTCGCTCTAAGAGTTTTTCTGCGACACAAACCTATCTGTGATATGAGTATAGTTTGTTCTAGACTGTGAGTTCATTTTATGTCCATATTTATTTTAATAATGTGTTATTTATGCTGAAAATTGAAGAGTGCACGCTATTGTATTAAGCCTGTAGTACAATAAAGATTTGATTGATTGATTGATTGAATTCAAGTTTCGGGTGTATGACTGCAGTCAACAAAATTTTGAATTTTCACCATCATTTCTACTAGATATAGGTAGACGAAAAAACTGTAATTCAAAGCTTCGACCAATTTCAAAGTAAATATTGCGATATGAAAGGGACCAACTTTTAAATTCAAGTTCTTAGTACCTATTTATCACCTATTTCTACCTGGATGGAATAAGGCATGGACAATTCATGAATTGTATGTGAAAATAATAAGGAAATACGGAATGCTGGAATGCGATCTAACAGAAGTATTTACAGAAATATTACTGTTCCATACAATCTTCCTGTCACCTCTGTAGGAGCTGAAAGATCTTTCAGCAAATTAAGAATAATATAAAATTATTTGCGGAACACTATGAGCCAAGCTCAACTGGGACCTTTATGGCTTATACCTAACAATTGAAAATGAAGCTGCATCAAGTCTAGATTTGAGTGAAGTCATTGAATCTTTCGCAAAGAGTAGGTATAGAAAGAGGTTGTAAACATATTTTTTCCCCAGAGAATAAATGACTTCAAATCTAGACTTGACCTCTAGGTTCGAATCCCCAATAATTAATTTGAATTCATTCCTCGAATAATTTATTCTTATTGTGATTTCACCAAATAATCTAACGTATCAATAAAAAAATAAGGCTAGAAGGTCATAGTGACAATGACATTTTTTTGTGTGAATATTTGTATATACATATAGTAAATATCTATAAAAAATGTTTTTAAAGGCTTTAAAGCCCTTTTTGTCATCCACATTAATATAACATTAATATAATGAATTTAATATACCTACTCAAATACATAAATAACAACATAATTTATTCAAGTATATTCCTCAACTGTACCTTCAGTAAGTAACTTTGCTTCTTCGAAGTGTTTATATTTTGACTCGAAAACAATTCATCTTTTATCGAGTGGATGAAATTACTCTGAATTAGCTGGATCATTCCAGAGTTGTTAACATATTCGAAGTTTTTTGTGGTATTCATAAATCAACGTCAGAAAGTTGTGAAATGATCAGAACACACTCACCGTTCTAGTAGGATTTCTTGATTTTTACTACATAGTACAAGTGCATGTTTATTTTAATGGGTTGTTAAAATGCTGAATGCTTCAGATGTGAAAAGGATTACTTTTCTTCAAATTTCCAAGTTGCTAAGCTTAGAAATTTTGTAATTCTAGTTTTAAATATACTCTAAAGACAGTATTGAGGACACCGATCCCATCTCGCAGATCAATGTATGGTAAATTTTTCAATAAAGCTCGTGTATGAACCATGAATTGAATTTAAAGACTCTCTGGCATGTAAAAGAATATTCTCCATTCTTTCATTCGGGTTTTGACTATATTTGAAAACGACTATTATTTTTATGGCTTGAGAAGTCCTGCATGATATTACCAGAGATTATCTCTGATATTACTATAGAAATGAAGTGAACTGATACTATTCATGACTCTGAACCTGAATAAAGAGGAAGTTAATCAAGAAATAAATGTGATCTTTCAATTTAATGTGTACTTCATGTAGGTACATCGAACAAGATGAAGAATGATTTGTACTTATCCTAAATATAATTACATTCTTGTATGAATAAATGTTTATGCAATTTCATTGGATGTTTTGTATTGACCTTGCTTTTATTTGGTTACTTGGGATAAGGGTTTGAGATAAGAGTGATAAGACTTTCCAGAATATCAAAATATAGGTAGTACAAACTCAGATCATAGATTAAAGAAGTATATGACTTAGATCATTAGGTATAGTCTTAAGTTGACAAAAGTGATAATGACTACAGCGTATTTTCCAATAGCTTCGAGTGGAAAAATATTAAAAAATTCCTACGAAGTCGGTCCTCATTTCAAAATATTTTTATTGATTTCTTTTGATGTAGGAAACCAGATTCAAATTCTCCGCCATGAGGGTGACAAAACACGAGAATATTTTCGAATTAGCTTCTTGTTTTTTCATTAGACTGCGATTATTGAATTTATCCTAACATGGTATAAAAAAAACGTGTTAAAATACTTCAAGAAATAAGATTCAGGTTAGCCAACCCAAGAAAAGCGATCTCAATCCGAGGTTGTTCAACCGAGGCTGCAAAGACGTTTATAATACCGAACTTTTTTCAACCGAGAGTTGAAATCCAATCCTCGTTTGAGTAACCTCGGATTGAACGTGCCCTTTATAAAACCGGCCCTAAGGGGCCCCTCTTCGATTTTTGCACCAGGGCCCCGGACTACCTAGCTACGCCACTGACTTCACGTTAAGCCGAAGTGGTGCACAGATCCTCACCTGGATTTGAAAACGTGAATGCGCTTCTGGAGAGCCCTCAAACCATATTCTAAATAGGCTTTAAGGCATACGGTACGCCTCAAGCTCTGATGGGAATTTCATTTGAGGGCTCTCCAGAACTGGGGGAAGAGTTACCCCCACCAGAGTCCTCCAGTGTGGTGACCTCAAGAATCTGACTCACAGAGAAGAATTCCATAGGAAATCCCCAATGAGGAACAAACATCATGATGACCTGGTATCCCACAAGAGAATTGAAAAATTGACTCTCTGAGTCGTAGGTCATGAGGAATTAGGGCCCTATTATTCAATTTCGAATGATTCCCAGCGTGATGCCATCAATTTGTCACTGACTGAAGTTCCTACTACTTCGATTCGAAGAAAAATTTATCAATCAGAACTGTACCTACCACCAGTGGCGTAGCTAGATAGTCCGGGGCCCTGGTGCAAAAATCGAAGAGGGGCCCCTTAATGAATTGATTTCGAGTCAAAATATAAATACTTCGAAGAAGCAAAGTTACTTACTTAAGGTACAGTTGAGTAATATACTTGAATAAATTATGTTGTTATCTATGTATTTGAATAGGTATATTAAATTCATTATATTAATGCGGATGAAAAAAAGGGCGTTGAAAACATTTTTTATAGATATTTTCTATATGTACAAATATTCAAAAAAAATTGTCATTGTCATTATGACCTTCTAGCCTTATTTTTTTTATTGATACATTAGATTATTTGGTGAAATCACAATAAGAATAAACTATTCGAGGAATGAATTCAAATTGATTATTGGGGATTCGAACCTAGAGGTCAAATCTAGATTTGAAGTCATTTATTCCTTCGGAAAAAATATGTTTACAACCTCTTTCTAGATCTAGTCTTTGCGAAAGATTCAATGACTTCACTCAAATCTAGACTTGATGCAGCTTCATTTTCAATTGATAGGTATAAGCCATAAATGTCGCAGTTGAGCTTGGCTCATAGTGTTCCGCAAATAATTTTATATTATTCTTAATTTGCTGAAAGATTTTTCAGCTTCTACAGAGGTGACAGGAAGATTGTATGGAACAGTAATATTGCTGTAAATACTTCTGTTAGATCGCATTCCAGCATTCCGTATTTCCTTATTATTTTCATACACAATTCATGAATTGTCCATGCCTTATTCAATTCAGATAGAAATAGGTGATAAATATTAAGAACTTGAATTGAAAAGTTGGTCCCTTTCATATCGCAATATTTACTTTGAAATTGGTCGAAGCTTTGAATTACCTATATCTAGTAGAAATGATGGTGAAAATTCAAAATTTTGTTGACTGCAGTCATACCTACCCCGAAACTTGAATTCAATCAATCAAATCTTTATTGTACTACAGGCTTAATACAATAGCGTGTACTCGTCAATTTTCAGCTAAAATAACACATATGTAAATATGGACATAAAATGAACTTACAGTCTAGAGCCAACTATACTCATATCACAGATAGATTTGTGTCGCAGAAAAACTCTGAGAGCGAATAATACGCTTTTGTTACAAGGAGCGCCTTCAATTCTCTTTCAAATTTAATGAAACACAATAGTTTCCAATGATTCGGCAGTTTGTTGAAAACTGCAATTAAATATAAGAAGGCGACTTCTAAAATTGAGAAATTATTGTTTCGAGCACTTTATTGAAAATATTTATTTCGGAAAATTCTCCCCTGCTTCGATATCGGTGATCGGAAGCTAATTCATCGAAATATTTTTTATCTTTTTTTTGTCTCTTTTCTTCGAAATGGGGATCTTTACCATATGCTATGACATTTTCTCTAGCCTTGCACTTGAAGGACTCGAAGTCACTCCTATAAATTTTTTTCATTGTATTCGTCTCTTCTAAAGCTCTGCATACGTCGTCCAAACTGACATCGCATTTTTGTAATACTTCAGATGCATAATTGATATCATTGAGATCATCGGCATTTGATCGCCGAGGAAAATAAATTCAAAATTCAACCTTTTTTTTAATTTCTGCTTGTTTTTGCTCTTATTTGCAAGAATTTATTCTTCTATTTCAGCTAATGCACGAATGATATGAAAAAACTGAAATTTGATTGCCGAAATTATGTTAACCCGACTGGACCATCTAGTCGAATTTAGTTTTTTTGGATGGGTGTCCGATTCACCAGTGAATTTTGGCAATAAATCCCTAGATTTGATGATATTTCGGAAAAAACATTTTTCAACAACTGAATATAATAAAAAGAATGTTATTTACATAATAGATCACAGAGAAAAATCAAAGTTTGAATTTTTTTAAGTTCAAACGCGATTTGATGGTCAGCGCTTGGGGGCCCCCTGAGGTCAGGGGCCCTGGTGCACTGCACACCCTTGCACCCACGTAGCTACGCCGCTGCCTACCACATTCAGAGGCTACTCAAGTGAATATCAAATGAGCTCTTAAAAGTGTCTTGTCCTCTCCATAAGTTTTGAGACAGGTGATTTTCGATATTCGCCGAAAATTTCGACCCGTCTCAACTTTCAAACGGTTTTCTCAAATTATTAGAAAATTTCAGGAAATATAGTATTTAGGTATCTTCAGAAAACCACTTGGTCGAAATTCTGAAGATTCAGGTCCGCCTCCAAAATTTTTGGTTGTGTTTGAATTTCTCAAAAATTCCACCCTGTGTATGTTTTTTTTGATAAGGCATTTTCAAGCCTTAGTTATGAAGGAGGAAAACTGCCAAAAAGATTTTTCCTTATAGTATCGTATGAATTTCAGAAATTTTTGCCTAGCACTAAATAACAATTTTGTCGCTGAATTTAGCAAGGAGCAAGGATAAGTGATACCTCTACACAGCATTTTCATGATTTAGCGCCGTTTCTAGCACCAGCTTATGAAGATGAAGCACGTGCTATCTGAAGTATTCTATCATTAGCTTCATGGAATCTTTCCTACTTTTTTGTGATCCTAATAGTGATAAATAAATAAAGGAGACATGAACCATCATTGTTTCATAGAAAGGAATGGAACCAAACGACATACACTGACAAAGAAACTGCAACACCCAGAAGAAGATGAGGAATAATTAAAATATATTTACTTTGTTTTCACTTAATTTATTCAATACAGATTTTATTAGTGACTCGAGTTTTGTAGTTTTACTACATTCTCAAACTAGTGTATTTCAGGTTGTGTTAGGTAGGTACTTTTATATGGCGGAGAGGCTTCGGGTCTTACAGAACTCCAAAAAGCGGGCAATTCCATAGGTCCGTCTGCTCGTTTAATAGTTTTATTGTAGGGCTATTTAGATGTTTGAGGATTTTTACCGATTCCAAGATGTCCATTTTTTGGCCTTTCGGGACCAGGTGTAGGCTTTCGAGACTATCCAATTGTGGGAAGGCATGATTTGTTTGTGAAAAATGGTTCGCAAAATTGGAATTATCTTTACGATGTTTGAATGACGCCTGGTGTTCTTTGAACCTCTTTGTGAAAGTTCTTCCTGTCTGGCCTATATATTGTTATGTAGCATAGGTTTAAGCATTCCTTAGAATAAGGTGAACATCCTCGAGTGTCGTCAAAGAATCGTCACGTAGTTTATGTCAGCAGTTTTCACTTTCCGTTGTTAAAGGAATAGTTTTACGATTCATTATTATTCAGACCTGCTTCAAATAAACTTGTTTCCAGAAATAAATTGTTTTTTTTTCAAAAAGTGATTTTGAGAGGAAAAATAATAATTATATACGCTATTGCATTCATTACAACTCAATTTATAAACTCCTGAATTATCTAACCGAAGTGACTATTAAAATCTGTATTTAATAAATTAAGTGATAGAAAACAAAGTAAATTTATTTTAATTATTCCTCATCATGAACTATCACAAAGTAACGGACTACTCTATCCAATATTTCCAGAAGAAGATGTTTAAATTTTAATTTTTTTTTGGTGAAACATAGATAGTATAGCAAGGAGTAAATGATAAGAATTTGAAAAAAAAACGAAGAGTTTACAAATTTTTTTAAATTTGTTAATAATGTGTTTGTCAACCGCGATTAGCTATACACTCCCCAACACGTCTTGGTATTGATGCCATAAGATGGTCTATTTCTTCTTGAGGGATACTATCCCAAGCTACCTGTACGTCATGTCTCAGAGCCGCCAAAGTCCGTGGGGGCTGGGGTAACTTTCCAAGTCTTCTACTCATGATGCCTAGACTAACTCTGGAAACATGAGGTCGAGCATTATCTTGCTGGAATATTGGATTCTCGAGCCGGTTAAGAGGGGCCCATACCGTAATGACGTTCAGTTCAAAACGCGATTCGGTATTTCTCATGATAGAGACCACCGATTTATATGGGGTTTTCACTATTATTCAATTTGAAGTGTTCTTCAAGTCGGAAAGTTCATAACTTTTTTTTTTCGTCGACAGAAAAAAAAATAATTTTTTTTTTCTTTCTTAGTGACTCTATATGCATGATAATAACTTTCCGATCTAGATTATTTTTTTTTATGAATTTCCACACAAAATTCAACACAAAAAGTTTTTTTCAATCGCTCCAAAACCGATTTCAGTAAAATTAAAATTAAACGATCGTAAAGTGCTGCCACCTAATGGACAAACTTGGTTATTTCCACTGTCTACTGATCGTTCCGTCTATCTGGCAATACTGCACATTGAAGCAGGTACTATTCAGCAAAATCCAAAGGCAAATATTTATTGTTTACTTGTAAGGCGTCTGTTATCAGTGAAAAGTGAAAGGGCTGAAAACAACACCGAAGAAGAGGACCATACCAAAAAAGAGGACTTCAGATCTCTGAGCTGAGTTAGCTGAGTTAGGATGAGCGAATATTCTCCTTATATTATTATTATTAGCGGAGAGTGTGAAAGCTAATTGCATGAGATTTTGTGTCTTGAATGCTATTCAGCTAACGTAGGATTTTTCTAAAAAAATGAAAAGTTCGAATTATGTTTGTCACTTGTTACTAAGAGATTGAGAGTAATATCAGATATTTCTTCATATATTTTTTTAACGTCATTTAAAAACTTATGTTCATCAATGTTCATCCAAAAAAACTTCTGTAAAATAATCTTGGAAATAAATATAATATCATAGTCACCAACAACAAATAAAGAAAGCTATTTCAAATTAATGATATAAAAAAATATACGACTGTAATAGGTACTGGAATTAGTCTAACTCGAATATATAGGATGTCCCAAGTTCGAGTGCTTATTAGACGTTTCTGGAGAACTGGACATATTTGAAATCTGGAAATTGGGATTATCATATTCTTCGAAATTTTCTACTGGAGCCTGAGCGCTCTCGGTTATACATATAAGAAGTGAAAATAGATTTGTTTAAAAAAAAATTCTACAAGCGTGCGATTTCCCCCTTATTCCCGCACGCATTTCAATTCGTAAAGAATCACATTGTCAAACAGTGCGGAAAAAACCTCTGCTATTCCATTCCCGCACACTTTCCGTGCGGGAATGGAATAGCGGGGGTTTTTGCCGCACGCTTTTTCTAAGAATGAACTGAATTATGATATGTTCCTATGCACCAAACGCCATCAACGACGTTGTTATGGAAACGACATGTGAATTAAAATTTGTCATCAGTATGAAAGTATTTGAATATATCAAATTGAATTTGATCAGTGTGATGAGATCAAATTGATATCTTTTCCGCACTGCAGTTTCGTGCGGAAAAATATAACCCTTTTCGCACTTGTTAGGAAAATAACTATTTTTAATTTTTTTCTTCTGTTAAGTATTCAATTCTGAATAGGTACATTTCTGTTTAAACCATGGTTTAATTTGATTCTGCAAAGAAAAATAATTATTGTACTTCAATAAAAAATTAGAGAATTATCATTATTTTTTTTCGCACTATAAAACGCAATCATAAAAAATAGGGTACTAATTTGAAAAACGATTTTCGATATTTTTTTCTCTGGAGTGAAGTTTCATATACCTACCTATATTGCCTGTAACTAATAATGTGAATATATACAATTCCTTTGATACAGCTTCTCATACAATAAACAAATTTGAATTCATTAAAAAATTTCGGTTTAGATTTTTAGTCTCAATTACAATTTTTTATGTACTGTAGATTCATATGTGCATGATTTTTTTAGTCCACGACTCTTTTCCGAACCTAACTTACAATCAAAACAGATATTCGCAATAAATTCGTACAACTAAAAAGTAGTAATATATTCTTATTTTTTTCCTTCACATCTTTCAACACAGGTAGCATGCCTGTCTGGTCGTTGAGCTAAAATCAATATTATAGACCTCAACCTTGAAAGTGGGAATTCCCTCAGTTGTAGAGAATTCCGAAATTATTTCTTCCCATCTCGTCAAACGTAAGGGCACAGAGGTAAGACTCTTTCCTGTGAATTTACAGTGTTGTCGGCAGTTTCGTAAATAATCCCACTTCATTCGTGAATATTCGTGAACATTCGGCATTTTCCGCCCTTCCCTTGGTAAATGCTGTACGTAACAGAAAACCGCATGTGGAAGAAAGGGACGGTAAATACGAGGAATGTCTGTGATATCTTCGGACGTCCTGAAAATCGACGATTTCTTAGGGGTGGTGAGGGGTAAGACGTGGGTAGAGTTTGACGTGCGCTCAGGAAGCCCCGCGGTATAAACCCCTCTTAAGGTGAGGGAGAACATATGGCTCCACTATTTCTTGAAGGTAACGCAGAGCTGTCATGATACCTCAAATAAAGACTAAAGGTGACCTTCTTGCATGTGCAATAGCACCCCATACCATAATGCCTACTGTCCGGTGTACCTGACGCTCAACGTCAAACTGAGGTTAAGGTCTTTCTCCCCGACGTCGTCTAACCCTTCTTCGGCCATCATGTGCACCCAACAGTTTTTTTGTCAATCACCGAATATAATACTTTTTTAACCAATAGTGTAAGACCACGTCGTTCCAGAGAAATTCCTTCTAGAACGTTCCAAGGGGACAAATGGACAGGGGGGAATTTGCCTTGAGTAGAGTAGAGCGGTGGTGGGAAAATGCGAATTGAATCGTAGGGAGTACCTATACCACCGAGAAGAAAAGTTTGGTCGGTTCTTCAAAATTTTTAATTCAATTTGTAATGATTCATTTTTGTTTCTGATTAACAGTGTTTTCGTAAGTGTTTTTTTCAAATTCGAATATAAGAAATAGGATGAACAACCATCAAGGGCTAATTGTGATCCTGAAAGGGGCATGGCTCCCATGGTCAGTGGTACCTAAGAGCCTACTGAACTCATAAGCGCAAATGAAATTAAATTAGCGAAACCAACTTACGACTCCAACTTTCGGCAAGCTCCCGTACATAATAGGTAATTAAGCACCTTCGTAATGAGTCACACTCATTGGATTCCGAACATCGAGCTATTTCGATATCAATAACACTACCCGTCTTATCAATGATGGTTGCATAGATATCTGGATCTTTGTTATTACTTTCCTTATGTCGGATGCAACGCGCCAAGATTATTTAAGTCGGCTTTCCGCAAACGGAGTGGTGGGGAGAATTCGCGCTCTTTTGTTTTTATACGAGCGGTTCACTTGTTTTCGAATTTGAAAAGTCCGTGTCTGTGCTTATGGTAACATTGAACGTTCGTTCTTAACATGTAGAGGAAGTGCAGAAGTTGATTGCAATTTTGTTATTGACTTTGGTTGAAGTGATAATTTGTGATTGTGATACTCGTCAAGGGTAAGTTTTTCTGGTAGCCGGTAGTTTTTGATTGTAGGGAATTTTTGAAAATTTCACCCTTCGGGAAGTAATCATTCATCATTGGAATAATTTAAGATAAAATATGGAGAAATTATCAGGAGTTCATGGATTTGAGTAATCAGTTTCAATTTTTTTCAATATTTCCAAATTTTGGCATTTTTCAGTTACTTACATAAAAATTTTTGTTCTGTCAATCAGTTATTCTTTGAAATTGTATAATGGTTAATTTATCAGGAGTCGTTACTAGATCTAGGTAGTTTTTCAGTGGGGAACCATGAAAAATTTGTACCAAGTACAGGGTGATCCGAATACGACTCATTCGCATGTTAAGTCCTATTGATTAACAAGATGAAAAAAAACTGATGTCTTTTTAGTGTAAGAGGGTTTTTTGTGATGGTGCATTTTTCAAAAGTGGCCGTAACTGTTTTTCTGTGGAAAATTCTGCGGCATTTCCACGGCACTTTTTTCTGTAGCATTCAATGAAGTCGGTATATTTTCTCAAATATTGCTCATAATTATTTATTTTCAGAACAATATTTTATTTCAAATGTGATTCCTACACTAGAAGTTTCCGTTTTTCACTAGAGCTTGAGGTTTCCATTCAAAAATATACAAAAATATTCTGTCTGAAATCTTCACTATCTAAATCAGATTTTCACATTTATCATCAACTTCAAATAACATTCCAATTCTGTTCTTCGCCACTCCAATGATAATTCAAGGGAAAACTTGTTAACTCTTATTTTCGAAAATGATACCATTATAATAACAAGTGTGCCATTATTTTTAAATTGAAATTTCAAGCTCTAATGAAATTTAGGGGATGTCCCCCAAGTTTTGTGTTTCATTGGAGTTCGTTGATATGCAGAGGATGAAAAAATAATTATTCTAATCATTTGTCTGAAATTCGAATATAAGATATTGGTTGCAAAACCATCAAGAGCTCACTGTCGACCAGGAAGGGGAGGCCATAGTCCCCATGTACCCTCATCCCCCCATCAGATCCGCCAGTATGTGGAGTTCTTGAGATACTATACTCGTCGATAAAGAGTTCAATAGTTACTCTTCTTCTAACATAATGTGGAAAATAATCACGAAATATTTTGAATGTTTTCGCAGAAATATTAGAAAGTGACATTTATTCATCACTCAATACAGGGTGTCCCATAGTAGGTATAAAAGGCGGAAAGTATTAATGAAAA
Organism: Adalia decempunctata; assembly: GCA_951802165.1. Classification (NCBI taxonomy): domain Eukaryota; kingdom Metazoa; phylum Arthropoda; class Insecta; order Coleoptera; family Coccinellidae; genus Adalia; species Adalia decempunctata. The sequence continues at coordinate 19,814,437 of OX637703.1, forward strand.
TGAGACAAATTTCCAGCAAACATAATTCTGGATGAAATCACCTTTAGATTTCTCGTCACCTTGAAGGTTTTGATTTCGAATGCTGATACTCTTTGTCATTCTTGAAGCATTGTTAATAAATCTCAATTGGCGTATTCCAATAAATTAAATACTTATCATAAGACATAAATAAATCCCTGAAGTTGAAATTCCTTGGAAAATCCGGAAAATCGTGAAGTTGGCTTTGATTTAGGTTTATCCAGTCTTTTTACTCAAAGCTGACATAGGTTGGTACTCGTTAAATGTCAAATGAGAAATGAGACGTTGCCAATACTTATTTCTGTTTGCCCTTTTTCAACTTTTCAAATGGAGTTTGTTCTTTTAAGCTTTAACTGTGACACAGGTTTCGTAGTACTACTACATTTTCATACTGGAGTATTTCCAGTTGTGCAAACAGGTATTTAAATGTCTTCTGTAGGCTTATTTCTTGAAAATATTGAAAAATGGGGAATTCCACTGTTCGCTTATAAGTTATAAGGGTTATTCTAGTTCTTTCATTCTTTTTCCGAATGAACTACCACAAAGTACCTATCGGACTATACTGCCCATTATTTTTCAGTGAAATTTCAACACTCGATTCCTGATTTCCGCACACTAATAGTATATTGTTCAATGAGCGGTAATGTAAGTCATAAAACACGCAGATGAATTTTGCAGCCCGAGCCGTCAGGCGAGGGGTATAATTCATCAAGTGTGTTATGAGTTATGACCATTACCGCGAATTGAACACTATACTTTATCTTCGACTTCTTCAGTAAAATTAGAATTAATCTGCATTTTCAAAATTGACAACAGTTGTCAAAAGCGATTTCTGTGGTCGAAGATCGATATCAAAAATTTCACGTTTTCTAAATGCAATTTTTGGATATTCAGACCTAAGAAAATGTAAAAATGGCTGGCGAGAACGTTACCTTGATGTCTGAAATAGAGTTCCCCATTGACCCGACTTTTTCATTCATTTCGTAAGCTACATTTTTCCTATTTGTATTAGAGTTTATAGGCGTGAGTTATTATTCCCTCACACTATTGGTTTATAGAGATTATTACAGATCAAAATCAGTTGAATAATGAATATAATATTCTATGGGAGTAGATAAAATAGCATAACAGTATCTTCCAGCAATGTTTATTTATGTGAAATATTTCCAGTATTAACGGAGAAAAAAGTTTCTTCAACATTCGTCAGGTATTTGGAATTATTGAATTCACATAATATTTTCTCAATTTCATTATTTTCCCAAAGTGAATAAACATTTCGATAAATACGTAACTACTACGACCTCTATGTAGAAAAGACGTTGCTTAGTTATCTGGCAGGAAAATGACTATAACCTAACATTTTCAAAATAGTCACGATGAAATGTGTCAGAATTTAATGGTCAAGCGGGATACATTATAAAAGTGAATGGAGTAGGTATATATAGGGTATTCTATTTGAAATATGGGAATAGGTATGTGTTTCCAATTAAATTATGTAGGTAGGTATACTTTTTCAGAGGTCTGTCCCCTTTTTAACACTTCCCAATCTCTATATTCAAGATTCGTCCGATTCATGGTTTTCTATGTATGGATCGATAGAATTCCAATAGACCACCCTGTATATATAAGGAACTTTTATTATAATTATTTCGACAAAATGTCTCATCAGGAGACCTAGGAGTAATCAGGTTAAACAATATATCAATATCAATCACCTTAAATAATGTGACAGTAATAACGGTAATAAACAGATTCACAAATGATTAGCTCCAACATTTCCAACATTCAATTTAATCATTTCCAATGTTTACCAAAATTTTTCCTTTACATTTAAATATGTTATGTTACCATTATCCCTATTTACTTTATCGCGCGCAAGGAGATTATTTCTTTCTAATTCAGCATTAACCAATTAACTAAGTGACAGAGAAAAAACACTCAGTAAACATGAATTTATTACATCGTGTAGATAGATCCATCTTGTAGGTAGATTCGCCTTTAAGAATACAACGACAACAATTTTTGAAAGCTGTCAAAGCTTTCATTCATGTTATCGAAGGATATGTTACTACATCACTTGTACATACCTCTTTCTTGAGGTACCCTGTATATTTCACACCCACCGATTTTTTTTCAAATCTTATTCTTATTTTAACAAATTCACCTGCTATTTTACGAATACACTGCGTATATCTCCGGATGTAATTATGGTACGTGATAAATTCCATTTATTGACATTTACACATTCTTCTGGTTTGATTACCCGATTATTGAACGGAAATATTGAGATAATAAGTTTGGGTCGTGATGAGACGTGAAAGTGAAAATATACATAGTCATTGTCGATTTTTACATTCTTCTTCAGTTATCGGTGCATCTTCAAGGTCTTGGTTGGGAAAAAAGTTACGTTTGGGAATTGTGACCAGTATCCGCAAAAGATATATACAGGCTGGGTCATCCATAACTTTCCACCCCGAATTTTGAGCTTTGAGATGGAATAACGAAAAAACGCTCGGACAGGTCAATTTTTGTTGAGAGGGGGGGACAAATAAGGGTGTTCAAATGAGTTTGATATCACTAATAATCACCTAATAACTTTTCTTTCAGGAAGTTACCAAAAATTAATACCTCCAGTGTTTCTCTGTATACTCAAAGTTTATTTTACACTTACTATTTACAGTAAATGAATGAATGTTACCTGTAATCAAAGAAACGACATTTAAGTGTATTCTTCGATAATGTAACTTCTTATTCAAATTAGAGAAAACAATCAATATGACATTAAATTATTAGTGAACTATTCAAAGTAATGTGAAAAAATAATAATTCCATAGAATCCGCATTCTCAAGGGTGCGGTAAAATTCAAATAAATGAAATTTCTTTACATATACAGGGACACAGGGTGTTTGGAGGGTGAGTAGCCATAGGTGAATGGTGGATAGGTGATGCTCTTGGCTACTTGTTGCGCCTAATGAAATAACATTTTGCCCAAAGTTCAAAGTGTTACAATTTTTTTGCCATTTTTCTAGAAATTTCCCTTTTTTCTCCTTAAAATCTTGATTTTTTTAAAATTTAATGCTCGAGGTGCCTATAATGTGAGCACGTTATTTTTAGCTGTGTTAGAATGAGAGAAAAGATTTTACCTTCTCAATGGAATAGTTTTATTGTCACCCTTTTAAGACATCCTTGAAGACAAAACGGTTCTTTGTTGAGTTATCTGATTATTAATGGTACATGTTACATATCTACCATTGCGAAGAGTATTAACTAGAGAAGTTTTCAAAACCATTTTAAAACCCCACACTATGTAAATTTTATTTCACATTGTAAAGTGGACACAACATTATTTTTTTTCATTTTGATGTTTGATACGACGCTGTCAGGTTTTTTGAAGACGCTTGTGTGAAATTGTGATTCAATCTGAATAAGACAAGACTAGACTAAAAAAATAAATCATTTTATAGGCACCTCGAGCATTAAATTTAAAAAAATTCAAGATTTTAATGAGAAAAATACAAAATTTCTAGAAAAATGGCAAAAAAATTATAACGCTTTGAACTTTGAGCAAAATGTTATTTTATCAGGCGCAACAAGTAGCCAAGAGCATCACCTATCCACCATTTACCTATGGCTACTCACCCTCCAAACACCCTGTATATCGTAAAAGATGTTCATGTACTAACTGCAACACCCAGAAAACATAGATAGTATAGCAAGGAGTACCTAAATGAATTAAATTTGGGAAAAAATCGTGACGGTACTTTCATTTAAACATTTTTTGTTACTTAAATATTGTAGCCGTTTTTGCAAATTTTTTAAATTTTACAACAAACCAGCTGTTCGAGGAGATCCAAAGTCGCTGTTTAGTTGTTGTTGAAATGCCTCGAGCACGTGTACGTGGAATTAATGCCAGCTCAGTGAATTTGAAGGATGTCGAATTATTGGTCTACGGGAGGCGGGGTTGTCATTTCGAGAAATCGCTAACCGTACGAACAGGAATCCAACAATTGTTATGAGATGTTGTCAAGCGTGGTTTGATAATGCCCAAAATCAAAGAAGAGTAGGCACCGGACGTCGAAGGGGCACAAATGAAGTTCAAGAACGACGTCTGAGGGCTATTAGAAACTGATTTGCGACAACTCGATCTTTGGCTGATGGGTGGTTAGGAGAACAAGCCCATCCTGTAACTGTCCGAACGGTTTACCGCCGAATAAGGTCTTTTGGACTGCAGCATTATCGACCCCATTTTGTGTTACCTCTGATGGTTGAGCATCGCCGGCAACGATTACAGTGGTGCATAGAACGTCAATGTTGGAGTGATAAGATGGTGAAGATTCCAATTATCATGTTACATTCAACATGTTGGGGAGTTGATATGGGGTGCCATGACTTTTGACGATTTATGTATCTCTAGTGTAGTGAAGCGCACAAAAAGAATCTTTATTCTTGAATCAGCCTTCAGAAGCCATTTCTTCTTTACAACAGATCAAATTTCAGGAAGAAATATTTCGATGCAATTGTGGGTGAAAAGAATTAAAAACAAAATTTATTGATTATGAATATGTGCATACTTCCAGACATTAACATTTATGAGTTATATAAATATTCATATGGCAGAATTTATAATTGATTTAGGATCTACATTTGCGAGAGAAGTAGTAGTCGAATTAACATAATTCTTTCGATTTCTTCCTGCAGAAAATTCTCGAACTCAACGAAATCGAATGTTATAATTAAATATACGTGGTGGAACAGTAAATGGAATCAGTTCACCTTGAATCGGTTTTTTGTCGTTGATCGATGATTTTCGAAAAATGTTTTTAAAATCTACCTACGAGATCATTGTACTTACAAAAGGGCCTAACCAGAATCAAATGAAATCATATAGTATCATGGAAAAAATACTGTATTATTTCTGTAACATATGATTCGGGACCATGGAAGATTAGTCTGACAGCTGCTGTTAAATTTTTTTCGATAGCTCCAATTTTTTTTTATTAATCTATTTGAATATACCTATAGGGTGGATCTACTCACAAGATTGATGAAAGAGAGTTCAAATGTTCCTGATATTCTGAACTTCAGGATGTCACAACAGGCACTGCCAAGAAATATCCGAGCGAAATGCTACCCATTTATCAATTAACTTCAAGCAGCCTTTATGATGGAGATGCCCATGAGCTGTAGCGAATATAGCCTGTATAATTTTTACAGCAGGCTCCATGATTTCGATCATTGAAAATGTACAGGCCGATCCTGTTGAAAAATTAAACGTTCGTTAAACGAATCGGTAGAGTGCAAAAGCGCCTTAAGGGGCAGTATCACCTTTTGAATCGTGGTAAATCTCCATTCAAAAAGTGGTCTCTTTATTTCACGAGTAACTACCCTAATTTACGACGTCGAGACTTGATTTTTTTCAAATTGAAGTTGAAGAACGTCACGAGGGCAAATAGTTTTATTTTTTTCGATTTAATTAGTTTTTCAATTAAAAAAACCAATCGTTAGATCTGAGGTTATTGAATATGTTTTTCGTTTTTCATGAGTAGAAGCTATATTTTTGAGATAACAATCATGAAAATTATTGTAGTTTATAGAAGAATAAATTGCCGAGGGCAAATTGTTGCGATTTTTTCGATTTAATTAGTTTTTCAATTAAAAAAAAAGGGTGAACTTCAGCGTTTTAGAAACTACATTTAATGATTTTTTTCCGACGGTTATTCATCATTTTTTGGAAAAAATCGCAACTATTTGCCCTCGACAATTTAATCTTCTATAAATTACAAAAATTTTCATGATTATTATTTCAAAAATATAGCTTGTACTCATGAAAAACGAAAAACATATTCAATATCCCCAGATCTAACGATTACCCTGGTTTTCTTAATTGAAAAACTAATTAAATCGAAAAAAAGAAAACTATTTCCCCTCGGGACGTTCTTCAACTTACTCGTGAAATAAAGAGACCACTTTTGAATGGAGATTTACCACGATTCAAAAGGTGATACTGCCCCTTAACAGATACTTTCAGCAGTCCTTGAGACGAAGACTATCCAAATTATCTGCTTCTCATATTACCAATTATTTTGTTCTGCTTTGTGCTCCAAATTTGTTGATCTGTATTGTGCCCTTTTTTAGTTGGGGCCGGTATTATAAAGGGCAACCGACGGTTCAAGCGTTTAGTCAACAACCAAATTTTTCACTAAAAATACGCAATTTTGCAGTTGACGCACGGTTCAGCCGTCGCTTCTCCTTTATAATACCGGCCCTTAGTGGCCTAGCTCCTCAACATTCCTCGGTTGTAGGGCAATTGACATTGCTGAATAGGTTATGATTCACCATTGAGTATTTGAATCTCTTGCATTTTAGCTTATAGTAACATAAAGCGGTATCTTTCAAGAGAGATGGAAAATTAAACCATTAATCGAATTTATGTTGACACGACAAAAATATCTAATCATTGGCAACCTGTTTGACCCAGTGAATGTCAGGCACACTTACTTCATTTGATACCATTGTGGTTTTTGTTAGAATTCGATACTCATAAAAGAAATGGAATCTATCTTTTGCTCGAAAGTATTATTTTCTTGTTTTCATGGACAATTCAGAAAACTTTGATACCTCTCAAGAGTAAAACAGATCTCGAAAATTTATATTTTTCAATATAAGTATACATTCAGGGAACTTAAGTCAGCACAATTCGATGACAAAGATAACACTCACCATTCACTTCTATAATGTATCCCGGTTGGCCATGAATTTCTGACACATTTCATCGTATATATTTTGAAAATGTTAGGTCATAGTCATTTTCCTGTCAGATAAATAAGCCACGTACTTTCTACATAGAGGTCGTAGTAATCACGTATTTATCAAAATGTTCATTTACTTTGGGAAAATTATTAATTTTGAAAAAATATTATGTGGATTCAATAATTCCAAAGACTTGGAGAATGTTGAAGAAACGTTTTTCTGGTAATACTGGAAATATTTCACTTATACAGTGCACGTCAAAATTATGGGACAAATTAATTTTTTCAGAAGAAAAATATTTGGCAACAAAATTTTTGTTTCACTTTTACCAAATTTTTATGCATTTTTGAAGGATTTTTTTGCACCCTGTGCCATCCCTATCAACCCACAAAATTTTTTGAATAGGCAAAGTGTGTCATGTGGTACTTTTTTGTCAAGGTCTTTGTATCTTCTTTACAGGCGTGTGGAAATTTTCAAGAACATTTTTTTTTTAAATTAGTTATGTAGTTCAAAGTGGTTTTCAGTATGTGCACTTTGTCATGGTTCATTCACTTTGAGACGATGGTACCTGATGAAATTGGTCACCGAATGAAAGTCGACCATTACAGTTTTGTTCATGCACAACTTTCAACCCCCTCACGTGAAAAATTAGAATGTGTGAATCACTGCGCTTCCAGTTATGATCTTAAGTAGGTATGTTATGAGTACGTTTCTACTGAAGTTGAAACTTTTCGATAAAATGTTTCAATTCAAATAAAGAGCCATGACAAATGCACATACTGAAAACCTCTTTGAATTAACTAATTTTTCAAAAAAAAATTTTATTCTTGAAAATTTGTGCACGCATGTAAAGAAGATACCTTGCCAACAAAGTACCACATGACCCACTTTCCCTTTTCAAAAAATTTAGATCGTTGATGGGGATGACACAGGGTGCAACAAAAATCCTTCAAACATGCATAAAAATTTGGTGAAAGTGAAACAAAAATTAACCTGTTTCAGGATTTTGTTGCCAAATATTTTTCTTCTGAGAAAATGAATTTGTTTCATAATCTTGACGCCTACTGTATAAACATGGATGGATGATTCAGTTATGCTATTTTCTTGTACGGAAATCAAGAATCGAGTATTTTACTGAAAAATAAAGGACAAGATAATCCGTCACTTTGTGATAGTTCATTCGGAAAAAATTAAAAGTACTCCAATAACCCAACAGAAATCATCTAAAGCAAGAGACTATGGAAGTCCCCACTTTTCAAAATTCTCAAGAAATAAGCCTACAGAAGACATTCAAATACTTTTTTGCTGGAACTTGAAATACTAGAAATAATTAGTATGCGGCTTAAACACTCCAGTATGAAAATGTAGTAGTACCACGAAACCTGTGTCACCGTAAAAGAACTAACTCCAGTTGAAAATTAGTAAATCGAAATTAGCATTGGCATCGTCTCTGAGAATTATTCGACATTTCATGAGTACTAACCTGTGTCAGTTTAAAGTAAAAAAAACTTGATAAACCTAAATCATGACCAACAAGTATCTACAGATATGGAAAATGTAGTTGGAAACACTGGGGTCTCAGTACAAAATTCGAGCAGTCTTCTAGTCCAGTTGAACAGTGGGAGAATCGAAACCTCAGTGCGATTCGATATCGAATAAGCGGCTGGTCTAGTTCTATGGCAGTTTGTAGTGGGGATGCCAGAGGCCAGAGCGCAACGATCTAGGATCTCGGATCGAATCAGATCAGAGGAAGGAAATGAAGGAATCAGTAGCACTCCCAACGCGCGAAGTGATGGGTGTTATGTGTTATCATATCCGTTGAAAATTATTCCACTCTTATCGGAGGAATTAATTTGCCTCAATGAATGACACAAATAACTTCCTTTGAAAATTAGTGCTCAGGTCTTTTTCACCATAACTGGTTTGAAAATAAAATAAATTCTACGAAAAACAAAAATACATTCTACGTACCTAATAAGAAATTGAAAAAACAAAAATATTCTATGAAAATAAAAAAAATGGAAAACAAAAACAAATTCGACATTGAAGATCGACAAATTCAAATCAAATGTTCAAATAATCCACCTTGTTGTGCTAAACAGTAGCCAAATCTATTATAAAGAGATAATCTCATATTTCTGAGAAGATTTGGCGTACTTGCTATTTTGGCACAAAGTTGGATTATTTTGGACCTTAATTCAGTAATATTTGTCGCTCTTTCAATTTCTTGCCCATACACCATATTTTTCAGATATGCCCAAAGAAAGAAATCATTGGGAGATAAATCTGGAAAATCTGGAGATCTGGGGGGCCATTTGATCGTTCCGTTTGTTGAAATGAGACGTTCAGAAAAAGATATTCAGTGAAAATTCTTGCATTATGACTCGGGGGCAGCCATCCTTTCGAAACCAGACATCATCGAAGTTAATAGGTAGCTGTCGAACTATCGGCCAATCTCCAAAGGCAACAATAAACGAAGTTATTGTCTCCGCAATTGAATTTTCTCTTGAAAAGTAAGCATTTTTATTCACGCGGAATCTAATTTATTTTCAAACAGTATGGCCTATCGCATCCAAGTTCGGATTGCGACTGAATTCGATCTTCAATCCGCGAAGAGGAGCAGAGATCCAGGCATCCCCACTACGATCGAAACTGCTATTATACTAGACCAGCCGCTTATTCGATATCGAATCGCACTGAGGTTTTGATTATTCCACTGTTCAACTGGACTAGAAGACTGCTCGAATTTTGTACTGAAACCCCAGTGTTTCCAACTACATTTTCCATATCTGTATATCTATATCTATACTTCTATACTAATATTATAAAGAGGAAAGATTTGTATTTTTGTTTGTTTGATACGAATAGGCTCGAAAACTACTGGACCGATTTTAGAAATTCTTTCACCCTTAGAAAGCTACATTATCCCTGAGTGACATAGACTATACTTTTCACCCAAAAAATAAGGATAAATACTATAACTTCAATAATAACAAAAAAATCATCCATAATCAGCTATTTTCACGTGCGCTGCGAAAACCGTAAGACGTCGATACGATGTATGACAGTAATGTACCTCTTAAATAGTTCTACAAAAAAGTCCGCGATAGCATATATCTATCTCTCAAGATTGACTTGCTATTACCTGTTTATGGTAATCAGATGTTTTCCGAAATTATGCACAATTTGGGAGTGTGTTTTTAGTTTTTATGAATTGGGTATTGATCCTCATCCAACCTCATACGTTATTTATCCCCAGTATTTAATTTAGAACGAAATTGCCCTTCACATCATACAATTACAACGAGTACTTAAAAAAATGTGGCAGGTTGAAGTGTTGAAGATGAAACCGCCGCGTGAAACAAATTTCTACCCGGGCGAAGCTGGGACGTCCTGCTTGTCTATACTAATATTATAAAGAGGAAAGATTTGTATTTTTGTTTGTTTGATACGAATAGGCTCAAGAACTACTGGACCGATTTCAGAAATTCTTTCACCATTAGAAAGCTACATTATCCCTGAGTGACATAGGCTATACTCTTCACCCGAAAAAAATAGGGATACCTACTATAACTTCAATAATTACAAAAAAATCAGCCATAATCAGCTATTTTCACGTGCGCTGCAGAAACCGTAAGACTTACGTGGATACAATGTATGACGGAAATGTACCTCTTAAATAGTTCTACAAAAAAGTCCGCGATAGCATATATCTATCTCTCAAGATTGACTTGCTATAACCTGTTTATGGTTATCAGATGTTTTCCAAAAGTATGCACTATTTGGGAGTGTGTTTTTATGAATTGGGTATTGATCCTCATCCTACCCAATACGTTATTTATCCTCAGTATTTAATTTAGAACGAAATTGCCCTTCACATTATACAATTACAACGAGTACATCAAAAGATATGGCAGGTTGAAGTGTTGAAGATGAAACCGCCGCGTGAAACATATTTCTACCCGGGCGAAGCTGGCACGGCCTGCTTGTACTTTATAAACGTGAATGGAGTATATATGTCCATAGATTCGATGCAAAAACCTCAAAGTGGTAACCTACTTCTGCCAGTGCCTCTAATGTTGAAATTTGGAGGATTATTTTGGGAGGCTTATTTATTGAGGAATCTTATTTTTCTGACAATACTTCTTCATTCTTAATTTCCACGTGATACAAATTGTATATTTTTCATTATAAACCAATTGAATTTACTACTCATCCCCAACAGAGTCCATTATTAATAACTGCTCAACAAAACATAACTCTCTCTCTCTCTCTCTCACACAAAATTCCTAACCATGGAAATGTTAACTTAGGATCCTAAAAGGTTCTGGCAAATGAGGACTTAAATCTCTGCAACGTGTCTTTAGATTTATCCTCTGGCTAAGACAAATTTACCAATCACTCTCTCCTACTGACAGATGAGATGATGTTCACAAACCGCATTCCTGTCACTAGCGCCATTTGAATATACCGGCCCTAAAGGTTTTTTTTTCTATATCGACACTACTTTCATCCCAGGAATGAATTCAAAGCCCAAAGGGTCCATTAGATGCCAAATCTTTAATATACATAGATCCGAAATAAATTAACGGATACTGACCGATTGGCAAAGGCATTTCTTCTGAGTAATAACATTGAAATTACATTTGAAGAGAGTTTATTTTTTGCTTGCTCCTTTCTAATGGTTTATTATCGAAAATAAACCAAAATATCCTGCGCAATTCGAAAATTGAATGAACTCTAGATCTGCATCATCACAAACGTAAACATCACACGTTTAAAATAGAAGTCAGAAAGCTATTAACGTTATCTCAGTAGGCACTGTAACAAATTATGTTTTGAATCGAAAATAGATCGATGTTTGAGTGAAAACAAAAAGAAATCAAAATTGTTTTCACGACAAGCATATATTGATTTACTCTACTCAAATTAGCTCCCAGATTATAGAGGTTTATAGAAAACAGATTATGTACAGTTTTGGAGGTTAAAACATATTGATATACTCGACCAATTCATTGAATTTTATAACTCACCCTGTAGATACGAGTTGAATCAGATGAATGACTCATTTTATCCCAACATTATCGATGAAAAAATTGGAGTACTGAGTCCTCGTTCCTCCTGCATGTGAGTAGATCATTCTTATAGGTAGATTCGCATTTGGAAATTACAGAAAACAAGCGGAAATTTTTTTTGACAGCTACCAATAATAAATTGGCTCTTATATGCCATTCTGTCAGTCTCTGCAGCACTTCAAACGTTGGTGACTGTGATCCGCAGTCAAAGAAAGTAATAATCGTGACCAGTACGAGACAATAATACTCCATTCACTTTTATAAAGTATCTCCATTGGCCAAGATTAACGTTTATCAAGTTTTTTTCACTCAAAACTGACGAAGATTGGTACCTACTCGTGCAATTTCAAATAATTCTCAGAGACGTTGCCAATGCTAATTTCACTTTACTCTTTTTTAACTTTGTAAATGGAGTAAGTTCTTTCGAGGGTTAACTGTGACAGGATTTGTAGTACTACCTTCTACATAATATTTCAAGTTGTGCAAAAAAGTATTTAAATGTCTTCTGTAGGCGTATTTCTTGAGAATTTTGAAAAGTGGGGAATTCCATAGGTCCGTCTGTTCCCTTAGAATTTATTTTTTGGGTTATTCGAGTACTTCTATTCTTTTTTCGAATGAACTATCACAAAGTAACGGACTATTCTGTCCATTATTTTTCAGTGAAATTGATTTTTGGTTTCCGTACAAAAAATAGTATATCTGAAATATTAACATAGAAAAGAGTTTCTTCAACATTCGCCAGTTCTTTAGAATTATTGAATTCACATAATATTTTCTCAAATTCATTATTTTCCCAAAATAAATAAACATTCCGATAAATACTTAATTACTACTATTTCTATGTAGAAAGGACAACGTTGCTCATTCATCTGACAGAAAAATGATTATAACCTAACATTTTCAAAATATACTACGGTGAAATGTATCAGAATATCATGGTCCTCCGGCAACCGGTATACATTATAAATGTGAATGGAGTATGAGCATAATTTTTATGAAATATGGTAATTATTAAGGGGCAGTATCACCTTTTGAATCGTGGTAAATCTTCATTAAAAAGTGGTCTCTTTATTTCACGAGTAGGTACCCTAATTCACGACGTAGAGACTTGATTTTTTTTAAATTGAAGTTGAAGAACGTCCCGATGGCAAATGGTTCTCTTTTTTCGATTTAATTAGTTTTTCATTAAAAAAAACACGGTAATCGTTAGAACAGGGGTAATTGAATATGTTTTTCGTTTTTCATGAGTACAAGCTATATTTTTGAAATAATAATCATGAAAATTTTTGTAGTTTATAGAAAATTAAATTGCCGAGGGCAAATAGTTGCGATTTTTTCCAAAAAATGATGAATAACTGTCGGAAACAAATCATTAAGGTGGGCGTTCAATGTAGTGTGTTTTTATTTCAAGTTGCATTTGAAAATGGTTTCACTTTGAAAACTGAAATTTTGTGGGTGAACTCAGAAAGGATTGGAGTTCTTGATGAAATAATTTTAATCGATTTCATTACGAAAGTTAATTTTTTTTCTTTCAAAAATAGAAGAAAAGGAGCCAACTCATGCTTCTGTTTAATTTCAACAGAAAGACCCATGAAAAATAGTTCAACATCCGATTGAAAGTGAATCTACAGATAATTTCGTTCAGAAAAACAACTTGAAATACGGAATTGGCAGAGAATGGCCAAATTCAAATTTTGGCGGGAAAAAGTTCCTGGTTTACCCACAAATTCGCTTATATCATAGTTCGGCGATTTTCGGATAGAGAGCGCCATTGTACATTCCATTCATAATCAGAGAGATATTCATAGAACTTGATAGTGATAATGGAGTTCTATCGAGATATTCCATAGAATGGACGGTGGCGCCTCTATCGGATGAGCTTTCCTACTCGCTTTAAACGCCGACCTTAAGTGTAGTTTCCAAAACGCTGAAGTTCAACCTTTTTTTTTCAATTGAAAAACTAATCAAATCGGAAAAATCGCAATTATTTGCCCTCAGCAATTTAATCTTCTATAAACTACAAAAATTTTCATGATTATTATTTCAAAAATATAGCTTGTACTCATGAAAAACGAAAAACATATTCAATAACCCCAGATCTAACGATTACCCTGGTTTTTTTAATTAAATCGAAAAAAAGAAAACTATTTGCCCTCGGGACGTTCTCCAACTCCAATTTAAAAAAAAATCAAGTCTTTACGTCGTAAATTAGGGTACTTACTCGTGAAATAAAGAGAACACTTTTGAATGGAGATTTACCACGATTCAAAAGGTGATACTGCCCCTTATCTCACATAACAATCTCTCAAATTCATTATTTTCACGAAGTAAATAAACATTTTGATAAATACGAATTTACTACGACATCGTTGCAGAAAGGACAACGTTGCTTAGTTATTACCGACACATGGCAGCTAATTTCGAAATAGAACAAACCAGCATCTCAATGTAACAATGGTATCCCTGTTAAAATCATTAGGATGGTCAAAATTTTGTCTTCGAACTAAAGGCGTTTTGTTACGCTCAATACAACAAGACGGAGGCGCAATAACCAGAAATATCCGAACTAGTCAACCCTCATAAATAGGTTTCTCCACAAGAACATTCAAAGAAAAAACATTATTTTTGAAATCTCAAAAATATTATTCTTTTTAATGTCACCGAGTTGTTAAAAGAAATATAATTTTTCGTTTTGTATTTTCAGGTGGAAAACAGTGAAATGTTTTTGAACAAAGTGCTGAAAACAAGATTGGAGAAATTTTGGGAATATGGCTCAGGACGAATGGTGAGTGATTTTTTTTAATTATATGATTAATAGATCAAGAACTATCAAAAATCGAAAAAGGACAAATTGAGATGAGTAACTACCATTGAAAAATCTAGGAGGACTTCTTAGCATCTAGAAGCTCATGAGTACATCACTTCTCGAAACTATTCATTGCATTATAGCAAGTTGCTATGATTTATGTATAGGAATGGGGTTTACGCTTCGTTTCAGCTTCGCTCACGGGACTTATCAGATTGGCTATGGTGAGCGAAGCCTTCCAATGAAGTAGGTTGTTGCCCTGCTCGAAGCGAACGCTGGGTACTGGGCTGAAAGACGAGGTTCGTATTAAAGCCGATCGGACCGCGATACCCCGTATCGCTTTGAGTAGCTTTCCGCGTTATTTCTCTTTAATTTTTTCCCGTAGAGTGGTCAAGGATGTCGAATAGTTATCTACAGTTATTGTTCTACCCTTATCCAAAAAATCAATCATGATTACTCCATGGCAATCCCAAAAAACTGAAGCAGATTTTTGGACACGAAATTTCTAAGGTCTTGGAGAACCAGAATGTCGCCATTCCATCGATTTTTGCTTCGTTTCTGGATCGTAGAAATGTACGCAAGTCTCATCCATAGTAACAATTCGGTTTAAGAAGTCTACATCGTTTTCAAATCGAGCACAGATCGAACGCGATGCTTCTACCCTTGCACGCTTTTGGTCAACATTCAAACATTTGAGGATCCATTTTGCAGAAATTTTTCTCATGTCCAAATTGACGTGACGTGAACTATATGATGAACGCGTTCGTATGAAATCTTCAGCGCTTCAGATATCCGTTTTAGCCCAATTCGACGGTCTGATAAAATCATGTCATGAACTGCATCGATATTTTCGGGGACTGACACAGAAACTGGCATTTCCGATCAGTCATCATCTTCAATGAAAAATTTACCTCTTTTGAAGCTTGCAGTCCAATTTTTCAAGGTGGCATACGAAGGACATTGATCACCGAGGGTATTAAGCATATCTTCGTAAATCTGCTTACCTCTTAACCCTTTTAAATACAGGTACTTGATGATGGCTCGATTCTCCAATTTTTCGATTTTTACATTTTCGGTAGACATATTTTTTTTTAATTCATTGCGTAACTTTACTCTGGTTTACTTTTTTGACGTCGAACTCTACACTGACACTTCTAATAAATTTTGGTTCGTTGATATGGCATCGCAATATTTTGTTTATGTATGGAACTGGTCTAGGCTAACTAGATATCAATACATCTTCGTACATATAAGTTGTGGACAGTGTGTCGGTGCAGTATTCATCACCTTTGTCATAAGAAATACACTGCGCAAAAAAATTAACGCACATCCTGAAAATCTCAATTTGAATGAAAGTTAACTCTACATTGACTTTATAACTTATTTTTTAAGTTCTCTCGGGAAGGTTTTGAACGAAACAAGACATATTAAATGGAAGAAAAACTCAGGATTTTACCGAATCTTATGTGAAAGAAGAGAAATGAAAAATTTTCAAAATACTGAAATGCTGATAAGTGATTTAATACTTGGTATTTCCACCCCTTGCGTTAATTACAGCTCGGCAACGACGGTTCATACTCAAAATGAGTGATCTTAAAATGTTCTGATCTAATCCTTCCCAGATTTCTCCGAGTTGGATTCCTAAGTCATTAAGAGTAGCTGGATGATTTTCTGAACTTCTCAGCCTTCTATTGAGGTTGTCCCAAACCTGTTCAATCGGATTGAGATCTGGACTTCTTGCTGGCCATTCCATTCGAGAGACTTCAACCTCTTCAAGGTACTCCGGAACGATGCGCGCACGATGGGGTCTGGTATTATCGTCCATAAAAATGAAATTTTCACCAATGTATATGGGGCAAATGGCACAACATGCTCTTCAAGAATTGCAAACAGTTGTCTCAACGAAGAAACTCTCAAGTAACGTTCTTGAATGGCAGTTGTTACCCGTGGTCTACCCTGTCCTGGTCTTCTAACATTCATACCTGTCTCCCCGAATCGCTGCAACATTCTGGACACACTACTTGTATGGGAAACTCCAAACCTTTCTGCAATTCTTGTGTATGTCCACCCTTCTTCTCGCAAAACTACCGCTTGGGCACATTCCTCTTGGGCCAAATTGCGTGTTTCGCGTTGCATAGCGATCGAGTGTAGAAAATCAAACGAAAGGAAAACTATTGATCACTGGAATTGATCGAGAACAACTGATTTTAGAATGGAGCCAATACATTCAAAATCTGATAATATCATCTTTTTTTATTCCTGCTGGGAGAAAACATCTGTATTGAAGAAAAACGTTGAAAGTGGATAACATATGCATGCATAATTCAGATAAAAATAATTATCATTGAGAACACCTTCAGTTGTAGAATAAATTTGAGATTTCCATAATGTGCGTTAATTTTTTTGCGCAGTGTAAATTGGGTGGTTGAAATCACAAAGAAACGAATCCTAACTTCCATAAGAGCAAACTAACAACAAATGATAATGTCAGTTTCTGTTTGAAAAAATTAGTAATTATTCTTGTATTTCCGAATATTCCCACGGACTCTTTAAATGTACGAATTAAACTGTTTATGAAACAATGTTATCCTGTAATTATGATTGGCTTTATGTATTGACTACTCGTAACTCATATTATTGACGTTAATTCATCTGTATTCATTTGGTTCTTCCATCATTCAAGAAGATTCCATGGAAAATGAATATTCATTTAATGCGGTTTTTGAACTACATCAATTTCTACATAATATTCGTAATAGGGAAAATGGAAACTGGTAATATTATGTAAAATCAATTCAGGTTGTTGCAACTGTACTTAGAATAAATGTTTCTCCAAACTATATCATTTGTAATTATTCATCTCAGTTTCGTTTAAACAGTACGTGTCACCGGGAATTCCATTGATCGATATGGAAAACCGAAACTGGATCTTCCTTGAATTTTTAATGAGAGTAGTAGTCTAAGGACGATAGTCTTTTGAAATAATCAGGGTTAGACATTGATGTAGAATATTCTAGGTCAATGGGGTTAGAAGGGACTTTCTTTCATACCGGAAACAAATACCTACTTAATTATCCCGAATGGAACATCTTGTATTGTTTATAGTTTTGGATTCCGCAATAAATAGGTTGTTCCTTAATCAGGGACGATCGTAGGGTGTTAGCCGCCCGCGTGCAGAATCCTTATGTGCCGCCCCAAAGACAAAAAAATATATATTTTTTTGACATATATGTATATAAAAAAATGTTTAATGGGCCTCCTTTTATTGTTAGGAAAAAACTGTACACACAGTATAACCTAACACATTGGTATTCCTTATCTTCAATAATATGGATAACCTTTTTAATGCTAAATACTAAAGGAAAAAACACAAACAAACGAACTAATATATAACAAAAAGTATAATTACGAACAGGGACAGTCTTTTATTAAGTCTGTAATGACTAGTATATGTATAAACAGGTAAATGACTTTCCTAGCTTTTTGAGAAGAAAATAAATCAATCATTTCGCTCATATCAATTCTTTCCGATATTTCAGATTTAATAGAGATGATGGCCAAATTCGAGAGTCTCTCCTGTGACATATTGCTCCTCAAGTAATCTTTAATTATTTTTAAATGACTGAAACTCCTTTCTCCTGAAGCAACAGAGACAGGCAATGTCAATAAAATTCTTATGGCTAATGTGAAATTGGAAAAACAAGAAATCAAATCATTTCCAATAATAATTTCTAATATTTCTCTAGGTTGATCTTTACCCAGGAAAATATGTTTAAATGAATTAATTCCGTTAAAAAGTTGTACGCCATCTAAATCTTTAACAATATTTCCTTCCGCATTTACCTGTAATCTAATATCTAAAGTCAATGCAGGCTTTCATAAGATCATCATTAGAAAAATTTTCGAACTCATAGAGGAAGCAAAATTGATTATAACATTCAGACAGTGAAGTAAATCTTTTCTGTACTGAGGATGTAGCGTGATCCAGAATTGTATAATAAAACTCAGCCTTTGAGCCTTAAATTTCTGGTAAGAATTAGAAATTGGTTCATAACTGCCCTCATAATTGAATAAGCGAACTTTATTTCTGGGTTAAGAGATGGAAAAGCTTGAATCAATTTCCAAGTCGTTGGCTAAACATGTTGCTGAATCAACAAATGTTCTGAAATTCTCATCAGATCTTTGTGAAATTATATTTTTTTAAATTTTCTAAACCCTTTATACTCCCTGCAATACTTACTCTAGGGTTTTGTAGCATTTTACTTAAAACGTCTATTCTTGTTAGTAAGTCATGCCAAATTAACATTGAGCATAGAAACTTAAATATTTTCATGTTTTTCACTAGAGTTTTAGCTGCAATTTTTGTCCTATTATCCCTAGTGGGATCTCCAATTTAAAGCTCCTACGATATTTTTAAAGTCCTGTTTTAAAGGTCATATAGCATTTATGCGACTCCCCCACCATGTGCCAGCATTCCTTTGTTTCTTTTTGTCGGTAAAGGGGAACAAGGAATATTTGATTTGACAAGATTGAAAAATTCAGTTTCATTTAATTTTTTTCTCGTCTCATTCAAAATTTGGATGATTAGAGTTGGAAAGTATTAATCAACAATTGAAAACAATTATCTCTTTAAGATTTGTGAAAATATTATTTTTTACAAACTGACATAAAAATGTGGCCGCCCCTTGAGTTTGGCCGGCCGCGTGCGGGGCACGCGCTGCACACCTGCTAGGATCGACCCTGTCCTCGATTAGAGGTAAAAACGGAGAGGGGATATTCCGTGTATAATTTTAAGAAAAATAATCCCATAAACTGGGACAGCAAACGATTCGTTTTCGAGATACAGGGCGAACTAGTTGTACTAGGGAGTATGTGATCGAAAAATATGAAAACATGTGAATTTGATGGGGTGGACAGCAGTCTAGGCCGCCTGATTCCCAGACTTAAATAATTTGGATGGATCAATCTGTTTGTTTGAATGATCTGTTCCTTGTTGCCTTTTCATTGCACATACCATAATGTTTTGTTTTTTTATTCAAGAATCGTAAAAAATCTAATATTATATATTCAAAAATTATTATTAGGTATACAGGGTGATTCACGGTGGATGGCACATAAGACGTTTCTGGTGAACCAGATATCGGATCGGTTTGAAAATTTGCATGCGTGCATTACCGGACATTCTCTACCCAACTAAAATTTTCGTCAATGTGGTGTTGCCACTTCCATTAGAAAGCAGTAGAGCAACTTTGCTTTTTCATATGGAACACCTATCTGTTACCGTTTTCGAAATATAAATTAATTTCAATTTTTTTCACCGAAAATCATGACCTCTGAAAATGCTGATAACTTCGGGTTGACAGACACTATAGCATTGAAATTTGGTTTGGAGTTCGGAGGTTGCACATGAATGCTTAAAACACTTCAGCCTGATCTACGTTACTTCAATACAGGGTGGTAAAAAATACATTCGTTTGCTTGAAAAAGTTGTTTATTTTAAATGGAACGCCCTGTATATTATCAGAAATTCAGAAAGCTGGTGAAATTTGCTTTCATTCTATGTATATCATGCCTATACCTAACTAGTGTCTATTTGTCAAATGTCCCTTCAGTATTTGGTAGGCAGGCCATGATTACTATTCCACAGTACCTTGTGACATTCTCCTAATAATAAAGGCACCAAGAAACTTAAATTTCGACATTTTCGTCATTTCAGAAGTTGCAAATACCCTCGAAACGATGGAAGAAAACTGACGATCAGTGGATAAGGCACTTGGGACCATGGAATTGACCAGCAAGGTTACCCGATCTTAGTCCATTAGATTTTTGTCTGTGTTTACAAACACCCGTGCATTCGATAGATGAATTGTTGGAAAGGATAACCCAAGCATTTGAAGATTTGTATTTCAAAGAAATACGATCTGCCATGAAGAAAGCAGTCAACACCCGCATTTTGAAGTGCTTGGAAGTGAACGGCCAGCGATTCGAACATACTTTTTAATAATATGTAATTCAAATAAATAGTTTGACTTTCAAGTTTCTTGGTGCCTTTATTATTGGGAGAATGTCACAAGATACTATCTTATAGTAATCATGGCCTGCCTACCAAATACCGAATGGAAATTCCATTCTGAAGGGACATTTTGACAAATAAATGCTCAAGTCCGAAATTTGACTAGTTAGGTATAGGCATGATATACATAGAATGAAAGCAAATTTCATAAGCTTTCTGAATTTTTAATAATGGACAGGGCGTTCCATTTGAAATAAACAACTTTCAGTCACTTTTACAGGCAAACGAAAAGACTGTATTTTTTACTGTATTGAAGTAACGTAGGTCAGGCTGATGTGTTGGAAGCATTCATCACCTAACTCCAAACCAAATTTCAATGCCATTGTGTTTCTCAACCCGAAGTTATCAGCATTTTTAGAAGTCATGTTTTCCGTTGAAAAAAATTGAAATTAATTTATATTTCGAAAACGGCAACAGATAGGTATAGAGAAATTTCAATAAAAGTTGTCGAGAAGTTGTTGGAGATTCCAAAAATAATATAATATACCGGGTGTTCCATTTGAAAAAGCAAAGTTGCTACTTTTCTAATAGAAGTGGCAACACCGCATTGACGAAAATATTTTAGTTGGGTAGAACAGGTCCGATAATGCATTCCATTCAATTTTCAGACCGATCCGAAGTCTGGTTCTCCAGAAACGTCTAATGTGCCTTCCACCGTGAATCACCCTGTATTAGAAGGTTGTAGAAATAACACTGCCGTTGATTCCATGTAATGTCCCGACAATTAAGATATTCATTTCAATCACAAACTTTTTTTCAACAAAATTGATTCTTTTCCTGAATCACCTTTACTAATTAAAACAATCGAAATAAAATTTATCGAGATTCAAAAATGATTTAAATAAAAAAAATTATTTGTCGTCAATTATTTGACATATGATATTTTTACTGATTGAAGTTTTCATTTTCCTGACCTGTATTGCTGCCCTCCACCCGCAGTTGACCGATAATCCATTAGATATGACTCACCCAGTATAAGAAGACGAACAAATATACACATTTTGTAAGACGTGCCATCGAGAAACAAAATAGCCGATTTCAATTTAAAAATAGAAAATTCCCAAGGCCAACTAAAATTATTTTTTAATGCTTCACTTTTGCTGAAGGTGATTTTCATAGGACATGCATGTCTTGAGTTTGAGTTAATTGTATGTGTTTATTTTTTAACTGCTTTGTTCATGCAACGAAACATTCCCGAAATAAAATGCATTTTTTATATTGGATTTTTCCAAACGTTCATTATTTTCTGACAATACTGATCCCAGCTCTCAGAACGACACAATTTTTGAAAAAGAAGGAGCTTCGACCACTGATTTGTGGGTGATACTGAATCGTCTCATATCTCTCAATAGTGGTTATCGTTTAGGATTTATTGAAGAAGGGCCTTAGAATTATCGAGCAGTAGGGCTTGTCAGTATGGAGCTCAACATGAACCCAGCCAAGACACTCCCAAATCAACCTTCAGTCGATGACGTAGAAGCTCAGTTCTTCAATAGCGGCTTGACTTGAGTGAATGGCCATATCGCACTTGAGATAGTTTCTTTCGAGGTTTATGTCTCGACATCTTTCAATTGCGAGTAATTCTGCTTGAAAAACACTCCAGTGGGTGCCTAACGATAGTGCACACTTGGTTCTTGCCATGTATTCTTCAGCACCGGTCCCCATCGTGGTCTTAGAACCATCTGTATACTATTTTACTTTATCTTCTTCATGATTTCAATAACAACTTATATGGGGCAGTGACCTGGTCTGCTCAAGCAGGTCAGCAAGCAAAAGTATGAGGCACATAAGTTAGCCTGTTTGTGCCTTACAGGAACTTTGAGAACGTGCGCAGAAAGAGTACCTAAAATCATATTACTCCTACACACTGTTGACTGATTGTTGTTGATCATCAACATCAATAAGGGTAAAATGGAGAACACTCAGGAACAATTCCAGGACATCTACAGTATGTTGCCTGAAGAGACCTACAAGTATCTGGGCATTGCTCAAAATCAACGGATTGACCACACCCGTTTGAAAGCTGAGTTCACTGCGAAATATAGAAACAGGGTTACCAAAGTGCTCAACATCAAGATATCTGCCAAAAACCAGATCTATGCCTTGAACTCTTGGGCAACGCTCGAGTCTGAAGATAGCCTGATAAAATTGGTGACAACAGAGAATAAGGGATACACACCTCTGAACCTACAACACAGAGAACTGACGTTCGATATCACTACCAGAGGCGAAGATAGAATAATATGGTGAGAACAAGCTTTGCACGGCAGATTTCCCAAACACGTTTGAGGGGGAAAATGCCGATACATTTGTTTCTTTGTCGTGGTTGAATGCGGGACAATTGTTTCCTGAAACTGAGGGATTTCTGACGGCTATCCAAGATCGAGTTATAAGAACTCGCAATTACGAGAAACACTGTTTGGTGCTTAACGTGGAGGACAAATGCAGGAAGTGGGTCGCAGTTGGCGAGTTTATTGAACATATAATCGCCGGTTGATGAATTCTTGGCGACAACGCATATCTGGGCCGACCCAACCAAATGGCAAAAATTGTTCACTAGCAGTTAGCTTTTAGGCATGGTATTTTGGATACTTGTCCGCCATATTATAAGTACCAACCTGCAGCAGTGTTGGAAACGGACGCAGCGGTTCTCTATTGGGACAGACCCATAACAACAGATAGAACAGTGGACTACAATAGACCGAACCTTGTGTTGATTGAGAGGGATCAGAAGTATTGGGTGATAATTGATGTGGCAGTACCATTGACTCATAACATCGGAAGAACGGAGTCCGAAAAAAATAACGATGTACGAGAACTTGGCAATAGAACTGATGAATAAGTGGCAATTGTCGAAAGTCACTATTATACCATTGGTGATTTCGGCTGAGGAAGTCATGTGCAAATCATTCGAGGGAAATCTTCAAAAGATAGAATTATCCCAGAAGATCGCTGAATATGCACAGCGAAGCATTGCAAATCTGTCACATCGTTCCGAAATTCCTATATATATATATATATATTCTTATGAAATGGAGCTGTACAGATTTGATTCCAAATATGGCATGTGTCTCGAAAAGGCAACAAGGAACAGATCATTCAAACAAACATATTGATCCATTCCCCGCTCCTAATCTTAGTATTAGCAGAGGAATGTGAAACGGGGCACCATACAGTTCTGCGTATGATGCAAGAGCACAGATAAAAACCTCAGCAAAAACTCTGTCTCCCCGTATAAGTGTAGGGATATTGGATTTGTGTACAAATATTCATGTTGGAGGGCATCTTCTTCGAATGTAAATGCTTCTTCATTTCTTCAAAGGGGTTGACAAAGCATTTTTAAATAATCTGAAACAAAAACCAAAGGGAGAAAAAAGGAAAAGCAAAATCCACTAATATATTCAAATTGTTTTGAAGGTACCAACCCATCTCAAAAATGAATCAGATACTGAATGAATAGAGTTGAAACCATCTGGAAATTTATATATTGGACAATTATTGACCAAATGGTCAATAGTTTGCTCTTCATGCCCACACTCACATCTCGGGCTATCAATAGCATTCCATTTGAAGAGCATACTATTACAACGTCCATGACCTGTTCTAAGACGATTCAGAAGACACCAATTTTTCCTAGACAGATGAAAACCGGGAACTTTCTCTGAAGGATCGAGAATTAAACTTTTATTGAAAAAATCATATGAAGTCCATTCCGAACTCCAAATTTCTTTATGATTTTTTTTAGAATAAAGAAAATTATTTATCCATAGAGGCTTTCGAGATTTCAATCTAGCCAGTCTTGTATCTGGCATATAACTCATAATAGGAAATGAATTTGGAAAGGAATGAAATTTATCCCAAGACTTCATGGCAGCAACCTGTCTACGAATATGAGGAGGTATTATATTAGAAAGAACTGGTAACCAAGCTAATGGGGTAGATTTAATGGTTCCAGTTATAATCCTCATAGAAATATTGAGTTGCCCATCAATTTTATGGACATGGGAACTATTCAACCAAACAGAACAGCAGTATTCAGCTGCAGAAAAAACCAAGGCTAAAGCAGCCGTACGAAGAGTGGTAGCATCGGCACCCCAGGATGTACCAGCTAATTTTTGAATTATATTATTCCTCGTCTTCAACTTTAAACGTAAACTTTCCAAATGAGCCTTAAAAGTCAAAGAAGAATCTAGTTTTATTCCCAGATACTTGGGAGTGAAATTATGATTTAAAACTGTATTGTTGAAACTAACCCTCAAAGTTTTATGTTTTTGATGATTATTCAAATGAAAACACGACACCTCTGTTTTAGTGAGACTCGGGCATAAACGCCACTCCAGAAAATAGTTCCTCAAAATTTCTAAATCTTCAGTTAAAGTATTCTCAAGAAAGTTGAAATCAGAATGACGGAAGGCAAGAGCAATATCATCTGCATAGATAAATTTCTCGGAGGAAGTATCAGGAATATCACTCAAATATAAATTAAAAAGAAGAGGTGACAACACCGATCCTTGGGGAAGTCCGTTGTTCAAAGTTTTGAAACTACTACTATCACCATCAATAAAAACACGAAGTCTCCTATCCGTCAACATATTTTCAATTAAACCAACCATTTTCCCACATTTCAAATGCTTAAGAAGTTTGAAAATTAAACCATCTTTCCAAACAGTATCATAAGCCGATGATAAGTCGACGAATGCTGTTCCTGTTTTAATTTCTTATCAAAACCTGATTCGATGAAAGTAGTGAGACTAAGAACCTGATCAGAACAATTCCTAATTTTCCTAAAACCTCCCTGACAATTCTGCAAACCATCTTCAACATGGGATTCAATCCTGAAGAGAATCAATCGTTCTAAAATTTTGAAAGGGACACTCAATAAACTGATAGGACGATAACTACTTGGATCTGAACAATTTTTACCACGTTTAAGAATCGCTATAACTTTCGCTCTGCGAAATTCAACTGGAAAAAGACCAGAATTCAAAATATCATTATAAAAAGACAATAACCAGGATAAAGCCTTCTTTCCCAAATTTTTTATAAACTCAGGATAAATTCCATCAAACCCAGCTGCTTTTCTAGACCTAGTACATTTAATTGCAGATGTTAATTCTTCCATGTTGAAAGGACTAGATATAGCATCTGAAACAGATGTCGATGTTCTTAACCTATGTACATTCCGAAATTCCTGAACTAGTGGAAGGAACCGAAATGTTTTTCATTACTTCATAGAAGTAATACCAGCCCAAGCTGAGACCGGGAGACTGATGATGAAGAATATTAATAAATGTCTTCATTGAAGGAATCCAAAATACAATAGACCAAATTATACAGGGTGGTCAAGAGATTGACGCCAAAAAGGAAAAAACAGGTCCCTCGTGTCATGGGCTATTCACCCCATGTATGTTATGCTATTTTTCACGGTTTTCGAGTTATGAATTTTTTTTATGAACTGCGCAGCGGACCAATCAAGCGTTCACGTTCACCTGACCTTAATCCCATCGATTTTTTCGTTTAGGGTTATTTCAAAGAAATTGTTTACGCTCGAGAATGTTCGAGTGAAGACGAGCTTCGACTGAAGATAAGAGAAGCCGAACGTGTCCTAAGAGAGAACAGGGCAGATTTAATGCGATTGAAAGAAAATTTTCTAAGAAGGTGTAGAATGTGTATGGAGGCTGGAGGTGGCCACTTTGAACACTCACTGCAAATTTGAAAAAATAAATTTCTTTTTATTTACATTATGATGTGTGATTTATTGCCATACCTTTTTCTTGTTTTTATCTAGAACTTTTCTTGACCAACATCTGAAGCTAATTTTCATTAATTTTCAGCATTTTCTTTCATAACTTGATTAGAAATATCTTAAAATGGCAAAAAATAATTTTGTAGGAAATGTCTAGTTCTTTGATTTTTTCCACCTCTATGACTTTGAAGGCTAATTCTAGCAAAAGTAGAGTGTTAAGTACCATTTTTTATCAATGATTCTAAAAGCTGACTGTTGAGCGCAGTTTTTAAGCACACTAAGAAACCGTGAATTAGCCTTTTTCCTTTTTTAATTTTTATTCGAAAATTCAGATCATAATCCAATTTACGTAAGTTTTCACTTGAGACCAACATTTCCATAATTTTTATCGATGTTACGAATCTGATTATTTTATGTATAGAAGTACAATTCATGGAGATTAAGTTACAAAAAGAATTTCACAGGGAAGTCTTGCACTTTTTTTAATGTCTTTTTTAAGATGGTCAAGTCGAAAATTCTCAAAGTTCATAAAAAAATTCATAAATCGAAAACCGTGAAAAATAGCACAACATATATGGGGGTGATTCGAATAGCCCATGACACGAGGGACCTGTTTTTTTTCCTTTTTGACGTCAATCTCTTGGCCACCCTGTATATGCGAGGTTTAGTTCACATGATTTCAGGTCAAAGAAGTTGAACAGATATTTAATGAAAACTACCCAAAATCATGCGTTTATTCTTCCATCTAACCAATTCTTGAGAATCTTCCCCTACCTTTATTCAAGCTTCTATCTTTCTTCTGATAGACCACCACAGCTTACTAACTGGATTTTTATGACAATTTGAATTTGTCTGAGAATTTTGAGAGAATCGTTCAAAATTTTTGTTCTCATAATCGGAAGCAGATACGACCAAACTACAAGAAATCATCAAGTTTAATATAAAAGCAGAGCTTCTATTTACAATTTTTCAAACTAACAGTGGCTCCCCACAGTAAAGCTCTGCAGTAAAACAGGGGACAGAGTTCCAGAAAAAATAGATTTGCAATCGAAATTGGCATGTCACTCGGTGAAACTCTAAAATGTAATGTCTGTGCCAGAATTCAGTTGAATATCAAGTGAAGTGCAGATAGTATGAGAAAAAATCTGGAAAAAATTACAACTTTAAACACCCTCGAAAATGAAACGTTTGCGGTCTCATGCTTATGGGACTTTTTTCCTTGAAATTCCTCTCTTTGTTTTTGTTTGATTTAGGAATAGTATAATATACGCAGTCATTGTTGCGAAGTTGATCGATAATGTCATCTCTGACAAGATAATACAAAGTCAGGGAAATGTTTAAACATTTCAAATACACTGCGCAAAAAAATTAACGCACATTATGGAAATCTCAAATTTATTCTACAACTGAAGGTGTTCTCAATGATAATTATTTTTATCAGAATTATGCATGCATATTATGTTATCCACTTTCAACGTTTTTCTTCAATACAGATGTTTTCTCCCAGCAGGAATAAAAAAAGATGATATTATCAGATTTTGAATGTATTGGCTCCATTCTAAAATCAGTTGTTCTCGATCAATTCTAGTGATCAATAGTTTTTCTTTCGTTTGATTTTCTACACTCGATCGCTATGCAACGCGAAACACGCAATTTGACCCAAGAGGAATGTGCCCAAGCGGTAGTTTTGCAAGAAGAAGGGCGGACATACACAAGAATTGCAGAAAGGTTTGGAGTTTCCCATACAAGTGTGTCCATTCTTGAAGAGCATGTAGTGCCATTTGCCCCATACATTGGTGAAAATTTCATTTTTATGGACGATAATGCCAGACCCCATCGTGCGCGCATCGTTCAGGAGTACCTTGAAGAGGTTGAAGTCTCTCGAATGGAATGGCCAGCAAGTCCAGATCTCAATCCGAATGAGCAGGTTTGGGACAACCTCAATAGAAGGCTGAGAAGTTCAGAAAATCATCCAGCTACTCTTAATGACTTAGGAATCCAACTCGGAGAAATCTGGGAAGGATTAGATCAGAACATTTTAAGATCACTCATTTTGAGTATGAACCGTCGTTGCCGAGCTGTAATTAACGCAAGGGGTGTAAATACCAAGTATTAAATCACTTATCAGCATTTCAGTATTTTGAAAATTGTTCATTTCTCTTCTTTCACATAAGATTCGGTGAAATCCTGAATTTTTCTTCCATTTACTGTGTCTTGTTTCGTTCAAAACCTTCCCGAGAGAACATAAAAAATAAGTCAATGTAGAGTTAACTTTCATTAAAATTGAGATTTTCAGAATTTGCGTTAATTTTTTTGCGCAGTGTATATGCTATCGCGGACTTTTTTTTGTAGAACTATTTAAGAGGTACATTTCTGTCACACATTGTAGCCACGTAAGTCTCACGGTTTTTGCAGCGCACGTGAAAACAGCTGATTATGGCTGATTTTTTTGTAATTATTGAAGTTATAGTAGGTATCCTTGATTTTTTTGGGTAAAAAACATAGCCTATGTCACTCAGGGATAATGTAGCTTTCTAAGGGTGAAAGAATTTCTGAAATCAGTACAGTAGTTTTTGAGTCAGGTCGTATCATACACTCATACATACATTCAGGAGTACCTTGGAGAGGTTGAAGTCTCTCGAATGGAATGGCCAGCAAGAAGTCCAGATCTCAATCCGATTGAGCAGGTTTGGGACAACCTCAATAGAAGGCTGAGAAGTTCAGAAAATCATCCAGCTACTCTTAATGACTTAGGAATCCAACTCGGAGAAATCTGGGAAGGATTAGATCAGAACATTTTAAGATCACTCATTTTGAGTATGAACCGTCGTTGCCGAGCTGTAGTTAACGCAAGGGGTGGAAATACCAAGTATTAAATCACTTATCATCATTTCAGTATTTCGAAAATTGTTCATTTCTCTTCTTTCACATAAGATTCGATGAAATCCTAAATTTTTCTTCCATTTAATGTGTCTAGTTTCGTCAAAAACCTTCCCGAGAGAACATAAAAAATAAGTTATAAAGTCAATGTAGAGTTAACCTTCATTAAAATTGAGATTTTCAGGTTGTGCGTTAATTTTTTTGCGCAGTGTAGAAGGCTATTCAAAATAATAACAAGAGTTTTCAAATGAAATTTTTTTCAAATGAGTATATCATTCTCCTCATACTTAAAAATAGAAATCGTAACCATTATATTCTCGGCGTCAACTGAGCAACACCTTCATTTGGCACAAATTCAGCAACGGATTTATCGTTTCAAACAGAGAAATTACAACACATCTTTTCGATAATAATTAAAATTTTCTAATCGAAGCCTATCGAGGTGAACGTGCGGTCGTTATTTGTAAATTCGCAAGGAATTTTCGTCATTTCAATTGCACGATTCGATCGATTTACCTTCTTATCCCATTTATAGAGGTACGTGGGTAAGCGCGAAAAAAAATTGGATGTGGGTCAACTTGAAATCTGCAAAGATTCGAGGATTTTGGTATTTTTAATTGTCCATTTCCGGGGAATTGTGTCTGTCTGTCTGTCAGGCTTAGCATTGAACTTGCCGAACATATTTGTGAGCCACTATCATAGGCGTCGGTGACTTTTAACTTGTCAGACAGATACATACTGAACTAAGGGGCAATTCGTTTCAAAAATACTAACAACCATATTTAAAATGGTAAAAATGTCACTAGCTGTCATTTGTGTCCATAATGACAGAAAGACTTTTCAGTGATGCTATATTTTCGATATAATGGCAAAAGTATAGCTTATGGTGAAAAGGGGTTATAGTCCACTGTGTAGTATCACCTTTTGAATCGTGGTAAATCTTCATTCAAAAAGTGGTCTCTTTATTTCACGAGTAAGTACCCTAATTTACGACGTAAAGACTTGATTTTTTTTTAATTGAAGTTGAAGAACGTCCCGAGGGCAAATAATTTTCTTTTTTTCGATTTAATTAATTTTTCAATTAAAAAAAACCAGGGTAATCGTTAGATCTGGGGTTATTGAATATGTTTTTCGTTTTTCATGAGTACAAGCTACATTTTTGAAATAATCATCATGAAAATTTTTGTATGTAGTTTACAGAAGATTAAATTGCCGAGGGCAAATAGTTGCGATTTTTTCGATTCAATTAGTTTTTCAATTTAAAAAAACAGGTTGAACTTCAGCGTTTTGGAAACTACAATTAATAATTTTTTTTCCGACGGTTATTAATCATTTTTCGGAAAAAATCGCAACTATTTGCCATCAGCAATTTAAGCTTCTATAAACTACAAAGATTTTCATGATGATTATTTCAAAAATATAGCTCGTACTCATGAAAAACGAAAAACATATTCAATAACCCCAGATCTAACGATTAGATACCCTGTTTTTTTTAATTGAAAAACTAATTAAATCGAAAAAAAGAAAACTATTTGCCCTCGGAACGTTCTTCAACTTCAATTTAAAAAAAAAATAAAGTCTCTACGTCGTGAATTAGGGTACTTACTCGTGAAATAAAGATACCACTTTTGAATGGAGATTTACCACGATTCAAAAGGTGATACTGCCCCTTAAGTTTGAGAAATGCAATGGTCTCTTCATTGTACTGGTTGAGACTACACGTCTATAGGTCCGCAACAAATAGGGGAAAGGTGCCCTAGATGATCCCCTTAAGCCAGAATTGACGTTATACCTTAGTTTTTTCGAGTAGCGTAAAAATGAAAACGAAGACTCCTCCTAGAAGTATCCATCTTTGTATTGGCCTACACGCTATGTTCAGTTGCAAAAGATTTTGTCAAATATTCTCGATTTTCCAAAACCGTACAAAAGGATCATCTTATACACCACGGTGTTTAAGATGATCCCTGTGGTATTGGTAAGATGATCCCAGGGATCATCTTATCCCAGTAAGTTTCGCCGAAAATTTTCGTAATTTGAAATACAGTCACTACTCCACCGGGGTTGTTATTCATCCATTTTTCCAGTGATTGATTATCAAAAACACTGACATCCAATGGTTGGAGTTTGTGGGAGCACTGGTGCAGTGTGGTGGCAAGCAAACAATGGTCACGTGATTTTCCCGGGCTTTCAGGATGACTTCTAAATTTTTTATATGGGTTAGGTGACCATTTAAGATCAGCCCTTAGATCAGCCACACTGGATCCTCCTCCGAAGGTTTTGTATGATGCAGGAAATACTGGGTAAATACTTCCAGTTTCATCCATCCTGATTAATTACACGCCCAAATAGACCAAGGGCGGATATAGATCTTTTTCATGGGAGGGGTAATAACGATCATGGGGGGGGTAATATCGATTTAAAACCATTAAATCAGGTACATAATGTATGAAATATTCTATGCGCACAAACTTTTTCTTAGGTCCTCGATGCTCATGGGGGGGGGGTTGTCCCCAGTACCCCCCCCCTCCCCTCGTAAATCCGCCCTTTAATAGACCGTGGTGGTGCACCATCCATGAGTTCAATTTTCATACGGATTCTTCTGAAGAAGTATGTAAAAAATGAAGGTGTAAGATGATCCTCAGGGATCATCTTGTGCACAGGGTAGGGGATCATCTTGACCCAGGTTCAAATTTTTCGTTCAATAGTTGCTATTATAACCTATACGAATGTCATGGTCTTCAAATGGAAAAATAATCAAAAACAAACATATTAGGAAGCCGCAAACATAAAAATCATTGTTGTGATCCATTCACAATAACAGTAGCATTAACTTAAAGGTAACCTTATCTTAGATTAAGAGGTCACAATTTATATTTTTCACTGTGAATGTCGACTGTTCGCTTGCACCGAAGTAACAATATGAATGAGGCGGGAGGGTGTTAAGGGCTACGTAATGGCGTAGAATGCAACCTGATGCCGTTTTTATAAGCTTGTAATCGAAAGGGATCATCTTACCCAATGGGATCAACTCGTGCACCTTTCCCCTAATTTCGAAGTCCTGTTAGAGATACCGTTCGATTTCATCGAGTAAAATTTGCGATATAATTGGCTTCTCTTGCAGATGGTACTCTGTGTCGATCAGGCACCGCTCTGCGGGCAACGCTGCCCATTTCAAGGAAGGGTACACTGTGCGCCCTACTGAAGTCCGTGGAATATTTAAACGTTACGTAATCTGGTGGTTCGATAACGCTTATTGATGTTAGGCTACTAGTCTTGCCCAGTCAAACTGAAAAATTGTATGTTCCGGCATTTTGCACGGAAATTTCTCAATATCTCAACTCTCGTTATTCTCTGAAAACTGTTGGTATTCTCCCAACTAAGTTATAATTTCTGTCAAATATCTGAAAGTACGAGAAGATGGTGGTGACTTTCGAAGAGAATCCTCGTTCGGATCGTTGGAATTAATTATATCAAACCTATTACAAATTGTCATACGTAATACCACTAGAGATGGAATTTTGCCGGCAAAATTTCTCGATTGTGATATGAAAGTTTGTTGCTCGGAAATTTCGCGAATGACATTTGTATCAAAATTTTGGAAAAAATGTCATGAGCGAAATATCCGAAAAGCAACAAACTTGAATATTACAAGAGAGAAATTTTACCTGCTTAAATTCATCTCGAGTGGAATTCGGCTTGAGTATTCCACGAGAAAATAGGGTAATTTGCGTGTATTACGCTATTTGGCAAATTAGAATTCATCATAGATTAACTCAACCACTAAACGTTGTTTGTTCTCTCTATGATATTCATTTCCGAAGCTATCTATGAATTCGAGAAACGTCAAAAATTTTGTCGCTGAAAAACCAACATGTTGGTTTTGCCGACTTGAAAATTTTTTCGGGATGAAACGATCATTGCTACGGAAACTTCCTCACTAAAAATGAAAAGAGTGGAATAATCACTTATAATACCACAAGAGCTTCAAAATTATCGGGTATTTCCCGATAGGTTCGTTGCAAACAAATGAAGGAGTCAAGTTTTTCAGGTTAAAAAATCACTCGCGCTTCGCGCTCGTGATTTTTTAACCTGAAAAACTTGACGACTTTATTTGTTTGCAGGGAACCTTGAGGGAAATGCTAGATAATTTTGAAGCTCGTGTGGTATTCGGGGGATTATTTTTCCGTCCCAAATGTCGGCCAATAGAATTGCACCATGAGACGAAATGTACAGTTAACAAATAAGAATTTCATAATGAATAAAACAACATTTAATTAAGATAAAGACTAGTGCAATTAAAAATACAATTGTTGTAAACATTGGTGCATGTTTTCTTCAAGTCAGAGTTATCGGTAATGGTCCCAGAAGAGGTAGATGGCATGAGGTTTATGCTGTTGATGGCATTTTCTGCAGTAGGCTCACTCCTTCGCAGTTTCTTGACAATTAATTCGTGGTGTTCCTGGTCGAGTTGGAGATACGGCTTGATGGAGTTACTGTTGGCATGTCCAGTTATTTTGATTATCTGCTGCTCTCCCAGGCCCGATTTCGCTAGATTGGAGACGGCTGTTGCACGACTGGAGTGATTGGTGATTTTTTTGTTACCAAGGTCAAGCCCAGCTTTTTGTGCTGACTCCTTAACCCACTTTGAAATCGTGTTTTGGCCTACTGGGGAATCCTTGTACCACCTAGCGCCTGGAACTTTATTCCAGAATGGATTTTGGGTCAGGAATAGTCTGTCGCTCTTGATATTGGCATCTCTCTTCTCTCTCAATTTCTGGAACAGTCTCACTGGGCACTTGTCAGGGATTTCCCGATTCTCCACCAGCCACTTGCTGTCTGATAATTTTTTATCACCACCTTGTGTGGTCTTGCTGAAAATTGGATTGTATTCAATTCTCCCAGTTGTTTCCCCGTCATTTCGCTGTTCTGCCTTGAAGTGATGTATTGACGCCATGCTGCCCTCACCACCTCTCCAAGCCAATTCCACTGATATTATCATGAATAATTTTTTCTGGAGGCCATCAGGAGTTTCCTCATCCCAAACAGTGGTCATTGCATCCCAATCTTTTTCCTCCAACGCTGCTGCACTTGCCCTCCGTTTTTCCGGAATAGATTGTAAAGCCTTACGCTTGGCATCACGAGCTCCTCGAGCGGTCTTGAATGCAGCATCCGAAAATGGGTTGATTTTGATGTCGAAATCGTTCAAATACTTTTCTTGAAGTAATTTTGCAGTCTGATTCCACATTGTTTTTATTGTACCTTCCTTATAGTCTTCTCCATCCATTTTCTTCATATTGTAAGCGTAATCTTTCATAATGTTTGCCAATTGCGCTTCACTCGTTTCAGCACTCAATGTGTATTCCCTCTCAGTACAAAAAGTAGTAAATTGGTTCCAAACTGTTTTTTTTTTACTTCTCCGTATTAATGGGAACATTTCCTTTGACTTTTTTATCGATGGTGGACAGAGAACAAACTCCAAATCGACTCATTTTCATGCAAAATCTCCAATTTTCACAATTGAATTCAACCTGTCAGTTTGACGTGTGATTAATTTGACTGGATCATGTTTTGTTTTTTATATATAGCAACTACCAGAGAAAATTTTCAAAAAATTATCAGTATAATACCATGTAGGTTGTACCATGTGACGTCGAATGGTGCAATTCTATTGGTCGATATTTGGGTCGCAAAAATAATCATAATAATACCAAGAAAAATTATCACTGTGTCAGTTTAAACATCAACGAAAAAGGAACATATCCGCAGTATTATTGTGAGCTATCCTCAGAAGATAAAGATATTGTCGATTGAGACCATTTATGTTAAAAAATAAAAAAAAGTGACGAAAATCATGAAGCCCTCATAAGTAGAAATAAGATATCTCTATTGTCATAAATAATTTCTTCCTCATTTTTGCAATAATTGATATCCCAGTTTAACGTCAGAGTCAATATATAGATAGTGCACTGAACTCTTATTCAAACAATAATTCAACAATCTTTGGAAAAATGGTGAAACTGAAACAATGCTTATTCGCAATATACCATGTGTTATTGTTGGACATTAAAGAAATGATTGAGGCCATATTCTCGCCTTTTTTAAATATTTGTGTACAGGGTATCATTTCTTGAAGTGGAAAAAATTAGTATTTTCATTCAAATCCCTTGACAAATATTTGTTGATAGTGTTTATAATATTTCTCCATATTTTCATAACATAATAACAGTCTTATCATTCTGTAAGATCAAAACATTTAGATGAATAATGATGTAAATATTTTTGATCCAATTGAAGAATTCTGAAGTGAGTATCATCTGATTGTTTCAATATTTGAATTCGATAAGTGTTTATATAGAATTATTTCAGCTCTTTCAGGGACAAACTTCTTTCTGCGTATACAAGGTGACCTATTCTAAAAGATCATCTAAAATGACTCCTTGGGAAGAGCTTGTATCAAAAAGCGTATCAAATGAAAGTTTCCTAGTTTTCAGGGGGACATCGAATGCAGACACTCAATGTGACCCTGGAGTTGATTTCAGGGTCATTTCAAGGTTGAGTAGATTTTTTTGAGAACGGAATATGCATTTTTCGTTGCAGAATGTTAAAACTGGAAACATTCTGAGAGACGTTGGTAAGGCTATTCTATTTACTCTTTTTCAACTTTGTAAATGTGGCAGAGGATTCGTAGTACTACCACATTTTCATACTGGAGTATTATGAGTTGTGCAAAAACTGCAAAAAGGTATTTAAATGTCTCTTTTAGGCTTATTTCTTGAGAATTTTGAAAAGTGGGGGATTCCATAGGTCCGTCTGTTCGTTTAGAAGTTTTTCTGTCGGGTTATTCGAGTACTTATATTTTTATCGAATGAACTATGTATAACAAAGTTACAGACTATTCTGTGTATTATTTTTCCGTAGAATTTCAACACTTGATTCATGATTTCCGTAAAAGAAAATAGCATAACTGAATATTCCAACCATGTTTTTATACGTGAAATATTTCCAGTATTAACAGAGAAAATTCGCCTGATATTTGGAATTATCGAATTCACATAATATACTCTCAAATTCATTATTTTCCCAAAGTAAATAATAGTATATTCTAAAACTAGTTGCAGAATGTGCCCCTATTCCAATATGAATGCGAAATTCGAAAACGAGCGACGAAGGAGCGAGTTTTCGAACGCATGAGTATTGGAATTGCATTCTGCAACGAGTATTAGACGATATTTTCTCTATTTCATTCAAATTTTGTGAAATTCAATGAAAAAATTCAAATTATAGGTCCTAGTGACTTTCATATTGTATCTTGGCAGTTGGTGTGAATGTTAGGAAATACGGAAATTGACCTTTCCAAATTGACGTTTGCTGAAATTTAAAAGGATCGGAAGTCATTGCTGACAACCACAATACGAAAAATGTTACTGAAAACGATGCTGTAATGAATTCATTACAGCACTGTTTTTAGTACTGTAATGAACTCATTACGATACTGAAATAGAGAAACATTTTTATAAATACGTGATTACTACGACTTCTATGTAGAAGGGACAACGCTGCAGATAACTGACAGAAGAATGACTATAACCTAACATTTTCAAAATATAAGCGGTGAAATGTGTCAACCGAGATAGCTTTCAGTGAATGGAGTACAAAGGGTGTCCTAAGTGCCTATTAGATGTTTCTGGAGAACTGGTAATATTGGTATTATAATATTGTTCGTAATTATCTACAGAGGTAAAATATTTTTACGTAACAAGTGCGGAAAATAGGGTTTTTTTGGACGAATAGACAAAATTCTAGGACGAGCCAGAGGCGAGTCTGTGAGTCCAAAAAAACTTTTTTTCAGGCGTGTTGCGTACAATATTTTTTCGGCGACCGTGTAGAATTACAAATCAATGAGACGACACATTTTTTTATCATACATTTTGATTATTATTTGATTGAACAGAACTGTCATCCGTTATTTCAATTAAATAATAATCAAAATTTATAATAAAAAAATGTGTCGTCGCATTGATTTGTAATTCTACACGGTCGCCAAAAAAATATTGTACGCAACACGCCCGAAAATAGTTTTTTTGGACTCACAGACTTCCAGGACTCGCCTCCGGCTCATCCTAGAATTTTGTCTATTCGTCCAAAAAACACTATTTGCCGGATTTGTTACGTAAATTACTATTGAAGCCTGAGCAATAAATTTTTTCGGTACTTTTCTTTCAATTTCTGATTTCTGATATGATTGCTGAATACATTTCTGTTAAAACCGTTGAATTCATTCGAAAAGTTTTCTAAATAGCGAAAAAAACCTAGTGCAAACCGTTCTCACAACGTCAAAGTAGAAGAATGTGGAAAGGTCATGCATCTTTTGAATTTCATGGGATCATCAAAGGGTGTTTCAAATTTTGTGCTGAACACTGTGATCGAAAATTGGCCATAACTTCTGTTTTTCAAATTAGAACCCAATTTTTTATGACAACGTTGGATTCTATGAAGAAGAATAATGAAAGCACACTCAGATGCTCATGCATCTGAATATTTGCCTCAACAACAGATCCGGACAGCAAACTGTCAACTTATTTTTTCATTGGGAACCTCCCCTCAAGATTGTCGGACTTTTTCACTAACATCTTGTAGAATATACTATTTTTTGATTTGATCTCTTAGATCATCTGCTTTGAAACATTAATTTTAAGAACAGGTAAATAAAATTCGCCTCACTGAGACATCATCAGGTTCTACATTTGAACTAAAAACTATTAAAAATTGTTTGTGGAAATTGAATTTTATTTACCTGTTATTAAACATGAATTTCCATCAAGTAAAGACCGAATCCATCAAATATTAATTTTAAGCTTTCCACCTATTTTCAATCGTGCTCCACGAGATCTAGGTAAAATGCCACTATGTATTTCTGTAATATTTGACAATCCGAAATCATGATTTGCGTTTAAAATACATAATAATAAAAGCGAAAAAGACTTTCAAATTGCATCTTTGGTTTTTTGCGTCTCTTCCTGTCCACCCAAACGACATATTAATTTTCCGAAATTAGAAAAAGAAAAAACGAAGTCAGCTTTTGCGTGTGCGACTAGAGATAATCGCTACGAGAGCCCTCATTAGCCAATGAAATGATATAATCACAATTTGAACATCAATTATATTTCCTGTGCGACCTCGACAATGAAACACAATGTTGAAAATTATGGAAAATCATCCGCTCCATCTTTTTCATTAGGATATCCGGTTCGAAAAGTTCTAGAAGCATCTTAAGCTCGTCTGATTTAATTTGATCTGTTGAATAACAAGCACGATTTTGATTTGGATGCGTTCACTTTGTTTATTGATAAGTTATGATTAGTCTTGCGGCTCTCAGATGCAATTATTAGATAGATTCATAGATTGCTAGATGGGTGGTTGGGAGGCGCCAGTGCCAGAGGCGGACTAAGCCTGTCAGAGGCCCAGCTGACGGTAACATTAAATTACAGACGTATTATAGGTACTGAACAATCAGTATAACCATTGAGTTTAAATATACATAGAGGAACTTCGCAGTTGAACGATTTGAAGCTGATTTTAGTTGTAGTTCCTTCACCCGTTCATAGAGGGACAAGTGTGTTTCCGAGAATCGAAAATTTTTACCCTCACATCTGGCGGTGAGTAGCTGAACTAAAGCACTATTTCCTAAGCCGAATGCGATGACGATCAGGACCGGCGTATGGAAATGTGGGATGTTCAGTATTTTATCTCCGCTAATTTTTTGGATGCAATAAAACGACAATTAATTCTGCCTATGATTCATAGAACTAGAGGAAAATAAAGATCCTACAGATTTCTGTGAATGTATATCTAACAAAATGGATTGGCAGATTAAAGTTCCTTTAGTAGCCTTTCCAACAAGGTGCTGCTCGACCTCTTTTCCCTATTCAAAAATGAGAGCTGTTAGCTAGGGGTTGCAGCTTGAGGGGTAGTGATATCAAACTCATTTGAACACCCTTATTATTTGTCCCACTTTCAACAACATTTGACCTGTCCGATCGTTTCTTCGTTATTCCACCCCAAAGCTGAAAATTCGGGGTGGAAAGTTATGGATGGCCCACCCTCTATATGGAAAATCATTTGTTCGTTCTCCTTACGAACCTAGGGTCTAGGGCCAAAAAGTGTTCACATTTCTCCCTGTCTAGAACGTGAAGTAATCGTATAATATAATATAATCTATACTAATATTATAAAGAGGAAAGATTTGTATTTTTGTTTGTTTGATACGAATAGGCTCAAAAACTACTGGACCGATTTAAGAAATTCTTTCACCCTTAGAAAGCTTCATTATCCCTGAGTGACATAGGCTATACTTTTCACCCGAAAAAAATGAGGATACCTACTATAACTTCAAAAATTACAAAAAAATCAGCCATAATCAGCTATTTTCCCGTGCGCTGCAGAAACCGTAAGACTTACGTGGATACAATGTATGACGGAAATGTACCTCTCAAATAGTTCTACAAAAAAGTCCGCGATAGCATATATCTATCTCTCAAGATTGACTTGCTATTACCTGTTTATGGTAATCAGATGTTTTCCAAAATTATGCACTATTTGGGAGTGTCTTTTTATGAATTGGGTATTGATCCTCATCCAACCTAATATGTTATTTATCCCCAGTATTTAATTTAGAACGAAATTGCCCTTCACATCATACAATTACAACGAGTACATCAAAAGATATGGCGGGTTGAAGTGTTGAAGATGAAACCGCCGCGTGAAACAAATTTCTCACCGGGCGAAGCTGGGTCGCCCTGCTTGTCGTATAATATGGTATTGGTTACTGAGCAATGATTGAAAATAATGACAGGTATGCCATCAAGGTATTTGACAAGTTTGTTTACAATAAAACAAGATGACGGATTCAATATAGCGAACAAGTTGTGTTTTTATGGTAAGATCCGAGTAAAAATGAGTACCTATCTGACGGCTATTTCGTTTAAAAATTAAAAAAAATTCAAATTTGTCCTCTTAAAATTGCTGACAAGTTTCGTATGGGCAAATTTCAGGACATCTAATATGAGCTCTTAGAATCGAATGCGATCCCATCTAATCTATTACCAAATTACCGAAGTCGACAAGAGTAGTAATTTCTGTAATCATTGACCTTAAACTGCTGCTAGCTAGATTGGCAGTTGGTCAAGATCAAGGTTCAATAAATACAGATTTGTTTATGCTAGTTTCAATGATACTCACATATGATTTCGAGGTAATTTTAAATTAGTTGAGGTAGTTCGATCTAGTTTTGTAAAGTAGGTATCTACCGGTTCTATTAATTATTGAAATTTATGTATTTCCTTAGGAGAGATCAGTTTTGCTTCCCACGAAGTAGCATTTGTTTCTTTACTATACCCTGATTTATAAAAGTCGTAATTCAGAGAAGGGGTATAATTTTTTCGGAAAAACATTTTGAAATCTTGAAAAAACCAATTTTTTACAGAATTTTTCTTGGAACAATGTGACCATATATCTAAAAATTCCAATGAAGATACCTATTCAGCCAATGAAAATTTTAGCTGGGCTTTGGTAAGAATCGAGATCTGCGCACTTGCAGTAGGTAGTGAGAATAAGCATTACAAATTTGTTTTCTCGAGATCGGTAGCAGATACGACAAAACTACAAAAGACAAAAAAGTGTAGTACATTACAGTGTCTCACAAAAAATATGACCTGGAGGAAAACAGAGGACAGTGTTCTAGAAAGAATATCACCATGTAGATAAGCAATCAGAATTGACATGTCACATCGTGTAAACTCTAATTTGCAATATCTATAGGAAACAAATGATCAGAATGCGGATAGCCCAAACATCTGTCAGAGTTTATTTTTTCTGTATCTAAATTTCATTATCTTAGTCTTATTAACAAATTCCAAGCATTTAATGATCCCGAGTATGCTTGAGGATAATTGTTTATGATTGAGGTGTCAACAAGCGAGTAAAATGACTTATATCTTGAATAAATTTATCACA
This sequence comes from Adalia decempunctata, assembly GCA_951802165.1. NCBI lineage: Eukaryota > Metazoa > Arthropoda > Insecta > Coleoptera > Coccinellidae > Adalia > Adalia decempunctata. The sequence continues at coordinate 19,855,798 of OX637703.1, forward strand.
GTCCTAAAAATGGAAAACAGTATACCTGTCAAGCGTGAAAAATAACTTGTTTTTCTAATTTTTTCCATTTTATATACGTAATTAATCTGAATAAATCTGGTGCAACACGTCTGAGTTCTATCACTTTTTATGAGCATTTCATTGCTGAGTATCAGTGTAAGGGGAATTCATAAGAAATTCCATAAGCACCATTTCTAATTTTTTTGCCATAAATATCTTCAACAAGAGTTTTGTTTTCGAAACGTCAAGAATATGCAACAATTGCAAAAGAATTTGTAATATTGTAATGTAGCTTCAAAATACAAACTGAAAATTTTTATCAGCCTGTTACATTTCAGTTTTGTAAATCCTAGAAACATTATGAAAAAGAGAAAAGGGGCAACCCTGCTCTGATGAGCTGAGGGTAGATTTACGTTAGGGGGTTTTATACTTATATTTTTGGCTTGTGATGTGATCGTCTAGATTGGTAGAACTCTATGTTATGTCGTAGTAATTCAGATTCGTAATAACTCAGATTAGTGAAATATAGGATGGGAAATAATGAGGTAAAATAGATAAATAATACACTAGATTGGACATAAAGATGGATCGAGAGCCTTTATTCGTCCAGCACCATAGTTCGAGGAACCATAGTCACATGAAGGAATAAAAACGAACCAAATCCAATTCCTCATTGGATTTGAAAGCAAAAACCCTTTTAGCATTACAGATGATATGTTTAGGTACATAGAACAATTATTATTAAGACGAGCACTGGTGATATGTACAATATGGAGCTTCCTATACTCCGGTGAGGTTATTACTGGCACAATTGTGATAAAAAGCAGAATCCAATACATCCAAAGTTATCCAAAGGTTATAGGCATATAGAGTGTGTCACCTGATTATTAATGAAATTCCTAAGCTGTATCGTTGTAGTTCCTAGTGTGAGAATTCTTCCTTTCAAGTGTTATTTGTGAGATCCTAGCAGTCGGGTTGGTTTGGAAGGGACGATAAACTCCTTATATTTCCTGTTAACTGATGAACGATGGCACCTTCAAAGCACTCCTTGCTTATCGGGTACGCCAAGGGCCTGAAGACGAGGCTTGGTTTACTGAGGACGTTCGTCTATAGAACTCTCAGAGGAAGTCTCACTGGCCACTGTTGTAAGGGATGTTTTCCTTGGCACAGGCGATATAAACAGTTTATCCTAGGCCTCCAAACCAGTGATATTTGTACGTAAAATATTATCCTAAAAGCAACAACTCCAAATGCCTAAACCATAATGTCGAGTGAATAGTTAAAAGGCCTTACGAACAGTATAAGAATATTCCAAATGGGTTGGGTAGCAGAACAGAGTTCCACAATATTCAATAGAAATGCAATAATCAGATAGAATAAGCTTACATGAGATTAAATCCTGTGAAATGAAACAGAGTTATTTCTATGGGGACAGTGTACATACCAGATAACAAAGAAGCGTCTTTAAAATATACTAAAATGGCGGATTCCTAGAAGAGGAACCCCATTTCAAAGGAACCCTTTTGTGAACCAGAATGAAAGTGAAACGAATGGATAACAGCAGCCGCAGTCGAGTGTAAGTGAAGTAAAAAGAGAGCCTTTTCATTCGTTGTCGTTTCGGAGATTAGTTTTTCTTCCACAGAATCGTATTTCTTCGATGGTCACAGGAGAACAAGTTTACTTCATAGTGGATCTTCGATATGATTAAAATCTCCTATTTATAAAGATGCGAATTGCATGAAGTATTGCTTGAAGTCGTACTAATATTCAGCATTCATAGAATTATAAAATAATATCAAATAAGTTCATTCAACGTAGTTCCACGTTTCGACAATAGACGTTGCAAAGTTGGAAGTCTGGCAACGGTGCATTTTATTTTATTGCAGGCTAGGAAATTCAGATATGTTACAAGCCATAACTTTTGAACGGTTATCTTGAATCAGTTGAAATTTTCGAGGAATACTCCTTTGAAGTACCTTCAAGGACCAAGGGTTTATAAATCTGAAAATTCAGTTACGGCTGTGAACATTTTGATTGTTTTGTCTGCCGCAATTACAGGGTGTCTCATTTGAAAGTGTCCACCCTCAATAACTCAACAACGAATCAGAATTTGTGAAAACACTCAGACAGATCGGTTTTGATGACAGGGTGATATGATTTGGGATACAAAGCTTGTTTTCACTAGCAACCCCCGGAAGAGGGTTGCAACCCCATCAGGAATTTGAATAGGGAAAGTGGGTAGTTTTTAAGCACAAATGTATGCATGGATTCAAATTTGTATGGACCTGCAGTTTGTGTTCTCATTAGTGAATATTCACGAAGTTACAAGGTTTTTTTTATGGAAAAAGGTACCTACATTCATCCGAAAAGCACAAGTTGTACTAAACACAGGATTTGCAATCATCTGCGAAAGTTATTTGACGAAATTCCATTCTCCGATCACCATCTTCGTTCAGTTCATGAACAAGTGTCATTTAAAAAGGATGGAACTTAGCCAGCTTCATTATTCTGTGGACACTTGCCCTTGAAATATCCAGTTTCCTGTGAAAACTTTCTAACAGTTTCATTTTCACCCGTAACTGTACGAGTGCGATTATGTTTTTTGTTTGCAACTAATCCTTTTACCTCAAATTTATATACCTACTGCATGATAAATGAATCATAAACATTTTTATCAGGATATCGTTCACTGAGAATCCTCGCAGTAGCCCTAGCATAATCATTGTTCTGGAAATACATTTTCAACATTTCCTTTATTTCCTCCAATGTGTAAACCATTTTGTAATATTTGATTGAGAACTGATAAAACGCACCTCTAATGATTCAGCAATACACAATACTAAAATTTTCTGAAAGCAATAATCTCTTTGCGTATGGCCTCTCTTCCTAGGGAATCAGTGGATCTTTCAAAATGGGTTAATCTGTATACGCAGTAGGAACATGAACTGTTCCTTGTGACTCACCCTGTGGAGAATTGGATCATGAAGATTTGAAATCTACATTGAATTAATTCTTCGCTGATGTGAATAAAGTATTACAAGAAAGACAGTCAGCTCATCAGGCATGATTCAGCATTCCTCATTTTCACATTTCGTGAAAGAACTAATAGCTCAGAAACAGAAATTACATGATTACACCATTTCTATCGATACGCTCAATTTAACTCTCGGGTATATTTAAATTTTGCACACAATAATGGCAGATTCACCGTTTGTTATAATGCGAAATTGATTCAATATATCCATGCATGGATTTTATGTACTGTATTTTCATTTGTTAGATTTAACGCTGATTTATGGTGTGAAAAGTTGAATAATGTAGGTATAGATAATTGGGATTACTGTTAAAATTCAATTCAATGAAGAGATGTCATACAACATGCGGAAGCATTTAGTTTTCCTTTTGATACAGGTTTTTTTATATGTAATTCCATTAGAGATGGAATTTTGCCGGCAAAATTTCTCGATTGTAAAAAGAAATTTGGTGCTTGGAAATTTGGCCCATGACAGTGAAGCTGTACAGGGGACAGAAAAAAAAAACAATCTCGACACAGAAGCATCCCACTGTTTATGAAAAATTAAATATTTTTAAAAATTCATAGAAAATCTGTTTATAAATACTTGTGAATGAAGAAGAAATTGCATGTATTTATTTTTTTCATACATCAGTATTTTATATTCATGAATGATCAAAAATAATGGTTTTATTGCATCAAAAACTTCCTCACTAAAAATGGAATGAGTGAAATAGTCAACAGTAAAAACACGAGAGCTTTTTTTATCGGGTAAATTTCTTTTTGTAACGAAATAATTTTGCCGATCAGTAATTTCACGAGAAAAACTGAGATGACAAGATCGCGAGACCAAAGATCGAGATATTTTGTCAAATGTCAGTTTTCCGAGCAAAATTACTGATGGAGAAATTTTGAATTAAAAAGCAATTTATCCTTAAAAGAAAATCTCTAGTGTTTTTCGGCAAGATAAATTGATGACCGAAATGAACAACAGCAATAATAAAAAATAAGTGACGTAACTGACGTAAGCATACTAGATGTAGACGCTTAAGATGAACAGGCGTTTTAATCGGTGATATGAAACGATGCACCTTTTTATCGATCTCAAAATGACAAAAGTCATCTTCAAATGACACATTTTATACAGGAGTTAATATACCGCATATACCACTATACTGCACTCTATTTTATGAGGTATCCCGGTTGGCCATGAAATTCTGACTCATTTCACCGCGTATATTTTGAAAATGTTATAGCCATTCCCCTGTCAGGCATCTATACATCGTTGTCGTTTATGCATAGAGATCGTAGTAATTACGTATTTATCAAAATGTTCATTTACTTCTGGAAAATAATGAATTAGAGAAAATTTTGGCTCCGTACGAAAGATATACGATAATCTATAAAAATCATTCCATATTCATGCAATAATTAACAGAATTATTGAAAATAATTTTTTGTACGACTGCCATTAAAAGTGACATTTTTAATGACAGCAAACAATGTTAAAATTGATGGTGGAAGCGTGTTGAAAAAATATTTTTAACACTAATGTTAAAAATATTTTTAGCACTCCATTTTCTTATGATGAAATCAGATGAAAAAATTCAGCAATTGCAAATTTTTATTATCACTAATTAATAATCATTACTTATGAACATTAATATTAATCGTAAAACTAGAACAATTACTAACATTAATGCACTGTGACGCAACACATTATTAGAATCCTCAGCACCATCAGTACTTGTAGAAACAATATTGGATGATGATGATCCAAAGTCTGTTGAGGTTGGGGGAATTCTCTCAACAATGACATTTCTATATGCAATGGAATGATCAACATACTTCCCAATAATACTGAAATAACGACTGACTTTCGTTTTTGTGTTTGGAAGTTGTATAACCAATCAGTGGCGCACCCAGGATTTAGCTATGGGGGGGCTGAACTGAACTGAAGAATGTTTGATTATGCTTGACGTATGAAAATGAACAGAGCTGCAGCCCCAAAGCCCCCCCCCCCTTTGGGTGCGTCACTGTAACCAATGATTTATTTGTTATTTAGATGTCTTCCACTGATAAATTACACAATTCTTCACGCCGCTAGGCTCCAAATAATACGAAAATAGTTGCAACCTTAACCATCAAGTATTTCTCATCTGGTGCCTCATTTATAATAAACTTTTCAAATTGTTCAATTTTCGATTTTTTGGGACGATATCCTTCACTTTTCCCTCTTAACCCCTTCAGACCTGAATTATTGTGGTGTATGGAAAAAAATATTTGGGGTTGATTTTCCTTTGAGAGGCCTCTATTGAGTATGTTTTTGCATATTCCGATGTTTTTTGCATCCTCGTTTTTTCAAAATGGAATGTACATCTGTATGTACATATGGTATGAGACAGAGATACAATGCAATAATTCAAAATTTATTTATTATAGTGAAAATTGATAAAAATAAATGAAATTAGTTCAAAATATAAAAACAAAACAGTATTTCGCCTATTTATGAAATTCCAAAAAACAATTTCGATTCTTCAGAAGACAGAGATGTACCTTACATTTATAGCAGAAAACATGAGTTCTTCCTGGACATCCTATTTTCTTACATCTCGTGGCTTCTTTTTTGTCGTCGAAATTTGGCATATGATCCACCTTATCCGATTGAATCTCCTGCAGGGGGCGGCTTTCCAATCTCCTTCGAATGAGCACTGGAGAATTGGATGGAGAAGAGGATGTTGAAGGTCTGCCTTTCTTACTGTGAACAACAGTTTTTCCAAATTTGATGAGTGCTTCGGCCACTCGCATCCTGAACTCTAGTAAGTCTATTATATTTTTCTCGGGAACGTTGTTCAATATACAGTCCTTCTTGTATTCCAACCAACTATTAACCAGCGCGAAATCAATCATATGCATGGTAACACGTAGGGTCCATTTTTTAGACCTTATGAATATTCTGTACAAGCTTATCAATTGATCGAGCAGATCAACACCACCCATGCTCTGATTATATCTCTTGACAATTTCTGGCCGGTTTATTTCTATATATTGAGAATTCTTTTTATCCCACCTCTTTGCCTTATCTTCTGTTCCTTTTCCCAGATAGTTTGATGCCAGAGAAACAGTTCGATTATCTAACCATTTAACGACAACAATACCGTCTTGACTTACAACTTCCTCAGAAAAGCCCCTTCCTTGCCTATTCATTTCTTTGTCACTGAGCACTGGTGGATGAAAAAATCTGTTTATGCGTATTGTTCCTGCAGCTAAAATTTCTTTTTCTTTCAGCTGGGTTAGCAGGGAATAAGAAGAAAAATAGTTATCGAAAAATAACTCATGACCAGGTGTAGAAATTCGTTGTACTAAGTGCAATACTACACTAGATCCTTGGCCAAACTTTTTCATATTCTCAGCACTCAGTTCAGTTGTTTTTCCCTGATAAAACAAAAAGTCATAAGCTTGACCACTGATGCCGCATAAAACAAACACTTTTATGCCCCATGGGCAAGGTTTACCTTTGATGTATTGTTTTATACCGAGAGTACCTGTGAACGGAATCATTTGCTCATCTACTGACAATTGACGTTCAACAGGAAGTTCTCTACATCTTCTTCTAACAGATTCTATCAGAGGTCTTACTTTGTACAATTTGTCTGTTGTTCCAGGAGGTTTTTCCAGATTATTAACAAAGTGGAGGTTTGATCTTAGTTGGAAAAATCGATCTCTGGACATATTTTCTATAAATGCGTAGATACGTAGAGATTTTTCCCAATACATACGAATTCGCGGAAATTTGTTTAGGCAGCCTATCATAATATGAAGAGCAAGACAAATTTTCATTTCTGATGCACTCGTAGCCCTGAAATTGCTATTGTTTTGCATAGCATAAATATTGGTGTAAGTTGCCATTTCTTCAAACATGGTGTCCGGTACATATCTCAAGAAATATTCCAGAGGAGAAAGGGGCTCTGTAGTGCTGATATTATTTTCTGCGGGATTCCATTGAATATCAATAGTCTGGAATCTTGCTTTCTTCCAATCTATTTTCTGTTTTTTCTTATCAGAAATGATCTGGGCCGCCAACGTGGCCAGTGACTCTTCATCACTACTGGATTCATCTAGATTTTCTTCTATTTTATCTTGATCTAAGTGATCATTCCTAGGAATTATATCATTTCCAGGTCTAATTATAGGCCGATTGCACTCCTCTACTAACTCATCTTCACTGTCATCCATTTCTATCTCTCCAATATCAGATAAATCCCCATTATTTATCAAATTTATGAGTTCTTCCACATCTTCAGATCTCTCCAGGTGATACCTCTTTTTCATCATATTCATTTTCTATCCATCCATATAAATCTGAAAAAAATCAAGGAATGTGTCACACTAAACCTGATACCATATGTACATCTCCGTGTATTATCATGAGCAATAGTAGAAGCCGATTGTACATACTGATGTACATCAACTTTGGATCGAAATTTTGGGGAGGCAAATTAGTGAATTTACTTTATTTTTCATTGAGTATATCGGTACATATATTGTTTATATAGTACATGCAATTTTTTTCTTATAACTTTGATAATACAAGGAAAACATGGAAATGAAATGACACTCACCGTGACTAGACGCTGAAGGTTAAAATTATGCCGCGAATTGTTCCCATATGTTTCGTATTTCTGACAGAGGGTGCTAGTGTCTCGCACAGCCGATGTGGGACGAGTCCATGTGCGTGTACAAACGGTGCAAAATGTACTACTACACTAAAATAAGCGATTGCAAGCGATTAAATCTTGTGTACATACCGGTGTACGCCAGGTCTGAAGGGGTTAAATATGCTATTACCTTAAAATATTTACTTACATCCACACCATTTTTAATGAGGGCGCTTGACTTTATCATTGAAAATTTGCTCCACAAAATTGATGAACTCCATATTTTTGATTTTTCTTCTAAGTATGTCAGGAAAACAGGTTCTCTGAAGTTTCCTTCTACATTTTCCAATTTACACCAGGCCAGGAAATTGTTATATGCAATATCGTACTGCTGAACAGATTTTTTAGGTAGGAGTTCCAGATTGGCTCTTCTTGTGGACTCTTCAATATCCACAGGAACAACCAAATCGTCAGTTTTATTAATAATTGGACTCTCGACAAACATATTAAGCAGTTAAAAACCCAAGACGAAAATTGGGCAGGTACGAAATTCAAATGACAGCGTCTTTTCTCATTTGTTAGGAATCATAACGTTGGCAACGTTTGCCATTCACAACAACCTTTTGATTATTTGAATATTAAAATGCATTTTGGCATTTATTGTCATTGCAAATTCGCCCATTTCATTATCAAAATAGGGCAGTTGTACAAAAAACATTGTATGGTATTTGTGTTAAAAGTGATTTTATTTTGTTCGTGAAATTGTTCAATTCGCTCCGCTCATTTCAAAAACTTTTTCACTCATGAAATAAAATGTCACTTTTAACCCTCATATAAATAACTAGTGGCCGCGTGAAGTTGGCGAAAAAATGTCGGCACAAATTCTGAAATAATCCCCAATATTTAGTGCCCAATTTGTGCCCATTTGTGCAGTATGAATCAATTTCAGCACCATTATGGTTTTCGAGATATTCGAGTTTGAAGTTTTTGGTGCTAGCTTCACACTTGGCACCAACATTTTTCGATTTCGAAAAACTTTTAATGCCAATATTTAGTGCCCAATTTGTGCCCATTTGTGCCGTTTAATTGACCTCATTATCACTTGTAGTTTTTAAGTTATTCCAGTTTGAATATCTTGGTGCCAGCTTCACACTTAGCACCAACATAATCCAACTTTGAAAAAAATTTTATGCCAATATTTTGTGCCCAATTTGTGCCCATTTGTGCCGTATAAATGACATTTCTACCATTTGTAGTTTTTGAGATATTGACTGTTGTTTTTTAGCCGGCGTGAAGTTGGCACCAACATATTCCAACTTTAAACAAATTTTGATGCCAATATTTTGTGCCCAATTTGTGCCCATTTGTGCCGTATAAATGACATTTCTACCATTCGTAGTTTTTGAGATATTGACTGTTGTTTTTCAGTCGGCGTGAAGTTGGCACCAACATATTCCAACTTTAAAAAAAATTTTCCGCCACTATTTAGTGCTGAATTTGTGTCAATTTGTGCCGTTGAAATGGCTTCGATATCTTGGATATTTTTCGAGTTATGAACAATATTGTGTTGTATTAACGGCGCCATCTATGGGAAAAAGCAAGTATTGTTTCGCTTCATAATAGGTCAAATATGTCGGCCTCTGATTATTAAGCAAACAATTCCTTGCAATAATCGAACAATCTATCCTTTTCGATGGTAAAAATATGTTGAATCGGGAAAATTGTTGAGTAATATTATTTCTAAATAATATTATATTTCCACAACGTGAAAATAAGAAAATTATTTTTTGTAGCAGTCTTTGTAGAACGTCTGAAGAAAAGAAGGTTTTCAAAGATTGCAAGAATGCATCGACTTAGTTCCTCCATCGCAATCAAAATGCTCTAAATGCTCCAACGAATTGAAAACAGTCAAAACATTAACCGACTATTTGATAATTGATTGTGATGTGGGAAAACTGATTATCCTCAATGAAATTCAATTAGTTCTGAGCATTGAAAATAAGTCCTATATGCTCAGAGGAGTAGCCAATTTTATTTCCCCAGCTCACAGCTGTAAGTACCGGGATAGGTCATTACACTGCATATTGTAGAAGAAATGATGGCCAGTGGGAGGAATTCAATGACTTATTGAAGGAATATAGAGTTGTTGGGAATGATGTTTCCGTGAAACCCTCATCTGCTTCTATATACAATTTGAATATAGCATAAAGCCTTTTTGTCAAAAATTGTTGATGATGTTTGTTTGTTATAAGTATTTATTTATTAATTGTACATAGTGATGATGTAAAGATATGAAGTGTAATAAAAATTTCATTTTTGTTCTATTCTTTCTATTACCTATTGTTAGTTACGAACTTTGTATTAGTTCAAGTATATCACGAAGAATAACCTTAGTGATGCAATAATTCCTGGGGTGCTTCGGGACTTTAAACTAAAATTTGTGTCACAGTTTAAAAAAAAACTGATTTTCAACCCGGTTCAATATTCCATCTTTAACCTGGGTAAGTTTATCTGGGAGTCTTGGACCAAGCTAAATTCGATTTCAATTAATTCAGAAGGTCCGTAAATTACCAAAGTGAATTAAATTCACCAGTAAATGTCAGATCAGAGAAATCGCCGAATGTGCCGCAGATGCCATATCGGAACGTCCTTTTAATAAAAAATTTACGCTCACGAAGCAGCCGTTTCAAATAGGCAAGCACGTGTTAGATCGCCCTGTTTGATGTTTGCCGCCACACGCTATCTGCTTTTATGTAGGAAAGTGAATCCATACAAGTAATTGTAATAAGGAATATATTTCTAATTGTATTTATTGAATTTTGAATTCCATATCGAAATATAATATTATTTAGAAATAATATTACTCAACAATTTTCCCGATTCAACATATTTTTACCATCGAAAAGGATAGATTGTTCGATTATTGCAAGGAATTGTTTGCTTAATAATCAGAGGTCTATTTATAAGTTTATGGGAAGTTATTATGTAACAGAATTCACATATGTGAGGCCGACATATTTGACCTATTATGAAGCGAAACAATACTTGCTTTTTCCCATAGATGGCGCCGTTAATAAAACACAATATTGTTCATAACTCGAAAACTATCCAAGATATCGAAGCCATTTCAACGGCACAAATTGACACAAATTCAGCACTAAATAGTGGCGGAAATTTTTTTTCAAAGTTGGAATATGTTGGTGCCAACTTCACGCCGGCTGAAAAACAACAGTCAATATCTCAAAAACTACAAATGGTAGAAATGTCATTTATACGGCACAAATGGGCACAAATTGGGCACAAAATATTGGCATCAAAATTTGTTTAAAGTTGGAATATGTTGGTGCCAACTTCACGCCGGCTAAAAAACAACAGTCAATATCTCAAAAACTACAAATGGTAGAAATGTCATTTAGACGGCACAAATGGGCACAAATTGGGCACAAAATATTGGCATAAAATTTTTTTCAAAGTTGGATTATGTTGGTGCTAAGTGTGAAGCTGGCACCAAGATATTCAAACTGAAATAACTTAAAAACTACAAGTGATAATGAGGTCAATTAAACGGCACAAATGGGCACAAATTGGGCACTAAATATTGGCATTAAAAGTTTTTCGAAATCGAAAAATGTTGGTGCCAAGTGTGAAGCTAGCACCAAAAACTTCAAACTCGAATATCTCGAAAACCATAATGGTGCTGAAATTGATTCATACGGCACAAATGGGCACAAATTGGGCACTAAATATTGGGGATTATTTCAGAATTTGTGCCGACATTTTTTCGCCAACTTCACGCGGCCATAACTAGTCCTAACTCGTGCGGAAAGTGTTTTTCCCACACTCAACGGCAGTTTCGTGCGGGAAAATATCGCTTTCCGCATTTTTTAGGAAAAAAACTATTGTCTATTCATGGTACATATCACTCAAATGATACTCACTGAATATTTTTTCTATCTAAGTATGTAACTGCCTGGCCTACTTCAGAATAGGTACACGAAAAATACAAGAAGACGATTTAAAAACGATAAACTTTTGATATTGGGAAAAACTGGTCATTTTGGAAAACGCAAATATTTCCATTAAATTTGTCGTTAGTTGTCCTTAGTTTCACTGATATTTTTGTTTCGTCAGTGTGTTTGTAATATCAACTAACAAGAATTTCACAATGTTGTCAGTTTTAACCCTTATAACTGTAATTAATCAATAATAACTTCCTTTCGACATTGGAACCTTAATATTCCATCGAATATTCTTCGCACCATAGATTCCGTCGATGAATCCTTAAGGTTGGCATTCAATGTAGTGCGTTTTTATTTCAAGTTGCATTTGAAAATGGTTTCACTTTGAAAACTGAAACTTTGTGGGTAAACTCAGAAAGGATTGGAGTTCTTGATGAAATAATTTTAATCGATTTCATTCCGAAAGTTAATTTTTCTTCTTTCAAAAATAGAAGAAAATGAGCCAACTGCTTCTGTTTCATTTCAACAGAAAGACCCATGAAAATAGTTCAACATCCGATTAAAAGGGAATCTACTGATAATTTCGTTCAGAACAACAACTTGAAATACGGAATTGGCATCAGAGAATGGCCAAATTCAAATTTTGGCGGGAAAAAGTTCCTGCTTTACCCACAAATTCACTTATTTCATAGTTCGGCGATTTTCGGATAGAGAACGCCATTGTACATTCCATTCATAATCAGAGAGATATTCATAGAACTTGATAGTGATAATGCATGTTCTATGGAGATATTCCATAAAATGGACGGTGGCGCCTCTATCGGATGAGCTTTCTTACTCGCTTCAAACGCCGACCTCAATTTCTTCTCGAAATTTGAAATGAAGACATTCATCTCAAACTCCGGTATACGCTGAACACATTTATTCATACATCATAATTTCCAAATATAATAGAACTAAAATTATATAACATTTCACCAGTAATTTTTCACTTTGACGTATTTTCTTGAGATGGCACCGAAATCGGTAGACCCAGGAAAGAATCGTTAAACTTAATGATCTGCCATTCTGTTAATAACCGGAAGTACGAGTTCGACGTCTCTCTGTCTCTTTCTCTTTAACCGGAGAATTAATGAATAATTGATGTTCAACCACTTCTCAATTCATTGACAGTGCTACAATTTTCCAGAACTTGTTTCAATTACACGCATGAATCGTCCTAATGTTGAATTAATCATTTCTACTCTGATAAAAGGTGGAAAGATTTGTGATAAAAGACGAACATTTCCGTTTTTTTCAAATCTCCAAGTTTTTTCTTACTTTGAAAATCACTAGGATTCTCGAAAATATTGATCGAGTAACCGATGTCTCAAGAAATTATGGCTCAATGTTAACAGATTAATAGATTTCTTATAATTTATTCAGACTTATTTTATTCAATGAATCCTAATAACCAACAATTCAGTTGTTTTCGGTATACTTGTGCTCAGAAATAAATCAAACAAATCTACCACAAATGTTGATTTTATTAACGTCAATCCTTTATTAGTATGATTACTTATAGCAATTTTTTGTTCGATAAATCGGTGATTTTTAAATACACTGTGCAAAAAAATTAACGCACATTCTGAAAATCTCAATTTTAATGAAATTTAACCCTACATTGACTTTATAACTTATTTTTTATGTTCTCTCGGGAAGGTTTTGAACGAAACAAGACACATTAAATGGAAGACAAATTCAGGATTTCACCGAATCTTATGTGAAAGAAGAGGAATGAACAATTTTCAAAATACTGAAATGCTGATAAGTGATTTAATACTTGGTATTTCCACCCCTTGTGTTAATTACAACTCGGCAACGACGGTTCATACTCAAAATGAGTGATCTTAAAATGTTCTGATATAATCTTTCCCAGATTTCTCCGACTTGGATTCCTAAGTCATTAAGAGTAGCTGGATGATTTTCTGAACTTCTCAGCCTTCTATTGAGGTTGTCCCAAACCTGCTCAATCGGATTGAGATCTGGACTTCTCGCTGGCCATTCCATTCGAGAGACTTCAACCTCTTCAAGGTACTCTTGAACGATTCGCGCACGATGGGGTCTGGCATTATCGTACATAGAAATGAAATTTTCACCAATGTATGGGGCAAATGGCACTACATGCTCTTCAAGAATGTTCCTTATATACTTATCAGCATTCATAGTTCCATTATCGACGACCACTAGGTCTGTGCGAGCAGTCAAAGATATTCCACCCCATACCATAATCGATCCTCCCCCGATACCAGTAGTATTCAGGAAATTGCACTGAGCATATCTTTCATGTGGACGTCTGTATACAAGGGAACGTCGATCACAATGGTAGAGGCAGAATCTAGACTCATCTGTGAAGAGAACTCTTTCCCAATCGGCCTCTTTCCAATGGATATGCTCTCTCGCAAAATCCTAACGCGCCCTTCGATGGGCTGGGGTAAGAGCTGGGCCTCTTGCCGAGCCTTGAATCATATTCTCTGAGGCGATTTCTTATTGTCTGAGTGCTAATTTGCACCTCATGAGTTTGCTCAAGCTGATTTTGAAGGAGGCGAGCGGTTGCAAACCGTTTTATCAACGAAGAAACTCTCAAGTAACGTTCTTGAATGGCAGTTGTTACCCGTGGTCTACCCTGTCCTGGTCTTCGGACATTCATACCTGTCTCCCTGAATCGCAGCAACATTCTGGACACACTTGTATGGGAAACTCCAAACCTTTCTGCAATTCTTGTGTATGTCCACCCTTCTTCTCGCAAAACTACCGCTTGGGCACATTCCTCTTGGGTCAAATTGCGTGTTTCGCGTTGCATAGCGATCGAGTGTAGAAAATCAAACGAAAGAAAAACTATTGATCACTAGAATTGATCGAGAACAACTGATTTTAGAATGGCGCCAATACATTCAAAATCTGATAATATCATCTTTTTTTATTCCTGCTGGGAGAAAACATCTGTATTGAAGAAAAACATTGAAAGTGGATAACATATGCATGCATGATCCTGATAAAAATAATTATCATTGAGAACACCTTCAGTTGTAGAATAAATTTGAGATTTCCATAATGTGCGTTAATTTTTTTTGGCAGTGAAGTTCGCATTCGAGCTATTCACACATAAGTTAATCAAAAAAGTTGTGGTATAATGTATATAAAATTAAAAAAAAATGTATGAGAAATTACAAAACGTGAAAAAATAAGGTTTCATTTGAAAAACAGATCCTTGTATTTGGTGCATCCTGTAGACAAATCTTTCTTTGTGAAACATATGGGACTGTTTCGGTATGAAACATTTTTCTCTGACGTGAAAAATTGAAGAATTAAAGTAGTAGCCCGAATGCAACTTTTTTATTCTAATATAAAAACATGTTTGAAATACCAATTTACATTAGAAACTGCTTCGTCATTTCAATTCTCATCTGTTTACTGTTCTTTATGCAATTTGTATGATGCAAAAATACCTGGCAATCAATAAGCCTATTTGAAACATATTCGATCATTTGCATAAAAACACTTGATACACATACAAGCAAAGAGAAAGGTTTGCGAAGTCAACAAACTATAATTTTTCGAAATTGAAACAAAGTTGGTTCATTGACATAATCTGTGGAATCACATTCTCACGTCATGAATGTGGGTTTAAGCGTGTTTTTACCGAAGAGACGCAACACAAAAAAATCAAATACATTTTCAATCAGAAAAGTTACACCCTGTGCGCTTCAAACCAATCGATGGAACTTGGCATAGCAGGCTTAAGGGGCAGTATCACCTTTAAAATCGTGGTAAATCAAAAAGTGGTCTCTTTATTTCACGAGTAAGTACCCTAATTTACGACGTAGAGAATAGATTTTTTAAATTGAAGTTGAAGAACGTCTCAAGGGCAAATAGTTTTCCTTTCCTCGATTTAATCGGTTTTTCAATTAAAAAAACCAGGTTCATCTTCAGATCTGGGGTTATTGAATATGTTTTTCGTTTTTCATGAGTACAAGCTATATTTTTGAAATAATCATCAGGAAAATTTTTGTAGTTTATAGAAGATTAAATTGCCGAGGGCAAATAGTTGCGATTTTTTCGATTCAATTAGTTTTTCATTTAAAAAAACAGGTTGAACTTCATCGTTTTGGAAACTACACTTAATAATTTTTTCCGACGGTTATTCATCATTTTTTGGAAAAAATCGCAACTATTTGCCGTCGTCAATTTAATCTTCTAAAAACTACAAAAATTATCATGATGATTATTTCAAAAATATAGCTTGTACTCATGAAAAACGAGAAACATTTTCAAACACCCCAGATCTAACGATTACCCTGTTTTTTTTTAATTGAAAAACTGTTTAAATCGAAAAAAAAACTATTTGCCCTCGGGACGTTCTTCAACTTCCATTTAAAAAAAATCAAGTCTCTACGTCGTAAATTAGGGTACTTAGGTACTCGTGAAATAAAGAGACCACTTTTGAATGGAGATTCACCACGATTCAAAACATGATACTGCCCCTTAATGAGACGCCCAGGCCGGCCAGGCCCCAGACCTGAACTAAGAGATCTCTGGGACTCTTCATCAATACTGAGTTCTGAAGTCAGCTCCTGTGGTTTTCCGGATATTATCTTGATTGTCGTGGCTTGAAGGAGACTTCCTTGGAGATGATATTACATGAAAAAAGCTCCTAATGGACCTATCGATAGGAGGTTTACCACCCACAAAGTAAGGACCGTGCCTTCGCGTTTCGCGAATTGCACAGGGGCAATTACTCAATTGTGAATGTTTTTACAACAAACTTCGTGTTTCTTAGTTGTCTCGATTGTCAAACAACATTACATATACACATTTTTTATAACACGTTTTGTTTTGCGTTTGCAATGATTTTCTTCTAGTTGCCGCACCCTGTATTACACGCCAGCTTCTTTCCTACTTGAATTTCTCCTCATTTGTCAGGCGAAAGAGCTAAATAGGAACGGGTGTATTAATTAAGCATTCGAAATAATCTGCTCCACATGGGTTAGGGATATTGACTTACATAAATTGCAAAAAATATAGTTAAAATAAGATTTTTGTGATGAAAATTCATATTAATATGATTTAAAGTTGCAAATTAATTTTAGCCTGTAGGTCTGCAGCGTATACAGGGTGGTTAAGAAAAATCAAGTAAAATAACGAAATTTTATTCCCAGAGAATTCAAGCATTTTAAGACTATCAATACAATGTATGGCCTCCACGGACATTAATAACAGCTTGACATCTTCTTTGCATACTACACACGAGGTTGTTGAACATTTCTTGAGGAATTTGTTTCCATAAACGGGGCAGAAGCTCTCTCAGATCATTTGAGGATTCTGGGGTAGGTTGATGATTATCTAATCTTCTTTGGAGCATATCCCATGCATATTTTATGCAATTCAAATCTGGTGAGTGCGGAGGTATTGGTAAATGTGGAATACCAAGCTCCTCGCGAGCATTATCAACTATGGTCTAGCGTTATCGTCTAGAAATTGAAAAGTTTCACCAATAGCAGCGTGAAAATTTGGCACAACATTATCAATGACATGCTCCATATAGTGTGAGGCGGTCATATTCCCAGGACAAATGTGTAGATCTGTGCGCACGTTGAAACATATCCCGGCCCATACCATAACACTACCCCCTCGGAATGGATGGACTTCTTGGACATAGCGACGATTACGGGGTATGCGTGGGATTGGCCATACCCTTATTCTTCGAGAATCTGAAAATCGTCCATATCTGGATTCATCAGTGAAAAGGACACTACGCCATTGATCGTTACAATTGGGAATGTTGCCTTGCCCATTCCGGTCTTTAACGCTTATGGTCACGTGTTAATGGAACTCCTCTTAAAGGACGTCTAGAACATAGATTCACCTCTCTCAAACGTCGTCTGATGGTTTCGATGAAGACTTGGACCCCATCTGAATTTTGAGCAGTATTCCGTAGCATTCTACACGTAGATATAGGGTTTCTTCTTGCCGAAACGGTGATGAAACGATCCTGAGCAGGTGTTGTTTTTCGTCGCCCACCAAGCCTTGGTCTTTCCAGCACGGAACCTGTCTCCCTGAACCTATTCCAAACTCGAGATATCACAATTGGGTTGACTTGGAGCCTTTCCGCTACAACAACCTGAGTTAAGCCACCCTGTAGCATTCCGATAGCCCTATTAGCCTCAGCGTTTGTTAATTTACGTCTTGGCATTTTCAGAAAACTCGTTTCAAATCGAAGCCTTTGATAAACTGACTTCATTTCAAAATAAGAACATTCATGAAGCATATGCAAAGAACCAAACTTCAGAAAAAAGGCGACCAGATTGACGAAATGTCTCATACTGATTTTCATTGGATCGATTCAAGTTGTTATTGAGTTTCAAATGATTTTACAGCGATTTTCTCGAAGATTACATACTTTTAAAAACGATTGAATACGATATCCCTAACTCTTATGGAGCAGTATATAAATGTTAGGAAATGTTCTTTCGAGCACCAACCGGGTCTAACATTTCTCTTTTTTCTACAGGTCCTAGCAGCCATATGTGCTCATTCAGTGTCCGTGTCTATAGGCATCTGCCAGGGTTATAGCGCCATCTTGATACCACAATTGGAAACATCACCAGAGTACAATATATCGATGGAAGTGGGTTCTTGGTTAGGTGAGTAAATCCATACTCACTCAGTCAAAAAAGTTCCTGGAATTGATCAATTCCTTTTGTTGCAATATTGGCACAATTTTCCCCTAACTCAAAACAATACGAAAACATATTATACATACGGAAATATTGAGTTGAGCTATTTAAAGTGTGCTAATGTGTATAATTCGTTGATAACCTATATAATTACATACGGACCCTACATAATTGTTTAAAAACAACAGTGTGTGCGTGCACTACATTTTTCGAATCTACGTCCTTAAGGACGCTCAGATCTGTGCAGTAACTTTCATTTTATTGACCATGAAGGATCGGAAGTTTGATATCATATAGGTTTATTGAGTGTTGGTTTCAAAGATTCACGTGGAAAAACTTCCGGATTGATTTTTCAGGTTTATAATTGAACCGGAACTGTTTACAATAATAATTGTGAGTGAAATTCACTCTGTTATTGTCGCCGAAATATTGTGACAAGCAAGAGAGGAGGAAATTGTTATTGTCAGATCTATTTCCTGGCGGTTTGATCTGTTTTTCTGATGCCTAGGGCATCAGTTTCGTTCCTTGTAAACAGCTTTCAGAATCAACATTTTTTCTGCCCACGAAGGTTTAGGAAGTTCATAAAGTTCGAGATTATTTTTGAAAGATGTCGATTTCGGTGAACTATAGTCTTCATATATTATTCATTTGTTTTTATCAATAAAATTTTATCAGTTGTATACAAAGTGATGAAATTTTAAAAATAATAAATTACACTATTCAGTAAGAAATAATGTTTCATGTCATTAAGTTTGGAAAATAACATGTTTATGTTTGTATGTTTATGTTTAAACTAATTACTCCTAGGTCTCCCGAGGAGACCCCTCAGAAGCTTGTAGCTTGTGCGAGTTAGGAGAATCAGTTGTGTTCTGTGTAGGCTTTGTTACTGTGTCGTACGCCACCTTAGGCACAGCACTGTTAATTTTTGACCCAACAGTGAAATGGTGGTCCCTACCGAGACTAGAAAATTTCTTTCCTTCGGGATTGAACTCGGACTTGCCGGGTGCGAGTCCAATGTCCCAACCACTTGACCAGACGCACTCATATGATATGAGGATATATTGAAAAATTCCTAGCCTACTATTGAACCTACCAAAATTTCAAGGTCAAAATATTTTAATGCTTATTCTCATCTTAATTGAATACTTTTGTTACAGCGAACCTGCAACGTCCCTAGACCTTTCAAAAAACTGTTTCTTTTTGCTCTGCAAACCACTCCTCCACAGCTTTTATAGCCTCCACGTAGGAAGAAAATTTACGACCTTTTGAACTTTTTTTCAGTTGAGGAAAGATGATAGTCGGACGGAGCCAATACTGGCGAATAGAGGGGGTGTTCTAGTCATTCTAACCCTAAATAACGAATTTTTTGCATGGCAACATGGGATTTGTGTACTGGGGCGTTGTCCTGTGAAAACAAAATACCTTTGGATAGCTTTCCGCGTCTTTTTTCTTTAATTTTTTCCCGTAGAGTGGTCAGTAATGTCGAATATTAATCTCCAGTTATTGTTCTACCCTTATCCAAAAAATCAATCATAAATACTCCATGGCAATGCCAAAAAATTGAAGCAAGAACTTTTCTAGCAGATTTTGGACACGAAACTTCTTAGGTCTTGGAGAACCAGAGTGTCGCCATTCCATCGATTGTTGCTTTGTTTCTGGATCGTAGAAATGTACCCAAGTCTCATCCATAGTATATATACAGGGTGGCCATTTGAAAACGAAACAGACGAGATTACAAACTAAATAAATTTTTTCGATAGAAATGCTCGGACAGGTCGATTTTTGTTTCGAGGGGGACAACTTAAGATGTAGGTTACGGACGCATAGCGCTTCAACCCTTGCTACTACAACCCTCACCCCCAATTTTTGAATAGGGAAGATGGGGTGAGTGATACCTCATTTGAAAGGTATTTTTATACTGATTTCAACACAGTTATTGTTTTTTCATTTTATGCATTAGTTCTCGAAATATTCTTAACTAAGTATTTGAAAATGAAGTGGTGTTTTCATGGCACTTGTAGTGTTTTTTTTTGTGAAAAATCGACATTTTGAGCTTCAAAACAACCATGACTGTGGCTTCCTTCCTCCAATCCACTGACATAGAAATCTTTAATCAAGATGTCGATTTTTCACAAAAAAACACCACAAGTGCCATGAAAACACCACTTCATTTTCAAATACTTAGTTAAGAATATTTCGAGAACCAATGCATAAAATGAAAAAACAATTACTGTGCTGAAATCAGTATAGAAATACCTTTCAAATGAGGTATCACTCACCCCATCTTCCCTATTCAAAAATTGGGGGTGGGGGTTGTAGCAGCAAGGGTTGAAGCGCTATGCGTCCGTAACCTACATCTTAAGTTGTCCCCCTCGAAACAGAAATCGACCTGTCCGAGCATTTCCATCGAAAAAATTTATTTCGTCTGTAATCTCGTCTGTTTCGTTTTCAAATGGCCACCCTGTATATTCTTTTGAAAGAGAGAATTACATACTGTTCTGTAATACCAAACAATATATGGCATATGGCACGTGTGAAGAAATGACGACAAGGAACAGATTGTATAAAAGAATAAAATCTGTTTACCGCTCCAAATCTGAGTGTTAGCAGAGGAAATGTAAACGGGGTACCATAAAATTCTGCGTATGATACACGAGAACAGATAAAAACCTCTGAAAAAACTCTGTCTCCCCGTGTATGTGTGGTGATACTGAATTTGTTCAAAAATATGCTGTTATCCATGTTACAGAGCTCCTAATGCTTGAAAACATGCCTTTTCATCTAACTGGAGGCAAATATCTTGAAATTATATCTGTAACAAGAAAAAAAAAGAAGAAAAACGAGAAAGAAGCAGTAGAAAAAAAAATACTTCACCTGCTAAAAAAACCTTTTCACAAAGCCCTAACTCTCTCATGGATCGGGAGGATCTTTCGATCTTCCAAGTGATGATTCTTCTGTTCTTCGGGTGTTCGAGGAACGCTGCAGGCCCCTTATGTTGGGGGATCATCTCCCATAGATTAGAGTGGGTGTTTTTAGCGAAAAATCAGCAAAAAAGCAAGAGCAAATTCGGTTTAAGAAGTCTACATCCTTTTCAAATCGAGCTCAGATCGAACGCGATGCTTCTACCCTTGCACGCTTTTGGTCAACATTCAAACATTTGGGGATCCATTTGTAGAAATTTTTCTCATGTCCAAATTGACGTGAACTATATGATGAACGCGTTCGTATGAAATCGTCCGTGCTTCAGATATCCGTTTTAGCCCAATTCGACGGTCTGATAAAATCATGTCATGAACTGCATCGATATTTTCGGGGACTGGCACAGAAACTGGCCTTCCCGATCGGTCATCATCTTCAATGGAAAATTTACCTCTTTTGAAGCTTGCAGTCCAATTCTTCACGGTCACATACGAAGGACATTGATCACCAAGGGTATTAAGCATATCTTCGTAAATCTGCTTACCTCTTAACCCTTTTAAATACAGGTACTTGATGATGGCTCGATACCTACTCAAATTTTTCGATTTTTACAATTTCAGTGCACATCTTTTTTTTTAATTTATTGCGTACTCTGGTTGATTTTTTTGACGTCGAACTCTACACTGACTCTTCTAATGAGTTATTGTTCGTTGATATGGTATCGCAATATTTTGTTTATGCATGGAACTGGTCTAGGCTAACTAGATATCAATACATCCTCGTATATAATTCATATGTGTTGAATTAATGTTGTCTTATTTTGCAGCAAGTTTAGGAGCAATGACCAACCCTCTTGGATCTATAGCTTCTGGTGTACTGGCAGAGTACATGGGCAGGAAAATGGCCATACAGCTCACAACAATACCATTCTTCATCGGTTGGTTATGCATTGGACTTGCCAACGAACTCAAATGGATATACCTCGGAAGAATAATCACTGGGATAGCAGCAGGTACATATTGCATACCTTAATATATTCTAATTATAAAAGATAGTAGACTCAACTTGTAACAACACATGGGTCGAATTATTTCCGAAACACAGAGGACATGTGGGAATGCAAAAGGTCCTTTGGAAAGACTTGGGGGCTAAAATCTGACGTGGTACTCTGGACCTACAAGGCTATAGTACGCCACATTGTCACCTATGAGTCTTTAGTATGGTTTTAACGACCAGGTATACGCCGATGTCAAAGTGGTGACTATTATAGGCAGGCATCAACGCTCATTAGGCAACCGAATGCAACTTGCCCTCAGTATTATCGAAAAGTGGTGCTAGGGAAGAGGGGCTAACTGTCAATACCTCGAAAACAACACTTATTCCGTTCATAAGACGAAGGAATCTTGATCTCAGAGCTCCGGTTCTAAATGGCCAGACTCGGAACTTCTCTAGTGCAAATATCTATGTGTTATCCTGGACAGTGAACTCAACTGGAGGAGAATCATAGATGAGATTCTTTCCAGAGCCACGGCAAGAGACTCTTTGGAAAGACATGGGGCGTGAAACCAAAAATGGTACTGTGGTTAAACCATTCATATGGGAAAACCGGTCTTGGATACCCACGAGGTAACGGCCAAGGCTTCTAAGGATGTTGTCGGTCTTATCAACAACATCGGACAACAAGAGATCCATTAGGTCGCAGTTCCCGGAGGGCTGACTGAGCCATAACGATCCTAGTTCAAATAATAAGAATAAAAATAATAATCATAAGCTCAGCATAACCGGCGTATCGATCAATCCTGGGCTCGCTGGAACACCGATCACTCAAGCGGACCAAAGAAGCCTAGCAAGACTGATACGAAAGTCTCAGTCAGATACATTGCTCGAACATCATATGAGTAAGACCTTGCACTCCATATATTTCAGGAGCTTAAAAGACCAGGACCTGTCTGAAGAATTGTCTTTCGCCTTTCTAAAGTCAGCTAGCCTTAAGTCAGAGACAGAAGGATTTGTGATGGCGTATCAAGATGGAGTACTGAATACGAGATGGTATAAAAGGAACATCATGAAAATGGACACCCCAACAACTTGCAGGGCTTGCCATGGGCAACAGGAAATGATTATGCACATCCTTTCCGCCTGCAGAATCCATGCTCCATCGGGGTATGTAGAGAGACACAACTCGGCACTCCGAATTCTATACTTCCATCTGAGAGCCGCGTATGGGATAGACAAAGAACCGGTGCTACCATATGTGCCTCTGGAGATTGAAGCGGTGGTCCAGAACGATAGAGCTCGCATATGCTGGAACTATCCTGTCTCAACAACACGGCAGATCAATGCTGTTAAGCCAGACCTACTTCTGCTGGACAAGGAGCTGAAGGAGTTATTTGCCGTGGAATTCTCCTCCCCTGCTGAAAATAATGTTGTAATGAAAGAAGAACAGAAGAGGCAAAAATACAAAGACCTTATGTTCGAGCTTGGAACTTTATACCCAGGTCATAAAATTAGGATGGTCGTACTAATCATAGGATGTCTCGGTGGAATGAGAGCAAACTACGTGGATGAACTGAAGATTATCCCGGTCTGTAGATCACTGGCCGAGGTATTGGCACACAGAATGCAGAAGGCAGTGTTGCTCGGATCACTTCATATCATCAGGTCCCATGAACTCTAGAAGCCACTTGCAGCTCATCTCTTTTATTAAGGGACGCTACGAGGGCAGGATGAAGAACTCCTCCATTGAATGTGTGAGGGGTTTTTAGTGAGTAGCCAAACAAGATCCTGGATTTCCACACTAGAGGGTGCGGACCCTCTCGGTGCCCTCCTCACACGAACGTTAAAAAAAATCATACGTGACCTTATGACGAAGTTCCGATGTCTGCACACCAATATATCGGTGAAAAAGGCTTTATCTACCTAGAAGAGATGGCGGACGAGGTCTGTTGAAAATCTATAAACTCTGCAGAACCCAGGAGAAAATCTTGAGGCAGCGACTGCTGGAGTCTGAAGATAGCCTGATGAAATTGGTGACAACAGAGGATAGTGGGTACACACCTCTGATCCTACAACACAGAGAACTGACGTTCGATATCACCACCAGAAGCGAAGATAGAAGTATATGGCGGGAACTGTTGAAGCCAGAAGTCTTTTCGACATTGAATAATTTTCTATGTCAACATGAATCCAATTTATCAAAGTAGTTTTGAAAAATAATTGATTTTTGATTGAATAAACTCTGTCAAATACACGATTTGGACTTTCATTATTTTATATAAAAAAGATCTATTTAATATACTTCAATATGGTAGCAGAGCGTGGTTTATAGATTAGAAAACAGAAGTCTACATCTGGAGATATAAAATAATAAAGTTCCAGACAAGTTTATTTGTGACAGAGAGGTTCTTTTCCTTCAAGAAAGAAAAAAGAAGCAGGAAGTATTTTGG
The DNA here is from genome assembly GCA_951802165.1 of Adalia decempunctata. NCBI lineage: Eukaryota > Metazoa > Arthropoda > Insecta > Coleoptera > Coccinellidae > Adalia > Adalia decempunctata. Next base: position 19,880,509 of record OX637703.1, read on the forward strand.
TGCAGTAAATGGATGCCAGCAAAGTACAGATAGGCTTACTGGAGGGGAAAGAAAATTGGTCAACTTGGAAGTACAAAGTATGTATTTTACTGAGGTCAGTGAGAGGAGGATTAGAAGATTTAGAGGGTAAACTTCAAGCTCCTAAACCCTTAGAAGAGAATGCAACGCAAGAAGAGAAATCCAAGTATGACAAAAATTTTATGGAATTCAATCAAGCTGATAGCAGTGCTCTTTTACTTTTGACGGTCAATATGACTCAAGAAACTTTGGAAAAGGTCATGCGTTTTTCGACTGCAAGAGATGTTTGGCTGGAATTGCACAGACTTTTTGATGGAAATGTCGAGAAAAAGACATATGTTGTTTGTATGCAATTTTTCAGTTACGTTAAACAAGCAGAAGATGATATCGCAATGCATACTTCGAAGCTGAAGAATTTGTGGAACAGTTTGCGAAAAGAAATTTCCAAAGATAAAATATCAAATGGAAGGACATGTAATTGTGAGTTACCTGAAATTCTTCTCATTTGTAAGATTTTAGAGACATTGCCTGTAGAGTATTTCTCATTCAAGTCTAGCTGGAGTTTAATGTCAGATGAAGACAAAAATGTGGACAATTTGACAAGCCAGTTATGTGCATACGAGAAAGCACTAACAACGAAGTCTGAAAGTAGACAAGAGGTTCTTCATACTACAGCATATAAAAGAAATAACTTCATCTGCAACTACTGCAAACTGAAAGGGCATAAAGTGAGAGATTGTTCAAAATGGAAGGCAGATGGTAAGCCTCCAAAACCTGAGAAATATAAAAAAAACAATGGAGTGAAAACAAAAAACGTTTCTTTGCTAACAGTCTCCAGTGATGTGTTGTTTTGCGACAATGATAATGACAATTGGTATGTTGATAATGGGGCAACAAACCACATCACCAACCAAAGTGAGTTTTTTGAACATTTTGAACCATTTGATCAAAATCACCACGTAAGAACAGCAAATGGGGACGTCGTACCAGCGATTGGATATGGTAAAATTCGTGTACAATCTTTGGTGAATGGAGAAAAGTTCGAATTTTCTCTATCTCAAGTATGGTATGTCCCAAGTATAAGAAAAAATTTGTTTTCAACATTGTCTGCTCACGATAAATACCCTGACAGTGAATTTGTTTCCAAGGCTGAAGAATGTCATTTCGAATTATCAGGAGAAAAATTGATTGTGGGATCGAGAAGTCTCTCAGGGGGCTTATATAATCTTAATATGAAAGCCCTAAGAGCGAACACTCCAAATGAAATCAATTTTATTGATAAAAGAAATGTGTTACAGCTTTACCACGAAAGATTTGGCCATCAGAACAAAAGACATGTGAGAACGGTATTGAAGAGAGAACTAGGCATAGAGGTCAACCTGGATAGTGAAGTTTGCGAAGGTTGTGTGTATGGAAAAGCTCATGTACTCAAGTTTGGTACAAGGGAACGAGCCAGCTCACCTGGTTAACTGATCCATTCCGATGTTTGTGGACCTTTCGAGAGCAAGTCAAAATCTGGTTACCGCTACTATGTGCTCTTCAAAGATGACTATTGCAGATACCGTTTCGTCTATTTCATCAGGCACAAATCTGAAGTTGTTGATAAGATGAAGACTGTAATTGCGGAAATCAAAGCTGCTGGATATGGCATAAGAGAGATATTGTCAGATAATGGCAGTGAATTCGACAATGAGCAAGTGCGAAAAATTCTAAGCCATCACGGAATCAGGCAAAGACTTATTATGCCATACACGCCTCAACAGAACGGTTGTGCTGAGAGAGAGAACAGGACAGTTGTAGAGACGGCAAGAGCTTTGATGCATGCAAGAGAAGGATTATTCGATCAGACTTTTTGGGCAGAAATGGTGAATACTGCAACATACATTTTAAACCGAACAAGCAATTCAGGAATCGATAATCAATCACCTTTTGATGTATGGAACAAGAAGAAGCCAAATCTAAAGCATCTAAGAATAATTGGTAGCATTTGCTATGCGCATGTTCCAAAGAAAAATCGGAAGAAAATGGACAAGAAAGCTGTCAAAGGTGTTCTCATGGGTTATGATAACGACGATGGATACAGAATTTGGTCATTCGAAAAAATGAGATTTTTAAGATCCAGAGACGTAATTTTTGATGAGTGTGAATCTTTACAGGTAGTGAACGAGAAAATGGAAGAGAATCTTTCTTCACTTCAACAAGAAAATGTTCTCGAATTCATTCAAAATAAAGATTCCCTGAAGAACGCTACATTTGAGGATCAATCTGAAGAAGAAATGATAGAAGATATCCATGAAAATCCAGATGAAATGAGAAGCACACAAGGAGAAGTTATAGAAACCAGGCAAAATGCTCTAGAAGACGAACAAGAAACTGAAGAAATCAACTTCGATGGAATTAGAGAAGACAACATCGAATTAAGAAGACATCTGAGACATAGAAGAGAAACGAAACTGCCTAAACATTTCGAAAATTATGTCATGGCAGTTGCAGCTGAAATCAATGATCCTCAAGAACCATTATCCTACAAAGAGGCAATATCTTGCAATGAAAGAGAAAACTGGATTTTGGCTATGGAGAAAGAGATAAAATCACTTCAAGAAAATTGTACCTGGGAAATGAAAAATTTACCTGCAGGAAAGAAGGCAATACCTTGCAAGTGGCTCTTCAAGCTCAAGACAAATCCAGATGGAAGCATTGACAAGTACAAAGCACGTTTGGTAATAAAAGGATATTCACAAAGAAGAGGTGAAGATTATGATCAAACATATAGCCCAGTGGCCAAGGGTGGGACTATAAGGTCATTGTTGAGTATTGCTGCTACCAAAAATATGTCTCTGACTCAATTCGATGTGTGTACAGCTTTTCTATATGGTGAACTTAGTGAAGAGGTCTACATGAAGCAACCTCAAGGTTACGAAGATGGTAGCAACAGAGTATGTAAACTTCGACGCAGTCTTTATGGTTTAAAACAGGCACCAAGGTGTTGGAATTAGAGATTCACTAATTTCATTCAAAAACTAAACTTTAGAAGATCTGATGCAGATCCTTGCCTATTCATAAAGAAAAATGGAGAGAACATGCTGCTACTAGCACTTTATGTTGATGATGGGTTATTAGCTTCTACCTGTGAAATGATGAAAGATAAATTTTTACTCAGTTTACAGAAAGAATTCAAGATAACAACAAAACCAGCATCTTACTTTCTTGGTATAGAAATAAGGAAGGAGGTTGGACTTGTTCAAATAAATCAGTCAGCTTACACTAAGAAGATACTGGAGCGATTTGGTATGCAAGATTGTAAGCCTGTGTCAACGCCAATTGTTAAAGAAGGCATTCAATTAGGGAAGGAAGATGAAGATGAATTGAACTGCACTTTTCCTTATAGAGAAGCAGTCGGTGCTTTAATGTACCTGATGACTGGTACAAGACCAGACATTGCTTTTGCAGTTAGTGTAGTTTCAAGGAAACTCGAAAATCCCTCCAATTCTGACTGTTCGAAAGTGAAAAGGATATTCCGCTACTTGAAAGGAACAGTTGAGCTTGGAATAAGCTATAAAGCAGGAACCACAGGTCAGTTGAAGACCTACAGTGACGCAGATCATGGTGGTGATAATGCTACAGGTCGATCAACTACAGGTGTGTTATGCTTGTATGCAGATGGAGCTATATCCTGGTACAGCCAACGACAAACTTCAGTAGCAATTTCTACCACAGAAGCAGAAATAGTTGCTGCTAGTGAAGCCGCTAAAGAAATTGTTTGACTCAAGCGTCTATTCGAAGAAATTATCGATGTGAGATCCGTGCCAACATTGATGATGGATAACGAAGCTGCAATCTAGTTGTCACAGAACCCAGAATATCACCGTCGTACGAAGCACATCCATATTCGACATTTTTTTGTCCGTGAGCTGGTGCTCGACAATATAATTGAGGTGAAGAAGGTGTCTTCAGAAAACCAGCTGGCAGATATAATGACGAAACCTCTATTCAAACCCAGACTGGAAATGTTGAATAATGCAATGGGGTTGACAAGAATAATTCAATGAGGGAAGGTGTTGAAGCCAGAAGTCTTTTCGACATTGAATAATTTTCTATGTCAACATGAATCCAATTTATCAAAGTAGTTTTGAAAAATAATTGATTTTTGATTGAATAAACTCTGTCAAATACACGATTTGGACTTTCATTATTTTATATAAAAAAGATCTATTTAAAATACTTCAATAGGAACAAGCTCTGCACGGCAGATTTCACAAACGCCTTAAGGACGAAAATGTCGATACATTACCTTCTTTGTCTTGGTTGAATGCTGGACAATTGTATCCTGAAACTGAGGGATTTCTGACGGGTCTCCAAGACCGAGATATAAGAACTCGCAACTACGAGAAGCACTGTTTGAAGCTGAACGTGAAAGACAAATGCAGGAAGTGCGGCGCAGTTGGCGAGTCTATTGAACATTCAATCGCCGGTTGTCGAGTTCTTGCCGACAACGCATATCTGGGCCGATACAACCAAGTGGCAAAAATTGTTCACCAGCAGTTGGCTCTTAGGCATGGTTTGTGGATACTTGTCCGCCATATTATAAGTATCAACCTGCAGCAGGGTTGGAAACGGACGCAGCGGTTCTCTATTGGGACAGACCCATAACAACAGATAGAACAGTGGTCTATAATAGACCGGACCTTGTGTTCATTGAGAAGGATCAGAAGTATGAGGTGATAATTGATGTAGCAGTACCATTGACTCATAACATCGGAAGAACGGAGTCCGAAAAAATAACGAAGTACGAGAACTTAGCAATAGAAGAATATAAGGCAATTGTCCAAAGTCACTCTCATACCATTGAGGATTTCGGCTGAGGGAGTCATGTCCAAATCATTCAAGAGAAATCTCAAAAGATCGAATTATCCCAGAGGATCGCGGGATATGCTCAGCAGGTTGTAGCTTTGCAAACCTGTCACATCGTGCGGAAATTCCAGCACTAGTGGGAGGAAATGAAATGTTTTTTCACTGGTTCACAGGGGTAATACCAGCTCAAGCTGAGACCGGGAGACCCATGATGAAGAATCATAAGTGATAGGCAAAGTGCCGTGGACTACGTAAATCAAATTGACGAGGACACATGCACTGGAGTATAATATAGCCCTCAACTGAGACTTTCCTTGCCAATAGGACAAAGACCCTCTGGTTTGAAAGCGGAAATAATGGCTGTCAACGCGTGCATCTCAGAATAATTGGAAAGAAACCTCAAACGGGCGTACATACATATTGCAACCAGTCAATCAGCACTCAGAGCTCTGGAATCAAACTGTCAGTGCTCAATGCCCACCTAGGAATGCCGGAATAGCATGAAGCAATTGGCCAGAGACAACAACTCTTTTATGGGTGCTAGGACACTGCAGCATTGAGGTTAATAGGAAGGCTGATGCACTTGTGAAAAGTGCATCTCGTCTAGGACAATAAAGAACGGTTCTGTCTCTCTATCGTACCTGAACCCTTCTTTGGTCTTGAAAAGAAACACCAGGGCAGCGTTACAACAATGGGAGATGCAAAACTAACACTCAAGGACAAAGACAAGCGAGAAGATTCGTAAAGTTCTCACCGAGCAAAGGATCCTAACCTTGATTGAGAAAGCTTTTAGGGAGATTATACGATTTATGAGGACCGTTGATGATCTCCTCAGGAACTGATTCAGTAGGGTATAAGAACCAGAGAACAATCTGGTCGAAGTTCTTCTATAGCCAAACGATCCAATCATATTGAAATAATAAAAAGGATAAAAGTATTCATCACAAGCAATATATTTTTTCGATTTCAAGTTACATTTTTCATTTTTTCAGGCATGGCCTCAGCAAGCTACACCTACGTCTCGGAAATATCAACACCACAAAGCAGAGGGGTCCTTCAAGCCCTAGGCCCTATCAGTGCCAGTTTTGGCATCCTCCTAACTTACGTCTTCGGCTATTTCTTCCACTGGAAATACACCGCTCTCATCGGCCTCTTCTTCTGCATCTTCACCTTGATGTCCATGAGTTTCCTCCCTGAATCCCCAGCCCATCTGGTCAAAGAAAAAGACACGAAGAAGATCTTCGAAGTCTATCTCTACTTCAGAAGGAGCAACGCCAAAGCCCAAGAAGAGGTGGAGAAACATACGTCCAAGTATAACGAGTTCTACATTTCGAACAAGAGTTGGACAGAAGTTTTTTGCTGCTGTGAAACTATCAAACCTTTTTTGATCCTTGTTACACTCTTCTTCTTGCAAGAGATGTCTGGAATTTACAGTATCCTGTTTTATACCGTCAATTTCTTCGAGAAGACCCATCTGGACGTTGACGACTTCTTAGCTTCTATTGTTGTGGGTGGAATAAGATTTTTTATGTCCATCATGACAGCCTTTCTGATTAATAAATTTGCCAGAAGGGTTTTATGCTTGGTTTCGAGCTTCGGCATGGCCTGCACTCTGCTACCGTTGTTGCTGTACATCAGGTACTACGAAATTTTTCCGGACAAGCCGAAGTTTCTTCCTTATTTACCCCTAGTGAGCGTCATCTTCAACGTATTCTTCAGCATGTTGGGGATGCTGCCAATACCCTACATACTCGTAGGAGAATATTTTCCTTTGAGGGCCAGATCCATAATGTCTGGCTTCGTTATCTGCATAGCCCAAACCTTCATTTTTATATCAGTTAAGATTTATCCAAATTTGAATGAAATGTTTGGGTTTAGCGGAACCTTGTTCACGTTTTTTGTTGCTTCCTGCGTTGCTGTGATTTTTTGTAAGTTCGTTTTGCCTGAAACCAAAGATAAGAGCTTGGAGGATATTGAGGAGTATTTTAGGGGAAACAACAACAAGGACTGTTATGTTCTACCTCATCATACTATTTGGGAAACTCCGCCTAAAGAAGTATTCTCAATTAAGATTTCAACGTGACCTCTTCAAATCCAACCTGAGTTGGTTAATGTTTTAAACATTTTCTTGAGCTTTAAAATCTTGAACATTCTTGAGACTATAGCTTACTGCTATCGGATAAAATCACAAAGCTTATACTAGTTTTGGGACTCATGGCAAGATTTAAAAAATCATAATACTGGGCTTAATAGTCGTGGTCCGTATTGGCAAAGGACTAATTTTCGATGGAGACTTTCTTCTACCCTCCATGTCGATTTTGTTTTTACCTTGGTGACGTCGAATAACCTTGCAACCCATAACGTGTTGCTATAAATAGTGTATCGATATGGGGATGACGTTTCGTCCCAGCTTTGCTCACAGGACTCATCAAATTGGCTACTGTGAGCAAAGCATGCTAATGACGTAGGTTCTCGAAGCGAACGAGGGTACAGCGTGGCTCATCTTGAAGCCGATCAGACCATGGTGCTTCGTATCGCTTTGGGTGGCGCTCTCTGATGAGCAACGTCAGTGTATGCAGAATACTACACACGCTGTGGACAGTGAGTCGCCACTAACCAATGAATATATGGCTTGTCACCAAACTATCGCATGGTACACCTTTGGCTACCATATTCCATTGTCATAACGGAGCCATGTAAGAAATTTTAGATTGAGATTCCTCTGATAAAGCCTGTTACATCACAAGCCTGTAATTATATAGATTATGTCATGATGAAGGGTTGTAGAAAATGAGTTTCATGATTTTATAGAACAATTTTTTTTGTCTCAACAATATTTTCCTGATGATTCTCAGTGAACCCATTAAATTTAAGTCTAACCTTTGTAATGATATATGGAAAATATTGATTTACGAAATTGTGAATTGTATATAATATCTTTAGAGTTATTTCATATTGGATACACTTATTTTTACATTAAATTAATGTTTTTATAACTATTATACATTTTTAGATAAAATTTACAATTAAAATAGGTGTTTTTATTTCATATCATAACGGATACAGAATATGTGAGCTCTGTATCATAAAACCACAAATTCCCCAAGAGTACATTTCTCGGAGAGATTAAAACAGGTCTCTTATGTGAACTCCTGTTACGAGGTCCCAGAGATCGCTATGTACTGTTTTGAAGCGAAATCCTCAATTAATTCTTTTGGTGAGTTTCTAAGGTTCTCTTTGGTATAGCCAGAATTGGAAATTTTCATTGCATCGCTCTGAAGGTATCCCAGAATATGGAGGTTTTATTGCCAGCTCCCAGAGATATCCTCAATGCAACAAGAATGAAAAATTTTTATTCCGAGCTACCAAAGATATTTTGATGAGAACAAGAATTTATACTAACTGACAAAGAAACTATGCAACACCAAGAAGAAGCTGTTTAAATTTCAAATATTTTTCTGGTAAAACACTGATAGTAAATGATAAAAAGTGAGGAGTAAAGAATTAAAATTGGAGAAAAACAATTTTTTTTAATAAAGGACCCCGTAGGTACTTTCCTTATGAGAAATGGCGTTCCGTCAAATATTCTTAAATTTTGGTTTAATGTTGTACTCGACCTACTGATCCAAAAAGTCCATGGCCCCAACTGAATCCTATGACTAGTTTTTGATATACAGGGCGTTGAAGTTGAGAATTACCCACTTTTACTACGCTCGTATCTCGGAACAGAATCGAATGAACTTCAATTTTTCTCAAGAAACATTTCAATCCATCCCCAGGGAGCAACCATATAGAGGAATGTGACCGAAATTCGTTACGAATACAGGGTTATCCATAATTGAACGCATGCCCGATTTTGAAAGTATAAAATATGTCAATTCCAGAGCGAGAAAGTTCGCAAAATGAACTATTTCACTAGATATGCTGTTGTTACATCGAAAAAACCTGAAATACCCAGAATTCATACTGGGTGATCCATTATTATAGAAACTATTCACAATGAGGCCGTTAAGTGGACATCCTGTATTTTTGGGTTGATTTAAGATGCTTGTTTGATTTTTTCAGAACATATCACCATGGACTTCAGAGAATACAGGGTGATTCAGTCATGAAATAAACTGTAAACTTCACGAAAATACCCAAAAACCACTTTTTTTCAGACTCCAAGATTAACTCCGTTGAGGTGGGAATTTTCTTTCACCACTGTACTTGACATAAAAACATCAATACGGCTGAGAGTTTTCATCCACTTCCTATGAGCAGATTTTTTTATATGCTGGAATAAGAATAGAATAACATAAATAAATAATTTTCATATTACATAAATAAAAATCTGGTCATAGGAAGTGGATGAAAACTCTCAGCCGTATTGATGTTTTCATATCAAGTACAGTGGTGAAAGAAAATTCCCACCTCAACGGAGTTATTCTTGGAATAGAGGATGATGAAAAAAAAAAGCGTTTTTTGGGTATCTTCGTGAGGTTCACAGTTTATTTCATGACTGAATCGCCCTGTATTCTTTGAAGTCCATGGTGATATGTTCTGAATAAATCAAACAAACATCTTAAATCAACCCAAAAATACAGGATGTCCACTTAACCATCATTGTGAATAGTTTCTATAATAATGGATCACCCAGTATGAATTCTGGGTATTTCTGGTTTTTTTCGATGTAACAACATATCTAGTGAAATAGTTCATTTTGCGAACGTTCTTGCTCTGGAACTGACATGATTATTTTATACTTTCAAAATCGGGCATGCATTCAATCATGGATAACCCTGTATTCATAACGATTTTGGGTCACATTCCTCTATTTGGTTGCTCCCTGGGAATGGAATGAAATCATTCTTGAGAAAAATTGAAGTTCATTAGATTCTGTTCCGAGATACGAGCGTAGTCAAAGTGGGTAATTCTCAACTTCAACGCCCTGTATCTCAAAAACTAGTCATAGGATTGAGTTGGGGCCATGGACTTTTTTGATCAGTAGTTCGAGTACTACATTATACCATTTTAGAACATTTGACGGAGCGCCATTTCCCATAAGGAAAGTGCGGGGTCCTTTGTTAATAATCCACCGCGATTATCTATACCCTCCCAAACACGTCTTGGCATTGATGCAATAAGATGGTCCATTTCTTCTTGAGAGATTCTATCCGAAGCTACCTGTACTTCATGTCCTAGGGCCGCCAAAGTCCATGAGGTAAATTTCCAAGCCTTCTACCAATGATTACCATGGTCGCTTCAAAGAAGTTTGAACTAACTTTGACAACATCAGGTAGAGCATTGTCTTGCTGAAATATTGGATTCCCGAGCCGGTTAAGGTAAGAGAGAGCATATGGCTCCACTATTTCTTGAAGGTAACGCAGCGATGTCATGTTTCCTTGAATAAAGACTAAAGGTGACCTACTTGCATGTGCAATAGCACCCAATACCATAACGTCCGCTGTCCGGTGTACATGGTTTTTTGTAAAATTTAAAAAAATCGCAAAATCCACTTCAATATTCAAGTAACAAAGAATGTTTACATGAAAAAACTTTCACAATTTTTTTCTCCAAATTTAATCATTTCCTCCTTGCTTTACTATCTATGTTTTACCAAAAAAATTTAAAATTTCTCAGTATATTTTGCTAGAGTTACCAGGGTGGGAAAAATGAAAAATTCCAAAATTAAATTTTTAATGAAATTGTATATCATACATTCTCTGGCAGGCATTATATAAACTCCTATATTATTCAGAACAATAACTCGAAAATTACAATAACTTAAAACCTGAAGCTTTCTTGAATTTCACGAACTGAAGGCACTAATGACTGTCTCAAAAATGACCACCACTATCTTGAGAGCCATCAGAAATGTCACAGCTTTGAAAACGTTATGGATATAGTATAACCTGTAAAGAAATTGAAGAGAAGAATAAACGAGAATCAATACATATCTATAAAAAGATAATAACATTGAGTTTAAATATACATAGAGACACAGCCCAGTTCAACGATTTGAAGCTAAATTTTGTGTAGTTCCTTCACCGGTTCATACATGGATAAGTGTGTTTCAGAGAAGCGAAAAATTTTACTCCCGCATCTGGCGGTAAGTAGCTGAACTATAAGGCACTATTTCCGAAGCCGAATGCGATTACGATCAGGACCGGCATATGGAAATGTGGGATGTTCAGTATTTCATCACCTGATTTTTTTGATGCAATAAAACGACAATTATTTTTGATCTTTCATGAATATAAAATACTGATGTATGAAAAAATAAATGCATGCAATTTTTTCTTCATTCACAAGTATTTATAAATAGATTTTCTATGAATTCTTTTAAATATTTAATAAACAGCGGGATGCTTCTGTGTCGAGATTCCTTTGGTTTTTTTCTGTCCCCTGTACAGCTTCATTCTAATCAGTTATCTCAACAAATGAATCCTGTGCTTTTCAAATTCTGGAGTTAACGGAGAGTTCCAATCTTCTATAAATTAATTTTTTTTAATTTTCCTAAAATATACCTTTGAAGTCATATCTTTTCTGATTTTGTGACCATAATTTTCTTTATGACCAACAGCGCTTTCCTCATCAAATGTTTGAAATCGGTTGAGGGAATTCTCAAATATATCCGATTTCGATTTGCAATATAATATCATTGCCAAGCTTATTCAAATAATCAATGAGGAGTGCTTTTTCGCACTTACCGCATTGGTTTTTTTTGCTATGTTCCTTATCAAATACCCCGAGAAACTTGCGATTGAGTTGGATTCTAGGGTATTTAGGGGTTCAATTAACTCTTTATCCCTTATATACCCTCACTAGGCTCACCGTTGCCAGAATCCGCAGAAGAAATGGGCGAATCTGTCCAATCAACCACATCAATGGGCCTACTTTCAGTTTCTCCCATTGTACACAGGTCGAAATCATTGTCGTCTTGGCAGTTAGAATTATCGGAACATTTTTCAAGAAAACCAGTCATGACCGACTGCAACCCAAATCTGAAGCATCGAGCTGAGGGGTTTGGATCATAACCCCTACGCTGTCTTATTTTGGAGTATGAATTCTCGATTGGGTCCTGGTTGAGCCGACTTTTTATCAAATATGGAAATGTTTCCTTCGTCTCCTCCCACAATTGAAGGATGCTACTGATGGTTTGTATCAAACTGTTGAAACAATAGGGAATATTTTTCCCAACTGTCCAAGACTTAATGAATTCAATTGATTCCGTCAGAGTTTGTATTGTTGATGGCTGATAATTTCCCTCAAATTTTCCATTCGAATTGAGGCAGTCGAAAAGATCATTCATTTTCAGAATGAACTGAGCAGTTGAATTGGCACTTCTCGACCTCAGCTCACCCGTTGCAATGACTGTTCTCATAGCTAAATATGAAGTTCTGATGAAAATCTGCGTGGCCAATTTAACCTTCATTTTCTGGAAGGCGTTTGGATTTATGTGGTTTTCAGTTATCTTCAAGAGAGTACGAGGAAGACAAATTCTTTTCATCGATTAAGTACGTTTCTTTTACGTCCCTCCAAGAAACATTTCCACCCCTCATTTCCTACCTGAGAACGCTCCTTTGGAGAAATTCATGGCAAGTTCATCATTATTGAATCACACCGTTTGTAACGAATTTGGACGAATCCGACCCTGCCTACCATTCATAGAACTAGAGGAAAATAAATCTCCTACAGATTTCGATAAATGGGTAGTGACAAAATGGATCGGACGAATATAGTTCCTTCAGTAGCTACTATGTGCCGCCACTCAAGTTGTAAAATTGGCAAGTAAACTGCCAAAAATTTGTGCATCAATCAATGAACTGGGTTGTGTCTCTATGTATATTTAAACTCAATGATAATAATCAGGATCAGATGGAAACAATAAAGAACAGTTTCGAAAGTGAAAACTCAAAAAAAAAGAATGTCGAAAGTTTTTGGGACAGAATATGAGGAAGCCGAGAGCAAACCGATTGTTAGAAAAACTGTGCTTTCGACTTCTTTTTAAACGAACTCCGGATTTTTATTTATGAGAACTCACCGTTTATATTTTCTTCTTGCAGCGGGCATGCTGTCTAGTTTTTCCTTGAGCAAATATTGCCTTACCCCAACTGCTAATGTAACGATATATTTGTTCCAGTCAAAATGAGCAGGATCCATACTGAACTCAAATATCTCCTTATCCTTGTCCGAAAGACTATTCCACAATTTCTGTACGTTTTCATTGTGGATTTTCCATTCTCTCAGAGAAAAATATGATAGGAGAATGTTGAATTTATGTATTTGTTTGTATGTTTTCAACATCCTAAAAGAAAAAAAAATAATTATATAAATTTATTTTTTTTTATTAATACACAAGGTGTTTTTGAAGATGTGTCTTTATTTTCAACAGGAGGTAAAATTCAATGGAGTAAATCATTTCATCAAAATTCTTCGAAAATGGCAAAGTTATTAACACTTGAAGTGGAATTAGATTCAGTGAAATGGGAAATTGGTACGATGTAAGGGTCATACCAGCACAATCTAAAATGAAGTTAAAGTAAAAAAAATTCTGTGCAAAATAGAAAACAGTGTCCCAGAGAAAAATATCATCCTGTAGATTTGCAATAGAAATTGAATGCAACATATGTATACCTATATACAGGTTGGCCAAGAGATTGACGTCAAAAAGGAAAAAACAGGTCCCTCATGTCATGGGCTATTCGAATCACCCCCATGTTTGTCATGCTATTTTTCACGGTTTTCGAGTTATGAATTTTTTTATGAACTTTGAGAATTTTCGACTTGACCGTCTTAAAAAAGACATTGAAAAAAGTACAAGACTTCTCTGTGAAATTGTTTTTGTAACTTAATCTCCATGAATTGTACTTTTGTACATAAAATAACCAGATTCGTTGATAAAAATTATGGAAATGTTGGTCTCAAGTGAAAAAGTTACGTAAATTGGATTATGATCTGAATTTTCGAATCAGAATTAAAAATGTAAAAAGGCTAATTCACGGTTTTTAGTATGCTTAAAAACTGCGCTCAACAGTCAGCTTTCAGAATCATTGATAGAAAAAGGTACTTAACGCTCTACTTTTGCTAGAATTAGCCTTCAAAGTCATCGAGGTGGAAAAAATCAAAGAACTAGGCATTTACTACAAAATAATTTTGTGCCATTTTAAGATACTTCTGATCAAGTTATGATAGAAAATGCTGAAAATTAATGAAAATTAGCTTTAGATGTTGGTCAAGAAAAGTTCTAGATAGAAAAAGGTATGGCAATAAATAACACATCATAATGTAAATAAAAAGAAATTTATTTATAAAATTTACAGTACGTGTTCAAAGTGGCCACCTCCAGCCTCAATACACATTCTACACCTTCTTAGAACATTTTCTTTCAATCGCATAAAACCTGCCCTGTCCTCTCGTTAATTCAAATGACTACGGACTTGAGTTGCGTAGTGACACGGGGTGCCGTCGTTTTGAAATATCATAGTTTGACGAAGTGGCCCCCACGTTCAACTGACCTTAATCCCATCGATTTTTCCGTTTGGGGTTATTTCGAAGATATTGTTTACGCCCGAGAATGTTCGAGTGAAGACGAGTTGCGACTGAAGATAAGAGAAGCCGAACGTGTCCTAAGAGAGAACAGGGCAGGTTTTTTGCGATTGAAAGAAAATTTTCTAAGAAGGTGTAGAATGTGTATTGAGGCTGGAGGTGGCCGCTTTGAACACCTACTGTAAATTTTATAAATGAATTTCTTTTTATTTACATTATGATGTGTGATTTATTGCCATATTATCTAGAACTTTATCTAAAGCTAATTTTCATTAATTTTCAGCATTTTCTATCATAACTTGATCAGAAATATCTTAAAATGGCAAAAAATAATTTTGTAGTCAATGTCTAGTTCTTTGATTTTTTCCACCTCGATGACTCTGAAGGCTAATTCTAGCAAAGGTAGAGTGTTAAGTACGGTAGAGCGGTGTGGCTTTGCCAACGAAGGTGACTTTGCCAAACTACCTAATGTTTTATGTTTCATTTTATTTTGGTAAAGTCGGTAACTTCTCGACGACAGCACGAATCGGAACCTAAGAGACACTATATCCCCAATTGTTTCAACAGTCGCAGTCCTTTGGCTTGGATTCGAATGGTGTGCTATGCTGTGTTGTGTGAGCAGGTAAATTTTAACGTGTTTATAAATGCGAAATACTAAGGGTTTTGTAGAAAACATGACAAATGGTACATCAAAATAAATTCAGCAGTTTATTTCACACGTATTTAGGTCGCGTATAAAAAAAAAACTGAGAGCATTTGGTTGGGCGGGTCTCGAAATTTTAGGAAATTATTCTATTGTTGCACTTGGGAGGGGGACTTTGCCAAATAACAAAATTTGCAGATTTATGCAGACAAACCATCTACGTCTGGAAGAGGAAAAAACAGTTCTGCGGTTTTGAAAAATGAGTTATTATTATTATTATTATAGATTGTTCATTTACAAAGAGACTGATTTTATGTATTTTATGAAGAATAATAGATTTTATTTTCTTATAATTTGTTGTTTTATTCGCGACTAGTACCTAGCTAGTTAACCTTCAAAAAAGTTAAAGCCACCTGCACTTGATTAAATTGCCTACAAACGCATTTTGATGCAAGTGGCAAATTCGCACCGATGTGCGGGTGACTTTGCCAAATTTTTAAAATGGAAAAAAAAATTGTTGCGCACTTTTTCTTGCGTTTCTAGTAACAGCAATCGATAGCTAGATTGTTGAAATTAAACATAATCCAAACACAACTCATTTTACAGAAAAACGAGAAAGTTACATCAAGAATACTCTAAAAAGTGGTGCAAAGTCACACCGCTCTACGGTACCATTTTTTATCAATGATTCTAAAAGCCGACTGTTGAGCGCAGTTTTTAAGCATACTAAGAAACCGTGAATTAGCCTTTTTACATTTTTAATTTTGATTCGAGAATTCAGATCATAATCCAATTTACGTAACTTTTTCACTTGAGACCAACATTTCCATAATTTTCATCAAAGTTACGAATCTGGTTATTTTATGTATAAAAGTACAATTCATGGAGATTAAGTTACAAAAAGAATTCCACAGAGAAGTCTTGTACTTTTTTTTAGTATCTTTTTTAAGATGGTGAAGTCGAAAATTCTTAAAGTTCATATAAAAATTCATAACCCGAAAACCATGAAAAATAGCATAACATACATGGGGGTGATTCGAATAGCCCATGACACGAGGGACCTGTTTTTTCCTTTTTGACGTCAATCTCTTGGCCACCCTATATATTACTTCAATTTGTAATATGTATGCTGAATTTCAGTTGAATATTATGTGAATACAGATTTGTACTATATATAAGAAAAAAATGGAATAAAATTCAAACTTCAACACCCTGCGTCTCAAAAATGGAACGTTTGTGGTCCCGTGCTCATGATACCATTTTTCTTCAAATTGTGCAGGAAATCTCATTTCATCGTTGGCACCTCTAATTTAGGAAAACCCTATACAGGTAGCCCATTTTGAAAAATCCATTGAAATAACTCCCTGAGATGAGCCTGGATCCAAAAATGTTTAAGATAAAAGTTTCTTAGTTTTTAGGAGGATGTGAGCGTTTGATCTGATTTTTTTTCAAAGCCATTTTAAGGTTTTGAGGATTTTTTGAATACTTTTGTCGTTGAGGAATATCAATCTTCGTGAAGAACTAATACATTTTGTCTCTTTTGTTCTAGCATAAAAACAATTTCTCTGGAGATATGAAGTGTTTCATGCTTAAGATAGTCATGGTGACTTACTTCAGAGTTACTAACATAGAATTATTTGATTTTGTATTGCGTATGAACATATTCAAAAAAGAAAACTGTTTTTTTCTTATTTTTTCTAACCGCACACTTGTGTTGGCAATGCGATAATAAAATTTCATCGCATTCGCCATTCTGTGCATAAAGCACATATTTCAACAACGATTTATATGACAGAAACTAAAAAGCGCAGAATATTCCTCGTGTTTTCACGAAGATTAATATTTTGCAACGAAAAGTACATATTCCATATTGACATAATCTTCTTAACCTTGAAATCAAACTCCGAGGGCAGATTGAATGTCTCCTTTCGATTTCACCCTGAAAACAAAGAAAATCTCATTTGAAACATTCTTTGATACAGGCTCTTCCCAAGGAATTATTCCAGTGGATCATCCTGTATACTGTATACATGCCTTCTCTTATTTCCAGTAATACTTAAATAGCCATCTATCAGGAGTGCAGGTATGAAGTGGAGGAACAACTCATACAGAAAATGCACGTATTTGTTCTTGTTTAAGGTGTTGCAATAATACCAAATTGATTGTAATGGAGGATCTTGTAGACCGTAACACACAGCCAACTCTGTGAAGTCTCCCCACGTAATTGGATTCTCAGCCGACGAAATATTATTGTAGATTTTCACCACACCTTTCCTGGAAAATATTATGCAGACAGTAAAAATTTGCGTGATGGAATAAATCCTTAATTTTAACGAAATTGAATTTCCACTCACTCGTTGAACTGATTCTGGTATGCTGCAGCTATTACTGCATTTGCTACTAGGTCACCAGGGATTAGGTCAGCAACTTTCTCCCGATCTACGAGGAATGTTCTCAAAACTCCCGTTCCACCACCAACCACAGCACCCATTGGTCCATACATATTGTCAGTCCAGCTTTTTAGAGGTTCCTTGTACGTGGATGTCACTTAAATACAAGGATTTTCAAAATGAATGAAACAAGCAGTAGGCTCCTGATCATACAAAAAAGAGGATGAATTGGTAATTGCTAAGTAATAGACCTAGTGTAGTACTTGAGCATCATTTCCCCTCACACAGATACAAAGAATGTGGAAAAGATTTCTTCATCTCTGATTTAATGATAATTGGTGCGAATAAATGTTGAAGTTGAAGTTATTCAATCACTTTGCCTCAATGGAATCAATATAATCATGACTGATTGGAATTTTAGAGTGACTGCATATTCTCAGGGGCGACTGTAATGTGTCTTGATTAGGAATACCGCAGTCGCCCTGGAAATATTTCGAAATAACTGTATATTTCGAGTGACGCTGATGTCCCTGATCTTGGAGAAATTGCAGTCGCCCCTGAATAAATGAACCTATGGAAAAATATTTTCAGGGGTTGAGGCGATATCCCGACCTTCAGGGACTCTGATTTTGTAGTAATGACTCTGATTTTGGAGTCATCACAGTGGCCCCTGAGATTAGGCAGTCATTGGAAAATATTTTACGGGGCTTCTGAAATATCCCGAGATTCAGACAAATCACAGGCACCCTGTGAATATGAAGTTATTTGAAATAATTTCCAGGGGCGACTGTGGATCAGGGTATTACAGTAGACCTGGAAAATATTTTTCAATAACTGCATATTCACAGGGTAGACTGTTTTAATGTTGTGGTTCTGACGAAAAGGAATACCCTGAAATTCGGGATATCTTAGAAGAACGTCGAATATTTTCCAGTGACTGCCTATTGCCAGGGGCGATTGTAATGACTTGCAAATCAGAAACACATTCGCCCCTTGGAGTATTTAGTTATAGTAAATATATTCCGTGTCAACTGCGATACCCTGAACATCAGGAACACCACAGTTGCCCCTGGACATAATTTCAAATAACTGCATATTCACAGGGGTGTTTGTGATGTCTCTGGGAAAAATTGCAGTATATGGAGTGAATCTAATCCACAAATGCTCCATAAGACGGAACTGCAGCCAGAGGTAGTCACTGTGTGGTGCGCAGTCTCATCAAGGTGTTGTGTGGGGCTATACTTCTTTCAAGAAAATGAAGAAAACAGTAACTGTCAATGGGAACCGTTATTTAAAGATTTTGAAGGAGTTTCTTCCCCCAGAACTGTACCGAAGGCGTAACCAATTCAACAACATTTGGTTCCAGCAAGACGGAACAACTGCTCATAAAGCCAGACCAGTTATTGCGGAGCTCCAAAAAAAATTGCAAACCGATTAATTTCAAGGAACTCCACTTTTCGCTGGCCCTCAAGTTCACCTGACCTGACTGTACCAGACTTTTTTATGGGGTTATGTCATTGTCAAGCAGAAGGTTTAAAAAACGAAACCCAGGAAATTGACTGAATCAAAGCAGTCCATAAAGACACCAACTTCAACCTTTCGGCCGAAATGAACAATTTTTTGATCAGGAGCCGCATATGCGTGGGTGAGCGTTTGCGTTCTATGACCTATAAGCCATTTGAAATGAAATTTAATTTTCTATCTAATAAACAATAAATAAATGAAATGTATCGATTGAAAAACAGTTATTTGAATTTCTTATTGAAACACAATTGGTGCGTCACCCTATATTTTCCAATAACTGCCAATCCCAGATGCGACTGAATATGCCGTTATTGGAAAATACTTTTGAGGATCCCAAGGCACACCTAGAAATAATTGTCAATAACTGCATATTCCAACAGGCGATCGGGATATTCCCAGGGGCGACTGTAATGACTTCAAAATCCGAGACATCATGGTCGCCCCTGGGAACAAGCAGTAATCGAGTTTTATCTTCGAGGATAACTTAGATATCTCGAACTTCAGGGTCACCAAAGCACACCTGGGAATAATTTCCAATATCTTCATGGTCCTTCATGGACTGTGATGTCCTGAAGTTCGGGATAGTGCAGCAGTCCCAGAAAATATTTCTCAATAACTGATTTTTCCCATGGGCGACTGTAATGACTCCAAAATCAGAGACATTACAGTAACCTCTGGGAATTAGCAATTATTGAGTAATATATTCTAGGGCTATTACGATATCGCGAATTTCAGGGACACGAAATCGCACCTCGAAATTACTTCCAATAACTGCCTGCGAATGACTGTGTGAGGCCCTTAGTTTGAGATATCGCTGTAGCACAGGGAAATATTATCCAATAGCTGCTCATTCCCAGGGCGACTATAATGACTACAGAATCAGAGACATCACAGTCGTCTCTGGGAACAAACAGTTATAGAAGAATATTTTACGGGGCTATTGCGATATTCCGAAATTCAGTGACACTACAGTCTACGATGGAAATCATTCACAATAACCGAATAATTCCAGGCGTTACTGTGATGTCTCCCGAAGTTTGGTATATCGCAGCAGCCTCGGAAATATTTTCAATAACTACATATTCCCAGGAGCAACTCTAATGACATCACAGTCGCCCCTGGGAAAATACAGATATTGGAATAGTATATTTCATTACTAGTCCAGAAAGTAAGCTTTTTCCGTGTGCGCGCGAAGAGTTCCCGTGTGAGGCGGAGCCGAACACGGGAATTCGTGCAAGCACGGAAAAAGCCTTTCTGGACGTGTAATGAACGATATTTTTCATTACACCTCTCCTAGAACAATCCAACGATATTTGTTCTTCGACAGAAAGCATTTCGATATTGTAAAACAATAATTATTCGAAACACTGACGTCTACTGTCATCACGCAATCGTTGCTTTGTGTCTCAGCATAGATGCATCTATGTCTCAGGGCACGGAAAAGGGTCACTTTCGGTGCGGCCGCACGGAAAAGGGTCACTTTCGGTGCCCTGAATCGACATGATTTGATAGGGTTTTTAGAGCGGTGTAATGAAAAATATTTTACGTGTCTATGGCGTTATCCCGAAATCCAAGGAAACCACAGTCGACCCTGGAAAACATTTACAATTACTGCTTAATCCCAGGGGCGACTGTAATGACTCGAGAAATATACAGTTATCAGAAAATATTTTACGGGGCTATTGCGATATTCCAAAATTCAGTGACACTACGGTCTACCCTTGAAATCATTTGCAATAGCTAAAGTTTGGCATATCGCAGTAGCCCCGGAAATATTTTTTTCGGCAACCGTCCGGGAAGTACCCACTTCCCGGACGCTTTTTCTTTGAGAAAGTAGCATTTCCCGGCCTAGGCCGGAAAGTACGTACTTCCCGGCCTAGGCCGGAAAAACAAGTCGTTGTTGTCATTGTTATGATCATCACAATAGCAACGAAATAACGGATGACAGTTCTGTTCTGTGTTCTGTTTAATTCAAATATGAATCAAAATCAATA
Organism: Adalia decempunctata; assembly: GCA_951802165.1. NCBI lineage: Eukaryota > Metazoa > Arthropoda > Insecta > Coleoptera > Coccinellidae > Adalia > Adalia decempunctata. Next base: position 19,901,460 of record OX637703.1, read on the forward strand.
AAGAGATGTGTCATCTCATTGATTTGTAATTCTTCACGGTTGCCGAAAAAATATTGTACGCAACACGCCCGGAAATAGATTTTTGGACTCACAGACTTCCAGGACTCGCCTCCGGCTCGTCCTAGAATCTTGTCTATTCGTCCAAAAAAACCCTATTTTCCGGACTTGTTACGTAAATTACTATTTTTTGGAACCGTCCGGGAAGTACCCACTTCCCGGACGCTTTTTCTTTGAGAAAGTAGCATTTCCCGGCCTAGGCCGGAAAGTACGTACTTCCCGGCCTAGGCCGGAAAAACACGTCGTTGTTGTCATTGTCTTGATCATCACAATAGCAACGAAATAACGGATGACAGTTCTGTTCTCTTTAATTCAAATATGAATCAAAATCAATAAAGAGATGTGTCATCTCATTTATTTGTAATTCTTCACGGTTGCCGAAAAAATATTGTACGCAACACGCCCGGAAATAGTTTTTTTGGACTCACAGACTTCCAGGACTCGCCTCCGGCTCGTCCTAAAATCTTGTCTATTCGTCCAAAAAAACCATATTTTCCGGACTTGTTACGTAAATTACTATTAATAACTGCATATTCCCAGGGGCGACTGTACTGACTAATGACTCCAAAATCATTCAGTAGAGTTGATGAGTAAGTTGATTGCTGTTTCAACATTTCTGAACTTACCAATTGCTGGTCTGCAGATGGCAGTTGGTATGTCGTTGGCCATTGTTTGAACAGTGTGTTCTGCTATGGATTTGGTGAAGGCATATGTGTTGGGCCAATCGCTGATAATTCTGGACAGTAACAGAGAAAAATTGAAAGTGTCGAACAACCTGATGGTATAACTCAGTAACTTACGCATCTTCATTATCGTTCAGATATTTGTCGCTACTGCTTTCGATCATCTTCAGAAAAGCTTCTGTCGTTAAAATTGGTTCGTAAAACTGCTCTTTGATCTCTTTGTGCACGCAGTAACTGAATGCCGTACTGATATGGACCAAGGACACGAGATTTTTGCATTGCTGAGCCAATGTCATTAACGCTTGAGCTCCAGAAACTTGAATCATTGCAGCTTTTCGTAGCGGTTCGTCAAAACGGACACTGGCAGCGCCGTGGATGATGACATTGACCTAGAAATCCGTATATTACTACATCAGCTTTGTTCAAAATATTATAAATCAGTTGAGCTGAACTGATTATTGGAAAAATAAAATTTTCAGAATAATCCCAAGTCTCATCTCCATGCCATCTAAGATGCCATAGACCAAGCAGTTCCTGTATGTAAGAATAAGAGTTAGTCATATACAGTGCGCATGAAAATTATGGAACAAATTCATTTTCTCAGAAGAAAAATATTTGGCAACAAAATCCTGCAACAGGTCAATTTTTGTTTCACTTTTACCAAATTTTTATGCATTTTTGAAGGATTTTTGTTGCACCCTTTGCAATCCCCATCGACCTTCTAAATTTTTTGAATATGGAAAGTGGGTCATGTAGTACTTTTTTGACAAGGTCTTTGTACTTTCTTTATAGGCGTGCAGAAAGTTTCAAGAAATTTTTTTTTTGAAAAATTAATTAGTTCAAAGAGGTTTTCAGTATATGCACTTTGTCATGCCACATTTACTTGGTACCTGATGAAATTTGTCACCGAATGAAAGTCGACCGTTAGAGTTTTGTTCATGCACAAATTTCAACCCCTTTTAACCACCTCACGTGAAAAATTAGAGTGTGTGAAACACTGCGCTTCAGTTATGATCTTAAGTAGGTATGCTACTAGTACGTTTCTACTAAAGTATAAACTTTTCAGTAGTAATATCCCTTAGGACCTTGATAATAGACGAGATAATTTTATGACCATCGAAAGCTCGTTCATTGGTAACAGCCCGAAGCCGAAGGCTGAGGGCTGTTACCAAGCAACGAGCTTGAGATATTGGTTATAAAATTATGAGGCATTTATCAATGTCCGAGGAATATTCGGCAGAAAATTTTTTGACAGAAAAAATGTATAACTCAACACAACAAAACATTTATTTATTTATTGAAAGTACAATTAGTGAAAGTGCAATTCGTAAAATTCAACTCAACATTAGATTCGTTGCTGTTCTCTCGTATAGAAGATCTATTTCCACGCATAATATTTATTATCTTGTTGTGGTGTTCTTGATAGAGGTTTAGGTATGGTTTGATAGAATTTTGATTGCTATGACCAGTAATCTTCAGCAATTGTTGTTCCTCTACACCACTTTTTGCTAATTGACTGACAGCTGTTGATCTATTTGATTGATTCGTTATCTTTTTGTCTTTGACATTCAAGCCAATTGCTTCGGCAGCATATTTAGTCCATTTATTTATGGTATTCCTTCCAACATGTACATTATCGTACCATTTGTCAGTTTAATTTTTCCAATATCGATTTGGTTCCAAGAATAGTCGTGGTGAGGTGATATTTTCGCCTCGTTTTGATATTAGTTTATGAAAAAGACCTACAGGGCAGCTTTGTCTCTCACTATTGGAAACCAACCATTTACTACTTGTTCAGCTTTTAGAACCACCTTGGCAGGTTTTACTGAATACCGGATTGTATTCAATGCGATTTGTTGGAGAACCATCGTTATTCTTCTCGATTTGAAAAAAATTCACCAAACAAGCAACTGCCTCTCCTCCTCGCCACGCTAGTTCTACTGCAGCAATATGATAAAATTTACGCATAAGACCTTCAGGAGTATTTTCATCCCATAGCAATATTATTCTGTTAACTTTAGACAAATTTAACGAAACTGAACTGGATTTACGGTTACTTGGGTCTGTTTGCAATTTTTTTCTGATTGCATCGCGGGCATCTCGGGCTGGTTTAAATATTATATCATTAAACGGGTCAATCATAATGTTGTAGTCCTTATAATACTTTTCTTGTAAGAGTTTGCTCGAAACATTCCACATTGTCTTAACCGTTGATTATTTGAATTCTGTTCCGTCTTTTTTTCTCATATTGACAGCCCAATCTTTTAGTATAAACGCCAATTCTTCCAAGCTTCTGCATTCATTCAATTCGTATGATCGTTCGTTGCAAAATTCCATAAATATTCCTCAAATATATTTGTGGCTATTGGAAGTATTTCTGGGAATGTTTTCTTTGATAAGCTCATTTATATTTTTAACATTACCAAAACGTGACATTTTGAAATTTGTTTGGAATGATGTTGCAATGGAACTATTATATAATTTTATAAGACTCTATCGTGTTATCATTGGGATTGAAAATTGCATTGGATGTAGTTTTCGATGTAATGTTGACATGATTGGCTGAAATGGTTCCATATGATACAAAATCATAAAATTGGATTTGTTGTTAGAAATGTCAAAAAATTTTCAATAAAATGTTTCATTCCAGAGAAAAAGCCATGACAGAGTGCACATACCTACTGAAAACCTCTTTGAACTAACCAATTAAAAAAAAAATTTCTTGATAATTTTTGCACGTCTAAAAGAAGATACAAAGACCTTGCCAAAAAAGTACCACATGACCCATTTTCCCTCCACAAAAAATTTGGATGGTTGATGGGGATGGCACAGGGTGCAACAAAAATCCTTCAAAATGCATAAAAATTTGGTAAAAGTGAAACAAGAATTGACCTGTTTCAGGATTTTGTTGCCAAATATTTTTCTTCAGAGAAAATGAATTTGTTCCATAATTTTGACGCGCACTGTATAATACAACCAGAGATGAAATTTGGCCGGCAAAATTTCTCGATTGTGACATGAAATTTGCTGCTAGGCAACTGCGCCTACGATAATTGCAAAAACTGTCATGAGCGAAATTGCCGAAAAGCAACAAACTCAAATATTACAAGAAAGAAATTTTACCTATTTGAATTTCATCTTGAGTGGTATTCGACATAACTATTTCACGAGAAAATGTGTCTGACAGTAATATGGTCACACTCGGCACGTATTGCGTTATTTGACAAATAAATATTAGTCATTAACTAAACTTCTTCTTTTTCTTCGTCTTTTATTGTGCTTCGCAGCAGGGCCATCTACATATTGCATTAACTAAACGTTTTTTGTTTTCTCTATGGTATTCATTTCCGAAGATACGAAGATATATTGAAAAATTCTTAGCCTACTATTTATAGAACCAATCAAAATTTCAATGTCAAAATATTTTATCACTCAACATATTCTCCTCTTAATTGAATACATGTATTACAGCGAACCTGCAACTTCTCTAGACCTTTCAAAAAAATGTTTCTTCTTGCTCTGCAAACCAGTCCTCCATAGCTTTTATTGCCTCCTCTTTGGAAGAAAATTTACGACCTTTTAAACTTTTTTTCAGTTCAGGAAAGAGATGATAGTAAGACGGAGCCAAATCTGGTGAATAAGTGGGGGTGTTCTAATTATTCTAACCCTAAATCCAAATTTTTGGCATGGCAACTTGAGATTTGTGTACTGGGGCGTTGTCCTGTAAAAACAAAATACCATTGGATAGCTTTTCGCGTCTTTTCTCCTTAATTTTCCAGTAGAGTGGTCAGTGATGTCGAATAGTAATCTCCAGTTATTGTTCTACCCTTATCCAAAAAATCAATCATGATTACTCCATGGCAATCCCAAAAAACTGAAGCAAGAACTTTTCCAGCAGATTTTTGGACACGAAACTTCTTAGGTCTTGGAGAACCAGAGTGTCGCCATCCCATCGATTGTTGCTTTGTTATGGATCGTAGAAATGTACCCAAGTCTCATCCATAGTAACAATTCAGTTAAAGAAGTCTACATCGTTTTCAAATCGAGCACAGATCGAACGCGATACTTTTACCCTTGCACGCTTTTCGTTAACATTCAAATATTTGGGGATCCATTTTGCAGTAATTTTCCTCATGTCCAAATTGACCTGAACTATATGATGAACGCGTTTGTATAAAATCTTCAGTGATTCAGATATCCGTTGTAGCCCAATTCGACGGTCTGAAAAAATCATGTCATGAACTGCATCGATATTTTCGGGGACTGACACAGAAACTGGCCTTTCCGATTGGTCATCATCTTCAGTGAAAAATTTACCTCTTTTGAAGCTTGCAGTCCAATTTTTCACGCTCGCATACGAAGGACATTGATCACCAAGGGTATTAAGCATATCTTCGTAAATCTGCTTACCTTTTAACCCTTTTAAAAACAGATACTCGATGAAGGGCCCGTACTCCAATTTTTCGGTTTTTTAAATTTCGGTGCACATCTTTTTTTTTTTAATTTATTGCGTAACTCTGGTTTACTTTTTTGACGTCGAACTCTAGAGTATGTAGTCTGTGCTCTACACTGACACTTCTAATAAGTTATTGTTCGTTGATATGGTATCGCAATATTTTGTTTATGCATGGAACTGGTCTAGGCTAACTAGATATCGATACATCCTTATATCTAGGATTATCTGAATTTTTGGAGAAACCGTTCGAAATAATAGCCGATGTATTTAATTTTCTTAACTACGATTGACAATTTCACTAAATTTAATGATTCTTATGTGGAGAAGGGAAAAGATCTATGTATATTTTTTTTAATTTCATGAAGGTGTAGATTTTGTATGCTGTGAATGGCACTAATCTAAACAGGATAGTTTGGAAGCTCAAAAGAGGAAGTAGTTTGCATAATGAATTCTGCACCAATACTCACATTTTCAATCAATTTCTGCCTATCCTGAATACTTATCCCCAAGTCAGGAAGTACAACATCTCCTGCAATAGCTACGATCTTGCTTCTGAACTTGGGTTGTACTTTCTTCATTTCAGAAAAGACCTGGAAGAAATGGAAGAAAATATAGGAGATGAAGTAATTCTTCAAGAGAGCCATGCAGGAGATTATCAGGTCCACCTAGTAGGTAGATTCGATTTCTAGAATCCGGAAAGAGTCTTGCTATATAAATCTCCGCTTCTCAAAATTGCTTTTACATACCATCACATGGTATTGGATGAAGAGGAAGAAATGGAGAGCTTAAGGGGCAGTATCACCTTTTGAATCGTGGTAAATCTCCATTCAAAAGTGGTCTCTTTATTTCACGAGTAAGTACCCTAATTTACGACGTAGAGAGTTGATTTTTTTTAAATTGAAGTTGAAGAACGTCCCGAGGGTAAATAGTTTTCTTTTTTCTATTTAATTAGATTTTCAATTAAAAAAACCAGGGTATTCGTTAGATCTGGGGTTATTGAATATGTTTTACGTTTTCATGAGTATAAGCTATATTTTTGAAATAACAATCATGAAAATTTTTGTAGTTCATAGAAGATTAAATTGCCGAGGGCAAATATGTGCGATTTTTTCCAAAAAATGATGAATAACCGTCGTAAAAAAATCATTGAGTGTAGTTTCCAAAACGCTTAAGTTCAACCTTTTTTTTTAATCGAAAAACTAATTAAATCGAAAAAATAGCAACTATTGACCCTCGGCAATTTAATCTTCTATAAACTACAAAAATTTTCATGATTATTACTTCAAAAATATAGCTTGTACTCATGAAAATCGAAAAACATATTCAATAACCCCAGATCTAACGATTACCCTGGTTTTTTTGATTGAAAAACTAATTAAATCGAAAAAAAGAAAACTATTTGCCCTCGGAACGTTCTTCAACTTCAATTTGAAAAAAAATCAAGCCTCGACGTCGTAAATTAGGGTACCTACTTACTCGTGAAATAAAGAGACCACTTTTGAATGGAGATTTACCACGATTCAAAAGGTGATACTGCCCCTTAACTGCAGTAGTTACATTGAGGAATAATGTTTGGCATACAATTTTAAGGAGAAGAAAAAGAGAATGCCTCACATCTTCCGAAAAATTAGCGAGAAATCGCCCTCCCTAAACCTTGTTTCCCGAGAAACTTCTTTCCATATTCATATTTTTACAATGAGATAATTAATTTTGGATAGCTTGATCATTCAGTGTCATAGTCATGCGTGCGGATATGAAAATTCAATAGATCTAACGTCATTCATTATAATATATGTATTGAATAAAGTTAATGAACCCTTGGCATCATTACCTTTGTTTTAATTTTCATTGATGAAACGAAATTCAATTAGATATTATTTTTCACCATTAAAAATTCAATACTAATATGATTTCAATATGTCAATAAACTGCTAAACATGAATTAGGGATATTGACTCAAATTGCAAAAAAATATCGAAAAATCGAGTAAAAAAACGAAATTTTATTCCCAGAAAATTCAAGCATTTTAAGACTATCAATACAATGTATGGCCTCCACGGACATCAATAACAGCTTCACATCTTCTTTGCATACTACACACGAGGTTGTTGAACATTTCTTGAGGAATTTGGTTCCATAAACGGGGCAGAAGCTCTCTCAGATCATTTAAGGATTCTGGGGTAGGTTGATGATTATCTAATCTTCTTTGGAGCATACCCCAAGCATGATCTATGCAATTCAAATCTGGTGAGTGCGGAGGACTTGGTAAATGTGGAATACCAAGCTCCTCGCGCGCATTCTCAACTATGGCTGCACAGTGCGGTCCAGCGTTATCGTCTAGAAATTGAAAAGTTTCACCAATAGCAGCGTGAAAATTTGGCACAACATTTTCAATGACATGCTCCTTATATTGTTAGGCGGTCATATTCCCAGGACAAATGTGTAGATCTGTGCGCCCGTTGAAACATATCCCGGTCCATACCATAACACTACCCCCTCGGAATGAATGGACTTCTTGGACATAGCGACGATTACGGGGTATGCGTGGGATTGTCCATACCCTTATTCTTCGAGAATCTGAAAATCGTCCATATCTGGATTCATGAGTGAAAAGGACACTACGCCATTGATCGTTCCAATTGATATGTTGCCTTGCCCATTCCAGTATTTGACGCTTATGGTCACGTGTTAATGGAACTCCTCTTAATGGACGTCTAGAACCTTGATTCACCTCTCTCAAACGTCTTCTGATGGTTTCGATGTAAACTTGAAACCCAAATGCATTTTGAAGAGTATTCCGTAGCATTCTACACGTAGACGTAGAGTTTCTTCTCGCCGAAACGGTGATGAAACGATTATGAGCAGGTGTTGTTCTTCGTCGCCCACCAAGCCTTGGTCTTTCCAACACGGAACCTGTTTCCCTAAACCTATTCCAAAGTCGATATATCATACTTTGGCAGACTTGGAGCCTTTCCGCTACAACAACCTGAGTTAGGCCACCCTGTAACATTCCGATAGCCCTATTAGCCTCAGCGTTTGTTAATTTACGTCTTGGCATTTTCAGAAAACTCGTTTCAAATCGAAGCCGTTGATAAACTGACTTCATTTCAAAATAAGAACATTCATGAAGCATATGCAAAGAACCAAACTTCAGAAAAAAGGAGGCCAGATTGACGAAATGTCTCATACTGATTTTTCTCTATTTCAGTATCGTAATGTGTTCATTACAGTACTAAAAACAGTGCTGTAATGAATTCATTACAGCATCGTTCTCAGTAACATTTTTCGTTTTGTGGTTGTCAGCAATGACTTCCGATCCTTTTAAATTTCAGCAGACGTCAATTTGGAAATGTCAATTTTCGTACTTCCTAACATTCACACCAACTGCCAAGATACAATATGAAAGTCACTAGGACCTATAATTTGAATTTTTTCATTGAATTTCACAAAATTTGAGTGAAATAGAGAAAATATCGTCTAATACTAGTTGCAGAATGCATTTCCAATACTCATGCGTTCGAAAACGAGCGACGAAGGAGCGAATTTCGCATTCGTATTGGAATATAACCCCATTCTGCAACTAGTTTTAGAATATACTATTATTGGATCGATTCAAGTTGTTATTGAGTTTTAAACGATTTTGCAGCGATTTTCTCGAAGATTACATACTTTTAAAAACGATTAAATACGATATTCCTAACTCTTGTGGAGCAATATATTTGATCAGTTCAACTTTGGACGAGGAATTAGGAGCTCTCTTTTTATATTGAAATATATGGGTTCTTTGAGTATTGTCGTATCGATTTCAAGCGAAAAATTATTCTCTCGAAATCATCAAAAAAATAAAAACTGCCATAAAAACAAAATATCTTGTAAATGGTCCCTTTGACGAAATTTTCAATAACGTTATCGAATATATACAGGGTGCGGCACGGAGGATGGATGGTTTTGAAAAAATAATAAAAGCGTTAATTTTTACTCAAAAACACATTTATTGACGGAATCAGATTCTCAAGGAAATAGCATTTGAGACAGTCAAGTGTGGAAAATCACATCAGGCATGTGGTGGCCGAAATCGGTGATGCAGTGCTGGAGGCGCTCTTGGAAGTTCGCGTAGACTCTCTCCAACATCGCTCTCTCAACTTGGGCAACTTCCACGCGAATAGCCCTTTTCAATTCGTCCAGAGTTCGGGGCTTGGTCTCGTATACTCTAGCCTTGACCATTAACGTCTTCGAAGAAGTAAGGGCCAATGATGCGAGTTTGCGATACAGCGCACCAAACCGTAACTTTTGGGCTGTGCAGCGGTCTTTCGTGTAAGTGTTGCGGATTTTCATTAGCCCAATAACGGCAATTCTGCCGGTTAACCATGCCGTTGAGGTGAAAGTGGGCTTCGTCACTCATGAACAAAATGAGGTTCTCATTTTGATCGATCAGTGCTTCCATCTCACGTGCGAAGTTCATTCGTTGTGCATAATCTCCGGGGTGTAACTGTTGCACAATGGCCAATTTGTAGGGGTGAAAGCGAAGATCCAACTGGTAAATAAATGCTAGGAACACACGAGTCTAACGGCACCTTCCCCACTTCTCTCGTCCTCAGTGGGGGAAAGTTATTCCCATCTGAAAAACGTCCGCCCTCCGTGCCGCACCTTGTACATGTGGTGTTATTTCAGTGATACAGCGTCTAATTTCGGCTTTCAATGCTTCGATCGTTGCAGGCTTATTGGCATAAATCTGTGTCTTCAGATAACTCTACAGCCAGTAGTCTGAAGGCGTTAGATTAAATCGCAAGATCAAGGAAGCCAATTCTGGTCATCAAATCCGGAAATGACACGACCAGGAGCAAACTCAGACAAGATCGTCAATGTTTCACGGGCGAAATGACACGTGGCACCTTTTTGCTGAAATCACATGTCAAGATCAATAGCTTTCAAATGGGGCACCAGAAACTGAGTTATCATAGCACGATAACGATCGCCATTCACCGTAATAATTATTTGTGACAATCAGGACCCGTTGTTCTAACGTGTAATGCTCCATATTTACTTACCCCATCTGTCAACTATCGATCTGTCACGCCGTGGGCATGTGACATTATGACTGTCACACATGGCGCGCAATTCAAATATTGTGCTCTTATTGAAACACCCTTTATTTTGTTGTTAAAATTTGATCGTGTTCTTATTTTTACTTTATATATTCTTTTGCTATATGGAACAATAAAAACCTTTTGATTTCAAACAATATATGGTGTTAGGAAAACCTAAGTGCTAGCTTACTAATAAAATATGAGCAATATAAATAATGTAACTTAGTGTAGTGGTATGATTTTATTGATATAGACTTACCGGATCATTATATGTATCGTCCAATCTTGATTCCACATCTTTTCCCTTTTTCTGTCGGACAAGCAAGTATATGGTTTCTATCCCAGCGCATGTTCTCAGTAATTTTTCTGTCAATAATTTCCCTATGAATCCAGTGCCTCCAGTCAGGAACACAGATTTTCCATTGAAAAATTCAACAATCTGAAACGAGAATTATTTATTGATTATTACGTATTGTACCAATTCTGGTCCACAGATCTCCACTTGAGGGTAGATTTGCATTTAACAGTAAAAAAAAACAACAGTTCTGAGATGTTAGAAATGTAAAATGTCTAGACATCTTACATAGATGCTATACCCTAACCTAAATTCAACGTCAAAAGTCATCGGAATAACTGAAATTCTCTGATTTTATCGATATTTTCTGGCCGACTTAGATCCAGAAACTTAATTTGGTTGTTATTTTGTAACTCCATAGTCTCCACCATAAGGTCAAAATTACTATGGAGTTACAAAATAACAACCAAATTAATTTTCTGGGCCTAACCATAACCCAAAAGAGCGATGGATTTTCCTTTGACATATTTAGAAAACCCACGATGACCGATACAACCATTTCCAACTTTTAAATCCAACCTAATTCTCACAAACTCGCTGTATAAATCAATGATACATAGAGCATCTTCAATTCCCTTCGACATAATTGCTCGAAAAAAGGAATTGAATACCATCACACAAATAGCTTGCAATAATAATTTCGATAAAAAAAACCATATACTCCCTTATAAATAAAAAGAAGAAACAAATAATTTCAAAACAAATATACCCCTGCTCTGATATAGATAACAATAAAAAATTTGCCAAACTGAAATATTTTGGACCAAAAGATAGTCCAAACAATTTCAACAAATGACATAAAAATAGCTTTTACACCATCTTATAAAATCTCAAATTTATTTTTTAATGCTAAAGATAAAAACAACCGGTTTGATAATTCAGGAGTTTATAAATTGAGTTGTAATGAATGCAATAGCGTATATAAAGGCCAGACAGGAAGAGCTTTCACAAAGAGAACCAGGCTTCATTTAAACATCGTAAAGATAATTCCAATTTTGCGAACCATTTTTTACAAACAAAACATGCCTTCCCACAATTGGATAGTCTCGAAATCCTACACCTGGTCCCGAAAGGCAAAAAAGTGGACATCTTGGAATCGGTAGAAATCCTCAAACATATAAATAGCCCTACAATAAGAGTAATAAGACTATTAAACGAGCAGACGGACCTATGGAATTCCCGCTTTTTGGAGTTCTGGAAGACCCGAAGCCTCTCCGCCATATAAAAGTACCTGACACAACCTGAAATACACCAGTTTGAAAATGCAGTAAAACTACGAAACTCGAGACACTATCAAAATCTGTATTTATTAAATTAAGTGATAGAAAACAAAGTAAATTTATTTTAATTATTCCTCAGTCAAAAATGACAAATGAGGGCACATTTACGATTCTGGCACCCAATCAAGTGTTGATATTTCCCTCCTTTATTCGGAAGAAATGAACCTCCCAGTTTCTACAGATGCAAGCAGTCAGTACTTAGTCAGTTGTTACTCAGTTACTCAGGAACAACCCTCAATTACTCAATTGGGGGTTGTTCCTGTCTTTCGAATGGGGTTGAACGTAAAGTTCGGCAGTTTTACATAGAAGAATGACATTTTAACATTTAGGTTCGACTTGTATCAGGATATTTCATGGATATTTACAGTAACCGAGATGATGTATTTATTCCATTAGGCTTAAAAATGAATATAATCAATAAATCAATGCATGACCTACTTAAAGGTCTCGTGGCAATATTTACAGCAAACATGCAAAAACTGAATATCCTTGTTGAAATTTTTTATGGATTAGTGTTTTCATATTCAACTCGATTGTTCCGCCGATACAATTCCATTATTACAGCAAAAATTACAATTTAATGCAAGTCAATTGTTTTTTCTTACAGGTCTAAGGTATGAAAAACAGTTGCATAAAGACCTACTATTACACAGCGTGTTTCAAAACAAGCCCGAAAATTTAAAGGGAGGGATTCCTTGTCCAAAATAGAAGATAGTTTGTCATAAAATGTTGAGTCAAAAGTCAAACGTTAGGGAGATATCGCGGTTCAAAGATGGCGGAGAAATGAAATTCAAAGGAAAATTATGCAATGACTTGGATAGAATTAAATTTGATTAGCTTGATATGTTTGAAAACTTTTTTGGTACCACTGCCATTAAAAGTGATACTTTAAATGACAACAAACAATCTTAAAATTGATTGTTTACGTGGAAGCGTGTTAAAAATATTTTTAACATTAGTGTTAAAAATATTTTTAGCACTCCATTTTCTTATGATGAAATCAGATGAAAAAAAATCAGCAATTGCAAATTTTTATTATCAATATTTGACAATCATTACTTATGAACATTGATATTAATCGTAAAACTAGAACAATTACTAACATTAATGCCCTGTGACGTTAGGGAGCTTCACAACACATTTTTAGAATCCTCAGCACCATCAGTACTTGTAGAAACCGGAAGTACAATATTGGATGATGATGATTCAAAATCTGTTGAGGTTGGGAGAATTTTTTCAGCAATGACATTTCTATATGCAATGAAATGATCAACATAGCCCTCGGCTACCGTCGTAGACTTCCATCCACCATGTTTTTTTATATCCGTAATATCTGCTCCTGATTCTGCTAGCCATGAAGCGGAGAATCTTTGAAAATATTATCCTGTATATTGCTTTGGTTCTGGCAGATTGAGGAATTCGGCAACAATAGATGGAATTTTCCCAAATGTATTGATACGAACTGGATTGGCAGTGCATTTATTATTCATGTATTTCAGGAAAAAACGACGATGTTTGATGAAAGAAGGGTGCAGTGCAAAGTACTTATGAAAATAGTCAACATACTTCCCACTAATACTGAAAGAACGACTGACTTTCGTTTTTTTGTTTTGAACTTGTATAACCAATGACGACAGGCTCCAAATAATCCGAAAATAGTTGCAACCTTAACCATCAAGTATTTCTCATCTGGCGCCTCATTTATAAATTTTTCAACTTGTTCAATTTTCGATTTTTAGGGACGATATCCTTCACTTTTCCCTTTTAAATATGCTATTACCTTAATATATTTACTAACATCCACACCATTTTTAATAAGGGCGCTCGACTTTATCATTGAAAATTTGCTCCACAAAGTTGATGAACTCCATATTTTTGATTTTTATCCTGTATTTTTCTCGTAAAATGTACCGTTATGAAAGAAAAAAAAATAAATGTTAAATATTACGTGTCAAGAAAGGGCAATTTATTTTAGAACTGATTTACATTTCATTTTTTTATTTCAAAACGGTACATTTTACCAGAAAACTATGGAAGCTGAAAAAGTTTCTAACCAAATCAGGCTATACGAATTTGATTCTTAGTCGTATGTCTCATGGAAAAATGAAATTTCTCAAATCAAATTTCAACTTCGTTCAGTTTCCGTGAAAATTTGGGGACAATGGATACAATATTATTGAACTTCAGACTATTTTAATGATTTTAATAAAAAGAATTCAAATTTCCAAATAAATTAATATTTAAGGATTGTTATTATATTGCGATGTTCACGGCTATAAACTTCAAATTGTGCTCACGTAGTTTCAGTATTTTTTTTTATTGTTCGTTCATCGACATCATATAAGGACTGAACGAGAATAAATTCGCTATCACAGAAACGCCTATATCTCTTGAACAAATTGAGAAAAAAATCAAAATTTGATCATAGTTAGCTTTGTTATGAACGTCAGAAGCATGTGGAACATAGATATTCCAATTCTCTGTCCCAAAATGTCAAGCGAAGTGAAAACACGAGAATCAAAGATTATAGAGAAGGAAGATTGGAAACGAAGCGACAACATTGACGTGAGCGCCGTCTGGTGAGAAGAAAGTCCTGAGATAGATAATAGGTGGCTAAGGAAGTGACATTATGTTTACCATGGTTACCACATATGGTACAATTCAAACAGACAAATTCAAATCAAATTTAGATTATTCTTTGGCTGATAGATGCATAGATAGATGCATAGATAGATGCATCTATTTTGGCTGAAATAAAAGCGATATTTTCGTATCCGAGGTAACGAAGAAAAAATGCACATTTAAAAGTCGCCATTTCGGATTTTCAGACCGTTTTTGTAGAAATGTGACGATATTGAGGAAAAACGATGCTGAAACTTTGATTTTTGAACGTATAGGTATGTAATTATGGAAATGTCGTGCGAAACGTGATATTAATTTTAGATTTTCTTTCAGAATGGCTGTGGAAATCTCTGTTTTCATGGGAATGGATATACCGGATGTTTTGGAATGAAAAAGACCTCATGCAAAGAAGAAGACGATGAAATATGAATTTCCACATCATTTCTCAACGACGTGTGAATGATTTCAGCAAATTCCTATCATTTTTGGGGAAAATCGAGGAGAATTGAAACATATTCAGGTGAGCATGAATGAAAAACGTTCGGGGGCCCAATTTCATGTTTTCCGAAGATTTCGAATGTAATTTCCCGGTTTTCCAAGGATTGTGTGAAACTTTTTGACAAATTTCGAATTTTCTTTCTTTCAGGTTGTTTTTTCTTGAGATGATCGTTTGAAACTGGAAAAATATGATTGAATTTGGACGGAGGAATTGCTATTCGGATGGATTTCTTGGAGGATTTTCGTGGGAATGCAGAAATGATGCATGTCTTTTTTGTTCAATCATTATTCGATTATAATATTGTTTCCTCAAGATACCACATCAACTTCATTGAGCGACGCGGGCATGGCGTCTGAATGGGATCTGATTAGTCCTCATACAAGTTTTACACCTCTACAAGATGTTTTTTAAATTGTGAATTTGAATATTCTGTAAAAAATATGTTCTAATAATTCTGTAACTCAGATGTAAAGATATTTTTGACATGTATTCCAATTTAAAATTGTATGTATATTTTGAAATAAAAATATGTAAGCAAATCTATTTGGTGTGTTTAATTAGTATCAATTGAATTAATATGTAGATCAAAAATATAATCCTGAGCAGAACAGAAGCCCTGCTTTTGTTGTGTCACCCTGTATATTATTGTCTGGGCTCGATAGGTGGAAATCAAAATTATTACTTATGGTGGTATTCAAATTTCGCGCTCTTTCCAGTAACAGTAATCTGTAATGAAAAAAACTACAGTCACTGCAATCTGTAATGAAAACGCCATCTCGTGAGTAAAAAGTCCCGATATATATATGCATAAAACGTAGTCGGTTTTTAGTACGAGAGATATGAGGGCGTTTCCTATCTTTGAACTCTATAATCTTTGACGAGAATTTATAGTGAAACTTTTTCAAAATTGGAGCTTCAAAAGAATCGCAAAAGAGGCTCGCGTTCGTCCGGAAACGGTATCAAGAGTTGTTAAGCGCTTCAACGAAGATCTCATAATTAACCGCAAGGAAGGAACCGGGAGGAAAAAGTAGTTTCATAGTCCAAAAAAAGTGAAGAAAGCCATAAGCATTTTTCAGAAGAATCCTAACCTTTCAGGACGGAAAGTGGCCCAAATAGTGGGTTGTTCGCAGTCAACCCTTCAGAAAATCAAGTCGACTTGTGGTCTTAGAACATACAAAGTGCAGAAAGTGCCAGACAGGAACGCTGTAAAGAATCAAGAAGCGAAATCAAGAGCAAAGAAATCAAAAAAAGATTTCTTGAAAAATTTTTCCTGTTGCGTGATGGACGACGAAACCTATGTCTTGGCTGATTTCTCGCAACTTCCTGGTCAGGAATTTTATACTGCAGATTCTCGTGGAAATGTTGACGAACAATTTCGCGTGAAGAAACAAGCAAAGTTTCCTACAAAATTCCTGGTATGGCAAGCAATTCGCGCTTGTGGGAAAAGGAGCAAATTTTTCGTTGGCCAAGGCTCTGTTGACTCGAAGATATACATCGAGGAATGCTTGAAGAAGCAACTTTTACCATTTTTACGTGAGCACGATGTTTCAACAATCTTTTGTCCAGATTTAGCTTCATCCCACTACAGCAAGGCCACCAAAGAATGGTACGAAGCTAATGAGCAAATTGCCCAGAACCCAGGCCAATCGAAAGATATTGGGCCCTGGTAAAAAGAGAATTGAAGAAGACTAAGAAATCAACGAAAACATTAGCGGAATTCAAGCAAAAGTGGAAGACAGCATCCCAGAAAGTGACTGAGAACACTATAAGAAGCATGATGGGAATAATTCCAGAAAAAATCCATGAATTTTGTAAAAAATAGTTTTGGTTTTTTTATTGTAAAAACAGTTTTCATTAGAATCAGAAGATGATTCGAAAATGAGTTTGATTTTCGAAATCGGTCCAGTGGTTCAAAAGATATAAGCGTTTTTGTGATAGCGAATTTATTCTCGTTCAGTCCTTATTCATGCATTTTTTGTGTTGATAAAGTAATTGAAGATAATGGATTGTTTCCGTGCGGAAAGTTGATTTGTTTTCTTGGGATTGGAAAATGTTGATGGGATTTCACCAGATAATTTGGTACAACTTCGGTATTTTTAACGATTGAAGCACAGACAAATCTGTGATTGAACTACGGACACGAACGGTTTGACAACTGATGAATATGAATTGTAGACATCAACATTATTATTGCATTTTTTTCATTCGAATATGAAGTTTCTGACCTTTCATTTTGTTTGTGAAATAGTCTTATGAAATATCACACGAGATTGAATTCACCTCATAAGTCTATCGATAGACTCATCACGGAAATTCAATCTCTTGTGTCTATCGATTTATTTTCAAACAAAAATGAGTTTCTTGGAAACATCACGAGTCCGTAGGATGAGTGGTGATTCCCCAACTTTTTGGTGGAAATAAAATGATCATAGTTAATAGTATATTGTTAAATGAGCGGTAATGTAATTCATAACACACGCAGATGAATTTTGCAGCACGAGCCGTCAGGCGAAAGAAAGATAGATTTGGCGATAACATTAATTCGAGAAAAGGTCTAATTAATTGGCCTCCAAGATCATTCAATATGACTCCAATGGATTATTTCCTTTGGGGTTATGTCAAGTCATTGACTTATACTGATAAACCAGAAGCAATAGATTCTTTGTAAGCCAACATAATTCGTGTTATTGCTGAAAAAAGCCCTGAATTACTCGAAGAGCGGTCCAAAATTCGTCTGGTCGAATGAGGTTCCTCAGAACTAGTCGTGGTGGACATATGCCCAAAAATTCTTAAGCATGAACATGCATGTCATTTGAGAATATTCAACCAGATTTCTTGTTCTTTTTTTCAGTTATTCCCAAACCTCATGTTTGATTTTATATTAGATTCAATTAAAAATTACAAACAATAAGTTTATCTTTGGAAATCCTATCGAATTCTATTTTCACTCAAAGATCCTAAATAAACAGTCGAATGGAGGTTATTTTATGCCCAAAATTTTGGCAACATTGTAACGTTTTTGGAATTCTCTAATAAATAAACTCCCAATCAAAATGAAGAGAAAGTACTTCAGATTGAAATACATTTACTCATTTCTGCGTGAATGTCTGAAATGAGTACGCTACTTGTTTCTTCGAATATTGTGCATTCTTCAGATATATCATATATGAAAGGAAGTGCCGTTCTGCCTCAGATAATGAATGAATTTGTGGCCAGTTCATTCATTGATTTCGTTCCGTCATTTTGATTAATTGTTACTAATCACGATATCGCGTAGGAAAAGTGAAATTTGGATTTATTTCTGATTATTAGCGAAATACGTGGAAAAAATGGTTCGTAAGTGACTCGTTTGTGGTAAATTGGACTATTTGACATAGTGAAGATCTAACTCACCTTACTTCCCTCAACAGAAGTATGCACGCTTTTATGTATGACAGTCAGGCTATCAATATCAGATGACTTCTCTTCAGGAGATAGACGATCCAAAGTTTTGTAAGCTTTGGGGATGTATTCAATTTCACCACTGCCGGGAGACATAGTTCTCTATCACGTAAAATCAAAATTGATCGACCTAACGTGATAGGAACTTTACGATTTGTGAAAAGATGAATATTCATGAAAAGTAGGTATCGTAGGGAATTGGGCAAATCAATTAAACTATTCTATCTACGCACACCTAATTTGCACATTAAGGCATTGTTCATGGAATACAAGCAATTTCATTTTGCAATCAATTTGAGAAGTTAGAGTTGATTAGAATGTTGATTTATACAGGGTGATGCCGCACTGAAAAATATGTATAGTAGGTATTGAAATGGAAAATATACTAACTACCACAATGAAAAATCATTCCATACTAATTTATAGAAATTGATGACAGGAATTTGGACTGAACAGTCTTTTTTACTGTGAAATTTTCTACAAAATTTCGCTGACGTATCGGAATAATTCACTTCTTTATCAAGGCTACAAAGTACATGTAAATGTAGAATATGTCTTCAAGACATGCGACAAATCACTCACCACCACTTTTCTGAAAACAATCCTGGAGAGTAATTTCATAGTAATGAAGATTGTTTAGTCCCAACACCTCTCATGAACTTCTTTAAATATACAGGGTGTATTTTAAGGCGAGGCTTTTCTTTTGACAGGTAATAGAACTGATCAAAATAAGTCATTTTACCGAAAATTTCTGACGAGAATATATTGAAAAATTCTTAGCCCGCTATAGAACCAAACAAAATTTCAATGTCAAAATATTTTATTACTCAACATATTCTCCTCTTAATTGAATACACTTATTACAGCGAACTTGCAACGTCTCTAGACCTTTCAACGTTGTTTCTTCTTGCTCTGCAAACTAGTCCTCCACAGCTTTTATTACCTCCTCGTTGAAAGAAAATTTACGACCTTCAAAACTTTTTTTCAGTTGAGGAAAGAGATGATAGTCGGACGGAGCCAAATCTGGTGAATAAGGGGGGGTAATTTAAACTCTAAATCATGAATTTTTTGCATGGCAACATGAGATTTGTGTACTGAAGAGTTGTCCTGTAAAAACAAAATAACTTTGGATAGCTTTCCGCGTCTTTTATCTTTAATTTTTTCCCATTGAGTGGTCAGTAATGTCGAATAGTAACCTCCAGTTATTGCTCTACCCTTATCCAAAAAATCAATCATCATTACTCCATAAAACTGAAGCAAGAACTTTTCCAGCAGATTTTTGGACACGAAACTTTCAAGGTCTTGGAGAACCAGAGTGTCGCCATTCCATCGATTGTTGATTTGTTTCTGGATCATAGAAATGTACACAAGTCTCATCCATAGTAACAAATCTGTTTAAGAAGTCTACATCGTTTTCAAATCGAGCACAGATCGAACGCGATGCTTTTACCCTTGCACGCTTTTGGTCAACATTCAAACATTTGGGGATCCATTTTGCAGAAATTT
Organism: Adalia decempunctata; assembly: GCA_951802165.1. Taxonomy (NCBI): domain Eukaryota; kingdom Metazoa; phylum Arthropoda; class Insecta; order Coleoptera; family Coccinellidae; genus Adalia; species Adalia decempunctata. Next base: position 19,921,446 of record OX637703.1, read on the forward strand.
TTCTCATGTCCAAATTGAAGTGAACCATATGATGAACGCGTTGGTATGAAATCTTCAGTGCTTCAGATATCCGTTTTAGCCCAATTCGACGGTCTGATGAAATCATGTCATGAACTGCATCGATATTTTCGGGGACTGACACAGAAACTGGCCTTCCCGATCTGTCATCATCTTCAATTTGAAGCTTGCAGTCCAATTTTTCACGGTCGCATACGTAGGACATTGATCACCAAGGGTATTAAGCATATCTTCGTGAATCTGCTCACCTCTTAACCCTTTTAAATACAGGTACTTGATGATGGCTCAATACTCCAATGTTTCGATTTTTACAATTTCGGCGTACATCTTTTTTTTTTGATTTATTGCGTAACTCTGGTTTACTTTTTTGACGTCGAACTCTACACTGACGCTTCTAATAAGTTATTGTTCGTTGATATGGTATCGCAATATTTTGTTCATGCATGGAATTGGTCTAGGCTAACTAGATATGAGTCGAATTGTTTGGGACCTCTATTTCAGACATCAAGTCAACGTTCTCGCCATCCATTTCTACATTTTTTTGGGTCTGAATATAGAAAAATTGCATTTGAAAAACGTGATTTTTGGACGTTTTCTATGGGATTCGATATCGATTCGATTTTCGACCACAGAGATCGCTTTTGACAACTGTTGTCAATTTTGAAAATGCAGATTGATTCGAATTTTACTGAAGAAGTCGAAGATAAAGTATAGTGTTCAATTCGCGGTAATGGTCATAGGTAACACACTTGATGAATTACACCACTCGTCTGACGGCTCCTGCTGCAAAATTCATCTGCTGTTCATATGACTTACATATTGAACAATATACTAAAAAATCGGTAGGTATTTATTCATTGAGTGGTATAATATTGTAATATATTTTGCCATAGATTCAGTAAATTCGGGTAATAATTCATGTTTATTGAATTATAAAATAGTTTTATACTCAGTGTCTCAAATTTCACTCAGTCTGTATAATCGATTATATTGCATGCCATATGGTTAAAACATTGTACAATCTTGTCTAAATCTATGCAGATTTTTCATTGTTATTTTAAAGAATCCGATTAGGAAATCAGCATGTGGCTCTCTAATGGACTCAGTCGTGTTTTTCCTGGTTATTTAGACCTTGAAAAATTTTCAATACTCATTTGACTGCGTCAATGAAATTATGCTCATTATAATTGTAACATTTCGCCAAATTAAACATGTGGTGGCATCTATACTAGCAATTATCAATAAGGAATAATAAACAGTACCAGATCGATTCAATAAAAAATGATCATCAAAATAATAACATAACTGTCATCTCTCAATTGACGCTAGTTGTTTACTCTGATGATCTGAAAGTAAATAAAAAAAAATAATATGCAAACCATATAGGAATAATTCTGGGGATTGCCATCAGATAGGTGTTATCTGTGCGAACCAAATTTGAGAACCATTGATCCTTGAAGGGGCTGCCATAGCATTATCATTTATTTTCAAAACATATGAACTCTTAGGAACATAAGTCAGATATGAGTTATACTCCAATAACTTCTATAATGTATCCCGGTTGGCCATGAAATTCTGATACATTTCACCTTGTATATTTTGAAAATGTATGGTTCTAGCATTGAATTGGAATATATACATGTATGTATATTTAAACTCAATGGTTATAGTCATTTTCATGCCAGATACAAACACAACGTTGCCCTTTCCATATAAAAGTCGTAGTAATTACGTATTTATCAAAATGTTCATTTGCTTTGGGAAAAAACGAATTTGAAAAAATATTCTGTGAATTCTAAAAGGCGTAGAAGGGCCACAATTCAAAGTAAAATATTTTTCAGTATAATTCCGAGTTCAAACTCGGAATTATACCTAATTCCGACTTCAAACTCGGAATTAGCACTAATTCTGACTTCAAACACGGAATTAGCGCTAATTCCGAGTTCAAACTCGGAATTATACCATATTCCGAGTTCAAACTCGGAATTATACCTAATTCCGAGTTTGAACTCGGAATCAACCCTAATTCCGACTTTAAAGTCGGAATCAGCCCTAATTCCGAGTTCAAATACGGAATTAGTGCTAATTCTGAGTTTAAACTCGGAACTATGAGTTGCTCTTTGAGAAGCTAAATGCTTACGGGGTGAGGGGAGTTGTCCTGGAGTGGCTGCGTAGCTATTTGAGAGATAGACGTCAGTACACTTCGATCACATATATGGAGGGGAATAGAAAAAAAACCATGTCGTCAGATACTCGTATCAATAACATCGGGGTACCACAGGGGTCGGTCTTGGGACCGTTCCTGTTTATTATATATGTGAATGATATATCTAGGAATCTCGGGACGGACTTCACCATGTTTGCTGATGATTTGGCGTACATAGTGTCTGGCAAGGATGGGGCTCGGACTGCGGTAGATGGAAGTGAGAAATTGCAGGTTTTAGTGGATTGGTTCAGCGCAAATTCCCTGTATTTAAACCTTAAAAAGACAAACTACATCCGTTTTCACCATGTGCAAAACAGGGGGGACATGGACATCGGTCTTGGTTTTGATGATGTATGTATTGAGCGAAAACCCAGTCTTAGATTTCTTGGTATCAGTTTGGATGAGAATATAGGGTGGACCCAACATTGTGTATCCTTGACCTCGGGTCTGAGTTCTGTTTGCTTCCTCTTCAGAAATCTAGGATCTGTTTTGTCTCTGCCTTTGTTACTAACGGTATATTCGGCAGTTGTCTCATCTCGTTTGAGATATGGCATTTGTTTTTGGGGGGGTTCATCGAACTCTTTAGGTGTGTTCAGGGCGCAAAAGAAAATCTTGAGAACAATTTGTGGACTCTCGAGTTTTGTCTCATGTAAGCCATACTTTAGAGATCTGAGAGTTCACACACTTTGTGGCTTATATATCTTGGAAATGTGTTTGTATGTATATAAGAACAAACAAAAATTTGAGACAAATGGTGACATACACTTAATGAATACTAGAGGAAGAAACTTGCTTAGGATTCCTACACATCATTTAGAGAAAACTCATAAATCTTTTTTGATTATGAGAATAAAAATTTTCAACAAGCTTCCAGATAACATTAAAAATGTAAATTCTTATGATATTTTTAAAAGAAAATTAAATGATTTTCTTATAGATTATTCTTTTTACGATCTGAAGGAGTATTATGGAAAGTGTTTCTGATGGATAGATGTGTATTTCGCTTTTGACTCCTGTTTCTGTTGTTGTAAACTTAAATTTTGATAATGTAATGTCATTTCAGGTAATTTTTTCAAGCCTGTTTATTTGTGTGTGTGGTTTTGTAGTATCTGACGTGTTCCATATCTGTATGATCAAAGGAAAATAAATTCTTACTTACTTACTTACTTACTTACTAGGGCAGAAACAGTTAATGATAGTCTTCGGAGATGATTATGCTTCTAATTTCAATGATTTTGGAGATATTTGAGATTTTGTTAATTCATGTTATACCTAGAGCCAATTTCATTCAATCTTTTCTCAGAAGGTACTTCAAAACCATATTCTGTGATCATATAAATTCTCATTAGTTCTCCAACATATCAACAACTAATTTCTTTGTCTGCGTCATCAATTGGGCGAAACACGTTCAAAATGACATATTATTTGTACAAAATGGCTTAGGCTTCATGATTTGAATTTGTATGTATCAATTTCATAACTATCTACCATATCACAAATCCTAGTGGCTTTTATGAACCTCTGAAAACTCGCAAGAGCTACTCTAGTTAAGGTGGGCGTTCAATGTAGTGTGTTTTTATTTCAAGTTGATTTCGAAAACGGTTTCACTTTGAGAACTGAAATTTTGTGGGTGAACTCAGAACGGATTAGGGTTCTTGTTGAAATAATTTTAATCGATTTCATTCCGACAGTTAATTTTTTTTCTTTCAAAAATAGAAGAAAATGAGCCAACCCATGCTTCTGTTTTATTTCAACAGAAAGACCCAAGAAAATAGTTCAACTTCCGATTGAAAGTGAATCTACTGATAATTTCGTTCAAAAAAACAACTTGAAATACGGAATTGGCAGAGAATGGCCAAATTCAAATTTTGGCGGGAAAAAGTTCCTGCTTCACCCACAAATTTACTTATTTCATAGTTCGGCGATTTTCGGATAGAGAGCGCCATTGTACATTTCATTCATGATTAGAGAGATATTCATAGAACTTGATAGTGATAATGTATGATCTATGGAGATATTCCTTAAAATGGACGATGGCGTCTCTATCGGCTGAGCTTTCCTACTCGCTCTAAACGCCGACCTTAATTCGGTCATCATGAGTTGATAACAGGTCACGAGTTTTTCTCATTGCGTCAAATTTTGATAATAAATGGCCAGTTTTCATAACTTTTTTCATTTATGTTGCATTCATTTCAAACTTTACTTATTTGTTGTTGTATTCCCAAAGCATTTTTGATGTTACATACACTTTTTGTACTCATTCGATATGATTTTTTTCAACGCTATATGGACAAAATCACATTTACAGTAAACGGACATGAAATAGTAATTTCAGATGAAGACTATGAAGAGTAGGTATCTACGGGACAAAGGCAACACAATTCTTTTCAGGATCAATCAGCAATAAAGAACCATGACTTGTCATAGAATATTGAGAACAAAAACATTCATTTGCGGCTAATGAAGGCAATGCATCTTATCCTTCTCTTGTTATTCCTGTTGAGGGAGGATTCTTAAGGGGACAAGGCAAACGTAAGCTGAAGACCCAACAAATGTTCTAAGTTTTAACTTCTACACCTAATATGATTGCAATCAAATCAAAAAGTGAGCTCAAATCTCCTCTAAAGAAAAGGAGTCATAAAATCCTTAAGGCATTATTTGAAGAAGACAATGAAGAAATGTTGTAAGCCACATTCGAGATGATGAAGAGGACTGTCTGTCGCATTGTATCTATTGTACCTAATGACATTGTTTTCCTGATCTGAGCCTTGAGAAGACTGGTTACGATGCATAGCATACACAAAAAGTATGTTTAACATAAAAAAGCTTCTTAAATACAATGAGAAAAATATAAAGTTTGAATGAATGCAACAACATTCTACGCCATCGAAGAATTATCTCCGAATACTATCATCAATATTTTCTGCCCTAATTCCGAGTTTGAACTCGGAATTAGCACTAATTCCGAGTTTGAACTCGGAATTAGCACTAATTCCGTGTTTGAACTCGGAATTATGTATAATTCCGAGTTTGAAGTCGGAATTAGTGCTAATTCCGAGTTTAAAGTCGGAATTAGGGTTTATTCCGAGTTTAAACTCGGAATTATACCTTATTCCGAGTTTGAAGTCAGAACTAGTGCTAATTCCGAATTTAAAGTCGGAATTAGCGCTAATTCTGAGTTTGAAGTCGAAATTAGTGCTAATTCCGAGTTTAAACTCGGAATTATACTGAAAAATTTTTTACTTCGAAATGTGGCCCTTCTACGCCTTCGTAGAATTCAATAATTCCAAAGACCTGGCGAATGTTGAAGAAATTTCTTTCTGTGTTAATACTGGAAATATTTCACGTACTTATATAAACATGTTTGCAGGATTTTTTGTACGAAAAGCGAGAATCGTGTGTTGAAACTTTACTGAAGAATAATGGAGCAGATTTCAATTCTACATAGCACTTCCTGATATACTTTGTCTCTGCTTCTTCAAATTCAGTTTCCAAGCGTGATGATTATATTGAGAGAAGAAATTAGCATTGGAAACGTCTCTGAGAATGATTTGTTATTCACGAGTGCCAACCTGAGTCAGTTTTGAGCGAAACAGCGTGATAAACCTAAATCATGGCCAACCGGGATACATTATGAAAGTGGATGAAGTATATGTATAAAAACACTTGAGAAACAGGTAGGTATTATGCGTTCAACCCACATTTGAAAATTATAGATCCTTATTTATAAGTCCTCACAGACAACAGCAACGGATATTAGTAATTTGTGAGAATTCACTCGAAACAGGTAGGTATTATGTGTGAAATTCCTATTTGGAATCTATAGATCCTAATAGAAATAGACAGCATACAACACAGGAATCACTTGAAAACTATAAATTCTTATAAGAACTCAAAGAAATAGACAGCATTCAACACACGAATCGCTTATAGAAACAGATATGATCTACGTTTGGGAAACGATACGCGATACGAAACCACACCAAAATGCATTCATTAAAAGAAGAGGACAGATCTGAGAGAAATCTCGTACCTCTTGTTGAGTTCACAGATATCCAAGAAAACTAATGCAATTGATTATTGAAGTCTTGTTTGTCACCCAACCAAATACTCACCAGAAACACTCGCAGTCAAACAAAAAAAAACCTTTTTTCATTTTCCATTGTTCCGAATTCGGCTTTGTTGAAGAGATATAACCATTTGAAAAAAAGCTTATATTTTTCGATTGAAATTGCGGTGATAATCAGATGTTCTCTCGTGATACATTTAGGGAATACTCAAGCACTAACCTTATTCGAATAAAAATTTCCACACCATCACCACAGATTATGTAGTGCTGTATGCATCATTTTATTTTTCATTAATAACAATACGTCGGTGGTTTGTATCGACATTATCATCAATATTCGAATTTTGGATTTCATCGACATTTATTTTTAATATAGATCGTAACAATTCCTTTTGAATAGAAACTGTGCGTATAAAATGAATAATATCATGCTTCTTGGATTTCAATTTCATCTCCTGTGAATGTGGGATTACATATCTCCACATCAAACGTTTTCTTATCATAGAAATTTTAGCCTTGACGAAGTTGATAAACATTTTGACAACATTGTTCACTTGTTAAGAGAACAAAGAAGAAATTATATCAGATGATATTTCAATCAGGAAAGCATCCAGATAAGAATACTTTTATTTTCTGAAATGACTGATTCTTTCGAACATATGAACCGTTTATCTCTCTCAAGTGATTTTGAAGTATTTTTGCGTGAATTTATGAATCTCGGCTACGCTGTAACTCTTATACCAGGAGCAATATGGAACAAGTTTTGGTAAAGAATGAACCATGAATAGAGTGAAGAATCAACCAAAATTCAGTTCATTTGAAAGAACGGTTCCGAAGATATGAACAGAACAGTGTTTTTCATGAATTTTCGACACCCTGTACCTATCTATCAAACAAAACCGAATTTGAAAAAATGGTACGGAACAAAAGTGTTTCATTTGATGAGAGGAATCTACAGTTGACATATATGGTGAGTGAGTTATCGACTGTTTGATTACAATTTGGAAAGCTCGAGCCCAAGGAAAAAGTGTCCTACTTGTTTTTTTGACTGCCTTCCCAATAAATCCAAACCAAAAAGTTAAAATATATGTATACTCCATTCACTTTTATTTAATCACATAGGAGGTCATGGTTTCGTTTTCAGGAGTTGGTGAACCTGATAAAAAGCACAGAACATATGATGAAAAGTCAATGCGCGCACAGAAAATATCGTTAATGACAAAACGACAATGCCAGTTTCTTTGTTTACATCAAAGACTTCTAAACTATGGTTTACATCAAAGACTTCTAAACTATGGTTTACATCAAAGTAAAAATATCAAAGATATTCCACATTTTGTTAGGTTTACAAATTGTTCGCAGATTTTTGGTATTTAATCGATATTTGCAGGTGAGTTTTTCGTCGAATATCCAAGATTAACGTATGTTTATTGTTTTCAGCACAAGTTTGGAGCGTGAGGACGATTTTCAAGACCAGGACGAATGTTAACATTTCGAGGTTGAAGGGGTAAACGGAATATTCCGTTGAAAAAGCTGTTATCTGGACAGATATCGCAGTAGATGGATCGGATGGAGCCTCGAGAGGTCGATTAGGATGATATTTTTCAGGTTTTCCAAGAAATTTGTCGATATCTGAGCAGATTTGCAAAAGTTAGGTACCTCACTAATGAGGTGGAACTTAGACCTAATTCTCCTATAGGAAACGCCTTTCAAAGGTCGAGATGGTGAAAAATGTCTTCTTTAGATGTTGTTTGAACAAACGCAGCCGAGTTTTATACCCCAACATTGATTTTAAGAAAGTTATCAACAAAATAAAATTGACATTATTCTTCATTCTTGTAATTACCCATCAATTCATCTTATATCTTTGGGTTGATTTTTTTAATGAATTCTTGATTAGAATCAACCATTGATGTCGTCAAGTCTTGAACTTTCAGTTCAAGAGGATAATAAACATTAAATCTTCACAAGCATGCATATGAAAATTATGTGAAAGCAATGCAATTTTCTTCCATGGCGAAAAATAATATATGATCTCTTCTACTTTTCATGCAAATAACTAAAAAAGGAATCCTTTCTATCAATTTATATAAACGTTAATTATTTTCGTCCATCACATCTTTTACAATTCATTCATTTTCCGAATAAATTCACATTCTGAGAAATACACTGAGAATGTAGAAAGGGCAACATTGTGTGTTGACTTGGAACATAAAAATATTTTGAAAAACATCATAACTTCGATACAGAGTGGAATGTGTCAAATTTCCAAGGCCAGAGTTGTGATTTTATAATTGTGAATAGAGTATACAAGTCAAAGACTCACCCTTGTACAGTCCAAACTCGCTCTACGTAGGTAATACGTTACATACAGAATTGTTTGATTGTTCCTTAATTTTGAAATTTTTATTGAAGCAACTGGATGAATTACTGCACAATTAAATGATAAATGGAAAACAGTTTCACGTATTAGAAATTGCCATGGTCAAGGGTTAGAAAACAATGAAATATTTTCAACATTTTATTGGTCTCAAAAAAATCAATATTCAGAAATAAATTTACAATATTTTGAAGTACATGCTTGAATCATTCTTGAATCTCATAAACTGTAGATAATGATGATGATATTGAGAATGGCCACAGCTACCCTGGCAGCGATGAGAAAAGCCACTATTTTTAAAGTTGTGTGAAGATAGTAGAATCTGAAAAAAAAAATTAAATAGTAGGAGAAACGAAAATCATATGAATGATGATGATGGGATCAATTAAGAGGATTTGTGAAATTGAATGTGATTCTTCCGATACGAGGATGTATTGATATCTAGTTAGCCTAGACCAGTTCCATGCATAAACAAAATATTGCGATACCATATCAACGAACAATAACTTTTAAGAAGTGTCAGTGTAGAGTCCGACGTCAAAAAAGTAAACAAGAGTTACGCAATAAATAAAAAAAAGATGTTCACCCATATTGTGAAAATCGAAAAATTGGAGTATCGAGCCATCATCAAGTACCTGTATTTAAAAGAGTTAAGAGGTAAGCAGATTTACGAAGATATGCTTAATACCCTCGGTGATCAATGTCCTTCGTATGCGACCGTGAAAAATTGGACTGCAAGTTTCAAAAGAGGTAAATTTTCCATTGAAGATGATGACCGATCGGGAAGACCAGTTTCTGTGTCAGTCCCCGAAAATATCGATGCAGTTCATGACAAGATTTTATCAGACCGTCGAATTGGGCTAAAACGGATATCTGAAGCACTGAAGATTTCATACGAACGCGTTCAACATATAGTTCACGTCAATTTGAACATGAGGAAAAATTTCTGCAAAATGGATCCCCAAATGTTTGAATGTTGACCAAAAGCGTGCAATGGTAGAAGCATCGCGTTCGATCTGTGCTCGATTTGAAAACGATGTAGACTTCTTAAACCGCATTGTTACTATGGATGAGACTTGGGTACATTTCTACGATCCAGAAACAAAGCAACAATCGATGGAATGGCGACACTCTGGTTCTCCAAGACCTAAGAAGATTCGTGTCAAAGAATCTGCTGGAAAAGTTCTTGCTTCAGTTTTTTGGGATTGCTATGGAGTGATCATGATTGATTTTTTGGATAAGGGTAGAACAATAACTGGAGATTACTATTCGACATCACTGACCACTCTACGGGAAAAAAATTAAAGAGAAAAGACGCGGAAAGCTATCCAAAGGTATTTCGTTTTTACAGGACAACGCCCCAGTACACAAATCTTATGTTGCCATGCAAAAAAATTCGTGATTTAGGGTTAGAATTACTAGAACACCCCCCTTATTCACCAGATTTGGCTCCGTCCGACTATCATCTCTTTCCTCAACTGAAAAAAGTTTAAAAGATCGTAAATTTTCTTCCAACGAGGAGGTAATAAAAACTGTGGAGGAATGGTTTGCAGAGCAAGAAGAAACATTTGTTTTGAAAGGTCTAGAGACGTTGCAGGTTCGATGTAATAAATGTATTCAATTAAGAGGAGAATATGTTGAGTAATAAAATATTTTGACTTTGAAATTTTGTTTGGTTCTATAGTAGGCTAAGAATTTTTTAATATATCCTCGTAGTAGGAGAAATGAAAATCACATGAACGATGATGATGGGATCAATTAAGAGGATTCGTGAGATTGAATGTGGAGCCTCTATTAGTTAGTTTTTCTGCTCTTTCTTTGAATCCATTCAAACCATTAAAACTCACCGAGTATATCTTGTTCTAGCAGCTTCAACGTTATCCATTTTCTCATTCAGCAAATACAGCCGAATTCCACTCCATAAAATCCTGGTGTAGCTGTTCCAGTTGAAATTATCAGGAGCCATACTGAACTCGAAAAGCTCCTTATCTTTATCTGATAAACTGTTCCACAAGTTCTGCACGTTTTCATTGCGCATTTTCCACTCCCTCACTCCAAAGTAACCCACGATAGAGCAGAATTTATTAATTTTTTTGTACATTTTCACCATCCTGTGGAAAAATTAGCATGAATTATTATACAGGCGGTATATGGATAGTTAGGATACGGGTCATGTCGCAGTGGCCTATGCGGACGATCTTGTCCTGCTGATAAAAGGTAAGATACTCAGCGTTGTGCAAAATGCTTTGCGGATAAGCGAGCAGTGGTCCATAACATACGGCCTCTTAGGCTAGTATCTACAATTTTTCCTGACCGGGGCAAAAATTCATTTGTGTGATATATGAATTTATAAAAAATAACAAAAATAAATAATACAAATGAATAATAAAAATGAATACAAATTGGTTATAAGAAAATATCACAAGGAAAGAAATCAGATTTTATATTATTATATATTACAAGCAACCCGTCCCAGCTTCGCCCGGGTAGAAAAAGGCTTCTGCTTCCGCTTCGTATTGCGTCGACCGCATGTCTGAATAGTCTGAAAGTTGATCCACGCGGCTACTCTTTTATAGATATACATGTCCCCCTCTCACACTTCGGTGCCCTCTCCTAACCGCCTACTTAACACCACAGAACAACACGGAGATGCATTTTGGTGCGGTCGAGCGGTTTTATCTTCAACACTTCAACCTGCCATATCTTTTGATGTACCTACTCGTTGTAATTGTATGATGTGAAGGGCAATTCCGTTCTAAATTAAATACTGGGGATAAATAACGTATTAGGTTGGATGAGGATCAATACCCAATTCATAAAAACACACTCCCAAAAATAGTGCATAATTTTGGAAAACATCTGATAACCATAAACAGGTAATAGCAATTCAATGCACGTGAAAATAGCTGATTATGGCTGATTTTTTTGTTATTATTGAAGTTATAGTAGGTATCCTTAATTTTTTCGGATGAAAAGTATAGCCTATGTCACTCAGGGATAATGTACCTTTCTGAGGGTGAAAGAATTTCTGAAATCTGTCCAGTAGTTTGTGAGCCTATTCGTATCAAACAAACAAAAATACAAATCTTTCCTCTTTATAATATTGGTATAGATATTTATATTGTTGAAGCTATACTGACATTAGGGAAAGCTTCTTGCAGGTCTTGCCTGTGAAGAATTTGTAGCAGGTCTTATGAGGTCGATCTTTCACTAATTTCAGTAACCAGCTCTTTGAAAACCGCTTGTTCCTAACAAGAATCAACTGCATTCAAGTCCCTTCAATATTTTTGCGCTAAAAGGGTTCCATTTTTCTGAAGATCCTCTTTTTGCAATTTCCAAGTTGACCCTATTGATCACACGCAGAATATTATCCCAAATTGTTAGGTTCAGGATTAATCTAAAATCCATCACAGCATGAAGCAAATGACCAGCTTCATACTTGGATTCTGCGACTAGTGAGGATTCTTCGATTTCTTCCACAGCCTTCACAACTCCCGGTAAATGATTGAGCAAGTTATTAACAGCTTGATGTTTAGCCCATCTTATTGTTTGGCTACTTCCTTTCAAATTTGTTTTCTTGCACTTTTCATAGTTGTCTATTGTGTGGTGGAACTAACAAAAACAGAAAACAGTGTTTGTACAACAACAAATAAATTTACTGCTTCTGAACATGATGAAGCCGAATGGACACCCACAAGATTCAAAGAGTGTGCTAGGCATGGACTAATACTACCAGCTCGTTCATCTGTAGAATTCTGGATTGGACCTCTTATATGCCAGCCATATTAGATCCGCTGTCGTAGAATTGCCCACGACATTTTTTGAGATCTAAATCATCAGCTTGAAATTTATCAATAATTCGCTATGATAGTATTCTTCAGTTTTTCCGTCAACTTCTGAGAAATAAATAAAACTTTCCTTTATCTCTATCCAGACTCCGTTCCCCTCAAATATCGTATAACCTGGATCATTTGTTCTGTGTGAGATACATCTTGTATTCAGTCGAACAAAATACATAGTGAAATATACTGCTCCACAAGATTTAGGGATATCGTATTCAATCGTTTTAAAAGTATGTTATCTTCGAGAAAATCGCTGTAAAATCATTTAAAACTCAATAACAACTTGAATCGATCCAATAAAAATCAGTATGAGACATTTCGTCAATTTGGTCGCCTTTTTTCTAAGTTTGGTTCTTTGCATATGCTTCATGAATGTTTTTATTTTGAAATGAAGTCAGTTTCTCAACGGCTTCGAGTTTTCTGAAAATGCCAAGACGTAAATTAACAAACGCTGAGGCTTATAGGGCTATCGAAATGCTACAGGGTGGCCTAACTCAGGTTGTTGTAGCGGAAAGGCTTCAAGTCAGCCAAAGTGTGATATCTCAACTTTGGAATAGGTTCAGGGAGACAGGTTCCGTGTTGGTGGGCGACGAAAAACAACACCTGCTCAGGATCGTTTCATCACCGTTTCGGCGAGAAGAAACCCTACATCTACGTGTAGAATGCTGCGGAATACTCTTCAAAATGCAGATGGGGTCCAAGTTTCCATCGAAACCATCAGACGACGTTTGAGAGATGAGAATCTAGGTTCTAGACGTCCATTAAGAGGAGTTCCATTAACACGTGACCATAAGCGTCAAAGACTGGAATGGACAAGGCAACATATCAATTGGAACGATCAATGGCGTGGTGAGTGTCCTTTTCACGGATGAATCCAGATATGGAGGATTTTCAGATTCTAAAAGAATAAGGGTATGTACAATCCCACGCATACCCCGTAATCGTCGCTATGTCCAAGAAGTCCATCCATTCCGAGGGGGTATAGTGTTAAGGTATGGGCCGGGATATGTTTCAACGGGCGCACAGATCTATACATTTGTCCTGGGAATATGACCGCCTTACACTATAGGGAGCATGTCATTGACAATGTTGTGTCAAATTTTCACGCTGCTATTGGTGACACTTTCCAATTTCTAGACGATATCGCTAGACCGCACAGTGCCACCATAGTTGAGAATGCGCGCGAGGAGCTTGGTATTCCACATTTACCAATACCTCCGCACTCATACCAGATTTGAATTGCATAGAACATGCATGGGATATGCTCCAAAGAAGATTAGATAATCATCAACCTACCCCAGAATCCTTAAATGATCTGAGAGAGCTTCTTCCCCGTTTATGGAACCAAATTCCTCAAGAAATGTTCAACAACCTCGTGTGTAGTATGCGAAGAAGATGTCAAGCTGTTATTGATGCCCTTTGAGGCCATACATTGTATTGATAGTCTCAAAATGCTTGAATTCTCTGGGAATAAAATTTCGTTATTTTACTAGATTTTTCTTAACCACCCTGTATACGCTGCAGACCTACAGGCTAAAATTAATTTGCAACTTGAAATCATATTGATATGAATTTTCATCACAAAAATCTTATTTTAACTATATTCATTTGCAATTTGAGTCAATATCTCTAACTTATGTGGAGCAGTTTAGTTGGCCTCCTTGATCTCATTAATAATGTTATTCCGAACTTTGGTGGCCATTATATCGATAATTTTATTTTGTATAGTTTTGGACAGAAAGGATGTTTGTCCTTTTTTTGAGTGGTCGAGATGGCCATTCAGTGTAAATCAAAATTAAAAGAAAAATTAGTCTTTGGTTGTTTTTGGCGCCCTCTTAAGCTGGCGCCCAGGGCAAGCATGAGTCTATCCCTGGTTATATAAAAGCAGATAGCTTAGCCTAAGAAGGGGCTCGCGTGACTTTCACTGGACCGGAATCCGCGCTTCCTTTCTTCTTCTTCTTCTTCAAGAGAAGGATTGATCAGAAATTTTCCTTCGAGTGGAGCACGAAAACGGATCTCAGGCAGTCGAGACTCCTTATCAAGGGGCCTTCTTCAAAGCCGGAGGTCAAAAAACTCTTGATTCTCGAGAGGAAGCAATTGTCTCTCTGGTGACTGGTGCTCTAACTGACCATCTGTTTAACAAACATTTGAAAAGAATGGGTATAACTGAGTGTTCCCCGTGCCGATGGTGCAAAAACACCGATGAAACGGCGGAACATATACTGTTCACGGGCGTTAATATATCTGTATTGAGGTTAACACACCTAGGGAACCCTACACCTTAAATCTCTATGGTGAGAGGAACTCCTCCTTGTCGGCTCGCAGTATTCTTGTCAGCGTGCCTTCGGGTCTGAGTCTCTCTTATATTACATAATGCGATATGTTAAATGGGCCACATGGCCTAAGTTCGTCCGACAGAGGGCGCGACACAGGAAGAAGAAGAAGATATGGATAGTTGCGAAAAATGTAAGGGGGTTATCTCTGGTCAAAAAATAGGGTTGGTCTACTATTCAGGGTGAGTCTTTGACTTGTACATATATTTTAACTGAAGATTCTTGAGGCCAAAAGAAACTTTTTATTCATTTTCCATTTTTCCGAATTCGGCTCTGTTGAAAAGATATAGCCATTTGAAAAAAAACATTGGGCTAAATACGTCCCTGAAATGATACTGTGGAATTGATTCAAAGTCCAAATTTCTCAATAGAAATCGAGTATATACATTTAGGCCCAATTTAGGAAATACTCAAGTAGGCAAGTACTAACCTAATTGGAATGAAAATATTGTAAACACGATAATTTCAACAAAAACAGTTAGTTTCATCGGATTATATCTGCAACTAAAAAGCCACATTTATTCCACCAAAATAAGTTCCTTCTTCGATTTGTCTGCAGATTAGTTTGTAAACACTAATAACTTGTTCATATTTTCCTCGAAATTCCCAAACAATATCATGAAGAAAGACTTTCATTCAGATTTATTATTAAACAACCTAACCTAATCTTATTTGTATCGATTCTGTGAATTTTTGCACAGAAATGTCAAGAAGATGTTGTCAGCTTGCTGATATTTTCATTGAGGTTAAGGATTTTTTACGAAACATAGTATACATCACGATACATTTGTGTACCGTGGTATGAATATCTATGAATTCTGCCGTTTCCATCATAAATCGACTTTGCCGCCAAATTTTACCACGCATGCGCAGAGCGAAAACCGAAATATTGGTTATCTGGAGCCAACTATAAACAAAGCAGTCTCTGAACAAACTGTAAACATTATGTGAAGTTCTGAATACATTCATTACATTCAGTGGATTATTGTTCTAATGTGATTATTACGTGAAGTGAATTGATATAATTTCAACCGTGTCGAGTTTATAAAATTCCAAGAGGATGTTGTTTAGATAGAAACATCGCCACAGATTATCAGGTATCGTTTCATTAATTTCAATTGAATAAGTAGTTTGTGTTGAGATTCATCATTCATATCCGAATTTTGTATTTTATCGACATTTAACTTCAATATAGAACGGTAACTATTAATTTTCAATAGAAACTGTGCTTGTTGAATCCTCCTTGCTGTTCAATTTTGTCTCCTACATTTGGAGGATTTTATCATTAAAAAATATCTCGACAAAGTTGATAAATATTATGACAACATTGTAAACTCGTTTAAAGACCAGAGAAGGAATAATATTCGATGATATTTAATTCAGAGACGCATTCAGATTATTCTTGAAATTAATGATTATTTCGTCAAATTTCTGCGGGTAAAATTGGAAATAACTCGAAAACGACGCGTTTTATTGAAAAAAAATGGGGATACTTTTAGTTTCTTAAATGATTGATTCTTTCGAAAATATGAACCGTTTATCTTTTTAAAGTAGATTTATGGTGTTTTAGCGTGTATTGTATGAGTCGACTACCCTGTAACTTTTAAACTAGTGAAGATATTGAATAGGTTTCGATTGAAGAATATGCACCATGAATAGAGTAAAAACTCAACCAAAATTCAGTTCATTCGAAATAACGGTTCCGAAGATATAAACAGAAAAGTGTTTTTTTCTTGGATTTTCGACACCCTGTATCACCCAAACCAAACCGAATTTTGAAAAATGGTATAGGAAAAAAGTGTTTCGTTTGATGAGAGGAATCCACAGTTAAAATATATGTACAAGTCAAAGACTCACCCTGTATATATTCTTTTTTGACCCGTCGCATTACTATAGCCCCGAAAAACAGTTTTTGATTTTTAATCTTGAAAACCGTAAAACTGAAAGGGTGAAATTGCGATCAAACAAATTTTGATGTTTGCAAGGGTAGATAAAGCCACTTCTCAACCTTGTTTCACAAGGAACTTTCTTCCATATTTATATTCTACAAAGCAAAAATTAATTTTGGATATATTGATCCATTCTCAACCAATAATTTCCGTGTAGTTTGTTGCTAAAGATCACCGTTTTCGAAAAAAAAATTAATTTATCTACAGATAATACGCACGTAAATATTTCCGAACTAGAATTCATCTATAAAAGAGCTTACTTCATTTTCCTTCCGGCAAGACCTAGACAACCATCCATTAGAAGGGCAGGTATCGAATGGAGAAAGAACTGATACAGAAAATGCACGTATCTGTTTCTGTTCAGGGTGTTGCACAAATACCACATCGATTGCAATGGAGGATTTCGCAAGCCATAATGCGTAGTCAATCTTGTGAAATCCATCCAGGTTATTGGATTTTCAGCAGAAGATATGTTGTTGTAGACTTTCACTATACCCTTCCTGGAACAAAAGAAGATAGTTGACTAAAGTTAAAACGTTGTGAGTTTATGTCCAGTCCTTAAAACATTTATTTGCAGTATCAATCAATCAGGGTTTGCTCTGTACAGCAATTCTTGTATTTCTGAAAAATATTCCAACTGACGAAGTGAGAAAGTGCTGAAAAAATCACCGATCATAGATATTATAAAAATGGAGGATTACGCCCTGGTATAGCATGTCATTTGAATAGACATTTAATAGTTAAGCCCGCAACGGACGGCGAGCGATAATATAATATATATTATAGCTTTGCATTGACATATGTCATTTTAGTATGGAAAAATATCGTAATATCGGAATATATATTATAGCGTCGTCCGCGGGGCTTAGTGCATTTTCATAAGGAGCGATATTGGTGTAATATATGAGATATAATATATCGCTCGCCGTCCGTTGCGGGCTTTATTCAATCAACTAGTTTATCAATGACAGCGATTAATGGTCGCAACGGACGGCGAGCGATAATATAATATATAGTCCATCCAAGAATGATTGACATCAGAGCAGGCCTTGAAAGTCCAGTCGCAGCTTTATTTCTAGTTACAAAAAAGTAACTAAAAATTTTCTGTGCTTTCATCATAGATATAGAAATAACCTAAAAATTGAACGATATTTTTTTAAAGTAAGGAACTTTGAACATCAAAATTTTCCCAATTTTCACATACGATTACCAGCGTGTGAATCTGTATACCAGCAGTATATTATTTTCATCTTGTATTGATACATTTTCGATCTTACGATCAATTATAGGAGCATACAGCCTGGAAATTCTGGTTTGGTAACGAAAAATATCGTGGGTGATTAAATAGCACGGTCCTTTTCAATATGAATATTCGCTAAACCGAAAAAATTTAGTTGATAATTTGAAGCGTGTAACTGCAATGTGAATTGATTGGGAAATTTGTAATAGATATCAAGATCCTAAGATAGAAACTAAACTTAACCAATGGATCTATTGTAACTTTCAATATTTGTGAACAATGAAGGTGTAAAATATGAAAAATATAAATATTCCTATTATTCTGTTTCAACAACCACAACATGTTATTTTTTCCTCATCTGGGCAGAACTCGTCATGTTCATAATGAAAGGTTTTGTCAGCAATATATCATAACATTGCTTATATTTTGACTAATCTTCTCTCATTTCTTTTTCTACGTGCTCTGTGCAGGCTTTCCATTTTTTAGCTCTTCACTTTTCAAGAGCCTCATTTCAAAGATATTTATTTCACTTCCTCATTTTTTTGCCAAATTTGTTCGAAAATTAATGACAGAACAAAATGTCAGTGTTATTTCCAACACCAACCTGAATTCTGCAACTCAAAATATTACTGAATGGGCACTACCAACATAATTTCGATTTTCCAAAGCCCCCCGAGATGTCAATCATTCTTGGATGGACTATATATTATAGCTTTGCATTGACATATGTCATTTTATTATGGAAAAATATCGTAATATCGGAATATATATTATAGCGTCGTCCGCGGGGCTTGGTGCATTTTCATAAGGAGCGATATTGGTGTAATATATGAGATATAATATATCGCTCGCCGTCCGTTGCGGGCTTTAATGTTTGAGACCATTAATCGATAGATTAATAAACGAGTTGATTACAAGATTTTCCCGTCGACCTCATCATGAATTGAAAATAAACTCTGGATTCAAAAAGATTTTTATTTTGCGTAATAGACAAATTTGACATAATATAAATTTCTGTGTTCATTTCTATATATTTATATTTATGCTCCCTATAGAAGTTTTCGAAAAATTCATGGATGGAATATAGGACATATTGTGAAATTCTGAATAGTTTACATTTTTTTCCTGAGAATGAGTTGGATTAACGATTCAATTCAGTTTTATTTTTACGTTAGACATCAACAAAATACTATTAGGAGCATTCGCTATGAACTCTTACATGTTCTTTTTCGATTTTTCGATCAACAGTTTGTTTTATCTGCTTATATCAATGTTGTCTTCAGCATCGAATACTTTGACCATAAATTTGCTCAATGCCCCTTTTCTCCAATACACGTAAAGTATGACAACAAAACCGTTACCGAAAATTTCAGAACGTTCTTCTCCTTGCACCAAGATCGAAATTCTTCCTAGGTTTTCTCATGAATGTCAGCTCTTTCCAGGTAGAATACTCAAAGTGCTGTTTCAGCAGTTTTTCCCACATCTAGCGGTGTCGAAGGGATATTTTCTTCGATATTCATTATGTAAAATAGCGTAACTGGTAAAATCAGATTCTGATCGAAAGCGAATAATTAAATTTGACAACTCGATAGTGCTCCGACATAGATGCATCTATGCTCTAGCTGAATATTTTATGTTCGGTTGTCATGATAATCATGCATTAATACAAGAAATCATGCATTAATAGGGGTCATTAATGGATGATTTCGAGTGCGTTAAAATTACAGTAGCTTTATACAAGACAGTGGCGACAATAGGGTCATAGAAAACGTTTTTGCACAAACATGGCGTATATTTGTTCACATTTGAGTGTGGTACTGTTTGACATTTGACTCGATCTTGAGCTTTATGTTTAGATAAATGACAACAAAACAATGAAAGTCCGCCATTAGGGGTCGAAAACAGTCCGATCAATCAAAACGTGAACGTCTATTGTCGCCACTGTCTTGTATAAAGCCACTGTAGTTAAAATGAGCTTTTATTCTATGATCGACGGACATATTATATTCTGAAACTGGTTGCAGAATGGGGCTCCTATTCCAATACGATTGCGAAATTCGAAAACGAGCGACGAAGGAGCGAGTATTGGATTTGCATTCTGCAACGAGTATTAGACGATATTTTCTCTATTTCATACGAATTTTGTGAAATTCAATGAAAAATTCAAATTTTAGGTCCTTGTGACTTTCATATTGTATCTTGGCAGTTGGTGTGAATGTTAGGAAATACGAAAACTGACATTTCCAAATTGACGTCAATGACGTCTGCTGAAATTTGATAGGATTGGAGGTCATTGTTGACAACCATAAAACGAAAAATGTAACTGAACACGATGCTGTAATGAATTCATTGCAGCACTGTTTTTAGTACTGTAATGAACTCATTACGATACTGAAATAGAGAAATACCCTTTTGCACAACTCGAAATACTCCAGTATGAAAATGTAGGATTACTAAGAAACCTGTGTATAACAGTTAAACCTTGAAAGATCTAACTCCATTTACAAAATTAAAAGAGAGAAAATGGAAAATAGCATTGGCAACATCTCTCAGAATTATTTGACTTTCACCTGCGTCAGTGTTGAGTGAAATAACTCCATATACCTAAATCATGGTCAACCGGGAATCGGGATACTTTATAACATTGAATGGAGTATACTAACCTTATTGGAATTAAATGTGTAACACGTTATTTCTAAACAAACCCACTCAAAAGCCTTATTTGTCCCACCGAAACAAGTTCTTCGATTTTTCTGGAGATCAGTTTGAAAACATCGATAACTTGATTATATTTTCCTCGATAATTCAAAAATATCTTTAAAGAGAGGTTTTTCATTCAATCTGTGATTTATCATGTCAACCTTTTTTGTATTCAAAACCATGATCTCCTATGAATATTTCACAGAGCTTCCGAGAAGACGTTGCCAGTTTGTTGATTTTTAGGATAACATAGTGTGAATATCTATGAATTCTACCATGGATCACTTTCCTTAAAAAAAATATGAAATTTACGTGTTTAAATTGTCATTTTTTGTGCAGAAGTTTTTACCAGATGTAAGTTCTATTGTTTCTGTTAGGAAATTTGCAAGGTATCACAGAGGACATTGTTTTGATAGCAGCATCTCCACAGATTATTCAGTGCAATTAATCATTTTATTTTTAATTAATTTCAATTTAATAAGTGTTTTGTTTCCAAAGTTATCATCATTTATACATACCTTCTGTATAAAAAGTACCCGGAATTGTAAAAAAAAACATATAAATTTAAATTTAATCATCAATATTTATTTTGTCTCCTTCAAAATAGTCCCCATTGCTTACAATACAACTATATGATATCGGCGAACCCACCTTTCCATGCACCGCTCATACGCCGCCAAAGGTATGGCCTTCAGTTCTCGTTGCGAATTTGTTTTGATGGCTTCAATGGACTCAAAACGCGTTCCACGTAGGGGCAATTTGAGTCTTGGGAATAGAAAAAAGTCGCACGGAGCTAAGTCAGGTGAATACGGCGGTTGTTCGATGGTATTTATTGAGTTTTTGGTCTTGTATTCCTTAATAATTATGGCTCGGTGCGACGGCGCGTTATCATCATGCAAAATCCACGAATTGTCTTTCCATAAATCTGGCCGTTTACGACGAACATTCTCACGCAAACGCCTCAATACACCCAAGTAATACTCCTTATTCACTGTCTGTCCTTCAGGAAGAAATTCTGAGTGCACAACACCACGATAATCGAAGAAAACAGTGAGC
Source organism: Adalia decempunctata (assembly GCA_951802165.1). Classification (NCBI taxonomy): domain Eukaryota; kingdom Metazoa; phylum Arthropoda; class Insecta; order Coleoptera; family Coccinellidae; genus Adalia; species Adalia decempunctata. The sequence goes on from OX637703.1 coordinate 19,943,239, forward strand.
AAAACTTTAATTTTCGATCGACTTTGACGTGGTTTTTTCGGACCGTCTTTGAATGATTTGTACCAATCGTATGCTTGTGTTTTTGACATACAATTATCACCAAAGGCTTTTTTTAACATTTTCAATGAATCGGCACAAGAAAATTCGTTTGCAAGACAAATTTTGAGGCAAACTCTTTGATCAACTATTTTTTCCATTGTAAAATTCGCAGAGCACTTTTGAGGTCGACTGATACTGACAGCTGTTGTAAACACACTAGTTGACAGATCGCGCTCAAATTTGGCTTGGTAATAAAGGAAGGTCCTACCAACTTTAAGAAAAAAAAAATTACCGATTCCTTTTTGGCGGTTCATTTAAATAACATTTTCCGGGTACTTTTTATACAGAGAGTATATCTGAATTTTGTCATGTATTTTTGATATTTTCCTGAAAAATGGAGCGGTAACGATAATTTTTTGATAGAAACTGTGCGTATAGAATGTATAATTTCATGCTCCCTAGAATTCAATTTTATGCACTACATATTAAAGATTTTAGTCTCGACAGAGTTGATAAACATTCCACACTGATCAGAAAGTAAATAATTTTATTTCCAAACGTACGATAACAACGTCAGTTCTCGACTGACAGGATCATCGAAAAGTTCAATTTCTCCGCCTAGGCGGAGAAATATTTACTTTTCCCTCCGGCGCCGGCGGCAGGAAAAGTGTTGCTACGAAAAAGATTACTTGGTTACCATGAACAATATGAGCATATATGCATAGAATACGAAAACTTCCAATTCAAACGTCATTTTTATTTGATAAACTTACAATATAAATGTACAATTTTCATGAATTTGAAAACGTTTGGAAATAAAATAGCATATTTCATTCGGAGAAGAAGTGACTTTTCGTGGCTCGCTTTCAATTATCCCACTCCGTTCGGCGGATAAACTCAAGCTCGCCACGAAAAGTGACACTTCTCCTCCTAATGAAATAATATACTATTTCTGCGATTCGCTGATATTTGAAATCCAGGGAAGCATCCAGATTTTTCTTGAGATTTATGATTTTTGTCTTCAAATTTTATCGGATTCAATAATGAACGCCTAAAATACGTTTTAATGTGAAACATGAGTATACCTTCATTTTATGAAGAGATTTTTTTTAGAAAATATGAACCGCTTAGGTATATTTTCAAGAAGTTTTATAGTATTTTAAAGTGGATTTATGAGTCGGCTACGTTGTAACTCACCAGGAAATATATTGAATAAATGTTGTTCGAGGAATATGCACTACGAATAGATCAAACACTCAACGAAAATTCAGTTCTTTAGAAATAACGGTTCAGAAGATATCGAAAGAATTCCATTTTTTGAGTGATTACTTTAGCTCTCGGTATATCAGACCATCCTTCTATACAAAGGAGCTCTACGTATAATTGACACTGTTTCTCATTGAAAGTCACTAACATCCTAATAATCATGTCAAACCATCGCGACAGAAGCTTATTTATGAATTCTGTATCTTGTGTTTTGTAGTGCTTTTCCAAACATTATTCAACTGGATTAACGCTTGTCGAATGTTAGGATGAACTCAACGAAACTTAATCTCACTCACTCGTTGAACTGATTGTGATAAGCAGCAGCAATAACTCCATTGGCAACGAAGTCACCAGGTATTACATCAGCCATTTTGTCCGGATCTATGTTGAGTGTTCTCACAACTCCCGTTCCTGCACCTACTATTGCACCCATTGGTCCATACATATTGTCTATCCAGCTCTTCAGTGGTTCTTTGTATGTAGATGTCACTAAAAATACAAGGTTTGTCAGATTATTGAAGAACGTGTAGCCATCGGTTTCCGTTTTTACGAATTTCCATTTTTTTAACGAATTGATGGGCATTGACGTCCCTAAGAATGTTCCTATTCACTGGTTCAAAGGAAGGATTGGAAATGCGTTAATTTAATTGAATCAAATATACGAGTCTTTCATTGGTAAATGAACTTACGGTAACCTGAGTTAAAGCTAGCCTAGGCGAGTCCAAAAAATCGATATATGATAGGTCTATCCATAACCGAGATATGGGGTGGTTTATGTATTCACCAGAAATTTAAATTCCTCATAACTTTTGAACCAACCAGTATAGTCGGTTGATATTTTGAACGTATGATTCACTTCTACAGGTCAATCGATTTACATTTAAATTTCCAAAAAATTCCAGGTCCGTATTTGAAAAATATGGGACTTTTTCCAAGCTGAGATTCAACATCCTGTATATTGAAATTTTGGAGTTTGATTGAAATATTTGAATAGAGCAGAAAAATTTCAATGGGGTTCAGTAGATTTCATTGTCCCGCACGTCATTTTGCTCAAAGAGAGCTTCAGGGAAAGATCCGATTGAATATTGAATTTCCACTGAATTCTCAGACAAATCGTACATTGTGACCAAATTGAATAGTCGAATTTCATAGTATTCTGATGAAATATTTCAAGTCATATCCGGAAAAACACAATTGTATGAGAAAAATTCAGAGAAACATAAAAATTTAACGGGAATTACAGAAGGTGCTCGAAAGTACCACCTCTTTACTCATTACACAATCTTGCCCTATTCAAAATATGTCTGATACTTTTTTTATCATGTCTGGATCATTTACTGCAGGTGACTTCGATACGTTGCATGAGGATCTCCTCACTTTCTATTTCGGATGAATAAACTCAACATTTCGAATAACCTCAAATGAAATAATCAACTGGATTGAAATCTGGTGACCTAGCGGGCCAGGCATGCGGTCCATCTCTGCCAATCCACATATTTCGAAAGTTCTGATCTGAAAATTGTCTGACCATTACTCTGTAATGGGGTGGAGCTCTATCATGCTGAAAATGCATTCCTGTTCATAAAAATCGATTGATTGGACTACACGTCCTACCAAGACGGCTTACGGGTGATCACTGATCTTTACGTAGAGTTCCTCCAAACTCATCTTCCTGTATTACTCGAAGGTACGGACATTGCAGGAATGCATTTTCAGCCTGATGGAGCTCCACCCCATTTTAGAGTAAAGGCCAGAAAATTTTTAGATCAGAACTTTCCAAATTTAGTGATAGGCAGAGGTGGACCGCATGACTGGCCTGCCAGGTCACCAGATTTCTATCCTGTTGATTATTTCATTTGGGATTATTTGAAATGTTCAAAATATTCATCTGAAATAGGAAGTCAGGATATCCTCATGCAATGTATCGAAGTCGCCTGCAATGAAATACGTACGTAATAATCCAGACATACTTTTAAAAAATGAATCAGACATACAGGGTGTCTCAAGTTCGAGTGCCTATTAGACGTTTCTGGAGAACTGGACATATTTGAAATCTGAAATTTGGAATTATGATATTGTTCGAAATTCTCTACAGACCTAAAATATTTTCAGAGCCAGAGCACTTCCGGTTATACAGGGAGTGAAAATAAATTTGCTCAAAAAATTTTTTTTTCAATGTTTTCGTTTCTGATATGATTGAGTATTCAGTGCTGAATACATTTCTGTTGAAACCATTGTATTCATTCGAATAGTTTTCAAAATATCGAAAAAAAACCTGAAAAAAAGTAAAATATTCATAGTCAGTATTATGTTCATTTTTCTTATTCTGGACATACTGAGTGTTAACCGTTTTCACAATGTCAAAGTAGAAGAATGTGGAAAGGTCATGCATCTTTTGAATTTCATAAATATCATCACAGGGTGTTTCAAATTTCGTGTCAAAAACTGTGATCCAAAATTGGCCATAACTTCTGTTTTTCAAATTAGAACCCTATTTTTTTATTATTGCGTTGGATTCTACGAAGAAAAATAATGATAGCACTCCCAGATGCTCTTGGTCCTAAATTCAGTTATTCCCGAGTTATTTGAGCTTTTCTGGATTCATATCGTACGTAGAGTAAAATTCATCGAATCTAAACAGATTCGATGAATATTCTCATGAAACCATAGTAACAAGTAATAGTCAGAACTGTCACTTGTGAATTATTAATGGGATCATTTATCTTCTATGGTCACAGAATATTCTCATGCAACATATTCGATGAATATTTTTATGAAACCATTGAATAAAATCGAAAAGTAAAGATAAAACCTAAAATTAGACCTGTCACTTGGGAATTATTAATGGAAAAACTTATCTTCTATGATCACAGAATATTCTTAAGTAAAAGATTAGATTAATTTGATTCTACGTACAACATGAATCCAGAAAAGCTCAAATAACTCGGGAATTACTGAATTTAAGAGCAAGAGCATCTGAGAGTGCTATCATTATTTTTCTCCGCAGAATCCATCGCAATAATAAAAAAATAGGGTTCTAATTTGAAAAACAGAAGTTATGGCCAATTTGGGATCTCAGTTTTTGACACGAAATTTGAAACACCCTGTGATGATATTTATGAAATTCAAAAGATGCATGACCTTTCCACATTCCTCTACTTTGACATTGTGAAAACGGTTAACACTCAGTATGTCCAGAATACGAAAAATGAACATAATACTGACTATGAATATTTTACTTTTTTTCAGGTTTTTTTTCGATATTTTGAAAACTATTCGAATGAATACAATGGTTTCAACAGAAATGTATTCAGCACTGAATACTCAATCATATCAGAAACGAAAACATTGAAAAAAAAATTTTTTGAGCAAATTTATTTTCACTCCCTGTATAACCGGAAGTGCTCTGGCTCTGAAAATATTTTAGGTCTGTAGAGAATTTCGAACAATATCATAATCCCAAATTTCAGATTTCAAATATGTCCAGTTCTCCAGAAACGTCTAATAGGCACTCGAACTTGAGACACCCTGTATTTTGAAGAGGGCAAGAATGTTAATTGAACAAAATGGTGGTACTTTCGAGCACCTTCAGTAATTCATGTTGAGTTTTTATGTTTCTTCAGTTATTTATTCATCTTTGTTGACTTCAAATAAATTTTTCTCGATGAATAATGTTCTTTCGGAAATAACTCCAAATGATTCCTCAGAATATCATGAAATTCGAATGTGCAATAGGTGTGAAAAAAAAATTCAATTTGATCATAATGTGCGATTTTTCTGAGAATTTAGTGAAATTCCAATATTCAATTGGATCTTTCCTTGAAGCTCTCTTTGAACAAAATGACGTGCAGGGCAATGAAATCTACTGAACCCCATTGAAAATTTTCTGCTCTCTTCAAATATCTCAATCAAATCCTAAAATTTCGATATACAGGGTGTTCAATCTCAGCTTGGAAGAAGTCCCATATTTTTCGAATACGGACCTGGAATTTTTTGGAAATTCAAAAGTAAATTGATCGATAGAAGTGAATCATACGTTCCAAATATCAACCGACTATACCTACTGGTTGGTTCAAAAGTTATGAGGAATTGAAATTTTTGGTGAATACATAAACCACCCTGTATCTCGGTTATGGAATTGATTAGACCTATCATTTATCGGTTTTTTGGACTCGCCTAGGGTAGCTCTAGCTCAGGTTACCATATTATCATTTACCAATGAAACACCCTGTATAGTACTTTTTTCATAGGAAGAAAAAAGTTAAAAACCAATTCCTTACGGAATGAATTTTGTTGGTTGAAGTTTTCAGGTGACGCGTTAGGACATCCCGCCAAATTTCTTGGCGTTGCGGTGGCTTATAGTTTTGTTTGAGTCCTTTTCGAGCCTTCGGGCTTGAAAGAGGTTTGGTTCAGATTCAATTTTCGATTCGAAAGATACGAGGAGAAAAGTGTATTTTCATGTTTAGCTTGATCAGAGGAATGAATCTACAGTTGAAAAAATTCCGATCAAAGACTCACCGTGTAGGTATATAAAAGTCACTCTCACGCTGGCGTGATTTGACTTGTTTATACACTGCGCAAAAAAATTAACGCACATTATGGAAATCTCAAATTTATTCTACAACTGAAGGTGTTCTTAATGATAATTATTTTTATCAGAATTATGCATGCATATGTTATCCACTTTCAACGTTTTTCTTCAATACATATGTTTTCTCCCAGCAGCAATGAAAAAAGATGATATTATCAGATTTTGAATGTATTGGCTCCATTCTAAAATCAGTTGTTCTCGATAAATTCTAGTGATCAATAGTTTTTCTTTCGTTTGATTTTCTACACTCGATCGCTATGCAACGCGAAACACGCTATTTGACCCAAGAGGAATGTGCCCAAGCGGTAGTTTTGCGAGAAGAAGGGTGGACATACACAAGAATTGCAGAAAGGTTTGGAGTTTCCCATACAAGTGTGTCCAGAATGTTGCAGCGATTCAGGGAGACAGGTATGAATGTCCGAAGACCAGGACGGGGTAGACCACGGGTAACAACTGCCATTCAAGAACGTTACTTGAGAGTTTCTTCGTTGAGACAACGGTTTGCAACCGCTCGACTCCTTCAAAATCAACTTGAGCAAACTCATGAGGTGCGAATTAGCACTCAGACAATAAGAAATCGCCCCAGAGAATATGATTTAAGGCCTCGTGTCGCGGCAAGAGGCCCAGCTCTTACCCCAGCCAATGGAAGGGCGCGTTTGGATTTTACGAGAGAGCATATCCATTGGGAAGAGACCGATTGGGAAAGAGTTCTCTTTACAGATGAGTCTAGATTCTGCCTCTACCATTGTGATCGACGTTTCCTTGTATACAGACGTCCACATGAAAGATATGCGGAGTGCAATTTCCTGAATATTACTGGTTTTGGGGGAGGATCGATTATGGTATGGGGTGGAATATCTTTGACTGCTCGCACAGACCTAGTGGTCGTTGATAATGGAGCTATGAACGCTGATAAGTATATGAGGAACATTCTTGAAGGGCATGTAGTGCCATATGCCCCATACATTGGTGAAAATTTCATTTTTATGGACGATAATGCCAGACCCCATCGTGCGCGCATGTTTTAGGAGTACCTTAAAGATGTTGCAGTCTCTCGAATGGAATGGCCAGCTAGAAGTCCAGATCTCAATCCGATTGAGCAGGTTTGGGACAACCTCAATAGAAGGCTGAGAAGTTCAGAAAATCATCCAGCTACTCTTAATGACTTAGGAATCCAACTCGGAGAAATCTGGGAAGGATTAGATCAGAACATTTTAAGATCACTCATTTTGAGTATGAACCGTCGTTGCCGAGCTGTAATTAACGCAAGGGGTGGAAATACCAAGTTTTAAATCACTTATCAGCATGTCAGTATTTTGAAAATTGTTCATTTCTCTTCTTTCGCATAAGATTCGGTGAAATCCTGAATTTTTCTTCCATTTAATGTGTCTTGTTTCGTTCAAAACCTTCCCGAGAGAACATAAAAAATAAGTTATAAAGTCAATGTAGAGTTAACTTTCATTAAAATTGAGATTTTCAGAATGTGCGTTAATTTTTTTGCGCTGTGTATTGCACAGCACCTTCCGTACGTTTTAAATTGAAAAAACACGATCTGAATAAATAAAATGCTGATTCTCTGAATTAAATTGCTGCGTTATTGGATGAAATTTCTTAACTTACCAATTCCAGGTCTGCAAATTGCTGTAGGTATGTCTTTCGCCATCGACTGAACGGTGTGTTCCGCTATCGCTTTGGTGAAGGAATATGTATTGGGCCATCCTCTGAGAATTCTGTCAGTAAAAGTGAATAATTAGGTATCTATCGAATAACCTGATGAGAAATAGAAGAAAACTCAGTACCACAATTGCTGGATGGATTTCGAAGAAATGATTTGTGGCTTTTGAGAAGGAACAGATGATGAGAATAGTACTTGTGTCATCCCACAAGGGCTTGAGGTCATCACAGATCTCCTTCCTTCACGTCTAGTGATCAATAGGGTAGCCCATGAGGCTATCCTCAAAATATCTAGGTAAGGTACAGGTAATGAGAGATGTTAGTCTTAGAGGCTGGTCCTCAAGTAGGTACCTACATCTCATCAGCTAACCTACCTAGTAATGTTATGATTATATAAATGAGCAAGCATCGTGTTGAAGTTCATCCCAATGCTTGCTTTTTTAGTCATAACATCTCGAGGTAGGTTAGCTGATGAAATGAACTTGAGCACAAGAGCACTAGGATCTCTGACTTACAATTCTATCATAACCTGTATCTTCCCTAGATAGTCTCATGGGCTACCCTATTGATATCTATATGCAAAAGAGTGAGGACTGTGATGACCTCAAGTCTCTGTGGAATAACTCAAGTCCTATTTTCGTCATCTGTTCCTTCTCAAAAAGCCCGAATCAACTTAGAAATATAATGTATAAAAATTCTTGAATTTTTTTATGTTATTGTTTTCACGAAGAGGAATATGTTCAGAGAACATCGTGAGAACCAAGGGCAAGCAGGTAGGAATTGGTGTTCTTCTTGAATTTCTGGAGGTTATATGCCTCGGGGAACACCTCCCTAGGCAATGTGTTCCAAAGCTTCGCTGTTCGGTGGATGGACGAGTCTTTGAAGAGAGATGTTCTGCAGGTTTCCAAAGTGACCACGAAGGGATGTAAAGATTTAACTTGACGGGTTAGTCTCGAAGAGACTGCCAGAGGGGGGACGATTGCTGATAATTCAGAAGACAATGGCCCATGGAAATATCTATGAATAAAGACAGATCGCCTACTCTCCTATAGGGCGTTCCAGAGAAGTGAGCGAGTTTGTAAGCGAGGCATCAACGACGAGACGAATTGCCCTTTTTTGTACAGAATCCAAGACTTTCAGGATTTGTTTAGGTGCAGCACTCCAAATATGGAAACAGTATTCCAGGACCGGTCGAATCTGTGCCTTATAGATCATGAGCAGCTGACCTGAGGTGAAATAGATCCTGGCACGAAACAGAAAACCAAGTTTTTGGGATGCAATTTTAGCAATGGATCTCACGTGATTCTACCAAGAAAGTTTATTGCCAATAGTTTTACCATACATCGAAATGGATGTCTTCAATGGTATGGTCACTCCCGACAATTTTATGCTGGGCACAGTAAGATCGGCTTTTCTAGAGAATCCTACCAAGTTATTAGATCCCCATTCAAGAATTGTTGCCAAGTCCATATTTATGTTAAATTTGTTGAGGCTTTCGCGGCCATCGTTTGATGATATCTGGTCTTCTTTCGAGCATATTTATGTTGCTAAAATTTCTTTCTCGTTCGTTTCTGATTTGGCGGGCTGGTATTGGAGCCCTAGAAAAAAGGCGGTATGGAGGGTACTATCATCCGCGAAGCTCTTCACTGGACACGAAGTTGCTACCAGCAAATCGTTGATGTGAAGTAGAAATAGTGTTGGAGCCAGAATTGATCCCGGCGGAACACCAGCATTTATGGGTAGAGAGTCAGATGAAACTCCATCGACCACTACATGGAGAGATCTATTTGAGAGAACGTGGAATCTTCCCTTTCTTATAACTAGAATGAACCAGCAATAAATGTTTCTTGTTCGACACAATACAGGTGTATTCGAAGTTTATCAGTTTTCTGCGAATAACGAGAGTTGTGATTTTGAGATATTCCGCGGAAAATGCCGAGACATTCAATTTCTCAGTTTGAATATTCCACGGACATCAGAAAGGCGCAAAGTGGCCCTTTTAATGTAAATCGGAAGCGTTTCTCGGAGACTGGAGACTGATAGACCATCATATCGCAAAGATTATTCGAAACGATCTAAGGTATCAGTGACAGCCCCTAGAAGTCATTTTTGGAAGACCTAAAGATGGGTAGTTTCAACCAGGACCATAAGGAGACGGTTGCATTTCTCAAATTTAAGGCCAAGAAGACCTTTGAGAGTACCTCGGCAGTCGCCTGGACATAGAGCTACTCATCGCCAATCGGCAGAACACCACCAAGGCTGGCTCTTAAGTCTTACTACAATGGCGCCATTTGGTTTACAAAGTGATAGTCGAGGAGAAAGAGTTCAGAGTGGTCCAGACAGACTGAAACGACTGAATTTCACCCAGGAGGTTGTGCCCTTTCAAGGCGGATCAATAATGTGCTGGAGGGGATAATGTTCGGTAGCCATACCCCTCTTTTTAACTTGATTCGTGGGATGCCTAGGCGTATTGGGAAGTTGATTTAAATAAGAGGTGGTAATAAGGACTATTGAACTTTGATTTGATGTGGAACATTTATAATTATTCAAAATAAATAGTCGATAAATTTCCATTTTTTTCTAATTTTTCCTACTCTTCCTCATCCTGTATAAAGCATAGAGTAACGAACAAAGATGTTCTATCAAATATTTATTATTATTAATTATTTAAAAGTTTCATGATCGAAAATAATGAGGATATCATGAAAATACACATATCGTCGAAAGTCTTGCCCCCCCTAGATTTCTCAAGAAATAAACAATCTACGTTCTAGAAATGAGATGACTATTTTCCTCTACTTCAGCATACTAACTGACAAAGATACTGCAACATCCAGAAGGAGAAGTTTAAATTTATTTCTCTACTAGCTGGCCCGGCGAACTTTGTTCCGCCCTAATGATACTTACGGTGGATTTCACAAATCCACTCTGATTTTTGAACAGTCAAATGTTTCCATGGATATGAGCTATCACACAGAACAGATACACAAAAATAATATGTCAATCACTAATAATGGCAATTTTGGATTCAGTTATTTCCGCAAATATATTTATTATCCAAACAGAAATTCAAAGACGTTCCAAAAATTATGAGGAAAGATGAGAACAATTCACGATTGAAACTGATCGCCAAAATCCGATTTACTTGTAATTTCGATAAAAATTCACTGTGATATTCAACCGCTTTTTGATCTGTTAATAGCCTTTCATGGTACTATGAGCCCTATGTAAATTACACGGTAATTGATGTCATATGTTCTTTTTTCGACCATTTCAAACCACGACGATCGAAATGCTCGAAAAAAGAACAGATGACATCAATCGGTGGCCGCGAAAGTCTTAACAAATTCATCGTCATTTAATTGTGATAATGTCGAATATAGTACCTTCACGATTATGTTATTTGGAATAAATAAAACTATAAAAATAACTAATAATCATCAGTCATAATGTGTGAATAGCGCCATCTGAAGTGGTAAGAACGAAACTTTTCTCATATCTCAACGTCATCTAACGCGGAGAATATCAAATGAAGTACCAACGAATAAGCGGTAGCGTAACTGTAACTGTAGCGACATCTAGTGGCCTTACTCAAAAGGAGGAAAAGCATTTCCTGTATAAGTAAAATTTTCATCGATTTTTTTCGAAGTTTTATTGTATTTTATAATAACCAGACCGTAGACGAATCCATATATAAAGTTTCATAACAAACAGTCCATCCGATCTCGAGTTATAAATGGTGTAACCAACATCTTTCTTTTGTATATATATATATAGATTTCAGTATCGTAATGAGTTCATTACAGTACTAAAAACAGTGCTGTAGTGAATTCATTACAGCATCGTTTTCAGTTACATTTTTCGTTTTGTGGTTGTCAGCAATGACTTCCGATCTTTTTAAATTTCATCAGACGTCAATTTGGAAATTTCAATTTTCGTATTTCCTAACATTCACACCAACTGCCAAGATACAACATGAAAGTCACTAGGACCTATAATTTGAATTTTTTCATTGAATTTCACAAAATTTGAGTGAAATAGAGAAAATATCGTCTAATACACGTTGCAGAATGCAATTCCAATACTCATTCATGCGTTCGAAAACTCGCTCCTTCGTCGCTCGTTTTCGAATTTCGCATTCGTATTGGAACAGAAGCCCATTCTGCAACTAGTTTTAGAATATACTATTTTTTTGGTGAAAAAAAGATGGTATAGCAAGGAGTAAATGATTGAAGTTTGGAGAAAAAAAACGAAGGGTTTACAATTTTTGTAATTTGTTAGTAAATGTGTTTGTCCACCGCGATAATATATACACTCGTCAACACGTCTTGTCATTGATGCAATAAGATGGTCTATTTTTTCTCTCTCAGAGCCGTCAAAGTCCTTGGGGTAAATTTCCAAGCCTTCTACCCATGATGTGCCAAACATTCTGTATGGGCAAAAGATCAGGGGATCTGGGCGGCCATGGAAAAAGATTCACATGGGTCGCTTCAAAAAAGTTTAAACTAACTCTGGCAACATGAGGTCGAGCAATATCTTGCTGAAATATTGGATTCTCGACCCGGTTAAGGCGAGGGAAAACATATGGAACCACTATTTCTTGAAGGTTACGCAGCGCGGTCATGTTACCTCGAATAATGACTGAAGGTGACCTACTTGCAAAATAGCACCTAAGCGCCTACTTTCCAGTGTAGGTACATGACGCACAACATGAAACTGAGGTTCACGTCTTTCTCCCCGACGTCGTCTAACCCTTCTTCGGCCAAGGAGAATCAAGACTCATCAGAAAGGACGACCTGATGTCATTCCATATTTCAATGTTGACGTTCTCTGCACCACTGTATTCGTCAGATAGAAATTTTTTACCAGCATTATAGGACTACATATATTGACAATTTCGAGGCCCAAGGGGGTGGGGGCAGTTGGCCTTGTTCTACTAACCACTCATCAGCCAAAGATCGAGTTGTCGCAAACCTATCTCTGATGGCCATAAGTCTTAGACGTCGATCTTGAACTTCATTTGTGCCCCTTCGACGTCCGGTGCCTACCCTTCTTCGATTTTGGGCATTATCAAACTACGCTTGACAACATCTCATAACAGTAGTTGGGTTTCTGTTCGTACGGTTAGCGATTTCTCGAAATGACAACCCCGCCTCCCGTAGACCAATAATTCGACCTCTTTCGAATTCACTTAGCTGGCGATAAATTCCGCGTGCACTTGCTCAAGGCATTTTAAAAACAACTAAACATCGACTTAGAATCTCCTCGAACAGCTGGTTTGTTAAAAATGAGCAAAAAACGGCTAAAATATTCAAGTAACGAGAAATGTTCACATGGAAAAACTTTCACTATTTTTTTCGCCAAATTTAATCATTTACTCCTTGCTATACTATCCATGTTTTACCAAAAAAAATTTAAATTTAAACAGCTCCTTCTGGGTGTTGAAGTTTCTTTGTCAGTAAGTATACAGTGTGCGCGTCAAAATTATGGAACAAATTCATTTCTCAGAAGAAGAATATTTGGCAATAAAATCCTGAAACATGTCAATTTTTGTTTCACTTTTGCCAAATTTTTATTCATTTTTGAAGGATTTTTGTTACACCCTGTGCCACCCCCACCAACCCTTTAAATTTTTTGAATAGGGAAAGTGGGTCATGTGGTACTTTTTTGGCAAGGTCTTTGTATCTTCCTTGCAGGCGTGCAGAAATTTTCAAGAAAAAAATTTTTTTTTGAGAAATTAGTTAGTTCAAAGAGGTTTTCAGTATGTGCCCCTTTTCATGGCTATTTCTTTGAATTTTATCGAAAAGTTTCACCTACAGTAGAAACGAACTAATAACATACCAACTTAAGATCATAACTGAACCGCAGTGTTTCAAACATACTAATTTTTCACGTAAGGTGGTTGAAAGGGGTTGAAAGTTGTGCATGAACAAAACTGTAATGGTCGACTTTCAATAAGTGACAAATTTCATCAGATACCATCGTCTCAAATTAAATGAGCCATAAGTGCACATACTGACATACATAATTTGAAAAAAAAATTCTTCTTGTGAATTTCTGCACGCCTGTGAAGAAGATACAAAGACCTTTCAACAAAAATCCTTCAAAAATGCATAAAAATTTGGTAAAAGTGAAACCAAAATTGACCTGTTTCAGGATGTTGCAGCCAAATATTTTTATTCTGAAAAAATGAATTTGTTCCATAATTTTGAAGCGCACTGTATATTACAGCTGAAGTAGAGGAAAATAGTCATCCCATTTCCAGAACATAGATTGCTTATTTCTTGAGTTATCAAGGGGGGACAAGACATTTGGTGATATGAGTATTTTCATAATATCCTCTATATTTTCGGTCATGAAATATAATTTTGAAATAACCATTGAAAATATGCTCTTTCATCTTGTGGCTTGACTTTTGAAATATAAACTTACGCTTTCTGATTATCCTTCAGATATTGGTCGTTGTTGCTCTCGATCGTCTTCAGAAAGTGTTCTGTCATATAAAGGGGATCATATAACTCTTCTTTTACCTCTTTGTACACACAATGGCAGTAAGCTGTACTGATATGGACCACGGACAAGATATCTTTACATTGTTGTGCCAAAGTCATAATTCCCTTGGTTCCAGAGACGTTGATCGCCGCTGCTTGTCGTAGGGGCTCATCGAAACGGACAGTGGCGGCGCTGTGAATTATTACATTGACCTAGAAATCCCAACATCAATAAAATATTGATCAATTAATCTGAATAAAAATAATTGATTTTTAAATTATAAATCAGATCGATTTTATTTTTTTATGATAACCATCTAACAATTTTCAATGTTTCTGTCAGTATTTGTCTAAAATTTTTATTTTCGCATAATATTTAGAACATCATAATTGTTATCGAAACTATCTATCCCGTATCTTATAAATGTTCTGATTAAGTTGAACTTTTCTGGTTTCGATAGAATTTTTTGTATTTCCTCAACTTCTTGCTAGGGAGTAATATAAGTTCTGCCGTTTCAGTTGGTATTCATCTCAGGATAAGGCTACATGCATCTGATGACTTCCAATAAGCCAGAAACCGGTAATGCATTGTCTTCCTGTGGTGGTGCCACCTGGTGGTGTCCTTCGGAAACTAGATCTCTACTAGTCCAATTCTGAAATGTATTTCAGTTTGTTCCAACTTAGGGACATTATCCTCCTTTTTCATGCTCAATAATAATGTTATTCCGAACTCTGGTGCCCATCAAATCGATAATTTCATTTGGTATAGTTTTGGACACTGATGTTTCTACTTTTTTTGAATGGTCCAGATGGCACTTCAGAGTCGGGTCAGATTTAATAATAATACTTTTATCCGAGAAAATCAAAATTGAAAGAAAAATTAACCTCTGGTTGTTTTTGGCGGGCTTAACCCAATACTGCCTATGATATGATATTTCATAGACAAGAACGACGACATCTTCAAGTCGTGACACGTCAAGAGGTCTCTTAAAATTGATTATTTATTTCTTCTCGATGATTCATTATGAGTGTATGTGTGTGTTAGTGCTATAAGAGTCGTCAAATCTACGAACAGATTTGCACAGTTACCGTTGGAATTCACGTTAGAAATATTTCGAGGTGTCATGCCACTAAGGTAAGAATATGTTTTATTTTATTTTGTTGAGAAGCATTATTTTGCCAAGTCATGATAAGATTTTTTTTGTCAATACCCTCCACTGTAGAAATAAAACAGAATAACTCAAATTTCCTGGGCAGTTTTTTGAATAGTTGAATATTTCTTCAGCATATGAAATATCATATCATAGGCACTACAACATATATTCTTGTTCCAGGAAGAAATTTTATAATCCTGATAAAGCCCACAGGACGCTGAAGATCTGAACAGTTTCATCAATGAAATATCTGATATTGATGAAAATTATGATACTTTATGCAAGGGCGGATTTACGGAGAGTAACTAACCCCCACCCATGAGTATCGAAGACCTGAGGATAAAGGGGTGCACATAAAATATTTCATACACTGTGTACTCGATTCAATGGTTTTCAATCGTTATTACCCTCCCCCATGGTCGTTATTACCCCTCCCATGAAAAAGAGCTATATCCGCCCTTGACTATACAGACTATATGGGAATTTGATCATCTTGAGTTTGTACTATTACCTCCAGATGACGTCCATGATAAAAAAGGAAGACGGTAGAAGTGATGAGTAATAATTTGTTATAAATGATTTAGGAAAGGGTATTTTGAAAAGACCGGTTGAACTTCATGCTGATCAAAATGGAAATGATGAGAAAATTGAAAATTAGCTGAGCTATAAAAGTTCGACATTCACTTGTGGTTACACAGATGAAGACGATATACCTCTGGCTCTTTTAGCTAAAAGAATGAAAGAAGATGGTTTGAGCAATATAGGTACCTAGCAGCAAGAATGATCATAAGGAATCAATTAAAAGAAAGAACAGAAGGTGGCAAACAAAATTACTGAAACCACTTGCAGAAAAACCTGAAATTTCCAGAAGTCCTCTGTCAAATATCACAGGTAACATAAAGGACGCCGCATTAGCATGCATAGAGTTATTCAAACTCGAGCACCTCATGGGCCCAAAATGCAGTCGAAATATTCTTTCGGAAATAAGGTTTGAAAAAGTAGACCTCTTAGTTTCTGCTAATGTCACAAAGATACTCCAAATGAAACGTGGGACTCCATTCTTAGAATTGTTTGCAATCATACCATACACCTTTCAAATAAACTTTTCAGTATGAAGGAACTGAATATACAACAAATCACTCATGATCTCATGTTTTATTTACCTATACTTTTGTTCCTTTCATATACTTTGTTTCTTAATATTTCAACTGCGATGCCTATGATATGAAATATCATATGATGAAAATGAGAGTGATATCGAACATCATTTTCTTCTTCATCAATTTTGTTTCATTTCTCATGTATTTTAGACAAAGTTTTCAACAAAATTATGGATTTTGCAAAAAAAAAATTACTCAGGCATTAATGGGTTTTAAGCTGGCGCTCCGCTTGCCCCCCCCCTATAGATCTAGGCATGCGGTGTCACATTGAACATGCAACAGCGTCATTTCTAATAGCGAAATTAAGACCAATCGGTTTTGGCATTTTATTTCTCCTGAAAACCATAATCATATCATTTCATCTGTAAATACTCACATTTTCAACCAATTTCTGCCTATCTTGAATACTTATACCTAAGTCTGGAAGTGCAATATCTCCTTCAATAATTACAACCTGTTTTCTGAAGTTGGGCTGCGCCTTCTTCAATTCTGAGAAGAGCTGAAAAAAAGTACCTGTAACACTCATTGTTCACTATAGTCCGTTCAAATATAAGAAGGAGCTCTGTAAACAAACAGAATCGTCTGGTTTGCGCACAATAAAGCTCTTATTGCCTATTGGTCAATCGGTCATAACAACGCTCACTTCGACCGCCCTAAGAGACTGCCAGGATCGTACTCGGAACGGACTGTGGATGGTACTGGATAGAAATGATTCAATAATTTGAGTCAGCAATTCCCACATTAAAACTTTTTTCTCAGAAACTCTAGAGTGCAAAATTTCTGTTTTGATTTGCAACTGTCATAAACATTTTATATCCGACGTACCCTATTTTTTTTATTTTTTTTGTTTTGAATCTCCCGATTCGACTCTGGACGGAAAGAAACTATACGAAGGCCTTCTACCGCTGCGCCAAACATGTTGTATTGCTCCTTCTTACATTTGAACAGAGTATAGTTGTGTTGTATAGGAAACTCAAAACACCACTATAAAAATCTGGTTAGAATCTGATGTCATATTCCACGAAATTCACATGAAACCATTTCTGATTGTTGAGCGGAAATCCAAAATTCAAAATTAATTTTTTTGGTTAATTTCAAATCACTAGAATTATGGAGGAACACTGCGTATATACAGGGTTGGGTTAACGTATGGCACCATAGCTTTTAACGATATTTATGAAAAATTGCAGGTAAGTTCAATGGACCAAAATGCATCTGATGTACATTTTTTTGTTCATAATATACTTCCGGTTTGACCAGGAATGCCATCAACTTCTTTAATTTAAATAGGACACCCTATATATTTTTACAGATTTTGAAAGAGCTTGTTCTTTTGAATTCATAAATACTGAGTTCAGTGTAAAAAATTAACCTTGTTTGAGTTTTTTACATTAGAGCAAATAACTCTTCAGATAAACTAGTTGATGTTGTTTGTATGCGCAGTAATAAATGAAAGACTACTATCTACTACGTCTTTTGTTCTCCAAGTGTCAAATTCTAATTGACGGAAATAAATTTTACCATTTAGAATGGTTCAATTAAGTGAAAAAGGAATTTGCAATGTTGATCGGTTATGGTGATCGTGTTAGAACTCATGAAGAAGTGTGTCATATTTTTATTATGAATAATTAATTAATGATTGGTATCCGGATAAAAATCCTATATCACGTTCAACAGTAACTAAAAGATTACAACGTTTCAATACAACTGGGATTTAAAAAAAAAATTGCTAACAACTGTTAAATAAAATATTGCAATTTGCAATCGATTTAGAAGGATCACCTCAAACTTCCACCACAAATTTGGCACTAAACCATGGTATCAGTCGACGTTCTGTAGGAAAGATATTAAAGTGAAAAGATTCATCCGTATGAGGTACAGTTGGTCAGACGATGATTTTGACCGGATAATGCATATCTGTAATGTCGACAAAAATTTTGCTTCATAGTTTTTCCGAAGAAGCAACTTTTTGTTTAAATGGAATTAATCTCCATAACTCAAGGTATTGGTCAAATGTGAATCCTCATTGGATTCATGAAGCACTTACCCAGCATCCACATCAGAAGTTGAATGTTTGGATGGGAATGGTCGAAAATAGGCTTATAGGCCCATTTTTTATCGACGGAAACTTGAATGGTGACAAGTATTTGGATCTACTAAATGACGAAATTATTTCTGCACTTCAACAGAATGGACAATTACCACAAAATATTTGGTTTCAACAAGATGGAGCACCTTCCCACTATGATAGACGGGTAAGGGATTTTCTGGATGCGAATTTTCCAAAACGATGGATTCATAGAGTGGCCTGCTCGTTCTCCGGATCTCAACCCGTTAGATTTTTTCTTTGGGGTTATCAAAAATCACGTGTTCACGTTAGACGACCAACAAACTCACTGATGGAATTGAGACAAATAATTATTCATGAATGTGGACTAATAAATGGAGAAGTCTTGAAAAGAGTGATTCAAGAATTTTTTAATAGGATGGCATATTGTTAGCAAGTAAACGGCCAGCATTTTGAACATTTGGAATAATTTTGTTTCTCATCATTCTAAAATGAAATGTACACCTATTGCACAACTAATAGTTTTTTCGATTTTTTTACACTAAACTCAGTATGTATGAATTCAAAATAACAAGCTGTTTCAAAATCTGTAAAAATATATAGGGGGTCCCATTTAAATCAAATAAGTTTATGGCATTTCCGGTTAAACCGAGAGTATATTATTAACAAAAAGAATGTACATCAGATGCATTTTTTTCCATTGCACTTAACTGCAAATTTTCATAAATATCGTTCTTTTCGTTTAAAAGATACTTACTTGATTCCAAACTTTATCCCAAACCTGTATAGCAGTTCAGTCTTACCGGATCCTCAAATGTTTTGTCCAATCTCGATTCCACATCTTTCCCCTTTTTCGTCCTGACAAGCAAGTAAATGGTTTTCATCCCCTTGCATGTCCTCAGCAGTTTTTCTAACAATAATTTTCCTATGAATCCAGTGCCTCCAGTTAGAAACACACATTTTCCGTTGAAAAACTCAACTATCTGAAACAAAGATTGAATTGAATTTTTATTTTATCTCATTGTATCAGTAGTGTGTTGTCAATAGATTGTAATTAATTCCGATTTTCCGATCTAGAAATGGGTCTTCATTTTAAATTAGTTTTTCCGTATTTTTATTTTTGAATTCCGGAATTTTATTCCGTTCAGAATTAAATTACGCTGATGGGCTGGAATCGAGTAATGTGCGACCGAATTTTTTTCATCCATAAAAACAGTAAAATCGTCCGCAAGAACAACGCAGTTTACAGATAGCACCGTTTTTTCTCGCTCATACGTATGATGAGCCAGATTCGAAGGAGTTTTTACCGAAGTACTTTTCTAGAATTTTAGCATTTGTGCGTCTACCGTTTCCGTCCTCCTCAGAGAGATTATAAAAGGCGATTTTCCCCTCATCTGTCATTATTCATTCAGATTATTCATTCAGATTCATCCATCCGCGATTCTTCTTGAAATTGAGATAGTTTGAGTTTAGATTCGTTCTAAAGCCGTTTTTGCGATCATAGAGATTTTAGTTCTGCTTGAAATTACTTTCTGCCGTGGAGAACAATAATTAATTCCGTCCCTCTTCACTTCTTTTTCTTGCTTAAAATCCTAAGCGGTTTTCCCGTTTATAAAGTGAGTATCAGCGCACCGAAATCGTAAGTACCGATTCAATTCATTTCAGTCCTATTTTTTATCCTCGTTGAATCTATCAAAAATAGCTGTTCCGTCGAGATCCGTATTATACCTTCCTTTACTCATGCGGGATTCCGTCTGTAGTTATTTATCCGAGTAATCGGTGCCCGATTAGTGTCTGTCCTTTATGGCGAGTAATCTCATAGTCAGACTGAAGGGCCCATGCAAACCAATGCTATAGAACGTGCAGTCGAATAATATCCTGTTCGGTACAGATCCTTCGCGCCCCTAGATCGGTGCGTCCTGTTTGACCATTTATATTTAACCTGGCCAAACCCGACCTTTTTAGACGTGAAACAAGCTAAGTAGACAATATAACTCCTTTGAGTTTTCGGACTGAAAGAATATCGGATAAAAATAATCACTGTATACTTTCATATACGTTTCACATTTTGCAACTGTATATTTAAATTCTCCGTTTAATTCAAATTCCCCCCCTTCTATTCTGGCTGACTCGTACCGTGAAATATTTTTTTTTAATAAATGCTCGCAGTCAGACAAAACTGAACCATTTTTTTTCACCAGTGTATATTCGAGATTTTCCTGGGATTAATACATATTTGATATTTTCTTGTTATTGTTGCATAAGTATTTGATGTTTTCTTGTTATTATTGCATATTTGATATTTTCTTGGCATTTTTTATGCATTTGTATCACTATTTCTACCATTTGAATCAATTGTGTGAATTGCTCTATTTCCGATTTCTTAGTTATCGCTAATATAACACCCTAGATAGCACCGAACTCTGTCTCCGACTAGCAGCTATCCTGGTAGGTTTGCTATTCTGCCTTATAAGCAAAAAGAGCTGGCGCTCGAGGTAAGTTTTCTCCGAGAAAATCCCATTACAAGATCTTCGATTTCCTTCGGTGTATAATATTCACAAAGTTCAGATTAAATTGAAATGCAAATGAAATACACACATCGTCAAAAGTCTTGGCCCCTTAGGTTTCTCAAGAAATTAACAATCTATGTTCTCGATATGAAAGAATATTTTCCTCTATAGGCATCTGAACATAAGCGCTACGCCACCTGGTGGCAATCAAAGTCCCTGAACATCTTGACATAGTTCGTGCATTGGGCTTTGTGTTGCTGTGAATTTCTACAAATATTTATATTTTAAAATTATTTTTATAGTTATGAGTCGTTCGAATCAAATTTTTTATTGAAAATATACACTCAGAACTAGCACAACACAACAATCTAATGTCAATAACTGTAGTTCCACTACTGTCCACATTGGCACTAGCCGACTCATAATTCCACGCAAAAATACTATGAAACCACTTAAAAATATATTCACTACCTGCTTTAGTGTTTTTATTTTTGTCCAGTTTTCTTGGGAAAAATTGATGAAAGATGAACAATATCCTTATTTCGCTCCAAGGCAGTGAGAATATTCTGAACTAGATAGTAAAGCTGTATCGTCCAATGATACAAAGCTCTTCCTGATTTCTCAAGTAGTTTTTTCAATATAATATGAAGGGCAAAACCAAGGATTGACACAAAATTTACATAGAATGTTCGAAATGATATTCGCGATTTTTTCATTAAATTTCCGATTGACTTTCTAATGCGTGATTTTGCTCTAAGATATTACATTTTTCGAAAATTATTTCAATTAGGTTCCTAATTTCAACCTTATAAACTTTTGTTTTCAGATGTCTCCACAAAAATAATCTAAAAGGTTCAAATCAGGCGATCTTTGTGGCCAAGCAATAGGGCCATAATCCATCTGTTGGGACATTTTCCAATAGATTATGTGAAATACACTGCGCAAAAAAATTAACGCACATTCTGAAAATCTCAATTTTAATGAAAGTTAACTCTACATTTACTTCATAACTTATTTTTTATGTTCTCTCGGGAAGGTTTTGAACGGAACAAGACACATTAAATGGAAGAAAAATTCAGGATTTCACCGAATCTTATGTGAAAGAAGAGAAATGAACAATTTTCAAAATACTGAAATGCTGATAAGTGATTTAATACTTTTTTAATAAAGGACCCCGCACTTTCCTTGTGAGAAATGGCGTTCCGTCAAATGTTCTAAAATTTTGGTTTAATGTAGTACTCGACCTACTGATCCAAAAAGTCCATGGCCCCAACTCAATCCTGTGACTAGTTGAGAATTAACCATCAATTTCACTAGGCTCGTATCTCGGAACAGAATCGAAACATTTCATGATATCCCCAGGGAGCAACCATATAGAGGAATATGACAGAAAATCGTTACGACTACAGGGTTATCCATAATTGAATGCATGCCCGATTTTGAAAGTGTAAAATGTGTCAGTTGTTCCAGAGCGAGAACGTTCGCAAATGAACTATTTCTCTAGATATGTTGTTGTTACATCGAAAAAACCGGAAATACCCAGAATTCATACTGGGTGATCCATTAGTATAGAAACTATTCACAATGAGGGTTAAGTGGACACCCTGTATTTTTGGGTTGATTTAAGATGTTTGTTTGATGTTTTCAGAACGTATCACCATGGAATTCAAAGAATACAGGGTGATTCAGTCATGAAATAAACTGAACCTCACGAAAATACCCAAAAACCACCTTTTTTTCATCAGCCTCTATTTCAAGATTAACTCTGTTGAGTTGGGAGTTTTCTTTCACCGCAGTACTTGATATAAAAACATCAATACGGCTGAGAGTTTTTATGCACTTCCTATGACCAGATTTTTTTTCATGCTGGAATAAGAAAAGAATAACATAAATAAATAATTTTCATATTACATAAAAAAAATCTGGTCATAGGAAGTGAATAAAAACTGTCAGCTGTATTGATGTTTTCATATCAAGTGGTGAAAGAAAACTCTCACCTCAACGGAGTTAATCTTGAAGTATAGAGGGTGATGAAAAAAAGGTGGGTTTTGGGTATTTCGTAAGGTTCACAGTTTATTTCATGACTGAATCACCCTGTATTCTTTGAAGTTCATGATGATATGTTGTGAAAAAATCAAACAAGCACCTTGAATCAAACCAAAAATACAGGGTGTCCACATAACCTTCATTGTGAATAGTTTCTATATTAATGAATCACCCAGTATGAATTCTGGGTATTTCAGGTTTTTCGATGTAACAACAGCATATCTAGTGAAATAGTTCATTTCGCGAACGTTCTCGCTCTGGAACTGACGTTTTTTATACTTTCAAAATAGGGCATGCATTCAATTATGGATAACCCTGTATTCGTAACGATTTTCGGTTATATTCCTCTATATGGTTGCTCCCTGTGTTGGATCTATTTATATCATTTTACATAAACAATTGTAGTTGTCAAATAGATTTAAATAGTTGAAACAGTCATTTCTTTCCTTGGTCCATAAAACAAGCCCCAAACTCAACAAAACATTCCTGGACACATAGATTTAACATTTGGCGATCCTGCCAGGATTATGTTGCTTTGTTGGCAGGTAAAACGAGAAACCCTGAGAACTGAAATTAAGAAGATATTTGCTGATGTAGGTACGTTCCTGTTCTGGGACCAAGGATGAATACAAGAGTAGAATATGGAAAAGAACAATTGACGATAAGGCGAAAAGAATTTTCGAACTTGATAATAAAATAGAAGAAATTTTGATGTCGGAAGAACCACTAAATAGAGATGAATTGATAAAAAAAATTCGAGGAGCAAGAAATTTTACGAAATGAAATTATCGAGATCGAAGAAGAAATAAAGGAACTGCCAAATGTTTCTTCGAGAAGATCTACATTAGTCACAGGACTCACAGGTTGGAATAAACCAATTATTATTGGTCGTCATACTCATGCTGATCAGTATATAAAGCTACTGATTTCGTGGTGCCATCAGCAGATAAGTTGGAAATGGTATACACACCTGAAGTGGGTGAGGTAATCAATTATGCAGTGAATACTTATATGGAACCTGGTGTTGCAATGGGAATGTTCAATACTGATGAATCAATTGTTACACATTCATCATTCCAAGTCGCCTTGGAAGTTGGAAGGGGGTTATATAGTGTTGGAACACTAAAAACACTATCCTCAAGAAAAATGATGGACGTTTCAAGGATAGTTTCCAGGAAATTTATGATAAACAGTTTAGGTCAAAGTATGAGGCTAAAAAAATTGATATGAACATCGGGAGAAGCACCAACATGAAGGTGCAGAAAGAAGGCATAGGTCCAAAACACACCAAAAGCACCATTGCTACACTGAGAGGATATACGAAATCGACCAGCAAGATTCAGAAGTGAAATTTAGGAGTGTTGAGGGAAAGAGAGAGTATTCGGAGTGGGTTCAGAGATTGAAGCAGTATCGTCGAATTTTGAAGGAACACTAAAGTATACACAACTTCCTTAGGCCGGAGGATGTTGGATCTATTTATATCATTTTCATGTTCATATTCAATCGAGTTACATAAACAATTGTACTTGTCAGTAGTTGTCAAATAGATTTAAAAATAGTTGAAACAGTCATTTCTTTCCTTGGTCCATAACACAGGCTCCAAACTCAACAGGACATTCCTGGACACATAGATTAACACCCTGGAGATCGAATGAGATGTTTCTTGAGAAAAATTGAAGTTCATTCGATTCTGTTTCGAGATACGCGCTTAGAAAAAGTGGGTAATTCTCAACTTCAAAGGCCTGTATCTAAAAAACTAGTCATAGGATTGAGTTGGGGCCATGGACACTTTTGATCAGTAGGTCGAGTTCTACATTATACCAATATATTAGAACATTTGACGGAACGCCATTTGCCATAAGGAAAGTGCGGGGTCCTTTGTTCCGTGAATCACATATACTGACACGGACAAATCAGCAACAAACTGGCTGCTAATGTATGGCTTACAAATCAAACTTCTCCTCGAATTAAATTTAAAACGTGTAGGACGAAACCTGCACCTGATGAGACTCTTGATCCCTTTATTCAGAGCCATTTTTCAACTCACCTTACTTCCTTCAACAGAAGTGTGCACTTTTTTATGTATCACAGACAAGCTGTCAACATCAGCTTTATCTTCTGGCGACAGCTCATTCACGGATTTGTAAGCCTTTGGAGGGAATTCAATTACACCACTTTTGCGAGACATAATTCACTAACTACCACGATCAGTCGAGATTGATCAACCTTGCATCAGAAGGACCAGGGAAATAGTGAAAGCCCAAATATGCATAATCTGAACGATTATCTACGTACCTAATTTACACATCTAGGAATCTGTTTATTTATTTATATATTGACTAGGAACAGAATTAAAATTCCTATTGTTCATTGAAACTATACAATTCCTGTCGACAATAATTGACTACACCGGAATCAAAGCAGATAGTGAAAATATACAGGATACCTATTTCACTGGCTGAATTTACAACATTTTTTATCACTTTCACGGTTTCTACATGAACAATAAAATAGTATATTATGCAACGATCATGTAATGATGGTTTATCCACTCCCATAGAATAATATATGCATTATTCAACGGAATTCGATCTGTAATAGTCTCTATAAACCAATAGTGTGAGGCAATAATAACTCAGGCCTATAACTCACTCTAATACAAATATAGGAAAAATGTAGCTTACGAAATGAATAAAAAAGTCGGGTCAATGGGGAACTCTATTTCAGACATCAAGGTAACGATCTCGCCATCCATTTCCACATTTTTTTAGGTCTGAATATCCAAAAATTGCATTTGGAAAACGTAAAATTTTTGGCGTTTTCTACGGGATTCGAAATCGCGTTTGACAACTGTTGTCAATTTTGAAAATGCAGATTCATTCGAATTTTACTGAAGAATTCGAAGATAGAGACTATAAATATAAAATTCCCAACTCAAGGGAGTTAATCATGAAATAGAGAGTTATGAAAAAAAAGTTGGTTTTTGGGTATTTTCGTGAGGTTCACATTTTATTTCATGACTGAATCACCCTGTATTCTTTGAAGACCATGGTGATATATTCTGAAAAAAATCAAACAAACATCTTAAATCAACTCAAAAATACAGGGTGTCCTCTTACCACTCATTGTGAATAGTTTCCCACCCAGTATGAATTATGGTTATTTCAGGTTTTTTCGATGTGACAACAACATATCTAATGAAATAGTACATTTCGCGAACGTTCTCGCTTTGAAACTGACACATTTTATACTTTCAAAATCGGGCATGCATTCAATTATGGATAAACCTGTATTCGTAACGATTTTCGGTCATATTCCTCTATACGGTCGCTCCCTAGGGATGGTATGAAATTATTCTTGAGAAAAAAGTTCATCCTATTATGTTCCGAAATACATTACGAAATGGTTTTTCCGGCCTGAGTAATTGATAGGTACCTACTTCAATATGAATACAGTGTGACAAAAAAAAACCTCGGACAAAATCTTTTTCATTTAACTTCATTAAACAGAAGAAATTGAAAAGCAAATAATAATAGCTTGAGCATTTTTTAATAATATATGTATTTAAGCCGTTTCGAAGTGGCTTCCTTTGTCGGCGATACACAGCTTCAGACGCTTCTTGAAATTTTCGGCAATGGGCCGCAGCTCCTCGGGCGTTAATCGGTTCCATTCCCGGCGCAGAGATTGCTTCAGCGACTCCAAATTTTTGTGTTTTTTACCACAAGCCATGTGCTCCAAAATCGACCACAGGCTGTAGTCCATTGGGTTGAGATCCGGTGAGTAGGGCGGCCATTCTGCAGATGAGATGAAACAAGGAAAAAGGGTCTTACACCATTCTTGCGTCATTTTCGCTCTGTGAGCCGGAGAGGAGTCCTGTTGAAAGGTGCAATGCGTATCGCCGAAGTGCTGGTTGGCCCACGGAAGTACTACGGCCTCGAGGATGTCGCAGCGGTAAACTTCTTGATTGATTTTGACCCCTTGATCCACGAAAAGGGAGTTTTACCACTGCTGCAAATTCCGCCCCAGACCATGACGGATTGCGGATTTTGACGGTGTTCGATGATGGCCGATGTACCGGGAGCCTCTACGGACCAGACTCTGTCGTTTTGGTGGTTGTGGGATGGTTCAACGGTGAAAAGCTAATCGTCTGTGAAGAGAATTCGCTCCCATTGCTGACCGGCGGCGAGACGAATGAGTTGGCGGCACCTTTGGAGTCGTACGCGCTTGTTTTCCTCCGTGAGGAGTTGAACTTTTTGGAGCTTGTATGGCTTGAGGTTGAGCTCCTTTTTGGCAATTTGACGGACTGATTCGCGGTTGAAACCGTTCTCACCGGCTATTTTCCTCATGGAACCCTCGGATTTCGATTGACTCGCTTCTTGACGATGTTGCGATTGCTAGGTGTATTGACAGTGCGTTTTCTACCACTTCCTGGAAGACGACCGTCATGATGGCCAAGCTCCTTGAAACGACGAATTGCATCAGACACGGTTTGTCGAGGCACATTGAGCAAACGAACAATTTTGCATTGACGCCTACCTTGACAAAACAGCTCCAAAATCGCACTACGTTTGTTTGACATTCTAAATCTCTGTGAAATGAAATTATATCAAACTGAAAATTCACATATTAGTACAGGAAAGTGTAGAGAAACCAAGAGAATAAGAATTATTTGGCTACGCTGAAATACTTTTGTTCTCTGGAACTGTGGTCTGCCACAGCAAAATTTGTCCGAAGTTTTTCTTGTCACCCTGTATATCGTGAATGCTAAAATGTATTGCAGGCAATTATGAATTGGTTGCACTAATTTAAGGTTGTAAAAATAAAATAAAACTTATATTCATATTTTATTTCTTTTTTAAAAAACTTACTACATACTTTGGTACTCAATCGATAAATCTACAAAATATAATTCTCGCTATCAAAGAAAATTAACTCAATGATAACACTAAACCCATAACAAAAACTGAAGCTTCCCTAGCTCTCATAATCTGAAGGCACTCACAACGGTATTGAAAATAGACATCACTATCCTGAGAGCAACAAGGAAACAGACAGCTTTGAATGCGTTGTGGAGATAGTACAATCTGCAAAAAAAAATATTTATTAGTCAATCTTATTTCAATCAGTTTCAAGCAAGCCTCAAGCAAATGACAATACATGACAATATCCTTTGATGTGATATATCACAAGCAATATTTTTCTAATTGAAAAAAATTGTTGGGGGTAAAGGGTATAAACCCCCAACTTCAAAACTGCATGCATTTTTCAAACATCGAAAATGGAAATCGGCAGGTAGGAGTATAACTTACCGCTTATATTTCTTTTTAGCAGCAGGAATGGTCTCCATTTCATCTTTGAGTAAATATAGTCTAACCCCGCCTCCCAAGATACTGATGTAGCTGTTCCAGTTGAAATTAGCAGGAGCCATACTAAACTCGAATATCTCCTTATCTTTGTCCGATAAACTGTTCCACAAGTTTTGTAAGTTGTCGTTGTTCATTTTCCATTCCCTCAGAGAGAAATAAGACAGTAGTAGGCTGAATTTATGAATTTTTTTGTATATGTTCACCATCCTATTGAAGAAAATAGAGATATGAAGCATTAACAGAAAATATTTGTGTTTCACAATTCACCGTAGATGAGTTTACAACCCTGTTAAGGGGCAGTATCACCTTTTGTATCGTGGTAAATCTCCATTCAAAAGTGGTCTCTTTATTTCACGAGTATTCAACCTAATTTACGACGTAGAGACTTCATTTTTTTTTAAATTGAAGTTGAAGAACGTCCCGAGGCCAAATAGTTTTCTTTTTTTCGATTTGATTAGTTTTCATTAAAAAAAACAGGGTAATCGTTAGATCTGGGGTTATTGAATATGGTTTTCGTTTTTCATGAGTACAAGCTATATTTTTGAAATAATCATCATAAAAATTTTTGTAGTTTATAGAATATTAAATTGCCGAGGGCAAATAGTTGCGATTTTTTCGATTTAATTAGTTTTTCAATTAAAAAAAACAGGTTGAACTTCAGCGTTTTTGAAACTACATGATTTTTTTCCGACGGTTATTCATCATTTTTTGGAAAAAATCGCAACTATTTGCCCTCAGCAATTTAATTTTCTATGAACTACAAAAATTTTCATGATGATTATTTCAAAAATATAGCTTGTACTCATGAAAAACGAAAAACATATTCAATAACCCCAGATCTAACGATTACACTGCATAATAATAAAGCGATAAAAAATGAATTTGCAGGAATTTGAATTGCCTTTCTAACAAGGTGCTGCTCGACCCCTTTTCCCTATTCAAAAATGAGAGTTGTTAGAGGTTGCAGCTAGAGGGGTAGTGATATCAAACTCATTTGAACACCCTTATTTGTCCTCCTTTCAACGAACACTGTTGAGAGGATATAATTGGTTAGGTAACATAATTTTGTCGTCAATATTTTGGAAACAAAAGATCGTACACCCTTCATAATAACTTACCTTCTTTTTCTTCCAGTAAGGCTCAGATAGCCATCTATAAGAAGAGCAGGTATCAAATGAAGGAAGAACTCGAAAAGAAAATGAACGTATCTATTCTTGTTCAGGGTGTTGCAATAATACCATATCGATTTCAATGTGGGATTTTGCAGACCGTAATACACGGCCAACTCTGTGAAATCTCCCCAGGTGATTGGATTTTCAGCAGAAGATATGTTGTTGTAGACTTTCACTACACCCTTCCTGGAAAAAAATAGGAATATATACAGGGTGAGTCTTTGACTTCTACTTATATATAAAATGTACATGTACTAGTATGTAAATTCTTGAGGCCAAAAAAACCTTCCTTTTATTTTTTGCGAATTCGGCTCTCTTATTGAAATTGAGTTAATACATTCAGGGAATACTCAAGTACTAACCTTATTGGAATAAAAATTTCACAAGTACGATGTTCCTGAACAGAAATACTTTTGGACTATACTGCAATGAAAAAGCCATATTTCTCCTATCAAAATGAGTTCCTCCGTTGATTTCCTAAAGATTAGTTTTGTAAACACTAATAACTTGTTCAAATTTTCCTCAATATCCCAAAAATATCTCATGAAAAAAGGGTTTTCGATCAATTTCTGATTAACTAAGCTATATTTTGTATTCAAAACAATCAGAACATTAATCTTCTATGAATATTTTACAGAGCTTTGCAACCTTGCTGTTTTTCCGAAAAAAATAGTATGAATATCTATGAATTCTATAATTCCTAATATCATCTCGAAGTCAGTCTTTGATCTGTCCCTGAACATGGAGAAACGCTTTTCTAGAGCTATATGTTGTTATGAAAGGAGAATGTGATTATTTAAGGTGTTTTTCTTCGATATCGTGATGATAATGAGGAAGACTTTCAGTGAAATAATGTAATATCAACCTAGTAGTCTAGAGTTTATAGAATGTATGTGTATAAATTGGATTATTTTTTTGTGTAGAAGTTTTTCCCCAGTTGGTAATTGGTAGGAAATTCTCACAAAAAACATTGTATAGATAGAAACATCGGCTCAGATTATTTAGTGCTGCGTATCATACAATTTTTCATTAATTTAAATTTTATACGTGTTTTTTGTATCGACATGCATCATCCATATACAAATCTGAATTTTGTATCTCATCGACATTTATTTTTCATTATTTCCTGAAGGATGGACATTTGTGGGATTTCATAATTACATATCTCTACATCAAACGTTTTTCCATCATAGAGATTTTAGTCTCAACAAAGTAGATTAACATTCTGAAAACATTGTTAACTTGTGCGGTTAGAGAGTTCATAATTTTTCTGCGATTCGGTAATATTTAAATTCCAGGGAAGTATTCAGATTATTCTTGATAATTTTGTCGTCAAAGTTCATCGGATTGAATCAGAAATAACTCTAAAACAACGCGTTTTATTGAAAAAACAGAAAAATACTACTAAGTAGTTTTATAGTATTTTTGCGTGGGTTTATGAGTCGGCTACACTGGGACTGTTATACCAGGAGAAATATTGAATAAGTGTCGACTGAAGAATATGCACCATGAATAGGGTAAACAGTAAACACTCAACTAAAATTGTGTTGATTCAAAATGTGGGAATCCGAAGATGTGGAAAAAAGTGTTTTTTCATATATTTTCGACAACATTGAGCATCTGATATTTTTTCGACATCGCTTTTATTATTATCATTGAAATTCATTAACATTGAATTAGAATTCTTGTGGACGTGACATCATTTTAAAGTCGAAGTGAATAATTTTTATAAGACCAATGAAAAAATCTTCGGTATTGTAGCGGACGAAATCCTCCTGAATACGTCTCTGGACTCTCTGATTCTACGTACAGAAATTCTCGAAGCCTCCAGAGACTATCTGGATTATTCTAGAGCAGGCCTGTATCCATATAAAAAGACGCGCATGTTGCAGAGCAGTTATAGTTACTTTCCTGAGTGAAGCCGAATCGAATTGCGAATAGCGAATTCCAAGTAGTGAATATAAATAAGCAACTGTGTATATAAATCAGTAATAGTTATTGTCTATAAATTAGTGTGATAAGTTAGTGATATTGTAAATAAATTAGACATTAAAATTCAGCAGACGATTTGTTTAACCCCGAGAACGTTACATTGGTGTCAGGTGTGGGGTCAATTGAACTGCTGTGCTAATTGAATTGTGGACTTCATAGTGGAACTTTTTGAATGCCGATAACGAGATCACAAGCAGAGAAAATGGACCAGGCGAGTATGGAATTTATAAAGCAAGCCTTTGAACAAATGAGCTCGAAATTGGAAAATAAAATGGAAGAGAATTCTCGAGAAATAAGCTTGAAAATGGAAGAAAATTCTCGAGAAATGAGTTCAAAAATGAACAATTGTAATGAATTGGTGAGTCAAATCGCAAGTACATTGGATGAGAAAATGGAAACCATCAAGGAGGTAATAATAGATGAAGTCAATGAAAAATTTGATAAGGTTGACGAAAAATTTGAAGAAGTTAATGGAAAGTATGATTAAGTTGATGAAAAATTCGACGAATTAGTTGATAAGGTCGACGAAATAATTGAAGGAGTAGTTGATGAGGTTAATGGAAAATTCAGGAATAACTGAACAACATGCCAAGTTGATAGAGTCCCTGAAGAGAACATCACATGGAAAAGAAACTCTAGCTTCATCATCCAATAACTTCGTGAAATCGGAAAACAACACAAAAAAAATGAAGATGAAACCTTCAACTTTTGATGGCAAAACACCTTGGTGCACGTACCAGAAGCAATTTGAAGCAGCAGCGAATGCCAATGGATGGGGAGCGGAAGAGAAAGCGACAGCCTTGATTGTTGCACTAAGGGGAGATGCATTGAATATACTTCAGACAGTTCCTGCAAGCCTACAAGGCAATTACGAGGCTTTGACAACTAAACTTCAAATGAGATATGGTGATGCACACCTCCAACAAGTGTATCACGCGCAGATCAAGAGTCGCCTGCAGAGGAGTGCAGAAACGTTGGAGGAATTTGAAGCCGATATAGCAAGGTTGGTGAGACTGGCATATCCTACAGCACCGGATAGCTTCCTGGAACTGCTCGCTATCCAGACCTTTGTCGATGGTTTGAGAGATTTGGAAACCCAGCAGACTCTGGATGACGCCCTGGCCGTTGCATTAGAGTTTGAAGCTGCCAAACAAGCTTCGCACATGGTACACAGCAAGATGAGACGCACTGTGGATGATTCCTCGGTCAACGACGAAATTATAGAGGAGGTACTATGCCGAATTCGTCAAGAGCGACGGAATAGAGGACTTAGATGCTGGAATTGTGGCGGAGAAGGACATATTCGGCCAGCTAAATGTCGGAACGGGAATCTAATTCTACTGTCAAACATGGTGCAGGAAAGACTTATGGCCACGCTGACGCATTATCTAGGACACCATGTCCGTCAGATTGCAAGCACTGCAATAAGGTAGAAGAGAAAGAATTCTGCTTGAGAACGACCATCGTGGATACGGACTGGATGCCAGAATCCCTGAAGGGAGATCTGGAAAGTGACCCAGATTTGCTGTTGCATTGGAAGATAAGCGGACGGAGACTAAGATGGGAGGAAGTGAGTCATCTGAATCCTAGGGTCAAGTCCTACTGGACACAGTGGGATTCTATCATTTTGGAGGATGGACTGCTGAAAAGGTCCATCGAAAATGACGAAGGTACCGCAGCCAGGAATCAGCTGATAATTCCCAGGAGTCGAGTGGAAGAGGTGTTAGAGAAGTTACATGACGGAACTTCCGGTGGCCATTTCGGTATAAAAAAAACATTGAATTAGAATTCTTGTGGATGTGACATCATTTTAAAGTCGAAGTGAATAATTTTTATAAGACCAATGAAAAAATCTTCGGTATTGTAGCGGACGAAATCCTCCTGAATACGTCTCTGGACTCTCTGATTCCACGTACAGAAATTCTCGAAGCCTCCAGAGACTATCTGGATAATTCTAGAGCAGGCCTGTATCCATATAAAAAGACGCGCATGTTGCAGAGCAGTTAGTTACTTTCCTGAGTGAAGCCGAATCGAATTGCGAATAGCGAATTCCAAGTAGTGAATATAAAATAAGCAATTGTGTAAATAAATCAGTATTAGTTATTGTCTATAAATTAGTGTGATAAGTTAGTGGTGAATAAATTAGACATTAAAATTCAGCAGACGATTTGTTTAACCCCGAGAACGTTACAGTATCAAGCAAGCGAGACCATTGCTATAACGTCGAAAAACGAATGCTAGTAGAAAAAATATAATTTTAACTTACTGATTAAACTGATTTTGATAAGCAGCTGCAATTACTCCATTGGCAACGAAGTCACCAGGGATTAGATCTGCAACTTTCTCCTCGTCTAAGTGGAAAGTTCTCAAAACTCCTGTTCCTGCACCTACTATAGCTCCCATTGGTCCATATAGATTGTCAATCCAGCTTCTAAGTGGTTCCTTGTATGTGGATGTCACTTAAAATCGAAGGTATGACAATATAAATCAAAGAAAGTATCGAAGTGGGGAGTCCAAGTGGTAAACACGACACAATGATGAGGCTCGCAAGACTTTTATTGGGCCAGAAGCCTTGCTTCATATCTGTCGGATATACATATATCAAAAACCTCTTCAGGGGATAGATTGATAAGAAATTTCTTTCTGAGTGGAACACGCGAATCGATCTCAGGCAGTCAAGGGACCTTTTTCAAAGTCAGGAGTCAAAAACTCTAGATTCTCGAGAGGAAGCAACTGTGTCTGGTGGCTGTTGCTTTAACTGGCCATCTGTTTAACAAGCATTTGCCGAAAATAGGTCTAATGTGCCGTTGGTGCAGGCACGCGGATGAAACGGCGGAACATATACCGTTCGCGTGCGGTAATCTATCTGTATTCAAGTTAACACACCTAGAGAACCCTCCATCTCTATGGTGAGAGAGACTCCTCCCTGTCGGCCCGCGGCATTCCTGTCGGCGTGCCTTCGGGACTGAGTCTTTCTAGTATTAGGTACATTGATGTGATATGAACAATGGAACACGGGAAGGAGAAACATAACACTGAATAGTTCTTTAACCATTGAATGTCTACAGAAGTACGTATGAAGAAATCGAACAGTTTTTCGATATTTTGGGCGTGATGAAATACTTTTCAATATTGCCCTAAGTTCAGACGGAAAGCTGCAATGAATAACTCACCTATTCCTGGTCTGCAAATAGCTGTTGGTATATCTTTCGCCATTGTTTGGACAGTGTGTTCTGCAATGGCTTTGGTGAATGAATAAGTGTTGGGCCATCCTCTGAGAATTCTGAATAAAAAGAGGAAAAATTTTCATTAGGACACATACTCAGTACCCTAGGACCTACATCAAACATTCATTGAAGAATTGAAAAATTGGATATTATCATTGAGTTTAAATATACATAAAGACACAACCCAGTTAATTGATTTGATGCACAAATTTTTGGCAGTTTACTTGCC
The DNA here is from genome assembly GCA_951802165.1 of Adalia decempunctata. NCBI lineage: Eukaryota > Metazoa > Arthropoda > Insecta > Coleoptera > Coccinellidae > Adalia > Adalia decempunctata. The sequence continues at coordinate 19,978,224 of OX637703.1, forward strand.
AATTTGCCAACTCAAGTGGCGGCACATAGTAGCTACTAAAGGAACTATATTCGTTCGATCCATTTTGTCACTACTCATTTATCGAAATCTGTAGGAGATTTATTTTCCTCTAGTTCTATGAATCGTAGGCAGGGTCGGATTCGTCCAAATTCGTTACAAACGGTGTGAGTCAGTAAAGATGAACTATTAGCCATGAATTTCTCCAAAAGAGTGTTCTCAGCTAGGAAATGAGGGGTGAAAATGTTTATTGGAGGGACATAAAAGAAACGTACTTAATCGATGAAAAGAATTTGTCTTTCTCGTACTCTCTTGAGGATAACTTAAATCCAAACGCCTTCCAGAAAATGAAGGTTAAATTGGCCACGCAGACTTTCATCAGAACTTTATATTCGGCTATGAGAACAGTCATTGCAACTGGTGAGCTGAGGTCGAGAACTGCCAATTCAACTGCTCAGTTCATTCTGAAAATGAATGATCTTTTCGACTGCCTCAATTCGAATGAAAAATTTGAGGAAATTATCAGCCATCAGCAATACAAACTCTGACGGAATCATTTGAATTCATTAAGTCTTGAACAGTTGGGAAAAATATTCCCAATTGTTTCAACGGTTTGATAAAAACCATAAGTAGCATCCTTCAATTATGGGAGGAGACGAAGAAAACATTTCCATATTTGATAAAAAGTCGGCTCAACCAGGACCCAATCGAGAATTCATTCTCCAAAATAAGACAGCGTAGGGGTTATGATCCAAACCCCTCAGCTCGATGCTTCAGATTTGGGTTGCAGTCGGTCATGACTGGTTGTCTTGAAAAGTGTTCCGATAATTCTAACTGCCAAGACGACAATGACTTCGACCTGTGTACAATGGGAGAATCTGAAAGTAGGCCCATTGATGTGGTTGATTGGACAGGGCCCTTATTCTCGACGAGTGATATTTCGGTGCGTATACGTTCTCTGTGTTATTTTGTATGGCAAACGTATACGCACCGAAAGATCACTAGTCGTGAATACGGGCCCAGATTCGACCATTTCTTATGCGGATTCGGGCAACGGTGAGTCTAGTGAGGGTATACAAGGGATAAAGAGTTAATTGAACCCCAAAATACCCTAGAATCCAACTCAATCGCAAGTTTCTCGGGGTATTTGATGAGGAACATCGCCAAAAAAAACCAAATGCGGTAAGTGCGAAAAAGCACTCCTCATTGATGATTTGAATAAGCTTGGTAATGATTGGATATATATTGCAAATCGAAATCGGATACATTTGAGAATTTCCTCAACCGATTTCAAACATTTGATGGGGAAAGCCCTGTTGGTCATAAAGAAAATTATCGTCACAAAATCAGAAAAGATATGACTTCAGAGGTATTTCAGGAAAATTAAAAAAAAATGAATTTATAGAAGATTGGAAGTCTCCGTTAACTCCAGAATTTGAAAAGCACATCAGGATTCATTTGTTGAGACAACTGATTAGAGTGAAGCTGTACAGGGGACAGAAAAAAAACCAAAAGAATCTCGACACAGAAGCATCCCGCTGTTTATAAAAATTAAATATTTTTGAAAATTCATAGAAAATCTATTTATAAATACTTGTGAATGAAGAAAAAATTGCATGCATTTATTTTTTCATACATCAGTATTTTATATTCATGAAAGATCAAAAATAATTGTCGTTTTATTGCATCAAAAAAATCAGGTCATGAAATACTGAACATCCCACATTTCCATATGCCGGTCCTGATCATCATCGCATTCGGCTTCGGAAATAGTGCCCTATAGTTCAGCTACTTACCGCCAGATGCGGGAGTAAAAATTTTCGCTTCTCTGAAAAACACTTATTCATCTATGAACCGGTGAAGGAACTACACAAAATTTAGCTTCAAATCGTTGAACTGGGATGTGTCTCGTATATTGAGACTCAATGATATTATACAGGTTTCTGCTATAGCGCGTTCTTCTTGAGCGCACAGCACTCCCCTAAAAGACCTGAAACAACAAGATGTAACTTAAGAAAAGAATTCTAGCTCATTGAAAGATTCAAAGAATCATCATAACATATACCCTCACAACCCTCTGCTCTTTTGCTTTGGAAATCCAGCTATCGGATTGGATTTTGTTCACTTACTATGGTTGATTTAGTCAATATCATAAACTTACTCTTTCTCATTTCTCTTCAAATATCTTTCGGTGCTGGTCTCGATCATCTTCAGAAATGGTTCTGTCATAAAAACGGGATTATAAACTTCCTCTTTTATCTCTTTGTATACACATTGGCTATAAGCTGTACTGATATGGACCAAGGACACAAGATTTTTACATTGTTGTGCCAAAGTCATAACCTCCTTGGTCCCAGACACGTGCACAGCCGTTGCACGTCGCAGTGGCTCATCGAAGCGGACAGTGGCGGCGCCATGGATGATGACGTTGACCTGAAAATGCAAGATCAATTGTCACTTTGGTTCTTTACAAATAGATGAAGCCCCAGTTAGTGATCTAAACTCTATTTTTGGGAGCTCTCAGAAATGTCATGAGTGTAACCAGAATATCATACTCGTCAAGGGAAAATACACCGGAATAACCTCAGAACTTATGCGAAACGCACTGAGGACCGTAGAGGAATGGTGCAACAGAGAGAGCCTAAGGGCAAATCCGAACAAAACAGCACTCATTCCCTTCACTCGCAAAAGAAACATAGGAGATCTCACACCTCCCAGATTCTTCGGCGAAACATTACAAATTGTAGGACAGGTGAAATACCTTGGGCTGATTCTCGATAAGAAACTAACCTGGAACCCGCATCTACATCATGCATTCAACAAAAGTAAAACGACACTTATGATGTGCAGGAGAGCTTTTGGAAAAACTTGGGGACTCAAACCGAAAGCCATGCACTGGTTTTACACAGCGGTAATAAGACCCAGAATCACTTATGGCTCACTCCTGTGGTGGCAAAAAACAAATCAAAGACAGGCAAAAACCATCCTTGGAAAAATCCAAAAGATTGCCTGTCTCTGCATCACGGGTGCAATGAATAGCACTCCATCAGCTGCTATGGAGGTCATCCTTAACCTCTCACCCCCTGACGTACATGTCATGGGAGAGGCCAGGATGGGTGCATACAGACTGATCCAAACAAAAAACTGGAGAACCAGCACAACTGGGCACACCAGAATCACTCATGTAGCTGACGTAGCCGAGCTTGATATGATTTCAGACTACATGCAACCCCTATACTCATTCGAAAAACCATTCAAAACACAGCTCGACTGGAACAGATGGGACTCGAGTATAGAATCACAGTCATCTGCAGAAATAGTCTGGTACACAGACGGTTCTAAGACAGATGAAGGAACAGGAGCGCGAATACACGGAGTCAGGCCAAGAAGGGACTATATAATACCTCTCGGCAAACACGCCACGATATTTCAAGCTGAAACACATGCATACAGAAGAACCTGGAAAGTAGCTACCAAAGAAAACACATCCACATTCTCTCTTACAGCCAGAGCGCCATCAAAGCTCTCAACTCGACACAGATAAAGTCTAGACTCGTCTGGGAATGCGTCCAGGACCTTCTGGAGCTGACAAAACAAAACAAGGTCACTTTGATGTGGGTGCCAGGTCACAAGGGAATAGCGGGCAACGAAAAAGCAGACCAGTTAGCAAGACAAGCATCTGAAACGCCATTCACAGGGCCAGAACCTGTGCTTGGAATCAGCAAAAACCGATGCAGGACCCTGATTGAGGAGTGGACAAAACAAAGACACCGACAACACAATACAGATATATTGGGGTTTCTTCAATTATTAATTCGCTATGATTCTCATGGTTCTTTAGGTATCTCTAGGATTGAAGCAATAAATTTCAAGTTCATATACAAACACGTGTAATTTTCACTGAAAATTCGGACAGGAAATGACCTCATTGACATTCGCAAAATCGCAAGTTCTCAAATGTTTAATTCATAACCTACTTGTATCTGCATTGTTCTGTTTAATGGGAAGAATTCTCACTAATTATAATCAGCAGAATTGCAAATTATCGATTAATTCATAACTTCCTTATGAATGGTTGTTCTGTGTTGTTTTGACTGTGTGATTTTCAGGTTGATTTAGTTATTGATTAGACAATCCAACGAACTGTCAAATATTTTTCGAGTTTAGTGCTTGTGGTCAAACAATGGCAATTGACCTCTGTGCCATGGTGATGTTTTTTGATATTTTTAGTCCATCTCACTTTTAGGAATATAATCGATAGTGGATACAGTCGACTCAGTTGTTGACTTCTAAAGATTATATTCAGTTAAAATAAATTCACTCAGTGACCAACTTAATGATGACATCGAATCATCCAAAACAGGGTACGAATGTTTGCTCTAGTTTAATGGTAAAAGCCAAATTATGATTTGAATACTGCTGACGTTATTCAATTCAACTCAGGTAGAATGCTCAAGTTTAATGGTTAATGCCAAACTATGATTTGAAGACTGCTAACGTTGTTCCATTCTACCAAGGTGGAAAAGCAGTTTCTAGGGGCGACTGTAGTGTCCCTAAAATCAGGAACAGCACAATTGGCCCTGAGAATTTTTTAGAATGACTCCATATTCCCAGGGGCGACTAATATCCCCAATGTAAGGAGTACCGAAGTCGCCCGGTAAAATATTTTCGAGTTTCCAGCAAGAAGTTATCGTATTTCCTTTTGTTTTGGACACATGTGTCAGTTAGAAAGGCACTCGACAGGCGAAGGGAGGACACATGGATGCATCAGATGTTGAAAGCCAGATAAGTTCAAACCTCAATTGTTTATTTTTCATGTTGTGGTTCTCACGAAAAGGAATATCCTGTAATGTTCAGAGAACATCGTGAGAACCAAGGGCAAGCAGGTAGGAATTGGTGTTCTTCTTGAATTTTGGGAGGTTATATGCCTCAGGGAACACCTCCCTAGGCAATGTGTTCCAAAGCCTCGCTGTTCGTTGGATGAACGAGTCTTTGAAGAGAGATGTTCTGCAGGTCTCCAAAGTGACCACGAAGGGATGTGGAGACTTAACTTGACGGGTTAGTCTCGAAGAGACTGACAGAGAGGGAACGATTGCTGATAATTCAGAAGAGCATCTCCCATCGAAATATCTATAAAATAGAGACAGATCTCCTACTCTTTTACGGTGTACTAGGGTGAGCGAGTTTGTAGGCGAGGCATCACCGACGAGACGAATTGCCTTTTTTTGTACACAATCCAAGAGTTTGAGAGTCTGTTTAGGTGCAGCACTCCAAATATGGGAACAGTATTCCAGGACAGATCGAATCTGTGCCTTATAGATCATAAGCACCTAACCTGAGGTGAAATAGCTCCTGGCACGAAACAGAAAACCAAGTTTTTGAGATGCATTTACAGCAATGGATCTCACGTGATTCTTCCAAGAAAGGTTACTGCCGACAGTAATACCAAGCATCGAAATGGATTACTTCAATGGTATGGTCACTCCCGACAATTCTATGCTGGGCACAGTAAGATGGGCTTTTCTAGAGATAAGACATGCTTGTGTTTTATTTGCATTGAATTCCACCAGGTTATTAGATCCCCATTCAAGAATTGTTGCCAAGTCCATATTTAACATTTCTTCCTCGTTCGTTTCTGATTTGGCGGGCTGGTATTGGAGACCTAGATGAAAAGGCGATATGGAGGGTACTATCATCTGCGAAGCTGTGCACTGGAAACGAAGTTGCTTCCAGCAAATTGATGATGTGAAGTAGAAATAGTGTTGGAGCCAGAATTGGTCCCTGCGGAACACCAGCATTTATGGGTAGAGAGTCAGATGAAAGTCCATCGACCACTACATGGAGAGATCTGTTTGAGAGAAAACTAGCCAGCAGAGAACACAGCTTTGGGGGCACGCCATAAGATGGAATTTAGGCGAGGAGTCCTTGATGCCAAACTCGATCGAATGCCTTGGAGATATCCAGTGCTTCGGCTAGGGTTTCACCATATTTCTCAATAGATAGCTGCCATATATGTGAGACGTAAGCGAGCAAGTCACCAGTGGATGTCCGATGACGGAAACCATATTGTCTATCGTTGATGATTCCTGAGTGTTCCAGATGTTTCATGAGCTCGAAATTGATGGCTTTATCCATGACCTTTGAAATAGTAGATAACAGAGCGATAGATCTGTAGTTGTTAGATAGGGTCTTTTTGCCTTTTTTAGGGACTGGTTGTAGTCTTGCGATTTTCCAGTTTGATGGGAAAACATCCAATTTGTAAGAGGACAGGTGTTAGTTCGGGGGCATAGTTCTTGAGAACAATCGGTGGGATTCCGTCGGATCCACTGGCTTTGTTGGTGTTGAGACCCAACAGAATTTTTCTGACAGTACGTATGCGAAAGGTTATCTCGGACATACGACTGTCATTAGGTGCAATATTCGGGGGTTGTTTTCCCGATGAATCCAGAGTGGAATTTTCAGCAAACAAATGCGCGAAGATGTTAACCTTTTCCAGGGCAGTCGTTGCTAGTGTTCCATCTTCCTTGGTTAGAGGAGGAAACGAGCTGGAAGTGAAGTTTCTTCCTACAGCTTTGGCGAAGAACCAAAATGAACGGGATCCGCCAGGACATTCAACAAGTCTAGATCTTATTTTTGGCATTGTGAGCATCTTTTGAAGATTTTATTGTCTCATTGCTGGTCAATGAGGCTAAATATCAGCCCAACCAAGACCACAGTTATCTCGTTTACCCAGAGAACTTAGATGGTATGAGAGTTTCGAAGAAACCCAAGAAAATAGATAAGGACAACAAAATCTACTTAGTGTGGATTCCCTGCCACTCGGGAATCGGAGAAAATCAAGAGGTAGATAGACAAGCTTGCCATAAAAGTAGCACCAACTCCTTTCACTGGCCAAGACTCTTGCTGTGGTATAGACATACTCCAGGAAAGAGCTTCAGGAGAAATAAAGAACAGAGAATGAGGTATTCTGGCGCAATTTTACTGAGTTGGATCATTCCAAGCTTCTAGCAGGAATATGCTGCAATTCCTCACGTGATTCCTCACAGGGCATTGCTGCCTCAGGAAGCACCTTTGGGGAGGAGGTGGAAACTCCAAACCAACCTGATGACAAAACACCTCGCCATTAATAGCTAATGCAAAGAATGTTATCGACAGGAAGTTTGTAGAAGTAACCTCCTTGAAGCGATTCCAGATACTGGAGTACATCAGAAATCCAGAACTGGAGTGCGAGCTGTAGACTTTGTGATGGCAAGAATAACTCTGATAGGGGAAACAATAGACCTTAAGGTCGCAGTGCAATCGAATCTAAATCTGAAACCTGAAATGGTAGGCCTGAAATATGATTTATACTCACGTGTTGAATAAATTTCTGCCTGTCTTCAATGCTGATACCAAGTGAAGGAAGAGTAACATCCCCTTGGACAGCAACAACCTTGTGTCTAAACTTGGGCTGGGCTTTTCGTAATTCGGAAAATATCTGGAATGAATTATAATATTGAGATCAATAATTATTTTCTTAGAAGCTAGGGGATGGGGATGAGACAAATCAGTGAGAAAAATTTTTCGATTTTTTCATGAAATATAAGCTATGAAATCAATTAAATAATAATGAATTGAAAAGTTTTTCCTACACGGAAAGAAATCTATCCTCAAATCAAGAAGCCCAATATTCTTGAAATATTAGAGTTGTTTCAAGTATATATACAATCAAAACAAGTAAAAAGGGGAATTTTGTATACTTGGAATGAATTTATTTTACTCAAAAAACATATACTTGATTGAAGAATGAAATTCTCCATCGGAGTAAATTATTTATTCAATCCAAACAATTCACTTTTATCAATTCGAGAGTACTTCTATATTTCAGGTAACTATATGATATCTTGACTTCGAAAATATAATATTCTCAGTTCGAGAATTGGAATATACTCATATTCATGAAATTAGTTTTCTTGAAATAATAATTTCGATTGACATGAAATAATGAATTGACATAAAATTATGAATTGAATAATTAATTAATCAATCAATAATGATTCGAGAATATTTCGCCAAATGGAATAAAATCGAAAATGAAATATTGCTAGGATAACGTTCAGATTTTAGATTATATGTATACGATAAGTTAGAAATCTGAAAAAGTTACCATTGAGATAGATAGACTCTCCTTTCAAAATATATACATTGTATGGATTGAAATATGAAGTTGAAATTATAAAAAAATTGTGAAAATATAATTTGAAAGAAATTTTCAATTAGGTACTTTTCACAAATCGATTTATAATAAAATTATGTGATGAAACAGTATAGAAAAAAAATCACCAAATCTATTACACTCTGTAAAACATTTCTCTTAGTGTAATTCCATAATTTTGAAAGGGAAAGAAAGAAGTTGTTGAAAAATTCATCGCATTTGTAAATTTAAGTGAAATGACATGCATTCACTCGATCCTAGTGTAATTTTCAGAATATACTAAGATACCAATTCTTCTTCCGGTAGTTAGGCAACATGCATGGATAAAAGGAACCGTGATCCGTTTGCGAGCAGTTTCATCGTAATCCAAGTATATAAATTTCTCCATGCACTAGATCCAAGTGAATTATTCGACAATATACGATCTTTGGGATAACAATGCTAAACCTCTTTACTTCTGTATTTATGCAAATAAAGTATTGGTATTGAATGTGGTGTCGAAATCGTTCGAGGATGTCACAACCACAGAAAGGACCAAGTATTAATAAGGGCACCCTTACTTGTTGATTTTGACTTCGATTTCATTATATAGGCATTAAACTTGAGACTGTGAATTATCTCAAAAACTATCAACTTTAGAAGAATATGTTTCAAGCGAAAAATGTTAGATATCACATCTTGTTTTCACCTTAACCTTTTCAAGGTTATTTCAGAGCTAACTTGGTTCTTAAAGATTTTTTAATGAAGAGAATGTATATCTAATTTTTCCATATTCTGCTACATATAAGTATGTAGTATGAAATATTTCGTTTTGAGTAAATTTTCATAAGGGTAAATATCAAAGTATCCTAAAAATGTTTCTTGAAAAATGTAAACAGAAATCATCAAATCTGGAACATTCAGAAATTCCAAAATTTCGAAAAAAAAAATGTAGAACAATTATATATAACTAAAAATTCAAGTGAAACTATATATTACTAATCTTGACAAAATTTTCATTCACTTGGTCCGAGTAAGATATTCAGCGATAAACTATAATACGCCAATTCTCCTTCCGGTAGTTAGGTTTTATCGTAATCCAAGTATATGAATTTCTCAATCCACTAGATCCAAGTAAATTATTCAACAATATACTAAAAAGCGCCCTCTATTCAGTGCGTAAAAGGGGATATCACTCTCGATCTTGAATCGACTTGTTCATATCGCGTCTGTCGTCCAAGTTCAGTGTGTTGAAGAAAGTTTAACCAATTTTTAGTGAAATGTGGAAAAATTATTGGGACAATAGGGATGCTCGGGCAGTGTTAGCAAGCTATTTCAAGGTAAGATATGTTAGCTATGTATTGATTTAAATTTATATTGAGATTTAAAAAAAAAACTTAATTTCTACTTTTAATCTTATACGTTTTGAATCACCAAGCTGTTTTCTTTTTCGATAAATTTAATACTTGAAATACTCTAAGTGCGCATCTCTTAAATTTCTAAGAACATTCATTTTCAAAAATTCTATTACATTGGGATTATCAATTTTTCAGAACAAGATATTTCCTTATAGCTCTTAAAAAATCTCAATGATCATGATCTCATACTTACCTTAGGAATGAAAACTGATTTCAAGGAAAATTAAAGAGATGAATTCTGAAGCAAGTGAAATATTTTTTATTTTTATGAAATGAATTCGCTTTTACTACTTCTAAAAATGATTTTTCGAATTACACAGTACTGTACGAGCATCGTTAAATAAAAAAAGAGCGATAATCAACCAGTTATACCATATTTTCGTATGTAACTCACGAATTTTGAATTATTAGATAGAAATGGTCTCGTATACTGTTTTATCTTTTTTGGGGGGAATACCTCATCATATCACTCATTATAGAATGCGGATAATAATTCAGAGGATACAGAATTTATAAGCATTTTTTTGCAGAGGTTCGGAGATATGGAAAATATTATCCAAGAGCAGAGGCAGAAAACAATACAATGGAAAGGAACGATGCCGCCCTAATTGTTGGTTTTGGGACAGTTTCTATTAGAACCGAAAAGCTTTTTGATTATTGTTGAAAACCTCTACCATCAGTTCTCATCAGTGGCGGCTCGTCAGGGACGGCAGGGTCGGCAGTGCCGACCCTATATATTTTATGTCCAGCCAAAATGTAAATTACTCTTTCTTCTGTTGAATTACTAAATTTATTATAATTATTGTGTGTAATTAAAATTCTATAAATCATATTTGTATATCGCTGATATATTTCAACTTCTTGGAAATACGCTCTTCCAATCTCAACGCCGCGCCGTTCAAATCAGTCCGTACGTGTACGGGAAGACGAGAGCGCCAAGCATCGAACGCTTTCTAGGGACCAAGTACGGCACGCTGCACCTGATTCGACGTTTCAATGAAATGCGAATACGAATGAGGCGAAACAATTTTAACACGACTGTTTTCTGTTGAAATTTTATTCAGATGATGATAAATATTATAGTCGCCTCCTAGTTAATGCTTTTTCAAAATCGAAAATGCGATGTTTTCGTTGTTCGTTCCACCTCACAAATTTTAAGAGATAAATGTTGCTTTGAACGAATTTTTGTCGTATTTTGTACTTTTATAGACGAGGATTTTGAATATGATAGTACCTACTTATATGAATTTCCGCCCAATACCATTATTTCCCGAAATTTTTAGCCGAGAAAAAAATGCTGAACAGTAGCCGCTAAACTATTATAGCAGGCTCAACACATCGCAGGGTCGGCAAATGGGATTATGCCGTACCTGAAATGCCTCGACTCGTATTATACACGAGGAACGATCGGATCGGGCCGATCGGGGTGCCTCGATTGTTTTCGTTCGGGATGCGGCTACAGACAGGAACAGGAGCCTTCAGTGTTCGTATGTTTGGCCCAAACAGTTTGGGTGAGTGGTTGGGTCGTTTCTTCCAGGAAATTAATTATTCAACGCGAACTCAAAAAATTCCTCTTCTGTTAGAGATGTGCATACATCATGTATTTGACAAAAAATGGAGTAAAATGAATGGTGTTTATAATGCAGAAAAAAAAATAATATGCAAGGCATTTGAAAAAATGAAGAAAAATCGATTTGAAATTCGTCATGTTGATAGTCTTTTTGTGGACTCTATATGCTGGAGATGCTTTATTATAGCTGGGTAGGATACTTTGAAGTCTTGTCTTTCAATCCATATAAAACTGTTATTGGTATGTGCAAGGGTTCGTGAAATATAATTGGATGAAATAGCCTCTACAAGTATCATTTTTTTGTCAAAATGGCCAATATTTCGAAAACTGTCGAATAAAAATATGTGAAAAGTATACGAAAGCATGCAGGAAGTTTCAGAGAATTGAAAAACACTATTGAATATAGGGTGTCCCATTTGAAAAAACAAAGTCACCCGCTATTCCTGTTTTGTGGGCCACCCGATATATTCGAAAATATTTTTAGGATGTGCTCTTCTTGGAGTATATCAAGTCTACATCAAAAAATTTTGACAAACTCAGTCCGTTACGCGTATATCGTCCGCTGCGGCACTAGTGGGACACCCTGTATATCTGCCGACCCAAGATAAAAGTTTACGAGCCGCCACTGGTTCTCATCTGCACGTAAGGCATTCAAAATTATTTTCAAATTGTTTCACGTTTTGAATGTTAATTATCCCGTTCAGTGCCAGTACCTTTATGTGATTATACTGCGATGTGTACCTATATAATTAATTTTTTTATTTGTGGTTCTTCTGATATTTCTTCTGTTGTTGATTGTATACTTATTTTTAGGATTATGATTTTTCATATAGTTTTTATTTGTGGTATGTACTTATTGTTTCACATCAGTTATTATTGTGTTCATTTGTACCTAGTCCAGTTGATTATATGTTGAATTTAGCATTTTCTCTATTTGTTTTCAGTGATCACTTTTATACTTTTGTTTGTTTATAATTATTTCAGAAGTATAATAAATTTGTTTTCAATTCTTATAAGCCTCGTTTTATGAATATAATCCTCATCCTGAAATCACAGCAATGTTAAACGATTATCTTATTTCAAATAATTTCACTATTTGTCAAAACAAGCATAAAATAAATCTCATTATTCATCTTGAGAATATAATATACTGAAACTGAATATTCAGAATTATCATTGGTTCAGAGTGAGAATATAAATGGTTTTGACCAAACAGGTATTTACTTCTCGTAAGTAGACCGAAAACTAAATCTGAAGTTAATATTTACTCAAAACCATTATTGAATGAAACTTGATTTGAAAATATGATATACTCAATTTAACAATTTTCTGATGTTGGATTGAGTGAAATTATTGAGTTCATTCAAGTATTTGGTATCTTTGCTTCGAACGAAAAAACTACTGAGATTAAGATGTACAATAATTCCATTTGAGATTATGTTTCCCTTAGACGAAATATTTCTAATACTCATTTCAAAATTCTCATTTTACTCACAAGGAATATATGAATATTCTTGAATCAATAATACGTGATTTATTAAATTCAAGTATATGATATACTTAGTCGAAAGAATTATTTTATTTGAATTCGGAGAATAAGGTATACTTGAATCGACTAAATCTTATTCTTGCTCATATATGAATCTATCATTTACTTCAATCAAATATTATCCACTTGGTACGAGAATAGATTTCTTTCCGTGTATGAAGCAAGATTTTTGGTCTCGCAATGCCTTCTTATTGTACCTAGCATTAAATTTAGTACAGAAATCTCTTTACCTCATCATCGAAAGTGTCATCCAGTCTAGTTTCAGCGTTCTTTCCTTTCTTGGGTCTGACCAATAGGTAAAGAGTTTCTATTCCTCTGCATGTTCTCAGCAATTTTTCTATCATCAATTTTCCTATGAAGCCAGTTCCGCCAGTTAAGAAGACCGACTTGCCATTGAAGAATTCCACGATCTGAAAGAAATAGAACAATTTTGAATCTTTCTTATATTCCTTATAGTAATTCTCAACCATGTAATGGTTACAGAAGGACTTTACTTTTCTAGGAAATAACTAGAAAATTCATATTTCCGAAAATAAAGGGTGTTTAACAAGATTTGAATTGCGCGCCATGTTTGACTGTCATAATGACACATGATTATGACATGACAGATCGAATGTTGACAGATGGGAGTGAGTATTCATGGAACGTCACACGCGTTCTGAAAGCCAAAAATTATTATCAAAATGATGAAAGTTTGATAGCCACTATTCGTAAAGTTCGTATTCTTCTCGGTCGAAATAATGTGCCTAATTCAATCATTGTAAAAAGTACAATAAGAAAATCAAAAATACTGTTTCGGTTAGTGATGTGAAACACACGATAAGAGCTTGTAGAGGCCGTTAGGAGCAAAACATCACGGCAGTTCGCGGTAGTGTGACAGATAGGCCAGAGAGGTTAATTTGCCATTGGTCACAAGAATTGCACGTTTTGACACGCACTCTTCAGCGAATTCTCCTTGAAGATTTACAGCTGCATCCCTACAAAATCAAACTGACTCAACAACTTGTCCCAGTAGACCACGAACAGCGAAGAGAATTCACCAATTACACTGCAAAAAAAAATTATGTGGTGTTCGCAATGATAATTATTTTTATCAGAATTATGCATGCATATGTTATCCACATTCAACGTTTTTCTTCAATTCAGATGTTTTCTCCCAGCAGGAATAAAAAAAGATGATATTATCAGATTTTGAATGTATTGGCTCCATTCTAAAATCAGTTGTTCTCGATCAATTCTAGTGATCAAAAGTTTTTCTTTCGTTTGATTTTCTAAACTTGATCGCTATTCAACGCGAAACACGCAATTTGACCCAAGAGGAATGTGCCCAAGCGGTAGTTTTGCGAGAAGAAGGGTGGACATACACAAGAATTGCAGAAAGGTTTGGAGTTTCCCATACAAGTGTGTCCAGAATGTTGCAGCGATTCGGGGAGACAGGTATGAATGTCCGAAGACCAGGACAGGGTAGACCACGGTAACAACTGCCATTCAAGAACGTTACTTGAGATTTTCTTCGTTGAGACAACGGTTTGCAACCACTCGCCTCCTTCAAAATCAGCTTGAGCAAACTCATGAGGTGCAAATTAGCACTCAGACAATAAGAAATCGCCTCAGAGAATATGATTTAAGGCCTCGTGTCGCGGCAAGAGGCCCAGGTCTTACACCAGCCCATCGAAGGGCGCGTTTGGATTTTGCGAGAGAGCATATCCATTGGGAAGAGGCCGATTGGGAAAGAGTTCTCTTCACAGATGAGTCTAGATTCTGCCTCTACCATTGTGATCGACGTTCCCTTGTATACAGACGTCCACAGGAAAGATATGCTCAGTGCAATTTCCTGAATACTACTGGTTTCCGGGAGGATCGATTCTGGTATGGGGTGGAATATCTTTGACTGCTCGCACAGACTTAGTGGTCGTTGATATGGAGCTATGAATGCTGATAAGTATATAAGGAACATTCTTGAAGAGCATGTAGTGCCATTTGCCCCATACATTGGTGAAAATTTCATTTTTATGGACGATAATGCCAGACCCCATCGTGCGCGCATCGTTCAGGAATACCTTGAAGAGGTTGAAGTCTCTCGAATGGAATGGCCAGCAAGAAGTGCAGATCTCAATCCGATTGAGCAGGTTTGGGACAACCTCAATAGAAGGCTGAGAAGTTCAGAAAATCATCCAGCTACTCTTAATGACTTAGGAATCCAACTCGGAGAAATCTGGGAAGAATTAGATCAGAAAATTTTAAGATCACTCATTTTGAGTATGAACCGTCGTTGCCGAGCTGTAATTAACGCGAGGGGTGGAAATACCAAGTTTTAAATCACTTATCAGCATTTCAGTATTTTGAAAATTGTTCATTTTTCTTCTTTCACATAAGATTCGGGGAATCCTGAATTTTTCTTCCATTTAATGTGTCTTGTTTCGTTCAAAACCTTCCCGAGAGAACATAAAAAATAAGTTATAAAGTCAATGTAGAGTTAACTTTCGTTAAAATTGAGATTTTCAGAATATGCGTTGATTTTTTTGCGCAGTGTAGATCCTTGAGTTACGGATTTTACAAGCAAAATCGTTTTCAGTGATGAGGCCCGATGGCTTCGTTAATATGCAAAACTGTCGCATTTGGGGCTTAGAAAATCCACGGATGATTTATCAGAAAGCAATGCATCAACAACGGGTCAGGGTTTGGTGTGCATTATGGTCTGGAGGAATGAATACAGCACAAGAAATAAATCCCACATTAGGGAAGATTTTCTAAGATTGAGAAGATCTCAAAGCAGTCCAGGCAATTTCGCGAAGTCTCTGAGAAATCTGAGACACCTACTAGTTGCCAAATGCAGAAAAGAAATAAAAGAAATAGTGGTCGCAAATGTGTTTTTTTTCAATCCACATATAAGTGTCTGTGGGTATTTGATCGTTTTAATTTTATCTATACACTTGATCTATTTTTATTATTCATTAATTCAAATTGTGAATGTTATTTTCATCCATATAACGCAAGTTATATTTTGCATTGTGAATGTTCAGTTCATTTCTACATCATTGTCTATTGATTTCATTTTGTATAATTTTTTTTTCCATAAATAAGATTCTTTATCTTCACAATGGACTAGTTTACATCAGCTTTCCTATCTGTTCCTTAAGGTTCTGTGCTATATATTGTAAATTTATCAACCTCATTGACCTGTTTTGTACGTTAGTGATGTAATTGTAAGAACCCAAATACTCTCTATATCTTCAAATATTGGACCGTTCTTCTTTGCAAACGAAGAAGCTCATGATGCAGTAACGGTAAATGGCGAACGTTATCGTGCTTTGATAACACAGTTTCTTGTGCCTTATTTGGAAGCAATTGATCTTAATTGACGACGTGTGGTTTCAGCAGGACGGTGCCACATGTCATACCGAACGTGGAACATTGACGATTTAGCGCGAGTTTGCTCCTGGTCGTGCCATTTCTCGATTTGGTGACCAGAATTGGCCTCCACACCCTTGCGATTTAACGCCTTTAGACTTCTGGCTGTGGGGTTATCTGAAGTCACAGATTTATGCCAATAAGGCTGCAACCATCGAAGCATTGAAAGCCGACCTTAGACGGTGTATCAATGAAATTCCACCACATGTATTCAATGACGTGGCCGCCATTTATAAAATAAACTGCTCCACATGAGTTAGGGATATTGACTTAAATTGCAAAAAAATATAGTTAAAATAAGATTTTTGTGATGAAAATTCATATTAATATGATTTCAAGTTGCGAATTAATTTTAGCCTGTAGATCTGCAGCGTGTACAGGGTGGTTGAGAAAAATCGAGTAAAATAACGAAATTTTATTCCCAGAGAATTCGAACATTTTAGGAATATCAATACGATGTATGGCCTCCACGGACATCAATAACAGCTTGACATCTTCTTTGCATACTACACACGAGGTTGTTGAACATTTCTTGAGGAATTTTGTTCCATAAATGGGGCAGAAGCTCTCTCAGATCATTTAAGGATTCTGGGGTAGGTTGATGATTATCTAATCTCTTTGGAGCATACCCCATGCATGTTCTATGCAATTCAAATCTGGTGAGTGCGGAGGTATTGGTAAATGTGGAATACCAAGCTCCTCGCGCGCAGTCTCAACTATGGCTGCACGGTGCGGTCTAGCGTTATCGTCTAGAAATTGAAAAGTTTCACCAATAGCAGCGTGAAAATTTGGCACAATTTGTCAATGAAATGCTCTCTATAGTGTAAGTCGGTCATATTCCTTGGACAAATGTGTAGATCTGTGCGCCTGTTGAAACATATCCTGGCCCATACCATAACACTACCCCCTCGGAATGCATGGACTTCTTGGACATAGCGACGATTACGGCGTATGCGTGGGATTGTCCATACCCTTATTCTTCGAGAATCTGAAAATCGTCCATATCTGGATTCATCAGTGCAAAGGACACTACGCCATTGATCGTTCCCATTGATATGTTGCCTAGCCCATTCCAGTCTTTGACGCTCATGGTCACGTGTTAATGGAACTCATCTTAATGGACGTGTAGAACCTAGATTCACATCTCTCAAACGACTGATGGTTTCGATGGAAACTTGGACCCCATCTGCATTATGAAGAGTAGGTATTCCGTAGCATTCTACACGTAGATGTAGGGTTTCTTCACGCCGAAACGGTGATGAAACGATCCTGAGCAGGTGTTTTTTTTCGTCGCCCACCAAGCCTTGGTCTTCCCAACACGGAACCTTTCTGCCTGAACCTATTCCAAAATCGAGATATCACAGTTTGGCAACAACCTGAGTTAGGCCACCCTGTAGCATTCCGATAGCCCTATAAGCCTCAGCGTTTGTTAATTTATATTGCGTGTTTGCATTTTCAAATCGAAGCCGTTGATAACTGACCTCATTTCAAAATAAGAACATTCATGAAGCATATGCAAAGAACCAAACTTCAGAAAAATGGCGAACAGATTGACGAAATGTCTCATACTGATTTTTATTGGTTCGATTCAAGTTGTTATTCAGTTTCAAATCATTTTACAGCGATTTTCTCGAAGATAACATACTTTTAAGAACGATTGAATACGATATCCCTAACTATCGTGGAGTAGTATATTTTGTACCATATAAACCTAATATTCAAATGTAAATTTTCTTATTTTCTAAATCACTAAATATTTCAATACTATTGAAAATTTAAACCGAAGTTTGATAACACAATTGAAATCTTAAAATTTATCGAAAACTCTTTCTGTTGAAAACCCCTTTCCTGTTTCAGTTTTTCACCCACATTTTCTTTATTCTGCTGTATGAAAATAATTCATAATCCTGACTACAAGAATACAGATCCATGAAGTTTATTAGGTATATGTTTTCCCTACCTTTTTTATAAATTAAATAAATCTAAGCATGAATTGTTTCGATAAATATTGACCAGAGTCAAGATTAACTGAATCTTTATACGAGTATCAGGTGTGCAAATGAAAGAATAATATCCGACAAACTAATAACCCTATTCATATGTTCAAATATTTTATGCAAATTTTTATTGTTATTCAAGCAAATCTGATTCGCATGTGTTTCTATTATTGTGTGATTCGTTTCTTCTTGATTTTGATTTGATAAGTCGAATAGGATTTGGAAGATTATGAATATTCATTTATGATGACTGTCCACTTTTGTAACCTACTTTCACTATTGTTTATATGGGTTGAATCAATTAGAAAAACCTTTGTCTCAGTGGTACTCGTGCGGAAAAGGGTCCAATACTATTATTTCTCGCGGTAGAAATTTTAAGATTCAGGAATTTTGCGGAAGTTTCCGAACAAACTATTGGCATAACTCTAAATGATTTATTTGTTTTAACCTTTGGCTCAGTGCCTTCATATTTCCGCATATTGTCTGAACTACGCATTTAAAATTTGGAAAATTATGTCTGTAGTCGTCAAGAGTATCTAGAGCATTAATTGGATAAACTTTCAAGTATTTTGAACAGATTATACAGGGTCTTTCACGAGAAACCTCACCCATATTTATACGGGAAACTACTGAACGTATTTTCATGAAATTCAGCACTTATAAGTATTTCACGATGCTGATGAAATCTAAAATATTTTCAAGGCATGAGCACCTCCGGTTTTTCCGGAAATGACGTCAACTTCCGTTTTTCAAATTAGAACACCATTTTTTTATTGCAGAAATAGATTCCTTAGAAAATTTCAAGTTATTTTGATGTAACATTTTTCAGTTTTGGTTGGAAAATTCTCTCTGAGCGGGAAAATTCGAAAAAAAATCGAAAATAGAGCTCCGCTGAAACAAGAATAACTTCGAGGTTTTTGGATGGAAAATTTTCATTTTTGGGATTTTTCAAGATGTAAGATTGATGTATCCAATTTGAAAATCGAAATCGCGATTCATGAGACAGGGGGTGAAAAAATCGCTTTCAAAGTTAGGGATGACAAAATCGTGAAAAATCAATTTTTTAAAATTAGAACCCCATTTTTTTATGGCTGATATTGAATCTACGTTAAAAAATAATGTGAGTGTATGCATCACACCCTTGCCCTAAAAAGGATATTTTCTGAGTTATTCACAAAAAACTGTTTTTCGTCTTGAATTTTCAGCTATTTCTTTTCCCTTCACGCCAAAAAGATGAAATTTTCAGGAACTGTTACTTAAACCATGTTTTAGATTTTACTACTCTAATATGCAAGAGAAAAAAGTTACAGGTTGTTCCTGAATAGATGGCGAATTTGGATTCGAATTTGTATTGGAAACCTCTTTATTTCAACTAATCGGCCATCGGTTTTCTCTCCAGTGATAAATAAATAATTCCTTATGAACCATATGCAAAAACTAACCATGTTTTACATTCTTTTTTTTTAATGATAGATATCATTAATTACATCTGCCAAATTCCTCTTTATTCAGTAGCATTTTGTGTTTACTATTATTCACTCAATGTGTCAAATATCCTCTACAGGCTATTTGAAGATCCGGAAGATCGATGGTTTGCGAACAATGGTCCACATCTTTGGCCACCACGTTCTCCCGATTTAACTCCTTCAGACTATTATGTTTGGGGTAGAATAAAAAATATTGTCTACTCAACTCCCCCGACTGATAAAGAGGACTGCATAGAACGAGTCAGAAATGCGTTCAGGTTTGTTTAGATTTTTAGATTCATAGTTTTGAAACTCAATTTGGTTTTTAAACACTTTTGCAGATCTCCTCCTCCCGATGGAATAAGAAGAGCAACGCACGAAGCATTCCTGAGACGTATAAATAAATGTCTAGAAATTAACGGTCAAAACTTTGAGCATCTTCTCTAGTTATAACTGCGATAGTTTGCCATGGTTCTCCTAATAGTACCTTGAAGTCGGTTTCAAGAAGGGGTGAAAAATCTACAGCATGGTTCAAATAACAGTTCCTGAAAATTTCATCTTTTTATCGTGAAGGGAAAAGAAATAATAACTCAGAAAATATCCATTTTAGGGCAAGGGTGTGATGCATACACTCACATTATTTTTTAACGTAGATTCAATATCTGCCATAAAAAAATGGGGTTCTAGTTTGAAAAAATTGATTTTTCACGATTTTGTCATCCCTAACTTTGAACGCGATTTTTTCACCCCCTGTATCATCAATCACGATTTCGATTTTTAAAGTGGATACATCAATCTTACATCTTGAAAAATCCCAAAAATGAAAACCTCGAAGTTATTCTTGTTTCAGCGGAGCTCTATTTTCGATTTTTTTTTCGAATTTTCCCGCTCAGAGAGAATTTTCCAACCAAAACTGAAGAATGTTACATCAAAATAACTTGAAATTTTCTAGGGAATCTATTTCTGCAATAAAAAAATGGTGTTCTAATTTGAAAAACGGAAGTTGACGTCATTTCCGGAAAAACCGGAGGTGCTCATGCCTTGAAAATATTTTAGATTTCATCAGCATCGTGAAATACTCATAAGTGCTGAATTTCATGAAAATACGTTCAGTAGTTTCCCGTATAAATATGGGTGAGGTTCCTCGTGAAAGACCCTGTATACCAGATGTTTCATTTCGTACTATCATGACTGTATGTATCTATAGAAAACCCGTTTTAATGAAATGAACTTTCATCGCACAGGACCCTAAACACTACATTTGAAAATACCGTACAAACGTACAAACGAAAAGGGGAGAGAGAAAAAAAAGTTCCATAAACATATGGAGTGTTGAAGTTTGAATTTTTTTCAAGTTTTTTTCTCATGGTATCTACACTTTCAAAGATATCCAACTGAAAGGTCTCACCACGTGACATGGAAATTTTGATCTACAGGGTGATATTTTTTCTGAAACACTGTCACCTGTTTTCCTCCAGAACTTTTTTTGATGAGACACTGTCAGTTTGAAGAATTCTGAAGAGAAGCTTTGATGTTTTGGAGAAATTTATGATGTTTTGTCGTATTTGCCACCGATTTCGAGAAAAAAATGTTGAACGATGCTCTCGAAATCCGCAGGAAAACCAAAATGTTCATAAAAATACAGTTAATATAGAAGGAAATTCAAACTATTTAAGTCCGGGGATCATATTTTAATGCTCATTCATTTTTAATGCTTATTCCAGTACCTATCTTGCAATGAACGACACCACGAATGCAAATATAAATCACGATCGAATTATATGGATGAGAAATAGTTCCAATGATGAATTACCTCTGATCACTCGATCAATTTATAAACCATCTTATTTTTGCCAATACAACGCTGAAAATTCGAATTGAAGTACTTTGTCTGCGGAACTTCAACTTCACTTCACAGTATACAAAAACGCTAAGACGTTTTCGTTTTTTTCTTCATGACTAAAACATTCTTCTTTTGGTCCATGATCTAAGCTAACTTATTTTCTGTGATATTTCCCAGAACTTTCGAAAATACGATACCAGATTGTTGATTTTCTCTCTAAGCAATGGTAGGCTACCTCGCAATGAGGTGGCTGTCGCTCAAGAAAAACCGTTGCGTTCAAAAAGTCAGTCCCATGAAAAACACATGCGTTAAGCGATAACCTACATAATGTAGTGATAGACTACGATTTATTCATTTACAGAGAAGGATACGAAGAGTGAATATTTATGTGAATATTTAATAATAACCGCGTAGTGTCGAGTTTATAAAATTCCAGGAGGATATTGTTCAGATAGAAACTTCGCCACAGATTATTCAGTGCACAGTATCTTTTCATTTTGCATCAATTTCAATAATTTATTACGTGGTTTGTATCGACATTCGTCATTGATATCCGAATTATGTATTTAATTGAAATTTATTTTCAATATGGACCGGTCATCTCATGCTTCTTAGAATTCAATTTTATCACCCACATTTGTGGGATTTTATTATTTCATATCTCAACACCAAAAGTTTTTCATTCATAAAGATTTTATTCTTGACAAAGTTGATAAACATTCTGTTAACTTGTATAGAGATCACAGAGAGTTTATAAATTCCAGACATTCTGTGATATTGAAAATCCAGGAAAGCATCCAGCCTATTCTTATGATGTTTTGATTTTTTAGTCAAATTTCATCGGGTGAAATTGGGAAGAACTCGAAAACGACGCGTTTTAGGAAAAAAACATAGGAATACTGTTTTTTTTTAATGATTGATTCTTTCGAAAATATGAACTGTTCATCTTTTTTAAATTATTTTATGATATTTTTGCGTGAGTTTATGAGTCGGCTACACTGTAACTTTTTTACCAGGAGTAATATTAAATAAGTTTTGATTGAGGTATATGCACCATGAGTAGGGTAAACAATCAACTAAAATTCAGTTCATTTGAAATAACGAAGATATATATTACAGGGTGAGTCTTCGACTTGTACATATGTTTTAACTGTAGATTTCTCTCTTCAGACGAAACACTTTTTTCCTATACCATTTTTCCAAATTCGGTTTGGTTTGGAAGAATCAGGGTGTCGAAAATCCAAGAAAAAAACACTTTTCTGTTTATATCTTCGGAACCGTTATTACGAATGAACTGAATTTTGGTTGAGTTTTTACTCTATTCATGGTGCATATTCCTCAATCAAAACCTATTCAATATCTCTACTAGTATAAAAGTAACAGGGTAGTCGACTCATCAATACACGCTAAAGCACCATAAAACCACTTTAAAAAGATAAACGGTTCATATTTTCGAAAGAATCAATCATTTAAGAAACTAAAAGTTTTTTTTTTCAATAAAACGCAACAATTTCCTATTTTACCGGGAGAAATTTGACGAAAAAATCATTAATTTCAAGAATAATCTGAATGCGTCTCTGAATTAAATATCATCGAATATTATTCCTTCTCTGGTCTTTAAACGAGTTTACAATGTTGTCACAATATTTATCAACTTTGTCGAGATATTTTAATGATAAAATCCCATAAATGTGGGAGATAAAAGGAGGATTCAATACGCACAGTTTCTATTGAAAATTCATAGTTACCGGTCCATATTGAAGTTAAATGTCGATGAAATACAAAATTCGGATATGAATGATGAATCTCGACACAAACTACTTATTTAATTGAAATTAATGAAAAATAATACGATACCTGATAATCTGTGGCGATGTTTCTATCTAAACAACATCCTCTTGGAATTTTATGAACTCGACAAGGTTGAAATTATATTAATTCACTCCACATAATAATCACATTTGAACAATAATTCACTGAATGTATTCAGAACTTCACATAATGTTTACAGTTTGTTCAGAGACTCTGGTTCGTTATTGTTTATAGTTGGCCTCCAGATAACCAATACTTCGGTGTTCGCTCTACGCATGCGCGGTAAAATTTAGCGGCAAAGTCGATTTATGATGGAAACGGCAGAATTCATAGATATTTATACCACGGTACACAAATGTATCGTGGAAACGGCAGAATTCATAGATATTTATACCACGGTACACAAATGTATCGTGATTTATACTATGTTTCGTAAAAAATCCTTAACCTCAATGAAAATATCAGCAAGCTGACAACATCTTCTTGAAATTTCTGTGCAAAAATTCACAGAATCGATACAAATTAGATTAGGTTAGGTTGTTCAATAATAAATCTGAATGAAAAGCCTTTCTTTATGGTTTGGGAATTTCGAGGAAAATATGAACAAGTTAATAGTGTTTACAAACTAATCTGCAGAAAAATCGAAGAAGGAACTTATTTTGGTGGAATAAATGTGGCTTTTTAGTTGCAGATATAATCCGATGAAATTAACTGTTTTTGTTGAAATTATCGTGTTTGCAACATTTTCATTCCAATAAGGTTAGTACTTGACTACTTAAGTATTCCCTAAATTGGGCCTAAATGTATAAAGTCAATTTCTATCGAGAAATGTGAACTTTGAATCAATTCCACAGTATCATTTCGGGGACGTAATTAGCACAATTTTTTTTTCAAATGGCTTAATCTTTTTAACAGAGCCGAATTCGGAAAAATGGAAAATGCAGAAAAGGTTTCTTTTGACCTCAAGAATCTTCAGTTAAAATATATGTACAAGTCAAAGACTCACCCTGTATATACAGGGTGTCCCAAGTTCGAGTGCCTATTAGACGTTTCTGGAGAACTGGACTTATTTGAAATCTGAAAATTGGGATTATGATATTGTTCGAAATTTTCTACAGACCTAAAATAGTTTCAGGGCCAGAGCACTGCCGGTTATACAGGAAGTGAAAATAAATTTGCTCAAAAAATTTTTTTTTCAATCTTTTCGTTTCTGATATGATTCGGTATTCAATGGTGAATACATTTCTGTTGAAACCATTGTATTCATTCAAATAGTTTTCAGGATATCGAAAAAAAACCTGAAAAAAAGTCGAATATTCATAGCCAGTATTATGCTCATTTTTCTTATTTTGAACATCCTTAGTGTGAACCGTTCTCATAACGTCAAAGTAGAAGAACGTGGAAAGGTCATGCATCTTTTGAATTTCATAAATATCATCACAGGGTGTTCTGAATTTTGTGTCGAAAACTGTGATCGAAAATTGGCCATAACTTCTGTTTTTCAAATTAGAACCCTATTTTTTTATGATTGCGTTGGATTCTGCGAAGAAAAATGATTATAGCACCCTCAGATACTCTTGCTCCTAAATTCAGTAATTCTCGAGTTATTCGAGCTTTTCTAGATTCATGTTGTACGTAGATTCAAATATTTCAAATTCATTGAATCTGAACAGATTCGATGAAAATCTTCATGAAACCATAGTAACAACTTATAATTAGACCTGCCACTTGTGAATTATTTATCTTCTATGGTCACAGAATATTTTCATGCAACATATTCGATGAATATTTTCATGGAACCATTGAAAAAAATCGAAAAGTACAGATAAAACCTAAAATTAGACCTGTCACTTGTGAATTATTAATGGAAAATTTATCTTCTTTGGTCACAGAATATTCTCAAGTAAAAGATTAGATGAATTTGATTCTACGTACAACATGAATCCAGAAAAGCTCAAATAACTCGGGAATTACTGAATTTAGGAGCAAGAGCATCTGAGAGTGCTATCATTATTTTTCGCCGATGAATCCAACGCAATAATAAAAAAATAGGGTTCTAATTTGAAAAACAGAAGTTATGGCCGATTTTCGATCCCAGTTTTTGTCACGAAATTTGAAACACCCTGTGATGATATTTATGAACTTATAAAGATGCATGACCTTTCCACATTCTTCTTCTTTGACGTTATGAAAACGGTTTACACTCAGGATGTTCAGAATAAGAAAAATGAACATAATACTGACTACGAATATTTGACTTTTTTTCAGGTTTTTTTTCGATATTTTGAAAACTATCAGAATGAATACAATGGTTTTAACAGAAATGTATTCAGCATTGAATACTCAATCAAATCGGAAACGAAAAAATTGAAAAATTAAATTTTGAGCAAATTTATTTCCACTCCCTGTATAACCGGAAATGCTCTGGCTCTGAAAATATTTTAGGTCTGTAGAGAATTACGAACAATATCATAATCCCAATTTTCAGATTTCAAATATGTCCAGTTCTCCAGAAACGTCTAATAGGCACTCGAACTTGAGACACCCTGTGTATATACAGGGTGACTGGAGACGTAAGGGACAACGGCTAAGTGGAGATAGAGGACCTCAAACTGAATGAGAATTTGGGTTTCAAATGTCCCATAAGGGTATTCGTTTCGGAGATATAGGGTGATTTATGAAAAAATGCTAAATCTATGAACTCCCATATCTTCGTTAATATGATATGTTTTTCGCTGATATTTTACATGTTTGTTCATACAGGTATTCTCTGTCAGCATAAGGAAAAAAAATTGAAAAAATTGCTGGACCGTACTCAAAAATTTCAATTTACATGTCAAGTGAGAAATATCACACGGTATATGAGATAAAAAAAAATCAAATAGAAATTTGTAAAGAGGGAAAAAACTGATAAAATATCTGTTTTTTGTTTGAATGGCACAAAGTTTCTTTCGTTTCTATGATATGTTGAAGTAAGAATATTACAATATTTTTATATTCAAATCATGAAAATTAGTACTACTGATAGAAAAAACCTTGAATTCGAGGCGCTAGAATGAGCCTGGCATCAAATATTCCTTCATATTTGCGACTTTTTTTATTTTGTGTTTGAGTTTCCAACTCTTTCATCACCCCATCTACAACAAATTTTATTTCGAAATTTTATATGGCATCGAAATATTAATTGATAAAAATAGATTTCAAGATTTGAAGGAAAATTTTGATGCCAGGCTCATTATTGTGCCTCGAATTCAAGGTGTTTCCTATCAGTAGTACTAATTTTCATGATTTGAATATAAAAATATTGTAATATTCTTACTTCAACATATCATAGAAACGAAAGAAAATTTGTGCCATTCAAACAAAAAACAGAGATTTCATCAGTTTTTTCCCTCTTTCCAAATTTCTATTTGATTTTATTTTATCTCATATACCGTGTGATATGTCTCACTTGACATGTAAATTGAAATTTTTGAGTACGGGCCAGCAATTTTTTCAATTTTTTTTTCTTATGCTGACAGAGAATGCCTGTATGAACAAACATGTAAAATATCAGCGAAAAACATATCATATTAACGAAGATATGGGAGTTCATAGATTTAGCATTTTTTCATAAATCACCCTATATCTCCGAAACGAATACCCTTATGGGACATTTGAAACCCAAATTCTCATTCAGTTTGAGGTCCTCTATCTCCACTTAGCCGTTGTCCCTTACGTCACCAGTCACCCTGTATATTCGTTTGAAAGATGATGAGAAGAGGGTTTTTCCGTGGATTTTCGACAGTCTGTATGTTTCAAACGAAATCGAATTTTTGAAAATGGAACAAAAAAAGTGTTTCGGTTGATGAGTAGAATCTACAGTTGAAATATATTTGAAGGTCAAAGACCACCACCATGTATAATATCTATTATGAAAAATTTTATTTCCTCCACAAAGAAGTAACATCGAATTTCACCAACTCACCTTGCTACCCTCCACAGAGGCATGAACCTTCTCGTGCACCACTTTAAGAGAATCAATATCAGCCAAACTGATACTCTTATTCTCCGGAAGCGAGAGCTGCTTCACAGGCTTGTAGGTCCTTGGAGGGTACTCAATCTCGTTACTTTTGAGGGACATCTTCACGCACTCTGGTCTCCACTAGCGGTGGCCAGTCCCAACAGAACACTCAACAATGGTCGAGAATCAGAAAAATCCGTCCATTTATTATATTGCAATTCTAATTTGCACAGTTATTAGCGAATATCGAAAACCTGAAAAACGAGGTCTAGTGGACCAAAAGCGGAAACATTTTTCCCATAATTTTTATGTATTTTATTTGCATTTTAGATCGATCAATGGTGGGAAACCCTCAAGTTGTTTGCAAGCAGGAAATTCGAATGCTGGCAAAAGATCCATGAACTACATTTTTCATTTTAGTTTTTAGTACAGAGTGACTGCTCAGTCAATGTACATGGTTGAATCGCCAGTGGAACAAGCTTGCAAACTTGCTTAAGCCTTCTGTTTCTGTTATACAGATCGTTTTTTGAACAGTGTAAGAGAAAAGCCGAATGTTTCGTTTTCACTTAGTTCTCAAGAATTAAATCTTTTCCAAACAACAACATGAAGAGTTATGAAAAAATACCCGGATTTACATTCTTAATAAAGGACTTTCCTCATGGCAAATGGCGTTCCGTCAAATCTTCTAATTTTTTGGTATAATGTAGTACTCGACCTACTGATCAAAAGAGTCCATGGCCCCAACTCAATCCTATGACTAGTTTTTGAGATACAGGGCTTTGAAGTTGAAAATTACCCACTTTTACTACGCTCGTATTTCGGAACACAATAGAATGAACTTCAGTTTTTCTCGAGAATCATTTCAATCCATCCCCAGGGGACAACCATGTAGAGGAATATGACCGAAAATCGTTACGAATACAGGATTATCCATAATTGAATGCATGCCCGATTTTGAAAGCATAAAATGTGTCAGTTTCACAGCGAGAACGTTCGCAAAATGAACTATTTCACTGGAAACGTTGGTGTTACATCGAAAAATCCTGAAATACCAATAATTCATACTGGGTGATTCATTATTATAGAAACTTTTCACAATGCGGGTTAAGTGGACACCCTGTATTTTTGGGTGGATTTAAGGTGTTTGTTCAACTTTTTCAGAACATATCACCATGGACTTCAAAGAATACAGGGTGATTCAGTCATGAAATAAACTGTGAACCTCACGAAAATACCCAAAAACCACCTTTTCTTCATCACCCTCTATTTAAAGATCTACTTCGTTGAGGTGAGAGTTTTCTTTCACCACTGTACCTACTTGATATAAAAACACCAATACGACTGAGAGTTTTTATTCACTTCCTCTGATCAGATTTTTTTATGCTGGAATAAGAATAGAATAACATAAATAAATAATTCTCATATTACATAAAGAAGAATCTGGTCATATAAGAAGTGGATGAAAACTCTCAGCCGTATTGATGTTTTTATATCAAGTACAGTGGCGAAAGAAAATTCCCACCTCAACGGAGTTAATCTTGAAATAGAGGATGATGAAAAAAGGTGCTTTTTGGGTATTTCCGTGAGGTTCACAGTTTATTTCATGACTGAATCACCCTGTATTCTTTGAAGTCCATATTCTGAAAAAATTAAACAAACATCTTAAATCAACCCAAAAATACAAAAATGTTTGTATTTTGATGAGGAACGGCATATTCATGCTACCGGTATAATTTTGGCTACATCGTTCAATACGAGCCATATCATCTTTGTTGTCAAATGTTTTATTGAAAGCTTTTAGACTTTTTCAAAGCTCCTGACCTCAAGTACGTGGTTTTCTCGTCTACAAGAACTTTTTTATAAGTTCGAGATCCTCTAGCTCTCAGATTGACCCTAAACCTATCGATATCATCTATCATCTATATATATACAGGGTCTTTCACGAGGAACCTCACCCATATTTATACGGGAAACTACTGAACGTATTTTCATGAAATTCAGCACTTATGAGTATTTCACGATGCTGATGAAATCTAAAATATTTTCAAGGCATGAGCACCTCCGGTTTTTCCGGAAATGACGTCAACTTCCGTTTTTCAAATTAGAACACCATTTTTTTATTGCAGAAATAGATTCCTTAGAAAATTTCAAGTTATTTTGATGTAACATTTTTCAGTTTTGGTTGGAAAATTCTCTCTGAGCGGGAAAATTCGAAAAAAAAATCGAAAATAGAGCTCCGCTGAAACAAGAATAACTTCGAGGTTTTTGGATGGAAAATTTTCATTTTTGGGATTTTTCAAGATGTAAGATTGATGTATCCACTTCAAAAATCGAAATCGCGATTCATGATACAGGGGGTGAAAAAATCGCTTTCAAAGTTAGGGATGACAAAATCGTGAAAAATCAATTTTTTCAAATTAGAACCCCATTTTTTTATGGCAGATATTGAATCTACGTTAAAAAATAATGTGAGTGTATGAATCACACCCTTGCCGTAAAATGGATATTTTCTGAGTTATTCACAAAAAACTGTTTTTCGTCTTGAATTTTCAGCTATTTCTTTTCCCTTCACGCCAAAAAGATGAAATTTTCAGGAACTGTTATTTGAACCATGCTGTAGATTTTTCACCCCTTCTTGAAACCGACTTCAAGTTACTATTAGGAGAACCATGGCAAACTCTCGCAGTTATAACTAGAGAAGATGCTCAAAGTTTTGACCGTTAATTTCTAGACATTTATTTATACGTCTCAGGAATGCTTCGTGCGTTGCTCTTCTTATTTCATCGGGAGGAAGAGATCTGCAAAAGTGTTTAAAAACCAAATTGAGTTTCAAAACTATGAATCTAAAAATCTAAACAAACCTGAACGCATTTCTGACTCGTTCTATGCAGTCCTCTTTATCAGTCAGGGGAGTTGAGTAGACAATATTTTTTATCCTATCCCAAACATAATAGTCTAAAGGAGTTAAATCGGGAGAACGTGGTGGCCAAAGATGTGGACCATTGTTCGCCAACCATCGATCTTCAAATAGCCTGTAGAGGATATTTGACACATTGAGTGAATTGTGTGGAGGCGCGCCATCTTGTTGATACCATAAGTCATTATGGTTCTCTACTAGCGGCTCAATTATTTGAGTCAATATGTCAGAATATCTATCTCCTAAGAGAGAACATTCCTTAAATAATGCAAACATGTGTAGTGTTCTATCTTACCAGTTAAAGTCCCATCATAAATGTGAACATCGAGAATTGCATTATTTTTGATGGCACAAAAAACATTCTCTTGAAAGTTCCAATGTCTGAAGTGGTGGTTGTTCTCTTCATCCCAATAATGACTGTTATGCCTATTGAAAGAACCATTCTTTGTGAATTTAGATTCATCTGTCCAAATTATACAGTCCAAAAAGTTTTCATCCTCTTGAAATCGAATCATCATAGCTTCGCAAAACTCTGTTCTCCTGACGAAATCAGTTTCCTTCAAATGCTGTACCCTATTGAATTTATATGGGTGGATTGAAATAATCCCAGATCCATCTCGGCATCTTTGAGGGAATTTTGAGGATTCACACGAAAATATGCAAGAACTGTAATTTCGTTGTTCTCATCTTCTACTACACTTTTTTCTCTGTGTATAGTTTTCTTAACGAAAGATCCGACATTTCTCAAGTTTGTCATGGTTCTGTTAATGGTATCTCTCGTTGGTCTGGGTCGGTCAGGAAACCTCTCAATGAACAGTCGAATCGTTCTATCTACAACTTTATTACATTCTCCATGGAGTAGAATGAGATTTAAATAATCTTCATTGGT
This sequence comes from Adalia decempunctata, assembly GCA_951802165.1. NCBI lineage: Eukaryota > Metazoa > Arthropoda > Insecta > Coleoptera > Coccinellidae > Adalia > Adalia decempunctata. Next base: position 20,009,269 of record OX637703.1, read on the forward strand.
AAAATTAGGCATAGTGATCGATTTTATAACTTGATACGAATTATCACCAAATTAATAGTAAACACAAAATGCTTCTGAATAAAGAGGAATTTGGCAGATGTAATAAATGATATCTATCATTAAAAAAAAAGAATGTAAAACATGGTAAGTTTTTGCATATGGTTCATAAGGAATTATTTATTTATCACTGGAGAGAAAACCGATGGCCGATTAGTTGAAATAAAGAGGTTTCCGATACAAATTCGAATCCAAATTCGCCATCTATTTAGGAACAACCTGTAACTTTTTTCTCTTGCATATTAGGGTAGTAAAATCTAAAACATGGTTTAAGTAACAGTTCCTGAAAATTTCATCTTTTTGGCGTGAAGGGAAAAGAAATAGCTGAAAATTCAAGACGAAAAACAGTTTTTTGTGAATAACTCAGAAAATATCCACTTTAGGGCAAGGGTGTGATGCATTCACTCACATTATTTTTTAACGCAGATTCAATATCTGCCATAAAAAAATGGGGTTCTAATTTGAAAAAATTGATTTTTCACGATTTTGTCATCCCTAACTTTGAAAGCGATTTTTTCACCCCCTGTATCATGAATCGCGATTTCGATTTTTAAAGTGGATACATCAATCTTACATCTTGAAAAATCCCAAAAATGAAAGTTTTCCATCCAAAAACCTCGAAGTTATTCTTGTTTCAGCGGAGCTCTATTTTCGATTTTTTTTTCGAATTTTCCCGCTCAGAGAGAATTTTCCAACCAGAACTGAAAAATGTTACATCAAAATAACTTGAAATTTTCTAAGGAATCTGTTTCTGCAATAAAAAAATGGTGTTCTAATTTGAAACACGGAAGTTGACGTCATTTCCGGAAAAACCGGAGGTGCTCATGCCTTGAAAATATTTTAGATTTCATCAGCATCGTGAAATACTTATAAGTGCTGAATTTCATGAAAATACGTTCAGTAGTTTCCCGTATGAATATGGGTGAGGTTCCTTGTGAAAGATCCTGTATATAAGAAATATGTTGGTTACACCATTTATAACTCGAGATCGGATGCACTGTTTGTTATGAAACTTCATATATGGATTCGTCTACGGTCTGATTATTATAAAATACAATAAAATTTTGAAAAAATCGATAGAAATTTTACTTATACAGGAAATGCTTTTCCTCCTTTTGAGTAGGGCCACTAGATGTCGCTACAGTTACAGTTAGGCTACCGCTTATTCGTAGGTACTTCATTTGATATTCTCCGCGTTAGATGGCGATATAAACAAATATTTTGTACAGTGACTATATTCCCTCTATAGTCACTGTAATAGTGTGTAATTTGAGTTGCCTACAACTCTGTGCTGTTGGGCAAAACCAAATTGTCTTAGCGTAGGAGTACAGATGTCTAGAATGATTAGATTTCGTTGGGATATGAGGAATGTTTCGTTCTCACCACTTCAGATGGCGCTATTCACACATTATGACTGATGCTTATTAGGTATTTTTGTAGTTTTATTTATTCCAAATAACGTAATCGTGAAGGTACTTTATTTGAAATTATCACAATCAAATGGCGATGAATTTGTTGAGGCTTGCGCGGCCATCGATTGATGTCATCTGTTCTTTTTTCGAGCATTTCGGTCGTCGTGGTTTGAAATGGCCGAAAAAAGACATTTTAATTTTTTTAATTTACAAAGGGCTTATAGTCCCATGAAAGGTTATTGACAGATCCAGAAGCGGGTGAATATCACAGTGAATTTATATCGAAATGTCGAGTAAATCGGATTTTGGCGATCACTTCCAATCGTGAGATGTCCATTCTCATCTTTTCCCATAAATTTTAAAATGTTTTTGAATTTCTGTTTGGGTAATAAATTGTATATTTGCGGAAATAACTGAATCCAAAATTGCCATTATTAGTAATTGACATATTATGACATATTATTTTTGTCTATCTGTTCTGTGTGACAGCTCAAATCCGTGGAAACATTTGACAGTTCAAAAATCAGAGAACCAAGCCGTTGATCTCCGATCACCGGTGATAACGATTTGTGGAATCCACCGTAAGTATCATTTAGGCGGAACAAAGTTCGCCGGGCCAGCTAGTAAATAATAATCCTCATATGATCATCATTAAATTTACATTTCCTTTCGCAATTTTTAGTGAACTGAAATACGAACAAACATTCTTGTCAATCGTAGAATAATTTTGCATATCTTCCTCCTTTGTCGCAAAATGGGGAACACTAATTAAAGAATTCGCAAAACAACTGGTTTTGCTGCATACCATTTTTACGGATTAAAAATATCACTATGATTTTACTTTCAAATTTGATCAAATCCAGAATTTATATGCATCTATTTTTGTTTTAGTTCCGTATTTCTCGAAAATTTATTCATTAGTTCCTAGAAATGCGACATTGATCTTTCGGAGACGCCATAAAAATCATGAACTGGTATGGATAGATGTGCCAAATTAAATCAAAAACTACCCTTGAAGCATAAATAAGATTTTCCTGAATCTGAAAGTAACCTCAAGTGATGTTTTGGTTGTTTCAACACCTATATATCCCACATTTTGTAATGCCTCCGTTGAAGAAGAAATAAACTTCGAAAGCTCGAGCTGAAGGAGAAAGATAATTTTTTATTTGTGCTGAAATCCCAAATTTGGAAAGTAGAAAAAAAATGTCTTGCATTCTATGTTCCTTTCCCGCTCTGTGGTATAACCCACGCCTCCGAGGTAGATACGAGGATGTATTGATATCTAGTTAGCCTAGACCAGTTCCATGCATAAACAAAATATTGCGATACCATATCAACGAACAATAACTTATTAGAAGTGTCAGTGTAGAGTTCGACGTCGAAAAAGTAAACCAGAGTTACGCAATAAATTAAAAAAAAAGATGTCCACCGAAATCGTAAAAATCGAAAAATTGGAGTATCGAGCCATCATTTAAAAGGGTGAGAGGTAAGCAGATTTACGAAGATATGCTTAATACCCTTGGTTATCAATGTCCTCCGTATGCGGCCGTGAAAATCGGACTGCAAGCTTCAAAAGAGGTAAATTTTTCGTTGAAGATGAGGACCGTTCATGACATGATTTGTTCAGACCATCGAATTGGGCTAAAACGGATATCTGAAGCACTGAAGATTTCATGCGAACGCGTTCATCATATACATAGTGCAAGTCAATTTGGACATCAGAAAAACTTCTGCAAAATGGACTCCCAAATGTTTGAATGTTGACCAAAAGCAAAGCGTGCAAGGGTAGAAGCATCGCGTTCGATCTGTGCTCGATTTGAAAACGATGTAGACTTCTTAAATCGAATTGTTACCATGGATGAGACTTGGGTACATTTCTACGATCCAGAAACAAAGCAACAATCGATGGAATGGCGATACTCTGGTTCTCCAAGACCTAAGAAGTTTCGTGTCCAAAAATCTGCTAGAAAAGTTTTTGCTTCAGTTTTTTGGGATTGCCATGGAGTAATTATGATTAATTTTTTGGATAAGGGTAGAACAATAACTGGAGATTACTATTCGACATAACTGACCACTCTACGAGAAAAGACGCGGAAAACCATCCAAAGGTATTTTGTTTCTACAGGACAACGCCCCAGTACACAAATCTCATGTTGCCATGCAAAAAACTCGTGATTTAGGGTTAGAAATACTAAAACACCCCCCTTATTCACCAGATTTGGCTCTGTCCGACTATCATTTCTTTCCTCAACTGAAAAAAATAATTCTTCTCCCAACGAGGAGGTTATAAGAGCTGTGGGGGACTGGTTTGCAGAGCAAGAAGAAACATTTTTTTTTTGAAAGGTATAGAGACGTTGCAGGTTCGCTGTGATAAATGTATTCAATTAAGAGGAGAATATTTTGAGTAATGTAATATTTTGACATTGAAATTTTGTTTGGTTCTATAGTAGGGTAAGAATTTTTAAATAAATTCACGTTGTTTTGCATGCCATTATTCTATTTCATTCGTGAATAAATAAAAAAAAGACAAGAGGTTTGTTTGATTGTTTTCGAATGACGAGAATTTTTTGACTTCACTCTGGTGAATCGAATATTTCTGAATGAAGGGCCGTAGAAGAAACCTGAAATAATTTATTGTTTCTTGTATTTTCCTCGATTTTTTCATAACATTTCCTGATGTAGGATAACCAATGCCGTTCAGAAATTGTGTATTGATGATAATAATTGACAGCAGGTGAAAACTACCACATATTATGACAATATCTACATTTGTGATAGCTAACTTCGTGTATCTATCGGGTTTTTTTCGGAGTGATAGAACTTTAAATTGAAATAAAACGCATTTAAGTTGAGATTGAAGCCAATTTTTTTATTTGAAAGATAATTTTATGACATTCATGTTTTTGAGATTATTTCCAGCATATGATGTCTATCGCCACTAGCTCGGAGGAACCGCATTCGACCAGACCAATTTCGTACCACTTTTTCGAGTAATTCACTGTGGATGCACAGAGTTCAACTTGTTATGAATGTCGACGAATAGACACATCTGGGTCTTCATTAACACTTTCACTTACAGAAGCGATATTTTCTTCTGTACATATTGTTTTTTTTGTTCTTAAATGTTGTTCGAAATCTATTGATAGTTCGACGAATAAGCTGCTATGATGGAAGATTATGGAAACTATAAATTTCACGAAGTGCTCCATAAGTTTGTTGAATAGAACACTGATTTTGAAAATAAATTTCAACATTTTGGAAACTTTGTTGCGGCGTGAATCTTTCCATGATAATTTGTCAATGCTTACTGAACAGAAATGCCGAAACAACATATGACTTTCACGTTATGTCAAATCACAGTTATTCCTATCGAAAATTGTATCAGTCTGAAAAAACACCCCATACTTTACTTGAATAAATAATGTAAAGAATATGGAAATTCCACTTTCAAGAATAAACTTACTTTGAAACAACTATGAATAGGTTCAGGGGTGGCTTTTTTTGACCCTTGCTATCATATATTAACAGCACCAAAAATTTGTTTCAGTTAATCCTCACTCGCATAATATTTCTGCCTAATTTTATTCTCGTCATTTTTTGATTTGAGAAAAAAAAAATGAGAACTGCTTTTCAAGCGCCATATTTAAGTGGCAATTAATTAATCAGGGGGCTCAAAAAAGAAAAGTATCACGGAATCCCTCCCTGATTGTTTTCACAACTAATTATATACACTCAGTATATCCCTCATATTATTGTGAATTTCGCCAGAACTCTCTCATCATTATTCATTTAATAATGTACCTTTCTCATGATATATATGTCTAATTATACAGGGTGAGTCTTTGACTTGTACATATATTTTAACTGTAGATTCTTGAGGCCGAAGGAAACCTCTTTTTCATTTTCATTTTTCCGAATTGGGCTCAGTTGAAGAGATATAGCCATTAGCAAAAAAATTGGGCCAAATACGTGCCTGATACAATTCTCTGCAAACACCTCGAAGTTCATATTTTCCAATTGGAATTGAGGTGATTTTGAGATGTTCTGGAAAATACTCAAGCACTAACCTTGAAACTAAATTTGAATAAGAATGTTACACGATATTTTCTAACAAAAACACTTAGTTTTATCCGATTCTTTCTGCATTGAAAAGCCATATTTCCCCCACCAAAATGAGTTCCTTCTTCGATTTCCTGAAGATCATATTTTGTTCATATTTTCGAAGATTTTCAAAAACTATCTGATAAAAAATTGTTTTCTGACAAGGCTATCCAAACTCCATCAACCTAGGTCATAGGATTCGGGGTCAGTTACCTAACCTAACCCATCTTCTGTGATATTTCACAGAACTCTTGAGAAGAAGATGCCAGATTGCTGAATTTCTCTTCAAACAATGGTGTAGGCGAAACCAAGGAAGCAGTACGTCCCCTATCGTTAACGGATGAACTATCGCAAGGGCACTAGTTTTGTCTACTTTTCGCTAAAGGCGTCTAGGCGTCGCTCTTTGGAAATGCCAAACGAGTAGTTTTGATTCTCGCCGATATAGCGCTAGGATCTTAATTTCAGTAGCCTATAACGGTGCGCTGCGATGTAGCCGCCACGCAAGACAAACCGTTGTTCTGTGTCTTCAACGTTAGTCCCATCACAGACTAGTCTGTGATCCCATGAACGACGTTAACGACGTTAATGAAGACTTTCAGTGAATTGATGTAATTACAATCCGTGTAGTGTAACAATTAATTTTCAATAGAAACTGTGCGTATGAAATTCGTAATTTCGTGCTTCTTAGAATTCAATTTTATCTACCACATTTGTGGGATTTTATTATCACATATCTCTACATCAAACGTTTTTCCATCATAGAGATTTTAGTCTTGACGTAGTTGATGAACATTCTGACAAAATTGTTAACTTGTTAAGAGACTAGAGAAGAAATAATATTCGATGATATTTAATACAGGGAAGCATCCAGATTTTCCATGGAATTCATGATTTTTTCCTCAAATTTCATCGTATACTATTAGGAATAACTCGAAAACGACGCGTTTTATTGAAAAAACATAGGAATACTTTTATTTTCTAAAATGGTTGATTTATTCGAAATTATGAACTTTTTTAAGTAGTTTTATAGTATTTTTCGTGAATTTATGAGTCGGCTACGCTGTAACCTTTATACCAGGATGAATACTGAATAAGTTTTGATTGGGAATATGTACCATGAATACAGTAAACAATCAATCAAAATTCAGTTCATTTTAAATATCGGTTCCGAATATATGGAAAGAAGAGTGTTAATTTCTTGTATTTTCGACACCCTGTATCCATCGAATTTTGAGAAATGGTATGGGAAAAATGTGTTTCGTTTGATGAGAGTAATCTACAGTTCAAATTTATGTAGGTACAAGTCAGAGACTCACCTTGTATAATGTAGGTACTCTGTTAATTTCTGTATATTTTTGTGAATAATGTATTTCTTATTCAAATTTTATTGATATACAGGGTGTCTCAAGTTCGAGTGCCTATTAGACGTTTCTAGAGAACGGGACATATTTGAAATCTGAAAATTGGGAATATGAAATTGTTCGAAATTCTCTACAGACCTAAAATATTTTTAGAGCCAGAGCACTTCCGGTTATACTGGGAGTGAAAATAAATTTGTTCAAAAATTTTTTCAGTCTTTTCGTTCCCGATATGATTGAGTATTCAATGCTGAATACGTTTCTGTTGAAACCATTGTATTCATTCGAATGGTTTTCAAAATATCGACAAAAAACCTGAGAAAAAGTCAAATTTTCATAGTCACTATCATGCCCATTTTTCTTATTCTGAACATCCTTAGTGTAAACCGTTCTCACAACGTCAAAGTAGAAGAATGTGGAAAGGTCATGCATCTTTCGAATTTCATGAATATCATCACAGGGTGTTTCCAATTTTGTGTCGAAAACGGTGATCGAAAATCGGTCCTAACTTCTGATTTTCAAATTAGAAACCTATTTTTTCATAATTTCGTTGGATTCTGCGAAGAAAAGTAATGATAGCACTCTCAGATGCTCTTTCTCCTAAATTCAGTAATTCCCAAGTTATTTGAGCTTTTCTGGATTCATGTTGTACGTAGAATTCATCTGATCTTTTGCTTGAGAATATTCTGTGACCAAAGAAGATACATTTTTCCATTAATAATTTACAAGTGACAGGTCTAATTTGAGGTTTTTCATCGAATATGTTGCATGAGAATATTCTGTGACCATAGAAGATAAATGATTCCATTGATAATTTTCACAAGTGGCAGGTCTAATTATAAGTTGACAAGTTGTTACTATGGTTTCATAAGGATTTTCATCGAATCTGTTCAGATTCGATGAATTTGAATCTACGTACTACATGAATCTAGAAAAGCTCGAATAACTCGAGAATTACTGAATTTAGGAGCAAGATCATCTGAGAGTGCTATCATTATTCTTCTTCGCAGAATCCAACGCAATCATAAAAAAATAGGGTTCTAATTTGAAAAACAGAAGTTATGGCCAATTTTCGATCACAGTTTTCGACACAAAATTCGGAACACCCCGTGATGATATTTATGAAATTCAAAAGATGCATGACCTCTCCATACACCCTGTATGGTATTTAGTGAATATACTAACTGACGAAGATAGGTACTACAACACCCAGAAGGAGTTGTTTGAAATTTTCTTTGCCATGTGAATGCCAGACTGACAGAATTGAATTTGACCAAAATTCTTCATCAGTGAGTCTCATCAAATCGTCTAAGACCATCTTCGTCTCACAATTGAGATATTTGATCAAAAGCCAATTCTTGTCCTAAGGAGTATAGGTGTGCAAATATAGAACGAAAAACATTTTGTTATATGAAAAAAACTCATATAATACATAGTCAGGCACTCATATACATATCATACAAAATGCTATGAAATACTTCAAGTCTATAATTACAATGAATTCGTATCAAAATCTGAAACTTTCTTGAATCTCACGTATCAAAAGTACTTATAACTGTGCCAAAAATGGTCAATGCTACTTTCATAGCAACTAGGAAAGACACAGCTTGGAATGCTTTGTGAAGATAGTACAACCTGGAAAAAAGAAAATATAACAAAGTTTTATCATTTCAATCAGTATCATATGATTCAAATCTATTTCAAAGAAAAACGGTTGAAAAGTTCATTAGGAACCAAAATATTCAAAATATTTAAGACAATATTCGATGAATTATCGCAAACCTAATCATTGCGCATATGAGATAATGGTTTACTCGAAACACTATTTTTGATTGGTGATCTCACCATGTTAATTCATTTCAAATATGGCAACCTACCGCTTATACTTTATTTTGGCCGCAGGAATAGATTCCATTTTCTCCTTCAGCAGATAAAGCCTTATCCCGCCTCCTAAGATGCTGTTATAGCTGTTCCAGTTGAAATTATCAGGGGCCATACTGAACTCGAAAAGCTCCTTATCTTTGTCTGATAAACTGTTCCACAAATTCTGTAAGTTGTCATTGTTCATTTTCCATTCCCTCACAGGAAAGTAGGACAGTAGAACGCTGATATTGTGTATTTTTCTGTACAAATTCAACATCCTGTAGAAAAAGGAATCAATATAAATAATTATAAAACTCTTGGATTTCTAGACCTTGTTCAATAGGAATATCACTTGTTTCGCCTAGAACGATGATCGGTATCTTCAGAGGTACATCGGTCGAAGGTTGTTACCCGACCGTTTACTACTTCGAATTGGACACTGTGTTTATTGCCTTCGCCTAGCGCAGACAGATTTATTCTAGTATCGCAGGAGACCATACAATACAGGTTGTATTTTAAAGTGAGGCTTTTCTTTTGAAAGGTAATAGAAATCATCAAAATAAGTCATTTTACCGAGAATTTCTTATATCTAATGTTCAATTCGAAAAAATTTTAAAAAATTTTGGCCATCAATACCTTAATACTACTGTGGTCTGCATCTCTCTGTTCCAGGTCTATGAACATCTGCGAAGTTGGGTGATTTCTTAGCGGAATTCTTGTTCTGTACAACTCATACGCTGAACTGGCATTTTATTTTGATTCGACATAAATTAAAAGCATATATCAACAAGTTCATTATTCGAATTAACGTGCGGCACTCTAGAAACAAAACAGTCGTACAATCTACACCGTACATTCGCCGTAATACGATCGAAGATCACTGAAGACAAAAAACAAGATGTTGATGTTGATTTCTACGGCGGAGTAGGCGGGGGAGCAGGTTTGGACTGAGGAATTTTCAGATTCACCTAGAAATATTCTAATTCGGGGGCACGGCAGTGGCCCCGCCAAGTCGAGCGCGAAGCAAACACTGCCGTACTATCTTTACTGGAACCATTTCGCCGCATTTTCAGGCCCCTATTTGAGAACCTCCGGATAAGACCAGAACTTCGAAATTTCGTCATCTAGTAAGCTATCATCACATACTTGAGATCCAAAATTTCAAGTGTGTAGGTCATTTAATTCCGAAGTAAAGCGAAAGCAAAGTTTCGCATTTTCGACACTCACTCACTCATGATCATCGAATTAGAACTACTACTTCCCATAAACTCAGAGGGCAGAAATTTGGTACAGAGTCAGGATTTAACGGCCACATAAAGAAAAAACTATAAAAACTGGGATAATCGAAGATCTAGAGTACCATTGTCGCGTGAGTTCTTGTGCTATCACGCAAAATCACGTCATATTCGCAAAATGTGCAACCACAATAATGTATGGAAGTTTATGCGCTTGGAGACACATTGTTATCATACAAAATGTGAATATCGACTGTAGAATATGAATTGAAAAAAGGATAATAATCGGGTGATCAGTCTTATACACAGTGATGTTTTTTTAGTGTCCCATTTATTGTCCAAGGAAACGATAGGTTTCCGAAAGCTAGGCCGGAACAATAAATGAGACAGTAAAAATTATCACTGTGTACAAGACTGATCACCCGATTATTATCCTTTTTTCGATTGTTATCTATTCCCGCATTCGCGAGGTAAGCATCTGCTGTCACGTGATAGCACACCAGAGCTACCCGCAAATTTACATTTTCTAACCCTAAAAGTGATATCACGTCGGATATTATGTGAAGCGATTGAAGTGAAAATGGATGAAAATTTGATCGAACTTGTCAGGCTTCATGAAGTGATCTATGATCATTCTTCATCAGAGTACAGGAATCAGAATGTATGACAATAAGCTTGGGTGCTGGGTGTTCATTCAATAATTCTTGAACTATTTGAGGGAATTCTCTCACTTCCACTCTTCGTTGATCAATTTGGTAAATCAAATCTCTTCTATGAGAATAACCAGCAACTGTAAAAGCAGTTATGTTCTCTATCTTCTTTCCATTCCGAAGAGCTTGATGAAGAAGAAACTCTGTTTCGCTGTATCACTGAATAAAAAACTGCTATGAAATTTTGGTGCAATATAGAACGTTTATTCCTCTTTAGAAAAAACATCATCAGATGGGTCTACGGTGGTTAGATTGGGAGAGAAAAAATTGAATCCGAAAAAAAAATTTTTTTATTCAATTCGCAAATTTTGAAGATTTCTTATTCCTTCTGTGGTCAAGCTAGAGCGATTAAATTTTGGTGCAATGTAGAGCATCTATTGCTCTTCGGAAAAATTATCATCAGATGGGTCTGCGGTGGTGAGATTGGGAGGGATAGAGTTAAATTCGAAAAAGAATCGGGTAAGAGATGGGCTATATGGACAATTTTGGTATCAAACAATAGGTTTTCGAGGACGCTGAATTCAATTAAAAATAATCGGAGGCTCTATACCATAGTTCAGAACCGGAAAAAAAAATAAAGATTTGCAATAAAAAAACTACTCCAAAAAAAATGTGTCAAATAAGAAAATCTAATACAATAAATCAATATGCCCACGTTTCTACAAGAAGAAGTGAAATCCCACCAGAAACATTCTGTAAAAAACTAGCCAAGTCTCGATAGAGCTGCTTGTTAATCTCTAAAAAATTATGAAATCTAGGAAAAGTCGAGCCTAGTCTAAGGCTCCTTACTGCGATTTCTTTATTATTATAGTTAAGGTTGTGTGACTTGGCCGTTGAAGGGTACACAAGGGTACAAAACCAGGTGCTCCATGACACCATCGCACAAATCTGTCGCCAGAAACGCTTACCATTGACCAAAGGGACCAATGGGAGTGTGTGGGTTAATGTTTACATTTTGACCAAAATAAACAATATATAGCTATCTTATTATGAGGACGTTTTCTCTCTCACTATGCTCCATCTTGTTGTAGAATATCTTTGCCATTGACAATGTAAAATTGCCACTTGGAAAACGTTCATTCAATAACCAATCAATTGTAGGCTTGATGAAGCTGCGTATTCAATAATACGAGCCAGAAACAGTACAGACGGACTGATCATTGATGGAAGAGCGTCTGTACGTCTATTTTATTTAAGATCGGTGGTCGATTTGACGCTCCAAAAAGATGAGAGCCGAAGTCAGCATTGTCAATGCTGAATGCATGTGTTGCACAATCAACAGGAGCCCTAAACTTGGCTCGAATTTTTCTAGATTTCATTACTTTTTAGAGATAAACAAGCAGCTCCATCGAGACTTGGCTAGTTTTTACAGAATGTTTTTGGTGGGTTAAACATTTACATATTGCATTTCCTTGAAAATTATCGACCCGTTAAAAAACCTATTCAATTGAGGTCTTTTGCAATTTTTCCATGAAATGCAAGATTTTTTAGATAAACCTCAGAATGTGATTGAAAGCATTCTGAATTAGTATGGAACTCTACTTGTAAATCACAGGTAAAGGGGTCTTAAGGGAGTCCATTGCCAAAATAGATAGCACCATAAGATTATATCATAAAACTTCTGTGTACCAAATTCAGTGATATTCGTATGATCATATTCTGAGATAGACAGAAAAGACTATTTTTAGGGACGATATTCACCCAGGCAAAATTTTTAAATAGTTTTCTTCTAATTTCGTCTGAGCAATCTGTAACCAAACTCGGTTGCATCCATTTTAGGACACCTGTACTCGTATATGCATCGCTGCATCGCATACAAATACATACCATCTCTTTTTTCCAACAAGACTAAGATAGCCATCTATAAGAAGTGCCGGTATCAAGTGGAGGAAGAACTCATACAGAAAATGGACGTATCGGTGTTTGTTCATGGTGGTGCAATGATACCAAATTGTTTGCATTGGTGGATTCTGCAGACCATAATACACACTCAACTCTATGAAATCTCCCCAAGTGATTGGATTTTCAGCGGACGAGACGTGGTTGTAGACTTTGACTACACCCTTCCTGGAAAAAAGAACACAGTGATTGGGTGATCCCATTTTTGGGACGATGCTAGTGGACTCTACTGTTCTCGTCATAAGCTGTTAAACGTCCGAAAACAATTCCGCCAAATAATGTTCGAATAACTTTTTTGCGAATCTCTACAGAAGAATAGAACTATCTTTAAAGTTTACTCAACCTTAATTATTTTGGTTAATTTCTCACTAATTGGTTTTCGATATATCATTGAATTTCTTACATTTCTTCCGAAAGATATTGAATCAATCGCGCATCCATTTAAGAAAAAAATGTATTTGGGGTAGATTCATCATATTTTATGATTATGAACCCACTTTCACATTACAGCTTTCGTATCCTTTTATCCTTTTTTATGATTGAATTAGTATTATTGTTATCTTTACCAGTTTCGTCCTTAGTGTTCGATACTAGGAAAGGGGTTTTTTGCTTCAGGACTGTTGTTAGGGTGAATAACACACTCTCTTTTTAAATTGTCGACGTTTCGATCCTTTTTTGCGGTTTTCTTCAGGACTGTGAAAAAATTTATTTCAATTTTGGATAAGCAATCGGACATACAAAGAAACAATTCATGAACTTTTAGACGAAAGAAATTTAACTATAAACATGATAAAACGACAGAAATATTTAAAAATTTAAATGACTCACATTTAGGTGAAATATGAATTGGTTTTCCATTTTATGTTTTCAATATTTTTTCTTCATTGTATTTTCTTCCCTTTCGAATATTGATTACGTAAGTTGTTCATAACTTTTAGTCTTACCAGTTTAGTCAATTGTGTCAATGTCAATTACGAAATGTGTGCGATGGTTCTTCTTGATCGGTCAATATGCTACCCACTGGTTTCATGATGTCCTGTTTTCTAATGAGGTGTCGTTGACCTCCTAAACATATCGGGAAGAAGTTCAAACCGATGGGGATTTACTATTCGATTGTTCGCAATAGATTATTATAAATTATGGTCAATATTTGAATGCCTGTTCTAACATTCACAGTATCATTCTCAAAAATGTGTATCATCTCACTAATACATCTTTTATGGTAATTGCTTTGTTTATCCAAAATTTTCATTTCATAGAAATCGAAATAATGCCCTTTCGGGTTTTTGACTAAAGCGGTTTTCTCATTTTAATCTCTATTCTTTTTTTTGCAATCATCTGTACGTTGACTGATTCGACGTTTCAGGTTTTGTTTATTTATAGCAATATAAGATGAATCGCAGTCTTGAAACGGAATTCGATGTCATTAATTTTTGATGCTGATTTTTGATTTTCTGTACATAGTCTCTAGTTTTGCGAGAGGATAGAAAGCGATCTTGATGTTGGTTGTGTGTTGTCTTATCGAAGTTTGAATATTTTCAGAAAACCCTTCAGTGTATGGAAATTTAAAATCGACAATTCCCTGTTTTTCAGTCTGCTCGTTAGTTTCTATAGTGTTTTTCAATAAATTTATTTTTGTACACATGCATAGTTTTGTTGACTAAATTACTAGGGTAGTTATTGTTGTTGTTCTTCAATTTTTTTTTCGTTTCATTATCTTGCCAAAATTCCTCACTACTAAGACTATAATATCTGAACAAGAGATTCTTCATGGTGTTATTTTTATGTTCGTTGAATAATATAATACACTGCGCAAAAAATTTACGCACATTCTGAAAATCTCAATTCTAATGAAAGTTAACTCTACATTGACTTTATAACTTATTTTTCATGTTCTCTCGGAAAGGTTTTGAACAAAACAAGACACATTAAATGGAAGAAAAATTCAGGATTTCACCGAATCTTATGTGAAAGAAGAGAAATGAACAATTTTCAAAATACTGAAATGCTGATAAGTGATTTAATACTTGGTATTCCAACCCCTTGCGTTAATTACAGCTCAGCAACGACGGTTCATACTCAAAATGAGTGATCTTAAAATGTTCTGATCTAATCCTTTCCAGATTTTTCCGAGTTGGATTCCCAAGTCATTAAGAGTAGCTGGATGATTTTCTGAACTTCTCAGCCTTCTATTGAGGTTGTCCCAAACCTGCTCAATCGGATTGAGATCTGGACTTCTTGCTGGCCATTCCATTCGAGAGACTTCAACGGCCATTCCATTCGAGAGACTTCAACCTCTTCAAGGTACTCCTGAACGATGCGCGCACGATGGTGTCTGGCATTATCGTCCATAAAAATGAAATTTTTACCAATGTATGGGGCAAATGGCACTACATGCTCTCCAAGAATGTTCCTTATATACTTATCTGCATTCATAGCTCCATTATCAACGACCGCGACACGAGGCTTAGATCATATTCTCTGAGGCGATTTCTTATTGTCTGAGTGCTAATTTGCACCTCATGAGTTTGCTCAGCTGATTTGAAGGAGGCGAGCGGTTGCAAACCGTTGTCTCATCGAAGAAACTCTCAAGTAACGTTCTTGAATGGCAGTTGTTACCCGTGGTCTACCCTGTCCTGGTCTTCGGACATTCATACCTGTCTCCCTGAATTGCTGCAACATTCTGGACACACTTGTATGGGAAACTCCAAACCTTTCTGCAATTTTTGTGTATGTCCACCCTCCTTCTCGCAAAACTACCGCTTGAGCACATTCCACTTGGGTCAAATTGCGTGTTTCGCGTTGCATAGCGATCGAGTGTAGAAAATCAAACGAAAGAAAAACTATTGATCACTAGAATTGATCGAGAACAACTGATTTTAGAATGGAGCCAATACATTCAAAATCTGATAATATCACCTTTTTTTATTCATGCTTGGAGAAAACATCTGTATTGAAGAAAAACGTTGAAAGTGGATAATATATGCATGCATAATTCTGATAAAAATAATTATCATTGAGAACACCTTCAGTTGTAGAATAAATTTGAGATTTCCATAATGTGCGTTAATTTTTTTGCGCAGTGTATTACATTCCCTTGAAAATATTCCTTACCTGCTCAGGAGAAGTATTACCTACATGTTCAGTTAGATAATTTGAAATAAAAACAAATTCAACTTGTTCATGATATGTGCGGGAAGTCTTCCCGCACTAGTTATGAAAATAGCTTCACTCACTCGTTGAACTGATTTTGATAAGCTGCAGCAATTACACCATTGGAAACGAAGTCACCAGGTATAAGATCGGCAACTTTCTCCTTGTCTACAAATAATGTCCTTGAAATACCAGTTTCTGCTTCTACTATAGAACCCATCGGACCATAAAAATTGTTGATCCAGCTTTTTAGGGGTTCCTTATACGTGGATGTTACTTGAAATTAAAAGATGAATTAATTGAATATATAGAATTGGAGATTTGAAGAGTCGCCATGTTTTTCCATTGTGTGTTGTATTATCAAACATTTTTGACAGCTGTCCACAATTCAACATTTTTTAATGGATTTTTCGAAATTTAGAGTGATAATCTATCAGCTCCTGGATATCCGTCAATGTTATAGGTGACCAATTCTTTTCTTTATTCTGAACTTACCAATTGATGGTCTGCAAAGGGCTGTAGGTATGTCGCCCGCCATAGTTTGGACGGTGTGTTCTGCTATGCCTTTGGTGAAGGAATATGTGTTCGGCCATCCTTGCAGTATTCTGAACAACAAGCGGAAAAAAATATGATATCCTAATTCATAAGTAAAAGGTTGAAGACAGTTGAAGCCTTTAAATAAACATTCAGTTCTCAGCATAGGTTCCTGACTTATTCTGAACGGGATGAGGAGGAGGAAGATACAAATCAACGCGGGGTGTCTTCAGGATAGATTTGGAAGGTAATTGGGTCAATATCTAGTTTAGGTCCCCCTCTCCGATTTTTAAAATATTTTGTCTCGTGATTGTATATGTTGAAGACATCCTACAGTTTTAATTTCAGCATAGGCAAACAAGTAGTTTCGGAGAAAAAAAAATAAAAAAGATTGTGAATATTTCCAGCTGCGTTTGGACTTTGTTTATTTGAATCGCGTCGGCAGTGTAAAATACCGTAAGGTGATTTTTTTCTCGAAACGACGGGGTTGCCAAATCTCAGTAATGTCTTAAATACTAAGATAGACATAGAATTTCCACACAGGGCAGGTGGATTTTCAAGAGCTGAGCCTTTAGACATTTATCCCCTTGTCCCCCGATGACGTCGGCACTGATTTCGTTCTATTCAAACGAGGGCATGGGCTTCCACAAGGGGGGGTCCAGGGGGGGGCGTGGTCCCCCCTGAGATTTTGTTGGCCTTATCGTTTTTCAGCAGTTAGGTTAGGATCAGGTTGGGTTAGGCTTTAGACATTTATCCCCCTGTTCCCCGATGACGTCGGCACTTTTTCGTTCTATTCAAACGAGGGCATGGGCGACCACAAGGGGGGTTCAGGGGGGGCCATGGCCCCCCTGAGATTTTGGTGGCCTTATCGTTTTTCAGCAGTTAGGTTTGGTTATGTCAGTTCGGAGTCTGATGGCTTAATTTAATATACAGGGTGTCCCAGAAGTCCCGCACTTCCTTGAGGGGATCGAAAGTGAAAAATATCCATGTTTGAAATTTTTTGATGAAGTAATTAATCAGTAATTAATTAATGAAAGTGACCAATCAGGAGCGCGCTATAGAAGAATGAGTAAGCAGTTGGGGACGCGAGAGTGAGACGCCAGAGCTGCTGCCGGCTTTTCACGCAGTAAACCGAGACTGGCGTCTCACTTTCGCGTCCCCACTGCTTACTCAATCTTCTGTAGCGCGCTCCTGATTGGTCACTTTCATTAATTAATAACTAATAAACTTCATAATCAACAAATTTCAAACATGGATATTTGGGCTTAGAATATTTTTCACTTTGGATCCGCTAAAGGAAGTGCGGGACTTCTGGGACACCCTGTATACTGCAATGATAACATATTATTTCAACTGATATTATGATGGAAACCTCGAGAAAGCAACGTTACATCATTCGTAAAACGACGCCTGAATGAAATGTGTCCAATCTATTTTTCATATCTTGCTCCATTCCTATGAGATATCGAATATCTATATATATAAAAGAAAGATGTTGGTTACACCATTTATAACTCGAGATCGGATGGACTGTTTGTTATGAAAACTTCATATATGGATTCGTCTACGGTCTGGTTATTATAAAATACAATAAAAGTTTGAAAAAATCGATGAAAATTTCACCTTTACAGGAAATGCTTTTCCTCCTTTTGAGTAAGGCCACTAGATGTCGCTAGAGTTACAGTTACGCTACCGCTTATTCGTAGGTTGTTCATTTGATATTCTCCGCGTTAGATGGCGATATAGACAAATAGTGTGTACAGTGACTATATTCCCTCTATAGTCACTGTAATAGTGTGTAATTTGAGTTGCTTAAAACTCTGCGATGTTGGGCAAAACCAGAATGTCTTAGCGTAGGAATACAGATGTCTAAAATGATCAGATTTCGTTGAGATATGAGAAAAGTTTCGTTCTTACCACGTCAGATGGCGCTATTCACACATTATGACTGATTATTATTTTCACAGTTTTATTTATTCAAAATGACTTAGCCATGAAAGGCTATTACCAGATCAAGAAGCGGGTGAATATCACATTGAATTTTTATCGAAATGTCAAGTAAATCGGATTTTGACGATCAGTTTCAATCGTGAGATGTCCATTCTCATCTTTGTCTAAGATTTATTCCAAATAAAGTGATCGTGGAGGTAGGTACTATGTTTGACATTATCACAATTAAATGGCGATGAATTTGTTGAGGCTTTCGCGGCCATCGATTCATGTCATCTGTTCTTTTTTCGAGCATTTCGGCCGTCGTGGTTTGAAATGGTCGAAAAAAGAACATATGACATCAATTACTGTGTAATTTACATAGGGCTCATAGCACCATGAAAGGCTATTAACAGGTCCAGAAGCGGGTGAATATCACAGTGAATTTTTATCGAAATGTCAAGTAAATCGGATTTTGGCGATGAGTTCCAATCGTGAGATGTCCATTCTCATCTTTTCTCATAAATTTTAAAATGTTTTTGAATTTCTGTCTGGGTAATAAATATATTTGCGGAAATAACCGAATCCAAAATTGCCATTATTAGTGATTGAGATATTATGAAATATTATTTTTATGTATCTGCGCTGTGTGATAGCTCATATCCATGGAAACATTTGACAGTTCAAAAATCAGAGAACCAAGCCGTTGATCTCCGATCACCGGTGATTACGATTTGTGAAATCCACCATAAGTATCATTTAGGCGGAACAAAGTTCGCCGGGCCAGCTAGTATAATATAAAAACCTTCGGTTTCATTTTTTTTTGCGAGCAATAAAAATGCACTGATTCAACGTGGCAACAAGCATCGTACGCTGAATTTTCATTGAATTTAATTCAAACTAAATTTTTCCGTCCAAATCACGAGCGTAGGATATCGTTGCTAGGTATTTCAAAAAAATAATTCATGAGTTGAAAGTTGAAAATTCATTCGAGATATTCATTCATCTTTCCGTATATTATAAAATAGTAATTTGTCAGAAGTTCTTCAAGTGTGAGTGTAACAATGGAAGATTTGAATGTGTGTGTTCCAAGTTGCGGTTACAATACTTACAGAAAAGAGGAAACGGAAAATGTGATACTTCATTCAGTATCTTTCAAGGTATGTTTTTGGAGCAATCGCATCTAGATTTAATGATAATATGCTTCCTGGTCGACATATTTTTATCAATGCATACTGTCGGAGACTTTCGAAAAAACAAATTATTTTTGAAATTTTCAGAAACTATAGCTTCGACAAAATTTAAAATCTTCATTGATTCAGCGCCAATGAAATTGTACATTTTTTGAATTCCTTTCTTGATGGTCATGTCCTTAAAAGAATGGGTCAATTACCTTGACATTTTTGACAAATTTTGATCTTTTTAGACTATTCACGACTAATTCTTTCCGTGAATTGTAATTTTTTTTAAAAAATTTCTAAAAATCTAACCCACCCAGCACCCCTATTCACTCCAAATCCCGTTGGAAAAACAGCAAAATTACTTGTTTGCCAGCATTGAAACTAGTAGTAAATCATACCAAAACACTAGTTTTTCATGAAAAAAAATTAAAACATCGCAAAATCGAGGGGGACTTAAACTGGAAATTTACCGGTAATTGATCCTAATTGACCATATTCACCGTCGCCATATTGTTGTGCGACAATACCAACTACCCAGTGTTCCCAACGGAGAAATATTGAGTTTATCAAAAAATACTATCAGATTATTAGTATGGTATATGTGATATGAGAGGTTATATAAAATTGGTGGTAAACTTTGGTTAAGTATTTTGTGATAAAATCAAGGAAATATCGGTAGATATCAGTATAGTGGAGGCCATGGTTGTTGTGTCAGTAAAGGTGCATACAAATTGTTGTCACGTCATGTGAGCTCACGCGAGGAAATGGGAAGAGGATATGGAAAATATAGCTGCTTTTACAGTTGCTGGTGATTCTCATAGAAGGGATTCGATTTACCAAAAGAATCAACAAACAGAGGAAGTGGGGGAATTCCATCAATTAATTCAAGAATTATTGAATGAGCACCCAGATTGGTTTCAAATGTATGTCAGAATGACATCTCACAAAATATCAGACGTGATATCACGTGCATTCAGAAAATGTAAATTGGACCCCGCACTTTTAGTATGAAAAGTGACGACCGGTCAAATTTTCTGAAAGTTTGGCATGTTGTTGTACCCGACTCAGTGACCAAAAGTGTCAATGGGCCCAACCCAATCCTATGGCTAGTTTTCTAAATACGGGGTGTTAAAGTTGAAAATTGCCCAGATTTTCGGATTTATTTGCTAATTATTAAAAGTTAGATTGGATTTCTGTTGTATACACACATTTACTACATGTTCTAGTAATGAAATTAGTGGATACGTATGATTAAAAATATTTATATTTACCGGGTGATTCACGAATATATGACGGTAGTTTTTTGCCAAAATTCACTTTTTCTACTGTGACGTCAGGAAGGCATATTTTTGAAATGTTCTTTTCGATTTAGTATTATGACGACAAAATATTGCACCGTGCATATTTTTTATACAGGGTGTTTCACAGAAAGAACCACTAGACATAATCGCATATTTTTTTAGGATTAATTCGAAACCCTGTATTTTTGAATTGATTTTTGGGAAAAGGAATACCACAAACTTATGTGTGTCTCTAATCTCCAAAATATTCAGGGTGGTTTATTCATAGGAAAATTTTCAATTTTGGGAAAAGTACAAAAAACATGAACACCCTGTATTCGAAAATTTCCTCGGTGAGATGCAACTATTTTCCCACGATATATTGATTCCCACAACATCTCCAGAGGTATGAATTCTAAATCCGATACTATGACCAGTTTTCGAGATACAGGGCTTAAAGCGGAGAATAACTTATTTCATCAATTTTTTTTAAAATTGAAAAGCCGAATTGATTTTATGTTGCGCCCATGAGTTCAGTATGAGAGCAGATCAGATGCACATGGAAAGGTTCAGCTAAAATATTTACTGTTACAGGGTGATTCACGAATAAATCACAATAGCTTTTGCAAACACTCGATAATTCTACAGTTTCGTCACAGAGAAATTATTCCATGATGTTAATACCTAGTCGTTCACAATTTTCAGTCTGAAATACTTCATTATGTTTACTCTTCATACAGGGTGAGTCATACAGCCAACCATACCGAAAATACTTATGCTTTGAATTGATTGAAATAAGAACTTTTTAGTGAATTTTGAGTATCTTTATGAGCGCGCTTACTAATTGCGCTATCACCCCCAAAAAGATGACAATAAACCTTCTTCTTATGTAGGTAAAATACGAATATTTTTTTATTGGTAGGTACTCCACAGTCCACAATATTCGTGTTGAGTGAGTTAAAACTAGGTATATTGAAAAGTTTAAATCTCATTATAGTCATAACCTCGGTTATTACTTTATAAATAAACTTTTTTCAACAAAAAAAAGTTTATTTAGGATGATCTACGCATGCAAGAAATGTGTATTTTTGGTAGGTGATTATTTCTATTCACCTTGTATATTTATATATTTAAAAATTCTTGCTGTTATGTTAGACAGTTATTCAAAATTCACCAGAAAAGATCTCCTTTCAATTATTTCAAAGCATATTATTTATGGCTCACCCTGTGTGAAAAGTAATTATTATGAAGTATTTAAGACTGAAAATTGTTAACTACTAGACATTAACTTCATGGAATAATTTCTCTGTGAGTTGTGACGAAACTGTAGAATTATCGAGTGTTTGCAAAAGCTATTGTGATTTATTCGTGAATCACCCTGTAACAGTAAATATTTTAGCTGAACCTTTCCATGTGCATCTGATCTGTACTCATACTGAACTCATGGGCGCAACATAAAATCAATCCGGCTTTTCAATTTGAAAAAAAAAAATTGATGAAATAAGTTATTCTCCGCTTTTACGCCCTGTATCTCGAAAACTGGTTAGAATCGGATTTAGAATTGATACTTCGGGAGATGTTGTGGGAATCAATATATAGGGAGAAAATAGTTGCATTTGACCGAGGAAATTTTCGAATACAGGGTGTTCATGTTTTTTGTACTTCTCCCAAAATAGAATACCTTCCTATGAATAAACCACCCTGAATATTTTGGAGATTAGAGACACACATATGTTTGTGGTATTACTTTTCCCAAAAATAAATTCAAGAATACAGGGTTTCGAATTAATCCTAAAAAAATTTGATTATGTCTAGTGGTTCTCTCTGTGAAGCACCCTCTATGAAAAATATGCACTGTGCAATATTTTGTCGTCATAATACTAAATCGAAAAAAACATTTCAAAAATATGCCTTCCTGACGTCACTGTAGAAAAAGTTAATTCTGGCAAAAAACTACCGTCATATATTCGTGAATCACCCGGTAAATATAAATATTTTTAATCATACGTATCCATTAATTTCATAACTAGAACATGTAGAAAACGTGTGTATGCAACAGAAATCCAATCTAACTCTTAATAATCAAAAAATTAATCCGAAAATCTGGGCAATTCTCAACTTTAACACCACGTATTTAGAAAACTAGCCATAGGATTGGGTTGGGCCCATTGATACTTTTGGTCACTGAGTCGGGTACAACAACATACCAAACTTTCAGAAAATTTGACCGGTCGCCACTTTACATACTAAAAGTGCGGGGTCCTTTGCGGAATATAGATCTTGCGTGCTTTCAGTACTATAACGTGACAGCAGATACAATGTTGCAAAAATTTTTACTACATTTTGATTCCGTAGTTGTACAATCACCCAGTTTAGTTCTGATGATTTGGTTTCACTATTTATTATTGAAAAGTGTGTCTCTCTTCCTATGCTCTAAGTTCCATGCATTATCGTGGTTGCACATTTTGGGAAGATGACGTGATGTGACGTGACGTGATAACAATGTGTCTGCACCTTTATTGTTCGGCAAGAAATAGATCTAAAAATAAAAAAAACTGACACCAAAATAATTCCATTTAAACTTTCGCGGTCCTAAGAAATTAGTGACTTTCGTTATTCGATGTTGAGAACCCTGGGTAGTTGGTATTGTCGCACAACAATATAGCGACGGTGAATATGGTCAATTACTGGTCGATGGCCAACTGGTGTTTAATGAACAATATGGGTTCTGCACTAGTTGGCCTTCTGAAGGTAACACTGCTTCGAATTTATATTCCGACTGTCCCGAGACCTCCAAAATGTAGAGTTTGAAACCGGCGGATGCGTTATCCGATGGTATGTTTTTCTTTGCAGTAAAGACA
Organism: Adalia decempunctata; assembly: GCA_951802165.1. Classification (NCBI taxonomy): domain Eukaryota; kingdom Metazoa; phylum Arthropoda; class Insecta; order Coleoptera; family Coccinellidae; genus Adalia; species Adalia decempunctata. The sequence continues at coordinate 20,032,842 of OX637703.1, forward strand.
AGTTCGCGAAGATGAATTGTTCATTAAAGCGTCGTGATGATGAGTTTTTGTCTTGCTGGAATCTTTGTGGCGTATTGAATATATTTATTGTTGGGGAATTCATATTTTCATGAGAGAAACTTCGAAGTTCCTAATGCCGTGCAGTGTCCCAGCCGAATTGTGTAGTGCGTATGTGATTTCGAAGAGTCAAGGTTCAGTCAAATGCGTTGGTAGCCTTTGTTGGCTCAGAGAGTAGGCTATTTGAACGCGATGTTTGTCTTTTTCGAATTTTGACTTGGCAATAGTGAATAATATTGTGCGAATCGCGAAATTTCTTTGATAGGTGTCAGCTGTCATGAAATGATATGCCGTTGTGTTCTTGAATTCGAATTTACCTGCATGGTCAATTTCTACACGTCAGACCTTTTAGTGGGTCTTACGGTTGTTAGGAAATTATATGAACGTCTCCATGGCATACCCACTCTTGGTACTCCAAAATGAAATCTTTTCAGATTTGAAGCTTCGTTGAATTTATTATAGAGATATACCGAAAATTGTTAAGTCTATTTGAATTAACGTGCCGATTATGGCACTGGATTCGTGTTGAAAGAATTTCAGTCCTGAATCATAATTGTCTATAGTCATAGTTGTACATATATTTTAACTCCAGATTCTCGTGGCCACAGAGACCTTTTTTTCATCTTCCATTTTCTCGAGTTCGAATCTGACAAAATGATGCAGCCATTTGAAAAGAAAAATTGGGCCGAAAACGTGCATGCTGGTATGGATGCAAATACCTCGAAGTTCATATTTCTCAACTGAAATTGAGTTGATTCAATTAGGGGAATACTCAAGTACTAACCACATTGGAATGAAAATGTTAGAAACACGATATTTCCCAACAAAAACAGTCAGTATTGTCCGATTATATCGGCAATTGAAAATCCATATTTCTCCTATCCAATTGAGTTCCTTCTTTCAATTTTTCTAAAGATATCCCAAAAATATCTTGTAAATAATAAATAAATAAACTCGGTGAATCCAAACATATTTTAGAAGACGAGATAACACTATTGTCAATTCATTCAGAGATTGAGATTGATTCATTGAATGAAATTAGTGTACCAAATATCGATATCGAAGAAAATGTTTTGAAGTGCATTATTACTAGTGTTGTTGACGGCAGAAGAATTCAGTCTACTTGGATCTAGGTTTATTGTTCCATTTATGATTTTTGCGAATTATTGTTAAGATAGAAACACTGCCAGAGATTATTTATTGCTAAGTATCATTCAATTTTTCATTAATTTCAATTTAATACGTGGTTTGTATCGACATTCGTAATTCATATACTTGAATTTTATATTTCATATTTTTTCGGATAGACAAACTGATGAATTTTCAATATGAACTTGACGCATAATTTCGAAAAAAAATCCATTGTGTGGCATAAGCTGAACTTCAATCAGGATCTTTGAGAAATTTCCTGCATTGGAACTCAATATTCATATATATAAAAGAAAGATGTTGGTTACACCATTTATAACTCGAGATCGGATGGACTGTTTGATATAAAACTTCATTTATGGATTCGTCTACGGTCTGGTTATCATAAAATACAATAAAACTTTGAAAAACCGATGAAAATTTTAATTATGCAGGAAATGCTTTTCCTTCTTTTGAATAAGGCCACTAGGTGTCGCTACCGTTGATGTGTATAGTCGTACAGTGACTAGATAAGTCTCTGTACGTAGTCGTAGGTACTTAGTATGATATAACGCTGTTAGATGGCGATGTGTGATTCGCATAGGACTCATGGTAACATGGAAGTCTATTTACCAGATCAAAAAGCGGGTGAACATCTCAAGTTGGTGGAACAGTGAATTTTTACCGAAATATCAAGTAAATCGGATTTTAACAATCAGATTCAAACGGGAGTTGAAATGTTTTTGAATTTCTGTTTGAGTAATAAATAGGTAGATTTGCGGAAATAACTGAATTCAAAATTGCCCATGATTAGTAATTGACATATTATTTTGTGTTTCTGTTTGCACAGACACAGTATTGTAAGCGTCAATAATTTTGAAACGTTTGCTCATCGCGGTTTCACTAATGATATACAATAATGTTTCATGGGTTGCCTAATATCTGATCTGGTCGAATGACCATCAATAAATTTGAATGTGAGTTCAACACAACCGGCAGTGTTGATAATTTTTTTTTCTTGCATTTTTCACTCTGCCGTGTCGATCGTGCTATCGACTTCATTTGAACATCTCGAATTGACTTCTTACGAGCTTGATATCGTCAACTAAATTGAACAAATTGAAGAGAGATTGAACCCTAAAACTTTTGTTTATTTGCCGTACCTATTATTGAAAATAAGGAATTCACCTAATTTGATCAACCTTTCAGGTAAGCACTGTATGTGATGATGGAAAGTTTAAAAATACATGTATCAACCTTTTAGATTGTTTCAATGAAATAAAATAACATCTACCGGAATTTTCCATTTACCCTTATTGGTAAACACCGTCCCAGCCTCCCAGCACATGTTCTGTGTGACAGTGACAGCTCATATCCATGGAAACATGAAAATCTCGCTGATCCACCAACTGAGATGTTTACCCACTATTTTGAGCTTGGCAGCATAGCTAAGATGTCTTAAATAATGGTGTGAGCACTGATTTGATTTTGAGAATTTATCATGACTGATTTTCATTACATCAAAAACCAGAAGTTATATGTTCAACAATTAGGTACCGCTTAAATAAAGAGAATTCTCCTCATGAAAATTACAATAGTATTAAAATTTTGTATATTTTGAACTTTATTTTGCCTAATTTATCTCCTGCTTGAAAAATAGCAATGGGAGTTTATACAACTTTAACGGTGGGTTTCACAAAGCGTAATCACCGGTGATCGGAGTTTGATCTAGAATCAACTCGATTAGACAGTTCAAAAATCAGAGAACCAAGGCGTTGATCTCCGATCACCGGTTATTACGATTTATTAAATCCACCGTAAGTATAAGTTGGGCAAAACAAAGTTCGCCGGGCCAGCTAGTTATCTATACATGAAAATATGATATATATGTATTTAAATCAATTATATGAGTCGGCAGCTACAACCTATTCAATTTTATCTACCAAATTTGTGTAATTTAATTATCACACATTTCTACATCAAACGTTTTCCCATCATAGATATTTTAGTACTTACTAGGTCCATGATTTCCACATGAAAATTCGACAAATATTCTGACAACATTGTTAACTTTTAATTCGATTACAAAATATTAATACTTCTTCGATTCGGTGATTTTGAATCCAAGGAAGCATCCTGATTATTCTCGAGACTTATGATTTTCTCGTCAAATTTAATGGGAATAACTAACTGAGAACGACGCGTTTCATTGACCAACTTAGGAATACTTCTATTTTATAAACCGATTGGTTCTTTCGGAAATATGAGCCGTTTATCTTTTTCAAGTGGTTTTTTAGTATTTCTGCGTGGATTTATGAGTTGGTTACGCTGTAATTTTGACGGGAGGAATATTGAATAAGTTTTGATTTAGGAATATGTATCATAAAGAGAGCGAATACTTCACCAAAATTCAGTTCATTTGAGATAACGGGTCCGAAGATATGAAAAGAAAAGTGTTTCTTTCGTGGATTTTCGACCCCGTGTATCTTCCAAACGAAACCGAATTTTGAAAAATGGTATGAAGGGTAAGTGCTTCGTTTGATGAGAGGAATCTACAGTTGAAATATAAGTACAAGTCGAAAACTCATCCTGGACTTATAGTATTTTTTGTAGTCGTTTCTGCTGAAGTTGGTAACTTACTCTTTCTGATTTTCATTCAGATATATGTCACTGTGGTTGTAAATCATCTGCAGAAAGGGTTCTGTCATAAAAACAGGTTCATAAAACTCCTCCTTTATCTCTTTGTTCACACATTGACTGAAAGCTGTACTGATATGGACCAAGGACGCAAGATTCCTACATTGCTGTGCTAATATCATAACCTCTTTGGTTCCAGAGACGTTAATGGCCGCAGCTCGTCGTAGGGGCTCATCGAAACGGACAGTGGCGGCACCGTGGATGATGACGTTGACCTGGAAATCATTTGAATAACGATGAATTGGTTTGAGGCTATACCAAAGTATGAAGACTAGGTTAGCTAGGTTAGCAGTTCATCAACCACCATGTCTTCTGTGGGACATGGTGGTGGATGAACTGCTAACCTCCCTGAATAACCAAGGGTATTATTCTCAAGGATACGCAGACGACATAGTCAAACTCGTCAAGGGAAAATACACCGAAATAACCTCAGAACTTATGCGAAACGCACTGAGGACCGTAGAGGAATGGTGCAACAGAAAAAGCCTAATGGCCAATCCGAACAAAACAGCACTCATTCCCTTCACTCGCAAAAGAAACATAGGAGATCTCACACCTCCCAGATTCTTAGGCGAAACATTACGAGTTGTAGAACAGGTGAAATACCTTGGGCTGATTCTCGATAAGAAACTTACCTGGAACCCGCATCTACATCATGTAACCAACAAAAGTAAAACGACACTTATGATGTGCTGGAGAGCTTTTGGAAAAACTTGGGACCTCCAGGACCTTCTGGAGCTGGCGAAACACAACAAGGTCACTTTGATGTGGGTGCCAGGTCATAAGGGAATAGCGGGCAACGAAGAAGCAGACCAGTTAGCAAGACAAGCATCTGAAACGCCATTCACAGGGCCAGAACCTGTGCTTGGAATCAGCAAAAACCGATGCAGGACCCTGATTGAGGAGTGGATAATACAAAGACACCGACAACACTGGGAACACAGCAAAGTCATGGTAGGACACACAAGCCAAACCTTGACGGCTGACTTTTTGAATCTGAACAGAACAAAGGCACGTAAATAGTAGGTCTACTGACGGGACACTGCGGCCTTAGAAAACATCTGAACACCATAGGAATACTTGGACAACCCGTGGATTGCTGACTCTGCGGTGAAGAGGAAGAAACAGGCTCTCACATAATTTTTGAATGCGACGTCCTGGGAAGAAGGCGCCACAGAATCTTTGGAGAAATCAATCCGAAAACGGGAATGAATCCGAAATACCTCATCCCACCAAAAACATTCTGTAAAAAACTAGCCAAGTCTCGATGGAGCTGCATGTTTATTTCTAAAAAGTAATGAAATCAAGAAAAAGTTGAGCCAAGTTTAAGGCTCCTTACTGCGATTTCTTTATTATTATAGCTAATTGTTGTGTGACTTGGCCGTTGAACATTCTTTATACGTTAGTGGGTTCAAGTCAATTTTGTTTACACGGAATGCTATATCTGTTGTAACTACCTATGTTGGATAAGCGAGATAAGATAGCCCATGTTGGTATTGGTAATTAGATGCTAGTGTCTCATTTTAGGCTGTTGTTGATTGTGCAACATATACGCATTCAGCATTGACAATGCTGACTTCTGCTCTCTTCTTTTTGGAGCGTCAAATCGACCACCGATCTAAAATAAAATAGACGTACAGAAGGTCTTCTATCAATGATTAGAAGTCCGTCTGTACTGGAAATAATTTTTTATACTGTTTGTTTCAGGCTCGTATTATTAAATACGCAGCTTTATCAAGCCTACAATTGACTGGTTATTGAATGAACGTTTTCCAAGTGGCAATTTTCCATCGTCAATAGGTTGCGTTTCTGGCGACAGATTGGTGCAATGGTGTCATGGAGCACCTGGTTTTGTAGCCTTGTGTACCCTTCAACGGCCAAGTCACACAACATTAACTATAGTAATAAAGAAATCGCAGTAAGGAGCCTTAAACTTGGCTCGACTTTTTCTAGATTTCATTACTTTTTAGAGATAAACAAGCAGCTCCATCGAGACTTGGCTAGTTTTTTACAGAATGTTTTTGGTGGGATTTCACTTCTTTTTGTAGAAACTTGGGCATATTGATCTATTTTACTAGATTTTCTTATTTGACACATTTCTTTTAGGAGTAGTTTTTTATTACAAATCTTTATTTTCTTTCCGGTTCTGAACTATGGTAGATAGAGCCTCCGATTATTTTTTATTGAATTCAGCATCCCCGAAAACCTATAGTTTGATACCAAACTTATCCATATAGCCCATCTCTTACCCGATTCCTTTTCGGATTCAATTTTTTCCTTCCCAATCTAACCACCGCAGACCCATCTGATGATGTTTTTTCTGAAGAGGGGCATAGATGTTCTATATTGCACCAAAATTTCATGAAATTTTTTTATTCAGTGATACTGCGAAACAGAGTTTCTTATTCATCAAGCTCTTCGGAATGGAAAGAAGATATAGAGAACATAACTGCATTTACAGTTGCTGGTGATTCTCATGGAAGAGATTTGATTCACCAAATAAATCAACGAAGAGAGGAAGTGGGAGAATTCCCTCAAATAGTTCAAGAATTATTGAATGAGCACCCAGCACCCAAGCTTGTTGTCGTACATTCTGATCATAGATCACTTCATGAAGCCTCACAAGTTCGATCAGATTTTCATCCATTTTCACTTCAATCACTTCACACAATATCCAACGTGATATCACTTACGGTTAGAAAATGTAAATTTGCGGGTAGTTCTGGTGTGCTATCAAGTGACAGCAGATGCCAACTTCGTGAATGGGTGAAATGATAACAATTGAAAAAAGGATAATAATCGGGTGATCAGTCTCATACACAGTGATAATTTTTACTGTCTCATTTATTGTTCCGGCCTAGCTATCGAAAACCTATCGTTTCCTTGAACAATAAATGAGACAGTAAAAATATCACTGTGTATAAGACTGATCACCCGATTATTATTCTTTTTTCAATTTATATTCTAAAGTCGATATTCACAGATTGAGTATGATTGCAATGTGTTTCCAAGCGCATAAACTACCATACATTATTGTGGTTGCACATTTTGCGATGATGACGTGATAGCACGTGAGCTCACGTGACGTGCCAACAATGGTACTCCAGATTTTCGATTATCCTAGTTTTTATAGTTTTCCCTTTATGTGGCCATTACACCCTAACTCTGTACCAAATTTCAGCTCTCTGAGTTCATGCGAAGTACTAGTTCTATTTTGATGTCATGAGTGAGTGAATGAGCTTCTAAAATGCGAAACTTTGCTTTCGCTTAACTTCGGAACTAAATGACCAACACTCTTGAAATTTAAGCTTTTAAGTACGTGATTGTAGCTCACCGGATGACGAAAATTTTGGCGGTCTGGTCTTATCCGGAGGTTCTCAAATAGGGGCCTGAAAATGCGGCGACATGGTTCGAGAAAAGATAGTACGGCAGTGTTTGCTTCGCGCTCGACTTGGCAGGGCCACTGCCCTGCCCCCAAATAAACAGGCTACTGAACCTGATAAAGGACACAAACCTATTCTCGTGAGGAACCACTGACGAAAGAGCGATACAATAGACCCAAGTTGGTCGCAGTATCACAGGGAGGCCAAGCGCTAACCCGGTCTTTTTTTCGTCAGCAAATCAATCAATCAATCAATCAAAAGTATGAACAAGTATATATATGATTGTCAAGGCGTTGCCAATGCTAATTTCTATTTACTCTTTTTTAACCTTGTAAATGGAGTTAGTTCTTTCAAGGTTCAACTGTGACACAGGTTTTGTAGTAAGTACTACTACATTTTTATACTGGATTATTTCGAGTTATGCAAAATGGTATTCGAATGTCTTCTGCAGACTAATTTTTTGGGAATTCTGAAAACAGGGGAATTTCACTGTTCGTTTATAAGTTTTTCTGTAGGGTTATGCGAATACTTTTATTCTTTCTTCGAATGAACTATCACAAAGAGACGGACTATTCTGTTCATTATTTTTCAGTAAAACTTCAACACTCGATTCTTGTATTTCCATAGAAGATAAAAGCATAACTGAATCTTCCAACCATGTTTACATACGTGAAATATTTGCAGTTTTAACAGAGAAAAAAGTTACCTACCTAACAGTTTTTCTGTAACTGTAATTGATTCAGAGCTGCTAGAGAAAATGTATCTCTTACAATATGCTTGAAACGTTAAGTATACTCACGTTTTGAATCAATTTCTGCCAGTTTCCAGTGCTGATTCCTAGTGAGGGTAGAGTGACATCCCCTTGGACACAAATCACCTTATCTCTGAATTTGGGCTGGACCTTCCATAACTCGGAAAAAATCTTGAAGGAATAATTGTACGATTAAAATTAATAATTTACCCCGAATATGTTGATGAAATGTGCATGGCTTATAGCGTTTCAAACAACAGCCACAGCATTGAGAACTATACATACTCCATTCACTTTTATAAAGTATCGCGGTTTGCCATGACAGTCTGACACATTTTACCGCGTCTATTTTGAAAATGTTAGGTTATAGTCATTCCTCTGTCAGATACGCCCGCAACGTTGTCGTTTCTGCATTAAAATTGTAGTAATTACGAATTTATCAGTATGTTCATTTACTTTGGGAAATTAATGAATTGGAGAAAATATTATGTGAATTCAATAATTTCAAAGTCCTGGCAAATGCTGAAGAAACTTGTTCTCTGTTAATAGTGGAAATATTTCACGTATATGAACATGATAGGAAGATTCAGTTATGCTATTTTCTTTTACGGAAATCGAGAATCGAGTGTCGAAATTTCACTAAAAAATAATGGACAGAATAGTCCGTTAGATTGGGATAGTTCATTCGGAAAAAGAATAAGAGTACTTGAATAATCCAGCCAAACGAACGGAACAGACGAACCTATGGAATTCCCCACTTTTCAAAATTCTCAAGAAATACTTACAGAAGACATTTAAATACCTTTTTGCACAACTTGATATACTCCAGTATGAGAATATAGTAGTTCTACGAAACCTGCGTCACAGTTCAACCTTGAAAGAACTAACTCCATTTACAAAGTTAAAGAAGGGGAAATAGAAAGTAGCCTTGGCAATGTCGCTTGATTTTCACGAGTGCCAATCTGCGTCAGTTTTAAGTAAAAGAACTTGACAAACCCAAATCAAGGCTAACCGCGATACGATATACGATCCAAAAAGCTCATACGGCATTCAAAACTTCTATGGTTCCAATGGTAAAACATCATAACGTTTTTTGAAGGCTAAATGAGTTGTTTTGAACCTATTTCGTTGTTTTTATAAATTCTGTGGTTGTTGTTTCCAATGCTATATTTTTCTTGTTCGGTTTCTTTCGAATCCAGTGCACTAAATCGTTCAAATACTGTTTGTGGTTTCCATATTAAAAAAAAAGATGTAAGAATCTGTTTTTTATGGTGTAACCATATTACTCGAGCTCGACAAAATAAACATATTCCATGATGATTAAAGAGAATGTTTTGATTAAATATGTTTTTATTCAAATTAAAAAATCCATTAAAATTCTAAATTTTTCAGTGAAAAGATATTCAATTGCATTAATTCTGTACCTGAACTCTATTCACTTTTATAAAGTATCCCGGTTGGCCAAGATTTGGGTTTATCAAGTTTTTTCACTCAAAACAGACGCAGGTTGGCACTCGGGAAATATCGGCAATGTCAAAATAATTACCAGAGACGTTAGTTCTTTTAAGGTTAAACTCTGACACAGGTTTCGTAGTACTACTATATAGGGTGGCCAAGAGATTGACGTCAAAAAGGAAAAAACAGGTCCCTCGTGTCATGGGCTATTCGAATCACCCCCATAAATGTAATGCTATTTTTCACGGTTTTCGAGTTATGAATTTTTTTATGAACTTTGAAATTTTCGACTTGGCCATCTTAAAAAAAATATTAAAAAAAAGTACAAGACTTCTCTGTGAAATTCTTTTTGTAGCTTAATCTCCATGAATTGTACATTTATACATAAAATAACCAGATTCGTAACTTTGATAAAAATTATGGGAATGTTGGTCTCAAGTGAAAAAGATACGTGAATTGGATTATGATCTGAATTTTCGAATCAAAATTAAAAATGTAAAAAGGCTAATTCACGGTTTCTTAGTATGTTTAAAAACTGCGCTCAACATTCAGCTTTTAGAATCATTGATAAAAAATGGTATTTAACACTCTACTTTTGCTAGAATTAGCCTTCAAAGTCATCGAGGTGGAAAAAATCAAAGAACTAGACATTTACTACAAAATTGTTTTTTGCCATTTTAAGATATTTCTGATCAAGTTATGATAGAAAATGCTGGAAATTAATGAAAAATAGCTTCAGATGTTGGTCATGAAAAGTTCTAGATAAAAGAAACAGGTATGGCAATAAATCACACATCATAATGTACCTAAATAAAAGAAATTTATTTAAAAAATTTACAGTAGGTGTTCACAGTGGCCACCTCCAGCCTCAATACACATTCTACACCTTCTTAGAAAATTTTCTTTTAATCGCATAAAACCTGCCCTGTTCTCTCTTAGGACACGTTCAGCTTCTCTTATCTTCAGTCGCAGCTCGTCTTCTATTGAACATTCTCGGGCGTAAACAATTTCTTTGAAATAACTCCAAACGAAAAAATCGATGGGATTAAGGTCAGGTGAACGTGGCGGCCACTTGATTGGTCGACTGCGTCCGATCCATCTGTTCATCACACATTATGATGTGTGATTTATTGCCATACCTTTTTCTTTTATCTAAAACTTTTCTAGACCTACATCTAAAGCTAAGTTTCATTAATTTTTAGTATTTTCTATCATAACTTGATCAGAAATATCTTAAAATGGCAAAAAATAATTTCGTAGTAAATGTCTAGTTCTTTGATTTTCTCCACCTCGATGACTTTGAAGGCTAATTCTAGCAAAAGTAGAGTGTTAAGTACCTTTTTTTATCAACGATTCTAAAAGCTGACTGTTGAGCGCAGTTTTTAAGCATACTAAGAAACCGTGAATTAGCCTTTTTACATTTTTAATTTTGATTCGAAAATTCAGATCATAATCCAATTTACGTAACTTTTTCACTTGAGACCAACATTTCCATAATTTTCATCAAAGTTACGAATCTGATTATTTTATGTATAAAAGTACAATTCATGGAGATTAAGTTACAAAAATAATTTCACAGAGAAGTCTTGTACTTTTTTTCAATATCTTTTTTAAGATGGTCAAGTCGAAAATTCTCAAGGTTCATAAAAACTCGAAAACCGTTTTTTCAACATTCGCCAGGTCTTAGGAATTATTGAATTCAGATAATACACTGCGCAAAAAAATTAACGCACATTATGGAAATCTCAAATTTATTCTACAACTGAAGGTGTTCTCAATGATAATTATTTTTATCAGAATTATGCATGCATATGTTATCCACTTTCAACGTTTTTCTTCAAAACAGATGTTTTCTCCCAGCAGGAATAAAAAAAGATGATATTATCAGATTATGAATGTATTGGCCCCATTCTAAAATCAGTTGTTCTCGATCAATTCTAGTGATCAATAGTTTTTCTTTCGTTTGATTTTCTACACTCGATCGCTATGCAACGCGAAACACGCAATTTGACCCAAGAGGAATGTGCCCAAGCGGTAGTTTTGCGAGAAGAAGGGTGGACATACACAAGAATTGCAGAAAGGTTTGGAGTTTCCCATACAAGTGTGTCCAGAATGTTGCATCGATTCAAGGAGACAGGTATGAATGTCCGAAGACCAGGACAGGGTAGACCACGGGTTACAACGGCCATTCAAGAATGTTACTTGGGAGTTTCTTCGTTGAGACAACGGTTTGCAACCGCTCGCCTCCTTCAAAATCAGCTTGAGCAAACTCATGAGGTGCAAATTAGCACTCAGACAATAAGAAATCGCCTCAGAGAATATGATTTAAGGCCTCGTGTCGCGGCAAGAGGCCCAGCTCTTACCCCAGCCCATCGAAGGGCGCGTTTGGATTTTGCGAGAGAGCATATCCATTGGGAAGAGGCCGATTGGGAAAGAGTTCTCTTCACAGATGAGTCTAGATTCTGCCTCTACCATTGTGATCGACGTTCCCTTGTATACAGACGTCCACATGAAAGATATGCTCAGTGCAATTTCCTGAATACTACTGGTTTCGGGGGAGGATCGATTATGGTATGGGGTGGAATATCTTTGACTGCTCGCACAGACCTAGTGGTCGTTGATAATGGAGCTATGAATGCTGATAAGTATATAAGGAACATTCTTGAAGAGCATGTTGTGCCATTTGCCCCATACCTACATTGGTGAAAATTTCATTTTTATGGACGATAATGCCAGACCCCATCGTGCGCGCATCGTTCAGGAGTACCTTGAAGAGGTTGAAGTCTCTCGAATGGAATGGCCAGCAAGAAGTCCAGATCTCAATCCGATTGAGCAGGTTTGGGACAACCTCAATAGAGGGCTGAGAAGTTCAGAAAATCATCCAGCTACTCTTAATGACTTAGGAATCCAACTCGGAGAAATATGGGAAGGATTAGATCAGAACATTTTAAGATCACTCATTTTGAGTATGAACCGTCGTTGTCGAGGTGTAATTAACGCAAGGGGTGGAAATACCAAGTATTAAATCACTTATCAGGATTTCAGTATCTTGAAAATTGTTCATTTCTCTTCTTTCACATAAGATTCGGTGAGATCCTGAGTTTTTCTTCAATTCAATGTGTCTTGTTTCGTTCAAAACCTTCCTGAGAGAACATAAAAAATAAGTTATAAAGTCAATGTAGAGTTAACTTTCATTAAAATTGAGACTTTCAGAATGTGCGTTAATTTTTTTGCGCAGTGTATTCCATCAAATCCATTATTTTCGCGAAGTAAATGAACAATTTTATAAATACGTAATTATTACGACCTCTATGTAGACAGGACAGGGTTGTGTAGTTATCAGACAGGAAAATGACTATATCCTAACATTTTCAAAATAAACACGGTGAAATGTGTCACACTGTCATAGCCAACCGGAATACTTATCAAAGTGAATGAGGTATACCTAAATGGCCTTACCACATCATTGAATATGTCGTCAATTCTTGATTGTGCGTTCTTGCCTCTCTTCGGTCGTACCAATAGGTAGAGGTATTCTATTCCCTTGCATGTCCTCAGCAATTTTTCAATCACCAATTTTCCTATGAAGCCAGTACCACCAGTTAAAAAGACGGATTTTCCATTGAAGAATTCTACGATCTGCAAGGAATATTCTTGTGAGGGCCAACTGCACAGCTTTGGCTTAACGTTCAAGCTCAGCTTAATCAAAGCATTTCAAGGGCAAATTTTTTTGAGGGGAGTGAAAACTTTTTTCGGTCTGAATGCCGATTAAATAGTATATAACATAACTAGCAAGGTAAGAAGGTTTTTACTGGCGAATGGAGGATATAACTGACGAGCCGCAGGCGAGTCAGTTACCTCCTTGAGCCAGTAAAACCCGTTACCTTGCGTGTATTGTTTTATATTTCATTTGTTTCTCATTTGTAAAAAGGTTAGATAAATTCCAACAAAATCTCAATAATTTGTCGCAAATGTCGTAAGCTATCGAAGCGTTGCCATGAACATGTCTGTTTATTTTTCTTTACATTTGTTTTGGCGAAAGCGAAAATGAATGTACCAAAAGAAATTATTGAGGCAGCCAGCAGTGTAGCTTCAAGTTTATTACCTGCAAAATCAGCTTCAAGGTACGAGCGAGAATACGACGACTTCAAAAAGTGGCAAAACGAAAATAGTGTGATTGGTGTAACTGAAGATGTTTTGTTGGTCTACTTGAATCAACTATCAGCTAGATTCAGCCCTAATAACTTATGGGCAAAATGGTCCATGCTGAAAAGCTGCTTGGAAATGAAAGAAAATGCCCCTGTTTGCAGGTTTGTTTTCCTTAAAAAATTTATTGAAAAATATGACGTTTAGTTGTCATTTGCAGATTTCAAAAGGTAATATAGCGTTTCTGAAACGAAAAAATGAGCGTTATACGCCAAAAAAGGCCAAGGTATTAAGTAAAGAAGAGGCTGAACAATTTCTTTTACATGCTCCTGATGACCAGTGGTTGCTGGCGAAAATTGTAACAATATTTGGGATTTTTGGATGTTGTCGATGTGACGAAATTCTCTCCTTAAACATGAATGATGTAGAAGATATGGGAAAATACGTTATTGTGACATTGCGGCAAACCAAAAATTTAACAACAAGAAGATTCACCATAACCGATGATGGCTGCAGCTTCAAGCCCTGCATGTTATACAGAAAATATGTAAATCTTCGGCCTCCTGGAACAGAAAGCCTAAGATTTTTTTTGACATACTGACATGGAAAGTGCATTTCCCTTCATGCTGGCCAGCACACTATTGGTGGTGTCCCAAAGCAAATAGCGAAATATTTAGGTTTAAAAGACCCAGAGTTATACACCGGCCACTCTTTTCGCAGAACTGGAGCCACTATGGTTGCGGATTCGGGTGGAGATATTTTAGCACTAAAGCGTACAGGAGGGTGGAAGAGCACCGAAATTGCGATGAGTTATGTCGATGATTCGGTCAACAAAAAATCGGATTGTCTAGCAAATTATTTGGTAGTAAGGAGAGTACAAATGTTTTGCAGTCCTCGATTTCAGCAGTTTCTGAGTCAACAGATGGTTCATCAGTATCAACTCTTTCATCATCAAAAATCTGTGTTACTGGAAATAACAATTGTACCATGATTTTCAACATATATGACGATAAAACAAAATTTTCTAATGTAAATAATACTACCAACTTGTAAAACTGTCAGTATTACAAGTTAGTGACTTGATAAAATAAACTTTCTTGATTAATATTGTGTTTTTGGAAACTGACGTTTAGAAATGAGATACAAATAAAATAATTTTCTCCTGAATTTTGACGTAGAGTTGGATTTGAAGTAAATCGAGGTGCATGAATGTGAAAAAAATTTTTATCCGAAATGTGCAACACCCTGTATCATGCAGCAACTGCACAATTCTGAAAATAAAGCCACATGCTTTCTAAACATTTTTGTTTCGATTCACGTTTTGATCTCTCTTATTGAAGAAGTTACATAAGAAAGTTCTTCAAAGACAGTTCAAGGTTGTTTTGAATATCAATCCTATTGAACATCTTTGGTACCATCGCTTTACATAATTGCCTCCAAGATTATCGAGTAGCGAAAAAAGAAAAATTCGACGTTATATTCCTCCATATATCATACTGATCTTTTTAAATCTTCTCCAAGTCTAGGAATATAATGATTTCTTGATCCGGTTTTTGGAATAATCATCTTCTACAACATAAATTAACAAATACTTTCAAACATCAATACAGAAAACCTATGCAAAATTAACAGAAAAAAAGTTTGCATATTTCTTGACAAAATGTGCAATACAGTAGGTAATCAAATTACTGAACATAAGAAGTTTTGAGCTTGTCTCTTTTCAGGTACAAATTCATACCACAGTCAGAATTGTTTGTTGTTTTGTAACAATGAAGACAGTCTTTGCTACGTTTATAGTCAGTTTGTTGTTACATAACAACTCGTTGCAAGGAATAAGGTCTTGATTGGCCAAAAATTCTAGTTTGTTGGGATATTACTACCAGGCAATACTTGTATATATAATTATTTTTTAACATTAATATTTTCTAAATGAACTCAAAATTGAAGTAATGAGCATCACAATATTCTCAATAATTCAATAGCAAAATTCAACTGGATTCGAAATATCACATCACAGATATTCGATCGACAAGAAAGTCTTAAACAAAATCTAACCAGTGCCAACACTAGGTATTCTAAGCAACTATCGATCAAAATAAAAAAATTTCAGTGCTTTCAAGGTGAAAAATGGGTATGTGAATATGCAGTAAAGTGTCCACATTTTCATTAATAATGAAGAAGGAGGATAATGTCCTTAAGTTGGAACAAACTAAAATACATGTGAGAATTGGACTAGTAGAGATCTAGTTTCCTAAGTACACCACCAGGTGGCACCACCACAGGAAGACAATGCATTACCGGTTTCTGGCTTATTAGCCGTCATCAGATACATATAGCCTTATCCTGAGATGAGAACCAACTGAAACGGCAGAACTTATATTACTCCCTAGCAAGAACTATTGAGTACAGTTTTGTACAGTAGTTCCACCTAGGGGGCAAATGTCTACGCTTCATCCCGGAGGTCCCCTCAGAAACTAGATCTCTACGTACATTCATTTTTCCCATTCGGAGTTTCGCAAGTACTTATATGAAGTCTCATGCATTTACCGAGGGAAGTCGAATACGCCCGGTTCATACGGTTAAGGGCCCGCAATTATTAATAATAAAAAAGGAGGATAATGTCCCTGAGTTGGAACTTAGGGGGTGGCCCCCACGTTCACCTGACCTTAATCCCATTGATTTTTTCGTTTGGGGTTATTTCAAAGAAATTGTTTACGCCCGAGAATGTTCGAGTGAAGACGAGTTGCGACTGAAGATAAGAGAAGCCGAACGTGTCCTAAGAGAGAACAGGGCAGGTTTTATGCGATTGAAAAAAATTTTCTAAGAAGGTGTAGAATGTGTATTGAGGCTGGAGGTGGCCACTTTGAACACCTTCTGTATATTTTATAAATAAATTTCTTTTTATTCACATTATGATGTGTGGTTTATTGCCATACCTTTTTCTTTTTTTTATCTAGAACTTTTCTTGACCAACATCTAAAGCTAATTTTCATTAATTTTCAGCATTTTCTATCATAACTTGATCAGAAATATCTTAAAATGGCAAAAAATAATTTTGTAGTAAATGTCTAGTTCTTTGATTTTTTCCACCTCGGTGACTTTGAATGCTAATTCTAGCAAAAGTAGAGTTTTAAGTACCATTTTTTATCAATGATTCTAAAAGCTGACTGTGGAGCGCAAAATTATCTAACAAATTAATTTTCTCAAAAGAAAAATATTTGTTAACAAAATCCTGAAGAAGGTCAATTTTACCAAATTTTTATGCATTTTTGAAGGATTTTTGTTGCACCCTGTGCCATCCTCATCAACCCTCTGAATTTCTGAAAAGGGAAAGTGGGTCATGTGGTACTTTGTTGGCAAGATCTTTGTATCTCATTTACCGGCGTGCAGAAATTTTCAATGCGGTGCGGGGGGCCCAGGCGTTAGGGGGCCCCAGGAGTTCGGAGGAAGGGCCGGTCTTCGAGAGAAAGTTCAAATAAATTTATCAGGAATTTTTTTCATCCGACCAAGTTCAATGTCTCTATGTACCGCCACCCCTCTGGAAAGTCCACTGTTCCTAGAATTCAATTCTTTGAATGATGTTTGAGTTTATTCAAGTTGAATTAAAAATTATGTTATACAGGGTGTATTTTAAGGTGAGGCTTTTCTTTTGACAGGTGAGAGAACTCATCAAAATAAGTCATTTTACCGAAAATTTCTTAGATAAAATGTTGAATTCAAAAACTTTATAAAAAAGCGGCATATGACAAAATGACCTGTTTTATGCACTAAAACTTTTTGCAAAGGACCCCGCACTTTTTCTATGGCAAATGGCGTTTCGTCAAATGTTCTAAAATTGTGGTACAATGTAGTACTCGACCTACTGATCAAAAGTGTCCATGGACCCAACTCAATCCTATGACTAGTTTTTGAGATACAGGGCGTTGAAGTTGAGAATTACCCACTTTTACTACGCCCGTATCTCGGAACAGAATCGAATGGACTTCAATTTTTCCCAAGAAACATTTCATGGTATCCCCAGGGAGCAAACATATAGAGGAATATGACTGAAAATCGTTACGAATACAGGGTTATCCATAATTGAATGCATGCCCGATTTTGAAAGTATAAAATATGTCAGTTTCAGAGCAAGAACGTTCACAAAATGAACTATTACACTAGATATGTTGTTGTTTCATCGAAAAAGTCTGTAATACCTAGAATTTATACTGGGTGATCCATTATTATAGAAACTATTCTCAAGGAAGGTTTAGTGGACACCCTGTATTTATGAGTTGATTCAAGGTGTTTGTTTGAATTTTTTAGAACATATCATCATGGACTTCAAAGAATACAGGCTGATTCAGTCATGAAATGAACTTTGAACCTCACGAAAATTCCCAAAAACCACCTTTTTTTTCATCACCCTCTATTTCAAGATTAACTCCGATGCGTTGGGAATTTTCATTCACCATTGTACTTGAAATAAAAACATCAATACGGCTGAGAGTTTTCATCCACTTCCTATGGCCAGATTTTTTTTTATACTGGAGTAAGAATAGAATAACATAAATAATTTTTATATTACTAAAAAAAAAGTCTGTTCATAGGAAGTGGATAAAAAATCTCAGCCGTATTGATGTTTCTATATCAAGTACAGTGGTGAGAGAAAACTCCCACCTCATAGGAGTTAATCTTGAAATAGAGGGTGATGAAAAAAAGGTGGGTTTTGGGTATTTTCGTGAGGTTCAAAGTTCATTTCATGACTGAATCACCCTGTATTCTTTGAAGTCCATGATGATATGTTCTAAAAAAATTGAACAAACCATTTATACAGGATGTCCACTTAACCTTCCTTGAGAATAGTTTCCATAATAATGGATCACCAGTATAAATTCTGGGTATTACAGACTTTTTCGTTGCAACAACAACATATCTAGTGAAATAGTTCATTTTGTGAACGTTCTCGCTCTAAAACTGACTTTCAAAATCAGGCATGCATTCAATTATGGATAACCCTGTATTCGTAAAGATTCTTGGTCATATTCCTCTATACGTCTATACGGTTGCTCCTTGGGGATGTCATGAAATGTTTCTTGAAAAAAATTGAAGTTCATTCGATTCTGTTCCGAGATACGGGCGTAGTAAAAGTGGGTTATTCTCAACTTCAACGCACTGTATCTCAAAAACTAGTCATAGGATTGGGTTGGGGCCATGGACACTTTTGATCAGTAGGTCGAGTACTACATTGTACCAAAATTTTAGAACAGTTGACGGAACGCCATTTGCCATAGAAATAGTGCGGGGTCCTTTGTTGAATAAGAAGACAAAAAACAAGAGATGTTGATATCTACTGAGGAGCAGGCGAGACAGCAGGTTCGGAGGAATTTCCGGATTCATCTAGAAACTAGAAAATATTCTAGTTTCAGTTTCTCGAAACAGGAGCATAATTCATATAAAAATCTGTCAAAAGAAAAGCCTCACCTTGAAATATATTAGATAAATAAGTGCATTATTTTTGTAACCTCTAACGAAAGGAATAAAGACCTTTATTATCATTATTGAATATTCAGTTTAATTCAATATTATTTATTGTATGTTTATGTTATATTCAAGATATTCAATAAATACGCATGCCATTTTCTGTGGATTTTTAAAGAAAATTAAATTAACTATATTCCACTTATTGTAATATTTCCAAAATGCCGACGCGTACTATGTTAAAAGACGGTTTGTCGGGTACAGGGGAAGTGTTTTATTATATGAAATAATTCTCACTAAGAGGGGGCCCTAAAACTATTTTTGCGGGGGGGCCCGGTAGAAATTCGTTACGCTACTGGGTACTGTTGACCAATTATTCCAACTTACCTTGCTACCCTCCACAGAGGCATGGACTTTCTCGTGCACCACTTCAAGAGAATCAATATCGGCCAAACTGATATTCTTATTCTCCGGACGTGATAGTTCCTTCACTGACTTGTAGGACCTCGCAGGGTACACAATCTCATTACTTTTGAGCGACATTTTCACGAATTGACTGCTTCACTAGCGTTGGCGAGTTGAAATCCTTATACTTAAGAATGCAAAATACCACGAAGGTATACTCTTTATATTTTGCATGAATAATACCGAATATCAAATCATTATCGAGTCATTGTAGAACAAAATATACGGAAACAACTTATTGTATAATAATGGAGTGTTTGGAAGGAGTTATCTTCTTATACTGGAACAGCATGACGACATCAAAAGAATGTAGAAAAACCTTGTTGTTCCCGTTGTAGACTTGGAGCGTTGAAATAACGCTGGAAAAATCATCATCAGTTGCAGATCGCTGAATGGTGAATATTCAACGAAACGTATTATAATTCTTCATGAATTTTTGTCGAAAAAGCGCTTCATGATGATGGCAATTGAACTGTACCTTTTCAAAATTGTGATTTTGAAATGGCCGAAAATGGAATGAAGCTGAGGATTGACTTTCAACCAAACATCAAATTCGGAAATTGAAATAAAATTGCACTCATTCAAATCAAAGAATGATTCCAGTTTGATAAAAAATACAAACTATAGGGAGGTTTAATAATATAAAGAAACATTCTATCACTTTAATGTTTCTTGCCTGATAGTTGATTTCTGATGATAAATGGGTAAATGTGATCCCACCAAAAACATTCTGTAAAAACTAGCCAAGTCTCGATGGAGCTGCTTGTTTATCTCTAAAAAGTAATGAAATCTAGAAAAAGTCGAGCCAAGTATAAGGCTCCTTACTGCGATTTCTTTATTATTATAGTTAACTAGCTGGCCCGGCGAACTTTGTTCCGCCTAAATGATACTTGCGGTGGATTTCACAAATCGTAATTACCGGTGATCGGAGATCAACGGCTTGGTTCTCTGATTTTTGAACTGTCAAATGTTTTCATGGATATGAGCTATCACACAGAACAGATACACAAAAATAATATGTCATAATATGTCAATCACTAATAATGGCAATTTTGGATTCAATTATTTCCGCGAATATATTTATTACCCAAACAGAAATTCAAAAACATTTTGAAAATTATGAGAAAAGATGAGACTGGACATCTCACGATTGGAACTCATCGCCAAAATCCGATTCACTTGACATTTCGATGAAAATTCACTGTGATATTCACCCGCTTCTGGATCTGTTAATAGCCTTTCATAGTACTATAAGCCCTATGTAAATTACACAGTAATTGATATCGTATGTTCTTTTTTCGACCATTTCAAACCACGACGACCGAAATGCTCGAAAAAAGAATAGATGACATCAATGGATGGCCGCTAAAGCCTCAACAAATTCATCGCCATTGAATTGTGATAATGTCAAATAAAGAACCCTTACGATTACGTTATTTGGAATAAGTAAAACCATACAAATAACTAATAATCATCAGTCATAATGTGATAGCGCCATCTGAAGTGGTAAGAACGAAACTTTTCTCATATCTCAACGAAATATAATCATTTTAGACATCTGTACTCTTACGCTGAGACATTTTGGTTTTTCCCAACAGCGCAGAGTTGTAGGCAACTCAAATTACACACTATTACAGTGACTATAGAGGGAATATAGTCACTGTACACACTATTTGTTCATATCGCCATCTAACGCGGAGAATATCAAATGAAGTACAAACGAATAGGCGGTAGCGTAACTGTAACTATAGCGACATCTAGTGGCCTTACTCAAAAGTAGGAAAAGCATTTCCTGTATAGGTAAAATTTTCATCGATGTTTTCAGAGTTTTATTGTATTTCATAATAACCAGACCGTAGACGAATCCAAATATGAAGTTTCATAACGAACAGTCCATCCGATCTCGAGTTATAAATGGTGTAACCAACATCTTTCTTTTATATATATAGATGTTGTGTGACTTGGCCGTTGAACATTCTTCATACGTTATAGTGGGTACAAGTCAATTTTGTTTACACGTAATGCTATATCTGTTGCAACTACCTATGTTTGTTAAGCAAGATAATATCCCATGCTGGTATTGGTAATTGGACGCTCGTGTCTCATTTTAGGCTGTTGTTCATTGTGCAACACATATGCTTTCAGCAATGACAATGCTGACTTCTGCTCTCTTCTTTTTGGAGCGTCAAATCGACCAGCGATCTAAAATAAAATAGACGTACAGACGGTCTTCTATCAATGATTAGAAGTCTGTCTGTACTGGAAATAATTTTTTATACAGTTTGTTTCAGGCTCGTATTATTGAATACGAAGCTTTGTCAAGCCTATAATTGACTGGTTATTGAATGAACGTTTTCCAAGTGGCAATTTTCCATCGTCAATGAGTAGCGTTTCTGGCGACAGATTGGTGGAATGGTGTCATGGAGCACCTGGGTTTGTACCCTTGTGTATCCTTCAACGGCCAAGTCACACAACATTAACTATAATGATAAAGAAATCGCAGTAAGGAGCCTTAAACTTGGCTCGGCATTTTCTAGATTTCATTACTTTTTAGAGATATACAAGCAGCTCCGTCGAGACTTTGGTAGTTTTTACAGAATATTTTTGGTGGGATTTCACTTCTTTTTGTAGAAACGTGGGCATATTGATCTATTTTATTAGATTTTCTCATTTGACACATTTTTTTCAGGCGTAGTTTTTTTGTTACAAACCTTTATTTTTTTTCCGGTTCTGAACTATGGTAGATAGAGCCTCCGATTATTTTTTATTGAATTTGGCGTCCTCGAAAACCTATAGTTCGATACCAAACTTGTCCATATCTTAGCCGATTCCTTTTCGGATTCAATTTTTTCTCTCCCAATCTAACCACCGCAGACCCATCTGATGATGTTTTTTCTGAAGAGCAATAGAGAATTTTGGTACAATATAGTGTTGGGTATTCAACCAATTACCCACTTGATTGTTTAAATAAAAACACTAGTACTTGAACTTTCTCTACTTTATTCTAATAAGCAGACCATCAACAATTAACAATGACTAGCGTCTTTTACCAACTTGCATTACAATTACAATCACAAAAAAAATCTATCCTAAGGAATAGGGCCGATTCTACCTCGAAGAACGTTCGGCACTTCTCGGCCGATGAGGTTGAGTCCGATCACCCGGGTTGCGCGATTGTGTCTTTTTCCGGGATGCAACATACCCCCACCTTGAAATATATTTTTTCAACACACTTTGTTCATTCGATGCAATCGGGCATCGGTAACGGGCACAATTTCGATATAGACCTCTTATATGTCCCATCTGAGGTCTTCACTGAAACAACACGCACCTTAGCATCGGGTCCCTCGTACACCTTTGTTACACGACCCAACCGCCACTTTAAAGGGGGAAGATTATCGTCTTTAATTATAACCAACTGACCGTCCTTCACATTACGTTGCTCCTTTGTCCACTTGTTCCTCTCTTGCAGTTCTGGTAAATACTCCTTGGACCATCGTGACCAGAACTGTTGCAGTAACAGTTGCAGATGCTGGTACCTTGAAAGCCTGTTCATGGCAACATGGTTCAGCTCTGGGTCTGGCAAAGAGGTGAGTGGGCGACCAATTAGGAAATGGCCAGGGGTTAGGGCTTCAAAGTCATTAGGATCTGGGGAAAGCGGGGTCAAGGGGCGAGAATTTAAAACTGCTTCGATTTGAGTTAATACTGTACTCAAGTCCTCATAAGTGAGAACAGCATTCCCTAAAATTCTTTTCAAATGACTCTTACACGAGCGTACTCCCGCCTCCCAGAGTCCTCCAAAATTGGGTGATTTCGAAGGGATGAATGACCAATTTACTCCTTCGTTATTAATTTTATTACTTAAATCAGTTTCATTGTTCCGCAAAATTTTGCACAACTCTTTCAGTTCTGCCTTGGCACCAATAAAATTTGAACCATTGTCTGAGAACACTTTCGAAGGTTTCCCACGTCTAGCTGTAAATCTTCGAAAACATGCTATGAATGCATCTGTTGACAAACTAGTTACCAATTCCAAATGAATCGCCTTTGTTGTGAAACAAATAAACAAACAAATATAACATTTGGATGTTTTCGATCCTCTGCCATATCTTTCTTTTATGAAAATAGGACCTGCATAGTCCACACCACAAATATGAAATGCAGGAGCTGGATTAATTCTGTCTCTTGGTAGTTGACCCATTATCTGGTCCAAAGGAATGGGTCTTGCTTTGAAACATCGAATGCAGTTGTGTACACTAACGCGAACCAAGTTTCTACCACCAATTATCCAATATTTTTCTCGCAACGAGGCGAGCACAAGTTGAGGACCAGCGTGCAAAAGTCGCTGGTGCTCCATATTCACCAATAACCTTGTAAATGGATGTTTAGACATCAAGAGGAGCGGATGCCTCTTTGAGAAAGTTGAGTTAGACAAATTGAGGCGTCCTCCAACCCTTATCATTCCCTTGTCGTCGATAAATGGACTCAACTTCTGCAAATTCCGACCTACCATTTTCCCCTTTGAAATTTCCTCAAACTGTCGCTCAAACATTTCCTTCTGAGCTAAATAGACCAATCTCAGCATGGCATTATCCAGTTCTGAAGAAGTAAGAAAACCTTCTCTCTTGGAACCTTCACCCCTGAGTTTATTGCACAACCTCAGTATGCGACATATTGCTCGCTGCAACCTAGACAGAGAACTGAAATTTTCAAAAGGAAACCACGATGTTTTGGTAGGGACTGAAGCAACATTAACCTTCAGCTCAGGAATGTTTTGCAGACAAATTGGTTGCGAAAAGTCGGACCATTCTTTCTTGTCCAAGAGCAACCACGATGGTCCGTTCCACCAAGAATTATTGTCCATCAATTGCTCTGGGTACATTCCCCTAGATAGAATATCTGCAGGATTTTCCTTTGACCTGATGTACCTCCAGTTGTTTGTATCAGTCAGAGTTTGTATTTGGGTCACCCTGTTGCCAACAAAGACTTGTAATTTATGTGGAGAAGTATTTATCCAACTCAATACTACTGTTGAGTCACACCACAACCATATACTCTCCACATCCAAACTCAGCGCACTAAGGACCTTATCCATCAATTTTGAAAGAAGTAGTGCACCAGATAGTTCCAGTCGTGGTATTGTGAGCTTTTTGAGGGGACTCACCTTCGCTTTTGAACAGAGCAAATCTACACTCACATTACCAGATTCCGCCATACTCCTTACATACACGCATGCTCCATATGATCGCATAGAAGCATCACAGAATCCGTGCAATTCAATTTTTGCTCCTGGATGATTCACCACCTTCCTTGGCACTACCAGATCTTTCAACGTGGACATTGCATCCTTGAGGTGAGTCCATTCCCTTTTCAAATGTTCAGGTAAATGAGCATCCCAACTTACATTTTCCTGCCATAACTTCTGAATCAGAAGCTTAGCCAATACAATTGTCGGGCCTACCAATCCCAAAGGATCAAAAATCCTCGACACTTCTGCGAGAATACTCCGCTTGGTAGCCTTATGACTGTTGGACGAAAACTCAACACAAAATCTCAATGTGTCATCTTTGAACTGCCACCATAAACCCAAAGTTTTGTTTGTGTGACACTCACCAATCTTCATTCGTTCTGGCTCCGCACCAACACCATTCAATTCCCTTTGAACGAATTCATTATTCGATACCCACTTTCGAAGGACCATACCACCTGACTTCAATATGTCAGATACCTTGCGACAAACTTCCACAAGGTTTTCTGCTGAGCTTGCTCCTGTCAACAGGTCATCAACATAGAAATCCCGCAAAATAATTTTGGATGCATCTGGACACCTGTTTGCACTATCCATACCCAATTGTCTGAGACACCTGATAGCTAAATATGGTGCAGATCTCGTACCATATGTCACTGTGTTTAATGTCCATTCGGACAGATCGTCCTCAGGAGAAAATCTCCAGATAATTTTCTGAAGAGATCGCTGCTCTGGCTTCACCCAAATCATCCGATACATCTTGGCAATATCAGCACAAACAACCAGTTGATGTTCCCTAAACCTAACCAAAATTAAGAACAGATCATCCTGTTGCTTTGGTCCATTGAACTGAAGATCATTGATAGATACCCCAGTGTCACTACTTGCACTACCATCAAATACAACTCGTAACTTGGTAGTCTGACTATTTTCATTCATCACCCCATGATGAGGCAAATAGTACGACACTTGTGCCAACGATGGATCCTTCACAATTGACATATGTCCCAGTTGTTTATATTCCTGCATGAAGTCTCGATACATCTTCCCCATTACCTGGTTTCTTTCCAACTTTTTCTCTAAATTCAGAAACCTCTTGATGGCCAAAAGACGCGACTCCCCCAGTTTTGCCACAGAATCCTTGAATGGAATTTCAACCACAAATTTTCCATCTGACCCTCGACCCGCTGTTTTTTGGAATATTTTCTCACACTCCTCTTCTTCGAGTGAACCACACTTAGCTTCATTGGGAAACTCCTCGATCTCCCAAAATTTTACGAGGTCACCCTGTAACTCATCCAACCCAACGTGAAAACTTGTCAGTTTCTGAGACTTCAAGGAGACCAATGGACCAGTGATCAACCAACCCAATATAGTTTTCTGCAATGTTGGCTGATTCGGTCCCAGTTTAATCTGCCCAACACATAATAAACTATAAAATAATCCAGACCCAAGCAATAAATCAATTTCTTGAGGTTTGAAGAAGTGAGGATCTGCCAACTGTACGCTTTTGGGAATATTCAAATGTTCAACAGATACATGTCGACTAGGTATTACACCTCCAATATTATCTACCACTAAACATGACAATTTGGTGCTATAATTCGTTGTAGTTGACTGCAAGTTAACCTGACACCTGTCACCAATCCTTGTCGATTTACTGCCAATACCAACAACTGAAACATCTACAACCTTTTTGTCTAGTCCCAACTCATCAACCAGACGTCTCAAAATCAAATTTGGCTGTGACCCACTATCCAAGAGTGCTCTACAATTGCGCCACGTTCCATCAGCCCCCTGAATTCGCACCAAAGCAGTGGACAACAAGACTTCACCCTCTACTTCTTCGCCATTATCCAAGAAAACTGATTTCACCTGAGTAGACGGACCTTGAGTAGAATCCGCACCCCCACCATGCGCATTAGAATCACGATTACCAGCCTTAAAACCTTCCGTGACATAGTTATCACTTGGTTTAGGTTCATAGTGCAAAAGTTCATGATGCATTTTACCACATTTATCACACCCTGAAGATTTACAATTAGCACTAATATGATTAACCTTGAGACAGTTCAAACATAGTGTCAGCTTTTTGGCTAATTCATATCGGTTATAAGTTCTCATTCTCAAATATTTTTGACATTGATTTATATCGTGATTCGATTTACAAACAGAACAAATACATTCCTCAGTTGAGACGAAACTTTTTTGAGGTTTGCGATTACTATTTTTAAAGTCATTCCTATTTACATTTTTACCATCAATTTTACGTTTTCTTTCAATATTCTTCAGAGTATCGATTCTCTTATCCAGAAACTGTTTAAACTGTTCCAGACTTGCCAATTTTTTCTTAGGTCTTGTCTCCTCCCATTTCAAAAATGATGACTGATCCAATTTTTTGATCATTAAATGGATGATAAGAGGATCCCAAGAACTAACATTCACCTCAAGTTTTTCCAAATGATAAAAAACCTCTGTTATTGAATCTAACATATTAATCAAATCTGTAGCAGACTCCTTATGGACATCCGAAATATTAATTAAATTATCTAAATGATATTCCACCAACATCGGCATATCATCATATCTGCTACACAACAACTGCCAACAAATCTCATAATTTTCAGATGTGATTTTTCTCGATTGAATAATCTTTAAAGCATCTCCCTGTACAGCCTTCCTCAGGTAATGGAATTTTTCCACATTTGAAATAACATTGTTCTGATGGACCAACGATTCGAACATATCTTTAAATTCAAGCCAATTCTCCACTCTGCCTGAAAATGACGGTAAAGGAATAGCCGGCAATTCTGGTCTCGCATGAGGTGCCCAAGCAGAACAAGAAGAACCATCCAAACTTTTATTTTCAGAATTACTATTATCTACTGCAGGAGCTTCAAATTTCTGAACCAGTTCTTTAATTAAAGCATTAGCTTTGGAAATTATACCAAAATATTCATCCTCAAATCGAGTTCTTTCTTGTAGAACTTCCTCAAATTCGTTATCAGCAATTAAATTTTCAATTTGGCCATTTATCTCATCGAATTCCCTTAAGAGGCTTTCACAAACAAGTAATCTTTTATTTAATTCAATATATAAAGTTTGACTCACATTATTCACGTCATCAAACTGACCCAAAAATTTATTGAAACTAGTCAATTTACCTTTTACTGAACCTCTCTTACGATTGAGATTTTTAATTGAATCTGAATCCATTTTAATTTAATCCACGAAGCAAGCAGAAAAGGAAAAAGGAAAATATAAGGAAACAAAAGGACTCACGGTTTGCCAACCAATACCAGCAATGATCCTCGATTAGTCGATTACCAGCAGTCTTTTACGCGAACGTCGCCAACCCCGAACAGGTAGAAAGAAAGACGCCGTCTACAGGTATTCACTTCACTGCGCCGATCCAGGTGCACAGGTATCTCCAACTTCTGGTACCTAGGGTCGTACTCGTTCTCGACAGTCTCGTTCTAGCTTCTTCCAGTTCCAAGTTCCAATCGGGAATTTCCAATATCCAGCAACCACAATATCGATGAAAACAACGCCGTTTACCAACAAAATGGAGTTTCCTTTGTTCGATTCCAGCTTATTTGTCACAAAAACGTTTATATCCGGCTCGAAGGACCAATTTATGTTGGGTATTCAACCAATTACCCACTTGATTGTTTAAATAAAAACACTAGTACTTGAACTTTCTCTACTTTATTCTAATAAGCAGACCATCAACAATTAACAATGACTAGCGTCTTTTACCAACTTGCATTACAATTACAATCACAAAAAAAATCTATCCTAAGGAATAGGGCCGATTCTACCTCGAAGAACGTTCGGCACTTCTCGGCCGATGAGGTTGAGTCCGATCACCCGGGTTGCGCGATTGTGTCTTTTTCCGGGATGCAACATATAGAACATTGCACCAAAATTTCAAAGCGTTTTTTTATTCAGTGATATAGCGGAACAGAGTTTCATTTTCATCAGGCTCTTCGAAATGGAAAGAAGATATAGAGAACATAACTGCTTTTACTGTTGCTGGTGATTCTCATAGAAGAGATTTGATTCACCAAATAAATCAACGAAGAGAGGAAGTGGGAGAATTCCCTCAAATAGTTCAACAATTGTTGAATGAGCACCCAGCACCCAATGTTCACATATTGAGTATGACAACAATGTGTTTCCAAGCGCATAAACTTCCATACATTATTGTGGTTGCACATTTTGCGAAGATGACGTGATGACACGTGAGCTCACGTGACGTGCCAACGATGGTACTCCAGATTTTCAATTATCCTAGTTTTTATATTTTTTTCTTTATGTGGCCATTGAACCCTAACTCTGTACCACATTTAAGCTCTCTCAGTTTATGGGAAGTACTAGTTCTATTTTGATGATCATGAGTGAGTGAGTGAGGGTCGAAAATGTGAAACTTTGCTTTCGCTTAACTTCGAAACTAAATGAACTACACACGTTCTGGTCCTATCCGGAGGTTCTCAAATAGGGGCCTGAAAATGCGGCGAAATGGTTCGGGTAAAGATAGTACGGCAGTGTTTGCTTCGCGCTCGACTTGGCGGGGCCACTGCCGTGCCCCCAAATTCCAGAACAGAGGAACGTCGCTATTGTTTTTTGAGTGGGGCTGCAATAATTCACGATGTGGGCCGCGAGTTTGACATGCTTGGTGTACGGTGTGGTAATTTTTTTTGTAAAATTCATAATTCTGTTGAAAACATTGTCTGAAATACATGAGAAATGAAACAAAATTGATGAAGAAGAAAATGATGTTCGATATCACTCTCATTTTCATCATATGATATTTCATATCATAGGCATCGCAGTTGAAATACAACAAAGTATATGAAAGGTACAAAAGTATAGGTAGATAAAACATGAGATCATGAGTGATTTGTTGTATATTCAGTTCCTTCACACTGAAAAGTTTATTTGAAAGGTGTATGGTATGATTGCAAACAATTCTAAGGATGGAGTCCCACGTTTCATTTGAAGTATGTGTGTGACATTAGCCGAAACTAAGTGGTCTACTTGTTCAAACCTTATTTCCGAAAGAATATTTCGACTGCATTTTGGTTTTGGGTCCATGAGGTGCTCGAGTTTGAATAGCTCTTTGGGTGCTAATGCGGCGTCCTTTATGTTATCTGTGATATTTGGCAGAGGACTTTTGGAAATTTTAGGTTTTTATGCAATTGGGTTCAGTCATTTTGTTTGCCACCTTCTGTTCTTTCTTTTAATTGATTCCTTATGATCATTCTTGCTGCTAGGTACCTATATTACTCAAACCATCTTCTTTCATTCTTTTAGCTAAAAGAGCCAGAGGTATATCGTCTTCATCTGTGTAATCACAAGTGAATGTCGAACTTTTATAGCCTAGCTTATTTCCAATTTTCCCCCCATTTCCATTTTGATCACCATAGAGTTCAACCGGTCTTTTTTCCTAAATCATTTATAACAAATTATTCCTCATCACTTTTACCATCTTCCTTGTCTATCATGGACGTCACCTGGAGGTAATAGAACAAACTCAAGGTGATAACATAGCTTTTACAAACTCAATAATTCTACAGTTCTGTCACAGAGAAAATATTCCATTGATTTAATACCTAGTCGTTTACAATCTTGAGTCTGAAATACTTCATTATGATTATCTCAGAGTTTTAAACTCTGGGAAATTGATAAACTATTGTTTTCGTATTCTGCAGAGATTGCATATGTTTTCTTTTTTTGCTATATATATTTCAAGGGATGTCATCAAATAATTTTTTATGGGATAGCCACAATGAACATTATGTTCTTCCGACCGACTTGTGGTTGTTTTCTTCGAGGGTACCTACACGGAAAAAAATGATCCAAAACGAAGGTCGCACGAACATGTAACATAATACATATAATGACCTCATTTTCATAATACTGAAGCCAAGTAATGTAAAATTATTGATGTGTGAATCCTCTAACTGAATGGTTATACAATACAAGGAATATGGATGAACTACTGAAGTCATACATTATTCTGTGCTGTAACGGAGGAATTGGAATGAGGTAATGAGGATACAAGAAAATAATGATTATATTTGTTGTATTTGCAAAGCATGAAATCATTTCAGTGTCCCACAAAAATTTTTTTGAATCAAAAAAATTTTAATGTCCAACTGATTCGCGAAAAATTGTATGGTATTTAATAATTGAAAAAATCAGAAATGAAATTATTGTGATAATATACAAGAAGAAGTAAAACAGTATCAAATTTCACGAACCAAAAGTGGTCAAACAATTTATTGTCCTTGATATTTTCTAGATTGCGAGCTCGCAATAGAAAGTTCTTATTCTGGTTGCATTCATGACATCTTTGAGAGCTCCCAAAAAATGAATTGAGCATTTCGTTGAAAAAGCTGTTATTTTGGACAGATATCGCAGTAGATGGATCGGATGGAGCCTCGAGAGGTCGATTAGGATGATATTTTTCAGGATTTACAAGAAATTTGGCGATATCTGAGCAGATTTCCAAAAGTTAGATACCTCACTAATGAGGTGGAACTTAGACCTTTCTCCTATAAGAAACGCCTCTCAAAGGTCGAGATGGTGAAAAATGTATTCTTTAGATGTTGTTTGAACAAACACAGCCGAGTTTTATACCCCAACATTGATTTTAAGAAAGTTATCAACAAAATGAAATTGACATTATTCTTGATTCTTGTAATTACCCATCAATTCATCTCATATCTTCGGGTTGATTTTTTTTAATGAATTCTTGATTAGAATCAACAATTGATGCCGTCAAGTCTTGAACTTTCAGTGCAAGAGGATAATAAACATTAAATCTTCACAAGCATGCATATGAAAATTATGTGAAAGCAATGCAATTTTCTTCCATGGCGAAAAATAATATATTCCAACAGTGATCTCTTGTTCTTTTCATGCAAATAACTAGAAAAGGAATCCTTTCTATCAATTCATATAAACGTTAATTATTTTCGTCCATCACATCTTTTCCAATTCATTCATTTTCCGAATAAATTCACATTCTGAGAAATACGCTAAGAATGTAGAAAGGACAGCATAGTGTTGACTTGGAACATAAAAATATCTTGAAAAACGTCATAACTTCGATACAGAGTGGAATATGTCAAATTTACAGTGCCAGAGTTGTGATTTTATAATTGTGAATGGAGTATAATATGTAATATGGGGAAAATTGGGAAATCGCAAAAGGAGATCGCATGCGAGTATGAGTCGCAGTGTTACCTCTCAGAGATCTCGCTGAGAAGTCTGTGTTTTCTGGCAGTAACATGAATTTCCTTCATTATCCGTATAATGCTTCAATGATTTAGAAATCCGATACGAATGAAAATTTCAATATTACTAGAAATCAAAATAGAGGTTCACGTCCACAATACAAAGAATAATCAATGATTACTATATTTACTTATAGAAATCTTTTTTTTTTTCATCAGACCTTAGAGAATATTTTGGTCAGTAACAAAACAAAAAAAATGAGCAATGAACAATGCAGTGGTATTCATAAAATATCTTGTGGAGAATGCTATTCCTTTTATACAGGGTGTTCTACGATCTCTTTGACAAACTTTGAAATAAGCTGTGCTTCTTTTGAACATTTTTTTTTCTATGAACATATGTGTTAATTGACGTTATTTTATTGAGTGAAATAATTTTAACAGGAATTTGGACATATGAAAATCAATTCGACCAAGATTTTATTAGAATTGACGATATTTAAAGAATGCTAGCCTTGATAAAGAATTACACAAGATTCGAAACGTTTGCGCCTCCTATTATTGCGGAATTGAATTATAATTGTCCAAATTCCTGTTAAAATTATTTCACTATTTGAAACATGGACGTCACCAATCATCAATGTTATTTTAAGTTTTCATCTGACACTTGATGTACGTTTCGAATAACAATGCACAACCTTTTTGACTTCATTGAAGTTAGATCTCAACATTGTTGGAAATATGAGGAAGGACAGAGATACGGGGTTTTTAAGTGGAAAATTACTGATTTTATCATTTTTTTCATCAAATTGAAATTTCGGATCGATTTTATGTTGCGCCTATGAGTTTAATATGAGTTTCGGTCAGATGAACATAAAAAGGTTCAGCTTAAAATATTTACAGGGTTATCCACGAATAAATGACTATAACTTTTGCAAACATTCAATAATTTTACAGTTCCGTTACGAAGAAATGATTCCATTAATTTAATACCTAGTCTTTGACAATTTTGAGTCTGAAATACTCCATTATGATTACTTTTCAAACAGGGTGAGCCATTCAGCCAACCATATCAAAAATAATTATGCTTTGAAATAATAGAAACTGATTGAATCAGTAATTATCAACTTTAACGCTCTGTATCTCGAAAACTGGTCATAGTATCGGATCTAGAATTCATACCTCTGAAAATGTTATGAAAAACAATATATAGTGAGAAATTGCATTCGACCGAGGAAATTTTTGAATACAAGGTGTTTATGTTTTTCCCAAAATGGAATACCTTCCTATGAATAAACCACCATGAATATTTTGGAGATTAGAGACACACATATATTTTGGTATAACTACTATTCTATATCGAAGAAAACGTTTCAAAAATATGCCTTCCTGACGTCACAGTAGAAAAAGTGAATTTAGGCAAAAAACTACCGCCATAAATTCGTGACTCACCTTGTGAATATAAATATTTTTTAATCATATACGTATCCACTTATTTCATTACTAGAACATGTGGTAAACGTATATGCATGTAATAGAAATCCAATCTCACTTTTGATAAATAAAAAATGAATCCGAAAATCTGGGCAATTTTCAACTTCAACATCCCGTATTTAGAAAACTAGTCAAAGGATTGGGTTGGGCCCGTTGACAGGTCTCTGAGTCGGGTACAAAAACTTACCAAACTTTCAGAAAATTCCATCTCAATCTAGTTCCATCGTTTCTCACTATCTGAAACAACTATTTTGTTGTATTTCCTTAATGTTGAAAAGATGAAAACAATCAGTTTCATTTTCGGGACAAATTAGTTTCAATGGTAATTTTTCTTCTCCTGATTATTTTTAGAATATATTTTCTTTGTACCTAATAGGAATTTTCCATATTTATGGTTGAAAAATAAAATTGAATAATTTAAACTTTTTATTGTGTCGTGAAAACACTCTTCACATACACTACATTCAATATGAATCCGAAAAATTAATTGCTGTTGAAAAACTGCAACTCAAAAATAACAATATCAATATAAATGAAACACTGATGCTGCATTGAATCTCATGCCTCGATGTTACATGTACATACATAGTATCAAAAATGGTCACCATAATCCTGAGAAAATGAGGTTAGACCTCCATTTCAGCTTTCACTCTAAGAATATCACTCCATATAAAACCTGAACCTTTCTTCCTTCTTATGAACTGAAGACACCGAGAATGACCATGACTATCTTGAGAGCAATGAGGAAAAACACAGCCTTGAATGCGCAGTGGAGATAATACAATCTGTAAAGGATGTGATGAAAACAATATACAGTCCAAGATCCCAGAGCAATCAGACATAACTTATTTTCACTCGGATGAAACCTGAAGTTTTCAGTAGCGTCTCGTGTGCCTTGAATACCTACGCGCTTTGTGGAACATGCCGATTGACACATGGGCAGGTACCAGGTGAGAAAGGTAACTAAAAATAGAAATAAAATCATGGCTCATTTTTATATATCGTCGTTAAAACCCGAAAAATGTGTAACTCCATTCTAGCTGATTGTACAGGAGAGGCAAAAATAAATTTTTTCATTACCCGTACTCCCTTAATATTTTTCAAAACACATTATTCTATTTTGCGCGGGAAAAATATTAAACTGTTAGATGGAACCACACAAATTTCTGAGCATGTAGATGTTGAAAACCGCTAAGAGATGGCATCAAAATCTCTTTTTTGATTGAATTGGGAGTTACACATTTTTCGGGTTTTAACGACGATATGTCATGTAGAATATTATTTTAAAGTAATATGATAAGTGTCAAACACTTTTGATGGACCAGAGCTTTTGTCAGACTCTTTTGAGCTACCCAAAAAACAAATGAACTTTACTCATTTTTACATGTCTGATTTTTTAATATGTTATTGAAGTATTTATTTAAAAGTTATATTCAATCAGTCAGACAAATTAAAGTGACCAAACATCCCCTAGGACAAAAATTATTCGGCCAGAAGTATGAGGGCGAGAGCACTATGCATGCGCTTCAGAGTGAGTGAGACGTCCATAATAACTCGGTTCCCCTTCTTAAACTCTCCATCTGTTTCAATCTACTGTGTATGTGCTGTTTGCGTGTAATATTATATAACTTATAATATAAATATACAGTATGGTGCAAATGAAAGGAATAAATTCGTTATTTCGTAAACCGGCGATTTTAAGGAAAAATCCTGAAACACATCGATTTTTATTTTGAAACGGGCTCCTCGTAAGGATACCTTTTTATTTTTGACGTCATCTATATGAGCGTGATGACGTCATCGCCAAAATTTTTAAATGGAAATGTGGGTGTTGTGATACATTATTTGAAAGGTCTTCTGAAAACCTATTCAGCCATACCAATATGTTGAGTAATTGATTCGCTTATTGTCACAATTATTATTGATGAAATTTCAACAGGTTTCTTAGTAAAATGTATTAAGTATTGGTATGATGTATTTATTGACGCACAAAAATAAATTTTGTGAAGGCCGTCATTGTATTTCAGCTGAAGGTAAACAATTCAAGCACTCGTTGTATTTAATGAGTAATACATATTAAATATTCATTGTAATAATAGCCTTTTATTAATTTATTAAACAAATACAAAAATCAATTACTGCAAATTATTGATATGACTGGATAGGTATTTAAAATACCTTTCAAGTAATGTATCACAACACCCACATTTCCATTTAAAAATTTGAGCGATGACGTCATCACGCTCACATAGATGACGTCAAAAATAAAAAGGTATCTTTACGAATAGCCTGTTTTAAAATAAAAATCGACGTGTTTCGGGATTTTTCCTTAAATTCTCCGGTTTACAAAATAAACGAATTTATACCTTTCATTTGCACCATACTGTATATTTATATTATAAGTTATATAATATTACACGCAAACAGCACATACACAGTAGATTGAAAGAGATGGTGAGTTTAAGAAGGGGAACCGATTTGTTATGGACGTCTCACTCCCTCTGAAGCGCATGCATAGTGCTCTCGCCCTCATACTTCTGGTCGAATAATTTTTGTCTTAGGGGATGTTTGGTCACTCTAATTTGTCTGACTGATTGAATATAACTTTTAAATAAATACTTCAATAACATATTAAAAAATCAGACATGTAAAAATAAGTGAAGTATTTTTTGGGTAGCTTAAAAGCGTCTGACAAAAGCTCTGGTCCATCAAAAGTGTCTGAAAACCTATTCAGCCATACCAATATGTTGAGTAATTGATTCGCTTATTGTCACAATTATTATTGATGAAATTTCAACAGGTTTCTTAGTAAAATGTATTAAGTATTGGTATGATGTATTTATTGACGCACAAAAATAAATTTTGTGAAGGCCGTCATTGTATTTCAGCTGAAGGTAAACAATTCAAGCACTCGTTGTATTTAATGAGTAATACATATTAAATATTCATTTTAATAATAGCCTTTTATTAATTTATTAAACAAATACAAAAATCAATTACTGCAAATTATTGATATGACTGGATAGGTATTTAAAATACCTTTCAAGTAATGTATCACAACACCCACATTTCCATTTAAAAATTTGAGCGATGACGTCATCACGCTCACATAGATGACGTCAAAAATAAAAAGGTATCTTTACGAATAGCCTGTTTTAAAATAAAAATCGACGTGTTTCGGGATTTTTCCTTAAATTCTCCGGTTTACAAAATAAACGAATTTATACCTTTCATTTGCACCATACTGTATATTTATATTATAAGTTATATAATATTACACGCAAACAGCACATACACAGTAGATTGAAAGAGATGGTGAGTTTAAGAAGGGGAACCGATTTGTTATGGACGTCTCACTCACTCTGAAGCGCATGCATAGTGCTCTCGCCCTCATACTTCTGGTCGAATAATTTTTGTCTTAGGGGATGTTTGGTCACTCTAATTTGTCTGACTGATTGAATATAACTTTTAAATAAATACTTCAATAACATATTAAAAAATCAGACATGTAAAAATAAGTGAAGTTCATTTATTTTTTGGGTAGCTTAAAAGCGTCTGACAAAAGCTCTGGTCCATCAAAAGTGTCTGACACTTAGGATATTACTTTAAAATAATATTCTACATGACATATATAAAAATCAGCCATGTGAATTTAAGTTAAATAATTCTTATTTTTAGTTACCTTTCTCACCTGGTACCTGCGCAGGTGTCACTCGGCAAGTTCCACAAAGCGCGTAGGCATTCAAGGCACACGAGACGCTACTGAAAACTTCAGGTTTCATCCGTGTGAAAATAAGTTATGTCTGATTGCTCTGGGATCTTACTCTAATAGTAAAATAATTTCAATGATCAATTATTTAAATCTGTTTCCAATGAGAGAACAATGGTGATTTGAAAATTCATTGAGGAACATTAGGCGATTGGAAATCTCTTAGAATGAGATAGAAGCATATCCAGAAATACAGGATGATTACAAACATAACTTACCGTTTATGTTTCTTTTTAGCTTCAGGAATGGTCTCCATTTTATCCTTGAGCAAGTACAGCCTTATCCCGCTTCCTAAGATGCTGTTGTAGCTGTTCCAGTTAAAATGCGCAGGATCCATACTGAACTCGAATATTTCCTTATCTTTTCTCGATAAACTATTCCACAATTTTTGTACGTTTCCATTGTGTATTTTCCATTCCCTCAGACAAAAGTAAGACAAGACGTATGTGATTTTACTTATTTTTTTGTATATCTTGACCATCCTGTGAAAAATATAAGGATATAAATAATAAAGAATATTTCATAAGAAAAGTGAAGTGAGAATTGAACGTGATATAGAAAATAGAACCTGAATCTTGGAATATACAAGGTGATTCACGGTGGATGGCACATTAGTCGTTTCTGGTGAACCAGATATCGGATCGGTTTGAAAATTTGCATGAGTGCATTATCGGCATTCTCTACCCAACTAAACTGTTGCCACTTCCATTAGAAAGTAGTAGCAACTTTGCTTTTTCAAATGGAACATCTGGTATATTATAGTATTTTTGGAATCTCCAACAAGTTCCCGTCAACTTTTCTTGACATTTCCCTATACCTATCTGTTGCAGTTTTCGAAATATATATCAATTTCAGTTTTTTTCACCGAAAAGAATGACCTCTAAAAACGCTGATAACTTCGGCTTGAGAGACACCAGTGGCGCACCCAAGGGGGGGCTTTAGAGCTGCAGCCCCCCCCCCCCAAAAGACCCAAAGATACCAACATTTTCAATTTTTCTCAGTTCATTTTCAAATGTCAAACAGTCTTCTTTCGGTTGATTTTACACATTTTTGAAGTATTCCATATTCACTTCCCCAATACATAATACACCAAAGACGGTTGTCTGAGTCTGGCCATTACACTGAAATGGGGTGGAGCTCCATCTTGTTGAAAATGCATTCTTGCAATGTTCGTACCTTCGAATAATACAGGAGGAAATCTAAGTCAAGATCAGTGAACACCTGTAAGCTGTCTTGGCAGGACGTGTGGTCCAATTAATCGATTTTTCTTAACGCCACACCATACGTACGGAAATTGCAGGAATGCATTCTTAGCATGATGGAGCTCCACCCTATTTCAGAGTAATGATCAGGCAATTTTTAGATCGAAACTTTCGAAATATATGGATTGGCAGAGGTGGACCGCATGCCTGGCCCGCTGGATCACCAGATTTCAATCCTGTTGATTATTTCATTTGAAGTTATTTGAAATGTTCAGTATATCCATCTGAAATAGAAAGTGAGGAGATCCTAAAGCAACGTATCGAAATCGCTTGCAATGAAATACGTAATAATCCAGACATGATAAAAATGTATCAGACATATTTTGAAGAGGGCAAGAATGTGTATTGAGCATAATGGTGGTACTTTCGAGCACCTTCTGTAATTCACGTTAAGTTTTTATGTTTCTTTATTTATTTATTCATCTTTGTTGGCTACAAATAATTTTTTCTCAATCAATAATGGGTTTTCGGAAATAACTTGATTCCTCAGAATACTATGAAATTAGAATGTGTGATAAGTGGGACAAAAAAAATTCAATTTGATCACAATGTACGATTCTTCTGAGAATTTAGTGGAATGCCAATTTTCAGTTGGAACTTTCCCTGAAGCTTTCTTTGCGCAAAATGACGTGCGGGACAATGAAAGTCTACTGAACCTCATTCACAATTTTTTGCTTTCTTCAAATATCTCAATCAAATCCCAAAATTTTAATATACAGGGTGTTGAATCTCAGCTTGGAAGAAGTTCCATATTTTTCAAATACAGATCTGGAATTTATGGGAAATTCAAAAGTAAATCGATCGATATGTGGAAGTGGATCATACGTTCCAAATATCCACCGACTACATACTTGTTGGTTCAAAAGTTATGAGAAATTTTAATTTTTGGTGAATACATAAACCATCCTCTATCCCGGTTATGGATTCGATTAGACGTATCATATATCGGTTTTTTGGACTCGTCTAGGGTAGCTCTAGCTCAGGTTACCGTATATTCATTCACCAATGCAACTCCCTGTATATAACAAGAACAATTCTTCAATTCAGTCCAGCCCCCCCATAACTAAATCCTGGGTGCGCCACTGAGACACACTATGGCATTGAAATTTGGTTTGGAGTTAGGGGAGACATGAATGCTTCCAACACATGAGCCTGATCAACGTTACTTCAATACAGGGTGGTAAAAAATACATTATTTTCGTTTCCTGGAAAAAGTGACTGAAAGTTGTTTATTTCAAATGGAACGCCCTGTACATAATTAGAAATTCAGAATACTGATAAAATTTCTATGTATACCATGCCTATACCTAACCAGTCAAATTTCGGACTCATGAGCATTTATTTGTCAAAATGTACCTTCAGAATGGTATTCCCATTTCGGCCATGATTACTAATTGACAGTACCTTGTGACATTCTCCTAATAATATAGAATATATGCATAGGATACCTGGTGTATCGACTCCTTACTAAAAATCGTGGCCAAAATTTGTAGATCAAAACGGCATTCTAGATTTCAGATTTTGGTTTAGTTCCGGAATAAACCGCAATAATTGTCAGTCCTAACGCTACTGCGGCAATGGAACAAAAGCGCGACCCCTTTCGGGAGAAATGAAAAGCCGCAGAAATCTCAGATTTTCGATCGACAAGAACGTCTTAGACAAAATCTAATCACTGCCAACACCAGGTATTCTATTCATTTATAATATAGACTTCAATACTGAAATGAAAAAACAGAAAAATATCTGTTCGTTTCGATGGAGGAAATGTTACAAAATCGCCAAAAATTATGGAGATTATTTTTGCGACCCAAATATCGACCAATAGAATTGCACCATTCGACGTCACATGGTACAACCTACATGGTATTATACTGATAATTTTTTGAAAATTTTCTCTGGTAGTTGCTATATATAAAAAACAAAACATGATCCAGTCAAATTAATCACACGTCAAACTGACAGGTTGAATTCAATTGTGAAAATTATAGATTTTGCATGAAAATGAGTCGATTTGGAGTTTGTTCTCTGTCCACCATCGATAAAAAAGTCAAAGGAAATGTTCCCATTAATACGGAGAAGTCAAAAAAAACAGTTTGGAACCAATTTACTACTTTTTGTACTGAGAGGGAATACACATTGAGTGCTGAAACGAGTGAAGCGCAATTGGCAAACATTATGAAAGATTACGCTTACAATATGAAGAAAATGGATGGAGAAGACTATAAGGAAGGTACAATAAAAACAATGTGGAATCAGACTGCAAAATTACTTCAAGAAAAGTATTTGAACGATTTCGACATCAAAATCAACCCATTTTCGGATGCTGCATTCAAGACCGCTCGAGGAGCTCGTGATGCCAAGCGTAAGGCTTTACAATCTATTCCGGAAAAACGGAGGGCAAGTGCAGCAGCGTTGGAGGAAAAAGATTGGGATGCAATGACCACTGTTTGGGACGAGGAAACTCCTGATGGCCTCCAGAAAAAATTATTCATGATAATATCAGTGGAATTGGTTTGGAGAGGTGGTGAGGGCAGCATGGTGCAATACATCACTTCAAGGCAGAACAGCGAAATGACGGGGAAACAACTGGGAGAATTGAATACAATCCAATTTTCAGCAAGACCACACAAGGTGGTGATAAAAAATTATCAGACAGCAAGTGGCTGGTGGAGAATCGGGAAATCCCTGACAAGTGCCCAGTGAGACTGTTCCAGAAATTGAGAGAGAAGAGAGATGCCAATATCAAGAGCGACAGACTATTCCTGACCCAAAATCCATTCTGGAATAAAGTTCCAGACGCTAGGTGGTACAAGGATTCCCCAGTAGGCCAAAACACGATTTCAAAGTGGGTTAAGGAGTCAGCACAAAAAGCTGGGCTTGACCTTGGTAACAAAAAAATCACCAATCACTCCAGTCGTGCAACAGCCGTCTCCAATCTAGCGAAATCGGGCCTGGGAGAGCAGCAGATAATCAAAATAACTGGACATGCCAACAGTAACTCCATCAAGCCGTATCTCCAACTCGACCAGGAACACCACGAATTAATTGTCAAGAAACTGCGAAGGAGTGAGCCTACTGCAGAAAATGCCATCAACAGCATAAACCTCATGCCATCTACCTCTTCTGGGACCATTACCGATAACTCTGACTTGAAGAAAACATGCACCAATGTTTACAGCAATTGTATTTTTAATTGTACTAGTCTTTATCTTAATTAAATATTGTTTTATTCATTATGAAATTCTTATTTGTTAACTGTACATTTCGTCTCATGGTGCAATTCTATTGGCCGACATTTGGGACGGAAAAATAATCCCCCGAATACCACACGAGCTTCAAAATTATCTAGCATTTCCCTCAAGGTTCCCTGCAAACAAATAAAGTCGTCAAGTTTTTCAGGAAAAATCACTCGCGCTTCGCGCTCGTGATTTTTTAACCTGAAAAACTTGACTCCTTCATTTGTTTGCAACGAACCTATCTGGAAATACCCGATAATTTTGAAGCTCTTGTGGTATTATAAGTGAATATCCTTTTCATCATTCAATACTTATAATTTTTTTTTATTATTTTTATCTTTATACACACATACATCCCTTCATCAATCAGAAAAAATAAATCGTTTCCGACTCCCTTTTTTTCAGGGACGTAGACCCTTAAGGTAAGGGAGAAGATATGGCTCCACTATTTCTTGGAGGTACCGCAGCGCTGTCATTTTACGATGTTACCTCGAATAAAGACTAAAGGTGACCTACTTGCATATACATTAGCAGCCCATACCATAACGCCTACTGTACGGTGTACATGACGCTCAACATCAAACTGAGGTTCACGTTTTTCTCTTCGACGTCGTCTAACCCTTCTTTGGCCATTATGTGCACCCAAGGAGAATCGAGATTCATCAGGAAAGACGACCCGATGCCATTTCACATTCCAATGTTGACGATCTCTGGACCACTGTAATCGTTGCCGACGATGCTCAACCTTCAGAGATGACACAAAATGGGATCGATAATGCTGCAGTTCAAAAGACCTTATGATGGTCTTGTTCTCCTAACCACTCATCAGCCAAAGATCGATTTGTCGCAAATCGGTTTCTGATGGCCATAAATCTTAGACGTCGATCTTCAACTTCATTTGTGCCTCTTCGACGTCCAGTGCTTACTCTTCTTCGATTTTAGGCATTGTCAAACCACGCTTGACGACATCTCTTAAAAGTAGTTGGATTTATGCTCGCACGAGTAGCGATTTCTCGAAATGACAACCCCGCCTCTCGTAGACCAATATTTCGACCTCTATCAATTTCACTTAACTGGCGATAAATTCCGCGTACACAAGTCTCTAGGCATTTTAACAGCCACTAAACATCGGGTTTGGATCTTCGCGAATAGCTGGTTTGATGTTAAATTTAAAATTTGAAAAAAATGCGAAACACGACTTCAAAATTCAATTAAAAAAATGTTTGCATAACACCTACATAAAAAGACGTACCTTTTTTCTCTTCCAGTAATAGTCAGATAACAATCTATGAGAAGTGCAGGTAACATGTGCAGGAAGATCTCGTACAGGAGATGTACATATTTATTCTTGTTCAGGGTGTTGCAGTGATACCAAATTGATCGCAATGGAGGATTCTGCAAGCCGTAATACACAGCCAAATCAACGAAATCTCCCCAGGTAATTGGATTTTCAGCAGACGAGATCTGGTTGTAGTATTTCACAGCACCCTTCCTGAAAACAAGAAAATAGTAAAATATACAAGCTATATTACAAACTTTGTTTGATTATAGTTTTTCAAATTCTATACTTCGCCATAGCTACCGGGTTGGGCCTATGGGGATATTGAATCAACTGTATTCAAACCTCTTGGCAAAACCATCAGGTGTCATGCAAACAATCTTCGATTTTGAAACGCCTTCTGAGGCTTTTGAAAAGGTCATAGCTGACCATCCTAGGACAATAAGTTTCGTGAATTGCTTGGACAAAAACTCAACCTTATGGTTTACCGATGGAACAAAATCAGAGGGAGACTGGCATTGGGGTATATGAACCTAAACTGAGAGAGTGAGTCCTCTATTTGACAGACCGAGAAACTGGCTGATTACGTATACGTCCAGGAGTGTCTTAAAATGTACCTCAAAGGGGCGCATATCTTTATCCCAACGGACAGCCAGGCCACGCTCAGGACCCTGGAATCACATTGCCAGGGATCTCTGCTGACCAGGGAGTGCCGTAACAGCATGAACCAACTGGCCAGGGGCAATAAAGTGACTCTACTGTGGGTGCCAGCAATCAAAAATAGAATGGTCAATTTTTTTGGGGAAATAATCCCAACTGCACATTGGCCAACATGATTATAGGAAGCAAAGAACCACAATAACAGCTTTAATAGAAATTATACAAAATATCACGAAAGCTCTCGATAAGCGTTGGAACACGAGGATTCCCTTTGGACGGATAAGACCTGACTATCACTCCCGCTTAAAACTACTCAATCTGCAGACTTTTGGAGATCGACGGGATAGAGGTGACCTTATTGTGACCTATCGGGCTCTACATGGTTTCTTTGGTGTGGAACTCGATCACCTTTACATGAGAAGCAGCACACAACTCCGTGGCCATGCCTTTAAACTAGCGAAAGAAAATTTCAGGACCACGCAACGCCAAACTTTCCTGTCTAATAGGGTTTTCGACCGATGGAATAGGCTGCCTCATAGCGTTGTTG
Source organism: Adalia decempunctata (assembly GCA_951802165.1). Classification (NCBI taxonomy): domain Eukaryota; kingdom Metazoa; phylum Arthropoda; class Insecta; order Coleoptera; family Coccinellidae; genus Adalia; species Adalia decempunctata. Next base: position 20,077,123 of record OX637703.1, read on the forward strand.
GTGCAGCTTCGGTTAACTCATTCAAGAACCGACTAGACCAGTTCATGCGAGACCAGAATTCATCTATTGAGTGACTCAATGACTGTGAATATGTGTGATTTTTTTGTTACTTTTTTTCACTGGTAGTTTATGAATTCCATTTTATTTTTACTTTGTAATCTAAATTTGAGTTTATGGGTGTCAACCCCTACTCTTTTCCTTTGTTAATAATAATAATAATAATAATGGAGAAGTCATGATGTGGTTTACCACAAATCAATTCAAGTTCAATACGGATAAAACAGAAGAAATAAGGTTTCATTCTTATGCCGGAGTTGAGCATATAAAATTTTTGGGAATAACTCTTCAGAGCAAACTAGTATGGACAATACAATACATGTAGATGAGATCTGCAAAAAATTCTCAAAATCAGTATATCCTATTAGAAAGATGAAGCAAATAGCTACGCACCAAACAGCTGCATATTATGCTTGTGTACACAGTCATCTCCCATATGGCATTTTTCTGTGGGGTCAGTCATCAAGAGAAGTCCCCAAACAGCAAAAGAAGGCTATAAGAGCATAAAAGGGACAATTAATGTAAATCAGCATGCCCAGGCAACACAGACATCTCCGCGATATCTCTGAGAGGTTACAATGCGACTTTTATGGGAGCTCCTACCGCGAGGTCCCAGAGATCTCTATGTGATGTTACTAAGCGAATTTCCCACAGATGTGCCCATGCGATATCTCGGAGACCTTGCCATGCGATATCTTGGAGACCTCACAATGCGATATCCTTTAGACCTCTCCATGCGATATCTTGGAGAGCTGACGATTGACAGGGTCAATCTGTTCACGCAGGCGCAATTTGGCTATCAAATCGTTATATTCTATACCATACTAAAATGGTTACTCTCCATGCGGTAACTTGGAGAGGAGAGCGCACCATGCGATTGCCAAGGTCAATCTGTTCACGCAGGCGCTATTTGTCTATCAAATCGACTTGTATAAACAGCAAGTTTACCAAGACATCGAGAGGGGTTTTGAAGATACTGGATAGTGGATAGATTAGTCAGTTGTGTTTATCGGTGTTACTGTGCTGTGCCAGGTTCGTTATTGTGTGAAATTTCGATGAGGATATTTGTGCTCCAAGTAAGTGTTATTTTCATTAAATTCTGGAGTTTTCTCAACTATTAGGACATACACCGTAACCATTTTTACCGCCATTTACGTTATCCGAGTAATTCAACCACCAATAACGGAATTGATCAATTTACATTAAACGATTTTCTACTTGGTATATTGGTGATCAGGATAATTATTTCTATTAAGAATATGGATGAGTGTAATAACTTCACAACAGATTTTTCAAGAATGGTTAGTAGAGTCGAATATTCCACAAATTCAAGCTAATAAATTATTGATAATTCTTAATAGGCATGGTTTACAAGTTCCTGTGGAAACCATTATTGCAATTCCAATAGTGATAAAAGAAAACACTTCCATGAGAATTGTAATGATTTGACACTTTCACAGGAACTGTTTGGGATTATATCTCATTTTGTTTCAAGCTGATATATGAATGGGCATTGAAATGTTGTTTTTGAAATCCTCTTTGTTCAATTTGTGCTCCAAAAGAACTCGACACAATGTTTATTCACGTTTTGATTAATGCATAAACCACTGACCTTACAAAAGTGTTACCGATTTTCTTCTCAATCTACCGATCTAACGAAAAAGCACATAAATCTACCGAAATTTGATGGAGTGACTCTTACGATATTATTTTGAAGATTTCCTAAGCATACCATAATTTGATACATTAGTTGAGTTATACGTTGACAAATCTATATTTTTTTCAAGCAACTTGAGGTACGTGCGTTTATTTTCCGCATATTTGCTGTTTTCAATAGGTGTTAATTTTTTGAATACCTATTTATTTTGTCAGAATACTCATTATTTGTTCGAAAAATTAGTTTTTCGAACATTAATTTTGTAAATAAATGAAATCCATTTTCAATTTTGCTTCATTCATATAATAACCTTCTTGCCCAATATTTCGGATCAATGGTATTTCAACTTGAATATCACAAAAAATATGTGAAAAGGTATTTTTTCCCAAATATCTACCGTGTGTGGGTGTCGTTTTGTAGCTGATATCTTTGCGTGTTGGTTCATTGAAAAAAAATTATACTTCAATGTGCTTGTTTTTGTACTAGTGAGGATTTACTGAAAAATTCAGTGAATTTTTCGATAGAATTGTTCTTAAGAACTTTTTTATGACATTTTCGAGTTGAATGTTTCCATATTGTTCTACTTCAATAAAAAGTAGTAGTATGTCTTTCAAAAAACATTTTTTTCACATCTGTAGGACCTTTACCTCCAAAGAAATCCATATCATTTGAAAGAGTCAACTAAAATAAAAAAATTAATTCAAAATGGCGGCTATTCCAAAAGTAGTGGGGCAAACTCCCCAATGTGGGTGTTTTTGTCGATAAAATTAGGTATATTTGATGCCCTCAAATTATCGCTAAGTCATACCGAAACAAACTGTATAACGTATTGGACAATTTATGATTCTTACTTACTCGTTGAACTGATTTTGATAAGCTGCAGCAATTACTCCATTGGCAACGAAGTCACCAGGTATAAGATCGACAACTTTCTCCTTATCTAAGAGGAAAGTCCTCAAAAGTCCAGTTTCTGCTTGTATTATAGCACCCATTGGTCCATTCATGTTGTCCGTCCAGCTTTTGAGTGGCTCTTTGTATGTTGATGTAACTTGATATTTAAGGTATGTTAATATGCATCTAAGAGAATATTAAATTGAAGAATAAAAGGCTATTTATTCCATAGTCGAAAACTTCAAATATAAAATGAGAAATTTTAACTCAGAAAAACGATATTGTAATTCAGAAAAAAGAAATTGTATTTCAATTGTATCCAAACTACTTTCGCTAATATCTATATGTATAAAAGAAAGATGTTGGTTACACCATTTATAACTCGAGATCGGATGGACTGTTTGTTATGAAACTTCATATATGGATTCGTCTACGGTCTGGTTATTATAAAATACAATAAAACTTTCAAAAAATCGATGAAAATTTTACTTATACAGGAAATGATTTTCCTCCTTTTGAGTAAGGCCACTAGATTTCGCTACAGTTACAGTTACGCTCCGCTTAATCGTTTGTACTTCATTTGATATTCTCCGCGTTAGATGGCGATATAAACAAATAGTGTGTACAGTGACTATATTTCCTCTATAGTCACTGTAATAGTGTGTAATTCGAGTTGCCTACAACTCTGTGCTGTTAGAAAAAACCAAAATGTCTTAGCGTAGGAGTACAGATGTCTAAAATGATTAGATTTCGTTGAGATATGAGAAAAGTTTCGTTCTTACCACTTCAGATGGCGCTATTCACACACTGATGATTATTAGTTATTTGTATAGTTTCATTTATTCCAAATAACGTAATCGTGAGGGTTCTATATTTGACATTATCACAATTAAATGGCGATGAATTTGTTGAGGCTTTCGCGGCCATCGATTTATGTCATCTGTTCTTTTTTCGAGCATTTCGGTCGTCGTGATTTGAATTGGTCCAAAAAAGAAAATATGACATCAATTACTGTGTAATTTACATAGGGCTTATAGTACCATGAAAAGCGGGTGAATATCACAGTGAATTTTTATCGAAATGTCGAGTAAATCGGATTTTGGCGAGGATTTCCAATCGTGAGATGTCCATTCTCATCTCTTCTCATAATTTTTAAAATGTTTTTGAATTTCTGTTTGGGTAATAAATATATTTGCGGAAATAATTGAATCAAAAATTGCCATTATTATTGATTGACATATTATGACATATTATTTTTGTGTATCTGTTCTGTGTGATAGCTCATATCCATGGAAACATTTGACAGTTCAAAAATCAGAGAACCAAGCCGTTGATCTCCGATCACCGGTGATTACGATTTGTGAAATCCACCGCAAGTATCATTTACGCGGAACAAAGTTCGCCGGGCCAGCTAGTTATGTATGTAATTCAAATGAAGACATGATTTCATTTGAAATGGGTGGCGAAAAATATTAATAATGATTCTTGAGGTCATTTTCTACTCTCAAATTACGTAGATACCATCATAGAAGCAAAAATAAAATAATGATAACTCTATTTCCAAGAATAACATAAAGGTATATACAGTCGAAAACGAAAACGAGAAAACAACAAATTTGATAATACCAAATACTTAAGACAAGTTCGATGCCACATTGTCATAGATTCCTATGTTGCATCACTTGATACAGAGCTCGATACTATTCTGAATTACATATAACATATTCTGAAATTGAATTGATAACTTCTGAAATACAATTTTCCGCTTCTGAAATTGAATTTGCCATTTCTGAATTTCAATTCACTATTCTGAATTACAACTTTGTTTTTCTGAATTAGGTACAACTTCCTAATCTGAATTTCAATTTCGTTTTTCTGAAATTGAATTAACTATGTTCCCTTTTCTGAAATTAAACTTTGAATTTCTAAATAACAACTGTGAAAGGTGATGTTGGTCCGTAGTTTCATCGATTTCGATTAATGAGTGTTATTTTCTTTTATTTTTGAACTCACCAATTGATGGTCTACAAATGGCTGTAGGTATGTCGCCCGCCATAGTTTGAACGGTGTGTTCTGCTATCGCTTTGGTGAAGGAATATGTGTTGGGCCAGCCATGGAGTATTCTGAATAACAAAAAAAAATTGGGGGTGAACCAACCTGTAGTACCAAGGGATGCAATTTTTCTAAATGGATTGCAGTTCATATATTTACTATATTATACCTAATGATATATACTCCATTCACTATTATTTAATCACATAGGAGGTCATGGTTTCGTTTTCAGGAGTTGGTGCACCTGATGAAAAGCACAGAACATATGATGAAAAGTCAGTACGCGCACAGAAAATATCGTTAGTTGCCAGTTTCTTTGTTTACATCAAAGTAAAAGTATCAAAGATATTCCACATTTTGTTAGGTTTACAAATTGTTCGCAGATTTTTGGTATTTAATCGATATATGCAGGTGAGTTTTTCGTCGAATATCCAAGATTAACGTATGTTTATTGTTTTTAGCACCAGTTTGGAGCGTGAGGACGATTTTCAAGACCAGGACGAATGTTTACATTTCGAGGTTGAAGGGGTACATGGGAATTTCGTTGAAAAAGCTGTTATTTGGACAGATATCGCAGTAGATGGATCGGATGGAGCCTCGAGAGGTCGACCAGGATGATATTTTTCAGGTTTTCCAAGAAATTGCAAAAGTTAGGTACCTCACTAATGAGATGGAACTTAGACCTAATTCTTCCTATAAGAAACGCCTTTCAAAGGTCGAGATGGTGGGAAATGTCTTCTTTAGATGTTGTTTGAACAGACGCAGCCGAGTTTTATACCCCAACATTGATTTTAAGAAAGTTATCAACAAAATAAAATTGACATTATTCTTGATTCTTGTAATTACCAAATTACCCATATTATCTTATATCTTTGGGTTGATTTTTTTTTAATGAATTCTTGATTAGAATCAACAATTGATGTCGTCAAGTCTTGAACTTTCAGTTCAAGAGGATACTACAGTTTAAATCTTCACAAGCATGCATATGAAAATTATGTGAAAGCAATGCAATTATCTTCCATGGCGAAAAATGATTTATTTCAACAGTGATCTCTTGTGATTTTCATGCAAATAACTAGAAAAGGAATCCTTTTTATCAAATCATATGAACGTTAGGTAATTATTTTCGTCCATCACATCTTTTCCAATTCATTCATTTTCCGAATATATTCACATCTGAGAAATACGCTAAGAATGTAGAAAGGGCAATACAGTGTTGACTTGAAACATACAAATATTTTGAAAAACGTCATAACTTCGATGCAGAGTGGAATGTGTCAAATTTCCAAGGCCAGAGTTGTGATTTTATAATTGTGAATGGAGTATAGGTATTCACTATACAGGGTCTTTCAGGAGGAACCTCACCCATATTTATACGGGAAACTACTGAACGTATTTTCATGAAATTCAGCACTTATAAGTATTTCACGATGCTGATGAAATCAAAAATATTTTCAAGGCATGAATACCTCCGATTTTTCCGGAAATGACGTCAACTTCCGTTTTTCAAATTAGAACACCATTTTTTTATTGCAGAAATAGATTCCTTAGAAAATTTCAAGTTATTTTGATGTAACATTTTTCAGTTTTCGAAAAAAAATCGAAAATAGAGCTCCGCTGAAACAAGAATAACTTCGAGGTTTTTGGATGGAAAATTTTAATTTTTGGGATTTTTCAAGATGTAAGATTGATGTATCCACTTTGAAAATCGAAATCGCGATTTATGATACAGGATGTGAAAAAATCGCTTTCAAAGTTAGGGATGACAAAATCGTGAAAAATCAATTTTTTCAAATTAGAACCCCATTTTTTTATGGCAGATATTGAATCTACGTTAAAAAATAATGTGAGTGTATGCATCACACCCTTGCCCTAAAGTGGATATTTTCTGAGTTATTCACAAAAAACTGTTTTTCGTCTTGAATTTTCAGCTATTTCTTTTCCCTTCACGCCAAAAAGATGAAATTTTCAGGAACTGTTACTTGAACCATGTTTTAGATTTTACTACCCTAATATGCAAAAGAAGAAAGTTACAGGTTGTTCCTAAATAGATGGCGAATTTGGATTCGAATTTGTATCGGAAACCTCTTTATTCTATACTATACTAAACTGGTAATTTCAACTAATCGGCCATCGGTTTTCTCTCCAGTGATAAATAAATAATTCCTTATGAACCATATGCAAAAACTTACCATGTTTTACATTCTTTTTTTTTTAATGATAGATATCATTAATTACATCTGCCAAATTCCTCTTTATTCAGTAGCATTTTGTGTTTACCATTAATTTGGTGATAATTCGTATTAAGTTATAAAATCGATCACTATGCCTAATTTTACCAATGAAGATTATTTAAATCTCATTCTACTTCATGGAGAATGTAATAAAGTTGAAGATAGAACGATTCGACTGTTCATTGAGAGGTTTCCTGACCGACCCAGACCAACGAGAGATACCATTAACAGAACCATGACAAACTTGAGAAATGTCGGATCTTTCGTTAAGAATACTATACACAGAGAAAAAAGTGTAGTAGAAGATGAGAACAACGAAATTACAGTTCTTGCATATTTTCGTGTGAATCCTCAAAATTCTCTCAAAGATGCCGAGATTGATCTGGGATTATCTCAATCGAGTGTTGGAGAATATTAAAAAAACATAAAATGCACCCATATAAATTCAATAGGGTACAGCATTTGAAGGAAACTGATTTCGTCAGGAGAACAGAGTTTTGCGAAGCTATGATGATTCGATTTCAAGAGAATGAAAACTTTTTGGACTGTATAATTTGGACAGATGAATCTAAATTCACAAAGAATGGTTCTTTCAATAGACATAACAGTCATTATTGGGATGAAGAGAACAACCACCACTTCAGACGATGGAACTTTCAAGAGACCTGGAGTTTCAATGTTTTCTGCGCCATCAAAAATAATGCAATTCTCGATGTTCACATTTATGATGGGACTTTAACTGGTAAGATAGAACACTACACATGTATGCATTATTTAAAGAATGTTCTCCCTTAGGAGATAGATATTCTGACATATTGACTCAAATAATTGAGCCGCTAGTACAGAACCATAATGACTTATGGAATCAACAAGATGGCGCGCCTCCACACAATTCACTCAATGTGTCAAATATCCTCTGCAGGCTATTTGAAGATCGATGGTTGGCGAACAATGGTCCACATCTTTGGCCACCACGTTCTCCCGATTTAACTCCTTTAGACTATTATGTTTGGGGTAGGATAAAAAATATTGTCTATTCAACTCCCCTGACTGATAAAGAGGACTGCATAGAACGAGTCAGAAATGCGTTCAGGTTTGTTTAGATTTTTAGATTCATAGTTTTGAAACTCAATTTGGTTTTTAAACACTTTTGCAGATCTCTTCGTCCCGATGAAATAAGAAGAGCAACGCACGAAGCATTCCTGAGACGTATAAATAAATGTCTAGAAATTAACGGTCAAAACTTTGAGCATCTTCTCTAGTTATAACTGCGAGAGTTTGCCATGGTTCTCCTAATAGTATTTTGAAGTCGGTTTCAAGAAGGGGTGAAAAATCTACAGCATGGTTCAAATAACAGTTCCTGAAAATTTCATCTTTTTGGCGTGAAGGGAAAAGAAATAGCTGAAAATTCAAGACGAAAAACAGTTTTTTGTGAATAACTCAGAAAATATCCGCTTTAGGGCAAGGGTGTGATGCATACACTCACATTATTTTTTAACGTAGATTCAATATCTGCCATCAAAAAATGGGGTTCTAATTTGAAAAAAACGATTTTTCACGATTTTGTCATCCCTAAATTTGAAAGCGATTTTTTCACCCCCTGTATCAGGAATCGCGATTTCGATTTTTAAAGTGGATACATCAATCTTACATCTTGAAAAATCCCAAAACTGAAAATTTTCCATCCAAAAACCTCGAAGTTATTCTTGTTTCAGCGGAGCTCTATTTTCGATTTTTTTTTCGAATTTTCCCGCTCAGAGAGAATTTTCCAACCAAAACTGAAAAATGTTACATCAAAATAACTTGAAATTTTCTAAGAAATCTATTTCTGCAATAAAAAAATTGTGTTCTAATTTGAAAAACGGAAGTTGACGTCATTTCCGGAAAAACCGGAGGTGCTCATGCCTTGAAAATATTTTAGATTTCATCAGCATCGTGAAATACTTATAAGTGCTGAATTTCATGAAAATATGTTCAGTAGTTTTCCGTATAAATATGGGTGAGGTTCCTCGTGAAAGACCTTAATTATACACAATGATATTATATAATATATTATACCTAATGATATACACACATCGTCAAAATTCTTGGCCTCCCTAGTTTTCTCAAGAAATAAACAATCTATGTTCTGGAAATTTTTAAATGCTTTAAATAATAACCGACATAGAAACTGCAACACCCAGAAATAGCTGTTTAGATTTCAACTTTTTTTTTGGTGAAAGAAAGATAGTACAGCAAGGAGTAATTTGGAGAAAAAAAACGAAAGGCTCAGATCATTTAAGGATTCTGGGGTAGGTTGATGATTATCTAATCTTCTTCGGAGCATTGGAGCATATCCCATGCATGTTCTATGCAATTAAAATCTGGTGAGTGCGGAGGTATTGGTAAATGTGGAAAACCAAGCTCCTCGCGCGCATTCTCAACTATGGCTGCACGGTGCGGTCAAGCGTTATCGTCTAGAAATTGAAAAGTTTCACCAATAGCAGCGTGAAAATTTGGCACAACATTGTCAATGACATGCTCCCTATAGTGTGAGGCGGTCATATTCCCAGGACAAATGTGTAGATCTGTGCGCCCGTTGAAACATATCCCGGCCCATACCATAACACTATACCCCCTCGGAATGGATGGACTTCTTGGTCACAGCGACGATTACGGGGTATGCGTGGGATTGTCCATACCCTTATTCTTCGAGAATCTGAAAATCGTCCATATCAGGATTCATCAGTGAACAGGACACTACGCCATTGATCGTTCCAATTGATATGTTGCCTTGCCCATTACAGTCTTTGACGCTTATGGTCACGTGTTAATGGAACTCCTCTTAATGGACGTCTTAAACCTAGATTCTCCTCTCTCAAACAGCATCTGATGGTTTCGATGGAAACTTGGACCCCATTTGCATTTTGAAGAGTATCCCGTAGCATTCTACACGTGGGGTTTCTTCTCGCCGAAACGGTGATGAAACGATCCTGAGCAGGTGTTGTTTTTCGTCGCCCACCAAGCCTGGGTCTTTCCAACACGGTATCTGTCCCCCTGAACCTATTCCAAAGTCGAGATATCACACTTTGGCTGACTTGGAGCCTTTCCGCTACAACAACCTGAGTTAGGCCACCCTGTAGCATACCGATAGCCCTATTAGCCTCAGCGTTTGTTAATTTACGTCTTGGCATTTTCAGAAAACTCGTTTCAAATCGAAGCCGTTGATAAACTGACTTCATTTCAAAATAAGTACATTCATGAAGCATAATGCAAAGAACCACACTTCAGAAAAAAGGCGACCAGATTGACGAAATGTCTCATACTGATTTTCATTGGATCGATTCAAGTTGTTATCGAGTTTTGAATGATTGAACAGCGATTTTCTCGAAGATTACATACTTTCAACAACGATTGAATACGATATACCTAACTGTTGTGGAGCAGTATACCTATTACTTCCCTGGCACCCACGGAAAGAAGGTTCGATTACATTTCAGAACCTAACTTTGTACTTCCTATAACCCTCAGAGTCATGTTGCTTTCAAGACAGCTACTCTTTATTGCATTTAATTCAGAGAAAATTAGAAACTTACTTTTCCAGATTCCTATTCAAATATCTGTCGCTGCTGGTCTCGATCATCTTGAGGAACGGTTCTGTCTTGAATGCGGGATCATAGAATTCCTCCTTTATCTCTTTGTGTGTACAGTTGCAGTAGACTGTACTAATATGTACCAAGGACACGAGATTTTTACATTGTTGTGCCAAAGTCATAATCTCCTTGGTTCCAGAGACATGAACCGCTGTGGCACGTCGCATTGGTTCATCGAAACGGACAGTGGCGGCGCCATGGATGATGACGTTGACCTGGAAATCCAAATAATAGGTACTATAGCTATTTTTCTAACAAGTTCGCAAAGAGTTTGATTTCCGAACGCAAATACTTTCAGGCGAACAACGGATCTCAGGAATCATAAGTCGATTTCAAGCGGATAACCTGGTCCTAAAAGTGCTAGATAACCAACTTCATTCAAGCGCTTTTGGTCCTTGTTGGTTATAATCATGTGACGTCATGAATAAGCCCTTCAACGTCATCGTTTGGACCGCAGATAACCGTACTTGAGCGTTGGGTTAAGATTCTGGTTATAAGAAGTGAGGTTAAATAGGATTGATTTTCGCGCGATTCCTGAAGGGCTATAAACAAGGGCAAGACCAGAGATAAATAACTTTTATTCTCTTGGTTTCTCTACACTTTCCTGTACTAATATGTAAATTTTCAGTTCGATATAATTTCATTTCACAGAGTTTTAGAATGTCGAACAAACGTAGTGCGATTTTGGAGCTGTTTCGTCAAGGTAGGCGTCAATGCGAAATTGTTCGTTTGGTCCAATGTGCCTCGATAAACCGTGTCCGATGCAATTCGTCATTTTAAGTAGCTTGGCCATGATGGTCGTCGTCCAGTAAGTGGTAGAAAACGCACTGTCAATACACCTAGCAATCGCAACATCCTCAAGAAGCGAGTCAATCGAAATCCGAGGGTTTCCATGAGGATAATAGCCTGTGAGACCGGTATCAACCGCGAATCAGTCCGTCAAATTGCCAAAAAGGAGCTCAACCTCAAGCCACACAAGCTCCAAAAAGTTCACCTTCTCACGGAGAAAAACAAGCGCGTACGACTCCAAAGGTACCGCCAACTCCTTCGTCTCGCTGCCGGTTAGCAATGGGAGCGAATTCTCTTCACAGACGAGAAGCTTTTCACCGTAGAACAATCCCACAACCACCAAAACGACAGAGTCTGGCCCGTAGAGGCTCCCGGTACATCGGCCATCGTCGAAAATCGTCAAAATCCGCAATCCGTCATGGTCTGGGGCGAAATTTGCGGCAGTGACTTCCTTAGTTTTCGTGGATCAAGGGGTCAAAATCAATCAAGAAGTCTACCGCTGCGATATCCTCGAGGCCGTAGCACTTCCGTGGGCCAAACAGCACTTCGGCGATACACTTTGGACCTTTCAACAGGACTCCGCTCCGGCTCTCAGAGCGAAAATGACGCAAGAATGGTGTAAGACTCATTTTCCTTGATTCATCTCATCTGCAGAATGGCCGCCCTACTCACCGGATCTCAACCCGATGGACTACTGCGTGTGGTCGATTTTGGAGCACAGGGCTTGTGCTGAGAAACACAAAAATTTGGAGTCGCTGTAGCAATCTCTCGTCGGGAATGGAACCGATTAACGCCCGAGGAACTGCGGCCCATTGCCGAAAATTTCAAGAAGCGTCTGAAGCTGTGTATCGCCGCCAAAGGATGCCACGTCGAAACGGTTTGAATATATATTCTCAAAAATGTTCAAGCTATCATCATTTGTTTTTGTTTTGTTCAATTTCTTCTCTTTAATAAAGTTAAATGAAAAAGAGTTTGTCCGAGGTTTTTCTTGTCACACTGTAGACTTCATCCCGAGATCTCCTATTTCGAGGTTCCGATGTTCGCTATGTGCAGTTATGAAGCGAAATTGTTAATTGTTCTTGAGAGTTCCTCAAGTTCCCTGCAATATCAACAGAATTGAAAATCCAGCTCGATAACTGCATAAGATATCACGAATAACTATAACTATAGTAACTACTAGCTGACCCGGTGAACTCCTTTCCGCCTTAGAGGCAATAAATACACAGTTTTTGTTATACCACGCTTTACCCGTTCCCGTTAGGTTAGGTAAGGTTAGGATAGGTTTATCAAATATTAGCCGATTTTTCTACCCATTTAGGTATTTTAACTTAATTTATTAATTGACTCTAAGCGTACCTAACGGAGTTCGCCGGGTCAGCTAGTGATTTTAACTAAAATTCATGATTCTTCTGTGTTCTTGAATAAACTATCATACAATGAAGTTTAGTCTTTCCTGTCCAATATTTTCGAGTTGAATTTTAATTTTATCAAACCTGAGTTTTTAGGAAATTTTTGGCTCGAGATAAAAGGATCATGATTTTACTAAAATTTATAATTCTTATGTGTTCTTGAATTAACTATCATTCAATGAAGCTGAATCCACTCTGTCCAATATTTTCGATTTGAATTTTAATTTTACCAAACCTGAGTTTTTAGGAAATTGGCTTGAGATAGAAGGCTTATGATTTCACTAAAATTTATGATTTCACTAAAATTTATGATTTTTATGTGTTCTTGAATTAACTATCATTCAATGAAGCTGAATCCACTCTGTCCAATATTTTCGATTTGAATTTTAATTTTACCAAACCTGAGTTTTTAGGAAATTGGCTTGAGATAGAAGGCTTATGATTTCACTAAAATTTATGATTTCACTAAAATTTATGATTTTTATGTGTTCTTGAATTAACTATCATTCAATGAAGCTGAATCCACTCTGTCCAATATTTTCGATTTGAATTTTAATTTTACCAAACCTGAGTTTTTAGGAAATTGGCTTGAGATAGAAGGCTTATGATTTTACTGAAATTCATGATTCTTCTGTGTACTTGGATTAACTACCATTCAATGAAGCTGAGTCCACCCTGTCCAATATTTTTGAGTTGAATTTTAATTTTACCAAACCTGAGTATTTTGGAATTTGGCTTAAGATAGAAGGATCATGACATTACTAAACCGTAAAGGGGCGCAAAATAAAATTTAAGGGTGGACAACTCTTAACATTGAGAGAGATGAAAAATAGATGTTGGCCAAAGATGAAAAATAGAAATGAAACAGTTTAGGATAGGTTAGAAATAGGGGTTGATCGTAGAATGGTGAAAATTTAGGGTTGTATGTATTTTTGTCTGCTGTATCATAAAAAAATTAAAATAAGAAATTTTGTTCAGAAAAATCAAAATAAAATTCTGGGGTGGACCACACTTAAGATTTAGGGGGATGAAAAATAGATGTTCCCGGTCCTACCCGATATGCACACAAAATTTCACAAAAATCGGTCTAGCCATTTCGGAGGAGTTCTGTCACAAAGATGCAGACACGAGAATTTTATATACAGGGTGTTTCATTGGTAATGAACAAACGGTAACCTGAGCTAGAGCTACCCCAGGCGAGTCCAAAAAACCGATAAATGATAGGTCTAATCAATTCCATAATCGAGATACAGGGTGGTTTATGTATTCACCAAAACTTTCAATTCCTCATAACTTTTGAACCAACCAGTATAGTCGGTTGATATTTAGAACGTATGATTTACTTCTACAGGTCGATCGATTTACTTTTGAATTTCCAAAAAATTCCAGGTCCGTATTTGAAATATATGGGACTTCTTCGTTCTTCCAAGCTGAGATTCAACACCCTCTGTATATTGAAATTTTGGGATTTGATTGAGATATCTGAAAATAGCAAAAAATTTTCAATGGGGTTCAGTAGATTTCATTGTCCCGCACCTCATTGTGCTCAAAGAGAGCTTCAGGGAAAGATCCAATGGAATATTGGAATTCCACAAAATTCTCAGAAAAATCGTACATTATGATAAAATTAATTTTTTTTGTCCCACTCATTGCACATTCGAATTTCATAATATTCTGAAGAATCATTTGGAGTTATTTCCGGAAAAACATTATTCATCGAGAACAATTTATTTGAAGTAAACAAAGATGAATAAATAACTGAAGGAACATAAAAACAGGCTGCTTCGTATGGCACTTCCTATTTCAGATGAATATACTGAACATTTCAAATAACTTCAAATGAAATAATCAACAGGATTAAAATCTGGTGACCTAACGGGCCAGGCATGCGGTCCACCTCCATCTGTTGAGTATACAAGGTGTTTCTGATTTGATGCGAAAAATTTCAAAGGGTGATTCCGCGTTCAAAATAAAAGGTACCTACCTAATTTAGTTTGTGAATGGCGGAAAAATTAAATTTGAAGGAAACGTACGGAACTACTTCGATATAATCAAATTCGGATAGCCTGGCTTGGTTAAAAACTTTTTCTTTTCTTGTATTTTTCTCGTAAAATGTACCGTTTTGAAATAAAATTATAAAATGTAAATCATTACGTTTCGAAAAGGGGTAATTTATTTCAGAACTGATTTAGATTTTATTATTTTTTTGAAAAAGGTACATTTCACGAGAAAAATACAAGAGATGAAAAAGTTTCTAACCAAATCAGGCTATCCGAATTTAATTCTATTCAAGTCGTAGCGTAAGTTTTTCCTGGAATGTAGTTAACAAAAATGATAGCGGTAGTCTACTTCAACCCCCCCACTCATTCATAAATTATAAAAGAATATCAAGAAAATGTGTTTTCATAATAGCAATACTTCCATAAAATATCATCATTCTATCGTTTTTCATTTTTAAGATACAAAATAAAAACATAATTTTTCCGCCATGTTTGAACCACGATATCTCTCTAACGTTTGACTTTTGACCCATGATGTAGTTGATGAAATTTTCAGTGTAGAACAATATAATTGTCTACTTTCAATAATTCCAAAACGTTTTCAAAAATACAGAGTGGGAATTATGATAAGTTCAGATTAAATTGTACATTTCGTTTTTCAAAATTCGCTACCTGCTGCAGATTCTACCAAGAGTTTACATTACTGAGGCGCTTTTTTTTGGCACACGTCCAGTTTTCCTAGAACAATTTTTTAAACAATATTGTTGTTTCGCTTCAAGGCAGTGATAATATTCTGAACTAGATAGTGAAGCTCCAAAGATGCAAAGCTCTTCCTGAGTCCTAAAGTAGTTTTTCGAAATTCATTTTTAATCACTCATATTCTGATGTATAACATCGTTTAATCCAGAAAATATCCTTATTGGTACCTACGTAAATCAAGAAAACTACAACAACTAATAAAAAATACGCGACCTTTTTATTTAATTTACAATTGACTTTCTTAAAACAAAATCAATTCCTAATTAGAAGGTCGATTGGAAATTTAATAAAAAGTTCGCGAATATGTATTCAGATAGGGAAAATCATTTCGAACATTCTAGGTGAATTTTGTGTTCATCCTTTGTATTGCCTTTCATAATATGTTTCGAATTTTCATTCTGTATTAGTTGTTGTATATTTTCTGGTTTACGTAGGTAGGGGAGAGTGCGGTAAGATGGGGTACTTAACATTTAGAGATGAATAAAATAATGAAAAACTCAGATTCATGAATTGAACTTTGAAAGATGTAATTGTACATAACAAGTGAATACATTTCAACATAAAAAAATAAACTCATTTGAAGGTACCTATGTATTATTAAAAATAATTTTCCGTTTACCGAGCAACACTTCATCGTACCCCACCTGGTGGGGTAAGGTGGGACTAAGTACGAGGCATGATGGGGTTAGTCACTGGCAATGTCCACAAACATGAACTGTTTCGTCATCTTCATCTTCCTCTCCTGCACAAGAGCAGTGAGCCCACCGTTGACATTGGTGTAAGATGGGATACACCCCATCATGCATTGATATATCCCCATCTTGCCCCACTCATACTTTCTTTCCTTTCAGGTAAGGATTGAACTTAGAGATTTGAGAAGGTGGGAAAATGAACCGTTTAAAAATATACTTTCCAATGATATATTATTCAATTTGACCAGTTGTTCAGGCTTGCCTCAAATCAACAGTAATCTGCCACTGAATAAAACTACTTTATAATGAAATCGGAGACATTCGTCAGAAAAACATGCGTAAATGACAAACTGTCCACTCAAACCGGCCCTCACTTATTGGAAGTTTTCTTTACAGTGCCCTACTATTAATACTGACACTCTCCGCTAGGTTGCAGCTTTTGAAAGGTCAGGAGCTTATCTACCCCATCGTACCCCGGAACCCCGCCTTGCCCCACTTCCCTACGTATAATGATATTTTCTGGATTAAATGAATTTATACATCAAAATAAGAGTGATTAAGAATGAATTTCGAATTTGAAAAAACTACTTCAGGACTCAGGAAGAGCTTTGGACACAGCTTCACTATCGAGTTCAGAATATTCTCATTGACTAGGAGCGAAATAACGATATTGTTCCCACAAATCCATTTTCAATATTATTCTTGGAGGAATCTAATTTGAGATTATGTCTGATATTGCTCATCTTTAAAAAAAATTTCTAGGAAAACTGGTCGTGTTAAATAAAAATAAAACGCTCTAGTAATTTAAACTTGCAGCAGGTAGCGAATTTTTGAAAATGGAATGTACAGGTTGTTTTTCCATCCTGCAAATTTAATCCGAACTTATCCTAATTCCCACCCTGTATTTTGGAAAACGTGTTGACATTATTGAAAGTAGACAATCATATTGTTCTACACTGAAAATTTCATAAATATTGATGAAGCCATACCAAAGTTATGAAAAAAAGAAAAATCGGTCGAATCGGATAAATCACCCAGTAGACTCTCAATAAAGGCCCCCAACCATAAACCAAACATTCTTTCGAAACTGCCTTGACTAGTGTGATAGTGTGAACTTCTCTTAAAATCTGACGGTCTCCTCCGGAATCACCCTGTATCTTTGGGATCTCTTCGTGTTGCCTGGGTGGCTTAAAAAACACTTATTCAGCGCGAAAGAGCAGTGAATATTAACATATAGATAGCCAATCCATTACGTATCTGATATAAACTACAACGAATGACATGTCTACCTCGAAATTGCGAAATTGACATACCTCCATCCAGGGAGGTCAAGGCCAGTTGTATCCTTGCCAAAGAGAGTGTTGCTAACCTAGATTTCGACTTTTTTGGGATCTCTTCATAATAATCATGTAAACACTAATTCTCATGCTAAGTAAATGAAAGGAGCTGAAGGATTTGGAATGAAAAACCGAAATCTTATAAATTATTGAAAACCTGTTCGAAATCCGATGGAATATTAATTTGGAGATAAGAAATAAGTTAATTCTTGATGACTCATTATTATTTATCAATTAATTTATATGCAAAGAACGCGAGGATAATGTATAAATTACCCGTTATTTATACTTATCACTCAATTCAGATCAGTTATTATGTGTGGGTCATGCTTTTTTTGCGAATATCGCTTTAATTATTACCTATTAGATTTTGAGGATTTTTTCTACCATGTAGGACAATTCTTCTATAATAGTTATTTATGATTTCAGTGTTAAAAGTGACCTTTTATTTTGTGAGTGAAAAAGTTTGTGCAATTTCACGAACAAAATAAAATCACTTTTAACACAAATACCATACAATGTTTTTTGTACAACTGCCCTATTTTGATAATGAAATGGGCGAATTTGCAATGACAATAAACTTCAAAATGCATTTTAATTTTCAAATAATCATAAGGTTGTTGTGAATGGCAAACGTTGCCAACGTTATGATTACTAACAAATGAGAAAAGAGACTGTCATTTGAATTTCGTTCCTGTCCAATTTTCGTCTGGGGTTTTTAACTGCTTAATAGGTATGTTTGTCGAGAGTACAATTATTAATAAAAGTGACGATTTGGTTGTTGCTGTGGATATTGAAGAGTCTGCAAGAAAAGCAGATTCCTACCTAAAAAAATCTGTTCAGCAGCACGATATTGCATATAACAATTTCCTGGCCTGGTGTAAATTGAAAAATGTAAAAGGGAACTTTGTGGAGCAAATTTTCAATGATAAAGGCAAGCGCCCTTATTGAAAATGGTGTGGATGTTAGTAAATATTTTAAGGTGATAGCATATTCAAAACGGAAAAGTGAAGGATATCTTTCCAGAAAATCGAAAATTCTCACTCGTGAACAAGTTGAAAAGTTTATAAATGAGGCACCAGATGAGAAATACTTGATGGTTAAGGTTGCAACTATTTTCGGATTATTTTGAGCCTGTCGGCGTGAAGAATTGTGTAATTTATCAGTGAAAGACATCGAAATAACAAATAAATCATTGGTTATACAACTTCCAAACACGAAAACGAAAGTCAGTCGTTCTTTCAGTATTATTGGGAAGTGTGTTGACTATTTTCATAAATACTTTGCACTGCGCCCTTCTGTCATCAAACATCGTCGTTTTTTCCTGAAATACATGAATAATAAATGCATTGCCAATTCAGTTGGTATCAATACATTTGGGAAAATTCCATCCATTGTTGCCGAATTCCTCAAATTGCCAGAACCAAAGCAATATACAGGACACTGTTTTCGAAGATCCTCCGCTTCATTGTTAGCAGAATCAGGAGCAAATATTACGGATATAAAAAAACATGGTGGATGGAAGTCTACGACGGTAGCCGAGGGCTATGTTGATCATTCCATTGCATATAGAAATGTCATTGCTGAAAAAATTCTCCCAACCTCAACAGATTTTGGATCATCATCATCCAATATTGTACTTCCGGTTTCTACAAGTACTGATGGTGCTGAGGATTCTAATAATGTGTTGCGAAGCTCCCTAACGTCGCAGGGCATTAATGTTAGTAATTGTTCTGGTTTTACGATCAATATTAATGTTCATAAGTAATGATTGTTAAATATGGATAATAAAAATCTGCAATTGCTGAATTTTTTTCATCTGATTTCATCATAAGAAAATGGAGTGCTAAAAATATTTTTAACACTAATGTTAAAAATATTTTTAACACGCTTCCACGTAAACAATCAATTTTAACATTGTTTGCTGTCATTGAAAGTGTCACTTTTAATGGCAGTTGTACAAAAAAACTGTTTTTTTTTAGCTAACAAATGCGACATATATGATGATTCTCCCCGCGCTATAGTGGCTGCCTTTTTGGAGGAGATTGGTAATGTCAGTCATTCCTAGAATAATTTTTATTTTCTCCCTCGTTTTGTATCGGGTAAATTTTTGGTTATCAATATTTTGAGTTGTATTTTCCTGTAATTGGGTAATGCAACCTGTTGGAATTGCTTATTATTCTTCATCGGTCTCCCGTTCTCAGCTTGAGCTGGTAATTCTTCTATGAACCAGTGAAAAATTATTTCAGTTCCTCCCACTAGTTCAGAAATTTCAGCACGATGTGATAGGTTTGCAAATCCACAGCCTGCTGTGCACATCCCGCGATCTTCTGGGATAGTTCGATCCCTTGAAGATTTCTCTTGAATGATGATTCCCTTCCGTCTTCTGAAGTTCCGGATGCCTCCCGGTGAACTCGGTATAGAGGTAGTATCTCCATCCAGGAAGTGGTTTGTCCTCGCAATTGTTCACGTAATGAAAAGCTCGCATTACTTCAATATTCATTCCGCGGCTCCACTGGATACGTGCGTTGCAAGCTCCCCTGCGGGCAGTCCTCCTCACGGTGGTCGAGCCAGCAGGTGGAGTGGCATCTCGATCTTCTGCCATGATATCGGTTTCCACTTCTCGTTCATGGGTTTGCCACCATTTACCCTTGGTGGCCCAGGTAACTCGGGCCGTGGGGGACGTCACACCCCATGTGGCGTGGCATAAACCACACCACACCCGTGCGTATTACTGTTATAATTATTATTAAAGAAAGATGCCTCAACCCTACATATCGAATAAATTGGACTGGAGAAAAGCATGGATAAAGTATTCATGGAAAACCTCGCTGCAAACAATATATTCCCTTCACGTAGACGATTATGTCAAGTAAATTTCAGATTTATATCCAGATCGAAAAATCCATAGATATAGTGCTTAAGAGACAATAATTTTAGTAATAATAAAACTGAAAATGTTTGTGAAGTTTATAGTAGCATTTTTTTTGAGAGATTCTCAAACAACTGCGAACAATATTTTTAGTGAATATATCATGTATTTAGCTGATATCTTGAGATGTGGTATTCACTGGCCAAGTTCTGATGTTGAATTGATAAATTTACCACTCCACATTTTAAGAATATACTATGATTCAAAAATGATACTTGATTATAATGATTTTCCAGTACAATGATCCTAATTTCTCATGCGGCATCAGAACTTTTTCACACCCAGATCATAGTTTGTGGTAGGTGTGAATCCTTTCGTGTTTTTATTCTGTAGTAAGTTTCCATGCAAACAAAGAACATCCGAAAGAATTATTTAGTTCTCTAATTTCCTTTGAATTCCTCGAAGAATTTCGATCCAATTAGAAGAGAAAAGCCCATTCATACACCTTTATTTGATAAACTCGACAATACACTGTCCATAATACATAAATTCACTGAAAGTCTTCATATAATCTCCACGAATTCAAAGAAAACACCTATAATAGTCAGTCTTACATCTTGCAACAGGTTTGTAAACAAGTGATACTTGGAAATGGATACAATTTAAATTTTTTATTTCTACAGTATCTTGAATCATTTTTAAACTGTTCATAGAAAGTTTATACAAGACAAAGAATTTAGCGAAATCCACATTTGATTCGAAAAATTCAAATTCTCCATTCAAAATTTTTAGTGGTGATATTTATTTTCCTATCCATTGATGAAAACATAAGAAAACAAAAATCTATAGCTTCCAATGTAGACCTTCGTGATATCTCATAGTTTCAGGACAGTTTAATCATTGCCAAAAAAGTTAAGTGATTTTTAGGTGTTTTTAAACAGTTGGCCAGCATGAAGGCACTCGTCTATTGGACACATTTTAATGTGAGGTCTTATTTATAAACTGGATAAAGAAAAAGTGATGTCCGTATCACATAGTTTTAGTGTTAGAGGGTGCTTTTGAAAATGTAGCATTTTTGAAATGTGGCTGTTTCTTTTCCCTGTGGAAAATTGTGCGTTTGAAAATATTTCTGTGGGACTTTTGCATTTACCATACAAGGTCGGCGTTTAAAGCGAGTAGGAAAGCTCAGTCGATAGAGGGGCCACCGTCCATTTTATGGAATATCTCCATAGAACATGCACTATCGCTATCAAGTTCTATGAATATCTCTCTGATTATGAATGAAATTTACAATGGCGCTCTCTATCCGAAAATCGCCGAACTATGAAATAAGTCAATTTGTGGGTAAAGCAGGAATTTTTTCCCGCCAAAATTTGAATTTGGCCATTCTCTGCCAATTCCGTATTTCAAGTTGTTTTTCTGAACGAAATTATCAGTAGATTCACTTTTAATCGGATGTTGAACTATTTTCATGGGTCTTTCTGTTGAAATAAAACAGAAGCATGAGTTGGCTCATTTTATTCTATTTTTGGAAAAAAAAATCAACTTTCGGAATGAAATCGACTTAAATTATTTCATCAAGAACTCCAATCCTTTCTGAGTTTACCCACAAAATTTCAGTTTCCGAAGTGAAACCATTTTCAAATGCAACTTTTGAAATAAAAACACACTACAGATGTGTGAAACACACTACAGATGTGTGAAACACACTACATTGAACGCCCACCTTAATAGTGACGGTATATTAGATTAAAATTGAGTTCCGTGGTGTGCGAACGTGTTGTCGTATCTTGCGAGGTTTTTCAGAGATTACGAAGTGAATATAGATCAAGATTTGTTTTTCTTTGTGTGCTTTGAACGCTGTTCTCACTAAGGTAGGGGTCTTATTGTGATCGCTTTGTTACGGCCCTTATTTACGTTCATAATTTCACTATTTTTTATTTGTTTTCCAATAACATTGGCTGGCGGTGATCCCCTCCTGATACGGTCATCTGATTCTGCGTGTCCCCTACCCCATCTGTTATCTTATCGACGCGGCAGCTGACGATCGCGGATTTACCAACCAGTACCGCTCAGTCAACGAGTGGTAGTACGTCGCTCGACTATTTCAGGGAGCGTCAATTTCTTACGCACTTCAGCTATTTTCCTTTCGCTCACATTTCCTACCTCTTGTTTGTTTCACCTTTCTCTCCGAGGCCTTCCTGTCTGTTAGAAGCCTCTCTTACGGGCCCAAGAGAGTGAAGAATAGTTATATCCTTTCACCTATCCTCTTTTGGCAGCAAAGTGAACAATTTTCACATTTTATTGCAGACGATAATAAGGGTCTATGAGTGTAGATATGGCTAAGTGCCACATTTGCTCCAAGGGAGAATCTTCCGCGAATGGGTGCATTGCTTGCACTCTTTGCTCTAAGGCATTCCACTTTAAATGTTTGCAACTATCACCTGCTGACCCGGTAGTTGCGTCCCGGAGGTGGTCCTGTGGGTACTGTAGCAAGGAAGGTCGTGCCCTTCGCAGCAGGCACACCTCCGGTTCATCAGATGTTGGTACTTCCTCGGAGTCGCGAGAAAACGTGGATTTGTCGTCCAATCAGTTCGATGTGTTGCTGGCTAAACTGTCAGAAATGTCTCGCGACATCGCTGAAATAAAACAGTCACAACATCTTCTGAGGGATGATATTTTGCAGTGTAAAGATATACTGGAGAACCACACACTCAAAATAGAAGAGCATTCACTTGCTCTATCTAGGCACGACACTGCTTTGGACCGGCACGACTCTGAAATGAAGAATTTCGCGCAGAACCTGACGGATTTGTCTTGCAGAACCAATGATCTTGAAACTGGTCTACAGCGTTGTGAGTCTGCATTGTCTGATATCGGGGCAGGGGCGGTTGCCATCGAGCCAAGCAACTCAGTTTCATCTGCTGGTCCTGGTCAGCAGGAGACCCTTGAACAATTTCGACGGTCACATAACATCATCATTCGTGGGCTACCTGAGGCAGATCCAGGAGTGGACGCTACTTCTGTAACTAAGATTATTGATCACTTCGACACAACTTACAGCGGTTTCAAGTTGGACCAATTCAGACTGGGAAAGCGTTCATCTACCTCATCATTGCGCCCGAGACCTATAAAAGTTTCATTCACGAATCCGTTAGTGGTTCAGAAGATCTTGCGTAGAAGAAAGACGTTGATGAATATCCCGGAATGGAAGAATGTTTCTATATCAGATGATAAAACTCCTAAGCAGATAACTGAGCTAAACAATTTGCGCGCTGAATTACAACGAAGAAAGAAAGCCGGTGAAAGTAATCTTGATATCAAGTATATTAGCGGATTCCCCTCTATTGTTATCACTTCAAGTAATCCTGAGCAGAAAAACTGAAGAGCACTCTAGTCACATGGTCCATTCTTTACACCAACATTCAGTCGTTGTATTCGAAAATCCATCATCTACAGTACTATGCCCATAAGTCAAAACCTACTTTTATTCTATTAACCGAATCCTGGCTTCATTCTGCCGTTGCTGATAATCTTGTTGAAATTCCTGGTTATGTTCTCTTTAGACGAGACAGTTTGACTACTGTCGGCCACGGTGGTGTATGCATGTACATTGCTGATGAAATCACGAAAAATTTCAGTGTTGAGGTCTTCTCGGCTGATTTACCTGGACTTGACAACATTTTCGTCGATATATCCAACTCCAAATCAGAAGTTCTCAGCTTGGGTTGTGTGTATAGGCCACGACCGAGTACACACGATGTCGAGCTCTGTCAGCTTCTGGAAAACCTATCCACTACCAAAAGAAATCTCTATGTGACTGGAGATTTCAACATGCCGGATGTTCGCTGGCCACTCTCCAGTGATAGATCGTATGGCTCTCCCTCAGGCGTTTTCGTGGATACTATCCGAGACTCCAATTTGTACCAACTTGTTGAATTCCCAACTCGATATAGACATCAGCAGGTGCCGTCCCTCCTCGACTTGATCATCGTTAATGACGAGAATCTTGTTTCCTCCATAACTCAAGACCCACCATTCGGTAAATCGGACCATATAGCGCTGGTCTCTCAGCTCCAATTGAGTATCACCAAGTGTGCCACCAAAACTACTAAGAAGATGAAGCAAATTGACTTTCAGCGTTTGCGTGATGGTCTCGATGGGGTTGACTGGCGAGATATTCTACCACCTTCCATGGACGTCGAGACTATGTGGAGAGCCTTTTCTGATTGCCTGTTTGCCCAGATTGAGAGATGTTCGCACGAGACGTCGAGGATATGTATTCCTTCCAAGCCGTGGATTGACGACAGAGTTTACCGGATGATTCGCCATAAAAAAGCTTTGTGGCAGAGATATCTGCGTGGTGGAGGGGATGATGATTTTATGGTCCACCGCAACTACTCCAATGCCTTGGGCAAGGTAGTTTTGGACGCCAAGAGAAAATTCGAGACCAATTTAGCCTCTTCCGGAAACTCCAAGCACTTCTTCAAATACGTCAGGTCTGCTATGAGTACTAAGGTCTCGGTGCCTCTAGTTCGAGATAGTGACGGCATGATTTGTGACTCGTCGCAGGAGACGGCCGAAGAGTTCTCCAGGAGCTTTGCATCCTCATTTTCTGTTGAACCAGCATTTGTTCCAAGTGCACCGTTCTGGCAGTCCAGAAATGAGTTGAACTCAGTTAGTTTTCCACCCGAATTAATATCAAGGCATCTTTCTGAACTCAAAGCATCTACTTCGCCAGGTTGTGACGGCATTACCGCATCTGTCCTCAAGAACTGCTCTCTCGGTCTCGCCCATCCCTTGTCTATCATTTTCGAAGAATCCTTTTCTTCAGGCACTCTTCCATCTTCATGGCTCGAAGCAAGGGTGACACCTATTTTCAAGAAGGGAGACAAGCTGGATCCTTCCAACTACCGCCCAATTAGTTTGACTTCCATCGTTGGCAAAGTCTGTGAGAGAATTATTCTCGACCAGATAATTCACTTCGCTACGGAAAACAATCTCCTTCCAGCCAGTCAGCACGGTTTTCTGCCAGGTCGATCTATAATAACCAACCTATTAACATGTGTTGACGAGTGGTCGAGTATGTTGGATGGTGGTGCTCCAGTCGATGTGGTGTATTTGGACTTTTCCAAGGCGTTCGACCGGGTACCACACAAACGACTGTTGGCGAAGCTTAAAGAACTTGGTATACGCGGCCCCCTTCTTGCCTGGATCAGTTCTTTTCTCTCAAACAGGATGTTTCGTGTTCGTGTGGGTGATTCCCTGTCGAGTGCCAGAAGCGTTACCAGCGGTATACCCCAGGGATCGGTACTTGGACCTATCCTATTCATCCTATATACCTCGGACCTACCAGGCCTGTTGAGGTCCAAGTGCTCACTGTTCGCCGATGATACTAAGATATACGGAAATCCCATCTCTGATGCTGCTCTGATCCAAGATGACCTTCGAGCCCTACATGAGTGGTCAAGGAAATGGCTCCTTCCACTGAATCTTGAAAAATGCAGAGTGATTCACATGGGCAAAAACAATCCGAGGACCGCTTATCATATATCAGGCAACGTGGTTGAGTCCACCAAGACGCATTCTGACCTTGGTGTTATTATCTCTGAAAATCTATCCTGGTCAGAGCATATTCTTCACATCGCCAACAGAGCCAAAAAAGTGTTGTATATGATTCAGAAAGCCTTTCCCCGAAGCGACATACAGGTTTGTAAGACACTGTACACATCTTACGTGCGCCCAATCTTGGAGTTCGCTGGTCCTGTCTGGTCTCCAACACTAGTCCGTGATGCCACGCTTCTGGAGTCAATTCAGCGACGAGCTACGCGTCTTCCTTACGGTCGATCCCGCCCATCCTACGAGGAGAGACTAGCTATCTTTGATCTCCCATCATTTGCCAGCCGCCGTACTCGTGGGGACTTGATCACCACATACCGAGCGCTTAATGGTATGTTCGGTGTAGACGTTTCTCATCTGTACCAACTAAATGCTGACCAGCGACTTCGAGGACATCGTTTCAAGTTACGGAAGGAGAAGTTCAGGCTGCCTTGCAGGGAGTATTTTCTTTGCAATCGTGTTTTCGACCTATGGAATCGCCTTCCAGAGAGTATTGTTGCCTCGCCATCCGTGAATGCTTTCAAAAACAGTTTCGACCGGTGGGCCAGTGCTTGAGTGTTCATACTGTGTTATTACCTTTTTTTTTTTTTGTACTGTGGAATTCATATTTTCATTTCTTTTATTGAGTTTATAGGTTTCTACCTCTACTCATATCTTTATGTAATAATAATAATATTATCCTGAAATAATTCTGATCAATATTAATATTTACGTCCATTCCTCCATAAGCTCAAGTTTCGCGATTACTTCAGATTCTCTACCAACACCAGGAGTTGACAATGTTTTTCTAACCGTTTCCAGCACGGCTTTTTCGCTGAAATTGGGATGCATCTACAGACCCCGTCCAGCACAAAACGACAACTACATATTTGATTACCTAAAAACTTTGTCGGATTCCAATACTCCTTTACTCGTCGTCGGGGACTTCAACTGCCCAGATGTGAAATGGCCATTGTCGCCTTCAAATTTGCCACCCTCCAGATCGCCCTCTTATAATTTTTGTACCATGCTATTGGACTCGAACTTACAACAGCTGGTGGATAGCCCAACTCGTTACCGACGCGGTCAGAATCCTTCACTTCTGGATCTTGTTTTGGTCAACGACGATAGCCTCCTTTCCGATATAACGTATCATCCTCCTTTTGGAATGTCTGACCATGTAACGTTGGCTTCTGTACTCCAGTTTACTCCTTCTGTTCCTGCTCACAGACAGACGAAAACAAGAAATATCACAAGTTTTCCTGAACTTAATCATGACCTTCGGAGGGTCCACTGGGACTCGATCTTTCGAGATCAATCGGTCGACGGTATGTGGAAGTCCTTCTCCGAAACGTTGCACTCGCTTATATCCAGGCACACTCGAGTTGTGAGGAACACTATATTTCCGTCAAAACCATGGATCACTTCGAATCTCCGAAGGATGGTCCGATTGAAGAAGACCCTTTGGCAGCGGTATAGACGCAGCAGAGATGAAAACGACTACCATAATCATAGAGAATGCTCTATAGATCTAAGAGCCAGGCTCACGCAAGCAAAGCGAGAATATGAAGCATCACTTTTGCATACACCAAATGGCAGAAAGAAATTTTATAAATATGTCCGAAACGCCCTCAAAACAAAGGTCTCTACTCCAATAGTACGCGATGCCACTGGAGAGTTATGCGCTGATAACAGAAGCTCTGCTGAGGTTTTTGCAGATGCTTTTGCCTCGTCTTTCACCGATGAACCTCCCGGTCCGACGCCTACCATATCGTTGCCAAGATCTGCGGAAAGTTTAGAGGAGATATATTTTTCTGAAAGTGATGTGGAAAAACACTTGATGGATTTGGATGTTTCCTCTGCTCCTGGAGCCGACAAGATATCACCATATATTTTAAAGAAGTGTGCTCAAACCCTTGCTTTGCCCCTCTCTTTAGTCTTCAACCGTTCCTTCGCCACATCAACTTTACCAAGAGAATGGCTTGGTGCATCGGTTACACCGATTTTCAAGAAAGGTTGTAAGACATCTGCTTCTAACTACAGACCAATAAGCCTTGTGTCTGTTGCAGCCAAAGTATGTGAGAGAATGATAACATCCGAGATTCTCAATTTTGCTATTGCAAATAATAAATTTCTGGAAAACCAACATGGCTTTTTACCTGGTAGATCGGTCATTACAAATCTCCTCAGCTGTCTGGAGGATTGGACAAGGTCGTTGGATTCTAATATACCGATGGATGTAATTTACCTGGACTTTGCCCGGGCTTTCGACAAGGTTCCACGTAGACGTTTACTCGGTAAGCTGGAGCATCTTGGAGTTCGAGGGGACCTCCTCTCATGGATCGAGGCATTTTTATCTGAACGTCGGTTCTATGTGCGTGTGGGTGAGTCTATTTCTACTTCAAGACCTGTTTTGAGCGGCGTGCCCCAGGGATCAGTTTTGGGACCACTTTTGTTTCTTTTATACACATCCGACCTGCCTGGGTTGGTCAAATCCTGCATCTCCATGTTCGCTGATGATACAAAGATATATGCTGCGCCTGGAACTGATAATGATTGCCTTCAGGAGGATTTATCCACCATCCAGAGGTGGTGCAACGACTGGCTTATACCCCTCAATATTGAAAAATGTACGGTCTTACACATGGGTAGGAGGAATCCCAGACAGCGATACTTGATTAATGGTGTTATGCTGTCACATTGCTCCAGTCACATTGATTTAGGGGTCACCATAACAGAGGACCTCAGTTGGTCGGATCATATACAGTCTACGTGTTCCAAGGCCTCCAGAATTTGCTATCTGCTTGAGAGAGTGTTTGGAAAATGTTCCATCAGTACATGCCGCTCCTTGTACACGACGTATGTGCGACCTATATTGGAGTATGCCGGACCTGTCTGGGATGCGAGGTTGGCTGGTGATAGAGCTGCCTTGGAGAAAGTCCAGAGGAGGGTCACAAGAATGGCTTTTGCTGCTGATCGTCCCAGTTATGAGGATCGGCTTCGGATGATGGATTTGCCCCGTTTTGAGGATCGTCGAATGCGTGGTGACCTCATAACAACATACAGAGCCTTGAGGGGGCTGTTTGGTGTTGACCTAACAAGTCTGTATCAGCTCAGTTCCGATCAGCGTCTACGAGGTCACCAGTTCAAGCTATATCGCGAAAATTTTCACTGCGCAGCGAGACAGAATTTTCTACCGAATCGGGTGTTTCGTGTCTGGAATCAGCTCCCCCCGGTGGTGGTGAATAGTGCTAGTGTAAATTCGTTTAAGAACAATTTGGACCATTTTATTTCAGTTTAGTTAAATAGTTTAAGTTTGGGCTGTATCTGTTATTCGTTTATATATGTACTGAGTCCTATAGATATTTATCTTGACTCTTATCCCTAATAAATAATAATAATAATAATAATATGTAGTATAGGTAGTGACTAAGAGGACCCCAGGAAATAAAAATCCTTCATGAGATGCCGACTTTTTCAAGGCTATTCATATGAAGTGCCCCTTATAATTTTCCAAAATAGACATAAAACTGTGGCATCAAATTACCAAACTTCAATAAAGGCATTTGAAGTAGTAAAAGTTGTGTCTGATACTGAAAATTATAAGACCAGAAATAAAGATTTTCGTTTTTTGTTCAAGGCTATTCATATGGAGGGCCCCTTATAATTTTCAGGAACAGACACGAAATATCTTTTCAATCCTTTCACTCCTTCAAATGCCTATATTGAAGTTTCGTAATTTGATGACACAGTGCATGTCTGTTCCTGAGAATTATAAGAGGCACTTCATATGAAAAGCCTTGAAAAAGACATCATAAAGGATTTCTATTTCCCCAGTCCTCTTAGCCACTACCTGATCAGTACCTATACTACATAATCGAAGAATAGGACACGAATACTAAAGAGGATTGATATTAATTTATAGAACAACATTCTATTTCGAATGGTATGCTGACACTAAGGATTTTCGTATATTTCTGTAGAGCTTGAAGTTACCATACCAGAGTTTCATATTCACCATTAACTTCAAAATACAATCCAATTCTGTCCCTCGCAATTCAATGATAGTAGAAATAGAAGTGGATGAGATTTTTCCCAGTTTTCTGACTTGACTAATGGATTCAAAATGAATTATTCAACAGTCGTGGATAAAGATAAATATTCTACTCGCATATTATAGATATCAGTCCCTTGGATAATTGCCAAATTCGAATAATAACCATCATAAAATTATGTCTATGAAGTTAGCAGTGCCACTTGCGAGAAAATCAATAAAACCTATTGCATTAGTTGTCGAATAATTGTCGAGAATTTGTCGTGAAAGAAAAAAAATTGTCGCGTCCTTAGTTTTTTTCTCCGGGTGGCTTTGCTAACTTAACGTTAAGTTAGCAGAACCACTTTCTGAATATTTACAAAATATCATAAAAATGGTTATAAATAATTGTCGAGTAATTGTCGTAGTCCATATGGAGTAAAAAAACACAAAAAATCCATTCCTTCTTGTTTATTTTACGTCTTTTTCCCGCGCGTTTGAGATATTTCTGGAATTATCGCATTTTTGGCCACAGCGCATTCGTAATTGACTTTTTTTTTATTGCATTAATTGTCGACTACCTGCCTCGAATTTGTCGTGAAAGAAAAAAAAATGGTCGCGACCTTCGTTTTTTTCTACTAGGTGGCTTTGCTAACTTTATCTTTATTAATTTAGCAAATAGTGGTCGAATATCATCAGGATGATCATAAAAGATTGTCGAGTAATTGTCGATGTTCAAATGAAGTAGAAAACACAAAAAATTTAATCTTTTTAGCAATTTCCACTCCATTTTCTCGCGATTTCCCTATATTTCTGAAAATGTCGCATTTTTGGCAACAGCGCATTCGTTTTTGATTTTTCTCTATTGCATTGATTGTCGAATACCTGTTCCGAATTTGTCGTGAAAGGAAAAAAATTGTCGCGTCCTCAATTTTTTTCTACGGGGTGGCTTTGCTAACTTAACGTTAAGTTAGCAGAACCACTTTCTCAATATCTACCAAATATCATAAAAATGGTTAAAGATAATTGTTGAGTAATTGTCGAAGTCCATATAAAGTAAAAAACACAAAAAATCCATTCCTTCTTGTTTATTTTACGTCTTTTTCCCGCGCGTTTGAGATATTTCTGGAATTATGGCATTTTTGGCAACAGCGCATTCGTAATTGACTTTTTTATTGCATTAATTGTCGAATACCTGCCTCGAATTTGTCGTGAAAGAAAAAAAAATTGTCGCGTCCTCAATTTTTTTCTACGGGGTGGCTTTGCTAACTTAACGTCAAGTTAGCAGAACCACTTTCTCAATATCTACCAAATATCATAAAAATGGTTATAAATAATTGTCGAGTAATTGTCGAAGTCCATATGAAGTGAAGAAAACACAAAAAATCCATTCCTTCTTGTTTATTTTACGTCTTTTTCCCGGGCGTTTGAGATATTTCTGGAATTATCGCATTTTTGGCAACAGCGCATTCGTAATTGACGTTTTTATTGCATTAATTGTCGAATACCTGCTTCGAATTTGTCGTGAAAGAAAAAAAATTGTCGCGACCTTCGTTTTTTTCTACTAGGTGGCTTTGCTAACTTTATATTAATTTAGCAAATAGTGGTCGAATATCATCACGATTATCATAAATGAAATGATTGTCGATTAATTGTTGATATTCAAATAAAGAAAGAACACACCAAAATTTAATATTTCTAGCAATTTCCACTCTATTTTCTCACGATATCCCTATATTTCTGAAAATATCTCATTTTTGACAACAGCGCATTCGTTATTGACTTTTATTCGATTGCATCAATTGTCGGACAACTGTCCCGAATCTGTCGTGAAAGAAAAAAAATTGTCGCGTCCTAAATTTTTTTCTACGGGGTGGCTCTGCTAACTTTACGTAAAATAAGCAGAACCACGTTCTCAATATTGACCATATATCATGAAAATGGTTATAAATAATTATCGAAGTCCATAACTCCATATGGAGTAAAAAAAAAACACAAAAAATCCATTCCATTCAGTTTATGTCACGCGATTGATGCAATCGAATAAAAGTCAATAACGAATGCGCTGTTGCCATAAATGGGATAATTCCAGAATATCTCGAACTCGCGGAAAAAAGACGTAAAATGAACTAACAGGAATGGATTTTTTGTATTTTTTTCACTTCATATGGACTTCGACAATTATTAATCACCATTTTCATGATATTTGGTCGATACTGAGAAAGTGGTTCTGCTAACTTAACGTTAAGGTAGCAAAGCCACCTCGTAGAAAAAAATTAAGGACGAGACAATTTTTTTTCTTTCACGACAAATTCGGGACAGGTATTCGACAATCAATGCAATAGAAAAAAAATCAAAAACGAATGCGCTGTTGCCAAAAATGCGACATTTTCAGAAATATAGGGAAATCACGAGAAAATGGAGTGGAAATTGCTAGAAAGATTAAATTTTTTGTGTTTTCTACTTCATTTGAACATCGACAATTACTCGACAATCTTTTATGATCATCCTGATGATATTCGACCACTATTTGCTAAATTAATATAGGTAATGTTAGCAAAGCCACGTAGTAGAAAAAAAACGAAGGTAGCGACAAATTTTTTTCTTTCACGACAAATTCGAGGCAGGTATTCGACAATTATTGCAATAGAGAAAAAGTCAATTACGAATGCGCTGTTGCCAAAAATGCGATAATTCCAGAAATATCTGCAACTCGCGGGAGAAAGACGTAAAATAAACAAGAAGGAATGGATTTTTGTGTTTTTTTTACTTCATATGGACTACGACAATTACTCGACAATTATTTATAACCATTTTTATGATATTTGGTAGATATTGAGAAAGTGGTTCTGCTAACTTAACGTTAAGTTAGCAAAGCCACCCCATAGAAAAAAACTAAGGACGCGACAAATTTTTTTTCTTTCACGACAAATTCTCGACAATTATTCGACAATTAATGCAATAGGTTTTATTGATTTTCTCCCAATTGGCACTGCTTACTTCATAGACATCATAAAATTCTCGCTGATTGATATACATACTATTTTCCAGTATGATAGAATTGAAATAATAAAGTTACTCACATTTTTAATCAATGTCTGCATGTCTTCAATGCTTATTCCAAGTGAGGGTAGAGTGACGTCTCCTTCAACAATATAAATCTTGTGTCTGAACTTGGGTTGAATTTTCCATAATTCAGCAAAAACCTGAAAGGAATTGATACCAATGGAGTACTGACAAAATTGAAATTGTAACCTCAGGTGTGCCTCAGGGCTCGGTTACCGAACCCTTGATATTAAATTCATCCCCAAAATCTGCTCACCTCATCATCGAATGTATCTTCTATTCTCGAAGCAGCGTTCTTTCCTTTCTTTGATCTGACCAATAGGTAGAGAGTTTTTATCTCTCTGCATGTTCTCAGCAATTTTTCAATTATCAATTTTCCTATGAAACCGGTACCGCCAGTTAAAAAGACGGACTTTCCATTGAAGAATTCTACAATCTGAAAGAAACCATCAATATATTATTTCATCACACTCAGCGGCAACCCCAACCCCTTGAATTGGAATGTGGAAGATGGATCATGCGTTATATTGTTGAAAAGGTTTTTTCTTTCTGAATATGTCATTTTTATGATCGAAAGGGTTAACGTACGTTAGGAAAAACATATTAAAATGAGGGAATGGAGATCTAATTCAAAAGTGAACCATGGAATCGTGCTCTCATCGAAGGAGAGTAGTGACGTCTTATGCCATCATCAGTGCAACATAACATAATGCACGATAGCAACCAAATGAAACGGCAGAACTCATATACTAAATGACAAAAAAACTGCAACACCCAGAGGGAGCTGTTGTGATTTCGAATTTTTCTGGGTAAAACCCAGACAACACAGACTTCTCCGCGATATATCTGAGATGTTACAATACGGCTTTCATGCGAGCTCCTACCGCGAGGTCCCAGAGATCTTCATGTGATGTTACTAACCGAAGTTTCAACTGATGTGCCATCTTGGAGACCTCGCCATGCGATATCTTTGAGACACCTCCATGCACCATCTTGGAGACCTCACAATGGGATATCTTGGTGATCTCGCCATGCGATATCCTCGAGAACAGACGATGCTATTGACAGGAGCAATCTGTTCACGCAGGCGCAATTTGGCTATCAAATCGTAATTGTATAAACAGCGAGTTCACCAAGACATCAAGAGGAGTTTTGTGGATAAATTAGTTAGTTGTGTTACTTTGTGTTACTGTGCTCTACAAGGTTTGTTATTGTGTGAAATTTCGAAGAGGTTATTTGTGCTCCATGGTAAGTGTTATTTTCATTAAATTCAGGAGTTTTCTCACCCATTAGAACATATACCGTAACCATTTTCACCGCCATTTATGTTTATATGAGTAATTCAACCACCAATAACGAAAGTGATAATTCATATTTAACTACGTTTTTCTTGGTATATTGGTGATCAGGACAAAAGGAATTGATTGTACATGGGCATTCAAAGCCAAAATCTTAATTTTGAGTCTGACTCTTCAAACTTTGTTAGAAACTCATGTGTGGAATATGGAAATGAGATGATGAGAGCAGAAAATTCAAGTTTGTTTAGTTTGAATGAAGTGAATGCCGTCTTGAATCACAGGAATGTGAAAGGTCACAAAGTATGGACAAAAATCATTTTGTTTGATGGTTCAAGAGATTCGTCCACGGATGATTCCAGTGAGAGATCTGATGATTTATCAGATAGGTATTAATCTCAATCTCCAAAAAACCTTACAACAGGTTTTACAAGAATGGTTGCTAGAGTCGAATATTTGCAAAATTCAAGCTACTAAATTATTGGTAATTCTTAATGGGCAAGGTGTACAAGTTCGTGTGGGAACCATTGTTGCAACTCCAATACTATGTAATTAAACAAAACACTTCCATGAGAATTGTGATGATCCGACCCTTTCACAGGAACTGTTTGGAATTATCTTATCTTATTATGTTTCAAGTTGATATTACATGAATGGGCATTGAATTTTTATTTTGAAATTCTAGGCGGAGAAATAGTTGTTGCTATGGCTTACTTTTCCCTCCGGCGCGGCGGCAGGAAAAGTATTGCTATGCAAAGGATGAATTTTGCATGACAACCGTAACTAAGCAAATGTTCCATTTTTCACTCAATTAAAATGAACGTAAATGTCAATCCAAAGATTGACATTAATTTTGAAATGTTTGAAAATAAAATAAAATATTTTATTGGAAGTAGAAGTGACTTTTCATGGCTCGCTTTCAATTACCCGCCTCACTACGTTCGGCAGGGTAAACTCAAGCTCGCCATGAAAAGTGACACTTCTCCTCCTTATGAAATAATATACTATTAACACTGTTCGTTGTGTAATTCTCAAAGTCCTCGCCACGGGTTGAAGTTCCACCCCACAATACAACATTGTAATTGAGGTGGGAGAAGACAACAGAATAATAAACGCAAATCAAAGATTTTGTTGATAGTATTTGCTCAAGTCGTCTGATTGCGTAGAATCAATCTCGCCCATGCAGAATCAATGTGTTCCTTTCAACTCAAAATTCCATTAACTTACAGTTCAAGGAACCTTAGGCATTCAGAGCATTTCAGCTCATTCGCCGTAAGCTAAACTAGCGACTCATATCCTTCGTCTGAAACAACAGGGTGGGCAAAATTCGATGTCGTTGTCGCTATGGTAACGCCAGCCTACTTATAATTTAACAGTGTATCGAAAAGTAAGACAAAAATAAAACATTTTTTCTCGTGGAATGTTTGGGTGAATAGCGACATCATACATTTTTGGAATCAACAAATAGCAAGATAAGAAAACTATAAATTACAATTGGCAAATCATGAATCCTTCTCATATAACGCATAAACAATATATTGAAGGGAATTGACACTTGAAACAAATAAAAATTTATGTTATTACACCTAAGTGCAAAGGTTCCTTCAAATAGAGCGCCTAAAATATCACCTCGGTGTTGCTCGTAGCGGAGACGGCGAGGGTTCAAATTATTTTTTTAGTATTTTTATTTAGGGCGCCAACGTATTTTGAAATAGGCAACTCTGGTCTTAACGAGTATGTAAATCCAGATAAATACGTAAATTTCTAGATTTAGAAATACAACAAAGATGTTAAAAAAAAGTAGAAAATGTTAATTCAGAAGGAATGCAATAAGGTAAAGAAAATATCAAAAACCATCCAAAATTATATTTCAAAATTAATCGATCAAAATATGCAATGTTACGCCACTGGTATTAGTGACAAAATATCGAATTCGATTCAATACACAAACGCATACGCTAATAAATGGTACCAGGCTTGATCAAGCGAAGTTCACAAAAAAATTATAAATTCATATGATTACCAATTCTCCAACTTCAAACTACAAATTCCGTAAATTCTTAGTTAGATTTTTCTTAAAATAAAATAAAGTTGAATGAAAAATGCTTGAAGAGCAATGAAAGTTTAAATAATTTTAGAACTATGAATATTTGCAATTTTTAAAAACTTACTAAATGAAAATAAATCAACGGAATGAACTAGAACAAATAAGGAAAAAAAAATGTGAAAATTACAAAATGTTAGGTACCGATTTTCGCGCTTAAACGGACTTTAAAAGAGAACAATGTGTCAAATGGTTGTAATAAAACGAGGAAAAGTTCACGGAAGATCTCAATTCTCCAGGATTTAAAATATAATTCCTCTACATACCAGGAAAAACTCGTCTTTGAAGATGTTGTGAAGATAGTTACGAATTTTCGAGCTGGCGACGCCTTCCTACGATGGTGTGACGACGTTGTTCGTCCCCCAAAACACCAGCAAACAGCAAGATGGACCAATGTCTTCAACGATGTTGGAAAGATATTCACAATTTCTCGCTTTCCTGCGATTATCTTTCGGCGTAGAATCGAAACCCTCCAAAACGGCGTTGGAAAAATGTTTGAAACCTCAGCTGGATGGGTAATCCTCACACAAAAATGGGGTGAAGGTAGTAGATTTCAAGAATTGGCAGTTGTTCGGCCTCAGAAAGAATTTTACGACGTTTTATAATCCCCAAAACTTGGGACGATATATTATATATCACACTACAATATATTCACCATACAATACTGGTAAATTGTTGATCCCATAATTAAAGGATTTTCGAAGAAAATGTACAATTTCCAATATTCAAAACGCATTCAAAATCACTCTCTGCTATCTCAATCTGAATTAATTTTCCCCGATCACCTTATCTGAAAACGCTACCAGCAACCAAAAAAAAAACTCGCATTTACCACTTTTTCAGAATTCGCCGCGATCAAACTGAATCGACTGAAATTTCTCGACGGTAACCCAACATACACAGACATGGGCGGCGCGGAAATTTTCAACGCTACAAATTCCCCCCCTTCCTGAAGAAATTTTCCTCAAAATTTCATGACACAGCGTAATAAGAAGGAACAAAAAAAAATTCACAATCACAAGATATCCCAAAACAACTACTACCCATCGACTTTAGGATCCGACTTCAAGTCCTTGGCATGCCACACACCCTTGCACACACCCTTCTCATCTCTGAGCTTATACACCCAAGGCGATAATCGTTGAGAAATATAAAAAGGACCAATCCACTTCGGAGCCAACTTCTTAGTAAAATATTTACTAGCATCCGAAAGAACAAAATTTCGACGGTAGACCGGTTGATTCACAAAATATTCCTCAGGTCTTTTTCTCAAATTGTACAGTCTGGCATTCTTATCAGCAGCCACCTTCAATCTGCCCTTCAATTCTGCATAAAGCTTTAGAAACTCTCCCGATCTAGTCTCATCTGGCCTATCACCTACTAAATCATCCTTTAGAGTTATATGATAATCCTCTCCTGACAGCATCATTCTCCTTCCGAAATTCACAAAATATGGGGTATAATAGGTGGATTCATTCCTTGATGTTCTCATTGCACAAGTGACTTGAGCCAAATTTTCATCCCAATCCCGATGATTATCGGAAACATATGCAGACAATAGAAACTTTAAAGTACGGTTGTATCTTTCCGTCGGATTTGCTTGGGCATGAAAATTGGCATTAAACTTTGGACAAACCTTATACTTATCCAAAAGCTTCAAGTATTGACCCTTATACTGAGAACCATTATCACTAATTATAATTCGTGGAACACCAAAAACCAAGAAAACACCCTCTTCCAAGTACTTACATATTGTAGGAGCCGTAGCTTTTCTCATGGGAAATGTGAGGCAAAATTTACTAAAATAGTCAGTTACAACGAATATATAAGAAAAGCCTTTCTTCGACCTTGGCAGAGGACCCACAATATCGGAGCTGATGACTTCCCAAGGTTTGGTCGCCTGGGGACTATGAGAAAGCATTAACCCTGCTGGCTTTTTGGGATCAGATTTATATTGACAACAAATCGAACACTTTCTCACGAAATTGGCGACATCGGAGCGAGCTTTTGGCCAGAAATATCTCTCACACAACCTTGAATAAGTTTTGAAAACACCCATGTGACCGGATGTTGGTGGTACATGCATATCATGCAAAACACGGGACCGCAAATGTTTAGGTACGACCAATTTCCAAGGATCATCGTTAAGTATAAAATTACATGAATCAACATATTTATACAAGATTCCGTTCTGTATTCTCCAGGAAGAAAATCTTTTGGGGTGAGACTCCACGTTTTTCAGCATTTTCCTATACCAGTTGTCTGAAATGTTAACCATGTCATGGACAGTTACCAACTCCAATTTTGGAACACTACGAGAGAGCAAATCCGGTACATGATGTTCAGTACCTTTACGATGAGTAACTGTGAAATCAAATTGTTGAAGGCGAACTATCCACCTAGCCAGACGTCCCGATACTGCCTTGATGTTCTGCAGCCAAACCAAACTATAATGATCTGTAATTACTTCTACCCTAATACCTTCGATATAAGTCCGCAACTTTTCAAGAGCCCACAATACAGCCAAACATTCACGCTCAGTCGTTGAGTAATTCTGCTCTTGTTTAGTTAATGAGCGACTGATGTAACATATTACACGTTCTCCACCTAATGAATCCTGCTGACTCAGAACAGCACCTAATCCGTACCCTGATGCATCCGTCTGCACCTGAAAAGGAAGATCATAGTTTGGGCAACTCATAACAGGAGCGGTCACAAGTTTCTCCTTGAGAACATGGAAAGATCTACTACAATCAGAAGACCAAGTGAATTTTTGATTCTTCTTAAGGAGTTTGGTCAACGGTGATATCAGCTCTGAAAAATTTGGTATGAATCTACGATACCAAGAGAAGGTACCAACAACACTTCGAACATCTTTAACGTTTCGTGGGACTGGAATTTCAACCATTGCTCTCACTTTCTCTGGATCAACCCGTAAACCATTCCTGCTAACAACATATCCCAAATAGCGCATCTCCACCTTACAGAAATTACATTTTTCTCTCGAAACGGTAAGCCCTGCCTTGAACAACCGTCGAAACACCTCATTTAAAACCTCTAAATGTTTGTCAAAGTCCTGCGTCACAATGATCACGTCATCAAGATAACAAAACACGAATGGTTCGAGATCGCTACCAAGAATGTCATCCATCAAACGCTGCCAAGTTGCTGGACCATTACGAAGTCCGAAAGGCATTCTACGAAACTGAAATAGTCCTCTATTTGGGACCGTAAAAGCTGTATATTGTCTGGATTCCATTTTTACAGGAACCTGCCAAAAAGCGGATTTTATGTCCAAGGAACTAATAAAAGATGCATTTCTCAGCTTGTCCAAGGTGTTAGTAACATAGGGAAGGGGATAACTATCTTTACGTGTTACATTATTTACTTTCCGATAGTCTACACAGAACCTATAATTGCCATCCTTCTTTTTCACCATTATAACGGGAGAGGACCATGGACTATTACTCTTCTCAATGATTCCCTTCTCTAACATCTCCTGTAGTTGTTCGTCAATATGCTTCTGAATAATCGGTGACACAGGGTAATAACGTTGTTTAATAGGAGACCCATCAACAACTATCTCATGTTCGACCAAATTAGCCTTTCCGATGTTAGTTCCCATTATATTAAAATTTCCTTCTATTAAATCACTCAATCGCTTCTTTTGGTCAC
This sequence comes from Adalia decempunctata, assembly GCA_951802165.1. Classification (NCBI taxonomy): domain Eukaryota; kingdom Metazoa; phylum Arthropoda; class Insecta; order Coleoptera; family Coccinellidae; genus Adalia; species Adalia decempunctata. Next base: position 20,117,275 of record OX637703.1, read on the forward strand.
CAGTTAAATCAACATTCACAGAAGAAAGATCCATACATTCAATACTCACTTCATCAGAACTAAAATGCCAAACATTAATCTTCAAATTGGGAACAATTCCCAAGATCTTCCAGAAATCCGCACCAAGTAACAGCATCCGTGGCAATTCCAAAACGACAACCAACTCCACCACAGCAACGCGTTCTTTAACCCTGATAGGTACAGTACAACTGCCGATACTCGAACATACATGACCGTTCGCTACCGTACATATGACAGCTTTAGAAGTATCAAGCTGTACTCCCAAATTCTTAAGAATATTCCAACCTTTACCACTGATAACAGTCCGTGAAGCGCCAGAATCGAGGAGACCCAAGAACTCAAAGTCGAAAATAGATATACGCAGATAGGGTCTCTCATCTCCAACCATGCTATCAAGAATATAATCGAGTACAGGACTTAAACTTTGATTTGGACCTTTAGTTATGGCGGTCGCTGAAGTTGGTCCTGATTTCAGCGACTCGAACCGTTTCCCGACTGATTGCAACTGGGGCATGTCCTCACTGTGAAACCGGGTTTATCACATTTGAAGCAACGTTTTTGCTTGGGAGAAGCACAACCTATAGCTCGATGACCAGATTTACCACAATTGAAGCAGACAACCGACATAACCTGAGTTGATACCTCGTTCAAGTGCACAGCAGATCCCCCGCGTGTTGTCTCAGATCTGTTTCCATCAACACCTACGTAAGCTAAGTCTGGTTCCAGCAGGCCCTGTGATCTTTTACTTGGAGGAATAAAGGACTCAACTGTTTCGCGACGCTCCTCTAATTTTCGACAGAGATCTCTTAATTGAGTATATGATTTAATATCAACCAGAGCCAATTGGGTCTGGAAGAAGGGAAGGATATTCCGCATAACAATTTTCAATTGCTGTTCCTCAGGAGGAGGCGTTCTACATCTATCAAAGAGAGATTTCATTGTTACCAAGTATAAACCAATGGTTTCATCCTTACCCTGTGTACGATGTTTAATTTCTTCCATCAATTTTTCGTCATAGTCGAATGGCTCAAATTCCGATCTGATAGCATCAATAAAGGAATCCCAGTCAACCAGCGTAGTTTTCACTGCCCTATACCAAATCAATGCCTTACCCTCGAATAAATCAACAGCTGACCTCAAAACTTCAATTTTAGTCACACCTCTAGCCTCGCAAAGCTCCTCAACTCTCCGCAAGAAAGCCTGTACAGACATACCCTGCTTGTCACCACTGAATTTCAAACCCCAACGATAAACTGGAACAGACTTCATCATGAAAGAGCCCGCAGACGCAGCACACGCCTGTCTTGTAGAGGACGTATGAGGAGAGGATGAAGGTAGGCCAGCAGCTGAAAATGCATCGCCATCGTCGCTATCAGAAGAAGTATTACCCTGAAAAAGAATTTTCCCCGGTGGTGCAGCCTTTTCTCCATCAGTTGTCTTCCCCAAGAGTTGGTCTAAAAGAAGAAGAATTTTTGCAAACGTTTCCTTCTTGAATGTTTGCTCTTCTGCAGCATCGGCTTTGATATGATCCAATCTAATCATGGCATAATTTAAACGAGTCTGGTTCACAAGAAAACGTTTGCTCTTAGGTGTTAACGACTGTGAATCTGACAAACTCTGCTCAACCTTGGCCACAACTTCATTGATGGCGTCTTTATCATCTGAAAATGTGAAAGGGTAAGGAGGATACGAAATTGAAGCACCTTCCTTCTCCAGTCTCATGGCCCCAGACAAACATTTTCGCATCTTATCCACGGTGTCAGTTGGCAGGCCCCTAATGGACAACAAATAATTCAACTGCGACTGATTCAGTCTGTTAATAACCAATTTTTCACCAACCATGTTACAAATTTGCGAAATATCAAACTAAATCAAAATGTAATTCACCAACCGGAGAGAAACCGTAAAGGAATGAACGCAAGTTACAATCACAATCAGCTAGACTCGGTATCAATATGATCCCCAGGAAAAGAAAAAAAAATTCACCCAGTGAATCCTACAAAAACAAAAAAAAATCGCCACGGAAAACAACCCCAGCTCGAAATCGTATGAATAGCGCAACAAACAGACTTGTGAAGCAGAGAAACTCGCAAAATCAGACAAGTATGCAATATCAAAAAAAATTAAGTAAATTGAACAAAGTCCAATGATCAATCAAAAGCTAAATTGACCCAAACAAACTGGCCCCACGTTGGGCGCCAAAATTTATAACGCATAAACAATATATTGAAGGGAATTGACACTTGAAACAAATAAAAATTTATGTTATTACACCTAAGTGCAAAGGTTCCTTCAAATAGAGCGCCTAAAATATCACCTCGGTGTTGCTCGTAGCGGAGACGGCGAGGGTTCAAATTATTTTTTTAGTATTTTTATTTAGGGCGCCAACGTATTTTGAAATAGGCAACTCTGGTCTTAACGAGTATGTAAATCCAGATAAATACGTAAATTTCTAGATTTAGAAATACAACAAAGATGTTAAAAAAAAGTAGAAAATGTTAATTCAGAAGGAATGCAATAAGGTAAAGAAAATATCAAAAACCATCCAAAATTATATTTCAAAATTAATCGATCAAAATATGCAATGTTACGCCACTGGTATTAGTGACAAAATATCGAATTCGATTCAATACACAAACGCATACGCTAATAAATGGTACCAGGCTTGATCAAGCGAAGTTCACAAAAAAATTATAAATTCATATGATTACCAATTCTCCAACTTCAAACTACAAATTCCGTAAATTCTTAGTTAGATTTTTCTTAAAATAAAATAAAGTTGAATGAAAAATGCTTGAAGAGCAATGAAAGTTTAAATAATTTTAGAACTATGAATATTTGCAATTTTTAAAAACTTACTAAATGAAAATAAATCAACGGAATGAACTAGAACAAATAAGGAAAAAAAAATGTGAAAATTACAAAATGTTAGGTACCGATTTTCGCGCTTAAACGGACTTTAAAAGAGAACAATGTGTCAAATGGTTGTAATAAAACGAGGAAAAGTTCACGGAAGATCTCAATTCTCCAGGATTTAAAATATAATTCCTCTACATACCAGGAAAAACTCGTCTTTGAAGATGTTGTGAAGATAGTTACGAATTTTCGAGCTGGCGACGCCTTCCTACGATGGTGTGACGACGTTGTTCGTCCCCCAAAACACCAGCAAACAGCAAGATGGACCAATGTCTTCAACGATGTTGGAAAGATATTCACAATTTCTCGCTTTCCTGCGATTATCTTTCGGCGTAGAATCGAAACCCTCCAAAACGGCGTTGGAAAAATGTTTGAAACCTCAGCTGGATGGGTAATCCTCACACAAAAATGGGGTGAAGGTAGTAGATTTCAAGAATTGGCAGTTGTTCGGCCTCAGAAAGAATTTTACGACGTTTTATAATCCCCAAAACTTGGGACGATATATTATATATCACACTACAATATATTCACCATACAATACTGGTAAATTGTTGATCCCATAATTAAAGGATTTTCGAAGAAAATGTACAATTTCCAATATTCAAAACGCATTCAAAATCACTCTCTGCTATCTCAATCTGAATTAATTTTCCCCGATCACCTTATCTGAAAACGCTACCAGCAACCAAAAAAAAAACTCGCATTTACCACTTTTTCAGAATTCGCCGCGATCAAACTGAATCGACTGAAATTTCTCGACGGTAACCCAACATACACAGACATGGGCGGCGCGGAAATTTTCAACGCTACACTCATTTCTCGAAAATAGCTGGATTGAAGAATCCATGATAGTATATTTCAATTACCCAAAAAAAGTGCATGCAGAATATATACTCCATTCACTTTTATAAAGTATCGCAGTGAGCCTTGATTTAGGCTTATCAAGTTCTTTCACGTAAAACTGACACAGGTTGGCACTCGCAAAAATCAAGCGACATTACCAAGTCTACTCTCTATTTATTCTTTTTTAACTTTGTAGATGGAGTTAGTTCTTCTAAGGTTTAACTGTGACGCAGGTTTCGTAGTTGTGCAGAAAGGTATTTAAATAAATGTCTTCTGTAGGTATTTCTTGAAAATTTCGAAAAGTGGGGAATTCCGTAGGTTCGTCTCTTTAGCTCGTTTTGCTGGGTTATTCGAGTACTTTTATTCTTTTTCCGAATGAACTAACACAAAGTAACGGACTATTCTGTCCATTGTTTCTCAGTGAAATTTCAACACTCTAAGCTTGACTTCCGTTCAATCAGATTTCTTCTAGCTGCTATAGTTCTCGAGATCCCTTTAGTAGACAACGAATTTTGTTCACCATGTATATCAGACCTTTCTTATTTACATTCAGTATCATAGAATTTCCAAAACACCAATCTGTGAAATAGCGCACTACAAGTTGACACTTATCCTTGAGTTCCACAATATTTGTAGCCGAGACTACAAAAGAAGTGTCGTCAGCAAATAAAACGATTTCAATAAAAGAAAATATCGTTGAATGGGTTACTACGTAAAGCGAAAAGTCATTCACAAACAGACTGAATAATGCTTTTCCTTCAAACTATTGTATTGTTTTTTGATATTTATAAAAGCAATAAAAAAGAAATAACACAATAGGTGAATTTCCAAGTTTATTCAACGACATTGGATAAAAATTGAAAAGGTACGTAAAATGCAGTAAAGTTTAACATATTTCATCGACCAATTAGCCATAGATGTTATGTCTTTATTTCATCAATTAAAAATAGATGCGATATGCGTCGATTCCCTTTGCTTCCAGTGTTCCAGTAATACGAAATACAAGAGTTTGTTAGAAGATACCCCCTTGGGTCTTATGTTATCCATTATCATCATAAAATTTTTTACTTTGTTGCATACTCGCCAATAACTTACCTAAGTTTTTGTACAAATTTCAGAGACCAAAACAGGACAGGACGCGACAGGAATGCCGCGAGCCGACAAGATGGAGTCCCTCTGACCATAGAGATGGTAGGTTTAGGGTTCCCTAGGTGTGTTAACCTCAATACAGATAGGTTAGCGCACGAGAACAGTATATGTTCCGCCGTTTCATCCGCGTTCCTGCACCAATGGCACTGGGAACACTCAGTTAGACCCATTATTCGCAGATGTTTAAAAAACAGTCAAAGATCCAATCACCCGGAACAATCGCTTCCTCTCGATAATCAAGAGCTTTTTGACCTCCAGCTTCGAAGAAGGCCCCTTGATGAGGAGCTTCGACTGTCTGAGATCCGTTCTCTTGTTCCACTCAGAGGAGAATTTCTCATCAATCCATCTCTTGAAGAGGTTTTTGATATATGTATGATAGATAGGAAGCGCGGGTTCCTGCCCAGTGAAAGTCGAGCGAGCCCCATTTTTTTTTATTTATCTGGTTTTATATTTCCAGAGATATACGCATGCGGCGGACACCAGACAACAATGTGAATGTTATCCGGGCCAAGCGTGCGCAGGGCCCTTCTACATTCATCAAACAAGTTTGAGATTAGTTTTATTTCAGAGAGGGATTTCAGCGTACCTAAATCAAAGATAGCCCGTGTTTAATGTATTTCCACAGTACAAGAAATGGGGGATTTTTGTGTAACCAGAACACAATACTTTTAGGTTTGAATTTTCACCAATGTTTCAGTGTACTAAACTTTTCAATCACCTAACTAAATCTTCCCGAAGTCTCAAGTTGAATGAGTTCAAAGAAGCAATTAAAATTATTTTAGTTCGTAGAAGTTATCATTCTGTTGCTGAATTCTTTTCTGATTTGTGTTGAGTAGTTTTCTATTTTGATTTTGTTTTTCGTCTGACTTATCCTATGCATGTATTCATCTTACAGGATTAATAAAGTATCACAAATGAAAAGTGTTAACAGAACACCATTAAAAAGTTTGGTTTAAATTTCACTGTGATCACTAGCAATACGAATGAGTATTAGTAAATAGTTATAATGGGATGGGAGTGAAACTGGTCTGTTAATAATTTGGTGTTCCCAAATTGGAGGTAAAAACAAGGGGAGATTCCTTGCATAATTTAAAAAAAATGTCTCATTGAATGTGCAGTTTCTGAATACACAGGAATTTCATTTGACGTGTCAAAACTAACGATGAATTTATTCAACACAGTTTAACCACTGGATTTTCATGACATTTTTTATTTTCTGAAGAATTCGAGAGCATCGTTCCTATGGCTAGTTTTGTGAACACGGGGTGTTGAAGTTGAAAATTGCCATATTTGCTGATTTATTTTTTATTTATTAAAAGTTAGATTGGATTTCTGTTGCATGCAGACGTTTACTATATGTTCTAGTTATAAAATAAATGGATACGTATGATTAAAAATATTTACATTTACAAGGTGAATCACGAATGTATAACGGTAGTTTTGTGCCAAAACCAACTTTTTCTACTGTGTGTCTTGGCCACCCTGTATATTGAAGTTGAAAATTGCCCAGATTTTCGGATTATTTTTTAAAGTTAGATTGGATTTCTTGCATGCAGAAGTTTACGACATGTTTTAGTGATAAAATAAGTGGATACGTATAATTAAAAATATTTATATTAACAGGGTGATTCACGAATGTATGACGGTAGTTTTTTGGCCAAAATTCGCTTTTTCTACTGCGACGACAGGTAGGCATATTTTTGAAACGTTCCCTTCGATATAGTATTTTGACGAGAAAATATTGCACAATACACATTTTTTGTTAAGCGTGTTTCACAGAGAGGACCACTAGATATAATTATTATTTTTAGAATTAATTCAAAACCCTGTTTTTATGGATTGATTTTTGGAAATAGTAACACCATGAACATATGTGTGTCTATAATCTCCAAAATATTCCAGGTGGTTTATTAATAGGAAAGTATTCTTATTTGGAAAAAGTACAAAAAACATGAACATCCTGTATTCAAAAATTTTCTCGATCAAATGTAAGTATTTTCTCACTATACAGGGTGAGTCTTTGACTTGTACATATATTTTAACTGAAGATTCTTGACGCCAAAAGAATCCTTTTTTTCATTTACAATTTTTCCGAATTAGGATCTGTTGAAAAGATATAGCCATTTGAAATAAAACATTGGGCTAAATACGTCCCTGAAATGATACTGTGGAATTGATTCAAAGTTCATATTTCTCGATAGAAATTGAGTTTATACATTTAGGCCCAATTTAGGGAATACTCAAGTAGTCAAGTACTAACCTTATTGGAATAAAAATGTTGCAAACACGATAATTTCAACAAAAACAGTTAGTTTCATCGGATTATATCTGCAACTAGAAAGCCACATTTATTCCACCAAAATAAGTTCTTTCTTCGATTTTTCTGCAAATTAGTTTTTGTAAACACTAATAACTTGTTCATATTTTCCTCGAAATTCCCAAACAATATCATGAAGAGAGACTTTTCATTCAGATTTTGTAATGAAGCTCGATTTTCCGATCATGAAATCGGTCTTCATTTTAAATTAATTTTTCCGGATTTTTATTTCGAATTCCTGCATTTCATTTCCGTTCAGAATTAAACCGAGAAGATCGAATATGGTTCGTTCGATATTGTTTTGCATGCAGAGAACCTAGTAAAAAGAGTCATAAGAACCACGTAGAATGTAGATAATGCCGTTTTTCTAGTTTATACGTACGATAAGCCAGATTCGAAGATGTTTTACCGGAGTACTTTTCTAGAAAAGTAACATTTCTGCGCCTGCCATTTCCGCCCCACTCAGGGAGATTATAAAAGGCGATTTTCCCCTCATCTGTGACCCATTATTCATTTTTGCTCCGGCCTGAATAGAATAGTATCATTTGCGTTTCCGAAATTCCTTTCTTTTTGATTCGAAAGTTTAACGAATTCCGTAGTTCCTGATTTTTCTTTTCTGTACCGAGTGAAAAGTAGTGCACTGAAACCGTAAGTACCGATCCAATTCATTTCAGTCTCATTTTCCTGTATCTTCGTTGAGTCTATCAAAATAGCTGTTACGTCGAGATCCGTATTAAATCTTCCTTTACTCGTACAAGATTTCCTGTAGTCTATAGCACGTTTAACTGAGTTAGTCGGTACCCGATAACGTCTGATCTTAGTGGCGAGTAATCTCACTATCAGACCGGAGGGTTCATGCAAACCAATGCTATAGAACGTGGAGTCGAATTCCGCTTCGGTACCGATCCTTCGCGCCCCTAGTTCGGTGAGTCCTGTTTGATCATTTATATTTAACCTGGCCAAACCCGACCTTTCTAGACGTGAAACAAGCTAAGTAGACAATATAACTCTTTTGAGTTTCCGGACTGAAAGAATATCGGACAGAAAGTAAGCACTATACATTTTCATATCCGTCCCACATTTTTCAACTGTAGATTTAAATTCTCCGTCTAATTCAAATCTCCCCCCCTTCTATTCTGGCTGACTCGTACCGTAAAAATATTTCTTTTGAATGAATGCTCGCAGTCAGGCAAAACTGAATCACTTTTCTTTAACTGTGTATATTTGATATTTTCTGATTACTGCATATTTGATATATCTTGGGATTAATGCATATTTAATGTTTTATTGATATTGGTGAATATTTGATATTTTCTTATTATTGCATATTTGATATTTTCTTGACATTATTGCATTTGTATCACTATTTCAACCGATTGAATAAATTGTGTGAATTGCTCTATTTTCGATTTCTCAGTTATCGCTAACACCCTAGATACAACCGAACTCTGTCTCCGGCTAAGCAGCTATCCTGGCAGGTTTGCTGTTCTACCTTATAAGCAAAAAGAATAGCTGGCGCTCGAGGTAAGGTTTCTAAAGGGAAAAAAACCCTATTACAATTTATTATTAAACAACCTAACCTAATCTAATTTGTATCGATTCTGTGAATTTTTACACAGAAATTTCGAGAAAATGTTGTCAGCTGGCTGATATTTTCATTGAGGTTAAGGATTTTTTACGAAACATAGTATGAATCACGATACATTTGTGTACCGTGGTATAAATATCTATGAATTCTGCCGTTTCCATCATAAATCGACTTTGCCGCCAAATTTTACCACGCATGCATAGAGCGAAAACCGAAGATTGGTTATCTGGAGGTCAACGTTAAACAGTAACAAACCAGAGTCTCTGAACAAACTATAACATTATGTGAAGTTCTGAATAATCTGAATACATTCAGTGACTTATTATTGTTCTAATGTGATTATTATGTGAAGTGAATTAATATAAATTCAACCGTGTCGAGTTTATAAAATTCCAAGAGGATGTTGTTTAGATAGAAACATCGCCACATATTATCAGGTATCGTATTATTTTTCATAAATTTCAATTTAATAAGTAGTTTGTATCGAGATTCATCACTCATATCCGAATTTTGTATTTCATCGACATTTAACTTCAATATGGACCGGTAACTATGAATTTTCAATAGAAACTGTGCGTATTTGTGGGAGATATTATTAAAATATCTCGACAAAGTTGATAAATATTGTGACAACATTGTAAACTCGTTCAAAGACCAGAGAAGGAATAATATTCGATGATATTTAATTCAGATACGCATTCAGATTATTCTTGAAATTAATGATTTTTTCGTCAAATTTCTCCGGGTAAAATTGGAAATAACTCGAAAACGACGCGTTTCATTGAAAAAAATAGGAATACTTTTAGTTCCTTAAATGATTGATTCTTTCGAAAATATGAACCGTTTATCTTTTTAAAGTGGTTTTGTAGTGTTTTAGCGTGCATTGATGAGTCGACTACCCTGTAACTTTTATACTAGTGAAGATATTGAATAGGTTTTGATTGAGGAATATGCACCATGAATAGAGTAAAAACTCAACCAAAATTCAGATGATTCGAAACAACGGTTCCGAAGATATAAACAGAAAAGTGTTTTTTTGATAGATTTTCGACACCCTGTATCTCCCAAACCAAACCGAATTTTGAAAAATGGTATAGGAAAAAAGTGATTCGTTTGATGAGAGGAATCTACAGTTAAAATATATGTACAAGTCAAAGACTCACCCTGTATATTTTATTCCTATCATCTTCAGAGGTATGTATTCTAAATCCGATACTATGACCAGTTTTCGATTACATGGCGTTAAACTGGAGAATTAATGATTTTATCAGTTTTTTCTTCAAATTGAAGAGTTAGTGATTCATTCGTGAACAACCCTGTAATACTTAAATATTTTTAGCACAACCTTTGTATGTACATCTGACAGAAACTCATATTTAACTCATAGGCACAACATAAAATCAATCCGACTTTCCAATTTGATAACTGATAAAATCAGTAATTCTCCAGTTTAACGCCCTGCATCTCGACAACTGGTCATGGTATCGGATTTTGAATTCATACTTCTGAAGATGATATGAAAATCAATAAAGAGTGAGAAAATAGTTACATATGACCGAGGAAATTTTTGAATACAGGTTGTTCATGTTTTTTGTACTTTTCCCAAAATTGAATACCTTGCGAATAAACCACCATGGATATTTTGGCGATTAGAGACACACATATGATTGTGGACTCACTCTTCCTTAAAAACATCCATAAATACAGGGTTTCGAATTAATCCTAAACAAAAATAATTATATCAAGTGCAATCTCTTTGAAACATCCTTTCCAAAAAATGTGTACTGTGCAATATTTTCTCGTCAAAATACTATATCGAAGGGAACGTTTCAAAAATATGCCTCCCTGTCGTCGCAGTAGAAAAAGCGAATTTTGGCCAAAAAAACTACCGTCAATAATTCGTGAATCACCCTGTAAATATAAATATTTTTTAATCATATACGTATCCACTTATTTCATCACTAAAACATGTCGTAAACTTCTGCATGCAAGAAATCCAATCTAACTTTTGATGAATAAAAAATAATCCGAAAATCTGGGCAATTTTCAACTTCAATGTACAGGGTGGCCAAGAGATTGACGTCAAAAAGAGAAAAACAGGTCCCTCGTGTCATAGGCTTTTCGAATCACCCTCATGTATGTTATGCTATTTTTCACGGTTTTCGAGTTATGAATTTTTTTATGAACTTTGAGAATTTTCGACTTGACCATCTTAAAAAAGATATTAAAAAAAAAGTACAAGACTTCTCTGTGAAATTTTTTTTGTCACTTAATCTCCATGAATTGTACTTTTATACACAAAATAACCAGATTCGTAACTTCGATAAAAATTATAGAAATGTTGGTCTCAAGTGAAAAAGTTACGTAAATTGGATTATGATCAGAATTTTCGAATCAAAATTAAAAATATAAAAAGGCTAATTCACGGTTTCTTAGTATGCTTAAAAACTGCGCTCAATAGTCAGCTTTTAGAATCATTGATAAAAAATGGTACTTAACCCACTACTTTTGCTAGAATTAGCCTCCAAAGTCATCGAGGTGGAAAAAATCAAAGAACTAGACATTCACTACAAAATTATTTTTTGCCATTTTAAGATATTTCTGATCAAGTTATGATAGAACATGCTGCAAAATTAGCTTTAGATGTTGGTCAAGAAAAGTTCTAGATAAAGAAAAGAAAAAGGTATGGAAATAAATCACACATCATAATGTGAATAAAAAGAAATTTATTTATAAAATTTACAGTAGTTGTTCAGTGGCCACCTCCAAACTAACTCGGGAACTGAAAAATAACTCGGAAAACTAAAAATTTATTTCAAAAGAAAAACTGAGAAAATTTGAGGTGAAAATTAGAAAACTGGAAAATTCGGTTCAAACACTTCTTGACACTTGATCGGCGGAATCAGAATCAACTGATGGTCAGGGAAAAATCTGGTTCTATTTTTCCGGAGGAGATGTGAAAATGAATGTTCATATGTTCAAAAATTCAGACGAAGTCGCTTCGATGAAAACGTCTTGATTCCGGCTTATCGGCCCTTCATTACAAAAAACGCGGTTATCTGCAAAGTCGCGAATATTTATAACACATTTCATCGTTTTCAAACATAAAAAAGCAATGAAAATCGATCGGGATTATTTAAATTTTCGAGAACAATTTTTCATTAACCACTAGAATGAACGATACCCGAACAGATGGATCGGACGCAGTCGACCAATCAAGGGGCCCCCACGTCCACCTGACCTTAAACCCATCTATTTTTTCGTTTAGGGTTATTTCAAAGAAATTGCTAACGCCCGAGAATGTTCGAGTGAAGACGAGCTGCGACTGAAGATAAGAGAAGCCGAACGTGTCCTAGGAGAGAACAGGGCAGGTTTTATGCGATTGAAAGAAAATTTTCTAAGAAGGTGAAAAATGTGTATTGAGGCTGGAGGTGGCCACTTTGAACACCTACTGTAAATTTTATAAATAAATTTCTTTTTATTTACATTATGATGTGTGACTTATTGCCATACCTTTTTCTTTTTTTCATCTAGAACTTTTCTTGACCAACATCTAATTTTCATTAATTTTCAGCATTTTCTATCATAACTTGATCAGAAATATCTTAAAATGGCAAAAAATAATTTTGTAGTAAATGTCTATTTCTTTGATTTTTTCCACCTCGATGACTTTGAAGGCTAATTCTAGCAAAAGTAGAGTTTTAAATACCATTTTTCATCAATGATTCTAAAAGCTGACTGTTGAGCGCAGTTTTTAAGCATACTAAGAAACCTTGAATTAGCCTTTTTACATTTTTAATTTCGATTCGAAAATTCAGATCATAATCCAATTGACGTAACTTTTTCACTTGAGACCAACATTTCCATAATTTTTATCAAAGTTACGAATCTGGTTATTTTGTGTATAAAAGTACAATTCATGGAGATTAAGTTACAAAAAAAATTTCACAGAGAAGTCTTGTACTTTTTTTTTAATATCTTTTTTAAGATGGTCAAGTCGAAAATTCTCAAAGTTCATAAAAAAATTCATAACTCGAAAACCGTGAAAAATAGCATACATGGGGATGATTCGAATAGCCCATGACACAAGGGATCTGTTTTTCCTTTTTGACGTCAATCTCTTGGCCACCTTGTATACATATATACAGGGTGTCCTTGTACAATATTGAAACTGGTGATAGACCAGGTCATGACTGTTCAGAATATCAGAATTTCACCTCAGTAAAAATATCACCATTTTCGAGATAATGGGCATTTTCAAAATATCTAGAAAATCACTTAATCGAAATACCACTCCTTCCAAAAATAATTATATGAACTTTCATAACATTTTAGAGTCTGGACAAAATGGGCATTCTTTTGTTATGAATGTTCACCCACGTGGTTATGTTTTTTTTTCAGACAATAATGTCAAACTTTTGTTAGTACAAATTGGTGGGATTCAAATCTGGCATTTTACCTCTATTTCTTGAAAAATGTATCAAGTTCTGAAAAACTGTTTTGTACGTCTGAAAGCATCACTCATCATTAATCTTCAGCAAGAAAGATATTTGAATTAGTCTCAATTTGTAGACATAGCACTCAAAAAACGGAGGTGAGGTAGGGATTTTCTAGATATTTAGAAAATGCCCATTATCTCGAAAATGGTGATATTTTTACTGAGGTGAAATTCTGATATTCTGAACAGTCATGACCTGGTCTATCACCAGTTTCAATATTGTACAAGGTTTACCGGACCCCCTGTATAGTAAATAGAAAACTAGTCATAGGATTGGGTTGGGTCCATTGACACTTTTGGTTACTGAGTTGGGTACAACAACATACCAAACTTTCAGAAATTTTGACCGGTCGCCACTTCACTTAAGAAAAGTGCGGGGTCCTTTCAGTTGAATATCTCTTGAAATGCAAATACAATGAAAAAAAAAGGTTAATCTTTAACGCCATGTATCTCGGAAACGAAACGTTTACGGTCCTATGTTTATGGGACTTTTTCTTCTTGGAATCTCCCAAGGAATCTTCCCTTATCGTTTGTACCTTCACTTTAGGAACAACCTGTATATCATTATAAAATGATATACATATATATACAAACAAGTTTGAATCGATGAAAAATCCAGGTTTATGGCCCGAAGGTAGTAAAATAAATAATTTTTTCTTTCGCCTCAACAGAATCCGAGCTCAAGATTCGAAAAAAATTGTGTAATCATCCATCAAAATGTTCAATCTTTAGGCAATTGTTTGGTTAGATTAGAACAATTTGTAAACAATATCAACGCATGCGTTGTTTGTATTACTGAGCATTGGCAAAATTCTATGGAAATTAATGCATTTCATATTGACGGTTATAACCTCGCATCAAAATATTGTAGACCGACCGGTTGCCACGGAGGATGTGCAATTTATTGTAAACAGGAAATATCGTATAGGGAGCGATCAGACTTGGTCGATCACAGCGTTCCTTATGTGTTCGAATGTTCAGCAATTGAGGCTCGCATTAATTCGATAAAGTATATAATACTATCGATATACCGTCCGAATACTTACCCCAGATGTGATGTAGAATTGTTCTTTGATAAAATGAATATTATTTTTCAGAAACTCATATCTGATAATAGTCGGTATATTATTGCGGGTGATTTTAATATAAATCTTTTATCGGATGATTCAGAAACACGGAATTTCGTCTCACTTATGGAAGGTTTCAATGCGACACCTACGATCCTTGACCCAACGCGAATTACACACCCTTTTCATCAACGTGCATTGATAATGTACTAACAAATTTAGACGACTATGAGGTTGCTGTGATTCCATCCCATCTATCAGATCACACGGCTCAGTACTTCTCCTTCCCATGTTCATTGTCCGATTTCCGAACAGAATTTAAACTGATTCGTCTTATAAACGAATCAACAACACAAAACTTCATGACGTTGATAACCGATGAGAAATGGGAAAATTTTCTACAAGACTATGATCAAGTGGATGCTGAATCTATGTGGGACTTGTTTTTTCACAAGTACAAGCGCATTTTCGACACCTCTTTTCCTTTAATTAAAATTATGGAACAGAAACTTGTGAAAAAATATAAAGACAGATCTGCACATGTGGATGATCTCAAAAACCGCCTAGACTACCTGTATATTCTATCTCGTTTTCATCCGGAATATGCTAATATTTACAAAGAAACCAAAAAATCTTATGACAAAACTCTGAGAGCAAATAAATGTAATTATATAAAAAAGCGTATTACTTCGTCTGATAATAAATCCAAAACAGTATGGAATCTGATAAATCAATTAACTGGACGTAGGAGGAAAGATTTAAATAAACTTTTAACTTCAGAAAATCCTCAACAACTTTCAAATTCGTTCAATCATCACTTTATAAATGTTGCCAATATTCTGAACATCAATTCTGTAGCGGATTCCACTGCGGTTGCCCCTAGCTCCGCTTTTTGTAACCCTAAATCATTTTATTTGTTTGAGGTAACGGCGGAGGAGGTGGTAGATACTGTCAGAAAGATGAAAAATAAAGCTTCATTCGGCCATGATGAAATACCAATAACGGTTATTAAAAGATCTATCTCTATTATTGCAGAACCTTTAGCTCGCATCATAAATAAGTCTTTCAAGGATGGTGTATTTCCGAAATCTTTGAAGATAGCAATTGTGAGACCGCTTTTTAAAAAAGGAAATATCGAAAATCCTAGTAATTACAGACCAATAAGCTTATTGACGTCATTTTCAAAAATTTTTGAGAAGATCTTGGTAAGTAGGTTCTTGAGTTTCTTTCACAAATCCCGAATTTTTTCAAAATGTCAACATGGGTTTGTGAAGTCCAAAAGTACAGAGACGGCCCTTTTTGAGTTGACGCGGTCGATTCTTGAGGTCCTTGAGGGAGGAGATGTACCGATAGGTCTCTTCATTGACCTCTCAAAGGCTTTCGATAGCGTCGATCACACTAAGCTCTTGCATAAACTCTTCTGTTGCGGAATAAGAGGTAACCAGTTAAACTTAGTACAAAGTTATCTAAATAATCGAGTACAGAGGGTGAGCATGGAAATTAACGGGAAAAATTTTATATCCTCCGATATGCAGATGAAGGTTGGTGTTCCACAGGGAGGTATTGTCGCACCAATACTATTTCTGATCTACATTAATGAGCTCCCAAACCACGTTTCTGAGAAGGTAGATGTATTTATGTACGCCGATGATGCAAATACGTTGGTATCTGCATCCAATATACCAACAGGAACTATAATGACACAAAATACCCTGTCGTCTATAGCAGGCTGGTGTTCACAGAATAATCTCACCATTAATGTGGACAAAACTGAGTGTGTGTTTTTTTCTACAATGCATGCAAGGTGGCGGAGGCCTGAAACTATCACTCTTCTTTATAACACCGTGGATATAGGAGACAGTACGAAATTTTTGGGTGTGGTTTTGGATCAAAATTTATGTTGGTTTGAACACATCCAAGTATTACAGCGAAGGTTGAATTCTGTTCTCTACACACTTCGCGTCTTATCTCAGCAAGCTAACCTGGACCTACTTAAGACAGTGTATTTTTCAAATTTTCACTCGATACTATCGTACGGCATTATTATTTGGGGTAACAGCTCGGATATCAATAAGATATTTATAGTTCAAAAACGCGCATTGAGAGTGATGCTTCGGCTGCCTTATAGAGCGTCATGTCGTGGGAGGTTCAAAGTCGAGGGGATATTAACAACGGTGGGACTTTACATATTCAGATGTCTAGTTTTCCTGCGAAAAAATGGTCACTACTTTAAACAATACGAAAATTCGAATAACACTAGGAGAATGAATTTCTTTCATCTTCCGAAGAATTCTCTAACACTGTCGCAAAGAAATGCAGAATACATGTGTCTAAAGCTCTTTAATCACCTACCGAGAAATATTCAGTCCTTATCGGAGGGAAAGAAGTTCAATGACACTGTAAGAACTTTTTTGACAAAGCTTGAACCATACTCAATAAGCGAGTATTTCAACTGTGATTTCCAAGTCTGATCGGTCTCATCGGTCATTTTTCTTCTGTTTTTTTCTTGTTTGTTTCATGTGTATTAGTTTGACTTGTTTCCCTTTCGAATTGTATTCAGATTATGGAAATAAATGGTGTTATTATTATTATTATTATTATTTATTATAAATGTTTCCAACTGACCTTGCTACCCTCCACAGAGGCGTGAACTTTCTCGTGCACCACTTTCAAGGAATCAATATCGGCCAATCGGATACTTTTATTTTCCGGGAGTGCGAGCTGCTCCACCGTCTTGTAGATCCTCGGAGGGAACTCAAACTCGTTACCTTTGAGGGACATCTTTGCCGTCACTAACGAGGGTCAGCCTCAACAGATCACTGGGCAATGATTGGAAATCCTAAGAGTCGGTTCATTTATCATATTGAAATTATTATAATTTGCATAATTAGTACCAAATATTAAATCCTACCGAACGGGTTCTAGTTAGAAAAAGTGTAAACATATTTTTAGTTGTTTTTTTCATATTGGGACCGTGCATTAATTGCTTATTTGAAATTAGCGATCTCCTATATGTGGGACACCGTCTAGCGTGCGCTTAAGTCGATTCTTTGGAATTTTGGATACAACTTCGCAGTTCCATGAGTGCCAAATACACAAATGTTCACATACGAGGATGTATTGATATCTAGTTAGCCTGGACCAGTTCCACGCATAAACAAAATATTGCGATACCATATCAACGAACAATAACTTATAAGAAGTGTCAGTGTAGAGTTCGACGTCAAAAAAGTAAACCAGAGTTACGCAATAAATTAAAAAAAGATGTATCGAGCCATCATCAAGTACCTGTATTTAAAAGGGTTAAGAGGTGAGCAGATTTACGAAGATATGCTTAATACCCCTGGTGATCAATGTCCTTCGTATACGACCGTGAAGAATTGGACTGCAAGCTTCAAAAGAGGTAAATTTTCCATTGAAGATGATGACCGATCGGGAAGGCCAGTTTCTGTGTCAGTCCCCGATAATATCGATGCAGTTCATGACATGATTTTATCAGACCATCGAATTGGGCTAAAACGGATATCTGAAGCACTGAAGATTTCATACGAACGCGTTCATCATATAGTTCACGTCAATTTGGACATGAGAAAATTTTCTGCAAAATGGATCCCCAAATGTTTGAATGCAGACCAAAAGCGTGCAGAGGTATAAGCATCGCGTTCGATCTTTGCTCGATTTGAAAACGATGTTGACTTCTAAAACCGAATTGTTACTATGGCACATTTCTACGATCCAGAAAAAAAGCAATAATCGATGAAATGGCGACACTCTGGTTTTCCACGACCTGAGAAGTTTCGTGTCCAGAAATCTGCTGGAAAAGTTTTTCCTTCAGTTTTTTGGGATTGCCATGGAGTAGGTAATTATGATTGATTTTTTGGATAAGGATAGAACAATAACTGGAGATAACTTTTCGACATTACTGACCATTCTACGGAAAAAAATTAAAGAGAAAAGACGCGGAAAGCTATCCAAAGGTATTTTGTTTTTACAGGACAACGCCCCAGTACACAAATCTCATGTTGCCATGCAAAAAATTCGTGATTTAGGGTAAGAATTACCAGAACACCCCCCTTATTCACCAGATTTGGCTCCGTACGACTATCATCTCTCTCCTCAACTGAAAAAAAGTTTAAAAGGTCGTAAATTTTCTTCCAACGAGGAGGTAAAAGCTGTGGAGGACTGGTTTGCAGAGCAAGAAGAAACATTTTTTTTTTGAAAGGTCTAGAGACTTTGCAGGTTCGCTGTGATAAATGTATTCAATTAAGAGGAGAATAGGTACATACACTGTGTCCGCAAAGTATGGAACAAATTCATTTTTAGCTAAACAGGTCGTTTTAAGGAATAATCCTGAAACACGTCGATTTTTTATGTTAATTTACCGTATTTTAAAATAATAATCTAATATACAGGGTGAATTACGTTCGAGTAAGGACGTCACCTTCATTTTTTTTAAATGGAACACCCCCATTTTGTCTTCTCAATTTTCGGATTACTCTAGCTGAGCTGATTCCAAAAATGTATCAGTAGTGGAGTGCCTGGAGCATTCAAAACCGTAAAACCTCGGATTAGAGTTATAGTGAATGAAATAATATGATCGATGTGGGATATTGTTTTTTAAACTATAAATTGCAATGTTTACCAATTTTTTTTTTGTGCAATCCATTTTTTCATTGTTTAAACAAATTATTATAAAAAATTAATGTTTGACCATATATTTTCATTTTAAACAGTGATTTTTTTGTATTTATATGTTGAATCTCACCTGAGTAGACATATAGGAACATTTTTCAAAGATACCTATGTGAATAAAAATACCAGTAGACATCCCGAACGTGGAGGGGAGAGCAGAGCGACAGCTGCTATGTAAAATGGAATTTCTCGGCCAGTTCAATTATAAATGAAACGTACTCTATTGTGTACATTTAGAGAAATAATTTAATTAATTACGACCATGAATAAAAAATTATTAGTACAAAATCCGTTTATTTAAATATATAACATTGTTGTCAACATCAAATATTTTCTTCTACTTCATCTATCTGTATAATGGGTGAAGTATTGGAACAACAATTTTCGCTGCACTGTAGACATGCTACACTGCAGTGTAAACCACTTTTTCTGCATCCACACGCAGCTCCACATCCTTTTTTGCAATTAATAAAAAAAAGATAACATTTGTAATAAATTATCCGGAGCAGGTAATTGATTCATAGTTATTGGGATGTACATGTTATTGGAATATTTCCATCCCCAATTTTCAATAAGTACGTCATTTCCTAGCCATATCTGAATTTGTAGGTACACTCTTTTAAGGTGCTCAAACGCTGCATCAGTTGTTGGAGGCAGTGATGACAAAAAAACACTTGTATTTTTGGCTGTTGCTTTTATGAAAGAATTGAAGCTTAATGTATTTAAATCATGAGTGTTAGACGGAGCGCCATATAAACTCAAAATACATGCCACACCTGCTTGCAATATATTATTGAGGTCTTCATTATGATATTTTTGAATACTTTTACTTAGTCGTGTAAATCAATCCGTTTCTCAAAATTTTTGGCAAACTTTATTTTTCCTTTATTGAAGAATGCAGAAGTAGTGTCACAACCCGTAAAGGCATGTAAAAAAAGAATATGTTCTTTACAGTTTGGTGATGATTTTTCTAAACATTTCGATGAAAATATCTTCTGTTGAACTTTGCCTCGGGATGGTTTTAGAGAATATATTTCACGATCTTTATCTACCAATGTCGTGAATATCACTAAGACATCGATATCTTCTGAAACTATAACAACATCTTTTGATTCCAAATTCATTGCCGTCTCAACAATTAATTTGTCGGCATCGCTTTCCGCTTGGCATGTAAATATATTGTTGTCAGCTAATTTAACTCTCAACATTTCTATCAAGCGAATTTTATTTTCAATATTTGTCAAAAATTTATCTTGAGCAATTTTTAAAGGTATATATATGTTAATCAAATTCAATATCTGCACATTTATTTTTTAATGCACGACGATTCCGTTCGGCTGATTTAATACTATCTTTTTTATACCCATCAAATACTACATATGTGTTACTATTATAATTATTTTTCAAATATCTTACATAATGGTCACATATCATTGCAAACGTTTCATTTAATTGCCATTCACAACGATGTAGTAACATGCCTCCGTCAATAACATAAAAAAATTAGGGGTGGACAACCCCTAACATTAAGGGGGATGAAAAATAGATGTTGGCCAATAAAAATGAAAAACTAGCCTGAAAGAATTCAATTTAGGTTAGGTTAGGTTGTGTTAGAAAAAGGGGTTGATCGTAGAGGGGTGAAAATTTAGGGTTATATGTATTTTTGTATGCCGCATCATAAAAAAATAAAAATAAAAAATTTTGTCCTAAAAAATTTAAAAAATAGTTAGGGGTGGACCATCCTTATCATTTAGGGGGATGAAAAATAGATGTTGGCAGATTCCCAGTCCTACCCGATATGCACACAAAATTTCACAAAAATCGGTCAAGCCCTTTCGGAGGAGTTCGGTAACAAAAATGCAGACAGGAGAATTTTATATATAAGACATAATAGCAGCTGTCGATCCGCTCTCCCCTCCACGTTCGAGATCCCTACTGGTATTTTTATTCACAGGCATCTTTGAAAAATGTTCCTATATGTCTACTCAGGTGAGATTCAACATATAAATACAAAAAAATTACTGTTTAAAGTGAAAATATATGGTCAAACATTAATTTTTTATAATAATCTGTTTAAACAATGAAAAAATGGATTGCACAAAAAAAAATGGGTAAACATTGCAAATTATAGTTTGAAAAACAATATCCCACATCGGTCGTATCAATTCATTCACTATAACTCTAGTCCGAGCTTGAATGCTCCAGGCACTCCACTACAGGGTGGACAAAAATACAATAGTTTTGTTTGGAAACAGCTCATTTTTATTACCCTAAACATGTAGCAAACTACGGGGTGTTACATTTAAACCAATTGCCGGTAGACAATAAGTATTTTTGATAATATTGTTAATTTACCTAATAAAGAATGTTACGCGTTACTTTATGAGCACACACAAAACTATTGTATTTTGGTCCAATTGGAATCAACATGTGATACATTTTTGGAATCAGCTCAGCTAGAGTAATCCGAAAATTGAGACAAAATGGGGGTGTTCCATTTAAAAAAATTACGGTGACGTCATTACTCGAACGTAATTCACCCTGTATATTAGATTATTATTTTAAAATACGGTAAATTAACATCAAAAATTCATTACATATCAATTCAACATAGGAGGTCATGGTTTCGATTTCAGGAGTTGGTGCACCTGATGAAAAGCACAGAACATATATATAAAAGTCAGTGCGCGCACAGAAAATATCGTTAATGACAAAACGACGTTGCCAGTTTCTTTGTTTACATCAAAGTAAAAGTATCAAAGATATTCCACATTTTGTTAGGTTCACAAATTGTTCGCAGTTTTTTGGTATTTAATCGATATTTGCAGGTGAGTTTTTCGTCGAATATCCAAGATTAACGTATGTTTATTGTTTTTAGCACCAGTTTGGAGCGTGACTCGTGAGGACAATTTTTAAGACCAGGACGAATGTTTACATTTCGAGGTTAAAGTGGTACACGGGAATTTCGCTGAAAAAGCTGTTATTTGGACAGATATCGCAGTAGATGGATCGGATGGAGCCTCTAGGGGTCGATTAGGATGATATTTTTCAGGCTTTCCAAGAAATTTGGCGATATCAGAGCAGATTTGCAAAAGTACCTCACTAATGAGGTGGAACTTAGACCTAATTCTCCTATAAGAAACGCCTTTCAAAGTCGAGATGGTGAAAAATGTCTTCTTTAGATGTTGTTTGAACAAACGCAGCCGAGTTTTATACCCCAACATTGATTTTAAGCAGTTATTATTAAAATAAAATTGACATTCTGAGAAATATGCTAAGAATGTAGAAAGGGCAACATAGTGTTGACTTGGAACAAAAATATTTTGAAAAACGTCATAACTTCGATACAGAGTGGAATGTGTCAAATTTCCAAGGCCAGAGTTGTGATTTTATAATTGTGAAGGGAGTATACCTACATCTAAAAATATGGCATTTTTCTTTGAATGTCAAAGTAACACTTTTTATTGGAGAACCCACGTAATCACAGAAGTGCTAAAATTCACCTTTCACCTCATTTCTTGAAATTTACCTAAAAATATTAATTTTATAACAGTATTCATTGATGAAGAAAAGCGAGGGAAAATGAATCTTTTTTTTGAAATACTGTTTGATCACATACGATTTTCAGAAGGTGTTCAAAGCGACTCTTAATGCTGCTACTGAATTCAGCGGTCTATGAAGGAAGATTTTTTCAGTTCTCATGAAGATCCGCTGAAGAATTGTCTTCAATGATGATACCCATTTTTATTTTTGATAAAAATAAACAAAATCGCCAGCTTTGATACATTTCTTTTTGAGTGAAATAAAATTGAAGGTTATGAATAGATCATCTGAAACATTCTTGAGAAAATTAATTGTAGCAATTTTTTTCAGTCTACAAAGAAATTTTGGCCAACAATTTTTGTTATTCATTTCAGAATATTTTCTTCGATCACATTGTGAATCACCGCAATCTTTTCGAAAATATCAGCGAAAAGTAATCAAGTGAATACTAACCTTCTGTTTTATTTCCCAACGAACATGAATGCGTCAATCACATCTATCTGTATATTTAAGCACTTTTGTAATTAAGAAAAAAGTTCTAGACTCATTTTAATTGGAATGTAATTTGTATCGAATGCTGGAAAAACAGTGAGGTGTACCTAGCCGGAATCTCAATGAAACAGGCATTTTTTTATTTCCGCACTTATACTGCATTCACTTTTATAAAGTATCTTGGTTGGCCATGATTTAGGTTCAACAAGTACATTTACTTAGAACTCACGCAGGTTGGCACTCGTTAAAGTCAAATAATTCTGGAAGACGTTGCCAATGCTAAATTCAATTCACTCATTTTTAACTTTGTAAATGGAGTTCGTTCTTTAGGGTTTAACTGTTACACGGGATTCGTAGAACTACAATATTTTCATGCTGGAGTATTTCAAGTTGTGCAAAAATGTATACCTATAAATTTCTTCTGTAGGCTTATTTCGTGAGAATTTTTAAAAGTGGGGAATTCCATTGATTCGTTTGTTCTGTTAGTTTAGAAGTATTTATAATTTTATTTGTTTCTCATTTGTAAACGTCAGTTTCCAAAAACACAATATTAATCAAGAAAGTTTATTTTATCAAGTCACTAACTTGTAAAACTGACAGTTAACTTGCAAAATTTTTACAAGTTAGTAGTATTATTTACAAATTTTGTTTTATCGTCATATATGTTGAAAATCATGGTACAATTGTTATTTCCAGTAACAAAGATTTTGATGATGAAAGAGTTGATACTGATGATGATGAACCATCTGTTGACTCAGAAACTGCTGAACTCGAGGACTGCAGAACATTTGTACTCTCCTTACTACCAAATAATTTGCTAGACATTTCGATTTTTTTGTTGACCGAATCATCGACATAACTCATCGCAATTTCGGTGCTCTTCCACCCTCCTGCACGCTTTAGTGCTAAAATGTCTCCACCCGAATCCTCAACCATAGTGGCTCCAGTTCTGCGAAAAGAGTGGCCGGTGTATAACTCTGGGTCTTTTAAACCTAAATATTTCTCTATTCACTTTGGGACACCACCACTAGTGTGCTGGCCAGCATTAAGGGAAATGCACTTTCCATGTCGATATGTCAAAAAAAATCTTAGGCTTTCTGTTCCAGGAGGCCGAAGATTTACATATTTTCTGTATAACATGCAGGGCTTGAAGCTGCAGCCATCATCGGTTATGGTGAATCTTCTTGTTTGCCGCAATGTCACAATAACGTATTTTCCCATATCTTCTACATCATTCATGTTTAAGCAGAGAATTTCGTCACATCGACAACATCCAAAAATCCCAAATATTGTTACAATTTTTGCCAGCAACCACTGGTCATCAGGAGCATGTAAAAGAAATTGTTCAGCCTCTTCTTTGCTTAATACCTTGGCCTTTTTTGGCGTATATCGCTCATTTTTTTTTTTTCGTTTCAGAAACGCTATTATACCTTTTGAACCGGGTTCCATGTACGAGCAGTGAAATGCTCGTTCATATGGGCGGAATGAAGTACCGACCCGGCGCGTCTCCAGGTGGCGGATAGGAGGTTGTGCTTAAAAACTCAACTGGTAGCCTTTGCAATACCTTGCCGCGGACCAACTTCTCCTGTCCCGGCTGTAGTATCGTGGCCAAGGGATTGCACCAGGATAACGATGCCAGGTGGGGTCCCGAGCTCACCTCGGGACCACCCTGTAATACCAATACTCCTTGGCTGTCTGTGGTCATGTCTCGCGGGCCAATGGAGTGGGGGGGTCTTGGCTTGACCGCCTAGACCGAGAGGAAACAACCTCATTAAAAATTCTAAATCCACGGTGCGAAACCAGGCCAAGGGATGCGTGGCTAGATAGAAGACTAGTCTCCACTGGTTTCAACCATGGAGCATCAGGGGGAACTCCATTGTATTAAACCCCTTACCTCTGCATGCGGGGCTCTGCAGAGGTGGACTGTTCAGACCCTTGCTATTCGTGGGACCAAACATGGAAAAGACACAAAAACAAACAAAAAATACCACCGGAAAAGGGGTGGAGAAATCCTCCGCCTCTTCTTCCGGGCACCCTTCAAAGGGGAAGGTCAACAGACCTAAAAAAGCGAAACTGCCATTCCGGTGGCCCCAACTGGGGCAACCGGGTGGCAGGGACGACCCGCTAAGGAGGGGTCTTAGTGGGGCTGGGGTTCGGAGGTACCTGCGACTCCTCCACCAGGGCGTCAAACCTGAGGAGGCTAGGGAGCAGGCTCTTCGGCCCCCGGCTCCGGAGACCACTCCTTCGGGAAGCAAAAGAGGCCCGGGGCTTATCACACCCCCTCAGCGGCCTCTAGCAAAGAAGCAGAAGACGGCTGCAGCAAAAACTGGGCAAGCCACCGGTTATGCAGCAGCTGTCAAAGCAAAGAAAACCTCCAGGGTAGGAATTATGCCTAAGGACTACCCTAAGGCTACCCTGGAGGTCGAGCAACTTTCCTCCCTAGAGGATATTCTAGTGGAGGAGATGTGCCAGAGCCAGGAAAGGGGGATCCACTTTGCTGGCGTTCATTTCAGAAATGGAATGATGCTGGTGGACTGTGGATCCCAGGGATCTGCGGAATAGATCAAAAGATCAGTTCCGCAACTAAAATCTTGGAAGGGGCCTGAGCTGGTGGTGCTAGAGGGAGACGACATCCCCAAACCCACCAACATCACGGTCTTCTTTCCAAGAAGTCAGGAGATGGAGTCTGAGAAAATCCTCAGACTCGTGGAAGTTCAGA
Source organism: Adalia decempunctata (assembly GCA_951802165.1). Classification (NCBI taxonomy): domain Eukaryota; kingdom Metazoa; phylum Arthropoda; class Insecta; order Coleoptera; family Coccinellidae; genus Adalia; species Adalia decempunctata. Next base: position 20,143,120 of record OX637703.1, read on the forward strand.
ATTCCAACCTCAACACTGGGGCATGGAGAGTTCTGAACTCCAGGAAAGAGGGCAAAGGAACGGTCCTCACGATTGGGATCGATCCCCAATCTGAAGAAGCTCTGAAGGCAGTGGGATGCAGCCTAAACTTCCGGTTTGGGTGCATCCCAGTCTCAGGGCTGAAGGGTACAAACGTCCCAAATATCCCGGCAGAGAGTTCGATGGACGTGGAGATGCCCTCCACATCCGGAGAACTCAAGATGCAGGGAGAAGAAACAGACGCAAGTCTGGGCCAACCTGGTGGCTCTACCGGGGCGCCAGTGGGAGCGGAGATTTCCTCTGCTACCCGGCAAACTGAGTCGAGCTGCCTGGTGGCCAAAGGGACCGACTCAGATTCCGAAAGGGAAATACCCCATAAGGAATCTGAGGAGGAACAGGAAAAAATGAAGGTTGGGGCATAAAGGGACTGGGTAACCACCATCTCTCCCCCGAAACAACAATCTCCTTCTACAAAGTAGTACAAGTGAACCTACATCACGCGAAGGGCTCTTCAGCGGTGATTGCAAGGTCATTTGCGAGTCTGCAACTGAGCATTGCTCTGATCCAGGAACCCTGGATCAACAAAGAAGGCCAAATACTGGGCTTGGGGTGCAAGGACTCAAGACTGGTATATGACCAAAGGCAAACGTCTCCACGTGCCTGTGTGCTCATAAGGAGCAATATTAACTATATTTGTATTTCAGAATATATGTCTCGAGACCTGATTCCGATTAGGGTACACCTCAATGTTGGGGGCATTGACCGAGACATTGTCATAGCATCCGCATACTTCGCTGGAGATGGGCCAATAACACCACCAGAGGAAGTACAGCGGCTAGTACGTTACTGCAATAGCAGAAAGTTGCCAATCATAATTGGATGTGATGCTGTGACGTACCCAGCTAGGGTAGGTTCGGCCAATCGTTATGCAGTTAAGGATGGTGAAGAATAATACCAGGCAGACTCATCAAAAGGGGTTTATTTCATAACCATACTGGCACAGATGATAATTCACATTCAATGTAATTATTTACTACCGACAATACTGTTGACTAACAGACTAACAAACATTCAATACGTACACGCTTCTGAATGAATCACTGAATGAATCTCCCTAGCCAATTGTTATATATATTTTACAAATGTTTACTTGTTTTAATAACATTATATTTGATAAACATAACTGGCAATGATGAGACCTAGAGCTCTGGCTTTACGTGCCGCTGTAGGTCTAAAGGGAGGTCGCACTAATCTTATTATATCACGTACGAAATATACAGGGTGTTCAACATACTACACCTTCCCTCTTTGAGAGAAAAAAAAATTTTATACAAATGTAAAAAATATTTTTTTTTGACTTATCGATAGCTTAATATCTATATCTACAATATCAGTCTCAATGGATCTTACCTCTACAAATTTTAATACAATATTCATCTTACTTATTTTTCATTACATTTTTTGTCGAAAATTTCCGATTTTACCTTCGCCAAGTTTTCTCTAGCATCTTTCTAAGCCGTTTGCAACCTATATATTAATCCAAGAGTTGTCAAAATTGTAAATACTATCTACTCGGCTTTTTAAATTTTGTGAAAATCTACTAGGTTTCTGAAAACTAAGTTAAACATGTCTGAATGTCCACCGGTTGGAAGCATGTGAACATCGTTCAGAATGATTTGCCTTAATCTTCGATACGCGTTACATCTCGAATTACATTGATTTTAAAGGACGTTCCCTAGAATTTCATTTTTATAATTTGACAACATATTCAAAAATTTTATATTGCTAGCTAGCTTTATGAGGTACAATTCTAATATATTATTTTCTGCGCACAATTTTTCCAGTTTCCTCAACGATGTACCTAAGTCTTACGCCGATCGGATGTCCTGGTTAATGAAAATAATTTCTGAATTCACATTATATATTAAATTCTCATTGTAAACCTCTGAATGTTGATTTTTCAAATTATGAAATTCTTTTTCTGAAAGCGGACTTTACTCAATACTTTTTACTGGACGTTTTGAAACTTCGACAACAACAAGGTGATCAATCCTTTTGCTATCGGAGACATTCGTCTCGTATTGCTTAGAACCTAATTCATTTTAAATACGCGATAAGGCATGTGCTGAAAAAATTTTCTGAAACTTTTACATAATGACCCGTGAAGTTATACTCTTCTAAAATCAAACGGAATTTGGTTAATCTACTAGACGAATTATAATCATATTGAACAAATAAATCCGAGGTGTTATTGTTTTCAGAATGATTCGTGAACTGGTGACCGAGACCTTGTGCGTAACTATCTTACGCTGACATGAAATTTTGTTGCGGTCAGTGGTCACGACCTCGATTTGAATGGTACGAATTTTCTTTCTGATCAAAATCATCATGATTCATTTGCGATGCTTTGAGAAAATTTGGTTCCAACTTGACAATTTACATAATTTGTTAAATTTAAATCTTGATTAATTCATTATTTACCCTATCGGCCCGTTCACTATGTTCTCGCGGCTCAGTTTTGATGTTTTCACACCAATTAAGTCAGCAATTAGTTCATCACTTTTCACTTCACAATCAGACATAATGGGGGAAATATAGTTCTTTCGGTTTATACTAAGTCCTGGTGGCTTCTCCTAATTTCGAGTTGAATCCTCGGCTCAATCGGCTCCATAGCTTCTTTGACCATTGGGCAATAATGATCTCGTACTGCTTGAACTGGCCTGATCCCATCTTGGCTTGTTGGTTGAACTACGAATTTTTGATGAAGTCACATACCCATATCCAAATCCTGATGAAAACCTTCTGGACCCTGGACCTTTAACTGCATAGAACTGGCAGGATCGCCATGTGACGTACCCAGCTAGGGTAGGTTCGGCCAATCGTTATGCAGTTAAGGATGGTGAAGAATAATACCAGGCAGACTCATCAAAAGGGGTTTATTTCATAACCATACTGGCACAGATGATAATTCACATTCAATGTAATTATTTACTACCGACAATACTGTTGACTAACAGACTAACAAACATTCAATACGTACACGCTTCTGAATGAATCACTGAATGAATCTCCCTAGCCAATTGTTATATATATTTTACAAATGTTTACTTGTTTTAATAACATTATATTTGATAAACATAACTGGCAATGATGAGACCTAGAGCTCTGGCTTTACGTGCCGCTGTAGGTCTAAAGGGAGGTCGCACTAATCTTATTATATCACGTACGAAATATACAGGGTGTTCAACATACTACAATGCCAACGCACACAATACTATTTGGGGAAGCACGAACAATAACACCAGAGGTGAGTGCTTGCTTGAATATCTCTTGGCTAATAATCTCGAGACATTGAATGTAGGGAATACACCAACTTTCGTCACGAGAACGAGAGAAGAGGTCCTGGACGTGACAATTGTCAACGTCGCTGCCAGGAAGAATGTCACTTCCTGGAGAGTGATGGATGAACCTTCACTCTCTGATCATAGAATTATCGAGTTTAAGGTGGAGGGAGATACCACCTCGCCACCCCTGATTCGAAATTCTAGAAAGACAGATTGGTTTCTTTATAGGAGCCATCTGAAGAATAATTTAGACCAGATTGTAATAGGGCGGGAAAAACACCGCTGTTATGATTTGGAGCAACATGTTGAGCAGGTAAGCGAGGCAATGATGGAGGCCTTTCACTCCAGTTGCCCACTGACCAAGGCTCGATCAAGTAAAGAAGCTCCTTGGTGGAATGACAACCTGTCCAACCTCCGAAAGGAAGTCCGTCGGCTCTTTAATAAAGCCAAACGAGACAGTAACTGGCAACGGTACACTGAGAAACTTACTCAGTACAACAAGGAGATCAGGAAGGCCAAAAGACTTAATTTTCAAGCCTTTTGTGAAAGCATCACTTCCACTCCCACAGCAGCCAGACTTCAGAAAGTCATGGCAAAAGGGGGAACTAACCCCACTATGTCGCTTAAAAGGCCAGACGGTTCGTACACTGAAGGAGAGAAGGAACGATCCATTCTTCTTCTCGAAACACACTTCCCAGGTAGTGAACCAATAAGTAATACTGTAATAGCAATGAAGCACACCAAGAACTCCCGCAAGGAGGACTGGGACATTGCTAAGAGTATATTCACAAGGCAACGACTTGAATGGGCAATAAGCACCTTTCAGCCGTATAAATCCCCAGGAGTAGATGGGGTGTTTCCGATACTCCTGCAGAAAGGAGTGGAGGAGATCCTCCCTCATCTACTGAATATCACAAGAAGCAGCTTAGCATTGGGTCAAATACCTGAAAAGTGGAGAAGGGCAAAAGTAACCTTCATTCCCAAAGTAGGGAAAAAGGACGGGACTTACCCTCGATCCTTCAGACCCATTTGCCTAACATCGTTTCTTCTTAAAACGATGGAGAAAGTCGTAGATAACTACATAAGAACGGAGCATCTGGAGAAAACACCACTTCACAATTCTCAGCATGCTTACAGGGCGGGACGTTCAACGGAGACCGCTCTGTATCAGCTGACTGAAGTCATCCAGAGAACTCTGAATAACAAAGAAATCGCCATGTGTGCCTTCCTGGATGTATCTGGGGCCTTTGACAACACAACACATGTGTCTGTCAGAGATGCACTTGAGAGGCGAGGAGTGAATAATACCATCTTAAGATGGATGTATGAGGTGTTAACGACGAGGATAGCTGAGACATCGATGGGCGAGGAATCCGTCTTCGTCAAAGCTACTCGTGGAACACCTCAGGGTGGGGTGCTATCCCCCCTCCTATGGAGCCTGGTAGTGGATGAACTTCTACACAGGCTAACGGAGCTTGGCTTTGAATGTGTAGGCTATGCTGACGACATAGTCCTAATAATTAGAGGTAAATTCGAAGGCACTCTCTGCGACCTATTGCAGAAGGGCCTTAGAATTATTGAGCAGTGGTGCTTGTCAGTGGGGCTGAACATCAACCCAACCAAGACCACATTGATTCCGTTCACTCGGAAGAGGAAACTTCCAGCCATGAAAACGTTAGTATTAAACGGAAATATCTTGGAGTGGGGGTCTGAAGTCAAATACCTAGGAATAACACTGGATAGCAAACTTCTGTGGAATAAGCATGTTGATAATGCTACTGGCAGAGCTACAAGAGCTCTGATGGCATGCAGACGTCTATGCGGCAGGAATTGGGGCTGTAACCCAAAAATACTGCGATGGATGTACGTCATGATTGTAAGACCTATAGTCACATATGGGGCAGTAGCCTGGTTTGCAAAGACAAGTCAGGCAAGTACGAGGAAAATGCTCGACAAAGTACAAAGGCTTGCCTGTGTGTGCATCACGGGAGCTATGAGAACGTGCCCAACCAGGGCGCTTGAGATCATCACAGACCTCACACCTCTACACCTAGTGATTGACAGGGTAGCCCATGAGGCCATCCTCAGAGTATCTAAAGAAGGAGCAGGCAATGAGAGAGTCAGGTTTCAGAGAGCTTGGTCCTCTCTGAATGACTACACCTCATCTGCAAACCTTCCTAGTGATGTAATGATCAAGAAAGTAAGCACTGAGAAGAACTTCAGTACAATGCTAAGTAAAAGAGAAGATTGGGAAAGGGAATACACCAACTACAATCTCAAAGAAAATACAATGAAATGGTATACTGATGGTTCTAAAACCGCTACAGGAGGTGGCGCTGGGATTTATGGGATAAGTACCAAGTGTGCACTATCGCTAGGCTCCTGTACAAGCGTCCTTCAAACGGAAATACTTGCAATCGGAAGATGTCTAGATATACATCTAGAAAGAAACTATCAGAAGTGCGATATAGCTATTCATACAGATAGTCAAGCTGCTATTAAAGCACTGAGCTCCTACGTCATTGACTCAAAGCTGATTTGGGAGTGCCGAAACAAACTCAATGAGGTAGGCAAGAAGAATAAGGTCTTTTTAATCTGGGTTCCCGGTCATTCGGGAATCGTAGGAAACGAAGAGGCCCATAAACTGGCCAGAAAGGGCGCACAGACGCCACTCACTGGCCCAGAACCCTTCTGTGGTATAGGAAAATGCACCTATAAGAAGGAATTTATGCTGAAGGAGAAAACCGAAAGAGAAAAACTCTGGCGGAATCTCAGGAATGGATCACTCCAAAAAGTTCCTCCGGAACTTTGGAACTGCTAGATCCAAAAAATATCTGGATCTCAGTAAAAACCAACTTCACCTACTCACTGGCTTTCTCACAGGACATTGTCGCCTAAAGAAGCATCTGTCGAGAATGGGTTTATCGGACACTGATGAGTGTAGATTCTGTGGGGAGGAGGAAGAAACTCCTATTCACCTGGTTACGGAATGCTATGCCATTGTAAGCCAAAGGAAAGATAGCTTTGGACAAGAAACTTGTAGAAGTGGGGAGTTATCCTCCTTGAAGCCGTCCCAGATACTGGATTTCATCAAATCTCTGGAACTGGAGGGCGAGCTGTAGGAGGCGCGATGATGACAGCTCAGTCAGGGGTCACAATAGACCTTAAGGTCGCAGTGGACTGTAACCCCTTTTCACTATAACTATACTAACTATTTAAACAGGGTCAAAAATATTTCGTTACCTCGTGATGCCATTGAAAGGAAGTTCGAATGTGCAAGGAGATTTTTCATCTCGCACAGAGAGTTGTTAGTGATGAGAGCTGATAAGGGTGGATCTACTGTGATAATGTTTCGTGATGAATATATGGCAGAGGTCCATAAGTTACTACAAGATGTAAGTACATACAAAGTATTAAAGAAAGATCCGACGTTAAATTTTCAAACCAAAGCTAACAAATTGGTGGATGAACTATATGATAATGATTTTATAACTCTTGAACAGAAAAAACAAATGAAGAAGTTCAATTCCATTCCACCGCGCTTGTATTGTCTAAGGAAGACTCATAAACAAGGCTTACACCTGAGGCCGATAGTGAATGGAATAGATTCTCCTTCTTGCAAGATTGCACAGTTTGTTCACGGCATAATGAGAAATGTTATCACTACTTGTGACTATCAGATTAAGAATTCATTTGAATTCGTTGATTATGTAAAGGGTTTGTCCCTCCCACCGGGTCACGTTTTAGTATCGTTGGACGCAGTTTCTCTCTTCACCAATGTAACTCATGAAATAGTCACACGAGTGGTTAATAAGAGATGGTATGCTATTTCTGCCTACACTGAGTTGAATAAGAGGATGTTTTTGAAGTTGATAGATTTTTTGTTTGCGGCTAGCTACTTCAAATTTGATGGTGAATTCATAGCTCAGTTAGATGGTACAACAATGGGGGGTATCGCAAGCCCGGTTCTATGCACATTGGTAATGTTTGACATTGTTTCTACAGCGGTGGAGGGATTGGCGTTCCCTTTGCCATTTGTTAGATTTTATGTAGATGACACCATTTTGTCCATACCAGAAGACAAGGAGACTGTGGTCCTTGAATCTTTTAATGCTTATCATCCTAAAATAAAGTTCACAGTTGAACGTGAGACAGACAATTCTGTGCCGTTTTTAGATGTACTAGTACAGAGAACAAATGACCAGAAAGTGGTAACGAACTGGTATGTGAAACCTACAAGTGCCTGTAGAATAGTGAATTATTTCTCCACACATCCCTTAGTATATAAGATCAGTGCTATTTCGAATCTATTGTTCAGGGCGATTAATCTAAGTGACACCATGTACCATTCTGATAACATCAAGAGAATTAAATGTATTTTAAAAAATAATAACTATCCCCGAGCATTTTCTGACTTCACAGTACATAAACTACTAGAAAAGATCACATTAAACCAGAGAAATTCAACCAAAAATTGTGACAAGGCTGTGACCTTTTATAAAATTCCCTTCATACCACACCTATCAGAACAAATAAAACGTTGCTTGTATAAAGAAAATGTAAATATAGTATTCTATAATTTAAAAACGGCAGGTAGATTAATTTACAGCAACTTAAATGACAAAGTGGAAAGGGATCAGCTTTCGAACTTAATATATAGTATCCCATGTTCTGAATGTGATATGGAGTATATTGGTCAAACTAGGCAATATTTAAAAAACAGAATAAAACAACACATCTATGACTTGAAAGATGTAAAAAATAAAGAAAAAACAGCCCTCTGCTCACACTATTTCAATAGGGGGCATTCTATTAATTTTAGTGATGTCAGGATTTGTGATAGGGAGAGAAATTTCAAGAAACGAAATATTTTAGAAATGTTTTATATAACTTTACTAGAATCCATGAATTTTAGAACAGATACAGAACATCTAGCCTCTCATTATAGTTCTATCATTTCAAAATATAAAGACCTAAAAAGAAAGAGTTGAGACTGTAATGACTAGATCAATATTATTTGGTGTCTTGTTAGTCTTCTAGTTTTGTGTTTTCTGTTATGATGCAGGCTACTATTTGTACTCCTTGAACAATGTTTAGTTGCCTGTATTCCTTGTACACGATCGGTGATCTTCATCTGTGGTTTTATTCTTTTGTTGACATTATTAATTGTGAATGTTTTTAACGATATCTATCATAGAGTTCTTTTGGTAACTGGCCTACTGTTTCGATAGCTTTATAGTTTTCTTATTGTTTCTTGATGCCGTTCCTCTTGACGAATGTTTGTAGTTTCTTTACTTTTAATTCTTTAAGTTGATACATGTTTTTGGTAAGTTATTTGATTACTTGAGTGAACTGTATACATGTATGTTTTCTTTTAATAAATTGCAGGCCTGAAGAAGCAAAGGGACACCTTTGCGAAACGTCGCCACGAATGTGAAAAAACTTGATCATCTGTGTTTTTCCTAGTCCTATTTCCTGCTATTTGTTGCTTTTTATTAAGAAAATGGAGGACGAAAATTATTATGACAATTTATAACTATACCTTTTGAAATCTGCAAATGACAACTAAAAGTCATATTTTTCAATAAATTTTTTAAGGAAAACAAACCTGTGAACAGGGGCATTTTCTTTCATTTCCAAGCAGCTTTTCAGCATAGACCATTTTGCCCATAAAGTATTAGGGCTGAATCTAGCTGATAGTTGATTCAAGTAGACCAACAAAACATCTTCAGTTACCCCAATCACACTATTTTTGTTTTGCCACTTTTTGAAGTCGTCGTATTCTCGCTCGTACCTTGAAGCTGATTTTGCAGGTAATAAACTTGAAGCTACACTGCTGGCTGCCTCAATAATTTCTTTTGGTACATTCATTTTCGCTTTCGCCAAAACAAATGTAAAGAAAAATAAACAGACATGTTCATGGCAACGCTTCCATAGCTTACGACAGTTGCGACAAATTATTGAGATTTTTTTGGAATTTATCTAACTTTTTTACAAATGAGAAACAAATCTATATATATAAAAGAAAGATGTTGGTTACACCATTTATAACTCGAGATCGGATGGAGTGTTTGTTATGAAACTTCATATATGGATTCGTCTACCGTCTGGTTATTATAAAATGCAATTAAACTTCGAAAAAATCGATGAAAATTTCACTTATACAGGAAATGTTTTTCCTCCTTTTGAGCGAGGCCACTAGGTGTCGCTACAGTTACAGTTACGCTACCGCTTATTCGTAGGTACTTCTCTCCGTTAGATGGGGTGTACAGTGACTATATTACCACTATAGTCACTGTGATAGTGTGTAATTTGAGTTGCCTACAACTTTGCGCCGTTGGCCAACACCAAAAAATCTTAGAGTAGGAGTACAGATGTCTAAAATGATTAGATTTCGTACCACTTCAGATGGTGCTATTCACACATTATGACTGATTATTAGTTATTTTTATTTTTATTTTTATAGTTTATTTATTCAAAATAACGTTATCGTGAAGTAGGATGTCTAGAATAATGGTGTAGGCACTGATTAGATTTTGTTGTGACCAAATTGATTATATTAGCAATGTTTCGTTCTTTCCACTTCAGGTGGCGCTATTCACAAATCATGACTGATTTTTATCAGTTATTTGAAATACTTGAATTTATTCTGGCGAACGTGGCGTGTTAATGGTAGACAATTTTGTCAAGCAATAATGTGTGTTTATATTCCGGACATTCTGATGTATATTAGTTCTTAGGAAAAGTAGAAAACTTTCATTATAAAAAGATGCCATTCTGCTGTCATTTCATAATTGACTTTAGCAAATCAGCTGTTGATACATCCCTCAAATTGACAACGGAAAATACACTGAAATGATATTGCGGCGCCGCCACGTTGCTAATATTTTCGATTTGGTCGAACGTCATTCCATTCAAAAATTGACGGGTGCCTACACCATTATTCTAGACATCTTATCGTGAAGGTACTATATTTGAGATCAGCACCATTAGATGGCGATGGATTTGTTGTGGCTTTCGCGACCATCAATTTATGTCATCTGTTTTTTTTTTCGAGAATTTCGGTCGTCGTTGTTTGAAATGGTCGAATAAAGAACATATGAGATCAATTACTGTGTAATTTGCATAGGACTTATAGTACCATGAAGGTCTATTAACAGATCAAGAAGCGCGTGAATATCACAGTGAATTTTTATCGAAATGTCAAGTATATACGATTTTGGCGATCAGTTTCGATCGTGATATGTCCATTCTCATCTTTTCTCATAATTTTTAAAATGTTTTTGAATTTCTGTTTGGGTAATAAATATATTTGCGGAAATCACTAAATCCAAAATTGCTATAATTGGTAATTGACATATTATTTTTATGTATCTGTTCTGTGTGACAGCTCATATCCATCGAAACATTTGACAGTTCAAAAATCAGAGAACCAAGCTGTTGAAAACCGATCACCGGTGATTACGATTTGTGAAATCCACCGTAAATATCATTTAGGCGGAACAAAGTTCGCCGGGCCAGCTAGTAAAATATAAAACAATATACGCAAGGTAACGGGTTTTACTGTCTCAAGGAGGTAACTGACTCGCCTGCGGCTCGTCAGTTATATCCTTCATTCGCCAGTAAAAACCCTCTTACCTTGCTAGTATACTATATGAGTTATTTTAGCATAACTGAATCTTCCAACCATGTTTATACAGGGTCCGGCAGAGATGTATGACGTTTTTGAAAAAATCATAACTAAGTGAGATTTTGAGGAAAATGAAATTCTATTTTTTTAAATGTACCGGGTTTTTCACTATAATTTGACCCCCCTTTAACTTTGTTACTAAGGGAGATACAAAAAAATGTTTCATACAAAAATTTCACGAAATCAACTGAGGTTTTTTAATATGACTTCACGAACTGAAATATATACAAGGTGGCCAACATATTGATGGCAACTTCATTTTTTTAAATGGAACACCCTGTTTATTTTCCTATATTTGGCTAGCTCTTTTTCCCCTAATTTCGAATATGTAACATATCTTGGTCTATCTCTCTTATTCTGAGCACCACAGAGTTTCAAATTTAAAGAACAACCTGGCAAGCTCAGCAATAACTTTTCAAGTGGCAGGCTGCGATTACTCAAAATACCCGTTTTTGGAGTTATCTCCGTAGTAACGATATGACATACGTTATCATAACTCCAAAAATGGGCATTTTGAGTAATCGCAGCCTGCCACTTGAAAAGTTATTGCTGAGCTTGTTCTTTAACCCAATAAACACACAAACGTATAATAAACGTTTATTTCTAGTGGCTGAAGTTGATTTAACGTTACACGTTGAATTTTCTACGTTACATCCGAAACGAAAATTCCACGAAACGTTGATTATACACATAATATACGTACCCAATTCAACTGTTTGACTCATCCACCATTATGAAACGTATATTTATTACATTTTTTCAAACGTTTTTTCAACGTGAGCTCAGTAACATTGAATAAACGTTAAATGAGCCACTCTTCATCAACTCTGACGTAAACCAACTTTAATTCTACTAATTACATCCGAAACACAAATTCAACGATACGTTGAATATACATATGATATACGTACCCAATTCAACTGGTTGATGAACCGTTATAAAACGTATATTTATTGTATTTTTTCAAACGATTTTTCAACGTGAGCTCTGTAACATTGAAGAAACGTTTAATTAGTCACTCTTTATCAACTCAGACGTCAACCTACTTTGATTCTACTTGTTACAACCGAAACACAAATTCAACGAAACGTTGATTATACATATAATATACGTACCCAATTCAACTGGTTGGTTCATCCACCATTATGAAACGTATATTCATTACAGTTTTTTAATTGTTTTTTCAACGTGTGCTCAGTAACATTGAATAAACGTTGAATGAGTTACACTTTATCAACTCAGACGTTAACCCACTTCAATTCTACTTATTACATCCGAAACACAAATTCAACGGAACGTTGATTATACATAATAATACATAATAATAATACTTACCCAATTCAACTGGTTGATTCATCCACCATTATGAAACGTATATTTATTACATTTTTTATTTATTACATGTTTTGTATTATATCAGCTTCTTATTAATTCGAAGGAATATTTAACAGCATATTATAATGAAGGTAGGTACCTAAATATACCTATTTGAAACGCTTTTAATGTTTCTTTTATAAAATCTTTCATTTCGAAAGGATGGAGAAATATTATCCTTTTATGTGAAGTGATATAGTGATTTCATACCTACCGAAATGTCCGAACTTATTTCCTGCATTCTTTACTTTGAATTTTTTATTCGTTCAAAATATGAAACCCATTATTAGTAATAACCTTATATTCGTAACATACATCGTCTTTGCTAAAATCAATTAATAGAAAATTATGAAGTTTCTTGAAAGATAATAATTAATCAACCTAGGCAACGGTGCAGGGGTTGTGATGACGTGATACGTGATAGTGCCGGCGCCATATAGGCCGGCGCCGGCGATCCTGCTGTGATCGAGTTGAGTTGAATCCTGCATTCGTGCATTCCACATATTGAAGAGCTAGTGCCGCAGTCACCCGATAGTTCCCTTCGCTATTTTCGACGTGGTAATTCGAGTTTGCTAGGAAAATTATCGGATTTGTTTAGAAGTGCGACAACAAAGATTTTGGTAAGTACCTACCTATCAGTACCCTAAAGTTTCATATTGATTATTGATTGGTGAAAGAAGATTGGAAAGCTTCCAGAGCTCTTCTGAAGAATCGGAGAACTCGAATATGGAACATTTAACACCACCGATTTTTTTGGATGAATCAGTTCCTGTTTCATCAGCAGAGGATACCGAAATAATTTGTGAGTAAATGTTAATTTTTGGACATATCTACATAATATGAAAGAAAGCTTTTTCATTCCTAACATAGTTAATTGTGAAATTTGTTACATAAATAATGTTAGTTTGTTTTTTTACGAAGGCATAAATTGATATAGCAATGCTAAAATTATTACCCCAGTTCCCTGTAAAAATAATTATTCTCGTTTTTTTTAAGGTTAACCGATATAAGTCAATGGGAGGTAATGGTCCCGAGGACCATACCAAAAGAATTCTCAGATTCATATTGAGTAATGATTTAGCTTGCTAATACAATTGGAAGGGCAGGGAGAAAAAACCTTTTAGAGATAAAAAGTCGACGGAACTCATTTATGGTAAGGCTTCATTTTGTAGACCTATATTTTCAAAATATTTAATGAGCATTATGGGTTTTTTCAGTGGCTGTCAAGAAAGAATTGCAGCAGCCACAGACCTAAAAATTGCAGACGCAACAAAAGATTGGGTGGAATGTGCGAAAGAAGACTCAAGGACGCTGCATTAAGTAAAGAAAAAAAATGAAATTTAAATTTTTTTTTTAATATGTAGGTACATTTAAAAATCTATAAATTTTTTTGTTTGTTCTCTTTATATTTATATTTATAGTTATGTTTTTTCTTTCATATTTTACTTATTCTATTTTTTTATTATTACAAAATATTGATGAATCTGTGTTTAATTGTCAGCATTTTGAAATTGTTGTCCACTTGAATAGATAAGTACTTGAATATTTGTCCAATTTTTCACCCATTATAAATAACAAGAGTCCACAGAAATAATGTTGTACTACTAACGATAACTACACCTATATATCTGACCAAAATTATATCTCCAATGAGAAACATTTCCTGTGATGATACTTCATTTAAAATTTGGACCAACATTTATTTCCTGTTCTTTATTTTCATATTCATGAAAAAAACATTTGAATATCTTGAAAGTTTTCAGAATATTTTTCAAGATGTAGATGACAAAGGTTTATGAGTTTCCTTAGTTTAGGACAAATTATGCTGAAATTCAAATAATAACAATTGAAAAATATTTTTACTCAAGATTAATTCATTCTCTAAAATCAACGTTACCTTGACACTTGCAATGAACGTCGAATATTTGTGGTATTTTGGTATTAACATCAACGTTGAGAATTCGTATACCATCAACGTTATTTCCGGAACGAAAATACGTCGTTGCGTTGAAACTTAAAAATAACGTTATATCAAGGTATTTTCATTCCCTAAAATCAACGTTACCTTGACACTTGAAATGAACGTTATATATTTGTGGTATTTAGGCATAAACATCAACGTTGAGAATTCGTATACCATCAACGTTATTTCCGAAACGAAAATACATCGTTACGTTGAAACTTAATAATAACGTTATATCACGGTATTTTACTTATGATAATAGGAGGTTTGCAACGTTGAATCAACGTGCAGGGAAAACGTTGCGATGAAACCAAAAAGAAACGTATTTCATAACGACATTTTACCGTTTTTTCAACGATGAAATATAGTGACGTTACCTAAAAAATACAACGTTTCTTAATGGTTACTGTGTTTATTGGGAAATTTGAAACTCTGTGGTGCTCAGAATAAGAGAGATAGACCAACATATGTTACATATTCGAAATAAGGGGAAAAAGAGCTAGCCAAATATAGGAAAATATACAGGGTGTTCCATTTGAAAAAATGAAGTTGCCATCAATATGTTGGCCACCTTGTATATATTTCAGTTCGTGAAGTCATATTAAAAAACCTCAGTTGATTTCGTGAAATTTTTGTAGGAAACATTTTTTTGTATCTCCTTTAGTAACAAAGTTAAAGGGGGGGTCAAATTATAGTGAAAAACCCGGTACATGAGAGTTTGCCATTGATACCACATCAAAAAAAAAGATGAAAAATAAGCATGAACGGAAGATGATGTCATCTAAGTGGTTGCCCTGTTTTTCCACACACTCCTGCAGCCGATTTGTGAAGTTGTCCATGCATCGTTCCAGCATGTTGTTTGGAATTGCTTGAATTTCGCGGGTGATTGCAAGAGAAAGTTCGTCAAGAGTAAGTGGCTTGTCAATAAATACACGAGCTTTTAGGTGCCCCCCACAGAAAAAAATCACATGGGGTGAGATCGTGTAGGCCACATTTTCCGGAGTTCTAACAGTTCTTTCTCTGCCCCTAGGTACACCAGGGCTCAACGAACCTCTCGTCCGGAGATTGTGCACCCACTTTAGGATGGTGTTTCGTGAAGGAACACGTCCATGCCTTCCAACATCAAAATGTGTTCGAAATCTACGTTGAGTTGCTACCACAGAACGATCGGTTTCAATGAAACTATCGTACACAAACACTCGTTGCTCTAGCGTCCACGGCTCCATGGCGACTGAACAAGAAATAATGGCAACTCCTTGAGGTCACATATCAACCATTGCGAAACATTTAGGCTTTCCCTTCGCCGAGTTATACGCATCCAAAAAACGTCATACATCTCTGCCGGACCCTGTACATATACGTGAAATATAAACAGAGAAAAAAGTTTCTTCAACATTCGCCAGTTCTTTGGAATCATTGAATTCACTTAATAATAATAATAACAGTAATTTATTGACAATAGTCAAAGGCCATCGACCGGAGTCCTTCAGCCCTCACTTAATATTTTCTCAAATTCATTAATTTCCCAATGTCAATAAACATTTCGATAAATACGTAATTACTACGGCATCTATGTAGAAATGACAACGTTGCTCATTCATCTGACTTGAAGATGACTATAACCAAACATTTTCGAAATATACACGGTGAAATGTGTCAGAATTTCATGGTAAAAGTGAATGGAAGGTAACCACTTCAGGTTGAACTTAGAAAAATTTGAGCAAGGTCTATGTTTTTTTCCCGAATCGCCA
Source organism: Adalia decempunctata (assembly GCA_951802165.1). Taxonomy (NCBI): domain Eukaryota; kingdom Metazoa; phylum Arthropoda; class Insecta; order Coleoptera; family Coccinellidae; genus Adalia; species Adalia decempunctata. The sequence continues at coordinate 20,159,260 of OX637703.1, forward strand.
CAATGTCGTCAACTCACAGGCCCCTTATTTTTCATTCATTATATCACACCCTGTCTAAAATGCTAGTGATTTGGCGAAAAAAACATTTCCAATATTTCTGTAATATTCTGTAACCGATTCGGAATCATAGATGATTTATTTGACAGCTACTGTCAGCCTAACATTTTCGAAATGGACACGGTGAAATGTGTCCAACCGGGATACATTATGAAAGTGTATGGTGTATATAGGTATACTCCATTCACTTTTATTTTATCACATAGGAGGTCATGGTTTCGTTTTCAGGAGTTATGGCCCCTGATGAAAAGCACAGAACATATGATGAAAAGTCAGTGCGCGCACACAGAATATCGTTCATGACAAAACGACGTTGCCAGTTTCTTTGTTTACATCAAAGTAAAAGTATCAAAGATATTCCACATTTTGTTAGGTTTACAAATTGTTCGCAGATTTTTGGTATTTAATCGATAATTGGCATGTGAGTTTTTCGTCGAATAACCAAGATTAACGTATGTTTATTAATTTTAGCACCAGTTTGGAGCGTGAGGACGATTTTCAAGACCAGGACGAATGTTTACATTTCGAGGTTGAAGGGATACACGGGAATTTCGTTGAAAAAGTTGTTATTTAGACAGATATCGCAGTAGATGGAGCCTCGAGAGGTCGATTAGGATGATATTTTTCCGGTTTTCCAAGAAATTTGGCGATATCTGAGCAGATTTGCAAAAGTTAGGTACCTCACTAATGAGGTGGAACTTAGACCTGATGCTCCTATAAGAAACGCCTTTCAAAGGTCGAGATGGTGAAAAATGTATTCGTTAGATGTTGTTTGAACAAACGCAGCCGAGTTTTATATACCAACATTGATTTTAAGAAAGTTATCAACAAAATAAAATTGACATTATTCCTGATTCTTGTAATTACCCATCAATTCATCTTATATCTTTGGGGTGATTTTTTTTACTGAATTCTTGATTAGAATCAACAACTGATGTCGTCAAGTCTTGAACTTTCAGTTCAAGAGGATAATAAACATTAAATCTTCACAAGCATGCATATGAAAATTATGTGAAAGCAATGGAATTTTCTTCCATGGCAAAAATAATATATTTCAACAGTGATCCCTTGTACTTTTCATGCAAATAACTAAAAAAGGAATCCTTTCTATCAATTCATATAAACGTTAATTATTTTCGTCCATCACATCTTTTCCAATTCATTCATTTTCCGAATAAAATCACATTCTGAGAAATACGCTAAGAATGTAGAAAGGGCAACATAGTGTTGACTTGGAACATAAAAATATTTTGAAAAACGTCATAACTTCGATACAGAGTGGAATGTGTCAAATTTCCAAGGCCAGAGTTGTGATTTTATAATTGTGAATGCAGTATAACTACTTCAGGTTGAACTAAGGAAAATAATGTGGAAAATTTGAGCAAGGACTATGTTTTTCCCGAATCGCCACAATGTCCTCAATTCACAGGCACCTTATTTTTCATTCATTTTATCACACCCTTCATAATTCTAGCGATTTATCGAAAAAACATTACCAAAATTTCTGTAATATTCTGTACCGACTCTGAATCATAAATGATTTATTTGACAGTTGCTGTCTCTATCCAGAGTATAGAACGAAAGGGCCCTTTCGGGGTATATATTATGAAATTCGAATGTGCAATTAGTGGGACAAAAAAAATTCAATTTGATCATAATGTACGATTTTTCTGAGAATTTTGTGGAATTCCAATATTCAATTGGATCTTTCCCTGAAGCTCTCTTTGAGCAAAATGACGTGCGGGACAATGAAATCTACTGATCCCCATTGAAAATTTTCTGCTCCTTTCAAATATCTCAATCAAATCCCAAAATTTCAATATACAGGGTGTTGAATCTCAGCTTGGAAGAAGTCCCATAATTTTCGAATACGGACCTGGAATTATTCTGAAATTCAAAAGTAAATCGATCGACCTGTAGAAGTGAATCATACGTTCCAAATATCAACCGACTATACTGGTTGGTTCAAAAGTTATGAGGAATTGAAATTTTTTGTGAATAAATAAACCACCCTGTATCTCGGTTATGGAATTGATTAGACCTATCATTTATCAGTTTTTTGGACTCGCCTAGGGTAGCTCTAGCTCAGATGACCGAATGATTTACCAATGAAACACCCTGTAGAAAAAAAAAAGTTGAAAAGAAGCACAGCTACCTTCTGTCAAAGTTTGTCATAGTGCTTGTAGAACACCCTGTATAGCAATGGATAAAATGAGCCGGCTCCTACTGAACCTATCAATAGGGGGTTGACCGACCACGAATGTAAGCACTAAACCTTTACGATTCGCGGATAACTCAAAAAACGCACAGAGACAATTACTTAAGTATGAATTTTACTAACAAACCCTCGCATTTCTTGTGATAAACATATAGACTCCTACTTACGGCTCATCGTAATCATAATAATCAACAGTGAACACACAGTCACAAAAAAAACCCTCAATCTTCGACATGAATCAGAATCGACTTATATACTAATTATCTCATGACGAAATAATCGATTGGATACTGGCAGTGAGAATCTTGCAAGGTATTAACAATAAAGTACAAAGTTCTTATTCAGTAACTGGTTATTCATGACCTTCAAAATCGAAACGTTCTTAAATGTCTACTTTGAGGTGATCATTCAGTATGTTTCATTTTTTATTGTAACTTCAAAAAATGTTCAATCCTGGACTATGAGTACCTTAGAAAATCGTCAACTTCGTGCCCTCGGAGTCTTCTAAATTTTAGACTCGATTTTTGATGACAGGGGGACATGATCTGGGATACAAAGCTTGTTTCTACTAGCAACCCCCTGGAGAGGGTTGTAACGCCATCAGGAATTTGAATGGTTAGAGTTGGTAGTTTTGTAGCACAAATGTATGCATGGATTCAAATTTATCTGAACCTGCAGTTTGTGGTCTTATAATAATGTTTACAAAGTTACAGGGTGTTTTTTAATAGTAAAATTTCACCGCAAATACTCAAAGTATTCGCTATCAGATTGCATGTAGAGGTACAATAGTTCTTCAACATGATTTAATGCTACATGCTGTAGCATTTCAGGAGTAATGTTACGCCATTCTACCACAATTCGTGCTCTGAGGTCGTCTTAATCTGCAACTGTGGTTTTTCAACTTGTGATTTCAAGTGACCCCAGATAATAATCAAGCGGTGTCAGATCCGGCCATCTAGCAGGACACTCCACCGGGCCGCTTCGGCCTATCCAGCGACCAGAAAACCTACCATTCAGGTACTGTCTCACCTGAGCTGCAAAATGCGGCGGAGCCTCGTCCTGCTGAAAGCGTAAATCCTCTCCTTAAAGGTTTTCACCAGTGAGATTTCCCGAAATGAACACAGGACCACTCCCAAAGTACCCACCCATCCAGACGTTGAATTTTTGTGGGTGTTGAGAATGTTGCTCCCTAAAGAGGTGGGGATTTTCATCGGACCAAAACCTACAATTATGTTTGTTGACGTTCACTTTAAGGGAAAAGGTGCATTCATCCGGAAAGCACACGATGTACAGGGTGGCCAGATTTCGATGGTTTAGTACTACAACTCCTAAACTATAAGAGATAGGGAAAAAATAAGATACATGTCATGTTCTCTTTTTTCGAGAAACATAAATTGCTGAATTGCTACGGCGTCTAGTTTATGAGCTACAGGGCGATTTTGTTATTTGGTCCATTATTAAAATTTTCTTTTTTACTTGTTGGCCTTTATTGTGTGTACACTATTATCCTGATAATTTCTGTAATGCAATAATTTTGCTAATAAATGGGTATTCTATTCTATTCTATTCTATTCTATTCTGTTCTGTTCTGTTCTGTTCTGTTCTGTTCTGTTCTGTTCTGTTCTGTTCTGTTCTGCTCTCTTCTATTCTATTCTATTCTATTCTATTCTATTCTATTCTATTCTATTCTATTCTATTCTATTCTATTCTATTCTATTCTATTCTATTCTATTCTATTCTATTCTATTCTATTCTATTCTATTCTATTCTATTCTATTCTATTCTATTCTATTCTATTCTATTCTATTCTATTCTATTCTATTCTATTCTATTCTATTCTATTCTATTCTATTCTATTCTATTCTATTCTATTCTATTCTATTCTATTCTATTCTATTCTATTCTATTCTATTCTATTCTATTCTATTCTATTCTATTCTATTCTATTCTATTCTATTCTATTCTATTCTATTCTATTCTATTCTATTCTATTCTATTCTATTCTATTCTATTCTATTCTATTCTATTCTATTCTATTCTATTCTATTCTATTCTATTCTATTCTATTCTATTCTATTCTATTCTATTCTATTCTATTCTATTCTATTCTATTCTATTCTATTCTATTCTATTCTATTCTATTCTATTCTATTCTATTCTATTCTATTCTATTCTATTCTATTCTATTCTATTCTATTCTATTCTATTCTATTCTATTCTATTCTATTCTATTCTATTCTATTCTATTCTATTCTATTCTATTCTATTCTATTCTATTCTATTCTATTCTATTCTATTCTATTCTATTCTATTCTATTCTATTCTATTCTATTCTATTCTATTCTATTCTATTCTATTCTATTCTATTCTATTCTATTCTATTCTATTCTATTCTATTCTATTCTATTCTATTCTATTCTATTCTATTCTATTCTATTCTATTCTATTCTATAATAAAGACATCCTTAGGGAACTTTTTTTACTGCTTTTCATCGGTGCTATTGGATTTTTTGTGTCTACTCAAATTTCGGAGCTATAACAAAAAAAATTTTGTTTCAAATGGAAACCATAGTGGAAAATGATATTTCCAGCAGGCTCTGATTCACTTCCTTCAAAACTGAGGCGGTCATAGAATTTCATGTCTTCTTTATTTCCACTTGTCAAATTCAATTCAGTTCCATCATTGTTGTATTGTCTGGCACTTCTAAAATTCTTATTTATAACACATCATGCCTCACGACAATTATTGAAAATATAATATGATAGAATGTTTTATACAAGCAAATTATGAGGCTGATAATGCATCTCAAATATATTTTGATAGATATCCTGAAAGAACTCAGCCGCAGAAAAGTATATTCACAAGGCTTAAGAATAATCTAATGGCTTTTGTTTCATCTAAGTATTTAAATACTAGAATCAACAAGTTTGGTCTGAGTTATAATGAAGCTAATATTTCCTGAATCAATTTGGCGGCTTACAATAATTGTGAGATATCGAATTCTATGACCTTATGAGAACTTTAGATTTAGAAGCGCCAAACGATACAACAATGATGAAACTGAATTGAATTTGACAAGTGAAAATAAATAAGACATGGAATTCTATGACCGCCTCAGTTTTGAAGGATTAGAATCAAAGCCTGCTTGGATTTTGTTGAACGAAAACTGTGTTTTCGCAATTTTCGATATATAGTGAACTCGAAAGTATATCATGATATATATTTTTGAAATCGTTGGAGAAAGATCAATTTGGAAATATCATTTCTCACTATGGTTTCCATTTGAATTTTTTTTTTGTTATAGCTCCGAAATTTGAGCAGATACAAAAAATCCAATAGCACCGATGAAAAACAGTAAAAAAAGCGCCCCAAAGATGTATTTATTTCGAGGACGTAGTTCCTATAATACGGAAGTTATAGCCAATTATAATAATGGACCAAATAACAAAATCGCCCTGTAGCTCGGAAACAATAAGACGCTGTAGCAATTTCTGTTTCTCGAAGAAAAAGAACATGACATGTATCTTACTTTTTCTCTATCTTTTATAGTTTAGGAGTTGTAGTACTAAATCATCGAAATCTGGCCACCCTGTACAAAAACACAGGATTTGCAATAATTTCTTGCGAAATGATTTGTCAAAATGCCATTCTCCGATCACCATTACCTTCGTTCAGTTTATGAACAAGTGTCATTTATGAGAATGGAACTTAGCCAGCTTCAATATTCTGCGGACACTTGCCCAGTTTCCTGTGACACTTCCTTCCACATTGTTCCTGTTCAGCCATTAGTTGACCATTTACGGCGACTTGATTATTTTCACTCGTAACCGTACGAGTGCGATTATGTTTTTTGTTTGCAACTGATCCTCTTACCTCAAATTTATATACCAACTGCATGATAAATGAATCATAAACATTTTTATCAGGATGTCGATCATTAAAAATCCTCGCAGTAGCCCTAGCACAATAATTGTTCTGGAAATAAATTCTCAACATTTCTTTTCTCTCCTCCTACGTGTGAACCATTTTGTAATTGTCATTAAGAACATTAAGAACGCATCTCGGATAATTCTGCAATACTGAAACGAAATAATCTCTTTGCGAATGGCCTGTCAGTATAGAGCATGAAGAGAAAAAAGGCATTTAACTCTTCTTAATCATCTTGTTGCTAGTTCTTGTTCGTCTTCGAACAAGAGATAATCAGGGTTTTATCCCTGCATGCAATCTTATGGTGAGAAATTTGAGAATTTGTGGTGAATTTTTACTAATACTGTTTGTTAAACATACACTGCGCAAAACAATTAACGCACATTCTGAAAATCCCTATTTTAATGAAAGTTAACTCTACATTGACTTTATAACTTTTTTTTATGTTCTCTCGGGATGGTTTTGAACGAAACAAGACACATTAAATGGAAGAAAAATTCAGGATTTCACCGAATCTTATGTGAAAGAAGAGTAATGAACAATTTTCAAAATACTGAAATGCTGATAAGTGATTTAATACTTGGTATTTCCACCCCTTGCGTAAATTACAGCTCGGCAACGACGGTTCATACTCAAAATGAGTCATCTTAAAATGTTCTGATCTAATCCTCCCCAGATTTCTCCAAGTTGGATTCCTAAGTCATTAAGAGTAGTTGGATGATTTTCTGAACTTCTTAGCCTTCTATTGAGGTTGTCCCAAACCTGCTCAATCGGATTGAGATGTGGACTTCTTGCTGGCCATTCTATTCGAGAGACTTCAACCTCTTCAAGGTACTCCTGAACGATGCGCGCACGATGGGGTCTGGCATTATCGTCCATAAAAATGAAATTTTCACCAATGTATGGGGCAAATGGCACTACATGCTCTTCAAGAATGTTCCTCATATACTTATCAGCATTCATAGCTCCATTATCAACGACCACTAGGTCTGTACGAGCAGTTAAAGATATTCCACCCCATGCCATAATCGATCCTCCCCCGAAACCAGTAGTATTCAGGAAATTGCACTGAGCATATCTTTCATGTGGACGTCTGTATACAAGGGAACGTCGATCACAATGGTAGAGGCAGAATCTAGACTCATCTGTGAAGAGAACTCCTTCCCAATCGGCCTCTTCCCAATGGATATGCTCTCTCGCAAAATCCAAACGCGCCCTTCGATGGGCTGGGGTAAGAGCTGGGCCTCTTGCCGCGACACGAGGTCTTAAATCATATTCTTTGAGGCGATTTCTTATTGTCCGAGTGCTAATTTGCACCTCATGAGTTTGCTCAAGCTGATTTTGAAGGAGGCGAGCGGTTGCAAACCGTTGTCTCAACGAAGAAACTCTCAAGTAACGTTCTTGAATGACATTTGTTACCCGTGGACCGTGGTCTACCCTGTCCTGGTTTCCAGACATTCATACCTGTCTCCCTGAATCGCTGCAACATTCTGGAGACACTTGTATGGGAAACTCCAAACCTTTCTCCAATTCTTGTGTATGTCCACCCTTCTTCTCGCAAAACTACCGCTTGGGCACATTCCTCTTGGGTCAAATTGCGTGTTTCGCGTTGCATAGCGATCGAGTGTAGAAAATCAAACGAAAGAAAAACTAGTGATCACTATAGAATTGATCGAGAACAACTGATTTTAGAATGGAGCCAATACATTCAAAATCTGATAATATCATCTTTTTTTATTCCTGCTGGGAGAAAACATCTGTATTGAAGAAAACCGTTGAAAGTGAATAACATGCATGCATAATTCTGATAAAAATAATTATCATTGAGAACACCTTCAGTTGTAGAATAAATTTGAGATTTCCATAATGTGCGTTAATTTTTTTGCGCAGTGTATTTTTCTTTCAATAGAAATTATATGATCAATTAGAACATCTCTGTTTTATCGGTACCGCAATTCCATAAAGAAACAGCCTGTAATTTTGCGAATATTCACTTATAAGAACACAAACTGCAGGTTCATACAAATTAGAATGCATACATACATTTGTGCCACAAAACTCCCCACTTTCCCCATTCAAATTCCTGAAGGAGTTGCTTGTAGAAACAAGCTTCGTATCCCAGATCATGTCCTTCTTTCATTCTAATTCGTTCTTGAGTTATTGAGGGTGGACACTTTTGAATGAGACACCCTGTATTGAAATAATGCTACCCAACTGGGCAATCTGAAATAAAAAGAATCCAACATTGCAGGTTTTCCGCCATCTTGTTTTTTCTTCGGTATTGTACACCACAATTGAATTGAGCGCCAAAAAAACTAAGAAGAGACCAGAAAATATATTTCAAAGGTCATGGAAAGCTCACCAAAGCTGCCATCAAACACCTTGTATCTCGCTTATGATTCGATAACGGTATATAAGTCATAAGGCTAAAAAAGACCTTCTAAGTGTTATCTACCCGGCTATATAATGTTGCGAGGAAGGAGTAAGACTCCACTCGGTATAATCGAGGTGACTCAGTTGCAATAAGATGTGTGTCCAGTCTATGATGAAACCCTGTATACCACCCTGTATACTATTAACTGCTCCGAAAGGTATCGAAAGGAACATTTCCTTGTGAATATACATATAAATAATAATTATAAGTCTTGTTTTTTCTTTCCAGTTATATGTTTTGTGGTCGGAATTTTTTAATATGGACCGAAATATTCCTGTCTTCAGTAGTTGGTTCGTCCGAATTCAGAAATAGAAACATGTTTAGGTACTGCTTGAAGGTCAGTTTTTGTGAAGGAAACAACTATTTCATATTGATCCTTTTGGATTGAATAATCTTTCGCAATCTCAAGAAATCATAAAAAATAATCCCGAATTAAGCTGAAGAACACACGGTCGATAGCCATTTGTGATAGAAATAAAGAAGTGTTATTATTATACAGGGTGGCCAAGAGATTGACGTCAAAAAGGAAAAAACAGGTCCCTCGTTTCATGGGCTATTCGAATCACCCCCATGTATGTTATGCTATTTTTCACGGTTTTCGAGTTATGAATTTCTTTATGAACTTTGAGAATTTTCGACTTGACCATTTTAAAAAAGATATTAAAAAAAAAAGTACAAGACTTCTCTGTGAAATTTCTGTTTGTAACTTAATCTCCATGAATTGTACCTACTTTTATACATAAAATAACCAGATTCGTAACTTTGATGAAAATTATGGAAATGTTGGTCTGAAGTGAAAAAGTTACGTGAACTGGATTATGATCTGAATTTTCGAATCAAAATTAAAAATGTAAAAGGCTAATTCACGGTTTCTTAGTATGAAAAACTGCGCTCAACAGCCAGCTTCTAGAGTCATCGATAAAAAATGGTACTTAACACTCTACATTTTTCTAGAATTAGCCTTCAAAGTCATCGAGGTGGAAAAAATCAAAGAACTAGACATTTACTACAAAATTATTTTTTGCCATTTTAAGATATTTCTGATCAAGTTATGATAGAAAATGCTGAAAATTAATGATAATTAGCTTTAGATGTTGGTCGAGAAAAGTTCCAAATAAAAAAAGAAACAGGTATGGCAATATATCACACATCATAATGTAAATAAAAAGAAATTTATTTATAAAATTTACAGAAGGTGTTCAAAGTGGCCACCTCCAGCCTCAATACACATTCTATACCTTCTTAGAAAATTTTCCCTTTTTACATTTTCAATTTTGATTCGAAAATTCAGATCATAATCCAATTTACGTAACTTTTTCACTCGAGACCAACATTTCCATAATTTTTATCAAAGTTACGAATCTGGTTATTTTATGTATGAAAGTACAATTCATGGATATTAAGTTACAAAAAGAATTTCACAGAGAAGTCTTGTATTTTTTTTTAATATCTTTTTTAAGATGGTCAAGTCGAAAATTCTCAAAGTTCATAAAAAATTCATAACTCGAAAACCTTGAGAAATAGCATAACATACATGGGGATGATTCGAATAGCCCATTACACGAGGGACCTGTTTTTTCCTTTTTGACGTCAATCTTTTGGCCACCCTGTATGTACTTCTAAATAGAAAATCTATGCAAACGATGCAAACGTAAAAGATGACCTGATAGTATATCCCTCGGTATATCCAGAAATGTTAACGCGTGCACAATATATCATGTCCAAGTGCCCAATTCAATTGAGTTGTAGAATTCTATGAAACAAAATTGAAAATGGCGGAAAACCTGTGAAGTTGGATCATTTTTTTTTAGTTTTCCCAATTGGATAGCATAATTTCAACGTATTCCATTTTCTTAGATTTTCCATGTAACACTTTTTTCAAAATTTCAACTCAATTTTTTTTACATGTCTACAGTGAAAAAAAAACTTCACCCAAAATTGTTGGAATCTTTCAAGGTTCGACAATTTGTTCACTGATGTGAAAAAAAAGAAAAATTCCCGATTGGTATTTTTTGTATAGCGTTCCATAGATTCCTCTCGGAGTACTTTCTTATTTTTTTTTTTGAAAAACTGGTGACCACACGAAGACCTTAATTGTACTAAATGGCTGCCAGAATGGACTAAGAGAAATTGGAATTCATCAACAACAAAAAAATTTTTCAAATAAACTTTGGTGGGCATCGAACTCTCTCCACTTTCGATTAACTACTACTGCTTGGTAACGGACATTAAGGGGCAGTGTCACCTTTTGAATAGTGGTAAATCTCCATTCAAAAGTGGTATCTTTATTTCACGAGTAAGTACCCTAATTTACGACGTAGAGACTTGATTTTTTTTAAATTGAAGTTGAAGAACGTCCCGAGGGTAAATACTTTTCTTTTTTCGATTTCATTAGTTTTTCAATTAAAAAAAAACAGGGTAATCGTTAGATCTGGGGTTATTAAATATGTTTTTCGTTTTTCATGAGTACAAGCTATATTTTTGAAATAATTATCACTTATAATACCACAAGAGCTTCAAAATTATCGGGTATTTCCCGATAGGTTCGTTGCAAACAAATGAAGGAGTCAAGTTTTTCAGGTTAAAAAATCACGAGCGCGAAGCGCGAGTGATTTTTCCTGAAAAACTTGACGACTTTATTTGTTTGCAGGGAACCTTGAGGGAAATGCTAGATAATTTTGAAGCTCGTGTGGTATTCGGGGGATTATTTTTCCGTCCCAAATGTCGGCCAATAGAATTGCACCATGAGACGAAATGTACAGTTAACAAATAAGAATTTCATAATGAATAAAACAACATTTAATTAAGATAAAGACTAGTGCAATTAAAAATACAATTGTTGTAAACATTGGTGCATGTTTTCTTCAAGTCAGAGTTATCGGTAATGGTCCCAGAAGAGGTAGATGGCATGAGGTTTATGCTGTTGATGGCATTTTCTGCAGTAGGCTCACTCCTTCGCAGTTTCTTGACAATTAATTCGTGGTGTTCCTGCTCGAGTTGGAGATACGGCTCGATGGAGTTACTGTTGGCATGTCCAGTTATTTTGATTATCTGCTGCTCTCCCAGGCCCGATTTCGCTAGATTGGAGACGGCTGTTGCACGACTGGAGTGATTGGTGATTTTTTTGTTACCAAGGTCAAGCCCAGCTTTTTGTGCTGACTCCTTAACCCACTTTGAAATCGTGTTTTGGCCTACTGGGGAATCCTTGTACCACCTAGCGCCTGGAACTTTATTCCAGAATGGATTTTGGGTCAGGAATAGTCTGTCGCTCTTGATATTGGCATCTCTCTTCTCTCTCAATTTCTGGAACAGTCTCACTGGGCACTTGTCAGGGATTTCCCGATTCTCCACCAGCCACTTGCTGTCTGATAATTTTTTATCACCACCTTGTGTGGTCTTGCTGAAAATTGGATTGTATTCAATTCTCCCAGTTGTTTCCCCGTCATTTCGCTGTTCTGCCTTGAAGTGATGTATTGACGCCATGCTGCCCTCACCACCTCTCCAAGCCAATTCCACTGATATTATCATGAATAATTTTTTCTGGAGGCCATCAGGAGTTTCCTCGTCCCAAACAGTGGTCATTGCATCCCAATCTTTTTCCTCCAACGCTGCTGCACTTGCCCTCCGTTTTTCCGGAATAGATTGTAAAGCCTTACGCTTGGCATCACGAGCTCCTCGAGCGGTCTTGAATGCAGCATCCGAAAATGGGTTGATTTTGATGTCGAAATCGTTCAAATACTTTTCTTGAAGTAATTTTGCAGTCTGATTCCACATTGTTTTTATTGTACCTTCCTTATAGTCTTCTCCATCCATTTTCTTCATATTGTAAGCGTAATCTTTCATAATGTTTGCCAATTGCGCTTCACTCGTTTCAGCACTCAATGTGTATTCCCTCTCAGTACAAAAAGTAGTAAATTGGTTCCAAACTGTTTTTTTTGACTTCTCCGTATTAATGGGAACATTTCCTTTGACTTTTTTATCGATGGTGGACAGAGAACAAACTCCAAATCGACTCATTTTCATGCAAAATCTCCAATTTTCACAATTGAATTCAACCTGTCAGTTTGACGTGTGATTAATTTGACTGGATCACGTTTTGTTTTTTATATATAGCAACTACCAGAGAAAATTTTCAAAAAATTATCAGTATAATACCATGTAGGTTGTACCATGTGACGTCGAATGGTGCAATTCTATTGGTCGATATTTGGGTCGCAAAAATAATCATGAAAATTTTTGTAGTTTATAGAAGATTAAATTGCCGAGGGCAAATTGTTGCGATTTTTTAGATTTAATTAGTTTTTCAATTAAAAAAAAACAGGTTGCACTTCAGCGTTTTGGAAACTATACTTAATGATTTTTTTTCGACGGTTATTCATCATTTTTTGGAAAAAAACGCAACTATTTGCCCTCGGTAATTTAATCTTTTATGAACTTAAAAATTTTTTATAATTATTCTTTCAAAAATATAGCTTGTACTCATGAAAAACGAAAAACATGTTCAATAACCCCAGATCTAACGATTACCCTGGTTTTTTCAATTGAAAAACTAATTAAATCGAAAAAAAGAAAACTATTTGCTCTCGAGACGTTCTTCAACTTCAATTTAAAAAAAAATCAAGTCTCTACGTCGTAAATTAGGGTACTTACTCGTGAAATAAAGAGACCACTTTTGAATGGAGATTAACCACGATTCAAAAGGTGATACTGCCTCTTAATAGGATCAAAATAAACCCAATTTATACTCGATAGGGGTCGATCCCATAGAACTATAAGTTGCTATAAGTTTTATGGTCGATACCCACAAGTTTTTTGGAAAAGGACCCCGTACTTTTCTTATGGGAAATGGCGTTCCGTCAAATGTTCTAAGATTTTGGTGTAGTGTTGTAGGTAATGTTGTAGGTAATGTTGTACTCGACCTACTGATCAAAAGGGTCCATGGCGCCAACTCAATCCTATGACTAGTTTTTGAGATACAGGGCGTTGAAGTTGAGAATTTCCCACTTTTACTACGCTTATATCTCAGAACAGAATCGAATGAACAATTTTTCTCAAGAAACATTGCACTCCATCCCCAGGGAGCAACCATATAGAGGAATATGACCGAAAATCGTTACAAATACAGGGTTATCCATAATTGAATGCATGCCCGATTTGGAATGTATAAAATATGTCAGTTCCAGAGCGAGAACGTTCACAAAATAAACCATTTCACCAGTTATGTTGTTGTTACATTGAAAAAACATGAAATACCCAGAATACATACTGGGTGATCCATTATTATGGAAACTGTTCACAATGAAAGTTAAGTGGACACCCCGTACTTTTGAGTTGATTTAAGGTGTTTGTTTGATTTTTTCAGAACATATCATCATGGACTTCAAAGAATGCAGGGTGATTCAGTCATGAAATAAACGGTGATTCTCACGAAAATACCCAAAAACCACCTTCTTTTTCATCACCCTCTATTTCAATATTAATCCGTTGAGGTGGGAATTTTCTTTCACCACTGTACTTGATATAAAAACATCGATACGGCTGAGAGTTTTCATCCACTTCCTATGACTAGATTTTTTTTATGCAATAAGAAAATTATTCATTTATGTTTTTCTATTCTTATTCGAGCATACCAAAATATGTGGTCATAGGGAGTGTATAAAAACTCTCACCCGTATTGATGTTTTTATATCAAGTAGAGTGAAGAAAGAAAATTTCCACCTAAACGGAGTTAATCTTGAAATAGAGGGTGATGAAAAAGAAGGTGGTTTTTGGGTATTTTCGTGTGTCATGCATTCAATTATGGATACCCCTGTATTCGTAACGATTTTCGTTGATATTCCTCTATATGATTGCTCCCTGGGGATGGAGTGAAATGTTTTTTGAGAAAAATTGAATTTCATTCGATTCTGTTCTGAGATACGAGCGTAGTTAAACTGGGTATTTCTCAACTTCAAAGCCCTGTATCTCAAAAACTAGTCATAGGATTGAGTTGGGGCCATGGACACTTTTGATCAGAAGGTCAAGTACTAAATTATACCAAAATATTAGAACATTTGACGAAACGCCATTTGCCATAAGGAAAGTGCGGGGTTTTGGGTTTTGTTTTTGGTTATAATTTCATCCGGGTGATTCTGGCAGCCCGAGCGGAATCTTTGGAGGCTGCAAAAAACCCAATGGATATTTTTCCATTGTGTTTTCCGATCCGTGTTGGTACACAAAGCCTGAAAGTCAATGGACTCTGAACTCCAAAAACTGATGTGAATTAGTTTGTAGTTTTCAGAAATTTGACAAAATAATAGCTTCAGAAAGTTGACTCAGTATCTAGTTCGATCATTCCTCATTATCTGAAACTCCCATTCTCTTGCCTTTCTTTATACTTTATCGACCTCATTTTTTACTTACCATCACTGATAAACTCGTTCATTCATTAAACTCAAAGGATCAAAATAACCAACTCATTAAAGAGAAAAGAGAAAACAAAAACCCAACTGCAAAAACATTTAACCGAAAAAAAACATCTCCTATACCTACTTTATCAATAAAATTTCGTGTGAATATTTTAAAGGTGTACTAAGCAATGTTTTTTCGATACCCCACCTACCTGAACCGTTTATACTTCAATCAAGATATGACCTGAATGCTATTAAATGTGTCACAGTAAGAAATATAGCTCCACAAGAGTTAGGGATATCGTATTCAATCGTTTTTAAAAGAATGTAATCTTCGAGAAAATCGCTGTAAAATCATTTAAAACTCAATAACAACTTGAATCGATCCAATAAAAATCAGTATGAGACATTTCGTCAATCTGGTCGCCTTTTTTATGAAGTTTGGTTCTCTGCATATGCTTCATGAATGTTCTTATTTTGAAATGAAGTCAGTTTATCAACGGCTTCGATTTGAAACGAGTTTTCTGAAAATCATGAAAAGGAGGATCATGTCCCTAAGTTGGAACAACTAAAATACATA
Source organism: Adalia decempunctata (assembly GCA_951802165.1). Taxonomy (NCBI): domain Eukaryota; kingdom Metazoa; phylum Arthropoda; class Insecta; order Coleoptera; family Coccinellidae; genus Adalia; species Adalia decempunctata. Next base: position 20,174,866 of record OX637703.1, read on the forward strand.
ACTTTTCTGAAAATGCCAAGACGTAAATTAACAAACGCTGATGCTTATAGGGCTATCGAAATGCTACAGGGTGGCCTAACTCAGGTTGTTGTAGCGGAAAGGCTCCAAGTCAGCCAAAGTGTGATATCTCGAGTTTGGAAAAGGTTCAGGGAGACAGGTTCCGTGCTGAAAGGACCAAGGCTTGGTGGGCGACGAAAAACAACACCTGCTCAGGATCGTTTCATCACCGTTTGGCGAGAAGAAACCCTACATCTATGTGTAGAATGCAACGGAATACTCTTCAAAATGCAGATGGGGTCCAAGATTCCATCAAAACCATCAGACGACGTTTGAGAGAGGTGAATCTAGGTTCTAGATATCCATTAAGAGTAGTTCCATTAACACGTGACCATAAGCGTCAAAGACTGGAATGGGCAAGGCAACATATCAATTGTAACGATCAATGGCGTAGTGTCCTTTTCACTGATGAATCCAGATATGGACGATAAGAATAAGGGTATAGACAATCCCACGCATACCTCGAAATCGTTGCTATGTCCAAGAAGTCCATCCATTCCGAGGGGGTAGTGTTATGGTATGGGTCCGGATATGTTTCAACGGGCGCGCAGATCTACAAATTTGTCCTGGGAATATGACCGCATTACACTATAGAGAGCATGTCATTGACAATGTTGTGCCAAATTTTCACGCTGCTATTGGTGAAACTTTTCCATTTCTAGACGATAACGCTGGACGCACCGTGCAGCCATAGTTGAGAATGCGCGCAAGGAGCTTGGTTTTCCACATTTACCAATACCTCCGCACTCACCATATTTTAATTGCATAGAACATGCATGGGATATGCTCCAAAAAAAAATATATAATCATCAACCTACCCCCGAATCCTTAAATTCCTCAAGAAATGTTCAACAATCTCGTGTTTAGTATGCAAAGAAGATGTCAAGCTGTTATTGATGCCCGTGGAGGCCATACATTGTATTGATAGTCTCAAAATGCTTGAATTCTCTGGGAATAAAATATCGTTATTTACTCGATTTTTCTTAACCACCCTGTATACGCTGCAGACCTACAGGCTAAAATTAATTTGCAACTGGATATCATATTAATATGAATTTTCACCACAAAAATCTTATTTTAACCATATTTTTTTGCAATTCAAGTCAATATCCCTAACTCATGTGGAGCAGTTTATTTCGTGAAATAAAATAGGCAGATATCAGATTTTCTCCTTCTGCAATACATTATTGCATTCTCGACTTATTTATATTGAAGTGCCCCATTACAATTCTTACACAAAATTACATTGAGTACAAGAGTTTTTTTCTTTCATTTTAATGTGTGTTTTCTTTTTTCTTTATCATTCAAATATTCTCTTCATCGCAGCAGAGGTTGGTAAATGAAAAAAGAAGTGTCACTGTTTAAAAATCCCTTTACTTCTCAATAGACTGATCGTATATGTTACTGAATTAAGATGTAATCAAGATCCCATTTCTGCTTTCTCTCCAAGAATATAAAGCCACATCAAAACCTGAAGCTATTTTGATTCTCATAAACTGAAGCCACCAATTACTGCATCAAAAATGATCATAATTATCTTCGATGCAAGGAGGAAACACCCAGCCTTGAATGCGATGTGGAGGTAGTACAGTCTGCAAAAAATTATTTTAATGATATGTTAATTCTTGAAACATTTTCGTGGAAATAATTCAATTCAGTTCTGGCTTTCGACCCTTTTTATTGATGGCGTCGCTTGTCACTTGTCAAATGTCAAAAAACGACAGCTTCAAAAGTGACATATTCCGAAATAGCGGGCTATTCAAAATAACACCTCTTTTGGAAAACCCTGTAGTTATCAAGAAGTTAACAGTTTCCATGAGCTCCCCATTTCTCGTCCATTTCTGAAGAATGGCATAATTGGTGATCGGCGCTGGTATGCTCATAACCACCGGATTGAAATTCATTGCAAATATAAGAACTTACCGTTTATATCTTCTTTTAGCAGCTGGAATAGTCTCCAATTTTTCCTTGAGCAAATATAGCCTGACCCCACCTGCTAAGATGCGTAAGTAGCTGTTCCAATTGAAATTAGCAGGATCCATACTGAATTCGAATATCTCCTGATCTTTGTCTGATAAACTGTTCCACAAGTTCTGTAAGTTGTCACTGTACATTTTCCATTCCCTCAGACCAAAGAAAGATATAAGAATATGTATTTTATGCAATCCTTTATATCGTTTCACCATCCTGTGAAAAAGCATCGAAATAAACATCACCTGCATCTGTCTATATCTTGATATACAGAAAGAGTGAAAAGTATAGCACAAAAACATCGCGTAGTGCTCAACCTATACAATACTGTTCGAAATTTTTATTCATACTTAATACATAAGACATCCCACAAGATCCCATCATTTTGAAGGAAAAAAAATTACGAATTCAACGAAGTAATGAAATATAGGGTGTTTCATTGAAAAAAATATGGGTTTGTGTCGTATATTCAAAATCATGCCCCGAGAAAAAAATTGAGTACGCCATTGTATTCTACGTAAAATTCTGTATCAGACGTAGTTTTCAGCTCAGCATTATCTTCAATAACTTCGGAGATAAAGAAGGGGTCCGAAAAGTATCAATTTCCAAAATCGCCCTGTATCTCATACACGGAAAACGTTTTTCCAAATCTGATTAGGACAGGAACGTGAAAACCGCGAAGCTCTATCTTAGGGATATAACTACGAGGATATATTGAAAAAATCTTAGCCTACTTTAGAACCAAACAAAATTTCAATGTCAAAATATTTTATTACTCCTCTTAATTGATTACGTTTATTACAGCGAACCTGCAACGCCTCTGGACCTTTCAAAAAAAATGTTTCTATTTGCTCTGCAAACCAGTCCTCCACAGCTTTCATTACCTCCTCGTTGGAAGAAAATTTACGACCTTTTAAACTTTTTTTCAGTTGAGGACAGAGATGATAGTCGTACGGAGCTAAATCTGGTGAATAAGGGGGGTGTTCTGGTAATTCTAACCCTAAATAACGAATTTTTTGCATGGCAACATGAGATTTGTATACTGGGGCGTTGTCCTGTAAAAACAAAATACCTTTGGATACCTTTCCGCATCTTTTCTCTTTATTTTTTTTCCGTAGAGTGGTCAGTAATGTCGAATAGTAATCTTCAATTATTGTTCTACCTTTATCCAAAAAATCAATCATGATAACTCCATGGCAATCCCAAAAAACTGAATCAAGAACTTTTCCAGCAGATTTTTGGATACGAAACATCTTAGGTCTTGGAGAACCAGAGTGTCGCCATTCCATCGATTATTGCCTTGTTTCTGGATCGTTCAAATGTACCCAAGTCCCATCCATAGTAACAATTTGGTTTAAGAAGTCTACATAGTTTTCAAATCGAGCACAGATCGAACGCGATGCTTCTACCCTTGCACGCTTTTGGTCAACATTCATACATTTGGGGATTCATTTTGCAGAAATTTTTCTCATGTCCAAATTGTAGTGAACTATATGATGAACGCGTTCGTTTGAAATCTTCAGTGCCTAAAATATCCTTTTATCCCAATTCGACGGTCTGATAAAATCATATCATGAACTGCATCGATATTTTCGGGAACTGACACAAAAACTGGCCTTTCCGATCGGTCATCATCTTCAATGAAAAATTTACCTCTTCTGAAGCTTGCAGTCCAATTTTTCACGGTCGCATAAGAAGGACATTGATCACCAAGGGTATTAAGCATATCTTCGTAAATCTGCTTACCTCTCAACCCTTTTAAATACGGGTACCTACTTGAGGATGGCTCGATACTCCAATTTTTCGATTTTTACTATTTCGGTGGACATCTTTTTTTTAATTTATTGCGTAACTCTGGTTTACTTTTTTGACGTCGAACTCTACAATGATACTTCTGATAAGTTATTGTTCATTGATATGGTATAGCAATATTTTGTTTTTGAACGGACCTGGTCTAGGCTAACTAGATATCAATACATCCCCGTTAATATCAAGCGAGAAACCTGGCTGTCTCACCCAAATTGGGATGCACTGTACACCCTATATCTAAAAATACCCACCTTCTTTTCTTCCCAGTCAGACTTGAATAGCCATCCATCAGAACTGCAGGAATGAAGTGGAGGAATATCTCATAGAGAAAGTGGACGTATCTGTTTGTGTTCATGGTGTTGCAATAATACCAAATTGATTGCATTGGTGGATTCTGCAGACCATAATACACAGCCAACCCTAAGAAATCTCCATAGGTGATTGGATTTTCAGCAGACGAGATATGGTTGTATATTTTCACTACACCCTTTCTGTGAAACAAAATTCAAATTCAATAGAATATAAACTGCAATCTATTATTATTATTATTATTATTATTAACAAGAAATTGGAGCTGAGGCTAGGCCTGTGGTAGCTCTTAATGTAAAAAATGACATCAAATAAAGTTGACAGTACACTCCCTAGTAAGAGATAGACAGCAAACACATAGCAAAATAATAAGTTCACCTCACGAATAAGCAGTCATACATATTCTTGAACGAGTTCACTGAAGAAGCATCAACGATCTCGGGAGGCAGACGGTTCCAGGCGTCGAATACTCGGTTAGACAGGAAAATCTGACGTGGGGTGGTCCTGAACTTCTCCTTTTGTAGTTTACAGCAATGTCCCCTCAGGTTGCCAGTATTGAGTGGGAACAGAGATGACAAATCCGTGCCAAACTTGCCATGCAGAGCTCTGTAGGTCACAATCAAGTCTCCCCTTTCGCGTCGGTCCCTGAAAGTTGTTAAGCCGAAAATTTTGAGACGCTCGTCATAACTGGGGCGATTGAGGCCATATGGGAGACGAGTAACAGCTCGCTGAAGTTTCTCCAGTTTATCCATGTCACCCTTGAGATTCGGACACCACACTGGTCCCGCAAACTCCATAATAGGCCTTACATATGCTTGGTAGATTCTGGAGCATACCTCGGGGTCACAACCATGGAAGGCCCTGGAGATCATGTAAATCACCCTCTTCGTCCTGTCCTTTATCTTCTGAACGTGCATCGACCAGGAGAGATCGTCCGTGATTGTCAGACCCAGGTCATCATGGCTTTTGGATGTAGACAACGTTTTTCCATTCAACGTGTATGGTTTCCTCGGGTTCCTTTTTCCGATATGCAGCACGGTACACTTATCCAAATTCAGCGGAAGCAGCCAGTCATCACACCATTGAGAGACAATGTCCAGATCACTTTGAAGAATCAATGAACCATTTTCTGTGTCATTGTAAAGTTTGGTGTCATCTGCGAACTGGGAGCAGGAAGACTGAAGAAGAAGAGGTAAATCCGCCGTGTACAGCAGGAACAGGATAGGTCCCAGGACCGACCCCTGAGGTACACCACTGATGACCGGTCTTGGACGTGAGATACCGTCAGACACACGCACGGAAAATTCTCTGCCACTAAGAAATGCTCCAATCCACATCAGTAGCCTACCTCTGATACCAAGATGTTCGAGTTTGGTTAGAAGTCTTTTTATAGGTACTCGATCAAAGGCCTTAGAGAAATCCAAGTAGACCACATCGACAGATTTACCGGCATCGAAGGCTCTCGTCCAATCATTCACACACCGAAGCAGATTTGTGATCACGGATCTACCCGGTAGGAAGCCATGCTGCCCCGACGGAATGATGTCGTTATTCAGAAGAAAGTCTAACATCTGATCTAGTATCACCCTTTCACAGATCTTGGAAGCCACAGCAGTCAGACTTATTGGGCGATAATTGGTCGGAGACAGTTTGTCGCCTTTCTTGAAAATCGGTGTTATTGATGATTTCAACCATGGTGTAGGCAGAGTATGAGTTGCAAAAGACTTCTCGAAAATGAGCGTTAGAGGCTCGGAGAGAGACCCAGAGCAATTCTTGAGAATTCCCGGCGCGATGCCATCAGGCCCGGGCGAAGAGTCCGTCTTCAACGCCATAAGTTCCTTCTCAACCATCTCCACACGGAATGAGACATCGCATAGGTCAAAACTGCAGCGGGCACATCCCACAGGTGGTAACGGTCCATCAGGCTCAAGCGTAAACGAGGAGAAAAACGTACCAGCCAATACCTCAGCTGACTCTTGGTAGTCGTTACAGACAGCCCCAGCAGAATTTCTGACCAAGGGAACAGATACTTTAGTGTTCAGAAATGACCGAACGTATTTATGAAATTTTTTCGGATTCCCCGAGGAGGCTAGCCTAGACTCGTAGCTCTTTTTTGCTTGGCTGATGGCGCTGGATAAAATGTTCGAATATGATCGATGCACTGCATAGTCCCCTGGTCTTTTATGTCTGGTGAATCTTTGCCAAAGTCTCTTCTTGTGGCGAATCATACTACATAAGCTGTCGTCGATCCATGGTTTAGTAGGACTGGTGAGGTAATCTTTTAAAGATCTGTTAGATTGTAAGGCGGAATCCAGGACATCGGAGAAAACCCCCCACATACCGTCCACACCAGAATCAGCAAAGCGCTCCCTCCAGTTGATACTAGCGAGGTCTCTATTAAGATTGATGTAATTGACGACCTCGAAAGTTCTTCGAACCATTCTCCTGCTTGGAGAAACGCTGAACTGGATTTTTGTTTTTAGGGTGAGATGATCTGACCGGCCGAAAGGGGGGAGATATTCTATGTCTGAGATTAAGTTGTCGACGTTCACTAATACAAGATCCAGCAGCGATGGGACCTGACTCTGGCGATATCTTGTCGGCCTCAAGATGAGTTGCTCGAAACTAGAATCTTGCACCAGTTCTGCAAAAGGAAGTGAGGGTGAAAAAGATGAAGGCAGAGTGACTAGAGGCCAAACAAGGTCGGGCAGGTTAAAATCCCCAGCTATAACACAGTTACTCTTCTCTGAAAGCTGGGTCAAATGATCAACCAGAAAAGAATCATAGGTGCAGGGACGGGGGCGATAAATACAGCCAACAGTTAAGGAGAAATCGTTGATTATTATATCAATAAAAATATTATCAATTCCAGGGGTATGAACTCGAGAAACGTGAACAGTGGAAGCGTGAACAATTTCCTGCTTGACATAAATGCACACCCCGCCGTGGCCAACGGTGGTTGAGCTGTCACTTCTGAACAGCTGATAGCCTGGCAAGTGCACCACCGAATCCAGTATGTTGGGATGCAGCCAAGTTTCAGAAATTAAAATTAAAGAAGGATTATGAAGATGTGTAAACGTAAGGAGTTCGAGGTGTTTAGAACATAGGGACTGAACATTTGAATATACGACTGCCCACTCAGAGAGGTCACTGATCAGTTTTTTTGGACTCCCACAACATCCGCTCTAACAATAGCTGGAGAACCGTTGATGTATTTAATGGTCAAATTCCTCTCCCCAGCCAGCTCCCTAGATCTCAATCGATCACGGAGCTCCACCAGCTCAGCGATCTGCTTGGGTGTTTTATCGTCAACCAGCAGTATATTTTTATATTTGGGTATATTGAGTAGGTTCTTCTTTTTTCGTAATAGGGTGCTGACGATATCGGGACTAGTGAATGCTACCTTCAACATACGAGGCTGGTTTGATCGAGTCTTACCAAGCCGAGTAGCCTTAACAGCCGCAGTTTGAGCAATGGGGTCGATATTCCCGAGCACGTCAACCGCAACGTTCATATTCTCGTCTGGGCTTTCTGGTTCTGGTACATTTTTAAGAATAACATTGAAGGAGCGCCTGAAGCGATCGAGGATTTCGGACGATCCAACGTGGACATCAGGAGAGATGGGAGAAACCGATGAAGCAGATGCCAGAGCATTATTATCAATATCCAGTTTAATTTCGCGAACGTCATTAATTACAGACTCTATGTTCGAGGCAAGAGCCTCATGTGAACTTTCGAGAAGAGTTATTTTACTTTCACAATCAGAAATTGCAGCTTGATGGACATCAAGTGTCCTCGAATGGTTTTCAAGTGTTTCCCTGCACTTCGATAGTTCGGAAAAAATAGAGGATTGATCTTTTTTGATAGACTTCATGTCGTCTGCCATAGCTGTGATCTTATTCATAAGAAGTGAAAAATGTTCTAAAGTTATAGGCTGATCAGGGCTTGACGACGACTGGGAACCGCTGCGTAATGAACGTTTACGTGTTTCACAACTGGAACAATTCCATTTCGAGCTCGACTCCTTGATAAAATCAACCTCCTTACTGGAAAGATTTGCGCATTTGGGGTGTACGAATTTTCGGCATCCACAACATTGCAGTTGACCGACATCAGTGATCGACTTCGAGCACACCGGACAGTTACTCGGCATAGTTTGTCTCCCTTTCTGGTACACTTAAGTTACTATTGGCTATTTCTATGATATTTTTGGGAAGAGGAAGTAAGGTGAACTCTTCACTCTCGTGGGCCTTTACGAGAGACTCTCACAGAGGGGGAGGGCCACGAAAAAAACAGGAAAATGAGGACAGGGAAAAATAATGAGGAGGATTATACGAATATGAAATTCGATGTATATGAACAGCAGTAATAAATACGTAGCGTGCCAATCCAGCATATGCAATAAACAATAACAAGCAGGGCAGTGGACCGCGTGGAAATCCTGAGCGTAAGAAAGGGGTGGGGAAGAATTGTTGAATCAGATATCAACTCGGATCGTCGGCGCAATTCAACCGTTAACGACGATGAATTACGCGATTTTCACCTCTAAGAAAATAAACAGTGCAACAATAGATGAAAAAAGTATCGTCCGAATCCCGAGAAAACCCCGAAAAATGTAAATTTTCTTACGTGCTCACAACGAACCAGCACTCTCAAAGGCCTCAGTCGCAGTCTTTACAAAAATCTGAACAACTACTTAAGGAAAACTTGAAATTAATTCAATAACTGAGAACATACGTGCACCATCATATTGATATTTCTTAATTTCTTAATTATTCTATTTTATAGAAAATTTTTTGACGGTTCTAACAACCAATCCAATTTTATGATTTTGTATCATATGGAACCATTTCAGCCAATCATGTCAACATTACATCGAAAACTACATCCAATGCAATTTTCACGATAGACTCTTATAAAATTATATAATAGTTCCATGGCAACATAATTCCAAATGTCACGTTTTGGTAATGTAATAGTTATTTATGTAATAAGGATCATAAAGACGATCATTATGGTACAAGTCGTGAATGTTATCGGGCGAGGCGTAGCCGAGTCCGATAACACGGCGTGTGCCATAATGATTGTTTATGATTCGTATTACATACAACATTTTATCTGATGGCATTTATATCAATACATTCTCGAAAAATTAAAAACTGCATTTTCGACATGTCACAATGACAACTATTTTAAAGGAGTATGTCACTCAATTTTGATGACATAAGGAAGCTCATTATGGTACTTAGTACCATAATGAATTCATTATAGTACTTAGTCCCATAATGAATTCATTATGGTACTTAGTCCCATAATGAGCTTCCTTATGTCATCAAAATTGAGTGACATAACGTTGTCATTATGACATGCCATCAGATAAAAAATATAAATGAGCTTATCGAAGAAAACATTCCCACAAATACTTCCAAAGCCACAAATATATTTGGGAAATATTTATGGAATTTTGCTACGAACGATCATACGAATTGAATGAACGCAGAAGCTTGGAAGAATTGGCGTTTATACTCAAAGATTGGGCTGTCAATATGAGAAAAGAAGACGGAACATAATTCAAAGAAGCAACGGTAAAGACAATGTGGAATCTTTCGAACAAACTCTTACAAGAAAAGTATTATAATGATATAATATTTAAACGAGATGCCCGCGATGCAATCAGAAAAAAATTGCAAGCAGACCCAAGTTAACGTAAATCCAGTTCAGTTTCGTTAAATTTGTCTGAAGTTTACAGAATAATATTGCTATGGGATGAAAATACTCCTGAAGTTCTTATGCGTAAATTTTATTATATTGCTGCAGTAGAACTAGCGTGGCGAGGAGTTGCTTGTTTGGTGAATTTTTTTCAAATCGAGAAGAATAACGATGGTTCTCCAACAAATCGGATTGAATACAATCCGGTATTCAGTAAAACGTGCCAAGGTGGTTCTAAAAGCTGTACAAGTAGTAAATGGTTGGTTTCCAATTGTGAGAGACAAAGCTGCCCTGTACTTCTTTTTCATAAACTAATATCAAAACGAGGCGAAAATATTACCTCACCACGACTATTCTTGAAACCAAATCGATATTGGAAAAATGAAACTGACAAATGGAACGATAATGTACCTGTTGGAAGGAATACCATAAATAAATGGACCGAATATGCTGCCGAAGCAATTGGCTTGAATGTCAAAGACAAAAAAAAGATAACGAATCATTCAAATAGATCAACAGCTGTCAGTCAATTAGCAAAAAGTGGTGTAGAGGAACAACAATTGCTGAAGATTACTGGTCATAGCAATCAAAATTCTATCAAACCATACCTAAACCTCGATCAAGAACACCACAACAAGATAATAAATATTATGCGTGGAAATAGATCTTCTATACAAGAGAACAGCAACGAATCTAATTTTGAGTTGAATTTTACGAATTGCACTTTCACTAATTATACTTTCAATAAATAAATAAATCTTTTGTTGTGTTGAGTTCTACATTTTTTCTGTCAAAAAGTTTTCTGCCGAATATTCCTCGGACATTGATAAATGCCTCATAATTTTATCTCAAGCTCGTTGCTTGGTAACAGCCCTCAGCCTTCGGCTTCGGGCTGTTACCAATGAACGAGCTTTCGATGGTCATAAAATTATCTCGTCTATTATCAAGGTCCTAGGGATATTACTACCGAAAATATTATTTCTCTATTTCAGTATCGTAATGAGTTCATTACAGTACTAAAAACAGTACTGTAATGAATTCATTACAGCATCGTTTTCAGTAACATTTTTCGTTTTGTGGTTGTCAGCAATGACTTCCGATCCTTTTTCCTAACATTCACACCAACTGCCAACATACAATATGAAAGTCACTAGGACCTATAATTCGAATTTTTTCATTGAATTTCACAAAATTTGAGTGAAATGGAGAAAATATCGTCTAATACTCGTTGCAGAATGCAATTCCAATACTCATGCGTTCGAAAACTCGCTCCTTCGTCGCTCGCTTTCGACTTTCGCATTCGTATTGGAATAGGAGCCCATTCTGCAACTAGTTTTAGAATATACTATTATATTATCGACTGATGATTCACTAAAACGTTTGGGCCTCATTTTACGAATTTCTTGAAAATCTACGACAGACGCGTCGAATAAAGAAAATCCGTTGTTATGTGGTTGTCATTCAATAAAAACAATGTACATTGAATTATTCTCGCTGGAATAATGTAGGTAGATTATTTCCACTATAATAATGATTTGATTGGCTAGAATGTATATGAATTACTGAAATTGAATATCTCTATTGGTTTCGAGAAACGTCAAAAAATAATCAATAAAATTTGTTTGAAAGGAAGATTAATTCTGAATATCAATAAATGTCGCGACAGAAGTGTTACAAAATCGCACGTCCAACTAGTCATAAAAAAATAATAGATGGAAAAAAAGAGATGTCAAATTATTTGTTCGTAATATTTATGACGAATGAACAATTATTCGCATATTTATAATAGAGCTGCCAATAAAATTCATGATTCGTTCAATTGAAAATAACAAATATTTTCGTTGTTTTTGTTTTGCAGGATTTGACCACTAACGAATTTCCTTGTAATTAGCAACTTTGATGAGAAGGTGAATTTCATCAAGGGCATCTTCCATAAATCTAAACACTTCACTCATTTTAAATATTTCTTTTTTTTTATGACGATACACAACATATTGTTTCCAAGTTTCTCTTCACTTTTAAGTAAACTTCCCAACATGGAATATTTGCTCCATAGCGTATTCAGCTGAAATTACTTCTTTTTAGCAAAAAGAATGCTATTCTCATCCATCAAAGCATGTTACCCGTTTCTGAAAATTTCCCCTAACATCAATTCTGATCAGTTTGACATTCCCATGCCGCAAAAAAAATTCACTTTCGCAACTCAAATGCCTGAGGAAAAGTTCTACTTTGTGCACGCTCCTCAGAAAATATATTTTTTAGAATGCTGAAATCAATCGATTTTTTTTATGAGCTTTCATCTGCCGGAGTTTCATTACAGCACATAACACACCCTGTACATCTGAGAATAGTTTATGAATTTGGATACTGAGAAAGCAGAATTGAACAAAATTTAATTTTTACCCACTCGTTGAACTGATTTTGATAAGCTGCAGCAATTATACCATTGACAACGAAGTCACCAGGTATAAGATCGGCAACTTTCTTCTTATCCAAGTACGATGTCTTCGAAATTCCTAATTCTGTTGTTACTATAACTCCCATTGGTCCATACAGATTGTCTATCCAGGATCGGATGGGTTCCTTGTATGTTGATGTCACTGAAAGGATATGTCAAAATGAATATCTCAGAAACTAGATGTAGGTATCGACTGACTAATTAGCTTTTTTCTGTTGCGCTCAAATCCTAAATCTTTCATATTCATCGTATATACAGGGGGAGTCTTTGACTTGTATGTTTATTTCAACTGTAGATTCTTGAGGCCAAGAGAAACCTTTTTTTCATTTTCCATTTTTCCGAATTCGGCTCTGTTGACGAGATATAGCCATTTGAAAAAAAAATTGGGCCAAATACGTTTTTGAAACGATTCTCAGGAATTGATACAGTTCATATATCTCGATTGAAATTGAAGTGATTATCAGATGTTCTGTGGTGATACATTTAGGAAATACTCAAGCACTAACCTTATTTGAATAAAAATGTTATACAAACACGATATTTCCTAACAAAACCACTAGGTTTGTCCGATTATTTCTGTGATTGAAAAGCCATATTTCTCCTTTCAAAATAAGTTCCTTCTTCAATTTTTCTTAAGATTAGTCTGTAAGCACTAATAATTTGTTCATATTTTCCTCGATATCCCAAAACTATCTCATAAAAAATTGTTTTTCTACTAACCTAACCTAACTCCATTAACCTAGGTCATAGGATTCGAGGTCAATGACCTAACCTAACCAATCTTCTGTGATATTCCACAGAACTTCTGAGAAGACGATGCCAGATGGCCAATTTTCTCTTCAAACAATGGTATAGGCGAAACCAAGGAAGCAGAACGTCCCCTATCGTTAACTTTCGCAAGGGCACTAGTTTTGTTTACTTTTCACTAATGGCGTCTAGGCGTTGCTCTTTGGAAATGCTTAACGAGTTGTTCTGATTCTCGTCGATATAGCGATACGATCTAAATTTCTGTCGCCTACAACGGTTCGCTACCTTGCAGTGCGAGGTAGCCGGCACGCAAGACAAAACGTTGTTCTGTGTCTCCACACTCTCCAACCTGTCCGTGGCCCCAAGAACGACGCTTGCGTAGTGCGATAACCTGTGCCATGGACTTCGATTCATTTATTTAATAGCTGGCCCGGCGAACTTTGTTCCGCCTAAATGATACACACGGTGGATTTCACAAATCGTAATCACCGGTGATCGGATATCAACGGCTTGGTTCTCTGATTTTTGAACTGTCAAATATTTCCATGGATATGAGCTAACACACAGAACAGATACACAAAAATAATATGTCATAATATGTCAATCACTAATAATGGCAATTTTGGATTCAGTTATTTCCGCAAAAATATTTACTACCCTAACAGAAATTCAAAAACATTTTGAAAATTATGAGAAAAGATGAGAATGGACATCTCACGATTGGAACTCATTGCCAAAATCCGATTTACTCGACATTTCGATAAAAATTCACTGTTATGTTCACCCGCTTCTGGATCTGTTAATTTCATGGTACTATAAGCCATATTTAAAATGTAAATTACACAGTAATTGATGTCATATGTTCTTTTTTCGACCATTTCAAACCACGACGACCGAAATGCTCGAAAAATTCATCGCCATTTAATTGTGATAATGTCAAATATAGTACCATCACGATTACGTTATTTGGAATAAATAAAACTATAAAAATAACTAATAATCATCAGTCATAATGTGTGAATAGCTCAATCTGAAGTGATAAGAACGAAACTTTTCTCATATTTCAACGAAATCTAATCATTTTAGACATCTGTACTCCTACGCTAAGACATTCTGGTTTTGCCCAACAGCGCAGAGTTGTAGGCAACTCAAATTACACACAATTACAATGACTGTAGAGGGAATATAGTCACTGTACACACTATTTGTTTTTATCGCCATCTAACGCGGAGAATATCAAATGAAGTACAAACGAATAAGCGGTAGCGTAACTGTAACTGTAGCGACATCTAGTGGCCTTACTCAAAAGGAGGAAAAGCATTTCCTGTATAAGTAAAATTGTCATCGATTTTTTCAAAGTTTCATTGTATTTTATAATAACCAGACCATAGACGAATCCATATATGAAGTTTCATAACAAACAGTCCATCCGATCTCGAGTTATAAATGGTGTAACCAACATATTTCTTTTATATACAGGGTGGCCATTTGAAAACGAAACAGACGAGATTACAGACGAAATAAATTTTTTCGATAGAAATGCTCGTACAGGTCGATTTCTGTTTCGAGGGGGACAACTTAAGATGTAGGTTACGGACGCATAGCGCTTCAACCCTTGCTACTACAACCCTCACCCCCAATTTTTGAATAGGGAATATGGGGTGAGTGATACCTCATTTCAAAGGTATTTTTATACTGATTTCAGCACAGTAATTGTTTTTTCATTTTATGCATTAGTTCTCGAAATATTCCCAACTAAGTATTTGAAAATGAAGTGGTGTTTTCATGGCACTTGTAGTGTTTTTTTGTGAAAAAATCGACATTTTGAGCTTCAAAACAACCATGACTGTGGCTTCCTTCCTCCAATCCACTGACATAGAAATCTTTAATCAAGATGTCGATTTTTCACAAAAAAACACTACAAGTGCCATGAAAACACCACTTCATTTTCAAATACTTAGTTAAGAATATTTCGAGAACTAATGCATTAAATGAAAAAACAATTACTGTGCTGAAATCAGTATAAAAATACCTTTAAATTGAGATATCACTCACCCCATCTTCCCTATTCAAAAATTGGGGGTGGGGGTTTCAGCAGCAAGGGTTGAAGCGCTATGCGTTCGTAACCTACATCTTAAGTTGTCCCCCTCGAAACAGAAATCGACCTGTCCGAGCATTTCTATCGAAAAAATTTATTTCGTCTGTAATCTCGTCTGTTTCGTTTTCAAATGGCCACCCTGTATATAGAAGATTTACAGAGAATAATGCAATCAGGTGATAATTATGTAGACTTTCAGTGTATTGATGTAATAATAACCGTGTAGTGTGGAGTTAAAATTATAAGAAGATATTATTTAGATAGAAATTATTTAGTGCTTGGTATAATTTTATTTTTTGTTTATTTCAATTCAATACGTGGTTTGTATCAACATTCATCATCAATATTCGAATTTCGAATTTAATCGACATTTATTTTTGAAATGGACCATTAACAATAAATTTCCAATAAAAACTGTGCGTATTAAATGTATAATTTCATGCTCTTTGGTGTTAAATTTTATCTCCACCTTTTTGATTTTATCATCACATATCTCTACATCAGTCATTTATTTTTGACGAAGTTGATAAACATTTTTACAACATTCTCAACTTGTTAGAGACCAAAGAAGAAATAATATTAGATGATATTTCACGCAGGGACGCATCCAGATTATTATTGAAATTCATGATTTTTTCCTCAAAATTCATCGTATACAATTAGGAATAACTGAAAAACGACGCGTTTCATTGAAAAAACATAAGAATACTTTCATTTTCTTAAATGATTGATTCTTTCGAAAATATGAGAGGTCTTATAGTATTTTTGCATGGATTCATGAGTCGACTACGCTGTAACTTTTATACCAGGAGAACAATTGAATAAGTTTTGATTGAGTAATATGCACCATGAACAGAGTAAACAATCAACCAAAATTCAGTTCATTCGAAATACCGGTTCCGAATATATGGAAATAATAGTGTTAATTTCATGTATTTTCGACACCCTGTATTTTTCAAACGGAACCGAATTTTGAAGAATGGTATGCGAAAATAGTGTTTCGTTGGATGAGGGGAATCTAAAGTTGAAATATGTATTACAAGTCAAAGATTCACGCTGTATGAAATCGGATTAACCCACATTTCCATTGTTGAAAGAAATAATTTGGTAGCGTATTGTTCGATTCCATAATGTACTTGAGAACTTATGTATGTCTTTTTTTTACACGCTCTACAGGCTTGACGGCTTGATGGATTTTAACATATGGAATGAACAGAAGAAATCATCACTTAGGGCCGGTATTATAAAAGGAGAACCGACAGTTGAACCGTGCGTCAACTATCAGATTCCGTATTTTAGTGGGGAATTTGGTTGTTGGCGCAGCGGTTGAACCCTCGGTTGCCCTTTATAATACCGGCCCTTAATCGTCTGCATGCACTGAAACGGCTTGCTCGTGTACAGGTAAATTTCTGAACTCACCACCTCCAGGTCTGCAAATGGCTGTAGGTATGTCACCCGCCATGGACTGAACGGCATGTTCTGCTATCCCTTTAGTGAAGGAATATGTGTTGGGCCATCCTCTGAGGATCCTGAGCAAAATGAAGAAATCATTGAGGCGAGGTTGAAACTCTAAGATTTCTTGATAATGATAATTGAGTACCTCAGTGTAGAAACCGCGCTCATATAAATGACTTCATGCAACATTGGAAATTCGTATAAATATAAAAATTCGATTTGGAATTTTCGATCCTACTGCATTTGAGAGGCTGTCAGCAAATAGATTCTTGCCTTATGGACGTCTTAGATGTGATAAATTTCTTTCTCTATTTCAGTATCGTAATGAGTTCATTACAGTACTAAAAACAATGCTGCAATGAATTCATTACAGCATCGTTTTCAGTAACATTTTTCGTTTTGTGGTTGTCAGCAATGACTTCCGATCCTTTTAAATTTCAGCAGACGTCAATTTAGAAACGTCAATTTTCGTATTTCCTAACATTCACACCAACTGCCAAAATACAAAATGAAAGTCTCTAGGACCTATAATTTGAATTTTTTCTTTGAATTTCACAGAATTTGAGTGAAATAGAGAAAATATCGTCTAATACTCGTTGCAGAATGCAATTCCAATACTCATGCGTTCGAAAACTCGCTCCTTCGTCGCTCGTTTTCGAATTTCGCATTCGTATTGGAATAGGAGCCCATTCTGCAACTAGTTTCAGAATATACTATTACGGAGGTGTGAGGTGCAAGAATTTGGAATGAAATTGCATAATGCCAATATTATTAGTATCATTTATTTGAACCAGGATAGTTATGGCTCGGTTAGCCTTATTGGACTGCCACCATGTAGATCTTTTATTCTCTGCCCTACTCATTCATTGAAACCCAAGGAGGTCGTTGGTGGTGTTGATGAAGCAGCATCCTTAGGAGCCTTGTCAGTTACCTCGTGGATATCAGGATCGTTTTCCCCATATGAATAGTTCTGAGACCAGCCAGCTCTCAGGTTTTCAAAATCGCTATCGGTAACCCAACTAGCAAAACTAATTTTATAAAGGCTGTGAGAAATGCTATACAGCATATCTTATAGAAACGTTAAAATCTTATAATGAGGCTATAAACCATCATACAATGTCTTTACAACCAAAAAGGGCCCCAGTTTATACAACAGATTAGTTCTTTTAGGACAGTTCTATAGTTAACTATACAACCGTTATCACTATAAAACTGTCCTATAAGGATGTCTTCAAAATTACTTATACAATACATTTACAAAACTATTTGGCAACTGCTATGAAACTTTTGCATAGCAGTTCTTTTATTCTGCGGTTTGAGAGTATTTAACGAACATTTATAGAACTACTAAGAAATTATTTTATAATGCAGAAAGAATCGCTAATAAAATAATTTTGTTGTCTACTGTTGAAATTCGGAATAGAATTGTCACAAGAATATTTTATTAGATATAGAGGTATGTCAACGTTTGCGTTCAGTCATGACAGAGACAGAGGTTTAAGATTCAATATCATATGCCAGCTATGGCGGCGGAGTTATTATCGTATATCGTATCTGTTGATTGAACATATATTAAGGATCTTTGTCGTTAGTCCAGGGGCTAAATTTATTTGCGCAGCTAAATTTTCTGTCAATATATTATACATTGATGATAAAAAATTAAAGCGCCTCAGTTTAGATAACATTTTATTGATATTATTAGAAGATAAAGAATAACAAATTACGTTATCTTTGTTTAGTTTTCAACTAAGAATAAAACATATATTGTGACTGTTGTAAAAGCAGAAAAAAATCTATACATTTCTCTTGAAAATTAAATGTTAATTCACCTTTTCACGTTTATTTATGTTTATCTCACAATGGCGGCGGTTTCGGAACATCCGAAAGTTTAATAAAATGGCGTATATGGTAGATCACACTTTAAAGACCTTATACAATGATTCTGTTCCCTTCTGAGCTGTATACGATATTAAAGTTTTATTATGTTGTTCAATACAGCGCCATACCATTGCATTTGATAGTTTCAAGAGTCATTGCTAGGTTTTGATTCTTGACCACCTTTGGATGTTGCCAGATTTTATACTACACACCACGAGTATAAATAGTGAATTGTTCAACACATGTCGCTGTTTGGCATACAGTGCACGCGACATAAAATTTATTGCAATAATTTTTCAGTTAATGTTAAAAAAATTTTTGTCCTGGTGAAGAAATGTTGTAAGCACTCTGACGTGAGGTCAGGCTGTATCGGCGCTCTTGTATAACTTTTTGCGAAGTTATTCCAACTTCAAGAAATTACATCTCCAAACGATTTGTTTGTAAGAGATGACAATGATATGATTAATATTCTGATGATGAAAAAAATTGTTGACTTTTTTAATTGATTTGGAACACGTTTTGAACTTCAAGATGTATCATAATAAAATAAAAAGTCTACGACCTATTTATTGCACCTAATATTATGAATGTTGGTATAATATATCCATTGTTTAAACAAATATATAACTACTAACTGCCCAAGCTAACAACATTGTACGTTAGATATCCGCGTTATCCTATAGCGTGTTGGCAAACTACATAATAGAACAGAATTATCGCTTAACGTGCTTGGGGTACGACAGTTAACAATCATTTAGTTATATTGTGTTTCGAATAACTTTTGTATACAGATTTTTTCCCATCGTGAAATTTATAGACAGGTATATTTATATAATAAACCATAAAAGATGTCAAAATAGTGGAAAATAACAGAAAGGGGTTGACAAATGGGCCTACAAACTACAAATTACAACATGAAAGTGATTCGGTGCCCGAAACAAATTGGATTTGCATTAGCATTATGTTAAATAAATAAAAATTAATGAAAGAAAAAAACAGTCCTCTTCAATGAAGGCTTGCGCTGGATAGTCTCCAAGAAAACGCAAGCGGTTTAACTTCTGGATATTTTCCAAACAAATTATTAAGTTGGGGAATATTTAAGAATGTTCTTGGAGCTGTAGGAAGAAGATTGGGAATAGCCAGGTTTCATATAATGATTGATGTAAAAAGACGTTGCCCAAATCTTGAGTTGATCTCTTATTTTAATCTTTTTTTCAATTTCAGACAGGTAATGCATCAAATTTACGTCGTCTGTATCAGTGGTTTCTTCATCAGCACTATTAATGTTGACGCTTTCTTCCAACATATCAGGTTGGCCTTCATTTCTTTTGGATTCTTCTTCAGTATTACCTATCACTGCTGGCTGAAGCTAAAATTGTCGTTTTTTCTAGATTAGCCTTTTCGTTACATGCCACTTCAGCCTCTGCGTCTGAAGTATTCCATTCCATTGTACTTCTTTTTAACTGATCCTTTTTATTCGTTTCCACTCATAATCAGATATTGCCGAATTCATTTTGTTAACGGAACCTGCTAAAAAACCCGCGCAATTCTTCTAGTAGGGGATACAGTAAATTTTAAAATGATTTTATAATGCATGACTTGATATAAATTTATTCCTGGGAACTACATTTTTATTCTATAAGCTCTTCATAAGAGAGAATTATGTAGTTGTTATAAGATGATTATAAAATCCATTAATATTAATTGTGTATATATGTTTTACTTCTGCGTAAAGCAACAATCCTATTATTTTTTTATGGAACTCTAATGCAACTATTTATACAGATTCTTTTACAACCATCGTTTAACGCCGCTATTATAAGTAACACAATAGCTATGCAACCTTATTATAATCTGTATAAGACTGTTTTAAAATTATTCTATAAGAATTTTATGGTACGTTATGCAACTTAGACATTTCTTTATCGTATGATATGAGTTGTGAGAACGTTTATACAACCGCAATAACCGCATTATAGAAATCTCTATATTTTAAGATAAAATTGTCGTATTGGGACGCATAAAAAATTATTTTGTTGTTTCTATCTGCGCAATACGATGACTATGAAATAATTTCGTTCTTTTAGGGGACTATTTTGCTAGTTGGGAAGCGCCTGATGCATCTGAATGTGGTAGGCATGATACTTATTTTTTTGAGGATTCTTTGAACTGAACGTTCACTTATACTACAGGCTACACCAAGCTCCTTTTGGCTTGAGTGTGAATTCTCAGTTACATGCAGTAAAGCCTCGAGCTCCTTGTCCTCGTTAGTGGCCGATGTTTAAAAGCCTCCGAAAACTCGATTCATGTGGATGTCTTCTTTCGGGATATTCGACGGCATAGGATCTACTGGCTGATAAACAGTTTCTGTGACACTGCCCCAACATGAAAATCATATCAACCATTTCATCTTTACCAAAATTCATCTCAATTTATTGTATTCGGAAATAACTTTGAGCTCTGAATAACAATATTTTGATCAATAATAATAATCGATGTACTTCATAACAGTTTCTGTGGCACTGCTGCGACATGAAAATAATATGAACCATTTCATGAATAATAATTTTTTTGGATGCCGATAAAACTCTGTAATCGTTAGAATACACATGTTACCAATAATACCTATGTTTGTGTTACTTATTCGGACAAACGTTATCATTTTCATGTTGAACTTCTAGGATTATTACCTCAATTACACTCAGCCACTTCCACTGCTACTCGCGCTGCCAGAAATATTTCCCGGAATACTTCTGCGGCAGTATGGAAAGGCAGCGAGTATTTACACTCAGCTCAAACATTTCTCTCGCGATCAAGTTTTGGCAATGGCGGACGACGAAATTGCACCTGATCCTGACATCAGAAGAGGTCTGAATGTCGCCCTAAGTGACTTTTTTCTCACTTTAATTCCTCAATTCCAAACATCCTTCCAACCATCGTGCACTTTGTGCTTAAGTTTATGGTTTTCATCAGAAAAATCCCATATCACTCTTTCACTCTCAAGGTGTTCTAGAAATGTTATTATTTGGTCGTTGCTCCACTCCGTCGACATTTTTCGCAACAATTAACGATTTCAATCAATTGATACGACAACGTACGCAACGCAGGCACGGCAGTAACTGGGCAGAATGTGATCACTCCATGCCACTTGCGCTGCCGGTCCTTTGACTGCCGCACGAAAAACCGCTAATTTAGGGAGTGACCGGCAACGCGAGTAGCAGCACGAGTGGCAGTAGAAGTGATGTGATTACATTCTCACCATGCTCATTTCCCTGCTCACTTCCCTGCTCCATGCCGTGGAAGTGGGCTGAGTGTAATTGACGGTTATGATTTTGGAAGGGTTTCAAAGTTTTTCAAAAATTGGTCATTCGGTTTGGTTTCATTGTGTGGCTCATTTAAAATATCCGTTAGTTATTATGTTCATTATTCCTGAAATTTTTGGTAGAAATGTCATTTTTCGTGTCTGCTGGACACAGGAGTGAAAATAATTCTAAGGTTACCCCTGAAAAAATGTAAGGTTTTAAACTGTGCGCATCACCATGGAAAAAAAACTGGGTGTTACATTTGAAAAAATCGAGAAAAAACAATATGAAATTTTTCTTATTTGGACATTGATAACGGACACCCTGTATAAAAAAGGTTGATCATTTAGGAAAAATGACTAGGCAAATTTTTAAGTTAAAAGAAATTCTGATTAAATTCATTTTTCTATCGCTTCTGGAAATCGGTAGAGGGCTTTCACCGAACTACTGTTCCGTAGAAATTTTGCAGTTTATTCTGAATAAGATCCGTATCGTTGGGAAAATATCCCTAACATTTTGCGTCATGAGGTATTGAACAGCATTCAAAATATGCAAAAATATACCTATAGGGTGTTCCATTCAAGAAATCATTAATTTGTTGAATAATTTTATTTGGGAACACCCTGTATATTAGAAAATAATTTCCTGAGATGCACAATCGAAATTACAAAGGAAATGCTTCTCAACTCAATTTTTAAAACGTCTGGTTTGGCAGCTATGAAAGCCTCACGCACTATTGCAGGACCCTGTATAGCTCCTTTTTCCTGCGGTTCTCTTGCTTTAGCTAAAATGAGAAACTTACTCTTTTACATTTTTGTTCAAATATGTGTCGCTGGTGGTTTCGAGCATCTTCAGAAACGGTTCTGTCATAATAACAGGATCATAAAACTCTTCTTTTATCTCTTTGTAGACACATTGGCTGAAAGCTGTACTGATATGTACCAAGGACACAAGATTTTCACATTGTTGTGCCAAAATCATAATCTCCTTGGTTCCAGAGACATTCACTGCCGCTGCTACTCGTAGTTTCTCATCAAAATGGACAGTGGCGGCGCTGTGAATGATAACGTTGACCTAAAAATTATTAGTAGTTAATTATTATCTACATTCAATATTCAGATACTAAGAGGTGAGTCTTTGACTTGTACATATATTTTAACTGTAGATTCTTGAGGCTAAAGGAAACCTTTTTTTCATTTTCCATTTTTCCGAATTCGGCTCTGTTGAAGAGATATACCCATTTGAAAAAAATAGTGCTAAATACGTGCCTGATATTATTCTCTACAAACACCTAAAAGTTCATATTTTTCGATTGAAATTGATGTGATTATAAGATATTCTGGGTGATACATTTAAAAAATACTCAAGCACTAACCTTATTTGAATGAGAATGTAACAAACACGATATTTCCTAACAAAACACTTAGTTCTGTCCAATCATTTCGGCAATTGAAAAGCTATATTTCCCACACCAAAATAAGTTCCTTCTTCGATTGTCCTGATGATTAGTTTATAGACACTAATGTTTTGTTCATATTTTCCTCGATATTCTAAAACGATCTCATGAAAATTGGTTTCTCACTAACCTATCCTAACTCCACCAAAGTCATATGATTCGGGGTCAATGACCTAACCTTACCCATCCTCTGTGATATTCACTCTCAGAACTCTAGAGAAGACGATGCCAGATTGCCGATTTTCTCTTCAAACAATGGTATAGGCGAACTCAAGAAAGCAGTACGTCCCCTATCGTTAGCGGATGAACTATCACAATCGCTAAAGGCGTCTAGGCGTTGCTCTTTGGAAATGCCAAACGAGTAGTTCTGATTCTCGCCAATATAGCGCTACGTTCTTAATTTCAGTCGCCACGGCCTATTATTTCCCTCAGAAGGCCGTGGATGTAGCCGCCACGCAAGACAAACCGTTGTTCTGTGTCTCCAACCAGTCCAACCCACAGAACATAACCTGAAACGTTAGTCAGTGATCCCATACACGCCATAAATGAAGTTTAAGCGATGGACTTTATTTATTTACAGAGAATAAAGCAAAAAGGTGATGATTATGTAAATGACTTTCAGTGAATTGATGTAATAGTAGTGTTGTTCTGGTGTCGAGTTATATTGTTTCGATGGATATTTTGCTGAAGGGCCGGTAACAATGAATTTTTAATAGAAACTGCCTATAAAATGCATAATTTCATGCTTCTTAGAATTCAATTTTATGTCCCATAAATGTGGAATTTTATTATTACATATCTCTACATCAAACGTTGGTAACTTGTTGAGAGACCAGAGAAGAAATAATATTCGATGAGATTTAACTCAGGACGGCATTCAGATTATTCTTGAAATTCATGATTTTTTGCTCTGATTTAAACTTATACAATTAGGAAAACTTGGGAACGACGCGTTTTATTGAAAAAATAAAGGAATACTTTTGTTTTCTAAAATAAATAATTCTTTCGAAAATGTGAACCGTTTATATTTTTCAAGTGGTTTTATAGTATTTTTGCGTGAATTTATGAGTCGACTTTAATGTAACTTTTATACCAGGAGAAATATGAAATGAGTATCAATTGAGGAATATGCACCATGAATAGAGTAAACAATCAACCAAAATTCAGTTCATTCGAAATATTGGTTCCGAATATAGGTATGGAAAGAATAGTGTTAATTTCATGGATTTTCGACACCCTGTATCTTTCAAACGAAACCGAATTTTGTAAAATGGGAAAAAAGTGTTTAGTTTGATAAGAGGAATCTACAGTTGAAATATATGTACAAGTCAAAGACTCACCCTGTATACATAACAATATAAGGTTTGAGATGGGCGATTCATAGATCTTATGGTTATACCATTGTTTAAAGTGAAAATCAACGATCTGACATCGTCTTCTGAAAAGCTCTAAAATATTCATAGAAGATGGGTTAGGTTAGGTCATTGACCTAGAATCCTCTGAGTTGATATAATGAAAAACCAATTCTTCATGAAATATTTTGGAATATCGAGTAAAATATTAACAATATATGTATTAGTATTTACAAAGTAATCTTCAGGAAAAACGCGAGAGGATCTTATTTTGGTGGAATAAAATTGGCTTTTTAATGGCGAATATAATCGGACAAAACTGATTGTTTTCATTAAGAAATATCGTGGTTTTTAACATTCTTATTCAAATATGGTTAGAACTTGAGTATTCCCTAAATGTATCAACTCAATTTTAAACAAGAAATAAAAACTTTGACGTCCTTGCAGAGAATCGTATAAGGCACGTAGTCGGCCCAATTCGTTTTTTCCAATGGCTATATCCATTAATTGGAATTCGGAAAAATGAGAAATGAAAAAAGGTTTTTTTTGCCTCAAACATCTATAATTAAAATATATGTACAAGTCAAAAACTCACCCTGTATATTTGAAAGATGAATTATTTTACTCACGTTTTGAATCAACTTCTGTCTGTCTTCAATGCTGATGCCAAGTGAGGGTAGGGCAACATCCCCTTGGATAGCAACAACCTTATGTCTGAACTCAGGATGAGCCTTCCGTAATTCGGAGAAAATCTATAAGAGATCATTTCATAAATACTTTCAGAAATTGATAACTTTTCTGGAATCTTCGTTTGAATCATAAATCATCGATTATGTTTTGTAACTTCGGTCGAAAAAATGTGAAAGTGAATCTGTTTGTGAAAGGATGTTGAACTCATTGAAATAAACTATCCAGGGTTATTCCCAGGTTTTGAACTTCAGACTTCCACCCTAGGATATCTCCGTTTAATGATAACGTCTTCATGGATGGAAGGTTCCTTTTCCGATTGAACGGAATTACTGTGGTCTTGTTTGGGTTGATGTTCAGTCCCACTGACAAGGACCACAGCCCAATAATTGTAAGACCTTTCTGTAATAAGTCGCAAAGAGTACTTTCGAAATTGCCTCTAACTATCAGGTCGATGTCATTATCATAGCCTATAAATACATGAGTGCCCTTGGTTCAGTGGTTAGACTGCTTCGAGCATTGGATTAGGACCCGGCAAGTCCGAAGTTCAATCCCTAGCTAGGAAAGAAATTTTATAGTCTCGATAGGGGCCACCATTCCACTGTTGGGTCAAAAATTAGCAGTGCTGTGCCTAAGGTGGCGTAAGGACACAGTAACACAGCCTACACAGAACACAACGGCTTCTCCGAACTCGGTACAAGTTACAAGCTTCGAAGCTTGTAGTTTCAGAGAGGTCTCCTCAGGAGACCTAAGGACTGAACGAGAATAAATTCGCTATCACAAAAACGCCTATATCTCTTAAACCAATTGAGAAAAAATCAAAATTTGATCATTGTGGAACTTCATACAGGGTGGGCTTTTTAAAACGAAACAGAAGAGATAACGGGCGGAATGAATTTATTTCGAAAAAATGCTCGGACACGTCGATTTTTGTTTCGAGGGGGACAACTTTTAAGGTCAAATTCACAACTATATCGCTTCTACCCTCAGTGTTAGAACAACAACCCCTAAATTTTGAATACGAAAGATAGGGTGAGTGATACCTCATCATTCGAAAGGTCCTTTTATCCGAATTTATTATTTTCACCTCATTTCTTGAAGAAAGTAATTACCAATAATAATTATTTCGTTGTCTAATGTTGAATATTAACGGTTACCATCTTAACCACAGAATGAATTAGTCAAATAATTGATGAATTCACATAGCATGGTTAGCTGAATGAATGGTACTGTACGAAATTCAAAATTGAGTATCTCGAAAACGAATGCGTTGAATGAGGAGAAAATTAAAACGCTGAATTCATGATAAAAAGGCCTTTCAAATGAGGTATCACTCACCCTATCTTTCCTATTCAAAATTTAGGGGTTGGTGTTCTAACACTAAGGGTTGAAGCGATATAGTTGTGAATTTGACCTTAAAAGTTGTCCCCCTCGAAACATAAATCGCCGTGTCCGAGAATTTTTTCGAAAAAAATTTATTCCGCCCGTTGTCTCGTCTGTTTCGCTTTGAAAAGCCCACCCTGTAGATATTTCAATTCTCTTTCGCAAAATGTCGAGCGAAGTGAAAACACGAGAATTTATAGTGAAACTTTTTCAAAATAATCAAAGATGGAGCTTCAAAAGAATCTCAAAAGAGGATCGCGCTCGTCCGGAAACGCTATCAAGAGTTGTAAAGCGCTTCAACGAAGATCTTACAATTAATCGCAAGGAAGGATCCAGGAGGAAAAAGGGGTTTCATAGCCCAAAAAAGTGGAGAAAGCCATCAGCCTTTTTCAGAAGAATCCTAACCTTTCAGGACAGAAAGTGGCCAAAATAGTGGGTTGTTCGCAGTCAACCGTTCAGAAAATCAAGTCGAGTTGTGGGCAGACAGAAACACTGTGAAGAATCAAGAAGCGAAATCAAGAGCAAAGAAATTAAAAAAAGATTTCTTGAAAATTTTTCCTGTTGCGTGATGGACGACGAAACCTATGTCTTGGCTGATTTCTCGCAACTTCCTGGTCAGGAATTTTATACTGCAGATTCTCGTGGAAATGTTGACGAACAATTTCGCGTGAAGAAACAAGCAAAGTTTCCTAAAAATTCCTGGTTTGGCAAGCAATTTGCACTTGTGAGAAAAGGAGCAAATTTTTCGTTGGCCAAGGCTCTGTTGACTCGAAGATATACATCGAGGAATGCTTGAAGAAGCGACTTTTACCATTTTTACGTGAGCACGATGTTTCAACAATCTTTTGGCCAGATTTAGCTTCATGCCACTGCAGCAAGGCCACCAAGGAATGGTACGAAGCTAATTAGGTGGTTTTTGTCCCCAAAGAGGCCAATCCACCAAATTGCCCAGAACTCAGGCCAATCGAAAGATATTGGGCCCTGGTAAAAAGTGAATTGAAGAAGACTAAGAAATCAACGAAAACGTTAACGGAATTCAAGCAAAAGTGGGGGACAGCATCCCAGAAAGTGACTGAGAACACTTTAAGAAGCATGACGGGAAGAATTCCAGAAAAAATACATGAATTTTGTAAAGAATAGTTTTCGTTTTTTTATTGTAAAAACAGTTTTCATTAGAATTAGAAGATGATTCGAAAAAGAATTTGATTTTCGAAATCGGTCCAGTGGTTCAAAAGATATAAGCGTTTATGTGATAGCGAATTTATTCTCGTTCAGTCCTTACGAGTAATCAGGATAAACAATTTATCATATCATATCATGTATCATTCACCACTGGGCTACACTAAACAGGTTAGTAAACACTGATTAAGAATTATAGCTCATAATAGTGATATTTTGAAGAGTTTTTGGCGAATAAAAAATGAATCTAGTCACCTTATATCATTGTCATTACATTCAACCTGATGTGAATTTCTCACCTCACCATCAAACGTATCATTTAGTCTAGATTCAGCGTCTTTTCCTTTCTTTGGTCTGACCAATAGGTAGAGAGCTTCAATTTCTCTGCATGTCCTCAGTAATTTCTCTACCATCAATTGTCCTATGAAGCCAGTGCCACCAGTCAAGAAGACCGACTTGCCATTGAAGAATTCGACGATCTGAAATAAAATTTATTTGATCTTCTAACTGCAGCTCATAATGTAGGTCCTCATTACAATAAGGACCGGTTCCTTGTAAGGCCCACCTTTTGAAACTCATAATTCTACGAAAACATACAAATTGAAATCGATAAAAGGTGCACTGTCAGGCTATACGCAATAATTCAGTCATGTCTCCCCGTCCTTCTGTCTGCGAACACACCAAGAAACTTGATGTTTACAGGGTAGGTTTGGATCGCAGATAAGTTTGATAATGCTAATAAATCGACCAGGGGCTTCAAATTGTTCCCGAAGAATTCTTATCTGTACTGATTCGATCCAGTTGAAATCGCTTTCAGATGGACAATGATGTATTTGGCCTACATGCAAAATTTGTCCAGAACCATAAAAAATCCTAAGGAATCATGTAAAAATTCCTCACATTATATCATGGAATATTTTTTTAAACTGTCAAAAAAAAATCCTTGTGTCCTTTAAATCGAATCTGAATATAAGTTTCAGCTTTGATGAAAGAACTCTGCGAACGGTGCCGAATCGATTATTAATGGTCATCACTAATAATGGCCGATACAGCTGCGATTTTTTTGATTTTTTTCAGTTCGCACTGTACTTAATTAAGCATGTTGGTGGATTATTGTCTTACAAATCTCACAATGTAAATTTAGTCATCATATTTCGAATGGCCGCTTTAGTGAGTCGATTATAGAGGAAGTGCCAGTGACCAATTTTCATATGTCATTTCCTAACTCACCAAAATTTACTTGTTTAATATTCAATATCTGCTCGAAAATAAAAACCACTTCTGCCAGCCCATAATGGCCGGAGTAGACTACCATAAGCGCTCAAAGAGGCCAGAAAATTAGGTTCAACTATGTCATAGTATCATACACAAAACTTTCAGTAATTGTTATTGATAATATATTGAATCTATAAAAAATAATGACAGAACTTTTTCGTCCCTCCTGAGTGTTGGCAGAACTCTTTGAAAATTCATTAAGAACAGCTGTACTTAGGTATGTCATTTTAGTGCGCTTAAAATTTACAGGAAATAAAAAAAATGTGTCTAGAAAGCGAATTATGATCATGGCAGAAATTTTTACATCACGAACCATCTGCCAGAACGAGAAATGTTGCCGCGCAAATGCGAGCGAAATGAGCTTATTCATATTTGCAAGTCAGATCTAGAGCGCATATTGGGCATGTATTATTGTCAATTAAAGGAATAAATTAAAGGAATTTAAGGTGTTTATTTTTAACATTACAACAATTTATTTAGTAATAAACTATTCAAAAAAATATGCTCTTCCTACGCATCCTCAAAATTTGTTTCCTCATCGTCGTCATCTGCGTTGACATTTTCAATGAATGAAGAATCATCTGAATCCTCAGTTTCATCACTCGAAGAATATTTTTCAACAATATTATAATGGTTAGTTCTCAAAAAATGAGTAGAAATATTTTCACCAACAGATTATTAATAAACATTACTTTGTTAGAAGAATTTATGCTCGAATCTGAACTGAGCTCCAAGAATTTTTCGAATGGATTGAGTAGGTCTTGAGTATACCTGTGTGACTTACGAAACATTCGAAGAAGTGTAAGATCTCAGTCACATTAAGGGGAAAAAATAAACCATCAGGGCATTCAAAACCCCAAAAGTTGGGTAGACTAAGAGTAGTAAAAGAGAGTATATAAGACTTTCACAGTGAGCTTTAGTATTACGAGTACATAGCGAATACCCTTATCATCGGATCAGGTAAATGAAACTGAAAACAAATTCTATAATTTCATAAAAGAATTTCAGCTTCCTCCACATAATTTTCAATCAACTTTCGATGAGTCTCGTAAATGCCCAATATGCGCTCTAGGTCTGACTTGCAAATATGAATAAGCTCATTTCGCTCACATTTGCGCGGCAACATTTCATTACAGATGGTTCGTGATGTAAAAAATTTCTGTCATGATTATAATTCGCTTTCTAGACACATTTTCTTTATTTCCTGTAAATTTCAAGCGTACTGAAATGACATAAGTAAGTACATCTGTTCTTAATGAATTTTCAAAGAGTTCTGCCAACACTTAGGAGGGACGAAAAAGTTCAGTCATTATTTTTTATAGATTCAATATATCATCAATAACAATTCCTGAAAGTTTTGTGTATGATACTATGACATAGTTGAACCTAATTTTCTGGCCTCTTTGAGCGCTTATGGTAGTCTACTGCGGCCATTATGGGCTGGCAGAAATGGTTTTTATTTTTGAGCAGATATTGAATATTAAACAAGTAAATTTTGGTGAGTTATGAAATGACATATGAAAATTGGTCACTGGCTCTTAGTCTATTACACTGATTTAAAAATGGAAGAATGAACTTTCTTAACAGAGCACGCATTTTGATGATATAATTCAATGATTTGCAAGCGTTGTAAGTTTCTACGACGATTCATGGTTTTGAATTAATGAATTGATTGAAAGCGAAAAAATTTTCTGAAAAAAATTCGATTTGAATCCTGATGTTGAGTTTACATCGTCGCAGGGTTTTTCCGAAAAGTTATGACTCTAGCAATCAAAATCAGAAAAATTTTGGCATGGTGCAATTTTACCGCGTCGAATTTATCAAGATTATTGACGTTCTTTTGAGCTTTCTGGACAAAAATGTGGAAGACTTTATACAAACTCTTTCTCCCATTTTCAAAATATTTTCTCACCCATTGAAATTGGAGAATTTGAATATTTCTAATATCGATGCCGTTTTAAATTTATTTCCTTGTGAATTGCCTAACACTTTCGCCCTTCAAGCAGCATTGGAAATCATTTTACAAATAATGATGCAAAAACCTGACGGACCTCTTTAGTCAATGAGCGAAATAATTAGAAATATTTTAGATAAAAAACATCTCTAAAACTGGCATTCAAACTGTGTCAACTTAGTTTGACCGCTGGGTACTCAGCAGCTAAGGAAAGAAGTTTCAGCGTTATTAAATTCATTAAGAATTCTCTGATGATGAGGTCTCGAATGACGACAGAACGTTTGGACTCTCTCATGACTTCGATATGTCAGAAAAAGATTTAACCGATAATTTAGATTAAAATTCAGTTGTGAAACGATGGGCTGATTTAAGGAACCGTCGAATAAAAGTTAAGACTTGAAAAGTGATTTATTGCGGACACATCTATTTCGAGTTTTGAGCATATTCTTCATTCTAAAATTTCACTGGCAAGAGTTTAGCTTGCTACCTCATAGTTTTTTTTGTGATACATACATTCATATAAGTGAAAATGCTATTCCTTTGTGATATCCCAAGAGAGGATCCATTTTTTGTGTGTAGATATATAGGTGCATATAATATGTATAGATATACAGGGTGGCCAAGAAATGGACGTCAAAAAGGAAAAAACAGGTCCCTCGCGTCATGGGCTATTCGAATCACCCCCATGTATGTTGTGCTATTTTTCACGGTTTTCGGGTTATGAATTTTTTTATGAACTTTGAGAATTTCCGACTTGATCATCTAAAAAAAGATATTAAAAAAAAAAGTACAAGACTTCTCTGTGAAATTCTTTTTGTAAATTAATCTCCATGAATTGTTCTTTTATACATAAAATAACCAGATTCGTAATTTTGATGAAAATTATGGAAATGTTGGTCTCAAGTGAAAAAGTTACGTAAATTGGATTATGACCTGAATTTTCGAATCAAAATTAAAAATGTAAAAAGGCTAATTCACGGTTTCTTCGTATGCTTAAAAACTGCGCTCAACAGTCAGCTTTTAGAATCATTGATAAAAAATGGTACTTAACACTCTACTTTTGCAGAATTAGCCTTCAAAGTCATCGAGGTGGAAAAAATCAAAGAACTAGACATTTACTACAAAATTATTTTTTGCCATTTTAAGATATTTCTGATCAAGTTATGATAGAAAATGCTGAAAATTAATGAAAATTAGCTTCAGATGTTGGTCAAGAAAAGTTCTAGATAAAAAAAAGAAAAAGGTATGGCAATAAATCACACATCATAATGTCAATAAAAAGAAATTTATTTATAAAATTCACAGTAGGTGTTCAAAGTGGCCACCTCCAGCCTCAATACACATGCTACACCTTCTTATAAAATTTTCTTTCAATCGCATAAAACCTGCCCTGTTCTCTCTAAGGACACGTTCGGCTTCTCTTATCTCCAGTCGCAGCTCGTCTTCACTCGAACATTCTCGGGCTTAAACAATTTCTTTGAAATAACCCAAAAACGAAAAAATCGATGGGATTGAGGTCAGGTGACCGTGGGGGCCCCTTGATTGGTCGACTGCGTCCGATCCATCTGCTCGGGTATCGTTCATTCAAATGATTACGGACTTCAGTTGCGTAGTGACACGGAGCGCCGTCGTTTTGGAATATCATAGTTTGACGAAGTGGCCCCCACGTTCACCTGACCTTAATCCCATCAATTTTTTCGTTTGGGGTTATTTCAAAGAACTTGTTTACGCCCGAGAATATTCGAGTGAAGACGAGCTGCGACTGAAGATAAGAGAAGCCGAACGTGTCCTAAGAGAGAACAGGGCAGGTTTTATGCGATTGAGAAAAAATTTTCTAAGCAGATGTAGAATGTGTATTGAGGCTGGAGGTGGCCACTTTGAACACCTACTGTGAATTTTATAAACAAATTTCTTTTTATTTACATTATGATGTGTGATTTATTGCCATACCTTTTTCTTTTTTTTATCTAGAACTTTTCTTGACCAACATTCTATCATAACTTGATCAGAAATATCTTAAAATGGCAAAAAATAATTTTGTAGTAAATGTCTAGTTCTTTGATTTTTTCCACCTCGATGACTTTGAAGGCTAATTCTGCAAAAGTAGAGTGTTAAGTACCATTTTTTATCAATGATTCTGAAAGCTGACTGTTGAGCGCAGTTTTTAAGCAGACTAAGAAACCGTGAATTAGCCTTTTTACATTTTTAATTTTGATTCGAAAATTCAGATCAGAATCCAATTTACGTAACTTTTTCACTTGAGACCAACATTTCCATAATTTTCATCAAAGTTACGAATCTGGTTATTTTATGTATAAAAGAACAATCCATGGAGATTAAGTTACAAAAAGAATTTCACAGAGAAGTCTTGCACTTTTTTTAATATCTTTTTTAAGATGGTCAAGTCGAAAATTCTCAAAGTTCATAAAAAAATTCATAACTCGAAAACCGTGAAAAATAGCATGACATACATGGGGGTGATTCGAATAGCCCATGACACGAGGGACCTGTTTTTTCCTTTTTGACGTCAATCTCTTGGCCACCCTGTATAATATTTTACCTAAGTACCTATTTTTTTGGATAGTTGAATCAATTTGTATTGTTTTTGAAGACCTCAACAAAAATTTTAATTGCACCTGACTAATTATAAGTATCTTTGATATTGTGCTTAGAAAATCAAAACATAAAACAAATGCTGTGATCTAGCCTCACAACATTATTCGTTATTTGTCTTATTGTGATACATCTTATTTTGGATACATCTTATATGACTGATTACATGTTCTATTTTCACCTATGTATTTTTTTCATTACACTTGAATAAATCATTTATTTTTCTTCGTAATTGAACTGTGTAATCCTGTAGAGTGTGGAGTGTGTTGAACTGGTAATGCAAAATTAAAAAACTACACTATAAAATTTTCTATATATTTTCAATGCTCTGGGTGAAAAACATTGACTCGCAAGCCAAAATACCACCCCCCCTTCGACCATTGGTTTTCTTATCCTTTAATGCACAGTTGGCAAATTTTCGAAGCTATCCCCCCCCCCCCCAATAATTTGGCTTCGGCCCGTCCCTGCGTGCGTGATCTGTCAAAATCAGTGATGCCAAAAATAAGATGGCTGAAAAATACCCGTTACCTATAAGAGGTTAAAAATCTCTATTGTTCCAACTGACCTTGCTTCCCTCAACAGAGGCGTGAACTTTCTCGTGCACCACTTTCATAGAATCAATATCGGCAAATCGGATGCTTTTATTTTCCGGAAGTGCGAGCTGCTCCACCGTCTTGTAGGACCTCGGAGGGTACTCAATCTCGTTACTTTTGAGAGACATTTTCAAGCACTCAGGTCTCCACTAGAAATGGCCGCTTCCTACAGAACACTCAAGAATGATTGAAAATCCTGAGAATATGCTGATTAATTATTGTGGAATTATGTAGGTATAATTTGCATAAACTTAAAAATGAATCCTGAAAATTTGGTCGTATAAGATTATCATACACCATCAACAATCATTTGGATAGGAACAGTCGAGTTCGATAAAAAAAAAATTCTCACAGTTTGGAAGTCATTAATTATAATATAAAGACTCATTTTCACTGGGCAGAGAATTGAATGACTAACTTTGAGCGAAATTTTAACAATTAATTTTTCACCAGGGGTCTTTTAGACCAACATATCGGGTGCTTTTTTCAGAGTGGTAGAATTTTCGATAAGGATAACTGTGATTTGACAGAAGGTAGAATCCAAGTTGTTTTGACAGTTCTGTTCAGTAAGCATTGACAAATTATCATGGGAAGACTCACGCCGCAACAACGTTTACAAACTGTTGAAATTCATTTTCGAAATCAGTGTTCTACTCGGCAAACTAATAGAAATAGCACTTCGTGAAATTTATGGTTTGCATAATCGTCCATCAGATCAGCTTATTCGTCGAACTATCGACAGATTTCGGACAACTTTTTCTCTACTAGATGCAACAACAACAAGACATTGAACGGTAGGTACGTAAAGAAGAAAATATCGCTGCTGTAAGTGATAGTATTATTGAAGATCCAGATTTAGTCTATTCGCCGACGTTCACAACAAGTTGGACTATGTGTATCTACCACTTGAAAAATTTTGCGTAAAATTCTTGGTCTACACTCATACAAGATCCAACTGATTCAAGAACTAAAGCGACTAAACCAAAATAATCGTCGTTTGTTTGCTTATTGGGACCTAGAACAGCATGAAGTTGATCCACCTTTTTATCGAGAACTTGGGTTCTAGAGGAAGAGCCAGTGACCAATTTTCCTATGTCATTTCATAAGTCACCAAAATTTACTTGTTTAATATTCAATATCTGCTCGAAAATAAAAACCATTTCTGCCAGCCCATAATGGCCGGAGTAGACTACCATAAGCGCTCAAAGAGGCCAGAAAATTAGGTTCAACTATGTCATAGTATCAGTCACAAAACTTTCAGGAATTGTTATTGATAATATATTGAATCCATAAAAAATAATGACAGAACTTTTTCGTCCCTCCTAAGTGTTGGCAGAACTCTTTGAAAATTCATTAAGAATAGCTTTACCTATGTCATTTCAGTAGGCTTGAAATTCACAGGAAATAAAGAAAATGTGTCTAGAAAGCGAATTATAATCATGACAGAAATTTTTTGCATCACGAACCGTCTGCCAGAACGAGAAATGTTGCCGCGCAAGTGCGAGCGAAATGAGCTTATTCATATTTGCAAGTAAGACCTAGAGCGCATATTGGGCATGTAGTATTGTCAATTAAAGGAATTAAAGGTGTTTATTGTAAACATTACAACATTTTATTAAGTAATGAACTGTTCAAAAAAATATGCTCTTCTTACGCATCCTCAAAATTTGTTTCCTCATCGTCGTCATCTTCGTTGACATTTTCAATGAATGAAGAATCATCTGAATCCTCAGTTTCATCAAAATGAGGCCCCCACAGGTCATCATCTGGGAATAAACACAATTATATATATGTATAGATCATATATAGATTTTACTATTGCGATTAAGTATGGAACCAAGTAAATATCTTTTGAACGAAAAGGACAATATTTATGAAATTTTGTATGTTAGTGCAATGGCGCAAAATGCATCTGATGTAAATTTTTCTTTTGATGAAATACTTCCGGTCAAACCGGAAATATCCCCAACTTTTTTTATTTATATGGGACCTCCTGAATATCTTTGCAGTAAAACTTAGGATTTCGAATACGTACATACTGAGTTTAGTGTAAAAAATCTATTAAAACAAGGAATAACTCACTGTTGCTTCGAGAGTAGCTGAATTTATTTACTGCAGACTAATGAGGTTAATAATTGAAACAAAATTAAATCAAATTTTCAGAATGCCCGCCTGACACGTCCTGACAATGTGCAATCCTAGTAACAATAACATATTGTCATTCTCGTTCAAAAGATTTTCACAAGGTTCCATACTTTATCCCAACTCTCTACTCTCTACTATATTTATATAGTATTGATTTTATAAATAAAGATAAACAATAATTACCATCAATTTCGACATCATTTGTTTGAATCTCGATGTTATCGTTTGCAATTGCATCAGATACTGTCGGTGGTAATGGATCTCCTTCAAACCATTTAAAACTATACTGACCATCATTCAATAACCAACCATTTTCTTCAGGTCTGAGTAGGGTAGGTGTTGCAAGGTGTGCGTTTCTCCAGATATTAGCAAAATATTTCGATCTCAATATATATTTCGATCTCAATATATGTTGGAGAAGTTCTGCTTTGCACGGAGGCAAATCACTTCCGTCAATATTTTAATGGTTAGTTCTCAAAAACTGAGTAAAAATATTTTCACCAACAGATTATTAATAAACATTGACTTTGTTAGAAGAATTTATGCTCGAATCTGAACTGAGCTCCAAGAATTTTTCGAATGGATTGAGGAGGTCTTGAGCATACCAAGATCTCAGTCACCTTAGTGGGTAAAAAATAAACCATCAGGGCATTTGAAACCCCAAAAGTTGGGTAGACTAAGAGTAGTAAAAGAGAGATAAGACCTTCACAGTGAGCTTTAGTATTACGAGTACATAGCGAATACCCTTATCATCGGATCAGGTAAATGAAACTGAAAACAAATTCTATAATTTCATAAAAAAATTTTAGCTTCCTCCACATAATTTTCTATCACCTTTTGATGAGTCTCGTAAATGCCCAATATGCGCTCTAGGTCTTACTTGCAAATATGAATAAGCTCATTTCGCTCGCACTTGCGCGGCAACATTTCTCGTTCTGGCAGACGGTTCGTGATGCAAAAAATTTCTGTCATGATTATAATTCGCTTTCTAGACACATTTTCTTTATTTCCTGTGAATTTCAAGCCTACTGAAATGACATAGGTAAAGCTATTCTTATTGAATTTTCAAAGAGTTCTGCCAACACTTAGGAGGGACGAAAAAGTTCTGTCATTATTTTTTATGGATTCAATATATTATCAATAACAATTCCTGAAAGTTTTGTGACTGATACTATGACATAGTTGAACCTAATTTTCTGGCCTCTTTGAGCGCTTATGGTAGTCTACTCCGGCCATTATGGGCTGGCAGAAATGGTTTTTATTTTCGAGCAGATATTGAATATTAAACAAGTAAATTTTGGTGACTTATGAAATGACATATGAAAATTGGTCACTGGCTCTTGGTCTATTCAGTTATGAAGCTCATTTCTGATTGAACGGCTACGTAAACAAGCAAAATTGCCATATATGGAGTGAAAACAATCCTCAAGAAGTTCTGCGGTTTTACTGCATCTTGAAAATACACTGCATGGTGTGCTTTACACGCTGAAGGCAGCATCGGTCCATATTTCTACAGAGACGATGCTGGAGCTGATGTTACAGTGAATGGTGCTCGTTACAGATCGATGATCAATGATTATTTGTTTCGAAATTTTAATAGTATTGACCCAGAAGTGTTTTGGTTCCAACAAGACGGTGCTACACGTCACAATTGATTTATTGAAAGAAAGATTTGGCGATAACACTATCTCGAGACATGGTCCAATTAATTGGCCTCCAAAATCATGCGACAAAACTCCTCAATTCTCTTTGGAGTTATGTCGAGTCATTGGTTCATTTTAATATATAGAATACTCTCTCGAAGCCAATATAACTCGTGTTATAGTTGAACTAAGGCGGAAGGCCTGAATTACTCGAAAAAGTGGTCGAAAATTGGTGTGGTCGAATGCGGTTTCTCAGAGCAAGTCGTGGTGGACATATTCCGGAAATTATATTTATTTCCAAACGTCGATTGACAGAACCATCGAAAAGTTCTATTTCTCCGCCTAGGCGAAAAAATAGTTTCTATGGCTTACTTTTCCCTCCGACATACAGCAGGAAAAGTGTTGTTATGCAAAGAATGAATTTTGCATGACAACCGTAACTGAGCAAATGTTCCATTTTTCACTCAATTTAAATGAACGTGAATGTCAATCCAAAAGTGAATATTCCGATTTACATAAATTTTAAAATGTTTGAAAATAAAATAACATATTTCATTCGAAGGAGAAGTGACTTTTCATGGCTCGCTTTCAATTACCTGCATCACTACGTTCGGCAGGTAAACTCAAGCTCGCCATGAAAAGTGTCACTTCTCCTCCTTATTATAATATACCTACTATTAATACATGAATGTAATAAAATTATCTTTCAAATAAAAAAAATTGTGTTTTATTTCAATTTAATGTTCTATCACTCTGAAAAAACACCGATAATTTGCAACTATTCCCTTTGCATTTCGGCAAATTTACCTTGAGCACTGATAACATACTTTTGAAAGAATCATTCAACCATTACTCTGAGCATGTAAAACACGCAAGTATAAGTGGAAAATAGAAGTTTCCCTAATTAACGCATTTTGGAGCCATTAAGAACAGGACCCAAATCAAATACTTTATAGTAACTACGGATGGTGAAGAAACTTAGACTCATTAATGCATAATTAAACTTGAACATTAACATTTAAGCTCTTCCTCCTTCAGATGCCTGAGCTTTATTCGACGAAAGCAACTTAGGATCATTGGACGTTCAATTCTTCAGGTGAGAATCTAGATATAGTAGTGTGATAAATGTTATAATAAAGGGTGTTTCAATAAGAACACAAGATTTCAGTGTTCAATGAGACATGGTTTTCTGTAGCAAAGTATTCAATCATTTATCGATTTTGAAAATACAGGGTGTATTTCAAGGTGAGGCTTTGGTTTTGACAGGTGATAGCACTCAGTCATTTTACCAAAAATTTCTTATATGAAAAGTTCAATTTAAAAAAATTTGGTCATTAATACCTTAATACCACTCTGTCCTGCATCATATCTCTACATCTCGGCACCAGGTTTATGAACATCCGCGAACTTCTTCGGAAATCTTGTTCTGTACAACTGAATGAATTATTTTGATGAGTTCAGCCATCTGTCAAAAGAGAAGCCTCACCTTTAAATACATCCTGTATACATTTGGGAATTATGTATGTGACAAAATATCTTGTACCTAATTGGCTCCCACGCCTCTGCTGGAATATGCGTACCCTTTTGACGACATTTTCAATAACATTATTGAATACAGGTGGTGGTATTTCATTGATACATGGTCTACAGTCGGCTTTAAACGTTTTGATGGTCACAGGCTTATTGGCATAAATCTGTAACTTCAGATAACTCCACCGCCAGAAGTCTGAAGGCACTGAATTCCAACAGCGTGGAAGCCAATTCTGGTCACCAAGTCAGGAAATGACCCTACCAGAAACAGTCTCGGGCAAGGCCGTCAATGTTTCACGTGCTGTTTTTGGGAGTGAGTTTTTGACTTGTACATAAAGTTTGAGTGTAGATTCTTGAGAAACCTTTCTTTTATTTTCCATTTTTTCGAATTCGGCTCCGTTAAAAATATATAACCATTTGAAAAAAAATCGTTCAGCACGAACGATTCTCTGCAAAGGCCTCAAAGTTCATATTTCTCAATTCAAAATAGATTTAGGGGACAATCAAGTACGAAACTTATTTGGATGAGAATGTTGAAAACACGATATTTCTCAACAAAAACACTCAGTTTTCTCCGATCAATCTGTAATTGAAAAGCCATATTTCTCCTATCAGAAAAAGTTCGTCATCGTCTATGAACGACGCATGCGTATAGCGGCAAACGTCATGTTTTGCAAGTGTAAACAAAAATTCTTCTAGAGTTATGTTGTTATAAAAGGGAAAATTGATTTTTTATGTGTTTTCCTTCGATCTCGTGATGATTATGTGAAATACTTTCAGTGAATTAATGTTTTATTAACCGTGTAGTGTCGAGTTCATAAAATTCCAAGAAGATATTGTTTAGATAGAAACATTGCCATAGATTATCTAGTGCTCAAATATGTGGTTTGTCATTCATCATTTATATATCTGAATTCTGTATTTAATTGACATTTAACTTTAATATAACCCGGTAACAATAAAATTTTGATAGAAACTGTGCGTATCGAATGAATAATTTCATAATCCTTGGTGTTCAATTTTATCTTTCACATTTGTTGTTATATTGTTTATACTGATTACTCCTAGGTCTCCTGAGGAGACCCCTCTGAAATTACAAGCTTCGAAGCTTGTAACTTGTACCAGTTCGGAGAAGCAGTTGTGTTCTGTGTAGGCTTTGTTACTGCGTCCTCACGCCACCTTAGGCACAGCACTCTTAAATTTTGACCCAACAGTGAAATGGTGGCCCCTACCGGGACTAGAAAATTTCTTTCCTAGCTCGGGATTGAACTCGGAACTTGCCGAGTCCTAATCCAATGCTCTAACCACTGAGCCTAGGGTCATCATCATCATCACTCAGCTCTCTGCGTCCACTGCTGGACATAAGCCTCCCCTATTTCTGCCCATTTCTTCCTGTCTTGAGCTCTCTGTATCCAGTTGCCTGCATATCTCTTCAGATCGTCCGTCCAACGTGTAGGAGGTCTTCCCCTGCTTCTTTTGTCCGAGCGCGGTCTCCACTCGAGCAGCCTCTTCGTCCATCTCCCGTCCGTCATTCGTGCCACATGTCCAGCCCACTTCCACTTGAGTTTGCGAATTCGGACAACCACATCTGTGACGCCGGTTCTTCTTCGTAAATCTTCGTTCCTTATACGATCCCGCAATGACACCCCGAGCCTAGGGTATTATTATATTATTACATATCTATATACCCCATTCACAATTATAAAATCACAACTCTGGCCTTGGAAATTTGACACATTCCACTCTGTATCGAAGTTATGACGTTTTTCGAAATATTTTTGTGTTCCAAGTCAACACTATGTTGCCCTTTCTACATTCTTAACGTATTTCTCAGAATGTGAATTTATAAGGAAAATGAATGAATTGGAAAAGATGTGATGGGCGAAAATAATTAACGTTTATATGAATTGATAGAAAGGATTTCTTTCCTAGTTATTTGCATGAAGAGATAATTGCATTGCTTTCACATAATTTTCATATGCATGCTTGTGAAGATTTAATGTTTATTATCCTCTTGAACTGAAAGTTCAAGACTTGACGACATCAATTGTCGATTCTAATCAAGAATTCATTAAAAAAAAATCAACCCAAAGATATAAGATGAATTGATGGGTAATTACAAGAATCAAGAATAATGTCAATTTTATTTTGTTGATAACTTTCTTAAAATCAATGTTGGAATATAAAACTCGGCTGCGTTTGTTCAAACAACATCTGAAGAATACGTTTTTCACCATCTCGACCTTTGAAACGCGTTTCTCATAGGAGAGTTAGGTCTAAGTTCCACCTCATTAGTGAGGTACCCAACTTTTGCAAATCTGCTCAGATATCGCCAAATTTCTTGGAAAACCTGAAAAATATCATCCTAATCGACCTCTCGAGGCTCCATCCGATCCATCTACTGCGATATCTGTCCAAATAACAGCTTTTTCAACGAAATTCCCGTATACCCCTTCAACCTCGAAATGTAAACATTCGTCCTGGTCTTGAAAATCGTCCTCACGCTCCAAACTGGTGCTAAAAACAATAAACATACGTTAATCTTGGATATTCGACGAAAACTCACCTGCAAATATCGACTAAATACCAAAAATCTGCGAACAATTTGTAAACCTAACAAAATGTGGAATATCTTTGATACTTTTACTTCGATATAAACAAAGAAACTGGAAACGTCGTTTTGTCATTAACGATATTTTCTGTGTGCGCACTGACTTTTCATCATATGTTCTGTGCTTTTCATCAGGGGCACCAACTCCTGAAAACGAAACCATGACCTCCTATGTGATTAAATAAAAGTGAATGCAGTAACATCGAACGTTTTTCCATCATTTTGATGTTAATCTCGAAAAGATTGATCAACATTCTGACAACATTGTTAACTTGTAGTGAGATGATTTTTTTCTGCGATTCGGTGCTATTTAAAATCCTGAGAAGCATCCAGATTATTCTCGAGATTCGTGATTATTTCGTCAAATTTTATTCGATAAAATTAGGAAGAGGTAAACGACGCGTTTATAGAAATATTTGATTTTTTCGAAAATATAAACCGTATTTTTGAGTGTATTCATGAGTCGGCTACGCTATAACTTTGAGACCTGGAGAAATATTGAATATGTTTGAGAAATAAGCACCATGAATAGAGTAATCAATCAACCAAAATTCAGTTCATTTGAGATAATATTATTTTTTATGGATTTTCGACATTCTGTATCTTTAAAACGAAACCGAATTTTGATAAATGCTATAGAAACAAAGTGTTTCGTAGGGTGAGAGGAATCTACAGTTAAAATATATGCACAAGTCAAAAACTCATCCTGGATGTTGCATTTGAAATAGAGAAAATATTCATCTCATTTCCAGAACAAAGATTGTTTATTTCTTGAGCAACCTATTGGCACCAATACTTTTGACGGTGTGTGTGTATATCTCTATTCTTCACGTTGTTCGTAATTTCAGATAATATTACTTCCTATGGCTATAATGTTTCTTCTGTTTTGAAAAATTTTCAAGATAATTATGTTTCACTATTTACTTACTAATGAAAGAGTGAGAGTTTAACTTTTAGCCTGAGGAAGGCGATGGAGATAAACGCCGAAACTTCGACTGAAGCTTTACCTTTTTTTGTGGCCAAGTTCTTCATTATTTCGCTCCCCACAAAGAGATACGATAATTTTATTTGTTGCAGATCTTCTCACCAATCGATGAC
Source organism: Adalia decempunctata (assembly GCA_951802165.1). Classification (NCBI taxonomy): domain Eukaryota; kingdom Metazoa; phylum Arthropoda; class Insecta; order Coleoptera; family Coccinellidae; genus Adalia; species Adalia decempunctata. Next base: position 20,218,178 of record OX637703.1, read on the forward strand.
AGTGAATATTCGAATTCTGGTAGCCGTCAATGATGATCCCCTTGCCAACAGTCAATAACTTAATCTTCCTCTGCTTAGATGCCATCTTGAGCAACCAAATTTCACCAGGATCGTATTCAGTTCAACTTGGCACTGATATAACATCTAAATTTCCAACCACTACGATAGACTCACAAAACGAAATGGAAACCGAACCCCTACTCAGAAAACCAGATCTATACGTAGCAAATCTGGAACACACACCTCTAAACGAAACAATCGCGAATTTCCAGGAGAAAACAACTTTTAACCCGAAAGCCAAATTTGTTTTCTTCGCCAGAAATGTTTCTGAAGATGACGTGAAGAATCTTGGGAAGATATTCATCTCCAACGTTGTGTTCATCGACGAAGAATCTGGGGATATAAGTACTTATTATCCTTATAAGAACAGAGCTATACACGATTTGAATTATGAGGTTATCACCATAAACAATTGTGCTAATTTGATTGGAAATGAAGAAGGGAATATAACTTTATTTGAAGACAAAATACCGGCATCGTGGAATAATTCAATTGTCAAATTCTGCTATATAGTATATGAGCCACCATACTCGATAGGTACAGGTGAAGAAAATGAAGGAATTAATTTTGATATTTTCAACTTTATAGCAAGTTTTATCCAGTTAGAGCCCTTTTGGGTTAATTTGGACCTCCAGGATGATGGCAATTTAACCATTCACATCAAGGAGAGTGTCAAGAATAACGAAATATGCGATTTTATTACTGAAATATACCAGGTGGATGGTTTTGACTACACACACCCCCATGTTTTCGATGAAATACCCATATTTGTGCCAGCCCCCTTGCAGATACCACGATGGAAGTATTTATTCAAATCGTTAACCCTTGAAATTTGGACCTTTTGGTTTTTCACATCCATCACCCTTTCAGTTTTTTGGCTGCTTGTTCTTGTGGTGCTCGAGAAGAGATGGAAGCCTCTGTCCATGTTGGAGATATTCTGGTTGAATATAGAGCTGTTCATAGAGCAAAACCATGACGTATCTAAGAAGTACCTGTCTCTCAAATTCTTATTTTTTTCGATCGCCTTTCAGTCATTTCTGATCAACATGATCTTCAAATGCAACTTCAACATAGTCCTGAGTGGTGTCATATTCGAAGAACCAATAAGTTCATTGCAGGATGTTGTAGATAGAAATTTGATCTTCGGACTATACCAACTGGAGGAATTCGATAACATCTTGGAATCCATAGAAGATGGAAAAGATCGAGCGAAATATGAGGGATGCTTTGACTGTTTTGGGAGGGTTGCTTTCAATCGAGATATGGCTCTCCATAACAGCATCAGGTATTACAAGTACCAAGAAGACAAATTTTTGGATGCAGATGGATCACCACTCATAATTAAACTTGAGCCATCCTTCAAAAAACTTGGTTTTTGTTCTGTTCTTCCTCTAGGACACCCATTGACGCCAGTTTTGGATTCTTACATACTCAAATTGCACGCTTATGGTTTTAACGATTACTTCGTTAAAAAATATGATCATGGAGTTGAAAAAAAGTTACCCTTTCGTCTTCAGTTGTCCAAGTTGACCCTCTGGCACATATTGTCCCCCTCTGCTATCCTTATCGGTGGATATATTTTGGGATTGGTTGTGTACCTCTTCGAAGTTAAGGGAGGCTACAAGAAAAAGGAGCAACACCTATTCCTGAAGAGACGGAATCTACCAGAGTTAGATCGCACCAAATGTTGAAATTGAAGACCAGGTATGTCACAGGGTTAGGACTCCAATGAAACCAACGTTTCATCGATATAATGGGTGTCACATTGAAAAAGAAACAGTGAACTTTTTTTGTTGAGGAAACAATATTTTGGAAAATTACTTGAACCCATCATGTCACATTGTGAAGGAAACAGAACTTTTCTTGTAGAAAAAGCAAGGTTTCGGAACATATACAGGGTGAGTCTTTGACTTGTTTGTACATATATTTCATCTATAGATTCCCCTCAAGAAACACTTTTTTTCCATACCATTTCTTAAAATTCGGTTCAGTTTGAACGATACAGAGTGTCTAAAATCCATAAAAAAATACTTTTCTTTTTATATCTTCGGAACTGTTATTTAAAATGAACTGTATTTTGGTTGAATGTTAACTCTATTCAGGGTGCGTATTTCTCGATCAAAACTTATTCAATATTTCTCCTGGTATGAAAGTTACAGCTTAGCCGACTCATAAATCCACGCAAAAATACTATAAAACCGCTTTAAAAGATAAACGGTTCATAGTTTCGAAAGAATCAATCGTTTTAAAAATAAAAGTATTCGTATGCATTTTCAATACAACCCCTTTTTATCCGAGTTATTCCTAATTTTATTGGATAAAATTTGACGAAATAATCACGAATCTCAAGAATTATCTGGATTCTCCCCTGGATTTCGAATAACACCTAATCGCAGAAAAATTCATCGCACTACAAGTTAGGAATGTTGTCAGAATGTTTATCAACTTTGTCGAGACTAAAACTTGAATGATGGAAAAACGTTTGACGTAGAGAAATGTAATAATAAAATTCTTCGAATGTGGGAGATAAAATTGATCACCAAGGAGCATGAAATGTTCTATTAAAACTTTATTGTTACCGGTCCATATTGAAGTAACTGTCAATAGAATACGAAATTCGGATATATGAATGATGAATGTCGACACAAAACACGTATTAAATTGAAATTAATGAAAAATAAAACAATACTTAGCACTAAATGGCGATGTTTCTATCTAAGCAATATCCTCTTGGAATTTTATAAACTCGATACCACATGGTTAATATTACCTTAATTCACTGAAAGTCTTGCATATTTGTTTACACTTGCAGATCGCGCCGGTTTTCGTTTTGACGTTTGAGATCCAGAAGGACCATATAAAGTTTGAGATGGGTCGATTTATAGATCTTACGGTGTGTATTGCGCGCCCACTACCTCGCAAGACACACCGCGGTTATACCAATGTTCAAAGAGAAAATTAACAATCTGACATGGTCTTGTCAAATGCTTTGTTTGGGATAGTTATTAGTTTTTACAAACTAATGTACAGCAAGATCGAAAAAGGAACTAATTTTGATGGGAGAAATACGGCTTCTCAATTGCAGATATAAACGGACAAAACCAAGTATTTTGATTGGAAATATCGTGTTTGTTACATTTTTATTCCAATAAGGTTAGTACTTGAATATTCCCTAAATTTATCAACTCAATTTCAATCGAGATATATGAACTTTGTGGTATTTGCAGAGAAACGTACTTGGCCCATTTTTGTTTGAGATGGCTATATCTTTTCAACATAGCCGAATTCGGAAAAATGGAAAAAAAGGTTTATTTTGGCCACAAGAATCTACAGTTAGAATATATGTACAATTCAAAGACTCACTCTGTTCCAAGTGTGTTCCTGTCTGGTAGGGTTGTTCGTCTTTTATGATTTTACTTTTTGTATTATATTATAATGTTTTTGTTTAAAAGGATTTTATGGCACACTGTGTTAGCTTGAATGTATGTTACGCCCTATGTTTTCAATATTATTCTATTTTGGCCTTGAAAAAGACCAGAATTAAAGGATTTTCATTTCTCCAGTCCTCTTAACCACTACCTATGCTTCATTTGAAGAAGAGGACACGAATACTAAAAATGTGAGGGCTTTTAATTTACGTATTGATACATTTTTAGATTGAGTTTGATTTCACAAAGAATATTCATCGAAATTTCATTTGAGTGCAGTGAATTCATCTGCATTATTCGTATTCGCCTCAAAGTACAATTCGAAGCGCTATCATTAATGATCATTGAATTAATCATTTATCATTCGGAATGTCCATGAAAATGTTCGTAAGAAGAAGAGATAAAAAATTACCATTGTTATTACTACAAATAAGAAATTATCTTGAAGAGTTAACAATGAACGATTGATTATTCATGAGTGCAGTATATCCCGGCAAACAAAATATTGCAACATTTCTTGAAATATAAGAGACAGAAACTGTCCATCCATACGGTTTGTGGAATATTAATTTCTGCTGAATTTTCATGTGAACCGTTTAAGAAATTAAAATTCAATATTGTGGTCATTTTTTTGAGGAGGGATAGAATGTTTTCTCGGTCCATTCTTTGGGATAATCAACCTAAATCAACAAATTTATATCAATAGGAAAATATATGTATCTCAGGAAGGGCAAACAATTAGTTCAGCCCAAAAAGTAACTGCTTTTTCAAAATAGACACAAATTTTTCAGTAATTTTTCGTATTCTTTGACCGAATTCACTTTTCGAACAATTAAATAAAGATATAAAGCAAAACAATAATATTAAAGCTTGATTGATTTGTCCAATTCCCGATACCTTTCATGCTAGAGCATGGACGAGAACACAACAGAAATAATAAAAAGAAATCTCATGAGAAATTCACCTGGAGGTGTTCTACCACTTAAGCCTTGTTACAAAAAAAAAACACTTGCTGTAAAGTGAAGAAAATGTAGAATCATTTGACAGTGCATGCAGAAAGAAAGAACATACTATACGGAGTCATACAAAGAATCAGAAGCTGAGAAAGAAATCCTTGTTTTTTTTATTGTTCATTTTTGATTCATTGAGAACAACGTTGTACAATCTGTATACAGGGTGATTCACGGTGGATGCCACATAAGACGTTTCTGGTGAACCAGAAATCGGATCGGTTTAAAAATTTGCATGAATGCATTATCAGACATTCTCTACTCAACTAAAATATTTTTGTCAATGCGGTGTTGCCACTGGTATATTATATTATTTTTGGAATCTCCAACAACCTCTCGACAACTTTTCTCGACATTTTCCTATACTCATCTGTTGCCGTTTTCGAAATATAAATCAATTTCATTTTTTCACCGAAAATCATGACCTATAAAAATGCTGATAGATTGAGAGACACTATGGCATTAAAATTTGGTTTGGAGTTAGGCGATACATAATTGCTTTCAACACATCAGACTGATCTACGTTACTTCAATACAGGGTGGTAAAAAATACAGTCTTTTCGTTTGCTTGAAAATGTGACTGAAAGTTGTTAATTTCAAATAAAACGCCCTATACCTATATTATTAGAAATTCAGAAAGCTGATTAAATTTGCTTTCATTCTATGTATGCCATGCCTATACCCAACTAGTCAAATTTCGGACTTGTGAGGATTTATTTGTCAAAATGTCCCTCCAGAGTTGTATTTCCATTCAGTATTCGGTAGGCAGGCCATGATTTCTATTTGATAGTACCTTGTGACATTCTCCTTTAATAAAAGCACCAAGAAACTTGAAAGTCGAACTATTTATATGAATCATAATTAAAAAGTAGAATAACCATGTCGAATATTTCAAAGTATGTTCGAATCTCTGGCCGTTCAATTCCAAGCACCTGAAAATGCGGGTGTTGACTGCTTTCGTCGTGCCAGATCGTATTTCTTTCGAAATCCAAATCTTCAAATGCTTGGGTAATCCTTTCCAACAATTCATCTCTCGAATACACGGGTGTTTCGTAAACTTTTTCTTTCAACATTCCTCACAGATTAAAATCTAATGGACTAAGATCGGGTAATCTTGCTGGCCAATTCCATGGTCCCAAGCGCCTTATCCACCGATCGTCAAAAAGTCTCTCCAGTAAATAATAATAAACGAATTTATGGGCACTTCGTTTGAATTTCTAATAATATACAGTGCGTTCCATTTGAAATAAACAACTTTCAGTCACTTTTTCAAGCAAACGAAAAGACTGTGTTTTTAACCACCCTGTATTGAAGTAACGTAGATCAGGCTGATGTGTTGGAAGCATTTATGTATCACCTAACTCCAAACCAAATTTCAATGCCATATTGTCTCTCAATCCGAAGTTATCAGCATTTTTAGAGGTCATGATTTTCGGTGAAAAAAATTAATTTATATTTCGAAAACGGCAACAGACAGGTACAGGGAAATTTTGAGAAAAGTTGTCGAGAAGTTATTGGAGATTCCAAAAATAATATAATACATCAAGTATTTGAAAAAGCAAAGTAGCTACTACTTTCTAATGGAATTGGCAACACAGCATTGACGAAAATATTTTAGTTGGGTAGAGAATGTCCGATAATGCACTCGTGCAAATTTTCAAACTGATCCGATGTCTGGTTCACCAGAAACGTCTAATGTGCCATCCACCGTGAATCACCCTGTATATTATATCTAAAATTTCTGTCAAATGTGTATGTACCTACTGTGGTGAGGACATGACAATAAATTTCTATATCTTATGTTGGCGTTGGCATCAGATCTGTACCTCATCTTATCGAAGAGATTAGGTGGACTTCTCTTTAAAATTATATTGTAGAAAGTACAATGAAGGGAATAATAATCAAAACGAAGCCGCATTGAAAGCCAACTCCTCTCTTTAAGTTTGTGTGATACAGGATCGAATTTTATGATCCCAAAAATAAACCTTATAATTGTTTTGTACAAGCTGTATTCGATCGAGCGAGTCTTGGTACAAGCAAAAGCAATAAACAGGAGATCAGTTATTGAATTTTGACCAAAGCCTCACACAACAGCCTATTCGTGGAGATGGGCAAGTATGACCTATTGGGAAAGAAAAACTATGCTTTACCAATCGAGTTTTTTACATGTTCTCGAACTCTCATCGAATCATCCATAATCAAACCCAAATCTCGAGCATTATCCACAGAACCGATGAAATAATGTGAAACAGTCAGTTTGGGATTCTCTTCAACAGTTTTCTCATTGTTCTTGGAGCCAAAAGCGTGCCAGCTCAAAGTACTCGCCGTGGTAGGTATATGCGAATTTCCACAGAACTCCCAATGTGACCTCTCTGGGAGTTCTCTTGTGACGGACATTCGGAGGAGATATAGAGCTCTCAGCAAACTCTCAAAGCAGAAACAAAGGGGGTTACAATTTTCTGAAAAGAAGTCGCAGGGCTATCTTTGGGATCTCTTTGTGTTGCCAGGAAATGGCCATCATATCCTGCATACGCCAACCTGTTTACTTTCCGATCTGGGGTTTTTAGGATAGTAGGATTGTCGTTGAAAATGCCGAAATGTTGATCATGTAACACGAGCGCTTTGCTGGGATTGATCCAAAATACCAAAATATTTGCTTCGGTTCGATCAATTTCATCGTGAAATGAAAAATTGTACTGTTTTGAATTTCTTTGACTTGTACATATACACTGCGCAAAAAAATTAACGCACATTATGGAAATCTCAAATTTATTCTACAACTGAAGGTGTTCTCAATGATAATTATTTTTATCAGAATTATGCATGCATATGTTATCCACTTTCAACGTTTTTCTTCAATACAGATGTTTTCTCCCAGCAGGAATAAAAAAAGATGATATTATCAGATTTTGAATGTATTGGCTCCATTCTATAATCAGTTATTCTCGATCAATTCTAGTGATCAATAGTTTTTCTTTCGTTTGATTTTCTACACTCGATCGCTATGCAACGCGAAACACGCAATTTGACCGAAGAGGAATGTACCCAAGCGGTAGTTTTGCGAGAAGAAGGGTGGACATACACAAGAATTGCAGAAAGGTTTGGAGTTTTCCATACGAGTGTGTCCAGAATGTTGCAGCGATTCAGGGAGACAGGTATGAATGTCCGAAGACCAGGACAAGGTAGACCACCGGTAACAACTGCCATTCAAGAACGTTACTTGACAGTTTCTTCGTTGAGACAACAGTTTGCAACCGCTTGCCTCCTTCAAAATCAGCTTGAGCAAACTCATGAGGTGCAAATTAGCACTCAGACAATAAGAAATATGATTTAAGGCCTCGTGTCGCAGCAAGAGGCCCAGCTCTTACCCCAGCCCATCGGAGGGCGCGTTTGGATTTTGCGAGAGAGCATATCCATTGGGAAGAGGCCGATTGGGAAAGAGTTCTCTTCACAGATGAGTCTAGATTCTGCCTCTACCATTGTGAACGACGTTCACTTGTATACAGACGTCCACATGAAAGATATGCTCAGTGCAATTTCCTGAAAACTACTGGTTTCGGGAAAGATCGATTATGGTATGGGGTGGAATATCTTTGACTGCTCGCACAGACCTAGTGGTCGTTGATAATGGAGCTATGAATGCTGATAAGTATATAAGGAACATTCTTGAAGAGCATGTAGTGCCATTTGCCCCATACATTGGTGAAAATTTCATTTTTATGGACGATAATGCCAGACCCCATCGTGCGCGCATCGTTCAGGAGTACCTTGAAGAGGTTGAAGTCTCTCGAATAGAATGGCCAGCAAGAAGTCCAGATCTCAATCCGATTGAGCAGGTTTGGGACAACCTCAATAGAAGGCTGAGAAGTTCAGAAAATCATCCAGCTACTCTTAATGACTTAGGAATCCAACTCGGAGAAATCTGGGAAGGATTAGATCAGAACATTTTTAGATAACTCATTTTGAGTATGAACCGTCGTTGCCGCGCTGTAATTAACGCAAGGGATGGAAATACCAAGTATTAAATCACTTATCAGCATTTCAGTGTTTTGAAAATTGTTCATTCCTCTTCTTTCACATAAGATTTCTCCCATTTAATATGTCTTGTTTCGTTCAAAACCTTCCCGAGAGAACATAAAAAATAAGTTATAAAGTCAATGTAGAGTTCACTTTCATTAAAATTGAGATTTTCAGAATGTGCGTTAATTTGTTTGCGCAGTGTATTTTAACTGTAGATTCTTGAGACCAAAAGAAACCTTTTTTTCCTCTCATCTTTCTTAACTTATCCGAATTCGGCTCTGTTAAAAAGATACAGCCATTTGAAAGAAAATTTGGGCCGAATACGTGCCTGATACAATTAATTGCAATCACCTCAAAGTTTATATTTCTTTCGAAACTGAGTTAATACATTTAGGGAATACTCAAGTACCCTTCGGAACGAAAACACTCCGATTTATTCAATTAAATATGAAATTAAGAAGCCATATTTCTTCCATCTGAATGAGTTCCTTGTTCGATTCTCCTGAAGATTAGCTTATAAATACTTAAAACTTGTGAAGAGAAGTTTTCCATTCAATTTCAGATTAATCAGTCTTACCTAACCCATGTTGCGTTCAAAACAAAAATCTCTATGAGAGAGCTATCGCAGAGCTTTTGAGGAGACGATGCCAGCGTCTGTGAACGACCCGTGCGTATAGCGAAAACCGACGCGATTTGTAAGTGTAAACAAATATGGAGGACATTTTTTCTAGAGCTATGTTGTGGGTGTTATTCTTCGATCTCGTGATGATTATGTGAAAGACTTTCAGTGAATTAATGTAATATTATACGTGTCGTGTCGACTTTATAAAATTCTAAGAGAATATTTTTCAGATAGAAATATCGCCTCAGATTATTCAGTGCTAAGTATCATTTGATTTTTCATTAATTTCAATGTGATACGTGGTTTGTATCGTGATGATTATGTGAAAGACTTTCAGTGAATTAATGTAATATTATACGTGTCGTGTCGACTTTATAAAATTCTAAGAGAATATTGTTCAGATAGAAATATCGCCTCAGATTATTCAGTGCTAAGTATCATTTGATTTTTCATTAATTTCAATGTGATACGTGGTTTGTATCGACATTCATCATTCATATATCTGAATTTTATATTTCATTGACATTTATTTTCAATATGGACCGGTTACAATAAATTTTCAATAGAAACTGTGCTGTGTGTTCAGTTTTATCTCCCACATTTGTGGGATTTCATTATTACATATCTATACATCAAACGTTTTTCCATCATTTAAATTTAAGTTTCAACAAAATTGATGAACATTCTGACAAGATTGTTAACTTGTAATGAGATTAATTTTTTCGCGATTCGATGCTATTTAAAATCCAGGAAAGCATCCAGATAATTCTTGAGATCGTGATTATTTCGTCAAATTTTATCCCATTAAATTAAGAATAACGAATTATTAAAAAACATGTGAATACTTTTATTTTCTAAAATGATTGATAATTTCCAAAATATGAACAGTTTATCGTTTTCCAGTGTTTCTTTGGTTTTTTTGTCGGCTTTTATACTAGGAGAAGAATATGCATCATGAATAGAGTAAAAAATCAACCAAAATTCAGTTCATTTGAAATAATAGTTACGAAGGTATGGGCAGAAAAGTGTTTTTTCAATGGATTCTCGACACACTGTATCTTTCAAACGAAAACGAATTTTGAAAAATGGAATAGGAAAAAGATGATCCGTTGATGAGAGGAATCTGAGTTAAAATGTATTTACAAGTCAAAGACTCACCCTGTATATGTCAGTCTAGATTCTTCACGTTTTCCAGGTGTCTAAATAAAAATTTTATCAATGGATACGGCAGTTACCAAAGTAAAAACTTTATTTGATCGACGAAGTACACATAGATATCATTGATAACAAGGCATTTCTGTTCGATAGTATATTTTTTTTTAATATTGACTCGAATACGTGCTTAGTGTCAGCTCTCCGATGTGAGTATTAACTGAAATTCTCTCAATATCAATGGGTTTTTCGTACATAAATTTCTTCAAAACGTACTTGCATGAAGACAAACTTGATTTCTCCATGCAGACGAATAATATTCACTTCTTGAAATTGATGGATTCCTTCTCGAATTCACAGGTGTTCCTTAATTTTATATGTTTAAAGTTCGAGAAGTCATTCTTTGTAGAAAAATAATGATATTTAGTCCTATTAGCTATGGTCCAAAATATACCCTGAAGAAAAAAATTTTCAGTAAACTTTTTCATACCCATCTAGTTAATCCAATAACTTTTGGTCAAGCTTTGGGCCTACAGAGATGCAGTTTTTTTCGATGCAAATCAGTTTTCATCAATTCTTCTTAGGAAAAATATTTCTCAACTTATCGTCATTTCCTCTTCAACTCGTCATTTCCGAGCTATGAATTAAAAGCTGCTATTGCCCCTCAAAAAATGTCAATATCAATTTCAAAATCGATATCCTTTGATCTGTAGTTCTGAAACCAACAGAAAGATTATTTTTTTCGTTAGTAGTCTCCGAGTGAACCTGATTCTTTGGTGAGCATTTTGTTGCACGCATGAGTCAACCGAAAATTAGGAATTTCAAGAAACTCAAAGGATTTGTTTGTCTCGAAAAAACAAGTAATAATATGATTAAAACTTCTTACGAATGTTTTGTTCTTTTCGAAAAAATGTTGATGCATCAGCAATAAATTACAGGAGACCAAATTTGTTGAGAATGGATCAAGCCATTCGAAAGTAATATTTCCATCGTGAAATATGAATATGGGAAAAAGTTTATGGTGAAACAAGGTTGAGGAGTGCTTTTTATACACCTTGCAATCATGGAAGAACAACACCAAAAATTTGTTTGTGTGCCTTTCTTAGTTTTGTTTTTGTCACTTCTTTGGTATTCAAGAAACGAATTATTTCGCAAGGGTTAAAAAAAGTTTATACAGGGTGAGTCTTTGACTTGTACATATATTTCAACTGTAGATGCTTGAGGCCGAAGGAAACATTTTGTTCATTTTCCATTTCACCGAATTCGGCACTGTGAAAGAGATAAAGCCATTTGAAGAAAAAAATTGGGCCAAATACGTGCCTGATACGATTATCTGCAAACACCTCAAAGATCTTATTTTTCGATTCAAATTGAGGTGATTATTAGATGTTCTGTTGTGGTACATTTAGGAAATGCTCAAGCACTAACTTTATTTGAATGTGAATGTTACAAACACGATATTTCCTAACAAAAACACAAAGCTTTCTCCGATTATTTCTGCATTTGAAAAGCCATACTACTCCTACCAAAATATTGTATATCGTTCAATGAGCGGTAATGTAAGTCATAACACTCATTAAGCTGGATTTCACAAATTGTAATCACCAGTGATCGGAGATCAACGGCTTGGTTCTCTGATTTTTGAACTGTCAAATGTTTCCATGGATATGAGCTATCACACAGAACAGATACACAAAAATAATAATATGTCATAATATGTCAATCACTAATAATTTTCACTTAATATTTCCGCAAATATATTTATTACCCAAACAGAAATTCAAAAACATTTTAAAATTCATGAGAAAAGATGAGAATGGACACCTCACGATTGGAACTCATCGCCAAAATCCGACTTGACATTTCGATGAAAATTCACTGTGATATTCACCCCCGCTTCTGGATCTGTTAATAGCCTTTCATGGTACCATAAGCCCTATGTAAATTACACAGTAATTGATGTCATATGGTCCATTTTCGACCATTTCAAACCACGACGACCGAAATGCTCGAAAAAAAGAACAGATGACATCAATAGATGGCCGCGAAAGCGTCAACAAATTCATCGCCATTTAATTGTGATAATGTCAAATACCTATAGTACCTTCACGATTACGTTATTTGGAATAAATAAAACTATAAAAATAACTAATCATCATTCATAATGTGTGAATAGCGCCATCTGAAGTGGTAAGAACGAAACTTTTCTCATATCTCAACGAAATCTAATCATTTTAGACATCTGTACTCCTACGCTAAGACATTTTGGCTTTGCCGAACAGCACATAGTTGTAGGCAACTCAAATTACACACTATTACAGTGACTATAGAGGGAATATAGTCACTGTACACACTATTTGTTTATATCGCCATCTAACGCGGAGAATATCAAATGAGGTACAAACGAATAAGCGGTAGCGTAACTGTAACTGTAGCGACATCTAGTGGCCTTACTCAAAAGGATGAAAAGCATTTCCTGTATAAGTAAAACTTTCATCAATTTTTTCGAAGTTTTATTGTATTTTATAATAACCAGACCGAAGACGATTCCATGAATGAAGTTTCATAACAAACAGTCCATCCGATCTCTAGTTATAAATGGTGTAACCAACATCTTTCTTTTATTGTATATAGATAGATTTACAGAGAATAATGTGAACAGGTGATGATTATGTGAAGACTTTCAGTGAATTGATGTAATATTAACCGTGTAGTGTCGAGTTAAAATTCCAAGGGGACATTGTTCAGATAGAAACATCGCCACAGATTATGTAGTGCTGAGTATTTTTATTTTTCATTAATTTCAATTCAATACGTGGTTTATATCGACATCATTCGAATTTTGAATTTCATCGACATTTATTTTCAATATGGACTGGTAACTATAAATTTTTAATAGAAACTGTGCGTATAAAATGTATAATTTTGTGCTTCTTAGAATTCAATATTATCTCCCACATTTGTGGGATTTTATTATTTCATATCTCTACAACAAACATTTTTCCACTATAGAGATTTTAGTCTTGACGAAGTTGATAAACATTTCGACAACATTGTTAACTTGTTTAGAGACCAGAAAAGAAATAATATTCGAGGATATTTCATACAGAGAAGCATCCAGATTATTCATGAAATCCCTGATTTCTCCTCAAATTATACAATTATACAAGTATAAGATTAGGAATAACTCGAAAACGAAAACATAAGAATACTTTGATTTTCTAAACTGATTGATTCTTTCGGGAATATGAACCGTTTATCTTTTTCAAGTGGTTTTATAGTATTTTTGCATGAATTTAAGAGTCGGCTACTGTGTAACTTTCTTATCAGGAGAAATATTGAATAAGTTTTAATTGAGAAATATGCACCAAGAATAGAGTGAACAATCAACCAAAATTCAGTTTATTCGAAATATCGATTCCAAATATATGGGAAGAATAGTGTTAATTTCATGTATTTTCGACACCCTGTGTCTTTCAATCTTTCAAATGAAACCGAATTTTGAAAATGGTATAGAAAAAAGTGTTTCGTTTGAGGAGAGGAATCTCCAGTTAAAATTTATGTACAAGTAAAAGACTCACCCTGTATAAAAGACCCACCCTATTTTTGACTAGGAATCACCCCCTGAATCTTCAATAACCATTCATATACCTATCTACATATCACACATCCATACAGAAAATAAATATTTGATTTTTTTTCAATGCGAATATTAAGGGGCAGTATCACCTTTTGAATCGTGGTAAATCTCCATTCAAAAGTGGTCTCCTTATTTCACGAGTAAGTACCCTAATTTACGACGTAGAGTCTTGATTTTTTTTTAAATTGAAGTTGAAGAACGTCCCGAGGGCAAATAGTTTTCTTTTTTTCGATTTAATTAGTTTTTAAATTTAAAAAAACAGGGTAATCGTTTGATCTGGGGTTATTGAATATGTTTTTCGTTTTTCATGAGTACAAGCTATATTTTTGAAATAATAATCATGAAAATTTTTGTAGTTTTTAGAAGATTAAATTGCCGAGGGCAAATAGTTGCGATTTTTTCCAAAAAATGATGAATAACCTTCGGAAAAAAAATCATTAAGTGTAGTTTCCAAAACGCTAAAGTTCAACCTGTTTTTATTAATTTAAAAACTAATTAAATCGAAAAAATCGCAAGTATTTGCCCTCGGCAATTTAATCTTCTATAAACTACAAAAATTTTCATGATTATTATTTCAAAAATATAGCTTGTACTCAATACAAAAAACATATTCAATAACCCCAGATCTAACGATTACCCTGGTTTTTAAATTGAAAACTAATTAAATCGAAAAAGGGAGAAAACTATTTGCCCTCGGGACGTTTTTCAACTTCAATTTAAAAAAAAATCAAGTCTCTACGTCGTAAATAAGGGTACTTACTCGTGAAATAAAGAGACCACTTTTGAATGGAGATTTACCACGATTCAAAAGGTGATACTGCCCCTTAATTCAGGTTACCATAAAAAAAAATACGTTTCATTTCAGGTTTTGGTTGTGTGCTCTGCTAATCATTCTGGGAGCTAATGGTTCCTATGGAAAATGTACCATTAATGGACCAACGAATTCAAACGCAGAATGCATTTCTATAGATGAAGAGCAGTTGATGTCCTTCCTCAAAGACAATAAACCCAATTTGAGGACAATAACAATAGAAAATTCTTTCATTCCACATATTGAAATATTTCCAATACAACCTAATCATGGCTTCATAAAATCTCTTACTATTAAAAACTCGAGGATCAAGTCCATTCTACCAGTTGGCGAAAGCCTAGGAGGACTTGAGGTCTCGGAAGTTCTGAATCTCAGTTTCAACGAAATCGAAGAGATAGGTTTCTTGAAAAATATGAGCATCTTGAGAAATGCTGTGATTCATCATAACCAAATAGGATCTCTTAATTTTTCAGACTTACCAAACTCAGAGTACGACCACGGTGAGAAATACAACAGCTACCTAAAGTTTTTGGATTTAAGCTACAACAATATTAGGAATTTGACTATACTGAAAAAATACGGATTGCTTCGTCTGAATCTTAGTCATAATTCATTGGAAGAAATAGGAAGTGCATTAACCAAGTTATTCCTTGTGCAAATAGCTGATTTAAGCTACAACAAATTGCGAAACTTCTCCTTCGAAAATTTCCACAATTTAGAAAATATTGAATACTTAAACTTAAGCCACAATCAGATTCATTCCATTGGTTTTAATACCCCTCAAGTGACTAAAAGTAATCATTACCGACGTATATATGGAAGAAATACAAATATAATCTTCGATTTATCATTCAACAAAGTAGAGATAATAAAAGATATCCTTCATTCTACTGGCAGCTATTTTCCATTGAAGTTGATTATCCTGGAAAATAATGACCTCAAAAATTTGAGTTTCTTGTTGAACAGAACCAGCATTGTGGCTGATTCCCTCATATTACGCAATAATAAAATCAAAACGCTGCTACCAAATAATTTTGAAAATTGCAACTTGCTTAAACTTGACCTATCTTTCAACGAAATTGAATCCTTTGTTCCTTTAGCCTTCGAAGGATTGAAAACAAATGAATTGAGTCTTGCTTACAACAAAATAACATATTTGAACCCCTCAATTTTTAGCAATGTAACCAATTTGAAAAGTTTGAATCTATCTCATAACCCACTTACATCAATTGATGGAATGTTTTCAATTAAATCAACTTACAAGTTTACAATTGATCTTTCTCATTGTCTTTTGAGGGAAGTACCTTTAGGACTTGACGGGCGAGAATTTAGGGGAATTTATTTGAATAACAATAATATTGATTCGATAAAATCTAACACTTTCTCATCTTTGGATATCCTTGATCTGAGTTATAATAAATTGAGAAATCTTCAAGTATATGTGTTTTCAGGTATAATAATCAATAGTTATCTAAGTTTATCCAATAATAATTTGAGCACTCTTGAGGGGGTTTTCGATAATACAAAAATAAAAAACGTGACTCTTAGTGGAATATCCCTTAATAAATTGTCACATAAAGATCTGATCGGTTTAAATATAACTGAAAATCTAGACCTAAGTAACACTGGAGTTATAGAAGTAAGCAATAATACTTTTGATCATTTAACACAATTGAAGAACATTTCATTGAATGATAATTCAATACACATCCTACCCAGTAACTTTTTCGGTTTCAACAAAAACTTAATATCTTTGAGCATCTTACGAAACCCATTATCAATAATATCGCCAGATTCCTTCCCCCACAAAATGAAATTGAAGTATCTATTCCTATCAATCCACGGCAGGATTTTGAAGAAGCGATTTTTCAACATGATATTTCTGGAAGAACTTCACTTTGCTCATTCAGTAATAACAGAAGTACAAAAATACAGTTTCAAAGGATTAGTCAGTTTGAAAAAGCTCAAATTCGAAAACTCGACGGTATCAAAAATAGAACCTGGTGCTTTCTTAGGATTGAGAAACGTTTTAGATTTTGATGCTCAAACTTTATTTGCCAACATCAGTCATTTAAAATCTAAACTCTTTGTCGGTTTGCTAAAATTGGAAACCTTGGATCTTTCCAGAATTGGCATTACTACAATCGAAGATGGCGCGTTTTTTGGTCTCGAAAGTCTTTCCAACTTGAGTTTAAGTAACAATAAAATCGGAAATCTACCAAAGAACGCTTTTCTGGGATTGAAGTCACTGAAGATGTTAGATTTGTCCCACAACAATCTAACCGGGAAGGAATCGACATTTCCTATTGGGATTTTCAGAGATCTTGTTAATTTGACACATTTACACCTCCAGCATAACAGGATCATCAAATTTCATATTGGCGAATTTTCAAATTTGAGAAACCTAAGATTTTTGAATATTTCCCATAATCAGCTGAGTTATCTCGATAGACACCTTCTATTTCCTCTAAAGAATCTGGAAGTTCTTGATATAAACTCGAATCAGGTCATTAAATTCGATTATCACTTCACTTTAAAACATTTGTCGTCCTTAAAAACGATTGGTATTGGTGAGAACAAATGGCCCTGTGAAAATATGACCATCATGTTGAACAATTTCGAAGTACATGGCGTGAATTACAGAGATATAAGTAAGCTGGCGTTCGAAGTTGAGAATATAGGAGGAATATATTGTGTACATATTTGTAACTATTTGTACTGTCCTACTGAAGAGGATTTAGTTGTAACCTACTAACATTTTTGAATAAATTTGTGTGAACTCGTTGATATATTGTTTCACTCCAATACCTGTTACATTAAAATACTGTGTTTACAAGACTCTTCATTTCCAAATATCGTGATAAGTGATAATAACGACAATGATACACCACTGGTTTTCAAACGGTTCTTGGCCTTATCCCAAACATAACAAATGTATCTCAGAGTTAGCTCTGCAACTTCTTATTAGGAAATTGTGACGCCTTTAGATGAAATGACAAGTAAATAAAATTTTTAATGTCAGATTCTTCTGTACCGATCCGAATCATCTCAGACTACAAATTCAATTAATCGAAATTTAAAAAAATAAAGAATCTTTTTATTCCCAAGGAAATTATTTTACAGGGTTTGTCTTCGACTTGTTCATTTATTTTAACTGTAGATTTTTGAAGCTAAAGAAAACCTTTTTTTATTTTCCATTTTTCCGAATTCGATTCTGTTTGAAAGATAAGGCCATTTGAAAAGAAATTGGGCCAAGTACGTGCCTGATACCACAGAATACCTAACTACACAGAAGCGTCACTAAGCGTCGACACTTTGATCTTCAAGGGGCAAATTTTCGTGACCTTCATTCTCTATAAGATAGTACATACTACATATGTCACTTTTGAGCGGTCCAGCCTCGTAATCACAGAATACCTAACTGAGTTAGAGTATTCTGTGACATAATTCTATAGTGTATTTATAATTCTATGAGTCCAGCAGGAAATTGAAATTTCACGTTGACATATGTAGGTACTAGCTAGGCACAAGCGTCATCAAATAAAGTTTTGGCGGGAAGGCGGAAAGACGCTTCTGTGTAGTTATGTATGCTGTGCTGATACCATCCACCTAATTGTATGAATTCAAAGTTTATATTTCTTGAGAATGAGTTAATGAATTCAGGGAATTCTAAAGTACTGAACTTATTGGAATAAAAATGTGGCAAACACGATATATTTCTGAACGAAAACATCTAGTATTGTCGGAACACTTCTGCAATTTATAAGCCATATTTTTTTCTTCAAAATACTTCTTCCTATTTTCCTGAAGATTAGTTTGTAAAACGCTGATAATTTGTTCATATATCAACCTACTTTGTATTCAAGACAATTATCTTCTATGAATATTTCACAGAGTTTCCTAGAGGAAGTTGCCAGTTTGTTGATTTTTCAGGTATTGAAAAGGTTATGAAAGGTAAAAAAGATTCTTAAAGGTGTTTTTCACCGATCTCGTGATGATTATGGGTAGACATCTAGGTGTATGAATCGGATTTTTTGCAGGAAAACGGATTTTAGCAAATTGTCACAGAGGACATTGTTCAGTTAGAAACATGGCTACATATTATTTAGTGCTAAGTATCATCTCATTTTTGCTTAATATTAATTGAATGCCTGGATTGTATCGATATTAATCATTCATGCACATATCTGAATTTTGTTTTTCATTGATGGACTGGTAACAATAAATTTCCAATAGAAACTGTGTGTATGAAATGTATAATTTCATACTCTTTGGTGTTCAATTTTAGCGACAAGTTTGTGGGATGTTATCATTGCATATCTCTACGTCAAACTTCTTTCCATTATAGGTATTTTAGTCTCGAGTTGATAACCATTCTGACAACATTGTCAACTTTTAGCGCTATCAGAGAATTCATAATTCTTCTGTGACTCGGTGATATTTAAAATCCAGGGAAGCATTCAAATTATTCTCGAGATTCATGATTTTTTCGTCAAATTTAATTATATATTAAATTGGGAATAACTCAGAAACGACGCGTTTCATTGAAAAAACAATAGGAGTTCGCTCAAGAGATCTCGAGGAGAAGTCTGATGTGTGTCCTGGATGCTTTTTTTGTTGTTCACTTTTGGAATATCTTTCACTACGGACTATGTTGATTTGTCACTTGTTCTTTCATTTTCTCTTCAATATGCTTTTTAATTATGCAATAGCAAAGTTCTTACCGAGTCAAAATTTTATTAATTCATTTGAATATTATCTTAAACTTTCAGAATTGTTCGAAAAAGTTCGAATAAGTCATTCAGGATTTTCGAAAATGGGCGCCGAATTCTTTTTCCAAAAAATTCTAGGTACTACTTTTCTGCCTCAACAGACAAAAAAGACATTTTTATGCCTGTTCTATAATTTTGATGACCAAATAAAACGTTGTGAGTGAAATGAAAGATTATTCAACATAGATTATCAAGAGTGTCCAAACCTTAGACATGATAATTTAAACAGATTACTGTTCTTACTTTGTAAGCATCAGTTATTTATCCTTGTTGAATAGTATCAAACTCATATAACGAAAGGATGAATATTCAGGAAATCTTTTGCATAAATTAAAGAACCAGTGAATTTTTATTTATTTTTATTTAAAGCTCCTACAATGTTAATTGATGCTCAAAATTAATTCATTACGGGCTCTCGACGTTTTCCTTGGTTTGTACAGTCGTCTCTTGAGTCTTGGGTGTTAAGCCCAAGATTTCATTTATGGTTTCAGCTACAGAAGGATTGTCCAATATTGTTATATGGTTACCTTCGAAAAGCCTAACCTCCACAACGTTAGCACAAAGTCTGAAATCAAAATATAAATCATGACTAAAAACAATTCTATTCCCAAAAATGATGCTAACCTCGAAACAATTCGCTCTATTAACAGAAAACCTTATTCACAAGTTTCAAGTATACGAGGAAAATCTCAGAATATACTCCATTAACTTTTATAAAGTATCCCGGTTTGCCATTATTTAGGTTATGTTAGGTTAGGTAAGGTAAGGTTAGATTTATCCCGGTTGGCCATGATTTGGGTTTATCAAGTTCTTTTACTTAACTGACGCAGGTTGTCATTCGTGAAAGTCGAATGAGGGGTACGGGGTACGTGCCCCCCCTCCACCAGACGGTATTCCTGTGGAGTATTTTACTGTGAAGATACCATCACAGTTATTGTTGATTCTTTTTATCCGTCCGTCCCTTTTGACCCCCCTCCCCCAGAAAAAAATCCTGAATCCGCCTTTGGCTATCAGAATTTTGTTTGTGTTTACAATATTACGAAATAAACTCGAAGAATCACTTCCTCTGAACATCATGAAAATTAATTTGATTGGGAACTAGGAAGTTGATTATTTAACCACCTTCCTAGTTCCCAATCAAATTAATTTTCATTACGAAATAATTTTAGTTATACCATTGAGCACGGGCGTAGCCACACGGAAAGAAATCTATCCTCAAATCAAGAAGCTCAATATTCTTGAAATATTAGAGTTGTTTCAAGTATATATAGAATCAAAACAAGTAAAAAGGGGAATTTTCTATACTTGGAATGAATTTATTTTACTCAAAAAACATATACTTGATTGAAGAATGAAATTCTCCATCGGAGTAAATTATTTATTCAATCCAAACTATTCACTTTTATCTATTCGAGAGTACTTCTATATTTCAGGTAACTATATGATATCTTGACTTCGAAAATATAATATTCTCAGTTCGAGAATTTGAATATACTCATTCCATGTGTTATATTCAAGAAATTAGTTTTCTTGAAATAATAATTTCGATTGACATGAAATAATGAATTGACATAAAATTATGAATTAAATAATTAATTAATCAATCAATAATGATTCGAGAATATTTCGCCAAATGGAATAAAATCGAAAATAAAATATTGCTAGGATAACGTTCAGATTTTAGATTATATGTATACGATAAGTTAGAAATCTGAAAAAAGTTACCATTGAGATAGATAGACTCTCTTTTCAAAATATATACATTGTATGGATTGAAATATGAAGTTGAAATTATAAAAAAATTGTGAAAATATAATTTGAAAGAAATTTTCAATTAGGTACTTTTCACAAATCGATTTATAATAAAATTATGTGATGAAACATTATAGAAAAAAAATCACCAAATCTATTACACTCTGTAAAACATTTCTCTTAGTGTAATTCCATAATTTTGAAAGGGAAAGAAAGAAGTTGTTGAAAAATTCATCGTATTTGTAAATTTGAGTGAAATGACATGCATTCACTCGATCCAAGTGTAATTTTCAGAATATACTAAGATGCCAATTCTTCTTCCGGTAGTTAGGCAACATGCATGAATAAAAGGAACCGTGATCCGTTTGCGAGCAGTTTCATCGTAATCCAAGTATATAAGTTTCTCCATCCACTAGATCCAAGTGAATTATTCGACAATATACGGTCTTTGGGTTAACAATGCTAAACCACTTTACTTCTGTATTTATGCAAATAAAGTATTGGTATTGAATGTGGTGTAGAAATCGTTCGAGGATGTTACAACCCCAGAAAGGGCCTAGTATTAATAAGGGCACCCTTACTTGTTGATTTTGACTTCGATTTCATTATATAGGCATTAAACTTGAGACTGAATAATCTCAAAAACTATCAACTTTAGAAAAATATGTTTCAAGTGAAAAATGTTAGATATCACATCTTGTTTTCACCTTAACCTTTTCAAGGTTATTTCAGAGCTAACTTGATTCTTAATGATTTTTTATTGAAGAGCATGTATATCTAATTTTTCCATATTCTGCTACATATAAGTATGTAGTTTCATACTACTATTTCGTTTTGAGTAAATTTTCATAAGGGTAAATATCAAAGTATCCTAAAAATGTAAACAGAAATCATCAAATCTGGAACATTCAGAAATTCCAAAATTTCGAAAAAAAAATGTAGAACAATTCTATATAACTAAAAATTCAAGTGAAACTATATATTACTAATCTTGACAAAATTTTCATTCACTTGGTCCGAGTAAGATATTCAGCGATAAACTATAATACGCCAATTCTCCTTCCGGTAGTTAGGTTTTATCGTAATCCAAGTATATGAATTTCTCAATCCACTAGATCCAAGTAAATTATTCAACAATATACTAAAAAGCGCCCTCTATTCAGTGCGTAAAAGGGGATATCACTCTCGATCTTGAATCGACTTGTTCATATCGCGTCTTTCGTCCAAGTTCAGTGTGTCGAAGAAAGTTTAACCAATTTTTAGTGAAATGTGGAAAAATTATTGGGACAATAGGGATGCTCGGGCAGTGTTAGCAAGCTATTTCAAGGTAAGATATGTATTGATTCAAATTTATATTGAGATTTAAAAAAAAACTTAATTTCTACTTTTAATCTTATACGTTTTGAATCACCAAGCTGTTTTTTTTTTCGATAAATTTAATACTTGAAATACTCTAAGTGCGCATCTCTTACATTTCTAAGAACATTCATTTTCAAAAATCCTATTACATTGGGATTATCAATTTTTCAGAACAAGATATTTCCTTATAGCTCTTAAAAAATCTCAATGATCATGATCTCATACCTACCTTAGGAATGAAAACTGATTTCAAGGAAAATTAAAGAGATGAATTCTGAAGCAAGTGAAATATTTCTTATTTTTATGAAATGAATTCGCTTTTACTACTTCTAAAAATGATTTTTCGAATTACACAGTACTGTACGAGCATCGTTAAATAAAAAAAGAACGATAATCAACCAGTTATACCATATTTTCTTATGTAACTCACGAATTTTGAATTATTAGATTGAAATAGTCTCGTACACTGTTGTATCTTTTTTGGGGGGAATACCTCATCATATCACTCATTATAGAATGCGGATAATAATTCAGAGGATAAAGAATTTATAAGCATTTTTCTTGCAGAGGTTTGGAGATATGGAAAATATTATCCAAGAGCAGAGGCAGAAAACAATACAATGGAAAGGAACGATGCCGCCCTAATTGTTGGTTTTGGGACAGTTTCTATTAGAACCGAAAAGCTTTTTGATTATCGTTGAAAACCTCTACCATCAGTTCTCCTCTGCACGTAAGGCATTCAAAATTATTTTCAAATCGTTTCACGTTTTGAATGTTAATTATCCCGTTCAGTGCCAGTACCTTTATGTGATTATACTGCGATGTGTACCTATATAATTTTTTTATTTGTGGTTCTTCTGATACTCTTCTGTTGTTGATTGTATACTTATTTATATGTGATAATATTTTTAGGATTATGATTTTTCATATAGTTTTTATTTGTGGTATGTACTTATTTTATCACATCAGTTATTATTGTGTTCATTTGTACCTAGTCCAGTTGATTATATGTTGAATTTAGCATTTTCTCTATTTGTTTTCAGTGATCACTTTAATACTTTTGTTTGTTTATAATTATTTCAGAAGTATAATAAATTTGTTTTCAATTCTTATAAGCCTCGTTTTATGAATATAATCCTCATCCTGAAATCACAGCAATGTTAAACGATTATCTCATTTCAAATTATTTCACTATTTGTCAAAGCAAGCATAAAATAAATCTCATTATTCATCTTGAGAATATAATATACTGAAACTGAATATTCAGAATTCTCATTGGTTCAGAGTGAGAATATAAATGGTTTTGACCAAACAGGTATTTACTTCTTGTAAGTAGACCGAAAACTAAATCTGAAGTTAATATTTACTCAAAACCATTATTGAATGAAATTTGATTTGAAAATATGATATACTCAATTTAACAATTTTCTGATGTTGGATTGAGTGAAATTATTGAGTTCATTCAAGTATTTGTTATCTTTGCTTCGAACGAAGAAACTACTTAGATTAAGATGTACAATAATTCCATTTGAGATTATGTTTCCCTTAGACGAAATATTTCGAATACTCATTTCAAAATTCTCATTTTACTCACAAGGAATATATGAATATTCTTGAATCAATAATACGTGATTTATTAAATTCAAGTATATGATATACTTAGTCGAAAGAATTATTTTATTTGAATTCGGAGAATAAGGTATACTTGAATCGACTAAATCTTATTCTTGCTCATATATGAATCTATCATTTACTTCAATCAAATATTATCCACTTGGTACGAGAATAGATTTCTTTCCGTGCAGGATTTATAACAGGGGGGGGCAAACCATGGCTATGGTCCAAGGTCGTTCACAGGCGCGTACCCAGAAAGGTGTGTTGGGGGGGGCTCAGCTTTTATCAAAAAATAGTTATGTTTTTTAACCATGAGAAATCATGAAAACGAATAAGAAAATATTAAAGCACATGCATTTATTTCTTGTAAATATGAATCTTCAAAAAACAAAAAAAAAACAAATTAATATTGAATCATCCAAGGATTTATTAGTTTTTAGTTATTAAATAAAAGTTCCAAGCGCCAGCATTAGCAAATCTATTCACAACCATTTCTGTATCTCTGACTATCTCGTAATTTATGTGCATTAGAGCTAATCCGTTCAAGCTGTTTTCTGCCACAGATATGCGATTTTCGCGACCCTGTATCACTTTTCTGTAAAACTTTCAAAGCCACAAACAGAAATATTCCAACTACTCTTGCATTCAATTATTACTTTTTCGAAACGCCATGTGATTCAAACTTTTTTATTCTATTATATTTCGAACATCAACTCAAAATATCACTCTTCAACATAAACTTAAAAATGTTGTAAACAAAAAAATATATCGGTACAGATTTAACATTAACTGATGTAATTACAAGATTCTAATCAGACAATTTATTACATAAACCAAAAATAAACATATAGATCTAATGAAGTTGTTCAAACTGTCGTCCATTTTGTCTTATACATAAACCACACAGTTTCAATTCGACATTTAAAAATTATTAAGGATTGCCTTTGTGGGTTTCTGAATGCTTCTTTGGCTGGGGCTCATCTATATTATAACGCCGATATGCTTACATTTTATATTTTCATAAAATATTTTTCAGATTTTGAAATTCCATGTTTTCACCGTCAGCCATCATCATTGATTTGTTTTGACTCTGTTTGTGACTCAGTTTTCTTGAATGCAATAAACAAAACAATATTTTATGCATGTCCAACTTTTATGCATGTGTGAAAGGATTCATGGCCTAGTATCAAAAACATCAATTTGGATTTTTCTGATTCTCAAAGTTAAAACTTATTGAAGATTGGGTTGTGATACATCAATGTATTCAGAAAAACAATTGCGAAAATTTGACGATGAAATAAACAGGGTGATACATTTGAAAAATACCAAGTTTGTATCTTAAAAACAGTGCTCTCAACAAAATTTCATTTTTTTCCTATCTTATACAGGGCCAAAGAAATAATTACATTTCCAAAAGTGAACATTTTCGTTTTCGCCCTGTATTTCAGGAACAAGCAGTAGTTGGAATATTTCTGTTTGTGGCTTTGAAAGTTTTACGAAAATGTGATACAGGTTCGCGATAAACGCATGTCTCTATCTTCAATCATAGCTGAGATACAGTGCAATCTCAACCAAAATGGGACACAGTGTACCCAAATATTTGAAGCAATATGTATAAATTTGGATAGAAATCTCAGCTACATTTCTCTAGAGCTGAAAGTGCAGATGAAGCACATGATTTGGAATCATCCGGTGTTGAAGTAGCCCACTTTTTTTCCATCTTTTTGATTCACTGGAAAGAATGAGGCTTTCGCCTGAGGCGAAAGCCTTGGGGGGGCTAGAGCCCCAATAGCCCCCCCCTGGATACGCGCCTGGTCGTTCAAAATGTGAAATTTTGGGATAAAAAGAAAAGGCAGATTTAATTCATTTTTTCTTCCAGGGGGGGGGCAACCCCCCCCCCCCCCTGCCCCACGCTGGCTACGCCCATGCCATTGAGTTCAAATATACATAGAGGTACAACCCCCTTGAACGATTTGACGCAAAAATTTAAATTTTCGGCAGTTTACTTGCCAACTTAAGTGGCGGCACATAGTAGCCACAAAAGGAACTATAATCAGCCGAACCATTTTGTCACTACTCATTTATAGAAATCTGTAGAATATGTATTTTCCTCTAGTTCTATGAATCCTAGACAGAATTAATTGTCGTTTTATTGCATCCGAAAAATCAGGTGTGATGAAATAGTGAACATCCAATATTTCTTACGCCGTTCCTGATCGTCATGGCATTCGGCTTCGGATATAGTGCTTTATAGTTCAGCTACTTACCGCCAGATGCGAGAGGTAAAAATTTACGCTTCTCTGAAACACACTTATCCATCTATGAACCGGTGAAGGAACTACACTAAATTCAGCTTCAAATCGTTGAACTGGGTTGTGTCTCCAGGTATATTTCAAACTCAATGGTTATACTCTGCGTGGTTACCTCATTTTATTCAGTTATTTATTCTTTGGAATCAGGAGCTCATTTTCAAAGATTTGCCATTTCAGATTTGTCTGAGGAAGGTTTTAACTAATACATCACGATCACGAAACAAATATCAAAGTAGAGGATATGAGAATATTAATAAACTAACTGACAAAGAAACTGCAACACCCAAGGAATTGTTTGAATTTTAATTTTTTTTTGGTAAAACATAGATAGTATAGCAAGGAGTAAATGATTGAATGTGGAGAAAAAAATCGTCAAGTGAACATTTTTCGTTACCTTAATATTGTAGGTATTCTTCGCAATTTTTTTTAAATTTTCAACAAACCAGGTGTTCGAGGAGATCCAAAGTCGATGTTAAGTTGCTGTTTAAATGCCTAGAGCAAGAGTACGCGGAATTTATCGCCAGCTTAGAGGTCGAATTATTGGTCTACGAGAAGCGGAGTTGCCATTTCGAGAAATCTCTAACCGTACGAACAGAAATCTAACTACTCTTATGAGATGTTGTCAAGCGTGGGTTTATAATGCCCAAAATCGAAGAAGATTAGGCACCGGACGTCGAAGGGTCACAACTGAAGTTCAAGATCGACGTCTAAGACTTATTACCATTAGAGACCGATTTGCGACAACTCGATCTTTGGCTGATGAGTAGTTAGAAGAACAAGTCCATCCTGTAACTGTATGAACGGTTTACCGCCGGATAAGGTCTTTTGGATTGCAGCATTATCGACCTCATATAGTGTTAACTCTTACGGTTAAGCATCGCCGGCACCGATTACCGTGGTGCAGAGAACGTCAACATTGGAATGGGGTATGGCATCAGGTCGTGTTTCTTATGAATCACGATTCTCCTTGGGTGAAGATGATGGCCGAAGAAGGGTTAGACGACGTCAGGGAAAAAGGCGTGAACCCCAGTTTGATGTTGAGCGTCATGTACACCGGATAGTAGGCGTTACGGTAAGGGGTGCTACTACACATGCAAGTTGGTCACCTTTAGTCTTTATTCGAGGTAATATGACAGCGCTGCGTTACCTTCAAGAAATAGTGGAGCCATAAGGGCTCTAGAATCCAATATTTCAGTAAGATAATGTTCGATCTCATGGTGCCAGAGTTAGTTTGAACTTTTTTGGAGCGACCCATGTTAATTTTCTGCCATGGCCCCCCAGATCCCCCGATCTTTCACTATTAGAACATGTTTGGGACATCATGGGCAGAAGGCTTGACAATTTACCCCAGACAAAACGTACTTTGAGGACTCTGAGACATGAAGAACAGGTAGCTTGTGATAGTACCCCTCAAGAAGAAAAAGACCATTTTATTGCATTAATGCCTAGACGTATTGAGGAGTGTGATTATTAACAAATTCATTGAAAAAAATGTGAACTCTTCGTATTTTTCTCCGAATTTTAATCATTAACTCTTTGCTTTACTATTTATGCCCTCCAAAAAAAAAATTGAACTTCAAACAGCTCCTTCTAGGTGTGCAGTTTCTTTGTCAGTTAGTATAGTTATACGTTACATACCTAGATAAATTGTAGTCTTCAGCGAAGTTTTGGACGCTCAGTGTCGATGGTTTGAAGAGCCTGACAGCAGACATAATCTTCGGATAATCCGGTTCATAGGTCCTCAGCTCCTTCAACCTAGTATGGAATCCTACAGCAACCTTCTTCTGGTACTGTGGCGAGTGTGTAGCATCATGCGCAGATATCTTATGAGCGACCAGCAGCCGTTCGTCGAAAGTGTTACATCTGTATATTTTCTCCTGGGAAAGACAACAAATAAGAGTGAAATAGATAGATAGATAACTGTTTTTTATTGATGTAATCAAATGGCCGTCGACCTAAGTCCTTCAGCCAAAAGATTGAAATAATATACTGTTTTTCAGTTTTGCAAATAAAAATGCTCTTTGGAATAGTTCAAACACACCAAATTTTCATTCAATTCGTTTATTTCCGATTCCACCTTGATATAATCATCAGAACTAGCCATACCACTATTCAGGGAAACTAACAATATTTCACTCCTTTTTGGGGAAGAATGGTGAATGCCATCTATCTTTGTTGACATCGAAATAGTCACTGAGAAGGGACTTCTCAAATTGATGAATTAGAACCTATGCTCCATCTTTATCTTGTCGGAGGTGAGTTATGTTGCTCTGCCGATGGTCATAATGAGATCGAAACTGTTCGACAAGAGGGTAATAGAATGCTATGCTTCTTGCATAAGATAAAAAGATATACTTCATGGCTTGAATATAATTAATACTTCAACATCTATTACTGAAGCCTGTAATTTTCATTCATAAAAGTTCTTTGACCCCACCATTTTTCAAAGGTTTCAAAAGGGTGAGAAGAACTGCGGAAGGCCTCTTTTTAACGCTCTTTTGCTCTTTTACGCTTTGACTCTTTTGCGACTCCTCTTTTTGAATATTTTACGACCTCCAGGATATTTGCTATTTTCCAATTTGATTCTACAAGTTTTCGATTTTTTTTCAGTTTGAAATTGTAGCGACGTAATTTTCCGTGCAAACTGAAATCAGCGCGAACTTAATTTGAGACAGGGCTACCAGTTATTTGTGAAGTGCAGTGCCTACTTCAGAGAACCGGTAAGGCCCCGTTCATATTTCTTTACACGGCTTCATACGTTGAATATCATTCTAACAATCGAAGTATTGTGTGTTCCACGACTTTTAAAACATTTTTATTCCTTATCCAAATTATAATTTTATTTCTCTGATGATAACTAAATCCCTGTATCTATTAGCAACCTTGGATTGAGGATTGAGATCGGCGAGATCACAACGGGGTTACGACCGCGCTTCACCCTTTCTCAATTCGCTGAAGGTTGACGTATATACGGCAGACTTCGTCAAGTCGAGTGATTCCATTTTACCGGAGTTGCTTGTATGAACGTTGTTGGTTCATCGTCGTAACCTGCCCGTATTTTACCCACATTATTTCCACGATTTGTACTATATCGTATTTCTTAATCTCTGGATGTATCAGCAACCTTTTTGACGAATGAGATCGGTGAGATCTCAACGGGGTCAACCGCGCATATACCTTTCTCAGTTCACTGAAGGTTGACGAATATTCGAGAAACTTCGTCAAGTCGAGGGGTTCCATTTTTTTGGAGCTATTTGTATGGACGCTGTTGGTTCACAACCGTACCCGATTTATATCTTATCACATTTTCCTATCAAGATTTTATCTTGTATTTTAATTCCCTTTGGGGGGCCTTAATCTCTGTATTTAGCAGCGACCTTTTTGACGAATGAGATCGGCGAGATCACAACGGGGTTACGACCGCGCATAAACCTTTCTCAATTCGCTAAAGGTTGACGGATATACGGGAGACTTCGTCAAGTCGAGTGATTCCATTTTACTGGAGTTGCTTGTCTGAACGTTGTTGGTTCACCGCCGTAACCTGTGCGTATTTTACCCGCATTATTTCCACGATTTTGTACGGTATTGTATTTGATAATCTCTGGATTTATCAGCAACCTTATTGACGAATGAGATCGGCGAGATCACAACAGGGTTACCACCGCGCATAAACCTTCCTCAGTTCACTGAAGGTTGACGGATATTCGAGAAACTTCTTCAAGTCGAAAGGTTACATTTTTTTGGCGCTATTTGTATGGACGCTGTTGGTTCACAACCGTAACCGATTTATATCTTATCACATTTTCCTTTCAAGATTTCATCTTGTATTTGAATTCCCTTTGGGGGGCCTTAATCTCTGTATTTATCAGCGACCTTTTTGACGAATGAGATCGGCGAGATTACAACGGGGTTACGACCGCGCATAAACCTTTCTCAATTCGCTGAAGGTTGACGGATATACGGGAGACTTCGTCAAGTCGAGTGATTCCATTTTACTGGAACTACTTGTCTGGACGTTGTTCGTTCACAACCGTACCTGATTAATATTTTACCCCATTTTCCTTTCAAGATTTCATCTTGTAATTTTATCCCCTTGTGGGGCCTTGATCTCGATTCTCGATCTTCCTCATCAGTGCTCGACGGTTCGTTTTTCACAGCGACGTCTTTGTGGGTTGACATCGTAGAGATCACAACGGGATTACGACCGCACTTCACACTTTGTCAACTCCCTGGACGTTTGCGAATTCACCATATTTTCCTATTTAGCGTTCAATTCTTGCATTCGCTCACCTCGCTCGACCGTCTTGCTCAACCGTATGTTTGTATTTGATAACCACTGAAGCATATATACCGATACTCAAGTTATTTTTTTTATTTCATATTCACTTTGTGAATGAGATCCGTTTTCATTTTTCATTCTTAATATTAATAGATTCCTCTTCATTTTTCAGCATACAATTGTAATTTCTGTTTGAAGTCAGTAAATTTTGTAGAATCCATTTTGGTGTTTCGAGTGAAGCCTTTATTTTTTGGCAGCATTAACTATAGAAACCTTACTTTTAATCGTTGTCTTCATAGACTAAACCGAACCCTTCTCCACTGTATAAAAGCTACCTTGGTAGAAGTGGAGAGTTTTATTCATAGCGCCACAATCTTGTTGAACCTATTGTGGCTGGCGCTCGAGCATTTGTTTTCCGTAAAGGTGACTGCGCTCTTGAAGTACTCCCCCTCAGTAAGGAATCTTCACAAGACCACAAAAGTACTTTGTTGTTGTCACTGCCAACAAAGAAAGTGATTCAGAAGCGAACTC
Organism: Adalia decempunctata; assembly: GCA_951802165.1. NCBI lineage: Eukaryota > Metazoa > Arthropoda > Insecta > Coleoptera > Coccinellidae > Adalia > Adalia decempunctata. The sequence goes on from OX637703.1 coordinate 20,249,540, forward strand.
ACCCTATTCCTCAGGATTATATCGTACGGAAGATACAAAGCCATCAAATGACATAATATGATGGTTTCAAACTCAGCCTCCGAGCCTGTCTTCATCTCTTGCTTGCACATCTCGGCCAGCATGTCAGGTGCTCCATCTATACACGTTATTGTACCTTTGTACCCTTTCTTCTCTAAGGAAGACATCGTTTCCAAGGCGATGATGGTACCCCAGGAGTAGGTCAACATGTGGACGGGATCCTTGGTATTAGCGTATTTCAGAATTTGCTGCAACAAGAGCATGTGAGTTAATGGTTATTGACTTAAAAGGTAGATATGATCTCCGGAAAAAAACTCACTTCTTCAGATTCCCTAGCAAGATCCTTGTAGCTGTTGGTTGGGTTCTTGTAACAGAATTGTATTCCTATCATCTTGGCCTTGACGTTAGCTACTAATGGTTTTAAAGACGTGGCGAAGCCTTCAATGCCTGGGAAACAGAAAATAAATGGTACGTCTTCAGGATCATCGTCTACCAGACTGGGGAGTCTCAAAACAGGTATGGTAGATGTCGTTTCGTCCCCGAGATATCTCAAGATCAGCTCAAATCCTCTAGGAAGACGTTGCGTGACTTTACCGGACTCTCTATCTTTTTCTTTGGTCTCTTGGATTTCCTGCAATCTTTAAAATGCAAGTTGAATTAGTTGCGAAGTAACATTCATTTTCATTCGCTTCTGGGTTCTGGCGTGGGAAAGAATATGAAGTGAACTCTGATACGGTAGGCATTTAAACATTCCGTACTCGAGTTTGGCACCAAGCGCGAATAGCGCTCTGCCATTGACCTGACGAACTCGAACTGAGAAACCAATCACACTTCGAATGCGAAACATAATCGTATAATAATAGGTGTAATAACCGTAATTCAATTGAAGTTCGGTATTTATCATCTTATTCATCTAATTGAAAGTGGGATTATTCCAAGTGATGAATGAATCTTTACAGGTAATGTAGGTAATTTATATTCTGCAGCATCTAAATGGAATACTTTTGAGATGAAGAGTTATAAAGAAAGAACTTTTCAATTTTGAAGCAACGAAATGGAAACGTCTAGTTTGAATGGGGTACAATCATTTCGTACGTTTTCTAAACACGAAAATTCGATTAATTCAATCACTTTCCAACTTTCCATAAAAATCCAAGATACAATCTTGAGTATTATGGTGGGTTGGGTTGCAGTTCAGACTAAAAACATCTCTACCTCCCTTATTGAAAAATCAAATGGAGATGAGAATAGGTAATCAAAATGAAGTAATTTAATCAACTGATATAACACGCGCGAGCAGAGTGAGGACATTAATACCTATAGTTTGATTTATTTTTATTCTTTCTTTATTGAACCTCTATATTATATGTGTAGGAAATCGTTGATATCGAAAGAAGTTATAAGCGATTTGAGTTATTTTTAAGGTTGTGAGTTTTCATAGGTTCTCGGCTTGTCTAGGGCTTGTTGAAAGAAACACAACTATTGCTGTTCTTTGTCTATATTTCGGACCGATTGGGTCATTCGTCAGGACATGAGCAACTCGCTGTGAAGAAACCAGCTAAATAGCAGCTAATGTTCTGAAAAAGGAGCTAATAAAGGTCCGAAATATAGACAGAGAACAACAATAGTTGTGTTTCTCTCAACTAGCCCTAAACAAGCCGAGAATCTATGGAAATTCACGACCTTGGATGATACGGCTATACCCCTTGTATATTTTTTGTTTGTTATTTTTAAGTATAGATAGGTATTCCTATATGTATTCTAGATTTTTCAAGCAAGGAAAATACAGAAGAAAAACGACAGTGCAAGTGGGTAACGGTATTTTATGAAATAATCAAATATAATGAACATGAACATATATGCGGAGGAAATATTCAGTGGGATGATCCATGTTTAATAGCATTAGGCTGATCCCTTTCCACATTTTGTGAGAGATGTCCATGGCTCAGAGATGCCGTTTCGCATTCGAAGTGTGATTGGTTTCTCAGTTCCAGTTCGTCAGGCCAATGGCAGAGCGCTATTCGCGCTTGGTGCCAAACGCGAGTACGGAATGTTTAAATGCATACGGTAGAGAACTGAAGGCCGTGTTGAACGAAGAGAGATAGTGAACAGATGGCGCTGAATGTTGATCTTACTACGTAAAATCGTTCTTCATCAATTTGATTCATATTCATCGGAAATTAGAAGTTTACCTGGCAAATGTCATGCTTCGTATATCTTGGGCCGTGAGGAACACCTCGAACTCCCTCTCTAATACTTGTTTTATCTCTACAGCTGTCATTGAGTCCATTCCAAGTTCGGATAGAGTTGCATGCGGAGAAACACTTTGTTTTTTTATTCCTGAGAAATTAAAATGCTTGTTAGATATCTTCCAAAAGAGTATATTTCCATTGACAAAAAAAGTAGTTCCTGCTCACCTAGAATATTGGCAACGGCGTCTACTATGTTATCAGCCCCACCACTACCGCTTCTTTTCTCAGCTACCAACATGCTGGCCACTATGGATGCCTCCTTCTGTCTAAGAAGAGTATCCATAACCTGCAAGCAGCTTGTTATCCTCTGTTGGAGTGTGCCACCAATTTCCATTTCTGTATGCTCTTCCATCATCTCAGCTACCAAGCCAACCTAAAAAAGAAGTTGCAGGACATTGCGTAAAAGATATCGGAGACCAGAAGTTCAAATGCTCACATCTCCAATAGCACCCCATTCAATGGCTAAAGCAGGAAAACCTTCCCTTCTTCTTTTCTCGCATATCCTCTCCATGATCGAGTTAGCCATTCCGTAATTCGTTTGGCCAGCATTGCCCCTTCCACAGGATACCGATGAGAATACCACAAAATCCCTGAAAAAGAATGGGGCGACTGACAAAAAGTGCAAACAACAACTACTAACTTGGGTGAATCAAATATAAATGGGATTTTTTTAATGAACTATACAGGGTGAGTCTTTGACTTGTACATATATTTTAACTGTAGATTCTTGAGGCTGAAGGAACCCTTTTTTTCATTTTCCATTTTTCCGAATTCGGCTCTGTTGAAGAGATATGGCCATTTGAAAAAAAATAGGGCTAAATACGTGCCTGATATTATTCTCTACAAACACCTCGAAGTTCATATTTTTCTATTGAAATTGAAGTGATTATTAGATATTCTGGGTGATACATTTAAAAAATACTCAAGCACTAACCTTATTTGAATAAGAATGCTACAAACACGATATTTCCTAACAAAACACTTAGTTCTGTCTGATCATTTCGGCAATCGAAAAGCTATATTTCCCACACCGAAATAAGTTCCTTTTTCGATTGTCCTGAAGATTAGTTTATAGACACTAATAATTTTTTCATATTTTCCTCGATATTCTAAAACGATCTCATAAAAATTTGTTTCTCATTAACCTATCCTAACTCCATTGACCAAAGTCATATGATTCGGTGTCAATGACCTAACCATACCCATCCTCTATGATATTCAATTCACCCACAGAACTCTAGAGAAGACGATGCCAGATTGCCGATTTTCTCTTCAAACAATGCGAACTCAAGAAAGCAGTACGTCCCCTATCGTTAGCGGATGAACTATCACAATCGCTAAAGGCGTCTAGGCGTTGCTCTTCGAGAATGCCAAACGAGTAGTTCTGATTCTCGCCAATATAGCGCTACGTTCTTAATTTCAGTCGCCACGGCCTACCCTTCCCTTCAGAAGGACGTGGATGTAGCCGCCACGCAAGACAAACCGTGGTTCTGTGTCTCCAACCAGTCCAACCTTAAACGTTAGTCAGTGATCCCATACACGGCATAAACGAAGTTTACGCGATGGACTTTATTCATTAACAGTGAATAAAGCAAACAGGTGATGATTATGTAAATGACTTTCAGTGAACTGATGTAATAGTAGTGTCGTTCTGGTGTCGATTTATATTGTTTCGATTGATATTTTGCTGAAGGACCGGTAACAATGAATTTTGAATAGAAACTGCCTATAAAATGTATAATTTCATGCTTCTTAGAATCCAATTTTATGTTCCACAAATGTGGAATTTTATTATTACATATCTCTACATCAAACGTTTTTTCATCATAGAGATTTTAGTCTTGACAAAGTTGATAAATATTCTGACAACGTTGGTAACTTGTTGAGAGACCAGAGAAGAAATGATATTCGATGAGATATAACTCAGGACATCATTAAGATTATTCTTGAAATTAATGATTTTTTCCTCTAATTTAATCGAATGCAATTAGGAATAACTTGAGAACGACGCGTTTTATTGAAAAAATATAAGGATACTTTTGTTTTCTGAAATAATTAATTCTTTCGAAAACGTGAACCGTTTATTTTTTTCAAGTGGCTTTATAGTATTTTCCGTGAATTACAGTTAAAAATGTACAAGTCAAAGACTCACCCTGTATATTAAATGATGAAGACAAACATGAATTATTTTTCTACGTAGTTTCCTGCTTCAAAAATACATTTTTTCCAGCGTGCAGGTAGGTTTTTATTTCATAATTGTAAAATGAAACAGGTTAGAAGCCAATTTCGCACATACTCCTCCACAACTTCGTCATCTTCAAACCTTTCCCCTCCTAAAGTTTCCTCAAGCGGTGCAAACAAATAAAAATCTCCGGACGATAAGTCGGGGCTGTAGGGAGGATGTTCAAGTTGAGTCCAGTGCATTTCTTCCAGTTTTGACATTGTTATGGGATCTGGCATTGTCATGGGGAAAGATGACCGCTCCAATCCGTTGTCTTTGTCTTTTGTAGCAACTCTAAACTCAGTCAATAGCTCACAATGATGAGCAGCACTGATTGTACGTCGCTCGTGCAAAAAATCGATGAGCAAAAAGCCTTGCTGGTCAAAAAACACTGTTGCAAGAATCTTGCCAGCTCATAGTCGAGTCTTGGGTTTTACTGGAGCTGCCTTCCCTTTTTTCCGCCACTCCAAATTGGCTTGTTTTTACTCTGGAGTGTAATAGTTCACCCATGTCTCGTCGCAGGTGACAATACGACCCTAAAGGTGCAGACACATTGTTATCACGTCACGTCACATCACGTCATCTTCCCAAAATGTGCAACCACGATAATGCATGGAACTTGGAGCATAGGAAGAGAGACACACCTTTCAATAATAAATAGTGAAGCCAAATCATCAGAACTAAACTGGGAGATTGTACTACTACGGAATCAAAATGTAGTAAAAATTTTTGCAACATTGTATCTGCTTGTCACATTATAGCACTGAAAGCACGCAAGATCTATATTCCGCAAATTTACATTTTCTGAATGCACGTGATACCACGTCTGATATTTTGCGAAATGTCATTCTAACATACATTTGAAACCGATCTGGGTACTCATTCAATAATTCTTGATTTAATTGATCGAATTCCCCCACTTCCTCTGTTCGTTGATTCATTTGGTAAATCGAGCCTTCTATGAGAATCACCAGCAACTGTAAAAGCAGCTTTATTTTCCATATCTTCTTCCCAATTTCTCGCGTGAGCTCACATGACGTGACAACAATTTGTATGCACCTTTAGGATAGTATCCCTCGAAAAGAAATAGATCATCCTTTTGCATCAATGTGAAAACATCTTGGGGAGTATACAGATAATCGCGGAAATTTTAAACATTTACTTCTTGCTGTACTAACTACACTGCGCAAAAAATTCAACGCACATTCTGAAAATCTCAATTTTAATGAAAGTTAACTCTACATTGACTTTATAACATATTTTTTATGTTCTCTCGGGAAGGTTTTGAACGAAACAAGACACATTGAATGGAAGAAAAATTCAGCATTTCACCGAATCTTATGTGACAAAAGAGAAATGAACAATTTTCAAAATACTGAAATGCTGATAAGTGATTTAATACTTGGTTTTTTCACCCCTTGCGTTAATTACAGCTCGGCAACGACGGTTCATACTCATAAAATCTTAAAATGTTTTGATCTAATCCTTCCCAGATTTCTCCGAGTTGGATTCCTAAGTCATTAAGAGTAGTAGCTGGATGATTTTCTGAACTTCTCAGCCTTCTATTGAGGTTGTCCCAAACCTGCTCAATCGGATTGAGATCTGGACTTCTTGCTGGCCATTCCATTCGAAAGACTTCAACCTCTTCAAGGTACTCCTGAACGATGCGCGCACGATAATGTCCATAAAAATGAAATTTTCACCAATGTATGGGGCAAATGGCACTACATGCTCTTCAAGAATGTTCCTTATATACTTATCAGCATTCATAGCTCCATTATCAACGACCACTAGGTCTGTGCGAGCAGTCAAAGATATTCCACCCCATACCATAATCGATCCTTCCCCGAAACCAGTAGTATTCAGGAAATTGCACTGAGCATATCTTTCATGTGGACGTCTGTATACAAGGGAACGTCGATCACAATGGTAGAGGCAGAATCTAGACTGATCTGTGAAGAGAACTCTTTCCCAATCGGCCTCTTCCCAATGGATATGCTCTCTCGCAAAATCCAAACGCGCCCTTCGATGGGCTGGGGTAAGATCTGGGCCTCTTGCCGCGACACGAGGCCTTAAATCATATTCTCTGAGGCGATTTCTTATTGTCTGTCTCCCTGAATCGCTGCAAACATTCTGGACACACTTGTATGGGAAACTCCAAACCTTTCTGCAATTCTTGTTTATGTCCAACCTTCTTCTCGCAAAACTACCGCTTGGGCACATTCCTCTTGGGTCAAATTGTATGTTTCGCGTTGCATAGCGATCGAGTGTAGAAAATCAAACGAAAGAAAAACAATTGATCACTAGAATTGATCGAGAACAACTTATTTTAGAATGGAGCCAATACATTCAAAATCTGATAATATCATCTTTTTTTTATTCCTGCTGGGAGAAAACATCTGTATTGAAGAAAAACGCAGTGTATGTTTTACCATTGAGTCTATACATACTCAATGATTTCACCAAAAAAATTTTTCAATTCGAACAGCTTTTCTGGGTGTTGCAATCTGCTTTGTCAGTTAGTATATTTCACTAGGCATAATATTTGGAGAAATTTTCATAATCACGAAATGCGTTGCGCTGGTAAAGCCATACAGATGGACAATTATTGCAAGGTGCTCACCTCAATTCTGGGCATCTCGCTCTTGTAATTTCATCTAGGTTCATCGTGGCTACTGCTTTTGGACCAAATGCAATCCTGAAACTTTCGGGACTCTGATTTTCCAGCAAGGAATCTTTGAGAACGACGGCGAGATTAAAAATGCTTTCTATTGGCCCGATGGCTTTCGCCTCGCTGATCAATTGATCGCAACCTTCTTTGACGGTGATGTCTGCCGTGGAGATTCTAACGGTGGCACCATAAGATTTCCAAAGACTGAAAAAGATGAGCAATAGTTAAACTCTTTTAAAGAATGATAATTTTCTAATAATGAATGATAAACTTACTTCATTCTATAAGACTGATAACCAGTCTGTATACCAGTTCTGGAGGTCAGTAATAATCGCTTTGCACCTCTCAAAATCAACCAATCAGCCAGCTCAAGTCCAAAACCACCAAGACCGCCAGTTATAACATAGCATCTGTCTGGTTCACAAGAAAATCTGCAGAGACAGTTCGAGACAATTATGTAATAAATCAGAATATTGCTGTTAATCAATATAGACTTCTAAATTTATATTCATGGTTTCGAATAATACTTTATTGCAGCAGAATTTCAGTACTTACGTGAGAAACGGGATGTATGCGAGAAATTGAGCCAAAGAGCGGTTGATTTTCGGATCAAGTTCCCTCATAAAACGCAATCGAGAAACCGAAAATAAATTTTATATCGAGACGGTGTCAGAGGACTTTTGTCCCACGATCTGGACGGCGGGGTGCTGAGACAGCATCAAATTCAAGGCTAGATCGCGGGAACTGCAACTAACCGAAAACCTCAGACGGGTTCGACATCCCTCTCGAAATCCGCCACGGGAGGTGGAAAAAAAATCTTTAATGGCTTCTGAAACTGAAGATGCGACAGTAGCTGGAGAATTCTTATACGGGAAGGTTCTCAGTTGGCTAGGGTTCAGTTGTAGTGAGATTTAGGAAGTTCGGTCTCAAAGCGGAAACAGAAGAAATTATATTCGGGGAATAGCGTTGCGAAGGGCTATAAATTAATCAAACTAATTTAGGCTACGTCTCGTCGATTAACTCGCGATATAGGAAGGTACGTCGCGAAAGATCAGTAGTGAAGTTAACAGCGAACAAAAGTGACGGGTTTATGCAGGGTGGCCAAGAGATTGACGTCAAAAAGGAAAAAACAGATCCCTCGTGTCATTGGCTATTCAAATCATTCCCATGTATTTTATGCTATTTTTCACGGTTTTCGAGTAATGAATTTTTTTATGAACTTTGAGAATTTTCGACCTGACCATCTTAAAAGAGATGTTTAAAAAAAGTACAAAACTTCTCTGTGAAATTCTTTTTGTAACTTAATCTCCATGAATTGTACTTTTATACATAAAATAACCAGATTCGTAACTTTGATAAAAATTATGGAAATGTTGGTCTCAAGTGAAAAAGTTACGTAAATTGGATTATGATCTGAATTTTCGAATCAAAATTAAAAATGTAAAAAGGCTAATTCACGGTTTCTTAGTATGCTTAAAAACTGCGCTCAATAGTCAGCTTTCAGAATCATTGATAAAAAATGGTACTTAACACTCTACTTTTGCTAGAATTAGCCTTCAAAGTCATCGAGGTGGAAAAGATCAAAGAACTAGACATTCACTACAAAATTATTTTTTGCCATTTTAAGATATTTCTGATCAAGTTATGATAGAAAATGCTGAAAATTGATGAAAATTAGCTTTATATGTTGGTCAAGAAAAGTTCTAGATAAAAAAAAAGAAAAAGGTATGGCAATAAATCACACATCATAATGTAAATAAAAAGAAATTTATTTATAAAATTTACAGTGAGTGTTCAAAGTGGCCACCTCCAGCCTCAATACACATTCTACACCTTCTTAGAATATTTTCTTTCAATCGCATTAAACCTGCCCTGTTCTCTCTTAGGACACGTTCGGCTTCTCTTATCTTCAGTCGCAGCTCGTCTTCATTCGAACATTCTCGAGCGTAAACAATTTCTTTGAAATAACTCCGAACGAAAAAATCTATGAGATTAAGGTCAGGTGAACGTGGGGGCCCCATGACTGCGTCCGATCCATCTGTTCGGGTATCGTTCATTCAAGTGTTTAATCAAAAATTGTTCTCGAAAATTCAAATAATCCCGATCGGTTTTTCATTGCTGCGCAGCGGGCCAATCAAGTGGCCCCCACGTTCACCTGACCATCGATTTTTTCGTTTAGGGTTATTTCAAAGAAATTGTTTACGCCCGAGAATGTTCGAGTGAGGACGAGCTGCGACTGAAGTTAAGAGAAGCCGAACGTGTCCTAAGAGAGAACAGGGCAGGTTTTATGCGATTCAAAGAAAATTTTATAAGAAGGTGTAGAATGTGTATTGAGGCTGGAGGTGGCCACTTTGAACACCTACTGTAAATTTCATAAATAAATTTCTTTTTATTTACATTATGATGTGTGATTTATTGCCATACCTTTTTCTTTTTTTTTATCTAGAACTTTTCTTGACCAACATCTAAATCTAATTATCATTAATTTTCAGCATTTTCTATCATAACTTGATCAGAAATATCTCAAAATGGCAAAAAATAATTTTGTAGTAAATGTCTAGTTCTTTGATTTTTTCCACCTCGATGACTTTCAAGGCTAATTTTAGCAAAAGTAGAGTGTTAAGTACCATTTTTCATCAATGATTCTAAAAGCTGACTGTTGAGCGCAGTTTTTAAGCGTACTAAGAAACCGTGAATTAGCCTTTTTACATTTTTAATTCTGATTCGAAAATTCAGATCATAATCCAATTTACGTAACTTTTTCACTTGAGACCAACATTTCCATAATTTTTATCGAAGTTACGAATCTGGTTATTTTATGTATAAAAGTACAATTCATGGAGATTAAGTTACAAGAAGAATTTCACAGAGAAGTCTTGTACTTTTTTTTAATATTTTTTTAAAAATGGTCAAGTCGAAAATTCTCAAAGTTCATAAAAAAATTCATAACTCGAAAACCGTGAAAAATAGCATAACATATATGAGGGTGATTCGAATAGCCCATGACACGAGGGACCTGTTTGTTCCTTTTTGACGTCAATCTCTTGGCCACCCTGTATAGTCACAAAATTTCGAAACGGTGGTATAAGACTGATGTATTTTACGCAGTCACTCTGAAGCTGTGCTATCACAGTTGCTCTAAAGCTGTGCTATCTCAGACAACCAAGAAAAAACCGTGGTGAGTTATAGTTGTTTTTGTTGTATATTTCATTCATTCTTTTTCTTTGATTCGCTCACAATATGATTTTTATTATACAATCAATACAACTCTCCAAAAGCAGTCAATCCCAAAATTAACATTGGTCCTTCGATTCGCGAGAAATGTCAATTTAAAGAATACGTATTTTTATTCACATCCATACTTGAACCGGCCGGCAGCGGCGATACTGCGAATGGACTTCGTCGGTAACGAAGAAGATCCGGACCACTCTCCTCTACTCTATGGTATACAGTTTTCACGAATCGAAGTAGGCTAGAATCGCAAAAGTAAATTCCATCCAATTTGCAAGCCCGAACCAGTTAGCAGGCAAATATACGCAACTAAGTTTTCGCTACGTGAGAAAAAGTCCTCTTATTCTTACGACACATACACGAGGACTAGGACAGAAGACAAGCAGATATAACTCCCAAGTCAGCATCAACCGTGAGAAATATGACTTCAGTTTCACTTTTTCGATTATAATTCAGTCCTATATAACCATTTTTTGTCTTCAATTTTCGTTTGGATAATTTGTAATTGTAATTTTGTGTAATTTCTCTTAAGACCCTTTTTTGAGCCAATGTTTTCATCTCAGTGCGTTCCGAAAAACTTCGAGTACTGCAGTACTGTACAAAAAATTGATTAATGCTCACCTTGGAGTCGCTTTTGTTTGTATAACAGGCGGTATCAAAGTCCTCTGGTCCTCTTCATCTCGAATTTTGATCAGTACTTTTCCTGTGTGTTTGCCAGAAGCCATATGGCGGAAAGCTTGTTCTATTTCGTTCATTTTGAATACTGTAGTTGTAAGGGGTTTGATTGCACCATCCGCTACATCTGCAAGTTGATCTTGAGTAAAGTTTCGAATTTTTCACAATGTAATGCTTTATTTCTAATGTAAAAAACTTGTTTCGGGAAAAATAGTCTCAATTATCCGTTATTAATCTCTTTTTCTGATAACTGATAATTGAGACTATTTTTCCCGAAACAAGTTTTTTACAATTCATCTTAGAAAGTATAGTCGCTACTTCCACCTATTCCTTTCTATTAATACATTTTGAGATGATGCATTTATCTAACTACCCTATGCGTCACCAAGATGTAGAATGTCATTACCGGTAGCAAAAAATTTAAGGATATACTCCGTTTGAATCACATCAGTTGAAAGAACACCCTGCCACAATTCATCCTTTCGGTACAGAGAGGACTCCTTAAAGTTCTCAGAATTGAGAAGCGTGAGTATGTCATCCTTTCACGCAGTCCTGGTATTGCGAGCAATCTCCGTAACTTACGAGGATATATTGAAAAATTCTCAGCCTACTATGGAACCAAACAAAATTTCAATGTCAAAATATTTCATTACTCAACATATTCTCCTCTTAATTGAATACATTTATGACAGCGAACCGGCAAGGTCTCTAGACCTTTCAAAAAAAAAATTTCTTCTTGCTCTGCAAACCAGTCCTCCACAGCTTTTATTACCTCCTCGTTGGAAGAAAATTCACGACCTTTTAAACTTTTTTACTTTTTTTCAATCGAGGAAAGAAATGATAGTCGGACGGAGCCAAATCTGGTGAATAAGGGGGTGTTTTAGTAACTCTAACCCTAAATCACGAATTTTTTGCACGGCAACATGAGATTTGTGTACTGGGGCGTTGTCCTGTAAAAACAAAATGCCTTTGGATAGCTTTCCGCGTCTTTTCTCTCTAATTTTTCCCGTATAGTGGTCAGTGATGTCGAATAGTAATCTCCAGTTATTGTTCTACCCTTAGCCAAAAAATCAATCATGATTACTCCATGGCAATCCCAAAACACTGAAGCAAGAACTTTTCCATCAGATTTTTGGACACGAAAATTCTTAGGTCTTGGAGAACCAGAGTGTCGCCATTCCATCGATTGTTGCTTTGTTTCTGAATCGTAGAAATGTACCCAAGTCTCATCCATAGTAACAATTCGGTTTGAGAAGTCTACATCGTTTTCAAATCGAGCACAGATCGAACGCGATGCTTCTACCCTTGCACGCTTTTAGTCAACATTCAAACATTTGGGGATCCATTTTGCAGAAATTTTTCTCATGTCCAAATTGACGTGAACTATATATGATGAACGCGTTCATATGAAATCTTCAGTGCTTCAGATATCCGTTTTAGCCCAATTTGACGGTCTGATAAAATCATGTCATGAACTACATCGATATTTTCGGGGACTGACACAGAAACTGGCCTTCCCGAGCGGTCATCATCTTCAATGGAAAATTTACCTCTTTTGAAGCTTGCAGTCCAATTTTTCACGGACATTTTCGAAGGACATTGATCACCAAGGGTATTAAGCATATCTTCGTAAATCTGCTTACCTCTTAGCCCTTTTAAAAACAGGTACCTACTTGATGATGGCTCGATACTTCAATTTTTGGATTTTTACAATTTCGGTGGATATCTTTTTTTTTAATTTATTGCGTAACTCTGGTCTACTTTTTTGACTTCGAACTCTACACTGACACTTCTAATAAGTTATTGTTCGTTGATATGGTATCGCAATTCTTTGTTTATGCATGGAACTGGTCTAGTTAGCCTAGATATCAATACATCCTCGTAATTAAGAGGTTTAGAAGACCTGGTTTCATTTAATTAACCCAGTAGATAACTAAGAGAGGACGTATAGGCACGTCCTCTATAGTCCAACTATAGTTGACCAAAGCAATTTTATCCTTTTTTATTTATGTGTGGGTATTGTCTATTTTATCAGGTATCTGGGTTCATCACTCTCTTCCATTCCTGATATCATTTGGAGTTGTTAAAACAATTTTATTGATATAATAGGTGTCATTCGGTATTGTTGTCATTTACTCATAATTGAAAATTTACTCATATTTGTTGATTGGAATTATCGAAAAATTTTAAATAAAACAATTTGTATAATTCTAGAATTGATTGTGGTTATTGTAAAAGTTTAGTATTTTTATTTTTGTTTCTATTTTTCCAATATAGATTTATGTATTTACTTGTACCTCACGAATTCTAATACCTCATCCGTCCGAAAGGAAAATCTAAACATCAAAGACCTCTCATTAGCTTGAGGCACGAAAATTCCATTTTTTTTTATTTTCATCATAAAAATAATTTCCTCGCGTGAAAATATTCATGCAAAAGCGGTTTTTTTCAGTTAGTGCAGTGTTTTTTTCAGGATACATTTATCATCCTTTGATCTAACTGCCAGAATGAGAAAGGTCAGATATTGTTGAAAGGCTGCAAGGTTTTCAAAATTATTAACATAGTTTCTTTCAAATAATAACACCTCTTGAGTGGTGGAAAGCTGCTCTTTCCTCGATTCTCTAAGGGGATGTTTAAAACAACGATATATCTCACTTTCAAGAAGGAATAAACTTCAACAATAACAACAAATTGTTTTTTTGGACAGACGGGACAGCAAATCCAGATTCGAAAATATCGCCATCTTAAGTTTCTGATGGACGGAATAATTTACCTTTGTTGGACCATCACTTCGTGGCTGAATCTTCCTCTAGTGTTATCGTTGTTATCAGGTGGGGACTTGGATGAAGAAAGTCCTGCTTGTATAAATACTGATACTTTGAATATCCTCACGCAAACAAAAGACCTACAGAGCTATTTCCCTATCTTCGTATAAAAAACTTACTCTTGTTGAGTACTTCCTTTAAATTCTTCTTCAGTATAGGATGAGCCGTGAAGAATTGATCCAGCATGACACCATGAAAAGAGCAGCCTTTTCGTAGCATTCCGAGATACAACAAATTGTTGCTGGCTAGATCGAATTTTCCGATTTCCAAGAATCTCCCTCCTTTGGCCAAACATCGCATAGAAGCCAGCTGTTTGTCTTCTGCGAGAGAATTCAGCACTATGTCCACCCCACGTCCTCTGGTTTCTTTTCTGATCATCTTCTCGAAGCTGGTGTCCCTAGAATTTCCGATTTGACTCTCTGAAAAGTAGAGAGACTGTGAATTGGTCCCACTGACCTTTTATATCAGTAAAATTATTTTGTATGTTACCTTTGAGCCGAGGAAATAGTTTTTGCAGTAGCTCCTTCTTCTCGGGAGTACCAACAGTCGTAAAAACGTCACAATCACATGTCAATGCGTAGTTTATAGCAGCTTGCCCTACACCTCCTGAGCCTGCATGAATTAGAACAGAACATCCTTGGCTTAATTTTCCCACCTAGAAGAATATCGTTAGTTCGCATTCATGATGATAATGATGGTCTTTTACTTTTTTCAAGGCGTGTATAACAGTTCCATACACCACAGGTACTGTAGCAGCTTGTTCCAAAGTCCAGGATTCGGGTACGTCCATTAAAAGGTAATTATCTGCTGCCACCATGGTAGAAAGGGCACCACTGACCACCATACCCATCACTCGTTTTCCACTGAAACAATTTTGAATATTTTAATATCCACCTTGGCTGTGTCTACCAGGAATTTCCGTTGTCAAATTCTCTATGAACATTTGGTGATTTGTCTGGTGAAATGAAAACAAAATATTTCATACAGAATACAACGCTTAAATTGCACTACAGCTCGAGAGGAACCATTGAATCTGGTGACTAGCGCTTTAAACGGCCATCTACTGAAAAAACATTCACAGAAAATGGTTCTCCTTGATTTTTCATTATACTGCTGATACAGAAACACATATTGTCCACATGTATGGTATAGTTTTAAAGGGGCTAACAATGCATTGCGACCTAAAATACTATGATGCCCACCATCATAGCTGTTCTCATAACTGCGCCATCAACAGCTCACCCTCCAGCTCAAGAGTTCCAGTAAATGCCAGTATCTGGGAGAGCTTCAAGGGGACTAAGTCCTCATTCCTCCTATAATCTTTTCGTGTAGAGCATTCGTTGCATTGGATAGCAATGACGAGACACTCTTTATAACCAGGTGTGCTGGAGTTTCCTACTCTTTCCCAAAGAATCAACTCTCAGTTTTTGATGAACCAATTCTTATCAGATGATTTCTGAAGTGACAGTGTCCAGTAAGAAAGCCAGTAAGGAGATGTTACTTGTTTTTGCAGGTCTAAGTTCCGAAAGAACTTTTCTGAATGATTCATTCCCGGAAGATCCCTTTCTTATAAGTTCGTTTTCCTGTTCCACAGAAAGGTTCTGGGATAGTGAGTAGCTTCATTGCTCCCTTTCTGGAAAGTGGATTGGCCTCTTCGTTCCCTTTGACTCCTTATAAGTGCTCGGGAATCTAGACTAGAAAGATGCATTGGTAGCAGAATTAGGTACATAACGTTTGTCCCATAAGTTTTGGCACAAATTTCAGAGACCAAAAAAGTGACAAAAATTTTACATTTGTTTATTGTATGGCGATGCACATTAATAAAAGTTTGAGAAGTAACAAAACTACCAATTCAAATTAAATAAAGAGGGCCATTATCATCCACAGAGCGCAACTATCTGCGACTACTTAGCATCAGGTTTTGGACGGTATCTAGAACGATTTCTCGGATCTTCCTGTATATTCGGCGCCAAAGAGAGCCGAAAAATCTTCTATGCGTCGAGTCTGTGGAAGGTTAGGGGGATTGCCGTTTCGCAAACAAATGATACGTTTCGGTCGACTAGCCAATCTTGAGTTTCTCTTGCATAGTTCCTGGACGCAAGGGCTGGCCAGAACATAATATCGTCTCCAGCGTCCTGCTTCGATAAAATCAACTAGCGATATAGTTAGATGTCCTATATTGACGTGCTAGTTTTCTTAGCGTACCAACCTTGTTTTCTGCTCTTCTTACCAGTCTTACAGTCATTGCAGTGCCTGAAGTGCCACTTACCTCAAATCTCTCCCAGCAAACTCGAAGCCTACCACACACTCTTGCTCAGTACGATCCATGGTAATCACATCAGAATTTATACGACCTGAAGCTGTCATAACATCTCTGAAGTTCAGCGATGCATAGTATACCTTCGGAAGAGAAAAGACATATTAATCTCAATATGTGGCAGTAAGACCAATTTCATAATAACGTTGAAGCCTTCTTTGAATTTTAGAATAGCCCCCTCGAAATTTATGAGGATGGTTGGGGTATCCCTTCTACGCCAACTTTCTGCTCTCTATAGAACCTATATATGTCCCTCTCGAGTATGATCGATACATAAGACAATTTTTTTAAAGCTGGGTTAGGACCATTCGATCCATCTGCAAAGTACGTTGAACATTGATCAGTATCCGTATGTACCCGTTGCAGATTTTCTGAATGCTGTTGTTGTTCTGAACGCTGTTGATGTTGATTTGAACACTTTTTGTTTTTTTTTACCGTATTGTTGTTTTAAACACTTACGTTATTGTTTTCAGCGCTGTTTTTGTAGTATTTCAACGTTTTGTATTGTATTTGTTGTTGTTCTGGTCGCTGTTGCTTTTGTTATTGTTTTGAAAGCTTTTTTTCTTGTTTTGAATACTATTCCTGTTGTTTTGAAGTTTTTATTGTTTTGGACACTCTTGTTGTAGTTTTTGAAGGTTGGTCATTATCCGTGAGAGTTCATTTTGTATTCGTAGTTTTCGTTCTGAACGCTTTTATTTTATTTTGAATGCAATTGTTCTTGTTTTTAACGCTGTTGTTGTTGTTGTGAATTTGAAGGTGATTTGTGTTGGTTTGAACGCTATCGTGGTTGTTCCAAACTTTATTGTTATTCTGAACGCTGTCGTCACTATTTTGAAAGCTAATATTTTAGTTTTGAACACTGTCGATTATGTTTCAAGCGCGCTTGTCGTCTTTTTCGAACGTTGATTTTCATTTTTGTACTGGACGCTATTTTGGTTATTGTTGGTTTGAACCCCATTGTTGTTCTGTAAGTTACTTCTGTTCTTTGAACCCTATTACTGTTGTTTTGAACGATGTCCTCATTGTTCCGAGCGGTATTGTTGTAGTTCATGAACGTTGGTCAGTATCCGTATATATCCATTGCTGGTTTCCTGAACGCTTCTTTTTTTTAACGTTGAAGAAAGTCCATTTTGTATTCGTTATTTTTTTCTGAACGCTGCTCATGTTGATAATTTGAACGCTATTTTCGTTGTTTTGAACGGTTTTGTTGTTGTTTAATCATCATCGCTGTTTTAAGAGCTGTCATTATCATTTTGAACGCTACTGTTGCTGTTGTTTTGAATGATATTTTTCATGTTCTGAACGCTGTTGTTGTTCTAAACGATGTTGTTGATTAAACGCTTTTTTTATTTTGAACTCTATCATTGTTGATTTGAAAGCTATTGCTTCTATTTTATCTGGCTAATTGGACCGGTATTTCTACCAGGAAGACTTACTATTGGAGTACACCGTAACTTTTCCAAGCAAACAATACCTCAGTTTCTGAAGGATTTACTATTGGCTACAAGACAGGCAATATGGGTTATGCATTATGGTGCACGAGCTCATTTTAGTGTACTTGCTCAAGAGTTTTCAGCAGCATACGGAGATCGCTGAGGTCCACCTCGACCTCACACATGGCTTGCTCGATCCCTGGACTTAAATCCCCTGGGTTTTTTTCCTAAGGGGCCAACTAAAGTCATTAGTTTATCCTAGCACCGTGGAAGATGTGGAAGATTTGTCTATGAGAGAATGGATGGTTGCATCCGAGCTAGAGCTGGATTTTCAACAATTGTTGTAAGTTAAGAAACGTCACATGTAATTTCTGGGTATAAATTCGTAATTGTTGAAAATTTATTTCGTTCCATATCTTCGTAACAAAGCACTCCATCAAAGAGAATCGTCCAAGGAATAACCTCATTAATTTTTGCCGTTTGTTCACCTTACAAACGAGAAAGAGAGAGAGGGAGACATACATAGGATAGAGAGCAGTGAATAGGAGAGGATGAGAGTTATCTCGAACACCTCCAGAAACTTCTCAATTCAGATCATTTCAATGCACAAGAGAATATTTACTGACCTGAATCACAGTCTTCTCAGGGGGGAGAATAATCGAAGAATTCAGATTCCCTTGTATCCATTTCAGACTCGACATATCACCTCTGGTTGTGAGGGAAACGAAAGCATGCTCACACTCCACTTGTTCCACGTCATTCAAAGAGAAATGGCGGTAAGTTCCCCATGAGCCATTCTTGTAAATGTTGATCGCCATGTTCCTCTCCAGTTGCTCCTTGTAAAATGGGTGACTAGGGTCAAATGGAGGTGCTTCCTCTCCGTAGATGAGGAAACAGACGATGTTGTTGCCTGAAATTGTTTGAATGGGTCAGTGGTCAGTCTTTGAATATACTCACTGCATATTGATATTGTTAGGAATAGTCTACTGGGCTTGATTGTTCGAGGAACTGAATGACAATGTCTTTTCTGGAAACTTATGCAGAATAGGTACTTCATATTTCATAATAAATGTCAATGGGTTAGTTTTGAGAAACTCTTGCTACACCAATGACGTCCAGGTAGTTTTTGTTTTATGAAGACAAAGTCAACAGAAATTCGTTTTCGTTTTTTTTTTTCGTGAATTTTTTGGAATTCAGAGTGTGATTCTTTGGTCATTTGAGTACTCGTCAGTTGTGCTGGCTCTGGAAGCAGAGGACTATTTCGCAGGCGTGTTCAACGTTCCCAGGTATTGATTCCCTTGACTGGGAACGACTAAGCTGCAATAGACCTTTCCAGAATTACCTGTGCACGTGAAAGTTGCGCGCGTCACTTGTGGGCTAAGAATGAATATCTTTGGTCGTCAAAATTTCCCTTCTTAAATCGTTGACATTATTGACAATTGATATTATTATTTTACGCAGTCGATGTTTTGGATGTGGATGTTATTTTGTTGTATTGTTTATCGAAAATCAAAATTTTAGTATGCCTCAACAATGGTGTGCTTCGGAAACTAGATCTCTACCAGTCCAATTCTGATATGCCTCAACAATGTTGTGTTACTGAGTGACTGTCACGGACGTCACAGTACGATAAAACCAGTAGGATCTCATTTCATTGCTTTCCTCTCCCTCTTTCTTTTCTCTTTCGCACTAAGGTTTGCGCATCTTTTAATGCTGCCCACAAGTTGCGCATGGAATATACCTGTTTCTCTCTCATTCTGGTTTAGTTCACATCTTTCATCTTTGTTCTACGTATTCTGGAAAGGTCTATTGAACTAATTTTTTGAGAATTTTTCGGAATTCCAATATTTAATTGGATCTTTCCTTGAAGCTTCCTGTAAGCAAAATGACGTGCCAGACAATGAAATATCCTGAACATGTTGAAAATGTTCTGCTCCTTTCAAATATCTCAATAAAATCCCAATATTTTTTAATGAATATGTTTTTAATACGGACCTCTATTTTTTTGGAAATTTAGATATAAATTGGTCGACCTGTGGAAATGATTCATACCTTTCAAATATCAACCGACTATAGTGGTTGGTTCCGAAGTAATGAGAAATTGAAATATTCGGTGACTACATGAACCACCCTGTATCTCGGTTATGGAATTGATAAGACCTATCATATATCGTTTTTTTCCACTCGCCTAAGGTAGCTCTAGTTCAGGTTACCGTATGTTCTTTTACCAATGAAACACCCCGTATACCATGCAGGGTGTGTCTTTCGACTTGTATATAAATTTTAACTGTAGATTATTGAGGCCAAAAGAAACCTTTTTTTCCATTTTGGCGTATTCGGCTCTGTTAAAGGATATAGCCCTTTGAGGAAAAAAGTGGGTCGAATACTTGCATGATACGATTCTCTGCAAAGACCTCAAAATTCATATTTCTCAATTGAAAATGAGTTAATACATTTAGGGAATACTCAAGTACTAACCTTATTTGATTAAATATGTTACAAACACGATACTTTGTTTGGTCCGATTATATCTGTCATCGAAAAGCCATATTTCTCCCAGCAAAATAAGTTCCTTCTTCGATTTTCCTGAAGATAAGTTTGTAAACACAAAGAACTTGTTCATATTTTCCTCGTTATCCCAAAAATATCTCATAAAGAGTGGTTTCCCACTCAATTTATGATTAATCGACTCAACCTAACCCATTTTGTATCCGAAACAATCAAAACAATAATCTTCTGTGAATATTTCTTAGAAATTCCGATACATACGTTGACACAAATATTTCTGAAACAAGGCAAGATCTATGAACCGACCCATCGTATTCTGACGAATACGTAGGCTACGACCCATTTCAAACGTCTGTGAACGACGCATGCGTAAAGCGACAACCGGCGCGATTTGTAAACGAAAATGGAGGAAATCTTCTCTAGACCTATGTTGATATAAGATGGAAAAGTGATTGTTTAAGGTGTTTTTCTTCGTTCTCGTGATGATTATATGGAAGACTTTCAGTGAACTCATGTAATATTAACCGTGTAGTGTCGAGTTTATGAAATCCTATGAGGTTATTGTTTGGATATAAACATCGCCACAGATTATTTAGTGTTAAGTTTCATTTTATTCTTCATTAATTCCAATTCAATACGTGGTCTGTATAGACATAAATCATTCATATATCTGAATTTTGTATTTGATCGACATTTATTTTTAATACCTATGGACCGGTAACAATAAATTTTAAATAAAAACTGTGCGTATTAATGTATAATTTAATGCTCCTTGGTGTTCAATTTTATCTCCCACATTTGTGGGATTTCATTATTACATATCTCTACATCAAACGTTCTTCCATCATTCATATTTTACTCTCGACAAAACTGATAAACATTCTGACACCATTGTTAACTTGTAGTGTGGTCAATTTTTGTTGCGATTCGGTGCTATATAAAATCCAGGGAAGCATCCAGATTCTTCTTGAGATTCGTTATTTTTCCCTCAAATTTCATCGCATAAAATATGGAACAACTCGACAATGACGCGTTTTATTGAAAAAACATGGAAATACTTTTATTTTTTGAAATGAATGATTCTTTCGATAATAAGACCTTTATTTTGAGTGCTTTCATGGTATTTTTTCGCTTTTACTTCTTTACCAAGACCAAGAAGAATATTCAATGAGTTCTGATTGAAGAATATGCACCATGAATAGAATGAACAGTTGACCAACATTGAGTTCATTCGAAATAATGGTTCTATGGATTTTTGACACCGAATTTTTAAAAATGATGAAGGAAAAAAATTTTTCATTTGATGAGAGGAATCTTTATTTAAAATATATAAACGAGTCGAAGACTGTCCTTGTATAATCGTCATTTGCGAGAAGTGTTGATTTTATTCGAACAAAGGCGTCTGAAGCACATTGAGAGTTCTAAAAAGTTTATGGATATGTGCTCTAAGTAAAACAACGTGCAGTGATTGGTTCAGTCGATTCGGTGATTTCGATCTTCACAACCCTCCGCGTAAAGCAAGGCCTGAAACTTTCGAAGGCGCTGATTTGTAGGTTTTGCTCGATGAGGATCTATGCCAAACGGAAAAAGAACTTTTGTTGAAACCTATATGGAAACGCACAAACGGGACGTCCTACCCCACCCGCCGTATTCCCCAGATATTGCACAGACAGATTATTGGCTCATCAGGAGTACCACTAATATGAAGACATCAGCAATTAGCTTGATTCGTGAATAGCCTCAAAAGATGAACCGTAACGGTATTTTAGTTCTGCCAGAAAGATGGGAAAAAGTTGTAACAATGGGAAATACTTTGAATGATTCATTTACAACCATTTTTCACAACAAAGTAGCATTTTCATTGAAACACAGCGGGAACTTAGTTGCGCTTCCTGAAAACAGAAAAAATTTCCCTGAAATCATAAGCTATCTCACAAAAAAGCGCCACGGTCGTAAAATGTGTTCTGGAACTAGACCAAAATACAGATCCACAATTTTTGGTCACGATTTTCATTAACACCGAGTTTTATTATTGTATTTAATTTTTCTTTACCTCCTGGTTCTCTTCTGGCGCAGTTGAACAGCCCAAGAAGTCCGTTCAACGGCTCATTTTGGGCGTAGACCACCACATGCTTGTCGTTCTTCAGTGCGGACTGGAGAGATGGTAACCACCTGAACTCTTCGTCTGTCTCAGAAACCTGGATAACCGTCTTCTCTTTCGTCTCCAAACTTTTTCGGAAATACACCAATTTTTCGGTACCAACGTCGTGTATGGTAAGTATATCTACTGCTTCTAAGTCTTCCTTTGCCATACTTGATGGATCGAAGTCTAAGTCTTCGCGGGACAGGATGAAGGCCTTTTCTTTGAGAGCAGAAAAGGCTTGTTGCATAATCTGAAAGCAGAATTTCTGATTACATGAAACTCCCACTCATGAGACTAGGGAATTAAATGTTTATATTGATGTCTTCTGTCTAGGCGGTTAACCTAAGCAATGCACAGGGGCAATAACTCATCACTCAGTTGTGAATGTTATCACAAAATCCTCGCGATTCTTGAAATAACCCAAATGGATCGACAACGTGCTAACTCGATTCACCGAATGAGAATGTTGACCTAGGTCAGGAAGCGACGACAAAACTTTTGGACGAGGGTTTCTGTTACCGGAATATCTTTTGCCTGATAATCAAATTCTTGGCTTTCGGTTCAAGGAAGATCCTTAGACTATATAGAGGCCCATTTATTTACATTAAAATAAGTCGCATCTGAAACTTACAACTGATCGATTGAACCTTATACTGGTCCACTGGAATCGTTTGTTATATTCTCATGCTGCCAAACTGAGCAGATTGTAGGTACCTCTGATTATTCAAAAAAACTATTTCTTCCATTTACAATGCTTAATTGATATAACATCTCGTATTTTAAATTGAGACAGTTGTAATGGGATTTTCTCGTAGAAACCTTACCTCGAGCGCCAGCTATTCTTTTTGCTTAGAAGGGAGAATAGCAAACCTACCAGGATAGCTGCTTAGCCGGAGACAGAGTTCGGTTGTATCTAGGGTGTTAGCGATAACTAAGAAATCGGAAATAGAGCAATTCACACAATTTATTCAAGCGGTAGAAATAGTGATACAAATGCAATAATGTCAAGGAAACATCAAATGTGCAATAATAACAAGAAAATATCAAATACTCTCTGTATAAAAAGTACCCGGAAAATGTTATTTAAATGAACCGCCAAAAAGGAATCGGTAATTTTTTTTTTCTTAAAGTTGGTAGGACCTTCCTTTATTACCAAGCCAAATTTGAGCGCGATCTGTCAACTAGTGTGTTTACAACAGCTGTCAGTATCAGTCGACCTCAAAAGTGCTCTGCGAATTTTACAATGGAAAAAATAGTTGATCAAAGAGTTTGCCTCAAATTTTGTCTTGCAAACGAATTTTCTTGTGCCGATTCATTGAAAATGTTAAAAAAAGCCTTTGGTGATAATTGTATTTCAAAAACACAAGCATACGATTGGTACAAATCATTCAAAGACGGTCCGAAAAAACCACGTCAAAGTCGATCGAAAATTAAAGTTTTGCTCACTGTTTTCTTCGATTATCGTGGTGTTGTGCACTCAGAATTTCTTCCTGAAGGACAGACAGTGAATAAGGAGTATTACTTGGGTGTATTGAGGCGTTTGCGTGAGAATGTTCGTCGTAAACGGCCAGATTTATGGAAAGACAATTCGTGGATTTTGCATGATGATAACGCGCCGTCGCACCGAGCCATAATTATTAAGGAATACAAGACCAAAAACTCAATAAATACCATCGAACAACCGCCGTATTCACCTGAGTTAGCTCCGTGCGACTTTTTTCTATTCCCAAGACTCAAATTGCCCCTACGTGGAACGCGTTTTGAGTCCATTGAAGCCATCAAAACAAATTCGCAACGAGAACTGAAGGCCATACCTTTGGCGGCGTATGAGCGGTGCATGGAAAAGTGGGTTCGCCGATATCATAGTTGTATTGTAAGCAATGGGGACTATTTTGAAGGAGACAAAATAAATATTGATGATTAAATTTAAATTTATGTGTTTTTTTTACAATTCCGGGTACTTTTTATACAGAAGGTATGTATGAATCCCAATAAAATATCAAATATACACAGGTAAAGAAAAATGGTTCAGTTTTGTCTGACTGCGAGCATTTATTGAAAAGAAATATTTCACGGTACGAGTCAGCCAGAATAGAAGGGGGGGGGGGAATTTGAATTAAACGGAGAGTTTAAATATACAGTTACAAAATGTGAAACGGATATGAAAATGTACAGTGATTATTTTTGTCCGATATTCTTTCAGTCCGAAAACTCAAAAGAGTTATATTGTCTACTTAGCTTGTTTCACGTCTAGAAAGGTCGGGTTTGGCCAGGTTAAATTTAAATGGTCAAACAGGACGCATCGAACTAGGGGCGCGAAGCATCGGTACCGAACAGGATATTATTCGACTGCACGTTCTATAGCATTGGTTTGCATGGGCCCTCCAGTCTGACTATGAGATTACTCGCCATAAAGGACAGACACTAATCGGCACCGATTACTCGGATAAACGTGCTACAGCGACGGAATCCCGAAGGAGTAAAGGAAGGTTTAATACGGATCTCGACGGAACAGCTATTTTTGATAGACTCAACGAGGATACAAAAAATAGGACTGAAATGAATTGAATCGGTACTTACGATTTCGATGCACTGAAACTCACTCGGTAAATGCAAAAATAAGAATTTAATGATAGCAGAAATAACGGTAAATCGGCTTTTGCTGACTAATGAATCTAGAATCGCTATCGGATATATTTTCAATGAGTGAATCAAAGAATATAATCGATTATGATATTTTATGCTGGAGGATCTTGTACCAAAGAAATTCAGGTTAGAATCATGACAACACCGCTCTTATCTCTACTTCAGTTCGAAGAGAGGTAGAGAGATTTTTCTCAAAATGTGGTTATCGAAGAAACACGTTGCCGGTAAAAGGGGGTTAGAAAGTAGTTAAATTTCAAGAAAACTTTTGTTAGCTGTTTATGATTCAGTGGCGTAGAAACTTCAAATAAGAAAGTTTTCAGCTTGTATCTGTTCAGATACAAATTCATATCACAGTCAGGATTGTTTATTGTTTTGTAACAATGTCGACAGTCTTTGCTATATTTACCTACCGTCAGTTTGTTGTTACATAACCAGAAATTCTAGTTTTTTGCGATTACTATAAGGCAATACTTGTATATAATTATTTTTGAACATTAATCTTTTCAAATTAACTTAGAATTGAAGTGTTTTTATATAGAGAGAATCACAATCTACTCAATAATTCAATAGCAAAATTATAACTGGATTCAAAATATTGGATTGACTCAATCTTCACTCGACGGAAATTAATGTTAATAGGAATTAAATTGTGGCGACTTGCCACCGCCGTGCAGAAGTCTGCGACCGCGCTTCACACGCCGCCCGCGAAGAGGGCACCTCCCTCTAGGCAGCGTGGGTTACTGCCATATTCTTTATAGACCGACCACGTCTACTACCCAGTGTCTTCCTACCTTCGCTGGTCTCGAGCAGGGCAGCTGTAACATCTACGTCATTGGCAGGCCTCGCTTACACTAGCCAATCTGATGAGTCCATCGTAAGCGAGACTGGGACGAAACGTAGCCCCATCCCGATTCACAATTAAAAGCAACACGCCTCAAAATGATGAGTTATTGTATTTTCAATTTCGAATATTTAAATAACAATAGTTTCGCCATATAGTAGCTTCTTCAGATTTCACATTTCTGAATAAGTTTATTTTTGATTTGAAGTTATTCAAAAATGTAAAATCTGAAGAAGCTACTGAGTAGCGAAACAATGGTTATCTAAATAATTTAAAGTGACTATTCCACTCTTTCCATTTTTAGTGAGGAAGTTTCCGTAGCAACGATCGTTGCATCTCGATAAAGCTTTCAAAGCGGCAAAACCAACAAGTTGGTTTTCCAGCGATAAAATTTTTGACGTTTCTCCAATTCATAGATAGCTTCGAAAATGAATATTATAGAGAAAATAAACAACGTTTAGTTAATCTATGAATTCTAATTTGCCAAATACCGCAATCCGTGTCAAATATTACTTAATGTTAGACAATTTCTCGGAAAATAGTCATGCCGAATACCACTCGAGATGAAATTTGAGCAGGTAAAATTTCTCTCTTCTAATATTCAAGTTTGTTGCTTTCCGGAAATTTCGCTCATGACATTTTTTCCAAAATCACTCGCCTAACGGCTCGTGATTTTGATACAAGTATCATGCATGAAACTTCCGAGCAACAAACTTTCATATTACAATCGAGAAATTTTGCCGGCAAAATTCCATCTCTAGTGGTATTACATATTAAAATAAAATAACTGTCATTTAATTCCCATTAAAATAGATGCATAGAAACCATAGTTTAACAACTACATATCTAAAAATTGTGACCAAAAATTGTAGATAAAAACGGCTCAACGTTCAAGGTGAAAAATAGGAATGTTAATATGCAGTAAAGTACCAAAATTTTCAAGTCAATGCAGGGCAAATAGTTCTCACTTAGTAGCGCGTTTTTTGATTATATGCTCTGCAAATGAACCTTTTCACCACCACAAATTGTAGTTACTAAAAAGCAGGACTTTGTTTTGTCTGAGAGCGGGACTGCCTGCTAAAATCAGGACGTGTGGTCACTTCAAGTCTTCCATTCAAATCAAGCATTTAATTCTATAACCACTTTGCATTATTTTTTATAACAAGTGTTTCGCTGTCATTTGATTCCTATTGAAATTAATTCCCATCAAGTGAAGAGTGAGTCAATCCAGTATTAAATATTTTTGTAGAAATAAAATTAGGTATTTTCGAAGCTTTGGAGTCTGTAATGGGGAGTGAAAAATTCATTATTCCTCACATTTGTGAAATATTTTCAATAAAATTATATCGAATTATATCATAAGTGTAAATTTCGATTTTTTTATGTGGATTCAAGAACACTTCATTCCTCAAAGCTTTCATAAGTTTCATAAAATAACGATAAAAAACATGTATTACCAAAGCTCTTTGAAGAATCTTGGTTCCAACGACCAAATGGCAATCGCTTTCTTTCCTAAGTTCCTTATCTTCAACTGTAACGTTAGCAAGCTCCAGTTTTTCTTTGGTGAAAACAGATATGTTGACTTGAATCAACGGTAAATCCGCATAAACGTCAAAAATCTTCGGACCTAGAGGTTCACTGTCCTCTTTTGTTGATTCGTCTAGCACCTCAACTATCTTCAACTGTA
The DNA here is from genome assembly GCA_951802165.1 of Adalia decempunctata. Taxonomy (NCBI): domain Eukaryota; kingdom Metazoa; phylum Arthropoda; class Insecta; order Coleoptera; family Coccinellidae; genus Adalia; species Adalia decempunctata. Next base: position 20,277,008 of record OX637703.1, read on the forward strand.
ACAGATCGACATATACATTCAATCAAGTTCAAATCGATAATAAATATGTGTAAAAAAAAATATAAAAAGGTCTGTGAGAAGTGTGGAATTTTCTAGGAGGATCCAATAGGAATTTAACCTTCACCTACAACTGTGGTTTCAGAGGTGTCTTGGTCGGAGGTTGTAACTCAACGATTGACTGCTCCGAATTGGTGATGTTACTGGATATATCGCATTATTTATAACCCCATCGCCAGCGTGGCCGGTTGGTTTATCCCTTTCGCTTTGGACAGTTTCAGCTCTACCACTACCGATCGCTGACAACCAAGAACAATGGGAGTCTCCGCTTTCCTGTTTATGTTGCTTCTGTGCTTAGAGATTTCGATAGCCTCCATATTCATACAAGGATAATAACTCTTGATGTTGGGTATAACCTCTGTTCCTCGAGTGCAAATCTGTTCTTTGATCAGTGTATGGATGATCCTTGTAGGAGTGTCAATATAACATAAACGGATCAAAGAACACGAACGGTGTGGTCGACAGCATCAAACGAAGAAGTCTGCACTTGCGAATCACGCTTTGATGGATGGACGCAACATTCTGTTCGCCAAAATTGAGGTCATTTCCAACATCAAAATGAAAATGGGCAGGAAAGAGCAGTCTTTCATTGTTCAGACTGAATGTTTGCCTGCGATCTGTGATTCCTAAGGTAAACCGGTCCGGAGGGGAGAGGATGAATCGACCGGCCACGTCGGCGGTGGGGCTATGGCTAGAAACACACCGATAGATCCAGTAACATCTCAAATTCGGAGCAGTCAATCGTCGTACTACAACCTCTGACCGAGAGTCACGGTTTCCCGTTTTAACTGCCAACAAACTCAACAGGACATTCCTGGACACATAGATTTAACATTTGGCGGTCCTGCCAGGATTATGTTGTTTTGTTGGCAGTTAAAACGGGAAACCCTGAGAACTTAAATTAAGAAGATATTTACTGATGTACGTTCCAGTTCTGGGACCAAGGATGAATACACGAGTAGAATATGGAAAAAAATAATTGACGATAAGGCAAAAAGAATTTTCGAACTTGATAATAAAATAGAAGAAATTTTGATGTCGGAAGAACCACTAAATGGACACGAATTAATGAAAGATTTCAAGGAGCAAGAATTATTACGCAATGAAATTATCGAGATCGAAGAAGAAATAAAGGAACTGCCAACTGTTTCTTCGAGAAAATCTACATTAGTCACAGGTTGGAATAAACCAATTATTACTGGTCATCATGCTCATGATGATCAGTATAAAGCTTTTGTGGTGCCATCAGCAGAGAAGTTGGAAATGGTATTCACACCTGAAGTAGGTGAGGTAATCAAATATGAAGTCAATACTTATATGGGACCTGGTGTTGCAATGGGAATGTTCAATACTGATGAATCAATTTTTACACATTCATCATTCCAAGTCGCCTTGGAAAGGGGTTATCCAAAGTGTTCGAACACTAAAAACACTATCCTCAAGAAATATGATGGACGTTTCAAGGATATTATCCAGGAAATTTATGATAAACAATTCAGGTCAAAGTATGAGGCTAATAAAAATTGGTATGAACATCGGGAGAAGCACCAACATGAAGGTGCAGAAAGAAGGCATAGGTCCAAAATACACCAAAAGCACCATTGCTACACTGAGAAGATATACGAAATCGACCAGCAAGATTCAGAAGTGAAATTTAAGAGTGTTGAGGGAAAGAGAGAGTATTTGGAGTGGGTTCAGAGATTGAAGCAGTATCGTCGAATTTTGAAGGAACACTATAAAGTATATACAACTTCCTTAGGCCGGAGGATGTTGGATCTATATGATAATGTTCTTATTCAATCTAGTTATATAAAACAACTGTAGTTGTCAGTAGTTGTCAGAAAGATTAAAAAGTTGAAACAGTCATTTCTTTCCTTGGTCCATTAAACAGGCCCCAACCTCAACAGGACATTCCTGGACACATAGATTTAACAACCTCTGAAGATGCCTACCGCATTTGTAGGCGAAATTCCTATTGGACCACGGCTAAAAGTTCCGGAATATTCTAATTTCGATGATCATCCAAGAGCAATCAGCCCCGGAAGAACTTCAACCAATAGCGTGTCTATCTATCACAGGATCAACACACTCTTGTCCAACTGCTGCCACCCAAGTCATCTTGGACCTGCCTCGCCTAGATATCTTTCTGAAATGAGGGTGGCCAGGTGGACTTTCAGGGTGGCAAAAGAACGAGAACTGAAAACTGGTGACTACTCAGGACATCTTCGCATTCTAAATGAGTGCAAGAAGCTATTGGACGTGGTCACAGATTAACCACCACTGAGAATCGACTTTCAGAAAAACACCAACACATTTCCTAGTCGTGAACAATGGGCTGATAATGGAGTGGTTTTTCCTAGAGGATCTGCAGTATTTTATACTGATGGCTCGAAAACCGAAGATGGACGATTGGGAGCCTTAATTCAAGTAGCAATACCAATGGGTTTCTGTCCTTCGGTATTTCAATCAGAAACCCTTGCCACAATGGTGTGTATTGGACGCAACTACCGAATTGCAAGAAAACACATAGTATCGGATAGCAGAATAGCCCTGCAAGGGCTTGACTTCTCACAAGTTAGGTCAAAGTTAGTCTGGTAATGTATAAAGCGTCCCTCAACATACTCGGTGAAAGTACCCAGGCCAACCTTATTTGGGTACCAGGCCACTTAGGGATAGCTGGCAATGAGGCGGCAGATCGACTGGCCAAGGAAGGGGGTCAATCCCCTTCACCGTGTCAGAGCCATTTTGTGGCTTCCCAGCTAGTCATCAAGCGATGGCAGTTAAGGAATGGGAACAAAACAGAAAGCTTGCGTTCTGGGGAACTATCAATGGTCAAAGACAGGCCAAGTCATTTCTCTCCTACTCGACGAGCTGGACATAAAAGGTTCTCTCACTCAGTAAACTGGAACCGAGGATACTCCCGGGAAACTGCCCTCTGAGGTATCATCTGGAGAACATGAGGAAGACGCCGGGAGACACTTGACGCGGTAAAGAAGCCAGACACTTGCTATGAAATTGTGAAGCTGTTCATTGGAAAATGCTACAATACAATGGCATTGGTTTTTAAAGCAGGAACAAGTGATGAATGTAGTCCCCAGAAAGGTGATTAAGTTCATGGAGACAATATTGCTGGATTGGTAATAGATATTTGAGTCGAGGTCATAGAAATCATAATATATATACTTACTCTAGAATGCTAAATCAATTGGATCGAAGTGTTGTAAAAATTTCAGTGTGGTCCACAATGCGCATATGTGCCATCAGGTTGTTTCTGAACAGGGTCGGCTTCAATAAAATTTTATGCTGTTATTGTTGCAGTTGGATTTAATCAATTCATAATTAGTATTCGACACTTACTACTCTTACTAGTTGTTTTGAACATATTGATAATTTTCAACAGCTATTTGAATGGTAAATTTGGAATCATCAGCGACTGGAAGATAAGCTGAAAATCTTTCATTGTTCCAAAACCTCTTCAGGCGTTGGAAAAACCCGGTTTCGGTATAAAAATTAATTCAAGGATCAAGGAAGACAAATTCTGGTTAATAAACAACGAATCTTTTGGTAAAGTACAGAAAAAAAAATCAAATGAGCAAAATATACTAATATATCCCTTAAGGACAGTTCTATTCTTCGGTGTTCCTGAAAAGAGTGGAAACATGGAAATGTATTGTACATCTGCCAATGCGTTACTCTGCATCGTTTCATGAGTGAATTCTGATACCTACATTCATTCTCCAACAAGGGCGGATATAGCTCTATTTCATAGGAAGGGTAATAACGATCATGGGGGGGGGGTAATTACGATTGAAAACCATGAAATACGGTGAAATATGTATGAAATATTGTATGTGCACCACCTTTTTCTTAGGTCTTCGATACTAATGGGGGGGGAAGTTACCCCCAGTAACCCCCCCCCCCGTAAATCAGCCCTTGTTCTCCAAGTCATTTGTCTTTTTGAGTTCCGAGTATATTCCAAAATCAATCTGTTATCTTATCTGAATGAAACTGCAAAGTTTTACTTCAATATATTTTATTTTCGAGTTCGAATTATCCATTAAAAGATGGTTTACTCACAAGATTTCATGATTTTTCATAATGAATTGCGTTCTTTTGCTATATAAAGAACCAATCTCACGGTGCGAGTGGATAGATATGTGTCAATCGAATGAAAATCAAAGCGTAAATCATAAATTTTTAACAGTTCATATGAATGAAAGGTGCACATAGTTTACATACTCAAGTGGGAAATGAACGGGTCAAGACAAGGACACCACAACACTATACAGTTCAATAGTTCATTGTTTATCGGATACGAAAAAATCCAAATCGAACACAACACACAACAAAAGCAAAATGCACACGAAGAATATCAAACACGAAAATAATAGTCACGCACCAGTAAACTAGTTTGTCTATGCAGTAAACTAAACTGTGGCTGCAGACTTACACTGAACACGGTCCTGCCTAAACTTTCACTAAGGTCATTTCAAAGTCATTTGCCATGAGACAGAAAAAGCGGTGTTGCGCGGTCTATATCTATTTAGTGAAACCTACTACATTACTGCTCTGATTTTCTCACCAATTCCACAAATATTGCAATTCACTTATGATATTGATGTGTCTAATAGTCGTAGGCAGTGGCGCATGAGCTATGAAATAAGTTTGTTACTCAATGGAGTATTTTTATTGTTTAATTATATTGAACTTGAAATAGAACCGACAAAACATTTAGGGACTTGGCATCGTTCTACGTGAAATGTCCTAATGGCGAACATGCGCACATTGTGAATCAGCTGCCTATGCGGCACGTTTTTCGCTGCGGAACTAGAAGGAATTAGCATTCTAGAGTAAGTATATATATTATGATTTCTATGGTCGAGGTGCATGCGAGGTCTTACCTTGATGCCGAAAAAATTTTCCAGGCCAATCTGCATGTTGACTCTCAATGATTGCTCCACCTTGAGTTTGGCTGTGTTTGAAACAAATTCGTATTTTTCCAGAACAGGGGAACTCCTTTGTTTCCTCCTCGGAATAGAACTAGCCTTAAGTCCCCTTATCTCTATACCACCACACCTGAAAATCCAAATGAAACAAAGATATCATACCATAATCGCCTCTCAAGACGGTTTTTTCTCGCAACTTGGGATATTTTTCATCAGTGATGAACCAAGCAGAAAGACAGTTTTTCATTCAATCCGTTTGGTAATCGCCCGGAAATGTACCCTAATTGAGAACGCGTGTGGGGCTAGAAAAAAATATCAGTTCACCAATTTAGTGCAAGGGACTATTTGGTATGAAAACAAGGTTTCAAATTTCAATATCGAAAGATCCCACAGTACCAGGGCAATTTGAGGAAAAATCGAAAAACTTGATATTTCAGTAACCGACCACCTTCAAACAAAACCCGTTCACCATTTCAGAGAACCCTATTTAAATCACATCAGCAAATTCGAATAGACCCATAAATAATTTAACTAAGACAATTTGTATAATTCTAGAATTCATTGTGGCCATTGTAAAAGTTTGGTATTTCTGTTTTTATTTTTCCAACTAGCTGGGACGGCGAACTTTATTTCGCCTAAATTATACTTACGGTGGATTTCACAAATCGTAATCACCGGTGATCAGAGATCAACGGCTTGTAACCGTATTTTTGAACCGTCATATCGAGTTGATCCTAGATCAAGCTCCGATCACCGGTGATTACGCTTTTAGAAGCGCACCGTTGAAGTTGTATAAACTTCGTTACTTCGCATTGCTATTTTTTCGAGCAGGAGATAAATCAGGCAAAATAAAAGTTCAAAATATACAAAATTTCAATACTATTGTAATTTACATGAAGAGAATTCTCTTTATTTAAGCGGTACCTAATTGTTGAATATATAACTTTTTGTTTTTAATGTTTAACAGTTCTCTCATGGCAGTACCTTGTGATGAACGACACCACGAATGCAAATTCCAATCACGATCGAATTATATGGATTAGGAATAGTTCCAATGATGAATTACCTCGGATCACTATATAAACCACTTTAGTTCTATAAATACAACGCAGAAAAATTGTAATTGAAATACTTTTCCTAATATATATATAAGCATTGACATTGACCAAATCGAAAATATTAGAAATGTTTGGTGGCGGCGCCGAAATGTCTTACATGTAATTTCGGTGCATATGTGTAAGTGACATTTTTTCATCCTCCATCCCTATTATTTTGTTGTCTTTCGGAATATACATATTCTCTACATTTCCCGCAATTTTCGAATTTAAAGTTGACGCAAGCGTACAACTCAATCCTTACCAAAAATTCAGCATCTCTTTGTGACTGTGAATAGAAGGAGTATAATCCATATTATACCTTTCCTCAGAACTAATATGAATCGAAATTTCAAGATTATAAACAAAAACTTTTGCTTGAAAGAACTATCCACTATGAACACAGCCTGTTTACCAGAATAATAAAAATATATTTGAATAACAACTGAAAGTCATTTGTGAATAGCTCAACCTGAAGTGGAAAAAACGAAACTTTTCTAATATTCTCAATTTCGGCTTATCAAAATCTAATCAGTGCTCACACCATTATTTTAGCTATGCTGCTAAGCTCAAAATAATAACATCTCAGTTGGTGGAGCATCGAGGTTTTCATGTTTCCATGTATATGAGCTGTCACACGGAACATGAGCTGGAATGGAAAATTCCGGTAGATAATTCGACTATTTCGTATTCCTTATTCTTAAATTAATATGTGAAAGTTCGTGGGAGTGGAATAAAATTTTGGAAGAAAAGACGTTAACTCATTCCTTCAAGCGACGTTTTGCAACTTTATTGTTGCTTCTTCAAAGCTCTACAACAAAACACATAGATAATATAAACTTTAACAACAAAGTCACACAAAGGTACCTCGGAAGCGGTGAACGTCCCTCAATCTTCCATTCAAGAACTTGCAAACCTCGAAATTTCATTTAATAAACAATAGCACACGTCAGTTAATTTCTTTGTCAAATGATAAGATTAATCAATAATTTATTTACGTGCTTCGCTGGCGTACAGATGTGACAAAACTGGTTCACTCATTGTCGAACGTACCGAAATATGGGACGCCCCCGATCCCACAAGTAAAATACAACTGCGCTGAAATAAATAAATAAAACACACAGTTGATCAAAAATACAATGTGAACAAAAATTATAATATAAAAAATCAAACCGTATAAAATGTCTAAAACCTGCGTCGGGAAAATAAATTAATGTTGTGGTAGATAGCACTTAAACCCAAGCAATCAGTTCTTAAATTTATATTATCGGTCAATTGAATTTGTATCATTTCCCCTATGTTCCGTTTAAACCAACTGGACTCCCTATCCAAAACCGTTGTATCTTCGAACTTGAAATCGTGCCCAGTATTGAAGTGGTGTAAAGCTAACGCTGTTTTATTAGCTTTGGCCTGATTGTGATTTTTGCAATCGTTTTTATGTTGTCCTAATTTCAACTTCAAATACTGTTTCGTCTGTCCTATGTATGATTTATCACACGAACAAGGTATCTTATAGATGACGTTGGATAAATTGTTAAATGGTGTTGGGTCTTTTAACCGTGTAAATAGAAAATTAGTCGTTTTTATATTGTAGTATGCTAAATGGGTGTTGTGATTGAGAGCCCCATTGACCCCCAAAGACACGTTCACGCTAAGGCCAATTGTTAGCTGCATTAACGCTCCTTCATATGGGCTAGCAGTGTTCCTGCACAACATCTTACTACCGTTGACGACAACCTTTACCTATAAAGTCAAGAATTCCTTTGATTTCGTTAAAAACTTGGAACACGTACAACTCCCTCCGAATTATAGATTAATTTCGTTAGATGTCATCTCATTGTTTACGAATATACCTAAACAACTGGTTCGAAGTACACTCAACAAGAGATGGAAATTTATTTCGGCTTACACGAATATTCCTCGGGAACTGTTCATGGAGATGATTGATTTTTGCCTGGAGTCAAGCTACTTTCAATTTAAGGGGACTATATATCAACAGTTAGATGGCAGCGCCATGGGGAATCCTCTGAGCCCAGTCTTGGCAGAAATCATAATGGACGAACTAGTTTCTTCAGTGATGGCTGGCCTGACATTTGTGGTTCCGTTTTTCTGGATATATGTTGACGACTCAATAACTCGATACCTGCAGGATACCACGATATTATACTTAGGGTTTTCAATTCCTTCCACCCTAAGATACAATTCACCATAGAAAAAGAAGAGAACAAAAAAATAGCGTTCTTGGATGTGGAAGTGCAGAGGACTGAAGGTGGAGAACTGATGACTAACTGGTATATCAAACCAACCAATTCAGGTAGAATACTCAATTTTCACTCAAACAATCCAATAAACCATAAGATGAGTACAATAAAGAACCTATTATACAGGATGGTAAATTTGAGTCATTTTTCCCACCATGACAACAACTTAGAGCGAATTAGAACCATCTTAAAAAACAACAACTATACCAAAAAATTTGTGAACCAGTGCATACATTCGTTTTTCACAGATCATCGTCCAGTAGGTGTTCAAGAGACCACTTCAAATGGCCGTTACTTTAGGTTTCCTTTTGTACAAGGTCTTTCACAGGCAATCAATGGGGCTCTCAATCACAACACCCATTTAGCATACTACAATATAAAAACGACTAATTTTCTATTTACACGGTTAAAAGACCCAACACCATTTAACAATTTATCCAACGTCATCTATAAGATACCTTGTTCGTGTGGTAAATCATACATAGGACAGACGAAACAGTATTTGAAGTTGAGAATAGGACAACATAAAAACGATTGCAAAAATCACAATCAGGCCAAAGCTAATAAAACAGCGTTAGCTTTACACAACTTCAATACTGGGCACGATTTCAAGTTCGAAGATACAACGGTTTTGGATAGATAGTCCAGTTGGTTTAAACGGAACATAGGGGAAATGATACAAATTCAATTGACCGATAATATAAATTTAAGAACTGATTGCTTGGGTTTAAGTGCTATCTAGCACAACATTCTTAATTTATTTTCCCGACGCAGGTTTAAGACATTTTATACGGTTTGATTTTTTATATTATAATTTTTGTTCACATTGTATTTTTGATCAACTGTGTGTTTTATTTATTTATTTCAGCGCTGTTGTATTTTACTTGTGGGGGCGGGGGCGTCCCATATTTCGGTACGTTCGACAATGAGTGAACCAGTTTTGTTACATCTGTACGCCAGCGAAGCACGTAAATAAATTATTGCTTAATCTTCTTCTTCTTCTTCTTCTTCTTCTCAACTCAAGCTATCCCACATGCATACCCCCAAGTTGGGAAAAGCTATGAGCTATGGGACAGCTCTCAGGCTATGCACCCAGTCTCTAAGTGTCTAATAGAGTTTGCCAGTCTGGTTCCCAGGGGAGTGGAAGTCTAGGTCGTGCCTATACCAGACTGTGGTGAGGATTTTGGTTCTTCTTTCTTTTCAGGCTTCAGTCAATTTCAATCTTGGGCATCCAACTTATTTAGTGTAAGACTTGGCTATTTATACTTTCCCCCGTGGAGTATACACAGGGTTTAACACAGGTCTCGGGTTGAACAATGTTTCTGTAAGGGGACTAGGATTAGGAAAGAACACATGCTGATCAAACAAAACCATGCGATCATCTGAGCCAAAAGCAAAGCAGTCTAAAGATTAACATTAGAATTCCTGAGGAATTCCAATAACAAGCTCGTTATCTCCGTCTTCTCTGAGTAAATACAATCATTTATGTTCAATGGTGTAGGCAGTTTGTGGGCGAGAAATTTACTATACAGTATGTTGATATTTGAGATGTTTTCTTTACAAGAGAGGAAGATGTGCCGCACATCTCCATACTCACCACAGCTGCACAGGGGCGAGACCGATTCGTTCCAGGTGGGCTGGAGTCATGCAATGACCAGATCTCAGACGGGTAATTGTAGTGAAGTTGCTCCTTGGGCCTTCAAGGTTTCTGAACCAGGTTGTTTTGCGGTATTTGCTTAGTGTTATCAATTCGGCGTAAGTTTCCCTTTGTTTGTCCCAGGGCTTTGAATTCCTGGTCCCAATCCTTCCATACTTCGCCCAAAAAGCCGGGCCACAATTCGCGAGGATCACCCTTGAGTAAGGAGTTTCCCGGCAAAAGTCTACCTCGATTCGCAATCATGTCGACTGTGTCATTGTGGGCAATGTGCGAGTGACTAGGCACCCATATACAGGTGATACAGTGGCCCACAGCCTTGGCATGGGAGGGTCCCATAATGGTTTGTATGGTTCCTATATCGGTGTTGGCATCTATTTTTCCCCTTTTTAATTTTTCGAGGACACTCAGGGAGTCTGTCACAATGACAGCCTTGGAAATATGTCGTTCTATTACCACCTGTATGGCTCTATTGATGGCGTACATTTCCGCAGAGAATATGGACCAGTGGCCAGGAAGTTTTCCACACACTTTCAACTGCAATGACGGGACCCAACATGCATATCCCACCAAATCCGGGTTATAGGATTTAGAGGCATCCGTGTAGATTTCGGTATGTCCACTGAATTTTTCCGCCAGGAGAGCAGTGAATTTTTGCGTATTGACTACGCATCCTTTGATTAGCCCTGTATTGATTACCTTAATACTCTCAGCTCTTATTTTGCTGTCGGTCTGGAAATATGGGAGGGTAGGAGCTCTCCAGATGGTGGGTCGTTCATCTCTGGTCCTCTGGATGGCCTGAATGTATCCGGGGACTGTGTCGTTGAACCAAAGCTTTCTCAGTCTAGCTGGGTCGCGAACAGTTTCCAACAATGGGTGATTCAGGAACCTGTGTAACTTAGTTACATATTTATAGGATAGCCAAAGTCTCCGATATTTGAGGGGTAGCTCCCCACTTTCCGCCAATATGACATTGGTAGGGGTTGACTTCATTAGTCCTAGGGTCGCCCGGAGGGCAGCAAACTGTACTCTATCTAGTTTCTGGAGGACGGCCTTAGAGCATCTACCATAGAGAATGCTACCAAAATCTAAATGAGGTCGGATAAGGCCTTTGTAAACATTAAGCAGCGTGTTGGGATGGGATCCCCAGGACGGCCTACAAAGGCTCCTGATTATGCTACATTGTGAAATGGCCTTAGAACACATGTCGTCTATCTGTTTTCCCCATTTCAAATTCTGGTCTAAGGTTACTCCTAAATACTTGACCTGTCGTTTCCATGGAATAGGCTGTGAGTCAATCTCAATTGGCGGTGGCGTTGGAGGCAGGATATGTTTGGAGAAGATCACTGCCGAGGACTTCCGTGCCGAGATGCAGAGATTGCGACCGGTCAACCATCCTATCAACCTCTCGAGATTCGCCTTCATGCTTTCGATCGTGAGGGCCAAGTCCCTTCCAGATCCGATCAGCACAAGATCGTCTGCGTATTGTATGAGCACAGTTTCGTCAGCCATAAGGCCCGGTGGACATCGGGTGTACAGGTTGAATAAGGAAGGGCTCAGTACCGAACCCTGAGTTAAGCCGCTCCGAATCTCCGCAACAAATTCTTCTCCAGAGGCTCCCCGGACCGATACCGTTCTATCGTAGAATAGTTGGTATATTAAGTTAGCCATATTACAGGGGATGTTGCAGGCAATCATATCTTTCCATAGGATATTCAAGTCGACGTGATCGTAAGCGCTAGTGATGTCCAAAAAAAAATAGGGCTACGGTGAGGAATCCGCTGTCAAATGCAGAATATATATTGGCTGTAATGAGGGAAAGGCAGTCATTTATAGATCTGCCTCTACGAAAGCCGAAACTCAGGGAGGAACCCATTTTGTCCTCTATTTTCTTCTCAATCCTCTCTTTCAGGAGCTTCTCGAGGACTTTGGTTACGCAAGACGAGATCGTGATTGGCCGGTAGCTGGTGCTAATGTTGATCGGTAGGCCTTTTTTGAGGATCGGGATTACTGCTGCGGCTTTCATGTCCTTAGGGGGGTCGCCTTGGAGTAAAAGGCGATTTAGTAGGGAGAGGAGGAGAAGTCTTGCCGATGGGGGTAGATGGAAGAGAATTTTGTAATCTATACTGTCTATGCCCGGCACGGAGTTTTTCTTGAACTTAAGGGCGTAGGCCAGTTCCTCAATTGTGAAGATATCCCGAAACTCTTCATAGTGTAATGCCAAGGCTGGCGAGTGGCGAAGGCTGGAAAGTCGACGGACAATGTCAGCTGCGCACTGGTCAGATACGACGTGACTCTTGTCGTGCAAAGGCTGTCCAGAGAATTTCTTGATCGTATTCCACATACGTTTTGTTTTGTCTAGGGATAGATTTTCGCAAAACTTACGGAAGGATTCTCTTTTTTTCTTCCTTATTAGGGATCTGGTTTTAGCTGTTTGATTTTTAAAACTTATGAAGTTGTCAAGGGTAGGAGAGTGTTTGTATGTGGACAGTAGCGATCTTCTAAACGCAACCTCCCTCGCGACCTCCTCGTCCCACCAGTGAACGCTGTATTTGGAGTTAGTGCGCTCCCTGTACTTGGGGATTGAAGGCTCCGCCGCGGTCTTGATGGCATCCATCAAGGCCGTCACATCAGCTATATGTGTTGACTCTATGATCTCCTCTAATCCACTCGAGAAACGCAGCCAGTCCGCTCTTGCCACATTGAACACTCGAAGGGATTTCCTCTTAGTTGTGCCATCATCGGTGGAGTTGTCGATCTTGACCATAATTGGAAAGTGATCGCTTGACCCTGGATCCTGTATCACTGTCCATGTGCAGTGGATAGTTAGGTCGCTGGAACATATTGCTAGGTCAGGGGCGCTGGGGTTATCCTGTGGTGGTGTAATCCTTGTTGGTGTACCGTCATTCAGCAAGGTAACATTATTGTCTCTCAAGAAGTCTTGTACAATATGGCCGTTATGATTCGACGTTCCTGGGTGTCTGATAGGTAAACATCAGGTGGGACATATAGGTTTAAAATGGTGTACCCTGCACAACGGATACCCATTATCTGTGCTCTTGATGGAAGATTCAGGGTGTTTAAATCTATGGGGTCATATGTGAGAGGTCTGCGTACAGCCATCGCGATTCCTCCATATCCGTCGGCCCTGTCCGATCTCTCCAAGGAGAAGCCGGAGATAGACACAATCTGATGATCCTTAAGGAATGTTTCATTCAGACATATGATGTCTGGGTTCAAGTCCTTGATAAGGATTTTGAGATCATTGAAGTTAGAATACAATGATCTAATGTTCCACTGTAAGATTCTGATCATAGTTGGTTGAATTCTGGGGGGGACGGATGTCTTCTTGAACTTGGGATGTATCTTGAAAGAATATGATCTGGATCAGGTGAAGAAAAAAAAAATGGTTGAAAAAACTACAAAAAAAAACAGAGCATTTAAGTGAAGGGAATCTTCGTACTAGTTTTCTGAGGGCTCCCTGAAACTCAGGTAGTCCTCGTTGTAGGTGGTCATTGGTCTTTCTTCGATAACAGTGTCTTCTTCAATAATTGACGGTACGTTAGGACTATATACATATGAGCTGGCCTGTGAAAGGAGTTGGTCATATGAGGGGGAGTGAATCATTGCCTCAACAGTAATATTATTCTGTGACGAGGATGCTAAGTGGGCATCCTGAGATAGTACAGGGGAGTTACCTCCCTTGGAAAATGAGGGCCTGTATTGCATCAGGCATGAATCGTGTTCAGTCTTGTCGTATCCAATGGTGGGGGTTGCTTTGCGCTTAGTACGTTGTCTGCTTTCAGAATTACCAGATTCCTGAGGTACGTTTCTGGGGCGCGACAGTGCACTGGCATAGATTTGTCCACGATTAGAAACTAGAGAAGTAGCCTGTTCTATTTTTCTATTGGGCAGAGATGGGAAATCTGATGGGGAGGGGGCAATTTGATTTTTGCATGATTTGTCTGCCTCGTAGAGAGATATGTTGTGTAACGCCATTATTTCTCTCATTCTTGACTGTCTTGCGTACTCCGGACATCTTCTATCTGTAGCCTCATGGTTTTGCCTACAAAAGATGCAACAAGGCTCAGCGTCACAAGCGTTCTCATCTTCATGATGAGAACCACACTTCCTACATCTGAATCTTCCCTTGCAAAGGTTTCTCACATGTCCAAATCTCAAGCATTTGTTGCACTGTACAACAGGGGGAATGTACATTTCAACTGGTAGCCTGATTGTGTAAAGTTCAAAGAATTTTGGGAGTGTAGTACCTTCAAAGGTAATGACACAAGTGGTAGTCTTAATATAAGAGTTACCACTTTCAGTGGTATTTCTTCTGTTGAACCTTCTTACTCTTGTAACCTTAACGTCTGGGTTCAGTCCTCTGCCCATTCTGGTTATTTCCTCATCGGTTATATCCTGGCCTATATCTCTCACAATACCCATTATGGAGACAAATCTACCAGGAATATAGATATCATATACGCTTGGGTCGAATTCATTATACTTGACAAAGCTATTTGCCTGATCAGCAGAAGTAAATCTAACACCTACCTTTTTGATACCTTTCCTATTAATATTGATAACTTTGTAATCCTGATAGTTTTTATTGTTATGGATTATTTTTCCAATACTGAGTGGGTTCAGGTTCATTATTTCCCTATCAGAACTTTCTATGATAACTTCAAATGGTCCTTTGTCTTTACTGGAGTAGAAGCATTGCGTTTTTTTGATCTTAGAATGACCACCTTCAATTTTTTCAAGGAGGACGTCGATTCTCTCGACTATCTCCAACTTTTTGTGCGATACCGCCTGAGACCTGATCAGTGTCAGCTCTTCTTTTAATAGTCCTACATTGATTGAATTCCACTCATCCCTGTCCAGCTGTGTGAAAGCAAGCTTCGCCCTAAGAGACAAAGTATCCAGAACCCGAGGCCAAGCCTCGGGATCTGTGGTACTCATGTTGGAAAAAAAACAGAGATAAGGAGCTTGTTTATCGTAGCGTGTATGCGAAAAAAATCAAACAAAAAAATGAAGTACGAAAACAAAGCAGCTAGGCCAGCCTGGGTGGCCGTTATTAGCAAAAATTGTTCAGCACTATATTCTAGGGGGGTTTAAACTCACCGGGAAAGAAAAAACTATCACGAAACAGCACAGTCAAGGGAAAGATTTAGGTTATTATAACTCCACAACCCCAAATATGTTGCCCTGTCAACAGCCGATGCGCGAATCATTGATTAATCTTATCATTTGACAAAGAAATTAACTGACGTGTGCTATTGTTTATTAAATGAAATTTCGAGGTTTGCAAGTTCTTGAATGGAAGATTGAGGGACGTTCACCGCTTCCGAGGTATCTTTGTGTGACTTTGTTGTTAAAGTTTATATTATCTATGTGTTTTGTTGTAGAGCTTTGAAGAAGCAACAATAAAGTTGCAAAACGTCGCTTGAAGGAATGAGTTAACGTCTTTTCTTCCAAAATTTTATTCCACTCCCACGAACTTTCACATATCAATTCCGGTAGATGTTATTTTATTTAATTTAAAAAATCTAAAAGGTTGAAAACATGTATTTTTAAAAATTTCATTTTTTATGCATTTTTTGATGGTCATTCGACCAGATCAAATAAGGCAAACCATGAAACATTATTGTATATCATAAGTGGAAGCTCGATGAGCAAACGTTTCAAAATTATTGACGAACACAATATCGTCTCAGTGCAAATAGAAACACAAAAATAATATGTCAATTACTAATAATGGGCAGTTTTAGATTCAGTTATTTCCGCAAATATATTTATTACCCAAACAGAAATTCAAAAATAAAGAGAAAAGATGAAGATTGGCAACTCCCGATTGAAACTTATCGTCAAAATCCGAATTACTTGATATTTCGGTAAAAATTCACTCTTCCACCAACTTGAGATGTTTACCCGCTTTTTGATGAGTTCTATGCGGAACACAAATCATCATCTGATAGCGGTAATATAAAATAAAGTACCTACGACTAGGCATCAACGTTAGCGGCACCTAGTGGCATTATTCAAAAGAAGGAAAAGCATTTCCTGCTTAAGTGAAATTTTAATCGAATTTTCAGAAGTTTTATTAAATTTTATAATAACCAGACCGTAGACGAATCCATAAATGAAGTTTCATAACAAACAGTCCATCCGATCTCGAGTTATAAATGGTACGTAACCAAATAATTTCCAACCTCGCGTGAACATATTCACACGAAGGTGGATTTTTACAGTTCTATTCTGAAAACTAAACTTGATTGCTCATTCACATTATGTGGAGAACAAGAATCGACCAGGAATTCCACTAAAACTTCGTCTGTCAATCCATACAGATTAAAAAAAAGTTATATCCAGATTCAACAATGCTCACCTAATAATTCCAGCGTCCTTGGAAATATAAACTGGCAGTATTGGATTCTCCCCGAAGGTCTCGACATATTCAAGATGGCGTTTCGGATCTATAATAAGTTTGTCGATACCTGTAGGAACGTATAAAAGTCTAGTATCCAACTGAAGAATCCTCAACTGCATCATGCTGTCCATGAAAGTGACCCAGTTCCCGTCCCACTTCACGAAACCCTTTGTGGCGTCGCAGTTCACCTCTTGGACGCTCCTGAAGGCTCCCCTGGAACGATTTCCAAATTTGAAATTTCCATGTTCAATGTTATGGTGAATCTATACTCACTTATAGTTATATCCTCTAAGTCTCAGTTCTTTGTAAACGTCTTTCGTCTTAAAAGTGTTCTCATCAGATGGTAGAGGTTCTCCTGAGATGGTAAGATTGGAAAATTCGACTACTTCGTCGTTGGGAATTTGGCGTATTTTGCCAGTAACTATGTCAACGCCACCTTCGATGATCTATAATAATAACAATAATAATAAATCTATTGTATATTGATGATCTAAAACTATTCGGCGAGAACCAAAACCAACTTCACTCGCTCATAGATATAGTGCGCTCTTTCAGCAGAGATATTGACATGTCTTTCGGTCTCGATAAAAACGCTAACATCATCATCAAGGAGGGTAAAATGGAGAACACTCAGGAACAATTTCAGGACATCTGCAGTATGCTGCCAGAAGAGACTTACAAGTATCTGGGCATTCCTCAAAATCAACGGATGGACCACACCAGTTTGAAAGCTGAGTTCACTGCTAACTATAAAAACAGGGTTACCAAAGTGCTCAGCATCAAGCTGTCTGCTGAAAACCTGATCGATGCCTTGAACTCTCAAGCCACGCCAGCTCTGACCTACACTTTCGGAGTCTTGAAGTGGTCTGATCTGAATGAGTTGGACCGACTCACCCGTCGCCTAATGACAAAGTGTCGATGTCTGCACACCAATGCGTCGGTGAAAAGACTCTATCTACCTAGAAGAGACTGCGGACGAGGTCTGCTGAACATCTGTAGACTCTGCAGAACCCAGAAGAAAAACTTGAGGCAGAGAATGCTCTAGTCTCAAGATAGCCTGCTGAAATTGATGAAAACAGAGGATGAGGAAAACACACCTCTCAACCTACAACACAGAGAACTGACGTTCGATATCACCACCAGAACGAAGACAGAAGTATATGGCGGGAACAAGCTTTGCACGGCAGATTTCCCAAACACCTGGAGGAGGAAAATGTCGATAAATCAAGCTTCTCTGTGGTGGTTGAATGCGGGACAATTGTATCCTGAAGCAGAGGGATTTCTGACGGCTATCCAAGATCGGGTTATAAGAACTCGCAACTACGAGAAGCACTGTTCGAAGCTGAACGTGGAGGACAAATGCAGGAAGTGTGGCGCGGTTGGCGAGTCTATTGAACATATAATCGCCGGTTGTCGAATTCTTGCCGACAACGCATATCTGGGCCGACACAACCAAGTGGCAAAAATTGTTCACCAGCAGTTAGATCTTAGGCATGTTTTTTTGGACACTTGTCCGCCATATTATAAGTATCAACCTGCAGCAGTGAAACGGAAGCAGCGGTTCTCTAATGGGACAGACCCATAACAACAGATAGAACAGTGTGGACTACAATAGACCGGACCTTGTGTTCATTGAGAAGGATCAGAAGTATGGGGTGATAATTGATGTGGGCAGTACCATTGACCCATAACATCGGAAGAACGGATTCCGAAAAAATAACGAAGTACGAGAACTTGGCAATAGAACTGAAGAATATGTGGCAATTGTCGAAAGTCATTATTATAACGGCTGAGGGAGTCATGTCAAAATCATTCAAGAGAAATCTTCAAAAGGTCGAATTATCTCAGAAGTTCGCGGGATATGTACAACAGGCTGTAGCATTGCAAACCTGTCTTATCGTGCGAAAATTCCTGAAGTAGTGTGAGGAACTGAAATGTTTTTTCAGTGGTTCATAGGAGTAATACCAGCTCAAGCTGAGAACGGGAGACCGATGAAGAAGAATAAAAATAAAAATAATTTATTGATCCTCTAGGACACTACACATTGTTATGTAGCATGGGCTTAAGCATTCCCTAGAATAAGGTGAACAACCTCGAGTGTCGTCGAGCAATCGTCACGTAGTTGGATCAGCAGTTTCACTTTCCGTTGTTATGGGAATAGTTTTACGTTTTACGAATCATTATTATTCAGACCTGCTTCAAATAAACTTGTTTCCAGAAATAAATTGTTTTTTTTTCTAAAAGTGATTTTGAGAGGAAAAATCATGATTATATGTAAAGGATAAGTCAGAATATAAACCGATGAACGCATCCTGAGTATACTAAAAGTTCTGAATATTTTCGGAAATAATTCCCGATTAAGCGTTCGAAAGACTGCTAGATTATTGAATTAACCTCGATCAACAGTTGTTCGAAATTCATTTATTCTTGCTCATATTGGATGCCATAAAGTTAATACTGCGAGTGGACTTTGTCGGTAACAAAGAAGATCTAGACCTCTGTGATTTACCCACTCTCTTCGACTCTGTAGTCTGAAGTTCTCAGTACCCAACCAAGGTATCTTTCTCTTTTCTTCTCGTCGCGCGATGGCCCTATAGTCATCAGTTCGCCTCTCTTAGTTTTAACATGGCCATCAATCCTCCACCCTATTACAGTTCGCTAAGCCCGAGCAATTCATATTTTCGTTTTCAATACCACACAGTACATTCTGCGAATGGACTCCGTCGGTAACAAAGAAGACCCAGAGCTCTATGGTTCACCCACTTTCTTCGACTCCGTGTTCTGAAGTTCTCAAAGATATACGAGGATTCAAGGATTCCCCCTTCTTTTTTTACTACTCGTTTGGTAACGACTATACAGAGCCCACAGTTCACCATTCTCTGGCTCTCTCACACTCTCGAACAAGTTATTCGCATGAAAGTGACCAAGCACGTGCATGCAAAAACATTAGTTTAAACCCAAGTATCCATGAAGTGAATACGTTCCGTGAGAAAAAGGTCTCTAATTGGTACATCTACACGACGCCAGAAAACCAGCAGATACATCTCTCCAAGTCAGATCCACCGTGAGTACCATTCTTTCGGTGTTTACATTGTGGTATTTTCTCTAATTCTCGTGGTTATAAGAATCGGTATACTCCATTCACTTTTATAAAGTATCCCGTTTGGCCAAGATTTAGGTTTATCAAATTGTTTCACTTAAAACTGACGCAGGTTGGTACTCGTGAAATTCTCTTTCACCATCTCAATTTGTATCTTACCTCAAAGTTTCCACTGTTTCTCTGTATCATAACGTCAAATTCTATATGCTGTGGAGTGACAGGAGTGGCTCTTTTGAATCTGACGCTGTCGAACATCACACTCATCTCAACCTCCGATATGCTGTTTATTATTGAAAGGGTATCCCAAATGATGTACAAGTACCCGGTTGCTGGGAACAGATTCCTACCTACGGAAAGTAATAAGATATTGTGCTGATTTTAATTCTTGTGTGGATCAAAAGGAGAAACTTGAACTGGAAAAGAATGCTTGAGAAATGGGCGTAGCATTTTGTTCATCAAAACGGAAGATATTTCCAACATTGGAAGTTATTATCCTAGCACTAAACATAGAGGTCATCAAAATCTATAATCACAAAAATAACATGAACAGAAAACTCTCATTATTCAAAGTGCATGGTTGCCTACCATCGGCCACAACCGAGTCAACCCCCCCAAACCAATGAACCATTCGGCGGGTTTCTATGAATGTCATGCCCAATACCACATCGTTTCCTATAGACGAGTCCCTTCATGCTAGCCAACTGTTTGGAAAAACCTAAAACTGACTTCCCTTTTTTCGCAATGATTCAACTCTTACCTGAAAGCTTTAATCCTAATGAGTGTATCCTGATTATATTAGATGTCACGAAGGTCTTCAACAGAAGCTATAAATTTTTGTTTTCTTATGTTTTCATTGATGAAAATGCTATAAATTTAAGACTTTCGGCAAAAATTCCAACCTGGAAAACGGGTGATATGTATGTTGTTTATTTTTTACGTGCTTCTAACCTGTGTGTTATATCCAGGTATTCTTGAGGGATATTTGAAAGTTTTTATCAGTGTTATTCCGTTCGAAATGTTACTCACAAATTTATCATATTTTAGGTTACAAGGTGTTTTGTTTGAATTTTCTCTTCTGGTGCCGTTGAAAAAGTTTAATTCCATAATTATCAACAAGAGTCTTATGAAGGTGTTCCTCGTAACTCGAGGTATTAAGCTTTGACTTCATCTTCAACAGTTGGCCAGCGTGAAGGGACTCGTCTATTCGGAGCAATCTATCATCGAGTTACAACCTTCGAAATGAGATACCTCTGAAGACCTAACTCAGTTGTGGATGAAACGTTAGGTGAAACTCTTGGGAGCCTTCATCAATAGATTACTTACCGTCTATAACATGTCCGTTGACATATTGCCATTCTTCTTCTCTTGGGTTGAGTCCCATGAGTCTCTCCCCATGTTTCATCGAATGGGCTTCCTTGTACACAAGCACATGCCAGTTTTGAGAATGGTCCCATTTGATGTGAGGTGATATCATAGAGGTGCCTCGACTTACTGGGTATTCAATTTTAGGGTATAAGTTTTGAATTTGAGGGTTGAATCCTCGCTCGTATATGCTGCAAAATCATAATTTTTTGGTGGAGATTGGAATTTTATATTTTGGCCGATTTCATGTTTTTATTTGTTTCTCATTTGTAAACGTCAGTTTCCAAAAACACAATATTAATAGAAAGTTCATTTTATCAAGTCACTAACTTGTAAAACTGACAGTTAACTTGCAAAATTTTTACAAGTTAGTAGTATTATTTACATTAGAAAATTTTGATTTATCGTCATACTAGCTGGCCCAGCGAACTTTGTTCCGCCTAAATTATACTTAGGGTGGATTTCACAAATCGTAATCACCGGTGATCGGAGATCAACAGCTTGGTTCTCTGATTTTTAAACTGTCGAATCGAGTTGATTCTATATCAAGCTCCGATCACCGATGATTACGCTTTGTGAAACCCACCGTTAAAGTTGTATCAACTAATCATTGCTATTATTTCAAGCAGGAGATAAATTAGGCAAAATATACAAAATTTTAGTAACATTGTTAATAGCACGAAAAGAATTATCTTTATTTAAGCGGTATCTAATTATTGTTGAACATATAATTTTTCTTTGAATGCTTTACAGTTTTCTCATTGCTGTACCTAAATAAAAATAGGTATAAATCACGATCGAATTATATGGATGAGAAATAGTTCCAATGATTAATTACCTCTGATCACTGTAGAAACCATTTTAGTTCTGCCAATACAACGCTGAAAATTCGAATTGAAGTACTTTGTCTATGGTACTTTAATCTCACTTCACAGAATACAAATACGCTAAGACGTTGTCTTATTTTCTTCTCGACTAAGACATTTTTGTTTTGGTCCACCGCATAGAGTTGGAGTCAACTCAAATTACACACTATTTGTTTGCATCGCCATCTAACGGGGGCAATATCAAATAAAGTACCAACTAATAAGCTGTAGCGACACCTAGTGGCCTTGCTCAAGAGAAAGAAAAGCCATCCTGTATAAGAAAACTTTTCATCGATTTTTTCAAAGTTTTATTGTATTTTATAATAACCAGACCGTAGACGAATCCATATATGAAGTTTCATAACAATCAGTCCATCCGATCTCGGGTTATAAATGGTGTAACCAACATCTTTCTTTTATATATATAGAAGGTATGTTGAAAATCATGGTACAATTGTTATTTCCAGTAACACAGATTTTTGATGATGAAAGAGTTGATACTGATGATGTTGAACCATCTGTTGACTCAGAAACTGCTGAACTCGAGGACTGCAGAACATTTGTACTCTCCTTACTACCAAATAATTTGCTAGACATTTCGATTTTTTTGTTGACCGAATCATCGACATAAACTCATCGCAATTTCGGAGCTCTTCCACCCTCCTGCACGCTTTAGTGCTAAAATATCTCCACCCGAATCCGCAACCAAAGTGGCTCCAGTTCTGCGAAAAGAGTGGCCGGTGTATAACTCTGGGTCTTTGTAACTTAAATATTTCGCTATTTGCTTTGGGACACCACCAATAGTGTGCTGGCCAGCATTAAGGGAAATGCATTTTCCATGTCGGTATGTCAAAAAAAATCTTAGGCTTTCTGTTCCAGGAGGCCGAAGATCTACATATTTTCTGTATAACATGCAGGGCTTGAAGCTGCAGCCATCATCGGTTATGGTGAATCTTCTTGTTGTTAAATTTTTTGTTTGCCGCAATGTCACAATAACGTATTTTCCCATATCTTCTACATCATTCATGTTTAAGGAGAGAATTTCGTCACATCGACAACATCCAAAAATCCCAAATATTGTTACAATTTTCGCCAGCAACCACTGGTCATCAGGAGCGTGTAAAGGAAATTTTTCAGGCTCTTCTTTACTTAATACCTTGGCCTTTTTTGGCGCATAAAGGTGCAGACACATTGTTGTCACGTCAAGTGAGCTCACGCGAGGAAATGGGAAGAAGATATGGAAAATATAGCTGCTTTTACAGTTGCTGGTGATTCTCATATAAGGGATTCGATTTACCAAATGAATCAACGAACAGAGGAAGTGGGGGAATTCCATCAATTAATTCAAGAATTATTGAATGAGCACCCAGATCGGTTTCAAATGTATGTCAGAATGACATTTCACAAAATATCAGACGTGATGTCACTTGCATTCAGAAAATGTAAATTTGCGGAATATAGATCTTGCGTGCTTTCAGTGCTATAATGTGACAGCAGATACAATGTCGCAAACATTTTCACTAAATTTTGATTCCGTAGTAGTACAATCAGCCAGTTTAGTTCTGATGATTTGGCTTCACTATTTATTATTGAAAGGTGTGTCTCTCTTCGTATGGTCTAAGTTCCATGCATTGTCGTGGTTGCACATTTTGGGAAGATGACGTGATGTGACGTGACGTGATAACAATGTGTCTGCACCTTTACGCTCATTTTTTCGTTTCAGAAACGCTATTACCTTTTGAAATCTGCAAATGACAACTAAACGTCATATTTTCCAATAATTTTTTCAAGGAAAAGAAACCTGCGAACAGGGGCATTTTCTTTCATTTCCAAGCAGCTTTTCAGCATAGACCATTTTGCCCATAAAGTATTAGGGCTGAATCTAGCTGATAGTCGATTCAAGTAGACCAACAAAACATCTCCAGTTACCCCAATCACACTATTTTTGTTTTGCCACTTTTTGAAGTCGTTGTATTCTCGCTCGTACCTTGAAGCTGATTTTGCAGGTAATAAACTTGAAGCTACACTGCTGGCTGCCTCAATAATTTCTTTTGGTACATTCATTTTCGCTTTCGCCAAGAAAATTGTAAAGAAAAATAAACAGACATGTTCATGGTAACGCTTCCATAGCTTACGACATTTGCGACAAATTATTGAGATTTTTTTGGAATTTATCTAACTTTTTTACAAATGAGAAACAAATAAAATATAAAACAATACACGCAAGGTAAGGGGTTTACTGGCTCAAGGAGGCATCCTCCATTCGCCAGTAAAAACCCTCTTACCTTGCTAGTAATGTTATATACTATAGGAGTATGTATATGTAAATAAGTTCGTGTGGTTTTTGCCGAAAATTGAATTTTTATTGGACACATCCAATTTTTAAAGAATTGTCCGTCTCTAGCCACTAATTTGTTCCATCTTTCTTGCAATTGACGGATCTCATCGCGAAAAAAGTGTGACTTAAAGTTTAAATATGCCTAGAGGAACATCGCCGATGAACGAATTGAAGCTAAGTATTAAAATGTAGAAGTACTACGAAACCTGTGTCACAATTAAACCTTAAAAGAACTAACTCCATTCACAAAGGTAAGAAAGAGCAAATAGAAATTAGCGGCATCGTCTCTAAAAATCCTTTGACATTTAACGAGTACCAACCTGCGTTAGTTTCAAGTAAAAAACTTGATAAACCTGAATCATGGCCAACCGGGATACATTATAAAAGTGAATGGAGTATACACTTCAGTGAAATGACAGATACTGAAAAAGAAAGCCCAATGATAACACTTCAAAATGGCGTAGTTGCTAGATGAAACAATGGAATAATAAAATAATAATGATAAAACCGCACAAACTTATTTATACTCCTATTATACTGTATATCCCGATTCCCGCTGTAGATTCAAATCAGAACAAATGTCATCATCATCTCCTGCTCTTCTCCGATTTCTCTTCGAAGACTTACCTTCCAAGAACCTTCAGCAATGTCAACACTCCATCAGTCTGTAAATCACGCCCAAAACTGATCGATTCCGTTTTTCCATTCACTGTCCGTTCCAGCAATTCTGAAAATTTACCATTACCCAACTCCACAACTAATTGCTCTTCGCCAAAGTGACATTCCAGCTCTTGGAAGGTGATCTGAGACTGTAACGCCTTGGTGAAGTACTCCGCGGATGCCACCTTGGCAGTTGACACGGATATCCACCTGTTACTCCTTTGTTTCGGCTTGGGCAAAATTTCTCTCATCAAGCTCACTAGATCTTTCTCTAGAATTCGAAAAGAGTAAAGGATTGATTCTTTTGTAATAACATTTTGGATAGTATCGATGTTTGGGAATCATTGCAATTCAAAATTCCAATTATAGATATTCTTCTCAAAACATTTTTATTCATACAAAGTGTGACATAACGAACTGATGAAATGGTACCTGTGGCTTAATAAAGGGCGAGTCTTTGACTTGTGCATATATTTTAACTGTAGATTCTCGAGGCAAAAAAAACCTTTTTTCTCTTTCCATTTTTCCGAATTCGAATTCAAAGGGGAATTTGATTATTTTGGTGTTTTTCTTCGATCTCGTGATGATTATGTGAAGATTTCCAGTGAATTTATGTAATATTAACCGTGTAGTATCGAGTTTATAAAATTCCAAGATGATATTGTTCAGATCGCCACAGATTATTTAGTGCTAAGTAGGACTCTAATTCTCATTAATTTCAATTTGATACATGGTTTGTATCAACATTCATCATTCATTTATCTGAATTCTGTATTTCATTATTAACCTTCAACTAGCTGGCCAGCGAACTTTGTATCGCCTAAATGATACTTACGGCTTGGCTCTCTGATTTTGGAACTATCAAATCGAGTTGATTCTAGATCAAACTCTGATCACCGGTAATTACGCTTTGTGAAACCCACCGTTAAAGTTGTATAAACTTATCAATGCTATTTTTTCAAGCAGGAAATAAATCAGGCAAAATATACTAAATTAAATCGAGCAGTACCTATTTGTTGATCATATAACTTTTTGTTTTCAATGCTTTGCAGTTCTCTCATTGCAGTACCTATCTTGTGATGAACGACAACTCGAATGCAAATATAAATCACGATCGAATTATATGGATGATGAATTACCTCTGATCACTGTATAAGCCACTTTAGTTCTACCAATACAACGCTGAAAATTTGAATGGAAGTACTTTGTCTGTGGTACTTTTCTTCACTTCACAGAATAGAAATACGCTGGGACGTTTTCTCACTCTTCTTCTTAACTAAGACATTTTTTTTTGGTCCACAGCACAGAATTGGAGGCAACTCAATTTACCGTAGAATTTACATCATAATAAAAGGATATGAGCCTTGCTTAAGATGTCTAAAAGCATACGTGTCATACGTGTCATTTCATAATTCCAATATGGACAATAAGGCAATGAAAATTGAAGCTGGGCTTTGATAAGAATCCAGATCTGCGCTTGTGCAGCAATATTGAGAATAAAAATAATTTACTAACTCAGTCTCTCTCTGACACATCGTTATATGTCCTGAATCGTATGTCATTCGTAACTTCATGTGAATACTTCAAGCCCTGAATATCATTTTTAACTCCTATTCATTTTCTAGAATTGAACTCAAAATATTTAAGTAACATATTTTCATCCCCGATATCTCTTTTCTTTTCTATTATCTTTCGGAATATACATTTCCTCTACATTTTTCGCAATTTTTGAATTTCCAGTTGCCACAATTCTCACCAAAAATTTGGCTTCGCTTTGTGACTGTTAATAGTATGTTCGAGCCATATCATACCTTTCCTCAGAACAAATATGAAAGAAAATGTCAAGAACATAATCACAAATTATTGCTTGAATGAGCTATTGACTATTAACTCAACCCGGTTACCAGAATGAATTCAAATATTTGAAATGACTAATGAAATTCATAACTTAATTTGTGAATAGCGCTTTCTGAAGTGGAAAAAACGAAACTTTTCTACTATTCTCAATGTTAGCTAATCAAAATCCAATCAGTGCTCACACCATTATTTTAGACATCTTAGCCTTTTGGTGCTCAATTTCTTCGGCTAGAAATTGGTCTTCATCCTGAATTTATTTTTTCCGAATTTTTATTTCAAATTCCTGCATTTCATCTCCGTGCAGAATTAAACCGAGAAGATCGAATATGGTACGTTCGATATTGTTTTACATGCAGAGAACATAGTAAAAAGATTCATAAGAAACACGTAGAATGTAGATAACGCCGTTTTTCTAGTTCATACGTACGATAAGCCAGATTCGAAGAAGTTTTTACCGGAGTACTTTTCTAGAAAAGTAGCATTTGTGCGCCTGTCGTTTCCGTCCCCCTCAGGGAGATTATAAAAGGCGATTTTCCCCTCATCTGTCATCCATTATTCACTTTTGATTCGTCTTGAGTAGAGTACAGTTCCTTCCTGCTTTTTCGAGTTAATTCATCCTTTTTGATTAAATAGTATAGCGATTCTAGATTCATTAGTCAGCAAAAGTCGATTTACCGTTATTTCCGCTATCATTAAATTCTCATTTTTGCATTTAACGAGTGAGTATCAGTGCACCGAAAGTACCGATTCAATTCATTTCAGTCCTATTTTTTTGTATCATCGTTGAGTCTATCAAAAATAGCTGTTCCGTCGAGATCCGTATTAAACCTTCCTTTGCTCGTCCGGGATTCCGTCGCTATAGCACGTTTATCCGAGTAATCGGTGCCCGATTAGTGTCTGTCCTTTATGGCGAGTAATCTCATAGTCAGACTGAAGGGCCCATGCAAACCAATGCTATAGAACGTGCAGTCGAATAATATCCTGTTCGGTACCGATCCTTCGCGCCCCTAGTTCGGTGCGTCCTGTTTGACCATTTAAATTTAACCTAGCCAAACTCGACCTTTCTAGACGTGAAACAAGCTAAGTAGACAATATAACTCTTTTGAGTTTTCGGACTGAAAGAATATCGGACAAACATAATCACTCTACACTTTAATATCCGTTCACATTTTGCAACTGCATATTTAAATTCTCCGTTTAATTCAGATTCTCCCCCCCCCTTCTATTCTGGCTAACTCTTACCGTGAAATATTTCCTTTCAATAAATGCTCGCAGTCAGACAAAACTGAACCATTTTTCTTTACCTGTGTTTATTTGATATTTTATTGGGATTAATACATATTTGATATTTTCTGTTATTAGTGAATATTTGATATTTTACTGTTATTATTGCACATTTGATGTTTCCTTGACATTATTGCATTTGTATCACTATTTCTACCGCTTGAATAAATTGTGTGAATTGCTCTATTTCCGATTTCTTAGTTATCGCTAACACCCTAGATACAACCGAACTCTGTCTCCGGCTAAGCAGCTATCCTGGTAGGTTTGCTATTCTCCCTTATAAGCAAAAAAAATAGCTGGCGCTCGAGGTAAGGTTTCTACAAGAAAACCGCATTACAGTACCTACGAATAAGCCATCAACTGCAGCGACACCTAGTGGTTTCATAACAAACAGTCCATCCGATTTCGAGTAATAAATGGTGTAACCATCTTTCTTTTATATATATAGAAGAAGATATGGGTCAGTAACAACAAATTTTCAATAGAAACTGTCCGTATTAAATATAAAATTTTATGCTCTTTGGTGTTCAATTTTCTATCCCATTTGAATTTTAGTCTCGACAAAGTTGATGAACATTTTGACAACATTATTAATTTGAAGAGCGATTAATTTTTCTGGATTCTGTGCTATTTGAATGAAAATAAAATTAGGAACAACTCGAAAACGACACGAATACTTTTTTTCTGAAAAGATTAATTCTTTCGAAAGTATAAACCGTTTATCTTTTTCATCTACTTGTTAGGAAATGTGGCCAGCGACCAACTCATTAAACAGCAAGCTCCAACCCGGTAGCTGAATGAGACATTTGAGGCTCCGGAATGAAATAGACTCGAACCTCTTGGCAAAACCCCTCTGATGGGGATGAAACATGCTTCCATCAGGAAACCGCCCCAAAATCTTCTACCCGCAAGTACCATATTACCAATTCACCAAGCCACACCCTCTAGAAGAGACCAGGTGATTTCAAAGATACAAGACTCACCAATCTGACGTATATGTTTACTATGGATAGTCACTTCTGATCTACTATAGCTGGCCAAAATCTCGTTACCCTCTCTCTCTAAATCTACCGCAAATTTTTCTAACACACTCGGATCACCAGAAAGAGTGACTGTATCTTTTGAATTTCGCCAAAGGGCCTCTACGTTCGTCGGCAGCTTCTTCAACATCTGCGATAAAAACAGGATTATAATCAAGGATATGCAGGTATGTTAGTTCGTACCTGCTCAACACATCCTTTCACAACTAAAGTTACTGAAGGTTTATTGACCTTTCCAAGAAGTTTTCCAGACACGTATGATATCACCACAGCTTCTTCTAAGGTTAAGCAGTTATCGAAGTAGGCACAGGCTATTTCTCCTATGGCATAACCTATGACTAGATCCACAGCCAGTTCAACCTCTCTGAGTATCTCAATAATTCCTATTTGAAGAGCAACATTGCCTATGACCTCTTCCAGAACAAGAGTATCAGATTTTTCGGGTTTTGAGTTCTGGATTATCTCCTGAATACCTATAGACTCACTGCTGAGGATCTTATCTATCCTGAAAAAACATTTGAGTACATCGGAAGCTCTTTTGATATAGAAAAAGTTGAAATCTAAGGGTCCTAATGATAAAAACGACCTCTGTTCACTTTTCAATTTGGAATCCTGTTTATATTCTCATTTCTGAACAAATGCAGTATCGATCTGTAGTAAAAACGATTCCACAATCAATATAAAGATCTAAAATCACCTCTGAATCACTTGTGCAAATACTGGAAACGCAAGAAGATCTATAGCTGTTCTCTTCCAGTTTTTATCAAAGTATCCAAAGGCAAGAACCATCGGTGGTCTATGACCAGAGTACCAACTTGAAGATGAGGCCAGCATTTCTTTCTTTGAGATTACGGCGTATGCCCGATGATTATGGCAGTCTATATCTTTCCTGAAGAAACGATGGTTATTCAAGCACCTCAGAACCAATAAAACTCTATCAACTCACTTGAAGATCTCATACAACAATTGTATATGTTCGGCATCGAGCTTCCTCGAATTCAGGTCATCTATGATTACTTGTACAGCTTCAGGTACTCTTCCACTCAAGCACACGAGTCTTGGCAAATCATCTGATGGTTGCCCCCCATTCTTTTTCACTTTCGGATTGTGCCTCAGAAGCACATGGCAATTGCCACCACCGAAACCAAAACTGTTGATACCTGCATTATTGATTTGAATGAGAAAAAGAATGACCAGATGGTAAAAGGTACTAAATTGTCGGATAACTTACCAATGAGACCATTTCCATTTGGAAATGATGTTTTGTCTGAAACTACCTTGATACGGCCTTCCTCTAATGCTTTAACACCTTCTCTAGGGGTATTGTAGTGAAGATTTGGTGGAATCATACCTTCCTCAAAGCCAATGATGCACTGAAATGTTTTCAACTAACTTAAGGCCCAGATCTCCAAAATCAGAATGATAAATTGGGAATAATTCGAATGGAATGTTACCTTTGCTACTGAACAAAGCCCTGAAGTAGGCTCTGAATGGCCAATATTCGACTTCACAGAGCCTATAAGAAGTGGTTTTGCTTCTGTTGGTTGAAATACTTCATCTATTGCTGTAAGTTCCTCAGGATCTCCTACTTTGGTACCTTAAAAATAAATGGAGAAGATATTAGCAAGACTTCAAGGAGGTTTTATGTGATGCTCTGTTAGGTACATAGAGAAACATACAAACCTGTGCCGTGTGCCTCCAAGAAACTGAGAGTGCTAGGATCAACACCACATTCGGAATAAAACTCTTCCAGTAATTGCTTTTGCATTTCTCCTGAAGGATATGTGATTCCCTGCTCTTTGTAACCATCACACCCTGTTTTCGCATGTACTATCTGGAATTTCAATATGTGTTGTTATTTTTATATATTTTTCCCTTGTTTTGCTTCGATATTCTAGTACCCTGGGTAATGGAAAGGAATTATTCCATCTTAAAATTCTTTCAAACGTGTGGAATTATCCCAGACACATAAATTAAAGCTGCGACGGGCAAAGCCGTTAAAAACGCTGATGCAGGTGACATGTAAAGCCAAAGGGACCGTATTCGACAAATCATCAAATTTTGGGTTTTTTTGATAATCAATTCATGAAAACCACGTCATCCCAGACAAATGCCTCCTAAAAATTCAAAGAGGACAAAAGGTTTCGTGTGCGACGCGAGCGTAGGAAGACGCCGTTGCGAAAAATGGAAAATGCGGAAATCGTAGGGAGCACCTGTGTTAATTGCCGGTTCTCGCAAATTTGAATGTGATTTGGAAGCTAATCAATTCTTTAGTTTAGGTTAGGTTAATTCTTTAGGTTCGTTTAAACTTTACTTTCCCTGGTGATTCCTGAATCTCTGTATCTATCAGCAACGTTTTTCAGGATTGAGTTTGGCGAGATCACAACGGGGTTACGACCGCGAGAGACTTCGTCAAGTCAAGTGATTCCCTTTCGCTGGGGTTGCTCGTCTGAAGATTGTCAGTCCACCACCATAACCTGCCCGTATTCTATCCACATTATTTTCAATTTTGCATTGTATTCGTTTGTGATTCCTTAATCTCTGGATTTATCAGCAACCTTTTTGATAATTGAGTTTGGCGAGATCACGACCGCGCTTCGCGCTTTCTCAATTCACTGAAGGTTGACAGAAATTCGAGAGACTTCGTCAAGCCGAGGGGTTCCATTTTCTGGCAGAACTTGTCTGGACGTTGCTGGTTCACAACCGTACCTGATTTATACTTTATCCCACTTTTTCTTTCAAGATTTTATTTGGTATTTACATTCCCTTGTGGGGCCTTAATCTCTGTTTTTATCAGCGACCTTTTTGGGGATTTTTGAGGATTGAGATTGACGAGATCACAACGGAGATACGACCGTGCTTCACCCTTTCTCAATTCGCCGAAGGTTGGCGGTAATACGAAAGACTTTGTCAGGTCGGGGGGTTCTTTTTTTTTGGACCATTTGTCTGGACGTTGTTGGTTCACAACCGTACCCAGTTAGGACTTTAACCAATTTTCCTGCCAAGATTCCATACTTTATTTTGATTCCCTTGTGGGGCCTTAATCTCTGTATTCATCAGCGACCTTTTCGAGGATTGAAATTGTCGAGATCACAATGGGGTTACCACCGCGCTTCACCCTTTCTCAATTCGCTCAAAATTGACGAAAATACGAGGGACTTCGTCAAGTCGAGGAGTTCCATTTTCCGGGAGTTACTTGTCTGGACGTTGTTGTTTCTCATCCGTACCCGATTCCTATTTCACTCAGCGTTGCTCGAAGATTCGTATTAGCGACGTCCTTGTGAGTGGACATTGGAGACATCACAACGGGGCTACGACCAAGCTTCCCCCTTTGTCAACCCGCTGGACGTTTGCGGATTTACTAGGATCGCTCAATCAATTTTTGTGCCAATATTTCATCCTGTATTTTGATTCCCTTGTGGGACCTTAATCTCTGTATTTATCAGCGCCCTTTTTGAGGATTAAGATTGGCGAGATCACAACGGGGTTACGACCGCGCTTCACCCTTTTTCAATTCGCTCAAAGTTGACGAAAATTCGAGAGAGCTACTTGTCTGGACGTTGTTGGTTCTCATCCGTACCCGATTCCTATTTCTCTCAGCGGTGCTCAAAGATTCGTATTTCACAGCGACGTCCTTGTGAGTTAACATTGGCGAGATCACAACGGGGTTACGACCGCGCTTCACACTTTGTCAACCCGCTGGACGGTTGCGGATTCACTAGGATCGCTTAACCAATTTTTCTGCCAATATTTCATCCTGTATTTTGATTCCCTTGTGAGACCTTAATCTCTGTATTTATCAGCGCCCTTTTTGAGGATCAAGATTTACGAGATCACAACGGGGTTACGACCGCGCTGCACCCCTTCTCAATTCGCTCTAAATTGACGAAAATACGAGGGACTTCGTCAAGTCGAGGAGTTCCATTTTCCGGGAGCTACTTGTCTGGACGTTGTTGGTTCTCATCCGTACCCGATTCCAATTTCACCCAGAGTTTCTCGAAGATTCATATTTCACAGCGACGTCCTTGCGAGTTGACATTGGAGACATCACAACGGGGTTACGACCAAGCTTCCCCCTTTGTCAATCCGCTGGACGTTTGCGGATTTACTAGGATCGCTTAACCAATTTCCCTGCCAATATTTCATCCTGTATTTTGATTCCCTTGAGGGACCTTAGTCTCTATATTTATCAGCGCCCTTTTTGAGGATTAAGATTGGCGAGATCACAACGGGGTTACGACCGCGCTTCACCGTTACTCAATTGGCTCAAAATTGACGAAAATACGAGAGACTTCGTGAAGTCGAGGAGTTCCATTTTCCGGGAGCTACTTGTCTGGACGTTGTTGGTTCTCATCCGTACCCGATTCCTATTTGACTCAGAGGTGCTCGAAGATTCGTATTTCACAGCGACGTCCTCGTGAGTTGACATTGGCGAGATCACAACGGGGTCACGACCGCGTTTCCCCCTTTGTCAACCCGCTGAACGTTGGCGGATTCACTAGGATTGCTCAACCAATTTTTCTGCCAATATTTCATCCTGTATTTTGATTTCCTTGTGGGAGCTTGATCTCTGTATTTATCAGCGCCCTTTTTGTGGATTAAATTTCTCTGCCAATATTTCATTCTGTATTTTGATACCCTTGTGGGACCTTAGTCTCTTTACTTATCAGCGCCCTTTTTGAGGATTAAGATTGGCGAGATCAGAAGGGGGTTACGACCGCGCTTCACCCTTACTCAATTCGCTCAAAATGGACGATAATACGAGAGACTTCGTCAAGTCGAGGAGTTCCATTTTCCGGGAGCTACTTGTCTGGACGTTGTTGGTTCTCATCCGTACCCGATTCCGATTTCACCCAGAGTTGCTCGAAGATTCATATTTCACAGCGACGTCCTTGCGAGTTGACATTGGAGACATCACAACGTGGTTACGACCAAGCTTCCCCCTTTCTCAATCCGCTGGACGTTTGCGGATTTACTAGGATCGCTTAACCAATTTCCCTGCCAATATTTCATCCTGTATTTTGATTCCCTTGAGGGACCTTTGTCTCTGTATTTATCAGCGCCCTTTTTGAGGATTAAGATTGGCGAGATCACAACGGGGTTACGACCGCGCTTCACCCTTACTCAATTGGCTCAAAATTGACGAAAATACGAGAGACTTCGTCAAGTCGAGGAGTTCCATTTTCCGGGAGCTACTTGTCTTGACGTTGTTGGTTCTCATCCGTACCCGATTCCTATTTGACTCAGAGGTGCTCGAAGATTCGTATTTCACAGCGACGTCCTCGTGAGTTGACATTGGCGAGATCACAACGGGGTTACGACCGCGTTTCCCCCTTTGTCAACCCGCTGAACGTTGGCGGATTCACTAGGATTGCTCAACCAATTTTTCTGCCAATACTTCATTCTGTATTTTGATACCCTTGTGGGACCTTAGTCTCTTTACTTATCAGCGCCCTTTTTGAGGATTAAGATTGGCGAGATCAGAACGGGGTTACGACCGCGCTTCACCCTTACTCAATTGGCTCAAAATTGACGAAAATACGAGAGACTTCGTCAAGTCGAGGAGTTCCATTTTCCGACAGCTACTTGTCTGGACGTTGTTGGTTCTCATCCGTACCCGATTCCGATTTCACTCAGAGTTGCTCGAAGATTCATATTTCACAGCGACGTCCTTGTGAGTTGACATTGGAGACATCACAACGGGGTTACGATCGCGCTTCACCCTTTGTCAACCCGCTGGACGTTTGCGGATTTACTAGGACCGCTTAACCAATTTCTCTGCCAATATTTCATCCTGTATTTTGATTCCCTTGTGGGACCTTAGTCTCGGTATTTATCAGCGACCATTTTGAGGATTAAGATTGGCGAGATCACAACGGAGTTACGACCGCGCTTCACCCTTACTCAATTCGCTCAAAATTGACGATAATACGAGAGACTTCGTCAAGTCGAGGAGTTCCATTTTCCGGGAGCTACTTGTCTGGACGTTGTTGGTTCTCATCCGTACCCGATTCCTATTTCACTCACAGGTGCTCGAAGATTCGTATTTCACAGCGACGTCCTTGTGAGTTGACATTGGCGAGATCACAACGGGGTTACGACCGAGCTTCCCCGTTTGTCAACTTACTGGACGTTGGCGGATTTACTAGGATCGCTTAGCCAATTTTTCTGCCAATATTTCATCCTGTATTTTGATTCCCTTGTGGGACCTTGATCTCTGTATTTATCAGCGCCCTTTTTGTGGATTAAGATTGGCGAGATCACAACGGAGTTACGACCGCGCTTTACCCTTTGTCAACGCGCTGGACGTTTGCGGATTTAACAGGATCGCTTAACCAATTTCCCTGCCAATATTCCATCCTGTATTTTGATTCCCTTGTGGGACCTTAGTCTCTGTATTTATCAGCGCCCTTTTTGAGGATTGAGATTGGCGAGATCACAACGGGGTCACGACCGCGCTTTACCCTTTTCCAGTTTGCTCAAAATTGACGAAAATACGAGAGACTTCGTCAAGTCGAGGAGTTCCATTTTCCGGGAGCTACTTGTCTGGACGTTGTTGGTTCTCATCCGTACCCGATTCCTATTTCACTCAGAGGTGCTCGAAGATTCGTATTTCACAGCGACGTCCTTGTGAGTTGATATTGGAGACATCACAACGGGGTTACGACCGCGCTTCACCCTTTGTCAACCCGCTGGACGTTTGCGTATTCACTAGGATCGCTTAACCAATTTCTCTGCCAATATTTCATTCTGTAATTTGATTCCCTTGTGCGACCTCAATCTCTGTATTTATCCGGGCCCTTTTTGTGGATTAAGATTGACGAGATCACAACGGAGTTACAACCGCGCTTCACCCTTTCTCAATTCGCTCAAAATTGACGAAAATACGAGAGACTTCGTCAAGCCGAGGAGTTCCATTTTCCGGGAACTACTTGTCTGGACGTTGTTGGTTCTCATCCGTACTGATTCCGATTTCACTCAGAGGTGTTTGAAGATTCGTATTTCAAAGCGACTTCCTTGTGAGTTGACATTGGCGAGATCACAACGGGATTACGACCGCGCTTCACCCTTTGTCAACCCGCTGGACGTTTGCGGATTCACTAGGATCGCTTAACCAATTTCTCTGCCAATATTTCATCCTGTATTTTGATTCCCTTGTGGGACCTTGGTCTTTGTATTTATCAGCGCCCTTTATGAGGATTAAGATTGGCGAGATCACAACGGGGTTACGACCGCGCTTCGCCCTTTCTCAATTCGCTCAAAATTTACGAAAATACGAGAGACTTCGTAAAGTCGAGAAGTTCCATTTTCCGGGCCACTTGTCTGGACGTTGTTGGTTCTCATCCGTGCCCCATTCCTATTTCACTCAGAGGTACTCGAAGATTCGTATTTCACAGCGACGTCCTTGTGAGTTGACATTGGCGAGATCACAACGGGATTTCGACCGCGCTTCACCCTCTGTCAACCCGATGGACATTCGCGGATTTACTAGGATCGCTTCGTCAGGTCGAGGGGTTCAATTATCTGGAGTCACTTGTCCGGACGTTGCTGCTGCCACAGCTGCCCCTGTTCCAAGTATTCGCCGATAATTTTTCCTCAGTATTTGAGTGTGGAACACATCATTGTAGGTTGTTAGATTATATGACATTTTCCCGTGGCCTGTCGAATCTTGAAGTTTTGCTCAACCGATCACCGTTCATTCTTGAATTTATTTACCACTGCAAAATAATTATCGATACTTGAGTAATTTTTTTATTCCATGTTCACCTTTTAAATCAGATCAGTTTTAACTTTTCATTCTCAATATTAATAGATTTCCTCTCATTTTTTTCAACATATTGTAACGTTCTCGGGGTTAAACAAATTGTCTGCTGAATTTAAACGTCTAATTTATTTCCACAACCGCTAACTGATCACACTAATTTATGTACAATAACTAATACTGATTTATTTACACAGTTACTAATTTATATTCACTACTTCACTACTTGGAATTCGCTATTCACAATTCCATTCGGCTCTATTCAGGAAGGAAGTAACTGGACTCATCCCACTCGTGCGCGTCTTTATATACCCAATACGGCCCTGTTTCTAGAACGCTCCAGATAGTCTCTGGAAGGCTTCTAGAATTCCTACGCGGAATCAGAGAGTCCAGAGACGTATTCAGGCGGACTTCGTCCGCTACACTGCCCCCTCCTTAAGACGTTCGGTCCCCGAACACCCTGGATGGTGTGGCTGAATCTACAGGCGTCTCCGTTACTGCAGCACCCCTGTCGTCCGAAATAGCATTCCACTGTCTTCTTCTTCGGCGTATATCCGCTCGGGTTGAAACTGCAAACCAGTATCTTCATTCCCGTCCTTTGGAAAATGACCTCAAGCATACTTCTAACGATTCTCCAGTTGAGCTGATCTAGACCACAACCCAACTTTGGCACAGCTAGCTTTTTCACCTTCAACTTGGTGAGCTCGTCTCTCAGCTGCAACAGGGTGTCCCACATACTTTTGTAGCTGGGTTTGTTGTCGGAGAATCTCTTGGTTACCAGGTAGAAGAGGTAACGCTGGCCATCAGCCAACCTCAGCGTTTTCCCAGTACGAGGATGTTGTTTCAGGAGTTCTGTTACACGGCCAAATTTCTTCCGGAAAACGAATGCTATTCCTCTCGACATACGCAGGTCTTCCGAGACACAATGGGCTAGTGAATAATCTTCAGATACAGAGAAGAGATCTTGCTGTTGCTCGATGGTAACTCCGAATCTTGCCTTTCCGGTTCCACCGTAGTTTGCCATGAATAGGTCGAAACTCATCTCCTCATGTCCCGCTTTCTGAAAAGTCGTTCTTCTCAGATGGGTTTCGTCATATTCTTCGTAGTCTGCCTCATATTTGCCTAGACGATTTATATGGACCACACGTTTCTTGCCCCTGGGTAGTTTCTGGATACGGTACACTACATCGTTGATTCGTTTCACTACTCTGTATGGCCCTTCCCAATCCTTCTGCAGCTTAGGTGATAAACCCCTCTTCCTCTGGGGGTTGTACAGCCAGACTAGGTCTCCCACATTGAAACCACCTTCTGCGGCTTTGCTGTCATACCGAGTCTTCATTCGGTCACTCGCTATTTGGAGGTTCTGTCTGACCTTCTCATGGATGTAATGTAGCCTACCCTTCAAGATGCTCGCGTAGTCCTCACCAGCTATCTCCGCTCCAGGCTTGCATCCAAACTCCAGGTCACAAGGCAACCTTATTTCTCGGCCGAAAATAATACAGGCTGGTGTCTCTCCAGTCGATTCTTGCACTGACGACCTGTAGGCCATAGTGAACAGATGGAGATACCTGTCCCAGTCTCTTTGGTGATCAGAGACTACTTTAGCCAGATATTTTCCCACAGTTCTATTCATTCTTTTTCGGAATTTCACAAAATTTGTCTGCATGCCGCTAAATCTTTCCCTAATTATTATTCACACAGACGATAAAATCCATTCATCTATTCATTCTTTCGACTATGCCATCTGACTGTGGGTGAAGCGCAGTTGTCCTTGTCTTTTTGATTCCGAGTAATTGGCATACATTCTGGAACAGGCTAGACTCGAAGTTTCGTCCTTGATCCGAATGAAGTTCGACAGGCACACCAAATCGGCTAAACATCTCCTTAATCAGGACATCCGCCACTGTCGAGGCCTCTTGATTCGGAATAGCATAAGCTTCAACCCATTTGGTGAAATAATCCATCGCAACCAGTATGTACTTATTCCCATCTTCGGTTTCGGGGAATGGACCTGCAATATCGATGGCAACTCGTTCCAGAGGACTCCCCACGTTATACTGCTTCATTGGAGCTCTACGACTTCCCCTCGGGCCATTCGATGAGGCACATAATCTGCATTTCCGGCACTAGTCTTTAACATCTTCTTTGCAGTTGACCCAGTAAAAACGCTCTCTAACCTTTTCTAGCGTTTTTTTGATACCGAAATGGCCACCGGAAGTTCCGTCATGTTACTTCTCTAAAACCTCTCTCACTCGACTACTGGGAATTATCAGCTGTTTCCTTGCTGCGGTACCTTCGTCATTTTCGATGGACCTCTCCAGCAGTCCATCCTTCAAAATGATAGAATCCCACTGTGCCCTGTAGGACTTGACCCTAGGATTCAGATGACTCACTTCCTCCCATCTTGGTCTCTGTCCGCTTATCTTCCAATACAACAGCATCTTCAATTCTGTTATCTTCCAATACAACAGCATCTTCAATTCTGGGTCACTTTCTAGATCTCGCTTCAGGGATTCTGGCATCCAGTCCGTATCCACGATGGTCGTTCTCAAGCAGAATTCTTTCTCTTCTACTTTATTGCAGTGCTTGCAATCTGACGGACATGGTCTCCTAGATAATGCGTCAGCGTTACCATGAGTTTTTCCTGCACGATGTTTGACAGTAGAATTATATTCCCGTTCCTGACATTTAGCTGGCTCTTTGCAGTAGCGCCGAATATGTCCTTCTCCGCCACAATTCCATCATCTAAGTCCTCTATTCCGTCGCTCTTGACGAACTCGGCATAGAACCTCTTCTATAATTTCATCGCTGACCGAGGAATCATCCACAGTGCGGCTCATCTTGCTGTGGATCATGTGCGAAGCTTGTTTGGCAGCTTCAAACTCTAATGCAACGGCCAGGGCGTCATCCAGAGCCTTGGGTCGGGCCAATCGTAGTGTCTGCTGGGTTTCCAAATCTCTCAAACCATCGACAAAGGTCTGAATAGCGAGCAGTTCCAGGAAGCTCTCCGGTGCTGTAGGATATGCCAGCCTCACCAACTTTGCTATATCTGCTTTAAATTCCTGCAACGTTTCTGTACTCCTCTGCTGGCGACTCTTGATCTGTGCGTGATACACTTGTTGGAGGTGTGCATCACCATATCTCATTTGGAGTTTAGTTGTTAAAGCCTCGTAATTACCTTGTAGGCTTGCAGGAACAGTCTGGAGTATATTCAATGCATCTCCCCTTAGTGCAATAATCAAAGCTATCGCTTTCTCTTCCGCTCCCCATCCATTGGCATTCGCTGCTGCTTCAAATTGCTTCTGGTACGTGCACCAAGGTGTTTTGCCATCAAAAGTTGGAGGTTTAATCTTCATTTTACTACTTTCTGTGTTGTTTTCTGATTTCACGAAATTATTGGGTGATGAAGCTACAGTTTCTTTTCCATGTGATGTTCTCTTCAGGGACTCTATCAATTTGGCATTTATGGTTCATTGGACCTTACTTTTTCGGGAATGAGGCAGGAGCAAGAGTTACGGTGAATAGATTGCACTATCAAGAGATGATAAATGATTTTTTTATCGCCGGAATTGGATGGTATTGATCTGGGCAACGTTTACTTTCAACAAGACGGCGCTACGTGCCACACAAGCAACGAAACTGTTGATATTTTACAAGAAAAGTTTCCCTCGAAGAGGTGATCACAATTGGCAAGCAAGATTTTATGATTTAACACCTTGCGGCTTCTTTCTTTGGGGCCATGTGAAAGAGAAAGTCTTCGCCAAGCGTCGATTCAAGAGCTCGAAGAAGGAAATCATGTGGCTATCGAGGACATAGAACAGCCAATTTGCGATTTGGTTATGGAAAATTTCATGAAAAGATATGGTCCCGTAGTCGTGGTCGTGGTGGTCATTTGGCTGGTGTTATTTTTCATTATTAACGGCATACCTTCCTCTTTATGATGAAACAAATATCCGATCATATTTAAAAAAAAATCGGCATTTTTCTTTGAATATATCAACATAACACCTCTTCTTGGAAAACCCTCTATAAATAATTTTAATCTAAACATATTTAAGTAACGCGATTACCGTAGAATAAATTCTCCTAGCATCCTTGGATTTCTGCAATAAAATGCATGCTATGGCTTCTGATCTACAGTATCCATTTCCAGAATTATCGAAGGACTTGCAACATCCATCTGTACTCAGCACTCCCAATCTACAAAATTAAACAATTTGATTTCAAAGCAACTGAGTTAACGTCTTAACTATATGTTTGTTTACCTGGCAAACTGAAGAGATACAAAAGGATGAAGACACAAATTTGATCCTCCTACAATTGCCATATCGCAGAGTCCATTCCTCATAGCATTGTAAGCATGCTCCAACGCATACAAAGAACTACTACAAGCTGTGTCTGTCACCAACGATGGTCCTTTGAGCTTCAAAAAATAGCTCAATCTATTTGTCATCATGGACCTCATACAACTACGATGGGAAATTATTATTGATGATCATTCGATTATTTTGAACAACTCACCCAGTCATAGCGAATGATTGGGGATCCTGAAACTCAAAGAATATCTCTCTTTCACTCTCTGCGAAGCAGACTCCAATGAACACTCCTGTCTTCGTGCCCTCTAGCTCAGAAGGATGTAAACCTGCATCGAAGATGGCCTCCACAGTCTTCTCTAGAATAATCCTGACCATTGGATCCATAGTATTGGCTTGCCTATGATGGATACCTATAACGTTTGTGTAAACTTAAACTAGAACCTTGCGGACTTGAGGAGAAAAATCCATCATTGTGTGAAGCTTACCGAAAAAACCAGCGTCAAACTTTTCTATGTCGTAGATCTTGCCAGTTCTCTGAGGTATTTCAGGATGAATGGGATGCCATCTTCTGAAGTCGCCATCTATCATATCTATCTTCTGCATTAAGTTCTCTTTGTAGTGATGCACGTCCTTGGAGTTCGGAAAAACGCCAGATACTCCTGGGAAATTCAAAGCCAAAAGGTAGCATTTCTCATCTTCCAGTTGTGGGAATGTTGTTTTTTCATATCAGAGCGAGAACATTGAAATAATGGATTTCTTGGTTTCGGCCGAACGGGTCGGTAAGTGAGAGATGGAACGGAATCATCTTAATAACCTCACCATATACAAAGTGTACCTACTTAAAGGTGAGGCTTTTCTTTTGGCAGATGGTAGAACTCATCAAAATAAGTCATTTAACAAAAAATTTTTCACAGGAATTATTTCCCTGTTTCTAGAAAATGAAACACATTATTAACACATTTATTAAAAAAAAGGTGTACCTTCGTTTTTTTCCCCAAATTTAAATCATTTACTTCGTGCTATACTATCCATGTTTTTCCAAAAAAAAATGAAATTTAAACAGCTCCTTCTGGGTGTTGTAGTTTCTATATCAGTTAGTATACAGGGTCTTTCACGAGGAACCTCACCCATATTTATACGGGAAACTACTGAACGTATTTTCATGAAATTCAGCACTTATAAGTATTTCACGATGCTGATGAAATCTAAAATATTTTCAAGGCATGAGCACCTCCGGTTTTTCCGGAAATGACGTCAACTTCCGTTTTTCAAATTAGAACACCATTTTTTTATTGCAGAAATAGATTCCTTAGAAAATTTCAAGTTATTTTGATGTAACATTTTTCAGTTTTGGTTGGAAAATTCTCTCTGAGCGGGAAAATTAATAGTAAACACAAAATGCTACTGTATAAAGAGGAATTTGGCAGATGTAATTAATGATATCCATCATTAAAAAAAAGAATGTAAAACATGGTAAGTTTTTGCATATGGTTCATAAGGAATTATTTATTTATCACTGGAGAGAAAACCGATGGCCGATTGGTTGAAATAAAGAGGTTTCCGATACAAATTCGAATCCAAATTCGCCATCTATTTAGGAACAACCTGTAACTTTTTTCTCTTGCATATTAGGGTAGTAAAATCTAAAACATGGTTTAAGTAACAGTTCCTGAAAATTTCATCTTTTTGGCGTGAAGGGAAAAGAAATAGCTGAAAATTCAAGACGAAAAACAGTTTTTTGTGAATAACTCAGAAAATATCCATTTTAGGGCAAGGGTGTAATGCATACACTCACATTATTTTTTAACGTAGATTCAATATCTGCCATAAAAAATGGGGTTCTAATTTGAAAAATTTGATTTTCCACGATTTTGTCATCCCTAACTTTGAAAGCGATTTTTTCACCCCCTGTATCATGAATCGCGATTTCGATTTTCAAAGTGGATACATCAATATTACATCTTGAAAAATCCCAAAAATGAAAATTTTCCATCCAAAAACCTCGAAGTTATTCTTGTTTCAGCGGAGCTCTATTTTCGATTTTTTTTTCGAATTTTCCCGCTCAGAGAGAATTTTCCAACCAAAACTGAAAAATGTCACATCAAAATAACTTGAAATTTTCTAAGAAATCTATTTCTGCAATAAAAAAATGGTGTTCTATTTTAAAAAACGGAAGTTGACGTCATTTCCGGAAAAACCGGAGGTGCTCATGCCTTGAAAATATTTTAGATTTCATCAGCATCGTGAAATAC
Source organism: Adalia decempunctata (assembly GCA_951802165.1). Lineage (NCBI taxonomy): Eukaryota > Metazoa > Arthropoda > Insecta > Coleoptera > Coccinellidae > Adalia > Adalia decempunctata. The sequence continues at coordinate 20,320,287 of OX637703.1, forward strand.
TTATAAGTGCTGAATTTCATGAAAATACGTTCAGTAGTTTCCCGTATAAATATGGGTGAGGTTCCTCGTGAAAGACCCTGTATTTATTCGTACGCAGTTGTTGTGAATAGTGAAAATAAACTAAATAGTGACTCAAACAATTCACTCAACGTAAAACATAACAATTTTATGAGGTCCTAAGTTCATCCCTGAGAAGAACTCTGACCTCTGACAAACTCTGTGCCCTACCCTTCCGCAGAAACACCTTCCTCATGCCCCTTTAGGATTTTTTCTCATATTCAATAACAACTTGAAAGTACTACCCCCAAATATGATTTCCCTAACAAAAGTAGAAATTACAAGTGATGTTCATTTCCTGAGGCGTAGCCTACGTAATCTTAGATTACGTAGGCTACGCCTGAGGACACGATGCCCACCGTTTCGATTGAAATGAAAAAATTATCGTGTCTACTCAAATCAAAAAGTTGCAAGTTGTAAGAACTTTCGAATCTTATATTTTGCATTTCTGAACGTTTATGACTAATTCCATTGTTTTGCATGCAAATTGAATGAAGATGCATTTGACGTCAATATAAAAACAATAACCCTGAATATTTCCGCAATGAAACTTGGTTAATGATAAGTGTCGCCATGTAAAGAAAAAAATCAATTTTTTTAGACATAGATTTAGCTTCTACCAACGAAATAAGCCAATCGGCTTTGTATTCTGAATCGTTTATTCCTGAGATTTCAATCATCTTTTCGAATAAAGAATTTTAAATTCAAGAAAATAATCTGAGCGCTCATTCGTCCAACTTTTAGGTAGATTCGCATCTTTCAGCACAAAAAACTAGTTGACAGCTATCACAAACAAATTCATAGCAGCTGTCGATGAAATCGTCCCCCATTCAATCATGCATACTCTCGATTAAGATGCATCTAATGTCTGCTGTCAAGAGTTGTTCAAAATTCATATTTTCATTTTCAATACCACAAAGTTCCTAGTGCGAGTGGACTTCGCAACAAAGAAGATCTAGATTTAACCACTTTCTCTTTGGTTCTAAGAGGGGTCACCTAGAACTCCACAAAACATTCTACCTATTTTCAACATACTTCTGCTACTTGTCTAGCAAAGGTCGTCCAGAGCAATCAGTTCGCTATTTTTCTTCGTTTAACACAGCCTTCAGTTTGCCACCCTATCATAGGTCACTCATCTCTCCCCACGCCTAGACCCGTTAGTTTCGTATCTAATGAAGTGAATTCGTTCCGTGAGAAGGAAAGAATATTCAATATATCTACACGAGACCAGAAAACCAGCAGATACATTTCTTCAAGTCATGCCAACCGTAAGTACCATTCCTTCAGTGTATACTTTGTGGTATTGTTTCCTTCTCTTAAATTCTTTTATAATTCTCCTGGTGAGAAGAATTGGTACAGAAGTCGATTCTTCTCTCCAAGAGGGGTCTTGTATAATTAACATTGGTCCTTGGAGCCGGATAGGTATCAATTTATTGTCATTTTGAGAATTGGAGAAATCGCAAATATTAATTTCCATGTGCAACACTGTTTATTCAAATCGAAAGGAATTTCGTACAAAATGAAAGGAGCAGGATAAGGGTTACATGCAGGCGCCAGAGGACAAATATGCAGGTACGACGTAAAATTGTATTTCAGTTTGAACAAAAAGTGTTAAACATGGAAATCAATTTTTCGATTCCTTCAATTCTCAATATGACAATCAATTGATACAAGAGCTTCTCTTGGGGAAAATAATGGACCGCTGTACCGAATCTGATCATCATGAGAATAAAAGAAAAAAATTCACATATGTATGAGATAGAAACAATGCCACAAAGTAAACACTGAAGGAATGGTACTTACTGCTGGTTTTCTGGTCTCGTGTATTGAATAGTCTTTCTCGTGACGGAACGAATTCACTTTATTAGATCCGAAACTAACGGGTTTCGGCGTGGGGAAGAATATGGGGTGAATTGTGATAGGGTGGCGAAATGAAGGCTGTGTTAAACGAAGACAGACAGAGCGAACTGATGGCACTGTATGACCGTTGGTAGACAAGTATCAAGAGTGAGTAAGTATTAAAAATGACAATATGAATTTTGAACAGAAGTAACATACCTGTAGATATTCAGTAAATTCTCATGTTTATCTAATTTTTACAAGAAGATCTTGCTTAAATTGGATGCGACAGACAGAAATACAGATCGCAAGTTATACAACAAAGTAACAATCAACTTAATTTTGCCTACTTACCTGTGATGCATATCTCTTCACCTTCTGGTGGATGAGCCAGAAATCTGCCGTTCAAAAGTGAGGTGTCCGATATTTCTTCTTCAGTTTCGAGAATATCACCATCTATATTAGGAGCCATAACAACTCCTGAAATCAAGAATAATATGAAAAGATTCATCATCATGTTTACATTTTTCAAAACAAAATCAGCCTTAGTATCGTTTTAAGAGAACCCAGATTCCGATCCTTTCTCGTCGAGGTTGAGTTATGTTTGCTCTGACGAGATCATAAGAAGAAAGAAACCTAGGTCAGTATGTATTCATTTGGCCGAATTCGGTATTTCCTTTTGTGCTCTTGCAAAGCAGTGACATCTCGTGCCCTTTAGGTGTGGGTAGAACAGACCCAATATACAGGTTGTTCCTAAATTGAACGTACAAACGAAAAGGGGGGGTTGCGTAAGTAAAGGCGAGTTTGTACAGCAACTAAAATAAAATAAGAACTAAAATAAAATAAGAATGTTCACTTGATGACAGCGTTTATACAGGAAATAAGCTAAAATAAGGAATAAGAATAAGAGATGGTCAACTTTATTCTTATTCTTATTCCTTATTTTAGCTTATTTCCTGTATAAACGCTGTCATTGAAATGCATGAAGTGGACATTCTTATTTTATTTTAGTTCTTATTTTATTCTAGTTGCTGTATAAACTTGCCTTAAGTTTAAGACAAAAGAGTCCCATAAACACGGGGTCGCAAACGTTTTGTTTTCGATATACAGAGTGTACTAGGGAGTTTTTGAACGAAAATTCAGAAAACAGGTGGATTGCACGATGTGGACATCAGTCATGGCCAGCCAGATAACCGCACTTGAGTAGTTTAGATTTTTTTTTATACTAACTGGATTTTAATGACTATTTCACTCATTTCAAAAACTGAAGAATCGCAGTCCAAAGACTGTATTATCGCGATAATACCAACTGTGTCTGAATTATGATTGGTCTGACAACTTCTGTATTTTCAACGATTGAACTACAGAATCATGTGTGATTGAACTATGGATAAGAACGCTAAGACAACTGATAAATATAAATTGTAGACGTCAACATGAGTTTTTCTTTGCTTTTCTCGAATATGGGGTTTCTGGCCTTTAATTTTGTTTGTGAAATAGCCTTATAAAATATCACACGAGATTGAATTTAACCTAAGTACAAGGAAACACGTCACTCGTCCTACGGACTCATGATGTTTCCTAACAAACCCATTTTCGTTTGAAAATAAATCGATAGACGTATCACAGAAATTCAATCTCTTGTGATAATACTACTGACAATTTTGTTTTTTATGAACATTTCGACAGAATGGTTCCGATATTTTTCTCGAAATCGGTATCAGATACGACAGAACTACAAGGGACAAAGCTTCTCTCTACATTTTTTCAAATTAACAGTTGCTCACCAAAAAAAAGTTTTGGAGGACAATAGGGGACAGTGTTCCAGAAAAAATATCACCCTGTAGATCTGCTATCGAAATTGCCATGTCAAATCTCAAATGTAATATCTATGCCAAATTTCAGTTGAATATCTTATAAAGTGTAGATACTATGAAAAAAAAATCAAACTTCAACACCCTGTATCTCGAAAACGAAACGTTTGCGACCCCATCTTTATGGGAGTTTATTTTCCTTACTCACTTAAAGAATCTCCCTTTTTCGTTTGTACGTTCAATTTAGGAACACCCAGTATACAGACAGTGTGTTTAATTGAAGGTTCAAAAGGGAAATGGAGATTCCTTGAATAATTCTACGGAAAAAAGTCCCATAAATATGGGATCTCGGAATACAGGGTGTTAAAACTTCAATTTTGTTCAAATTTTTCTTATATTTAGTATCTGCACTCAACAACAAGAGCGTACCCAGGATTTCAGCTAGGGGGGGGGCAGCTCATACCTGAGAAGATGGTCGGTCAGGTATATTGTCAGTAAACCAGCAAAATTAACATTGATTTTATCTTCAAGGGGGGGCAGCTGCCCCCCCTGTCCCCCCTCCTGGGATGCCCATGCTCAACAAGATATTCAACTGAACAGGTGGGTTTCACAAAGATCTGACAACTCTGATTGCTAATCAAATGAGAATTTTGAACTTTCAAATCGAGTTGATTCTCCGATCAAGCACGTGATTGTCTGCTCAGCGCTGATGGCGCTTTGTGAAACCCATATGATCAGAAATCACTAAACTTCTATCAAACGGAACAAAAATGGATAAATAGACATAACAATTAATACATTAAAGTTTAATAATTATCTATAAACTATTCATTCAATACTTGGAATGAACAATAAAAACTCTGACATTTATAATCAGGAAAAAAACTTGGTCGGTAGGCCGACCTTGTATGTTTTAAGCAGCGACCGAATATCGAGGTATTGTACTATTATATTTGGGGGAGCTGCGGGAGTGTTACATAGTATGTACCATATTCTGAAGCGCTCGGTGGGCTAGCCGACCTGCGAGGTACACGGAAAGATGAGATAAGAAAGAACTTTTCATGTTCGGAGTGTAAATATAAGATTCGAAGGGTTAAAGTCGAGATTTGAATTTCGAAGTTGATAATTCAGAATAAGGTTCAATGTTCAATGAATAAATTTTTTTAAATTATACTCTATTTCTCGATTATTTCTGGATCGGTCTGGCCGATCTTGAATACCATGACGGGCAATCACTGTTTCAAAGTCGTTATTCAGATGACTAACTGAATGAAATCTTCTCATTGTGTGCGCTCGCTATGAATTATCTAATTCCGAAGCTTCTGAAGAAAATTCATTGGAAGCGGTAGAACTCAAGCAATTTCAACAAATGGATACTCTATAAACATCCTACCTCACTCAGTTTTCCCGAAAGCTAAAACTGTAGGACACAGTAATCGCACACTCAACTGAAGACAGCAAAGGGCACAAAATAGATTCGAACAAAACAATCTTCAATAACAAGAGTCCATCACATTAACACACTTATGAATATTTCAAATCCTCCATTTTCCTTTTATATCTAATCGATTTTTTTTCTATTTTTCGATTTGTGGAATCGATTTGAATACAATGCAAAATAGTGATGCAGGAAAGAAATTAGAAAATTCGTCAGGTGTCAATTCGAAAATGGCTGGGGGTTTTGAGGAGTTCACTAGTTGATGATTCGTAGGAAGAATATCAATACCTACCGGGTGTCCCAAGCTTTATCGTCATCTACCAAAATTTATTTTATCTGTGGAGACCATTTTATATCGATGAAGGAAAGGCATCAACATTGATCCTTCGCTTAAGGATAGATAAAAATTTTTCTCAAAGGACCCCGCACTTTTTGTACCTATGTAAAGTGGCGACCGGTCAAATTTTCTGAAAGTTTGTTATGTTATTGTACCCGACTCAGTGACCAAAAGTGTCAATTGGCCCAACTCAATCCTATGGCTACTTTTCTAAATACGGAGTGTTAAAGTTGAAAAGTGCCCATCAGATTTTCGGATTTATTTTTTAATTATTAAGAGTTAGATTGGATTTCTGTTGCATACACACGTTTCTAGTTCTAGTAATGAAATTATTGGATACGTATGATTAAAAATATGTATATTCACAGGGTGATTAACGAATATATGACGGTAGTTTTTTGCCAAAATTCACTTTTTCTACTGTGACGTCTGGAAGGCATATTTTTGAAATGTTCTTTTCGATTTAGTATTATGACGACAAAATATTGCACAGTGCGTATTTTTCATACAGCCCAGTGGGCACGCGCACGTAGAAAATACGTTGAAAACAAGTTACATAACCAAACGTTGAAAAACAGTAAAAATGTCGCGGGAAAAAACGTTTTCTTGCATCGATAATTTAGTTATTAATAAACGTTGTCTCTCAACGTATTAATTAAAAATAAATTGGACGCAATATTAACGTTAATTTATAACGTGTATGTATATTATTCTACCATACAAGTTAACTGTCTAACCGATAACGTATAAATAACGTTTATTTATACCATATCATATATACTTCATAAACGTTGTCTTTCAACGTATTGATTAAATATAAATTGGGCGCAATATTAACGTTAATTTATAACGTGTATGTATATTATTCTACCATACAAGTTTGCTGTCTAACCGATAACGTATAAATAACGTTTATTTCCACCATATCATATACCTACACATAAACGTTGTCTTTCAAAGTATTATTATAATATACCTTGTGCTCAGTCTGAAAGTTAATTTATAACGTGTATATATATTATATTACCCTACGAAATTATATGTTCAATCATTAACATATTAATAATGTTTATTTTCACCAAAATTTTTATCCTCATTAACCGTTGTCTTTCAACGTAATGATTCAATATATTTTGAGCATAATCTGAACATTGTATTGAAACGTTTACCTATATTACACAAATTTCGTATAATAATGTATAATGTTCCTTGAATAAGAAGTCATATTACTATGATAAACATTTTTCAATGGAAAAATATGAATCTTGCATAAATTATTCAATTGTTGAACTAAAACGTATAGGTAGGTATATACGATAACCTAAAAAGAATATATGGATTCTATATTTGAGTTTTCACAAATAGGTACGAATAAATCATAATTGAATCGAAAGTTACCTTGTGTTTTCATTAGTGAACCTCAAGAAAAAAAACATTTCTGATTATTATAAAAAATATATTATAAAATGAGACATTCACTATAACATATCCAAGAAACAAAAATAAAATAATAGTTCGTCTATTTTGCTTTCTTCAACCTCGCCGTGGCAAATTTCAGCCATTCTCTCATGACTGTGCAAAGTCGAAACTCATCTATTTCTTTGGTTGGGAAGGAAATCTTAACAGCCTCTATAAATATGAAAAAAAAATCAGACACGAGCATTCTATTCTGAAATTTATATGAAAATTTTTTTCTGGTTAACACATCTACATTTAATAGATTTTATTTTTTTTTTCAAGAAAAGTATTATAGAAAACTAGCATTTTCATAGAATTGCTATTGTCACGATCTTTTATTGGAATTGCTTTGAATGAAGCAGAAAATAATCATTCGAAAATAATTCAATTTTCATGAAAATGTCAAGATTATTATCGATATCCAAAATGTAGATGCAAATATTAACCAATATATTTTATAATTGCCAATCAATACAATACAACTTGAGAAAAAAAGCGAATTGAAACAGAATACTCACCTGAAATAAAACCGACGCTTGGCAAAATCAAATTGGTGGAAAATGGAGGTAGAGCGGGTACACTCAGAAGTATAAAGTGATTGAACTGAAATTTCCAAGCATTTGCATCATAGGTGCTTCAATGATTATTATAGTACTCACCAACTCACATGTGATTACCAACACTATTATAATAATTGAAACAATATAACCGAAACTCGGAAACTCAACACACTGAACCATCAACGGCATCAACGAGACTTGCTTGCCTGTTGTGTTGTCGAATGTTGGAGTCAATGGCCGGATGGCGATTTGCGATTGCGACCACTCAAGCTCTCAGAAGTAGGCGCAGAAGTATACGTCAGACGCATTGTCACAAGCCAATCAGAGAGAAGCAGTTCCCGCGCATTCACGAATGATGCGACCGTCACAGACGAGTTGCGCATGCCGCGAACAGTGTCGAAAGCTGATTTTGTTGCCAGATTGTGCAAATCCGTTCCCTGAAAGTGGATTGTAATGTAGAAAAGGAATATGAATTATTATTGCGTTGAGGAATTGGAAATTGGAAGAGTAATTTCTATTGGTGATTCATTGGAAGGAAGCGCCACCTGAAAATATCTTCCTCATTTTCTGATGAAATTCGACAAATTTGAGCTAATTCACGAATTCCATTTGAAAATAAATTATTAGTGTCAATATTTATTGGCCCAGTTGTTAAAACATGTCAGCTTTTTTTTTGTGTGAATCAATCTATTGAAATTTTTTTCACCTCTTTGAATTTTACCTCAGTAGCGTGAAATGAAATGTAAAGGATAATACATTTGATCCAATTGCACCATATATTGTTTTTCATCTTAAGTATTGTCAACTTTTATGACCCTTCCATCAAATCAATGAGAAATTTTGGAATAGTTCTTAGATAACGTTTAAATAACATTTTCCATAACGTATTCGAATTGTTGACTGGATATTCTCAACAATTCAAATAGACTAGAAAATTGAAGAATAGACGTTAAAAAAACGTTCAGAACACACGTTAAAATTCGATTTCAGAATAACGTATTTTCAGATGAACTATTCTTCTGGAAGTAAGAAAAGTACGTTAAACATACGTAAAACATTAACGTATTCATATTGTTTACTGGATACGTATTTTAAACGATTCAAATTGATGAAAAATAGTGGAATTGTTTTTAGATAACGTTTAAATACCATTTTCCATAAACGTATTCGTATTGTTAACAGGATACGTATTTTCAACGATTTAAATAGACTAGTAGTTGAAAAATGGACGTTTAAAAAACGTTCAGAACACACGTTAAAATTCGATTTCAGAATAACGTATTTTCAGATGAACTATTCTTCTGGAAGTGAGAAAAGTACGTTGAACATACGTAAATCATTAACGTATCCATATTGTTGATTGGATACGTATTTTAAACGATAAAAATTAATGAGAAATTGTGGAATTGTCATCAGATAACGTTTAAATAACATTTGCCATAAACGTATTCGTATTGTTGACTGGAGACGTATTTGAAACGATTCTAATGAACTAGAAGTTGTGGAATCGTTACATAAGAACGTTAAAATAACATCTTTCATAAACGTTACAATAATTTCGGGAGGAAACGTATTAGCACTCAATTTTATAACTGATTATTGTAAAATTACGTTTGATATATGTTATTGAAACGTATTGAATTAACGTTATAAATTATAACTGAAATGACAACGTTGAAAAATCAACCGATAACGTATTTTTCTACCAATCAACGTTAAAAAAACATTTATTCAACGTGTGTGTGCCCACTGGGAGGGTGTTTCACAGAGAGAACCACTAGGCATAATCATTTTTTCTAAGGATTAATTCGAAACCCTGTATTTTTGAATTGATTTTTGGGAAAAGTAATACCACAAACATATGTGTGTCTCTAATCTCCAAAATATTCATGGTGGTTTATTCAAAGGAAGGTAGCCAATTTTGGGAAAAGTACAAAAACATGAACACCCTGTATTAGAAAATTTCCTCGGTCAAATGCAACTATTTTCTCACTATATATTGATTCCCACATCATCTCCAGAGGTATGAATTTTGAATCCGATACTATGACCAGTTTACAGGGCGTTAAAGAGGAGAATAACTTATTTCATAATTTTTTTTCAAATTGAAAAGCCGGATTGATTTAATATTGCGCCCATAAGTTCAGTATGAGTACATAGCAGATGCGCATGGAAAGGTTCAGCTTAAATATTTAGTGTTACAGGGTGCTTCACGAATAAATCACAATAGCTTTTGCAAACACTCGATAATTCTACATCACAGAGAAATTATTCCATGAAGTTAATACCTAGTCCTTCACACAATTTTCAGTCTGAAATACTTCATTATGATTACTTTTCATACAGGGTGAGCCATACTGCCAACCATACCAAAAACACTTATGCTTTGAATTGATTGAAATGAGAACTTTTTAGTGAATTTTGAGTATCTTTGTGGACGCGCTTACTAACTGCGCTATAACCCCCAAAAAGATGACAATTAACCATCTTCTTGTGTAGATATAATGAGAATGACTTTTTCCGGAATTTCAAAAATATTCAATTGTCTGCATGCCGTTATTTCTTTCCTTAATGTAGATATAATACGAATCTATATTTATAGGTAGGTACTCCACAGTCCACAATATTCGTGTGGAGCGAGTTATAACTATAGGTATATTGAAAAGTTTAAATCTTATTATAGTCATAATCTCGGTTATTACTTCATAAATACACTTTTTTCAGCAAAAAAAATGTTTATTTAGGATGATCTACGCTTGCAAGAAATGTATATTTTTGGTAGGTGATTATTTCTAAATCACCTTGTTTATTTATATACATATTTAAAAATTCGTACGGTTATGCTTAGGTACTTGATGAAATGTTAGACAGATATTCAAAATTCACCAGAAAAATTCTCCTTTCAATTATTTCAAAGCATATTATTTATGACTCACCCTGTATGATAAGTAATCATAATGAAGTATTTCAGACTGAAAATTGTGAACGACTAGGTATTAACTTCATGGAATAATTTCTCTGTGACGAAATAGTAGAATTATCGAGTGTTTGCAAAACCTATTGTGATTTATTAGTGAATCACCCTGTAACACTAAATATTTTAGCTGTACTCATGGGGACAACATGAAATCAATCCGACTTTCCAATTTGAAAAAAAACTGATGAAATAAGTTATCCAGATGGCAGGCAACCATGCACTATGAACAATGGGAGTCTCTTCTCGTCTGTTCATGTTTTTTTTGACCTCATAGATTTCGATGGTCTTCATGTTCATCCTTGGATAATAACTCTTGAAGTTTGAAATAACTTCTGTCTTATCAATCAATTCATCAACGTTGCTACTAGGTGAGTTCGGTCTTTGGTACTCCTCAGGATTCGTTCTAAGAAGTCTAATGGCAAACTAGAGAACAAGGTTTTTAAAAAAACCGACCAGACAGTATTCTTAATTGAGAAGGTGTCACTGTCTTCAAAAGAGCATCTCGACATACACAAATCGTCAAAAGTCTTGCCCCCCCTCCCCTATCAACTCTTAACTTGTTGAATGCAAAATGACAATTTTTTGTGTGTCGAATCTTCATCTTATCACTTAAATGAAAAATGTTTCTTTAGAATAACCCAGGTGTTTTCGAAGTTAATCAGTTTTCAGCGAATCACGATGAGAGTTGTAATATTGAGAATATTCCGTGGAAAATGCCGGAACATCCAATTTCTCAGTTTGACCGGACAAGAATAGAAACCCTACATCAAGAAGCTTTGTCGAACCAGCAGATTGCGTAACCTTTGAATATTCCATGAACTTCAGTAAGGCGCATAGTGGCCCTTTTCCTGGAAACCATGCAGCGTATCCCGGAGACCGGCGCCTGGTCGACCCAGAGTAACATCTGCAAGAGAAGAACATCATATCGCAAATTACTTTAAGGAATCGAATGGTTTCTGTAACAGCCCTTCGGAGTCATTTTTTGAGGAACTATAGACCGGAAGTCTTGTACTACCCTGGGTAATGAATAAAAATTATTTCATCTTGAAAAAGAAAAATATTCAGTTTTACCATAATTCTAAAGGAAAGTTATTCAAACATGTGGTATCAATCCAAGACACATAAATTAAAATTTCGACAGGCGTAAGCTGTTAGGGACTCTGATAAACAGTTCAAGGGGTCGCGTAACCCAAGGGGAGCGTAGTCAACGGTTTTTTCTGCTTATCATCAGATTTTATGGTTTCTCAACCAATAGTGTAAGATCACGTCGTCTTAAACAAATTCCTTCTAGAATATTCCAAGAGGTCAAAGAGGCAGGGGGGAGTTTGATTTAAATAGGCAAATTTTCAGGAACTAAGGGAGATCCGAAAGAGATCCGACAGAGATTCGACGGGGAGTGCCGACAGTGGCGTGAAGTAGAGAGGCACAGCGTGTGCATCGCGGGGAGGGAACATGCGAATACAAAATTCGTAGGAAGTACCTAGATTGATTGGAAGTAAAGTTCGGTCGGTTCTTCAACATTTCAAAGGTAAATTAACGGTAATTTGGAAGTTTATCAATTGGTTTTATTTTGTGACTATCGGCAAGTGTTTTCGGGAGTGTTTGGTCTGGTAAGAGAGACATTTTCTTTAATAAATGAGTATTTGATATAGGTATACATATACCAGAAGGTACTGCGTCGCTCTCTATTTTTTTGGTTTTCTGTTCTATTTTTTTTTCTTTATGCTTACTGTTGGGTTTTTGAAAAGGTAGAAACATAGCAGCTTTGTTTTTTTTATGTTCAGTAAATGTAGAAGAGATATTTTGTTTAAATTATTATATTGTTGATTCTAATGACAGTTTCTTTTTATTTCATCCCCTCTCAGAAAACGATTGAATTGTTCATAAGACCTTTTCTCAAGGCACGAATCCAGGTTCCCTTTCGGCTGGAAAAGTGTGTAGGCTTGAAAAGGTAAGGTTTTCTTTTGGAATTTCTTATTTGCGGGTACAGGTGTGTTTAGAAACACCCCGCAGGTACTACAGTCTCAACCAGAACCATGAGGAGATGGTTTTAGTCCTCAAATTCGATTCCGTTTACAAAGTTACGGTCGACAAGAAAGGGTTTGGAGAGGTCCGGGCAGACTAGAGCGACTCAATTTTGCCCGAGAAGTTGTGCCCTTTTGAGGCGGATCAATAATGTGCTGGGAAGTAGAATGATCGGTCGACGTACGTCCCCCTTATTATAGTTAAACGAACAATGACTTGTGCCATCTACGTAGAAAACATCATTGAATCATTATTTCTCTGCGCTACGAATATTGGGGATATCTTCATTTATCATGATGATAACACCCCTCCACAGTGTAGAGCATTCTTTTATCTAGAGAAACTGGCCGGCAAACTCAGCGGACATGAATCCAATTGAGCACGAATGGCAATATCCAATCGCCAAAACCCACCTTCAACTTTTCAGGAATTGAGTTTTAGCTCTTCAGAAAGAATGGAATGATATATGCCTGAAAATTTCATCAATCACTTTAGTGATTGATGAACGAATGAATTCATTCGTGGGATGCCTATAGGCGTATTGGACAGTTAATGTAAAGAATAAGAGGTGGTAAAACTGACTAGCTATTGAATTTGGTCTCAGTTGTGGCATAACAATAAATCAAAAATGAATAATCGATAAATTAAGATTTTTTCTAATTTTTCTTATTTTGTCTCATCCTGCATAAAGCAATAAAGGAGTAACAAACAAATATATTGCAGTTGAAATAGTGGAACATTTTCTTTTCATTTCCAGGATATAGATTATTTCTTTCTTGAGAAACCTAGGGTGGGGGGGCAATAAAGTCTAGACTTCAGACGATGTTTGTACAAGAAACCTATTTTCGAACAAAATTTTTGAGATATCTGATTCGGCAGTTATGGAAGAAGAACGCACTATTTCAGTGCGCTGTATTATACTTCCAAGTCTACAAAATTCGAACTTTGTTTTACATTGCTGAAATTCTACATTTAAATGGACGAACACGATAAAAAAAAGCATTTTCCAATGTCTATGCAAGTATCACTACCCAAGAAAAATGCATTCGAATCATTCAAACGTAATGTTGAAGAAGAAAAACTTGTCCATGAACTGCTACCTGCATTGACCTCAGATTTGCATAGTTGGTACTCTCTATTTCCTAACGATCTAAAAATATTCCAATAGCATTGTTGAGACAGTTGTTTGTCACTGAATACATCCAGGAAATTCGTTGCAATTCAATAAGGTGGGTTTATTTTCAATTTTTTTGATACCTAGATAAACAAGGAAGAGATCAGAGGTAGTAATAATAAGAAAACGCTAAACTTTCTCTTAATTCGTATGTTCCACTCCCAAACTCCAGCACATAAAAGAAAAAACAGAAAAAAGTATAATGTAGATTGTGGGAATAGGAATATTGAAAGAGGTACACTATATCTCCTCTATTAGCGACGTTTCGCAACTCTATTGTTGCATTTTCAAGCTCCAGAGAATAGCTAGTGTATCGTCCACCCTTCGTAGGTAAACTTCATTAAAGACGGTAAATAAACAAATCTGAAGAAAACGTCGTCGAACAAGTACTTGTTCGACGACAGACAATTATATATCGCGTTTTCTTCAGATTTGTTTATTTACAGTCTTCAATGAAGTTTACCTACGAAGGGTACCTAAATTGTTGTGAAACGTCGCTAATAGAGGAGATATAGTGTACTTCTTTCAATATTCCTATTCCCACAATCTACATTATATTGAATATATAAGGAATACAACTACTGTTATCTAACAGAAAAAAGTATTCATATTTCAAAGAGTTCCTACAGGGGGAAATTTCAGGCCCGGATCTATGGTGGGGCAAGCGGGGCGCTTGCCCTGGGCCCCAGCTTAAGGGGGCGTCAAAAACAACCAGAGGGTAAAACTTTTCTATTTTTTATTTTCTCGGATAAAAGTATTACATATTATTAAATATGACCCGACTCTGAAAAAGGGGACTCAAAAAAGGGACAAACATCCTATCTGTCCACAACAAAATGAAATTATCGATTTAATGGCCACCAAATTTCGGAATAACATTATTAATGAGATCAAGGAGGCCAACTATTTCACTATTATGTTCGACTGCACCCCAGATGTATCTCACACATCAGAACAAATGAACCAGGTTATACGATATTTGAAGAGAACGGAGTCTGGATATGAGATAAGGAAAGTCTTATTGACTTCTTAGAAGTTGACGGAAGAGTGGAGAAAAATATCATAGCGAATTCTAGATAAACGGCAAGCTGATGATTCAGTTGTCAAAATGTCGTACGGATCTAATATGGGTGGCATATACAGGGTGACTGGTGACGTAAGGGACAACGGCTAAGTGGAGATAGAGGACCTCAAACTGAATGAGAATTTGGGTTTCAAATGTCCCATAAGGGTATTCGTTTCGGAGATATAGGGTGATTTATGAAAAAATGCTAAATCTATGAACTCCCATATCTTCGTTAATATGATATGTTTTTCGCTGATATTTTACATGTTTGTTCATACAGGCATTCTCTGTCAGCATAAGGAAAAAAAATTGAAAAAATTGCTGGCCCGTACTCAAAAATTTCAATTTACATGTAAAGTGAGAAATATCACACGGTATATGGGATGAAATAAAATCAAATAGAAATTTGGAAAGAGGGAAAAAACTGATGAAATATCTGTTTTTTGTTTGAATGGCACAAATTTTCTCTCGTTTCTATGATATGTTGAAGTAAGAATATTACAATATTTTTATATTCCCATCACGAAAAATAATATTCTTGATAAAACAAAAACGGAGCTGTTCTGAATAGGGAGTTTCCTGACAGGTGGATTGGTCGGGGAGGTTCTAGGAATTGGCCTGCTAGATCACCCGATCTAATTCCTCTGGATTATTTCCTATGGGGTCATCTTAAGGATACGGTGTATAAAGAAACAATATTAAGCCGTGAACATTTGAAGAGCAGAATAACTGAAGCATGCGAAGAAATTAGAACAAATGTTCCTATGATCAGAAAAGCTGTGCTTCATTTGTTCAAGAGAGCCAATAAATGTATGGAGGTGAACGGCTCTCATTTCGAACATTTGCTTACTTGATTTTTTTATGAATTATATTTGCGACTTTTTCTATTTTTGTGTTTGAGTATCCAACTCTTTCATCACCCCATGCATCTACAACAAATTTTATTTTCAAATTTTATATGGCATCGAAATATTAATTGACGAAAATAGATTTCAAGATTTGAAGGAATATTTTGATGCCAGGCTCATTCTAGCGCCTCGAATTCAAGGTTTTTTCTATCAGTATAGTACTAATTTTCATGATTTGAATATAAAAATATTGTAATATTCTTACTTCAACCTATCATAGAAACGAAAGAAAATTTGTGCCATTCAAACAAAAAACAGATATTTCATCAGTTTTTTTTCTTCTTTCCAAATTTCCATTTGATTTTATTTTATTTCATATACCGTGTGATATTTCTCACTTGACATGTAAATTGAAATTTTTGAGTACGGGCCAGCAATTTTTTCAATTTTTTTTCCTTATGCTGACAGAGAATGCCTGTATGAACAAACATGTAAAATATCAGCGAAAAACATATCATATTAACGAAGATATGGGAGTTCATAGATTTAGCATTTTTTCATAAATCACCCTATATCTCCGAAACGAATACCCTTATGGGACATTTGAAACCCAAATTCTCATTCAGTTTGAGGTCCTCTATCTCCACTTAGCCGTTGTCCCTTACGTCACCAGTCACGTATAAAAGAGTCCAATCCAGAATTCTACAGATGAACGAACTGGCTGCAGTATAAGTTCCATGCCTAGCTCTTTGAATCTAGTGGGTGTCTATTCGGCTTCATCATGTTCAGAAGCAGTTAATTTATTTGGTGTTGTACAAAATCTGTATTCTTTTTTGCTAGTTCAACCACACGATGGACAATTATGAAGAAGTGCATGAAAACAAATGTGAAAGGAAGTGGCCAAACAAGAGGGGCTAAACATCAAGCTGTTAATGCCCTGCTCAATGATTTACCGGGAGTTGTGAAGGCTGTGGAAAAAATCAAAGAATCCTCACTAGCCGCAGAATCCAAGTATGAAGCTGATCATTTGCTTCATGCTGTGATGGATTTTAGATTAATCCTGAACCTAACAATTTGGGATAATATTCTGCGAGTGATCAATAGGGTCAACGTGAAAATTCAGAAAGGGGATACAATTATTCCTCGTTCATTATCGTTGATGCAAGGTCTTGTGAAGATCTTGCAAGGAATGAGAGAAAAACCTATTGAAAACAGGATCTCGCAAGCTACACTTCTTTCAGAAGAATTGGATGTGGAGCCAATTCTCAGAAATAAACGTATTTCCAAGAAGAAGAAGCAGGTCTGCGAAATGTGCGAGGTTGAGTCAAGAACGCTAGACCTAGTTGGTTTATTCTCGAAGAAAATTAAGGTTGTTTTAGACAGATTATTGTCAGAAATTAGAAAAAGCTTAGAAAGCACACAAAGTCTGCATTCGAATTTCCCATTCTTCAACGGTCATGCCCTTTTAAACATGCAAAAAGAGGATCTGCAGAAAAATGGGTCAAATGGGACCCTGTTAGCGCGAAAACATTGAAGAGACTTGAATGTAGTTGATTTTTGTTAGGAACTAGCGGTTTTCAAAGAGCTGGTTCCTGAAACTAGTGAAAGATCGACTTCATTAGACCTGATGCCTGCTTCAAATTCTTCACAGGCAAGATCTGCAAGAAGCTTTCCCTAATGTCGGTATAGCTTTAAGAATATACTGCACAATGCACATTACCTACCCCGTCTGCAAGATGTGAACGTAGTTTCAGCAAATTAAAAATAATAAAAAATTATTTGCGTTCCTCAATGAGTCATGAACGTCTCTATGGTCTCTCGATCTTAAGCCGCGTATACATGTGCGAGCCGAACCTATCGCGAAGTGTTCGTGTCATGTTCGTTAATTTCACGTACACACTTGAGATCCGCTCGCGAACCAATACCGACGGCGAACCAACAACGAACTTACCGAAGTCCGAAATACAGTAAAAACTGACAAACCTATCTACGCGCCGCCCATACTTACACTGGGCTCGCGTTGTGTTCGTGAAAAAACCGACTATCGATGGATCGGCGCGAACGGTTCACGAGCGGCTCTATATACGTTCGACATGCCAAACTATTGTCGCTATTGGTTCGCGATAGGTTCGGCTCGCACATGTATACGCAGCTTTAGCTATCGAAAACTAAACTGCTTCCGAAATAGATTTCGAGGAGCTGATAGATGCGTTCGCGGAAAGAAAATCGTGCCGCGTGAAGCTGTAAAGAAAAAAAATCTAATTTCGTTCCTTGTGATTTTTTCCTTATTATTATTATTTATTTTTATTATTCATTTGTATTATTTATTTTCGTTATTTTTTATGAATTCATATATCATACAAATGGGGGGGGGGGCGCCATCATGAATATTTGCCCCGGTCAGAAAAAATGTAGATCCGGGTCTGGGAAATTTCAAATATCTTACTCCACAAGGCCTATAACTCAAAAAAAACTACATTTTGGTCGAAAAGTACCTATAGCTGGCTACTTCGCGACTATCGAGTACATTCCAAGAAAATTAAGAAATTAAATATTGTCTAGCGCGTTGCTATAGGAATGCATCGGGGTGGGTTTCACGGTTCGTCCCGGCTCCATCTGATAGGACTCATCAGATTGGCTTTTATGTGCGGGGCCTGTTAGTGACGTAGGTCACTCATAGATTAGAGCGAGATTAAATCCAGGTTTCATATAAATAATCAAAAAATAAATTTCAAAAATTTTTATTTACAGAACATTTGTACAACGAAATACAAGTATAATATTCAAGGTTTTGAAAAATCAGAATTTCCCAATTTCTTGATTCTTCTCATATTTGCTCCTCTCTAACTCAATTTCCCTAACCATCACTACTATTTCCTATTTTTTTCCTCATGCCTAGTCATGAAGCATTCAATATATACTTTGTTTGTTCCCCTTTTGCTAGCAAATCACCAGATTCTTTGTCTTTGAGAGTAACTTCAAGAAAAGCAAGAGTTTTTCCACATCTTACTGTTTCTGATTCAACCACTACTGTTTTGCCCATGAGTGCTCCTTTTAGATACCTAAAAACATAAATATATTCACAAAATCATATTTCTATAATGAAAAATCTAATCAGACCTGATGTTCAGATTGACTGATACATGTGCAGCATTTCCCCTTTCTAGAGAACTCAAACCATACGATGATATTACATCCACAAGTGTTGCTGTTAAACCCCCATGTAGAGTTCCTATAGGATTTGTGTGTTCTTTCTCTATTTTCATTTCTGCCACACATTTGCCATTCTCAAGACTTATTACTTTCAACTAAAGGGTAAGAAATGATTAGTTTATTGATATTTCATTGGCAAATTGAATTTTTCAATCGGATTTTTATTTTAAATTGGTGGGGTACCATACTACCGAAGTTCAACTTACGTTCTTGAGAACCCCCTCAAAGCGCTCACATCCTTTTAAATAATTTCTCAAATGATCTGCTGTTAACGTTTTTAAAGAAGAAAATTTTCTTGAGAAAATCCGCATTTTCACTTTTTTTATAGAAAGTTGAGGTTAAGGCAAGTGCAATGTTCAACTAGATTTGAGTGATTTGACTACTGAAAAAATAACTACTAACCTAACCTTAAAGTTTTGCTGGATAAAAAAGCAAAGATATTCTACAATACAAATTGTAGAATATCTTTGAAAAAAAGTAAACAATCTATTTTGTTATAATATTAAACAATTCATAATGTCCATAACGGTTGATATAATTGTTAAAAGGGCAGATAAGATTTATTACGAAGGGGTTAGTTAACTGAATTCGTAAAAGAAATAATTTTTAAAGGGCAAGTTATAAGTTGATTCGTCCTTTATCCGTGAATTTTTAGGAATTAGTGAGTGGTATCATACAAATAACTGCATCCACTGATGTTAAACATGATGGAATTCTGTTGGGTATGGATGGTGCAGTGAATTTGCAAATTAGTTCCAGAAATGCTGGTATAATAGATGCTTTTTACAGCTCCGTAAAAGTTGGTCAATAAACAAACTTTAATGACTTGATATCAAACACTGAATTTTCAGCCTATTATTCTCGTCAATTCAACATGTGAAATAAGCAATGGAGGTAGAATACCAGCAGGGGTAACCCAAATACCGTTTCAAATACCATTGAAGGCAAAAACTAACCGAACATTGTATGAAACTTATCATGGTGTCTACGTAAACATTTGTTACATGTTAAGATGCGACATTAAACGATCTTTCTTATCTAAAGATATTCAGAAAACTCAAGAATTTTTGGTACAATGTAAACATAGCATTCTTCCGTCAGTTAAAGAAGCAAGAGGGGTGGAAATAAACTTGACGCCTCAGTCAATAATTGGTAATACTTTAGGTTAGTTGTCGGGATGAAGTTTTTGTATATGTGGATACTTTGAATGCTATAACTGTTGTCTTCGTAGAGGGAGGAGATTCAAATGAGTAACATCACTTTCAATAGAAAGCTGATATTTGCTGCTTAATAAATATTCATCGTCATCCAACATTTAAATTGAGCACAAAAAAAAATATCCATTGATAAAAAAATTAAAATCCTCATGACTGATTAAATTAACCCATCTTTTACCAATTCTAGACTTGACTAACAAAGTCTAATACATTCTATTTAGGTGCTCCCGATTTCCACCTGACAGGAAAATTGGACTCGACCTACTGCAATATTTCCCGCTCTTTCAAGGGGCATTTGAAGCTGAAAAAATGTTCTGTTCCTCTACGTTCTCTAGAAATCCAATTGGTACGAGTTGAAACTTGTGGCTGTGCTGAAGGATTTGCAAAGGAATGTGAGTTTGTCAATTTAGAATCACTCTTGTTTATCTTAGTTTGTAATTTATTTCAGCCACAGAGATACAGAACATTCAAATAGGAGACGGAGATGTGCCTTTGAATACAGAGATTCCAATTTATATGATATTTCCAAGACTGTTCACATGTCCAACACTTGTGGAACATAATTTTAAAATAGGTAAGATGCTTACATTGGAAATCTCAGAAATTATGTTTTCTGATAGGTATATTGTTGATTATTTGTATTTTGTTACAGAATTTGAAGTGAACATTGTCATCATATTTGAAAATGACCACCACATTACCAACAATTTTCCAATAATTCTTTACAGGGACTGAGTATATGAAAATTTTATTGTTATTTGTAATCCATGTATATATAAATATTTACAATAATTTGTTCTTAGTTTAATTCAATTTTACTTATGTATCACCCACAACTAAACTTAACTCTGAAATCAAAGATTCCAATCGATTTTCCGAAGCCATAATATGGCCAGTATTGCAATTCTTGTCAGCGATGAAAGTTAACACCAAAGGTAGTTTGTTCATTTGGATAACTTGATATTGGGAGTAATAACAGATAAGAGTAGAGGTTCTGCCTAAACCAAGCTTGCTGCCTTGGTCCACTGCTAGGCCAAATGTGGATATGAACCCAAATCGCATCGCCCCTTCAGGAGCTTTTTCATTGCAAACTTTTACAACTGGAACTCCTTCTCGGTCAGTGATAAGTATGCAATGGAGACCAGGCACTTTAGTAAGAAGGTCTTGCAGCACCCTTCTTGTTTCTTCAGTCATGATTTTTCACGTTACCATTAACTTCAACGTTTGGATTTTTGGTTTTGCTGATTGAAAACAAAATTAATATTTATCTTCAGATTGAATCACAGAATGTGTCATATGTTTCACAGAATCGAATCATTGAAGGACTGGAGCTACTCTACAGAATATATCAGATTCCTGAGCACTCTTCTATCAAGCCCCTGATTGAAATTTGGCAACGCTGTATTTTATTACCTCAATGTTCGAATAAAATGCATTAGTTATACAAAAATATATTATGCGTACTCGTCAGAATGATGAGATAAACTGCCAACAGAGACTGTTTCTGCTACCAATGACTTGATGAAAAGGTTCGATCTGATAAATCTAAGAATTGAAATGTTAACGAACGACAAATTTCAAAACACACTATGGTTTTGCAGTAGAAACAAAAAATACATTGATCAACAAATTCCATACATATATTTTCTTTTCAATCTACAAAAATACTCCACTAGACAAAAACAAGCCTCAAGAAATTCAAGTTTTCATATTTGTCGAAGAATATTCATGGTACCCTTATCATTCAAAATTTCAATCCAATATCCATCTGGATCAGTTATAAAGGCAATTCCTTTCATCTTTCCATCATCTGGCTTCTTGATAAAGTTGACACCGTATTTTCCAAATCTTTCACAAGCTTTATGTACGTTAGGTACCATAATGCCAATATGCCCTGAAAAAGAGCAAATTTTTGGAAGAAAAACATTTTTATGCATCTACCTTACCAAATCCAGTATTTTTAGTGTTATATTGAAATTCAGGATCATTTTCAGTACCCCAATTGCTACAATGAAAAAAAAATACCTCAACTACCTAAATATGATTAAAAATCTTGTTAAAAGTGAGTGTATTCAAAACAAGATAATATGTTAAGGTGATAAATTTGGTATTTACTGTGTCAATTCAATGGTGGCTTTTTTGCTCATAGCCCATTCAGCTCTTTCTGGTGTATCAATCTCTGCGTCTGTATCTTTCCCATCTTCATATCCAACGAAATAAAGAGAGAAAGACATAGCAGGAAAGTCCATTTTGCACAGCAGACTCATACCAAGAACTTCAGTATAAAACGGGATGGATACTTTAGGATCTTTGATGCGAAGCATAGTTTGTTGCATTATGAAATCCTAGAAGCAAATGGAAGAGTTGTAATAGGTACTATAAATAAGGATCAAACAAGTCCTTTTAACAAATTCTACCTTAGTATCTTCTGATGGAGGTTTACACAGTTTTTTTATAAATTCTGCAGAATACGGTACTTTTGATGTATCTCCCATGTTGAAAGAATTTATTGTCTGAAATAAACATTCTACATGAACTTGTTTTTAATTTTTTTCCATAGAAGTATCATAAAAAAAAAGGATCGAGTAGGCTTACAAAGAATTAATTATTATATCAAATTATTTATATATATGGTTAAAACTCACATTACGTTTCCTGGAGTTATAAAATAAGAATTAAATCCAAAAAAATAATGAACGTAACCTAACCTCACATAATATCACACATTTCATTTTATTTAGTTCTTGTAACTTTTTATAGTTATCACACAGACCATGTCTGTGGTTATCATTAAAATTAGTTCAGTTGTCGTTTTTTTTTATAGTTTATTCTGTGGCGGCTCCATCCATCAGTGGCGACGCTACCATTCGGGAATTGTGGCTTCGCACCGTGAAATTTAAAATGCGTTTGAAAAATATTTTGGCGAGTGTAGTGTATGGCGTATGGAGTGTATGGCGAGTGTATCATTTCGCCGAAATAATACCTTTTTTTTCGTACCAAGAAAGTACGCGAATTTAAACTTTTAAGTGGAGAGCATTGTAAGAACGGTCATTGGATTGGTAGAATTGCACGAATAATTCCATTCGCAGTTCAATTTTTCTTTGGATTCTTCCATTCGGTGCGTGTGAGTCCTGCGAAAGGAATTCCTGAAATTCCCTACAATGGCTCCATTCATTCAACTAATAGTGATAATAAAATAATTAATAACAAATTATCCCATCCACGCGCCGCTGCTGGTTTTTGGTAGAAGTGTAGAAGAAAACCACAGAACATCTAATAAACTATAAAATTGTTGTGCACAGATGAGGGTCGGACATAGAATAGTATAGCTCACAGAACAATCAATAATTCATAGAATAGAAGTTTCCCATGTGTCAAACGATTTTGTGATATCCCCTCGCCGAGACCACGATTTTTTTCCGATTGTAAGAAAAATTGAAATAAAAGATGGCTCAAAGCAAACTGAACGATTTCGCCAATAAATTAGGCAAAGGGGGTCCTCCCGGCTTAGGACTCGGCATAAAATTGCTAGCAATCGGAGGAGCCGCTGTATATGGAATTTCCCAGGCTATGTACACAGGTTAATATGCATGATACCGCCTGCTTTTTCAATTTTTATTTTTATGGAATGAACGGAATTTGTAAATTTCTGCTTTATTTGCAGTCGAGGGTGGTCATCGCGCAATTATATTTAGCAGGATAGGAGGAATACAAAAAGAGATTTACACTGAAGGATTGCATTTTAGGATACCTTGGTTCCAATATCCCATCATCTACGATATTAGGTGATGTAATATTGAACTTCATTCGTTTTCGAATTAACTTGATAAATTTATTTTAAAATTATCTAATTCTCTTATCACAATCTATAGATCTAGACCCAGGAAAATTTCCTCCCCAACTGGTTCTAAAGATTTGCAAATGGTCAACATTTCTCTTAGGGTGCTTTCTAGACCTGACGCTTCCAAACTTCCAATTGTTTATCGTAACCTTGGTCTAGATTATGATGAAAAAGTACTGCCATCTATTTGTAACGAAGTGTTGAAATCTGTAGTTGCCAAATTTAATGCTGCTCAGCTCATAACTCAGCGTCAACAGGTCAGTTTCAAAACTTGAACTTTATGATTTCGAGTATATCAAAATATCTTCTTAGGTTTCTTTATTGGTTAGACGTGAATTAGTGGAAAGGGCGCAAGATTTCAACCTCATTCTTGATGACGTTTCAATCACCGAACTTTCATTTGGTAAAGAATATACTGCTGCCGTTGAAGCCAAACAAGTTGCACAGCAAGAGGCTCAACGAGCGGCATTTGTGGTTGAAAGGGCCGTGCAGGAAAGACAGCAAAAGATCGTACAGGCTGAGGGAGAAGCAGAGGCAGCAAAAATGATATCCTTTTAGTCAATTTCTTCATTTTGATAAATTTTGTTTACATTGAATGAGTTTGTATTTTTCCTTAATTAAGATTACTTAGGAGAGGCAATCGGTAGGAATCCTGGGTACCTGAAGCTGAGAAAAATTAGGGCTGCTCAAAACATCGCTAGAACGGTATGTATTCAATGAAAGAAATTGGATTATAGCACTGCTGTGTAGTCTTCAAATTATGAATTTTTTGGAATGATGGAATAAGGGAACATCTTCATTGATTTTTCATCTTCCCTGAATTTTTTCCAGATTGCCACATCACAAAATAAGGTCTACCTCAACGGAAACAGCCTGATGTTGAACATTTCAGAGAAAGAATTTGATCTACAAGCAGACAGTCTGAAAAGTAAGAAATAATAAGTGAGTTGCCTTATACCAATAAATAGTTGAAGATGGAATTTGCCTACTATTTTTCATCATCATTGGTCTGATCTAGTTTAGTTTTTTGTTTAGGGATTTTATCAATAAGTTATAAGCATATTTCATATATTTTATATCACAAATATTGGTGAAATGTCTGAGAAAATGTGACATTTGTGATTATCATGTAACATGTTTTCTACTTAATAAATATTTTGTTGATTTCGTTTTCTTTTTTATATCCACTTGTCACTTGGTACGGAAAAATTCAAGGGATAATGCTGAAATGAGGGGTGATCTAGTTCATTTAATTATTAGTTTCAATAATTAATACTCAGAATCATGTAAAAAAAAGTGTCTATCAACTTTCATCTGAAACTACCAGAGCTAGATTGGTGAAATTTGGTATGTAAGTTCTGGTTGAGTTCTACATGTTCCACCCGGATCTTTCATCTAAATGGGATTAGAATTCCTCAAAAACATTCTTTCTTGTATTAAAGAGATTAGAAGAAAAAAATAAAATTCTTTTCTTTTTGTTATTGAAGTTAAATTGCATATCTCAATATGATTTGTTTATTACTAAATGATAAAAAAATTCAAGTAGGGTCTGTATTGAAAAAGATGCAAGGGAATGGATGGTATATCAAAAAATATTTCGTATTCTTCTAAACGTGATACTACCCCAAAATTTTCCAAGAAATATAGATGTAATACGAAACCAATTTTAATTTGTAGATATTGAAAAATATAGACACAGTATAGTACCTATACCAGTTTAGTATAGTATAGAACAATTTCCAAAGTAGGAATTAGCTGCCATTAAAATCATCCATTGACGCCATTTTGTTCTAATAAAAGTTCCAGCCAAACTCTGCTTTTATTTTGCAGATCATAAAGTTCCTAAATACACTGGAGATGGACCAAATGTCGAATCGCAACAAGTATTGAGTGTTGCTGAGGAAGAAGCCAAAAAGATTGCTGGTCAAACTTGATAGTTTCATTTTTAATGTTGAAATGTGAGCGTGGCATTATAAATAAATAGTTGTTATCTGAATTGTTTTATTTATTCCATATTGGTATTCTTTGAAATAATATAATACGACTTCGATTGGATTTGAATGAGGAGTAACTACTTGCAATCCAATATTTTTTTAGGTTAGTGCTGGAGGTCAAACCAAAGACCTCTTTTCTTTGGTCAAACCACAGACCAACTGTCTGTGTCTGTGGTCAAACAGTGGAAATTTATCTTCATGCACTGGCGGATCCAGACAGTTTTTCAGGTGGGGGTGGCATGCGGAGATAGAAATTTTTTGCCAACGTTTTATGACCACTAATATAGGGATTATTGTCAATTTTGTGGTTCAAGTAGGGGGTATCTGATATTTCTAGTCAATCTTACTTTCAGGTGTATATCAAACCAAATTCATTCCTTTTTATTCAAAAATTAAGAGCATTTTCCACTTGCTGCATTATTTACAAATCAAGTGTCTCACCAGGAAACGAGGGGATATTTGGTCAGCATGAAGACTTGACAAAATCGAAGATAAGAAACCGAAGTGACCATTTCTTCGAAGATACCGAAAAAAGCAATATACAGGTTAAATAAGCAACAGGTTGTAGTGCTCTAATAAATATTACTTCTCGAATACTTCCTCTACCAAAGTTGTGATCATGAGATTGAGAAAAATGTTCATCTTCAATCTTGCAGGATAGTTTTTAATATTACAAAGCATCAAAACTCACTGGTTTCACTCATAAAACGCATTGAATGATGAAATTCTTCATATTTACCGCTAACCAGCGACCTGTCAAATACGTTTTGAGGTTAACACTGGTGGAATAACCACGTGGTTTGGATTGCCTTATAGTTTATAGACGCTTGCTCAAGACCTCTGTTAACATAAAAGAAATAATCACGAAATGTCTGTTTCTGATGACGGTAATTTAGAATCCGTAAAAAAACATTTCCCAAATATAGTTCATATGAAGCCAACTTCCATATTATTTTTCGAATCTATCGTCTGCATTCAATACTGGACAACCCTATATAGTGACCTCTAAAATTAATATAGGTATAAATTAATATTACTTACAACTTACTTATCAAGGGCGGATATAGCTCTTTTTGATGGGAGGGGTAATAACGATCATGGGGGGGATGTAATAACGATTGAAAACCATTAAATCAGACGTACACATTGTATGAA
Source organism: Adalia decempunctata (assembly GCA_951802165.1). Lineage (NCBI taxonomy): Eukaryota > Metazoa > Arthropoda > Insecta > Coleoptera > Coccinellidae > Adalia > Adalia decempunctata. The sequence goes on from OX637703.1 coordinate 20,347,300, forward strand.
ATATACTGCTCCACAAGAGTTAGGGATATCGTATTCAATCGGTTTTTAAAAGTATGTAATCTTCGAGGAAATCGCTGTGAAATCATTTAAAACTCAATAACAACTTGAATCGATCCAATAAAAATCAGTATGAGACATTTCGTCAATCTGGTCGCCTTTTTTCTGAAGTTTGGTTCTTCGCATAGGTATGCTTCATGAATGTTCTTATTTTGAAATGAAGTCAGTTTATCAACGGCTTCGATTTGAAACGAGTTTTCTGAAAATGCCAAGACGTAAATTAACAAACGCTAAAGCTAATAGGGCTATCGGATAATCGGAATGCTACAGGGTGGCCTAACTCGGGTTGCTGTATCGGAGAGGCTCCAACGGAATAGGTTCAGGGAGACAGGTTCCGTGTTAGAAAGACCAAGGCTTGGTGGGCGACGAAATACAACCAGGGCCGTAGATAGAGATGAATTTAAGGTAGGGCAATGGAGGTTACGGGTAGGGAAGAAGTGAAAAATTTTACTCAATGTGATCTGTACCTACTTTTGAGTGTTATAGGTAGTTAATATCAAAATATTAATTTCTTCAAGTTTATTATATTGTTATGAATTATTTTTGAAGGAACACCCTATAATTTTTGATCTCATTCGAAAGAGCAATCATTCTCCTTTCCAAAAAATGTAGAGTTTTCTATCTATTGTTTCATTTACAACAAAGTTACAAAGATATTCGAGGTTTCATGCAGTAGTACATTTTTAATTAGTAGTTTTATATGAACGTATTTTGATGCCTGCAATCAGCTCATGCTGTGACCGTTTGACGCATAACAATCGTTTGGCGCATCAGCAATTTTGACAATAGCAATTCTGTCAAGTCATATAAGTCGGTTTCGAAATGATTTAAGGCATCAAAATACGTTCATATAAAACTACTTATTAAAAATGTACTACTGCATGAAACCTCGAATATCTTTGTTGTTAATGAAACAAAAGATAGAAAACTATACATTTTTGGAACGGAGAATGTTTGCTCTTTCGAATGAGATCAAAAATTATAGGTGTTCCATTTAAAATACTCAATACATATTTTCCCGTTTGAATTTGATCAACATCAGTTAAAGACCCTGTGTTGATGAGATGAAATGCCAACGACGCCTAAAAAAATCTCTTTGATAAACTAGTGAAAACCCCATTTCTTTGGAGCAATTAATAAGCTAAAGCTGGGCATTTAAATAAAACCAGTCACTCTTATTTGGGACATCCTGTACAATGATCACGTTGCACTCTATTGATGTAGTTCGCAATTTCTAACAACCCGTGGTCAATTCGGAATTACTTTGCGAGTAATATTCTTTTCCTCACGTCACATTATGGAAAAACATTTTACTTAGCATATTTTTTAAATTGGTACTATGTTTCAAGGTAGGGCATTGGAAATTTAAGATAGGGCATTGCCCCATTTTGCCCCCCCCCTAGCTACGGCCCTGAATACAACACCTGCTCAGGATCGTTTCATCACCGTTTCGGCGAGAAGAAACCCTACATCTACGTGTAGAATGCTACGAAATACTCTTCATAATGCAGATGGGGTCCAAGTTTCCATCGAAACCATCAGACGACGTTTGAGAGAGGTGAATCTAGGTTCTAGACGTCCATTAAGAGGAGTTCCATTGACACATCACCATAAGCGTCAAAGACTGGAATGGGCAAGGCAACATATCAATTGGAACGATCAATGGCGTAATGCCCTTTTCACTGATGAATCCAGATATGGCGATTTTCAGATTCTCGAAGAATAAGGGTATGGACAATCCCACGCATACTCCGTAATCGTCGCTATGTCCGACAAGTCCATCCATGACGAGGGGGTAGCTTTATGGTATGGACCAGGATATGTTTCAACAGGCGCACAGATCTACACATTTGTCCTACTCTTAGGAATATGCACAGAACATCTAATAAAAGAAATGCTACCTCGTAGCCTACGTAATCTAACAGGCCGGAAGGTTAGACGTTGCCGTTGTTACCATCGGAGGGTAGCGAAGCACGGACCGAGTATCGATATTGCAGGCATTAATGCATTTAGCGATGTAATTTTGGAGTACTTAAATTCATAATAACACTTAAAACGATATGGGGGGTTGAAAGTAATACAGCATTTCGTTTATTTGCGATTAGTATCATAATCTTTCATCGCAAATAATCCAGAACTCACCACGAGGAGGTAGCTGCAGTATTGAGTTCCAAGAGAAGGCAATCAGAATATGTATTCGGTTTCCTGAGGCATTCAAATTCAATAGAAAACGTCGATAAAATGAGAAATAAACACGAAAACCGCAAAAAAAAATAAAAAGATATTTGCCCTCGAAACGATTTGTATACTCTGTTGATATTAATCTAAAAATAAATTCTATTTCTATATACAACAAAATGTCAACAAAAATAAACTCTTGATGAAGATCTTAGAAATAAGACTGAAAATAAATTCTATAAAACAGAAAATCAACTTCGAATAAGTAAAATGCGAGATAAAATGAAATATTTTGATTATTATCGACTGAAAGTCAGCAATTTTCGGTCGGAAATAGAGGTCCTTGGAATTCTATCACTAACCATTTTGGAATAATTTTTGAGGAATATATTACACAAAATTTGAGAAAATTTACCTAATAAAATTTTAGAAGGTTGCTGGCATAATGAACATTTGTCGTGATAAAAATCCCTCAAAATATTTCATGAACAAAGTCTTCAAAATGTCTCTCTGATTATCTACTTTACCATATTTCATTTCATATTCGGCAGTGAGAATTGTATTAAAAAATTTCGTAGCAATCTATTGAACACTCAAATAAAAATTGTGATGGACTCTTTAATGAATCGCGTGTTAAGTTCCGTAGATAATCACTTACAAAGACATCTTGATCTGGTAATTCTACTTGAAATTCTTCGTTTGAGCTTACCAACTCAGTACAGTGTGGACAGTGATTTAATTGAACGTATTTAATATATTTTCAAACTGACTGATGTCGCCAACAGATGCATCCGGGAAGGTACTTTCTTCAGAATCTGAATTACAAAAATTGTTTAGCGAAAATGATCTGAATTTAGCCGATTTCAGTTTCAGACGACTTAAAATTTTCAACTTCTTTTCTGATTTGTAGGGAATGCATCATCAGTTGGTTAAGTGATTTTTCGCGCTATACTAATAAATGAACCATCTGAGGTTGGATAAGTGTTCACTTTTAAAACATGAGTATCTACAAAATGTTTGATACATACTACAGTATCATCCTTAATTTTGAAATTATTTTCTTTATGTGTTGAATTGATCCATTTTCGTCTCCTTATAGGGTCTTTAGGGAATCGAAATACCGAAACATTCTCGTTGGTGGATTTGTAATTGCTTTCACATCCATTTCCAAAATAAATGTGAAAACAACCTGTTGCGATTACCTCAGATTCGGCTCTGCAAGTCCAAATATTTAATTATCACTCACACACCCTACACAAACACATTTCTCGTTATTAGAACACACAAATATCACTTCAAGCACAATCGAAAGAATCCAACAAATCGACTTACTCAAGTCAACGAATGCTCGCGAAATCTGAAGCAGCATGCTAAGCCGTAGCCTACGCCGCCTACGCGTAGCCTACGCGGGGGCTACGGCTAAGCTTACACCAGAGACGACAGTGTTGCCGTCGTTGCCGAGACATTTCGAAACCCTCTTTTGCTCAAACTCACAACGTCGCTGATCTTGCCATGATTCTGGCCTGTTAGATTACGTAGGCTACGGCTACCTCCCTACTAAACGATGGCAACACCAATGACAGTTAGAACCACAGAAATGGCTTTGAGCCGCCATTTAAAAGTGGAGAATTGAAGATAATACAGAAACCTTCTTTACCGACTTGAAAAGTTTTGGCTTTTGAGCCTTATTTTGATTTTGTTTTCCAAATTTTCACTTCCAATGGTTTTCGTTGACTTAAAAAGTAAGGAAAATTCATGGGAAGTGAAATGTTCTTTGTTATTTCGAATAAAACTGAGCTATCATAAAATCCATTTATTTAGCTTCACAAAATTGTTTCATGTTTACATTTGAACATATTCATTGGAAACTTCGAAATATATCTTCTCTGACGTTATTATTTATCACAATGATTCCTCACAACTGTTTAGGGATCTCATTTTCATCGTTTCTATACAGGAAGTCATCGTCAGGTGGATTTGTATCTTCTCAAAAAACAAACAGACATTTTTGTTTTTTCTTACTACCAGGTAACGTTCATTGATGACACTCAAAACAAACCAAAATTTCAGAGAAGCCAATATCTGAGAGAGGCATTCAGTTAGGTAATGTTATTATCAATAACGCTGATCATCAAAGCATGATTGGAGATTCGATTACTTAATATGCCAGTTCTTTTTTTAAATGAGAATGATTCTAAATAGTTAGTGCATAGCTTTGAACATTTATGGATATCTGGATAAGATACAGACTTCAAATAAACAGAATTTGCAGATCATTATATTTCGAGTCAGTTAACTTACAAGAGCATGATCCAACAAAATTTCAAACAGAGACTTTCTATTGCAATTAAATTCTCAATCAGAAAATATTAGAGCTACAACTCACCGTTCAAATAGAATTCTCTATAACTGATGTATGTTCTGGAGGTTCTAGAGAAAATTAATCAAGACAATCATTCATCTAAAATAAAAATTCCGACTTGTTATAATATCGTTACGAGTTGTGAGAAGAAAATAAACCTGAAAAAGAATGATTCGATAATTTCCTCTCAATCCCTAGATCGAAATTTATGCAATTTCTTTCCATTTAATTCTCCACTCCACTTGTTTACATCACTCCACTTATTTTATTCATACGTCAAAATTGTCATTTCTGATTTCAATCCACTTCAACGTTTGTCGTAGCTACATCATACGATTCGGCAGCCATTTAAAAGTGGGAAGGACGTATGTGTATTATGGATCGTGTTGCCGGTCTTACCTACTAGCGCTTCATCCCCCTGGGAATATGACCGCTTTACACCATAGATAACCTGCTTTACACTATAGGGAGCATGTCATTGACAATAGAGAGTTGAAGTAAGTACAGTACGTGAAGCTTTACGTAAACGTTAACGTACGAAATATAACGTTTACGTTTGGTTTACGGATTGAATGAAATTTGAGTTGAAGTGTTCATGTGCATGCGTGGTTGATGAACGTTAACGTCGTTAACGTGTATGTCAAACGTCAACAACCCTAACCTATAAATTTGAGTGTATTTTGTTTTCTGTCAACAAAATAATAAAATTTTAGAATTGGATTTGTTGAAATTCTACTGAAAATAGAAGCTACATTTTATGGTAAGCACGTCGTTATACATGTTCAATTAGGCTCTATTTCAGAAAATTTAATTCCAGATGGAAGGTATTCTTGATGCAGCACAACTTGAGGATGAAATGGATGAGACAATCTTGTTACATAATTTAACAATGATCCTGTTGGGAATCGAGCAGTGCTTTATGGACGATTCACTCTGGACAATGTATCCAATACCGAGGTAAAAAATTGGTTCCGCTTTGAAAAATGTCATATTCCTCGCCTTGCAATTGCATTAGGCCTTCCGGAAACTATAACGACGGAAAACAACATTACATTGAATAGAATATTCTTTTTATAGGTTTAATAACAATGTTTTAACATCCTTATTATTTTCTAGGTGTGGAAGGTTTGCACATCCTAACATCGCCTCATAGATTTGGAATGTATATTTGGTTATAGTTACAAAAGTACCTATCTCCAGCATTATTAACACTGTCATGATGGTCATATGCAATAATAAAAGCCATTTATTGGAAAACCTTGGAAATATGCCATGGTTGAATGAAGCCAAGTTGAGAGCATATTCAGAGGTATGTGATATACTTATAAAAATGATATTGTCATGTGTAGGTCCTTCAGATCATTTACAGGTGCTTGTGAATTCACATTCTAAAAATATATTTAATTTAATCGAAACGATGTATGAAGAAACGTTAAATAAAACAAACAGAAAACCTGAATGTGTTATGAACCAAAAAATAGCCATATAGCATTAATTTGAAGCCAAGACCCATTCTATTTCTATAAATTATTTTAGCAAATTATAAAAAAATTATCAGTTTATAAATTTATATATTATATAATTTGATATTCTCATCACTTTCAGGCAAAAATGGAAAAATGTGCTCCCATAAACAATTGTTGGGGCTTCATAGATGGCACTATCAGACCGATTTGTAGGCCAACAGATAATCGAGAGGAGTATTACTCTGGATACAAAAAAGTGCATTGTGTGAAATACCAGTTTTATGCCCTGATGGAATTGTTATTAGTCTGAAAGGTGCTTATCCTGGTCGTCGACAAGATGCAGGAATGCTAAGGGAGTCAAGACTTATGAAGAACTTCTCCAGTACACGATATTTGGAAATCAGAATTATGTCATTTATGGAGACAAAGGCTATGGCTTGAGGGAATTACTATTGAGGCCATATACAGAACTAGAAATAGTAGGACACCCAGACCGTCAAATTTTCAATACGACCATGAGTATAGTTTGAAAATTGCTGTAGAATGGGGATTCCAAAAAATAGTACAGGAATTTGCTTTTGAGGATTTCAAGAAGAATCAGAAGCTTTTACTGCAGGAAATTGGCACCATGTACAAAACATGCATGATTTTGACTAATTGCCATACCTGTTTATATGGAAGCCAGACCGCTACATACTTCAACATTGAACCTCCACAGCTGGAACATTATTTAGGGAATTGAATGTTCTGATGATACTTATACACCTAATAAAAAAAGTTTAAACTACTAGAAGAGTTTTTTTCGTCTTTACATATTAAATAAATAAAAAAACTAATCTGGAATAAAACAAAAACAAATATTTAGTAACTTCTTTATGAATTTTCCAACTGAATGTAATCTAATAACAAAAATTTATTAAAAAAAAAGTAAAAGTCCTAGTACCTACACATCACTACCATTTATATGAGATCAATTATAATCACAGTAGTATTACCACAAACATAATCACAGTAGCGTTTCAGTCATTTCTTAAATATAAAATAAATAAAAAAACTAATCTGGAATGAAACAAATATTTAGTAATTTCTTCATGAATTTTCCAACTGAATGTAATCTAATAACAAATATATATCAAAAAAAAAGTGAAAGTCCGGGTACACATCTCTACCATTAATATGAGATCAATTATAATCACAGTAGTATTACCACAAATATTATAATCACAGTTAGTAGCGTTTCAGTCATTTCTTAAATATAAAATAAATAAAAAAACTATTCTGAAATGAAACAAAAACAAATATTTAGTAACTTCCTCATGAATTTTCCAGGTTATGGATATCTACTTCGAATTCAAAATTCGGCCATTCGGAGCTTATCGGTATCATTCGTATATTCTTCGGTTTATGTACGTTCATTTATAAGGTATCCGTGAGAGATCGTTACGTTACGTACACCCGTAAACTCATTTTCAACGTTAACGTTAATATCTGACGAATGCGCGTGCGTAGATGTCAATTCTTGCGTTAACGTTTACGTTCATGGCAGCACTTCAACTCTCTAATGTTGTGCCAAATTTTCACGCTGCTATTGGTGAAACTTTCCAATTTCTAGACCGTCTAGACGATAACGCTAGACCGCACCGTGCAGCCATAGTTGAGAATGCGCGCGAGGAGCTTGGTATTCCAAATTCCGCAGTCCGCACTCACCAGATTTGAATTGCATAGATATGCTCCAAAAAAGATTAGATAATCATCATCAACATCAACCTACCCCAGAATCCTTAAATGATCTGAGAGAGCCAGTGGCGTAGCTAGATAGTCCGGGGCCCTGGTGCAAAAATCGAAGAGGGGCCCCTTAATGAATTGTTTTCGAGTCAAAATATAAATACTTCGAAGAAGCAAAGTTACTTACTGAAGGTACAGTTGAGGAATATACTTGAATGAATTATGTTGTTATTTATGTATTTGAGTAGGTATATTAAATTCATTATATTAATGTTATATTAATGTGGATGAAAAAAAGGGCTTTAAAAACATTTTTATAGATATCTATACTAATATTATAAAGAGGAAAGATTTGTATTTTTGTTTGTTTGATACGAATAGGCTCAAAAACTATTGGACCGATTTCAGAAATTCTTTCACCCTTAGAAAGCTTCATTATCCCTGAGTGACATAGGCTATACTTTTCACCCGAAAAAAATGAGGATACCTACTATAACTTCAAAAATTACAAAAAAATCAGCCATAATCAGCTATTTTCACGTGCGCTGCAGAAACCGTAAGACTTACGTGGATACAATGTATGACGGAAATGTACCTCTCAAATAGTTCTACAAAAAAGTCCGCGATAGCATATATCTATCTCTCAAGATTGACTTGCTATTACCTGTTTATGGTAATCAGATGTTTTCCAAAATTATGCACTATTTGGGAGTGTGTTTTTATGAATTGGGTATTGATCCTCATCCAACCTAATACGTTATTTATCCCCAGTATTTAATTTAGAACGAAATTGCCCTTCACATCATACAGTTACAACGAGTACATCAAAAAATATGGCGGGTTGAAGTGTTGAAGATGAAACCGCCGCGTGAAACAAATTTCTCACCGGGCGAAGCTGGGTCGCCCTGCTTGTTTACTATATGTACAAATATTCACAAAAAAATTGTCATTGTCACTATGATTTGGTGAAAGATCTTTCAGCTTCTACAGAGGTGACAGGAAGATTGTATGGAACAGTAATATTGCTGTAAATACTTCTGTTAGATCGCATTCCAGCATTCCGTATTTCCTTATTATTTTCATATACAATTCATGAATTGTCCATGCCTTGTTCAATTCAGGTAGAAATAGGTGATAAATGTTGAGAACTTGAATTTAAAAGTTGGTCCCCTTTATATCGCAATATTTACTTTGAAATTGGTCGAAGCTTTGAATTACAGTTTTTTCGTCTACCTATATCTAGTAGAAATGATGGTGAAAATACTGAAAATTCAAAATTTTGTTGACTGCAGTCAGACACCCGAAACTTGAATTCAATCAATCAATCAAATCTTTATTGTACTACAGGCTTAATACAATAGCGTGTACTCGTCAATTTTCTGCATAAATAACACATTATTAAAATAAATATGGACATAAAATGAACTTACACTCTAGAGCAAACTATACTCATATCACAGATAGGTTTGTGTCGCAGAAAAACTCTTGAGCGAATAATACGCTTTTGTTACAAGGAGCGCCTTCAATTCTCTTTTAAATTTAATGAAACTTAATAGTTTCCAATGATTCGGCAGTTTGATGAAAACTGCAACCGAAATATAAGAAGGCGACTTCTAAAATTGAGAAATAATTGTATCGAGCTCTATTGAAAATATTTATTTCGGAAAATTCTCCCCTGCTTCGCAATCGGTGATCGGAAGCTAATTCATCGAAATATTTTTTATCTTTTATCTTCGAAATGGGGATCTTTACCATATGCTATGACATTTTCTCTAGCCTTGCACTTGAAGGACTCGAAGTCACTCCTATAAATTTTTTTCTTTGTATTCGTCTCTTCTAAAGCTCTGCATACGTCGTCCAAACTGACATCGCATTTTTGTAATACTTCAGATGCATAATTGATATCATTGAGAATGCGGTGCATTAAATCGCCGAGGAAAATAAATTCAAAAATCAAACTTTTTTTTATTTTTTCTGCTTGTTTTCGCTCTTATTTGCAAGAATTTATTCTTCTATTTCAGCAAATGCACGAATGATATGAAAAATGTATTTGATTGCCGAAATTATGTTAACCCTACTGTACCATCTACTAGTCGGATTTAGTTTTTTAGATAGGTGTCCGATTCACCAGTGAATTTTGGCAATAAATCCCTGGATTTGATGATATTTCGGAAAAAATATTTTTCAACAACTGAATATAATAAAAACAATGTTATTCACATAATAGATCACAGAGAAAAATCGCGATTTGATGCTCAGCGCTTGGGGGCCACCTGAGGTCGGGGGCCCTGGTGCACTGCACACCCTTGCACCCACGTAGCTACGCCGCTGGAGAGAGCTTCTGCCCCGTTTATCGAACCAAATTCCTCAAGAAATGTTCAACAAGCTCGTGTGTAGTATGCAAAGAAGATGTCAAGCTGTTATTGATGTCCGTGGAGGCCATACATTGTATTGATAGTCTTAAAATGCTTGAACTCTCTGGTAATACAATTTCGTTATTTTACTCGATTTTTCTTAACCACCCTGTATACGCTGCAGGCCTACAGGCTAAAATTAATCTGCAACCTGAAATCATACTAATATGAATTTTCATCACAAAAATCTTATTTTAACTATATTTTTTGCAATTTAAGTCAATATCCCTAACTCCTGTGGAGCAGTTTATTTTATGTGCACTAATTTTTTTCTCAGGCCTTCGATACTCATGGAGAGGGGGAGGGGAGGGGCTTGCTTCAAATGAAAATCATTTCATTTCAGATTTATATGGAAAAATACGTCACACATCCAAACCATACATAGGAATTTGGATATACAGGTGTCCCGAAATAAATGCAACAAATTTGGTCACAGATTTTCGAGAGGAAATAAGAAGACCTGGAAATCTCATAGTGCTACCTACCTATTTTGAAATTTCTCATATCATGAAACTACTGTGTTAATTAATTCAGTGATTTTCATATGACCTTCAAAGATACAAGGGAAATTCAGGGGACTGTAACTCTGAAAGAGTGGCCTCCTGGCAAACATAAAAAAGTTCTCCTGATTTCTCCTCAAGAAACTGCATCGCTGCATTAATTCTGGGAACCTGTATATGCAGAAACAATGCCTTTTATCTATTTAACAGTAACGTCTTCCTGGGTGATAATCCAAAACATAAACTATACCTACGTATATTTTCTAGAAAAAAATATCCATAATATATAATACATTTAGAAAATATCACAATATTTCTCTCGCATAAATTCAATATGACTGATCGAATGATGCATGGTCTCAATACCAAGTTCCCATACCAAGACGGAACTACAGTCAATATACAAGATGAGCCATGAGAAAAATCATTTGAAATATATCAACACTAGTTTTTTCTATTAGTCAACTACTATGAAAATATTTTTAATTATTTTGCTTTTATAAGAGATTTATAAATTTTTTTCGTTGAGAGCCACTCGGTATATCTACTTAAACTCTAATTTGAAGTCAGGTAAATTCGAAGTTGCCGATGTTACCATTTTTCGTCGTGTTTATATTGGGAAGAGCTTCCAATTGTAGAGGTTTTTTCAAGTTGCTATCATGGGGCAGTCTTGCAGTACCTGTAAGAATATGGTTAATCAATTCATTACTACAGAATGTATGCGAAAAGATAAGCAATGCTTGATTATGCTTGACGTATGAAAATGAACGGAGAAAAATTGAAAATCTTTGGGTCTTGGGGGGGGGGCTGCAGCCCCAAAGCCCCCCCCCCCCCCTGGGTGCGCCATTGATGCGGAGGCAGCGTAATATTCAGAGCTAGATTGTAGGAATTGTAACATTCCAACTAATTCAAAATTTCATACGATTACGACACCCTTCGCAGAATATTTTTGACTCACCAACGTTTCCTTGCAATACCATGATCAATTGAAAATGTTTCGTGAATTTGTGTTAAAAAAGTATTCAATTATGACTTATTATTACAAATGAACATACCATGAAGCCACAAGTTGTTCAAACTATTCATACTTTTTGGCAAACCACCCCTATGTCTATTTGGTGAAGACACTATGATGGTATTCAGATGATCTGTCGATCTTGCTTTGTTCCTCTTGGTGAATTCTGAAACAGAGTTTTGACCTATTTTACATAAATTAAACAGTTCTACAACGATATGAAGGAAAGTGAAGGAATAGGAAATAAAACAAAATGAAAAGAATTAATTGAAAACATCTGTCGAAAATAAAGTAGACTATACCACTAGGTAATTAGAAAAATGGGTAATTACCTTTCCAAGTATTGAAGACTTTAGCTGGATCTAGTTTGCTGGATTGATTCAAAAGCTCATTGGCTCTTTTTCTTGGTGGAAAATAGTTTTCAATTATAGTTTCAACATCTAATTTTCGGCCATCCTGGAAAGGTATAATTGAATTTTTAAAAGAAGTAATCTGAAGTTGGGAGATTTTGCGCGCCTGTTCAAATTGATAGCCAGAGCGGTCACTCATGCTGGTTCTGAATCTGCCCAACACTGCTTGGTTTTCAGATAACAAAATGAAATATTGGGATTCTGATAGAGAGCCTTCGGCCTTGGTAAACGGTTTTGGTTCAGTTGATATCTATCCGAATTTTACTTGAAGAGGATATTATTTTGCGTCTGAGCAAAAAGCTCAGCATATAGCGCTTTAAGACTAATCTCGTCTTTCTACCCCATACCATCGCTTGCTTGGCTCACAATAGCCAATCCGATGAGCCCTGTGAGCGAAGCTGAGATGAAACGTTAACCCCATCCCAATACTATCGTATTCCAATCTATACTCCATTCACTTTTATTTAATCACTTGATTTTTTTTAATGAATTCTTGATTAGAATCAACAATTGATGTCGTAAAGTCTTGAACTTTCAGTTCAAGAGGATAATAAACATTAAATCTTCACAAGCATGCATATGAAAATTATGTGAAAGCAATGCAATTTTCTTCCATGGCGAAAAATAATAGATTTCAACAGTGATCCCTTGTACTTTTCATGCAAATAACTAGAAAAGGAATCCTTTCTATCAATTCATATAAACGTTAATTATTTCGTCCATCACATCTTTTCCAATTCATTCATTTTCCGAATAAATTCACATTCTGAGAAATACGCTAAGAATGTAGAAAGGGCAACATAGTGTTGACTTTGAACATAAAAATATTTTGAAAAAGGTCATAACTTCGATACAGAGTGGAATGTGTCGAATTTCCAAGGCCAGAGTTGTGATTTTAAAATAGTGAATGGAGTATATATCTAGTTTTGGGATGTTTTTAGACTGGCTGTGCTGTGATTGCTGTGAATCTGTATAATGTACCTACTACCTAATAATGTGAAAGCTCTTTCCTATGTTTTTTGGTGGTAGTTAAAAGGAAACCTTGAGACAAGAGCAATTTATAACATAGATCAGTTCATTAAAGGACATCCTAAGATGGAAGTTGTTTGACACTACTACCTTTATGTGGTTCAGTGCAAAATTGTTCCAAAGATTTGCTGTATTTTTAACTCATAAAAATATGTGTCATGTTTGTTTTACTCTATTTATTTTATTGTGTGTGCGTATTAAGTTTTGTTCTTTTGTGAAAGAGGCCTTTCCTCTAATAATTATTGACTTGTATAAACAAAATTTATTGTAAAAATACTAAATAAAGATCTATATCTATCATCTATCTAGCTATAATAACACGCTATAGAGCTAAAGAGAGAAATACTACACTTGGAACTAAACAATTAAGTGGGGTGATGCAAAACTTTTGTATCTGTTAGGTTAGTGGGTTAGGGATATACTCACTTTTTCGTCTTCTGTGAACGAATTCAATCGCGCAGGAGCAGTTTGAATATCGACAAGCCGACCTGGAATATATCAATTTCAGAGAATTAAGACTCTTCAATTATTCTCAATTCAATCTTATCATATTTACCTGGAGTTGGTAGTTTGGTTCTGAAGGTTATGAGCTCAGGGAGTCTGTAACATTGCGCTTCTTCTAACCATAGAGCCTGTTCTTTGATTGATTCAATATCGCTGAAAATAAAATGTAAAAAAACTAAGTGAATAGTGAGTTTCTTCAGATGTTTAAAAACATGGTGGAATGCTATCTGTAGACACTCTTCAGAGACAATGTATACTCACCAACTCAACTGAACAAATAGAAATTCTTACCTATAGTTACAATCCTTCTTCAGTGTAACTGATATCTTTTCAGCTATTTGAGACAACAATTTGATCTTCCTATCCTGTTTTCTTATAGCTTCAAGATAGTCCTGTCTTTCAGTTTCAAATTCACCTTGCAGATCCTTGATTTCTTTCTCTAATGTTTTCACTTTGTGCTTATACTTTCTCAGAACCTCGCACTTCAGATTGAGTTCCTGAGATATGTCTTTGTATTGGTTTTGCAGCATTTCTCTATCTTCATTTTCGTCTATTTTGGCCAGCAAATGTGCAATGACACTAGAATACACATTGATTTATTGAATCCAAACAATTGTTGGGAAAATGATTTTACCTTGCTCTTTGCTCTGCTGCTCTCTTTTTTCTCTTCCTCCTTTCTGAAAGCTCCATATCATGTGCTCTTTCTCCTCCAATCATCGAAGCTTTCAGCATCTCAATCCTTTTCAAGATTTCCTTCTCTGAAACCAACTCCTTAGCCTTCTTCATCTGCATTTGCTGATTCATAGTGTTTAAATTCACCTCATATTCTTTCTTTATTTGTTCGATCTGTTTCAAGATGTTCTCTTTCTCTATTTTCTCATTTTCGTGTAAATTTTTCAATTTTTTCATTTCTTCCTCGTATTCTTTTATGAGTTTGTCTCTTTTAGCGTCTAATTCTTTGTTTGTTAATTGTATATTTTCGTTCACCTCGGGTTTTGGTTTTATTGGAATGTCTTCTATGTTTGCTATTGTTTCTGTTATTGCTTTGTTTTCGAGTAGGTTTTTGAGTCTTTCAATTTCTTCTTGATATTGCCGAAGGATTGTATCTTTTGGGTCCTGTAGGATGAATTAAAGATTTCATGCATTTTTCTGAACTGTATCTGTTTTTTTTTCAATTTCCTATAGCTCTTAAAAAATCACCCATTTGTTACGGAATTCGAAACTTAAAATTGAGTTTTTAATTTTTTTGACGGCCGAAGATAAAACCTTGTACTGTGTATTACGAATTAATACAAAGTGTACAAAAGAGATGGATGTAACTATGTCAAATAATAGACAAACAGAAAGTCTTAGGAGAAATGTCAAAGACACGAAAACTTTTACTAGACGGGAGATATATTTCGAGAAAGTCTCGCTCTCACTTTCGACGAAATCATCATAAATCGCCTTCCAACTACATTTCAACAGGACTTTGAACTGCGTGTCAGAAAATTTGAGAAATCGGAAAACGGCGGAAAATTAACGCAAAAACAACGATAGCGTGAAAATTAATGTGACCCTTTCAGTCCCTTTCTCTTTTTTCGAACATTGTTCTTCTGACGGAATTTCGAAAGGTTCAAACTCACCTCATTGACCTTTGGTTTATTATATATATTCTTGGCTCTATTTGCATATCTGAGAGTCGATAACGTTTCCATGTAATCCTTACTCGAAGGACCAATACATGCGATCATCAGAGTTCGTGTATTTCCTCCCAGAGAATCCTGAAAGGAGATTGGATTGATATGGTTGTAAAACCAGCAGGACCGAATATTAGGTCTCTTTAGCAATAATTTGCAATGCTCAAAGAGTCCCATATTTGCAATAATTCGAAACCTCAATTTTGTGCCTGGGCCCATAACCTACGGTAGTAGTTCCCGACTTACCTGAAGTAATCGAGTGAGTTTGGAGTCTCTGTATGGAATATGCTTGGCTTTACCGTCAACAAGCGCCGAAATTACATTTCCTAGGGCACTCAACGATAAATTAATTTTTGTAGCTTCTTTCAGTCTATCACCAGTAGCTCCAGTTTTGGTTTGCCGCTCAGAACCAGCCAAGTCTACTAGATTGAGTTTACCTAAAATTTGAAAAAAATTGATGGTACAATTGTTCTCGATATGCACTGGTGGTTTTTCACCTTTTCTGATGCTTTCGTTGTTGTTCTGTACACTTATTTGTTCTATGCTGATTGTGAATATACTGTGTGATCGCGAACTGTTCTGGTTCATGAGTGTTGCACCGATCATTCGGTTCTTTGAGCCTATATTTAGAAACTTTTCACATTCTGAGGCATCATGTACTGGATGTGATGTTAACCCTGAAGAAATAATGAAAATTGAGTTGATATCATGAATTGATGCTCAAAGTATTCTCTTTTTGATAGAAGTCCATTCATACTTAAATCTTACTAAGAGCTCACTCAGAGCGTAGGTACGGCCTACGTAATCTACGTAGATTACGTAGGCTATAGATTATGTAGGATAGGTTGACACCTGTTGTCGACATTTTGTAGCAAATGGAAGTATTATGGTAGGTACCTAATTAATATGTGTGAAAACAATAGATTCTTATAAAAACTCATAGAAACAGACAGTAAAACACAGGAATCGCTCAAAGGAACGTATATGAGTTATTTTTGAAAACACATAAGAAACAGGTAGGTATTATATGTGAAAACCACATTTGAAAACTTTAGATTCTCATGAGAACTCATAAAAACAGACAGTATTTAAACACAGGAATCGCTTATAGGAACGGATATGGGATATGTGTAAAAACATATCGAAAACAGAAAACAGGTAGGTATTATGTGTGAAAACCACATTTGAGAACTATAGATTGTCATACAAACTCATAAAATTAAAAAGTATCAAACACAGAAATCGCTCATAGGAACGTATATGAGTTATGTGTAAAAACACATCAGAAACAATTAGGTATTAAGATTATGTGTGAAAACGACATTTGAAAACTGTAGAATTTCATAAAAACTCGTAGAAACAGGGAGCATTCAACATTCAACATAGGAATCGCTAATAGAAACGGATATGAGTTATGTGTAAAAACAAATAAGAAACATGTAGGTGAAAAGCACTTTTAAAAAATTGAAAACTATAAATTCTTATAAAAACTCGTAGAAACAGGGAGTATTAAACATAGGAATCGCTTATAGGAACGTATATGAGTTATGTGTAAAGACACATCAGAAACAATTAGGTAATTAAGTATTATGTTTGAAAACCACATTTGAAAACTATAGATTCTCATAAAAACTCTTAGAAATAGGGAGATATTCAATATAGGAATCGCTTATAGAAACGGATATGAGTTATGTGTAAAAACACATAAGAAACATGTATGTGTGAAAAGCACATTTGAAAAGTTGAAAACTATAAATTCTTATAAAAACTCGTAGAAACAGGGAGTATTGAACATAGGAATCGCTTATAGGAAAGTGTATGAGTTATATGTAAAAACACATCACAAACAATTAGGTATAATTAGGTATTATGTGTGAAAAACACATTTGAAAATTTGAAAAATATAAATTCTTTTAAAACCTCGTAGTAACAGGGAGCATTCATCATAGGAATTGCTCATAGAAACGGATATGAGTTATGTGTAAAAACACATAAGAAACATGTAGGTATTATGTGTGGAAAACACATTTGAAAACTATAGATTCTTATAAAAACTCCTAGAAACAGACAGTATTAAACACAGGAATCACTTATAGGAACGTATGGGTTTTGTGTAAAAACACATTAGAAACAGGTAGGTATTATGTGTGAAAACCGCATTCGAAAACTATAGATTCCCATAAAAACTCGTAGAAACAGGGATAATTCAACCTAGGAATCGCTTATAGGAAAGTTGGTGTAAGAGTTATGTGTGAAAACGCATCAGAAACAGGTAGGTATTAGGTGTGAAAACCGCATTTGAAAACTATAGATTCATATAGAAACTCGTAGAAACAGACAGTATTAAACTCAGGAATCGCTCATAGTAACGGATATGATTCATGTTAGGAAATGCCATTAGAAACTAAACCAATATGTATCTGCAATGTCCATTGAACACTGACGAATATCGTATATGGGTTTTTTACGGATTTGCGGAAACCAACATACAGCAGATAATAATTATGTGTAAAACGAATTAGAAACAGGTAGGTATTATGTGGGTAAACCACATTTGAAAACTCATAGAAATTAGAAATAAAGTGTTAGTTTGGGTTCTCAGTCATTTGGGAATCAGAGGAAACGAAGAGACCAATGCACTTGCCAGAAACTAAATTGTCCAGAACCTTTCTGTGGTGAAGAATAATGCACTTATAAGAAAGAATTCTGGAAAAGGAGAAACCGAAAGAGGAATAGATCACTCCAAAAAGTTCCTCCGGAAATTTAAAACTGCAAGATTCAAAAAACATCTGGATCCCAGTAAGAACAGGTTACACCTTCTCACTTGCTTTTCAAAAGGACACTGTCGCAGTGCTATGTAACCCCCTCTTTAATTATAACTCACCTGGCACTGTTAATCCCTCATTAGCCGTTTCCTTGAGATTTAATGTACAATTGGTCGATAATTTTTCAGTCGGTAGGAGAAGATCTCTGTAATGATGAGAAAAAATAAAAGTTGCGACCGTTAGAAATGTCCCCTATGAAAAAGTTTCCTGTACCTTATTTGTTCGTTGTAAATTTCCAAATAACTAATGATGGCTAAATACTTCACACCCGTCGTTACTGCTATGGCTTCGAAGATGTGCTCGAAGGCTCTGGAAATTACACCCTTATCTGGGGGTTCTTGATTTTTGTTTCCCTCCATTGTATGTGATTTTCCACACCCTGTTTGTCCGTATACGAATATTGTGGCATTGTAACCTTCCAAGACGCTCTACAATTGAAGCAATATGAAAAATGCAGTCAAATACATCAGTGGCGCCTCGTGCTTATTTGGACTGAGGAGACTCGGATAATGAAGTCAACTACTTTAGTCACTAAGGTATTTTTTTTAAATAATAAAGATTTTATGGTTTAAGATACATCTCATTGTGAACTAAGAATCAACGAGAACAAAAAAAATATGAGAAAGTGGGATTTCGGGTGATCGATTCACATAACCATCTGGCATCTTCAGAGGAATCTTAAATTCGTAGGTAACACAACGAATGACTGCTCCGAAACACTTTTCAAACCCTGATTCCCCTTACATTCAGTTAGATATTCGTTTAATTTTCACCTTCCTGTCTACATAACAGAAATGATCCATCCAACTTCTTCGAGAAAAGTATGAAAAATATTTTCAAAATACATATAACCAAAATTTATACAGGGTCCTACAATAGTGCGAAAATCTTCCACAGCTGCCGAACCAGACATCTTAGAGATTTCGTTGGAAGGTAGACCTCTTGTACCTTCGTTTCTGCATCTCAGGAAATTATTTTCTGATATACAGGGTGTCCCCGATAAATGTTATTCAACAAATGAATGATTTTTTTAATGGACCATCCCATATATTTTCACATATTTTCAATGACCTTCATTACCCCTTCCATGACGCAAAATATTAGAGACATTTTTCAAACAGTACCTACAGATCTTATTCGAAGAAAACTGCAAGGAGGTGAGGAAAAAGCAGTTCAGTAAAGGTCTTCTGACGATTTCCAGAAGCGATAGTTACATGAATTTTATTCAAAAGTTTTTTAATTGAAGGATTTGCCTTGTCACCGTTCCTAAATGATCAACCTGTCATGTACAGGCTGTCCGTTATTAAGGTCCAAAAATGAAAAACTTCAAATTATTATTTCTCGATTCTTTCAAATGTAACACCCTGTATTGTTTTTCACAATGATGTAGACAATTGGATACCTTACATTTTCTCAGAAGTAACCTTAGAATTATTTTCACTCCCGCATCTAGCAGGCATGAAACATGATATCGCAAATGAAAATTTCATTAAGGTCGGCGTTTAAAGCGAATAGGAAAGCTCAGCCGATAGAGGCGCCACCGTCCATTTTATGGCAGATCTCCATAGAACATGCACTATCACTATCAAGTTCTATGAATATCTAATCATGAATGAAATGTACAATGGCGCTCTCTATCCGAAAATCGCCGAACTATGAAATACGTAAATTTGTGGGTAAAGCAGGAACTTTTTCCCGCCAAAATCTGAATTTGGCCATTTTCTGCCAATTACGTATTTCAAGTTGATCTTCTGAACGAAATTATAAGTAGATTCACTTTTAATCGGAAGTTGAACTATTTTCATGGGTCTTTCTGTTGAAATAAAACAGAAGCATGGGTGTGCTCATTTTCTTCTATTTTTGAAAGAAAAAAAATTAACTGTCGGTATGAAATCGATTGAAATTATTTCAACAAGAACCCTAATCCTTTCTGAGTTCCCCCACAAAATTTCAGTTCTCAAAGTGAAACCGTTTTCGAAATCAACTTGAAATAAAAACACACTACATTGAACGCCCACCTTAAAATAAGTAATAACACTAAAAACATAAAAAATAGTGGACAATCAAAAGAGGTCAAACAATGAAATAAAACGAGAATAAAACTAAATGAATAATTATTGACAAACTTTAAAACCTTTCCAGAATCATACTTCCGGAGCATCAACATAAAAATGATATTTTTTCCGTACAAGCAATTATATCAGTTTTCATAGACTTTCCAAGAAAAAACATTAATCAAGTTATTGCTACTTATTAGAGCTTCAAGATACTTTCGAATACAGTAAATCAGTATGAATTTTTGGAAAAAATGATGATTTTCATGTTATAGGACAGTGCGAATATCACGATTTGAAACATGAAACATTCAAAAGAATAGAGTTTTCGGGGGTTTTTTAACAAGCTTGTAGTGACAGGAGATATCGAGTACATCGATTATTGATTAAGTTATTGTTATTTAGAGCTCAAGGTTATTTTTGAACATAATAATTCAGTTATCGAATATTCACAAGATGACTAATGCTGTGTTGGATAATACCCTCAAAGATTCATTTGGTCTATTTTCAACGTCAGTAAGTTTTTTAATTCAATTCAAATTCAAATTCAAATTAATTTATTCAACATAATGAAGTTACAAATGAAATACAAAAATATGAAATATAATATGATGAATAGGATACATGCCTCGATTATAAAAACCGTTAACAAAGGCACAAGATTTCGTACCTTTGTGGCATGGACCTTCATACCTAAATAAGGTAAAAAATACATTTCCCAAAAAAAAAAAGAAAATTATTTATAACCACAATAAATCCAATTGAATCATTTTGAGACAACAGAAAGTACCGAGCAGGGGCGGAGGCAAGACGAGCGCGAACACGAACAAAGAGGAAGAGCTCCACCAATGAAAGTCTCAATGAAAACAGAAGCGCGACCGAAGATCCAGTGAACTGAGTTAAAATGTAGTCCTCAACTTAACGCGTACCCCCCTGATTCATAAGAAGGAGATCTTTTATATATTTTTTGAAAGCTCCAACAGATAACTCCTTAACATGCTGTGGCAACTCATTCCAAAGGTGGGTGGCAACGAAAACAAACGATTTTTGAAAATTTGTTGTTCTATGCTGTGGGACTCTGAATAAGGTATATTATGTTATTATTTGATAGAAATTTGTCTGCTTGATGACTTATGAGGGAGTGAAAATAATCCTAAGGTTACTTCTGAGAAAATGTAAGGTATTCAATTGTCTAGATTACTGTGGAAATGAATATACATTTGAAAAATCGAGAAATAATAATTAGAAGTTCGTCATATTTGAACCTCAATAACGGACACCTGTATATGACAGGTTGATCATTTAGGAACAGTGACAAGGCAAATCCTCCAGTTGAAAAACTTTTAGATCAAATTCATGTTACTATCGCTTCTGGAAATCGTCAGAAGACTTTTACTGAACTGCCTTTCTCTCACCTTTTTGCAGTTTTCTTCGAATAAGATCTCGAGATCTGTACCGTTTTAAAAATGTCTCTAAGTAATATTTTGCGTCATGGAAGAGGTAATGAAGGTTATTGAAAATATGTGAAAATATATGGGGTGATCCATTGAAAAAATCATACATTTGTTGAATAGCATTTATCGGGGACACCCTGTATATCAGAAAATGATTTCCTGAGATGCAGAAATGAAGGTACAAGAGGCCTACTTTACAACGAGATCTCTGAGATGTCTGGTTCGGCAGCTATGGAAGATTTTAGCACTATTGCAGGACTCTGTAGAATAAAATAAATCCGCTTGGAGATCGATTCTGCTTGGATTTCAATTTGTGACGTTCATCAAATTTGGAACGTTGACGTTAGTGAGAAGGAGGAGGAACTAATACTGATTTAAGATATTTGGGTCTTTTTCAAAAACTTAAATTCAATTATTAAACGTTTGAAGTGTTCTCTTTACTTAATTACATTTCACAATACCATATTTACATAGTTACCGCAATATTCGTTCAAAGATATACGTTTCAGCATAGGGTTTTCTAGAAATTCCACAGTTCAAAGCAGTCATTCGTCGGTATCTTCACAACAAAGCGCTTTTTCAAAAATAATCAGATTATAAAATATCCTTAAAATAGTCCAGGGAATAACCTCTTGAATTTTTGCTACATGTTTTCTTAACACGCTGTTTATTGGGTACAAAATCTTACCTCAACCAAAGGATAACAAATATCGTTGTAGATAATTTCGGTGGTAGAGTTTTCGTCATAAGTATAATCGAAAGTGAACTGTTTTGGAAACGCTGACCCATCGTTCGGATCCCATATTTCTACCATACAGTCGTGGCATTTTACACAACACTGAAAAAAAAAAGACAATTGATCAATGTGAGCAAAAAGTGGAGTGTAAATGGTTTATTTCAAACTTTGACTGATTTACCTTGCAATTTGATTCTTTTTCTCTTCTGTTCATAGGCCGACATCTCACTATAACTCTCACGTTCTCAGCCATACCAATTGGTTTCAAGTCATCTGCAAATGATAAAAAATATGGCTTGAAATATTTCCCATCCATCGATAATCGAATCCAAAAAATAAATATTCAATTTTTCGATATATCTTTGAAATGTTACAGGCAGAGTTCTAAATTAAACTTTGAAAATCTCTCATTAATCAATGGATCGAATCGGAGAATATGTACCTAATATGATAAAGTTTTCCGAAAATCGACGATATGGTAGTATTTGAATTAGGTATCATTCGAAAATGTTAAGCTGCAATGACTGAACTGGATAAAATAATAAATTATCAGTATAGCTTAAAGCATTATTGATAGTCGTGAAAGCAAAATCCGCGATTAGCGCAAGACCCAAAAACACTGAAATTGTAGTATAGGCTTTTCCAATAGAGAATGTTATTTTGACATTCAAAGAAAAATACCATATTTTTAGGTGAATTATCGGATGTTTATTTCATTATGAGGAGGAAGGTATGCCGTTAATAATGGAAAACAATATCAACCAAATGGCCACCACGACCACGACTACAGGACCATATCCATTTCATGAAATTTTTCATAATCAAATCACAAGGTGGCTGCCCTAGGTCCTCGATAGCGTCACGAATTCGATCTTTGACGTCTTGAATCGACGCTGGGCTCTTGGCGTAAACCTTCTCTTTCACATGGCTCCAAAGGAAGTTGTCGCAAGGTGTCAAATCACAAGATCTTGGTGGCCAATTGTGATCACCTCTTCGAGAGATAACACGGTCCGGAAACTTTTCCCGTAAAATATCAATGGTTTGAATAGGTGAAAGAAAACACTATACTTACCAGATAAATTACTTGATTTTTAATCTCTCAACATGTTCCAAGCTTAATAAAGTTCATTTTCAGAAGTAATCACGTAAGTGAAGTTGAAAAAATTTAGAAAGCATAAAGAAAGCTCAAAAATCAAAACAAAGCATGAAAAAAAAATCAAAAAATGGAAAAACAAAGTAACTGAACGAACAAAATGACACGGAATAATAAAATGAAACAAAATGAACAAGAGTCAAAATGAACAAACACTGAGAATAAAATGGTCAATATTTTCATCCAGTTTTATTCTTTAACCAGTTTTTGTTCATTTTGCTGTTTGAATTACATTGCTTTTCATTTTTTTATTGATTTTTATGCTTTGTTTTGTTTTTTGCGCTTTCTTTATGTTTTCTCAATTTTTTCAGCTTCGCTTAGGTACGTGATTACTAAGATGAGCTTTATTAAGCTCGAAGCATGTTGAGAGATTAAAAATCACCTAAGTAATTTCTCTGGTATAAGGTAAAGTGGGGCAAGTGCAATCACAAAAAAGCGAAGTGACACTTATACCTTAAAATCTATAAAAATTCATTATAACTTCGATTTTTGCTTGTATACAAGATACGATGTTCCAGTATACCCTGAACCAGAGATTATATTTCATTTCACTTTCAAAATACATTTAAAATCAATTTTCATTTTTGTAGTTTAGTGATTGCAATTTCCCCATAAAAACGGGAAAGTGCAATCAGGTGATAAAAAACGGTATGAATTTTATATTTTCTTTATTAATAGTCAAAAGAAATAATATAATAATAATAAATCAGATATTTCTCTAATAACGTTCTTTTTGCATTTTGGTTCAATACTATTCTTTAAAATGATAACGGCCTCTTTTTTCAGTTACAGGTAAACGAAAAACCTTCATTATTTGATCCTGATGCACTACTGACAGGTCGTCTTCATTAGGGAATACATAATAATTTGATTGCAACCACTACTGATTGCAGTTTCCCATCAAGTTATGATTCCACTTTTCCCACTAACAATTTTCGTGGGGTAAGTGTAATCATACTTACAATACTTCAAATACAAATAAAACTGAATAGTGCCATTACATATATTAACAATACATCATACATAACCGGCCAAAATAGCAAAACAGATACTTGACGTGAAAAATTGTCAATTTACACACAAGCTAATAAACTTCGTCCCACTTGACTTCGGACCGATAAATACAGCGCGAAGATCGTTTCGGTACTGAACTTTACAGATGCTGCGCAGGGTTGTCAAATATTAACATTAGGTAGAATATACCATTTCCTGTGTGCATAGTCAATAAAGGTTGCGTATTTGCTCATAATTTATGGATGATGGTTCCTGATTGCAGTTACCCCATGGTTGCACTTACCCCACTTTACCTTAGTGTTTTCTTTCACCTATTATAGATCGCCCAGATATCAGGACATTCACTTCAAATCAATGGTTTAGTTGCTTGTGTGGCACGTAGAGCCGACTTGTTGACAGTAAACGTTGTCCAAATCAATTCCGGCAATAAAAAATCATTAATCGTCTCTCGATAGCGCAATCCATTCACCGTATCTGTTGCTCCAGCCTCATTCTCGAAAAAGTAAAGTCCAATGACCGGCCAGATCATAAACCGCTCATGAACCGCACCGAACACTCGAACAGTCACATGTTAAGGATAGAGAGGCTCTTCAACAATAACCCTTGAGTTTTCTGAGCCCCAGATGCGACAATTCTGCTTGTTGACGAAGACACCGAAGTGGAAATGGGCCTCATCACTCAAGATGATTTTTCGATGGAATTCCGGATCATTTTCATGCATTTCAAGGACTCAATCAGCAAAGACACGACGTTGTTGATGATAGGCCGGCTTGATTCCTTATGTTAACTGAAATTCATAAGCCTTAAGACCCAAATCATTAAGCAAACTACGTTGTAATGACGTTTATGGAATGCCTAATCCCAGGCCCGGATCTACGATTTTTTCTGACCGGGGCAAAAATTCATGATGGCGCCCCCCTCCCCAAGGTTGGATATGAGAAGTGAATGCTTTGAAAATGAATATATGTACAGTGTAATTTTTTTGAGTGTTTCATTAGAAGTATTCCAGGATGGAATTTTGATACGACTTCAAGATTCTGTATTTTTGTTTTAGAGTACATGAACTTGAATTGTAAAATATTTTCAAGCGGAATCTACTTCCGGTTCTACCGGAAACGAATGTGAACTTCGATATTTCAAATGCAACGCCCTGTATATTTATACATACATGTTTGAATTCTTGGTTTAATTCTGCACTGATTCGATGTATGATATGCGCAACCACTTCGAGCGATTGTTGAGTTATTGTCAAATTTGTTGACAGAAAGAGTGTCACAAATTAGTGTTTATATCTCCAAAATCCCTCATTGTAAGAAATTTTTTTCGCCACAGTGGAACAAGAGAAAGTACGCTGATACTGCTTCTTATATAAATTATGAGGAAATATTATACAGGGTGTCTGAAACAGGGCTTCAAAGTGAGCCTCAATAAAAAGGAAATCTCATTTTTTTTCAAATGGTAATCATATAATTTTGTAATTCCGATCGATTGCTCGTCAAAAACTAGTTAGAGTGTGCCAAACATTTCATGCATTTGAAATCAGTAATTTTGCCGTTATTGAATAAAATTCGAATTTCAAGACTAAAGCCAGGTCTCTTTATCTAAAAATCAAATTTATTCAGATAATTTTTGAATAGGCTATGTCAATAGTAAGAATATGTCAGTTTTAAACTAAGATTTTTTCATCATCATTCATTATCTGCTTTGTTTATTCGTCACATTCGCTGCAAATATGGAACAGACTTTTGATATATCATTCTAGAATCTAGTGTACCTTTTTATTATTGCTTGTTTTGCATAGTGCTCGATCAATAAATTTGAGTAAGAATGACAATTCCTAACATAGCCTAATTTGAAATAGACGAGCATACCACTGAATTTGACTTAGCCAAACCTGGCTTCAGTCGTGAAATTCTGTCAAAATCAGTGGTATGCTAGTCTATTTCAAAGTAGGCTATATTAGGAATTGTCACTCTCACTCATTTTTATTGATCGAGTACTATGCAAAACGAGCCATAATGAAAAGTTACACTAGATTGATATATCAAAAGTCTGTTCTTTTTGCGGCGAATGTGACAAATGAACAAAGCAGATTATGAATGACGACTAAATGAAAAAAACTTTGTTTAAAACTGACATATTCTTACTATTGACATAGCCTACTTGAAAATTATCTTGATAAACCGGATGTTCAGACAACATGGCTTTATTTAGTCGTGAAATTCGAATTTTATTCAATAACGGCAAAACTACTGATTTTGAATACGTAAAATGTTCGGAACACTCTAACTAGCTATTGACGAGCAATCGATCGAAATTACAAAATTATATGGTTCCCATGCATTTGAAAGAAATGAGATTTCATAGAGTTTAATTGAGGATCACTTTGAAGCCCTGTTTCAGACACCCTGTATAATATTTCCTCATAATTCATACAAGAAGAAGTATCAGCGTACTTTCTCTTGTTCCACTGTGGCAAAAAATGTCTTTCAATGAGGAATTTTGGAGATATTAACTCTAATTTGTGACACTCTTTCTGTCAACAAATTTGACAATCAGGCTGTAACTCAACAATCGCTTGAAGTGGTTACGCATATCATACATTAAATCAGTGCAGAATTGAACGAAGAATTCAAATATTTAAAACTGCACAGGGTGTTACATATGAAATAACGAAGTTAACATTCGTTTCCGGTAGAACAGGAACTATAGATTCCGCTTGAAAATATTTAACAATTCAAGTTCATGTACCTACTCTAAAACAAAAATACAGAATCTTGAATTTGTATCAAAATTCCTGTATATATGAAATTTTTTATTTGTGTAATAATGAATTCATAATGAATAATAAAAATAAATTCTAAGAAAAAATCACAAGGAAAGAAATTGGATTTTGTTCTTCACATCTTTACGCGGCGCGTTTTTTTTTTGCGAACGCATCCCTCATTGATTTCAAAGATTTTTGGCATAGTGATGGTTTATCATGTTTCCATGCTACAGTTCCGATTTTAGCAGTAGGGTATTAATTTTTTCCGAGAAAATCCAAAATAAATTTTTTTCAACCTCTGGTTTATTTTGGCGCCCCCTTGAGCTGGCGCCCGGGGCAAGCGACCCGCTTGCCCCCCCCTAGATCCGGGCCTGCCTAATCCCAACGAACGACGAGGAATGGGCAAACCTGGGTTTTCTTCAACACTTTCGGCTACAGCAGCAATATTCTCGGCTGCTATTGAGCGACGGCACGGGTTTTATTCTTTACTTCACCAACTTGTCCCAATAGCTCAAATTTTTCCACGGATTTCTGTATTGCGGTTCGGCAAGGTGCTTCACGACGACCAAAAAATGTTCGAGTTTTACGAACCGTCTCTGCCAAATTTTCACCATTTTCATATTGAATTTTAATAATTTCAATGCGTTGTTGAATGGTGTATCGTTCCATTCTTCTTAATGGCCTAGTTTCTACCTTTCAAATGTCAAAAATGACAGCTTCAAAAGTGACATCTACCGAAATAGCGGGCTATTCAAAGTAACACCTCTTATTGGAAAACCCTTTAGACCCAATGTAATTCGTGGAAGCAATTTCAGATTTTCTCAAATTAACGCACGATAGAGTTGAATTGAGTGGGCATAAACACAGGCACTGGAATTGATTCGCGTGTGGCATGGAACACAATCTGAGGAACCGTATGCATATTCAATTCCGATTTCCTGGAGTTGCACTATTTCCAAGAATTGTCGCGTCATTTCTAAAGCTGTTGATTGTCTCATATTGCGAATTAATTTTTTTATTTCACACTGAAAGAATACTTTTCGCATTCTTATTCCTGGGAAAGCATTATCATTTTGCGCAATTTAATATCTTTGAGGTTTACCAGACACGTAGAGATATCTTCGTCGCCATTTCTGTAATAGAGGAATATTTATTCACATGTGATATCAACCAACAATAGGAATTGAATAACAGAATAACCCTCTGGAGAAACACTCCTGGACTTACGACTTACTCAGTCCAAGAAATTCGTGATGATTTCACCGATAGATCCTGAAGCTGTTACGAGCTGAGCTTAGGGTGATGGTAGGTCTGCTGACAGGGCACTGTCGGTACAAACATCATTTGTACCGTCTGAAATTTGTAGGCTCTGTGGATAAGAGGCAGCAACTGCTGAACACATGGTATGCAAGTGTCCAGAGCTGGCTGGCCTAAGAATCATTCATATGGAGAAACTGGTCCTGGATACCCACGAGGTAACGGCCGAAGCTCCTAAGGATGTTGTCGGTTTTATCAACACCATTGACGACCTCCTTGGGTTTCAATAAATGAGTAGGGTAGGGAACAAAAGATCTACATGGTCGCAGTCCCAGGAGGGCTCACCGAGCCATAACGACCGCAGTTCGAATAATAACAATAATAATAAAATGACTCCACCTGCTGGCTCGACCACCGTGAGGAGGAGTGCCCGCAGGGGAGCTCGCAACGCACGTGTCCAGTGGAGCCACGAAATGAATATTGGAGGACAAACCACTTCCTGGATGGAGATACTCCCTCTATACCGAGTTCACCGGGAGGCATCCGGAACTTCAGAAGACGGAAGGGAATCATTCAAGAGGAATCTTCAAGGAATCGAATTATCCCAGAAGATCGCGGGATGTGCACCGCAGGCTGTGTATCTGCAAACCTATCACATCTATCACATTTCTGAACTAGTGGGAGGAACTGAAATGTTTTTCACTGGTCCATAGAAGAATTACCAGCTCAAGCTGAGAACGGGAGACCGATGAAGAATATGAATATGTGTAATCAACAAATTTCACAACATGCTCTCGTGAGTACTTCCAATAAAACTTTATTAATGGGTGAAAATGTAGAAAAAATGCAAGGTAAGATTCATATAGGTAAATGAACTCGGTAAGATGAGAAATACTTGAATTAAAACAAAAATACAGGTCCATATTCGGAAAAATAAAGTTGAGTGAACGGAGAACGAAACGTATTGAAAATCAAAGCTTAGCACATCAAAGCATATTTTTAACATCGAACGAAGTTCCCTAAACACAGGAATCACCTGTACATTTTGTGAAAATTTTCTTCTCTTTCACATACATCATAACAAATTGGTGAAGGATCCGGTCATACGATCTTGGCAACTTTTAGCTGTATGCAAAAATAAAAGCCTCAGTAGACGTTATAGCAAATAGACCGGGCGTCATGTTAATTTAACTTTCGTAACAGGAGCGTCGATAATTATTTTTCGAGTCGGGGAGGGGTAAATAAAAGAACATGCTGCAAAATGGTGAATGCGAAGGGCCATCGCAGGTATACAGGGTGAGTCTTTGTCTTGAACATATATCTTAACTGTAGATTCTTCTCATCTAACGAAACACTTTTTTCTCATAACATTTTTCAGATTTCGGTTCCGTTTGAAAGACACAGGGTGTCAAAAATCCATGAATTCAACACTATTTTTTCCGTATATTCGGAACCGATATTTCGGAAGAACTGAATTTTGGTTGATTTTTTTACTCTATGCATGGTGCATATTCCTCAAATAAACCTTTTTAATATTTCTCCTGGTATAAGAGTTACAGCGTAGCCGACTCATTAATTTACGCAAAAATACTATGAAACCACTTGAAAAAGTTATTTTCGAAAGAATCAACCATTTTAGAAAATAAAAGTTTTCCTATGTTTTTTCGATGAAACGCGTCGTTATCGAGTTATTCCTCATTGTAAACGATGAAATTCGAGGAAAAAGGGAATTCAAGAATAATCTGAATGCGTCCCTGGGTCGAATATCATCGAATATCATTTCTTCTCGGGTCTCTTAACAAATTCGATGTAATAATAAAATCTCACAAATGTGGGAGATAACATTGAATTCTGAGAAGCATGAAATTACACAGTTTCTATTGAAAATTTATTGTTACCGGTCCTTCAGGAAAATATCTATCTGAACAATATCCTCTTGGAAGCCAACATAACTCGTGTTATGGCTGAAAAAGGCCCGAATTATTCGAAGAAGTTGTACAAAATTGGTTTGGTCGAATGCGGTTCCTCAGGGCTTGTCGTGGGGGACATTCTTTTTAAAACATAAATTTCATAAAATTATCTTCCAATTAAAAAAAATGGCTTCAATCTTGATTTAAGTGTGTTTTATTTCAATTTAAAGACTCTGAAAAAACAAAAGATATATTCAGTTCTTAAATGTTATCGATGAATCAATTCCAAAAATAAAACTCTTCGAGATATTTTTGTAGACACACACAAAAAAACGGAGAATGCTGATTGCTTCATAGAAAGTACGTTCCAAATTAAAATTTCATATTTCATTATTGCTTTTCTACAATAATAACCACAATTGACAATCAGCTCTATCAATTCGAAAGAAATTAATGATATTCCTTCATCCACCCGCCCATATGGATCGATATCGACATTTCTGTGAATTTCTGAGTAGCAATAACAGCTTCACTGAAGGTTTGACCCCGTAACCTTAACCTAAATCGTCTCCACCAATTGAGAAAGGTTGAACGGGTGCAATTCAGCCTTACTTTATTGATCAATTTCCTCGGCGCAACGTGTTTGTTTTATTATTCAGGACGAAAGTGAAGGGTCGGAATCCTCATTTTCAGGAAATTAAAATTTTTTTATTCGCTGCTGTAAATACACATAGAGCTATCTTAAGGCCTCTTGCAACGACAGAGAATTCTCTCTCGGTAGAATTCTCTGGGGAATTCCATTGTTCCATCGTATACAACGGCAGAGAATTTTCGGTCAGTGAATTTGACAGAAAATTCTCGCCAGAAATTTCTGTCGTTGCAAAAGGCCTTTAGAGAGAAAAAAAAGACAAATATGAGTTGGAAAAATAGAACAAAAAGTAAACACTGAAAGAATAGCTTGTCTGCTGAATGAGTCTTTTTCATCAAAGATCAAATTCACTTGGGAAACACGTGGGTTATTCAACTGAAGGCTGTGCAGGCGTCATCGCCAAAAGTCTTGCCCCACTGGGTTTCTCAAGAAATCTAAAAAACAATCTATGTTTTGGAAATGAGATGAATATTTTCCATAAAATAGAAATATTTGTGTCCTCAATGATGTAATATATGGAAGAAAAATGGTCGGATAAGGACAGTAAAACAAAAGTCGATTAAATACTACGCCTTTGATGTTGAAGGGCATCTTCTTGGCTGAAAAAAAGTCAAAACATCAAAGTCAAGAAAACTATATACGAACACAAAAAATTCACCTCTTACTTAAAATTATTCGATGGCCAACAAAAACATGAATAGAGAATTTCGGGATTTCTCGATATAATCCAAAAATCCGAAAAAGATTCACATGACCAACATGAAAATAGATATAACAAAAATAGAACAAGAAAACTGTAATAAATATAGTTATCAAAATTAAATATTCTTTACATTGTTTGAATTTCTTAAAAAGAAGATATTGTTACGAATTTCGAATTTTGATAACTATATTTTCTACAGTATTCTTGTTCTATTCAGTGGCGTAGCGGAGGTCCCCGGTACTAATGGGGCCCCCAAGCCAAACGAAAGAGCAGTAAGTGGGCCCCCTATTCGCTTGAACTTCTTCAGGCGGCTTTTTCGTAGTGAGATTTTTCAGGCGGCATCTTCTATACGTATTTCAAAAATTATTGCCAATTCCCCAATCAGAATATTTTTTCCTAGAAGAGGGAGAATATTTCAGAATGTTTTCATTTCTATTTCCATTCCAGGGAATTCGAAACCACGCTGAGAGTGTGTTTAGGTACAAAGTGCTCACTGTTCTGTTTTTTTAGTGTTTTTGGGACATCAGGACTTCGAATTGAATTATTGAAGTTAAGTTCTATAATTACGAAACTGATTTTTCCCTCTGAAAAGCGCCTCTTCTATTTTTTTTTATTTTCATGTTCTTCGGTGGAAAACAAGTTTTAATAATATGATTTTCCTTGTTTTTCTGAAATGACATATTTCAGGAAATTTCGAAACAAGATCGGAAGTACATAGGGTTGCCGGGTGATTACGTATATTAAAATAAAAACTAATCGTTTGTGCAATCTCAGTTTCGAAATATAAATTAGTAACTACTTTTTGTGTTTGTTATTGTTATTGAATATACTATGTATATATTTTTCATCAATTTTTACTTTCCGTCTTTGAAAAACATCCTTAAAAACATGCTATAAACAACTCAGATCTAAAGAGGGTGCCCCCAACAGAAATTTTGCGGGGGGTCCCCCGAATTTTGCGCAACGCCACTGGTTCTATTGTTTTTATATCTATTTTCATGTTGCTCATGTGAACCATTTCTGGATTTGGACATCTGTCATTGTTCAGCTCAAATTTATGTTAATTGTTCTTTCATAAGTAGCTTTTTCCATGATATTATTTTAACGATTGCCTAAGATTATATCGAGAAATCGTGAAATTCACTATTCATGTTTTTATTGGCCAACGAATAATTTTAAGTACGAGGTAAATTTTTTGTCTTCTTTGATTGTTTTGACTGTTTTTTTAGCCCAGAAGATGCCCTTAGACAGGCGAAACGTCGGCTTAGTATTTAATCGGCCTTTGTTTTATTGTCCTCCTTATCCGACCATTTCTCTTCCGGGTGCATTTGAAGGTGAGGCTTTTTTTTTGACAGATGGAACTCATCAAAATGAGTCTTTTTATCAAAAACTAGCTGGCCCGGCGAACTTTGTTACGCCTACCTAAATGATCTTACGGTTTCACAAATCGTAATCACCGGTGATCGGAAATCAACGTCTTGGTTCTCTGATTTTTGAATTGTCAAATCGAGTTGATGCTAGATGAAGCTCAGATCACTGGTGATTACGCTTTGTGAAACCCACCGTTGAAGTTGTATCAACTAATCATTGCTATTTTTTCAAGCAGGAGATAAATTAGGCAAAATATACAAAATTTTAGTACCATTGTTATTCGCCGAAAAGAATTTAAAACTCAAAATATTTAAGGAACATATTTTCATCCACGATATTTATTTTCTTGTCTATTTTCTTTCGGAATATACATACCCTCTACATTTCTCGCAATTTTTGAATTTCTAGTTGACGCAATTCTTACCAAAAATTTGGCTCTGCTTTGTAACTGTCAATAGCAGTATAAGCCATATTATACCTTTCCTCAGAACTAATATGAATCAAAATGTTAAGAATATGAACACAAATTATTGCTTGAAAGAACTATCAACACAACCCGTTCACCAGAATGAATTCCAATATGTATTTGAATAAACAAATAAAAATTAGAACTCATTTTGTGAATAGCTCTTTCTGAAGATGGAAAAACGAAACTTTTCTCATATGTATTCCCAATGTTGGCTTATCAAAATCTTATAAGTGATCACACCATAAACATCTTAGCCTTTTGGTGCTCAGCTTGAAATAATTGGTAAACATCTCAGTTGGTGAAGCAACGAGATTTCCATGTTTCCTTGGATATGAGCTGTCACACAGAACAGAAACATAAAAATAATATGTCAATTACTAATTATAGCAATTTTGGATTTAGTTATTTCCACAAATATATTTATTACCCAAACAGAAAGTCAAAAAAATTTCAAAAATGATGATAAAAGATGAGAATAATGGACAGCCCACGATTGAAACTGATCGCCAAAATCCGATATACTTGAAATTTCGCTGAAAATTCACTGTGATATAATTCTATGCAAATTATACAGTAATTGATGTCAATATAATACCTATGTAGTATCTTCACGATTACGTTATTTTGAATAAATACAGCTGTAAAAAAACTAATAATAATAATCAGTCATAATGTGTGAATAGCGCCACCTGAAGTTGTGAGAACGAAACTTCTTTCATATCAGTCATATCTCAACGAAATCTAATCATTTTAGAGATCTGTAATCCTACGCTTAGACATTTTGGCTTTGGTTAACGGCGCAGAGTTGCAGGCAACCCAAATTACACATCTCCGTCTAACGGTGAGAATATCGAATAGAGTAGCTACGAATAAGCTGTAGCGTAACTGTAGCGACACCTAGTAGCCTTACTTAAAAGAAGGAAAAGCATTTCCTGTATAAGTAAAATTTTCATCGATTTTTTTAAAATTCTAATGTATTTTATAATAACCAGACCGTAGACGATTCCGTATATGAAGTTTCATAACAAACAGTCCATCCGATCTCGAGTTATAAATGGTGTAACCAACATCTTTCTTTTATATATATATATATATAATATATATAATATATATATATATATATATATATATATATATATATATATATATATATATATATATATATATATATATATATTTTTTTTTTTTTTTTTTATAAAATATATATATATATATATATATATATATATATATATATATATATATATATATATATATATATATATATATATATATATTTGTCTGGCAGACGTACCCAGTCCCGGTACGTTCTTAAGGCGACCTAAGACCCACATGATCCGTATGTTTTTTACGAGTATATATGCAAAAAATGGGCTCTTTTAAAATATAACTCCCTAGGCACATTGAGAGGGGAAAAATTTTGTTTCATTCAAAAAAGTTGTATATCTGATAGTCCTGTTCAGACCCGATACATTGCGCCAACTTTTCGATCCCACATATACTGCACCGGCAAATACGATCAACGTTTTCGATCCCAGCACTGTTGCCAGATTGTCGGGATCAGTCGCTACGATTTCAATGTATAAAAGGGATTGAGAGAGTAGGTGTTATGGCAAGAATTTGTATATGTGTTAGTGAGTCGACGGGAAGACTAAATATCTTCACGAAGTGAACAATTTTGCTGTCTGTGAAGATGAAATTCCTCATTCTCATTTGTTCAATCGTCACATTATTTGATGCCCATATTGTAGAAGTGAATAACTATAACTATTTCGAAATCTTGGATGGTCCGCCATATTGGATTAAGAATAACATCGCATTATGTTTCAAGTTACTTTCATCAAGCCCTTTAACTTGATATTATATATTATAGACTAAGAAAAACCGCATATTAAAGAAAATTAAACCGAAAACAAAAAATCTGACACATTTCATTGTTGTTTTCATGAATGAAATATTTGATTTTTCCTTTTTCCCTTTTAATATTTCTTCGCGGTTCGGCTGGAAGTTTGAATTATTTGAACGCATATATTATCACGTGATGTGAAAAAGGCTGAATGCTGGTGTAGCTTGACACTGTAAAAAAAATTAGAATCAATTCTGGATGCCGTCATATATAACGAATTACATAAAGGGTGTCAGGATTAAGCATTCTTCATATATTTCAGGAGGTGATTCTAAATATCGAAACTAGAAGATATTGCCATATCTACTCAGGTTCTTAATGCATTCCACGGGTGACCTCTAAAGTACTGTTAGTTGGTTAGTTCTGCACCAAAATTTATCGAATTTAAATGAAATTGATAGCATGGAGTTTTCTGGATGAACTTGATCGTTTGATTGTAAAAGAACTGATTGATTCTCATTAGCAGCAGAGATAATAGGGGGTGTCTCAAAAAATCAATTTCAATTTTTGAGTTGATGATCTAATTAAAATTTCAGTCGAAGAAATGGGCTCCTAAAATATTTTCAAATTGAAAGCGTTACGTAACCCCTATCTCGGAATAAAAGTATTTTAGTGTGATGAAATGCATTCTAAGTCATTTTTTTTCTATAGGATGGGGCTCCGTAGCGCCTACCTCTTTTGCTCCGAAATGGTTGAGGAGACCATGTCTTCGACTAACATAATCGGTTATCAGACATGGGTGGATACAGCTCTTCTTCATGGGGGGATAATATGATTGAAAACCATTAAATCAGGTAGTTCAGGTACACAACATCCTCAAATAAACTTTGAAACGTGATTTCTTCTTAGGTCTTCGAGACTCATTACCCCCCCCCCGTAAATCCGCCCTATCATCAGACGATTCAGTTTATCCAGAAACCCCCATGTACTAAATTTCATTTAATTCCGACAAATGATGACATAGTTATCGCAAATTAGTTGGACTTTGGAGGTGTCATGCTGAAGAGCCTCTAGCACTGGTGTTTCAGAGCCTAAGTTGATATAATCTAACTTTGAACTCCACTCTCCAGAATCACCCCCTGAAATATATGAACGTTGAACCCGGACACCATGTATTCCTTTACAACGCCTTTATTATGGTTATGGAGTAAAAGGGCTTGAGTAATGCATAGTTCACCTAGAAGAATTCCACAACCACGATGGCCATCAGTACGGAATGGTAGATTTAATTGATGTTTTAATCTTATGAATGAAATATAAAAGAAGGAATGCTTTCAAAAATGAGGCAATAAATATTCAAAACACAATAAACAATATTAAGTAACGAAAAGAACTGAGAACTTGTACTTTTTTCAGAATGTCAATAACATCAATCTCAGTGATGTGTTAGGAGCTTAATATATTAGGTAGGACCTAGAAAAAAATTCATAACACTACTCTCCTTCATTCATCACATTGAAAAACACAATTGTATAACTTCTGAAATTCTTATGAAAATTCAATTTCACTTTTGATTCTCATCGGTGAAATCAAGAATCAGATTTAGAAGAATCACTGGTTTACTAAAAACAAGAGCCTTGTTATATAGTGTATAATCATTATCCGATTCTGGTACATCATTTACATCATTCCTAGCTTTCATTTCTATGAAATTCCAAAACTCAGCATATTGTGATAATCTCTTCAACTGAATAACACTCTATTTATATATTTATGAATTATACAGGGTGGTACTTTAAGTACAAAAGCTTTCAGGGAATGATTCCTAGCACAAGCTAGTGCGAATTTCCTTTGAATATTACATTCTCCCAAATATGAGGAAAAAATACTATTTTTCTCTTGGGAGCGCTGAAAATTAAATCCTTAGACGTCTGTCAGCTACATTGTAAAAATATTCATTTGAGAGTATTTTGATAACGCGCCACTGGTTTCCAGTTGAAACCGCAGTATATCACGTGATTAGCCAGGTATATAATTGACGTATTCGATTTTGTGGACATGTCTTACAAATGAATATTTTTTAAATTTTTTTGTGATCTTTTGATGCTTTTCGAAGAGGGCTCGAGAGATACGTAAACATTTTAAATATTCATTGATCTATCATGGGTTTGAAACATTCCTTTTTTGGTGGATTATGGCGAAAAGGTTGATCTATCATAAAGTAGTTTGCTGAGCTCTTCTAGTTCCTTAATAATCAAATGAAATATATTGTGTACATACATGGGTGCCCACAGGCAGGTGGACACGCCTCCGTCTTGAGATTTTGATCCCTTTGTCATTTTTCAGCACAACAAACATACCGTCATAATATGATATTGACATTCTGAAAATGAATTTTGAAATGGAAAATGTAAAAACATTCTATTTTGCCCCCCTTTGTGATTGTGCATGAACGAATCTTGTAAATCGGAAACAAGAAAATTTAGTATGTGAATGTAACTTCTTCTCTGTTCACAAAATGCCATTTCTCATTCTTCTCACTTTCGAAAGGAGACCCCTACTCGAAGACACACGTACCTATACTTGGTAACACTTTGTTTACAGTAATATTCATCGGGTTTGTATAAGCTTCCATACCGGAGAATCTGCAGTTCATATTGATATCAAGAGAATCCAATATCAAATCTACGAGTCTATTCGAAATATTCACTAAGACCCATGACGACGTTCGTCCATACCGGGATCGTATAAGTACTCGAATAGTGTATTTGAGGTGTATGAACGGAAAACAGCGTTGCCATATTTAGGGACCCAATGCGTTGGTCAACTATATGAATTATATACAGCAAGTTGATGTCGGCTGAAGCGCCCTCGCACTGGCCAAACACTGAAACTTTTCCATATATAATCACATGTAAAACCGACTTTTCAGACCCGGCTGAAAATGCACCCCTAGCATCCCCTCAGACCCCTCATAACTTTTCTATAGTCGAACGTTACCAGTCCCGAAGCCGGGTCTGAAAACGTCACTTTTGGTCTGAAAAGTCGGTCGAGTATACCGATTTGGGTCTGTATGTGCGGTCGAACAAATCTATATATATATATATATATATATATATTATATATATTATATATATATATATATAAAAGAAAGATGTTGGTTACACCATTTATAACTCGAGATCGGATGGACTGTTTGTTATGAAACTTCATATACGGAACGGAATATATATATATATATATATATATATATAGATATAGATTTTTCATATGAATTATGCCCATGTTCCGAGAAAATGAAACTCGAATAAATAAAATAATATTGGGTAATAAGACTTGTAACAACTTTTATTCCGTCACTATGCCAACGTTTCAAGGAAGATCTCCTCTTTCTCAAGGCTAAAATTAATACAATACAATTAAGAAGAGAGAACTAACAGTCTGTACTATTACCTACCTAGCCAACTAATTAAAAGTTTTCGTCATATAATAAAATCAAATAAGGTAGTACAATAGAAAATTCCAACACACGTAACATCACGTAATTCATTAAATAAGGTTATGTTAAGTCATGTCATCAAGACAAACATCATATAATACAATCAAATAAACAAAAACTGCTGAAACTCGAATATTTTCTAGTTTCTAGGAGAATCTAAAAATTTCTCAGTCCGAACCTGCTCCCTCGCCTGCTCCTCCGTAGATATCAACACTTCTTTTTTGTCTTCTCATCATACATGACTCAGAATGGGGCCAATTCTGTAAACAACTGTTAAATTTTAAAGCATGGTTAAAAATTAAACTATCCGCTAACTTCATTCCACTATTCTGTATGCTTCATTAGTTTTGAAATATTAACGGAAGACGCTTAATTTTAGCCGATACATGTTAAAATTTTTTAACGTGCCTTTAATTTTTAACCAGTTCTTATAGAATTGACCCTATTATCGATTTTAATCTCCGATCGTGTTAGGAGTGTTAGGACGAGGATACGGTGTGGATTGTACGAGTGTGTAATGTTTCGAAAATGCCGCACAGGTATTCAAATGATGAACTTGTTGATATGCTTTTAATTTATGGTGAATCAAAACAAAATGTCAGTTCAGCGTTTGAGTTGTACAGAACAAGATTTCCGCTAAGACATCACCCAACTTCGCGGATGTTCATAAACCTGGTGCAAAGATGTAGAGATATGATGAACAGAGATATGCAGGCCTGAGGAGTATTAAGGTATTGATGCCAAATTTTTTTTTTTACATTTTTTAAATTATACATTTCATAGAAGAAATTTTCGAAAAAAGGACTCATTTTGATGAGTTCCATCACCTATCAAAAGAAAAGCCTCACCTTAAAAATCACCCTGTATAAGTTGTTATTGATTGTAGAAAAAAAGTCTTTAACTTCGTGTGTAATATCCTATTCTTAACGCTTGATATGCAATATACTAATTTCCTTCTCTCCTTCCTAATAATAAGCACCAATAAACTGTCGCAGCAATTCATCAACCGAAGGCAGGAATAAAAACAATGTAAGCAATGTGAATAAATGACCATGTCGGTTGCAGGCGGTGAACTTGAATAAAACGGTCACCAGGGGTAACTGCTGATGGTCAGTGGAAACAAATACTTTCATTGGAATGTCCCTTCTATATTTACAGTATTTACACATTATTTCAATGGTTTAGGGTGAATGCAGGGGAATTTTACCAGGTTAAATGCGATGAAAGTAGGTCGAATACGAATATTGGTATTGATATGTTCTATACAGGGTGGCCATTTGAAAACGAAACAGACGAGATTACAGACAAAATAAAATTTTTCGATAGAAATGCTCGGACAGGTCGATTTCTGTTTCGAGGGGGACAACTTAAGATGTAGGTTACGGACGCATAGCGCTTCAACCCTTGCTACAACCCTCACCCCCAATTTTTGAATAGGGAAGATGGGGTGGGTGATACCTCATTTGAAAGGTATTTTTATACTGATTTCAGCACAGTAATTGTTTTTTTCATTTTATGCATTAGTTCTCGAAATATTCTTAACT
Source organism: Adalia decempunctata (assembly GCA_951802165.1). Taxonomy (NCBI): domain Eukaryota; kingdom Metazoa; phylum Arthropoda; class Insecta; order Coleoptera; family Coccinellidae; genus Adalia; species Adalia decempunctata. Next base: position 20,387,890 of record OX637703.1, read on the forward strand.
AAGTATTTGAAAATGAAGTGGTGTTTTCATGGCACTTGTAGTGATTTTTTGTGAAAAATCGACATTTTGAGCTTCAAAACAACCATAACTGTGGCTTCCTTCCTCCAATCCACTGACATAGAAATCTTTAATCAAGATGTCGAACAAACAAAGCGTATTGCGAAGCAGCTCAATCTTGCTGAAACTCAATCTAAATTATCTTCGATATAATTTGCAGTATTTCCAATAACATGCGGTAACACTTGATCGATAGAAATATCCAAAAAGTCCAAATACGTACATATCTCTAATCAGATTACCAGGTAAGAAAATCAAATCATTAATGATGCCACAGAAATATTCCAGTCCCAATTCATGAAACGATTTCCGACTTGATTATGAAGTGTTTTCTCAGTTGGCTTCAATAATGTTTTCATTTTGTTGATTATTGAATTCATATCTTTTTCAAAAAAATGAGAATCGATATTTTTTATTTATTACGAACAGATCAGTAAGTTGGCTTACTGGTTCTTTGACATGTGAATTATTCTTAGTTTTGAATCGAGACTTGTATGTGTTCTAATTCATTGTTCGACATGGTTTATTCAATTGCAGAGCGGGTGGAAATAATTTCACTTTTTTTTGCAAACAATCAATGTGCGAATAGAACCGCAGAATTCTTTAATCAACGACATTTAGATAAACATGTTAATAGGAAGTATGTTTTGGAATTAGTGTCAAAGTTTCAAGAAACCGGGTTCGTGGGCCTTGGCTAATAAAAAACGAAACATGGAAAGAAATGAAGCAGCTGAAGTAGCTGTTCTTGGACAGATTGCTCTGAATCCAATGACGAGTACGAGGCAGCTAGCACATGAATCTGGTTTTACACGAACTCGAATTGCAAATATTTTGAAGCATCATAAATTCCATCCTTACAAAATCCATCTTTCACACGCACTAAACGAAGATGATTTTGACCGTCGCGTCGTGTTGAATTTTGTGAAACAATGAGTGAACGAGTAACTGCTAATCCCAATTATCTGTACAATGTTTGTTTCTCCGATGAGTGTTCGTTCTTTCTAAACGGCACAGTAAATCGACATAATTGTCGTTATTGGGCCGATGCTAATCCGAGATTGTTCCACGAGGTTTATACTCAACAACCACAAAAACTCAATGTTTGGGCTGGAATATTTGGTGACAACATTGTCGGCCCGTTCTTTTTACCTGGTAATCTTACTGGAGATATGTAAATACATATCTCATTTTCAAATAAGTCCAAATGGACTTATTTGAAAATCACATTGATCCAATTTTGACGGAAATTATTGAAAACAATGCTGGAAATTATGTGGAAGATCAGATTGTGTTTCAGCAGGATGGAGCTCCTCCACACTACGCCTTACCAGTTCGAGAATATCTGGATCAAAGATTTCCAAATCGGTGGATTGGAAGAAGGGGTCCCACTGAATGGCCAGCCAGATCGCCAGATCTGTCACCACTAGATTTCTTTCTTTGGGGCCACTTGAAGAGTAAAATTTACTCTACACAGCCCGATTCCATAGAAGATTTAAGAAGACGTATAGTGAACGAATGTCGTCAAATCACTCCAGAAATGCTGCAAAATGTGCGCCATCGTTTCGAACAAAACTTATTTCATTGTATGGAAGCTAATGGTGAACAATTTGAATATTTAATTAATTGATGTGAGTTTTTGATCAATTATTTACTTTACTTTGAAAAGTCTTATTTCTTAGATCAATACTTGAATACTTCAAATCGTTCTGATACCGTACAGTTGGAGAATGATTTCAGTGAATAAAACAGCTGACCCTAGTAGCATTAACACATACGGTATGACTTCATTTGCCCAGTGGTAGATGTTTTGCAATTTCAAATACAAGTACGGAAATTTTGGTGTTTCGGAAGCACGAAATGTCAATTATTCGCAAAAAATTAATTTGAGTGATAAAATTAACTAACGCATGAATATTTCGAGAACTAATGCATAAAATGAAAAAACAATTACTGTGCTGAAATCAGTATAAAAATAACTTTGAATTGAGGTATCACTCACCCCATCTTCCCTATTCAAAAATTGGGGGTGGGGGTTGTAGCAGCAAAGGTTGAAGCGCTATTCGTCCGTAACCTACATCTTAAGTTGTCCCCCTCGAAACAGAAATCGACCTGTCCGAGCATTTCTATCGAAAAATTTATTTCGTCTGTAATCTCATCTGTTTCGTTTTCAAATGGCCACCCTGTATAACTTTGGGATTTCTCAAATGAATATCGATTTGACAGAATGTACCAGTTATACATATAGAAGGTGGAATTTCTATTGGACCACGGCTAGGAAACCCGGAATACTCTAGATTTGAAGTTGAATCAGACCGTGAAAGCCTTCATCAATATATACAGGGTTTTCTTTTGACAGGTGAAAGAACTCATCAAAATAAGTGAATAATATGAAATGACCAATTTAAAAATTGTATGAAAAATTTTGGGCATCAATACCTTAATACTACTCTGGCCTGCATCTCTCTGTTCATCATATCTCTATATCTCTGCACCAGGTTTATGAACATCCGCGAAGTTGGTTGATTTCTTATCGGAAATCTTGTTCTGTACCTACAACTTATACGCTGAACTGACATTTTGTTTTGATTCACCATGAATTAAAAGAATATCAACAATTTCATTATTTGAATAAACTTGCGGAATTTTAGAAACAAAAAACACTCGTACCCTCTCCGTAACACGATCGAAGATTACTAATCACGAGTCATGTATGATAAGAAGACACAAAACATGTTGATATCTGCGTAGGAGCAGGCAAGGGAGCAGGTTCGGACTGAGGGATTTTCAGATTCACCTATAGAAATTAATCTATTTTCATTTTTTTGAAACAGGGGCAAAATTCATATGAAACATTTTTGGTAAAATGAGTTATGTTGATGAGTTTTACCATCTGTCAAAAGAAAAGACTCACATTTAAATACACCCTGTATATAAAAAGGGATTTGAGAATCCCATTCCATTTTGTATATTACGATATGCAAAATATGGTCCACATCGTTCAAGAAGGACTTTAACGAAATCAAAATTTTATTTTCGCCTGAAGAATTCAACCTACACAAACACCTTTCCGAAATCTTTCGCGAATGCTCATGTTGCCTGCAGGTTCTTCGATGGTTCTCCCATGAACCAGAACCCAAAAGTGCGAACATCAGGTAGAAGATATTCTGGTAAACAGAAGCCACCAGCCGAAGGTTTATTAGGGAAGCCAGGTTAAGATTCTATTTCGTTGATACACAGGGTTTTTCGTGATAACATTCATAATTGATCAATTGCCCCTGTTCATTGCTTGAGTTATCCACAAAACGTGAGGGCACAGTCCTTACTTGTGTGGTCGGTTAACCCCCTATTGATAGGTCCAATAGGGACTTCTCCACGTAATATCATCTTCAAGAAAGCTTTCTTCAAAAACCACGGGATATCAAGGTGATATCACAAGGTCCACTCTTAAACCACGCCACGTTCTTTTGTATCTAATTCTTTGTAAATCCACCCAAGGATCATTTACCTTATTAGATCCTTTATGTGACCGATCATTATGGGTTATTGCAATAATTTTAATTCATGAAGAGCCCTCGAGTTCAGATATCAGTATTAATATCTTTCTAATATTTGATAAACTGCATATCCAAGAGTGTTTTGGATTTGGTAATAAGTTCAATAATTATGACAGTTGTGAAGGTATGATTACAAGAATAAAAAACAAGATTGAAAAAATCAATATCGTAATTGAATTGAAATTCCTCATGTCTTCTTCCACTCATTTTAGGGCTTGTCCTGTATTTTCCCATTTTTAATGTCTATAAAGTTAGCAGTGCCACTTGCGAGAAAATCAATAAAACCTATTGCATTAATTGTCGAATAATTGTCGAGAATTTATCGTGAAAGAAAAAAATTTGTCGCGTCCTTAATTCTTTTTTCTACTTGACGTTAAGTTAGCAGAACCACTCTCTCAATATCGACCAAATATCATGAAAATGGTTATAAATAATTGTCGAAGTCCATATGAAGTAGAAAAAACACAAAAAATCCATTCCTTCCAGTTTTTTTACGTCTTTTTCCCGCGAGTTCGAGATATTTCTGGAATTATCCCATTTTTGGCAACAGCGCATTCGTAATTGACTTTTTTTCGAATGCATTAATTGTCGAATACCTACCTTGAATTTGTTGTGAAAGAAAAAAATTCGTCACGACCTTCGTTTTTTTTTTCTACTAGGTGGCTCTGCTAACTTTATATTAATTTAGCAAATAGTATCATCACGATAATCATATATGATTGTCGAGTAATTGTTGATTTTCAAACAAAGTAAAAAACACACCAAAATTTAATCTTTTTGGCAATTTTCACTCCATTTTCTCGCGAGTTCCCTATATTTCTGAAAATATCGAATTTTTGGCAACGGCGCATTCGTTATTGACTTTTTTTTCGATTGCATTAATCGACAAATTTTTTTCTTTCACGACAAATTCAAGGTAGGTATTCAACAATTAATGCAATAGAAAAAAAGTCAAAAAAGAATGCGCTGTTGCCAAAAATGCGATAATTCCAGAAATATCTTGGACTCGCGGGAAAAAGACGTAAAATAAACAAGAAGGAATGGATTTTTTGTGTTTTTTTTACTTCATATGGACTTCGACAATTACTCGACAATTATTTATAAACATTTCCATGATATTTGGTAGATATTGAGAAAATGGTTCTGCTAACTTAACGTTAAGTTATAGCAAAGCCACCCCGTAGAAAAAAAAACTAAGGACGCGACAATTTTTTTTCCTTCACGACAAATTCTCGACAATTATTCGACAATTAATGCAATAGGTTTCATTGATTTTCTCGCAAGTGGCACTGCTAACTTTATAGACATCCATTTTTAATGTCTCTATCTTGGGGTGTTGATGTCCATGATTCGGCCCATATTTTGGAGGTCTGCCTCATGTGAATCATTGAAATCATAGAAAATCAGAAAAAAGATATATTGAATATTTTTCCAATGATTTTTTTATTCTTGTAATCACACGATCTTCACAAAATTTTTATTCATTCCGAAATTATTATTTTGAAGCGTATAACAAAATTTCAACACGATCGGATGTTCAGATTTTCAAATATAGCATACATTCGAAACAATTTTGAGACTCTGATTGTTGATGATCACGTTCGGCCTAAAATTCGAAACTTACAGAGACTTGTGACTTGGACAAAATGATAAAAAGCGTGCAGTTATTCACCAAATATCCGATAAGTTCGATGAACTCTTATCTTTCAATAAACAATGAACGATACATCAAGAATACAGCACATAGGTGTCGAATATGGAGTTGTTGCCAGAGTTAGCTTTAACTTTTTCGAAGCGACCCATAAATATGTGAATCTTTTGCCATGGCCGCCCAGATCCCCCGATCTTTCGTCCATAGAGCACCTCGGACTTTGGCGGAGACAGCTTGGGATAATATCCCTTAAGAAGAAATAGACCATCTTATTTCATCAATGCCAACATGTGTTGGGGGGTGTATAGATAACCGCGGTGGAGAAACAAATTTATCAAAAAAAAATTGTAACCCTTCGTTTTTTCCCCCAAATTTTAATCATTTACTCCTGGATATAGGTACTATTTATGTTTTACCAAAAACAATTTTAATTCAAAAAGCTCCTTCTTTCTGCGTGTTGCAGTAACTAAATATAGAATACCTTGCAATTACGGAAAAGTTTACATCGGGACTCCTAAAAGGAGCATTCATACAAATCAAACATCAAACAGAAGAGTCTGTAAATGCGTTGATGGATAGACAAAACATTATGTTCGCTAAAACAGAGGTCATTTCCAACATCAAGAGATATTATCCTAGGATGAATATGGAAACTATCGAAATCCATAAGCACAAAAACAGCATGAACCTGGAAGAGGAGACTCACTTTTTTTCATAGTGCTTGATTGCAAGCGATCTGCAAAGTTAAAACAAAACCTGGAGGGGAAGAACCGAACGTCCATACAGGCGGAAGGGGTGCGGATATAAATACAGCGATAAATACAGTAGCATCGCCAGTTCGGAGCAGTCAATTGTCGGGTTACAATCTCCGACTGAGATACCTCTGAAGCTTTCTACCGCATTTGTCCGAAATACTACACAACCTTAGACTATATTATATAGGAATAATAAGTTTGTGGCTTAAGGACTGGGCAAATAAAACAAATCCTTTTTGAATTGTCGACGTTTCGATCATTGGTTCGGATCTTTTTCAAGACTGAAACATTTAATAGCGTGTAAATATTAACTCTGACAACAATTAAAACAATACTTTGTTACACAAGAAATTATATCAAAAGACACAAATCACAATGATCAAAGAAACTCAACTAGTATCGAGAACAAACGTTTAACCTTCTCTATGGAAGTAGCCAGGTTGATCAAGTCGAGAAAGTAACAGAAAACAAAACCAATCAATCAAATTTACCTTTTCAAATGGATGTTGGAGGAAGCACAATGTGGTCATGAAATCTATAGGTCATTCTGTAATTCTATTTCTGTCAATTTTGTATAAAACGATCATCACTCTTAATAACCTGAATTGAAATGAGAAGATGGAACGAATGGAACATGTTATTCGGGGAAATCAATCCTATATCAATTTTTTGTTCAATGCAACAAATGTAGAATCGCAGGTGGAATGCACTAGTTAACGGGTTATTTGTTTTTAATTTTTGTTAATAAATTACTGTAAACAATACTGAGAGATTCAACATCAGTTCTTAGGTTGATTGTATTATTTATTGAAATATGGATCATCTCACTTATGCATCGCTTGAAATAGTTGTTTTCCCTGTCCAAGATCTTTACCCTCTCAAAATCAAAATCATGATCATTTTCAAAGTGGTGGGCAGCGAGAGCTGTTTTTTCGTTTTTTTCCTTGTTATTTTCTCTACAATCATAAGAATGTTGATATATTCTTTTTTTCAAATATTGTTTCGTCATACCCACATACGTACTACCGCAATCTTTACAATTTATCGAGTAAACCAAATTGGATTTTAGCGAATTAGGTGTTGGGTCTTTGAGCTTGCTAAAAATGCTCCCTACTGTTTTAAGAGGATAGAAAGCGAGTTGGCAATTTGGTGTTGTATTTTTCACTAGCTGGTTAACCTTCCCAGACAAACTAGGTATATATGGAAATCTATAATAAGTTTTTTCTCCTTTTTCTCTTTTTCTGTCTAATGATATTATTTGGTGTTTATAGGTTGCTGCGACTGTATTGACTAGTTTTGTGGGGTTCAAAAAGGATTTGTTTTATTTGCCCAGTCCTTAAGCCACAAACTTATTATTCCTATTTAATTGAAGGACACGAAGGAGAGAATTATGGCACTATATTATATGGTATAGTCAAAGGTTGACGCATATTGTCGACATTTTATAGCAAATGGAAGTATTAGAAACAGGTAGGTATACTCCATTCACTTTTATAAAGTATACCGGTTGGCCATGGAATTCTGACACATTTCACCGTGTATATTTTGAAAATGTTAGGTTATGGTCATTCTTCTGTCAGTTGAACAAGAAACGTTGCCGTTTCTACATTTATGTCGTAGTAATTACGTATTTATCAAAATGTTTATTCACATTGGGAAAATAATGAATTCGAGAAAATATTATGTGAATTCAATAATTCCAAAGACCTGGCGAATGTTGAAGACACTTTTTTCGTCTAAATACTGGAAATATTTCACGTATATAAACCTGGTTGGGAGATTCAGTTATACTATTTTCTTGTACGGAAATCAAGAACCGAGTGCTGAAATTTTACTGAAAAATAATGGACAAAATAGTCCGTTACTTTGTGATAGTTCATTCGAAAAAATAATAAAAGTATTCGCATAACCCTACAGAAAAACTTATAAACGAACAGTGGAATTCCCCACTTTCCAAAAAATAAGCCTACAGAAGAAATTGAAATACCTTTTTGCACCCCTTTAAATACTCCAGTATGAAAATGTAGTGGTACTACGAAACCTGAGTCACTGTTAAACCTTAAGAGAACTAACTCCATTTACAAAGTTCGTGGGAATCTATGTGAATGATAGGTAAACCGAATCAAGAAGAACGTATTTCTAAACTGGGATGCACCTTAGCTTCAGTCTGTTATCTTTGGGTGTAATGACAAGATATCTGGATAAATTCTGCATAAAAACCATCTATCATACAGTATTCGAGTCGAAAGCAAGATATGGAATTATGTTTTATGGACATACTTCGAAGTCAGTTCAAATATTCAATCTCATCACAAAACAATAATTTCTAACATCGTTACATGTATATGTTTCTTTTTGAGAAAGAGCATTAGATTTTTTAATGTATCAAACAATATGGCATGTTCGAAGCAATTACAGTTTTAGGAAAACAGATTTGAACAGGACGCCATATATTTTTACCTATGATACATGGGCACAAAGATGAAAACCTCTGAATAAGTATAGAGATTCTGTAATTTTTTTCAAAGAATAGGCTGACATATTCATAACGGACAGAATCTTCTTTAGGAACAACATTTCATCTTTCTTTTGGATTGACACTGACAAAATATCTTGAAATCTGCAACAGAAAAGGAGATAGAAAATCATCAGGACATAGTATATAACCCACATTTGGTCCTTGACAACGAAGGTCTTCCGACCATATCTGGTCCACCAAGCAATTATTTTTGAGATCCTGAGGTTTACGAAGAAGCTTTATGTCCCTCATAAAGAGAAAGCTTTTCCCAATTGGTTATTTTTCTATCTAGGTGGTTTGCAGCAACTTCCTCTTCCATATTATCCATAATATAATTCATTTTGTTTGATTCAGTTGAACCTCATTGATCGTAGAAAATCATCGATACAGTACTAGTTTTATAAGGAGGGTATTCGACATTTTTGCAATACTAGAAAACCCAAATGTTAGGTCTTTCATACTGCATAGAGGGTTCTGTTGAAAAAGGCAGCTCTTTCGCAAAAGTGAGTAGTGTATCAATCGAAAAGTGTTCATTTTTCAAATTATAATTCCAAATTTGTCGTTGCAGATCTTTCTTCAAAATAAAGTCTTCAATCAGTGTCTTTTTGGGTACCCCAATTGTAGGAAATTCTTTGTCGTCTCTTTCACTTAAAATCCTCCTAATTGTGTTTATGTGCAGCTAAAAATTGAATATCTATTCATATAAAATATTAAACCTTGGTTTTCACTCACTTATACGTCGAAAAGGTTGGATAGCTGGTCATGAACTGTCGATACCAAATTATCAGGGTTACTTTTAGAATGCGCAGATTTCAATTCTAAATAGCACTTCCTGATACTTTTCGAAACTACCTTCGGCATTCTCAGTTTCCAGGCTTGATAATCAATAATTAATAATGGAGAATAAACGCCGGCAACGTCTCCGACATTTATTAATTGACGTAATGCATTCACAAATGCCAACCTGCGATTTTTTCAGGGGGAAAAAACTTGATAAACCTAAAACTTGGCCTCCCGGGATACTTTATAAAAGTGAATGGAGTATAGGTATCATGTCTGAAAACAATAGATTCTTATGAAAACTCATAAAAAAAGACAGTATTAAACACAGGAATCGCTCAAAGGAACGTATATGAGTTATGTGTGGAAACTATAGATTCCCATGAGAACTCATAGAAACAGACAGTATTAAACACAGAAATCGCTTATAGGAACGTATATGAGTTATGTGTGAAAACACATCAGAAACAGGTAGGTATTATGCGTGAAAACCAGATTTGAAAAATATAGATTCTTATGAAAACTCATACAAGCAGACAGTATTAAACACAGGAATCGATTATAGGAACGGATATGGGATATGTGTAAAAACATATTATAAACAGGTAGGTATTATGTGCAGTGAAAACCACATTTGAAAACTATAAATTCTTATAAAAATTCATAGAAATAGACAGTATCAACCACAGAATCCGCTTATCTATATGAGTTATGTGTGAAAACACATCAGAAACAATTAGGTATTATGCGTGAAATAAAAACTCTTAGAAACAGGGAGCATTCAAGATAGGAATCGCTTATAGAAACGGATCTGAGGGTATAGTTCACAACACACATTACTTCAAAGGAAAATTTATCTTTCATTTCTTAAATTCGAACCAAGGTTATGGAGGTTAATGAGAGACCAAAAATTGTATGAAGACTAAACTGAATGGGTAAAAATTACCTTTTCGTTTTACTTGTCCTAGCAGTCGGTATTCCTTCTATGTACGCCTATGAATGCTAACACCAGAAAAAATCAACAATGAATCTGATAAAAAAAGAACATTTTATTAATAACATCCTAATTGGATCTCTGAATGGGTTCAATTAGTTCATCACACATAAAGAGACGCTTTTGATAAAACAGAATATCACAAACAATGATTTTGCAGATTCAACTGGTAGACGTAGAATATTCATTATATTATAGTTTACCCGAATAGATCAGTGGAATAAACTTAAATATGATGCCTAAACTGTATATGACAGAACTGAGCCCAGCAGTAAGAGCAGTTTTGATGACAGCTAGAGTATTGAATATAACACTAGACCTTAAAGAAGTGAATCTTCAGGATAAAGAGCATTTATCTCCGAAGTTTTTGAAGGTAAGAGTTCGCATATTTGTGATGAATTCAAGAAAGTTTAATTTTCGAAAAACCAGAGAACTAAAAAAAATCTTAATAAGAAACCACATTCTTTATTCGAAAACTTGAGGGGTACCTTCAATCTGTTCCGTCACTATACTCCGGACACACCCTAAGAGTTCACCTCGTATTTTCGCTGACGTCAGAACCTGTTTTATGAGTACCTAATACAGTGAATTCCTTCTGTGAAATAAAGACTTTTCAGTACACCAACGCGAAGCTGAAAATCAGCAGATACATCTCTTCAAGTCAGACCAACCGTAAGTACCATTTCTCAGTGTTTACTTTGTGGTATTTGTTTCTATTTCATACATACTTTTGTTCTAATTCTCGTGGTGATAAGAACTGGTACAGCAGCACATTCTTCTCTCCAAGAGAGCTCTTGTATTTTTAACAGATGATCATAAACCTTATGCGTGAAATTGATCATTTTAGGAGTATTAGAGAAACAAAATGCTTGTGTTTTAATAATTTGTCTCATTATACGGAACTCGTATTTTTATTTTCATCCATATTTGATACCACAAATTGATACTGAGAATGGACTCCGTCGGTACCGAAGAAAACCCGGACCTCAGTGGTTTACTCACTCTGTTGGGTCAGACTCATTTCGTACGTCCAAACCAGTTAGCCGCAAGAACGCGAACCAGTACACGCTTGCTAGACCTTAGTTGAAAACAACGTGATTATATAAAGTGAATTAGTTCCGTGAGAAAAAGGACTCTTATTCGTATAACACACATATGAGGCCAGCAGACAAGCAGATATATCTCACAAGGCAGCATCAACCTTGAGTACCATTTATTCAGTGTTTAATTCGTGGTACATATATTATTTCATCTCACACATACATTCTTCTCTTTAATTTTCGGTTTTGTTGAAGAAGTTAAATATGACACACTTATAATCGTTCGATTGATTTGAAATTGGCAGGTGTACATAATTCTGAAATATTTGTTATCAAAAAAACAAAATGACGGCTCAAAAATGGCGGAGTTTTGTAATTATGATCCGATTATATTCAAAATTGGTATCTGGGGGTTTTCTGGGTCGGAGATTACGATTCTTCAAAATTGAGGAATGACGGATGAGTGTTGTTATTATAAAAGTTTGTTTTCCATATACCTTGTTACGAGGATGTATTGATATCTAGTTAGCCTAGACCAGTTCCATCATGCATAAACAAAATAGAGTTCGACGTCAAAAAAGTAAACCAGAGTTACGCAATAAATTGAAAAAAAAGATGTCCACCGAAATTGTAAAAATCGAAAAATTGGAGTATGGAGCCATCATCAAGTACCTGTATTTAAAAGGGTTAAGAGGTAAGCAGATGTCCGAAGATATGCTTGATACCGTGAAAAATTGGACTGCAAGCTTCAAAAGAGGTAAATTATCCATTGAAGATGATGAGCGATCGGGAAGGCCAGTTTCTGTGTCAGTCCCCGAAAATATCGATGCAGTCATTACCTACATGATTTTATCAGAATTGGGCTAAAACGGATATCTGAAATACTGAAGATTTCATACGAACGCGTTCATCATATAGTTCACGTCAATTTGGACTTGAGAAAAATTTCTGCAAAATGGATCCCCAAATGTTTGAATGTTGACCAAAAGCGTGCAAGGGAAGAAGCATCGCGTTCGATCTGTGCTCGATTTGAAAACGATCTAGAGTTCTTAAACCGAATTGTTACTATGGATGAGAATTGGATACATTTCTACGATCCAGAAACAAAGCAACAATCGATGGAATGGCACACTCTGGCTCTCTAAGACCTAAGAAGTTTCGTGTCCAAAAATCTGCTGAAAAGTTCTTGCTTCAGTTTTTTGGGATTGCCATGGAGTAATCATGATTGATTGTTTGGATAAGGGTAGAACAATAACTGCAGCCCACACAGCACATGTACGTACAATGGACGAACAATGGATGTTTATTATGGATGTTCGAGACATCCATCGGATGTCCAGAATTGGTACATAGTACATCCAGTGGACGTTCATGGGACGTCCAGGACACCACTTTGGACGTACAATTCAAGCCCAGATAACGTCCAATGGATGTACATTGTGCCTATCTTGGACATCCAATGTACGTACATTGGATGCACATGTACGTACATTGGATGATCAATGGACGTTTATTATGGATGTTCGAGACATCCATTGGATGTCCAGAATTGGTACATTATTTATCCAATGGACGTACAATTCAAGTCCAATGGATGTTGTTTATTGTACGTAACCTGCAAATATCGGTCTATGCTTCACTTTCAAAAACTGTTAATATCATCCACCACAAGATAAGGAATGCATTATTATTAATAATATAAACAAATCTTCAACGTGATTCAAATCCATGAAATTTATTTAGTAACACTGAAATTCATCAGATTCAGATACGGCGTTACTAGATATACCTATAACATAACAATGGGATCTGACTCAATCTTGTCAGCTTGCCACTTGCCACACTTCATCATCCAGATTCTAGGCACCTAGCGAAGGTTCCATCCTCATCAATTCAAGATCTTGTACGGATCTCCGGAGTTAATCATATCATCGGAGCGCAACGAAGGTCCTCTTAAAACAAAAGGGAAGATCGTTTTGGGGAAAGACTACCACATGGCGACATCTAGTTAAGAATTAGACAAACAATTCGCTCTCGAAGTTACGCGGACGAAGATAGATGGCATATCTCACATTTTCTCCTTACAGTGACTATATGGTAATATAGTCACTATATTTCTCCTCAGAAAGCAAGAATGTGAGTTTTCACATATGAAACATGCAAGCCGGGAGCGTGAGAATCGTTCATACTTATCGGCATGTCCGAAAATAATTATTATCCAACGAAAGTTTATTCTAGAAGGAATTGTTCCAAAAGGCAATTAATCAGTAAAACTGAGATCTGATTTATCTTAGCTTTACTGAATTATTTTCTTTTTGGAATAATTTCTTCTGGAATTAACTTTCGTCTCGGTCTGAAACATGGCCAATATGGCGCTCATCTGCGAAGCGTCCATAATGTGTCTGAATTGGACGTACAATGAATGTTCACTGTTGGATGTACAATGGACGTCCAGAAATGTACATTAACTGGAACAACAAAATGCACCATTAATAATTTATCCGAATTGGACGTACAATGAATGCTCACTGTTGGATATACAATGGACGTCCAGAAATGTACATTAACTGGACCAACAAAATATGCAACATTAATAATGCATCTGAATTGGACGTACAATGAATGTTCACTTTTGGATGTACAATTGAAGTCCAGAAATGTACATTAACTGGACCAACAAAATATGCACCATTAATAATGTTTCTGAATTGGACGTACAATGAATGTTCACTGTTGGATGTACAATGGACGTCCAGAAATGTACATTAACTGGACGAACAACATGCACCATTCATCAAATTTCATTTCAAGATTGTGGTTGGAAATACTATTGATTTTCATTTGGAACAGAGAAAAAATATGAGATTCAAACAGAGAATTCATATATATTTTTGGACATTTTATGTATGTACAATGGACGTACGTTCGTAACAACCAATGGACGTCAACAATTGTAAGTACAATGGACATCAATTCAACGTCCATGGACGTTTGGACTTGATATGGTCGTAAAATGGACGTCCAATGGATGTCGTGTGCTGTATGGGAGATTACTATTCGACATTACTGACCACTCTACGGGAAAAATTAAAGAGTAAAGACGCGGAAAGCTATCCAAAGGTATTTTGTTTTCACAGGACAACGCCCCAGTACACAAGTCTCATGTTGTCATGCAAAGAATTCGTGATTTAGGGTTAGAATTACTAGAACACCCCCCTTATTCACCAGATTTGGCTCCGTCCGACTATCATCTCTTTCCTCAACTGAAAAAAAGTTTAAAAGGTCGTAAATTTTCTTCCAACGAGGAGGTAATACAAGCTGTGGAGGACTGGTTTGCAGAGCAAGAAGAAACATTTTTTTTTTAAGTTCTTGAGACGTTGCAGGTTCGATGTAGGTAGTAAATGTATTCAATTGAAAAGAGAATATGTTGAGTAATAAAATATTTTGACATTGGAATTTTGTTTGGTTCTATAATAGGCTAAGAATTTTTCAATATATTCTCGTAATATTGATGAAATATCCTTTCAGCTGAATCCTCAACATACGGTGCCAACCTTAGAAGACAACGGCCTCATTATTTGGGATAGTCACGCAATCATAGCCTACTTGGTTGGAAAATATGGGGCATATGACAGTTTGTACCCTAGGGATATACAAAAAAGAGCTGTTATAGATCAGAGGCTACATTTTGATTCTAGCGTTGTGTCCAATGTCCTGAAGACGATAATGGTGAGTAAATCACCCAAACTTTCGAAATAAATACCATCAAATGGATAACAGACGGTTCTAAATCTAAAACAAAGACAGGTACGGGCGCTGGAGTATACGGGGCAAGAACCAAGTTCAAGTACCTACACACTATCGTTAGGTTAGGTTAGGTTGATTGCAGAAGTGCCTCATACCCAAGGACTATATACAAGACATACAAGATATACAAGACTATATACAAGATTATTATACAGGGTGGCCATTTGAAAACGAAACAGACGAGATTACAGACGAAATGAATTTTTTCGATAGAAATGCTCGGACAGGTCGATTTCTGTTTCGAGGGGGACAACTTAGATGTAGGTTACGGACGCATAGCGCTTCAACCCTTGCTACTACAATCCTCACCCCCAATTTTTGAATAGGGAAGATGGGGTGAGTGATACCTCATTTGAAAGGTATTTTTATACTGATTTCAGCACAGTAATTGTTTTTTCATTTAGTTCTCGAAATATTCTTAACTAAGTATTTGAAAATGAATTGGTGTTTTCATTGCACTTGTAGTGTTTTTTTGTGAAAAATCGACATTTTGAGCTTCAAAACAACCATGACTGTGAGTTTTTGATAAATTATGTACTTTACTTTGAAAAGTCTTATTTCTTAGATAAATACTTCAAATCGTTCTGATACCGTACAGTTGGAGAATGATTTCAGTGAATAAAACAGCTAGTCGAACATCTGACCCTAGTAGCATTTACACGTACGGTATGACTTCATTTGCCCAGTGGTAGATGTTTTGCAATTTCAAATACAAGTACGGAAATTTTGGTGTTTCGGAAGCACGAAATGTCAATTATTCGCAAAAAATTAATTTAAGTGATAAAATTAACTAACGCATGAATATTTCGAGAACTAATGCATAAAATGAAAAACAATTACTGTGCTGAAATCAGTATAAAAATACCTTTGAATTGAGGTATCACTCACTCCATCTTCCCTATTCAAAAACTGGGGGTGGGGGTTGTAGCAGCAAGGGACATCTTAAGTTGTCCCCCTCGAAACAGAAATCGACCTGTCCGAGCATTTCTATCGAAAAAATTTATTTCGTCTGTAATCTCGTCTGTTTCGTTTACAAATGGCCACCCTGTATAGTCCTTGCCTAATACCTACTTAAAATTTAACTACTTGTTATCTAACCAATTGACTTTTTATTGTTACAGAATCCAATAATACATGGAGATTCTCTAGAAATTCCCCACGATTTCCAAGAAAAAATATTCCATATCTACGACTTAGTGGAGACTTTCCTGGTGGAAAACTGGATAGCTGGAACTTCCATCACTATAGCTGATTTCAGTCTTGTTGCTTCAATTTCCACTTTGCAAGTAATATTACCAATAGATCCTTCCAAATACCCAAACACTGTGAATTGGCTGGGTAAAGCAGAAAAGGAATCTTTTTATATTGCGAATAAGAAAGGCCTGGATAAACTTGAGTGTTTCATTCGTTGTAGAGTGGGTCTGGAGCAATAAAGTTTTGATAAAATGTCTTGGTAATGATTTGATCCCTTTCTTCTAAAGAATTTCAATTCAGAAAATTGAAACTCTAAAAAAGCATAGTTTCAATGACCTGTGTTAATTCAATCAACAATTATTTTCCAATTTATCGATGGATGTTCGATCGTGTGCCTATACGAGTAAATATTTACCGAATAATGGAAATTAGAACACACGACAAAAATAAATCGATTATTCGAAGTAATGGTGTTTTCCAACCCATATTCAATGGGGATACACTTACTTTACAAACAAACCGATAGGATATCTGCTTCAGTCACGTTACGCCAATTTGAGTGGAGAGAATCTCTACTTAATGCGTAGGAAATTATTAGTTAAATTGCACGTGATGGATTTCCAATGAAAAAATTTCAATATTTTGAAGTAGGTTCAGTTCCATAATCAGAGTCTTTCACTACCAGATGAGTAGATATTTACGTGGGAGGATTTTTATTATTTTATTTGTTTCATTTTATCAAGTAACTAACTTGTAAAACCGACAGTTAACTTGCAAAATTTTTACAAGTTAGTAGTATTATTGACATTAGAAAATTTTGTTTTATCGTCATATATGTTGAAAATCATGGTACAATTGTTATTTCCAGTAACACAGATTTTTGATGATGAAAGAGTTGATACTGATGATGATGAACCATCTGTTGACTCAGAAACTGCTGCACTCGAGGACTGCAGAACATTTGTACTCTCCTTACTACCAAATAATTTGCTAGACATTTCGATTTTTTTGTTGACCGAATCATCGACATAACTCATCGCAATTTCGGTGCTCTTCCAGCCTCCCGCACGCTTTAGTGCTAAAATATCTCCACCCGAATCCGCAACCATAGTGGCTCCAGTTCTGCGAAAAGAGTGGCCGGTGTATAACTCTGGGTCTTTTAAACCTAAATATTTCGCTATTTGCTTTGGGACACCACCAATAGTGTGCTGGCCATCATTAAGGGAAATGCACTTTCCATGTCGGTATGTCAAATGGCTTTCTGTTCCAGGAGGCCGAAGATTTACATATTTTCTGTATAACATGCAGGGCTTGAAGCTGCAGCCATCATCGGTTATGGTGAATCTTCTGGTTGTTAAATTTTTTGTTTGCCGCAATGTCACAATAACGTATGTTCCCATATCTTCTACATCATTCATGTTTAAGGAGAGAATTTCGTCACATCGACAACATCCAAAAGTCCCAAATATTGTTTTCGCCAGCAACCACTGGTCATCAGGAGCATGTAAAAGAAATTGTTCAGCCTCTTCTTTACTTAATACCTTGGCCTTTTTTGGCGTATAACGCTTATTTTTATATTATTAGCTTTTATTTAGTTTCACCTGTCCCGGTGTCTGTCTGTCCGTCTGTCTGTAATCAAATCTTGCAAGTTAAATATGACACACTTCTAATCGTCCGATTGATTTGAAATTTTGCAGGTGTACCTAATCCTGGTGACAATGCATCATGAAATTTTTTAGAAAAAAAACAAAATGGCGGCTCCAAAATGGCGGATGAGTTTTGCAATTATGATCCGATTCCATTCAAAATTAGTATCTGGGGGTATTTGGGTTCGAAAATGATGATACTCTTGTCAAAACTGGGAAATTCAAGATGGCGGCCACAATATGGCGGACGAGTTTTGTAATTATGATCATATTCTATTCCAAATTGGTATATGGGGGTTTTCTGGGTCGGAAATTACGATTCTTCAAAATCGAGGAATTCAAGATGGCGGCTTCAAAATGGCGGATGAATGTTGTTATGAAAGCTTATCTTCAAAAATGTTTTTTGAGAATTAGGCTTGTTTCGTTTCAGAAACGCTATTACCTTTCGAAATCTGCAAATGACAACTAAACGTCATATTTTTCAATAAATTTTGAAAACAAACCTGCGAACAGGGGCACTTTCTTTCATTTCCAAGCAGCTTTTCAGTATAGACCATTTCGCCCATAAAGTATTAGGGCTGAATCTAGCTGATAGTTGATTCAAGCAGACCAACAAAACATCTTCAGTTACCCCAATCACACTATTTTTGTTTTGCCACTTTTCGAAGTCGTCGTATTCTCGCTCGTACCTTGAAGCTGATTTTGCAGGTAATAAACTTGAAGCTACACTGCTGGCTGCCTCAATAATTTCTTTTGGTACATTCATTTTCGCTTTCGCCAAAACAAATGTAAAGAAAAATAAACAGACATGTTCATGGCAACGCTTCCATAGCTTACGACATTTGCGATTATTGAGATTTTTTTGGAATTTATCTAACCTTTTTACAAATGAGAAACAAATAAAATATAAAACAATACACGCAAGGTAACGGGTTTTACTGGCTCAAGGAGGTAATTGACTCGCCTGCGGCTCGTCAGTTATATCCTCCATTCGCCAGTAAAAACCCTCTTTCATTGCTAGTAATGTTATAGACTATATTGCATAGATTCAAAATGTTTGCATCGCCTTATTCTCATACGAAAAATTTTTCCAATATCAACAAATTTTATGGGTTTGTTTACCAATGTTTATCTTTCTAAACCGTCACATATTTCATGCAAGAAATAGATATTACCAATTGCTTCTGGGATCACCTATTTAGTGCGATTATTTCGTTTCAAGGATTGAAGAGTCTCTGGCAAATAAGGAAATGGCACTATGCGTTTTCCTAGATATCGAAGGAGCTTTCGACAACACCTCCTTCGAAAGCATGGTCTCTGCGGCTACTCGAAGAGGCATTGATGAGACAACTTGCAGGTGGATACGCTCAATGCTTCACAACAGACAGGTCTAGACCAACATGCTGGAGGAAAACCTGCGGGTCGAAATTGCCAGAGGTACCCCACAGGGGGGTATACTATCCCCACTTCTGTGGGACAATGGGACATGGTGGTGGATGAACTGCTAACCTCCCTGAATAACCAAGGGTATTATTCTCACGGATACGCAGACAACATAGTCATACTCGTCAAGGGAAAATGACCTCAGAACTTATGCGGAACCTACTGAGGACCGTAGAGGAATGGTGCAACAGAGAGCCTAAGGGCAAATCCGAACAAAACAGCACTCATTCCCTTCACTCGCAAAAGAAACATCTCACACCTCCCAGATTCTTCGGCGAAACATTACAAGTTGTAGAACAGGTGAAATACCTTGGGCTGATTCTCGATAAGAAACTAACCTGGAACCCGCATCTACATCATGTAACCAACAAAAGTAAAACGACACTTATGATGTGCAGGAGAGCTTTCGGAAAAACTTGGGGACTCAAACCGAAAGCCATGTACGGGCTTTACACAGCGGTAATAAGACCCAGAATCACTTACGGCTCACTCCTAGGGTGGCCAAAAACAAATCAGAGACAGGCAAAAACCAACCTTGGAAAAATCCAGAGGCTTGCCTGTCTCTGCATCACGGGTGCAATAAATAGCACTCCAACAGCTGCTATGGAGGTCATTCTTAACCTCTCACCCCTTGACATACATGTCATGGAAGAGGCCAGGATGGGTGCATACAGACTGATCCAAACAAAAAACTGGAGAACCCGCACAACTGGGCACACCAGAATCACTCATGTAGCTGACGTAGCTGAGCTCGATATGATTTCAGACTACATGCAACCCCTATACTCATTCGATAAACCATTCAAAACACAGCTCGACTGGAACAGATGGAACTCGAGTATAGAATCACAATCATCTGCAGAAATAGTCTGGTACACAGACGGTTCAAAGACAGATGAAGGAACAGGAGCGGGAATACATGGAGTGAGGCCAAGAAGGGATTGCATAATACCTCTCGGCAAACACGCCACGATATTTAAAGCTGAAACACATGTCATAAGGACATGTATTCAGAAGAACCTGGAAAGTGGCTACCAGAGAAAACACATCCACATTCTTTCTGACAGCCAGAGCGCTATCAAAGCCCTCAACTCGACACAGATAAAGTCTAGACTCAGCTGGGAATGCCTCCAGGACCTTTTGGAGCTGGGAAAACACAACAAGGTCACTTTGATGTGGGTGCCAGGTCACAAGGGAATAGCGGGCAATGAAAAAGCAGACCAGTTAGCGAGACAAGCATCTGAAACGCCATTCACAGGCCCAGAACCTGTGCTTGGAATCAGCAAAAACCGATGCAGGACCCTGATTGAGGAGTGGATAAATCAAAGACACCGACAACAGAGCGACGGGCAAACACACAGCAAAGTCATGGTAGGACACAAAAGCCAAACCTTGATGGCTGACTTTTTGAATCTAAACAGAACAAAGGCACGTATAATAGTAGGTCTGCTGACGGGACACTGCGGCCTTAGGAAACATCTGAACACCATAGGAATACTTGGAGAACCCGTGGATTGCAGACTTTGCGGTTAAGAGGAAGAAACAGCCTCTCACATCATCTTTGAATGCGACGCCCTAGGAAGATGGCGTCACAGAATCTTCGGAGAAATCAATCCGCAAACGGGAATGAATCCGAAACACCTCATAAACAGGCTACTGAACCTGATAAAGGACACGAAACTATTCTCGTGAGGAACCACTGACGAAAGAGTGATACAATAGACCCAAGTTGGTCGCAGAGTTAGTTTAAACTTTTTTGATGCGACCCATGCGAATCTTTTGCCATGGCCGCCCAGATCCCCAGATCTTTCGCCCATAGAGCATGTTCGGGACATCATGGGTAGAAAGCTTGGAAGTTTACCCCAGCCCCCAGGAACTTTGGCGGCTCTGAGACAGGTATCTTGGGATAGTATCCCTCAAGAAGAAATAGATCATCTTATTGCATCAATGCCAAGACATGTTGGGGAGTGTACAGATAATCGCGGTGGACAACCATTCACTCCTTGTGATACTATCTATGTTTTACCAACAAAAAAATTAAAATTTGAACAGCTGCTTCTGGGTGTTACAGTTCCTTTGTCAGTTATTATGTTTTCCCGTTCACCCGACTTATATCCGTTAGATTTCTTTTACACGGGTGCGGTGAAAAGATAAACGGAAGCAGATGAATTTATTACCAAAGGAAGATGTCGAACTGGCATTGCGGATGAAAGAAGAAAATTGGAACATCTGTTGTTAAACTGAGTACATATTCAAATAAATGATGTTGAACCAGTTGTGCGCTTAATTCAAGAGTGTATTTATCTGTCTCGCTGTCACTTCGAATAATTACAATAATATCTCACTCTAACTGGAAAAGGCCTTAAAGAACGCCTTGGGTGCACTAAAATCATTTTCAAGTAGAAACATTTTTTTTAACTTTCCAAAGAAATTGTCACCTATTCAAGGAAAAATTTAGCAAGTGTCATACCATTTTGGGTAGCTAATTGAATGAGCAAATTTTTAAAGTTACTTGCCAAACTCACATTGTACATACTTTTTTTTTCAGTAGTCAGTTAAGGCTGGAAGGTGTACTAAGTTCAAATACTTGGTTGGATAAAAAGTGACACTTTCTTCCAATCTGGATCAGGTTGCTTTACATTTCAGGCCGGAGCATACAGAAGCATTATTCAGGATAAGTAACATGACAAAATATACAGAAGACTAAAAGGCTTGTATCAGCAGGAGTACAAAGACATAGGGCCATAGGGTGAATAGCTGATGAAAACTAAATGAATTTTATTTGTACAAACCCCGAAAATTAATAAATAAACCTTTTTTGGGGCCGCCTGCATATCTCACCTACCCTTCTACATGTGCTGTCATAAGAGAAATTTCCACTTGTTGTCCAGGTATCAAAGAAGAGAATGAGTCCTCACAAACTCACATTGGAATTGAATATTTTCCAACAAGTATTTCGAAATCTCACTTTCAAACTATGTAACTAAACCGATGTAGGACGGAATCAAGCCTCGCGCTTTCTGGCGACGAAAGCACAAGCGAAAATTTCAATTTCCTACCGACTTTCGAGCGATGTTTCACGTGTGGAAATCCGGGGAAAACTGACCACTTGACCCAAGGGAACAGCGAGGGCAGCGGTTTGATTCAGTGCTTCGGACATCGCATGTTTGGATCGCTTGATTGTTGAATAATTGGTCGGATAACGACGCAACCGTTTTCCCCATGTATTTTTCATGAATTTCCAGAAGATATATGTCCGAACTTTATCGCGAAGTTGGCTCAGATTCGGGTTGAATGTAAAGAGGAAGTCGTTTTATGTTTACGACAAAACTCCCTACGCACTCTTTCAACGTTTTTTGGGGAGTGAAACAGAATGTATGAAAAAAAGTAGGACGAGCGCTCAAAAATGGGTCAACAAAGCAATGACGTGAATTTAGGAGCTTTTAAGGTGGGCTTTCAATGTAGTGTGTTTGTATTTCTAGTTGCCTTTGAAAATGGTTTCACTTTGAGAACAGAAATTTTGTGGGTGAACTCTGAAAGGATTGGAGTTCTCAAGGAAATCATTTGAATCAATTCCATTTCGACAGTTCATTTTTTTCTTTCAAAAGAATAGCAGAAAATAAGCCAACTCATGCTTCTATTTTATTTCAAACGAAAGACCCATGAAAATAGTTCAACTTCCGATTAAAAGTGAATCTACAGATAATTTCGTTCAGAAAAACAACTTGAAATACGGAATTGGCAGAGAATGGCCAAATTCAAATATATGGCGGGAAAAAGTTCCTCTGCTTTAACCACATATTCACTAATTTCATAGTTCAGCGATTTTCGGATAGAGAGCGCCATTGTACATTGCATTCATAAGGATAGAGATATTCATAGAACTTATAGTAAGTTCTATGGAGATATTCCATAAAATGCACGGTGGCGGTAGTTTTCCTACTCGCTCTGAACGGCGACCTTAAGGTTTTTCTGAACGAAATTATCTGTAGATTCACTTTTAATCGGAAGTTGAATTATTTTCATGGGTCTTTCGTTTGAAACAAAACAGAAGCATGAGGTCGCTTATTTTCTTCTATTTTTGAAAGAAAAAAAAAACTTTCGAAATGAAATCGATTTAAATTATTTCATTAAGAACTTCAATCCTTTCCGAGTTTACCTACCAAATTTCAGTTCTCAAAGTGAAACCATTTTCAAATGCAACTTGAAATTAAAACATTAAATTGAACGTCCACCTTCAGCAATCATTCAACCTCATTGTGGGTAGAATCAAATTTTTGCTTCTGTCAAAAAATATTCAACGTTCCCAGATCTGTTATCACAGAAATATAGGACGTTTTTCAATATTTCGAATTTTATGTAGTTCTGTACAAAATGGCATCTCGATCGAATTGAGTTTTGAATTTATCGGAAAAACTAGTTTTCGTAAGGCCATATTAATAGAATCTGTTCAAAATTCTTTTATTTTTATTCATTCAGTACCACAAAGTTCATACTGTGAATGGACTTTTTAGTCTAAAGTTCTCAAGAAGAGGTACCCAGTACTCAACCAAGGGTTGCCTCTCTTCGTTTAGCACGGAAATCAGTTCGCTAAGTCCGAAACACTTCGAGCGCTCGAACACGATAGTTTCGTATCCAAAAAGTGAATTCGATCCGTGAAAAAAAGAACTCTAATTTGTACAACACCTAACATTCGTTATTTCGTAAACCGGCGACTTTAAGGAAAAATCCTGAAACCCGTCGATTTTTATTTTAAAACGGGCTATTCGTAAGGATACCTTTTTATTTTTGACGTCATCTATGTGAGCGTGATGACGTCATCGATAAAATTTTTGAATGCAAATGTGGGTGTTGCAATACATTATTTTGAAAGGTCTTTCAGATATCTATTCAGTCATATCGATAATTTACAGTAATTGATTTTTGTATTCGTTTACAAAATTAATGAAATTTTATTATTACAATGAATATTTAATATGTATTACTCATTAAATATAACGAAACCTAAATTAAGTGCTTAAATTGTTTACTTTCAGCTAAAATACAATGACGGCCTTCACAAAATTCACTTTTGTTTGTCAATAAATACATCATACCAATACTTAATACATTTTATTAAGAAACCTGTTGAAATTTCATAAATAATATTTGTGACAATAATACTGTCATATTGGTATGGCTGAATAGGTATTTGAAAGACCTTTCAAATGATGTATCACAACACCCACATTTCCATTTAAAAATTTTAGCGATGACGTCGTCACGCTCATATAGATAAAGATATCCTTACGAGTAGCCCGTTTTAAAATGAAAATCGACGTGTTTCAGGATTTTTCCTTAAATTCACCGGTTTACAAAAAATCGAATTTATTCCTTTCATTTGCACCATACTGTATATCTCTTCAGCCAGCATTAACTGTGAGTACCATTCTTTCAGTGTTTACTTTTTGTGTGGTATTATTCAGTGTCATCTATACATTTATTTCTTTAATTTTCGTTTTGATATCAAATTATTGTAGTATTCAGAATTGAATAAGTCAAAATTTTTAATTGTCATGTTCAATACTGTTTATTCGAACTGAAATACCAGTCTTACCTCAAAACATTTGTAACTTGAATATATCATTCCCCCATATAAGCAAAATGTTATCACTTCCGTTCTTTCCAACAGCCATAGTTTTTTGTCCATTTCGAAGATATAGTTCTGGTGTAAAAAGAACGAGCGCTCAAAAATCAAATAAAGAAATGAGTGAACTGAATATGCCGCAAGAGAAATACAAAAACAATGTTGACTTACTTCTATTGCTTCATGATCTTGATGGAGCTTCTGGGTATCACGTGTACGCAGCGAATTATACAGAATGTTGCACCATAAACATGGCAAACAACTTCCTATATTCAATTAGGTTCTGTGTGACTGTAAAATAGTGGTTTCTGGTCACATCTTTTTCGTACTGAATTCAAATGAAATCTTCAGAATTATACTTCTTAGCTGAAAAATATAATCGATCAAAAAAAATTTTGATAGGTTTTATGAATTTCATAAGAAAAATCTTAATCCACGTCGCACAAAACCTAACTTGCTTTTTTTTCAAATCTCAATCGAAAGTGAAAAAAAAATTGATTGCAACATTTGCAAAAAGTATATTATTGCTAACACCGAATCATTTTTGCACTAGATACACTACTCTTCCCCTTAGCTTTATGAATGAATTACTTTTCTTCACTTCATTATGCTTATGGACATTTCTCCTACAATATACTGAGAAAAACAAACGCATTCAATATGACATAATTTATTAAACATAACATAACTCTGAATTTTCTCAAAGCTCAATACAATATGTACAATCAGTATAAAATAAATAAATAGAATTCGAACCATTAAAAAAGATAAACACAATAAATAAGTATCAAACACATATACTCGTTATTGTCTATTTCAAGAGTTCCTTCGAATTTGAAAATATCAATCCACAGTTTGTGAGTAATCGAAATAAAAACATGGTATCGAATGAAAAACAGAATACAAAAATTAAAGACGTGTGACTATATCAGTCGAAAATTTCTTAGTCACGGAGTCTTTTCGTAAAAAAATACGAAATATTAATCAAAACAGAAACGAATTACATGTCATGGATAAAACAGTTGAAATAACTGTGAAATAAAAAGAATTCTGCGATACTTATTGATGATTCCAAAGCTTTTCCTGAGCAATTTTCAGTTTATAATAGAAACTATAAGAATATCTTGTGATTGACCCGAAACACAAATATAGTTCAGAAGTTCAGAAAACAAATGATAAATAAAATAAAATATGAAATCATCATTAAGTATATCAGATAATTTTCTTTAATCATTGATAAAAAATCAGGATAAAATGCAAACGAGGAGGATTTCATAGGGAATTTCCTCTTTCTTCAGAGGAATTATTAGTCTAAAGCCGAATTTTACTTCATCGCAACAATTAGTAGCAAAATGGAAAGATGGAAAAGTTACTCTATATAGATTTTTCTCTACACGATGGGTATATCACATTTTGAAAATGAATCAGGTAGAATAATTTAGAAATCTAAGATTACTTTCTATAAAAATAAAGCGACTGGTGTGCTACAGCCTCAAGCAACACACCTTGAAATTTAGAAATGTTTAAACTCAAACACTCACAGGATGTTTTGAATGACAAAAAATGCGACAGAATCCGTTTAAAAACCATTGAAAATATACACTATACAATATACGTGTATACGCAGACAATTGAGTAACAAAATGAGGAAATGGAAAATTATGATAAAAAAATCGAAATAAAATTAATATTCCGTGAGGTTTAACTTCTCAATTTCGTATAGCATCTTCAAGGTTTGGGCACTACTTTATACATTTTTATATGACTCTGTTTAAACCATATTTGGTCAATATTTCAAATTCACTAATTCGCTAATAACAAAACGTAATAGTTTAAATTCTTCTCAAGTTTCTTATTATTATTGTTTGGATTTTGATTCGAATATAGCTTTCATGTCCTTAATGCAGTAGGATGGTGATGCAGTCTTTTCCTTCCTGAAAAAATATTTACATGAAAATTACCTCAAAGATTGCGTAGATCACAGGCTGACAAGTGATCACAATGGCTGCGCTGTCAAAAGGTTCAAGATCCAGCACATGTGCATATTTTAATGCAACACAGGGTGGGTCTTTGACTTGTACATATATTTTAACTGTAGATTTTTGAGGTCAAAATAATCCTTTTTCATTCTCCATTTTTCCGAATTCGATTCTGTTAAAACGGCATAGCCATTTGAAAAGAAATGGACCAAATACGTGCCTGATTCTCTGGTATGAATGCAAATACCCCAAAGTTCATATTTCCCTAATGAAATTGAGTTGATACATTTAGGTAATACTCAATACACGATATTTCTTAAAAAACAGTTAGGCTCATTATACCTGCAGTTGAAAAGTCATATTTCTCCGCCAAAATAAGTTTTTTCTTCGATTTTCATGAAGATTAGTTTGTTAACACTAAAAACTTGTTCATTTCTCCTCGATATCGCAAAGATATCTTATAAAGAAAGTTTTTTCATTCAATTTATAATTGATCTAGCTGTATAAACTACAAGCAGGCCGTCCCAGCTTCGCCCGAGTAGAAATTTGTTTCACGCGGCGGTTTCATCTTCAAAACTTCAACCTGCCATATCTTTTGATGTACTCGTTGTAATGGTATGATGTGAAGGGCAATTTTGTTCTAAATTAAATACTGGGGATAAATAACATATTAGGTTGGATTAGGATCAATACCCAATTCATAAAAACACATTCCCAAATAGTGCACGTGAAAATAGCTGATTATGGCTGATTTTTTTGTTATTATTGAAGTTATAGTAGGTATCCTTAATTTTTTCGGGTGAAAAGTATAGCCTATGTCACTCAGGGATAATGTAGCTTTCTAAGGGTGAAAGAATTTTTGAAATCGGTCCAGTAGTTTTTGAGCCTATTCGTATCAAACAAACAAAAATACAAATCTTTCCTCTTTATAATATTAGTATAGATTTCATATTCAAAATAATAATCTCCTATGAATAATTCACAGAGCTTTTGATGAAGACGTTGCCAGCGTGTTGACTTTTCGGATTACCTTATATAAATATCTATGAATTCTACCATATACCTTCCACAATATCAGGAATCAACCCATCTCAAACTCCAGTCTTTGATCTGTGATTACTTTCCGTTCTTCACCTTCACATATCTGTGGTAGTTCAGGGTAGTTCGATATCATTGTGATAGGTTATAAGTTATAAGTTGCATTAGTTTAAATGTGTTTGCCATCTTTTCGAGAATATTCTGGATTCTTTGTGACATCGCAGAAACATAGAAATATAGTTCTTTAATCTATACGCAGAAGTCTTTATTGCCCGCGAAATGAGGGAATGAACCGATCTGTCAGCTGCGGTCAACACATACACCACCTGATGTTATCATTTATTTTCGGCACAAATTTAAGATTATGCTTTTTTCGTGGAAGTTTTGAGGAAATATCCGCTGACAGTTCTGAAATGCATTATTAGTAGTGTTGAACTGGCAGGTGTATTACCTAAGATTCTATTTTTCCAGTAATATTTTTTGTGCAGAAGTTTATCCCTAGTTGGTAGTTCGAAGAAACATCGACACAGATTATTTGGTGCGAAGTATCATATTATTCATTCCTTTCAATTTATTACGTAGTTTGTATCAACATTTATAAATCTGGATTTTATATTTCACTGACATTTATACTTTACGTATAAAAACAAGCCTAATTCTCAAAAAACATTTTTGAAGAAAAGCTTTTATAACAACACTCATCCGCCATTTTGAAGCAGCCATCTTGAATTCTTCGATTTTGAAGAATCGTAATTTCCGACCCAGAAAATCCCCATATACCAATTTTGAATAGAATATGATCATAATTACAAAACTCGTTCGCCATATTGTGGCCGCCATCTCGAATTTTGACAAAAGTATCATCGTTTTCGAAGCCAAATACCCCCAGATAATTATTTTGAATGGAATCGGATCATAATTTATTAACTCATCCGCGATTTTGGAGCCGCCATTTTGTTTTTTTCTATAGAAAATATTTCATGATTCATTGTGACCAGAATAATGTAGGTACACCTGCAAAATTTCAAATAAATCGGACGATTAGAAGTGTGTCATATTTAACTTGCAAGATTTGATTAGAGACAGACAGACAGACACCGGGAAAGGTGAAACTAAATAAGAGCTTATAATAAATGTATAATTTCGAAACAAAAATTTTTTGGCATAAGGTAAACTTTCATCAGGATACCTGAGAAATTTAATGCTATTAAGAATTCAATTTCATCTCCCACATTTGTGAGATTTCATTATTACATATCTCCACATCAAACGTTTTTACATTATAGAGATTTTAGTACATACTAGGTCTGTGATTTGCAAATGGAAATTCGACAATATCATTGAGTTTAAACTCAATGACAATATTGATAAACATGTGACAACATTGTTCACTTGTAGTACTATCAGAGAGTAAATAATTCATCTGCGATTCGGTGGTATTTGAAATTCAGGGAAGCATACAGATTATTCTTGAGATTTATGTTTTCTTCGTCAAATTTTATCGGATAAAATTAGGAATGATTCGAAAACGACACCTTTCATTGAAAAACATAAACTAGCTTTTATATTCTAGAATAAATGGTTCTTTAGACAATCTGAACCGTTAATTTAGTTTTATAGTATTTTTGCGTGGATTTATGAGTCGTCTACGCTTTCATACCAGAAGAAGTGTTGATTGAGGAATATGCATCATAAATAAACATTTAGTTCATTTGAAATAACGGTTCCGAAGATATGGAAAGAAAAGTTTTATGGATTTTCGACACCCCGTATCTTTCAAACGCTACCTAATTTTGAAGATGGTATAGGAAAAAATGATTCGTTTGATGAGAGGAATCTGCAGTTGAAATATATGTACAAGTCAAAGACTCGCCCTGTATAATAATAAAAGCCACTGATGTAGAACCAAAAGAACTTCAATGAAGTTTAAGTAAAAGTTAGATGGCAAAAATATCGATTTTTTTTATCTTCTATAGTTTTATTTTTTGTGTGAAGAAACTGTAATTTCAATTCGCGAATGTTTGTATTTTTTGTCAATTTCTTCTATGTTAGACATGCATCATGTAGCTAAGTTATTGAACATTCGAATTTTCTCATCCTAAAGAAAAAAGGAATAACTCACCTAGGACTCTGACGATCCAAACTACCCCTCCTCGACTTAAGCTCGTTCTCATTTTGCCTCTCTCTGGCCTCGTAAGTGTGTCTCCTCCTCTCGCTCTTGAATATATCTTCCCCTTTGCTCCTCATTATAAAATTATCCCTGAAAGCCTTGTCCGATTCCCTGCCCACCAAATCCCCCAACCTGTTATTTTTGGCCACAAAATCATTGCTCTCACTATGAGGCATCGCCATTTTCTTGCTAGGTTTCGGTAGTTTGCTGGGCGAACCCGTGCTGTTCCTCTCGAACATGGCGGCCCTGGCCTTGAGGCTGTTAGGCCTTATTTCTACCTCTATTTCTGCGGCCGCTGGTGTCTTAATTTCTTCCACTGGAGGTATTGGCAGAGGTTCTTCGTCGATGATGACGGAATCGTCGCTCCTGGTGCTCTTTCTTCGAACTCTGTTCAGAGTTGGGAGTATGTCCGAGATGTCTTGGGCGTCCTCTTTGTTTGGGGATTTGTAGATCTTCATTCGGGACAATAGGACGTCTTTGTCTTCTTTGAAGCTCTCCGTTCTGTATCTGTAAGAGATAAGGATGTTTTCAATTTGTTTCACCCCATTATGATATGATTTGACATGAGCTAACGGGTGATTTTTTGAACTATTTTTTTTTGGCAACACTGATTTTGACAGCTCACGTTTGGTGTTTTGTGTCACTGTCCAACGTCTCACTTTTGTCTATTGTTTAACCATGAATGGTCTTACAAGCGAACATCGCTTGCAAATCATTGAATTTTATCATGCGTGCTATGTTGAGAAAGTTCAACGCGCGCTTCTTCCATTTTATGGCCAGTTCAATCGATCCACTAAAGCGGCTTTTCTGGCCATTGTGATTAAATGAACCCACAAATATTCGATTTCAAAATCACGTAAGAGAAAATCAGGGGACGACAAAGCCATAAAAATATCACCCACGCGAATAGTATTTCGGTGACGGGAAAGATTCAAATGCCTATAAGAGATCAGATTACCGAAATTAACCAAATCAAGGCAGTCGAACATAGACTCTATTCACTATTATAAAGTATCCCGGTTGGCCAAGTTTTTTTACCTAAAACTGACTCAGGTTGGTACTCGTGAAATGTCAAATAATTGTCAGAGACGTTGCCAATGGTAATCTATTACGTTGGCTACGGAGTGAATAGAATTAGCTACGTTTACTCTTTTTGAACTTTGTAAATGCTCTTTTAAGGTTCAACTGTGACACAGGTATCCTAGCTAGTACAGCTACATTTTCATACTGGAGTTGTGCAACCGTAAACATTATAAAAGTGAATGGATTATATGTGAACAGAAAAAGTCTTTATGGAGATTGTCTGCAAACTATACAGGGTGAGTCTTTGATTTGTACATATATTCTGTAGATCTTGGGGCCGAAGGAAACCTTTTTTTCATTTTCCATTTTTCCGAATTCGGCTCTAAGAGATATTATCATTTGAAAAAAAATTGGGCTAAATACACTGCGCGAAAAAATTAACGCACATTATGGAAATCTCAAATTTATTCTACAACTGAAGGTGTTCTCAATGATAATTATTTTTATCAGAATTATGCATGCATATGTTATCCACTTTCAACGTTTTTCTTCAATACACATGTTTTCTCCAGCAGGAATAGAAAAAGATGATATTATGAGATTTTGAATGTATTGGCTCCATTCTAAAATCAGTTGTTCTCGATCAATTCTAGTGATCAATAGTTTTTCTTTCGTTTGATTTTCTACACTCGATCGCTATGCAACGCGAAACACGCAATTTGACCCAAGAGGAATGTGCCCAAGCGGTAGTTTTGCGAGAAGAAGGGTGGACATACACAAGAATTGCAGAAAAGTTTGGAGTTCCCCATACAAGTGTGTCCAGAATGTTGCAGCGATTCAGGGAGACAGGTATGAATGTCCGAAGACCAGGACAGGGTAGACCACGGGTAACAACTGCCATTCAAGAACGTTACTTGAGAGTTTCTTCGTTGAGACAACGGTTTGCAACCGCTCGCATCCTTTAAAATCAGCTTGAGCAAACTCATGAGGTGCAAATTAGCACTCAGACAATAAGAAATCGCCTCAGAGAATATGATTTAAGGCCTCGTGTCGCGGCAAGAGGCCCAGCTCTTACCCCAGCCCATCGAAGGGCGCGTTTGGATTTTGCGAGAGAGCATTGTTGGATCTATATGATAATATTCATAGTAATCTAGTTATATAAAACAATTGTAGTTGTCAGTAGTTGTCAAAAAGATTAAAAGTTCGAAACAGTCATTTCTTTCCTTGGTCCATAAAACAGGCCCCAAACTCAACAGAACATTCCTGGACACATAGATTTAAC
The DNA here is from genome assembly GCA_951802165.1 of Adalia decempunctata. Classification (NCBI taxonomy): domain Eukaryota; kingdom Metazoa; phylum Arthropoda; class Insecta; order Coleoptera; family Coccinellidae; genus Adalia; species Adalia decempunctata. The sequence goes on from OX637703.1 coordinate 20,420,447, forward strand.
ATTTGGCGATCCTGCCAGGATTATGTTGCTTCGTTGGCAGTTAACACGGGAATCCCTGAGAACTGAAATAAAGAAGATAATTACTGATGTACGTTCCAGTTCTGGGACCAAGGACGAATACACGAGTAGAATATGGAAAAGAATAATTGACGATAAGGTGAAAAGAATATTCGAACTTGATAATAAAATAGAAGAAATTTCGATGTCGGAAGAACCACTAAATAGAGACGAATTAATAAAAGAATTCAAGGAGCAAGAATTATTACGCAATAAAATTATTGAGATCGAAGAATAAATAAAGGAACTGCCAAATGTTTCTTCGAGAAGATCTACGTTAGTCACAGGTTGGAATAAACCAATTATTACTGGTCATTATGCTCATGATGATCAGTATAAAGCTTTTGTGGTGCCATCAGCAGAGAAGTTGGAAATGGTATTCACACCTGAAGTAGGTGAGGTAATCAAATATGAAGTCAATACTTATATGGGACCTGGTGTTGCAATGGGAATGTTCAATACTGATAAATCAATTGTTACACATTCATCATTCCAAGTCGCCTCGGAAAGGGGTTATCCAAAGTGTTCGAACACTAAAAACACTATCCTCAAGAAATGTGATGAACGTTTCAAGGATATTTTCCAGGAAATTTATGATAAACAGTTTAGGTCAAAGTATGAGGCTAATAAAAATTGGTATGAACATCGGGAGAAGCTCCAACATGAAGGTGAAGAAAGAAGGCATAGCTCCAAAACACACCAAAAGCACCATTGCTACACTGAGAAGATATACGAAATCGACCAGCAAGATTCAGAAGTGAAATTAAGGAGTGTTGAGGGAAAGAGAGAGTATTTGGAGTGGGTTCAGAGATTGAAGCAGTATCGTCGAATTTTGAAGGAACACTATAAAGTATACACAACTTCCTTAGGCAGGAGGATGTTGGATCTATATGATAATATTCATAGTAATCTAGTTATATAAAACAATTGTAGTTGTCAGTAGTTGTCAAAAAGATTAAAAGTTCGAAACAGTCATTTCTTTCCTTGGTCCATAAAACAGGCCCCAAACTCAACAGAACATTCCTTGACACATAGATTTAACAAGGATATCCATTGGGAAGAGGCCGATTGGGAAAGAGTTCTCTTCACAGATGAGTCTAGATTCTGCCTCTACCATTGTGATCGACGTTCCCTTGTATACAGACGTCCACATGAAAGATACGCTCAGTGCAATTTCCTGAATACTACTGGTTTCGGGGGAGGGTCGATTATAGTATGGGGTGGAATATTTTTGACTGCTCGCACAGACCTAGTGGTCGTTGATAATGGAGCTATGAATGCTGATAAGTATATAAGGAACATTCTTGAAGAGCATGTAGTGCCATTTGCCCCATACATTGGTGAAAATTTCGTTTTTATGGACGATAATGCCAGACCCCATCGTGCGCACATCGTTCAGGAGTACCTTGAAGAGGTTGAAGTCTCTCGAATGGAATGGACAGCAAGAAGTCCAGATCTCAATCCGATTGAGTAGGTTTGGGACATCCTCAATAGAAGGCTGAGAAGTTCAGAAAATCATCCAGCTACTCTTAATGACTTAGGAATCCAACTCGGAGAAATCTGGGAAGGATTAGATCAGAACATTTTAAGATCACTCATTTTGAGTATGAACCGTCGTTGTCGAGCTGTAATTAAGGCACTATAAAGATAGGTATGCTAGATAGACCTGGCTCTATGGTTGATTGGGTCCAACCATAGACTCGAAAATTACAGGATTCGCAACATTTTCATCGCCATCTATTGGGGTGATACAACAACATAAACAATAAATTATGATATATTTGACTATTAGATGCTGCGGCATTATTCTAAAGCTGAATACAGATTACTCTGACGTGACGTGTAAGGACGTCACGTCAGACGTGTACTGTGCTCCCATTGGCCTAATATGAACGTGAACGTCAAAATGTGAGTGATATAAAAATGCAACACATTGTTCTGTGCGTTCACGTTCATATCAGGCCAATGGGAGCACAGTACACGTCTGACGTGACGTCCTTACACGTCACGTCAGAGTAATCTGTATTCAGCTTAACACCACGAACCTAACCTATTTCCAATCTTTTTCATGTGAGCATGCCGAAAAAAGTCACCACAAGATTCTCATTCTGAAAATATGCTCATTTTATTACAGATTTCATTTCTTTCGATTACAGATTTCATTTCATTCGGAGAGATCTGTAATTTTCGAGTCTATGGTTGGACCCAATCAACCATAGAGCCAGGTCTATCTAGCATACCTATATTTATTGAGCCTTAAGCCCGCAACGGACGGCGAGCGATATATTATATCTCATATATTACACCAATATCGCTCCTTATGAAAATGCACCAAGCCCCGCGGACGACGCTATAATATATATTCCGATATTACGATATTTTTCCATACTAAAATGACATATGTCAATGCAAAGCTATAATATATATTATATTATCGCTCGCCGTCCGTTGCGGGCTTTACTGTAATTAACGCAAGGGGTGGAAATACCAAGTATTAAATCATTTATCAGCATTTCAGTATTTTGAAAATTGTTCATTTCTCTTCTTTCACATAAGATTCGGTGAAATCCTGAATTTTTCTTCCATTTAATGTGTCTTGTTTCGTTAAAAACCTTCCCGAGAGAACATAAAAAATAAGTTATAAAGTCAATGTAGAGTTAACCTTCATTAAAATTGAGATTTTCAGAATGTGCGTTAATTTTTTTGCGCAGTGTAATTCCAAACTAACGAACTCACTTCTCTTGCAGAATCTTCCTCCTTTCCTCCTTGTACTTCTCGATCCTCTCCCTCTTCCTAATCTCCTCCTCCAAACTCCTATCGCCGTTCTCCCCGCCGTGCGACATGTGAAAACTATCGATCTCTCCCTCACTCCCGTCCTGCGGCAGCACCTTCGGCTGATTCAACGTCTTGGGCAACGAATTCGTCTTGTACCCCATAACTTCGTCCAAACTCTTCCTCCTGAACCCCACGTCCAGATCGAACTCCTTCTGGAACTCCTCTTCGTCCAGACTTCTCGTCTTCATCTGGTTCTTCAGGTTCCTGGCCCTCAGGCAAGGAGGCAAAGAGTCTTTTTCGTAAAACTTCCTCCGCTGAACCGTCGAAACCTCTTTGTTCGATTCCGTCTGTGGCGACTCCATCACATCCAGGACTCTCGACTGATCACAAGACGGTTCGACCTCGCACACCGTCTCTTTACACTCTCCGAATTTCATTAGTAAGTCTTTAACTGTCATTTGATCCTTAGTTTCACTGTTTTCCACCACCGCACTCTTGATTTCGACATTCTCGTAAACGTTTTCCGCGTCTTCCTTCCTCATATCTTCTCCCTGCATATTTTCGTACACGTGCGGCTCCAAAGAGTCGAAACTTAAAACTTCTTCCTCCTCCATTTTAACCTCAATATTTTCCGCAATATCGTCCATAACCTCAACATCTTGCTTCTCTTCATTCACATTCTTTTCTTCTTGAATAAATTCCTGTTCAGTAGATTCTAACTGTAGCAACGAATTAACCTCATTTATGGAACGTCTGAAATACTTGACTTGCTGATAGACATCAGCGTCATCAACCACACCCTGCATACCTCCATCTACCTCTTCTGTAAGACTAGATTCACAGTTATCCTTAATAAGACTAGCATCTCCATCGACCGAAGGACTAAAATCGATCAAATTATCACCACCTTCCTCTTCTAACCTCAACTTCGCGTTCTCCATAACCTCACTCTGTATCTCCTGCAACAAACTGCACTCGCTGGTGTTTCTCGTCTCTAACGGACTTACAGGAGTCAAAAGATCGTCCAAACTTTGCGTATCTGATTTTAAAGGAGTCGGACTGACGTTCGGAGTCATACTTTTGGAAGATAGAGGGCAACTAAGCGAACTTTGACTTTCCGTAAGGTTATCTGTGGAACTCTGCAAAACTTCGCTCAGACTTAGATCCGAAGGGCTGTGCGTGTTCTCGATGAAGTGATACGGTGCTGAAGTGGAGGAAGGAGTGTACTGTATGTTGGAACCTGAAGACCTATTGGAACTGAAGGTCTTCAACTCGTCGGCAGAAAAAAGAGATAGCTGCTCGTTTGTATCGTAAGCGACGCTTGAGCTTAAATTCGCTCTCATCTCTTCTTTATGCCTCACCACGCTGTCTAAAGCGCTCAAACTCTTTGGTCTATCGTCCTTCTCACGCAGTAAATTGAGGTAATTGTCCCCCTCCCTAAGTTCAGGTTGACTAGCTTGTTGTATAGGCAAAGACGCCGTTGACGTAGGAACCACAGCCTTCTCAGGGATTATAGTGACGTCCTCGTAGATCGAATCGAAGTCGGCTTGGGTCTTCAAAGGCGAAGATTCGGCGCTTCTTTGCGGAGACTTGTAGGTTATACTTATGGTCGTCAATACATTCTCGTAAGTAGGCGTTGTAGGCTTCAAACTCTTGGCGACGGCTGCCAATTCTGATTTGTGCAAGTTCTGATAGGTTATCTCGGTCGGGGAGCTCGTGGTGTTCGTACTGGACTCCCCCAAGGGCCTATACATGGGCGACTGAGGTGTCACGCTTGCCGTTCCCGTCAACGCCTTCTTCCCGATATCGTTCTCAGTGAACGACTTGACGATCACAGGCTGGCAAACGCCGGAATCCAAATTCAAAGACTGGCGTTTATCTAGATTGTCGGAGTTCCTAGGGGACTTGTTCTTGGGCTGGTAGGATTCGCTGCATGGCGTGAGGGCGTCCTCGGAATGGACTATGGCGGTGGTGCTGATAACATTTTCGGGAGTGCTGCAGTCGATGAACTGAATGTCGGATAGTTGGTCTTCTAGTCTAGTTCGTTTGCGGGATATCGAATCGGGAGACAGGACAACCCTGGCTTGTTTCTTTGGTGAGGGGTTGCCGGAATTTGCAGCGCTGTTGAATTCTTCCGGTCTTGCACGAGTGAGGATCCTTCGTTGGCACTGTAAGAGGCATATGTGAACTGACGGAGTCGGAAATAAAAAAATAAATCACTTACCGATTCCCTCAACACCTTCGGCGAACTAACCAAACTCTCGTCCTCGGAGAATATCCTCATCTCCGTCTCCTCAAGGTCGAAATTGAGCTGGATCTCGCTGAGGTCCAGAAGGGAGCCTTCCGAATTGTTCTGCGAACTTTGCAACGTGTCGAAATAGGAGTCGTGCGATATGGACCGGTTGTGGCCGGGGGGTTTGTGTTGAAGGGAGTGAAGGGGGCCTAGCACGTCGCTGTCGATTGTCCCGCCGGGTTCCGAATGGCCCGAGGTGAGGCTTTCTGCTGATTTGACGCTGCGCAGCTTACGTCTGACCTCCATCAGTTCGGGTTCGGTGGTGATGGCTTTTTCCTGAAGAAAGAAGAGATGGAGTTAGATGTTGACCGTTTTCGTCTCTCAGAAGAGTTTGCGATTGTATTTATATTATAATAATAATAATAGAAGGAATTTATTGCAGAAGCAAAAGGCCATCGACCTAAGGTCCTTCAGCCCTTTATATTATATTTTTTACATAAAAGGTAAATGTTATCAGACCAAATTATGAATCATGCAATCATCTACATCTACAATCTACATTTCGAAAATACTAATATGTACGTTTTGCCGCTAATAAAGGGTGTCCTTGACGATAAGCCAAAACATTAACAGGTGATACCACTACCACAAATTAGCTTTAGATGTTGGTCACGAAAAGTTGAAAACCTACTGTAAATTTCATAAATAAATTTATTTTTATTTACATTATGATGTGTGATTTATTGCCATACCTTTTTCTTTTTTTTATCTAGAACTTTTCTTGACCAACATCTAAAGCTAATTTTCATTAATTTTCAGCATTTTCTATCATAATTTGATCAGAAAAATCTTAAAATGGCAAAAAATAATTTTGTAGTAAATGTCTAGTTCTTTGATTTTTTTCACCTCGATAACTTTGGAGGCTAATTCTAGCAAAAGTAGAGTGTTAAGTACCATTTTTCATTAATGATTCTAAAAGCTGACTGTTGAGCGCATTTTTAAGCATACTTAGAAACTTCTTACATTTTTAATTTTGATTCGAAAATTCAGATCATAATCCAATTCACGTAACTTTTTCACTTGAGACCAACATTTCCATAATTTTTATCAAAGTTACGAATCTTTTTATTTTATGTATAAAAGTACAATTCAGGAGATTAAGTTACAAAAGAATTTCACATAGAAGTCTTTTACTTTTTTTAATATCTTTTTTAAGATGGTCAAGTTCGTAAAAAAATTCATAACTTGAAAACCGTGAAAAATCGCATGACATACATGGGGGTGATTCGAATAGCCCATGACACGAGGGACCTGTTTTTTTCTTTTTGACGTCAATCTCTTGGCCACCCTGTATGTTAAATTTACTAAAAAGCTTGCGCTGACACGGTAAATATTTCCTTTGAAATTAATATGATAGTGATCTAAGCCATTCAATTCTGATCAAAATGAAGAACTCCGAAATTGTAATAAATCGAAATATTGCGGTTAATCAATATAGACTTCTAAATTTATATTCATGGCTTGGAATATTACTTTGTTGCATAAGGATCAGTAAGTGAGAAACAGGATATATGCGAGAAGATAAGTAATAGAGCTGCTGATTTTCGGGTCATTTTCATGAAACGCAAACGGGAAATCAAAAGATGAATTGTATATCGAGACGGTGCCAGACATTTCGTCTCACGACCTGGGTGATCGGGACGCGAGGCAGTGTAAAATTTTAGATCGTGGACATTGCAACATTGCAAATACCTGAAAATTTCCTATGATTACGACAGTCTTCTCGGATTCCGCAGGTCGGAAAAAATTTTTAATTGCTTCTGGAAACGAGGACGTGATAGTGGCTGGATAATTCTTAAACGGGAAGGCTCTCAGGTTTGAGGGCGTTTCAGGAAGTACTTCAGAGTTAGGAAGTACGGTCTCCAAGCGGAGACGGAAAAAGTGCTATTCGGGGAATAGCGGGGGTGAAGTTTTGAATCGGAAGTTAAAGGTTAAAAATTACGTCTCGTCGATAAACTCGCGATATAGGCAGTTACGTCGCGAAACAGCTGGTTGACATGGAACAACGGGTTAGTAACGTGTCTTTTTTGAGGATACATTAATGCTGTGCCTAAGGTGGCGTAAGGACACAGTAACAAAGCCTACACAGAACACAACTGCTTACTCCGAACTCGGCACAAGCTACAAGCTTCGAAGCTTGTAGTTTCAGAGGGGTCTCCTCAGGAGAACTAGGAGTAGTCAGGATAAACAATAAACAAACAAAACAAAACAATTAATCATCCTTTGGATTAATTGCCAGAAGGGGAAATGTGAGATATTTTTGAGTATGCTTCGCTTATTTGAATTTTGTTTTGGTAGGATAAGTTGAGCAATTATTGTGAAAATTTATTCTTTTGACTTGTTTGATTCATACACAGTGTGTAAAACCGTTCTTTTCATTTTCGTCTCAATATACATCTAAATTTCAATCTCGAAGTGTTTCATTTACTACTGTTCTCCCTGGAGAATACTAAACACCAAGTCCTGTCCCTAGTGAGACGGACCGTACCCACACCCACACTTTTAGTAGAAAGATCTGCAAAATTATTAACATCATTTTCCTTTTTTTTATAATAATAACACCCCTTGATTGGTGGATATGTCATATATTCACATAGTTTTGGTGTTGATATGTCATGTAGGTAATTATTCTGATTGCTATAATAAATGGATGAATGAATCTATGGAAGGTTTATGATAACTTAGAGTTTTTCACATTGAGTTGAATCACAAAATTATTTTCGCTCTTTCTACTCTAACGAGTCTGTGTTTTTGCATTTCTTGCATGTCTATGAACTAGTCTGGATCAGTGATCAAGGTGGTAATATTCAATTCTGTCAGTCCCCCAAAACCTCGAACCTTAAAAAATTTCTTATCATTAAAAAGACTTCCGCTCAATGTAAATACATATTTTAGAATGTAACCTACAATTTTTTCGAGAAGAATACAAATTCTTGTAAATTTTAATCAGATAATTATGGAATGATTTGATATGGGACAATACCAGATCACCCTCAATTCGAGTTGGCTTGGGTATTGCGCATATGTCGAGTGGAGACAGGTCGCGAGCATAGACTCCAACTCGCCTCAGAACTCAGGTCAATTTTTTTTGACAGCTTGACTCGAACAAGAAGCAATGTATACATATTCGACTGAGGAAATGGGAATTTTGATGAAGAGTGGTCACCCAGGTAAACTGTTTTATTCTTTTTTAATAAATACAAATCTAGGAAGGGGTAAAGGTTGAAATGAAAGACAAAAAGTTCATTTTTATTGAGAATAACTATAATAATACAATTCATCATAGTCCGTTTAATAATTTCCTCAGTGCACTAACAATTACACATTCCTCACCTAACCTGGTTATCTTATTTTCACGTCATTTCTATCCAAAATTCTTTTGGGATAACCAATCCAAAGCTTCTTTGAGTCGTAACAATTTGTCCATTATTAGTCTGGTTAATGTATTCGAATGATATCTCAAAAACAGTAACCTGAGAGGACATAGCTTGAGTAAATGACATATTTTCAACGTAGTTGAGGGTACCAATAATAATCTCAGGTCGTATTACTCAGAAACACCAATATTGGAATAATCAAAAAGTCGAACTGGATAGAATTTTGAAATTTTTTTATATGGTAATGAGAGCATCATTTCGACAAACTAAGCTCTGATAAAATAAATGAACTTCATTGAGATATTTCACTTTCCATGTTTGATATTTCAGAAACGAATAAACAGATTTAAATTTCTTCTCAATGCTACACGCTGGATACAAACCTTTTTGCGGTGCTTACCTTCATAATCCTTCAGTCCATTGAAATTCGAAACTCATTTGGGGTTGCAAATCAATACATCTATTTCATATTATTTATTGAATGAAATTATAAAAATACCGATCCTTCTATTCAATTCACTTGTTTCTTTAGATGGCTCATCTGAGGGAAATATTTACATATACTTACCCTCTGATTGTCCTCATCGTTACATCACTACCATCGGCAAACAAAACCGTAAAGTTTTTTAGATTGATAGAAAAAACCCGGGCTTACACAAATCCATCTTGGTTCCGACACTCAAATTGGGAAACCAAAAAATATATCATGCATCCATCGTAGAAATTCAACACAAGCAATCATGCAATTGATCAGAAATCAAAACGAAATAAAGATAGCTCAAGTCTAAGATGTCTAGAATAATGGTGTAGGCACTCGTCAATTTTTGAATGGAATGACGTTCGACAAAATCGAAAATACTAGCAATGTTTCGTGGCGGCGCCGCAATATCATTACAGTGTATTTTCCATTGTCAATTTGATTGATGTATCAACAGCTGATTTGCCAAAGTCAATTATGACATGACAGCAGAATGGCATCTTTTTTTAATGAAAGTTTTATACTTTTCCTAAGAACTAATATACATCAGGATGTCAAGAATATAAACACACATTATTGCTTGACAAAATTATCTACCATTAACACGCCACGTTCGCCAGAATAAATTCAAATATTTGAAATAACTGATAAAAATCAGTCATAATTTGTGAATCGCGCCACCTGAAGTGGAAAGAACGAAACATTGCTAATATTCTCAATTTGGTCGAAATCTAATCAGTGCCTACACCATTATTCTAGACATCTTACTCAAGTCTCTGTTTCTGAGAATCAAATTTTGAAAGTAGCAGAGAAAGTTATTTATTACAAAAATTAATTAAAGTTGAAGCGAAGCACAACATAGTCAAAATATAATTTCATCAAGGTAAATAAAAAAGGAAGACATATTGACGAATGATATCACAAAAAACTGGAACAAAGTGTTTCTTCTCCCCTATTCTTCATTTTTCTCTTGTTTCCCAAAAATTTTCATGCAATTGTCAACCCTCTCTTCACATATTCGTCAGGACATATGAATTGGAAACTTACGGAAGTACTGAGTCCGGGCGTGGAAGACTTCCTTGGCATCTTCAGATTAGTTTGAGTATTGCTTCTTGATTTGCTGAAGAACGACCTCCAGCCCATGGGCGACCTCTTTGTGTGGCCCCTTTTCCTTGACCCTGAAAATTGGGGATTCATTTCAACTTTTTGAACAACTTATCTACAATTTGATATAAAGAACGAGTGTTCAACCATATCAACGGAGCTTCTGTCCCTCTTTGCTTTTCACGTCCCGCCTAGAAATACTAGAGGATCCGTTTTACTCAGTGTTCCAAATTATCGGCATAATTATACCAGGGAATCTCCAATTCCCAGAATATCGGGTAGGGCAAATGTTGCTAGTCAATTGGGAATCGATTTCACGAATTCGTCATATTCTGCTGTCGTAAGAAATGTTAATCGATGTTTTATTTAGTTTTTATTGATAGCTTTTCACTTTATAGAATAAGTATTCTGTTTAATTTTGTGATTGGGTTTATCCCGTGAATAAATAAATAAATAAATATCAAATAAATCCTTTTTTCTTCTACTAGCCGGTTGCTTGAGAAGTAAAATATTATGATTATGACTTGTCGAGTTCATTTTAGGAATTTTTTGGACCCACAACAATTAATAGGTATGTATGATTTAGGCCATTTAGGGAATCCAAAATTTGGTATTTACAGTTTTCCAAAGGCTTGTCGATAAAATCGATTATTCTCACCTGGGGGCAGTTCTATCACAGTGTGATACTTCTTGGGAAGATTCTTCGGTCCACCGCCGACCTCAATATACTGACATTCCTCGTTCCTGTTGTTCAGAAGGTGCTTGCTCCTAGCTTCCTCCAAAGTGATGAGTTTCGTAGGCGTCGATATAGCCAGACTTTTCGGTCTGCATTTTCTAGGCGACGGTGAACTACTAATGTCTAAAATAGGCTTATCTAAATTTGGCAAATGATCACAGAAAATAAGGTCGGCGAAGCATATGAGAAACTCGGTCACCACAGCCTGAAAAGGAAAAAAATATATAGAAGCAATTATTTGAGGTGAGCAGCTTTTTTGCGCTTGTTCAAATTCTAGCTAGCGTTGACACCCGTTCAGATACTAAATCCGCCCAAGACTGCTTGGTTCAACTCAATTATTTTTAATTACCCTCCATTTTCCATTGTATTTATCTGTATTTCTTTGGCACGCCCTGAAGGCTTGATGGATTTCAAATTGAGGTGTCATTGATTCGTCAGAATTGTGGGAGTGATATAGACAATGTTTTATATCCGAAGATACTTCATTCAGTGTGAAAATACTGTTTATGTGATTCGAGCCAAAGAATCACTCGATTCATAAGTGTGCGCGACACTTATCCCACTTATATCCAAAGGATAGTTGACAATCACATAAACAGTATTTCAACATGAAATGAAAAAAAATTCAGGAAAAAATTATAGCCCATGTCAGTCCCACAATTCATACGTGTATCAAATGACACCTCATATGTTGATTGATTGATTGATAAGCTGACAATCATATGTTAAATTCCATCAAGCCGTCATAAGAAATAAACTTACATATACAGGTTGAATCTTTGACTTGTATATATATTTTAACTGTAGATTCCTCTCATCAAACGAAACACTATTTTCCTATAGCATTTTTCAAAATTCGGTTTCGTTTGAAAGATGCAGGGTATCGAAAATCCATTAAAAAAAACACTTTTCCTTCCACATCTTCGGAACCGCCACTTCAAATGAACTCAATTTTGGTTGAATGTTTACTCTATTCATGGTGCATATTCCTCAATCAACACACATTCAATATTTTTCCTGGTATAAAAGTTACAGCGTAGTCGACTCATAATTCCACGCAAAAATACTATAGTACTACTCGAAAAAGAACGATTCATATTTTCGAAAGAATCAATCACTACCGAAAATATGTGTATTCCTATTTTTTTAAATAAAACGTTTCGTTTTCGAGTTATTCCTAATTTTATCCAACAAAATTTGACGAAAAAATCATAAATCTCAAGAATAATCTGGATGCTTTCCTGGATTTCAAATATCACCGAATCGCAAAAAAATTATCAACTCTCTGGTGGCATCACAAGTAAACAATATGGTCGGAATGTTTATCAACTTTGTGAAGAGTGTAGAGATATGTAATAATGAAATTCCATTGTTATTTCGATGACTTCTTGACCCGGCTTTCAAAATTTGACGCGACGCACAGATGACCGTTTTGAGGTTGAGTTTTATCGAATTTTCTTGACGTGATTTGAGTCTAAGCTGACTAGAATAATGGTGTGGGCACTCGTCAATTTTTGAATGGAATGACGTTCGACCAAATCGAAAATATTAGCAATGTTTCGTGGCGGCGCCGCAATATCATTTCAGTGTATTTTCCGTTGTCAATTTGACTGACGTATCAACAGCTGATTTGCCAAAGTCAATTATGAAATGACAGCAGAATGGCATCTTTTTATAATGAAAGTTGCATACTTTTCCTAAGAACTAATATACATCAGAATGTCAGAAATATAAACACACATTATTGCTTGACAAAATTATCTACCATTAACACGCCACGTTCGCCAGAATAAATTCAAATATTTGAAATAACTGATAAAAATCAGTCATAATTTGTGAATAGCGCCACCTGAAGTGGAAAGAACGAAACATTGCTAATATTAAGGAAAGAAATAACGTTATTTCTTTCCTTAATTATATTTACAGACGTTAAACTATTCTCATGTATTGCTAATATTCTCAATTTGGTCGAAACAAAATCTAATCAGTGCCTACACCATTATTCTAGACATCTTATTTGAGTCCTATCGACGTCTATGGATAATCACAGAATATGACATGTAAATGGCATTTTCATCATCTCAGACCTGTTGGTTTCTAATCGACTGTTAAATGCGAATCTACCTTCAAAGGGGGATCTACCAACGAGGCGGATCTACCTACGAGGTGGATCTACCTACGAGGTGGATCTGTGGGCCCAAACTAGTATTACATTAATTCACTGAAAGTCTTCACATTACAATCACGAGATCGAAGAAAAAGCACCTATAATAATCACGTTCCCCTCTCATAACAACATAGCTCTAGAAAGGATTTCCTCCATGTTTGGCGGCGACCCACCAATATTCACCGCCGGTTTATATGCATGCGTCGTGAAATTTTGCGGCGTAGAGTCGATTTCTGATATCAAGTAATGATGGAATTCGTAAATATTTATGTTATGTTTTCCGAAAATATACAAACAAGAGAGGTCTTCCTAAAAGCTCTATGAAATATTTATAAAAGATTATTGTTTTGGTTACAAAATAGGTTGATGTAGCTGGATTAATCACAAATTGAATGAAGAACCTTTCGTTACAAGATATTTTGGGTATATCGAGGAAAATATGAACAAGTTGTCAGTTCACAAACTAATCTTCAGGAAAATCGGAGAATAAACTTATTTTGATTGGAGAAATATGACTTTTTAATAAATTGCAGATATAATCGGACAAAACTAAGCGTTTATGTTGAGAAATATCGTGTTTGTAACATTTTTATTCCAATAAGGTTAGTACTTGAGTATTCCAATCGAGAAATACGAACTTTGCATTAATTCCAGGAATAGTATCAAGTACGTATTTGGCCCTTTTTTTCTGTAGGATGATGGGCGGATACGTGGGTTAGAAAGATAAGACTTCACAGATTATGCAGTTTATTCACAGATAGTTCAATATGTTTTATAGAAAGTTCAATACACACAGATATACAGGGTGTTTGGAGGGTGAGTAGCCATAGGTAAATGGTGGATAGGTGATGCTCTTGGCTACTTGTTGCGCCTAATAAAATATCATTTTGTCCAAAGTTCAAGGTGTCATAATTTTTTTACCATTTTTCTAGAAATTTCCCATTTTTGTCATTAAAACCTCAAATTTTTTCAAATTTAATGCTCGAGATGCCTATAAAATGATTTATTTCCTTAGTCTAGTCTTGTCTTATTCAGATCGAATCAAAATTTCATACAAATGTCTTCAAAAAACCTGACAGCGTCGTATCAAACATCAAAATGAAAAAAAAATTAATGTTGTGTCCACTTTACAAAGTGAAATAAAAAAAAAATTCACATGGTGTTGGGTTTTAAAATGGCTTTAAAAACTTCTCTAGTTAATACTCTTTGCAATGGTATGTAACATGTACCATTAATAATCAGATAACTCAACAAAAAACCGTTTTGTTTTCAAGGATGCCTTGAAAGGATGACGACAAAACTATTCCATTGAGCAGGCAAAATCTTTTCTCTCATTCTACCACAGCTAAAAATAGCGTGCTCTCTCTATCATCGGCTAACAATACTCCCAAGGGCGTCGCCAGGGAGGGGGCAGCTGCCCCCGTGCCCCCCCCCCTAATCAGAATAGAAAAAATGACCTGATTTTCGTATATTATGCTATTATTTCAAAAGTTTTTAAGGGATTTTTGAGCTCTAGGGGGGGGGGCAGCTGGCCCCTGTGTCCCCCCCAGCTCAAAATATGCTACAGAATATGTTGATGAACCACCGAAATGTTTAGTGAACTCAAAACTGCATTACTGCACCTTTACTGCAGGCCTATGAAATGACTTGCAAATGTATTAATTACCCCCCAGCTTTTTAGCTGGGGGGCAGTTCCCCCCCCTAGAGCTCAAAAATCCCTTAAAAACTTATGAAATAATAGCACAATATACGAAAATCAGTTCATTTTTTCTATTCTGATTGGGGGGGGGCACGGGGGGCAGCTGCCCCCTCCCTGGCGACGCCCTTGGGAGTATTGTTAGCCGATGATAGAGAGGGCACGCAATTGTTAGCTGTGGTAGAATGAGAGAAAAGATTTTGCCTGCTCAATGGAATAGTTTTGTCGTCATCCTTTCAAGGCATCCTTGAAGACAAAACGGTTTTTTGTTGAGTTATCTGATTATTAATGGTACATGTTACATACCATTGCAAAGAGTATTAACTAGAGAAGTTTTTAAAGCCATTTTAAAACCCAACACCATGTACATTTTTTTTTATTTCACTTTGTAAAGTGGACACAACATTATTTTTTTTTTCATTTTAATGTTTGATACGACGCTGTCAGGTTTTTTGAAGACGTTTGTATGAAATTATGATTCGATCTGAATAAGACAAGACTAGACTAAGGAAATAAATCATTTTATAGGCACCTCGAGCATTAAATTTGAAAAAATTCAAGGTTTTAATGAGAAAAATGGGAAATTTCTAGGAAAATGGTAAAAAAATTATAACACCTTGAACTTTGGGCAAAATGATATTTTATTTGGCGCAACAAGTAGCCAAGAGCATCACCTATCCACCATTTACCTATGGCTACTTACCCTCCAAACACCCTGTATAATAGTCTATACACATAAATTTAACACGCGGTCGAAATCAAGCTGTATCTGCCTGAGCCCTCTCAGGTAACTTGTACAGCAACCGTGATTTCGATATCGACACGCGGTCCAAGTCACGCTATATATGCCTGAGCCCTCTCAGGTAACTGTATATAGCAACAGTGACTTTGGCACCGAACCCGACAAACAACCGTTAACACAACGACCGATACTTTGAACTGTTACGACTGAAGACTGAATACTGAAACTTAACCTTAAAACGTAACCTAAAAACTGTTAACTTGTTCTCTCTCTCTCTAGTCCTGGCCTCGAGGCACAGAACATTCATAATCATAGAAGATTAAGTGTTCTTCTCAACACATACGATACATACATTACATATTTAAATATTACTACATTCCAAATGGCTATATTTCGCAACAGAGCTGAATACGGAACAATGGAAAATATAGAGATATGTTTCTTTTGGAATCAAGAATCTACAGTTAAAATAAATGTACAAGTCAAAGACTCACCAAGTATACTCTATTCCCGTTTATAAAGTATCCCGGTTGGCCATACAATTCAGACACATTTCACCGCATATATTTTGAAAATGTTAGGTTATAGTCATTCTTCCGTCAGATACAGACTCAACGTTGCCGTTTCTACATATAAATCGTAGAAATTGATTATTTATCAAAATGTTCATTTACTTTGGGAAAACAATGAATTTGAGGAAATATTGTATGAATTCAATAATCCCAAAGACCTGGCGAATGTTGAAGAAACTTTTTTCTCTGTTAATACTTGAAATATTTCACGTATATAAAAATGGTTGGAAGATTCAGTTATACTATTTTCTTGTACGGAAATCAAGAACCCAGTGTTGAAATTTTACTGAAAAATAATGGACAGAATAGTCCGTTACTTTGTGATAGTTCATTCGAAAAAAGAATTGAAGTATTTACTAGAATAACCCGAAAGAAAAACTTCTAAACGAACAGAACCGACGGACTTATGGAATTCCCCACTTTTCAAAATTTTCAAGAAATAAGCCAACAGACGAAAATTAAATACCTCTTTGCACAACTTGAAATACTCCAGTATGGAAATGTAGTTGTACTACGAATCCTGTGTCACAGTTAAACCTTAAAAGAACTAACACCATTTTCAAACTTAAAAAAGAGTAAATAGAAAGTAACCTTGGCAACGTCGCTCAGAATTATTTGACTTTCACGATTGCCAACTTCCGTTAGTTTCAAGTAAAAGAACTTGATAAACCTAAACCATGGCCAACCGGGATACTTTATAAAAGTGAATGGAGTATACCTGTAGGCACACCCAAAAAACTTTACTCTCCTTCTGGCGCAGTCGGGAAAATATGGGGTCACCTAAGGCCCTACCGTGAAGAAGCTTTGAGCGCTCGTTCTAAAATATTGTAAGTAGATACAACAAGTAGGTAGATTCGCATTCAAGAGCGCAAGGAAAAATTTTTTTGGCAGCAGCTGACAAATCAATCGTCGATCTTGATTATGTAATTACAGAAATATTCATCATTCTCCATCTAAAGGAAGAATGTCATCTGGATCGAATCTGTATTTATAATCATTAGGAAAACAACATTTTGAAATTCCATATTTGAGGAACTCCTGGTCGAATTTTGCCCATTAAATCAAAGAGCACTCAGGGAGGTGAGTGTTAACATCCCGCCCTAATAAATCGCTCTGGACGGCGAATAATAACACTATAACAAAGTGACTTACCTGTACGCCCACTCCTTGGAGCGCCGTCACGCCCCCGTCCTCCAGCTCCGCGCACCTCAGCAGGTTCGGCGCCCATACGATGGCGACGTTGCGCGTCGTCATACCGGTGCTGGGTCCGTGTTTCGCTACCCTGGCCAGGTGCCTCATCAGGTACTCCAGGGTCCTGTAATGGGGCGGAGGCAGTTTCTGGACCGCCTCCCGCATCTTGAGCAGACGTTCGTGGTCGCCCTCCGCCCCCTTGACGCCCGTGTGCTGCACGGCGTTCACGAAGCTCTGGTAGAGCTGGTAGGTGCACAAGGGGTTCGGTAGTTCCCTGAAAACGAAAAATGGAGGTTGAAGTTGTTCTGTGTAGATAAGTAACGGACATAGATCTTTCGATGAGCCACTTATACTGCTCCACAAGAGTTAAGGTCGGCGTTCACAGCGAGTAGGAAAACTAATCCGATAGAGGCGCCACCGTGCATTTTATGGAATATCTCCATAGAACTTATAGTGACAATGTAAGTTAATTATGAATGAAATGTACAATGGCGATGTCTATCCGAAAATCGCTGAACTATGAAATTAGTGAATTTGTGGGTAAAGCAGGAACTATTTCCCGCCATATATTTGAATTTGGCCATTCTCTGCCAATTCCGTATTTTGAGTTGTTTTTCTGAACGAAATTATCTGCAGGTTCACTTTTAATCGTAAGTTGAACTATTTTCATGGGTCTTTCGTTTGAAATAAAAGAGAAGCATAAGTTGGCTTATTTTCTTCTATTTTTGAAAGAAAAAAAATGAACTTTCGGAATGAACTCGATTTCAATTATTTCATTAAGAACTTCAACCTTTTCTGAGTTTATCCACAAAATTTCAGTTTCCAGTGAAACCATTTTCAAATACAACTTGAAATAAAAACACTCTACATCGAACACCCACCTTAAGGAAGTTCAGAAATTTTGTGTCCTCTACAAAAGTTGCTGATTATTGTCCACTAAATGTTCATTTATGAGAAATCAAATTTTTACTCTCTTACCTATATCTGAATAGTTTTTTTAGACTGTAGAAAGAGTAGACGGCCTTTCAATAATAAATCGTGAAGCCAATTTTCAAAATCATCAGAACTAAACTGGGTAATTGTACTACTACGGAATCAAAATTTAGTAGAAATTTTCGCAACTTTGTTACGTTCTTTGAATTTTTTAATGGATAAACTCAATCGAAATGAAAAGTACTTCAGATTGAAATTCTTTTACTCATTGATGGTGCGTGAATGTAGAAATGAGTATTTGTTTCTTCAAATATTGTGCATTCTTCTTTCTTCATCATATTACGTATACTAAAGTATCGGGAACACGAAACGAATAGGCCGTTTTTTGCTCAGATAATGGATTGGCAGTAATGCGTTATGGCAACATCGTTTTCTGAATCTGTGTTACTGATGACTTTTCGAACAGTGTTACCAACGCGATATCGTGTTTCATTGGTTATTTAAAGTGAGATTTGGATTTATAGCTGTCCATCCAAGAATTATTGACATCTCGGGGGAGCTTAGATTTAGACGAAAAACTCCATATTTTTTCTTTCAAAAATAGAAGAAAATAAGCCAACTCATGCTTCTGTTTTATTTCAAACGAAGGACCCATGAAAATAGTTCAACTTCCGATTAAAAATGAATCTACAGATAATTTCGTTCAGAAAAACAACTTAAAAACCAAATTGGCAGAGAATGGCCAAACTCAAATATATGGCGGGAAAAAGTTCCCGCTTTACCCACATATTCAATAATTTCATAGTTCAGCGATTTTTGGATAGAGAGCGCCATTGTACATTTCATTCATAATTAAAGAGATATTCATAGAACTTATAGTGATAATGTAAGTTCTATGGAGATATTCCATAAAATGCACGGTGGCGCCTCTATCGGATTAGTTTTCCTACTCGCTTTGATCTGCGGCCTTAAACGTTTTTGTACGACCAATATTAACTGAGATAGCTACTGACTAAAATATAAACAATCACCCTGTACATCTCTCATATTTAAAATATTCGAGAAAAATGAAAACTTTCGTTATATTCTAAAAAGTTCTGAATCTGTGGCACTGCTTCACACTCACCTAAAGTACATTTTTAGAAGGGAAGCCACAGAATGGATATCTTGTAATATCTCTTCTGTGTATAAGTTTGGTATTCTGTCTTCATCAAAGGCATTCCTTAATTTTTGTATATTGGAAGTCACTCCAGACAATCTGTAACAAAACAATTAGCTGTCAAAATACACACAAAAATTAAGTGGATCTATTCCAATTTTATATGAATATTGAATACATTTCGATTTCAATAGTTCTCATAATAAGAGGAACCTTAACTCAAGTTCAGTGTAAGGTGAGTTGATAGTTATTTTTGAAAAAAACTCTAGTACTAACCTATAAATGCCGTCGACTATCCCATTCTTCTCGATGAACTCGGCACAGCACTTCAACACCATAGGGATCTCGTGGCCAGAGTTCAAGAGATGTTCCCCTAGGTCGCAAGCGAATACTCTCTCTTTCAGGATGCCGCTCTGCTTTAACCTTCTCCTAGACGGTCTGTTTAGGATGAAACTTCGGAAGAAGGTAATCAGTTTTCCGTGTTTGCGGAGGACTGGCTTGATCGAGGTGATAGCCAGAGATCTGCAACAAACAAATTAAGTAGAATATTTTTGTGTAACACATCTGATCTATGAATAAGGACTGAACGAGAATAAATTCGCTATCACAAAAACGCCTATATCTCTTGAACCAATTGAGAAAAAATCTAAATTTGATCATATTTAGCTTTGTTATGAACGTCAGAAACATGTGGAACATTTACTTCATATACTCCATTCACAATTATAAAATCACAACTCTGGCATTGGAAATTTGACACATTCCACTCTGTATCGAAGTTATGACGTTTTTCAAAATATTTTTATGTTCCAAGTCAACACTATGTTGCCCTTTCTACATTCTTAGCGTATTTCTCAGAATGTGAATGAATTGGACAAGATGTGATGGACCAAAATATTAAACGTTTATATGAATTGATAGAAAGGATTCCTTTTCTAGTTATTTGCATGACAAGTACAAGAGGTCACTGTTGAAATATATTATTTTTGCCATGGAAGAAAATTGCATTGCTTTCACATAATTTTCATATGCATGCTTGTGAAGATTCAATGTTTATTATCCTCTTGAACTGAAAGTTCAAGATTGACGACATTTCATTTATTTGATCTTATGAACAAGGAGTAAAATATTCTGATTGTATAGTAATTTATTGGATTAAAAAATATTCATACATTACTACCAAAAAGGTTTGTACAAATAAAATGGAATAGGTCGAACATATGCTCCACATTTATCATTCACCTGTTCTAAAATAAGACACAAACTCCTGGAATATGGAAAAAAACCGATGTATTCTGGTTCAATATAGCCTTTTTCTACTTTCGACAAAGGAATGAAAGCTCCAGTGACACATTTCAATTCTACCTGAACCATATTTTCCGGTCGCTTCCGTTAGAAGATCGTATAAGGAAGCCTTTCTTGTCCATTTACACATTCCAAATAAATTTTGAGCACCAAAATCGATACCGAAACTAACCAAACTTCTGGGGGACCGGAATTTCGTTTGAAATCTTTCAAAACGGCCAGATACCTAAAAAACTTCGTTATCAAGTGTAAAAAGGTCGATTAGTACTTACTTTCGCTTTATTTATGCTTATAAATCGATTTTTGGTCCAATTCAAATTTGCCGTTCGTACTCACGCCAAAACTCGTGAAAGGAAAAAATGACACTTGCACGAAACTTCTTCTGGACGCCGAAGAACGGAAAAATAGGCGATTTCCTATCGATTTTTCTCCCCAAAATCACCGATCGATACGAACTAACAAAATGGGGAAAATCTTTGATACTTTTACTTTGATGTAAACAGAAAAACTGGCATCGTCGTATTGTCATTAACCATATTCTATGTACGAGCACAGATTTTTCATCAGGTGCGCCAATTCCTGAAAACGAAACCATGGCCAGAGTTGTGATTTTATAATTGTGAATGGAGTATAGATATTCCAATTCTCTGTCGCAAAATGTCAAGCGAAGTGAAAACACGAGAATTTATAGTGAAACTTTTTCAAAATAATCAAAAATTTTTCAGAAGAATCCTAACCTTTCAGGACGGAAAGTGGCCCAAATAGTGGGTTGTTCGCAGTCAACCGTTCAGAAAATCAAGTCGACTTGTGGGCTTAGAACATACAAAGTGCAGACTGACTGATTCTCGTGGAAATGTTGACGAACAATTTCGCTTGAAGAAACAAGCAGAGTTTCCTAAAAAATTCCTGGTTTTTCAAGCAATTTGCACTTGTGGGAAAAGAAGCAAATTTTTCGTTGGCCAAGGCTCTGTTGACTCGAAGATATACATCGAGGAATGCTTGAAGAAGCGACTTTTACCATTTTTACGTGAGCACGATGTGTCAACAATCTTTTGGCCAGATTTAGCTTCATGCCGCTACAGCAAGGCCACCAAGGAATGGTACGAAGCTAATGACGTGGTTTTTGTCCCCAAAGAGGCCAATCCATCAAACTGCCCATAACTCAGGCCAATCGAAAAATTTTGGGCCCTGGTAAAAAGAGAATTGAAGAAGACTAAGAAATCAACGAAAACATTAGCGGAATTCAAGCAAAAGTGGAAGAAAGCATACCAGAAAGTGACTGAGAACACTATAAGAAGCATGATGGGAAGAATTCCAGAAAAAATCCATGAATTTTGTGAAAAATAGTTTTGGTTTTTTTTATTGTAGAAACAGTTTTCATTAGAATTAGAAGATGATTCGAAAATAAGTTTGATTTTCGAAATCGGTCCAGTGGTTCAAAAGATATAAGCTTTTTTGTGATAGCGAATTTATTCTCGTTCAGTCCTTAGCAGTAAAATATACTAACTGACAAAAAAACTGCAATACTCAGAAGGAACTGTTCAAATTTCAATTTTTGGTAAAACAGTATGGTTTTTTATCATTGTTGTTTTCTCTGTTATTTCACTGTTCTAGTTGGTAAATTGCGATTTTCATCGTTTTGTTACTCTGCTGTTTCATGAGTTTTAGTTACTTAATTGTGCTAATGTATAGATTCATATTTGTTCATACGATTGTTCGAATTTCAGCCTGAAGAAAAGAAGAATTGCTCTCGAAACGTAGCTGTGTGAATAGATTGTAAATAAACTGTTCCTTAAGACTGAAAACTATGTTCTTCATCAATTTTTGCAACGATACATCCCACATACAGGGTGAGTCTTTGACTTGTACATATATTTTAACTATAGATTCCTCCCATCAAAAGAAACACTTTTTTCCCATACCATTTTTCAAAATTCGGTTCCGTTTGGAAGATACAGGGTGTCAAAAATCCATGAAATTAACACTATTCTTTCCATATATGCGGAACCGATATTTCGAATGAACTGAATTTTGGTTAATAGTCTACTCTATTCATGGTGCATATTCCTCAATTGAAACTTATTTCATATTTCTCCTGGTAAAAAAGTTACAGTATAGTCGACTTATAAATTCACGCAAAAATACTATGAAACCACTTAAAAAAGATGAACGGTTCACGTTTTCGAAAGAATTGATTATTTTAGAAAACAAAAGTATTCTTATATTTTTTCAATAAAACGCGTCGTTCTCAAGTTATTCCTAATTGTATAAGATTGAATTAGAGGAAAAAATCATGAATTTCAAGAATTCTCTGAGTGCAGTCCTGGGTTAAATCTCATCGAAAATAATTTTTTTCTCTGGTCTCTCAACAAGTTACCAACGTTGTCAGGATGTTTATCAACTTTGTCAAGACTAAAATCTCTATGATGAAAAAACGTTTGATGTAGAGATATGTAATAATAAAATTCTACATTCGTGGGACATAAAATTGAATTCTAAGAAGCATGAAATTATTTTATAGGCACTAATAGGCAGTTTCTATTTAAAATTCATTGTTACCGGTCCTTCAGCAAAATATCTATCGAAACAATATAACTCGACACCAGAACGACACTATCACATCAATTCACTGAAAGTCATTTACATAATCATCACCTGTTTGCTTAGAATATTTGTTTTATATTCTAAGCCTGTTTGCTTCATTCTCTGTAAATAAATAAAGAGTGAACTTCGTCTATGGGATCACTGACTAAAGTTTTAGGTTGGACTGGTTGGAGCACAGAACAACGGTCTTGCGTCACGGCTACAATGGCTTCATCCACGCCGTGGATTCCACGGCCATCTGAAGGGAACGTAGCGCTTTCTTGAGTTCGCATTGTTTGAAGAGAAAATCGGCAATCTGGCATCGTCTTCTCTAGAGTTCTCTGGGTGAATTGAATATGTTCTGTGTTGAATATGTTCTGTGTTGAATATCACAGAGGATGGGTATAGTTAGGTATAGATGCATAGAACACCTGGTGTAACGACTCCCTACTAAAAATCGTGACCAAAATTTGTAGATCAAAACGGCATCCTAGATTTCAGATTTTGGACTAGTTCCGGAATAAATCCGCAATATTTATCGGTCGTGGCGCTACTGCGGCAACGACAAAAAACGCGACCCCTTTCGGGAGAAATGAAAAGCTGCACAAAATATCACGTTTTCGATCGACAAGAAAGTCTTGAACAAAATCTAATCAGTGCCAACACCAGGTATTTCTATGCATCTATAGTTAGGTCATTGACACCGAAACATATGACTTTGGTTAATGGAGTTGGGATAGGTTAGTGAGAAACCAATTTTTATGAGATCGTTTTAGAATATCGAGGAAATATGAACAAATTATTAGTGTCTATAAACTAATCTTCAGGACAATCGAAGAAGGAACTTATTTTGGTGTGAGAAATATAGCTTTTCATACAGCCGAAATGATCGGACAGAACTAAGTGTTTTGTTAGGAAATATCGTGTTTATAACATTCTTATTCAAATAAGGTTGGTGCTTGAGTATTTTTCATATGTATCACCCAGAATATCTAATAATCACATCAATTTCAATCAAAAAATATGAACTTTGAAGTGTTTGCAGAGAATTGATCCAGGCACGCATTAAGCTCAACTTTTTTTTTCAAATGGCTATATCTCTTTAACAGAGCCGAATTCGGAAAAATGGAAAATGAAAAAAAGGTTTCCTTTGGCCTCAAGAATCTATAGTTAAAATATATGTACAAGTCAAAGACTCACCCTGTATATTATAGATAGTATAGCAAGGATTAAGAGATTAAATTTGTAAAAAAAAATGTTTTGCAATTTCTTTAAATTTTACAACAAACCAGCTGTTCGAGGAGATCCAAAGTCGATGTTTAGTTGTTGTTGCAATGTCTATAGCACGTGTACGCGGATTTATCACCAGCTAAGTGAATTTGAAGAGGTCGAATTATTAGTCTACTGGAGGCGGGGTTATCAAAAAAAAAATAAAAAAAAATCAAGACGTCTAAGACTTATGGCTATTAAAGACCAATTTGTGACAACTCGATCTTTGGCTGATGAGTGGCTAGGAGAACAAGTCCATCCTGTAACTGTCAGAACGGTTCACCGCCGGATAAGTTCTTTTGGACTCCAGCATTATCGACCTCATCTTGTGTTACCTCTGACGGTTGAGCATCGCCGGCAACGATTACAGTGGTGCAGAGAACGTCAACATTGGAATGTGGAATGGCATCAGCTCATCTTTTCTGATGAATCTCGATTCTCCTTTGGTGCACATGATGGCCGAAGAAGGGTAAGACGACGTCGGGGGAAAAGACGTGAACCTCAGTTTGACGTTGAGCGTCATGTACACCGGACAGTAGGCGTTAAGGTATGGGGTGCTTGTTAGAGCCTGATTGAAGACGATTAGTTTTAATAGTAAATAGAATACTCTGTATATAAACATTTGATGAGTCAAAAAGAAATGAATTTATTATGACATGAGAAAAAAGTAAAATTGGAATTGTATTGTCAAGTTTGAATAAAAAGTTAAAAATACAGTTCGAATAGCTATATTAATTGAAAGATAGCAATTACATTGGTCCTTCGAGGTTATTTTGAACCACTATGGAACGAAAGAATGAAGCGGAAATAACAGAACTTCCAAAAGTGCGAAAAAGTGAGAGATGCAATAAAGGAGTCCCACCACTGAGATATGCAGATGCAGACAACGCAGAACTTAGTTCAAGTGTAGGCCTGGATAATAATGGTTATACGAGTCCTGTGGAAAAAGTTGCATCTGTGAAAAATATGCCAGAGGAGATTTCTACCGGTATCACTCAAGGAAGTGTGAAGTCTGCAGTTGTTCCTGCGATAGTTATGCATAATCAATCTAGTAAGGGAATGTCTATTAAATCAAAGAATTCGAGTATTTCTAGATTGAATCTTGAACTAACGTTGATGAAAAAACAAAAAGAACTTGATGAAAGAGAATCGAGGAAAAAGCTAGAAGCCCTCGAAAAAGAACGCCAATATTTGTTGAAAGAAGCTGAAATTCAAAGAAAATTAGCAGAAAAAAGTGAAGGAAGCACTATGACTGAAGAAAATCGAATGTTTTCTATTTGTTCTGATCGTTTTTACGAGAACCCATCCAACATGAATAAGTGGGTCGATGATTCAAAACAATGTGTAGAAAAGAAGCAAGGTCAGCCACAACAAAAGGAAAATTCAGAATTTTTCATGCCTTCGTCCAATATCATTTCTTTGCATTCTGTTGGCGGTGGAGAGAACAATCCGATACACATGGATATCATTAGACAATGTATTGAAAATACAACCACTACCAACAAAATTTTGATGCGACATAAAATGCGGAATCTCCCTCATTTTACTGGTGACCTTTCAGAATGGCCTATTTTTATAAATGAGTACAAAAGATCTTCAGAAGAACTACATTTATCGGATCAAGATAATCTTACACGTTTGGACAAAGCTCTCAAAGGAAAAGCAAGAGACACCGTCAAGGCACTACTCACCTCTCCAAGGAATGTTCCAAAAATTATTAAAATGTTGGAAATGAACTTTGGAAGGACAGATTGGATAATCCTTTCCCTAATCGAAAAAGTGAGAAAGGTGGGCATCGTGAAAGAAGACAAATTGGATTCTTGGATTCAATTCTCTAATGCAGTGAATAATATGGTCACAACCATGAAAAATGTGAACTCCCTCCTTCACCTCTTCAATCCAGAGTTATTAGCAAGTATGCTGGAGAAACTTCCCACCATTCAGAAATTCTCTTGGGGAAAGTTCAAGCATAATCGTGATATTGAGGGCCTTCAAACATCCTTGGAAGATTTTGCGGACTGGTTCGAAGAAGAACTGAACTGTATGGCAGCTATCAGTAATCCTTTCCAAAAAATTAGCTCAAACAAACATTTTTCGAGAAGAGAAACTGTGATGATCTCCAAGAAGAACTATGATCAAAAAGACACCGAATGTATTTTCTGTAAAAGTACCGGCCATGCAATAGTCAAATGCACCAAATTCATAGACCTTCCAGTAGCAAAAATAAGAGAGGATGTTCTCAGTTTGAAATTGTGTTTCCTTTGTCTGAAACTGGGTCATATGGCTACAAAGTGTTTCTCAAAATCAAGGTGTGGCAAGGATGGTTGTAGAGGAAGACATAACTCCCTTCTACATGTCCAACGCAATGAAAGTGATTCCACTAATAGAACTTCATCTGCTGATTTTTGTGCCAGTTTAACCAATAAGTCCACACCGAGAGAAACTAAAACTGTTTTATTGAGGATAGCGCCAATAATTTTACGGGGACCTGCCGGAGAAATCAAAACATACGCCTTTTTCGATGAAGGATCTACGTGCACCATGATTGAAGAAGATTTAGCTAGTAGACTACAACTTTCTGGTACTGTCAAACCCCTCTGCTTTCAGTGGACAAATGAGATCACCCACTATGAAGATCAATCAAAAATGGTTTCCCTTGATATTGCTGCTGATAAAAGTGTTCCATTATTTTTTAAACTGAAACAAGTCAGAACTGTGAAAAATCTAAAACTTCCTGGACAAAAACTAAACGTAGAAGATATTTCAAGGAGGTTTCCCTATTTGGATTATAATATTTTGGAATCTATTAAAAATACGAAACCGGAGCTGTTGATTGGACAAGACAATTGTGGTCTTATTGTGCCAAGACATATCATCCAGCCCAAACTGAATCAACCTATAATGTCCTCATCAAAATTAGGTTGGACAATCCACGGACCTATTGATGAAACCCACGTAGAAACTTTCAATGCCCATGTTAGTCTATGCTGCCGCCATGTTGGAGATGAAGAACTTCATCAATTGGTAAAAGAAAGCTTCCGTTTGGAAGCTTTTGGTGTTAAGATGCAGGATCGTGTCATCAAGTCAGTAGAAGACAAGAGAGCTGTGGAGATCATGGAAAAAACTCTGAAGAAAGTTGGGAATCACTTTGAGGTTGGACATTTATGGAAGAAGGAAGATTCTTCATTACCACCAAGCAAAGACAATGCCATGAAAAGATTGCATTGTATGGAAAGAAAAATGGACCGGGATTCCAAATTTGCTGCACAATATACCGCCAAAATTGTCGAATACATTGAAAAAGGTTATGCGGAGAAGTTGAGTCCAGAAAAAATACCAAATAATGAGAAAACTTGGTATCTCCCACATTTTGCCGTGTGGAATATCAATAAGCCTGGAAAGCTCAGACTCGTTTTCGATGCTGCATCAAAATCGCAAAGTTTTTGTCTCAATGATTTTCTCTACCAGGGTCCAGATTACGTCCCTTCTCTAATTTCCGTTTTGTGGCGATTTAGACAGAACAAAATTGCATTTGGCGGAGACATCAAGGAAATGTTCCACCAGGACCATATCATTGAGAAAGACAGATGTGCTCAGCTGTTTCTTTGGCGCGGTATGGAGAGGAATAAAAACCCTGATGTCTATGTCATGAAAGCAATGGTGTTTGGCGCCATATCTTCACCGTCAGTGGCACAATTTGTCAAGAATAAAAATGCTGCCTCATTCGAACATCAACACCCCGGGATTGTAAGAGCAATGGAAAGGCAGCACTACGTAGATGACTACTTGGATTCATGTAATACGGAAGACGAAGCCATTCACAGAATTCGAACTATATTGTATGTTCATAAACAAGCAGGTTTCGAAATGGTAAAGTGGATGAGCAATTCACATACGGTTATGCAGTCTATTCCATATAATCTACGAGCTGATTCCCAAATGTCTGTGAAAATAGATTCGCAAACGTTGGAACGCGTATTGGGTCTGTCTTGGTGTCCCGAAAAAGATAATTTCGTGTTCACACTGGACCTGAAGAAGATTCCTTCTGAAATATCCGATGGATTGAAAGTTCCGACAAAGAGGGAAGTATTACGGATGGTGATGTCCATATTTGACCCCTTGGGTTTTCTTGCTCCACTCATGATCAATGCCAGAATTCTGCTGCAAAATATTTGGAAGAAAAATATCCACTGGGATCAAGAAATCACAGAAGATATATTCGAAGTCTGGTTGAAATGGTTGAAGCAACTGAAAGAAATCACTCCCATAGTGATTCATAGGTACTATTTTCCAAGTCTTGCAATTGTCAAAAAGGTAGATCTGCATTTGTTCTGTGATTCCAGTGATAAGGCATATGCTGCAGTTGCCTTTCTAAGAACAATAAAAAATGATAGCATTTACACGGCATTTGTGATGGCAAAATATAAAGTGGCACCTATGAATCAACAAACCATTCCAAAACTCGAGCTGCAGGGTGCAGTACTTTCATGTAGATTGGCCAAAACCATAAAAAGGGAAATTGAATATGAAATAGGGCAGGTTCACTTCTGGACAGACTCAATGGTAGTTTTGCAACAAATTAGATCCGAATCTAGAAGATTTCCCATTTTTGTAGCATGCAGGCTTGGAGAAATTCACGAAGATACTGATATTTCACAGTGGCACTGGTTACCATCAGAATTGAATGTCGCAGATCAAGCTACAAAGGAAATGAAAAATATTGATTTCTCACCTGATGGAAAATGGTTTTCGGGACCAAACTTTCTGAAGTTACCTGAAGCGAACTGGCCAAAAGAACCACATTGCGATTACGAGCAGATTCTTGTACATGTGGAAGAACCTCTCCAGATGGAATTTCCAGATATAAGTAGATTTTCAAAATTGATGCGACTCGTCCGAACCACAGCATGGATTTTATATTTCAAGAAAGTAATGAAAATTCCAAAATATCTTCGGTCGTTGGAAGCAAGTGTAGGCTCAGAAGAAATCGAAGATGCCAGGAAATTATGGATCAAAAAGAGTCAGAGTGAAACGTTTTCAGATGAAATTTCATTTTTGAAGAAAGAAAGATCTGTCTCCAAGTCAAGTCGACTCTATAAACTTTCTGTATTCTTGGATGAGGAGAAGATAATACGGTTGGGAGGAAGAATTCCTGAAAATAAAAAAATCGGAATACCGTTTGATTCAAGAAACCCAATTTTTTTGGACCCAAATCATAAATTTACCTGTTTGTTGATTCATCAGTACCATCAAGAGTCTAGGCACATAGGAATAGAAACAGTTGTTAACAATATCAGATTGAAATATTGGATCCTTAACATCCGTGCAGCAGTGAAGAGATGTTTCAAGAATTGCCAAGAATGCAGAAATAGAAAATGTAAACCACAACCTCCTGAAATGGGAATGTTGCCATCAGAACGACTAGAAGCATTCACATTTCCATTTGCATTCGTTGGTATTGATTTTTTCGGTCCCATGACTGTTGCAGTCGGACGAAGAATTGAAAAAAGATACGGTGTACTGTTCACCTGCCTTACTCTAAGAGCAGTACACATCGAATTAGCTGCTTCTCTGGATACAAGTTCAACAATATTAGCCATCCGAAGATTTATGTGTAGAAGAGGACAGCCAAAGGAATTCAGAACTGATAACGGAACTAACTTTGTCGGGGCAGAAAGAGAAATGAAAGAATGGATTCAAAACTTGGATACCAATTCAATTTCGCAAGAATTGTCTTTGAAAGGTATCATCTGGAAATTCAACCCTCCTGGCGCTCCACACATGGGTGGAATATGGGAACGGATGATACGTTCAATAAAAACGGCTCTAAAAATCAGTTTGAAATCCATCAACCCCAAAGAAGAAGTTTTGGTTACCTTATTAACTGAAATTGAATACATCGTCAACTCGAGACCCTTGACACACATTTCTGTGGACCCGAACGAACCAGAGGCAATAACACCCAATCATTTTTTGTTGCTGAGACCCGGCGATGTGAAATCTTATGGTGACGTGGAACTCTCGAGCAGAAAACAATGGCGAATTGCTCAGGCACTGACAGATTCCTATTGGAGACGTTGGGTTAAAGAATACAGACCTACTCTTATTCAAAGACAGAAGTGGCATGATAGAACTAACCCCATCAAAGTCGGAGATATAGTTCTAGTTGTCGACGAGAAGGCCCCCAGGAATCAGTGGATGATAGGACGGGTAGATGAGACATACCCTGGCAAAGACGGTATCATAAGGGTTGTCCAAATAAAGAGTGCAAAAGGAACCTACGTGAGACCAGTGGCAAAACTATGTATTCTTCCTGTAACGGAGTCAAATGGTCGTTAGTTCATCTCTATCTTGGGTGGAGAATGTTAGAGCCTGATTGAAGACGATTAGTTTTAATAGTAAATAGAATACTCTGTATATAAACATTTGATGAGTCAAAAAGAAATGAATTTATTATGACATGAGAAAAAAGTAAAATTGGAATTGTATTGTCAAGTTTGAATAAAAAGTTAAAAATACAGTTCGAATAGCTATATTAATTGAAAGATAGCAATTACAGTGCTAATGCACATGCAAGAAGGTCACCTTCAGGCTTTATTCGAGGTAACATGACAGCGCTGCGTTACCTTCAAGAACTAGTGGAGCCATATTATGTTCTCCCTCAATTTAACCGGCTCGAGAATGCAATATTCCAGCAAGATAATGCTCAACCTCATGTTGCCAAAGTTAGTTTAAAATTTTTTGAAGCGACCCATGTGAATCTTTTGCCATGGCCGCCTAGATCCCCCAATCTTTCACCCATAGAGCATTTTTGGGACATCATGGGTAGAAGGCTTGAAAAATTTCCCCAGCCTCCACGGACTTTGGCGGCTCTGAGACATGAAGTACAGGTAGCTTGGGATAGCATTCCTCAAGAAGAATAATACCATCTTATTGGATCAATGTCAAGACGTGTTGGGGAGTGTTAAGATTATCCTTGCTATACTATCTTTGTTTTACCAAAGAAAATTTAATATTTTAACAGCTGTTGCAGTTTCTTTGTCAGTTAGTATATGACGATTTAGAAAGTAATCATTGGTAAACAAATTTTCGATACTGAAAATTTCCTCAATATGAGAATAAGATGATGCCAAACATTCGAATCTAAGAGTACAAAAAACATCCTACAATTCTTGATGCTGACTGAGAGCTTTTATTAAGGCACTATAAAGATAGGTATGCTAGATAGACCTGGCTCTATGGTTGATTGGGTCCAACCATAGACTCGAAAATTACAGGATTCGCAACATTTTCATCACCATCTATCGAGGTGATACACCAACATAAACAATAAATTATTATAAATTTGACTATTAGATGTCGCGGCATTATTCTAACACCACGAACCTAACCTATTTCCAATGTTTTTCATGTGAGCATGCCGAAAAAAGTCACCACAAGATCTCTCATTCCGAAAATATGCTCATTCTATTACAGATTTCATTTATTTCGATTACAGATTTCATTTCATTCGAAGGGATCTGTAATTTTCGAGTTTATGGTTGGACCCAATCAACCATAGAGCCAGGTCTATCTAGCATACCTATCTTTATAGAGCCTTACTTTTATGTATAATCATGGCAGCCTTTCAGTATTCCAAAATCATTATTACCGCTCACTCAATCGATTCAAGACGTTGTCAACACAGAAATCCATTAATTTAATGTGAAAGCATTTCCTTCTCATTCTTCTCGGAATAAAACCCCTCAAAGTTCATTGGTAATTATTGCAGTGATTCCAAAGATGGAAAATTGCCTTGTCGATTCGCTGACTCTTTGTGTGGCGCTCTGAATGCCAATTCGCAGAAGCGATTCTCGATATTCCTTTGTGCCACAAAAGCGAAATTCTCGAAGCGTGTTATTGTAGCCTTTATAATATGGTTACAAGAGTCGGGAAGACTATTTTGTTGCAATATCGACGCTTCTAACACAATTTGTATACGGAACGACATTTATATCCGACGCTGACTGGAAATGAGCGGAAATATTCCAATTCTGACAAAGAAAATGGGACACTCGAAGAATTGGCCTCAAGTCCGGAGTTTTTGAGCGTTCATCCACCGTGTAAATGTATCCACCTCTTAGGTAGATTCGCATTCTGGAATCCATCGAAAACGCTGGAACGAGGTCTGTGATTGATTGATAGGTCGTTGATAGTATTGACGGAACCGGCAACGTCCAAAGGAGCCTTGGCCGTTACCTCGTGGGTATCCAGGACCGGTTTCACCATATAAATGGTTCTTAGGCCAGACAGTTCTGGTCACTGGCATCCCATGTGTTCAGCTGTTTCTACTTCTGATCCACAGAGCCTACAAATCTCATCTGCTGACTTTCATCGCGAATGTCTTAGACTGACTAGGTCCAGGAGTGTTCCCCCAAAGGGTTATTCTGTTATACAACTCCCATTGTTGGACCGCTGCCTTATATTGGTCTTTTCCAAGCCCACAGGAAGGCTAAGGTCCAGCAGATGTTAACCTTGATG
This sequence comes from Adalia decempunctata, assembly GCA_951802165.1. Classification (NCBI taxonomy): domain Eukaryota; kingdom Metazoa; phylum Arthropoda; class Insecta; order Coleoptera; family Coccinellidae; genus Adalia; species Adalia decempunctata. The sequence continues at coordinate 20,453,404 of OX637703.1, forward strand.
CACTTTCAGCAAGCTCATTGGCTTTTTCATTTCATTCAACACCACAATGCACTGGCACTCATTGTCGAGTCTCTTTTTGTCTCTGGCCAGTTGCTTTATGTTTTTACAGCAGAGATTCCAGGGACCTCAGCGTGCCCTGGCTGTCCTTGGTGATGAAGATATGCGCCCCATTTGGGTTCATACAGCCAGTATCTGGGTCTGTAAAATAGAGGGTTCACTTCCCAGGGCTTCAGAGATCCTCAGTTTGGTCCATTGGTCCCAATGCCAGTGCATCTTTCTGATTTTGATCTATCGGTAAACCATATGGATGACTTTTCGTCCAAGCGATTTAAGAAACTTATTGTACTAGGACGGTCAGCTATGATCCTTTCAAGGGGCGTTTCGAAATCGAAGATTGTTGGCATTACATCCGATGGTTTTGCCAAGAAGTTTGAATCCAGTCGATTCAATCTCCTCATATGGATATTCTTATTGCTTTCAGCAGGCTGCATTTCCTCACATGTATAGATGTAAGGGAGGCAAAGCAAGTATGGCCTCAAGCGCTGCTGTAGGAGCTGTGTGCATAGCTGACAATACAGGCGAGCCTTTGCAGTATCTCCAAACTCTTCGGTTTTTGTCCACCATGCTAGGGACGCATAGGTGACAATAGGGCGTACTACCGCTGCGTATAACCACAGTTCCATTTTTGGTTTCATGTCCCAATTCTTTCCAAAGAATCTTTTGCATGCCCACATGGCCACCGTGGCTCTGGAAAGAATCTTATCTATGTGTTTGCTCCAGTTGAGTTTACTGCCAGGATATCACCTTAAACACTTTTTACTGGACCACAAAGTCTTTGGAGCCACTGAACATCAACTGCGAATTTGAATTCCTCAAAAATTGTTGAACCGAAATATTCTTGTTCAATGCAATCTTTTCATGACACACAAGATTTTTAAGAACTATCCAGTCCATCGCCAAAATAAGTAGCACTGTTCTCACAGTGCAGATCATATAACTCCTGTGTATCAAATTCAGCGATTTTTCTATTAATGGATTCTGAGATAACATGAAAAACTGACTTCAGGAGACAATTTCAAGAGATTGTAACTCTGAAAGAGGTGACCTCCTGGGAAAAATCAAAAACAGGAGTCTCCTTATTTCCTCCCGATAATCTGTGTCCAAATTTCTATGAAAATAATCCATGATTCTCATCAGTGCTTCGCCGTTCTTGCAGATTTATTTGATAATTTAGTAGCATATATCCATAGAAATCATAATATATATACTTACTCTAGAATGCTAAATCAATTGGACCGAAGTGTTGTAAAAATTTCAGTGTGGTCCGCAATGCGCATACGTGCCATCAGGTTGTTTCTGACCAGGGTCGGCTTCAATAAAATTTTATGCTGTTATTGTTGCAGTTGGATTTAATCAATTCATAATTAGTATTCGACACTTACTAGTTGTTTTGAACATATTGATAATTTTCAACAGCTATTTGAATGGTAAATTTGGAATCATCAGCGACTGGAAGATAAGCTGAAAATCTTTCATTATTCCAAAACCTCTTCAGGCGTTGAAAAAACCCGGTTTCGGTATAAAAATTGATTCAAGGATCAAGGAAGACAAATTCTGGTTAACAAACAACGAATCTTTTGGTAAAGTACAGAAAAAAAAATCAAATGACCAAAATATACTAATATATCCCTTAAGGACAGTTCTATTCTTCGGTGTTCCTGAAAATAGTGGAAACATGAAAATGTATTGTACATTTGTACATCTGCCAATGCGTTAGTTACTCTGCATCGTTTCATGAGTGAATTCTGATACCTACATTCATTCTTCAAGTCATTTGTCTTTTTGAGTTCCGAGTGTATTCCAAAATCAATCTGTTATCTGAATGAAACTGCAAAGTTTTACTTCAACATATTTTATTTTCGAGTTCGAATTATCCATTAAAAGATGGTTTGCTCACAAGAATTCATGATTTTTCATAATGAATTGCGTTCTTTTGCTATATAAAGAACCAATCTCATGGTGCGAGTGGATAGATATGTGTCAATCGAATGAAAAGCAAAGCGTAAATCATAAATTTTTAACAGTTTATATGAATGAAAAGGTACACATAGTTTACATACTTAAGTGGGAAATGAACAGGTCAAGACAAGGACACCACAACACTATACAGTTCATTGTTTATCGGATACGAAAAAATCCAAATCGAACACAACACACAACAAAAGCAAAATGCACACGAAGAATATCAAACACGAAAATAACAGTTAAGCACCAGTGAACTAGTTTGTCTATGCAGTAAACTAAACTGTGGCTGCAGACTGACACTGGATCCGTTCCTGCCTATACTTTCACTAAGGTCATTTCAAAGTCATTTGCCATGAGACAGAAAAAGCGGTGTTGCGCGGTCTATATCTATTTAGTGAAACCTACTACATAACTGCTCTAATTTTCTCACCAATTCCACAAATATTGCAATTCACTTATGATATTAATGTGTCTAATAGTCGTAGGAAGTCGCGCATGAGCTATAAAATAAGTTTGTTACTCAATGGAATATTTTTATTGTTTAATTATATTGAACTTAAAATAGAACCGACAAAACATTTAGGGACTTGGCATCGTTCTACGTGAAATTTCCTAATGGTGAGCATGCGCACATTGTGAATCAGTTGCCTATGCGGCACGTTTTTCGCTGCGGAACTAGAAGGAATTAGCATTCTAGAGTAAGTATATATATTATGATTTCTATGCATATATCTAATAATTCCTATATGGGCCATGAGCCAATCAAAACTGAAGCTGGGCTTTGGTAACAATCCAGATCTGCGCTTGTGCGGCAATATTGAGAATAAAAATATTTGTTTAATTCTGTCTCTCTCCGACACATCGTATTATGTCGTGAAACGTATGTCATTCTTAACTTCATGTGAATAGTTTCGATCGTAACCTCACAATTTCATGTGAAATGTTTCAATCGCTTCATTCCGTTTTCTCCGAGTCCTAAATATTATTGTTAACTCCTATTCATATTCTAAAATTGAACTGAAAGTATTTAGGTGACATATTTTCATTCTCGATATCTATTTTCATGCTGTCTATTAGAATAAACATGACCTCTAAATTTCTCGCAATTTTTGCATTTCCAGTTGACGCAAGCGTACAACTCAATCGTTACCAAAGATTTGGCTTCACTAATCCATATTGATGTTATTAGATATATGTTTAGTAGTTTATGGAGAAGGTGAATCTCTAAATAATGCATCTCAGGATGTACATAGTGAAAAAAAATTCGATCAACCCGTTATGGATTAATTCTCGCCAACTGAAGAGAAACGCATTAAATACAGAGTGGTCATAGTTATTTGCGTGAATCCACCTCAATCAGGACGAGCGGATATTTGAGTTTTTGTTCTTCGTCCATGTATGGACATGAAATAGCACATTCTAGAAATATTTTGGATACACTGATGGTGGGTTTCACAAAGATCGTTGATTGAGTGATTCACAGAATACCTTGACGTTTTTGTCAAATCGACCAATAGAATTTCAAATTTACGAATTTTTTTATCACAGAATCGCTCGATTAAGCATTTGATCACCCGATCAACTTTTGTGAAACCCAGCTTAAGTGTTCCATTTGGAAGCAATATACACTGCGCAAAAAAATTAACGCACATTCTGAAAATCTTAATTTTTAATGAAAGTTAACTCTACATTGACTTTATAACTTATTTTTTATGTTCTCTCGGGAAGGTTTTGAACGAAACAAGACACATTAAATGAAAGAAAAATTCAGGATTTCACCGAATCTTATGTGAAAGAAGAGAAATGAACAATTTTCAAAATACTGAAATGCTGATAAGTGATTTAATACTTGGTATTCCACCCCTTGCGTTAATTACAGCTCGCCAACGACGGTTCATACTCAAAATGAGTGATCTTAAAATGTTCTGATCTAATCCTTCCCAGATTTCTCCGAGTTGGATTCCTAAGTCATTAAGAGTAGCTGGATGATTTTCTGAACTTCTCAGCCTTATATTGAGGTTGTCCCAAACCTGCTCAATCGGATTGAGATCTGGACTTCTTGCTGGCCATTCCATTCGAGAGACTTCAACCTCTTCATGGTACTCCTGAACGATGCGCGCACGATGGGGTCTGGCATTATCGCCCATAAAAATGAAATTTTCACCAATGTATGGGGCAAATGGCACTACATGCTCTTCAAGAATGTTCCTTATATACTTATCAGCATTCATAGCTCCATTATCAACGACCACTAGGTCTGTGCGAGCAGTCAAAGATATTCCATCCCATACCATAATCGATCCTCCCCCGAAACCAGTAGTATTCAGGAAATTGCAGTGAGCATATCTTTCATGTGGACGTCTGTATACAAGGGAACGTCGATCACAATGGTAGAGGCAGAATCTAGACTCATCTGTGAAGAGAACTCTTTCCCAATAGGCCTCTTCCCAATGGATATGCTCTCTCGCAAAATCCAAACGCGCCCTTCGATGGGCTGGGGTAAGAGCTGGGCCTCTTGCCGCGACACGAGGCCTTAAATCATATTCTCTGAGGCGATTTCTTATTGTCTGAGTGATAATTTGCACCTCATGAGTTTGCTCAAGCTGATTTTGAAGGAGGCGAGCGGTTGCAAACCGTTGTCTCAACGAAGAAACTCTCAAGTAACGTTCTTGAATGGCAGTTGTTACCCGTGGTCTACCCTGTCCTGGTCTTCGGACATTCATACCTGTCTCCCTGAATCGCTGCAACATTCTGGGCGCACTTGTTTGGGAAACTCCACACCTTTCTGCAATTCTTGTATATGTCCACCCTTCTTCTCGCAAAACTACCGCTTGGGCACATTCCTCCTGGGTCATATTGCGTGTTTCGCGTTGCATAGCGATCGAGTGTAGAATATCAAACGAAAGAAAAACTATTGATCACTAGAATTGATAGAGAACAACTGATTTTAGAATGGAGCCAATACATTCAAAATCTGATAATATCATCTTTTTTTATTCCTGCTGGGAGAAAACATCTGTATTGAAGAAAAACGTTGAAAGTGGATAACATATGCATGCATAATTCTGATAAAGATAATTATCATTGAGAACATCTTCAGTTGTACAATAAATTTGAGATTTCCATAATGTGCGTTAATTTTTTTGCGCAATGTATTAAACCAATGTTCTTCTTCTATAAAACCTTTTACATTTCCAAATGATTTTTAATTAACCAGAATGATTGAAACCTTAGATGATACGCAATGTTTTCAGTACCTACTGAGAATTTGCCAAAGCGTATCAAATACGCATTTCAAAAGTATTACATACTTGGTTTTTGTGAAATTAATTAAATTTAAATTAATTAATTAAGGTCAACATAAACCAAGATACAATAGTTTTCCTCCAATTCGCGTTTTTGTATCAGAACCCATGTGAGCTTTAAAGATTAACCTTTTTTTCTTTTATCTATACCTTTTCACAGGCAATAACTTACCCGACAACAGGAGGTGGTAGCGGCATATTCCTCGGCACCTTGTCCCCTATGATATGAACGCAGTGCTGTGGGAAGAAACCCACCTGGAACCCCCTCTTCCCCCTCCACCACATCGACTCCCCTGGACTGGCCATGTCGATGACCGAAATCATATCGCCCACCTCCAGATTGAGTTCATCCCTTGCCTGAAAAGAAAATTCATGAATAAATTATAACAGTGTGAAGGCGTCACCATCAAGTTTTCTCTTAATATTAACGCTGGTCTATTTTGTTTGATATTATTCGTGCTTTATCCATCATGAAGACAGTCCCGAATATGTTCTTACTGAAAATTAGACCTGGGAGTACGAAAAACTCGACTCACCTGCGAAACGTATCTTCTGACGCTGTATGCTGCAGCTACAGCGGGTGTGTTGATGGAACGGCTCTCTTCGCTGGGTACCAACAGTCTGTGTCCTTTGTTGTCCATCTGCAGCCAGTTGAGAACCGGCCCGCAGTTGATGGAATTGTCAGCTATTTCGCTGAATCTTTCCAGGTAACCCATCAGAACGGCCTGAAAACGAATCGGACCTTTAGTACATCAATGAAAATAACGTCGAGGTTATTGACATATACATATATGAAAATTCCAAGGATAGATCCAATAGCATCTAGCATCACCAGTTCGGAGCAGTCAATATTCGGTTTACAACCTCCGAAGATGCCGACCGCAGTAGACTGATCTGTGAATACAGAGAATAAGTCTTACATACACAGGGTGGTTCCTGCCAAGTTGAGTTGCCGTGGTTGTATTAGTTTTGGAGAAAAAACCAAGATATTAATGTATGTCCTTAATTGAACTTTTTCTAACCCCTCCAAATTACATGTATGATCAGACCACAATGATGGACAATGATTAAGGTTGACATGCATTCAAGGATCATGTAGACATAAAGGAATAAAGAAGTAAACATTAGATAATTGACTCTCAATTGTTTCGATCAAGACAATCATTACATGCAAATCCTTCGATGCCATTTTAAGCTTCCGACCCGATTGCCATTATTTTCATCGTCGGTGACTCATCCTTTCGGAGTTTCCATTAGATTTTAATTGTATCGCGTAATCGTTTAATGAAGAACAAGCCCATTGTTCTTAGGTGTCGCTCGTGTTGATTAACGCTAAGCGTTCTGGGAACAGATGGAGACGTCTCACAATACGCGTAATCGCTAGACTGGTAATTAATTAACTCGAAGTAAATATTTGGAGCGATTGCTACTGTGCAATATGCAGATTCGCCTTCCGAAGATAATAAATTATATACAAGGGGTATCCAATAGAAACTGCACAATTTTTGTTTATATTGATGCCCAACTTTCTAAAATGGCCACGCTGTGTCAACACCTTTTCATAACAATACTTTTTGTTCATTTCCTCAGACTGATCACTCGTAGGTTATTCCTGCGTAAGGACGACTGTGTCGTCCAGTAATGGCCTATACAGGGTAAGTCTTTGACTTGTATAGTGTGGGCAACATTGGTGCTACAGAACTGTGTGACATATGATACATTTCTGAAACGGGGAAAAAATGGCGATTCTTTCTAAGTCATTTCAAACTACTGTTTCCATAAGAAAAAACACAACTTTATGTTATAACTCAGCAAATAAACCTTTCAGAAAAAATCAGAGTATGCCACTGGATTGCTATCAGAAAAGTGCCTGTATAATGTTCTTATTTCAACATCCTAGCATAAACAGAAACGGAGATAATGACCAAAGTTGAAATCGCCCAGATTTCAATTTTGGCCAATAACTCGGAAACGAAAGAAGATAGAGGAATGCAGTTGATGGCATTATCATTTTCTCGAAAAAAGAGGACTATAAGGTGCCATTCATTTTTCTCTATATCATCGGGTTGAAAAGATTTAGTTCATGTAGCACCAATTTTACCCACCTGTACATACAGTATGGTGCAAATGAAAGGAATAAATTCGTTATTTCGTAAACAGGCGACTTCAAGGAAAATTCCTGAAACCCGTCGATTACTGTTAACTATTGATATGACTGAATAGGTATTTGAAAAGACCTTTCAAATAAAGTATCACAACACCCACATTTTCATTTAAAAATTTTAGCGATGACGTCATCACGTTCACATAGATGACGTCAAAAATAAAAAGGTATCCTTATGAATAGCCCGTTTTAAAATAAAAATCGACGGGTTTCAGGATTTTTCCTTAAAGTCGCCGGTTTACGAAATAACGAATTTATTCCTTTCATTTGTACCATACTGTATATTTTAACTGTAGATTCTTGAGGCCAAAAGAAACCTTCTTTTCATTTTCAATTTTTCCGAATCCGGCTGTTGAAGAGATGCAGCCATTTGAAAAAAAAATTGGGCTAAATACGCGCTTGATATTATTCTCTACAAACACCTCCTAGTTCATATTTTTCGATTGAAATTGATGTGATTATTAGATATTCTGGATGATACATTTAGAAAATACTCAAGCACTAACCTTATTTGAATAAGAATGTTACAAACGCGACATTTCCTAAAAAAAAACACTTAGTTTTGTACGATTATTTCTGCAATTGAAAAGCCATATTTCACACACCAAAATAAGTTCCTTCTTCGATTTTCCTGAAGATTAGTTTGTGAACACTAATAATTTGTTAATATTCTCCTCGATATTCTAAAACGATCTCATAAATATTGGTTTCTCACAAACCTATCCGAACTCCATTAACCTAGGTCATAGGATTCGAGGTCAATGACCTAACCTAACCCATCTTCTGTGATATTTCACAGAACTTTGAGAAGACGATGCCAGATTGCCGATTGTCTCTTCAAACAATGGTATAGGCGAAAACAAGGAAGCAGAACGTCCCCTATCGTTAACGGATGAACTATCGCAACGGCACAAGTTTTGTTTACTTTTCGCTAATGGAGTCTAGGCGTTGCTCTTTGGAAACGTCAAAGGAGTAGTTCTGATTCTCACCGATATAGCGATAAGATCTTAATTTCAGTCGCCTATAACGGTGCGCTGCGATGTAGCCGCGACGCATGACAAACCGTTGTTCTGTGTCTCCAAAGTTGGTCTTTGATCCCATGAACTACGCTTACGCGATAACCTGCGCCATGGACTTCGATTCATTTATTTATTTACAGAGAATAAAGCAAACAGGTGATAATTGTGATGTGAAGAGTTTCAGTGAATTGATGTGATGAAAACCGTGTAGTGTCGACTTGAAATTCCAAGAGATATTTTTTAGATAGGTAGATATTTTCCTGAAGGACCGGTAACAATAAGTTTTTAATAGAAACTGTGCGTATAAAATATGTAATTTCATGCTCCTGAGAATTCAATATTATCTCCCACATTTGTGGGATTTTATTATTACATATCTCTACATTAAAAGTTTTTCCATCATAGAGATTTTTCTTGACGAAGTTGATGAACATTCTGACAACATTGTTAACTTGTTAATAGACCAGAGAAGAAATAATATTCGATGATATTCGAGGCAGGGAAGCATTCAGATTTTTCTTGAAATTCATGATTTTTTCCTCAAATTTCATCGTACACAATTAGGAATAACTCGAAAACGTCGCGTTTTATTGAAAAAACATAGGAATGGAATTCGTGAGGCTATCAAGGACATAGGCAACCACTTTGCGATTTGGTTCTATAAAATTTCATGAAAGGATATGGTCCTGTAGTTGTGGTGGTCATTTGGCTGGAGTTATTTTCTGATATTTAAGACATACCTTCCTCTTTATGATGAAATAAACATACGATCATTAATATAAAAAATTGCATTTTTTTTATGTCAAAATAACACCTCTTATTGTAAAACCCTTTACTTTGTGGATGAAAAATGAAACAGACTTTATTCAATTCATTCAACTTCCGAACAAAAAACTTTGGTCAATCTTCGTCGTACTCTCTCAATTTCCCACTAAACCATTTCATGTAACAAAAAAACGCTCTCGTGCCTCCTGAGCTTTTTTGTAAATGTTCTCATCATCTATTTTAATTTTTTGCCTTCCCTAAAATCACCGGTAGTTTATCAGTAAAAAAAATCATTAAAAAAATTGGTGGAACGTCGGCAGATATATTATTATTATCATGACAAGAGAAAAAGCAAAAAAAAATTCAAAACGCTTGCATGCGCTTAGTTTTTTCTTTATTTGCGAACCTCATGAGGTTGGTTTTCACTCTTTCAGGAGATATGAGAAAAGATGGAAAAGGGTTACAAAGAAGAACAATTAGAACCTATTTCTAAAACACAGCAATGCTTTTCGACAGTTTTCTGCACACAATTGACCTCTAGATTCTAGAACACCCAACAATCAGACTAGCAAAATGCAAACAATGCAAAATGCGTAATTCAACCCCATCCAGGCCTAATTTCCGCCTTTCGGCGACAACCACCCCAACACGCGAAGCGTTATGTTACCCTTCAATCGTCCTTTTGTTCTCCCCTTCGTCCGGTGTATTCAATTTTTATCAATACCGCGTATCCTCCTTCTTTTACCAACCCTAAATCACCCCATTCAACCTTTGACGATGAAAAATATAATTGACAGAGAGCCATTTGCAGTATTTTACCTTTGTTTCCATTAAGGTTCCACGCCTCCTATTGATATTTCAAAATGAAAGATGCGAAATGAATTTTGTCGGATTTCTCCAGAATTTTCTTCTGACACTACCTTACATTTAGAAGTATTACTCTAGCATCTGCCACTGGGTTCATAACCAGTCAGTCCAATCTGAGTAAAGACATGCAAACCATTGGCATCTTCAGTGAAGATGCCATTGTGCAGGTCGAATGAATTTGAAACAGCTCAGATATGATTTGTTCCTGGTTTTCTTCAAATACATTCGAAACCTCTCTTTCAAATATCACTGGAGCTATGAGAGATCATTACAGATCTAAGTCCTCTTCATCTAGTGATCAATAAGATACATATATCCAGGAAAAGTGCAGGTAATGAGAGAATTAAGACTCTGAGAGCCTGGTTCTCTCTAAACAATTAGTGATGTCATTACAAAACAAGTGAGCATAACCATAAAATAGAACACAGACGGATCAAAACCACGACAGCAACTGGCGCCTGCTAGAGCGGCTTTCAATTTGCAGAAAAGCAACAAACTTGAACACTACAAAAGAGAAATTCTACCTGCTTAAATTTCATCTCCAGTGGTATTCAATATGACTTTTTCACGAGAAAATATGTCTTACAGTAATATGATCACACTTTACTTAGATGGCGCTATTTGGCAAATTAGAATTCATCATAGATTAACTGAACGTTGTTTGTTTTCTCTATGGTATTCATTGACCACGCTATCTATGAATTTGAGAGATGCCAATTTTATCCCCGGAAACCAACTTGTTAGTTTTACCGGCTTGCATGTTTTATCGATGTGAAACGAGACTTGCTATGGAAACTTCCTCACTAAAAATGGAATGGGTGAAATAGTAAAAAAAAAAAACTATTTCTTTGTCATTATAAGACTCACCTCGAGGTCTGGAACGTCGGGGGACTGAAGCGCAAGATCGGGCAACTGCGAAATCTTCCTGTCGTATATGCACTGGTGGAGTTGGGCATCCAGCATCTTGAAATTTTCGAAATTCCTCTGCAGTAGCCAGCATTCCTCGCCAGACGTCACTTGGATCATGTACCATTCAGCGTCAGTTTCATCGTTGGCTGCAAAAAAAGTATGGCGTTAATGGAAGGCAGTTCTAAATTGGTCGGTCGAGAAGATCTTTAAGGTTAAGTTTTGGACGAACCTTCAGGCATTATGTCCATGTGGAGGAATCAACGTAATGCGTGTGCTTGGAATTGAATAAGCAAGAGGAAATTCAAATTTGAATCGAAATTCAAATCGTTTAAAGTAGAAAGTGAAAGCTGAAGGCATTAAAATGCATCCAAATGATAAATATCGGAATGTGTGTTATAATAATCAACTATACTCCATTCACTTTTATAAAGTATCCCGGGAGGCCAAGTTTTAGGTTTATCAAGTTTTTTCCCCCTGAAAAAATCGCAGGTTGGCATTTGTGAATGCATTACGTCAATTAATAAATGTCGGAGACGTTGCCGGCGTTCATTTTCCATTATTAATTATTAATTATCAAGCCTGGAAACTTAGAATGCCGAAGGTAGTTTCGAAAAGCAGAGGTAAAGTATCAGGAAGTGCTATTTAGAATTGAAATCTGCGCATTCTAAAAGTAACCCTGATAATTTGGTATCGACAGTTCATGACCAGCTATCCAACATTTTCGACGTATAAGTGAGTGAAAACCAAGGTTTAATATTTTATATGAATAGTTATTCAATTTTTAGCTGCACATAAACACAATTAGGAATTTTAAGTGAAAGAGACGACAAAGAATTTCCTACAATTGGGGTACCCAAAAAGACACTGATTGAAGACTTTATTCTGAAGAAAGATCTGCAACGACAAATTTGGAATTATAATTTGAAAAATGAACACTTTTCGATTGATACACTCTTCACTTTTGCGAAAGAGCTGCCTTTTTCAACAGAACCCTCTATGCAGTGTGAAAGACCTAACATTTGGGTTTTCTAGTATTGCAAAAATGTCGAATACCCTCCTTATAAAACTAGTACTGTATCGAAGATTTTCTACGATCAATGAGGTTCAACTGAATCAAACAAAATGAATTATATTATGGATAATATGGAAGAGGAAGTTGCTGCAAACCACCTAGATAGAAAAATAACCAATTGGGAAACTTTGGGAAAAGCTTTCTCTTTATAAGGGACATAAAGCTTCTTCGTAAACCTCAGGATCTCAAAAATAATTGCTTGGTGGACCAGATATGGTCGGAAGACCTTCGTTGTCAAGGACCAAATGTGGGTTATATACTATGTCCTGATGATTTTCTATCTCCTTTTCTGTTGCAGATTTCAAGATATTTTGTCAGTGTCAATCCAAAAGAAAGATGAAATGTTGTTCCTAAAGAAGATTCTGTCCGTTATGAATATGTCAGCCTATTCTTTGAAAAAAATTACAAAATCTCTATACTTATTCAGAGGTTTTCATCTTTGTGTTCATGTATCATAGGTGAAAATATATGGCGTCCTGTTCAAATCTGTTTTCCTAATACTGTAATTGCTTCGAACATGCCATATTGTTTGATACATTAAAAAATCTAATGCTCTTTCTCAAAAAGAAACATATACATGTAACGATGTTGGAAATTATTGTTTTGTGATGGAAAATTGTTGAAGTTTTTTTTATTATGTATCAAAACCAATTTCTTCATTGTGTTACCGTTTTCTCAAGTTTTGTATCCAATCAGTATATGCCAGTTGATATGATAATTAAATTTAAGACGTTTAACACCCACCTGGAGATTGAATATTTGAACTGACTTCGAAGTATGTCCATAAAACATAATTCCATATCTTGCTTTCGACTCGAATACTGTATGATAGATGGTTTTTATGCAGAATCTTGTCATTACACCCAAAGATAACAGACTGAAGCTACGGTGCATCCCAGTTTAGAAATACGTTCTTCCTGATTCGGTTTACCTATCATTCACATAGATTCCCACGAAGTTTGTAAATGGAGTTAGTTCTCTTAAGGTTTAACAGTGACACAGGTTTCGTAGTACCACTACATTTTCATACTGGAGTATTTAAAGGGGTGCAAAAAGGTATTTCAATTTCTTCTGTAGGCTTATTTTTTGGAAAGTGGGGAATTCCACTGTTCGTTTATAAGTTTTTCTGTAGGGTTATGCGAATACTTTTATTATTTTTGCTAATGAACTATCACAAAGTAACGGACTATTTTGTCCATTATTTTTCAGTAAAATTTCAGCACTCGGTTCTTGATTTCCGTACAAGAAAATAGCATAACTGAATCTCCCAACCAGGTTTATATACGTGAAATATTTCCAGTATTTAGACGAAAAAAGTGTCTTCAACATTCGCCAGGTCTTTGGAATTATTGAATTCACATAATATTTTCTCGAATTCATTATTTTCCCAAGGTGAATAAACATTTTGATAAATACGTAATTACTACGACATAAATGTAGAAACGGCAACGTTTCTTGTTCAACTGACAGAAGAATGACCATAACCTAACATTTTCAAAATATACACGGTGAAATGTGTCAGAATTCCATGGCCAACCGGTATACTTTATAAAAGTGAATGGAGTATACCTAAAAAAGGACCAAGTTAGCAAAAATGTAGATCGAAGAGAGTAAAAAATATGCTACTTTCATCAGAAGAATGCAGAAGATATAGGTAGATCTGGGTAGAAAAACATACCGCACCAATAGTCTCCTAACATTTCAAATAATCATAAAAAATGAACTCGCTGTGTTAATCAAGAACAATATGTTGTATTCCGAAGTATATAAGAATTAAGGTCTTATTTTGGAATGAAACATCACTTATTTGTAAGACTTGTTTTTTTGGAATACAATCTTGCCCGGAAATTTCTTCGACCGTCCTACATGTGGTTGGTGAAATAAACTGCTCCACATGAGTTAGGGATATTGACTTAAATTGCAAAAAAATATAGTTAAAATAAGATTTTTGGGATGAAAATTCATTTTGATATGATTTCAAGTTGCAAATTAATTTTACCCTGTAGGTGTGCGTATACAGGGTCGTTAAGACTAAAATAACGAAATTTTATTCCTAGAGAATTCAAGCATTTTAAGACTATCAATACAAAGTATGGCATCTACGGGCATCAATAACAGTTTGACATCTTCTTTGCATACTACACACGAGGTTGTTGAACATTTCTCGAGGAATTTGGTTCCTTAAACAGGGCAGAAGCTCTCTCAGATCATTTGAGGATTCTGGGGTAGGTTGATGATTATCTAATCTTCTTTGGAGCATATCCCATACATGTTCTATGCAATTCAAATCTGGTGAGTGCGGAGGTATTGGTAAATGTGGAATACCAAGCTCCTCGTGCGCATTCTCAACTATGGCTGCACGGTGCGGTCTAGCGTTATCATCTAGAAATTGAAAAGTTTCACCAATAGCAGCGTGAAAATTTGGCATAACATTGTCAATCACATGCTCCCTATAGTGTAAGGCGGTCATATTCCCAGGACAAATGTGTAAATCTGTGCGCCCGTTGACACATATCCCGGCCCATACCATAACACTACCCCTTCGGAATGGATGGACTTCTTGGACATAGCGACGATTACGGGGTATGCGTGGGATTATCCATACCCTTATTCTTCGAGAATCTGAAAATCGTCCATATCTGGATTCATCAGTGAAAGGACACTACGCCATTGATCGTTCCAATTGATATGTTGCCTTGCCCATTCCAGTCTTTGACGCTTATGGTCACGTGTTAATGGAACTCCTCTTAATGGACGTCTAGAACCTAGATTCACCTCTCTCAAACGTCGTCTGATGGTTTCGATGGAAACTTGGACCCCATCTGCATTTTGAAGAGTATTCCGTACCATTCCACAGATGTAGGGTTTCTTCTCGCCGAAACGGTGATGAAGCGATCCTGAGCAGGTGTTGTTTTTCGTCGCCCACCAAGCCTTGGTCTTTCCAACACGGAACCTGTCTCCCTGAACCTATTCCAAAGTCGAGATATCACACTTTGGATGACTTGGGGCCTTTCCGCTACAACAACCCGAGTTAGGCCATCCTGTAGCATTCTGATAGCCCTATTAGCCTCAGCGTTTGTTAATTTACGTCTTGGTATTTTCAGAAAACTCGTTTCACATCGATGCCGTTGATAAACTGACTTCATTTTAAAATAAGAAAATTCATGAAGCATATGCAAAGAACCAAACTTCAGAAAAAAGGCGACCAGATTGACGAAATGTCTCATACTGATTTTCATTGGATCGATTCAAGTTGTTATTGAGTTTTAAATGATTTTACAGCGATTTTCTCGAAGATTACATACTATTAAAAACGAATGAATACGATATCCCTAACTTTTGTGGAGCAGTATATTTTGCATATATTTGTTTTCAATTCTTCAATAGAACCTGGGTTCCTAAAGAAACTGTTTAAGAAGCACAGAGTTTCAAAAATTTTGCACCGCCCTATATCTCTTGAAGTTATTTATATACTACTCACATGATTTTTTCCAATTAAAAATTATACACCTGCAGTTTTTGTACAAACTTTATCTTTCTCTCAAGAAAAGAGTATTCTAGAAAAGAACATCAATATGCAAATTGATTATTCTTTTGGGAAAATACAACAATTATTTCACCCTTCACCATATATGCAAACTCGGATACTGGTCACCAGATTAGCGATATGCTGCAGTGGGATATTGGGCTATTCCTCCTGAAAGGCTTCAACCAGGACTGTGAACTTCTGAGCAGATTCATGCGTGCTGCTATTGACCTGCCAAGCATGTTCTACGGGATTCATGTCTGGAGATAGAGCGGGTCAATCATATCGATTGATGCCCTCAGTTTCAAGACCCTCCTTCATAGCTCTGGTGCCCTGCGATCGGCCATTATCGTCCATAAAAACGAAAGAGCCATCAACTGCCGCTCGCCATAGTCTCACGTGGAGATGTAGAACCTCTCTGAGGTATCGATCACCATCATTTGTTCCGATTTTGAATATGGAATGATTCTGTGCTACCATTGGACATAATACCAGTCCAAAACATTCTACTTTCTCCGGTGAAGGGAGGCAAAGGAGAGCTGAGTTGAATACATATGTGATGATTTAGAAAGAGAAATATTGGTGAACACGCCCATGAAATATTGCCGATACTGAAAATTTTCTCCATAGGAGAATAAGGTAATACAAAACTTTCGAATCAATGACTACAACCCAAAGAAAAGAATCCATGGGGAACGAATCTGTTATGCGAGGAGGACAGTTATTGACACCTCATTTGGATATAATTGATATAAACTTTCAGCCAAAAAATTCAAAAACTGATGTTATCAAGTTATCGAGGTATGAGAAATATCTGGGGTGGTCCTTTTTCATGAGATACTATTAGTCCACTCTGTATTTTGACCCTTTCCCTATTTTATCCGGGATTTGGTTTGTTTGCGTTGTTGCGTATACAGAACGAGCGTCGATTATTTATAGAGATCAAGCCCTATTGAAAATTAACTTACTGTGTTGCGAGTGGAGCGACTGGTCCATGTTGGTGCGCAGCGACACGGAAAGAGTGGGCAGTTGCACCCTCTCGTAGTGGAAATGGGCGCATTCCTCCAGTTTGGGAAAACGGCACGGTTCCGCACCGGGGGCGGGCTGGCCCCCGGCAGCTTCCGATATCTGCATCTCCTTCACCTCAATGCATATTGCCTGAAAAAAAAAGAAATTCTAATCAAATTGACATACAGAACAAAAAGTCAGCAGTTTTTGAGCGCTCGTTCATGCACCTTGTAGGTTGATTCGGATTTTAGATCTCAACGAAAAAAATTAGGACATCTGTCAAAAATCTGGCAGCAGCTGTTGAAAATTCCAAGCATAAAAACTCTGTTTTATTCCTAAAATGCATAAAATAATAAAATTCATTATATCTACCGCTGATCAACGACCTGTCAAAATGTTTTGGAGGTTAACACTGTTGGAATAGGGCGCGGGCATGTGACGTCACACGCCAACTGTCATTCAGCCTGCTAGACAAACAAACCGTATTTCAATAAACAACAATGGTAATTTAATGGGATAAAAATTGCAATTCTGAGAAGATTATGGGATTATCCTTAGACTATATAGGCCATAGGGTATAGTCACAGTATAAGGTTCTTTACCTTATACTATGGTATAGTCAATGGGTTTATCCCATAAAACTTATAGTAGCTATAAGATCTATAGTTCATCCTGAAAGAGGGGAACGTAACTGTAAATATTAATAAAACTGTTTTATATCATCATTTCAACAATTTAATTGAATATTTTGTATATAGGCTCATTAGTACATACCTATTGGCTGAAAAATTGAATAATGCATAAAGGAAATTATATAAATAATAAATCATTAAAATCAATAAAACAAATAATTCAATTTAATTTTTGAAGAAAATATATACCTAACACTGTATAATTATATCAACTCTCATATCAATAAGGTACTATAGTGGACATGAATTTATGAATGCACAGCTAACTGTCAAATTTTATCGATCACAGGAACATTATTCTGCTTGAACTTGATCATATGCACGGGTAATGTTGAAGATGTTATTTTATTTTGTTTCTTATGGAACCAATATCACGCTCAACTTGTATTCTAACATTTGCAAGTCTTCTAGTTTCTTCTGCTTCTTCCATTGTGAATGTACTCTGCAAAGTTTCCCGGAGATGATGGATTTCACTATAACAATTCTGTAACTCGAAATTGATATCAGGAAATTGGTGTTCACCAGAGTTTTGTGCATGTTCCACTTCTTCAACAGGTTCACTTTTATCTTCTTTATCAATAATATCCAAGCTTTGAACAGCTGGATTATTCAAGTCTTCACACAAAGGGTCATAGTCAATACGATCCATAATTCTATCCACATAAACTGGAATATTTGGGTTTGGTATCTTATTTTTATCTCTCTGCTTCCTACGATTCAATCTCTGGATGCTTTGAACTGCATTGATATTTGTTTTGTAGCCAATGCACTTGGCTTGCCTAAAATGAAGAAAAATAATAATATTTTATATGCCTATGTTTCCTTGATTCTTTGAACATATCTCCTACAAAATGTTTCGAACATACAGTTGCCCATTTCAACTTCTCAGTAGTTAAATCTGCTCTTCTAGTTATCTCTTCCGCTTCTACTTCCACATTTCACAATCGCGCAAAATTGAGGGATTATCGAGAAAAAAACAATTTAAATATTATATAAACACACAATAAGCATTTGTAGATCCGTTTGTTTGTCCAGCAGGCTGATTTGACAACTGTAATTTGCTGTCGTCTGTCAGATGTGCCCGCGCCCTATAATCAAGTGGTTTGGAGTGCCTTATGTCATTCAAGATTGAGGTTATGGATGTCCTACCACAGACCTGTGGTCTGTGGTCCTACCTCTTTCGAAATGAGAAGTGATCAACAATTTTCGTTCGACGAGAAGGGCTTAAATAAAATCTAATCCGTACCAACTAGACAGTTGGAAAAAAATTACACCTTGTCAATCAGCAAATATTATGAATAACGAGGAATGTTTACTTCGATCGATATAAATTATTTAAGGCATTTGCAATGACTTAATCACCTTTATGTGATTTAATATTCTGCATACATAATATTTCATCACAGTATTTACATATTTTTAATATATGTACAGCGTCATTCTAAGATATACATACATGATGTAACATTGAGGAATTCAGTTCTCTGTACAAACATTTCCAGTAACCATAACGACGGCGTGACTTTTACTCAAATTGGCGGCACTTGACATTTAAGTGTCAAGTTTACCCAGGCGATATTAACCCCCTTTTTTGTTAAAGTGGGGTGCAAACACAGGAAGGGTTTCAAAATAGAATGAATACACTCCATTCACTTTTATCCAGTATCCCGGTTGGCCATGTATATTTTGAAGATGTTAGGTTATACTCATTTTTCTGTCACATATGGATGAGCAGCAACGTTGTCCTTTCTACATAGAAGTGGTAGTAATTACGTATTTATCGAAATGTTTATTTACTTTGGGAAAATAATGAATTTGAGAAAATATTTTGTGAATTTGAGAAAATATTATGTGAATTCAATAATTCCAAAGACCTGGCGAAAGTTGAAGAAACTTTTCATCTGTTAATACTGAAAATATGTCACGTATACATATATGGTTGGAAGGTTCAGTTATGCCATTTTCTTGCACGGAAATTCAGAATCGAGTGTTGAAATTTCAATGAAAAATAATGGATAAAATGGTCCGTTACTTTCTGATAGGTCATTCGAAAAAGAATAAAAGTACTCGAATAACCCGACAGAAAAACTTCTAAACGAACAGACGGACCTATGGAATCCCCCACTTTTCAAAATTCTCAGGAAATAAGCCTACAGAAGACATTCAAATACCTTTTTGCACAACTTGCTCGCTTACGTCTCACATAAAGGTTCGGAAATATAAGTTGGAAACATAGCCAATACAGCGTTAAACGAGTGGATTAATATTGTCTAGTGGACCAGTGAAGTAATCAAAAGTGTCTGCGTGATGTGACTCGATGTCTCGATGCAGTTCCTATGCCATTGAGTAAGGTCAGTCATTTATTCGTAGTCACATCGCGCAGAGGGTTTTGATTATTTTACTGGTCCACTAGACAATATTCATCCACTCGTTCAACGCTGAATTGGCTATGTTTCCATCTTATATTACCGAACCTGTATATGGCAGCTATCTATTGAGAAATATAGCGAAACCCTAGACGTAGGACTGGATATCTCCAAGGCATTCGATCGAGTCTGGCATCAGGGACTCCTCGCCAAGATTCCATCTTATGGCGTTCCCCCAAAGCTAGCTAGTTTTCTCTCAAACAGATCTCATGATGTAGTGGTCGATGGAATTTCATCTGACTCTCTATCCATAAATGCTGGTGATCCGCAGGGATCAATTCTGGCTCCAACAATATTTCTACTTCACATCAACGATTTGCTGGAAGCAATTTCGTGTCCAGTACCCAGCTTCGAGGATGATAGTACCCTAAATACCGCCTTTTCTTCTAGGGCTCCAATACCAGCCCTCCAAATCAGAAACGAACGAGGAAGAAATGTTAACAACATAAATATGGACTTGGCAACAATTCTTGAATGGGGATCTAATAACTTGGTAGAATTCAAAGCAAACAAAACACAAGCATGTCTTTTCTCTAGAAAAGCCGATCTTACTGTGCCCAGCATAGAATTGTCGGGAGTGACCATACCATTGAAGTCATCCATTTCGATGCTTGGTATTACTGTCGGCAGTAACCTTTCTTGGGAGAATCACGTGAGATCCATTGCTGAAAGTGCATCCGAAAAACTTGGTTTTCTGTTTCGTGCCCGGAGCTATTTCACTTCAGGACAGCTGCTTATGATCTATAAGGCACAGATTCGACCTGTCCTGGAATACTGTTCCCATATTTGGAGTGCTGCACCTAAACGAATCCTAAAACTTGTGGATTCTGTACAAAAAAGGGCAATTCGTCTCGTCGGTGATGCCTCGCTTACAAACTCGCTCACTTCTCTGGAACACCGTAGAAGAGTGGGCGATCTGTCTCTATATTATAGATATTTCCATGGGCGATGCTGGTCTGAATTATCAGCAATCGTTTCCCCCCTGCCAGTCTCTTCGAGACTAACCCGTCAAGTTAAGTCTTCACATTCCTTCGTGGTCACTTTGGAAACCTGCAGAACATCTCTCTTCAAAGACTCGTTCATCCAACGAACAGCGAAGCTTTGGAACACATTGCCTAAGCAGGTGTTCTCCGAGGCATATAACCTCCAGAAATTCAAGAAGAACACCAATTCCTACCTGCTTGCCCTTGATTCTCACGATGTTCTCTGAACATTACAGGATATTCCTTTTCGTGAAGACCACAACATGAAAAAAAACTTGAAATACTCCAGTATGAAAATGTAGTAGTACTACGAAACCTGTGCAACAGTTGAACATTAAAAGAAATAACTCCATTTACAAAGTTAAAAAGGAGTAAATAGAAATTAGCATTGGAAACGTCTATGAGAATCATTATCCACTCCTCAAACAGGGTCCTGCATCAGCAAAAACCGATGCAGGACCCTGATTGAGGAGTGGATAAAACAAAGACACCGGCAACACTGGGAACAGAGCGACGGGCAAACACACAGCAGAGTCATGGTAGGACACACAAGCCAAACAT
Organism: Adalia decempunctata; assembly: GCA_951802165.1. NCBI lineage: Eukaryota > Metazoa > Arthropoda > Insecta > Coleoptera > Coccinellidae > Adalia > Adalia decempunctata. The sequence goes on from OX637703.1 coordinate 20,474,726, forward strand.
TGACGGCTGACTTTTTGAATCTAAACAGAACAAAGGCACGTATAATAGTAGGTCTACTGACGGGACACTGCGGCCTTAGAAAACATCTGAACACCATAGGAATACTTGGAGAACCCGTGGATTGCAGACTCTGCGGTGAAGAGGAAGAAACAGCCTCTCACATAATTTTTGAAAGGGACGCCCTGGGAAGAAGGCGCCACAGAATCTTCGGAGAAATCAATCCGGAAACGGGAATGAATCCGAAAAACCTCATAAACAGGCTACTGAACCTGATAAAGGACACAAACCTATTCTCGTAAAGCACGAAAGAGTGATACAATAGACCCAAGTTGGTCGCAGTGTCACAGGGAGGCCAAGCGCTAACCCGGTCTCTCGTTCGTCAGCTTATCAATCAATCAATCAATCATCAATCATCATTTGACATTTAAAGAATACCAACCTGCGTTAGTTGAAGTTTAAGTAAAAAAAAACTTGAAAAACCTCAATCATGGCCAACCGGGATATTATAAAAGTGAGTGGAGTATACAAACATTTCCAGTAACCATATCGACGGCGTGACTTCTACTCAAATTGGCGTCACTTGACATTTAAGTGTCAAGGCGATATTTATCCCCTTTTCGGTAAAATACGGATGCGGACACAGGAATGCTCTCACGATAAAATAAAGAGATCGATGCGAAACAACGGATAAACGCCAAGTTCAGGCCAACAGTCTCCTATTGTCCCAGATCCGCACAACGAGTTCAGGTCCAGATGTTCCAAGGGCCACCGACGAACGACAGCTTCGAATTGTTGCTTCTTGGCAAAATACCAAATATAATTTAGAGTTCAATGTTCAAATCGGGTCTGCTTTCGCGGAATTAACGAGGAAAAATTCGGATAACGAAACGGTCGACATACCGCGCGTGCTCAGCGTTCTATTCGATGCAAAACGACGCTTCGCGAAATGGGTTTTCCGGGCCTTTGAAACTGAATACGACTGGACCGTTTGAGAGGGAAATAAAGTGTTTCATGTTTAGGAGCTGTACTGTGGAGAATTTTATGGGAAGATATAAATTGATGAAATCTTTGAATTTTCCGCTTGGATATGAATCACTTCTAAACTGTTCCGCAAATTTTCTATCTATTTCGACACAAATGTTGGTATATTGGATGTTTATTAGTTCTATTTTGAATTTCTTTAGCTTGAGGTTTGAATACTTTTCAGTTTGAAGATAATCTTCATCTGGATGCTCTGAGTGGTTTATACGAGGATGTATTGATATCTAGTTAGCCTAGACCAGTTCCATGCCTAAACAAAATATTGCGATACCATATCAACGAACAACTTATTAGAAGTATCAGTGTAGAGTTCGACGTCAAAAAAGTAAATCAGAGTTACGCAATAAAAAAAAGATGTCCACCGAAATTGTAATAATCGAAAAACTGGAGTAGTACCTGTATTTAAAAGGGTTAAGAGGTGAGCAGATTTACGAAGATATGCTTAATACCCTTGGTGATCAATGTCCTTCGTATGTGACTGCAAGCTTCAAAAGAGGTAAATTTTCCATTGGAGTTGATGACCGATCGGAAATGCCAGTTTCTGTGTCAGTCCCCGAAAATATCGATGCAGTTCATGACATGATTTTATCAGACCGTCGAATTGGGCTGAAACGAATATCTGAAGCACTGGAGATCTCATGGGAACGCGTTTACTATATAGTTCACGTCAATTTGGACATGAGAAAAAATTCTGCAAAATGGACCCCCAAATGTTTGAATGTTGGCCAAAAGCGTGCAAGGGTTGAAGCATCGCGTTCGATCTGTGCTCGATTTGAAAACGATGTAGACTTCTTCAACCGAATTGCTACTATGGATGAGACTTGGGTACATTTCTACGATCCAGAAACAAAGCAACAATCGATGGAATGGCGACACTCTGGTTCTCCAAGACCTAAGAAGTTTCGTGTCCAAAAATCTGCTGGAAAAGTTCTTGCTTCAGTTTTTTGGGATTGCCATGGAGTAATCATGATTGATTTTTTGGATAAGGGTAGAACAATAACTGGAGATTACTATTCGACATTACTGACCACTCCAAGGGAAAAAATTAAATAGAAAAGACGCGGAAATCTATCCAAAGGTATTTGTACACAAATCTCATGTTGCCATGCAAAAAATTTGTGATTCAGGGTTAGAATTACTAGAACACCCTCCTTATTCACCAGATTTGGCTCCGTCCGCCTATCATCTCTTTCTTCAACTGAAAAACAGTTAATATGTCGTAAATTTTCTTCCAACGAGGAGGTAATAAAAGCTGTGGAGGACTGGTTTGCAGAGCAAGAAGAAACATTTTTTTTTTGAAATGTCTAGAGACGTTTCAGGTTCGCTGTAATAAATGTATTCAATTAAGAGGAGAATATGTTGAGTAATAAAATATTTTGACATTGTAATTTTGTTTGGTTCTATAGTAGGCTAAGAATTCATCAATATATCCTCGTAAAATGGAAGATAGAATTCATTCCAGTCGAAAACGATTCGTATGATAGCCGGCGCTCTATGGTTTGTAACAAACCAAACCTTACAAAATAATTTGGGAATGAAACCTATAAAACATTCTATAAAGCCAAGAATCAACAAATACAGGGACCGAACCACAGATCATGAAAACATAATGATAAGTAATCTTTTCGCCCAACCCCTCTTGGAGAAGAGACTGAAAAGAACCTGGCCTGAAGACCTCATGGAGGAATAATTGTACTGTGATAAGTACGCCCCTGTGCATTCAGCGCTTCGGCTCGCGTGATCTCGAAGTTTCTGGAAGCGCTTGTAGGTACTCCTCTCAACCCTTCCACCCGACAGAGCTTCCGCGTGCGATGTGTTCCGTGTTCGGGAGGTTTCTAGACGCGTCCGGGCTTTACGAGAAAGCAATCGGCGAGGCCGCGTGATATACAGGTGTCCCAGAAGTCCCGCACTTCCTTGAGGGGATCTAAAGTGAAAAATATTCTGAGCCCAATTATCCATGTTTGAAATTTTTTGATAACGTAGTTAATTAGTTATTAATTAATGAAAGTGACCAATCAGAAGCGCGCTACAGAAGAATAACAAGGCAGTGGGGGCGCGAGAGTGAGACGCCAGAGCTGCTGCCGGCTTTTCACGCAGTAAACCGTTAACCGAGACTGGCGTCTCACTCTCGCGTTCCCCCTGCCTAGTTATTCTTCTGTAGCGCGCTCCTGATTGGTCACTTTCATTAATTAATAACTAATTAACTACGTTATCAAAACATTTCAAACATGGATATTTGGGCTTAGAATATTTTTCACTTTCGATCCCCTCAAGGAAGTGCGGGACTTCTGGGACATCCTGTATATACGAGGCACATTGGCGGATGATGATAATTCAGAGACAAGCGACGAGTGAAAATTAATTTTAGTGCAAAGAAATCAGTGGAAATTAATTGTTTATTCAACCCAGACGTTTGGATAATCAAGAAAACGTGATAGTACGGAGAACCATTGATGGATGGTACTCATCTCAAGCCAAGAACCAATATTTCTTATTTACTTATTACTGTATAAAGAAGATTGTAAATGTGCAATAAACATTCAAAAAACTTGGATTCCAAATTCAAGAGTTAGTATACTCCATTCACTTTTATAAAGTATCGCAGTTTGCCATGAAATTCTGACAAACTTCACCACGTATATTTTGGAAATGTTAGGTTATGGCCATTCCGCTGTCAGAAACGCCCGCAACGTTGTCGTTTCTGCATTAAAATCGTAGTAATTACGTATTTATCAAAATGTAAATTTACTTTGAGAAAATAATTAATTTGAGAAAATATTATGTGAGGGCTGAAGGACCTTAGGTCGATGGCCTTTTGCTTCTGCAATAAATTCCTTCTATTATTATTATTAGTAACTGTGTTTTATTGTAGCAATACAAATGGCCATCGACCAAGGGTCCTTCAGCCTGTTAAATTTTTTTTTTTTTTTTATATATTATTATTATTATTATGTGAATTCAATAATTTCAAAGACCTGGCGAATGCTGAAGAAACTTTTTCTCTGTTAATACTGGAAATATTTCACGTATATAAAAATGGTAGGAAGATTCAGTTATGCTATTTTCTTTTACGGAAATCAAAAAACGAGTGTTGAAATTTTACTGAAAATTAATGGACAGAATAATCCGTTACTTTAAAATAGTTCCTTCGGAAAAAGAATGAAAGTACTCGAATAACCCAGAAAAACGAACAGAACAGACAGACCTATGGAATTCCCCACTTTTCCAAATCCTCAAGAACTAAACCTACAGAAGACATTTAAATACCCTTTTGCACAACTCGAAATACTCCAATATGAAAATTTAGAAGTACTACGAAACCTGTGAAGAACTAACTTCATTTACAAAGTTAAAAAAGAGTAAATAGAAAGTAGACTTGGCAATGTCGCTTGATTTTCACGTGTGCCAACCTGCGTCAGTTCTCGATGAAAGAACTTGATAAATCTTAATCATGGCAAACCGCGATACTTAATGGAAGTGAATGGAGTATAGCTAAACTAGGTGCAAATGAAATCAATAATGAATCAATAATGGTACTCTTCATTCAATTGGAATTGATAGTTTTGTTGCTTCTGAAACGTTTATTAATGTGTATCACAATACAAAAAACGAATGTCACTTTTTTGTCACTTTTTTTGGTATCTGAAATTTGTCCAAAACTCATGGGACATACGTTATGATTCAAAATTTGATGGAGTCGCCTCTACTCGGTGCAGAAGCTGAAATCATTTTTGACTCTATAGGATGGTCTGAAACAGGATACCACCCCGTTTTCAAATGAAAATGCTCAATTCCAAACACGAGAAAAAAGAAGAAAAAGAACGACAAAAAATGGCGAGCCATGACCTCCATGCACTCGGAATTTCACCCCCTCGTGGAAACATCCCTAATTGAATTGATCAAGACCATCGACACCCTTCAAACCATTTCTACGTGACATTTCCATACGAATGCTATTTCAGCACTCTCCACAATGGTTACTGTTTCTATCTTCCCTTATATCTCTATAGTGTAGCTGGGGGGTAGGTTCGATAGGGGGTGGTTGGTTGCGACGAGCCAATTTAATGGAAAATATGGAGTGTTATCTGATGTAGGGGCTTATTCGGAGTATCAGATTCGAGCAGATAAGGGAGTAGTACGTGGGTTTCATGGAAAGTAATTATTAATTGAGCCCTTATAAAGGGTGCATAATGAGGGTGTGGTGTTTGGATTAGTGGAGAACAGGAATAATGATTTCTTCGAGAAATTTTAAGAGTTTCACTATCTATCTTATATACCAATATGGCTGATAAGCCTACTGATTAGAGTCACAATTTTTTGTAGTGATAGAGTTGTAGGCATGCGTCAACTGGAAATTCAAAAATTCGGGGCAACGTAGATGTTATGTATACCCCCAGAGGAAACAGTAATATTTGGGGGCCCGGCAGTGGCCCCGCCAAGTCGAGCGCGAAGCAAACACTGCCGTACTATCTTTACCCGAACCATTTCGCCGCATTTTCAAGCCCCTATTTGAGAACCTCCGGATGAGACCAGAACGCCGAAATTTTCGTCATCCAGTAAGCTATAATCACGTACTCAAAATCCAAAATTTCAAGTGTGTAGGTCATTTAGTTCCGAAGTTACAAGAAAGCAAAGTTTCGCATTTTCGACCCTAATTCACTCATGATCATCAAAATAGAACTAGTACTTCCCATAAACTCAGAGAGCTGAAATTTGCTACATAGTTAGGGTTTAATGGCCACATAAAGGAAAAAATATAAAAACTAGGATAATCGAAAATCTGTTGGCACGTCACGTGAGCTCACGTGCTATCACGTCATCTTCGCAAAATGTGCAACCACAATAATGTATGGAAGTTTATGCGCTTGGAAACACATTGTTCTCATACTCAATATGTGAATATCGACTTTAGAATATAAATTGAAAAAAAATAATAATCGGGTCATCAGTCTCATACACAGTGATATTTTTACTGTTTATTTATTGTTCAAGGAAACGATAGGTTTTCGAAAGCTAGGCCGAAACAATAAATGAGACAGTAAAAATTATCACTGTGTATAAGACTGATGACCCGATTATTATCCTTTTTTCAATTGTTATCATTTCACGCACTCACGAAGTTAGCATCTGCTGTCACTTCATAGCACACCAGGACTACCCGCAAATTTACATTTTCTAACCGTAAGTGATATCACCTCGAATATTTTGTGAAGTGATTGATGAAGTGAAAATGGATGAAAATTTGATCGAACTTGTCAGGCTTCATGAAGTGATCTATGATCATTCTTCATCAGAGTACAGGGATCAGTAGTACGACAACAAGCTTGGGTGCTGGGTGCTAATTCAACAATTGTTGTACTATTTGAGGTAATCCTCCCACTTCTTCTCTTCGTTTATTTATTTGGTGAATAAAATCTCTTCTATCAGAATCACCAGCAACTGTAATAGCAGTTATGTTCTCTATATCTTCTTTCCATTCCGTCTTCGGAAGCTCTTGCTTGAAGACGGAAGAAGAAACTGTGTTTCGCTCTGTATCACTGAATATGAAAATGCTATGAAATTTATGTGCAATATAGAACGTTTATTGCTCTTCAGAAAAAACATCATCAGATGGGTCTGCGGTGGTTAGATTGGGAGAGAAAAAATTGAATCCGAAAAAGAATCGGGTAAGAGATGGGCTATATGGACAAGTTTGGTATCAACCTATAGGTTTTCGAGGACGCTGAAATCAATAAAAAATAATCGGAGGCTCTATCTACCATAGTTCAAAACCGAAAAAAATAAAGATTTGTACTAAAAAAACTACTCTTAAAAAAAGTGTCAAATAAGAAAATCTAATAAAATAGATCAATATGCCCACGTTTCTACAAAAAGAAGTGAATTCCCACCAAAAACATTTTGTAAAAACTAGCCAAGTATCGATGGAGCTGCTTATTTATCTCTAAAAAGTAATGAAATCTAGAAAAAGTCGAGCCAAGTTTAAGGCTCCTTACTGCGATTTCTTTATTATTATAGTTAATTTTGTGTGACTTGGCCGTTGAAGGGTACACAAGGGTACAAAACCAGGTGCTCCATGACACCATTGCACCAATCTGTCGCCAGAAACGCAACCCATTGACGATGAAAAATTGCCACTTGGAAAACGTTCATTCAATTGTAGGCTTGATAAAGCTGCGTATTCAATAATACGAGCCTGAAACAAACAGTATAAAAAATTATTTATGTTCGACTGCTTCATAAACACTTGATTCATGAATTCGTTTAGCGTCCATAATTGACTACTTTATCGGACACCACTTTATTGGACTCGACTGTCACAGTCTTCTCTCGATTTTGCAATTTTCTTCGTTTCACACCACTTGTTATAGGCCGCATACAAATTCTTATAAGCACTTTTAGTGGGTAGGAGAGATTCTTTGGCACTTCCGGCTAAATTATTCACGCATTCCACTTCCGAACTATTCCTTTTTGGCATTATTGTGACGTTTGTCACAGAATCAACGAAGTTAACAACTTTGTTCAGTGAGGTTGCTAAGGTCGCTGATGGTTACTAAGGTAAGATAAGCAAAAGCACACTCAATGTATTTCTTGAAATAAAGCGACGAATTTATTAATTGCCATTTCAGATAATAAAATGTCTGTATTGCAGTCAAACATAAAGCCTTGTATGCAACTCGTACATAATTAGGCTTATGGACTTGCCCAAATTATTGGCCTCGCTCGCTTTGCTCGCTCTGCCATAAACTTTGGACTCGTCCATAAAGACCTAATTTATGTACTTGTTACATAAATAGCTTTTCCAGTACAGAGGGACTTCTAATCATTGATAGAAGACCGTCTGTACGTCTATTTTATTTTAGATCGGTGGTCGATTTGACGCTCCAAAAAGAAGGGAGCAGAAGTCAGCATTGTCAATGCTGAATGCATATGTGTTGCACAATCAACAACAGTCTAAAATGAGACACTAGCGTCCAATTACCAATACCAGCATGGGCTATTATCTCGCTTAACAAACATAGGTATTAACAACAGATATAGCATTACGTGTAAACAAAATTGACTTGTACCCACTAACGTATAAGAATGTTCAACGGCCAAGTCACACAACATTAACTATAATAATAAAGAAATCGCAGTAAGGAGCCTTAAACTTGGCTCGACTTTTTCTAGATTTCATTACTTTTTAGAGATAAATAAGCAGCTCCATCGAGACTTGGCTAGTTTTTACAGAATGTTTTTGGTGGGATAAAGAGTTTTCCAATAAGAGTTGTTATTTTGGCATTCAAAGAAAAATGCCATCCTTTTAGATGAATGATCGAATGTTCATTTAATTATAAAGAGGAAGGTATGCCGTTAATAAGGGAAAAAACATCAACGAAATGACCACCACGACAACGACTACAGCTATATCCTTTTCATGAAATTTTCCCTAACCTACCAACATTTAAATATTTATGTTATGATTAGGATGAAATATTTCCCAAATTAATTGAGATTTTTGTCGAGTCCATTTTTTGACATAAAAAATCGCAAAGTGGCTGCCCTATGTCCTCGATAGCCTCACTTTTCCCGTAAAAGATCAACGGTTTCGTTGCTAATGTACCATGTACCATCTTGTTGAAAGTAAACGTTATCCAGATCAATAACCATACATTTCCGGCCATAAAAAATCATTAATCATTTATTGATAGCGCAATCCATACACCGTAACTGTGGCTCCAGCCTCATTCTCGAAAACGTCCAATGACCCCACTAGACTATCAACCGCTCCAAACAGTAACACGTTGAGGATAGGGAGGCTTTTCAACAATAACTCTTAGATTTTCCGAGCCCCAGAAGCGACAATTTTGCTAGTTGACGAAGCCACCGAGTTGGAAATGGGCCTCATCACTCAAGATGATTTTTCGATGGAATTCCGGATCATTTTCATGCATTTCGAGGTACCAATCAGCAAAGACACGACGTCGTTGATGATCGGCCGGCTTAAGAGCCAAATCTCAATGAAAACTACGGTGAAATGACGTTTGTGGAATGCCTAATTCCAAAGAACGACGAGAAATGGACAAACTTGGGTTTTCTTTCACACTTTCGGCAACAGCAGCATTATTCTCGGCTGTTCTTGAGCGACGTTCACTGCGTTATTCATCACATCACTTGTCCCAACAGCTCAAGCTTTTCCACCAATTTCTGCATTGCGGTTTGACAAGGTGCTTCACGACGACCCAAAAATTATCGATTTTTATGAACCGTCTCTTTCAAATTTTCACCATTTTTATAGTGAATTTTAAGAATTTTAATGCATTGTAGAAGCGTGAATGGTTCCATTTTTGTTAATGGCGTAGTTTCTACTTGTCAAATGTCAAAAATGACAGCTTCAAAAGTGACACCTACCGAAACAGCGGGCTATTCAAAACAACACCTCTCATTGGAAAACCCTTTAGATATCGAGGATGAAAATATACCAATGAAATATTTCCAGTTTAGCTCCAAAATATGATAAGAAATTGAAAACGATATGCAAGACTCGAAAAAAACGGATCATTTATTTCGTTACATTTGTTGACTGGCTTTGAATATCATTTCCCATTATGGTTTACATTTGAAAAAAATTGTTATAGCTCCGAAATTTGAGCAGAGACAAAAAATCCAATAGCACTGATGAAAAGCAGTAAAAAAGTTCCCTGAAGATGTGTTCATTTCGAGAGCGTAGGTCCTATAATACGGAAGTTAGGTATAGCCAATTATAAAAATGGACCAAATACCAAAATCACCATGTAGGAAACTAGAAGCCGTAGCAACTTGGGGTTTTCTGCAATTTATGTTTCTCGAAAAAAGAGAACATGACATGTATCTTACTTTTTCTCGATCTGTTATAGTTTAGGAGTTGTAGTACTAAACCATCGAAATCTGGCCACCCCTGTACCCCCAATTTAGGATATATTGGGTCTGGCACCCCCACATCTAAAGGACACGAGCCGTTACTGTAGAAAGAATGAATGGGATTCTCCATGAAGTCTTTATATTCAGCGATATTTTCGTAAACTTTCAAAGGAGAACTTAACGAATGGCATTATTGTCTCTGCGAGTTTTTATGGCAGTTTTCATGAATTCTCGAACCGTTCCAGTCGAGTTACACTTTACGTATTCCACAGACGTGCCCGATCATGAATTCCGTCGCCGGGTCCCGTTCCATAAATATTTCGTGGACATGTACTTCTTTCTGTGTTATTAATTTGGATGCCGCGGAAGTGGCAAGGATAGATTTTTATCTGGAGATCACAAGAGACGCCGAAAACGGCGGAAGAACGTGTTATAACTGTCCCCGACATCCTGGAAAATCGTCTACTAGGGCAATTTTTAGAAATTCCGCTTTTAATGTGACTTCGGTGTCGGTTTCAGGTTCACCGAACGTGAAATTCTCTAATTTGGGCTTTTTCGGGGGACGTTCTCAAGAGAACCGTAAATATTGCGAAATATCATCAGTAAAAGTAACATAAAGGGTATTAAGTAATTGATTGTATTGGAATTCTCACCTCAAATTATTTATTGCTACAATTATAAAACGTTTCGTGTACGAACCCTTTTCCAATCTGAATTTAAATCCGTCAATATGAATATAAATCAATGCATAACATTAAACAGAAAAGAGCAATAGCAATTAATTATAAAGATCGAGCTATCAAACTCATTTCACCAACCTACAGACCAAACATACTGAATCAAGATACATCCTTACTAACCACGAACAATTATCTACAAGAAATGGTGAAAAATGTGAAAATAGCACATCACAATATTGTCGATGAAATACCATGCAATGCAGTATACATAGGGCAATCAAAAATTGTGTAACAGAATAAAAGGTCACAAATATTGTAAAACCCCAGCCCTTTATAAACACATACTGAACACATTCAACTCCGAAGACACAAAGATATCTTAAAATGAAAAGAATAAAAAAACAAGAGAATTCTGGGAAATGATTCACATAAAACAAAATCAAAATTCCATCAACGACAATCAGGCATAGAGGGTCTGAACAAAATTTACTCATCACATATACATTAACTTTTATAGTGTATCCCGGTTGGCCATGATTTAGGTTTATCAAGTTCTTCTACTTAAAACTGACGCAAGTTGGCACTCGTGAAAGTCAAATAATCCTGAGAGACGTTGCCAATGCTAATATCCATTTACTCTTTTTTAACTTTGTGAATGGTACACATGTTTCGTAGAACTGCTACATATTCAAACAGGCGTAACGGACTATTGTGTCCATTATTTTTCGTTACAACACTCTATTCTTGATTTCCTTACAAGAAAATAGCACTGAATCTTCCAACCATGTTTATATATGTGAAATATTTCCAGTATTAACAGGGAAAAAAGTTTCTTCAACATTCGCCAACGTTCGCAAGAAATCACACAAGATCAGTTCGCTTTGACAGACGGCGAAGTCTGTTTACCGTATAGTGACGTCATCATAATCACTTCGTTTCAGCGGGAATTTTGAAAACTATTTTTATTTACGCATTTTTTATTGGTATTTGCTATATTTTTTCCATGAAAATATTTTTTCGTGTTTGTATAGGGCTTATCTACAAATTAAAATCATTTCCAAAAAATAGTCAACATACCTATTATTGAATTCACATAATATTTTCTCAAATTCATTATTTTCCTAAAGTTAATAAATATTTTGATAAATACATAATTACTACGATCTCTATGTAGAGAGGACAACGTTGCTTAGGTATCTGACAGGAAAATGACTAATACCTAACGTTATTGAAAATTTCTTCAAAAGGCGACAATTTACAAGATATTTTGTTCCATACATAATTCCCAAATGTATATTTATTGAATCAATAAATATTTCGATACTTGCTACAAAAAACCATGTTTTATTGAACATCTTGCGATCTGATTGAAACACCCTTCAGATGCAAAACTTCTCAAATAGCTCGAGTACTTAACATATGTGTTAACGAATTTATGTTACACAAAAAAACAATCCGCGGATTGTATACCACAAAAACATTGTAACATCCTCAATACTTCATGAGAACATTCGCCAATCCCCCTATGAAAAAAACCTGGAGAACGTAATTCCACACCAAAAAAATCCTGAAATATCATTCGAGTGTCATCTCTGCATCAACAAGAACACCATCTGGCGTGTTAAAGTCAAGAATATTATGATGCAGTGGCGTATTAAAAGCCAGGCATTAGCAGCGGCTGACTTTCCATTGACCTATTTCCGTGAAACAGGAGGTGTAGCAGAGATGAGAGTTAAAAGCATTTGTTCCTTGGTCCTTCGAGCCGGGATGGTTCATTCATCATCTAAACTTCCACGTTACCGAGGATGGTGTACAATTAGTTTTCTCTTTAAATTTTATCACAAGCAAATTTTTGGCAATACAGAGTGCTAGGTGAACATGCTGCAAAAATTCAAGAGGATATTCCTTGGACTATTTCAAGGATATTTTATGCTTCGATTATTTTTGAAAAAGCGCTTTGCATGTTTTTGGAATAAGTAATCCGGCTCGAAGGACCAATGATAAAGATTAACTGACATACTCTCTTTTTGCTTCTCTTCAATCTCAAAATAGCTCTCCTAACAGACCTCACACCACGTAGCGCCACTGATTTCACGGCTCGCTCACAAAAACAATATTTATGTTCATATCCGCGTCCGCAAGACATCGTTTATTAAACATCTGCATCTCCGCAGATCTCGGAGTTTTTGTAACCTCGTCAAGCATGTGTATTTCGGGCCTTCGTTTCTCGAAGCCAATAAATAATATCGATATCATGGTGGAAATAATCCTCGCGCCAGTTCTGTACTTACTACGTTCCAGTTTTGGCAGCCAATAAAAAAGATATGACGAAACGGCCGCTAGAACGTTTGGTAGCTGGAGAGTGTTGCATAAACCGCTTGTTTTTAACTGGGGGAACGATAAACTTTGATGTACCGAAAATTGTTTAAATCACCGCTCTGCCGATAAAGCTGGATTGATGTGTTTTCATAATGGAACATTTCACAGGCCCCAAAATCGAATAAAATATGTATCGGCCTAGGAAACTGAAGGGTTTTCCAATACGTGGTAATATTTTGACATTCAAAGAAAAATGCCATCTCTTCAAACCTACCTCGCATGAGTTTTTTGTTTCGAATGAAAATATGCTTATGGAATGAAAAATAACAACAGAAATATGAGAAAAATATTTAAAAAAATATATTTGAAAAAATAGACTATACAGGGTGAGTCTTTGACTTGTACATATATTCTAACTGTAGATTCTTGATGCTAAAGGAAACCTTTTTTCATTTTCCATTTTTTCGAATTCGGCTCTGTTAAAGAGATATAGCCATTTGAAAAAAAATAGTGCTGAATACGTGCCTGATATTATTCTTTACAAACACATCAAAGTTCATATTTTTCGATTGAAATTGATGTGATTATTAGATATTCTGGGTGATACATTTAAAAAATACTCAAGCACTAACCTTATTGGAATAAGAATGTTACAAACACGATATTTCCTAACAAAAACGCTAAGTTTTGTCCGATCATTTCAGCAATTGAAAAGCTATATTTCTCACACCAAAATAAGTTCCTTCTTCGATTGTCCTGAAGATTAGTTTATAGACACTAATAATTTGTTAATATTTCCTCGATATTCTAAAATGATCTCAAAAAATTGGTTTCTCACTAAGTTATCCCCACTTCATTAACCAAAGTCATATGGTTCGTTGTCAATGACCTAACCATACCCATCCTCTGTGATATTCAATTCACCCACAGAACTCTAGAGAAGACGATGCCAGATTGCCGATTTTCTCTTCAAACAATGCGAACTCAAGAAAGCAGTACGTCCCCTATCGTTAGCGGATGAAGTATCACAATCGCTAAAGGCGTCTATGCGTTGCTCTTTGAAAATGCCAAACGAGTAGTTCTGATTCTCGCCAATATAGCGCTACGTTCTTAATTTCAGTCGTCACGGCCTACTCTTTCCTTCAGAAGGCCGTGGATGTAGCCGACACGCAAGACAAAGACAAACCGTTGATCTGTGCTCCAACCAGTCCAACCTAAAACGTGTGATCCCATACACGGCATAAACGAAGTTCACGCTTTAGTTATTTACAGAGAATGAAGCAAACAGGTGATGATTATGTAAATGACTTTCAGTGAATTGATGTAATAGTAGTGTCGTTCTGGTGTCGAGTTATATTGTTTCGATAGATATTTTGCTGAAGGACCGGTAACAATGAATTTTAAATAGAAACTGCCTATAAAATGTATAATTTCATGCTTCTCAGAATTCAACTTCATGTCCCACGAATGTGGAATTTTATTATTACATTCTCTACATCAAACGTTTTTTCATCATAGAGGTTTTAGTCTTGACAAAGTTGATAAACATTCTGACAACGTTGGTAACTTGTTGAGAGACCAGAGAAGAAATAATATTCGATGAGATTTAACTCAGGACAGCATTTAGATTATTCTCGAAATTCATGATTTTTTCCTCTAATTCAATCTTATACAATTAGGAATAACTTGAGAACGACGCGTTTTATTGAAAAAATAAAGGAATACTTTTATTTTCCAAAATGGTTGATTCTTTCGAAAATATGAACCGTTTATCTCTTTCGAGTGATTTAATAGTATTTTTGCGTGAATTTATACGTCGACTATACTGTAACTTTTTTACCAGGAGAAATATGAAATAAGTTTCGATTGAGGAATATCCAACCAAAATTCAGTTCATTCGAAATATCGGTTCCGAATATATGGAAAGAATAGTGTTAATTTCATTGATTTTTGACACCCTGTGTCTTCCAAACGAAACCGAATTTTGAAAAATGGTATTGGAAAAAGGTGTTTCTTTTGATGGGAGGAATCTACAGTTTAAATATATGTACAAGTCAAAGACTCACCCTGTATGTATATGACAAAAATAAAGTTTGATTCAAATATGCATCACTATGCGGTAGTAGCATAGGTCTTATATCTGAAAAATAAAATAAATAAAATTCCAAGAGGATATTGTTTAGATAAAAACATCGTCACAGATTATTGACTTTTAGTATCATTTTATTTTTCATTCATTTCATTTTAATACGAGGTTTGTATAGACATTCATATGCATATCTGAATTTTGTATTTCAATGACATTTATCTTTAACAAGCAGGCCGTCCCAGCTTCGCCCGGTGAGAAATTTGTTTCACGCGGCGGTTTCATCTTCAACGCTTCAACCTGCCATATCTTTTGATGTACTCGTTGTAATTGTATGATGTGAAGGGCAATTTCGTTCTAAATTAAATACTGGGGATAAATAACGTATTAGGTTGGATAAGGATCAATACCCAATTCACAAAAACACTCCCAAATAGTGCATAATTTTGGAAAACATCTGATTACCATAAAAACAGGTTATATCAAGTCAATCTTGAGAGATAGATATATGCTATCGCGGACTTTTTTGTAGAACTATTTAAGAGGTACATTTCCGTTCTACATTGTATCCACGTAAGTCTTACGGTTTCTGCAGCGCACGTGAAAATAGCTGATTATGGCTGATTTTTTTGTAATTATTGAAGTTATAGTAGAAATCCTCATTTTTTTCTGGTGAAAAGTATTTATAGCCTATGTCACTCAGGGATAATGCAGCTTTCTAATGGTGAAAAAATTTCTGAAATCGGTCCAGTAGTTTTTGAGCCTATTCGTATCAAACAAACAAAAATACAAATCTTTCCTCTTTATAATATTAGTATAGATATGGACTGGTAACAATAAAGTTTATTGCGTATTATATGTATAATTTCATGTTCCTTGGTGATCAATTTTATCTTCCACATTTGTGGGATTTCATTATTACATATCTCTACATCAAACGTTTAGTTTCGACAAAGTTGATGATCACAACATTGTTAACTTGTAGAGCGATGAATTTTTCTGCGATTCGGTGCTATTCAAAATCCTTGGAATCCGTGTTCATTTCGTCAAATTGATAAAATTAGGAATAACTTGAAAACGAAGCGTTTTATTAAAAAACTATAGGAATACATTTATTTTCTAAAATGATTGATTTTTTCGAAAATATGAACCGTTTATCATTTTTCAAGTGGTTTTATAGTATTTTTGCGTTGATTTATGAGTCGGCTACGCTGTAACTTTTATACCAGGAGAAAAATCGAATGAGTGGTGATCGAGGAATATGCACCATGAATAGAGTGAACAATCAACCAAAATTAAGTTCAATTGAAATAATAGTTACGAAGATATGAAAAGAAAGGTGTTTTTAATGGATTTTCGACACCTTGTATCTTTCAAACGAAACCGAATACATATTGAAAATGGTATTGGAAAAAAAAGGAAAAGATTGTCAATAAATGATCGACTTCTGAAGCATGTGAAAAAAGGGTCTTATTCCAAACAATGATATTAGTATATTCATTCTCAATTATTGACTAATTCGAATCGAATTGAGTAAATCCGAATTATCAATTATCAAGAATTGTCTACCAGTTATGAACCTCTAAATCAGGACCTTCGTACACCTCAAAACTAGCTACAAAACCTCCCTATCCCTCTTCAAACCAAAAAACAACCTCAATTCACCACGCGATACCTACTTTAGTCAGATAGTTCACGCAGAACATGTCATAACACCCGCACGTCATCGGCCGAACATCGAAGACCCTCCATCCGACCGGACCTCACTACGTGTCATTTTTTTTCGGAAAACACTCCCGCACGAGGGCACAGAGTCACCGGGGGGCGCGCCGGCCAAGGAACGACGCCGCGATGGGGGCGCAACAGCGCGTCATAACGATCCGTCGGCTCGACGTCGACGTCTCCGGGGTATACGGGGCGCGTCGGGACGCTCGATCAGCTGCGGACAACGGTGCTGAGATCGAGGCGGCCGATCGGGTTGTGAAAATGCCGGAAATCTAGGTTAGAACGGAACGGGCGGCGTTGCCGCGTGTCGGGAGTGGGAGACGCGACGAGAGGTGGGTTATATGTACAGGGGAAAGTTGGGAAGTGAAATTCCCGAATTTGGACGGTTCGTTGTTGATGAAACCGATAATAATGGAAAACTGAAATGCGTTCTTATTTTTCTGAACTTGCCATTAATTCATATTTTTTTGGTGAGTTGTATTATTGATTGTCCGTGGTAATGTCGTAATAACCCAGCCATAAGAACTTAGGCAAATTATCAAAGGAAAGAGAAAATGGCAAATCCTGCAAATATTTCAATAAGAGGAAAATTTAATTCGATGAATTCAATATTGTCAACAGAACCGCAAGTTGTAATGAAGTTCGTAATTTTTATTCATAAAAGTCCTGTTCTCATATATGATTTTTTGTACAACTGCCATTAAAAGTGACACTTTTAATGACAGCAAACAAAGTTAAAATAGATTGTTCACGTGGAAGCGTGTTAAAAATATTTTTAACATTAGTGTTAATTGTTATTATCAATATTTAACAATCATTACTTGGACCGCTTTATGCAATAACGTTTCAAGTGACAAAAATTGAAAATTTGGGATTTTATCATTATGGGTTGAATACTAGTGGAAGACCATTCTCCAATATCATTTCAAATGATTTGAATGTGTTTATTCGGGTAAATCTATCATTTATCTTGAAATAAACGGCTCTCCTACTGTACGTGATTTCGTAATAATAATTCAAGTTATTTAACATAGAAATATGAGACGTTGGTGTCACCTGTGGTTTAGCAATATAGTTTCAAATCAATTGAATCATTATTGCAAAATTTCTATGGGCATATCGAAGACAGGTTTTTATTTTCGATATCGATTCTGTTTATTACTTTCGGTGGTTCTGAAAAGTTGAAAAACTTTCGGTAGATGTCATATGGTGGAGCCTATTAAAACGAGATAATCAATCCCTTCGAATTTCGTGGAAAGTGGTAAGTATTTAATCACAATATTTCACTTAGATCAGTTATACATACATATTTTGACGTTATGATGCACTGGATTGTCTGAATAGATCATCTTGAATATTCCGTTTTGAGAAATGTCGATTATTTTATTCTCTAGTATACCCCGACCTTGATAAAAAAATCATTCAATTTTGTAACAGTAGATTAGACAATACAACTAACGCGTTATTGAAAAACATAGAACACGGGATCTGTAACTTGATTCACAACATTACTGTACTTAATAACTTATTGCTAAATCTTTTCAACCGAAGTACCTACTGATCAAAACAAATTGCCATTCAGAATCATCACTTGACTCTTATTGCTAAACGATCAGGCTGGTATAATTAATTTTTTGAATAGCGACAGATTTGAATATTATAGCATGAACTTCATGTATACTTGCATGAAATTGAACAAGATTACGTTTCAGATGTTTCCTGGAGGACAACAAATTTGTTCCGAAATAGAGAGTCGTGATGATCAGGAACAAAACTCATCCTCATATTATATTTTAGAGTCTCCTGAAGAGCTCTTGCAGACACTTCAGCCATGCATTCCCAAAGAATTCCAAGAAGCAGGATGTAGTGCCATTTTTTCGGATATAACTGATATAGAAATGTATACTGACGAAACCAATTTGCGAACTGTGTGTTTGACTAGTGTGAAAAACCAAAATTTGAATAACGTAGAAGCATTAAGCGAATCAGAGGAACTAGAATTTCTGTTGGAAGATCCGGATTACATACCTAATGAAAATGCTGATCAGGATGAGAACGAAAGAGAAAAGAGACCGCAAAGAGGGCGGAGAAGAAAGTTTCCAGAGCAGAATAGAGTCATACGAAAAGAGAAATATAACACGAACTAGGAACATATGAATTCCAAAGGAACAGCTGTAGCTGCCAAAGAGTTTCAAGGAACTCTGTTTAGTTGTAACTGCAAAAATAAATGCACCGAAAAATTGCCTATCGAAATACGTAGAGCCGAATTCGAAAAGTTTTGGAAAGCAGGAAGTTATGAAGCCAGATGTGCAATTTTGCAGAGTTATGTCAAAGAATCTGCAAAAAAAAGATGCTTTTCGTCGGATTCAAAAAGAGTATTCACTCGAGAACATAATTTATCTAACGTGAAAGTATGTAAAAGAACATTCTTGAACACATTAGGCATATCTCAAAATCGAATCGATTCTGCATTGTCAAAATTCAGGTCCCAAAAGCCAATAAATGATGGAAGAGGTGTAAGCTCAGGGGGGAAGAACATTACCTCTGATTTAAAATTGAAACAAATGAGAGATTTCATTGATAGTTTGCCGAAATATCGCTCGCATTACTGTAGAAATACATCAACAGCTAATTTCCTATCACCGAATCTGAACCAGCGAATTCTTTACAACATTTATAAAGAAAAACACGCAGATGGTGTCAGTCTATCTAGATTCAGAGTATGCTTTAAAAAGGAGTTCAACCTGAAATTTAAAAAGCCACAAAAAGACACATGTTTTCGCTGCGATCTTTTCAAGGCAAAGGAATCAGATGCAAATGCTGAACTTCTACAGTCTATCCGCAACGAACACAACGAACATCTAGAGTCTAGACCATGCGCATGGATTAAGAATGCGAATGAAAATGGACTTGGAACTTTCGAAGAATGATCCCTACGTGGAAACATTAACTTTTGATCTTCAGAAAACTCATAATATTCCATCATTACCAACAAGCATCGTATATTATAAGAGGCAGCTAAATTTATACAATCTAGGGATTCATTGTGGTTCTACCAGGAAAGGCTATTTTTATGTTTGGCTAGAACATGAGGCTGGTCGAGGTACTCAGGAGGTGGGATCATGCTTGAGGAAATTCATTACGGAAAATCTGAAGCCCACCGCTAGCCATCTGATACTATGGTCAGATTCATGCGGAGGACAGAACCGAAGTATAAAAATGGTTCTCATTCTTTTGCATATACTCCAAAACCATTCGAACCTCAAAAAAATTACACTGAGATTTCTTCAACCTGGCCATACTTTCTTACCAAATGATTCCGAGTTCGGAGATGTCGAATGTGCTCTAAAAACACATAATCGATTATATACCGATGCAGATTATATGAATGTTATGCGGAATTGTCGACGGAAAAATAAATTCACGATTACTCGGATGACTAAGGATGACTTCAGATCAATTGCTGCATTACAAAATTTGACAACCAATCGAAAATTGGACGTGAACAAGCAGAAAATTTCTTGGTTGCGAACATTCCAAATAGAACTTTTTAAAGAAACTCCAACTAAAATTTTCATGAGGTCAAGACTGACGGACGAACCTAAAACAGTCGATGTCTCGAAGGGTTATCAACGGCGTAAAAGCAAAGTGCCCTTCGATATGGAGCTCTCTCTTCTGTGGCCTAATGGTCGGGAATTATCTGCACAAAAAATCAAAGATCTGAGAGAAATTTTGAAGCTCATACCGAACGATGCCAAGCCATTCTATAATTTTTTGAGATCTGTCCAATCAGGAGATTTTATAGACGATACAGAGGGGCTTGGACCTTTAATTGATTTTGACGTTGAAAATGATTCAGATGAAGAGTGATAGTTTACGATACTATATTTCTGCGTTTCCCTAAAATACTTTTTTCAAACGATATAGTATACCATTATTCAATGCCGTGTGATATATACGAAAAGACTTTTTGATTTTTTCATTGGCAAGTTATAAGCTTATTTTTTCATGAGTCGTGGCATGGACTGATTATTTTATATCACTATTTGTGCTCCTGTTGTTTTCGAAGGTTTTTTGTGTTATGTTGTTCCAAGATTTTGCACATTTCAATGATGAATATTAAATATTTTGTTGAAAAAAGCTTTTTTTCTAGACTAATTTGTGAACCCTTTATTTCTCAACAAAATGATTTGGAATTCATATCAGCTTAACCAATTCAGCAATACGATTTCAGGGAACTTGACGCATAATTTATATAATGCTGGTAGGGCTAACTGCATTCTGCAATATAACGTTAAGTCACTTGACACTAATTCAGTTAACGAAATGATGCGTTCGCCATTTCGCAAAAATGATAATTCCATTTTTTCATTAAGGTATTCACAATTGGATGGTTTTTTTTCAAAAGACCTATTCAAGATACCTAGAACACTGAAATTCATCAAAAAAATTGACCTTCGACTAGTGAAATTTCATGGAAATCAATGAAAACTGGATGAATCGTCTAACCTGTTTTATTCAAAATGTCATGATTGTTGGTTGACACACTATTGCATATTAGCGACCACTTATGAACATCAATATTAATCGTAAAACTACTAACATTAATGCCCTGTGACGTTAGAGAGCTTCGCAACACATTTTTAGAATCATCAGCACGATCAGTACTTGTAGAAACCGGAGTTACAATATTGGATGATGATGATGATCCAAAATCTGTTGAGGTTGGGAGAATTTTTTCAGCAATGACATTTCTATATGCAATGGAATGATCAACATAGCCCTCGGCTACCGTCGTAGACTTCCATCCACCATGTTTTTTATATCCGTAAAATTTGCTCCTGATTCTGCTAGCAATGAAGCGGAGGATCTTTGAAAACAGTGTCCTGTATATTGCTTTGGTTCTGGCAGTTTGAGGAATTCGGCAGCAATAGATGGGATTTTCCCAAATGTATTGATACAAACTGGATTGGAAGTGCATTTATTATTCAGGTATTCCAGGAAAAAACGACGATGTTTGATGACAGAAAGGCGCAGTGCAAAGTACTTATGAAAATAGTCAACATACTTCCCAATAATACTGAAAGAACGACTGACTTTCGTTTTTGTGTTTGGAAGTTGTATAACCGATGTTATTTGTTATTTCGATGTCTTCCATTGATAAATTACACAATTCTTCACGCCGACAGACTCCAAATAATCCGAAAATAGTTGCAACCTCAACCATCAAGTATTTCTCATCTGGTGCCTCATTTATAAACTTTTCAACTCCTTCACTTTTCCGTTTTGAATGTGCTATTAGCTTAAAATATTTTCTAACATCCACACCATTTTTAATAAGGGCGCTTGACTTTATCATTGAAAATTTGCTCCACAAAGTTGATGAACTCCATATTTTTTATTTTTCTTCTAAGTATACCAGGAAAACAGGTTCACCGATGTTCCCTTCTACATTTTTCAATTTACACCAGACCAGGAAATTGTTACCTTAATGCAATATCGTACTGCTGAACAGATTTTTTAGGTAGGAGTTCCAGATTTGCTCTTCTTGCAGACTCTTCAATATCCACAGGAACAACCAAATCGTCACTTTTATTAATAACTGGACTCTCGACAAACATATTAAGCAGTTAAAAACCCAAGACGAAAATTGGACAGGAACGAAATTCAAATGACAGCGTCTTTTCTCATTTGTTAGTAACAACCTCTTGATTATTTGAATATTGAAATGCATTTTGAAGTTTATTGTCATTGCAAATTCGCCCATTTCACTATCAAAATAGGGCAGTTGTATAAAAAACATTGTATGGTATTTGTGTTAAACGTGATTTCATTTTGTTCGTGCAATTGTTCAATTCGCTCCGCTCATTTCACAAACTTTTTCACTCACAAAATAAAACGTCACTTTTAACACTCATATCATAAATAACTATCCCCAATAATTATTCATGATTTCGATAGAAGGAAAAATTTAATTCGATAAATTCAATATTGTGAACAGAACCGCAAGTATAAAAACGCCTTAGCACATGTTAGGTATGGCGATAAGCGGCCCGTATCCTGGTTAATTTCGCGTTTTTCAATGGCCGATTTTTTGAAAAAACTGTAGTATTAATTCTTTCGATTTATTTCTGGAACAATCTGACGTCAATTTGAACCAATCGGGAGTCAAGATTGTTTCCTTCTTTCGGGAATTTTGAAGTTTCAACGCGTCATGACCCCACCATTTTCGAAGGTTTTATACTCGGTTTTATAAGGGCGAGACAAACTGCGGAGGGCCTCTTTTGCTCTTTCACGCTCTTTTGAACGCTGTTTGACTTAGTTACGCTCCGACTCTTTTGCGACTCCTCGTTTTGAATATTCACAGAATTTGCCAGTTTGATTCGACCAGTTTTATTTTTATTTTTGAGTTTTAAAATTCTAGCACTGATTTCTTCGCTTTAATTTCCCGTGGAAAATAAAATCAGTGCGAGGAAAATTCGAGACAGGACTCCCAGTTATTTGTGCAATGCATACTTCAGAAAACCAGTAAGGCCCCATTTATATTTCTTGCATGGCATTATCCGTTGAATATCATTCTAACAAGTATTGTGTGTTCCACGATTTTCGAACCATTTTTCTTTATTTCTTATCTGTGTCATAATTTACTTTCCCTGGTGGTCCCTTGATCTCTGTATCTATCAGCAACCTTTTTGGGGATTGGGTTTGGCGAGATCACAACGGGGTTACGACCGCGCTTCACCCTTTATCAATTCGCTGAAGGTTGACGGATATACGGGAGACTTCGTCAAGTCGAGTGATTCCCTTTCGCTGGGGTTGCTCGTCTGAGCGTTCTTGGTCCACCGCCTTAACCTGCCCGTATTTTATCCACATTATTTCCACGATTTTGTACCGTATTGTATTCCTTTGTGATTCCTCAATCTCTGGACTTATCAGCAACCTTTTTGAGGATTGAGTTTGGCGAGATCACAACGGGGTTACGACCGCGCTTCACCCTTTCTCAATTCACTGCAGGTTGCCAGAAATCCGAGAGGCTTCGTCAAGCGGAGGGGTTCCATTTTCTGGGCCACTTGTCTGGACGTTGTTGGTTCACTTCCGTACCCGATTCCTTTTTCACTCAGCGGTGCCCGAATATTCGTATTTCAGAGCGACGTCCTCGTGAGTTGACATTGGCGAGATCACAACGGGGTTACGACCGCGCTTCACCCTTCAACTCGCTGGACGTTTGCGGATTCACTAGGATCGCTTCGTCAGGTCGAGGGGTTCCATTCTCTGGAGTCACTTATCCGGACGTTGTTGGTGTCACAGCTACCCCTGTCCCCCTGGCCTATGCGCCACAGTCCAGGTATTAGCCGATAATTTTTCCTCAATATTTGAGTGTGGAACACATTGTAGGTGGTTAGATTATATGATATTTTCCGTGGCCTGCCGAATCTCGAAGTTTTGCTTCGTTACTCCCGTACTTCTCTTTTCACCGTCCAATTCTCGCCCGACCGTCTTTCTCACCCGATCACCGTTCATTCTTGAATTTAGTAATCACTGTAAAATACTTACCGATATATAAGTATTTTTCTTTACTTCATGTTTACTTGTTGAATGAGATCAGTTTCAATTTTTCTTTCTTAATATTAATAGTTTTCTTCTCATTTTTTTCCATACAATTGTAATTTCTGTTTGAGGTCAGTTAACTTTGTAAAACCCATTTTGGTGTTTCAAGTGAACCTTTATTTTTGGCAGCATTAAAGATAGAAACCTAACTTTTAATTGCTAACTTCGTAGATTAAACCGAACCCTTCTCCACTGTTTAAAAGCTACCTTTGAAGGCGCCACAACCTTGTTAAACCTATTGTGGCAGGCGCTCGAGCATTTGTTTTCCGTAAAGGTGACTGCGCCCTTGATGTCTTCCCCCTAAATAAGGGATCCTCACAATTTGAGAAAATATCATGTTAATTCTATAATTCCAAAGACCTGGCGAATGTTTAAGAAACTTTTTTTTCTGTTAATACTGGAACAATATATTTCACATACATGTATAAACATGGTTGGAAGATTCAGTGATGCTATTTTCTTTCACGGAAATCAAGAATCGAGTGTAAAAAAATAATGGACATAATAGTCCGTACCTGGTTATAGTTCATTCGAAAAAAGAGTACTCGAATAACCCACCAGAAAAACTTTTATGGAACTTATGAAATTCCCCACTTTTCTAAATTCTCAAGAAATAAGCCTACAAAGGACATTTACATATCAGTTTGGTTTTCATCCATACTAATTTGTTTAAATTAAAGTACTTATCAGAAACGTGGACAGTTTATTTCTCTAATCAAATCTACAGAGCCAACGTTTCGGAGACAATATTTTCTCCTTCTTCAGGGCTACAAAAACAAACGGAAAACATCAGCAAAACAAACAAACAAACAAACAAACAAACAAACACAAAAGATGTGACAAGAACTTACCTTAAGATTATTAATTTTTCAGAGATTTCACATTTAGGTATCTGTAAGATCTACAATTCATAATACTCTAAAATTCAAAACACTTTCTAGCAACCAACAACGACGTAAAAAATCTTATGAAATTAATTAAGGCGGAAAACAGACATGTCAAGTTAATGTCAAATTTGTAAAACCATCAATTCTTATTCTTTCCCGAAAACATGGTCTAAGTCAACTATGCTAAGTTATGCCAAGTAAAAAATCATAAAAATAGCTCAGATTTTTCACGTCCTCTCTAAAATTCATCGTCTCGTTTCTTCTGATGAAAATCATCTCGCTTATATTCCTTTTGTAACCATTGGACTCTATATCTAGTACACTAACCTCTTCTAAGTTGAAGTTTTGTCCCTCTTTGAAGGTATGATATGTCTTATCTTTATTGTTGATGTTTTTGATGTCATATCTGTGTTGTCTAATTCTATCTCTTAAATATTGTTTTGTCTGTCCTATGTAGCTACTGTTACAATTTGTGCAAGGTATCTTATAAACTACTGAGGATAATAGTTCTTTTTTTGTGGCTTCTTTCAGGTTAGTGAAAAATTTTTTGGTGGTGAGGATGTTATAAAAGGCACAAACGCAGTTCAACTCTTTCAAAATCTTCTGTATCCTGTAAGATAACCCTTCAATAAAAGGAAATCTGTGGTATGTTTGTAGAACATCAGAGGCAGGTTGTAATACTATTGTTATTTCTTCTCTTTTATTTTTCATTCTGTTAATACATCTATCTATAAGGTACCTAGGATAATTGATACAAATAACAATGTCCAAGTAGGAAGTTGTTTATTAAATAAAAAGATATGTTACTTCCTAGTTCATTTATTGGTGACTAGTTTCGCTCAAGAACATCTGAGCATCATCAGACCAGTCCCACTAAAAATCACAAAATACAAGAGTTTTGATATTACATATGTCACACCAATATTTCCTCACCTGAACTCTCAACCAGATTCGTCAATAATTATTAAAAAGGTACAGGTATTATTCTCAGTATAACACATCAACACAATCTTATCTACAATTTCTTATCTTGTTAAAATGGCCACAACTAACATAGAAAAACAAAAACTAGAATCACAGAAACAATACAGATTTTTTGACATATTATCCTATAATAAACATTTCATCAGACAATCATTACCAAAATCTATCTGAGCATTCAACATCAAATTATCATTAAATTTTTTATGTTTTAAAATTTCAAATCTTTCTAAACCATCAATGATCCAACTATTAACATTAGCATGTAAGATATCAAAATTATCCTCTTTTTTAAATTCATGTTGATATTCATACAAGTGGTTTCCAAAATGCGAGCTATCATAGTTACCTCCTAACCTTAAAATTCTCAAATGTTCTGTTGAACATGTTGAACATTTGAGAATTTTAAGGTTAGGAGGTAACTATGATAGCTCGCATTTTGGAAACCACTTGTATGAATATCAACATGAATTTAAAAAAGAGGATAATTTTGATATCTTACATGCTAATGTTAATAGTTGGATCATTGATGGTTTAGAAAGATTTGAAATTTTAAAACATAAAAAATTTAATGATAATTTGATGTTGAATGCTCAGATAGATTTTGGTAATGATTGTCTGATGAAATGTTTATTATAGGATAATATGTCAAAAAATCTGTATTGTTTCTGTGATTCTAGTTTTTGTTTTTCTATGTTAGTTGTGGCCATTTTAACAAGATAAGAAATTGTAGATAAGATTGTGTTGATGTGTTATACTGAGAATAATACCTGTACCTTTTTAATAATTATTGACGAATCTGGTTGAGAGTTCAGGTGAGGAAATATTGGTGTGACATATGTAATATCAAAACTCTTGTATTTTGTGATTTTTAGTGGGACTGGTCTGATGATGCTCAGATGTTCTTGAGCGAAACTAGTCACCAATAAATGAACTAGGAAGTAACATATCTTTTTATTTACCTAGGATAATTGTTCTGTGTTAGGATATTTCTAGCAATTTGTAAATTCCTTTCATGGTATTCTACATCACTTAACTTCAATACTCTGTTTATCAAGTTGTTAATAATATTTACTTTTTGTTTAGCACTATGGTTGCTATGATAATTTAACAGTCCGTTAGAGCTACTTGGTTTGTAATACCAGCATGTTTTAAGTGTATGATTTTCAAAGAATAAGAATTGATGGTTTTACAAATTTGACATTAACTTGACATGTCTGTTTTCCGTCTTAATTAATTTCATAAGATTTTTTACGTCGTTGTTGGTTGCTAGAAAGCTTTCGAATTTTAGAGTATTATGAATTGTAGATCTTACAGATACCTAAATGTGAAATCTCTGAAAAATTAATAATCTTAAGGTTAGTTCTTGTCACATCTTTTGTGTTTGTTTGTTTTGCTGATGTTTTCCGTTTGTTTTTGTAGCCCTGAAGAAGGAGAAAATATTGTCTCCGAAACGTTGGCTCTGTAGATTTAATCAGAGAAAAAAACTGTCCACGTTTCTGATAAGTACTTTAATTTAGACATTTACATATTTAAATACATTTTCGCAACTAGAAATACTTCAATATAAAAATGTAGTGGTACTACGAATCCTGTGTCACATTTACAAAGTTAAAAAAATAGTAAATGGAATAGCATTGGCAACGTCTCTGAGAATTATTTTGACAGTTGAAGAACTTGATAAACCTAAATCATGGACAACCGGGATACTTTATAAAAGTGAATGGCGTATAGGTGATATTCTCCATTCCAATTTTTTGAATAAACCCATCGTAATATTAGATTAAGTCTGTTAACTCTCCCTTCAAGTTCTCAACTAAAAAAAGTCCATGATTCAGTCTGTCTCCAAAGGTTTCCAACGTCGTTTGGTGAATAAACCACTCCAAATTCTCCAAACACTCTACCTTCCCACTCCCATCTCCCCCTCGCGACTACCGTCTGGGAATTCCGAAAAAACGTGTCCAAAACGACGAAGGAAAAATCCCGGCTAAATTCCGACGCCGATGACTCAACCCGCAACAACGCGTCAGGGTCACACCGACCAATAAATATCCGCGCCATAAATCCCGACATTTTCGGGAAAAAAACATTTCCCGATTCCCGGAAAAACGGGGTAGACGCGGCAACGTCGCGTTTCGGCGAGAGGAAAGCGAGGCGTCGAGAGAAATCGTCGTTTTCAACTCGCCCCCCGTTTCCCGAAGACGACCCTGAAAAGCACCACTCCCAAAACGGGAGGAGGGCCTGTTTTTGGGGAGGACACTCCATTTAGATCGAACCATTTTATGGGAGAGTCTATTGCTATCAATCAAGGAGGCGTGACATCGTTACTCCAGTCGATATTTGATTATTTATAAATTAGTTCGTGCGGTTATTTTAACAGATATCGCCTCTAGTTTATATACTAACTGACAAAGAAACTGCAATACCTAGAAGGAGCTGCTCAAATTTCAATTTTTTTTCTGGTAAAACATAGGTATAGCGAGGAGTAAATGATTAATGAGAGAAATGGACCAACAGAGATCTAATTCCGAAGTGAATCGTCGGAACGTGCTGCTACCGCAGGAAGCTAATGACAGACCGGTTTCTGGCTTAATATCCGTCATCAGTGCCAAATAACCCAACCGACGATAGCAAACAAATGGAACGGCAGAGTAAGGCCTGATATAAGCTCCGCCATTTCATTTGGTTGCTATCGTCGGTTGGGTTATGTTCTAGTAATTCTAACCCTAAATCACGAATTTTTTGCATGGCAACATGAGATTTGTGTACTGGGGCGTTGTCCTGTAAAAACAAAATACCTTTGGATAGCTTTCCGCGTCTCTTCTCTTTAATTTTTTCCCGTAGAGTGGTCAATATTGTCGAACAGTAATCTCCAGTTATTGTTCTACCCTTATCCAAAAAAAAAACAATCATAATTACTCCATGGCAATCCCAAAAAACTGAAACAATAA
Source organism: Adalia decempunctata (assembly GCA_951802165.1). NCBI lineage: Eukaryota > Metazoa > Arthropoda > Insecta > Coleoptera > Coccinellidae > Adalia > Adalia decempunctata. Next base: position 20,503,884 of record OX637703.1, read on the forward strand.
CTTTTCCAGCAAATTTTTGGACACGAAACTTCTTAGGTCTTGGACAACCAGAGTGTCGCCATTCCATCGATTGTTGCTTTGTTTCTGGATCGTAGAAATGTACCCAAGTCTCATCCATAGTAACAATTCGGTTTAAGAAGCCTATATCGCTTTCAAATCGAGCACAGATCGAACGCGATGCTTCTACCCTTGCACGCTTTTGGTCAACATTCAAACATTTGGGGATCCATTTTGAAGAAATTTTTCTCACGTCAAAATTGACGTGAACTATATGATGAACGTTTTCGTATAAAATCTTCAGTGCTTCAGATATCCGTTTTAGCCCAATTCGGCGGTTTTATCAGTAAAATCATGTCATGAACTGCATCGATATTTTCGGGGACTGACACAGAAACTGGACTTCCTGATCTTCAACGGAAAATTTACCTCTTTTGAAGCTTGCAGTCCAATTTTTGACGATCGCATACGAAGGACATTGATCACCAAGGGTGTTAAGCATATCTTCGTAAATCTGCTTTGTTCTTAACCCTTTTAAATACAGGTACTTGATGATGGCTCGATACTCCAATTTTTCGATTTTTACAATTTCGGTGTATATCTTTTTTTTATTCAGTGCGTAACTCTGGTTTACTTTTTTGACGTCGTTTGTTCGTTGATATGGTATCGAAATATTTTGTTCATGCATGGAACTGGTCTAGGCCAACTAGATATCAATACATCCACGTATTATTATCATCAAAATTGGAACTAAGGCTAAGCCTTTAGGTATCTTTAAATATAATAATTAATCATTGATGATAGTACACTTCTGGAAAGGACTGAAAAATCATGGAGAAAAACAAAAACAGCTTAAAGATGATGATCTCAAGTGAAGATAAAAGTGTATCACTGGATTACAGAATATTGCTGCATTTTTATAAAATAAATAATTCACATTGTTTGGTTGGGTTATGTGGCACTGATGACGGGTAACAACCCAGAAACCGATATGTCATTACCCTCCTGCGTTAGCAGCACGTTCCGGCGATTCACTTCGGAATTAGATCTCTGCTAGTCCATTTCTCACATTTATTGAGTTGGTCCTAACATAAGAACGTTATCATCATATTTGGTAAATGATTAAAATTGGATTGATTTTGGAAAAAAATAAGGAATTCGAGTAAGTTTTCGCGTATTTTTCTAACGCTCCTTTCGCGTATTTCTACCAGACACTGTACACGGTCTTTCACGAGGAACCTCACCCATATTTATACGGGAAACTACTGAACGTATTTTCATGAAATTCATCACTTATAAGTATTTCACGATGCTGATGAAATCTAAAATATTTTCAAGGCATGAGCACCTTCCGTTTTTCAAATTAGAACACCATTTTTTTATTGCAGAAATATATTCCTTAGAAAATTTCAAGTTATTTTGATGTAACATTTTTCAGTTTTGGTTGGAAAATTCTCTCTGAGCGGGAAAATTCGAAAAAAAATCGAAAATAGAGCGCCGCTGAAACAAGAATAACTTCGAGGTTTTTGGATGGAAAATTTTCATTTTTGGGATTTTTCAAGATGTAAGATTGATGTATCCACTTTAAAAATCGAAATCGCGATTCATGATACAGGGGGTGAAAAAATCGCTTTCAAAGTTAGGGATGATAAAATCGTGAAAAATCAATTTTTTCAAATTAGAACCCCTTTTTTTATGGCAGATATTGAATCTACGTTAAAAAATAATGTGAGTGTATGCATCACACCCTTGCCCTAAAGTGGATATTTTCTGAGTTATTCACAAAAAACTGTTTTTCGTCTTGAATTTTCAGCTATTTCTTTTCCCTTCACGCCAAAAAGATGAAATTTTCAGGAACTGTTACTTAAACCATGTTTTAGATTTTACTACCCTAATATGCAAGAGAAAAAAGTTACAGGTTGTTCCTAAATAGATGGCGAATTTGGATTCGAATTTGTATCGGAAACCTCTTTATTTCAACTAATCGGCCATCGGTTTTCTCTCCAGTGATAAATAAATAATTCCTTATGAACCATATGCAAAAACTTACCATGTTTTACATTCTTTTTTTTAATGATAGATATCATTAATTACATCTGCCAAATTCCTCTTTATTCAGTAGCATTTTGTGTGTACTATTAATTTGGTGATAATTCGTATTAAGTTATAAAATCGATCACTATGCCTAATTTTACCAATGAAGATTATTTAAATCTCATTCTACTTCATGGAGAATGTAATAAAGTTGTAGATAGAACGATTCGACTGTTCATTGAGAGGTTTCCTGACCGACCCAGACCAACGAGAGATACCATTAACAGAACCATGACAAACTTGAGAAATGTCGGATCTTTCGTTAAGAAAACTAAACACACAGAAAAAAGTGTAGTAGAAGATGAGAACAACGAAATTACAGTTCTTGCATATTTTCGTGTGAATCCTCAAAATTCTCTCAAAGATGCCGAGATTGATCTGGGATTATCTCAATCGAGTGTTTGGAGAATATTAAAAAAAATAAAATGCACCCATATAAATTCAATAGGGTACAGCATTTGAAGGAAACTGATTTCGTCAGGAGAACAGAGTTTTGCGAAGCTATGATGATTCGATTTCAAGAGAATGAAAACTTTCTGGACTGTTTAATTTGGACAGATGAATCTAAATTCACAAAGAATGGTTCTTTCAATAGGCATAACAGTCATTATTGGGATGAAGAGAACAACCACCACTTCAGACAATGGAACTTTCAAGAGACCTGGAGTTTCAATGTTTTTTGCGCCATCAAAAATAATGCAATTCTCGATGTTCACATTTATGATGGGACTTTAACTGGTAAGATAGAACACTACACATGTTTGCATTATTTAAAGAATGTTCTCCCTTAGGAGATAGATATTCTGACATATTGACTCAAATAATTGAGCCGCTAGTACAGAACCATAATGACTTATGGTATCAACAAGATGGCGCGCCTCCACACAATTCACTCAATGTCAAGGCCGTAGCCAGGGGGGGGTCCGATGGGGTCCGGACCCCCCCCGAAATTCATTTTTTCAGAACTGCCAGATAATCATTTCCCCGAAAATTCTTCGAATAATTTTTTTTCTAGCTACGGCCTCGGACGGACCCCCCCCGAAATTTTTTTCTAGCTACGGCCTTGCTCAATGTGTCAAATATCCTCTACAGGCTATTTGAAGATCGATAGTTGGCGAACAATGGTCCACATCTTTGGCCACCACGTTCTCCCGATTTAACTCCTTTAGACTATTATGTTTGGGGTAGGATAAAAAATATTGTCTAGTCAACTCCCCTGACTGATAAAGAGGACTGCATAGAACGAGTCAGAAATGCGTTCAGGTTTGTTTAGATTTTTAGATTCATAGTTTTGAAACTCAATTTGGTTTTTAAACACTTTTGCAGATCTCTTCCTCCCGATGAAATAAGAAGAGCAACGCACGAAGCATTCCTGAGACGTATAAATAAATGTCTAGAAATTAACGGTCAAAACTTTGAGCATCTTCTCTAGTTATAGCTGCGAGAGTTTGCCATGGTTCTCCTAACAGTAACTTGAAGTCGGTTTCAAGAAGGGGTGAAAAATCTACAGCATGGTTCAAATAACAGTTCCTGAAAATTTCATCTTTTTGGCGTGAAGGGAAAAGAAATAGCTGAAAATTCAAGACGAAAAACAGTTTTTTGTGAATAACTCAGAAAATATCCATTTTAGGGCAAGGGTGTGATGCATACACTCACATTATTTTTTTTTAACGTAGATTCAATATCTGCCATAAAAAAATGGGGTTCTAATTTGAAAAAATTGATTTTTCACAATTTTGTCATCCCTATTTTTGAAAGCGATTTTTTCACCCCCTGTATCATGAATCGCGATTTCGATTTTTAAAGTGGATACATCAATCTTACATCTTGAAAAATCCCAAAAATGAAAATTTTCCATCCAAAAACCTCGAAGTTATTCTTGTTTCAGCGGAGCTCTATTTTCGATTTTTTTTTCGAATTTTCCCGCTCAGAGAGAATTTTCCACCCAAAACTGAAAAATGTTACATCAAAATAACTTGAAATTTTCTAAGGAATCTATTTCTGCAATAAAAAAATGGTGTTCTAATTTGAAAAACGGAAGTTGACGTCATTTCCGGAAAAACCGGAGGTGCTCATGCCTTGAAAATATTTTAGATTTCATCAGCATCGTGAAATACTTATAAGTGCTGAATTTCATGAAAATACGTTCAGTAGTTTCCCGTATAAATATGGGTGAGGTTCCTCGTGAAAGACCCTGTATAATCCGTTTTCTTCGCCATTCGCTTTTTGAAAGTCCGCATACCCTTCCAATGATTCACCCTCGTTCTTTTCGCGGAAGAACAACAATGACAATTATCGCTCAAAGTTGTCATTACACACAGCTGATACACGATCCTAACCATTATTTAATTGAAAGCGCTATCTGGTCGATAATGAAAAACGTGTAAAGTAGCGCTGCTACCTGTCTGTTCGTTATTAATTTAATAATATGCATAATGATGTTGTTAGATTAATTAACGGACGTTTAATCATTCATCGTCGGCTTTCTTTTCTACTCCAGAGGCATCGTTCGTTTCAATTTGTTGGGATTCGGACACCGGTATCGTTTTCGATTACTGTTTTTTACGACGTTAATGATGATTATTTATGTTTTGCGGTATTTGCCGGATTTTGGAGAAAGTATTGTGTTTGTTAACTTTCATTATGTATGAAAAACCCGCACCAATGATGTAGTTGAGCTTGTGGATATCCTCAGTCGTCTTTATAGCGAGCCATTAATGTTGCAACGCCGTATTGAATTACTCTAGTGGTGAACTCTTGTAAACACAGTAAATGACGTCGTATTATTTCAGCAGTAATTTTACCAGAGTGAAAATCTAATCCTTCTGTGAATATTAAATGATTTCAAACTAAACGACCAATTTATAGGAGCGTCTAAATTTTTATTATTTCTGTCGATCTGAACGAAAGTAGTCCTTGTTTAGGGGAACTACCTGGAAAATATGATTGGGAACTCTTCTTAATCTATATATGTATAAAAGAAAAATGTTGGCTACACCATTTATAACTCGAGATCGGATGGACTGTTTGTTATGAAACTTCATATATGGATTCGTCTACGGTCTGGTTATTATAAAATACAATAAAACTTTGAAAAAATCGATGAAAATTTTACTTATACAGGAAATGCTTTTCCTCCTTTCGAGTAAGTCCACTAGATGTCACTACAGTTACAGTTACGCTACCGCTTATTCGTTGGTACTTCATTTGGTATTCTCCGCGTTAGATGGCGATATGATCAAATAGTGTGTACAGTGACTATATTCCCTCTATAGTCACTGTAATAGTGTGTAATTTGAGTTGCCTACAACTCTGCGCTGTTGGGCAGAACCAAAATGTTCAGCGTAGGAGTACAGATGTCTAAAATGATTAGATTTCGTTGAGATATGAGAAAAGTTTCGTTCTTACCACTTCAGATGGCGCTATTCACACATTATGACTGATGATTATTAGTTATTTGTATAGTTTTATTTATTCCAAATAACGTGATCGTGATGGTTCTATATTTGACATTATCACAATTAAATGGCGATGAATTTGTTGAGGCTTTCGCGGCCATCCATTGATGTCATCTGTTCTTTTTTCGAGCATTTGGGTCGTCGTGGTTTGAAATGGTCGAAAAAAAAACATATGACATCAATTACTGTGTAATTTACATAGGGCTTATAGAACCATGAAAGGCTATTAACAGATCCAGAAGCGGGTGAACATCACAGTGAATTTTTATCGAAATGTCAAGTAAATCGGATTTTGGCGATGAGTACCAATCGTGAGATATCCATTCTCATCTTTTCTCATAATTTTGAATTTCTGTTTGGTAATAAATATATTTGCGGACATAATTGAATCCAAAATTGCCACTATCAGTGATTGACATATTATGACATATTATTTTTGTGTATCTGTTCTGTGTGATAGCTCATATCCATGGAAACATTTGACAGTTCAAAAATCAGAGAACCAAGCCGTTGATCTACGATCACCGGTGATTACGATTTGTGAAATCCACCGCAAGTATCATTTAGGCGGAACAAAGTTCGCCGGGCCAGCTAGTATTCTAATAAAAAACAAACAGACTAAATTTTGCGAATACTCATACATAGTTCTGTTTTCAATTTTATTCATTGTCAAGCCATCTCGTTTCGCTTCTTGTGTGTTGTTACTTCAAATTTATAATTCATTATCATTTTTACTGTGCTTCATTGTATTTTTATTGAAATGAAGCTTTTTTTTTGCAGTAGTTAACAGTGCAGGAAAAAGTAATACAACAATAGACCAAAAACGTACTAAGAGATATAAGATGATGTATTGATATCTAGTTAGCCTAGACCAGTTCCATGCATAAACAAAATATTGCGATACCATATCAACGAACAACAACTTTTTAGAAGTGTCAGTGTACGAGTAGAGTTCGACGTCAAAAAAGTAAACCAGAGTTACGCAATGAATAAAAACAAAAGAAGTCCACCGAAATTGTGAAAATCGAAAAATTGGAGTATCGAGCCATCATAAAGTACCTGTATTTAAAAGGGTTAAGGACAAAGCAGATTTACGAAGATATGCTCAATATCCTTGGTGATCAATGTCCTTCGGATGCGACCGTGAAAAATTGGAGTGCAAGCTTCAAAAGAGGTAAATTTTCCATTGAAGATGATGACCGATCGGGAAGGCCTGTTTCTGTGTCAGTCCTCGAAAATATCGATGCAGTTCATGACATGATTTTATCGGACCGTCGAATTGGGCTTAAACTGATATCTGAAGCACTGAAGATTTCATACGAACGCGTTCACGTCAATTTGGACATGAGAAAAATTCTGCAAAATGGATCCCCAAATGTTTGAATGTCGACCAAAAGCGTGCAAGGGTAGAAGCATCGCGTTCGATCTGTGCTCGATTTGAAAACGATGTAGACTTCTTAAACCGAATTGTTACTATGGATGAGACATTTCTACGATCCAGAAACAAGGCAGCACTCGATGGAATGGCGACACTCTGGTTCTCCAAGACCTAAGAAGTTTCGTGTCCAAAAATCTGCTGGAAAAGTTCTTGCCTTAGTTTTTTGGGATTGCCATGGTGTAATCATGATTGATTTTTCGGATAAGGGTAGAACAATAACTGGAGATTACTATTCAACATTACAGACCACTCTACGGGAAAAAATTGAAGAGAAAAGACGCGGAAAGCAATCCAAAGATATTTTGTTTTAACAGGACAACGTCCCAGTACACAAATCTCATGTTGCCTTGCAAAAAATTCGTGATTTAGTGTAAGAATTACTAGAACACCCCCCTTATTCACCAGAATTGGCTCCGTCCGACTACCATCTCTTTCCTCAACTGAAAAAAAAGTTCAAAAGGGGTCAATATCTAGTTTAGGTCCCCCTCTCCGATTTTTAAAATATTTTGTCTCGTTATTGTATATGTTGAAGACATCCTACAGTTTTAATTTCAGCATTGGCAAACAAGTAGTTTCGGAGGAAAAAAATAAAGAAGATTGTGAATATTTCCACCTGCGTTTGGACTTTATATTTATTTGAATCGCGTCGGCAGTGTAAAATACCGTAAGGTGATTTTTTTCTCGAACAGACGGTGTTGCCAAATCTCAGTAATGTCTTTAATACTAAGATAGACATAGAACTTCCACATAGGGCAGGTGGATTTTCAAGAGCTGAGCCTTTAGACATTTATCCCCTTTTCCCCCGATAACGTCGGCACTGATTTCGTTCTATTCAAACGAGGGCATGGGCGCCCACAAGGACGGGGTCCCCCCTGAGTTTTTGGTGGCCTTATCGTTTTTCAGCAGTTAGATTAGGTTAGGTTATGTCAGTGCGGAGTCTGATGGCTTAATTTAATATATACTGCAATGATAACATATTATTTCAACTGATTCGTACTAGCTTCGGATCTTAGAAGCTAGTTAGATCAGAGTAGGGTTGATTAGTTAAGTTAGTTCAGGTTATGTTAGGTTAGGTTGGTTCAGATTAGGTTAGGTAAGGTTAGGTTGGGTAAGGTTAGGTTTGGTTAGGTTAGGTGATTTTAGGTTAGGTTAGTTCAGGTTAGGTTATTTCTGTTATGAAGTCTTATGGCTTAATTTGATGTATACTGCAATAATAACATTTTTCAACCTATATTATGATGTGAACTTCGAGAAAGCAACCTTACATTCGTAAAACGACGACTGAATGAAATCTGTTCAGTCTATTTTCCATATCTTACTCTATTTCTACGAGATATTGAATATATAATAACATATGTATTTCAATTCAACATATTGTCGATGGATTTTTCATTGGTAGAAACCTTCAGTTACAAATTTTGAGCAATAAAAAGGCACTGATTGAACGTGGCAACAAGCATCATACGCTGAATTTTCATCGTCCGAATCACAAGCGTAGGTAATCGTTGCTGGGGAGATCCAAAAAAATAATTCGACAGATGAAAATTAAAAATTCATTTCAGTCATCTCGAAATAAAATATTGATTTTCTTCAAGTTTGAGTTTATTAAAGTTTCGCCGTGACAATGGATTTGAATGTGTGTGTTTCCAGTTGCGGTTACAATACTTGCCGAGAATGTGCCTTCACGAACATTGAATTTAACCGAATGATCTTCGATGAAAATATGGCTCGTAAGTTTCTCATAGATCATGGAATTCTTGCATGTCATACTTTGTGCGAAACTTGCGGTTCCCGTGTTCCAGCCGACTGGTCAAAGTCTCTCTTCAGGTGCCGGAAAATGATTCTTGTGCCAAAAAGGGGATACCGAAAATGTGATACTTCAGTCAGTGTCTTTCAAGGTACGTTTTTGGAGCGATCGCATCTAGATTTGATGAAAATATGCTTCCTGGTCGACATATTTTTATCAAGTCGAAGAGCGAAAGTTCATGACGCCATGTTCGAAGTCAAGTGCAGTTCACAAACTGTCATCGATTGGTTTTCGTTTTGTAGGGAAGTGGTTTTCGATTACGTTTCTCGAAATTCTCAATCTACAGGTGGGGTTGGAAAAATCGTAGAAATAGACGAAGCCAAATTGGGAAAACGAAAATACAATCGAGGCCGTTTGTTGACTGGACAATGGGTTATTGGTGGAGTTGAACGGGGGGATCATGGTAAAAGCAAGGCATTTCTCGTTCCTGTAGATGATCGTTCCTCTGACACATTAATAGGCGTCATTAAACGTTATGTGAAACCTGGCACGACGATTATGACCGATTGCTGGAAGGGGTATGATGCTCTACAAACTGAGGGTTTCCGCCATTTTACTGTGAACCACTCGTTGAACTTTGTCGATCCGAATTCTGGCGCATATACACAGACCATTGAAAGACTCTGGGTTGAAGTTCGCAAGGTTGTCCCCAAGGCTGGATTCAGGCAGGATCATTTGGAAGGTTACTTGTCTGACACTTTGTTCCGTCGGATGGAACCTTGTTACGGTCGGAGAAGGCACATATTCTGGAAGGCGGCCGCAACTTTGTACTCTCCGGATCATCCATTGGCATAAGGTAAATAAATTCAATATTATAAGTATATGCAACATATGTTACTGTTTCTAGCTATAACTTTCATAAATTCATTAATAATCGACTAGGGAAATATTGTCAATAGCGGCAACCATGCGCGTCAGAAGCGGTTTACAGTTCCGTATTTAGTGTTGTTTACGTTCAACGGAAACTTTCGAAAAAACAAATTATTCTTGAAATTTTCAGAAAATATAGCCTCGATGAAATTCAAAATCTTCATTGATTCAGCGCTAATGAAATTGTACATTTTTTAACTGATTTTGAATTCTTTTCAAGGTCATGTACCTGAAAAAATAGGTCAATGACCTTGACATTTTTGGCAAATTTTGATCTTTTTAGACTATTCAAGACTAATTCTTCTTGTAAATTGTCATTTTTTTAAGAGAATTCATAAGAATCTTACCCACCCAGCACCCCTATTCACCTCAAATCCCATTGAAAAAAGAGCAAAATTACTTGTTTGCCAGCATTGAAACTAATAAAAAATCATACCAAATCACTCATTTTTCACGAAAAGAAATTAAAACATCAAAAAATCGAGGGGGACTTAAACTAGAAATTTACCGAAACATTTTTTTTGAAAGGTCTAGAGACGTTGCAGGTTCACTGTAATGTATGTATGTATTCAATTAAGAGGAGAATATGTTGAGTAATGAAATATTTTGACATTGAAATTTTGCTTGGTTCTATAGTAGGCTAAGAATTTTTCAATATATCCTCGTACAAAGCAAGTTCAGAAAAGTTTATAAATTGAAATAAAAATTTTCCAAATTTTCGATTGAAATTGAGTTAATACATTTAGGGTATACTCAAATACTAAAAACATGTTATTTCTTAACAAAAACACTTGGTTTTGTCCGATTATATCTGCAATAGGAAAGCCATATTTCTCCCAGCAAAATAAATTTCTTCTTCGATTTTCCTGAAGATTAGTTTGTGAGCACTCATAACTTGTGAAAAAAGCTTTTTAATTCAATTTGTAATTAATCAACCTAACCTAACCTAATGTTCGTTCAAAACAAAAACCTTCTATGACAGAGCTATCACAGAGCTTTTGAGAAGACAATGCCAGATTGTTGGTTTTCTCTGGTATAACGGTGTGTCTTGCGAGGTAGGGGGCGCGCAATACACACCGTAAGATCTATGAATCTACCTCAAACCAAAATGTTGTTATGTAAATTTAAACAAATATGGAGGAAATCTTTTCTAGAGCTATGTTATTATAAAGAAGGAAATTGATTATTTTAGGTGTTTTTCTTCGATCTCGTGATTAATATAATATTAATCGTGTAGCGTCAAGTTTATTTAATTCCAAGAAGATATTGTTTAGAAAGAAGCATCGTAAGGATTCTTCAGTGCTAAGTATCATTTTCTTTTCATTGATTTCACTTTGAAACGTGGTTTGTATCGACATTCATCAGTCATATACCTGAATTTTGTATTTCATTGACATTTATCTTTAATATGGACCGTTACCAAAACATTTCTAATAGAAACTGTGCATATCAAATGTCTATTTTCATTCTCCTTACGGGTCAATTTTATCTCCAATATTTGTGTGATTTCATTATTACATATCTATCTCTCCATCGAACGTTTTTCCCTCATTTTGATTTAGTCTAGAGATTCTGACAACATTGTTAGTTCTGGTGCGATTAATTTCACTGTGATTTAAAATCCAGGGAAACATCCAGATAATTCTTGAGATTCGTGATCATTTCGTCGAATTTATCCGATAAAATCAGGAATAACTCGAAAACGAAGCGTTTTATTAAAAGAAAACATATGGAATATGTACTCATTTCCCAAGATGATTGATTCCTTCGAGAATATGGACCGTTGATCTTTTTAATTTGTTTTGTGGTATTTTCGGGTGGATTTATGAGTCGGTTACGCTGTAACTTTTATAGCAAGAGAAATATTATATATCTACGGATGATCGGTTTTGTAGTCAAATATCTATAAGACTTAACTCTTTATTGTTTCAGCCAAGCTTTCGGAAACTGTCGTTTCCTTCTTCAGGGCAGCTAAAATTACACACGTCAATAAAACATTTCATGTATGATATCACACTTACATCAATGTGAGAAGTGGTACTGTGTGTTCGATCAAACATGCAACTCATAATATAAAATTTAGGAAGCAACAAAAACAGAACAAAAGGAACTCATACATCCCGAAAAGTCCAAATATAAAAGGTAAAAATTTTTAACAAAAAACAAAAATTGTTCGAAAGTAAACAACAGAAAAGACAGAAGACACAGAGCGGAATGATAGCAGAAAATGTGTGACACAGCTATCTCGACGGTCAAAAGGCCTTTTTTCGTGGATGTATTCTCGCATTCACATTAATTAAATTGACAATGTTGCAGTATATTGCACTAATACTAAGGCTCTATAAAGATAGGTATGCTAGATAGACCTGGCTCTATGGTTGATTGGGTCCAACGATAGACTCGAAAATTAGAGATCCCTTCGAATGAAATGAAATCTGTAATCGAAAGAAATGAAATCTGTAATAGAATGAGCATATTTTCGGAATGAGAGATCTTGTGGTGACTTTTTTCGGCATGCTCACATGAAAAACATTGGAAATAGGTTAGGTTCGTTGTGTTAGAATAATGCCGCGGCATCTAATAGTCAAATTTATAATATTTTATTGTTTATGTTGTTGTATCACCCCGATAGATAGTGTTGAAAATGTTGCGAATCCTGTAATTTTCGAGTCTATGGTTGGACCCAATCAACCATAGAGCCAGGTCTATCTAGCATACCTATCTTTATAGTGCCTTACTAATACTATAAAAATCGGAGTTAATATTCAGATTGTCTATGTGGCTCATTATCTCAACGGTTTCTAAGAACTCGCGTTTATACCTATTCTGCTCTGATCTTATACATCTCGCTTCTGAAAATTTCATAGTGTGGTTTGTTTGTCCATTATGCAGTCTCTTGTGTGTTCTTTGATCCGGGTTTTGAAGTTTCTACCCGTTTGGCCCATATAGGGCTTGTTGCACTCCATGCAGTCAATGGAATAGATGATCCCTGATTTGTTGGTGGTCAGGGTGTTGTCCTTTGTTTTGGAAAAAACATGTCTACCCAAAGTACAAGGCATGCGTGTAGAAATGAATATCTGTTCATTGTTCGGTACATGGCATTTGATGGTTCTTATGATAGACGGTGTGATGGCCGGATGGTAGGTCATCGAGAAAATTATTTTCCTCAAGATCACCTGTATTTCAGAAGCGAGATGTCTAAGATCAGAGCAGAATAGGTATAAACGCGAGTTCTTAGAAACCGTCGAGATCATGAGCCACATTGACAATCTGAATATTAACTCCGATTTTAATAGTATTAGTGCAATATACTGCAACATTGTCAATTTAATTAATGTGAATGCGAGAATACATCCACGATAAAACGCCTTATGACCGCCGAGATAACTGTGTCACACATTTTCTGCTATCATTCCGCTCTGTGTCTTCTGTCTTTTCTGTTGTTTACTTTCGATCAATTTTTGTTTTTTGTTGAAAATTTTTACCTTTTATATTTGGACTTTTCGGGATGTATGAGTTCCTTTCGTTCTGTTTTTGTTACTTCCTAAATTTTATATTATGAGTTGCATGTTTGATCGAACACACAGTACCACTTCTCACATTGATGTAAGTGTGATATCATACATGAAATGTTTTATTGACGTGTGTAATTTTAGCTGCCCTGAAGAAGGAAACGACAGTTTCCGAAAGCTTGGCTGAAACAATAAAGAGTTAAGTCTTAAAGATATTTGACCACGAAACCGATCATCCGTAGATATATATTACAATTGGTAGTCGAGATTCCAATCACCAAAGAGAAATATTGATTGACGAATATGCACCATCAAAAGAGTAAACAATCAACCGAAATTCACTTCATTTCAAACGAAACCCAATTCTGAAAAATGCTTTAGGAAAAAAGTGATTCGTTAGATGAGAGGACTCTACAGTTAAAATATATGAACAAGTCAAAGACTCACCATGTATAATAAAAGTGAAAACAAGGGTTTCGTTTTTCCCATTTGACTGCGAGGATGATAGTTTGTATTCCATAAATTTTTTAAACGCTGATAAATCAATGATGGGTTCCCTATAGGGATATTCCTGATGAAAAAAAGTGAAGCGACGAGAGATAACCAAATTTCCAAATTATATTTAGCTCTGCCAGATCCATCCCGTCAATTTTCACCTACCGCTAATCTAAACGTTGACGGCTCCCTAACGAGCAGTTGATAAAGGGAAATTGAGTTTAATGAAAACGCCCGGCTGTTTGGTTGCATCCACCGAGCCCGCTTGAAACCGCAACAAATTACGAAATTGCTCGTTGATTACCCGAAAATTTAATTAAACCGCAATTGCGGTATTTTCCCATTTTCGGTCAGCCCCCGTAAAAATTATGGGAAATCACAAATACCACTTGATATTCCCAAATGCACAAACATAATTCGTAACTGATTTTCTACTTGCAAAAATAGATAGAAGTTCTGATAAAAAACAAATTGTACGGATATACAAGAAATATTTTTATTCATGCAACAAATACAAATCTTCAGCCGAAACTATATTTCACATATAATTGAGAAAATTCGAAACAAATAGTTCAAATCATTTGTGTTCATTTGATCTTGAGAAAACTTTCCTTAAATGAAAGATAAATATAAAACAAGAACTTGTGCGAGAAATACAGTAGCTCGGACTATCAAATGTTAATTTAGAATAAAATGGAATACATATACACCATTCACTTTTATTTAATCACATAGGAGGTCATGGTTTCGTTTTCAGGAGTTAGTGCCCCTGATGAAAAGCACAGAACATATGATGAAAAGTCAGTGCGCGCACAGAAAATATCGTCAATGACAAAACGACGTTGCCAGTTTCTCTGTTTACATCAAAGTAAAAGTATCAAAGATATTCCACATTTTGTTAGGTTTACAAATTGTTCGCAGATTTTTGGTATTTAATCGGTATTTGCAGGTGAGTTTTTCGTCGAATATCCAAGATTAACGTATGTTTATTGTTTTTAGCACCAGTTTGGAGCGTGAGGACGATTTTCAAGACCAGGACGAATGTTTACATTTCGAGGTTGAAGGGGTACACGGGAATTTCGTTGAAAAAGCTGTTATTTGGACAGATATCGCAGTAGATGGATCGGATGGAGCCTCGAGAGGTCGATTAGGATGATTAGGTTTTCCAAGAAATTTGGCGATATCTGATCAGATTTGCAAAAGTTAGGTACCTCACTAATGAGGTGGAACTTAGACCTAATTCTCCTATAAGAAACGCCTTTCAAAGGAAGAGATGGTGAAAAATGTATTATTTATCATCTTATATCTTTGGGTTGATTTTTTTTAATGAATACTTGATTAGAATCCACAATTGATGTCGTCAAGTCTTGAACTTTCAGTTCAAGAGGATAATAAACATTAAATCTTCACATGCATGCGTATGGAAATTATGTGAAAGCAACGCAATTCTCTTCCATGGCGAAAAATAATATATTTCAACAGTGATTTCTTGTACTTTTCATGCAAATAACTAGAAAAGGAATCCTTTCTATCAATTCATATAAACGTTAATTATTTTCGTCCATCACATCTTTTCCAATTCATTCATTTTCCGAATAAATTCACATTCTGAGAAATACGCTAAGAATGTAGAAAGGGCAACATAGTGTTGACTTGGTACATAAAAATATTTTGAAAAACGTCATAACTTCGATACAGAGTGGAATGTGTCAAATTTCCAAGCCCAGAGTTGTGATTTTATAATTGTGAATGGAGTATAGGTGAGGTAAATCAATTCATGGTTGTCATTAATCAATATTGAACAGATATTATAACAATGAAATGTCTGAAGTTTTTTTGAATGCTACAGCTTCTATGTTCATTTTATTTAAATATCCAGTCAAAATCTACGGGAGACGATATCCCAACATACAGGGCCTGTAGCATTCCTCGAACAGAAGAATTATAACTGGTCGAAAGATCAAAAAGCAGAAATAAAACTTTGTGGATTTTTTTAGAGCTTCTTTTTCGTTTTTTCTTCTCTGTTCTTGTTGCAGATTTAATTTCTAGATACTTCCATCCAGTCCGATGAATAAGTTAATTTTCAAGCATAAAAAACCTGCAGCATATTCTTTGAACAAAACTATACTTATACGGGGAGACAGTGGTTTTGCTGAGTTTTTTTTATGATCTGTTCCTTTTCGCTTTTTCTTTATCATATGCCCTATATTGTTTGATTTTAAAAATTTATTCCTTTCAAAAAATTATATATGCTGAATAGAATAATTCTATCGCAACCTGAAGAACTTAAAACAGAAGTAAATGAGTATGTACACGGTAAGAAATCAATAATTGCCTTACATCATCCAAGAGAGGGGATGTCGTCCAAAAGAAAATTAGATTCCAACTCACCTGAAATAAAAGAAAACATTAATTATTATGAGCCGTAGAAATCAAAAGAAATCAAAAACTAAATGGGTATAAGAGGTATCACAGAACGTACAGGGTGCGGCAACTAGTTCTCCCACATTTGAAGGAACTGTTAAAAAAATACGAAATAAGATATTGGAAAAATTCTTTCTTATTTTGAATTTGAAGGTCTATACAGGGTCTTTCACGAGTAACCTCACCCATATTTATACGGGAAACTACTGAACGTATTTTCATGAAATTCAGCACTTATAAGTATTTCACGATGCTGATGAAATCTAAAATATTTTCAAGGCATGAGCACCTCCGGTTTTTCCGGAAATGACGTCAACTTCCGTTTTTCAAATTAGAACACCATTTTTTTATTGCAGAAATAGATTCCTAAGAAAATTTCAAGTTATTTTGATGTAACATTTTTCAGTTTTGGTTGGAAAATTCTCTCTGAGCGGGAAAATTCGAAAAAAAAATCGAAAATAGAGCTCCGCTGAAACAAGAATAACTTCGAGGTTTTTGGATGGAAAATTTTCATTTTTTGGATTTTTCAAGATGTAAGATTGATGTATCCACTTTGAAAATCGAAATCGCGATTCATAATACAGGGGGTAAAAAAAATCGCTTTCAAAGTTAGGGATGACAAAATCGTGAAAAATCAATTTTTTCAAATTAGAACCCCATTTTTTTATGGCAGATATTGAATCTACGTTAAAAAATAATGTGAGTGTATGCATCACACCCTTGCCCTAAAGTGGATATTTTCTGAGTTATTCACAAAAAACTGTTTTTCGTCTTGAATTTTCAGCTATTTCTTTTCCCTTCACGCCAAAAAGATGAAATTTTCAGGAACTGTTACTTAAACCATGTTTTAGATTTTACTACCCTAATATGCAAGAGAAAAAAGTTACAGGTTCTTCCTAAATAGATGGCGAATTTGGATTCGAATTTGTATCGGAAACCTCTTTATTTCAACTAATCGGCCATCGGTTTTCTCTCCAGTGATAAATAAATAATTCCTTATGAACCATATGCAAAAACTTACCATGTTTTACATTCTTTTTTTTTAATGATAGATATCATTAATTACATCTGCCAAATTCCTCTTTATTCAGTAGCATTTTGTGTTTACTATTAATCTGGTGATAATTCGTATTAAGTTATAAAATCGATCACTATGCCTAATTTTACCAATGAAGATTATTTAAATCCAATTCTACTTCATGGAGAATGTAATAAAGTTGTAGATAGAACGATTCGACTGTTCATTGAGAGGTTTCCTGACCGACCCAGACCAACGAGAGATACCATTAACAGAACCATGACAAACTTGAGAAATGTCGGATCTTTCGTTAAGAAAACTATACACAGAGAAAAAAGTGTAGTAGAAGATGAGAACAACGAAATTACTGTTCTTGCATATTTTCGTGTGAATCCTCAAAATTCTCTCAAAGATGCCGAGGTTGATCTGGGATTATCTCAATCGAGTGTTTAGAGAATATTAAAAAAACATAAAATGCACCCATATAAATTCAATAGGGTACAGCATTTGAAGGAAACTGATTTCGTCAGGAGAACAGAGTTTTGCGAAGCTATGATGATTCGATTTCAAGAGAATGAAAACTTTTTGGACTGTATAATTTGGACAGATGAATCTGAATTCACAAAGAATGGTTCTTTCAATAAGCATAACAGTCATTATTTGGATGAAGAGAACAACCACCACTTCAGACAATGGAACTTTCAAGAGACCTGGAGTTTCAATGTTTTTTGCGCCATCAAAAATAATGCAATTCTCGATGTGCACATTTATGATGGGACTTTAACTGGTAAGATAGAACACTACACATGTTTGCATTATTTAAAGAATGTTCTCCCTTAGGAGATAGATATTCTGACATATTGACTCAAATAATTGAGCCGCTAGTCTAGAAATTAACGGTCAAAACTTTGAGCATCTTCTCTAGTTATAACTGCGAGAGTTTGCCATGGTTCTCCTAATAGTAACTTGAAGTCGGTTTCAAGAAGGGGTGAAAAATCTACAGCATGGTTCAAATAACAGTTCCTGAAAATTTCATCTTTTTGGCGTGAAGGGAAAAGAAATAGCTGAAAATTCAAGACGAAAAACAGGTTTTTGTGAATAACTCAGAAAATATCCATTTTAGGGCAAGGGTGTGATGCATACACTCACATTATTTTTTAACGTAGATTCAATATCTGCCATAAAAAATGGGGTTCTAATTTGAAAAAATTGATTTTTCACGATTTTGTCATCCCTAACTTTGAAAGCGATTTTTTCACCCCCTGTATCATGAATCGCGATTTCGATTTTTAAAGTGGATACATCAATCTTACATCTTGAAAAATCCCAAAAATGAAAATTTTCCATCCAAAAACCTCGAAGTTATTCTTGTTTCAGCGGAGCTCTATTTTCGATTTTTTTTTCGAAGTTTCCCGCTCAGAGAGAATTTTCCAACCAAAACTGAAAAATGTTACATCAAAATAACTTGAAATTTTCTAAGGACTCTATTTCTGCAATAAAAAAATGGTGTTCTAATTTGAAAAACGGAAGTTGACGTCATTTCCGGAAAAACCGGAGGTGCTCATGCCTTGAAAATATTTTAGATTTCATCAGCATCGTGAAATACTTGTAAGTGCTGAATTTCATGAAAATACGTTCAGTAGTTTCCCGTATAAATATAGGTGAGGTTCCTCGTGAAAGACCCTGTATAATCAAGTTTTTTCACATACGAGGATGTATTGATATCTAGTTAGGCTAGACCAGTTCCATGCATAAACAAAATATTGCGATACCATATCAACCATCAACAATAACTTATTAGAAGTGTCAGTGTAGAGTTCGACGTCAAAAAAGTAAACCAGAGTTACGCAATGAATTAAAAAAAAAGATGTCCACCGAAATTGTGATAATCGAAAAATTTGAGTATCGAGCCATCATCAAGTACCTGTATTTAAAAGGGTTAAGAGGTAAGCATATTTACGAAGATATGCTTAATAACCTTGGTGATCAATGTCCTTCGTATGCGACCGTGAAAAATTGGAGTGCAAGCTCCAAAAGAGGTAAATTTTCCATTGAAGATGATGACCGATCGGGAAGGCTAGTTTCTGTGTCAGTCCCCGAAAATATCGATGCAGTTCATGACATGATTTTATCAGGCCGTCGAATTGGGCTAAAACGGATATCTGAAGCACTGATGATTTCATACGAACGCGTTCATCATATAGTTTACGTCAATTTGGACATGACATGAAAATTTCTGCAAAATGGATCCCCAAATGTTTGAATGTTGACCAAAAGAGTGCAAGGGTAGAAGCATCGCGTTCGATCTGTGCTCGATTTGAAAACGATGGTGAATTGTAATTATGGATGAGACTTGGGTACATTTCTACGATCCAGAAACAAAGCAACAATCGATGGAATGGAGACACTCTAGTTCTCCAAGACCTAAGAAGTTTCGTGTCCAAAAATCTGCTGGAAAAGTTCTTGCTTCAGTTTTTTGGGATTGCCATGGAGTAATCATGATTGATTTTTTTGATAAGGGTAGAACAATAACTGGAGATTACTATTCGACATTACTGACCCCTCTACGGGAAAAAATTAAAGAAAAGACGGGGAAAGCGATCCAAGGGTATTTTGATTTTGCAGGACAACGCCCCAGTACACAAATATCATGTTGCCATGCAAAAAATTCGTGATTTAGGGTTAGAATCACTAGAACACCCCCCTTATTCACCAGATTTGGCTCCGTCCGACTATCATCTCTTTCCACAACTGAAAACAGTTTAAAAGGTCGTAAATTTTCTTCCAGCGAGGAGGCAATAAAAGCTGCGGAGGACTGGTTTACAGAGCAAGGAGAAACATTTTTTTTTTGAAAGGTCTAGAGACGTTGCAGGTTCGCTGTAATGATTGTCTCGATGAATGTATTAAATTAAGAGGAGAATATGTTGAGTAATGAAATACTTTGACATTGAAATTTTGTTTGGTTCTATAGCAGGCTAAGAATTCTTCAATACAGGGTGAGTCTTTGACTTGTACATATATTTAATTGTAGATTCTTCAGGCCAAAGGAAACCTTTTTTTCATTTTCCATTTTTCCAAATTCGGCTCTGTTAAAAAAAAATAGCCATTTGAAAAAAAAATAGTGCTGAATACGTGCCTGGAAACATTCTCTGGAACCAATGCCAAGTTCATATTTCCCGATTAAAATTAAGTTGATATATTTGAGGAAACTCAAGTACTAACCTTATTTGAATATGAATGTTAAAAACACGATATTTCTTAACAAAAACACTTAGTTTGGTTTGATTATATCTGCAATTGAAAAGCCATATTTCTCCCATCAAAATAAGTTCATTCTTCGATTTTCTTGAAGATTAGTTTGTGAACACTAAAAACTTGTTCATATCCTCCTCGATATCCCAAAATTATCTTGTAAATTGTGGTTTTCAATTCAATTTATAATTTCGATCAAGCTATAACCTATTAAAACAATGTCAATAAAATCTTCCGGAAACTACTGTGGTGAAACAGTCACAGAACTTGGATTTATATGTTGCCAGTTTCAGCAATATTCCTGAAATTAAGGAAATTGATTTTTCTGATTACATTACTGAATAAATATCTATGAATTTGACCATAGATCCTTCCTTAACATAAGACCCATCTCAAACGACTTCCACTATTCTGTTCTTATACTTCACATATCTGTGGTAGTATGACCTGGAATCGGGATTCCCTGGTTTAGTTAAGAGGTTAGAAATTAGAATGCACTTAGAATGGGTTATGATTTGATTTATTTGACGAATCATTGTATTAATTTGATGAGTAAATAAATTAATAGCTAGAAATTATGATGTATTTCTGCCAGAGCCCGGAACTGATGGAATAAACTAGGTGCATCAAAACATATTTTATAGGACGAGATATCACTATTGTCAATTCATTCAGAGATTGAGATTGTACCAACTTTCAATATCGAAGAAAATGACATAGGTCAAAAGATCTCTCTTTGAAGCAAATCACTACTGATAGATGCTAAAGTAAGCAAATATTGAAAATTTATAAGAAAATTCGACAAACATTCCGGCAACATTGTTTACATTTATGTAATTCGATTACAGAATATTAATACATCTTCGATTCGTTGATCTTTAGAATGCAGTAAGGTATTCAGATAATTCTTGAGATTTATGATTTTCTCGTCAAATTTGATGGGATTTAATTAGGAATAACTTGAGAACGACGCGTTTCATTGAAAAAATTTAGGAATAATTTTATTTTCTAAACCTATTGCTTTTTTCGAAAATAGGAACCATTCTTTTTTTTCGCGTGGTTTCATAGTATTTTTGTGTGGATTCATAAGTTGGCTACGCTGTAACTTTCATACTGGGAGGATAATTGAATAAGTTTTGATTTCAGAATATGCATCATGATCGGAATGACTACTCCACCAAAATTCAGTTCATTCGAAATAACGGTTCCGAAGATATGAACAGAAAAGCGTTGTTTTCATGGATTTCCGACACCCTGTATCTTTTAAAAGGAACCGAATTTTGAAAAATGGTATAGAAAAAAAGTGTTTCGTTTGATGAGAGGAATCTACAGTCAAAATTCATGTACAAGTCAAAGACTCACCCTGTATATCCTAGTATTCCAATAAAGTTAGTACTTGAGTATTTCCTAAATGTATCCACTCAATTTCAATCCAAAAACATGAACTTTGAGGGGTTTGCAGAGAATCGTATCATGCACGTATTTGGCCCAATTTTTTTTAAATGGCTATATCTTTCAAACAGAGCCGAATTCAGAAAAATGGGAAATGAAAAAAAGGTTTCTTTTGGCCTGAAGAATCTACAGTTAAAATATATGTACAAGTCAAATACTCGCCCTGTATTGGGTTTTATTGAGTTAGGAAAAAAGGAAGTTACGCCGCCGCTCCCTTCATATTCCGACATCGATTTGCCCAACTTGATCTGCCAGCTTCACAAACACGGTCTGCCTTCCTATATCGGCCTGCGCCGCTGTTTCTTTCGTTTCCGTATTTCTATAATATTATTATAATCTATCTATGGCCGTGCAAACGGAGAAAGTCGAAAGTCGACCGCGTTTTACAGATGGCTCACCTTGGCGCTACGGAAGACTGGGGCATTGACTTTTTCCACGACATTTCGCGGTTCCTCTTAACATCGAAATCGATTAATAATTGACCGGTTTTCGATTACGAAACTGAACGTCGTGTAATCGCCTGCGACCGACGAAAGAAAGTAAAAGTTGAGGCAAGGTATCCATATGAATAAGGGGTCCGCATTATTTTATTTCCATGTCTCATTTGTCTGGGCTCCAGAGAGAGCAAACAATTTTTTTTTAGGAGCTAATATTGTGGAGCAAACGAATGGCGCCCTCACTGACTGAGTCAAATTCAATATTTCTCATGGTATAAAAGTTACAGCCTAGCCGACTCATAAATCCATGCAAAAATACTACAAAACTACTTGAAAAAGATGAACGGTTCATATTTTCGAAAAAATTAATCCTTTTCGAAAACGAAAGTATTCTTATATTTTCAAATAAAAATCTCTATGACTTTTCCACTCTTTCCATTTTCAGTGAGGAAGTTTCCTTTGCAACGACCGTTTCATCTCGATAAAATTTTCAAACCGGCAAAACCAACAAGTTGGTTTTCCAGCGATAAAATTTTTGACGTTTCTCCAATTCATAGATAGCTTCGGAAATGAATATCATAGAGAAAACAAACAACGTTTAGTTAATCTATGAATTCTAAATTGATGGAGTTTTTACTTGACCTTATATACTAGTTTAAATATGATGATTGTTGGGAATAGGTCAATTATAGAGAGAAAAACCAATTACTCTATGGCCGACGTTTCGGCATATATTATGCCATCTTCAGGGCTGCTAAAAATTATAAAACAACAGGTATGAGATATTTAAAACATTTCTAAGACTTTCTCACTTCAAAATTCACTTAGCAATCAATCTAATGTACAAAAAATTATCGATAATTTAAACAGAAAAAGGAAGAACTTGACACAAACATTAAAATTACTGTCGGCCATAGAGTAATTGGTTTTTCTCTCTATAATTGACCTATTCCCAACAATCATCATATTTAAACTAGTATGAATTCTAATTTGCCAAATAGCGCAATCCGTGTCAAATGTGACCATATTACTTAAGGTTAGACATTTTCTCGTGAAATAGGCATGCCGAATTTCACTCGAGATGAAATTTAAGCAGGTGAAATTTCTCTCTTCTAATATTCAAGTTTTTTGCTTTTCGGAAATTTCCGAGCAACAAACTTTCTTATTACAATCGAGAAATTTTGCCGGCAAAATTCCATCTCTAGTGGTATTACATATGATAAAAAACATTTGATGAAGAGATGTGTAATAATAAAATACCACAAATGTGGGGATAAAACTAGTGAAAAACTTCTGCACAAAAAAATGCAAATTTATATACTTAGATATTACAATAATTCACTGAAAGTATTCACATAATCATCACGAGATCGTAGAAAACCACATATTATAATCACTTATCGTGAAAATTGACAGAGCGAAGACTGACGTTTGAGATGGGTCGATTCCTGATAATATGTTATGGTATAATTAATAGATATTTTCTATGTTATCCGAAAAATCAACAAGCTGGCAACGTCCTCTAAAAGCTCTGTGGACTATTCATAGAAGATTATTGTTTTGAATGCAAAATAAGTTGATATAAATTGATTTATCACAAATTGAATGAAAAACGTTCATCCCCAAGATATTTTTGGGATATCAAGGAAAATATGAAACAGTTATTGTTGTTCACAAACGAAACCTTTAGGATCGAAGAGGGAACTCATTTTGACGGAGAGATATGGATTTTTAGTGTTCTTGTTATGTAAGAAATATCCTGTTAGGAACATTTTTATTCAAATAAAGCTTGAGTATTCCCTAAATGTAATTTCGATGGAGAAATATAAACTATGAAGTGTTTACGAGAGAATCGTGTCAGGCATGTATTCGGACTAATTTTTTTTCATCTTTATCTTTTTAGCAGATCCGAATTCAAAAAGATGGAAAATGAAAAAAGGGTTTCTTTGGCCTCAAGAATCCAAAGTTGAAATATACAGGGTGAGTCTTCGACTTGTACATATATTTTAACTGTACCATTTTTTTTTTCATTTCCCATTTTTCAGAATTCGGATCTGTTAGAGAGATATAGCCATTTGACGAAAAATTGGATCAAATACGTGCCTTAATCGATTCTCGATCGAAATGGAGATTATTATTAGATGTTCTGGGTGATACATTTAGGAACTACTCAAGCACTAACCTTATTCGAATAAGAATGTTACAAAAATTATATTTCCTAACAAAAACATTTAGTTTTGTCCGATTATTTCTGTAATTGAAGAGCCATATTTCTCCCACCAAAATTAATTCCTTTTTTCGATTTTAAGAAGATTAGTTTGTAAACACTAATAATTTGTTCATATTTTCCTCAATATTCCAAAACTATTTCATAAAAAATTGCTTTCTCACTAACCTATCCTAACTCCATTAACATAGGTCATAGGATTCGAGGTCAATGGCCTAACCTAACCCATCTTTTGCAATATTTCACAGAACTTTTGAGAAGGCGATGCCAGATTGCTGATTTTCTCTTCAAACAATGATAGAGGCGAAACCAAGGAAGCAATACTTCCCCCATCGTTAACGGATGAACTATCGCAAGGGCACTAGTTCTATTTACTTTTCGCTAAAGGCGTCTAGGCGTTGCTCTCTGGAAATGCCAAACGGGTAGTTCTGATTCTCGCTGATATAGCGCTACGATCTTAATTTCAGTCGCCTATAACGGTGCGCTGCGGTGTAGTCGCCACGCAAGACAAACCGTTGTTCTGTGTATCCAACGTTAGTCCCATCACAGACCAGTCTGTGATCTCATGAACGACGCTTACGCGATAACCTGCGCCATGGACTTTTATTTATTTTCAGAGTATAATGCAAACAGGTGATGATCAGTAAATTAATGTAATAATAACCGTGTTGTGTCGAGTTACCATTCCAAGAAGATATTGTTTCGATAGATATTTTTCTGAAGGACCGGTAACAATAAGTTTTTAATAGAAACTGTGCGTATAAAATGTATAATTTCATGCTTCTTAGAATTCAATTTTATCTCCCACATTTGAGAGATTTTATTATTACATATCTCTACATCGAACCTTTTTCCATCATTTAGATTATAGTCTCGACAAAGTTGATAAACATTCTGACAACATTGTTAACTTGATAAGAGACCAGAGAAGAAATAATATTCGACAGGACAGTGAGAGAGGCCAATTCGGGGAATTTTTATTTATTTTCATCATCAATTTTCTCTATCAAGGAATACACGGAAGGAAATCAAATTTGAAATTTTATGAAATCTTTTACCATATCCTGTATTTTTTGAATTTTCTTATTGTCTCCTGTTTTTTATTTTTTGTTCAACTCTGATTACACCATTATATTGCCTGGAATTTGATAAATCGAAAAATATGAATAAATAAAAAAATTGTCAGGAAAATCAAAAGTATCCAAAAAAACTCAATAGTCTGTGGCATATTCCGATAAATTCATGGTTACATCATACATTTATCAGACTCAATCAAGCTTATATTTTGGGAGATGCTATGATAAAAACTTTGTACAAATTCAAACTTGAACACCTTGTATATCGATATCGAGGCGTTTGCTGACCCATGTTGATATCACCAGAGTAATCACCCATCTTCGGAACACCGAGCATAACCCACAGAAAACAAGCAATGAATCTTAACGGTCTCAACTAGAATCTCTGCCCCTAAGGCCGATATTACGTTACGAAAGATAACTGATTGACGATCGGACAGGTTATTACTGCTTACCTCGTTGCGAATCGGTCGAAAAAAACACGCAGATCTACCTACTCGATGCTACCGTCGTTTCGTGGAACTAATTGTTCGATAACCGTTCAATGGCAGCAATAAAATTGGATAACGTCGCGTAGACTTGAGACAAAAAACAGTACTTATGATTGGTGGCAGGGATCTCAGAATACAGAAAGAGTAAACAGTAAAGGACAAAAAACCTTTTTCAGAAACTATGCACAATTTTTATGTATAAAATTTCTAAGGAAAAGGTAGGTCTCCATTCTTTCTTTTTTGTTTTAGAAAAAAAATCTCATATTCAGCTGAGTCCTGAGTCCGTATCAAATTATCAGGCCACATATGCGAAATATGATGTTTGCAATAGATTATCTTATTTTTGCAGTGATTTATCCGTTAATTAGCGGATAATTATCCGCGCTGAAAAACACTTGATCGCTCTTGTATTCTCAAACCAACTTGATTTCAACTTAACAGAACAATAAAATAAAACTGTTAAATGTTTTGCTTAATAAGGATCTCATGAAAACAAATATCGGAAAAATGCTTTGAGCAGAAAACAAAGTAGCGCATCTTTTGCAGTAATCAGTGTTTATCCGTAAATTAACGAATAACTATCTGTTCTGAAAAAAACTTTGCTGCTGTTGCATTTTGAAAAATATTATGAATGAAAGAATGAAAGTAATTTGCGAACTTGATATCAACTCATCAGAAAATATATCGGAAAAATATTTTCGGCAAAAAATAAAGTAGCTCATGTTTTGCAAGTATTCATCCGTTGATTAACGGATAACTATCCGTTCTGAATAAAACTTCGCCGCTGTTACATTTTGAAAAATGTTGAAAGTTTTGCTAAGTAAGGATCTCATGAAAACGAATATTGGAAAAATGTTTTGAACAGAAAACAAAGTAGCTCATCTTTTGCAGTTATCCGTTTTTATCCGTTAATTAACGAATAACTATCCGTTCTGGAAAAAACTTCGACGCTCTTGTATTTCGAAAAATATTAAATGTTTTGTTAAATTAACATTTCATGAAAACAAATATCGGAAAAATGTTTTCAGCCGAAAACAAAGTAGCTCATCTTTTGCAGTAATCAGTTTTTATCCCTAAATTAACGAATAACTATCCGTTCTGAAAAAAACTTTGCTGCCGTTGCATTTTGAAAAATATTAAGTAATTTGCAAACTTGATATCAACTCATCAGAAGGGATATCGCAAAATGTTTTCAGTAGGAAACTAAATAGCTCATGTTTGGCAAGTATTTATCCGTTGATTAAAGGATAACTATCCGTTCTGAATAAAACTTCGCCGCTGTTACATTTTGAAAAATGTTAAACGTTTTGCTAAATAAGGATTTCATGAAAACAAATATTGGAAAAATGTTTTGAGCAGAAAACAAAGTAGCTCATCTTTTGCAGTTATCCGTTATTAACGAATACCTATTTATTCTGGAAAAATACTTCGATGCAAAACATGTTTTGCAAGTATTCATCTGATGATTAACGGATAAATATCAACTGTGCAAAACGAAGAACAAAAATGTTTTCAGCAAAACAATCATACCTTGCAGATAATTATCCGTCAATTAACCATAATTAAAAAAAAACTTCACTGATCTTGTATTTAAAAAAAACATATCATATTTTTTGCAAATTTCATATCAGCAGCAAAACACATATCCAAAAAATGATTTTAGCAATAAAAAGAGTATCTTATCGTTTAGTGATTGATCCGTTCATTATCCGCTTGAAGAATAAAATGATAATAAATGCAATGTTGTGAGTTGTAGTTTTTGATCCTTCATGAATGCTATCATCTAATATTTTATATACACAATAGCGGCGAAATTTTTTTCATTACGGATAATTAACGAATAAGTCACTGCAAAAGATGAGCTACTCTGTTGATGACTAAAATAATTTTAATAATTTTTAGGATATGGTTTTCGTTATCAAAACATCTAATGTTTTTTTCAAATACAGGAGCGGCGATGTTTTCATCACCACGGATAATTAGCGGATAAATCACAACGAAAGAGGAGCACTTTGTTTTGCTAATTTGATGTCAACTTAGCAAATCATCTAAAAAATGTTCCAAAATGGATGACATATACATATTATAAACAGCAATGTTTTGAGAACCGTCATGCAAACTTTATGCACATGAAATATGTATACCTACACTTAAGAACACTTAAATGCAAAAAATAGTTTGTATAAACGATAGATACACTCGTAAGCTAACCACTTCAGAGGGTTTCATTGAGAAGTAACCTGTATCGTTCAACCGAAATTTGAGGAATGTACTCGGTGAAGACTTGAGGAGTCTCCATTTAAAAGTACGAGTCAAACTATCACCCCGCATAAATAAAATTAACAAGTTGCAAAAAATACCTGTTCACAATTCCCATAATCCATCAGCTTTACATCCAGCACCACATCTCTCATAAAATTTTCCGCCGCTCTGAACGTCGACAAGACCCCGTCCGGTACGAAACCCGAGCTCAGAAATCGCATCGGAACGAAGGTCCGAACCAAAAAACGAGTCAAAACTCCGGTCTCCGGCACATACGCGCAAAACCCTTCAGTAATACTCGACAGTACTGCAGTCGTCCGGTACTCTCTCGGTACCACGCTTTCACTCTCACTTATCAACCTCGAAACGATAAATATCGTACTGTTAGTACTCGAGGTAACTTCGAATGCGTCCAAGGGTTCAAAACCGCGTAAATAACCCGTGGTACTAATCGTACCGCTAATGTCCGATATTTGGTCCGATTGCCCGAGCGAGTACTTTCACTGGTACCTATGACGTTCGAACAACAAACAATCTACTCCTATCGCGCCTAGAAGTTGCGCACCGTTGACGAATTAAATTACCCAAGTCGTTCGAGTACCGCAAATTTACTGTATTTTCCCGACTAAAAATCAACAGTACCGCAAGTACGTTTCAGAGACCAATTACTTCTTTTTCGTCCGATCGAATTGAACGTTCGGCGGAGTCACCGTTCTTGGAAGTGTCTGACGAAGGACTAACGGCGAGATCAAGGCGGCAGAACGAATAGAGAAAACAAAACAATATTAATGTAAATTCAATTGCCTAATCGCGGAGAAAAGGCGATAGCGGCAAAGAACAGATGTCGCCATCGATGATGATTTATTCATTATTCGAAGTATTTACGACCACACGACCACAGATCATCTGTTATTCTGTGGTTCTCGCGTGTCTGGTAATTCAATTTCGTTTTTGGTGAATGGGAGAAATTGATTAGTCGATAAGATGACTCAAGAACTGAATTAAAGGATATTAAATAGCCATTGTAAATTTTTTCAAGATATTTCACGATCATCCCTCTCAAAATGTACTCAAAGTGCATATATTTGTTGATCGTGCTCGTTGCACCGAATATATTTTTTCTACCATCGTGCAAAAAGTTGCTATCGTTAGGTGTCTCGAAAGTTTATCTTTTTGCACTAGTGCAAACTATACTGCTCCACAAGAGCTAGGGATATAGTATTCAATCGTTTTTAAAAGTATGTAATCTTCGAGAAAATCGCTGTGAAATCATTTAAAACTCAATAGCAACTTGAATCGATCCAATAAAAATCAGTGTGAGACATTTCGTCAATCTGGTCGCCTTTTTTCTGAAGTTTGGTTCTTTACATATGCTCCATGAATGTTCTCTTATTTCGAAATGAAGTCAGTTTATCAACGGCTTCGATTTGAAACGAGTTTTCTGAAAATGCCAAGACATAAATTGACAAACGCTGAGGCTAATAGGGCTACCGTAATGCTACAGGGTGACCTAACTCAGGTTGTTGTAGCGGAAAGGCTCCAAGTCAGCCAAATTGTGATATCTCGACTAAGGAGAGGTTCAGGGAGACAGGTTCCGTGTTGGAAAGACCAAGGCTTGGTGGGCGACGAAAAACAACACCTGCCCAAGATCGTTTCATCACCCTTTCGGCGAGAAGAAACCCTACATCTACGTGTAGAATGCTACGGAATACTCTTCAAAATGCAGATGGGGTCCAAGTTTCCATCGAAACCATCAGACGACGTTTGAGAGAGGTGAATCTAGGTTTTAGACGTCCATTAAGAGGCGTTCCATTAACACGTGACCATAAGCGTCAAAGACTGGAATGGGCAAGGCAACATATCAATTGGAACGATCAATGGCGTAGTGTCCTTTTCACTGATGAATTCAGATATGGACGATTTTCAGATTCTCGAAGAATAAGTGTATGGACAATCCCAGGCATACCCCGTAATCGTCGCTATGTCCAAGAAGTCCATCCATTCCGAGGGGGTAGTGTCATGGTATGGGCCGGGATATGTTTCAACGGGCGCACAGATCTACACATTTGTCCTAGGAATATGACCGCCTTACACTATAGGGAGCATGTCATTGACAATGTTGTGCCAAATGTTCACGCTGCTTCTGGTGAAACTTTTCAATTTCTAGACGATAACGCTAGACCGCACCGTGCAGCCATAGCAATACAAGCTAACATGTTGTCAGAAAGTTTATCAACTAGACTAGAATCTAAATGATGTAGGGATATGTAATAATGAAATCCCACAAATGTGGGGGATAAAATTGAATTCCGAGAAGCAAGAAATTATAAATTTTATAAGCACAGTTTCTATCAAACATTTTTTGTTACCGGTATTAATAATAATAATATATTAACAATAAATCCCAATAAAATACAAAATTAAGAAGATATATGAATGATGAACTACCAACTAGTGAAAAATTTCCGCACAAAAAATATGCCAATTTATACACGTACATTTTATAAACTCGACACTACACGGTGAATATTACATTAAGTCTTCGCATAATTATCACGAGATCGAATAAAAACACCTAAAAGAATCAATTTCCCCTGCCATAACAACATAGCTCTAGAAAAGATTTCCTGCATATTTGTTTACAGTTCGCGCCGGTTGCCGCTATATGCACGCGTCGTGAACATTCACAGATCGAAGACGTTTGAAATGGGTAGATTCCTTATATTAGGGAATGGTAGAATTCATAGATATTTATACTATATTATCCGAAAAACCAACAAGCTGTCAACGTCTTCTCAGAAGCTCTGTGAAAAATTTATAGAAGATTAGTGTTGAGAATATAAAATAGGTTGATATAGCTTGATTAATCACAAATTGAATGAAAACCCTTTCTTTACAATATATTTCTGGTATAACGAGGAAAATATAACAAGCTATCAGTGTTCACAAACTATTCTTTGGGAAAATCGAAGAAGGAACTCATTCAGATGGGAGAAATATGGCAATTGCAGATATAATCGGACAAAACTTAATGTTTTTGTGAAGAAATATCGTGTTTGTAACATTTTTATTTAAATAATGTTAGAACTTGAGTAGGTATTCCCTAAATGTATTAACTCAATCTCAATCGAGAAATATGAACTTTTGAGGTGTTTGCAGAAAATCGTATCAGGCACGTATTTGGCCCATTTTTTCGAATGGTTATATCGTTTTAACAGCTCTGGCCGTACTCACATTTTATGATTGCCCAAAGTACTTCTTGAACAAGCAACGTCAACTTGATATTCTATTTTTGCGCGGTCAATATACAGACCGTCCACGCCACTTATGGTCATGGGTAGAAACGTGAAAGCGGTCAGCAGTGGCGAAGACAACGCGATGCACGCGGCGTATAAATTATCAAGAAAAAAATAAAAGAAACTTGTACGTCTTCCTTCTATTGTCGCCGTTGCGGAACGACCACAATGGCACGCGAACGCACGTGCCACGTTGCCATATCTCCGGGTAGGCAGGTACATTGTACACCGTACAGCAGATTAGACACATACTTCACATTATTTCAAAATATTTTGGAACGAACATCATAAACATACATCACCTCTTTGTTGTTATAACCAATTACAATAACACAAAATATACACTCTCCTGTGAAGTTGGCTCGACATTTGACTTCCGGATAAACTTGGATTATTGGCAACTGTGACATTGGCGTGAAAAACTTCTAAATCTATACCAAAGAGTAGATACAAGAGACTTCACTCCCCCTATTTATGAATGAAATCGTGAACATCGTTTGTTTGACCTTGAAAGTCATTTGTGAATGACGAGGTCTAATCGAGGGGTGCCAATAACAGCCCTGTATAGGCGTAGTATTATTCAAGGTCGAAAAACTGATGTTTGCCGCCAAGCCTAAGTGATTTCTCTTGTGTCTACTCTTTGTCTATACTCCATTCACTTTTATTTAATCACATAGGAGGTCATGGTTTCGTTTTCAGGAGTTGGTGCCCCTGATGAAAAGCACAGAACATATGATGAAAAGTTAGTGCGCGCACAGAAAATATCGTTAATGACAAAACGACGTTGCCAGTTTCTTTCTTTACATCAAAGTAAAAGTATCAAAGATATTCCACAGTTTGTTAGGTTTACAAATTGTTCGCAGATTTTTGGTATTTAAATCGATATTTGCAGGTGAATTTTTCGTCGAATATCCAAGATTAACGTATGTT
Source organism: Adalia decempunctata (assembly GCA_951802165.1). NCBI lineage: Eukaryota > Metazoa > Arthropoda > Insecta > Coleoptera > Coccinellidae > Adalia > Adalia decempunctata. The sequence goes on from OX637703.1 coordinate 20,536,420, forward strand.
TTTAGCACCATTTTGGAGCGTGAGGACGATTTTCAAGACCAGGACGAATGTTTACATTTTGAGGTTGAAGGGGTACACAGGAATTTCGTTGAAAAAGCTGTTATTTGGGCAGATATCGCAGTAGATGGATCGGATGAAGCCTCGAGAGGTCGATTAGGATGATATTTTTCAGGTTTTCCAAGAAATTTGGCGATATCTGAGCAGATTTCCGAAAGTTAGGTACCTCACTAATGAGGTGGAACTTAGACCTAATTCTCCTATAAGAAACTCCTTTCAAAGGTGAAAAATGTATTCTTTAGATGTTGTTTGAACAAACGCAGCCGAGTTTTATACCCCAACATTGATTTTAAGAAAGTTATCAACAAAATAAAATTGACATTATTCTTGATTCTTGTAATTACCCATCAATTCATCAGATTTCTTTGGGTTGATTTTTTTTAATGAATTCTTGATTAGAATCAACAATTGATGTCAAGTCTTGAACTTTCAGTTCAAGAGGATAATAAACATTAAATCTTCACAAGCATGCATATGAAAATTATGTGAAAGAAATGCAATTTTCTTCCATGGCGAAAAATAATATATTTCAACAGTGATCTCTTGTACTTTTCATGCAAACAACTAGAAAAGGAATCCTTTCTATCAATTCATATAAACGTTAATTATTTTCGTCCATCACATCTTTCCAATTCATTCATTTTCCTAATAAATTCACATTCTGAGAAATACGCTAAGAATGTAGAAAGGGCAACATAGTGTTGACTTGGAACATAAAAATATTTTGAAAAACGTCATAACTTCGATACAGAGTGGAATGTGTCAAATTTCCAGTGCCAGATTTGTGATTTTATAATTGTGAATGGAGTATATAGTCGTTGTTGAAGCGTGTTTGGTTCCATTTTTATTAATGGTAGTTTCTACTTGTCAAGTGTCAAAAAATGACAGCTTCAAAAGTGACATCTACCGAAATAGCGGGCTATTCCAAATAACCCCACTTATTGGAAAACCCTTTATATAAAAATAATGGACGGTTCCCAATCTCAGGGCTAATAAGAAATACTATTTGCCTTGGCCCACTGATATATTGTATCTGGTCATTCCATACAGTTCCCACTTAAGCAGCTGTCTGGTGAAGCAGGTGTTGAACGTATATACCTGGTGGCTTGAAGATACAGGCTCTCCGTTAATTCGAACAGTCGACGAAGTTTTTACCCTACTGGACCAACAGATTGATTTCGAGCATCGACTAACGGGTCCCAGTTTCATGAACCAATGCATTATTGTACAAAATCTGTTGTGCATTTCGTTCGGAATACGTTTAGCAACTGTCTCAGTGTTGCCAATCCGTGAAGAATCAAAGCTTTGGTTCATAAAGTATTCGTCTGATGTGTTTTCAAAGATGTTTCGCAGAAGGCCAAGAAAGGGTCATTCTTAACCTCACCAAACATTATATGGAGATATACGGAAGATATTTTCAAGAAAAAAGTAGTTATAACCATCTTTCTGGTCATTCCGAATATAGAGTACTAGCTGGCCCGGCGAACTTTGTTCCGCCTAAATGATACTTACGGTGGATTTCACAAATTGTAATCACCGGTGATTGGAGATCAACGGCTTGGTTCTCTGATTTTTGAACTGTCGAATGTTTCCATGGATATGAGCTATCACACAGAACAGATACACAAAAATAATATGTCATAATATGTCAATCACTGATAATGGCAATTTTGGATTCAGTTATTTCCGCAAATATATTCATTACCCAAACAAAAATTCAAAAACATTTTAATCATTATGAGAAAACATGAGAATGTTCATCTCACGATTGGAACTCATCGCCAAAATCCGATTTACTTGACATTTCGATAAAAATTCACTGTGATATTCACCCGCTTCTGGATCTGTTAATAGCCTTTCATGGTACTATAAGCCCCATGTAAATTACACAGTAATTGATGTCATATGTTCTTTTTTCGACCATTTCAAACCACGACGACCGAAATGCTCGAAAAAAGAACAGATGACATCAATCGATGGCCGCGAAAGCCTCAACAAATTCATCGCTATTTAATTGTGATAATGTCAAATATAGTACCTTCACGATAACGTTATTTGGAATAAATAAAACTATAAAAATAACTAATAATCATCAGTCATAACGTGTGAATAGCGCCATCTGAAGTGGTAAGAACGAAACTTTTCTCATATCTCAACGAAATCTAATCATTTTAGACATCTGTACTTCTACGCTAAGACATTTTGGTGTTCCCACTGCCTACTTATTCTTATGTAGGACGCTCCTGATTGGTCACTTTCATTTATTAATTACTAATTAACTACGTTATCAAAAAATTTCAAACATGGATATTTGGGCTTAGAATATTTTTCACATTCGATCCCCTGAAGGAAGTGCGGTACTTCTGAGACACCCTGTATATAGATTTGTGTGTAAGCTCAAACGAAGTCGAGACGTATTCGGAAGGCGAAGTCCGCTCTAAAAAGTTGGTGGTTTGAGTCCCTGTCTGTAAAACCGTCTGGTTATCGCGGCGAATACATCTTATTAGCCATTCTCGTTTAGTTCAAATATACCTATATAGGAACAACGCCAATTAACGAATTGAAGCCGAAATTTGTGGCCGTAGAGTGGCGGCACATAGCAGCTCCTAAATTGGTATTCTAACCTGGTCCTTATAATTGATCAACAACAGGTAATCACACCATGAGGACCGATGAAACAGCAAAAAAGGAACAAAAAACTTTATTAAATTGCCAACGTTTCGAATCATTATTGATTGTTCATCAGGGCTACAAAAATACAAAAAATTACAAAAACATATGACACTTCATTAGAGGAACAGAACAAAACAAGTTCATCAAATCATTTGCACAATATAGAAATTTCTACATAGAGTATTTTCCAAAATAAAATAACACAGTATAAGGAACAGAGCTACTAAAAATGGAACTATAATCTGGCCGGACAGTCTGGTCTGTTTTGTTAGCTATTCATTCACAGAAATCTGTAGGATATTTATTATTTCCATCTAGTACTATGGATCATAGACAGGGTCAGATTCGTCTTCGTTACAAACGGTGTGAAAGAAGGAACGTGTGAATTATTCAATTACAATAAGAAATAAATCATACATTCGTGCCGAGTCCGCTTAGGAAATAGTGCTTTATAGTTCAGCTACTCACCGCCAGATGCAAGGGTAAAAATTTCGATTCTCTGAAACACAACTGCAACACTATGAACGGGAGAAGGAACTACAACTAAAAGCGGCTTCAATTCTTTCAACGGCGTTGTTCCTCTAGGTACATTTAAACTAGATGGTAGAACTAATTTATCCTTACGTTGATTGCAGCTTTTTTAGGGGCGTGCCTTGAGTGTTCCTAAAAAAGTAGAAAGGGCTAAGACGTTTCATTGCAGACCTCGCCATCCGAATACGTCTCGACTTCAACTCTAGAAAGCTTCGTAAAATAAGCTGAGTTATATGATAGAAGTCAAAAAATGTGATAAATTATTGAAAAAATTATATTGCCATTTGAACAAACGAAGTTCATAGCAAAAAATGTTTTAGATTTTTCCAGCATCCAGGATTCTCAATGAATATGTACGCCATGTATCTTTGTTCAAGTTGACACCAAAAGGAACTCTGGTCTTGATCATTATATTTATAGATGTTGCTGAGATTGAAATATATCTCAAAAGTGACTTCTTGACATGATAGGACCAATCTTGTTCTTGGCAGATTTGAGTTATGTTGCTCCGACGAAGGTCATAATGAGACCGAATGCATGGTCAACCTCTACTACCTTTCGACAAGAAGAGAACTTTTGAGATACCTGAGATTTTGGAAATATAGACTTATTATCATCTTTCTTCTACGGTAAACATGTCGAGAGCTCCGAATGAAAATTCATGCTTTACATTTTTATTCATATTATAATCGAGAAAAATAATTGATAATCTAGTCTTATTTATTGAGCCATAGACATGGATACATTTTTCTAATGTTTTCTTTGAGCTTTCTGTATGAAATTTCTTGAAAAGAATAATAATGAGTAGGACTCTTCCAAAATTGATTTTTTTTCTAATCCATAAAGGCTACTTGAATAAATGACTTTGGAGAATTTTTTCAATCTAGCTATTCTCGAGAAATGAAATGCTTGCTACAATTTTTTTTTCTGATTTCAAAAATGTTTCATATATCGATATTCACATAGATATCAGGTGAGAAAAAAATTTGATACTTTTGTCTTACTTTTCGATTCACTGTAGAATTAGAAGTAGGCTGGCGGAACCATACAGACCGTTGATAATGCATTATATCGGGTGTTTTTTTAGAGTGACAGAACTTTAAATTGAAATAAAACACATTTCAATAAAGATTGAAGCCAATGTTTTTTATTAGAAAGATGTTATGACATTCTTGTTTAAAAAATAATTTTCGGCATATGTCCACCACGACTAACTCTGAGGAACCGCCGCGTCTGGCCAGACCAATTTTGGACCACTTTTTCGAGAAATTCAGGCCTTATTTCAGCAATAAGTTATGTTAGCTTCCAAAGCGTCTATTTCTGATGTATCAGCATGAACCAATGACTTGACATAACCCCAGAGAAAATAATCCATTGGAGTTATGTCGCATGATCTTGGCAGCCAATTAATTGGACCATTACTCGAAATAATGTTATCGCCTAATCTTTCATTCAATAAATCACTCGTTACGGTAGCAGCATGAGGTGTAGCACCATCTTATTGGAACCAAAACACTTCTGGGTCGATACCATTCAAATTTCGTAACAAATAATCATTGATTATCGATCTGTAGCGAGCACCATTCACTGTAACATTAGCTGCAGAGCTAGTCGTGGTGGACATATGCCAAAAATTATTTAGAAAACATAAATGTCATAAAATTGTCTTTCAGATAAAATATAATTAGGCTTCAATTTAAAAAAAATTCAATCATATTACACTGCGCAAAAAAATTAACGCACATTCTGAAAATCTCAATTTTAATGAAAGTTAACTCTACATTGACTTTATAACTTATTTTTTATGATCTCTCGGTAAGGTTTTGAACGAAACAAGACACATTGAATGGAAGAAAAGTTCAGGATTTCACCGAATCTTATGTGAAAGAAGAGAAATGAACAATTTTCAAAATGCTGAAATGCTGATAAGTGATACTAGGTATTTCCACCCCTTGCGTTAATTACAGCTCGGCAACGACGGTTCATACTCAAAATGAGTGATCTTAAAATGTTCTGATCTAATCCTTCCCAGATTTCTCCGAGTTGGATTCCTAAGTCATTAAGAGTCGCTGGATGATTTTCTGAACTTCTCAGCCTTCTATTGAGGTTGTCCCAAACCTGCTCAATCGGATTGAGATCTGGACTTCTTGCTGGCCATTCTATTCGAGAGACTTCAACCTCTTCAAGGTACTCCTGAACGATGCGCGCACGATGGGGTCTGGCATTATCGTCCATAAAAATGAAATTTTCACCAATGTATGGGGCAAATGGCACTACATGCTCTTCAAGAATGTTCCTTATATACTTCTCAGCATTCATACCTCCATCATCAACGACCACTAGGTCTGTGCGAGCAGTCAAAGATATTCCACCCCATACCATAATCGATCCTCCCCCGAAACCAGTAGTATTCAGGAAATTGCACTGAGCATATCTTTCATGTGGACGTCTGTATACAAGGGAACGTCGATCACAATGGTAGAGGCAGAATATAGACTCATCTGTGAAGAGAACTCTTTCCCAATCGGCCTCTTCCCAATGGATATGCTCTCTCGCAAAATCCAAACGCGCCCTTCGATGGGCTGGGGTAAGAGCTGGGCCTCTTGCCGCGACACGAGGCCTTAAATCATATTCTCTGAGGCGATTTCTTATTGTCTGAGTGCTAATTTGCACCTCATGAGTTTGCTCAAGCTGATTTTGAAGAAGGCGAGCGGTTGCAAACCGTTGTCTCAACGAAGAAACTCTCAAGTAACGTTCTTGAATGACAGTTGTTACCCGTGGTCTACCCTGTCCTGGTCTTCGGACATTCATACCTGTCTCCCTGAATCGCTGCAACATTCTGGACACACTTGCATGGGAAACTCCAAACCTTTCTGCAATTCTTGTGTATGTCCACCCTTCTTCTCGCAAAACTACCGCTTGGGCACATTCCTCTTGGGTCAAATTGCGTGTTTCTCGTTGCATAGCGATCGAGTGTAGAAAATCAAACGAAAGAAAAACTATTGATCACTAGAATTGATTGAGAACAACTGATTTTAGAATGGAGCCAATACATTCAAAATCTGATAATATCATCTTTTTTTATTCCTGCTGGGAGAAAACATCTGTATTGAAGAAAAACGTTGAAAGTGGATAACATATGCATTGTAGAATAAATTTAAGATTTCCATAATGTGCGTTAATTTTTTTGCGCAGTGTTATACTTAAATCATTCTTAAGAAGTACCTGTGGAATGTAACAACAGGTTTCGAATATGAGTTCAAACAAGCGAGTTGTTGATGTTGATATTGTTTATACTGATTACTCCTAGGTCTCCCGAGTAGACCCCTCTGAAACTATATGCTTCGAAGTTTGTAACGTATACGAGTTCGGAGAAGCAGTTGTTGTCTGTGTAGGCTTCATAACTGCATGCTTACGCCACCTTAGGCAAAGTACTGTTAATTTTCGGCCCAACAGTGAAATGGTGGCCCACTACCGAAATGGTGGCCCACTACCGAGACTAGAAAATTTCTTTCCCAGCTATGGATTGAACTTGTACTTGCCGGGTACTAGTCCAACACCTCAACCACTGGGCTATGGCCGCTATGGGCATTATTGAAAATGACAATTTCTTAATTTTCGTTCATAACTCAAAATCTTTGAACGATAGGCTGGATCTTCAGATTAGGATTCTTCAGGTAAAAAGAGCTGGAGAATGTGTTATCAGTTTTAATCTAGCTGATATCGTTCTCTAGATACCTTCAGTAGACAACGTATTTTGCCCACGCTGTACAAGGTGGGCAAAATTGGTGCTACATGAACTAAAACTTCTTGTTATAACTCTGCAAATAAACCTCTTAGAAAAAAATCAGAGTACGCCACTGGATTGCTATCAGAAAAGTGCCTGTATAATGTTTTTATTTCAACATCCTAGCATAAACAGAAACAGAGATAATGACCAAAGTTGAAATTGCCCAAATTGCAATTTCGGCCTATAACTCGGAAACGAAAGAAGATAGAGGAATGCACTTGATGGCATTAACAGTTTCTCGAAGAAAGAGGACTATAAGGTGCCATTCATTTTTCTCTATCTCCTCGGGTTAAAAAGTTTTAGTTCATGTAGCACCAATTTTGCCCACCCTGTACAAATAAACAAACTGTACCTATATGTGCAAAAAATTATCGGACCCCATCAAACGATCTTCATGATACTCGACCTCCAAAAGCACCAACTTAATCGAGTTAACGAACTCCGAAACGTCCGTCCCATTAACGAAAGATCTCATGACGATCCGCGCCTTATTAAAAAAAATAATCTCCGACTTCCGAAAGGCATAACTCATAACGGGCATGTAAATGAACGCCCGTGCCTTCGTTATGAACGGACAAGGCCATTACCATCGCCGACGTAGAAGTGTAGAAGAAGACATTATGCAAGTCCAGCGTTGGAAAGTGCAACAGAACGTTGTTGAATCGATTAAAAAAAATAAAATAAAAATATTATCGACGGAGGTTGTGGAGGAGAAAGCGAGTAGCTGGACGGTCGAAAAGGGAGGCTGGTCGGTTTGTTTCGCCCGAGGCCGTTCCGCTCTCGTCTGTGCTCAGTGTGCTCGCCGACCATAGTAGTAAATCAGGGGTAAGGTTGGCGACATTGCGTGAAGAAGGTCGCTCTGTGTTCGAAACATGGAAATTCGAGTTAAGCGATATGAGGTTTGCTTCACCTTCTGTCGAAGTCGGGTAATGTTCTTCGAGTGTATGTAAAGGGTGGTTCAATAAGAGCGCCATGTTTGACATTCATAATGTCTCATCATTTTGACGTGATAGATCGAAAGTTGACAGATGGAGCATTACACTGTAGTACAACGCTTCCCGATTGTCAAAAAATGCAGTAGCGGTGTATGGCGAAAGTCATCATGCTATGATAACAAAGTTTCTTGTGCCTCATTTGGAAGCTATTGAACTTGGTCACATGTGGTTTCAGCAGAACGTTCCCACATGTTATACCGCATGTTAAACATTGACGATCTTGCACGAGTTTGATCCTGGTCGTGTCATTTCACGATTTGGTGACCAGAATTGGTTTAATGTAGAGATATGTAATAATAAAATTCCACAAATGTGGGAGATAGAATTGAATCCTCAGGAGCATGAAATTACACATTGTATAAGCACAGTTTCTATTAAAAACTTATTTTTACCGGTCCTTCAGGAAAATATCTATCCTAAACAATATCCTCTTGGAATTTCAAGTCGACACTACACGGTTTTCATCACATCAATTCACTGAAACTCTTCACATCACAATCATCATTCATCACCTGTTCGCTTAATTCTCCTTAAATAAATAAATAGAAGTCCATGGCGCAGGTTATCGCGTAAGCGTAGTTCATGGGATCAAAGACTAACGTTGGATACACAGAACAACGGTTTGTCTTGCGCGGCGGCTACATCGCAGCGCACCGTTATAGGGCACTGAAATTAAGATCGTAGCGCTATATCGCTATATCGGCGAAAATCAGAACTACTCGTTTGGCGTTTCCAAAAAGCAACGCCTTTAGCGAAAAGTAAACAAAACTTGTGCCGTTGCGATAGTTCATCCGTTAACGATAGGAGTACTGCTTCATTGTTTTCGCCTATACCATTGTTTGAAGAGACAATCGGCAATCTGGCATCGTCTTCTCAAAAGTTCTGTGAAATATCACAGAAGATGGGTTAGGTTAGGTCATTGACCTCGAATCCTATGACCTAGGTTAATGGATTTAGGATAGGTTAGTGAGAAACCAATTTTTATGAGATCGTTTTAGAAGATCGTTTTAGAATATCGAGGAGAATATTAACAAATTATTAGTGTTTACAAACCTATCTTCAGGAAAATCGAAGAAGGAACTCATTTTGGTGTGAGAAATATGGCATATCACTTGCAGAAATAATGGGACAAAACTAATTGTTTTTGTTAGGGAATATCGTGTTTGTAACATTCTTATTCAAACGAGGTTAGTGCTTGAGTATTTCCTAAATGTATCACCCAGAATATCTAATAATCACATCAATTTCAATCGAAAAATATGAAAGTAGAATAATTGGGGCTTAGGTTCATGTCTTCGGATTTTATAAGCTTTTATTTAGTTTCACCTGTCCCGGTGTCTGTCTGTCTGTAATCAAATCTTGCAAGTTAAATATGACACACTTCTAATCGTCCGATTGATTCGAAATTTTGCAGGTATACCTTATTCTGGTGACAATGCATCATGAAATATTTTTTATAGAAATGGCTGATGAGTTTTGTATTTATGATCCGATTCCATTCAAAATTAGTATTTGGGTTCGAATATGATGATACTTTTGTCAAAATTGGGAAATTCAAGATGGCGGCCACAATAAGGCGGACGAGTTTTGTAATCATGATCCTATTCTATTCAAAATTGGTATATGGGGGTTTTCTGGGTCGGAAATTACGTTTCTTCAAAATTGAGGAATTCAAGATGGCGGCTTCAAAATGGCGGATGAGTGTTGTTATAAAAGCTTGTCTTCAAAAATGTTTTTTGAGAATTGGGCTTGTTTCTGAAGGGTTCGGGAAGTATTTTAAAGAAATTCGCGAAAGTGGTCGAAATCGCCCGATAGACCGAATTTGTGCAGCATAAGGCTTTTTTTCCCGGGGCACCTGGACGATGAGGGTATTTTTATAACGAAGCCTCATATCCCCGTTCAACTTTGTACATAAAGCGTTTTTCGACACGTTCCTCCGGATGTCCGAAAGAAATTCGAAAAGTTTTGACGTTTCCCGAAAATGGTAAAAATTACCGAATCGGCAGGGGCATCATCGATCTCGCCAGAGGATTCGAAGAACATAAGTGTCAAGTTGTGACATTCTATGGTTGTTGATGTCCGTCATAGAGTTTGATTTTTCTTCTTCTTACCAACTATTGGCCTCTTTTATACAGGGTGAGTCTTTGACTTGTACATATATTTTAACTGTAGATTCCTCTCATCAAACGAAACACTTTTTTCCTATACCATTTTTCAAAATTCGGTTTCGTTTGAAAGATACAGGGTGTCAAAAATCCATGAAATTAACACTATTCTTTCCATATATTCGAAACCGATAATCCGAATGAACTGAATTTTGGTTGATTGTTTACTCTATTCATGGTGCATATTCCTCAATTGAAACTTATTCCATATTCCTTCTAGTATAAAAGTTACAGCCTACTCGTCTCATGAATTCATGCAAAAATACTATAAAATCACTCGAAAAAGATAAACGGTTCATATTTTCGAAAGAATCAACCATTTTGGAAAATAAAAGTATTCTTATATTTTTTCAATAAAACGCGTCGTTTTCGAGTTATTCCTAATTGTATACGAACAAATTCGAGGAAAAAATCATGAATTTCATAAAAAAACTGAATGCAACCCTGAATTAAATATCATCGAATATTATGTATTCTCTGATCTTAACAAATTAACAACGTTGTCAATGTTTATCAACTTCGTCAAGACTAAAATCTACATGATGGAAAAACGTTCGATGTAATAATTGAATTCTGAGAAGCATGAAATGAAATTACACAGTCTATAAGCACAGTTTCTATTGAAAATTTATTGTTACCGGTCTTTCAGGAAAATATCTATCTCAACAATATTATCCTCTTGGAGATTTCAATCGACACTACACGGTCTGCACATCACAATCATCACCTGTTTGCTTTATTATCTGCAAGTAAATTTAGATAGATAATTAAGGTTATCCCGTTAAAGCGTCTTTCATTATCATAGACTGGCCTGCGGTTCGAGACACAGAAACAGAACAACCACAACACAACGGCCTGTCCCGCCTGTCTGCCTTGCGTGCCGGCTATATCGTAGCGCTATATCGGCAAGAATCAGAACTCGTTTGGCATCTCCAAAGACGCCTAGACGCCTTTAGCCGTTAGCGATTGTGATAGTTCATCCGCTAACGATAGGGGACGTACTGCTTTCTTGAGTTCGCATTGTTTGAAGAGAAAATCGGCAATCTGGCATCGTCTTCTCTAGAGTTCTGTGCTTAGACAGGTTCTGTGCACGGCCTTCCAAAGACTTTAGATGGCCGTGTTCTGTGGAATATCATATCATAGAAGATGAGTTAGGTTAGGTCATTGACCTCGAATCATCTGACTTAGGTTGATGGAGTTAGAATAGGTTGGTGAGAAACCAATTTTCATGAGATCGTTCCAAAATATCGAGGAAAATATTAACCAATTATTAGTGTTTATAAACTAATCTTCAGGAAAATCGAAGAAGGAACTTATTTTGGTGGGAGAAATATGGCTTTTCAATTGCAGAAATAATCGGACAGTGTTTTTGTTAGGAAATATCGTTTTTGTTACATTCTTATTCGAATAAGGTTAGTGCTTGAGTATTTTCTAATTGTATCACCCAGAACATCTAATCACCTCAATTTCAATCGAAAAATATGAACTTTGAAGTGTTTCCAGAGAATGTATCCAGGCACGGACTCAGCACAATGTTTTTTTTTCAAATGGCTATATCTTTTTAACAGAGCCGAACTCGGAAAAATGGAAAATGAAAAAAAGGTTTCCTTTGGCCTCAAGAATCTATAGTTAAAATATATGTACAAGTCAAAGACTCACCCTGTATATGTAAGATAATAAAACACTTCGGTGTGGTTAACGTGTTGTTTATTCAGAGTTTATCAGTGGGCTTTAAGTACATTCCGTCAGGGAATACAAAATGTCAGATTATGTTGTTGTTTACTTGCTTGACCTTGTCGGCTTGCTTGCGTGCGTCTGTCTAGGATGCGGCGGCTTTGTTAGAGAGAGAGCGTAAAGAGGGATCATCGAAAAGCCATCGCTTCAGATCACAGAGTGTTTGACATTAGGCCTACTACGATTCGGTAGATATCGTCTCAGCTTATTATCAATTCATAGGGCACCCAATTCAAATTGCTTACATATATAAATGCGAATCTACCTTTAATATTGATCTACCTTTAATATTGATCTACCGATAATATTGATCCACCAACAAGATAGATCTGTTAGCCCAAACTAGTTTAGGTTTAATGAAGAATAGATCCCCACAATAGTAGCACTTTGTTATCACAGATAACGTGATAAAATAATTCTTACATTGTTACCGATCCGAGATCTTTTCCTCGGTGGCGCGTGCGAACGCACGCTCAGCGCTCTCATCGTACGCCCCAACCGCGTCAAAACGTCACAAAACCTCTTCATCTTCCCTGAAAACCATCCATTTCAATGGACTGCACGTCTGGGGCACTTGACCGTAGGATTCAACAGTTTCCGGTGTGGAATCACATACCGAAGTACTCGCATTCTATTCTTTTCGGACAGATTGTACGGTTTCCAGGTAAAGAGGTCTCCGGCATCATCCGAAATCTACAACGCCATGCCAGATTGTTTCGACTAGGATCGTAGGCAGAAGGCGTGTAGAGTGATGAATGGAAATTAGAAAATAGACGGTTGGCGGCCTGCATTAAAGAAAAATTTCGGCAGTCTGACGCTGCGAGCAGCTGTTTGATGTTCGGAAATAATTCGGAGGATATAAATGTTGTAACGTACGAGGTGGACCATAAATTTGCGCTATTGGTTCATTGTTGAGATGACGGGACCTTTGAAATGTTTCGAAGCGAATGGTTTACATTCGCAACTCCTTCTGCAGTTAGTTTTTCCAGATGTGTCCTATTTCCAGGCACCCTCAATGGGAAGCCCAATTGAATAGCCCGATATTTCGGTAGATCACTTTTGAAGCTGTAATTTTTTGACATTTGACAAGAAGAAACTACGCCATCAATAAAAATGGAACGATACACGCTTCAACAACGCAATGAAATTATTAAAATTCACTACAAAAATGGTGAAAATTTGGCAGAGACGCTTCGTAAAACGCGAACATTTTTTGGTCGTCGTGGAGAGCATACATTAATTGTCCAATGTCACAAACCAATCAGAGAGTAGCAGTTTCCCGCGCATTTACGAATGACTGATTTGAAATCCCGCGTCCGTCACATCTTTGACAACCTATTATGTTGACATTGTTGACTACTCTAGAGAGAACTAGAGAGTTAATTATTTTCCTCAATTCCTACACAATCATTCTATTTGGTTGCTGTGTAACTAATAAATCGGTATACATCACAGACTACATACTCTACATTACTTTTATTCCATAGTATTTACTTTTAATCTAAGTGCTTACAACTGGGATTTTACTACTGAAGCTGCAATATGGAATAACAGAAGTAAGTCTATTTCTTATATCAATAACTTCCGATTTTAAAAGCATATATTTTTCAGCCATAACAAACTCATCTGCGAAGTTAGCAACTAGCAACAAAGGTTTTAGGCCATTGTTTACTAAGAATCGACACTTGAAAAATGCTCACAAAATAATCGTAAAGGCAAAAAAGAAGCATTTCAAGTGCCCCCTCTGCTCTGCCGATCCATGGAAAGTTTCTGCACAGATGAAGATTTGATTTAATATTTAAACGAATACATTCTTTGGAATTTAATAAAACAAGTGTTAATTACGGAAATTCATGAGTTTGGGTCTTGGAGAAATCTGAATAACGATGTGTCTATTATGTTTGGAGGAACAAAAGAAAAACTGCTAAAGGAAAATTGACTACTTATGATTGTAATCGGTGCAATGCCAAAGGTGGAACACTAATTTTTTATTCGAAAATGTTACAACAAATTCTTATTTGTTCAGGTTATGTCAGTCAATGGGTTGAACGAAGAATGAAAGAGGAGGTAGTATCAAAATTTCTGGAATTTGCCCTTTAGGAATTCAGGCCACAATTACTAGAAGTGTATTTGAAATAATTCTTTCACTAGTTACAGTCATCAATATATATCTATTTACATGTCCATGTACCCTTTATATTAAGGCCCAAACTTTCGACGAAAATGAGTACAGGTATGGACAAAAAAAATCAAGTAAATATACTACGTGAACACATTAATGGAGTTGCTTTGGTCGAAAAGGGAAGTGTCTCTGTTTTAGGTGGAGGTTCCGATGATATTGAATTAGAAATCTCTGAACCTACTAATTTAAGTTTCATTATTAGAATGAACTCAGTGATTTTTTGGAAAGAAATTTTTATTGATGAAGGTAGACAAAGAAAGGTCGAGATGAAAGCTTATTTACAATGGTGATACTTTAAACTTACATCTTTATAAATAATGCATGAAATTTTCATGTGAAGGTTTAAAAGAACTAGATTTTGTATGATGGTGATGGTATCTTGTATTGCAAATAAAAATCAAACATTGATCTTATATTGAATTGTGAAGAATTCATGCATAAATTTGAATAAATGTTACACAATCAAACGAACACTTTTTCTTCCCCTTTCGTTCACAACCTAATATCAATTTATTTGAAACAAAATCGGAACAAAGAACAGGTGATTTCACAATAAAGAATGATTTGCTGTGGCGTCATTGAATACTGTAATAAATTAATTCATGTATGTATTTCAATATTTCAGTAATTACTAATTATACTAAACGATTGAATTGTCAGAGTTAAATATGTTTGTAAATTTAAAATTATTCAGTTTCTAGATTAAAAATATATATTATTCCATAGTATCAATATTGAGCAGACCAATATAATTCAGAACCACACTTCTGAGTAGAATCCTTGCTTTTTAAATGATGATGCAGGAAGAAAAGACTTCGATCAATAGCTTTTCGAAACAAGAACTTCCTTATTTCAATAAAGTCACCTACTCCCTCTGATACTTTGTTCATTTTCATAACAAATTATGATTTGAAAGCAATTTGGTCTCGCATCTTTTCATCTGGGAGTTAAATTGAAAGGAATTGATGATGAAAATCTTCGTAAAGCAAGAGAAAACCTTCTGAATAAATGTCAAATCCAAGAATGATTTCCTCGTTATCGAATAATATAATGTAGAATCGAACTGAGTTCAGGGTGAGATCTATTATTCAGTTCAATCTTCTTTCTCCACTTTGATCATTTCCATTTTGACATTCGTACAAACACAAACATCAGAGTTAGGTTAAAACCTGGTAAACACTTCGTAACGCATGCGCGGAAAATGCTTCTCTCTGATTGGTTTGTGACATTGGACAATTAGTGTATGCTGTCGTGGAGCACCTTGTCGAACCGCAATACAGAAATTTGTGGAAAAATTCGAGCTGTTGGGACAAGTTAGGGATGCGAAGAATAAAGATCGTGCACGTCTCCCACGGACAGCCGAGAATATGGCTGCTGCAGCCGAAAGTGTTGAAGAAAACCCAGGTTTGTCCATTACTCGTCGTTCTTTGGAATTAGGCATTCCACAAATGTCATTACACCGTATTTCGCAAAAATATTTGGGTCCTAAGGCTTATAAAGTTCAGATAACACAATATCTAAAGCCGGCCGATCATCAACAACGTCGTGTCTTTGCTGATTGGATCCTTAAAATGCATGAAAATGATCCCGAATTCCATAAAAAATCATCTGGAGTGATGAGGCTCATTTCCACCTCGGTGTCTTCGTCAACAAGCAAAATTGTTGCATCTGGGGCTCGGAAAACCCGAGAGTTATTGTTGAAGAGCCTCTCTATCCTCAACGTATGACTGTTAAATAATCTGTTTTCTATCTAAACAATGTCTTCTGTGATAATTTGCTACCAACTAGTGAAAAACACAAAAATATATGCTAATGTATTTAATTTCGTAAACTCAGCACTACACGGTTGATATTACATTTATTCATTTTAAGTCTTCACATAATCATCACGAGATCGAAGAAAAGCACCTATAATAATCACCCTCCTCTTTCATAACAACATAGCTTTAGAAAATATCTCCTCCATGTTTGGTTACAGTGCACAGCGCCTCAAACGGTAGTGGAAATCACCAATAGCCTCCGGTTGTCGCTATACGCATGCGTCAGATCGAAAGACGTTTGGGGGGGGGGTCGATTCCTGATATAAAAAATGGTAGAATTCATAGATATTTATACTATGTTATTCGAAAAATCAACGAGCTGGCAACGTCTTCTCAAAAGCTGTGTGGAATATTCATAGGAGATTATTGTTTTGAATAAAAATAGGTTGATATTATAGCTTGATAAATCACAAATTGAATGAAAACACTTTCTTAGCCTACTATCGAACCAAACAAAATTTCAATGTCAAAATATTTTATTACTCAACATATTCTCCCCTTAATTGAATACATTTATTACAGCGAACCTGCAACGTCTCTAGACCTTTGAAAAAATTTTTTTCTTCTTGTTCTGCAAACCAGTCCCCCACAGCTTTTATTACCTCCTCGTTGGAAGAAAATTTACGACCTTTTTAACTTTTTTTCAGTTGAGGAAAAAGATGATAGTCGGACGGAGCCAAATCTGGTGAATAAGGGGGGTGTTCTAGTAATTCTAACCCTAAATCACGAATTTTTTGCATGGCAACATGAGATTTGTGTGCTGGGGCGTTGTCCTGCAAAAACAAAATACCTTTGGATAGCTTTCCGCGTCTTTTCTCTTTGATTTTTTTCCCGTAGAGTGATCAGTAATGTCGAATAGTAATCTCCAGTTATTGTTCTACCCTTATCCAAAAAATCAATCATGATTACTCCATGGCAATCCCAAATAACTGAAGCAAGAACTTTTCCACCAGATTTTTGGACACGAAACTTCTTAGGTCTTTGAGAACCAGAGTGTCGCCATTCCAACGATTTTTGCTTTGTTTCTGGATCGTAGAAATGTACCCAAGTCTCATCCATAGTTACAATTCGGTTCAAGAAGTCTACATCGTCTTGCACGCTTTTGGTCAACATTCAAACATTTGAGGATCCATTTTGCAGAAATTTTTCCCATGTCCAAATTGACGTGAACTATATGATGAACGCGTTCGTATGAAATCTTCAGTGCTTCAGATATCCGTTTTAGCCCAATTCGACGGTCTGATAAAATCATGTCATGAACTGCATCGTTATTTTCGGGGACTGTCACAGAAACTGGCCTTCCCGATCGGTCATCATCTTCAATGGAAAATTTACCTCTTTTGAAGCTTGCAGTCCAATTTTTCACGGTCGCATACGAAGGACATTGATCACCAAGGGTATTAAGCATATCTTCGTAAATCTGCTTACCTCTTAACCCTTTTAAATACAGGTACTTGATGATGGCTCGATACTCCAATTTTTCGATTTTTATAATTTTGGTGGACATCTTTTTTTTAAATTTATTGCGTAACTCTGGTTTACTTTTTTGACGTCGAATTCTACACTGACACTTCTAATAAGTTATTGTTCGTTGATATGGCATCGCAATATTTTAATTATAAGTGTTAACAAACTAATCTTTAGGAGGATCTAAGAAGCAACTTATTTTGATTGGAGAAATATGGCTTTTAATTGCAGATATAATCGGACAATACGAGTTTTGTCGAGAAATCTCGTGTTTGTACCATTTTTATTCCAATAAGGTTAGTACTTGAGTATTCCCTGAATGTATCAACTCATTCTCAATCGAGAAATGTGAACTTTAGATCAATTCCAAAGAATGGTATCAGGCACGTATTTGGACCCTTTTTTCGAATATCTATCTATATCTTTTCAACAGAGCCGAATTCGGAAAAATGGAGAATGAAAAATAGGTTTCTTTTGTTCTCAAGAATCTACCGTTAAAATATATGTACCAGTCAAAGAATCACCCTGTATAATAGACCTTAAAGATTTCAAGACAAATAAAACCGCATATTCACGATTTGCATACACAAGATGCAGTTGCTCCAAGATATCTAGAGAAAGCTCCAACGAAATAATTTCTCAGTTATCTCGATTTTTCACCAGCCTGCTAATGCACGTAATCTTGCTCACTAGATTGCTCGCGAACAGTTTCCTTCGGAAACGTTATTCTGTAGCAATTAGCCAGTCGTCGTTAAAAATCGACCCCGATTACTTTAATTACCTGCAAATCTTTTCTTGATATCGGTGCAGAAATTATGTATACAAGGTGCGTGTTATATAATTGAGAGAATTACGTCAGTACTGATCGACGCCGAGATGGTGAAAGAAGAAATTTTTGCACGGACAATTTAACGGTATAAATGTGAACGGTTCATCGTTTCCATTAATCAACATTTGGAATTGAACATCTTTCAATGGGGAGCTCTGGGGCTCAGAAGCTTCAAAGTGCTAATTTATCCACCTAAAAAGACTGGCAGTTCAAGAGACCAATTCTAAATGTTTTGACAGATGTCAAAAAGTTGACTGCTGTCAAAAAATTGACTTCTGTCATAAAATTGACAGTTGCCGTAAAATTCGACAGCTGGAGAAAATTGACAGCTGTCAAACGTTCAGATCCTGATAGGAGAGGCCTTCCTATCAGGATCTGAACGCAAAACTAACTCATTTCTTCATTCTTTTGGAGTTTTAATGTACGTGCACTTGCCCAAAATTACCAAGGCGTCCACAAATTGTGATATAACCATTGTTAGAATTCTACTGAATTCATCATAAGACTAATTAAGCGAACGCTATAAAGAATTCAATCAACGGGTTCTAGACCGCCTACGACTTTTTATCACGAGAGAGATAAAACTCCCAACTCAATTCGGACATCCGAAGATTTGCACGGCACGTCGATAAAAGTAGGTTATTTATTGATTTCGGGACCAACAATCAATTTAATCGTTAATTGGCCAAGATGAAAAGTTCTTTGCTGATTTGTTTTTCGAGAAGAAATCGCCCAATTAAAGTAGTTTTTTTTTACTACTAATCAGAGAAATCACCATTATTAACCCCATTTCATCAACGAGAAGTTATATTTGACGACCGCAGTATAGGGCAATAAAAAGACCATTGTGAATAATGAGAAACTCATCTATAGTTTGAATAGATGCATAGAATCCCTGGTGTAACGACTTCTTACTAAATATCGTGACCAAAAATTGGAGATCAAATCGGCACTTATAAATTGAAGATCAGGTCCTACTTCCGGAATAACCCTATGACTTTCTGTGGTCTAAGATCAGAACATGTACATACTCCATTCACAATTATAAAATCACAACTCTGGCACTGGAAATTTGACACATTCCACTCTGTATCGAAGTAATGACGTTTTTCAAAATATTTTTATGTTCCAAGTCAACACTATGTTGCCCTTTCTACATTATATCTCCAAACTGGTGCTAAAAACAATAAACATACGTTAATCTTGGATATTCGACGAAAAGCTCACCTGCAAATATCGATTAAATACCAAAAATCTCCGAACAATTTGTAAACCTAACAAACTGTGGAATATCTTTGATACTTTAACTTTGATATACAAAGAAACTGGCAACGTCGTTTCGTCATTAACGATATTTTCTGTGCGCGCACTGACTTTTCATCATATGTTCTGTGCTTTTCATCAGGGGCACCTACTCCTGAAAACGAAACCATGACCATGAATGGAGTATATACTCCATTCACTTTTATTTGATCCCATAGGAGGTCATGGTTTCGTTTTCAGGAATTGGTGCCCCTGATGAAAAGCACAGAACATATGATGAAAAGTCAGTGCGCGCACAGAAAATATCGTTAATGACAAAAAGACGTTGCCAGTTTCTTTGTTTACATCAAAGTAAAAGTATCAAAGATTTTCCACAGTTTGTTAGGTTTACAAATGGTTCGCAGATTTTTGGTATTTAATCGATATTTGCAGGTGAGTTTTTCGTCGAATATCCAAGATTGACGTATGTTTATTGTTTTTAGCACCATTTTGGAGCGTGAGGACGATTTTCAAGAACAGGACGAATGTTTACATTTCGAGGTTGAAGGGGTACAGGGGAATTTCGTTGAAAAAGCTGTTATTTAGACATATATCGCAGTAGATGTATCGGATGGAGCCTCGAGAGGTCGATTAGGATGATATTTTTCAGGTTTTCCAAGAAATTTGGCGATATCTGAGCAGATTTGCAAAAGTTAGGTACCTCACTAATGAGGTGGAACTTAGACCTAATTCTCCTATAAGAAACGCCTTTCAAAGGTCGAGATGATGAAAATTGTATTCTTTAGATGTTGTTTGAACAAACGCAGCCGAGTTTTATATCCCAACATTGATTTTAAGAAAGTTATCAACAAAATAAAACTGACATTATTCTTGATTCTTGTAATTACCCATCAATTCATTTATATCTTTGGGTTGATTTTTTTTAATGAATTCTTGATCAGAATCAACAATTGATGTCGTCAAGTCTTGAACTTTCAGTTCAAGAGGATAATAAACATTAAAAATCACAAGCATGCATATGAAAATTATGTGAAAGCAATGCAATTTTCTTCCATGGCGAAAAATAATATATTTCAACAGTGATCTCTTTTCATGCAAATAACTAGAAATGGAATCCTTTCTATCAATTCATATAAACGTTAATTATTTTCGTCCATCACATCTTTTCCAATTCATTCATTTTCCGAATAAATTCACATTCTGAGAAATACGCTAAGAATGTAGAAAGGGCAACATAGTGTTGACTTGGAACATAAAAATATTTTGAAAAACGTCATTACTTCGATACAGAGTGAAATGTGTCAAATTTCCAAGGCTAGAGTTGTGATTTTATAATTGTGAATGGAGTATATGACTATGTCTAAGATCAGAACATGTATTTTGAATATCATGAAATTTTGGTTATGGAAGTAAAGGTTTGAATATAAAGTATTGCATACATTTTGTACCTGATTTTATGGTTTTCAATCGTTATTACCCCCTTCCATGAAAGGAGCTATATCCGCCCTTGACTGTGATTGGTCAGTTTTGGAAATGAGTGAAATAGTCATTGAAAGATTCACACCGCAACAACGTTTACACTTTACAGAATGTTGAAATTTATTTTCCAAATCAGTGATCTATTCGCCAAACTTATAGAGCACTTCGTGAAATTTATGGTCTACATAATCGTCCATCAGATCATTCAGATCAGATTATTCGTATTCGTATTGTAAGTGATAGCGCTAATGAAGATCCAGATTTGTTTTTTCGTCCAACAAGTTGAACTCTGTGCATCCACCACATGGAAAATTTTGCGTCTTTTGGGTCTACACCCATCGAGACACCCATACAAAATCCAACTGGTTCAAGAACTAGAGCCACTGGAGTACTGGGCCATGATAAGTGTCATTTGTTTGCTGATTGCACTCTAGAAAAGCTTGAAATTGATCCACTTTTTTATCGAAAAATTGTGATTTGTGATGAAGCTCATTTCTGGTTGAACGGCTACGTAAACAAGCAAAATTGCCGTATGGAGTGAGAACAATCCTCAAGAAGTTCTTCAGGTTCCATTGCATCCTGAAAAATGCACTGGTGTGCCCATATATACAGGATTTTCCTAAATTGAACGTACAAACGAAAAGGGGAGAGATTCCTTAAGTAAGTTTAAGAAATTTTTCTCATAGTATCTAGACTTTACAAGATATTCGACTGAAATTTGGCATAGATATTATGTTTGAGAGTTCTCACTACGTGACATGGCAATTTCGATAGCAGATCTACAGGGTGATATTCTTTCTGGAACACTGTCACCTGTTTTCCTCCAGAACTTTTTTTTGGTGAGCAACTGTTAATTTGAAAAAAAATTAAAAAGAAGCTTTGTTATTATACTAAACTTTTCGGTCTCTTGTAGTTTAGTCGTATCTGCTACCGATTTCGAGAAAAAAAAATTTTCACGATTCTCTCGAAATCCTCGGACAAATCAAATTCAGTATGGAAAGAAGTTTAAATTTATCAGGTCTGGAAATTTGGCGGGCCATAACTGATGGCCACCGGTGTTCAATACAACGGTTTTCATAATTTTCATTCAAATACTCCTTAGTAGGTACACCCAGTACACTCTGTATCTCGAAAACGAAACGTTTGCGACCCCATGTTTATGGGACTTTTTTCTCTTAAACTTACGTAAGGAATCTTCCCTTTCTTTTTGTACGTTCAATTCAGGAACACCCTGTATACAGGGTGGCCAAGAGATTGACGTCAAAAACGAAAAAACAGGTCCCTCGTGTCATGGGCTATTCGAATCACCCCCATGTATGTTATGCTATTCTTCACGGTTTTCGAGTTATGAATTTTTTTATGAACTTTGAGAATTTTCGACTTGACCATCTTGAAAAAGATTTAAAAAAAAAAGTACAAGACTTCTCTGTGAAATTCTTTTTGTAACTAATATCCATGAATTGTACTTTTATACATAAAATAACCAGATTCGTAACTTTGATAAAAATTATGGAAATGTTGGGGTCTCAAGTGAAAAAGTTACGTAAATTGGATTATGATCTGAATTTTCGAATCAAAATTAAAAATGTAAAAAGGCTCATTCACGGTTTCTTAGTATGCTTAAAAACTGCACTCAACAGTCAGCTTTTAGAATCATTGATAAAAAATGGTACTTAACACTCTACTTTTGCTAGAATTAGCCTTCAAAGTCATCGAGGTGGAAAAAATCAAAGTTTACTACAAAATTATTTTTTGCCATTTTAAGATATTTCTGATCAAGTTATGATAGAAAATGCTGAAAATTAATGAAAATTAGCTTTAGATGTTGGTCAAGAAAAGTTCTAGATGAAAAAAAGAAGGTATGGCAATAAATCACACATAATGTAAATAAAGAGAAATTTATTTATAAAATTTACAGTAGGTGTTCAAAGTGGCCACCTCCAGCCTCAATTCACATTCTACACCTTCTTAGAAAATTTTCTTTCAATCGCATAAAACCTGCCCTGTTCTCTCTTAGGACACGTTCGGCTTCTCTTATCTTCAGTCGCAGCTCGTCTTCACTCGAACTCGGGCGTAAACAATTTCTTTGAAATAACCCCAAACGAAAAAATCGATGGGATTAAGGTCAGGTGAACGTGGGGGCCTCTTGATTGGTCAACTGCGTCCGAACCATCTGTTCGGGTATCATTCATTCAAGTGGTTGATCAAAAAATGTACTCGAAAATTGAAATAATCCAGATCGGTTTTGCGTTGCTGCGCAGCGGACCAATCAAGTGGCCCCCACTTTCACCTGACCTTAATCCCATTGATTTTTTCGTTTGGGGTTATTTCAAAGAAATTGTTGACGCCCGAGAATGTTCGAGTGAAGACGAGCTGCGACTGAAGATAAGAGAAGCCGAACGTGTCCTAAGAGAGAACAGGGCAGGTTTTATGCGATTGAAAGAAAATTTTTTAAGAAGGTGTAGAATGTGCATTGAGGCTAGAGGTGGCCACTTTGAAAACCTATTGTACATTTTATAAATAAATTTCTTTTTATTTACATTATGATGTGTGATTCATTGCCATACCTTTTTCTTTTTTTTTATCTAGAACTTTTCTTGACCAACATCTAAAGCTAATTTTCATTAATTTTCAGCATTTTCTATCATAACTTGATCAGAAATATCTTGAAATGGCAAAAAATAATTTGTAGTAAATGTCTAGTTCTTTGTTTTTTTCCACCTCGATGACTTTGAAGGCTAATTCTAGCAAAAGTAGAGTGTTAAGTACCATTTTTTATCAATGATTCTAAAGCTGACTGTTGAGCGCAGTTTTTAAGCATACTAAGAAACCGTGAATGAGTCTTTTTAAATTTTTAATTTTGATTCGAAAATTCAGATCATAATCCAATTTACGTAACTTTTTCACTTGAGACCAACATTTCCATAATTTTTATCAAAGTTACGAATCTGGTTATTTTATGTATAAAAGAACAATTCATGGAGATTAAGTTACAAAAAGAATTTCACAGAGAAGTCTTGTACTTTTTTTAATATCTTTTTTAAGATGGCCAAGTCGAAAATTCTCAAAGTTCATAAAAAAATTCATAACTCGAAAACCGTGAAAAATAGCATAACATACATGGGGGTGATTCGAATAGCCCATGACACGAGGGACCTGTTTTTTCCTTTTACGTCAATCTCTTGGCCACCCTGTATAGCACCATGTTTCTTTTTTGCTATAGCCCATGTTTGAGTAGAACCGGCGCTCAAAAAAGGCAAAATTTTGATTCACAAAATAAATATTCGTCATATTATCCATAGTTTTTCTCCATATCTATTTCAATCCAATAAAATTTCAGCGCCAAAGGTTCATTATTGAAAAGGTTAGGTACATTATGTTAACTCATTATACAAAGCTAGTTGTTATTACCTTTTAAAGACTTTGAACAGTATCTGGTATTCTGGTAAACATGAATATAATTCTTCTTGGAAACCAAAAGGGTTTGAGCAGTTTGTGTAAAATGTTGATGATTGAATAGGGGAACAAAATTCTTAAGATTCAACCACCTCAATGGGACTTGCCAAAGTCGTCAAATGCAAATATTACGGCAATATAACTTCTACCTGTGCAGATTTAGGGATAGATAAGGAGGCTTGCTGCTTGCTGCCTTATCAAGGAAGGGTCAAATAGGTATTTAACATTATTTGCTCAGAGTCGAAAGTCAAATATAAGTTTCAACCCTCCATATTGACTCTTTCCAAGAAAGTGACAATGAAATAAATCACTGAAGACACCAAGCGGTATGGACATCTCAATTTAATCGATCTACAAGTTTTATTATTTGGAAACGGAAGACTCAATGTTTGAAATGGGTAAACATTTTTTTCTTGTTGTAGATTAAAAATAAATAATATCTAATGCACAGAACGTTTCCAAATGACGGCAAAAACTCCAAAAGGACTGCACCCACTAAAAATCACACATTCTGTTTTTATTGCATATTTGCCAAGAAAACATTATCACTTTAACAGTGCCAGTATTCAGAACAGTCTTCTTAACCTATTTACGTAGTGCAAAGTAGCATTGTTTACTTATCGAGCCTACAATAAGGCAGCCAAGTTGATAATAGAATTCCTGACAGTTCCAAGATACCCAGAGCTTAGAAAATACCGGATATTGTAATATTATACTCACAGGCTCTTTGAAAGATGCTCGCAGCCCTCATGTGTGATTATGATTACAGATACTCTTGATAATAGGGCATTACTGTATAAATTTACGCCTTCAAAGCCTCATTTAAATAACATGGTATCCTAACCAATTGATTCTAAAAGGGCAAACGTATAATTGTGTATAAAATCCCTATTGCTTAAAAACAACAATAGATTCACACATAAGACCACATTAAATCAAACGGGAATCACCAAGTCATACAGAATATTAATCAAGAAGGTTGTACTTGAATTATAAACAGGATTGTCGTCTGTACATAAAATTCCTTCGTAGTTCACCTACTCGAAGATGCCAATAAATGAAACTTCACCGTACTCACCGAAAACCAATCCAGAAAAATGATCGCTGTTTTATTCACAAGCACATTCCACTCAAAACTCCCGTAAATGTTGATTTTTCACGTTTATTTACTGGACACAATCACAACACGGCTACCATCATATCTGTTTGAGTAAGTTTGACATTTGCAATTACAAACAATTATGGCATTGTCGCATCCTTCTTTACCCGTGCGCTTGTCTGGGGAGTGGCGACATCTGCGGAAAATTTATGAACTTTGTTGTAAAGGTAGGGACGGACGCAACTATTGATTTCTTTGATCTATGCACAGCCGTCTTCATAACAAGCCGTCAAATGGAATCCGGCAACGGCGTATTTCACGCACCCAATCGTAAATTCAGTAATGGTGTATTATTATTTCAGCATTAAGGTCGGCGTTTAAAGCGAGTAGGAAAGCTCAGCCGATAGAGGCGTCCATTTTATGGATATCTCCATAGAACATGCACTATCACTATCAAGTTCTATGAATATCTCTCTAATCATGAATGAAATGTACAATGGCGCTCTCTATCCGAAAATCGCCGAACTATGGAATAAGCGAATTTGTGGGTAAAGCAAGAACTTTTTCCCGCCAAAATTTGAATTTGGCGATTCTCTGCCAATTCCGTATTTCAAGTTAATCTTCTGAACGAAATTATCAGTAGATTCCCTTTTAATCGGAAGTTGAACTATTTTCATGGGTCTTTCTGTTGAAATGAAACAGAAGCATGGGTTGGCTCATTTTCTTCTATTTTTGAAAGAAAAAAAATTGACTGTCGGAATGAAATCGATTAAAATTATTTCAACAATAACCCTGATCCTTTCTGAGTTCACCCACAAAATTTCAGTTCTCAAAGTGAAACCGTTTTCGAAATCAACTTGAAATAAAAACACACTACATTGAACGCCCACCTTAATGTTACCAAAACTAATATCTAATTATACTGCTCACGCTAGAACGTCCGATTACTTTCCTCATTATTATAGCCGATTTCAACAAAGGTTGTCAGTGCGAAATGTTTCCTGATAATTTCAAAAATATGGTTTCGATTGAGATGAAATTTGTATACAATATTTTACACTGCGCAAAAAAATTAACGCACATTATGGAAATCTCAAATTTATTCTACAACTGAAGGTGTTCTCAATGATAATTATTTTTATCAGAATTATGCATGCATAGGTATGTTATCCACTTTCAACGTTTTTCTTCAATACAGATGTTTTCTCCCAGCAGGAATTAAAAAAGATGATATTATCAGATTTTCAATGTATTGGCTCCATTCTAAAATCAGTTGTTCTCGATCAATTTTAGTGATCAATAGTTTTTCTTTCGTTTGATTTTCTACACTCGATCGCTATGCAACGCGAAACACGCAATTTGACCCAAGAGGAATGTGCCCAAGCGGTAGTTTTGCGAGAAGAAGGGTGGACATACACAAGAATTGCAGAAAGGTTTGGAGTTTCCCATACAAGTGTGTCCAGAATATTGCAGCGATTCAGGGAGACAGGTATGAATGTCCAAAGACCAGGACAGGGTAGACCACGGGTAACAACTGCGTAACTTGAGAGTTTCTTCGTTGAGACAACGGTTTGCAACCGCTCGCCTCTTTCAAAATCAGCTTGAGCAAACTCATGAGGTGCAAATTAGCACTCAGACAATAAGAAATCGCCTCAGAGAATATGATTTAAGGCCTCGTGTCGCGGCAAGAGGCTCAGCTCTTACCCCAGCCCATCGAAGGGCGCGTTTGGATTTTGCGAGAGAGCATATCCATTGGGAAGAGGCCGATTGGGAAAGAGTTCTCTTCACAGATGAGTGTAGATTTTGTCTCTACCATTGTGATCGACGTTCCCTTGTATACAGACGTCCACATGAAAGATATGCTCAGTGCAATTTCCTGAATACTACTTGTTTCGGGGAAGGTTCGATTATGGTATGGGGTGGAATATCTTTGACTGCTCGCACAGCCTAGTGGTCGTTGAGAATGGAGCTATGAATGCTGATAAGTATATAAGGAACATTCTTGAAGAGCATGTAGTGCCATTTGCCCCATACATTGGTGAAAATTTCATTTTTATGGACGATAATGCCAGACCCCATCGTGCGCGCATCGTTCAGGAGTACCTTGAAGAGGTTGAAGTCGTTCGAATGGAATGGCCAGCAAGAAGTCCAGATCTCAATCCGATCGAGCAGGTTTGGAACAACCTCAATAGAAGCCTGAGAAGTTCAGAAAATCATCCAGCTACTTTTAATGACTTAGGAATCCAACTCGGAGAAATCTGAGAAGGATTAGATCAGAACATTTTAAGATCACTCATTTTGAGTATGAACCGTCGTTGCCGAGCTGTAATTAACGCAAGGGGTGGAAATACCAAGTATTAAATCACTTATCAGCATTTCAGTATTTTGAAAATTGTTCATTTCTCTTCTTTCACATAAGATTCGGTGAAATCCTTAATTTTAATTCCATTTGATGTGTCTTGTTTCGTCCAAAATCTTCCCGAGAGAACATGAAAAATAAGTTATAAAGTCAATGTAGAATTAACTTTCATTAAAATTTAGATTTTCAGAATGTGCGTTAATTTTTTTGCGCAGTGTATTATCATCGAATAAATTTTCGATATATCTTCCTGTTCGATTTTTGTAAGGGTGCACTCTTTGGAAGTTGAGAATGAAACAAACTTAGAGCAAACTCCTATTATTGTAAGAGTTTGTATGGTCCACTGAGGTCGCATTGAAAATTGTATGGAACACCTTACATTTTGATTTCGATTCAGCGAATCTATTAATCTATCATCCTACAAGGAGAAGCAATTTGTACTTAATCGATTGTGACCATGGTCACATTGCAATGATGATCCGTAGTGATTTACATCAATTTTAAAAAATCATGTGATAATTCAGGTGTTTTTTTCCTACTGATAAGATAATATTTTTTTATCTCTCAACAAGTAGCAAAAATTGCAAATTCAGCGGATTATGTATTTATAGAAGTTTCTTGAAGGATTCGTACACAGAAGGTGGAATTACCATAGATTCTCGAAAAACAAATTATCAAACACTTGAATTGTTTAACTTTCTGAGTGGTGATAAGTGCATTGTACACAATAAAGTAATAAAGATATCGATAATATGATGTCGTAGAATCGATTAGAACTACTGTGAATTCTTGAATTCACAGTTGTTATACTGGATGTTACATTGATTTAGGTTGTGGTAGGTGACTAACCCAAAAAATGATCCAGAAAATATCAATATGGAACAATATTACCATAAGAAGACTGTTGCATTCCTCAAATATAAGGGCAAAAAGACCTTCTAGAGTACCTCGGCTATTACTTGGACAAAGAGCTACCCGTCGACAATAGGCAGAACACCACCAAGACTGGCGACTGGCTTTTACCACGTACTTTTTTCGAAAAAGACACGATTCGGTTAACAAAGTGGAAGTCGACAAGAAAGGGTTTGGAGAGGTCCAGGCAGACTAGGGGGACTCAATTTCGTCCGGGAAGTTGTGTCTTTTCAAGGTGGATTAATAACGTACTTGGGGGGCATAATGTTCGTTCGTTGAAATAAAGGAAAATATTCATCTCATTTCCAGGACATCGATTTTTTATTTCGTGCTACCCTAGGCGAGTCCAAAAAACCGATATATGATAGGTCTAATCAATTCCATAACCGAGATACAGGGTGCTTTATGTATTCACAAAAAATTTCAATTCCTCATAACTTTTTAACCAACCAGTATAGTCGGTTGATATTTGGAACGTATGATTCACTTCTACAGGTCGATCGAATTACTTTTGAATTTCCAAAAAATTCCAGGTCCGTATTTGAAAAATATGGGACTTCTTCCAAGCTGAGATTCAACACCCTGTATATTGAATTTTACGATTTGATTGAGATATTTGAAAAGAGAAGAAAATTCTCAATGGAGTTCAGTAGATTTTATTGTCCCGCACGTCATTTCCAATTGGAGTTCCACAAAATTCTCAGAAAAATCGTACATTATGATCTAATTGAATTTTTTTTGTCCCACTAATTGCACGTTCGAGTTTCATAATATTCTGTGGAATCATTTGGAGTTATTTCCGGAAAAACATTATTCATCGAGAAAAATTTAGTTGGTGTCAACAAAGATGAATAAATAACTGAAGAAACATAAAAACTCAAAGTGAAATACAGAAGGTGCTCGAAAGTACCACCGTTTTGTTCAATACACATTCTTGCCCTCTTCCAAAAATATGTCTGATACTTTTTTTGATCATGTCTGGATTATTACGTATTTCATTGCATAATAAAATTCTGTTGACCATTCTTTAATTTCGTAAAATCCATCTACTAAAGTTAGTTCTTCTAATTTCATCACCTGGATCCAATCGTTGTAACTTCTGGAGATCAATTTGATCATAATGTACGATTTTTCTGGGAATTTTGTGGAATTCCAATATTCAGTTGGATCTTTCCCTTAAGCTCTCTTTGAGCAAAATGACGTGCGGGACAATGAAATCTACTGAACTCCATTGAAAATTTTCTTCTCTTTTCAAATATCTCAATAAAATCCCAAAATTTCAATATACAGGGTGAATCTCAGCTTGGAAGAAGTCCCATATTTTTCAAATATGGACCTGAAATTCTTTGGAAATTCAAAAGTAAATCGATCGACCTGTATAAGTGAATCATACGTTCCAAATATCAACCAGCTATACTAGTTGGTTCAGAAGTTATGAGGAATTGAAATTTTTGGTGAATACATAAACCACCCTGTATCTAGGTTATGGAATTGATTAGACCTATCATATATAGGTTTTTTGGACTCGCCTAGCTCTAGCTCAGCCCGACAGCCCGATTGTCGATGTGTGTATATCCTCTTAAATCTTCACGGAATATTCTGTACTCAGTCTGTATATTCCATTGAACAATATGCAAAATTTGACTAACTTGAGACACCCGGTATATTGTATCTGCAAGTCATGAATAATTCTCATAAAAACTCGACGTGACGTATTAAAACGTGAAAAAACTCGATAAAGATTCATTGAAAGGAGGGACCGTTGCTCTAAATTGCTTTGAATTACAGAGTGGCGCCTAGAATCCACCCCTATTTAGACAGCAAGGCGCTCTTGTCGTTGCATTCGTAACAGACTAGATTCTCCCCCTTCGAAATTGGCAATAAAATTAATGCATTTTTCAGTATTCCGTCTGATGATGAAGGCTTTTATATTTTTTCTGTGTGACTCACTGTCTGTTTAGTTTGGAAGCATACGAATAACAAAAGGAGTGGAGCCGTACTGTCTCAATTCCAACAAATGCAATGGTAATAGGTGATTATTGATCAACGTATTATTTAATTGAACGAATTCCGTCAAGGGAATATGAACGCGATAGTTAATGCACTCGTTTTCATTCCACCCTGTAGGTACAGTGCTCGGTTACTTGAACGAATTCCGCCAAAGGAAATTTGAACGCGATTATCAATGCACTCGTTTCCACACCACCCTGTAGGTGTGTTTAATTGGACTCCCTACTAGGCCTAATGCGCCTAATTTATTTATCATAAACTAGATATTAGAGTTTATTTCTAGCATTCAATTCCCCCTCAAAGTTATGTGCTAAAAGTGTATGAGAAACTATAGAACCCCTATAAAAAATGAATAAAACCGAAGAAATATCAGTTTTTTGCATTTTTTTTCTATTTGGGATAATAATTGACCGCGATGTCTAGGTATACAGGGTGTATTTCAAGGCGAGGCTGTTTTTTGGCACGTGATAGAACCCATCAATGTTATTAATACTACTCTGGTCGCATCTCTCTGTTCATCATATCTCTATATCTCTGCACCAAGTTTATGAACATCCGCAAAGTTGGGTGATTTCTAAGCGGAAATGTTGTTCTGTGCAACTTATAACGCTGAACTGGCATTTTGTTTAAAATAAATTAGAAGCATATCAACAAGTTCATTATTTGAATGAACGTGCAGCATTTTCCAAAAATAAAACACTCGTACAATGATTACCGTACCCTCGCCGGAACAGGATCGAAGATTACTGATCACAATCGATATTCTGAGTCATGTATGATAAGAAGACAAAAACAAGAGATGTTGATATCTACGGAAGAGCAGGCGAGAGAGCAGGTTCGGACTGAGAAACTCTCAGATTCACCTAGAAACTAGACAATATTCTAGTTTCTTTTTTTCGAAACAGGGGCACAATTCATGTAAAAAATTTTTGGTAAAATGACTTATTTTGATGAGTTCTACCATCTGTCAAAAAAAGCCTCACCTTTAAATACACCCTGTATAGTTGGGTTAGTACTACATAAACTTCGAAGAAAACGATAGTTATACAGTGCGCGTCAAAATTATGGAACAAATTCATTTTCTCAGAAGAAAAAAATTTGGCAACAAAATCCTGAAACAGGTCAATTATTGTTTCACTTTTACCCAATTTTTATGCATTTTGAAGGATTTTTGTTGCACCCTGTGCCATCCCATCAATCCTCTAAATTTTTTGAATAGGGAAAGTGGGTCATGTGGTAATTTTTTGAGAAGGTCTTTGTATCTTCTTTCAAGGCGTGCAGAAATTTTCAAGAAAAATGTGTTTATTTTAAAAATTAGTTAGTTCAAAGAGGTTTTCAGTATGTGCACTTTGTCATGGCTCTATCTTTGAATTGAAACATTTTATCGAAAAGTTTCAACTTCAGTAAAAACGTACTAATAACATACCTACTTAAGATCATAACTGAAGCGCAGTGCTTCACACATTTTAATTTTTCACTCGAGGGGGTTGAAAGTTGTGCATGAACAAAACTGAAATGGTCGACTTTCATTCGGTAACAAATTTCATCAGGTACCATCGTCTCAAAGTAAATGAGCCATGACAAAGTGCACATACTGAAAACCTCTTTGAAATAACTAATTTTTGGAAAAAGAAAGTGGTTTCTTTCAAATTTCTGCACGCCCGTAAAGAAGATACAAAGACCTTGCCAAAAAAGTACACACACGGGACATAAATGGCATGTCTACAATTGTTTTGAAGGAAATAAGTGAAGCTTTGATAGAACCATTAACTATTATAGTAAATAAATGTTTAGATGAGGGAGTGTTTCCAGAACAGATGAAGACAGCCAGGGTCATACCAATTCATAAAAAAGGAGACACCAGAGACCCCCAAAATTACAGGCCATTTCAATACTGCCATCATTGTCCAAGATCTTTGAGGAGGTAATGAAAGCTAGACTGGTCACCCATTTCGAAGACAATACATTACTTGGTAGTCACCAACATGGCTACAGAAGCAACAAATCTACCTCAACAGCTTTACTGGAGATAATATGAGGGAAAGGTAGCCGAAATACTGTCCAGGGATCTCTCCAAGGCTTTTGATTGCATCCACCATGAAATATTGTAATAAAAAACTGGAACATCATGGTTTAAAGGATTGCGTTCATATCTTGAAAATCGTCACCAGCAAGTAGAATGGAACAGTTCACTGACATAAAAAAAGAAAATTCAATGGGGTGTACCTCAGGGTTCTATATTAGGGCCAATCCTCTTTATAATCTTCATGAATGATATGTACGTGGATTCTTCGCCTGCACAGGGTTTCGTCAAAACCTTGTTGTTTGCGGATGACACATCCTTTTTCCTGAAAGCCTTGGATTTGGGGACACTAGAAGCGGTGGAGAGGGCTGTGATGGAGGAATCTGATGAGTGGTTCCGTAATAATTACCTCCAAGTGAACGCAGAAAAAACCCAGAGAATATAATCTGGCAAAAATTGCGTGGATAATTTGAAGTTTTTGGGAGTCCATGTTGATATCTAGCTGACATGGGAAATTCACTTAGAAGAAATGAAGAAGAAGTTAAACACGGCTAATTACAGTATACGTGTGATAGATAGGGTGTGTACAAGAGATGCAGCTCTAGCTACTCATCATGCCTATTTCCACTCCATCATATCATACGGTATCCTCTTGTGGGGAACTTCATCATATGTGTCAGACATTCTGATTTTGCAAAAAAAGGCTGTCAGAATACTATTCCATCTGAGGAGGACTGATAGTTGCAGAGAAGCATATCGAATCCTTAAGATTCTCACTGTTCCATCCTTGTTTATTCTTGAATATGTCAACTACGTTCACAAGAATAAATCATTATTTCCAACAAACAGCAGAAATCACGAATTTGACACAAAAACAAACTAGCCATACCCTATCATAAAAAAAAGAGAACCCAACAGAGTGTGGACTTCTGGGGACCTAAGTTATATAATCACCTGCCAGAGGACATAAAAAGTTCAAATTCATTGAACTTTGAGAAGAAAGTGAAAAAGCTGCTGCTCAACAAAACTCTATACTCAATTGAAGAATTATTGACCTCTTGATTTATTTAATTTTGTTCTTTGATGTGGCATGTAAATTTTTTTTGATGTCAAATCATTGAACTTTAAGAAGAAAGTGAAAAAGCTGCTGCTCAACACAACTCTATACTCAATTGAAGAATTCTTGACCTCTTGATTTATTTAATTTTGTTCTTTGATGTGGCATGTAAATTTTCTTTGATGCCAAATATACTTATTATTATTATTATTCAAAAAATTCAGAGAGTTGATGCGGATGGGACAGGGTGCAACAAGTGGAGTATTCACGAAAATCGAGCCCAGGACTCCTTTCAACATTTTCACCTATCCAGCCAAGAAGTACCAGAAACAGCCAAAATCATACATATAATCCTTAGGAATTGAGTAATCTGCTTCCAGCAATGAACACAGCACAAACGCCACTTATGAACTGGAGCCTAACACG
Organism: Adalia decempunctata; assembly: GCA_951802165.1. Taxonomy (NCBI): domain Eukaryota; kingdom Metazoa; phylum Arthropoda; class Insecta; order Coleoptera; family Coccinellidae; genus Adalia; species Adalia decempunctata. Next base: position 20,570,747 of record OX637703.1, read on the forward strand.
AACGCACACACTAGTGGGATTTTCAGTCCAATCGACCGCTCCTGATGCCGGCCACTCACGAGGCTACAGAGACGGGCGTTTTATGATGGTTTCTAACACAGAACGTTGGAAGCTTGTAAAGGCAAGCGACCAGAGCAGGTAGTAAAACGCTTGAAACGGTCGCTTCGTGAATGGCCTACATTAGAGCGAGCGAGCAATTGATTACTCCCTCAGTGCTCACCGATGACACAATCCCAAAGAATTGGTCATTCAAATACAGGGTGATACTCTTTAGAGATTCAAATAACCAAAGAACTTTCTATTGACCCTTCGTTTAAGAGATAAATTTGTTTTCCATTTCTTCGTATTAACATCCAGTCAGATTGCATCAATAATTTCGGTATCAATTAATATAGGAGTTTTGGCGGGTTACAAATGTACCTACGATCGAGGTTTCAGCCTGTATATTCAGACCGCATAGCAATGAATTCAAAATAGCAGTTGGGAGTTATTTTTATGTGGCTTCTCAAGATACAATTTTCTATATAAACCGTGTTGATACAGGAGTAATTGTACCTCCTTCAGAAATTGAAATGATTGCTGTTATTGTTTGTTGCACACAGATGAGGATTATTCGAGAATCACACTGCAAACAAAGTTGTTCAAATAGGCAGATATCGACTAATTTGTTTATTTGATATTATTCAATTGAGATAAAAAATTTGGCCTTCGCTATTAGAATTGAACGCATATCCACTAACAAAATTGAATTTTGTTCTAACAAATTCTTTTTCTTCCAAAATTGTTAAAATTTCAATTGCAATTTTTCGCTTTATTAGGATTACGAATAGTTCATATTAAACCGGATTTGTTACAATTTATCCACAGATCAAAGTATCTGTATGAAATCATGTATGTTCCATAAGTTTGGGCACAAGTTTCGTAGACCAATGTAGTAGGAATAATAAGTTTGCGGCTTAAGGACTGGGCAAATAAAACAAATCCTTTTTGAATTGTCGACGTTTCGATCCTTGGTTCGGATCTTTTTCAAGACTGAAACATTTAATAGCGTGTGAATATTAACTCTGACAACAATTAAAACAATACCTTGTTACACAAGAAATTATATCAAAAGACACAAATCACAATGGTCAAAGAAACTCAACTAGTATCGAGAACAAACGTTTAACCTTCTCTATGGACCAATGTAGTGGTGATAGAAGAAGACAATAGGTTGCTATTGAAATAAAAGTTTGTTTGTAACCTTGACTTCACTTTAACACTTCAGTTGTTGAAGTGGTTTGGTAGATATGGCTTACAAAAAAGCAATTCGGAAAGGTATTTATAATTTAGCTGGGCGAGTCGATAAAGCCGAGATAAAACGCATTTTTGAAAATCAGAATAGGTACATTCTGTAGAACTATTTATCGGACAATCGCTGAATCGCAAGGTATTCCCTGTACGAAACTTGCAAAAAGTGGAAGACCTAGAATTTTTGCCCAAGCAAGAACCGTAAGACTGGTAAGAAGAGCGGAAAACAAGGTTGGTACTTCGCTAAGAAAACTAGCTGGTCAATATGGGACATCTAACTATATCGCTAGTTAATTTCATTGAAGCAGAACACGCTGAAGTAGATATTATGTTCTGGCTAGACCTTGAGTCCAGGCCCTATGCAAGAGAAACTCAAGGTTGGCCAGTCGATCAAAACGTACCATTTGTTCCACGAAACGGCAATCCTAATGTCGGGTTTACACCAAGCGGACAGGTCAAAACAAAACACGAACTGTCCGTTCGAACAGAAATTTTGAACAACTGTTCAAAACTTTGTTCGGAAAATGTTCGAAGACTGTTGGGGTTTTCAACGGACTTTCTGTTTACACCAGTCACGGACAGAAATGAATGAAAACTGTGCTTGTTTTGTTTAAGTTTCATTCAGTTTACATAGAGACACCCAAGGGATATAGCTCTTTTTCATGGGAGGGGTAATAAAGATCATGGGGGGTAATAACGATTGAAAACCATTAAATCAGGTATACAATGTATGAGAAATTTTATGTGTACCACTTTTTTCTTAGGTTTCCGATGCTCATGGGGGGGGGGGTAGTGGGTAGTTACCCCCAGTACCCCCCCCGTAAATCCGCCCTTGAATTTGAGTCAATATCCCTAACTCATGTGGAGCAGTTTATTTCACGTTTGTATAAACATGGTTGAAAGATTCAGCTATGCTATTTTCTTTTACGGAAATCAAAAATCGAGTGTTGAAATTTTACTGAAGAATAATGGACAGAATAGTCCGTTACTTTGTGACTGTTCATTCGAAAAAAGAATGAAAGTACTCGAATAACCCGACAGAAAAACTTCTAAACGAACAGACGGACATATGGAATTCACCACTTTTCAAAATTCTCAAGAAATAAACCTACAGAAGACATTTAAATACCTTTTTGCACAACTTGAAATACTCCAGTATGAAAATCTAGCAGAACTACGAATCATGTGTCACATTTACGAAGTTGAAAAAGAGTTAATAGAATAGCGTTGGCAACATCTCTCAGAATTATTTCACTTTCATAAGTGCTTACCTGCGTCAGTTTTAAGTGAAAAAACTTGATAAACCTAAATCATGGCCAACCGGGATACTTCATAAAAGTGAATGGAGTATTTATACGAGGATGTATTGATTTGATATCTAGTTTGCCTAGACCAGTTCCATGCATAAACAAAATATTGCGATACCATATCAACGAACAATAACTTATTAGGAGTGTCAGTGTAGAGTTCGACGTCAAAAAAGTAAACCAGAGTTACGCAATAAATTTAAAAAAAAAAGATGTCCACCGAAATTGTAAAAATCGTACCTGTATTTAAAAGGGTTTAGAGGTAAGCAGATTTACGAATATATGCTTAATACACTTGGTGATCAATGTCCTTCGTATGCGACCGTGAAAAATTGGACTGCAAGCTTCAAAAGAGGTAAATTTTTCATTGAAGATGATGACCGATCGGGAAGGCCAGTTTCTGTGTCAGTCCCCGAAAATATCGATGCAGTTCATGACATGATTTTATCAGACCGTCGAAGTGGGCTAAAACGGATATCTGAAGCACTGAAGATTTCATACGAACGCGTTCATCATATAGTTCACGTCAATTTGGACATGAGAAAAATTTCTGCAAAACGGATCCCCAAATGTTTGAATGTTGACCAAAAGCGAGCAAGTGTAGAAGCATCGCGTTCGATCTGTGCTCGATTTGAAAACGATGTAGACTTCTTAAACCGAATTGTTACTACGGATGAGACTCGGGTACATTTCAACGATCCAGAAACAAAGCAGCAATCGATGGAAAGGCGACACTCTGGTTCTCCAAGACCTAAGAAGTTTCGTGTCCAAAAATCTGCTGGAAAAGTTCTTGCTTCAGTTTTTCGGGATTGCCATGAAGTAATCATGATTGATTTTTTGGATAAGGGTAGAACAATAACTGGAGATTACTATTCGACATTACTGACCACTATACAGGAAAAAATTGAAGAGAAAAGACGCGGAAAGGTGTTTTGTTTTTACAGGACAACGCCCCAGTACACAAATCTCATGTTGCCATGCCAAAAAATCGTGATTTAGGGTTAGAATTACTAGAACCCCCCCCCCCTTTTCACCAGATTTGGCTCCGTTCGACTATTATCTCTTTCCTCAACTGAAAAAAATTCAAAAGGTCGCAAATTTTCTTCCAACGAGGAGGTTATAAAAGCTGTGGATGACTGGTTTGCAGAGCAAGGAGAAATATTTTTTTTTTGAAAGGTCTAGAGACGTTGCTGGTCCGCTGTAATGAATGTTATCAATTAGGAGGAGAATATGTTGAGTAATGAGATATTTTGACATTGACATTTTGTTTGGTTCTATAGTAGGCTAAGAATTTTTCAATATATTCTCGTAGCTATAGCAGATAACATTGAATATCGGAGATTTAATTAAATTCCAGTATTCAATCCTCGACAGTGAAATAATTTCTGAATCAGACTCTGTGCAACCCTTAATTATATCCCTTTCATCCAATCTCTCGTCAGTCAGTCATTGACCTTGCATATCCCTCTTTCCTGCAGTCTTACCCAACTACATCACAGCTACCTCAACCAAAAACCTGTCGAGGAAGTAATAATAATGTCTACCAGACAATTTCCATTACAATCTCGTATCACACATCATCAACTTCGATATTCTGTCTTCGAATTCGAAACCAGCAGGAAAGAATCAGTTCCCCGGCAAGAACCACCTCAGCAGGAATCCTTGTCGCTATCGCGCTCCTACGACCGTCACGTGACCGCGGTTAAATTCGAATAATTGCGGTGGTTAGCCCAGCTCCAAATCATTTCGATTTTTCGTTTGGCTCGGGAAATTGTAAACGCGGGTAAACGTTTGCTGCGATGAAAACCATGGAGGCTGTGCAGTTCGATCTGTCCAACAAGAAATTGAGTCATGTGGTAGTGCCGGTGCCCAGCATTACTGACCCTAAGCAAGTATTGATCAAGGTTTCCTATGCTGGGATATGTGGTACTGATCTTCATATTGTTAAGGTTAGTTTTCAGGGAAATTGTTATTTTTTATGGCAGTTGTTGAACTCGCTTCGCATAAATAAGATAGTGGATAAAATAGAATAGAGCACTATTTAAAATCACGGGAATATAAATGGTAATGGTTGTACTCTAACAGCGAGGGAACGAAAGTCGAGCTTTATTTCTTTTTTATCGTCTTTCCACAGCTTATTTGAATTACAAATTCATGCGAATTTTTATGTTACAATTAAAATTACTGCTTCAATGAGAGTAACGAAGTAGATACTATTGGCGGTAATATAGGGTTTTCCTAAATAAGTGTATCAATGATCAATGTAGATATCTCATAAAAAAAAACATTTTTCTCCTCTTCAAATTTTTCCTCCGGGTCTTAGTTTCCGAAGTACAGGGTTTCAAAAGTTTATATTTTTTTCAGTTTTCTGTTAATATCTCAGAAACCGTTTGGATTACAGTATTGAGTTTTTGTACCCACATTGCCACTAGTAATAGCTACTTTCTTGCACTTTACTCAGTTTTATTAGACGTGCCAGTGGCGGAGACATGAAATTTGCACAAAGGTTTTACCACCCAACTTTTAGACCACTGGACAGCACTTGCACATCAAATTTTGATGGGCCAATGTGTTTTACATAAAAAAGGTACTCTTGGTTCATTACTCTGAAGTAAACCGTTTTCGAGAAAACTTGCATATTATGATCAAAAACAATTTGCTAACGCATTGTAAATTTCTTGTCGTTACAAAAATGAGTAGTGATAATCAACAAGTTCATTAATTTTAACTAAATTTGACAACAAGGTTTTTAATTTTAAATTGCAATGTTATTTTTCATTATTTTTAGCGACCATAAAAAAAATTTACAATGTGTTAACAAATTGTTTTCGATCATAAAATGCAAGTTTTCTCGAAAACGGTCCTCTTTAGGCCTTATCCAAGAGTACCTTTTTTATGTAAGACACATTGACGCATCAGAACCTGCAGTGCAAATGCAAATTTGTCCAGTGTTGTAACACAGTTGGGTGGTAAAACCTTTGCGCGAATTCAATTTCTCCGCCACTGGCACATCTATTAAAACCGAGGAAAGTGCAATGAAAGTAGCTATTATTAGTGACAATGTGTGTACAGAAACTCAATTCTCTAATTCAAAGGGTTCCTGAGAGATTAACAAAAAACTGAAAAAATTTAAATTTTTGACACCCTATATCTCGGAAACGAAGACCCGTAGGAAAAATGGAAGAGAAAAAAAATTATTTTTTCATGAGAAACCTACAGTTGACCGTTGATACACTCATTTAGGAACACCCTCTATTTAAAATCAAGGAAATATAAATGTTATACCTACCTAACACCGAAAAAATGAAAAGTAGCTTTATTTTTTTTATCTACTTTCAACAGCATATTTGAATTACAAATCACCATTACTGGTATTGATGCGAATTTTTATGTGTCGAGTTAAATTACTAGAAATATTATTTGCTTCACTGAGAATAACGAATTAGGTAGGTATCTACTATTGGTGGCAATATGTTGAGTTAACACTTGATTAGATTGAATTTTTTAATTAAGCAATCTTCATTGTTGCCAATTCCTCAACGTATCCATAATCATTTTATGTAGAAAACATTTTTGTTTCACACGGATTCGGATAATAAAATTATATTATCGCCTACGATAAAATTGCATTTTAACTTTTAACGTCTTGTAAGAAATTATTATTTCTATCGATAGTTGATGAGATAACCTCAATTTCGGTAATTTACGAGATGATTTTAATTTACGTAAATGTATTAATGTTTTGTATCTGTTTAATTTAGACACCCTGAAGAAGCAATAAAGTATTGCGAAAGCTTGGTTTAGAAAAAAGAGTACCACATTTTTTCCTATCAAAAGTGGGCCTCTATTCCCTGAAACACATTTGTTGATGAGATTTATAATTTATGTGTCAGCGTGAATTGACCATATTCACCGTCGCCATATTGTTGTGCGACAATACCAACTACCCAGGGTCGTCAACATCGAATAACGAAAGTCACTAATTTCTTAGGACCGCGAAAGTTTGAATGGACATATTTTGGTGTCAGTTTTCTTATTTTTAGATCTATTTTTTGCCGAACAAATACTGACACAACAACCATGGCCTATACTATACTGATATCTACCCATATTTCCCGGATTTTATCACAAAATACTTAACCAAAGTTTACCACCAATTTTATATAACCTCTCATACCACATACCATACTAATCATAATAATTCTTTTATATATGATACTAATAATCTGATTGTACTTTTGATAAACTCAATATTTCTCCGTACCAACTACCCAGTGTTCCCAACGGAGAAATATTGAGTTTATCAAAAATACTATCAGATTATTAGTATCTTAGACAAAGTCTAAGATTAGTATGGTAGATATGTGGTATGAGAGGTTATGTAAAATTGGTGGTGAACTGTGGTTAAGTATTTTGTGATAGAATCCAGGAAATATGGGTAGATATCAGTATAGTGGAGGCCATGGTTGTTGTGTCAGTAATTGTTCGGCAAGAAATACATCTAAACATAAAAAAACTGACACAAAACATTTCAATTTAAACTAAGAAATCAGTGACTTTCGTTATTCGTTGTTGAGAACCCTGGGTAGTTGGTATTGTCGCACAACAATATGGCGACGGTGAATATGGTCAATTGGTATACAGTGTGTGGAAAAGCCAAATGGAATATGTAATTCATAATCTCGGTTACTGTGAATACATATTCATGAAATATGCTGAAACACATCAAACTCAAATTTTAAAGTGTCGTTCTCTCCGAAAGACAGGTAAAGGGTTTTCCAATAAGAGATCTTATATCGAAAAGCCCACTATTTCGGTAAAAGTCACTTTTTTCTTTTGAAGCTGTCATTTTTGTCATTTGACAAGTAGATATTACGCCATCAATAAAAATGGAACGATACACGCTCCAAAGACGCATTGAGATCATTAAAATTCGCTATGAAAATGGTGAAAATTTGGCAGAGACGGTTCGCAAAACTTAGGTACATTATCACTATAAGTTCTATGAATATCTCTATCCTTATGAATGAAATGTACAATGGCGCTCTCTATCCGAAAATCGCTGAACTATGAAATTAGTGGATATGTGGGTAAAGCATAAACTTTTTCCCGCCATATATTTGAATTTGGCCATTCTCTGCCAATTCCGTATTTCAAGTTGTTTTTCTGAACGAAATTATCTGTAGATTCACTTTTAATCGGAAGTTGAACTATTTTCATGGGTCTTTCGTTGGAAATAAAACAGAAGCATGAGTTGGCTTATTTTCTTCTATTTTTGAATAACAAATAATGAACTTTCGAAATGAAATCGATTTAAATTATTTCATTAAGAACTCCAATCCTTTCTGAGTTTACCCACAAAATTTCAGTTCTCAAAGTGAAACCATTTTCAAATGCAACTCGAAATGAAAACACACTACATTGAACGCCCACCTTAATAATTCATTCACATAAAAAAAATCAGTTTTTCCTGTGATTCGCAGTTTTAGTTATTTCGATTTCATCGAATTACATTCAGTTCAAAACTTTCATTTGTGCGAATTTAGTTCGAACAAAACTGTTATCAGTGGCGTGGATATCAGGTGATACCTCAACGATAAGTGTGCACAATTTGACATTTTTTAGCAATTTTCACTCTAAAAATATAACCGATATTTTTAGAATTTATGTATTTGACGTTGAATGTTGAAGCTGTTTTCTTAATCTGCCTTACATGCTCAAACTTGCGAAAATGCTCCTCTATCTTACCCATTGTCCCTTGGGATATGGGCGAGCTAATCTGGAATTTCTTCCTGAAACAAGCGACTTACATACTTTTTTTTGCGTTCGGGTGTTATCTCCGTAACCAATGATTTGTTAAATCGTTATTTTGTGCATTTTTATTGATAGAACCATTTTTTAAAATGTATGTTAATGAAATTCAAACACAAACTAAGCAATTTATAAACTACGATTTATCAGCACAAGACAATTTGCGAAGGCTCTCTAAAGAAAATCTCATGGAAAAACACAATGTTATTTTTAATTTATTTATTTTCATATTCTTGATTGTAAAGAAGTTTAGTATTATTGTAACATGATTTGGGAATATTTCAGGGAATATTATAATCAATTTCGGTAATTGTATTAAATTTTTTATATTTTTATGTTTGTAATAAACATGAAAATGATAACATTTCTGAATAGAGAAAACGCTACTTTTCAAACGATGTATCACAAGCCTATACTCCCTATTTGAAAAATTGGGGGCTCTACCGTTCTTTCGAAGGTATGGTTTGCATTTTTACAAAGAAGAATGACACTTAAATTTAAGTTGGACATGTTTCAGGATATTTCATGAATATTTACAGTAACCGAGTTAATGAATTATTCTATTCCATTTGGCTTTTCCACACTGTATGCATATCGAAATAGGCGACGTTAATTTGCTCAGTCGCCGATTCCTATGCACACAACCACGCGATTACCCAGTATTTCACAGAAAAAATACTAAGGTGTTCCTGATAAAAATTTTCGTTGAAATAGCAGAATTGCTTTGTTCAATTTTTTGTTAGCTACCCTTTGCAGTGTCTATCAAAAATGTACCAAGGTTTATCACAGGACGAAGTATCAACAAAGGTGAAATAATAGTAACTTAACCCATTCTCAAGAGCATCTAAACAATGATAGCCACAACTGAGATGAGAAAGCACATATATTTTACTATCATAATAACATTGTGTAACCAGAAATTGATAAAGGGAATCTATGTCTATTAGAGGTCACTTTGACTATATCTAAGGTCTGCGAAATACATATCTAGTTCAATACCTCAGCTAATCTATTCCTTATAAATAATTTTTTAGGGGAAATATATTCTTGAAAGCGTAACAAAACTAACAAAAGTATTACATATTTAAATTTTTTTTTAATGATTAAAATTTGGAGAAAAAAACGAAGGGTTAACAATTTTTCTAATAAACTTGTTAATAGGTAATGTGTTTATCCACCGCGATTATCTATGGTCTATACACTACCCAACACTTGGGATACTATCCCAAGCTATCTGTACTTCATGTAACAGAGCCGCCAAAGTACGTGGGGTAAATTTCCGAGCCTTCTATCCATGATCTCCCAAACATGCTCTATGGGCGAAAGATCAGGAGATCTGGGCGGCCATAGCAGAAGATTCACATGGGTCGCTTCAAAAAAGTTTAAACTAACTCAATCAACATGGGTTCGAACATTATCTTGGTGAAATATTAGATTTCCGAGCCGTTTAAGGTAAGGAAGAACATATGGCTCCACTATTTCTTGAAGGTAACGCAGCGCTACCATGTTACCTAGCAACAATAGCAATACCAACCCATACCATAACGCCTACGGACCCTACGGTCCGGTGTACATGACACTCAACATCAAACTGAGGTTCACGTCCTTCTCCCCGACGTCGTCTAACCCTTCTTCGTCCATCATGTGCACCCAAGGAGAATCGAGATTCACCAGAAAAGACGACCTGATACCATTAACACAAGATAATAATAATAACCGCACGGGTGTGGTTTGGTTTCTGCCACGCCACATGGGGGGTGACGTCCCCACGGCCCGAGTTACCTGGGCCACCAAGGGTAAATGGTGGCAAACCCATGAACGAGAAGTGGAAACCGATATCATGGTAGAAGATCGAGATGCCACTCCACCTGCTGGCTCGACCACCGTGAGGAGGACTGCCCACAGGGGAGCTCGCAACGCACGTATCCAGTGTAGCCGCGAAATGAATATTGAAGTATTGCGAGCTTTTCATTACGTGAACAATTGCGAGGACAAACCACTTCCTGGATGGAGAAGAGAAATCTTCAAGGGATCGAATTATCCCGGAATATCGCGGGATGTGCACAGCAGGCTGTGGATTTGCAAACCTGTTACATCGTGCGGAAATTTCTGAACTAGTGGGAGGAACTGAATTGTTTTTTCACTGGTTCATAGAAGAATAACCAGCTCGAGCTGAGAACGGGAGACCGATGAAGAATGATAATAATAAGTACCGCACGGGTGTGGTTTGGTTTCTGCCACGCCACATGGGGGGTGACGTCCCTACGGCCCGAGTTACCTGGACCACCAAGGGTAAATGGTGGCAAACCCATGAACGAGAAGTGGAAACCGATATCACGGCAGAAGATCGAGATGCCACTCCACCTGCTGGCTCGACCACCGTGAGGAGGACTGCCCGCAGGGGAGCTCGCAACGCACGTATCCAGTGTAGCCGCGAAATGAATATTGAAGTAATGCGAGCTTTTCATTACGTGAACAATTGCGAGGACAAACCACTTCCTGGATGGAGAAGAGAAATCTTCAAGGGATCGAATTATCCCGGAATATCGCGGGATGTGCACAGCAGGCTGTGGATTTGCAAACCTGTTACATCGTGCAGAAATTTCTGAACTAGTGGGAGGAACTGAATTGTTTTTTCACTGGTTCATAGAAGAATAACCAGCTCGAGCTGAGAACGGGAGACCGATGAAGAATAATAATAAAACCGCACGGGTGTGGTGTAGTTTCGGCCATGCCACATGGGGGGTGACGTCCCCACGGCCCGAGTTACCTGGACCACCAAGGGTAAATGGTGGCAAACCCATGAACGAGAAGTGGAAACCGATATCACGGCAGAAGATCGAGATGCCACTCCACCTGCTGGCTCGACCACCGTGAGGAGGACTGCCCGCAGGGGAGCTCGCAACGCACGTATCCAGTGGAGCCGCGAAATGAATATTGAAGTAATGCGAGCTTTTCATTACGTGAACGATTGCGAGGACAAACCACTTCCTGGATAGAGAAGAGAAATCTTCAAGGGATCGAGTTATCCCGGAGGATCGCGGGATGTGCGCAGCTGGCTGTGGATTTGCAAACCTGTCACATCGTGCGGAAAATTCTGAACTAGTGGGAGGAACTGAATTGTTTTTTCACTGGTTCATAGAAGAATTACCAGCTCGAGCTGAGAACGGGAGACCGATGAGAAGGATAATAATAAATGGTCTTTATTATGGAATATCCAATGTACAAAATAATATTACATATCTGAGGGCGAGATTTAGTTCGCATGATGCCAGACGAAAAAAAAATAAAGAAGTTATCATCGAAAACCAGCTGACAACATACGTCTATTCTTACATCTAACCCTCTACAAATCGGAACAAAATGTAGAAACATCACATGAGCATAATTATAGTAAATTTGAATACAACATTGCCGCATGTCCGAAAAGTTATTAAATGACCCACCTTGAACAGCTCAGGGACAGCAAACATACAATCTTATCTGAACTTTAACGCAAACTACCGGTACAAAGGGTCATTACGAAGTTCTCTCAGCAAAAGCAATCTGAATTGGCTGAGCGGGACCCTTCTATAATCGAATTTCAAATCATTCATAACTTTTGCCACCTGATATGAGAAAGATCTCGTGAACAAATCAGTGCGATGTCTAGGAATGGAAATGTTACACCTAGAGCGAACATTTATGGAGTGCACATCAGAACGTAAGCTAATTTTATTCATAAGTCCTATCGGAGATTTTTCATTAAGAATACGGTAAAACAGAATCGAAGAATGTAGGCGCCGCCTATGTTCCATATTAAGCCATCCAGTCATCTCAAGCGTATGCGTTATTGGCTCGTGTTTCCTGTGAATGAACCTCAAACATCGATTTTGAAGCATTTGGATCCTATTCTTATGATAAACTGTCAAGCATGGACCATAAACAACATCGCAAAAATTCATGTGCGACAGCACATAATTCTATACCTATAATTTGAGCGTAGTGGCTAATAAGTATACAAAAGTGTGGCAATCGTTCCCCTTAAATCCAGGGTCAGTCATCGCATATACGCATGCCTAGGTAGAAGAGAAGGGACATGTAATTCTGTATCCATGGATACCCTATGTGACTCAATACAAACAGAGACAAATAACAAAACTGCATCCGCTGATCGCCACGATGTCCCTATTTTCCCACTCTCCGCTATAGCACATGCTCAATAGTCTCACTGACCCTAGTCAGAGCCTTCTAGATGTTTCACTTTTAATTTCAAGGATCAAATTATAGGTATAGAATTATGTGTGCGACAGTACCAGGGATTCACAAAGCAATATCCTATTTGATCTGTCATAGTATATTTCATTACTAGTCCAGAAAGTAAGCTTTTTCCGTGTGCGCGCGAAGAGTTCCCGTGTGAGGCGGAGCCGAACACGGGAATTCGTGCAAGCACGGAAAAAGCCTTTCTGGACGTGTAATGAACGATATTTTTCATTACACCTCTCCTAAAACAATCCAACGATATTTGTTCTTCGACAGAAAGCATTTCGATAATGTAAAACAATAATTATTCGAAACACTGACGTCTACTGTCATCACGCAATCGTTGCTTTGTGTTTCAGCATAGATGCATCTATGTCTCACTGCACGGAAAAGGGCCACTTTCGGTGCGGCCGCACGGAAAAGGGTCACTTTCGGTGCCCTGAATCGACATGTTTTGATAGGGGTTTCAGAGCGGTGTAATGAAAAGATAATTTTTAGATTGATATAGAAGCCTCAGATTTAAGTAAGCTCTTCGCAAGGTTTCAGATATATGTCTAGCGAACCTCAGATCAGTGTCGACAGTCAAACCCAAATTCCTAGCGCTGTCCACAAATTCCACGACACTTCCCCCAATCGTAATACTTCGACCATAGTTTTCCAAAAACATAATTCTGTCGCTTTTTTTTCCGAAAAGTTGGCAAATTGACTTTTTTGGATTCAAACGGAGACAGTGCTTTCTTGAGATCTCTTGTATGATATGTAAATCGAAATTGAGAGCCGCTATAGCCTGTGGGCATTCCTGTGGTCTGAAGGACAGTTTGACCTGGCAATCATCGGCGTAAAAAAATGACGTTGCTGAAACACAAATATAAGAGAAACAAGCTATATATATTATAAAAAGCAGTGGACCCAGAACGGATCCCTGTGGGACTCCACACCTTAAACTCAAAAATGTAGAAGTTTCATCCCCAATAATGACCGCCTGAGATCTACAAACAACATAAGCAGACAACAAATTTATAGCTTCCCGAGAGAGACCAATGTAGTGCAGAATTGCTATCAAAAGTTCGTGATCTATGGAATCAAAAGCTTTCGTGTAATCGAGTAAAGTTAAAATAGTAAGGTCTCCCTGATCAATAGAGTTGAAAATTTCGTCTGTTATATTGAGCAAAGCAGTACAACAACTGTGGCCAGGCCTAAAACCAGATTGCTCGGTGGGAATTATTTTATTTTTTTCCAGATGTTCTTGCAGTTGTTTATGCATTACTTTTTCAATTATCTTGGATAAGGCTGGAAGTATACTAATAGGTCGAATATCATCTAAGGAAGATGGACTTGAATGTTTTGGTAGGGGAACCACAAGAGCTTTTTTCCAATAACTTGGAAAAACAGAAATTTATCACATGCGTTATGAAAGGAAGAATGAATGGAATGCACAAGTTTACTGTTGTCATGTTAATGCCATCATGTCCCATGGCCTTCGTTTTGATTTTTTTGATTAATTGGAATATCTCACACTCTTCTACCTCACGAAATGAAAAACTAGTCATATTAGAATCCTTGATGTTTTTTTTATAAAATTCCAGAAGCTCTTTGTCCCCAGCAATTTTAGGAATGGAATCTATAAAATGTTGATTTATTTTATGAACATCCTTAAGTTTTTCTGGCAGTTCGGTTGATTTCGTTTTTACAACATTGAGAGATTTGAGACCCGACCAGAGCTGCTTGTTATCTTTAGTATTCAGGGCCCAGTGGCGCACCGAGGGGGGGGGGGCTGTCGGGCTGCAGCCCCCCCCCCCCCCCGAGCTGTGACAAAAAAAGTAATTCAAATATTTTCATGTTATTATTTTTCTAAAAGTAATAATAATTATTTTAGAATATAATGGAAACTAAAACATTTCCTTTAGAGATAGAAATAGGGATTGATATTTTTACGCGCATCCTATTCGATATGCAAAACTGTATGTTTTGGCCTTAAACATCGTGTCACTGCTTGTCGCTGCGTTGCGGCCATTGCGAAAGGCTGTTCTTGAAAGTAGAAGACAAATGTAAAGAATGTGAAGTTCCACTGATAAAGCCTCGAATTGCAAAAATACAAACAAAACGATGTAATATAGAATGCGAAAATGCAGAGACTTACTATCGAATTTCAATATTTATCCCATTTCTTGACAATTTTAAAGCACAAATTCACAATCGATTTTTAAAACACAAAGATGTTTTGTCGTCATTTATGTGCAGCTTATTGCCAACGAACACTATTAATGAGTCTTACACTGATGATCTAAAAATATTGTTCTTATTTTACGAACAGGACCTTTCTTCCGAAAACGATGCGTTTTTGAATGACTATTTCACTCTTTCCGTTTTTGGTGAGGAAATTTCCGTAGCAACGATAGTTTCATCTCGATAAAACTTTCAAGCCGGCATCACCAACTAGTTGGTTATCCCGCGATAAAATTTTTGACGTTTTTACAATTCATAAATAGCTTCGGAAATGAATAGGTATTATAGAGAAAACATACAACTTTTAGTTAATCTATGAATTCTAATTAGCCAAATAGCGCAATCCGTGTCAAATGGGACTATATTACTTAATGTTAGACATTCTCTTGAGAAATAGTAATGCCGAATATACTCGAGATGAAATTTTACCTTCTTAAATTTCATCTCGAGTGTATTCGCCGGCAAAATTCCATCTCTAGTGGTGTTACATATGACTATTCCACTCATTCCATTTTTAGTGAGGAAGTTTCCGTAGCAACGATCGTTTCATCTCGATAAAACTTTCAAGTCGGCAAAACCAACATGTTGGTTTTCCATCTACAAAATTTTTGACGTTGCTCCAATTCATAGATAGCTTCGGAAATGAATATCATAGATAAAACAAACAACGTTTAGTTAATCTATGAATTGTAATTTGCCAAATAGCGCAATCCGTGTCAAATGTGACCATGTTAGACATTTTCTCGTGGAATAGTCATGCCGAATACCACTCGAGATGAAATTTAACCAGGTAAAATTTCTCTCTTGTAATATTCAAGTTTGTTGCCTTTCGGAAATTTCGCTCATGACATTTTTTATTTCTGTAGAATGATTAATCAAGTTTTAGGCGCGTCCTCTTACCCCCTTCACTTAGTGTTTGTGAAAAAAATAAAATATGCATTTTTTAAAGCAAGTTTTTTCATTATGTCTTCCCAAAATAACGAATGCCATATATCCATTACTTAAGAAGGTTTTCGCTTGCGGCGCATTTTTTAAGTATATAACTTACAAAAACCTGATTACTCTCGAGCAGCCCCCCCCGAATAAAATTTCTGGGTGCGCCACTGTCAGGGCCGCCCGAAAATAAGCTTTTTTTTTTGTTTTCACCGCCAAAGAAACCACATTCCGAATTTGCTTGTATAAGAGCCAATCACTTTCATTTTTATATTTTTTGAAACGAGCGAGGGTTTTATCTCTCAATTCCATCATTTCCCTCAAACCATCGGTAAGCCACGGTGCATACTTTCTCGTTATTCTAATAGTACGAAAGGGAGCGTGCAGATCCAGTAACGTTGTTATGTTACAATTTATGAAATCAACTTTTTTGTCGACGTCATCGATATCAAATATATTCCTCCAGGGTATCGATTGGAGATCCGAACTAAACTGATGGGGTCGATAATGCTGCAATCCGAAAGACCGGCGGTAAACCGTTCGGACAGTTACAGAATGGCCTTGCTCTCCGAACCACTGATCAGCCAAAGATCGAGCTGTCGCAAATCGGTCTCTAATGGCCATTATTCTCATACGTCGATCTTCATTTGTGCCCCTTCGACGTCCGGTGCCTACTCTTCTTCGATTTTGGCATTATGAAACCATGCTCGACAGCAACTCATAACAGTTGTTGGATTTATGTTCGTACGGTTAGCGATTTCTCGAAATGACTACCTCGCCTCCCGTGGACCAATAATTCGACCTCTTTCAAATTCACTTAGCTAGCGATGAATTCCGCGTACACGTGTTCTAGGCATTTTAACAATAACTAAACATCGACTTTGGTTCTCCTCGAACAACTGGTTTGTTGTAAAATTTAAAAAAAAAGCAAAAAACGACTACAATATTCAAGTAACAAAAAATGTTTACATGACTATTCCACTGTTTCCATTTTTAGTGAGGAAGTTTCCGTAGCAACGATCGTTTCATCTCGATAAAACTTTCAAACCGGCAAAACCGACATGTTGGTTTTCCAGCGATAAAATTTTTGACGTTTCTCCAATTCATAGAAAGCTTCGGAAATGAATATCATAGAGAAAACAAACAACGTTTAGTTAATCTATTAATTCTAATTTGCGAAATTGCGCAATCCGTGTCAAATGTGACCATATTACTTAATGTTAGACATTTACTCGGGAAATAGTCATGCCGAATACAACTAGAGATGAAATTTAAGTAGGTAAAATTTCTCGATTGTAATATTCAAGTTTGTTGCTTTTCGGAAATTTCGCTCATGACATTTTTTCCAAAATCACTCGCATGACGGCTCATGATTTTGATACAAATGTCATTCGCGAAATTTCCGAGCAACAAACTTTCATATTACAATCGAGAAATTTTGCATTCCATCTCTTAGTGGTATCACATATGAGAAAACAAACAACGTTTACTTAATCTATGAATTCTAATTTGCCAAATAGCGCAATCCGTGTCAAATGTGACCATCTTACTTAATGTTAGATATTTTCTCGGGAAATAGTCGTGCCGAATACAAAATTTCCATCTCTAGTGGTATTACATATGAAAAAACCTTCACTTTTTTCTCCAAATTCAATCATTTACTACTTGCTATACTATCTATGATTTATGATCAAAAACAAAAATGACGAGTAGAGAGGTTTTCAATAAAATCCTGATTTTTCTATTACCTTATTGTATTTAAATGTATTGAGTATAAATAAGATAATTATTATGTAATTATCAAAGTCGTTCAATGAATGTTTTCTATTCTATTTTTTCGAATTTTTCGATAAAAAATAAAGTAGGTATTCACGAACTAATTATATATCCATTATTTATCGATATTTTCGTGTTACGAAACACATCTATGAAAATAAAAATAGATGCAGATATGACTACTCGTATTATTCCTCTTAGATTTGAAA
The DNA here is from genome assembly GCA_951802165.1 of Adalia decempunctata. NCBI lineage: Eukaryota > Metazoa > Arthropoda > Insecta > Coleoptera > Coccinellidae > Adalia > Adalia decempunctata. The sequence goes on from OX637703.1 coordinate 20,588,541, forward strand.
ACAATTTGGAAATTTCTAGATTTTCAAAGCAGAAGATAACAAATTCCTACGTCTATCAAACTCGTTCATATAATTTGTTTTTTTCGGTTCAGAAATAATACTTATTCATCAGAATTAGAGAAATGGTCAAACAATATCATCTCCTATTGGTTATCGATTATTTAATAATCATAAATAATCCCAAAATATGCTAGCGCAAATTAGAAGTGCAATCAAATGGAATTATTATGAAGATTTCATCCTTGAAAATCTGAAGATTTTGTCTGCGCGTTCTCTATTTTATTTTGAATACCTAATGCATGATGTGATAATATCACTTCACGGAGAATATTTATTCACGTAAAAATAATTGATAAGCTACATATACCGGGACCCAGAGATTTGTGCCTGCTCCAATCATATTTCAGTTATTTCTATCCTAAAGTTTCTACTTGACTTTTCTCTTGAACGATGGGATCAATAATGAGGCAAATTCTCAAATAATTTCTATCAACATATACAGGGTGACCCAATGAGAAGAAGGAATCTGCTTTATTCCTCTCATATAACTCATTACAACAGGCTTCATTCACTTTTATAATGTATCTCGGTTGGCGGGGTTGGCCATTACATTCTGACACATTTCACCGTGTATATTTTGAAAATGTAAGGTTACAGTCATTTACCTGTCAGATAACGAAGCAACGTTGTCCTTTTTACATAGAGGTCGTAGTAATTACGTATTTATCAAAAAGTTCATTTACTTTGGGAAAATAATGAATTTGAGAAAATATTATTTGAATTCAATAATTCCAAAGACCTGGCGAATGTTAAAGAAACTTTCACGTACATAAACATATGGTTGGAAGATTCAGTTATGCTATTTTCTTGTACGGAAATCAAGAATCGAGTGTTGAAATTCTTTTGAAAAATAATGGACAGAATAGTCCGATACTTTGTGATAGTTCATTCGAAAAAAACAAAAAGAGTACTCGAATAACCCAAAGGAAAAACTTCTAAACAAACAGAGTAACAGACGAACCTATGGAATTTCTCACTTTTCGAAATTCTCAAGAAATAAGCCTACAGAATACATTTAAATACTTTTTTGCATAACTTGAAATAATCTAGTATGAAAATGTTGTAGTACAACGAACTTTATAAGAACTAACTCCATTTACAAACTTAAAAAAGAGTAAATAGAAACTAGCTTTGGCAACATCTGTCAGAATTATTTGACATTTCACGGGTGCCAACCTGCGTCATTTTTGAGTGAAAAACTTGATTAACCTAAATCATGGCCAACCGAGACACTTTATAAAAGTGAATGGAGTATATTTAATTCACCATAGTGCTTTCTAGAACGTTCCTGAATTCTGAACAATTTTGTCATTTGTAAACATTTATTCAGTTTTCATGCTTTTTATGATGATTCACAAACCTCTTCATGATTATCTTCGGTTTTCAGGGAGAATTTCCATGCAACCCTCACCGTCCCTTAATTTTAGGACACGAATTCTCAGGAACAGTTGTGGAGGTTGGTAAAGAAGTAACGGATTTCCAAAAAGGTGATAAAGTCAGTGTTGACCCAAACACGTAAGTCCACATAACCACATATTTTGTTAAAAAAAATTATAACAGCAATAAATTGAAAGTAGCTTGACCAAACTGTCAGCCAGAGCGGTCAACCTCTTAGGTACTGAATCCTCTTAGAAATGCGTACCATTGCAAAATTTATACGATTGTATGGAAGTCGGTGGGGCTCAATTAGAGCAATTCTTAGATTAAACTTTCAATGACACTTTTTTTGTTTTTCTGGATAAATTTTCACCTCCTGCATTTTCTCTTTGAACGAATTGTTTATCCTTCTACGCAAGGTTTGATTTTCAATATTTGTACACAGGGTGTTTCTAAATTGGAGGTACAAACGAAAAGGGGAGATTCCTTGAATTATTTTAAGAAAAAAGTCTCATTAAGGTCCCTGTTCAGAGCGAGTAGGAAAACTAATCCGATAGAGGCGCCACCATGCATTTTATGGAATATCTCCATAGAACTCACATTATCGCTATAAGTTCTATGAATATCTCTAGCCTTATTAATGAAATGTACAATGGCGCCCTCTATCGGAAAATCGCTGAACTATGAAGTTTGTGAATATGTGGGTAAAGCAGGAACTTTTTCCCGCCATATATTTGAATTTGGTCATTCTCTGCCAATTCCGTGTTTCAAGTTGTTTTTCTGAACGAAATTATCTGTAGATTCACTTTTAATCGGAAGTTGAACTATTTTCATGGGTCTTTCGTTTGAAATGAAACAGGAGCATGAGTTCGCTCATTTTCTTCTATTTTTGAAAGAAAAAAAATGAATTTTCGAAATTATTTAATTGAGAACTCCAATCCTTTCTGAGTTTACCCTCAAAATTATTATTTTTCAATATTATCAGCAATACAAATTTCAAACGGTTTCAGAGGATGTAAAAAATGTAATTTCTGCCACGATGGTAATCCCCATTACTGCAAAAAAGGAGGGATTAACTCAACCATCGGCGTATACCAAGATGGAGGTTGGGCAGATTACGTGGTATGTCCAGAATCTCAAGTACACAAACTACCTGATGTCGTTTCTCTGGAGCAAGGTGAGCAAACCGAAAACATTTCCCTGAACGGGCGGGATTCGTAGATGGCACCAAGGTGGAACTTAGAGAGCTTCGCTATGACATGAAAATATCCTAGAGTTCTCGACACGTCATTTACAGATGGCACGAGAGAAACCATAAATTGTAATTTTGAACCGTAACTGATGAAAATATCTTTGATCCAAAATAAAATAATTGAGCTCAAAATGGTCCCCCCTTGGACCTCGAAATTGACGATAATTCCTTCATAGTAGTTCAATCGATCCCTTATACACTGCGCAAAAAAATTAACGCACATTATGGAAATCTCAAATTTATTCTACAACTGAACTCTGAAGGTGTTCTCAATGATAATTATTTTTATCAGAATAATTATGCATGCATATGTTATCCACTTTCAACGTTTTTCTTCAATATCTACAGATGTTTTCTCCCAGCAGGAATAAAAAAGATGATATTATCATATTTTGAATGTATTGGCTCCATTCTAAAATCAGTTGTTCTCGATCAATTCTAGTGATCAATAGTTTTTCTTTCGTTTGATTTTCTACACTCGATCGCTATGCAACGCGAAACACGCAATTTGACCCAAGAGGAATGTGCCCAAGCGGTAGTTTTGCGAGAAGAAGGGTGGACATACACAAGAATTGCAGAAAGGATTGGAGTTTCCCATACAAGTGTGTCCAGAATGTTGCAGCGATTCAGGGAGACAGGTATAAGAATGTCCGAAGACCAGGACAGGGTAGACCACGGGTAACAACTGCCATTCCAGAACGTTACTTGAGAGTTTCTTCGTTGAGACAACGGTTTGCAACCGCTCGCCTCCTTCAAAATCAGCTTGAGCAAACTCATGAGGTGCAAATTAGCACTCAGACAATAAGAAATCGCCTCAGAGAATATGATTTAAGGCCTCGTGTCGCGGCAAGAGGCCCAGCTTTTACCCCAGCCCATCGAAGGGCGCGTTTGTATTTTGCGAGAGAGCATATCCATTGGGAAGAGGCCGATTGGGAAAGAGTTATCTTCACAGATGAGTCTAGATTCTGCCTCTACCATTGTGATCGACGTTCCCTTGTATACAGGCGTCCACATGAAAGATATGCCTAGTGCAATTTCCTGAATACTACTGGTTTCGGGGGAGGATCGATTATGGTATGGGGTGGAATATCTTTGACTGCTCGCACAGACCTAATGGTCGCAGCGGCGTAGCTACGTGGGTGCAAGGGTGTGCAGTGCACCAGGGCCCCTGACCTCAGGGGGCCCCCAAGCGCTGACCATCAAATCGCGTTTGAACTTAAAAAAAAATTAAAACTTTGATTTTTCTCTGTGATTATGTAAATAACATTGTTTTTATTATATTCAGTTGTTGAAAAATGTTTTTTCCGAAATATTATCAAATCTAGGGATTTATTGCTAAAATTCACTGGTGAATCGGACACCTATCTAAAAAAACTAAATCCGACTAGATGGTCCAGTAGGGTTAACATAATTTCGGCAATCAAATTCTTGCAAATGAGAGCAAAAACAAGCAGAAATTTAAAAAAATGTTGAATTTTGAATTTATTTTCCTCGGCGATTTAATGCACCGCATTCACAATGATATCAATTATGCATCTGAAGTATTACAAAAATGCGATGTCAGTTTTGACGACGTATGTAGATCTTTAGAAGAGACGAATACAAAGAAAAAAATTTATAGGAGTGACTTCGTGTCCTTCAAGTGCAAGGCTAGAGAAAATGTCATAGCATATGGTAAAGATCCCCATTTCGAAGAAAAGAGACAAAAAAAAGATAAAAAATATTTCGATGAATTAGCTTTCGATCACCGATTCCGAAGCAGGGGAGAATTTTCCGAAATAAATATTTTCAATAGAGTGCTCGATACAATAATTTCTCAATTTTAGAAGTCGCCTTCTTATATTTCGGTTGCAGTTTTCAACAAACGGCCGAATCATTGGAAACTATTAAGTTTCATTAAATTTAAAAGAGAATTGAAGGCGCTCCTTGTAACAAAAGCGTATTATTCGCTCTCAGAGTTTTTCTGCGACCCAAACCTATCTGTGATATGGGTATAGTTGGCTCTAGACTGTAAGTGCATTTTATGTCCATATTTACATATTTTAATAATACGTTATTTATGCTGAAAATTGACGAGTACACACTATTGTATTAAGCCTGTATTACAATAAAGATTTAATTGATTGAATTCAAGTTTCGGGTATTACAATAAAGATTTAATTGATTGAATTCAAGTTTCGGGGTATGACTGCAGTCAACAAAATTTTGAATTTTCACCATCATTTCTACTAGATATAGGTAGACGAAAAAACTGTAATTCAAAGCTTCGACCAATTTCAAAGTAAATATTGCGATATGAAAGGGACCAACTTTTCAATTCAAGTTCTGAATATTTATCACCTATTTCTACCTGAATTGAATAAGGCATGGACAATTCATGAATTGTGTATGAAAATAATAAGGAAATACGGAATGCTGGAATGCGATCTAACAGAAGTATTTACAGCAATATTACTGTTCCTGTTCCATACAATCTTACTGTCGCCTCTGTAGAAGCTGAAAGATCTTTCAGCAAATTAAGAATAATATAAAATTATTTGCGGAACACTATGAGCCAAGCTCAACTGCGACATTTATGGCTTATACCTATCAATTGAAAATGAAGCTGCATCAAGTCTAGATTTGAGTGAAGTCATTGAATCTTTCGCAAAGACTAGGTCTAGAAAGAGGTTGTAAACATATTTCTTCCGAAGGAATAAATGACTTCAAATCTAGACTTGACCTCTAGGTTCGAATCCCCAATAATCAATTTGAATTCATTCCTCGAATAGTTTATACTTATTGTGATTTCACCAAATAATCTAACGTATCAATAAAAAAAAACTAAGGCTAGAAGGTCATAGTGACAATGACAATTTTTTTGTGAATATTTGTACGTATAGTAAATATCTATAAAAAATGTTTTCAACGCCCTTTTTTTCATCCACATTAATATAATGAATTTAATATACCTACTCAAATACATAAATAACAACATAATTTATTCAAGTATATTCCTCAACTGTACCTTAAGTAAATAACTTTGCTTCTTCGAAGTATTTACATTTTGACTCGAAAACAATTTATTAAGGGGCCCCTCTTCGATTTTTGCACCAGGGCCCCGGACTATCTAGCTACGCCACTGAATGGTCGTTGATAATGGAGCTATGAATGCTGATAAGTATATAAGGAACATTCTTGAAGAGCATGTAGTGCCATTTGCCGCATACATTGGTGAAAATTTCATTTTTATGGACGATAATGCCAGACCCCATCGTGCGCGCATCGTTCAGGAGTACCTTGAAGAGGTTGAAGTCTCTCGAATGGAATGGCCAGCAAGAAGTCCAGATCTCAATCCGATTGAGCAGGTTTGGGTGGAAATACCAAGTATTAAATCACTTATCAGCATTTCAGTATTTTGAAAATTATTCACTTCTCTTCTTTCACATAAGATTCGGTGAAATCCTGAATTTTTCTTCCATTTAATGTGTCTTGTTTCGTTCAAAACCTTCCCGAGAGAACATAAATAATAAGTTATAAAGTCAATAGTCAATGTAGAGTTAACTTTCATTAAAATTGAGATTTTCAGAATGTGCGTTAATTTTTTTGCGCAGTGTACATATTTTCAAAAAAAAAATCATTTTGAGTCTTTAACTCCAATAATGTTCGTAGAAAATTTCTCGATCATGCTTCCTTCCCATATGCGAAGACAGCAAATCTTATATACCTACCTATATTTCGTTTTTTCACAGCTGCCCTATGCGAACCTTTATCATGTCTTTCACATGGCTGGGATTTGGCTAGTCCCATCAAAGTTGGAAAAAATATACTCATAACTGGAGCTGGTATCATAGGCAACCTGTGGGCATGCACCCTCCATCTCCATGGTCATAGGAAGGTCACCATCTCAGAGCCAAACCAATCCAGACTGAACAACTTGAAAAAACTGAGTAAGTTCATGAGTGTCTAAAGGAAAATGATGTATTTTCCACTCTACATACCTTAAAAAAATTACTTCATTCAGAATAAAGCACACGGTTTTTGACCTATTTTTTATAAATAACTGGAAGTAGAATTTCCTATTTTTCTGATCTATTCAGATGTGAACGCCTGTAGAGAAGATACAAAAACTTTGCCAAAAAAGTACCTTTCCCTATACAACAATTTAGAGGGTTGATGGGGATGACACAGGCTACAACAAAAATCCTTCAAAAATGCATAAAAATTTGGTAAAAGGGCAAGAAAAATTGACCTGTTTCAGGATTTTGTTGCCAATTATTTTTCTTCTGGGAAAATGAATTTGTTCCATAATTTCTACGCGCACTGTATGTATGTTTGTATGCATCGACTATTCTTGTGAAAGAAACTGTACCAACATCATCAGATGAAAATTTACTGGCTTATTTTTCAGATCTTGGCTTCGACCTAATAACACCAGACCAGCTGAAGAAGAAGCAAGCAGAAGATCCAGATTACCTATTCGACTTCATCATCGAATGTAGTGGGTTTCCACCAGCAACTGAACACTCCCTTAGCCTACTGAATCGTGGTGGAAAACTGGTGATATTTGGGGTATCCCCACCACACGGCAGAATTTCGTATGTAGAAAATATCTAGCAATATTGAATGTTGCAGTTTAAATGTTTTTTGCAGAGTTTCGCCTTATGAAATCTACGAAAAAGAGTTGAAGATTATTGGAGTTAATATAAATCCGTTTAGCTACCCCAACTCCATCGGTATGGTTGAAGCTATGGGGGACAGGTAATTTTTCTTCATTATTCATATACTTAGCATCCAAAACTCCAAATCTTGAAAGGGTATTCAGGGTGCTTTTTTGGTGCGCCAAATTAATTAAAAAAATTAGTGAATGATCGAATAGTTATGTTTTGTAGCTGCAGCTTGATGTGAAGAAGCACCTCTTCACATAGTTCCTCTCATTAAGAGAATGTCTAGAAGTGTTTCTGAATGAAAATTTTTATTAATTTGTTATCACTGTGTGTCCTTTTTTTCTATTTCACTTATTTAATACTTAATTATTTTCAGATATTTGAACTACGAAAACCTGGGCATCAAAGTCTTTTCTCTAAAAGAATATGAAGACGCAATCAAATCTTTGAAGGAAGGATCCATTGCCAAAGCTATCTTCAAAATGTGATACTTCCATCATCTCATTTAAATCAAAAATCTATATTTACTTATGAGATTTATATTTTTATCTTTATATATCATATTATTCAATTGCAATAAATAACAGAAATTATACTAAAAACTTACTTTTAACAAATAATCTTTATTCCTATTCATTCATATTTACAGTTGAGAATTATAATACATTTTGTTGGTGTACCAGTAAAATTACATGAATTTGTTATGCAGGGTATTTCATCTGAGGATTCTTTCATAACAACTGTATTTTTAATTCATGTTTACCAATGAAGTCGAAGGGGGAATATGAAAATGTATAACCATTCAAAAAACAAACTTTCCCTTTTGAATTATGGTGAGCAATAATTGTATATACATAATAGATATGTAACAGGTGGGTTCATCAACTCACTAAGCCTGAATAGCAGGCCTTGCTTCTTTTCCTTCTAAATTTTCGTTAGTTTGTGAATACCCTGTGCCCCCTCTCTGCATAACAATTATATCTTTTTCCTTCAATTTCTGATTAGTCAAAGGGTGTATCCAATCTTTCTTGATGATTTTTTCTACACATTCCATAGTCACAACATCTCCAGTAGGTCTCAAAACGGCACAAGGTACAGAGTTGTTCAATATATCATGAGTAACAGCACACATATATCGGTTTTCTTTTGTTATAAGAGACTTTTGCTCGCCATCTTTAACTAATTTGAATTTCACATCTATTAAGTCTTTAGCTTTCAATGGTTTACCAGAAACTGGGCAGTATATGGTGGATTCAGGTTTCTCTTTCCTGGAACTTTCTGAAGATGGAGTTTTGCTGGGTATCCAGAAACTTGGTAGAACTTTGTCACGACCTTCAGCCATATTAGATATAGACGTTGAAGACTCTTCTTTAGATTTGAAACTATTTAATGGAGAACTCACAATATTATCTTCCTTCTTAACAAATAGATTCATTCTCTTCTCGGTAGCTTCCAATTGCTTCTTTACGAGGTCATCTTCTTCTTTCTTCTTGGACTTTTCGAATTCTTTCAATTTTCTACTGAATTCGTTTTTCTTTGTTATGATGTATTGGTAGATGACTTCCTTATCGAATAGATACCCATCCTTGCTTATAACGGGGTTTCTGCAAGGCTGCAACGACAAGGAACAGCAGTCGAAGTCTTTAACAGAGTCTTTTCCTAATCTTTTAGCATTTGTACCATAACCGGAGGCTTGTGCATCTTTCTTCTTCTCGTGATAAGTGTATACAGCACCAGCTGTGGAATTTCTCGCGTGTCGCGTCATAACAGTAGAAACTAGAAATATTCACAATTCACCAACAAAAATTCAGAAAATTCTTCGTTTATGTTATTATTCACTTTCACTAACGACTTGACACTGACTCTGACAAAACAGTAACTACTAACCTAAAAAATAGATGCATAGAATATTCTATGCATATCCAAAAAACCACAGAACATGAGTACATCATAGATTTGGATGATCAAAGACTTCTTCTTTGCTATTGGCGATTCAAGTTCATCTCCCAAGCCACCTTGCGGCAGAAACGGGAGTGGGTAGCTTTGTAGGTTAGTATATAGAAAACTTCGATTTCTACATTAATTACCGGTTAATTTTTCTATTTTAGTGAAGTGAGTTAGAAAAATTGTGTTCCAGATTTTGTTTTATATACGTTAGAACATTGTGATGAGTGATTACTGCCCTGAAATGTCGAAATCAAATGCGTTTTGTTGCGTTTATGGATGCAATAGTAGAGAGTTGAAGTGCGCACGATACGTAAGGCTTTACGTACACGTTAACGTAGGAAAAATAACGTTTACGTCTGGTTTACGGATTGAGTGAAATTTGAGTTGAAGTGTATGCGTGGTTGATGAACGTTAACGTTATGTCAACCACAAAACACAAATATTGTCAACCGTTAACAACCCTAACCTATAAATTTGAGTGTATTTACTGTATTTTGTTTTGTGTCAACGAAATAATAAAATTTTAGAATTGAATTTATTGAAATTCTACTGAAAATAGAAGCTACATTTTATGGTAAGCACGTCGTTATACATGTTCAATTAGGCTCTATTTCAGAAAATTTAATTCCAGATGGAAGGTATTCTTGATGCAGCGCAACTTGGGGATTCAGATTTCAGATTTCGAGGATGACATGGATGAGGCAATCCTGTTACATATATTCAACAATGATCCTGTTGGGAATCGAGCAGTGCTTTATGGACGATTCACTCTGGACAATGTATCCAATACCGAGGCAAAAAATTGGTTTCGCTTTGAAAAATACCATATTCCTCGCCTTGCAATTGCATTAGGCCTTCCGGAAACTATAACGACGGAAAACAACATTACATTGAATAGTATGTTTTTTTTATAGGTTCAATAACAATGTTTTAACATCCTTATTATTTTCTAGATGTGGATGGTTTATGCATACTCTTAAGAAGGTTCGCATATCATATCCTAATGGCCTCATAGATTTGGAATGCATATTTGGTTACAGTTATAAGAGTATCTCCAGCATTATTAACACTGTCATGATGGTCATATGCAATAACAAAAGCCATTTATTGGAAAACCTTGGAAATGTGCCATGGTTGAATGAAGCCAAGTTGAGAGCATATTCAGAGGTATGTGATATTCTTATAAAAATGATATTGTCATGTGTAGGTCCTTTAGATCATTTACAGGTGCTTGTGAATTCACATTCTAAAAATACATTAATTTTAAACGAAACGATGTATAAAAAACATTAAATAAAACAAACAGAAAACCTGAATGTGTTATGAACCGAAAAATAGCCATATAGCCAACACCCATTTTATTTCTATGAATTATTTTAGCAAATTATAAATTATTAAATTATACAAAAAATTTCAGTTTATAAATTTATATAATTTGATACTCTCATCACTTTCAGGCAATAATGGAAAAAGGTGCTCCCATGAACAATTGTTGGGGCTTCATAGATGGCACTATCAGACCGATTTGTAGGCCAACAGATAATCAAGAGGAGTATTACTCCGGATACAAAAAAGTTCATTATGTGAAATACCAATCAGTTTTATGCCCTAATGGAATAATCATTAGTCTGAAAGGTGCTTATCCTGGTCGCCGACATGATGCAGGAATGCTAAGGGAGTCAAGACTTTATGAAGAACTTCTCCAGTATACAATATTTGGCAACCAGAAGTATGTCATTTATGGAGACAAAGACTATGGCTTGAGGGAATTACCATTGAGGCCATATACAGAACTAGAAATAGTAGGACACCCAGACCGTCAAATTTTTAATACAACTATGAGTAGTTTGAGAATTGCTGTAGAATGGGGATTCCAAAAAATAGTTCAGGAATTTGCTTTTGTGGATTTTAAGAAAAATCAGAAGCTTTTACTGCAGGAAATTGGCACCATGTACAAAACATGCATGATTTTGACGAATTGCCATACCTGTTTATATGGAAGCTAGACCGGTACATACTTCAAAATGGAACCTCCACAGCTCGAACATTATTTAGGGAATTGAATGTTCTGATGATACTTATATACCTAATAAAAAAAGTTTAAACTACTAGAAGAGTTTTTTTTTGTCTTTACATAATATATAAATAAAATAAATAAAACTGATCTGGAATAAAACAAAAACAAATATTTAGTAACTTCTTTATTAATTTTCCAACTGAATGTATTCTAATAACAGTCCTAGTTCACATCACTACCACAATCAAAGTAATATTACCACAAACATAATCACAGTTAGTGGCGTTTCAGTCATTTCTCAAATATAAAATAAATAAAAAAACTAATCTGAAATAAAACGAAAACAAATATTTAGTAACTTCTTCATGCATTTTCCAACTGAATATAATCTAATAACAAATATAATATATTACAAAAAAAAGTGAAAGTCCTAGTATCACTACCATTCATATGAGATCAATTATAATCACAGTAGTATTACCACAAACATTATAATCACAGAAACGTTTCAGTCATTTCTTAAATATAAAATAAATAAAAAAACTAATCTGAAATGAAACAACTTCTTCATGAATTTTCCAGGTTATGGATATCTACTTCGAATTCAAAATTCGGCCATTCGGAACTTATCGGTATCATTCGTATATTCTTCGGTTTACGTACGTTCCTTTTTAACGTATCCGTGAGAGAACGTTTGGTTACGTAGACCCGTAAACTCATTTTCTACGTTAACGTAAAAACCTGACGAATGCGCGTGCGTAGATGTCAATTATTACGTTAACGTTTACGTTCATGGCAGCACTTCAACTCTCTATTATGTGTGGAAGCGAATTCTTGAATTATCGCGTTCTTAAATTCCGTTCCATTGTCGGTTGTTATTTTCCTAGGCGTTCCATGATTCGAGAAATAGCGAATAAGTGATTCTACAATTTCTACTGACGTTTTACTTTTAAGAATGAAACATTGCCCGTGTCTTGAGAATGAATCTACTAATGTGAGACAGGGTGTTTTCGAAATATTTATTGTATCGGCATATAAATGTTCGAAAGGTTTTTCACCGATTGGATTTTGTTTGAATATTAATTTATTGGGTTGTCTTTCATATTTTTGACGTTGGCATATATCACAACTATTCACATAACGCTGGACTTTGAATGACATTTTCGGAAAATAGAATTTTTTCTTAATGCTTTCCACATTCTCTTGGATACCTCTATGAGTAGTTTTAGTCTCATGATACATTTTGATTTTTTCAATTTGTTCTTCTTCATCTTCTATATCTTCCAATAAGATATTTGAAATTTTGTATTTGAAACTTCCTGAATTGAAAAGTTTATGTGCATATTGTATAAATGGCGTTTCGATATTTTTATCTTGGAAGAATATTCCATATGTTTTGTCTGGGGAAATGAATTCTTTCAAAAATTTGGTAAATTGATTTTCTTCTGAAATAGATAAAATTAATCTGAATTTTGATTGATTATGTAATTTTATTTTACTAACATTGAACTTATTGCTCTTTTTAATGATGATTTGGTATTGAAAAACATTTATGGCTCGTTCAGTGTGAGGAATTTCTAGAATAGGGTCTTCTTGGTTCGAATGTATTGTTTCATTATCTGAGTTATCATCTGCATCTATTGACATTAATTCTTCAAATTCTTCTGGTCTTAATTCTAAATCTTTATGTGATATTTGAGGAATAATTGAATCGAGATCCGATAATAATTGTTCTTTCTCAGTAATATTAAATTCATCATTTTTAATTCTAGATAGAGCATCTGCGTTGTTCACGCCAAGTGAACGCAAAGAATAATTTAGTAATTTTAGGTCAATATTTTCAAATTTTTCCAAATTCATTTCGGTTTATAAAGACCGCATAAAATATTAATAACAGCTGTGAAACTTGTTGCACCGTACCGCTTCCAATGAAGATTGAAAACACGCATGTTTCAATCTAGATAAATCAGTATGCATCTTAACGTAAAGAACGAAAGATTGTCATATGTGTTCATATTGTTTCCAATTAATTGCGAAATTTTCAATTCGGAATACCGAAATTTTTGATTCCATTCACAATCCGATTTCAAAGTGAAATTGAATTTCTCCAAAGAACATTAGTTTAATTTGTTATTAAACTTGAGAGCAAAACCATTGCGTGTAGTTTTTTCGCCTACGTCAGTGGCGTGGATGGTGAATAACCCAAGGACAAGTGAAGTTGCATTAACTTATTTGCAGCATTTTCATCAGAAGGATCTTCCACCTCCGTTCAGTTTGTTGAGCTCGATATATCTGCTTCTGGAGCGTGAGAACAGCTAAGATCCCTTTCTTCAAGTTCATCCACATAAGGGTAAGCATTATTGGCATTTTGTTAATGTTAATTTCATTTGTCCTTATTTCGTACTATGTTGGGATTCTCCCTGTTTCCATATCAGTCCACTATCATCAAAAATTGGTTGAACCACTTCAGTTCTTTAAACTGAATTTTCCCCAACATAAAATTGATCCTTCGGCCGGATTTTGGTGCTTTTTTCAAAGTTTCTTCAAAATCATCAGATTTAGTTCAGAATACCCATCCATTTTGTATCCACCATTTTGAAAAATCATAGATATTCAACACAAGCCGGTAACATTTGTCACAGCTGATGTTAATTGATTGACGTTCACATCTGTTTCCATCAAAACGACACATTTTCGCTGTTAAACGTTCATTAATTTAGTTTTACTGAATTTCTCCAATCCGCCCTTGCATATGCCACCCAAAACCGATACAGGCAGCAACATCATGAATAAATTAGTCGATAAGAGATCTAATGTTTTCTCCATTGTATCTGGGATTTGGAATAGAGTAAAGGCTTATGATGTTTCCAAGCTATTCGAATTGAAAGCTTACCAGGAAAAGATTTCTTATTATGAGTCCAAATTTCAGGAAATGCAGGATCAAATAATGGATCTAAACTCTGAATTGCCAAAGGAAGAACGCATAGATACAGCGAAGGCTGAATTAGCATTTACGGAGCTAATTACAAGTATCAGAGCTTTATTTTTGCATCTGGAACAACAAGAAATGAATTCAAATAATAAAAACAACTCGAATTCACAATCTGATTCACCAATACTGCTCCCAAAAATAAATATACGGAACTTTTCTGGCGAAAGTGCCGAATGGCCTGAATTCTTCCAATTATATAATTCATTAGTTCATGAAAACAATAATTTAGCTCCAGTTCAAAAATTTCAACTACTGAAATCATACTTACGAAATGACGCTTTTGCTGTCATTTCAAGATTTCAATTATCAAGTGATAATTATTTTCTGGCATATGAAGCTCTAAAATCTCGCTTTCAAAATCCGCGACTGTTAGCCACCATGTATTTGAATAGTATTTTTCATTACAAGACTCCCACGAACAATTCAGCCTCCAATCTTAAAGAATTCTTGAATTGTCATCAGGTTTCAGTTAACGCGATTAAGGCTTTAAAAATAAATAATTTGGAAGACTTCTTATTTTTCTCACTCGCACTTCGCAATCTTGATTCTTATACAAGAAAATCATTCGAAAACCAATTGGGCTCATCGGAAATTCCAGCGTACAAAACATTAATAGATTTTGTAACTCGACAATTAACAGCTCAAGAGTATTGTGAACAAAATTCGTCAAAAGCCGCCAGCTCAAATAGATCAGTGAGTTCTCTTAAAAATAAGAGTACAAATGTATTAATCGCCAATTCTGCATCCACTTCAAAGGCTCAAAGTCACAATGTTCAAGCAAAGTTCAAGAATTTTCGTTGTCCAAAGTGCCATGATTCACACCCCTTGTTCGTATGTCCTTCCTATACTGCTATGTCTAGAAAAGATAAATTTGCATTTCTGAGGAATTCCAAAAGATGTTTCAATTGCCTTGGTCTTCATGATTTCAAGGATTGTGCTTCCAAGAAGTCATGTAAAGTGTGCAGGTCAAATCGGCATCACACAAGTCTTCATCCAGAAAACGAATCTCGCAATGATAATTCTGTCTCTGAAAACGTTCAGAATGTTAATGGGTCGAGCAGTTCTGACCCCCGGGAAAATAACACTCCTCAATCATCCATTTCCAGCGATACTTTCAATTCTTATCACGTCAATAAGAAATTCGAGTCCATCGGTCAGGTACTATTGGGTACTGTACAGGCGAGAGTAAAAGCCGTTGATGGTTCCTTGATTTCCATCAGAGCTGTGCTGGACCCAGGGTCACAGATTTCAGCTATCAGTCTTCACCTAGTTAAAAGGTTAGGATTGAAAATTGATCCAGTTAATGTTTCAGTTTCTGGCATTGGCCAAACAAATGCTAAACCGTTGGGTCTGATCAACTGTAGGTTATACCCAAAATCAGGGCCAAATTCTTTCCAAGTACGGTGCACAGTATTACCGCACATCACCAACAATTTACCTTCTGTTTCCTTATCCGAGGAAATACTCAAATCTTATGAAGATTTGAACTTAGCCGATGAAACTTTCCACATTTCACAACCAATAGATATGCTGCTGGGGACAGACACTTATGCAGTCGTATTCGATCGTGAAGGCCGCAAAAATCACTCCGGGTTGCCTATTGCGGTTAATACTTTCTTTGGTTGGACTATCATTGGTCCCATGAATGAAGCCTGTTCTTCGAACAAATCAATTCTGTTAACTCAGTCGGCTCTGAGTGATCAGATACAAAATTTTTGGACGTTGGAAGAAATCTCAGATGTTCCTATTCTCAATCCTGAGGATGAATATGTAGAGAATCATTTTTTATCAACTCATTCACGCAACGAGAGCGGTCGTTATATTGTTTCCTTACCATTTAAAATGGAAAATACGTCTCCGCAGCTCTTTCACAACTCAAATCGCTCTCTGAAATCATTCTTGTCTTTAGAAAAACGACTACTGAAAAATAGCGATTCATATAATTCGTATACGAAATTCATGTCGGAATATTTGGAGTTGGGCCATATGTCACCTTCCAAAGTTGAAAATAAGTACGTAATTCCGCATCATGTGGTGCGTAAGGAGTCTAGCTCCTCAACTAAACTTCGTGTTGTCTTCAACGCATCTGATGCGGATTTGTCGGGTCTATCACTTAATGACAGACTGCTTAGTGGTCCTAAATTACAAAAGGACATTACAATTATTCTTCTGCGTTTCCGAATGTATCCTATAGCCATCTGCGCCGATATAGAGAAAATGTATAGGCAAATCCTTCTAAGTAAAAGTGATCGCACATTTCAACACATATTCTGGCGTCCATCTCCAAATGAACCTGTAGTCGAATTCGAACTGAATACGGTTACTTATGGCGTGAAAACTTCGGCCTTTTTGGCTATCCGTGTATTGAGGCAACTCGTTCATGATGAGGGTAGCAATTATTCCAACGCATCTCAGGTTGTTTTGGATGACGTATATGTCGATGACATTATCACAGGGGCGTTCGACGTGGGTCAAGCAATTGAGCTGCGAAATGAACTTCAGCGATTGTTACATAAAGGATGCTTTTCTTTGAAAAAGTGGTCTAGCAACCGTTCGGAAGTTTTAACGGGATTACCTGCCGATTATATCGAGTCTCAAGTCAGTTTCAATGACGACTCCGTGGGAATCAAAATTCTGGGATTGGGGTGGATACCCAAAACTGATTCATTCTGCTTCAGTGTTGACAAATTCGTTGATACGCCCACCAAAAGATCGGTCCTATCTTATATAGCCCGCATTTTCGATCCGGTTGGATTTCTAGCTCCCGTTGTAGTTTCTATGATACTTGTAATGCAAAAAATGTGGATGGAAAAACTAGGTTGGGATGAATCTTTGTCTACTTCTTGTACTGATGAGTGGTCGAAGATAGTAGATAGTATTCACTTATTGTCAACTCTAACAATTCCTCGTTGCATTATTTCCTCATCTCGATGTGACGTAGTTTTGGCTGGGTTTTGTGATGCATCAGAGAAAGCTTACGCGGCCACTGTGTATCTTTCAGTGTCTATAGATGGTTGCATCTCATCACATTTATGGGCTGCTAAAACTAAAGTAGCTCCACTAAAAACGTTGTCAGTTCCTCGCTTGGAATTAGCAAGTGCAGTTTTATTGGCAAAATTGGTCAGGACTATTTTGCATCATAAATTTCCTGTCGCAATCGTTGAGGTCCGGTTGTTTTCCGATTCCCAAATTGTACTCTCGTGGATATCCACGCCCTCACATCAACTCAAAACTTTCGTCGCGAATCGTGTTGTCGCGATAAATGATTATGTTCCCGATGCGTCCTGGTATCATATTCCAACGAAGTCAAATCCTGCTGATTTACCATCACGGGGTCTAACACCTCAACAATTCATAGTTCCAGAGACTCATGAATTTTGGATGAAAGGTCCAGAATTCTTGAGTACTCCTCTTTTTAATTGGCCTGTGTCCAATGCTGAGTTCAAAAAAATTTCGCCCCTTCCAGAACTAAAAACAACCACAAAACATGAACTTAAAAATCCGCTATTAGTGCTAATAGAAGATTTCTCAAATTTGAACAAAGTGAAGCGAGTGTTTGCTCATGTGCAGAGATTCATTTTCAATTGCCCTTCCAATTTCACGTCGCGATTGCGTTTATCTGGTCCTATTTCACAAGATGAATTAAACAGTGCTCTTCACTCAATCTCACTAATCACTCAAAATCATTACTTTTCCGAACTGCGCAAAAAATTGGAAAAGCATGGCCCTATCGAAAAAGGTTTGAGAAGCTTGAATCCTTTCGTTGATGCTCTAGGATTAATCAGGGTGGGCGGTAGATTGCAATTTTCTTCCTTACCTCAGGCAGCTAAGCATCCAATTTTACTACCAAAAAAGGCTGCTTTATCTCGATTAATATGCAATCATTTTCATTTGGCTGCACTTCATTCCGGGCCCAATACTACGATGAGTTTAATCCGACAGAACTTCTGGATACTCTCTTTAAGAGGTTTGGTAAGGGCAAATATTAGAAAATGCCTTACTTGTACCAGATTTAGAGGTAAAACCTTTTTGCCTATGATGGCACCCTTACCTGCCCCTAGGGTAAATATCTCACGTCCTTTCAGTAAAGTGGGCGTAGACTTCGCAGGGCCATTTTCATATCGTTCGAATAATGCTCGAAAACCGACAATTTTGAAGGCTTACCTCGCCTTATTCGTTTGCCTAGTTACCAAAGCCGTGCATTTGGAAGTAGTTTCCTCTCTTAATGTACAGGCCTTTATCTCAACCTTGGATCGCTTTATTTCTAGAAGAGGTCTGCCAACGGAAATTTGGTCGGACAATGGTCGTAACTTTGTTGGTGCCGCGCGATATCTCACTGAAGTTTCTCAATTTTTAGAGAAAAATAATGGAGAAATCCACAATAATTTATCGCACAAATCCATTACATGGAAATTCATTCCCCCATATTCACCACATTTTGGAGGAATATGGGAAGCGGGAGTTAAATCTGCCAAACGATTGCTCAACAAAATGTTATGCTCCACCGCTTGTACTTTTGAAGAACTTTCCACCCTTTTTGCTCGAATTGAAGCGGTATTGAACAGCCGACCCATGTGCCCACTATCTTCAGATCCTTCGGAGTCCGCGGATTGTCTAACCCCCGGACATTTTCTCATAGGTGCACCGCTATTGTCCACTCCGGAAATTATATACGTGGATGAGAAATCACACCTTGAACGATGGGAACATCATCGCAGATTGTTCCAACAATTTTGGACGAAGTGGTCCAGAGAATATCTGCATACCCTTATGCAACGCGGAAAATGGCAGAACGATAAGCCGTGTCCGTCAGTGGGAGATATAGTTTTCATTAAAAATCTAAATTCAAGCCCTGCCACTTGGCCTATCGGGCGAATTGATAAATTATTTCCCGGACCTGACGGAATTGTTCGAGTTGCGTCCGTCAAGACTTCAACGGGTCAATATACGAGATCACTAACAAAGTTGGTGCCTCTCGACGATTAATATAATGAAATTTTATTCTTCTCAATGTTTAATTTCTTTAAGGTATAGTTATGTTTCCGTGAAATGTAAAATTACATTAATTTTAGGTGGGCGGCTTTGTTCACGCCAAGTGAACGCAAAGAATAATTTAGTAATTTTAGGTCAATATTTTCAAATTTTTCCAAATTCATTTCGGTTTATAAAGACCGCATAAAATATTAATAACAGCTGTGAAACTTGTTGCACCGTACCGCTTCCAATGAAGATTGAAAACACGCATGTTTCAATCTAGATAAATCAGTATGCATCTTAACGTAAAGAACGAAAGATTGTCATATGTGTTCATATTGTTTCCAATTAATTGCGAAATTTTCAATTCGGAATACCGAAATTTTTGATTCCATTCACAATCCGATTTCAAAGTGAAATTGAATTTCTCCAAAGAACATTAGTTTAATTTGTTATTAAACTTGAGAGCAAAACCATTGCGTGTAGTTTTTTCGCCTACGTCAGTGGCGTGGATGGTGAATAACCCAAGGACAAGTGAAGTTGCATTAACTTATTTGCAGCATTTTCATCAGAAGGATCTTCCACCTCCGTTCAGTTTGTTGAGCTCGATATATCTGCTTCTGGAGCGTGAGAACAGCTAAGATCCCTTTCTTCAAGTTCATCCACATAAGGGTAAGCATTATTGGCATTTTGTTAATGTTCATTTCATTTGTCCTTATTTCGTACTATGTTGGGATTCTCCCTGTTTCCATATCAGTCCACTATCATCAAAAATTGGTTGAACCACTTCAGTTCTTTAAACTGAATTTTCCCCAACAGCGTTGTTATTCGCACCTTTCCGATAATTTAATTCAAAATTGAATTCATCGAGTTTTATTCTCCAACGCATCAATCTTGAAGAGGCTTCTTTTAGTGAAAATAACCAAGTAAGAGGTCGATGATCGGTGTAAATAATAAATTTTCTTCCAAATAAATAAGATCGAAAATGTTTGGTCGCCCAAACGATAGACAGTAATTCCTTTTCAATAGTTGAGTAGTTTATTTCTGCTTTATTAAGAGTACGGCTAGCTTAAGCTATGGGCAAGTCGTTCGGTGGATTTCCCTGCGATAAAATAGCACCAACTGCATATTTCGAGGCATCTGTTGTTAAAATGAAAGGTTGATTAAAATCTGGGAATTGAAGAATAGGATGATTTATCAACATATTTCTACTAATATTGAAAGATTCCAGATATTCTTGATTTTCTAAGTTTATCTTTGCATCTTTTTTCAGACATTGTGTCAAAGGTTTAGTAAGCTTTGAAAAATTTTGGAATAAACTTTCGGTAATAACCAATCATGCCCAAATAGGATTTTATTTCTTTAGGATTTTTTGGAATTGGAAAATTCTTAATAGCTTCTATTTTTTCTGGGTTAGGCTCGACTCCTTTATCTGAAATTTTGAATCCTAAAAACATTACTTCATTCCTGAAAAAATATGATTTATCTAATTGAATTTTGAATCTTTCTTGTTTTAGTACTTCCAGTACAGTTTGAATATCTGCTAAATGTTTATCAGGATCTTTAGAGAATATTAATATATCGTCCATGTATACTGCACAAATTTTTCCTAATAGGGGTCTTAAAACTTCATTCATTACTCTCTGAAATGTGGATGGGGCATTTTTGAGACCAAAAGGCATTCGCAAAAACTCAAAATGTCCATCATCCGTAGCAAAAGCAGTTTTTTCTATGGATTCTTCGTCGAGTTCAATTTGGTGATATCCTGATGCTAAATCAATAGTATGCTGAAATATTTTGCACCTTTCAAATTATCTAACATTTCATCGATATTTGGAATTGGGAATTTGTCATCGATTGTTTTTTCGTTAAGTTTTCTATAATCGATTGCAATTCGCCACTTTTTTAGTTTTTTTTGCCTGATTTATCTGCTTTTTTGGGAACGACTACAATAGGAAAAGACCAGGGTGAAATACTCGGTCTAATTATATTTTTGTTTAAAAGATCTTTGATTTGATTTCGGACTTCTTCTTTGTGAATTTCTGGGTATCTATATCGTTTAACATAGACTGGGTTATCATCAACTGTTCTGATATTGTGTTTGATCTTACTTGTAAAATTTAGTGGTTCTCCGGGAAATTGCAAAACTGATTTATTACTCTGCAAAATTTTTGTTAATTGATTTTTCAAATTCTTATCTAGGTGATTCAAATCTAAAGATAATTCTTCTCTTGGTTTCACCTATTGTAAATGAAGTTTATGGGAAACGATTCCATTAGTTAAAACATTATTTTTCATATCCACAGTAAGTTGTAGATCTTTCATTAAATTATAACCGATTACACCGTCATATTGAGGATGAAATTTATAAACAACAAATGGGTAGGATGTATCATAGCCAAATATATCAAGAGGGAATAGCATTTTATTGTTACAAGAATCTTTTCCTGTAGCTGTTGTAAAATATGTGCTTTCTTTATAAATTGAATTTGGAAAATAATTATAAGCAATTATTGGATCGATAATTGAAATTGAACTTGCTATTCTTTCATCATTAAAATTTAAGTCATGGGTGCTTGATAAGGACTTTCCTGAAAATTTTCGTTCTCGATCTCAGGAGATTGGAACTCATTTGAACTTAGGTATTTCGATTCATAACTTTCATCATAATTTTCATCATAATTTTCGAGAAATTGTTCTTCTGGTGGAAATTCATTTTGCTCTTCCGTATTCGTTAATTCTTCCGATATAAAATTTGGAGGTGCTCTAGGTCTAAAATAGTTTTCTCTAGGCTGATAATTTGGTTTGGGTTGACGTATACTCGATGATTCATTAGGACGTTTTTGAGGTAAAATTCTCGTTCTTATTGACATTGGTTCTGGTTTATTGGTGGGTCTATAATTAGGATTGGGTTTGAAAACGTTTTGAGGTTTTCCAAATACTTGCTCATTAGTGAAATATTTTGGTTGACTTGAATGTTGAATTGGTTGCATACGTATTGGTTGACTTGGGAAATTCTGATTCGGAATAAAATTGATATGTGGACGCGTATTCTGTTTGAAGTAATTTTGATTTTTAGTGGAATGATAAGAGGAATTATTAATTTTCTCTCTACTAGTATGAGGAGTTTGTGAAAATGAATTTAAATCTGGAATGAAATTTAGTGGTTGTCTCTTTATCTCTCTATTTTCTAACATTTTGCATGTTTCATCGAATTTTCGTTCATTATTATCTAACAAATTTCTGACATTTTCATCAACATTATTATAAATTACTCTTTGCCCAATTCTTTCAGAAATATTCCTGTAAATCACAAGTTCGTTCTGATTGAATCCTTGCATCTGCAATTGATAATCAAAATGCAATTTGGTTTGCTTAATTCTTTCCAAGAAATTTAAAAGAGGTTCTTTATAGGCTCTACGCATATTTTGATATTCGTCTTGTAAAACATCAAAATTGATTCTAAATCCAAACTTATCAATTAAAATTTGTTTCAATTGTAGCCAATTATTTGGAATGGGGCCTGAATTCATAATTATTCTTGCTTCATCAATTATTCCAGATTTTATCATAGCAAAGCAATAATGATTAATTCGAGCATTGCTCGTGTCTCCGAATTTTGAAATATAATTTTCTATTTCTACAATAAATGATTGGAGTTCGTTTGAATTACCATTGAATTTTGGTAACAGATCTCCAAATAACTTTAAATCGTTAATATCTACTGTATCGTTTTGACTTCCTGAAGCCTGAGTCATTTTGGTATCAAGATTTTTGAATTTTTCAATTAAATCGTCTATTTTGATTTCGGGTATTTTACCAGTTTGTTTCTTACAATTACTTCTTAAAATAAAAAAAAAACAAGTATTCCTTTGGTCTAGAGAATAGAAAAACTAGGAGGTTAATAACCAACTCACTCTGTTGCTTTCTGTCCTGATTTGAGGCGCGCTACTCGATCAATCCTCAGGGGTGTTTTTAGACGTTGAAAAGATCACAAGCAGACCAGAGAGGGTTCACCTTACACTTCTTCAGGGATTCAGCGTCCTCGAAAACCTATAGTTTGATACCAAACTTGTCCATATAGCCCATCTCTTACCCGATTCTTTTTTCGGATTCAATTTTTTCTCTCCCAATCTAACCACCGCAGACCCATCTGATGATGTTTTGTCTGAAGAGCAATAGACGTTCTATATTGCACATAAATTTCATAGCATTTTCATATTCAGTGATACAGAGCGAAACACAGTTTCTTCTTCATCAAGCAAGAGCTTCCGAATACGGAATGGAAAGAAGTTATAGAGCAGTGGCGTAGCTAGATAGTCCGGGGCGCATATTCATATCCCACGTACCGTATCGCAGTCCGAATTCACCCGATGCCGAAGTAAACTCAACGTAAGAGATCGCAGCCGTTCCTGCGATCTTGAAAGTATTTTATGATTTGTATGGGATCGCTATCGCATTGTTACCAAATAGAGTTCCTGAAGAAAATAATCGCAGATTTTTTTGCAAATCGATGATTAAATAGTAAGAACGAAAATAGCCACAGAAGGGGAAATTGAAACTGAGGTGAGGGGTTTTGCGTAATATTGAAAATATTCCCATAGTAGCAATTCGAAATATTATTGAATCTAAAAACGAGAGGGAATTACATCAAGACCTTCTTTAACTACGATTAAAAAAATCAAATCTTGAAATAAAATAGGAGACTGCATAATGAATTGGTAAGTGCAGTTTCTGAACGGATAAAATAATCTAAGTCAACATAAAGAATCATCATTTATTTGATGAATGGGAATAATTGTAAAAAAGATAATTGTAAAAAGATTTTAATAATCTTAAAATATCATAACCATAAAAATTTTATATTTATAAATTCCTTTTACCAATAGCTAAACATAATATATAGGCCGGCAACTGAGGAATTGCGGATTATATATAAGAATGAAATTTATATCAACATATAGCTGAACTTCTCATTTTCTTATACATTCAGGTAAAATAGGGTTACTCTTACTCCTTACAAACTACTTTTTGTTATAACAATCTGAATCATCATTTGGACAGGGTTATTGGATGTTGTTAATTAGGTATTCCCAAATTTAGTTCTGATATACATAACTATACCATTTGGGAAAAATGTGGAGTGATCTCATTCATTGAATATAATTTTCGAAGGAATTCTGTCCACTTAACTTTTTGAATATTCTCCCAATCATACTTTTACTTTCACAAATTTTTCCAAGCAACGATGATCCTTATTTTTGTCTTTCGTATGTTTCACAACTTATCTCAATTAAGTGATATTCTTTTTCGATACCATCCTCTTTTTGACAACTTTTGAACTTCATAACTCTTCAATTAATTTTGTACATTAAGCTCAGCGATTCTTCTTTCCAACGGCTTTTTTCTTTGTATATCTTTGCAACAGCAACGGAATATAATATGTCCTACTCACAAAATTCAATTTGCTTGATAGCTATGTAAATTAAGATTAATTTTTTCAATTCGTTTCAGACGTGGGAGGCCGAACTTATGAATGCAACAAAAGTAACTCGATCAATGACAACAACCATTAGAACACCCCTCAAAAAGTTTAAAAAAATATACCATTAAAGAGAAGATTTCGATCATTCTTTTGGCTTCAGTATAAAATCTATTCTAAATTTACTTATTTTTTCACCCCAATAAATTCATAACCTTAAAGCATTGACTCTTGAATAAGAGGTAGCCGTAATTATTCGTGAATATGCAAAAAACCTAATCGTTATTATTTGAACTGAAAAAAAAATTAAAGAATCGGGGTATCATTATAACGTATAATCCCAATTCATATTCCACGACTGATATCGCCAAATAAGACGCGATCACGCGCGTGGTTTATCGAGTTAGCTTCGGCTGTCTCCGAGCTGCGATACGGTACGTGGGATATGAATATGCGTCCGGGGCCCTGGTGCAAAAATCGAAGAGGGGCCCCTTAATGAATTGATTTCGAGTCAAAATATAAATACTTCGAAGAAGCAAAGTTACTTACTGAAGGTACAGTTGAGGAGTGTACTTGAATAAATTATGTTGTTATTTATGTATTTGAGTAGGTATATTAAATTCATTATATTAATGTTATAATAATGTGGATGAAAACGAGGGCTTTGAAAACATTTTTTATAGATATTTACTATATGTACAAATATTCACAAAAAAATTGTCATTGTCACTATGACCTTCTAGCCTTATTTTTCTTATTGATACGTTAGACTATTTGGTGAAATCACAATAAGAATAAATTATTCAAGGAATGAATTCAAATTAATTATTGAGGATTCGAACTTAGAGGTCCATCAAGGCTAGATTTGAAGTCAGTTATTCCTTCGGAAAAAATATGTTTACAACCTCTTTCTAGACCTACTCTTTGCGAAAGATCCAATGACTTCACTCAAATCTAGACTTGATGCAGCTTCATTTTCAATTGATAGGTATAAGCCATAAATGTCGCAGTAGAGCTTGGCTCATAGTGTTCAGCAAATAATTTTATATTATTCTTAATTTGCTGAAAGATCTTTCAGCTTCTACAGAGGTGACAGGAAGATTGTATGGAACAGTAATATTGCTGTAAATACTTAGATCGCATTCCAGCATTCCGTATTTCCTTATTATTTTCATACAGAATTCATAAATTGTCCATGCCTTATTCAATTCAGGTAGAAATAGGTGATAAATATTGAGAACTTGAATTGAAAAGTTGGTCCCTTTCATATCGCAATATTCACTTTGAAATTGGTCGAAGCTTTGAATTACAATTTTTTTCGTCTACCTATATCTAGTGATGGTGAAAATTTCGAATTTTGTTGACTGCAGTCATACACCCGAAACTTGAATTCAATCAATCACTCAAATCTTTATTGTACTACAGGCTCAATACGATAGCGTGTATACTCCATTCACAATTATAAAATCACAGCTCTGGCATTGGAAATTTGACACATTCCACTCTGTATCGAAGTTATGACGTTTTTCAAAATATTTTTATGTTCCAAGTCAACACTATGTTGCCCTTTCTACATTCTTAGCGTATTTCTCAGAATGTGAATGAATTGGAAAAGATGTGATGGACGAAAATAATTAACGTTTATATGAATTGATAGAAAGGATTCCTTTTCTAGTTATTTGCATGAAAAGTACAAGAGATCACTGTTGAAATATATTAAGTATTTTTCGCAATGGAAAAAAATTGCATTGCTTTCACATAATTTTCATATGCATGCTTGTGAAGATTCAATGTTTATTATCCTCTTGAACTGAAAGTTCAAGATTGACGACATTTCATTTATTTGATCTTATGAACAAGGAGTAAAATATTCTGATTGTATAGTAATTTATTGGATTAAAAAATATTCATACATTACTACCAAGTAGGTTTGTACAAATAAAATGGAATAGGTCAAACATATGCTTCACATTTATCATTCACCTGTTCTAAAATAAGACACAAACTCCTGGAATATGGAAAAAACCGATGTATTCTGGTTCAATATAGCCTTTTTCTACTTTCGGCAAAGGAATGAAAGCTCCAGTGACACATTTCAATTCTACCTGAACCATATTTTCCGGTCGCTTCCGTTAGAAGATCGTATAAGGAAGCCTTTCTTGTCCATTTACACATTCCAAATAAATTTTGAGCACCAAAATCGATACCGAAACTAACCAAACTTCTAGGGGACCGGAATTTCGTTTGAAATCTTTCAAAACGGCCAGATACCTAAAAAAACTTCGTTATCAAGTGTAAAAAGGTCGATTAGTACTTACTTTCGCTTTATTTATGCTTATAAATCGATTTTTGGTCCAATTCAAATTTGCCGTTCGTACTCACGCCAAAACTCGTGAAAGGAAAAAATGACACTTGCACGAAACTTCTTCTGGACGCCGAAGAACGGAAAAATAGGCGATTTCCTATCGATTTTTCTCCCCAAAATCACCGATCGATACGAACTAACAAAATGGGGAAAATCTTTGATACTTTTACTTTGATGTAAACAGAAAAACTGGCATCGTCGTATTGTCATTAACCATATTCTATGTACGAACACAGATTTTTCATCAGGTGCGCCAATTCCTGAAAACGAAACCATGGCCAGAGTTGTGATTTTATAATTGTGAATGGAGTATAGGTACTCGTCAATTTCAGCATAAATAACACATTATTAAAATAAATATGGACATAAAATGAACTTACAGTCTAGGACAAACTATTCTTATATCACAGTCACAGATAGGTTTGTGTCGCAGAAAAACTCTGAGAGCGAATAATACGCTTTTGTTACAAGGAGCGCCTTCAATTCTTTTTTAAATTTAATGAAACTTAATAGTTTCCAATGATTCGGCAGTTTGTTGAAAACTGCAACCGAAATATAAGAAGGCAACTTCTAAAATTGAGAAAGTATTGTATCGAGCACTCTATTGAAAATATTTATTTCGGAAAATTCTCCCCTGCTTCGAATTCGGTGATCGGAAGCCAATTCTTCGAAATATTTTCTACCTTTTTTTTGTCTCTTTTCTTAGAAATGGGGATCTTTACCATATGCTATGACATTTTCTCTAGCCTTGCACTTGAAGGACTCGAAGTCACTCCTATAAATTTTTTTCTTTGTATTCGTCTCTTCTAAAGCTCTGCATACGTCGTCCAAACTGACATAGCATACTTCAGCTGCATAATCGCCGAGGAAAATAAATTCAAAATTCATCATTTTTTTTTAAATTTCTGCTTGTTTTCGCTCTTATTTGCAACTATTTCAGCTAATGCACGAATGATATGAAAAAAATGAAATTTGATTGGCGTTATTATGTTAACCCTACTGGACCATCTAGTCGGATTCAGTTTTTTTAGATAGGTGTCCGATTCACAAGTGAATTTTGGCAATAAATCCCTACATTTGATGATATTTCGGAAAAAACATTTTTCAACAACTGAATATAATAAAAACAATGTTATTCACATAATAGATCACAGAGAAAAATCAAAGTTCGATTTTTTTTTCAAGTTCAAACGCGATTTGATGGTCAGCGCTTGGTAGCCCCCTGAGGTCGGGGGCCCTGGTGCACTGCACACACTTGCACCCACGTAGCTACGCCGCTAATAGAGAACATAACTGCTATTACAGTTGCTGGTGATTCTGATAGAAGAGATTTGATTCACCAAATAAATAAACGAAGAGAAGAAGTGGATTAACACAAATAGTACAACAATTGTTGAATGAGCACCCAGCACCCAAGCTTGTTGTCGTACGTTCTGATCCCTGTACTCTGATGAAGAATGATCATAGATCACTTCATGAAGCCTGACAAGTTCGATCAAGTTTCCATCCATTTTCACTTCATCAATCACTTCACAAAATATCCGACGTGATATCACTTACGGTTAGAAAATGTAAATTTGCGGGTAGTTCTGGTGTGCTATCAAGTGACAGCAGATGCTAACTTCATGAATGCGTGAAATGATAACAATTGAAAAAAGGATAATATTCGGGTCATCAGTCTTATACACAGTGATAATTTTTACTCTCTCATTTATTGTTCCGGCCTAGCTTTCGAAAACCTATCGTTTCCTTGAACAATAAATGAGACAGTAAAAATATCACTGTGTATAGACTGATGACCCGATTATTTTTTTTTTTTCAATTTATATTCTGAAGTCGATATTCACATATTGAGTATGATAACAATGTGTTTCCAAGCGCATAAACTTCCATACATTATTGTGGTTGCACATTTTGCGAAGATGACGTGATAGCACGTGAGCTCACGTGACGTGCCAACAGATTTTCGATTATCCTAGTTTTTATAATTTTCCCTTTATGTGGCCATTAAACCCTAACTATGTACCAAATTTCAGCTCTCTGAGTTTATGGGAAGTACTAGTTCAATTTTGATGATCATGAGTGAATTAGGGTCGAAAATGCGAAACTTTGCTTTCGCGTAACTTCGGAACTAAATGACCTACACACTTGAAATTTTGGATTTTGAGTACGTGATTATAGCTTACTGGATGACGAAAATTTCGGCGTTCTGGTCTCATCCGGAGGTTCTCAAATAGGGGCTTGAAAATGCGGCGAAATGGCAGAGCCGGAACTAGGATTCTAGCGCCTGTGGCAAACTTTCAAAATGCGCCCTTGAAGAAATTCATTTTTCAATAAATACATGTTTTTCATAGTTGACATTTATTGATTATATTTTGAACTTTTGAAGAACTTTTTATTCACAATAATCTCCCATATTTCTTAAAAGGTAATGAACAAAAACCCAATCAACAAAATGAATAGATAACGATAAAAAAATTTTCCGCAATTCTCCTATTTTTTCAGAAGTACTCCTAAGAGCATCATTATTCTTAACGCAGTGAAGAATCGCATCCAAGATAACCTTTAAGATATGCCTCCATTTCTGTTTCTCATTCATGATCATTTTCTCCAAATGAATCCGCCAATATTCAAACTCCGTTCAAAACTTCACAATTTTATGTAGTTTCCCTATGACTTAAGGCCCTTAAGGGGCAGTATCACCTTCTGAATCGTGGTAAATCTCCATTCAAAAGTGGTCTCTTTATTTCACGAGTAAGTACCCTAATTTACTACGTAGAGACTTGATTTTTTTTAAATTGAAGTTGAAGAACGTCCCGAGGGCAAATAGTTTTCTTTTTTTCGTTTCAATTAGTTTTTCAATTAAAAAAACCATGGTAGTCGTTAGATCTGGGGTTATTGAAATTGAATATGTTTTTCGTTTTTCATGAGTACAAGCTATATTTTTGAAATAATAATCATGAAAATTTCTGTAGTTTTTAGAAGATTAAATTACCGAGGGCAAATAGCTGCGATTTTTTCGATTTAATTAGTTTTTCAATTGAAAAAAACAGATTGAACTTCAGCGTTTTGGAAACTACACTTAATGATTTTTTTCCGACGGTTATTCATCATTTTTTGGAAAGAATCTCAACTATTTGCCCTCGGCAGTTTAATCATCTACAAAGTACAAAAATTTTCATGATTATTATTTCAAAAATATAGCTTGTATACTCCATTCACAATTATAAAATCACAACTCTGGCCATGGTTTCGTTTTCAGGAATTGGTGAACCTGATAAAAAATCTGTGCGCGTACACAGAATATCTTTAATGACAAAACGGCGTTGCCAGTTTCTTTGTTTACATCAAAGTAAAAGTATCAAAGATATTTTGACATGGGTACAAACGGCAAATTTGAATTGGACCAAAAATCGATTTATAAGCATGAATAAAGCAAAAGTAGGTACTAATCGCCTTTTTTACACTTGATAACGAAGTTTTTTTTAGGTATCTGGCCGTTTGGAAAGATTTCGAACGAAATTCCGGTCCCCCAGAAGTTTGGTTAGTTTCGGTATCGTTTTTGGTGCTCAAAATTTATTTGGAATGTGTAAATGGACAAAAAAGGCTTCCTTATACGATCTTTTCACGAAAGCGACCGGAAAATATGGTTCAGGTAGGATTTTCGAGGAATTATGGGGAAAGAACTTGCAGAATGAAATTGCACGATTTTCGTAAGTAAACGGGTTTTGGATGGCCATCATCGGTCTCTAAATGATTATTGTTGATCGTTTTCACGTTTCAGAAAAAGAACCACTTCGTATAAGCCCATTTTGAAGAAATTTGTGTATGTAACATTCAACGGGAGGTATT
Organism: Adalia decempunctata; assembly: GCA_951802165.1. Lineage (NCBI taxonomy): Eukaryota > Metazoa > Arthropoda > Insecta > Coleoptera > Coccinellidae > Adalia > Adalia decempunctata. The sequence continues at coordinate 20,619,505 of OX637703.1, forward strand.
TGCTCTTAATCGAAAGAATATAATAATATATCTAGTATCTAGTGCTACTTCTTTCAAAAGAGACACAAGCTTCTAATGCTGTAGGGGCCCTATAATGTGGAGGAGTTTGTGTCTTATTTTAGAACAGGTGAATGATAAATGTGAAGCATATGTTTGACCTGTTCCATATTATTTGTACAAACCTACTGTGGTTGTAATGTATGAATATTTTTTAAACTAATAAATTACTATACAGTCAGAATATTTTACTCCTTGTTCATAAGATCAAATAAATGAAATGTATATCGTCTACTCTTATTTTTATTAAGTTAGCTATTAAGGTTATGTTCCAAGAAAAAGTTCCTGTTGCATCAGAACTCCCTTCAACTATTTGGATTCCAGTAGAGGGATATAATGTTCCATTATTCTTGATTCAACAATTGATGTCAAGTCTTGAACTTTCAGTTCAAGAGGATAATAAACATTAAATCTTCACAGGCATGCATATGAAAATCATGTGAAAGCAATGCAATTTTCTTCCATGGCGAAAAATAATATATTTCAACAGTGATCTCTTGTATTTTTCATGCAAATAACTAGAAAAGGAATCCTTTCTATCAATTCATATGAACGTTAATTATTTTCGTCCGTCACATCTTTTCCAATTCATTCATTTTCCGAATAAATTTACATTCTGAGAAATACGCTAAGAATGTAGAAAGGGCAACATAGTGTTGACTTGGAACTGTTGTGAATTTAGCCTAATACATATGTATGTGAACTTAGCTTTACGCTGACTGTCAATGTCATGATATGTCAGATCAAGAAAGCGTCGCGTCGTATCACAGACCAACAAGACTTGGCACTCTGTCAATTTAGTTCCCAGCTATTGGTCGCGTGTTTTGTAACCTTGTTGTGTTTTCTGTCCTTGTCTCAGCCGCCAGATTTTACATCAGATTGCTTTGGAAAACGATTAAAACGGGAGGCGGCCAATCAGAGCGCAGACAAAAACGAATAAGACCGATGAGTTCTCGTGTCCATGGGAGATTGAAATAAATGAAATGTCAATTACGTGAAACGTCATATCAATGTTTTGTTTTCATATTTTGTTAATGAAAATTCTCGATTGGAGGATTTTTTTGTTGAGAATCCATACAATTATCTTCGATTCTTAATTTTCGACTCGTCCTCGGTCTTGTACAGCTTTTCAGGGATTGTCAAGGTCAAGGAATACTTTCGGTTTGGAAAGTTGTGATTGCAGAACCGACCATATTTTGAATGCAAGATTAGTATTTCCACACATTATTCTTAACATTTGCGAACATATACAAAAGACCACCGTTGAACTGAATATTTGTGTCGCATATTAAACTTTCATCTTCTGAAATGCAGTTCGGTATATATGAGCATCTGACAGCTTAGTAGCAATTTTAAGGTCTCAAATTCCACTTCAGGAGTCATTATCACATTCCTCATTAGGTGAGGTGTATTAAAGATGAGAAATATCTTCTCATTCACCTGGAATGTACAATTATCTTGATTTAAGGTCAGCTGTTTCGAAAATTTAGTTAAAGTTAGAACCCATCAGAATTAAAGGTTTCAATTAACATAAACTCCTAGATCATTAAATCCATTTTCATTATTTATTCGAGCACAATATTATTCAAATCCATCTGATTGCCAGTTATCAATACTTCTAAAATAAGTTAATTCGGATAAACAGAAACAAGAATCGTTTCCCAATGACAGTTAGGGGTTATGTTATTTCGATTTGAATTTCGCGCTTCGTATGATTTTCTCCCACCAAGACCCCACAATTTCTCAAGGACATTGTCGCTGATTTGGCGGGATTGGGTAAGTGGATTGTCTTGTTGGTCTGTGGTCGTATTCAGCCGCCATAGCGTTGTTCTAACGGCTTTCCAAGTGTGTTACTTTATTAATAAACGTGTACCAGTGTCCCTGCATTTTTATTCAGTATTCTTTACGAATACATAACATTTTGGCGACGAGAGTCAAAAGAAAGAGCCTACGTCAGGTCAGAAGTCAGTCCAGTGTGAAGTCAAGTCCCGATTTTTCAAGTATCCAGTGTCTGCAGTCTAGTCCTGAAGGAGAAAAGGAAATGCCACTCACAGGAAACATCGAGCCATTCGAGCCCAAGGAATCAGAAGTTACGAGCTATTTGGAACGTATGGAACAATTTTTCATATGCAATGACGTGGATGATAGCAAGAAGGTACCCTTATTTCTTACATTGATAGGAGGAGCATCATACAATGTACTCAAAGATTTACTTTCACCTACGTTACCTAGCAGCAAATCCTATGAGGAATTAAAAAGGGTATTGCTAAATCATTATAGTCCAAAACGTCTAGTCATAGCCGAGAGATACAAATTCTACTCAGTGAAGCAGGAAGCATCTGAAGATATTAAAACATTCAGTGCTAAAGTGCAAAGTCTTGCAAAATACTGTCAGTTTGGTACATTTCTTAACGAAGCCTGTCGTGACAAACTAGTATGTGGTCTACGATCAGAGGTTATAAAACGAAAATTACTCTCTGAAGATAACCTAACCTTCGATAAGGCCTATCAAACAGCCATAGCGATGGAATTGGCTGAAGGTCAAACCAAAATTATGACGTCCGATCCAGAGTCAGTAAACAAATTCTTTCAAAAGAAAAAGTCTAATAAGTGGTCCAAAAGTAACAATCAAAAGTCCAACCAGTCCAGTCAAGTTTGCAGTCAGTCTCATCAAGAAAACAGGAAAGTCAGTACGAAGAAATGTAGAAGATGTGACAAAGAACATACCAACCCAAATATTTGTCCAGCTATCAATTGGAAATGTTACTCGTGTCATCAAACAGGTCATACAGCCAAGTCAGCAATGTGTAAGAACAGCGTACACCTAGTGGATGAAGAACAAGAAGTTGCAGAAGAAGCAGATGAACCATTGGAACTAGGATTTTTGAACAAGGTTTTAGTGGGTTCACTCAGCGAGAATGAAAGTCTCAAAGTCACTCTACCAGTAGAAAACAAGAATTTGCTAATGGAAGTAGATTCAGGTGCATGTAAGTCTGTCATTCAGATTACAGATTATAATACATTTTTCAAAAAGTTACCTTTAAAACCTGTAAATTTCAAATTGAAAGTAGTAACCGGTGATAATGTTAAAATAGTAGGACAAATTAATGTCAACGTTGAGCATAATCAAAAAAAATTTGTGTTACCTCTAGTTGTGTTAGACAGCAAACATAGATTTACTCCACTGTTAGGAAGAAATTGGTTAAGTGTGATAAATCCAAATTGGAAGTCTCTTGTAAACTTGAACTCAATATCTAGGTCAGAAAATAAGGTATTGTCAAGTCAGTCAAGTCAAGGTACGTCGGTACAGCAGTCACAAGTAGAAATTAAACGTGAAAATTTAATTTCTGAAATCAAAGAAAAATTTCAAAAAGTTTTCAAGGATGAATTAAATAATCATATTTTACAGTTTAAAGTTGAGTTAAAGGTAAAAGATGATGCCAGTCCAATTTTTCATAGAGCATACGAAATGCCCTATGCATTGAAGCCTAAAGTAGAAGAAGAGTTATTGAAAATGGTAAATGAAGGAATTATAACTAAGGTTACGCATAGTGAATGGGCAAGTCCTATAGTAGTAGTGCCAAAGAAAAATTCTGATCAAATTAGAATTTGTGTTGATTTTAAAAAAACATTAAATCGTGTTCTAGAATCAGAACATTGCCTTTTGCCTTTACCTGAGGATATATATGCAAGCCTTAGTGGCAGTCGTTATTTTTCAGTTTTAGATTTAAAAGGTGCGTATCAGCAGTTACTTGTTAGTGAGTCATCTAAACATCTATTAACCATAAATACACATATGGGTCTTTTCACTTATAACCGTTTGACATTTGGTATTAAAACAGCGCCAGGAATTTTCCAAACCATTATGGATACCATTTTGTCTGGTATAGAAAACACCAAGTGCTATATAGATGATATTTTGGTTTATGGTGACACCATGACTTCATGTTATCAAGTATTATTAAAAGTTCTAAGTCGATTAGAGGAGTTTAATGTTAAAATAAACGTAGATAAATGTAGATTTTTTGAGAAACGAGTCGAATTTTTAGGTCATATCATTGATCAGGAGGGTATACACCCAACAGAAGAGAAAATTATTAGCCTCAAAAGGGCACCCTCACCCCAAAATCTCACCCAGCTAAAATCATATTTGGGTTTACTGAATTATTATGGAAAATTTATTCCCATGTTATCATCAAAATTAAAAATTCTTTATGATTTATGTAGAGCAGATACTCAATTTGTGTGGACGGAAGAATGTGAGAGAGTATTTCAGTCGAGCAAAGAGTTGTTGACGTCAAGTCATGTTCTCACTCATTACAATCCGACATTGCCTATATATTTGACAGCTGATGCTAGTGGATATGGAGTAGGAGCAGTCCTAAGCCATCGAATTGAAGGTAAAGAGCGTCCAGTAGCTTTCGCATCGAGTACTTTAACACCTGTTGAACAAAGGTATTCAAATTTAGAACGTGAAGCCCTTGCTCTTATGTTCGGAATAAAGAAATTTCATAGATTTATATTTGGTCGAAAGTTCACCTTAATAAGTGATCATGAACCTTTAAAATTTATTTTTAGTCGCAATAAAGGAATTCCAATTACAGCAGCCGCACGAATAACCCGTTGGGCTATAACACTTTCAGGGTATGATTATGAAATTGAGTATAAAAAAGGTTGTCAAATTGCCAATGCAGATGGGTTATCCAGATTACCTATTCAAGATCATACTGGAATCACAGATTGTATTTTCTCATTTAATTTGGTGAATGAAGCCCCACTAAATAGTAAAGAAATAGCTTTGGCATCACATAAAGATTTACTGTTAACCAAAGTGATTGATATGACTGCTAGTGGATGGCCTCGGTCAGTTGATTCAGATGAACTAAAGCCATATTTTCATAAAAGACATGAGCTTTCTATTGAACAAAACTGTTTATTAATTGGAAATAGAGTTGTTATCCCTACTGTATTAAGAAAAAATATATTAGAACTATTTCATGAGCAACATGTAGGTATCGTACGTACAAAAATGCTAATTAGGTCCTATTGTTGGTGGCCAAACATCAATAACGACATTGAAAAATTCATAAGTATGTGTGAAGTATGTCAGGAAAACCAGAATTTTTCAAATGGTGCATCACTTTTACCATGGCCCACAGCCCCAAATAATTTCTATAGAGTTAACATAGACTTTTTCCACAAAAATAAGTATACATTTTTAATCCTAGTGGATAATAGGTCAAAATGGATAGATGTAAAATTATTGTCTGATGGGACCACTGCTAAAGAAACCATCTTACAATTAAAAGAAATATTTAGTATTTTTGGTTTGCCAGTTGAACTAGTCTCAGACAATGGTCCCCCATTCAACTCTTCAGAATTTCAGATGTTTTGTCAAGCTAATGGAATAAAAATTATTAAGTCTCCACCATATCACCCCCAAAGCAACGGCTTAGCCGAAAGAGGCGTTCAAACAGTAAAGAAATCATTAGATAAAAACATTTTTTCAAAACAGTGTGGTGACTTATCAGAAAAAATTATTAGAAGTAGATTAGCAAATTTTCTATTTACATATAGAATGACACCAAGTACTGCTACATCTATGTCCCCAGCTGAAATGATATTCAAGAAGCGACCTAGATCTAGATTTGACTTGATAAAACCTGAATTTAACAATAAGAATTCAAATGAAAAGGTTGACAAATTATTAAGAAACACAAAGTTGTATTCCCTAAATGAGTGTGTATATGTGCAAAATATCAAGGATAAAACCTGGGAAAAGGGTAGAATTTTGAAAGTTTTAAGCTATTGTACTTATCTTGTCAGGATTGGAGATACCATAAAACATATTCATGCTGGTAATCTTCGTCCCAACCCTAATGATACGACAAATATTCATGACCCTTTGTCTAAAGAGACACATGTTACTGAAAAGTTTAAAGATATTGTAACAAATCCCAATTTTGAAGTTTTACCAGATATTGTGAAACCTGTGTCTGAAGTTATGGATAAACCCATTGAAAATAATTCAAATTCAACAATTCAGCCTAGTAGTGTTGAAACCTCAGTTAACGTTTCACCACAAATGGTTTCCATGACTCCACGCACAAGTCGTTCTGGAAGAATAATTAAAGCCCCCACAAAGTTGAACTTGTAGGTCAACTATTCTTTCTTAGTGGGAGGAGAATGTTGTGAATTTAGCCTAATACATATGTATGTGAACTTAGCTTTACGCTGACTGTCAATGTCATGATATGTCAGATCAAGAAAGCGTCGCGTCGTATTCAGCCGCCATAGCGTTGTTCTAACGGCTTTCCAAGTGTGTTACTTTATTAATAAACGTGTACCAGTGTCCCTGCATTTTTATTCAGTATTCTTTACGAATACATAACAGGAACATAAAAATATTTTGAAAAACGTCATAACTTCGATACAGAGTGGAATGTGTCAAATTTCCAAGGCCAGAGTTGTGATTTTATAATTGTGAATGGAGTATACTCATGAAAAACGAAAAACATATTCAATAACCCCAGATCTAACGATAACTGGTTTTTTAATTGAAAAACTAATTACATCGAGAAAAAGAATACTATTTGCCATCGGGACTTTCTTCAACTTCAATTTAAAAAAAATCAAGTCTCTACGTCGTAAATTAGGGTACTTACTCGTGAAATATAGAGACCACTTTTGAATGGAGATTTACCACGATTCAAAAGGTGATTCTGCCCCTTAAAGAAATCTCATGACGGGGTAGTGATGGATTGAGATGTGGCCAGTCTCGATAGCCTGTAGTCCAAAAATCTTTTTTTCCAGAAAAAAGCAAGCAGGGAAATTAAAATAAAGCATCCATCCTCTTACAATAAATAAGCCAGTTTCTGTGCAACCTATCTCCATTTGGCAAAATCTTCAAGAACCATTTTTTTATCAAAACGTCGATCACCGTCACTTAAGGGTCTACATCCCTGAAAAAAGGGAGTCAGAAACGATTTATTTTTCTAACTGATCAAGGGATGTATGTGTGTATATAAAGGTAAAAATAATAAAAAAAATATTTTATGAGTATTGAATGAATAAAAAGGATATTCAACATCATTTTTGATTATTTTTCAACATTTCCACCATCAAAACGAACTAATATTTTTGTGTTTTTTCATTTCAGTATTGAAGTCTATCATTTAGTTAATGACATGTCTATCTCATTTTTCTTTTATAATTAGCCGTTTTTTTGTAAATGATATCACAAAAATGTGTTGTTTTCGCGAAATTTATTTCCTTGAATTTTTCTATTCGGAATGATAAATATCCATTCTTCTCAAAGACAAGTCATTAAGGTTTGTTTTAGCCGTCGATTAGTGAAAATCAATTGTTAAAAACAATTATGGATTTTAAGATGGAATTGAATTTCTTTTAAATGACACGCCCCGCAGGTAGCTCCTCCCAGTTGACTGGTGAATGAAAGAGAGAGCATTTATACAGCTAGTGTGAGATATATAGTTCAGGGTCGGATTTCTTCATTTCTTCTTATATTCCCTGCGCCCCAACATTTGTTCTATGAAGCTGAATAATCCAATATATGTATAAAAATCAATGTATTAATGTTTGTTTCTATTTCTTTGTATTTTCATCTTCATCATCCTCATTATCATCATTAAGATGACGGAATAAGGTTTTTTGGCAACGGGAACAACGGGAGTAACAGGAATAACGGGAATAATAGGAACATCGGATTATCGGAAATAACGAGAACAATGGGAATAACAGGAATTATAGAAATTACGGGAACAATGGGAATAACTCAACTGTGTACAAGAAAATATCAACAATACAGGATGACATAGTTCACATTATCTACAGATAATGGAAACAGCCGAAATAATCTTTCGACAAATATTCCATTGATGACATCTGATATTGTTTCGAGCATTTCGGCCGGCGTGGTTTATTAGATTTCGACGTTTCGCCAGGTCGAGTGTCTGGCATCTTCAGGAATTATTTCTCTCTCGGCCGAAATGCTCGAAACAAGATCAGATGTATCTGGTATTTTTCAATTTTAAGAAAATAATCGATATCCCTACGCAAATTAAAAACAAATTCGCCTTGAAAATAGTTATTTCGGCCCTCCTAATTATATTTTAAACGGATCTAGAGATTTTCCTTGAATAATTTTCGATACATTCTGTGACTGGATTCCAATATATAATTATCTGAAATTTTCGTGAAAACTTTCAGATTACCTTCGAAAACGAACACTTTTGTAATTTGGGAGAACAAGCACCGATTCGGTCCTGTACAGTGGGCTGACAGCAGTGTGATCGTGAAGCTATAAAACGGGCGGAGTTAGGATCGGGGAACTCGCACTGCCATCTGGCGGTAAACGTTTCTTATTTTGAAGGCGAATAGAGGAAAGGGTAACCCTTCTATTAGTTCTATTCTATGATCCAATGCCAAAAAAATAAATTTGAATTGAAGTCAACCGTTTTTCTTGGATAGTGATATTATATGTTCTGTGGTGACTGGTGATAAGGTTTTAAAAGCTTTAATTTAATTTTTGTATGTTCTTTATATCCGCTTATTAACTAGACTGGGATATGTGAGTTCTGTTTACAGCATGAAATCCTGTGTATTTATTACTATACATATATTATACTGTTTTTGCAGAACATGTCCAAAATTTCAAAATTTGGTTTCAAAAGCAAGCCTTCCCAGACGACTGATGATGTCTCGAATTTACCTAATTTCTCAAATACCAAACGAATATTGAGGCGCTCAAAATCTGTCGAATGTTCAAGCAATGCAGTATCAAAACCTATTTTGAATCCCTCATTTGAAAATTCAGGTATTAGGAATATCGATACCAAGAATGCAACTAAGTCAGAATCTACTAGGGATATATTCCGAAAGCAGGTGGGAAATGCTAGGGCGGAAGACACCGTTCCAGAACCACCAGTAATAAATAAAAGACCTATAAGAACAAACCTGAGAAGATCGAAATCATTCAGTGCTCTGGATTCTGGTTCTACTAATAAAACAAGCAAAATAAATCCTTTACCAAAACCGCCTCTTAAAGTAGCTGCAAATAAAGTACCAAGAGTGGGAGTCTTAAGTGAAAATAAAACTAAAACGACGGCTAGGGTAGGCATAAAAAGACCAAATGAATCTTCTGCTTCTGAAGTGAAGAATAAAGGTATGAAGAAAACGAAAGTACTTCATCACTTTATTCTTCACTTCAGAAGCGGAAGATAACTTGCTTCAGGAAAAATATAACGAATTAGATAAAAAATACCAAATATCAGAGAAGACAGTTCAAGGTAATTCTGGTTTTCATAATGTCCAATTTATTGCTGATACGTTAATATTATTCAAATCTTTAGAATAGGTTGAACTATAAGTTGAATTGATTTTTTTCAGAAGTTGAAAAAATAACTGATCTTGTGTACGAAAAATTGAAAACAAATAATGAGAATCTTTCAATTGCAGAAATTACTGCCGAGCTAGAAAACGAGAAGATTAAATTCCATCTTCACATTTTCTAGCTCGGCTGTAATTTCTGCAATTCTGGTACTGGTAGAAAAAATGAAGAGGGAATTTACCGTTGTATAGAATAAATATGAGCTTTACTGTGATAAAGCACAAAAACTTTCAGTTTTCTAATAACCTCGAAGGTAAGAACTTTCATTAATCTTGAATTGATAAAGGGTTTGACAAGGAGGTGTTGATCGGGGAAACTTTTTGTATCATTTTGCCCAACAATCGTCAACTGCAAATGGCGTTCGTTCAACTTATTGTACACCACTACAACTTCATTTTAAACATGATAATTGTGTGGAAAGGCATCCAAATTGGAAAGATATTTTCGTTATGGAATTATTAAATATCTGCCTTCCAATTGCTTCTTGCCCACCAACTTTGGTGGGCAAACTATGTCCGTCTCTGTTTAGTCAGAGCCTCCAGATTACCCATCTCTTTTTATATCCGAGGACATCAGCCTTGGAAAGAGAAAAGATCGAGTGCCAGGGCACTGTAGTCATGTGATAGTGGTGATAAGGTTAAAAAAGCTTTAATTTAATTTTTGTATGTTCTTTATATCCGCTTATTAACTAGACTGGGATATGTGAGTTCTGTTTACAGCATGAAATCCTGTGTATTTATTACTATACATATATTATACTGTTTTTGCAGAACATGTCCAAAATTTCAAAATTTGGTTTCAAAAGCAAGCCTTCCCAGACGACTGATGATGTCTCGAATTTACCTAATTTCTCAAATACCAAACGAATATTGAGGCGCTCAAAATCTGTCGAATGTTCAAGCAATGCAGTATCAAAACCTATTTTGAATCCCTCATTTGGAAATTCAGGTATTAAGAATATCGATACCAAGAATGCAACTAAGTCAGAATCTACTAGGGATATATTCCGAAAGCAGGTGGGAAATGCTAGGGCGGAAGACACCGTTCCAGAACCACCAGTAATAAATAAAAGACCTATAAGAACAAACCTGAGAAGATCGAAATCATTCAGTGCTCTGGATTCTGGTTCTACTAATAAAACAAGCAAAATAAATCCTTTACCAAAACCGCCTCTTAAAGTAGCTGCAAATAAAGTACCAAGAGTGGGAGTCTTAAGTGAAAATAAAACTAAAACGACGGCTAGGGTAGGCATAAAAAGACCAAATGAATCTTCTGCTTCTGAAGTGAAGAATAAAGGTATGAAGAAAACGAAAGTACTTCATCACTTTATTCTTCACTTCAGAAGCGGAAGATAACTTGCTTCAGGAAAAATATAACGAATTAGATAAAAAATACCAAATATCAGAGAAGACAGTTCAAGGTAATTCTGGTTTTCATAATGTCCAATTTATTGCTGATACGTTAATATTATTCAAATCTTTAGAATAGGTTGAACTATAAGTTGAATTGATTTTTTTCAGAAGTTGAAAAAATAACTGATCTTGTGTACGAAAAATTGAAAACAAATAATGAGAATCTTTCAATTGCAGAAATTACTGCCGAGCTAGAAAACGAGAAGATTAAATTCCATCTTCACATTTTCTAGCTCGGCTGTAATTTCTGCAATTCTGGTACTGGTAGAAAAAATGAAGAGGGAATTTACCGTTGTATAGAATAAATATGAGCTTTACTGTGATAAAGCACAAAAACTTTCAGTTTTCTAATAACCTCGAAGGTAAGAACTTTCATTAATCTTGAATTGATAAAGGGTTTGACAAGGAGGTGTTGATCGGGGAAACTTTTTGTATCATTTTGCCCAACAATCGTCAACTGCAAATGGCGTTCGTTCAACTTATTGTACACCACTACAACTTCATTTTAAACATGATAATTGTGTGGAAAGGCATCCAAATTGGAAAGATATTTTCGTTATGGAATTATTAAATATCTGCCTTCCAATTGCTTCTTGCCCACCAACTTTGGTGGGCAAACTATGTCCGTCTCTGTTTAGTCAGAGCCTCCAGATTACCCATCTCTTTTTATATCCGAGGACATCAGCCTTGGAAAGAGAAAAGATCGAGTGCCAGGGCACTGTAGTCATGTGATAGTGGTGATAAGGTTAAAAAAGCTTTAATTTAATTTTTGTATGTTCTTTATATCCGCTTATTAACTAGACTGGGATATGTGAGTTCTGTTTACAGCATGAAATCATGTGTATTTATTACTATACATATATTATACTGTTTTTGCAGAACATGTCCAAAATTTCAAAATTTGGTTTCAAAAGCAAGCCTTCCCAGACGACTGATGATGTCTCGAATTTACCTAATTTCTCAAATACCAAACGAATATTGAGGCGCTCAAAATCTGTCGAATGTTCAAGCAATGCAGTATCAAAACCTATTTTGAATCCCTCATTTGGAAATTCAGGTATTAAGAATATCGATACCAAGAATGCAACTAAGTCAGAATCTACTAGGGATATATTCCGAAAGCAGGTGGGAAATGCTAGGGCGGAAGACACCGTTCCAGAACCACCAGTAATAAATAAAAGACCTATAAGAACAAACCTGAGAAGATCGAAATCATTCAGTGCTCTGGATTCTGGTTCTACTAATAAAACAAGCAAAATAAATCCTTTACCAAAACCGCCTCTTAAAGTAGCTGCAAATAAAGTACCAAGAGTGGGAGTCTTAAGTGAAAATAAAACTAAAACGACGGCTAGGGTAGGCATAAAAAGACCAAATGAATCTTCTGCTTCTGAAGTGAAGAATAAAGGTATGAAGAAAACGAAAGTACTTCATCACTTTATTCTTCACTTCAGAAGCGGAAGATAACTTGCTTCAGGAAAAATATAACGAATTAGATAAAAAATACCAAATATCAGAGAAGACAGTTCAAGGTAATTCTGGTTTTCATAATGTCCAATTTATTGCTGATACGTTAATATTATTCAAATCTTTAGAATAGGTTGAACTATAAGTTGAATTGATTTTTTTCAGAAGTTGAAAAAATAACTGATCTTGTGTACGAAAAATTGAAAACAAATAATGAGAATCTTTCAATTGCAGAAATTACTGCCGAGCTAGAAAACGAGAAGATTAAATTCCATCTTCACATTTTCTAGCTCGGCTGTAATTTCTGCAATTCTGGTACTGGTAGAAAAAATGAAGAGGGAATTTACCGTTGTATAGAATAAATATGAGCTTTACTGTGATAAAGCACAAAAACTTTCAGTTTTCTAATAACCTCGAAGGTAAGAACTTTCATTAATCTTGAATTGATAAAGGGTTTGACAAGGAGGTGTTGATCGGGGAAACTTTTTGTATCATTTTGCCCAACAATCGTCAACTGCAAATGGCGTTCGTTCAACTTATTGTACACCACTACAACTTCATTTTAAACATGATAATTGTGTGGAAAGGCATCCAAATTGGAAAGATATTTTCGTTATGGAATTATTAAATATCTGCCTTCCAATTGCTTCTTGCCCACCAACTTTGGTGGGCAAACTATGTCTGTCTCTGTTTAGTCAGAGCCTCCAGATTACCCATCTCTTTTTATATCCGAGGACATCAGCCTTGGAAAGAGAAAAGATCGAGTGCCAGGGCACTGTAGTCATGTGATAGTGGTGATAAGGTTAAAAAAGCTTTAATTTAATTTTTGTATGTTCTTTATATCCGCTTATTAACTAGACTGGGATATGTGAGTTCTGTTTACAGCATGAAATCCTGTGTATTTATTACTATACATATATTATACTGTTTTTGCAGAACATGTCCAAAATTTCAAAATTTGGTTTCAAAAGTAAGCCTTCCCAGACTACTGATGATGTCTCGAATTTACCTAATTACTCAAATACCAAACGAATATGCGCCTCAATATTCGTTTGGTATCTGAGTGATTAGGTATTTTGAAACAGTTGGCCAGCATGAAGGGACTCGTCTATTGAAGTCAACCGTTTTTCTTGGATAGTGATACTCATGTGATAGTGGTGATAAGGTTAAAAAAGCTTTAATTTAATTTTTGTATGTTCTTTATATCCGCTTATTAACTAGACTGGGATATGTGAGTTCTGTTTACAGCATGAAATCCTGTGTATTTATTACTATACATATATTATACTGTTGGTCTGTGGGTGTACCTTTAGAGCATTTTGTGATGTGTGTGCCGAATATATCAATCAAACAAGTAGGTCCCAATAAAACCATCAAGATAATCAAAAGAGAGAATAAGAAAGCAGTTAACGATGAAGGTATTTATTTAAATTTATACATAAATGTCGGTCAAATTCAAATTTCTCTTAATTGTTTCAATCTACATTGTTTATGGGTTTCAGAAACTTTTCTCAAAGGCGTTCCTCCGAGTATAGCACCAAATATTTACTTGCTATGTCGGGAAGTGGTCGATTTGCTACGTACCATGGACAAATGCCAGTTGCCTCTGGCCAAATTCATTCCGGCCTATCACCACCATTTTGGAAGGCAGTGTCGGGTGGCTCATTACGGTCACACAAAATTGGTTGATTTGTTCGAGTCCATGACACATATTGTGCAGGTAAAACGAAAATTTCAAGTAATCGGTGACATGATTGGGATCTTCGTCAAGCACATGCTTTCGTTCAGTTTTATAATATTTCTCAGATTATAGGAGACGGCACACGAAGGTTAATCACTTTATCACATTCCGCACAAATGTGAAGATTCACGTCAGACTTGCTCAAAGTCTTGAAAGGTCAACCTTGCAAGCAAATATCGGTGTTAGAGTTTCCTACCGCTTACGAAAAGGTTATCAACAAACCATTCTCTCCAATAGACTACGGGTTGTGCACCTTTGAAGATTTGCTGGGGGAACTGCCAGAAAATACTATCGTTATAGGTAAAAAAGATGATGTACTTACTATTGCCGTTCCTAAAAGAGAGCAAACGCCCAAAGAAATGTCCAAAACTGAGGAGTTTTCAGTCGAGGTAAGTTTAATACTTTTTTAGTTATTTCGGTGAAATAGCTATTGTATTCAAGGTTTTTCATGATCTGGCAATGTCAAAACCAAAACGTCATTCAAGGGAAACATGTGGTGAAGTTAACGAATGAATAACATTTGGATATCATTATTAATTATACTCCATTCATAGATGCATAGAAATACCTGGTGTTGGCACTGATTAGATTTTGTTTAAGACTTTCTTGTCGATCGAAAACGTGATATTTTGTGCGGCTTTTCATTTCTCCCGAAAGGGGTCGCGTTATTTGTCGTTGCCACAGTAGCGCCACGACCGATAAATATTGCGGATTTATTCCGGAACTAGACCAAAATCTGAAATCTAGGATGCCGTTTTGATCTACAAATTTTGGTCACGATTTTTAGTAAGGAGTCGATACACCAGGTATTCTATGCATCTATCTCCATTCACAATTATAAAATCACAACTCTGGTCTTGGAAATTTGACACATTCCACTCTGTATCGTAGTTATGACGTTTTTCAAAATATTTTTATGTTCCAAGTCAACACTATGTTGGCCTTTCTACATTCTTAGCGTATTTCTCAGAAAGTGAATTTATTCGGAAAATGAATGAATTGGAAAAGATGTGATGGACGAAAATAATTAACGTTTATATGAATTGATAGAAAGGATTCCTTTTCTAGTTATTGGCATGAAAAATACAAGAGATCACTGTTGAAATATATTATTTTTCGCCATGGAAGAAAATTGCATTGCTTTCACATAATTTTCGTATGCATGCTTGTGAAGATTTAATGTTTATTATCCTCTTGAACTGAAAGTTCAAGACTTGACGACATCAATTGTTGATTCTAATCAAGAATTCATTAAAAAAAATCAACCCAAAGATATAAGATGAATTGATGGGTAATATCAAGAGAAATGTCAATTTTATTTTGTTGATAACTTTCTCAAAATCAATGTTGGGATATAAAACTCGGCTGCGTTTGTTCAAACAACATCTAAAGAATACATTTTTCACCATCCCGACCTTTGAAAGGAATTTCTTATAGGAGAATTAGGTCTAAGTTCCACCTCATTAGTGAGGTACCTAACTTTTGCAAATCTGCTCAGATATCGCCAAATTTCTTGGAAAACCTGAAAATATCCTAATCGACCTCTCGAGGCCCCATCCGATCCATCTACTGCGATATCTGTCCAAATAACAGCTTTTTCAACTAAATTCCCGTGTAGCCCTTCAACCTCGAAATGTAAACATTCGTCCTGGTCTTGAAAATCGTCCTCACGCTCCAAACTGGTGCTAAAAACAATAAACATACGTTAATCTTGGATATTCCTGAAAACGATACCATGACCTCCTATGTGATGAAATAAAAGTGAATGGAGTATACGATTGACTGGTTTTAGCCAAGTGCTAGTTTTTGATTTTCTGAAGTGTTATTTTTATTATTCCAAGAGTTATCATAGCGTTTCCCAGCTATTTGCTGCGAGCTTGTTGAGATGTGTATAAATTGTAGTACCCTGGGTAATGACTAGAAATTATTTCATCTTAAAAAGAAAAATATTCAGTTGTACCATAATTCTAGAGGAAAGTTATTCAAACTTGTGGGATCAATTATTCCAGACACATAAATTACATACATACACATAAGTTTCGACAGGCGTAAGCTGTTAGGCACTCTAATAAACAGTTCAAGGGGTCACGTAACCGAAGGGGTACGGAGTCAACGGTTTTTTTTTGCTTATCATCAGATTTTATGATTTCTTGACCAATAGTGTAAGACCACCTCGTCTCAAACGAATTTCTTCTAGAATATTCCAAGGGGCCAAGGAGGCAGGGGGGAGTTTGATTTAAATAGTCAAATTTTCAGGAACTAAGGGAGTTCGACGGGAAAGTGGTTTGAGTTAAGATCGATCAGTATTTGTGGTTCTTGAAGTAGAGTAGTAGCAGAGCCGGACCGTGGGCGTGGCGAAGGAGGCATTTGCCACGGGCGCAAACGACCTAGGGGCGCAAAATGTGAAATATCAGAGATCAAAAATTATCAGAACTTAAAAAAAACACAGGTGATATCTCAGATTACTTCAAGAGTGAAGCGGTTATTGTCCCGACAAGAAGTGATTCCGCGAATGACGCCTATGTTGCAGAAAGTATTCCTTCTAATTCTTCAAGTACTGAACAATTAGAACTGAACTCTATTTCGGACGATTCAGAAAAAAATCAGGAAATTTTAACACTCGATGCTTGATTTCCGTACAAGAAAATAGCATAACTGAATCTTCCAACCATGTTTATATACTTGAAATATTTCCAGTATTAAGGGACAGTATCACCTTTTGAAGAGTGGTAAATCTCCATTCAAAAGAGGTCTCTTTATTTCATAAATAAGTACCCTAATTTACGACGTAGAGACTTGATTTTTTTCTTCAAATTGAAGTTAAAGAACGTCCCGGGGGCAAATAGTTTTCTTTTTTTCGATTTAATTAGTTTTTCAATTGAAAAAACCAGGATAATCGTTAGATCTGGGGTTATTGAATATGTTTTTCGTTTTTCATGAGTACAAGCTATATTTTTGAAATAATAATCATGAAAGTTTTTGTAGTTTGTAGAAGATTTAATTGTCGAGGGCAAACAGTTGCGATTATTTCCAAAAAATGATGAATAACCGTGGGAAAAAAATCATTAAGTGTAGTTTCCAAAACGCTGAAGTTCAACCTGTTTTTTTTTTAATTGAAAAACTAATTGAATCGAAAAAATCGCAACTATTTGCCCTCGGCAATTTAATCTTCTATAAACTACAAAAATTTTCATGATTATTATTTCAAAAATATAGCTTGTACTCATGAAAAACGAAAAACATATTCAATAACCCCAGATCTACCGATTACCATGGTTTTTTCAATTGACTATTCCACTCTTTTCATTTTTAGTGAGGAAGTTTCTGTAGCAACGATCGTTTCATCCCGAAAAAATTTTCAAGCCGGCAAAACCAACATGTTGGTTTTTCAGCGACAAAATTTTTGACGTTTCTCGAATTCATAGATAGCTTCGGAAATAAATATCATAGAGAGAACAAACAACGTTTAGTGGTTTAGTTAATCTATGATGAATTCTAATTTGCCAAATAGCGCAATACGCGTCAAATGTGAAAATATTACCCTATTTTCTCGTGGAATAGTCATGCCGAATTCCACTCGAGATGAAATTTAAGCAGGTAAAATTTCTCTCTTGGAATATTCGAGTTTGTTCTCTTCTTCTTCAGCCTTCGCACGTCCACTGCTGAACGTAGGCCTCTTCCATCTGTTTCCACTCCTGTCTGTCCTGGGCAACTCTCATCCAGCCTGTCCCCACTGTCTTTACGATATCATCCTTCCATCTTAGAGCGGGACGGCCTCTTTCTCTAGTACACGTCCAAGGTCTCCACTGTTGGGTTTTGGGTCGCTCATGACATTTTTTCCAAAATCACTCGCCGGACGGCTCGTGATTTTGATACAAATGTCATTCGCGAAATTTCCGAGCAACAAACTTTCATATCACAATCGAGAAATTTTGCCGGCAAAATTCCATCTCTAGTGATATTACATATGAAAAACTAATTGAATCGAAAAAAATAAAACTATTTGCCCTCGGGACGTTCTTCAACTTCAATTTAAAAAAAAATCAAATCTCTACGTCGTAAATTAGCCATTAGGGTACTCACTCGTGAAATAAAGAGACCACTTTTGAATGGAGATTTACCACGATTTAGAAGGTGATACTGCCCCTTAAGTCATAGGGAAACTACATAAAATTGCGAAGTTTTGAACGGAGTTTTAATATTGGCGGATTCATTTGGAGAAAATGATCATGGATGAGAAATAGAAATGGAGGCATATCTTGAAGGTTATCTTGGATGCGATTCTTCACTGCGTTAAGAATAATGATGCTCTTAGGAGTACTTCTGAAAAAATAGGAGAATTGCGGAAAATTTTTTTATCGTTATCTATTCATTTTGTTGATTGGGTTTTTGTTCATTACCTTTAAGAAATATGGGAGATTATTGTGAATAAAAAGTTCTTCAAAAGTCCAAAATATAATCAATAAATGTCAATTACGAAAAACATGTATTTATTGAAAAATGAATTTCTTCAAGGGCGCATTTTGAAAGTTTGCCACAGGCGCTAGAATCCTAGTTCCGGCTCTGAGTAGTAGAGATTAAATTTTGTCTGAAACGTACCGGTAGATGATTTACTTTTGATTAGAAGCAAGTGGGTTTGTTTTGTGAGTGTTCGTTGGGTAAGAAAGGTACTGTCCGTATAATATAATTGTGAATGTCATTGCGTTGTTTGATTGATTTCAGCACTAACCACCGTACTACGTCGCTCTCCAATTAATTTCTAAGGTTCTAAATAATTAATATTTTTTGTTTTGTCTTTAAATTACAAACTGTTGGTTCGGTATTCATGAAACCGGAGAAAGGATAATCCATTTTCTTTTGTACGAATTACTATAGAGACAACCATTTTATTGAGCTTAATATATAATTAATTTTATTGAAAAGATTGTTTTATTTCAATTTTCAACTCATCTTAACTTTCAGAAAACGATTACATTTTTCATAAGACCTTGCGTTTGCTCAAGGCACGAATCCAGGTTCCCTTTCGGCTGGAAAAGTGTGTAAGCTTAAAAGGTAAGGTTTCTTTTGAAATTTCTTATCTGCGGGTACAGGTGTGTTTGGAAACACCCCGCAGGTACTACAAAATTTTGAGTCGACTTGCACTTTCTAGGTGGTTGAACTGCTGAGACATTCCCCGTATTGTACCATAATTTTTCACAAGTTTGTACCTGCCTACCATCACCATTTTGGGTATCAATGCAAAGTATCAGATTATGGCTTTTCGAAATTAATAGAATTATTTGAAGCAATTCCAGATGTAGTGAAGGTATCTGAAATATTTGAACCGCTAACACTGTGATGTGCAAAACCAATTAACAGATTTTGTGTTGAATAGATTGGGGACAAGAATCCTGTGTGTTGCGTCTGATGTTGTTGAAACTTACTCAGTGTTTCTTCTTCTCACATTTACTTTTTTATTTCAGATAATCGAATTATCTGACGGTGAGAGAGCGGTATGCTTAACATTACCAAAAATGTTGAAAGTGCTGGGCTCTCAGCTATTATCTATGCTAAAAAATTCCAACCTTTCGAGTATGTCCTTAGAAGATTTCCCTGGGTTGTATCTTAAAGAATTTGGATATCCATTCAAACCAGAAGCTTATGAATGTGAAACTGTTGAACAGGTCATGTCGAATCTACCAGAATACGTTCAGGTAACTAATTTTGATCTCGGGTTTGATTTAAATTCCCAATTGAAGAAACATCGTCTTAATTTTATGTGTTACAGCTCCTTCAAACTTCGATAGGCTCGTACATAGCGCCAGTAGAACAAGATCCTATCCAAGCTTACAAAGTGAGAGCCTGGTCTATACTTTTGGATCCACCCTACTGCAAAGAAGCTTCATTTTTCAAGCTTGAATACCATACCAAATATAACAGTCATTTGACAGTTGAAAAACTCAATGAACTGCAGAGTGTTCTATCGGTAAGTTAAAATAAACAATATTGTTTTCAGACGTCAGATTACTTAACTTTGTCAGGAAGGATGGTAAGAGTGTTTTTGTTGTGTACCTTTTTTGTCAATTATTCCAAAGTGAATTTGTTTTAGATCTCATATTCAAATAAGAAAAATTACATATCCTTGACTAGACAATATGTTTTGGCCGCCCAGTTGTACCAAGTTTTATACAATAATGGTGGTCAGCTTTTCTACAATGATTTAGAAAGATGCCTTTTTGCTTGTTATGGCAACGAAATCAAATTGGCAGACTATAGTATACATTCAGCGAATGATCTCATGAAATGTTTCAATTTTTTGATATTCCTCAGAGGTAGTGGACCAAATCCTCTTATCAGTTTCACTAAGATACTTGCAGGTAATGAGTTTTTTGTATTGAATCGTGTTGAAATTGTGTTTAATTTTGTTTTTTATCAGAGCATCAAGTATCCCTCCCGACCCCATTACAAGAAGTTAAACCGATTAGAAGAGAGGAAGAACGGAGCAGTAAATGGTTACCCATAGGAAAATAGCGCCGCCTAAACCTGATACTCCACCATCTCCTGTGAGTATTATTGTGAATTTTTCGAAGAAATCATAGCAATGTTTTGATGAAACTGATATTCTTGAAGATTATTCATCAGAAATGATGGATATAGCTCTAAACCTCCTCGTTTTCGAGAAAATCTGCCTCAAACATTTCAAGTTTTGATTTTTCTTGGTAGAATGGGTCACTAAAAGCACTGAAATGAAGTGAAGGGCTTTTGAGCGCTCTTTCATCCACCTTGAAGGTTTCCAGTTGTACCAATTGAAAAAAAATTGACAGCCGTCAAAACAAATTGACAGCGGCTGTCAAAGATTTCGTGATGATCCTGGATCTGCAGTTACAGAAATATTGTGATTTTCTTCGATAATACACTAGAATTACAACGGTTCTTGTGACGAGATCTGGATAAAACTACTGATGTAGCTTAGATACGTTATTCTTCATCTAAATGCAAAATTTGATCTTGATCGAATCCGTAGTTTGGAAATTATGCGGAAAACAATTTATAACGGCCACTTTACTTCCAAAAAGTGGGTTAAGAGATTGAGTTTAAATATATACTCCATTCACAATTATAAAATCATAACTTTGGCCTTGGAAATTTGACACATTCCACTCTGTATCGAAGTTATGACGTTTTTCAAAATTTTTTTATGTTCCAAGTCAACACTCCCTTTCTACATTCTTAGCGTATTTCTCAGAATGTGAATTTATTCGGAAAATGAATGAATTGGAAAAGATGTGATGGACGAAAATAATTAACGTTTATATGAATTGATAGAAAGGATTCCTTTTCTAGTTATTTGCATGAAAAGTACAAGAGATCACTGTTGAAATATATTATTTTTCGCCATGGAAGAAAATTGCATTGCTTTCACATAATTTTCATATGCATGCTTGTGAAGATTTAATGATTATTATCCTCTTGAACTGAAAGTTCAAGAATTGACGACATCAATTGTTGATTCTAATCAAGAATTCATTAAAAAAAAATCAACCAAAAGATATAAGATGAATTGATGGGTAATTACAAGAATCAAGAATAATGTCAATTTTATTTTGTTGATAACTTTCTTAAAATCGATGTTGGGATATAAAACTCGGCTGCGTTTGTTCTAACAACATCTAAAGAATACATTTTTCACCATCTCGACCTTTGAAAGGCGTTTCTTATAGGAGAATTAGGTCTAAGTTCCACCTCATTAGTGAGGTACCTAACTTTTGCAAATCTGCTCAGATATCGCCAAATTTCTTGGAAAACCTGAAAAATATCATCCTAATCGACCTCAAGCGGCTCCATCCGATCCATCTACTGCGATATCTGTCCAAATAACAGCTTTTTCATCGAAATTCCCGTGTACCCCTTCAACCTCGAAATGTAAACATTCATCCTGGTCTTGAAAATCGTCCCCACGCTCCAAACTGGTGCTAAAAACAATAAACATACGTTAATCTTGGATATTCGACGAAAAACTCACCTGCAAATATCGATTAAACACCAAAAATCTGCGAACAATTTGTAAACCTAACAAAATGTGGAATATCTTTGATACTTTTACTTTGATATAAACAAAAAGTGGCAACGTCGTTTTGTCATTAACGATATTTTCTGTGCGCGCACTGACTTTTCATCGTATGTTCTGTGCTTTTCATCAGGAGCACCAACTCCTGAAAACGAAACCATGACCTCCTATGTGATTAAATAAAAGTGAATGGAGTATAGCTTCTATATGTTATTCTTCTTCTAAATGCAAAATTTGATCTTGATCGAATCCGTAGTTAGAAATTATGAGGGAAACTATTTATAACGGCCATATTACTTCCAAAAAGTGGCTTAAGACCATGTTTGTAGAAACTTATTTGCATAAGTACCATAATACCCCAGTTTGTTACACTTACCCTGGGTACACACTGTATTGGCCATTTTTGATGAAATAGAATCGAAGTATAGCTCATATCGTATTTATTTCAAGGGAACTACTCTATACTGGAATTCCCCCAGTTCCAATGGTGGCAGTAAAATAACAGTAAGTACTTTTGATTCAAACATTCTTAGACAAGCTGATGTCTTGACGTTTGCAGTCAGGATGCTGGTTTTGCATCATCGGGTTATATGGTAAATTTGCTTTTTTAGGATTTTTCAATCCGAATGCCGATGTTCCAAACTCCGAGGTTAATGGAGAAAGATATTAAGGAGCTGGTTTCTCCAGCACATCAACTTTATAACTCAGATAACAATCCGTGGAGTGTTCGAGGTAGTATTTTTCAGAGCTTTGCCGCTCCTGATGCAACAGAACTACCTTTGCCCGATAAACTTATATGCAGAGGCAAGTATAAGTGGAAAAAGATTGGGAAATCATGTCTTGCGTTTAATTCATAAATTATATACATATACAACACGATATCACAGTTAAAACAACAATGAAAGGGTAAAGTACATGCATACTAATGTGAAACAACAGACTAATACAAGATGATCAAGTTATTTCAGTTTTTTTTTCCTCTCTATGTATCATTTGCTTTGCACATGTTGTTCACTTATATCTTGTTACTTTAAAATTTCCCCTATAATAAAATTTGCCTCTGAGCAATAATTTTGTAACATTGTTCGATTTTCGCAGGAGTTATTTCTGATGACTCCAATGACTCTGGTGTGAACACAAAACTGGACATTTCTCCATCTGACATAGATAATATGGGGTCATCCCTCACTAATAACCTCGAAGGTAAGAACTCTTTCATTAATCTTGAATTGATAAAGGGTTTGACAAGGAGGTGTTGATCGGGGAAACTTTTTGTATCATTTTGCCCAACAATCGTCAACTGCAAATGGCGTTCGTTCAACTTATTGTACACCACCACAACTTCATTTTAAACATGATAATTGTGTGGAAAGGCATCCAAATTGGAAAGATATTTTCGTTATGGAATTATTAAATATCTGCCTTGTAGGTAGATTCTCATTCGAGAATGTATCCAAACAAAGTTTTGACAGCAGCTGTCAAATAAATCGTCCATGATGCTGGATCTGTCAAATTAGTAATCAATGAGACTATAACAGGCCCAAAATTCGAAGATTACGGACATTGTGGCGAAATGATATAGAAATAGCGCTAAAAAAACGATCGTTTTTGACAATTGGAAGCTTCTTGCTGGACCCTCAAGGACAATAATTGTTTTTGGCAATTATGTATCACAATTAATAATTTCTTCTAGCCGAGGAAAACAATCAAATTCAAAGGAGTCTACCTCGTCAAAATCAGGATAGTTTGGCAGCAAAATGTTCTTTTCTTCGCTGATTTGTTTGTCTACTAAAGATCCTCTTCAGTGGAGGTGAGATCGATGAAATTATAATGAATACGAACCATTATTTTCAGTTTATCATTCACTTATTAAATTCGACTCGAATTTTAATGCAAAGGATTATTTGCCAGTGAATTATATTCTTCAGCTTTGTCAAACTGCTTCCATGGCAGGTTCAATTTATTAACCTTCTATTTACAGGTTTGTAGCCACTGCGTGCGCTATATTTATCGGTTTCAGCCAGACCAAATCCCAGAACTAGTCTTAGTGTGATTATTGTTATAATTTTACTGTGTGATCTTTACTTTTTGTAATCCAGTGAATTGCATTTTATTAAAAGATCATTTTGAAACGACCGCCCTTAAAATGAACCGCCATTTAATTATAATGAATGAATTTTTGTTGAGCACGATGAACGACTGCAATAATATATGAAGAGAACTTGCAATTTTCTATATTTCAAGACCTAACTGTCTCAGATTCCTCACAAGTATGAAAGTTGGTCTCAGGAGAAACTATGTAATTTCCAGGCTCAATCATTTTGATAAGGTTAAAAAAGCTTTAATTTAATTTTTGTATGTTCTTTATATCCGCTTATTAACTAGACTGGGATATGTGAGTTCTGTTTACAGCATGAAATCCTGTGTATTTATTACTATACATACAGGGTCTTTCACGAGGAACCTCACCCATATTTATACGGGAAACTACTGAACGTATTTTCATGAAATTCTGCACTTATAAGTATTTCACGATGCTGATGAAATCTAAAATATTTTCAAGGCATGAGCACCTCCGGTTTTTCCGGAAATGACGTCAACTTCCGTTTTTCAAATTAGAACACCATTTTTTTATTGCAGAAATAGATTCCTTAGAAAATTTCAAGTTATTTTGATGTAACATTTTTCAGTTTTGGCTGGAAAATTCTCTCTGAGCGGGAAAATTCGAAAAAAAAATCGAAAATAGAGCTCCGCTGAAACAAGAATAACTACGAGGTTTTTGAATGGAAAATTTTCATTTTTGGTATTTTTCAAGATGTAAGATTGATGTATCCACTTTGGAAATCGAAATCGCGATTCATGATACAGGGGGTGAAAAAATCGCTTTCAAAGTTAGGGATGACAAAATCGTGAAAAATCAATTTTTTCAAATCAGAATCCCATTTTTTTATGGCAGATATTGAATCTACGTTAAAAAATAATGTGAGTGTATGCATCACACCCTTGCCCTAAAGTGGATATTTTCTGAGTTATTCACAAAAAACTGTTTTTCGTCTTGAATTTTCAGCTATTTCTTTTCCCTTCACGCCAAAAAGATGAAATTTTCAGGAACTGTTACTTAAACCAAGTTTTAGATTTTACTACCCTAATATGCAAGAGAAAAAAGTTACAGGTTGTTCCTAAATAGATGGCGAATTTGGATTCGAATTTGTATCGGAAACCTCTTTATTTCAACTAATCGGCCATCGGTTTTCTCTCCAGTGATAAATAAATAATTCCTTATGAACCATATGCAAAAACTTACCATGTTTTACATTCCTTTTTTTAATGATAGATATCATTAATTACATGCTACTGAATAAAGAGGAATTTGGCAGATGTAATTAATGATATCTCTCATTAAAAAAAAGAATGTAAAACATGGTAAGTTTTTGCATATGGTTCATATGGAATTATTTATTTATCACTGGAGAGAAAACCGATGGCCGATTAGTTGAAATAAAGAGGTTTCCGATACAAATTCGAATCCAAATTCGCCATCTATTTAGGAACAACCTGTAACTTTTTTCTCTTGCATATTACGGTAGTAAAATCTAAAACATGGTTTAAGTAACAGTTCCTGAAAATTTCATCTTTTTGGCGTGAAGGGAAAAGAAATGGCTGAAAATTCAAGACGAAAAACAGTTTTTTGTGAATAACTCAGAAAATATCCACTTAAGGGCAAGGGTGTGATGCATACACTCACATTATTTTTTAACGTAGATTCAATATCTGCCATAAAAAAATGGGGTTCTAATTTGAAAAAATTGATTTTTCACGATTTTGTCATCCCTAACTTTGAAAGCGATTTTTTCACCCCCTGTATCATGAATCGCGATTTCGATTTTCAAAGTGGATACATCAATCTTACATCTTGAAAAATCTCAAAAATGAAAATTTTCCATCCAAAAACCTCGAAATTATTCTTGTTTCAGCGGAGCTCTATTTTCGATTTTTTTTTCGAATTTTCCCGCTCAGAGAGAATTTTCCAACCAAAACTGAAAAATGTTACATCAAAATAACTTGAAATTTTCTAAGGAATCTATTTCTGCACTAAAAAAATGGTGTTCTAATTTGAAAAACGGAAGTTGACGTCATTTCCGGAAAAACCGGAGGTGCTCATGCCTTGAAAATATTTTAGATTTCATCAGCATCGTGAAATACTTATAAGTGCAGAATTTCATGAAAATACGTTCAGTAGTTTCCCGTATAAATATGCGCGATATTCGCGATTCAACAGGGAACAGAACGTTCAGAACTGAGATAATTGGAGGCCCAGTCTAGATATTCTAGATATTTACTGTATTTTGTTTTGTGTCAACGAAATAATAAAATTTTAGAATTGAATTTGTTGAAATTCTACTGAAAATAGAAGCTACATTTTATGGTAAGCACGTCGTTATACATGTTCAATTAGGCTATATTTCAGAAAATTTAATTCTAGATGGAAGGTATTCTTGATGCAGCGCAACTTGGGGATTCAGATTTCAGATTTCGAGGATGACATGGATGAGGCAATCCTGTTACATATATTCAACAATGATCCTGTTGGGAATCGAGCAGTGCTTTATGGACGATTCACTCTGGACAATGTATCCAATACCGAGGCAAAAAATTGGTTTCGCTTTGAAAAATACCATATTCCTCGCCTTGCAATTGCATTAGGCCTTCCGGAAACTATAACGACGGAAAACAACATTACATTGAATAGTATGTTTTTTTTATAGGTTCAATAACAATGTTTTAACATCCTTATTATTTTCTAGATGTGGATGGTTTATGCATACTCTTAAGAAGGTTTGCATATCATATCCTAATCGCCTCATAGATTTGGAATGCATATTTGGTTACAGTTATAAGAGTATCTCCAGCATTATTAACACTGTCATGATGGTCATATGCAATAACAAAAGCCATTTATTGGAAAACCTTGGAAATGTGCCATGGTTGAATGAAGCCAAGTTGAGAGCATATTCAGAGGTATGTGATATTCTTATAAAAATGATATTGTCATGTGTAGGTCCTTTAGATCATTTACAGGTGCTTGTGAATTCACATTCTAAAAATACATTAATTTTAAACGAAACGATGTATAAAAAACATTAAATAAAACAAACAGAAAACCTGAATGTGTTATGAACCGAAAAATAGCCATATAGCCAACACCCATTTTATTTCTATGAATTATTTTAGCAAATTATAAATTATTAAATTATACAAAAAATTTCAGTTTATAAATTTATATAATTTGATACTCTCATCACTTTCAGGCAATAATGGAAAAAGGTGCTCCCATGAACAATTGTTGGGGCTTCATAGATGGCACTATCAGACCGATTTGTAGGCCAACAGATAATCAAGAGGAGTATTACTCCGGATACAAAAAAGTTCATTGTGTGAAATACCAATCAGTTTTATGCCCTAATGGAATTATCATTAGTCTGAAAGGTGCTTATCCTGGTCGCCGACATGATGCAGGAATGCTAAGGGAGTCAAGACTTTATGAAGAACTTCTCCAGTATACAATATTTGGCAACCAGAAGTATGTCATTTATGGAGACAAAGACTATGGCTTTGTTATGTATTCGTAAAGAATACTGAATAAAAATGCAGGGACACTGGTACACGTTTATTAATAAAGTAACACACTTGGAAAGCCGTTAGAACAACGCTATGGCGGCTGAATACGACGCGACGCTTTTTTGATCTGACATATCATGACATTGACAGTCAGCGTAAAGCTAAGTTCACATACATATGTATTAGGCTAAATTCACAACATTCTCCTCCCACTAAGAAAGAATAGTTGACCTACAAGTTCAACTTTGTGGGGGCTTTAATTATTCTTCCAGAACGACTTGTGCGTGGAGTCATGGAAACCATTTGTGGTGAAACGTTAACTGAGGTTTCAACACTACTAGGCTGAATTGTTGAATTTGAATTATTTTCAATGGGTTTATCCATAACTTCAGACACAGGTTTCACAATATCTGGTAAAACTTCAAAATTGGGATTTGTTACAATATCTTTAAACTTTTCAGTAACATGTGTCTCTTTAGACAAAGGGTCATGAATATTTGTCGTATCATTAGGGTTGGGACGAAGATTACCAGCATGAATATGTTTTATGGTATCTCCAATCCTGACAAGATAAGTACAATAGCTTAAAACTTTCAAAATTCTACCCTTTTCCCAGGTTTTATCCTTGATATTTTGCACATATACACACTCATTTAGGGAATACAACTTTGTGTTTCTTAATAATTTGTCAACCTTTTCATTTGAATTCTTATTGTTAAATTCAGGTTTTATCAAGTCAAATCTAGATCTAGGTCGCTTCTTGAATATCATTTCAGCTGGGGACATAGATGTAGCAGTACTTGGTGTCATTCTATATGTAAATAGAAAATTTGCTAATCTACTTCTAATAATTTTTTCTGATAAGTCACCACACTGTTTTGAAAAAATGTTTTTATCTAATGATTTCTTTACTGTTTGAACGCCTCTTTCGGCTAAGCCGTTGCTTTGGGGGTGATATGGTGGAGACTTAATAATTTTTATTCCATTAGCTTGACAAAACATCTGAAATTCTGAAGAGTTGAATGGGGGACCATTGTCTGAGACTAGTTCAACTGGCAAACCAAAAATACTAAATATTTCTTTTAATTGTAAGATGGTTTCTTTAGCAGTGGTCCCATCAGACAATAATTTTACATCTATCCATTTTGACCTATTATCCACTAGGATTAAAAATGTATACTTATTTTTGTGGAAAAAGTCTATGTTAACTCTATAGAAATTATTTGGGGCTGTGGGCCATGGTAAAAGTGATGCACCATTTGAAAAATTCTGGTTTTCCTGACATACTTCACACATACTTATGAATTTTTCAATGTCGTTATTGATGTTTGGCCACCAACAATAGGACCTAATTAGCATTTTTGTACGTACGATACCTACATGTTGCTCATGAAATAGTTCTAATATATTTTTTCTTAATACAGTAGGGATAACAACTCTATTTCCAATTAATAAACAGTTTTGTTCAATAGAAAGCTCATGTCTTTTATGAAAATATGGCTTTAGTTCATCTGAATCAACTGACCGAGGCCATCCACTAGCAGTCATATCAATCACTTTGGTTAACAGTAAATCTTTATGTGATGCCAAAGCTATTTCTTTACTATTTAGTGGGGCTTCATTCACCAAATTAAATGAGAAAATACAATCTGTGATTCCAGTATGATCTTGAATAGGTAATCTGGATAACCCATCTGCATTGGCAATTTGACAACCTTTTTTATACTCAATTTCATAATCATACCCTGAAAGTGTTATAGCCCAACGGGTTATTCGTGCGGCTGCTGTAATTGGAATTCCTTTATTGCGACTAAAAATAAATTTTAAAGGTTCATGATCACTTATTAAGGTGAACTTTCGACCAAATATAAATCTATGAAATTTCTTTATTCCGAACATAAGAGCAAGGGCTTCACGTTCTAAATTTGAATACCTTTGTTCAACAGGTGTTAAAGTACTCGATGCGAAAGCTACTGGACGCTCTTTACCTTCAATTCGATGGCTTAGGACTGCTCCTACTCCATATCCACTAGCATCAGCTGTCAAATATATAGGCAATGTCGGATT
This sequence comes from Adalia decempunctata, assembly GCA_951802165.1. Classification (NCBI taxonomy): domain Eukaryota; kingdom Metazoa; phylum Arthropoda; class Insecta; order Coleoptera; family Coccinellidae; genus Adalia; species Adalia decempunctata. The sequence continues at coordinate 20,649,321 of OX637703.1, forward strand.
GTAATGAGTGAGAACATGACTTGACGTCAACAACTCTTTGCTCGACTGAAATACTCTCTCACATTCTTCCGTCCACACAAATTGAGTATCTGCTCTACATAAATCATAAAGAATTTTTAATTTTGATGATAACATGGGAATAAATTTTCCATAATAATTCAGTAAACCCAAATATGATTTTAGCTGGGTGAGATTTTGGGGTGAGGGTGCCCTTTTGAGGCTAATAATTTTCTCTTCTGTTGGGTGTATACCCTCCTGATCAATGATATGACCTAAAAATTCGACTCGTTTCTCAAAAAATCTACATTTATCTACGTTTATTTTAACATTAAACTCCTCTAATCGACTTAGAACTTTTAATAATACTTGATAACATGAAGTCATGGTGTCACCATAAACCAAAATATCATCTATATAGCACTTGGTGTTTTCTATACCAGACAAAATGGTATCCATAATGGTTTGGAAAATTCCTGGCGCTGTTTTAATACCAAATGTCAAACGGTTATAAGTGAAAAGACCCATATGTGTATTTATGGTTAATAGATGTTTAGATGACTCACTAACAAGTAACTGCTGATACGCACCTTTTAAATCTAAAACTGAAAAATAACGACTGCCACTAAGGCTTGCATATATATCCTCAGGTAAAGGCAAAAGGCAATGTTCTGATTCTAGAACACGATTTAATGTTTTTTTAAAATCAACACAAATTCTAATTTGATCAGAATTTTTCTTTGGCACTACTACTATAGGACTTGCCCATTCACTATGCGTAACCTTAGTTATAATTCCTTCATTTACCATTTTCAATAACTCTTCTTCTACTTTAGGCTTCAATGCATAGGGCATTTCGTATGCTCTATGAAAAATTGGACTGGCATCATCTTTTACCTTTAACTCAACTTTAAACTGTAAAATATGATTATTTAATTCATCCTTGAAAACTTTTTGAAATTTTTCTTTGATTTCAGAAATTAAATTTTCACGTTTAATTTCTACTTGTGACTGCTGTACCGACGTACCTTGACTTGACTGACTTGACAATACCTTATTTTCTGACCTAGATATTGAGTTCAAGTTTACAAGAGACTTCCAATTTGGATTTATCACACTTAACCAATTTCTTCCTAACAGTGGAGTAAATCTATGTTTGCTGTCTAACACAACTAGAGGTAACACAAATTTTTTTTGATTATGCTCAACGTTGACATTAATTTGTCCTACTATTTTAACATTATCACCGGTTACTACTTTCAATTTGAAATTTACAGGTTTTAAAGGTAACTTTTTGAAAAATGTATTATAATCTGTAATCTGAATGACAGACTTACATGCACCTGAATCTACTTCCATTAGCAAATTCTTGTTTTCTACTGGTAGAGTGACTTTGAGACTTTCATTCTCGCTGAGTGAACCCACTAAAACCTTGTTCAAAAATCCTAGTTCCAATGGTTCATCTGCTTCTTCTGCAACTTCTTGTTCTTCATCCACTAGGTGTACGCTGTTCTTACACATTGCTGACTTGGCTGTATGACCTGTTTGATGACACGAGTAACATTTCCAATTGATAGCTGGACAAATATTTGGGTTGGTATGTTCTTTGTCACATCTTCTACATTTCTTCGTACTGACTTTCCTGTTTTCTTGATGAGACTGACTGCAAACTTGACTGGACTGGTTGGACTTTTGATTGTTACTTTTGGACCACTTATTAGACTTTTTCTTTTGAAAGAATTTGTTTACTGACTCTGGATCGGACGTCATAATTTTGGTTTGACCTTCAGCCAATTCCATCGCTATGGCTGTTTGATAGGCCTTATCGAAGGTTAGGTTATCTTCAGAGAGTAATTTTCGTTTTATAACCTCTGATCGTAGACCACATACTAGTTTGTCACGACAGGCTTCGTTAAGAAATGTACCAAACTGACAGTATTTTGCAAGACTTTGCACTTTAGCACTGAATGTTTTAATATCTTCAGATGCTTCCTGCTTCACTGAGTAGAATTTGTATCTCTCGGCTATGACTAGACGTTTTGGACTATAATGATTTAGCAATACCCTTTTTAATTCCTCATAGGATTTGCTGCTAGGTAACGTAGGTGAAAGTAAATCTTTGAGTACATTGTATGATGCTCCTCCTATCAATGTAAGAAATAAGGGTACCTTCTTGCTATCATCCACGTCATTGCATATGAAAAATTGTTCCATACGTTCCAAATAGCTCGTAACTTCTGATTCCTTGGGCTCGAATGGCTCGATGTTTCCTGTGAGTGGCATTTCCTTTTCTCCTTCAGGACTAGACTGCAGACACTGGATACTTGAAAAATCGGGACTTGACTTCACACTGGACTGACTTCTGACCTGACGTAGGCTCTTTCTTTTGACTCTCGTCGCCAAAATGTTATGTATTCGTAAAGAATACTGAATAAAAATGCAGGGACACTGGTACACGTTTATTAATAAAGTAACACACTTGGAAAGCCGTTAGAACAACGCTATGGCGGCTGAATACGACGCGACGCTTTTTTGATCTGACATATCATGACATTGACAGTCAGCGTAAAGCTAAGTTCACATACATATGTATTAGGCTAAATTCACAACAGGCTTGAGGGAATTACTATTGAGGCCATATACAGAACTAGAAATAGTAGGACACCCAGACCGTCAAATTTTTAATACAACTATGAGTAGTTTGAGAATTGCTGTAGAATGGGGATTCCAAAAAATAGTTCAGGAATTTGCTTTTGTGGATTTTAAGAAAAATCAGAAGCTTTTACTGCAGGAAATTGGCACCATGTACAAAACATGCATGATTTTGACGATTTGCCATACCTGTTTATATGGAAGCCAGACCGGTACATACTTCAACATGGAACCTCCACAGCTCGAACATTATTTAGGGAATTGAATGTTCTGATGATACTTATATACCTAATAAAAAAAGTTTAAACTACTAGAAGAGTTTTTTTTTGTCTTTACATAATATATAAATAAAATAAATAAATAAAACTGATCTGGAATAAAACAAAAACAAATATTTAGTAACTTCTTTATTAATTTTCCAACTGAATGTATTCTAATAACAAATATATATTAAAAAAAAGTGAAAGTCCTAGTTCACATCACTACCACAATCAAAGTAATATTACCACAAACATAATCACAGTTAGTAGCGTTTCAGTCATTTCTCAAATATAAAATAAATAAAAAAACTAATCTGAAATAAAACGAAAACAAATATTTAGTAACTTCTTCATGCATTTTCCAACTGAATATAATCTAATAACAAATATAATATATTACAAAAAAAAAGTGAAAGTCTTATGGTGGGTTTCACAAAGATCGTTGATTGAGTGATTCACAGAATACCTTGACGTTTTTGTCAATTCGACCAATAGAATTTCAAATTTACGGATTTTTTATCACAGAATCGCTCGATTAAGCATTTAATCACACGATCAACTTTTGTGAAACCCGGCTCTAGTATCACTACCATTCATATGAGATCAATTATAATCACAGTAGTATTACCACAAACATTATAATCACAGAAACGTTTCCGTTATTTCTTAAATATAAAATAAATAAAAAAACTAATCTGAAATGAAACAATTTCTTCATGAATTTTCCAGGTTATGGATGTCTACTTCGAATTCAAAATTCGGCCATTCGGAACTTATCGGTATCATTCGTATATTCTTCGGTTTACGTACGTTCCTTTTTAACGTATCCGTGAGAGAACGTTTGGTTACGTAGACCCGTAAACTCATTTTCTACGTTAACGTAAAAACCTGACGAATGCGCGTGCGTAGATGTCAATTATTACGTTAACGTTTACGTTCATGGCAGCACTGAGCACTTCAACTCTCTAATCAATTTTACAGAATGGGTCTTGAGGTTGACAAGCACAGCGTTGCCACAAGTATTTCATGGCTGTTAGAAAGACAGTCCCACAGAACGTGGTATATTCTGTGAATCTGTGATTAATGTCACTTTGAATTGTCATTGGTCTAATCTAATCCCATTTGAATCAAATTTTGAAAATAAATAAGAATAAATCAAGCAACACAAAGGATTAATCAATTTTACATAATGGGTGATAATATAATTATAAAAACTGAAAGAGAAGATGAGGACAGCAATAAACAGTGTTTTGAAGATAATGAGATTCATGAAATGAAGGAGTATTTAGAAATAAATAAATGCGTTGTCAAGTCTGAAATCAGCGATAGGTGAGGATATTTTTTGGGAGACACTATTTCAAGAAAATATTGATCCCCAATTAGAAAATATTTCCTGCATTAACAATGATAACTTTCATAACTTAATTTTTGTTTATTAGTACTACCAGCGGATATCCAAAGATAGATGAGGAAGATGTTGACAATGCAGAACAATTTATTGATAAAAGTAACATTTACGAAAGACAAGAATTTAAAGATGATATTGATTCCAATATCAAATTCGAAGCCAATGCTTGGTGAGTACCTTCAAAACTTCGGTACTGTCCATGTTGGAATTATAAGAAATTGTCACTGAAAATTGCACAAATTGATTGAAACTCAACATTTATCATCTTCACTTGTTATTAAGAATGTTATTCAATAGTAAAAATGAGTTTGGAAAGCACTGTTACATTATCAACAATTCAATGAAATTTGGTATCTTCCCTAATCAATTAAAGTTAGCGATGATTAAACCTTTACTCAAGAGAGGAAACCCATCAGAAATCCAGAATTATAGACCTATTAGCCTCTTATTACAAAGTTTCTCAAAAATATTCGAATTAGTCATGTGTACTAGGTTGACTGTATTCCTCAAAAAATGTGATATCTTAAATGCAAACCAGCATGGTTATCTGAAAGGAAAATCTACGATGACAGCTATGTACGGATTCACCCAGTCCATTATAGAACAGTTAGAAAACAAAAACATGGCCCTCGGAATGTTTTTAGACCTTTCCAAAGCATATGATTGTCTTCATGTGCACCACCTTCTCGAGAAACTGTGGAAATATGGCATAAAGGGTCCAGCATATGATTGGCTGAAATCCTATTTACTAAGTCAGAAGCAATTCGTCTCAATTGAAAACAATGGTGTGAGGTTAACCTCCCATATTAAAGAAGTAAATGTTGGTGCTATTTGTGAATGACCTGGATCTATCAGATTCAATGGTCACCAGATATGCAGATGACACAAATATTCTTGTATGGGAGAAAACTCCTGAAAGTATTTTGCAAAAGGCAGATCTACAATTCCATCTTGTATCCCAATGGTTTGCTAGCAACGAACTAGTTTTAAATGAAGACAAAACAAATATAATTCTGTTCAGAACTAAACAGTCAAGGGTAGAGCCGCCTCAAAAAGTAACAATTAACAACTTAGAGTTAACTTTAAATCAAGACTGTAAGTTCCTTGGTGTATATTTCGACGAGTTTCTCGACTGGGGTGCACATGTGGACCATCTATGCTTGAAACTTAGTTCAACTGCATATGCATTGAAAAATATATCAAAATATATAGACGATAAATCTGCTAGGGCATTTTATTTCGCATGTGCCGAGTCCAGAATTCGATATGGAATTCTGTTCTGGGGTGCGAGCTCCAATATTGAAAGGGTATTCAAAGTACAAAAGAGAATGATTCGCTTTATATGTCACATGAAGTATCGTGAAAGTTGTAGGGGTATATTTAGAAAGATTAACATGTGAATGCCTCACATACTTATTTCAGCATAGTGATATCTTTATTACTGATAGAGAACATTCGTATACCACTAGAACAACAAATATTAATCACCCTTTCCATAAGTTGTCAATAACTGAGAAAGGTGCACACTACCGATGTATAAAATTCTATAATAACTTACCTAGTGAATTAAGAGCTCTAACAACATATAATAGCTTCAAACATAAAGTGAGAAAGTTTCTCATAGACTTGGAACCTTATACTTTAGATGACTATCTCAATAGGAGATAGATATGTACATTTTATTTGACGTTGTTTCATTACATTTTGTCGATTATGTTTGTAATTTGATACATTGTTTTGAAATAAAGAAGCATTATTAGTATTCATCGGTCTCCTGTTCTCAGCCTGAGCTGGTAATTCTTCTATGGACCAGTGAAAAAACATTTCAGTTCCTCCCACTAGTTCAGAAATTTCCGCACGATGTGATAGGTTTTGCAGATCCTCAGCCTGCTGTGCACATCCCGCGATCTTCTGGGATAATTCGATCCCTTGAAGATTTCTCTTGAATGATTCCCTTCCGTCTTCTGAAGTTCCGGATGCCTCCCGGTGAACTCGGTATAGAGGGAGTATCTCCATCCAGGAAGTGGTTTGTCCTCGCAATTGTTCACGTAACGAAAAGCTCGCATTACTTCAATATTCATTTCGCGGCTCCACTGGATACGTGCGTTGCGAGCTCCCCTGCGGGCAGTCCTCACGGTGGTCGAGCCAACAGGTGGAGTGGCATCTCGATCTTCTGCCATGATATCGGTTTCCACTTGTCGTTCATGGGTTTGCCACCATTTACCCTTGGTGGCCCAGGTAACTCGGGCCGTGGGGACGTCACCCCCCATGTGGCGTGGCAGAAACCAAACCACACCACTGCGTAATTATTATTCTTCATAGGTCTCCCGTTCTCAGCTCGAGCTGGTTATTCTTCTATGAACCAGTGAAAAAACAATTCAGTTCCTCCCACTAGTTCAGAAATTTCCGCACGATGTAACAGGTTTGCAAATCCACAGCCTGCTGTGCACATCCCGCGATATTCCGGGATAGTTCGATCCCTTGAAGACTTCTCTTGAATGATGATTCCCTTCCGTCTTCTGAAATTCCGGATGCCTCCCGGTGAACTCGGTATAGAGGGAGTATCTCCATCCAGGAAGTGGTTCGTCCTCGCAATTGTTCACGTAATGAAAAGCTCGCATTACTTCAATATTCATTTCGCGGCTCCACTGGATACGTGCCTTGCGAGCTCCCCTGCGGGCAGTCCTCACGGTAGTCGAGCCAACAGGTGGAGTGGCATCTCGATCTTCTGCCATGATATCGGTTTCCACTTGTCGTTCATGGGTTTGCCACCATTTACCCTTGGTGGCCCAGGTAACTCGGGCCGTGGGGACGTCACCCCCCATGTGGCGTGGCAGACACCAAACCACACCAGTGCGTAATTATTATTATTATTCCACAAGATATTACCACTGGATGAGTCTTGAAAACAGAACAAGTTGTTCCAAAATGGTAGAGTCATACTTGTTTGATTTCAACAATTTTGTTCAATTACCTCTAACAATTTCTTAGGGTCTCCACTTACTTACTTACATTCAAAGATGATATGGGGGGCCATTTCTTCTTCCTCATTACACGTCCCATGGTGTGCATGTGCGTTCCCAGATAACAGGTTATCAGCCCAGCGACAGATCTGATTTTTTACCGCTTAATTTAGACAGATCTTTAGTAAGTGATTTTTTTCCACAATATAACCTGAGGAAAAGTTACAGAATTGTGTCTGATGTTGTTTATTCGTCCACTCAGTCACATGTCTCCTGTTGATGTAGTGTGCATCCTTAAACGCAGCTTTGGTTAATAGATTTAAGAACATTCCCATTCTCAACAAACTGGGATGGTACTCCAGCAGTTCCTTTCGCCCTTCCTTTTGTACATGATTTATACAGGGTTTGTATGAATTGGCCAGAAAATGAGGGGAATATTCCTTGTCAACATATAGGGTGATCTTTCATATATCATTTTCGAGCAACGTGAAAACAGTTTTAATTTTTTTTTTAACCAAAAAACTGACAAGAATAAAATTAAACACACATATTATGCAAGCAAGAAGACACAAAAAAAAATTCTGGTGACTACAAGGGATAGCTTGATCCATTCTTAACGAGTACGGTCTCTTGTAATTTGTTGCTTAAGTTCACAATTTTGGAAGAAAAACCTAATTCATCAACGGATAAACGCCTGAGTCTGGAATTGTTTTTATTTCAACTTTGAAAGAAGGAGAAATAATAATAATAAAGAACCGCACGGATGTGCTTTGGTTTCTGCCACGCCACATGGGGGGTAACGTCCCCACGGCCCGAGTTACCTGGGCCACCAAGGGTAAATGGTGGTAAACCCATGAACGAAAAGTGGAAACCGATATCGTGGCAGAAGATCGAGATGCCACTCCACCTGCTGGCTCGACCACCGTGAGGAGAACTGTCCGCAGGGGAGCTCGCAACGCACGTATCCAGTGGAGCCGCGAAATGAATATTGAAGTAATGCGAGCTTTTCATTACGTGAACAATTTCGAGGACAAACCACTTCCTGGATGGAGATACTCCCTCTATTCCGAGTTCACCGGGAGGCATCCGGAACTTCAGAAGACGGAAGGGAATCATTCAAGAGAAATCTTCAAGGGATCGTATTATCCCAGAAGATCGCGGGATGTGCACAGCAGGCTGTGGATTTGCAAACCTGTCACATCGTGCGGAAATTTCTGAACTAGTGGGAGGAACTGAAATGTTTTTTCACTGGTTCATAGAAGAATTACCAGCTCAAGCTGAGAACGGGAGACCGATGAAGAATAATAATAATGATCTTTATTTCAGAATTGATTCTTTACAGTAACCAAAATGAAATAGTGTCAAAGAAAGAAATTGTGTCATTCACAGAAATCCTTAATTGTATAAGGTTCTAACTGGACTAATATTTTGTAGATGGCCTTCTTGAAATGTTTTCTGCTTTCTATTTGTTGGATTTCAGTCGGTAATTTATTGAAATATTTCATACACCTATATTCAATCTGATTTTGGGAAGTTGTTAAATTTAATTTTGATAAATTATAATTGAGATTTCTTGTTTGGTACTTGTTGGTCTTTTAAAATTGTTTGAATAAAGGTTTGTTTTGATGTAAAAAAAGTAAACATTCCTGAATATATATTCCATAAAGAGTAAGGAGGCCTGACCCCTTGAAACCTCATCTGCATGTTTGATTGTACCTCATTCCCATTAGTATTCTGATTGACTTTTTCTGAAGGATAAACAGTGATGTTATATTTCCAGATCCATAAAAAATTAATCCATATCTGAGTCTGGATTCTATTGATGCATAGTAAACAGACTTGAGTACATTTTTACCTATATATCTGGCAATCACTCTGAAAGCATACAGAGAGGAACCTATTTTTTTATTGAGGTCCTCGATATGATCTGTCCAGTTAAGCCTTGCATCTATTGTAACTCCCAAGAACTTGGTGCATTCTGTTAATTTATATGTATTTCCATTTAACGTAGCTAGGAGCATAGAATAACTGGAGGGAAGGCTTCATATGCTCGACAGATCATTTTGAACTGCCAATAACGGCGGAGGTTAGAGTTTCGTGTGACGCCCGATAGATAACGCTGAGATCCTTTATTCAGTAACATGTCAGAAATTTTGTTCTATGGCGCTACAATTGCAAAGAATATAATGCGGCTGTCATTGTTATTGATACATTTATGCTTCTTTTTAATTGAAAATGGCCATAAATCATATCATAGACAATATTGATGACATATCATCGCTTTATTCTAATCCACTTTTTATGCGCAATTTTATGGGAAGTCTGTGATCGGTAATAAATTTGTCAAAACAATATCCTTATCGGAAAAAGCGAACATTCAGGTAAGTATTATTATTATTATACGGGAAGACTGAGGTTTTATCTGTTCTCGTGTATTATACGCAGAATTGTATGGTACCCCGTTTACATTCCCTCTGCTAACACTTAGATTCGGAGCGGGAAACAGATTTTTCTTCCTATATTCAATCTGATCCTTGTAGCCATTTCTTTACACGTGCTATATGCATTATATTGTCGGATTTACGAAAAAAGTATGTATTGCTTTCTTTCAAAAGAATATATATTATGATATAGTAATAAATGGGACCTAATAAGTAATAACAACGAATAACCATTAAAGATAATTTTATTAAGGATAGCCATGTTGTAGGAACGAACGACGTTGTCGCCATCTCGTGACCTTGCGGCGAACTGACAAGTTCGGACGTTTTTGGCAGTTCATTTTCGTAGGGGAGCCTTCTCTCCAGTTATTCTATGCTCCTAGAATGTAGTGTTTGTAGGTGTGATCATTCGTGAATGAGTGGGATGAAAAATCATAAGTTTTGTCTTCTCCTTGTTCAAATTCATATTATTCTCCATGAACCATATTTCACTCTGCTCCAAGATGTTCCCCAATAGCTTTCTCAAGTCAATCCAGAGTGATTCTATGATCAAGAAGTTTGTATCATCTGCATAGTGTACACATGTTATGTTTCCGTCTTCAGATTTGTTGCTGAATTTGAAATCATTCAAATATATTATGAAGAACAACGGACCAGCTATGCTACCCTGCGGTACCCCAAGTTTTGCAGTAAGCGGTTTGGATCTTATTTTTACTCCAGATGAATTTATCTCTACCAACTGTTGTCTTTCTTGGAAGTATGATCTAATCCACCGTAAGGCAGGTCTCCTAATGCCATAACACTGAAGTTTCTTCAATAATTTCTGTGGATCCAGGCAATCATAGGCCTTTGACAGGTCCAGAAATAGCCCAGCAGCCATATCTTTGTTTTCAAAAGCTTGCAAAACTTTTCTTATGAATTGGAAGATTGCTGTTTTCACAGATCTGCCTTTGATGTACCCATGTTGGTTTTTTGTCAGGATTGCATTCTCCATCAGGAATTCCATAATTTAGTTGCAGTATATTGTCTCAAAATTTTTTGAAATAGCTGGAAGGATACTAATTGGCCTGTAGTTGTTATAATCATTGTGAGATTCATGTTTATGAACTAGCTTAATTAATGCAATTTTTAAACTGTCAGGGAAAATACCGTACTTCATGGAGTTGTTTATAATATACTGCAAAGGCTCCTAAACATCGGCGAATAATTGTTTGATTCAAACAATTTAGTGCAGTTCTCCTTGACAATTTTCAATTGCCTCAAATTTTCACGACAGTGTTTAATGGCAGAAATTTTCAAATTTGGACCAATAAACAGCAATACAGTTAGTTGAATACTTTTTCAGTATGGATGAAATAAAGGTCCAGGCAGAAAATGGAGATCACCCTTTGAAACAACACGAGAATCCTATATGTGCTGATACAGCATGCCAAAATTTAAAATTAAAGCAACATCCATGTCACCTATGTGATTATGCTACGAATAAGGGATGGATTCTCAAGAACCATATAGATTCTGTTCACTTGAAATTGAAAAGATACCAGTGTCACAAATGTGATTATTCAACCGTCCAGAAAAAAAATGTACAACGACATTTGAATTCCGTTCATTTTAATCTGAAGCAATACCAGTGTCCCAAATGTAATTATTCTTCAAGTGAAAAAGCGAGTGTCAAAAGACATATTGATTGTGTTCATTCAAAATTGAAGCAATACCAGTGTGCCAGATGTGGTTATGCCACCAGTACGAAAACAGTTCTAAAGCGACATATAGATTCGGTTCATTTGAAATTGAAACAACACAAGTGCCAGAAATGTGATTATGGTGCGAATCAGAAAATGGATCTCAAACATCATATAGATTCTGTTCATTTGCAGTTGAAACAACACAACTGCCTCATATGTGATTATACTGCAAGTAAGAAAAGTGCACTAAAAAAACATATAGATTCCGTTCATTTGGACTTGAAATTTGAACACAACTGCGACAAATGTGATTATGCGACGAGTTGCAAAGAATATCTCAAAAAACATATAGATTCTGTTCATTTGAACTTGAAACAACACAAATGTCACCAATGTGAATTCGCTACAAATAGAAAAGAAGCTCTCAAGACACATATAAATTCTATTCATTTGAAATTGAAGCAGCATCAGTGTCACCTTTGTGATTATGCTGGAAGTACGAAGAGTCTTCTGAAAGGACATATAGAGCGCATTCACTTGAAATTAAAACAATACAAGTGTACTCAATGTGAATATGCTACAAATAGAAAAGGAGTTCTGAAAACACATATTAATTCTGTTCATTCAAAATTGAAGGACGTGTAGAGAATGTTCGTTTGAACCTGAATCAATACCAGCCAATGCCCAATGTGAATATGCTACTCATAAAAAAAATGAAATCTATATACATAAAAGAAAGATGTTGGTTACACCATTTATAACTCGAGATCGGATGGACTGTTTCTTATGAAACTTCATATATGGATTCGTCTACGGTCTGGTTATTATAAAATACAATAAAACATTGAAAAAATCGATGAAAATTTTACTTATACAGGAAATGCTTGTCTATACAGGGTGTCCGGTAAACCTTGTACAATATTGAAACTGGTGCTATAGACCAGGTCATGACTGTTCAGAATATCAGAATTTCACCTCAGTAAAAATATCACCATTTTCGAGATAATGGGCATTTTCTAAATATCTAGAAAATAACTACCTCACCTCCGTTTTTTGAGTGCTATGTCTAATGTATCAAGTTCTGAAAAACTGTTTTGTACGTCTGGAAGCATCACTCATCATTAATCTTCAGCAACAAAGATATTTGAATTTTTAGACATAGCACTCAAAAAACGGAGGTGAGGTAGTGATTTTCTAGATATTCAGAAAATGCCCATTATCTCGAAAATGGTGATATTTTTACTGAGGTGAAATTCTGATATTCTGAGCAGTCATGACCTGGTCTATCACCAGTTTCAATATGGTACAAGGTTTACCGGACACCCTGTATATATAAAAGAAAGATGTTGGTTACACCATTTATAACTCGAGATCGGACGGACTGTTAGTTATGAGACTTCATATATGGATTCGTCTACGGTCTGGTTATTATAAAATACAATAAAAATCGACGAAAATTTTACTTATACAGGAAATGCTTTCCCTCCTTTTGAGTAAGGCCACTAGATGTTGCTACAGTTACGCTACCGCTTATTCGTTTGTACTTCATTTGATATTCTCCGCGTTAGATGGCGATAAAAACAAATAGTGTGTACAGTGACTATATTCCCTCTACAGTCATTGTAATAGTGTGTAATTTGAGTTGCCTACAACTCTGCGCTGTTGGGCAAAATCAAAATGTCTTAGCGTACGAGTACAGATGTCTAAAATGATTAGATTTCGTTGAGATATGAGAAAAGTTTCGTTCTTACCACTTCAGATGGCGCTATTCAAACATTATGACTGATGATTATTAGTTATTTTTATAGTTTCATTTATTCCAAATAACGTAATCGTGAAGGTACTGTATTTGACATTATCACACTTAAATGGCGATGAATTTGTTGAGGCTTTCGCGGCCATCGATTGGTGTCATCTTTTTTCGAGCATTTCGGTCGTCGTGGTTTGAAAGGTCGAAAAAAGAACATATGACGTCAATTACTGTGTAATTTACATTTTACATAGGGCTTATAGTACCATGAAATTAACAGATCCAGAAGCGGGTGAATATCACAGTGAATTTTTATCGAAATGTCAAGTAAATCGGATTTTGGCGATGAGTTCCAATCGTGAGATGTCCATTCTCATCTTTTCTCATAATTTTCAAAATGTTTTTGAATTTCGGTTCCGGTAATCAATATATTTGCGGAAATAACTGAATCCAAAATTGCCATTATTAGTGATTGACATATAATGACATATTATTTTTGTGTATCTGTTCTGTGTGATAGCTCATATCCATGGAAACATTTGACAGTTCAAAAATCAGAGAACCAAGCCGTTGATATCCGATCACCGGTGATTACGATTTGTGAAATCCACCGTAAGTATCATTTAAGCGGAACAAAGTTCGCCGGGCCAGCTAGTTCAATATATAGTCCATTCACTTTTATAATGTATCCCGGTTGGCCATGACATTTTGGCACATTTCACCGTTTATATTGTGAAAATATTAGGTTATAGTCATTTTCCTGTTATATAACTAAGCAACGTTGTCCTTTCTACATAGAGGTTGTAGTAATTACGTATTTATCAAAGTGTTTATTTCCTTTGGGAAGATAATAATGAATTCGAGAAATTATTATGTGAAATCAATCATTCCAAAGACCTGGCAAATGTTGAAGAAACTTTTTTCTCTGTTAATACTGGAATTATTTCACGTATATAAACGTGGTTGAAAGATTCAGTTATGCTATATTCTTGTATGGAAATCAAGCATTGAGTGTTGAAATTTTACTGAAAAATAATGGACAAAATAGTCCGTTACTTTGTGATAGTTCATTCGAAAAAAGGAATAAAAGTACTCAAATAACCCACCAGAAAAACTTCTAAAGGAACATGGAACCTATGGAATTCCACTTTTCAAAATTCCTCAAGAAATAAGCCTACACAAGACATGTAGATACTTTTTGGCATAACTTGAAATACTCCAGTATGAAAATGTAGTAGTACTATGAAACCTGTATCACAGTTGAACCTTAAAATAACTAACTCTATCTTATATGTAAAACTGATGAATATTCGAATTTCATATCATATTAAAGGTTGAATAAGTTACAGGTTGCAGTGCTCTCATTAATCTTCCCTCTCCAAATATTCCTCTGCGAGCTCCCAATACTAAAAATTGTGATCATATGTAATAGTACCATTTTCTTCGTCAGTGCCACACAACCCAACCCACGATAGCAACCAAATAAATGGCAGAACTTATATTACGCTCCAGCAGGCTTTTTTATTCTATTTATTTATTACTGACCTTAAGCAGCAACAGTTTGATAGTATCAGAGTCTATATTTATAAGTGAATCATCAGAATTTATGCAACCTAACAAACTACCAGGGTTGTATTCATTTCTGCATCAATAAAGGTGATCAAAATTTGCAATACAATAAAATTCACCTGAATAGAAGAAAAATGTCATACTATAATAATTCTCTTATTGAATACCTTATTCTTTTTTGAACAAAACCATTATCCATGCACAAACGACTGAAGAAGAAGGGTTGATATAGATAATTGATTTTGAACAAAACAAGCCAGTGGAAAACATAGAAGAGAAAGTGAAAGGAAAATAAAGGTAGAAAATTGAATAAAATTTTTGAAATGGAGGATTTATGATTCAATTCAAAATTATAGTGATAGAAGAAAGACAAAAACAACCAAAACTTTCGAGTCGGACCTAGTTTTTCAGAATTATGAACAAGTTGGCTCCTTAAGGTACTTACTACTTCAAGACAATATTCCCTGAAAATTTCAATTGATGCAATATAATAATTTTCGGTGAAAAATTATGACGAGTAGACGGCATTTTTAAATGGTCATTTGATATTCACCTGACTACCTGAGTAGCCTCTATGTGTGGTACTCATGGGCGCCCGCAGAAACCCGTAG
The DNA here is from genome assembly GCA_951802165.1 of Adalia decempunctata. Lineage (NCBI taxonomy): Eukaryota > Metazoa > Arthropoda > Insecta > Coleoptera > Coccinellidae > Adalia > Adalia decempunctata. The sequence goes on from OX637703.1 coordinate 20,664,657, forward strand.
AAATTTTTTCTCAGGGGGGGGCCAAATTAGAAATTAGAAGGTAATATTGAGGTATCGTGCTGAAAAACTATAGGGCCATCAAAATCTCAGGGGGGGCCATGCCCAACACCCTGCGGGCGCCCATGGTGGTACTGGTAGGAATATGTACAATTCCTCGTAATTATCCCTGTATATTTCAGAGTGATAATTGTTCGATTCAAACAATTTTGACCAATTATCCACTACAGCTTCTCAGTATCTTCAATTTTAACTACAGAGTTTAATTATATAAATTTCCAAATTTAAACCAATAAACAGCAATACAGTTAAATGTTTACTTTTTCAGTATGGATGAAGAAAAGGTCGAAGCAGACAATGAAGATAACCAATTGGAAGAACAAGAGAATCCTTTAGGTGCTGATACTGCATGTCAAAATGAAGATCACACAAGTTCTGTTGATTCTCTTCAGTTAAATTTGAAGAAATATCCATGTCACCTATGTGATTATGCTACAAATAAGGGATGGATTCTCAAGACCCATATAGATTCTGTTCACTTGAAATTGAGAAATTACCAGTGTCATGAATGTGATTATTCTTCCGCTCAGAGAACAAATTTGAGAAGACATATGAATTCTGTTCATTTTAATCTGAGGCAGTATCAGTGTCCCGAATGTGATTATAAATCAAGTGAAAAATGGAGCATCAAAAAACATATAGACTGTGTTCATTTGAACTTGAAGAAATACTCATGTCCCATTTGCGATTATGCTGCAAGTAAGAAAAATCTTTTGGAGAACCATATAGGCACTGTTCATTTGAATCTTAAAGAATTCAAGTGTCAACAATGTGATTTTAGTGCAAATCAGAAAAGTAATCTGAAATATCATATAGAATCTATTCATTTGCAGTTGAAACGACACAGCTGCCAAAAATGTGATTATACAGCAAGTACGAGAAGTGCTGTGAACAAACATATGAACGGTTTTCATTCTGAATTGAAATTTAAACACAGCTGTGACCAATGTGATTATGCGTCAAGTTGGAAAGGAAATCTTAAAAAACATATAAATTCTGTTCATTTGAACTTGAAACAACACAAGTGTCCCGATTGTGAATATGCTACAAAAAAGAAAGGAGTTCTTAAGAAACATATAGATTCTATTCATTCGAAATTAAAGCCGCAATAATGTCAACTACATATGTGATTATGCTGGAAGAAGAAAAAGTTTTTAGAAAGGACATATAGAGTGTGTTCAAATATCAGAAAATATAACTAAAAAACCTTGTAGATTCTCCTCATTTGAAATTGAAACAACACAAATGACTCCTTTGTGAATATGCTTCTGATAGAAAAAGAGATCTGTACAAACTTATGGATTAATTATGTCTATTTGAAATTTAAAACTTTAGCTGGCCACAAATGTGACTGTGCTACAGGTTGGAACAAAAGTAACAAAAGAAGTATTTTCAGTTCATTTGGACCATTATTACAAATTGGACATATGTACTCAACTTCTACTGTAAAAATAATGATAATATATTTATTATACTAATTGTGAAAACTTTTTGTTGAATATAATAATTTTTAAAATTGGCAGTGATATTATTTATTTTCGATTCACATCAACTCCGATTGAATATACAGGGTGTTTCTAAATTCATGATGTGATCGAGGAACTGAACCTCAGATCTAAGAACAGAACTATATGTAGATCAGTAGATAATTATGTAGCAAATTTAATCAACAAACAAAAAAAAGGTTTTCTATCAAATATACTGCCCAAAAAAATTAACGCACATTATGTAAATCTCAAATTTATTCTACAACTGAAGGTGTTCTCACTGATAATTATTTTTATCAGAATTATGCATGCATATTTTATCCACTTTCAACGTTTTTCTTCAATACAGATGTTTTCTCCCAGCAGGAATAAAAAAAGATGATATTATCAGATTTTGAATGTATTGGCTCCATTCTAAAATCAGTTGTTCTCGATCAATTCTAGTGATCAATAGTTTTTCTTTCGTTTGATTTTCTACACTCGATCGCTATGCAACGCGAAACACGTAGTTTGACCCAAGAGGAATGTGCCCAAGCGGTAGTTTTGCGAGAAGATGGGTGGACATACACAAGAATTGCAGAAAGGTTTGGAGTTTCCCATACAAAAGTGTGTCCAGAATTTTCCAGCGATTCGGGGAGGCAGGTATGAATGTCTGAAGACCAGGACAGGGTAGACCACGGGTAACAACTGCCATTCAAGAACGTTACTTGAGAGTTTCTTCGTTGAGACAACGGTTTGCAACCGCTCGCCTCCTTCAAAATCAGCTTGAGCAAACTCATGAGGTTCAAATTAGCACTCAGACAATAAGAAATCGCCTCAGAGAATGTGATTTAAAGCCTCGTGTCGCGGCAAGAGGCCCAGCTCTTACTCCAGACCATCGAAGGGCGCGTTTGGATTTTGCGAGAGAGCATATCCATTGGGAAGAGGCCGATTGGGAAAGACTTCTCTTCACAGATGAGTCTAGATTCTGCCTCTACCATTGTGATCGACGTTTCCTTGTATACAGACGTCCACATGAAAGATATGCTCAGTGCAATTTCCTGAATACTACTGGTTTCGGGGGAGGATCGATTATGGTATGGAGTGGAATATCTTTGACTGATCGCACAGACCTAGTGGTCGATAATGAAGCTATGAATGCTGATAAGTATATAAGGAACATTCTTGAAGAGCATGTAGTGCCATTTGCCCCATACATTGGTGAAAATTTCATTTTTATGGACGATAATGCCAGACCCCATCGTGCGCGCATCGTTCAGGAGTAACTTGAAGAGGTTGAAGTCTCTCGAATGGAATGGCCAGCAAGATGTCCAGATCTCAATCCGATTGAGCAGGTTTGGGACAACCTCAATAGAAGGCTGAGAAGTTCAGAAAATAATCCAGCTACTCTTAATGACTTAGGAATCCAACTCGGAGAAATCTGGGAAGGATTACATCAGAACATTTAAAGATCACTCATTTTGAGTATGAACCGTCGTTGCCGAGCTGTAATTAACGCAAGGGGTGGAAATATCAAGTATTAAATCACTTATCAGCATTTCAGTATTTTGAAAATTGTTCATTTCTCTTCTTTCACATAAAAGATTCGGTGAAATCCTGACTTTTTTCCATTAATGAGTCTTGTTTCGTTCAAAACCTTTCCGAGAGAACATAAAAAATAAGTTATAAAGTCAATGTAGATTGTAGAGTTAACTTTCATTAAAATTGAGATTTTCAGAATGTGCGTTAATTTTTTTGCGCAGTGTATATTGCAGTTGAAATATAGGAAAATATTCATCTCATTTCCAGAACATAGATTGTTTATTTCTTGATAAACCTAGGAGGCCAAGACTTTTGACAATGTCCATATATACCTAACGTACCAATAGCACAATAGACCTTAAGGTTGCAGTGGACTGTAACCCCTTTTCACTATATAAAACGTACCAAGGAGTATGCCCCCTATAGTTAATGATTGAACTAACGTATGGGCCCCAGTTTTAAATTATCATAAATGGCGTTGAGACGTTCCTCTTTGGAAAGGCCCATAGCTTAGTTCTTATTTTCGCCGATATAGCGCTAGGATCTTAATTTCATACCCCTATACATTTTTTTTAAATTTCTAAATGCATAGAAAAAATACCATATGAAGTATAATAAATAATAATAACGGTTCTTTATTGGAATAAAAATACAAATTCCAAAAGGCCATCGACCGAAGTCCTTCAGCCTGAAGTATAATAATATTGCTTCATTTCGGATATTTCTGCCTGAATTACGGAGAGCATCACATTGAAAATTATCAGTAATCAATCTTAAACAGGAAGTCAGCATTGTTAAGTTTAGAATTTTCAATTTTTACCCGTTTTTCATCAATTTAATCTTTTGGGAAGAAAAAGGAAGAATACTCGTAACGTAAGGAAAACCATGAGATCCAATGCAAAAGCTTGAGACCTGGCATCACTGTCTCGGGCTTACTCATCGAGTTCGTCATATTCTGTGGTGTAAGGTGTGTTTGTTTTCACCAGTTAATTCTGTGGTTAACTCCAATTTGTGTTTTGTATGTTGACTGGTTGCTTTGCTTGTTTTAAAGAATTTTTTGGATGTTTTTGAATTTCAGCAATAAATAGCACATTTTTTTGTATTTTGTTAACATGGCAGTTTCTAAAATTCTAGCATTCACAATATTTAGCATATTCGTGCAAAATGGTGAGTTTTCAATTTCCGTTGGTTTTTTTATTGAAGCCTAACGATTTCTCTTTCATGCATTTATTTTCATACCATTCATTGATACTCCCGAATTAGAATTACCCTTATTTTTGTTTTAATCCCTATGATGACCTTGTTTATCAATTCGAAATTGAACTAGGTATTTAACCTGTACTTAATTTATAAATTAATGAATGTTAATTATAGTTGGGCGTAATCTATACGTATGCTAAACATATAAATGTATTCTAAAAGTTCTGGGTTTTCCGAAATCCTTAATCTTGTTTTTTTTTAAGGTTTGGCTCAAAGGTCTCCAACAATCTCATACATCAGTCAACAGCAAATAAAAGATATTGGTGGCACAGTAGAATTATCATGTTCGGTACAGTATACACAAGATTATTCTGTACTGTGGATAAAGGCTGATCCTAATGGAGGATCTTACAGTTTACCGATCTCAACAGGAAGTTCCCTTATTTTACATGACTCCAGATTTGCTTTACGTTATGACACAGTAAGTTTTCAAATTCTTCAACACTTTTTATACATGTTTGGTCAATTGAATTCTTTTATTGTATACACATATAATACATAAATAAATTTTATACGTTGTCAAAAAGAAAGTCTTCTAAAATTGGTGAAGACTCTTCTTTCTCTTCATATCCTATAACAGAAAACAAAATATTAATTTTCATCTTTGGAAACATGGCACAGTACTTTAGTAGGAATGACATGCACATGTCTAGAAAAAGATGATCCAAACTTCAATGAGAGATGGAAGATATCAAGACGATTCAATATCATCCCCATAATGACCAAAGTTTTGTCGTTTATAATATACAGGTTATTTCATGATTTTTGATCTAATTAATTGATGTGAGAGGATTCCCTCTTATATCATATTTTCTTGATAATTATTATTCTCTAATTTACATTAACAGCATAATGATATAAGTAAACTCCGCAAAAAAAATTAAGGCATATTATGGAAATCTCAAATTCAATCTACAACTGAAGGTGTTCTCAATGATATAATTATGCATGCATATCGAGATGCATATGGTATCCACTTCAACGTTTTTCTTCAATACAGATGTTTTCTCCCAGCAGGAATAAAAAGAGATGATATTATGAGATTTTGAATGTATTGGCTCCATTCTAAAATCAGTTGTTCTCGATCAATTCTAGTGATCAATAGTTTTTCTTTCGTTTGATTTTCTACACTCGATCGCTATAGTTTTGCGAGAAGAAGGGTGGACATACACAAGAATTGCAGAAAGGTTTGGAGTTTCCCATACAAGTGTGTCCAGAATGTTGCAGCGATTCAGGGAGACAGGTATGAATGTCAGAAGACCAGGACAGGGTAGACCACGGGTAACAACTGCTATTCAAGAACGTTACTTGAGAGTTTCTTCGTTGAGACAACGGTTTGCAACCGCTCGCCTCCTTCAAAATCAGCCTGAGCAAACTCATGAGGTGCAAATTAGCACTCAAACAATAAGAAATCGCCTCAGAGAATATGATTTAAGGCCTCGTGTCGCGGCAAGAGGCCCAGCTCTTACCCCAGCCCATCGAAGGGCGAGTTTGGATTTTGCGAGAGAGCATATCCATTGGGAAGAGGCTGATTGGAAAAGAGTTCTCTTCACAGATGAGTCTAGATTCTGCCTCTACCATTGTGATTGGCGTTCCCTTGTATACGGCCGTCCACATGAAAGATATGCTCAGTGCAATTTCCTGAATACTACTGGTTTCGGGGGAGGATCGATTATGGTATGGGGTGGAATATCTTTGACTGCTCGCACAGACCTAGTGGTCGTTGATAATGGAGCTATGAATGCTGATGAGTATATAAGGAACATTCTTGAAGAGCATGTAGTGCCATTTGCTCCATACATTGGTGAAAATTTAATTTTTATGGACGATAATGCCAGACCCCATCGTGCGCGCATCGTTCAGGAGTACCTTGAAGGGGTTGAAGTCTCTCGAATGGAATGGCCAGCAAGAAGTCCAGATCTCAATCCGATTGAGCAGGTTTGCGACAACCTCAATAGAAGGCTGAGAAGTTCAGAAAATCATCCAGCTTCCCTTAATGACTTAGGAATCCAATTCGGAGAAATCTGGGAAGGATTAGATCAGAACATTTTTAGATCACTCATTTTGAGTATGAACCTTCGTTGCCGAGCTGTAATTAACGCAAGGGGTGGAAATGCCAAGTATTAAATCACTTATCAGCATTTAAGTATTTTGAAAATTGTTCATTTCTCTTCTTTCACATAAGATTCGGTGAAATCCTGAATTTTTCTTCCATTTAATGTGTCTTGTTTCGTTCAAAACCTTCCTGAGAGAACATAAAAAATAAGTTATAAAGTCAAAAAATAAAGTTAACTTTCATTAAAATTGAGATTTTCAGAATGTGCGTTAATTTTTTTGCGCAGTGTATATACTTTTCATTACCTATAACTTTTTTGATACAGTTCATGCACTTTGAAGTTTTCATGTCGCATTCAATCAAATGCTCCACTTGTTTCTTGGATTCCAAATCCTTAACAATGGAGTCAAATTTAAAATTTCGCTCAATAATAGGTCCTATGTTCTCCAAATCTTCTGCTCCTATCTGTTGTATAACGTACATTTCGTGCATGACCTCTTTTTGTTCTACATTTTTTCTATCTTCTGTAGATATGTATTTGGAGATCCTGTTCATTTCTTGTTGAAAAAGTTTTTTTGTTTTTATAGTTATTGGGTTATTCATTTTTATAACTGATTATTCGTCCCATTATTATTTTCATTTCGATTAAAAATTGGTTCATTTCATTTTTGACATTTTGATCTGTATTTTGTTCTTGGCATTGATTATAGAAAATCATCATATTTTCATCAAAATTTGAAACAACCTGTGATGATATTAATGAAATTCAAAAGATGCATGACCTCCAGCGGCGTAGCTACGTGGGTGCAAGGGTGTGCAGTGCACCAGGGCCCCCGACCTCAGGGGGCCCCCAAGCGCTGACCATCAAATCGCGTTTGAACTTAAAAAAAATTCAAACTTTGATTTTTGTCTGTGATGTATTATGTGGATAACATTGTTTTTATTATATTCAGTTGTTGAAAAATGTTTTTTTCCGAAATATCATCAAATGTAGGGATTTATTGCCAAAATTCACTGGTGAATCGGACACCTATCTGAAAAAACTAAATCCGACTAGATGGTTCAGTATAGGGTTAACATAATTTCGGCAATCAAATTTCATTTTTTCATATCATTCGTGCATTAGCTTTAATAGTTATGAAAAATTCTTGCAAATAAGAGCGAAAACAAGCAGAAATGAAAAAAAATGAAGAATTTTGAATTCGTTTTCCTCGGCGATTTAATGCACCGCATTCTCAATGATATCAATTATGCATCTGAAGTATTACAAAATGCGATGTCAGTTTGGACGACGTATGCAGAGCTTTGGAAGAGACGAATACAAAAAAAAAATTTTAGGAGTGACTTCGAGTCCAGGCTATAGAAAATGTCATAGCATATGGTAAAGATCCCCATTTCGAAGAAAATAGACAAAAAAAAGGTAAAAAATATTTCGATGAATTAGCTTCCGATCACCGATTCCGAAGCAGGGGATAATTTTCAATGGAGTGCTCGATACAATAATTTCTCAATTTTAGAAGTTGCCTTCTTACATTTCGGTTGCAGTTTTCAGCAAACTGCCGAATCATTGGAAACTATTAAGTTTCATTAAATTTAAAAGAGAATTGAAGACGCTCCTTGTAACAAAAGCGTATTATTCGCTCTCAGAGTTTTCTGCGACACAAACCTATCTGTGATATAAGTATAGTTTGTCCTAGACTGTAAGTTCATTTTATGTCCATATTTATTTTAATAATGTGTTATTTATGCTGAAAATTGACGAGTACACGCTATTGTATAAAGCATGTAGTACAATAAAGATTTGATTGATTGATTGAATTAAAGTTTCGGGTGTATGACTGCAGTCAACAAAATTTGGAATTTTCACCATCATTTCTACTAGATATAGGTAGACGAAAAAACTGTAATTCAAAGCTTCGACCAATTTCAAAGTAAATATTGCGATATGAAAGGGACCAACTTTTCAATTCAAGTTCGAAATATTTATCACCTATTTCTACCTGAATTGAAAAAGGCATGGACAATTCATGAATTCTGTATGAAAATAATAAGGAAACACGGAATGCTGGAATGCGATCTAACAGAAGTATTTACAGCAATATTACTGTTCCATACAATCTTCCTGTAGAAGCTGAATTAAGAATAATATAAAATTATTTCGGGAACACTATGAGCCGAGCTCAACTGCAACATTTATGGCTTATACCTATCAATTGAAAATGAAGCTGCATCAAGTCTAGATTTGAGTGAAGTCATTGAATCTTTTGCAAAGAGTAAAGCCGGGTTTCACAAAAGTTGATCGTGCGATTAAATGCTTAATCGGGCGATTCTGTGATAAAAAATCCGTAAATTTGAAATTCTATTGGTCGATTTGACAAAAACGTCAAGGTATTCTGTGAATCACTCAATCAACGATCTTTGTGAAACCCACCATTAGTCTAGAAAGAGGTTGTAAACATTATTTTTTCCGAAGAAATAAATGACTTCAAATCTAGACTTGATGGATCTCTAGGTTCGAATCCTCAATAATTAATTTGAATTCATTCCTTGAATAATTTATTCTCATTGTGATTTCACCAAATAATCTAACGTATCAATAGGAAAAATAAGGCTAGAAGGTCATAGTGACAATGATAATTTTTTTGTGAATATTTGTACATATAGTAAATATCTATAAAAAATGTTTTCAAAGCCCTCGTTTTTTCCACATTAATATAACATTAATATAATGAATTTAATATACCTACTCAAATACATAAATAACAACATAATTTATTCAAGTATACTCCTCAACTGTACCTTCAGTAAGTAACTTTGCTTCTTCGAAGTATTTATATTTTGACTCGAAAACAATTCATTAAGGGGCCCCTCTTCGATTTTTGCACCAGGGCCCCGGACTGTCTAGCTACGCCACTGATGACCTCTCCACATTCTTCTACTTTGACGTTGTGAGAGCGGTTTACACTAGGGATGTTCAGAATAACAGAAATGAACATAACACTGACTATGAATATTTGACTTTTTTTTCAAGTTTTTTTTCGGTATTTTGAAAACTATTCGAATTAAAACAATGGTTTTAACAGAAATGTTTTCTGCATTGAATACTCCTATCAGAAACGAAAAAAAAGAAAAAAAATAATTTGAACAAATTCATTTTCACTCCCTTTATAATCGGAAGTGCCCAGGCTCCAAGAATATTTTAGGTCTGTAGAGAATTTCGAACAATATCGTAATCCCAGTTTTCAGATTTCAAATATGTCCAGTTCTCCAGAAACGTCTAATGGGCACTCGAACTTGGGACAGCGTGTATAGGGTGTTAGATTTAAATAAGTGTAACTTTGGCCTATATCTTCGTATATACCCTGTATATATGTGAATGATTTTAAATTGTGCGAATTCAATAATTCCAAAGACCTGGCGAATGTTGAAGAAACTTTTTCCGTCTTGATACTGGAAATCACTGCGCAAAAAAATTAACGCACATTCTGAAAATCTCAATTTTAATGAAAGTTTACTCTACATTGACTTTATAACTTATTTTTTATGTTCTCTCGGGAAGGTTTTGAACGAAACAAGACACATTAAATGGAAGAAAAATTCAGAATTTCACCGAATCTTATGTGAAAGAAGAGAAATGAATAATTTTCAAAATACTGAAATGCTGATAAGTGATTTAATACTTGGTATTTCCACCCCTTGCGTTAATTACAGCTCGGCAACGACGGTTCATACTCAAAATGAGTGATCTTAAAATGTTCTGATCTAATCCTTCCCAGATTTCTCCGAGTTGGATTCCTAAGTCATTAAGAGTAGCTGGATGATTTTCTGAACTTCTCAGCCTTCTATTGAGGTTGTCCCAAACCTGCTCAAACGGATTGAGATCTGGACTTCTTGCTGGCCATTCCATTCGAGAGACTTCAACCTCTTGAAGGTACTCCTGAACGATGCGCGCACGATGGGGTCTGGCATTATCGTCCATAAAAATGAAATTTTCACCAATGTTTGGGGCAAATGGCACTACATGCTCTTCAAGAATGTTCCTTATATACTTATTCATAGCTCCATTATCAACGACCACTAGGTCTGTGCGAGCAGTCAAAGATATTCCACCCCATACCATAATCGATCCTCCCCCGAAACCAGTAGTATTCAGGAAATTGCACTGAGCATATCTTCCATGTGGACGTCTGTATACAAGGGAACGTCGATCACAATGGTAGAGGCAGAATCTAGACTCATCTGTGAAGAGAACTCTTTCCCAATCGGCCTCTTCCCAATGGATATGCTCTCTCGCAAAATCCAAACGCGCCCTTCGATGGGCTGGGGTAAGAGCTGGGCCTCTTGCCGCGACACAAGGCCTTAAATCATATTCTCTGAGGCGATTTCTTATTGTCTGAGTGCTAATTTGTACCTCATGAGTTTGCTCAAGCTGATTTTGAAGGAGGCCAGCGGTTGCAAACCGTTGTCTCAACGAAGAAACTCTCAAGTAACGTTCTTGAATGGCAGTGGTTACCCGTGGTCTACCCTGTCCTGGTTTTCGGACATTCATACCTGTCTCCCTGAATCGTTGCAACATTCTGGACACACTTGTATGGGAAACTCCAAACCTTTCTGCAATTCTTGTGTATGTCCAACCTTCTTCTCGCAAAACTACCGCTTGGGCACATACCTCTTGGGTCAAATTGCGTGTTTCGCGTTGAATAGCGATCGAGTGTAGAAAAAGTATTGATCACTAGAATTGATCGAGAACAACTGATTTAAGAATGGAGCCAATACATTCAAAATCTGATAATATCATCTTTTTTTATTCCTGCTGGGAGAAAACATCTGTATTGAAGAAAAACGTTGAAAGTGGATAACATATGCATGCATAATTCTGATAAAAATAATTATCATTGAGAACACCTACAGTTGTAGAATAAATTCGAGATTTCCATAATGTGCGTTAATTTTTTTGCGCAGTGTATTTCACGTATGTAAACATGGTTGGAAGATTCAGTGATGCTATTTTCTTGTACAGAAATCAAGAATCGAGTGTTTCTCAAAAATAATGGACGGAATAGTCTGTTATTTTGTGATAGTTTATTCGAAAAAAGAATAAATGTCCTTGAATAACCCCACAGAAAAACTTATAAACAAACAGTGGAATTCCCCACTTCCAAAATTCTCAAGAAATAAGCCTACAGAAGACATTTAAATACCTCTTTGCGCAACTTGAAATACTCCAGTACGAGAATGTAGTGGTACTACTAAACCTGTGTCACAGTTAAACCTCAAAAGAGATAACTTCATTTACAAAGTTGACAAAGAGTAAATAATAAATAATTGCATTGGCAACATCTCTTGGAATTATTTAACTGTCCTACTGTATAAAAGAGAATGGAGTATAGTTCAGTACAATCAGTAAATATTGACAATAAAATAGTTACAGTGAATTTTCTTTTTTTACAGGCCAGTTCAACGTATACCCTTCAAATCAAAGACATCCAAGAGACAGATGCCGGCTTTTATCACTGTCAGATATTGATATCTCCCAGCAATAGGGTATCAGCAGAAGTAGAACTGCAAGTCAGAAGGCCACCGTTCATTTCTGATAACTCGACAAGATCTGTTGTTGTTTCGGAAGGAGAAGGTTAGTTACACATAGTTATACACAGGTGTCTCATAAATAGCGCAGAATCAGGTTAATGAAAAGCCAATGAATTGAACGATTTGTTGTGTTGATATAAATTGAATTAATTTCATTCCTGTTAAAACAATTTCAGACTATTATTTTGTATGTTTTTTTTTCTCAATATTTTGGATTTTTTTATTGGTTACTTGAACTGGTGAATGCCAATTTACCTACAAGGTGGATTCTGTCAGTGACACTTTTTTAATATCAAACTGGGATGTCTTATATTTCCTAGTTGTGCAGGTGTAACATTGTCAATATTTTCTTCAGCTGTACAGATGGAATGTTACGCTGGAGGTTACCCGACCCCTAGAATTTCTTGGAGACGTGAGAACAACGCCATTTTACCGACTGGTGGCTCCATCTATAGGGGTAACGTGTTGAAGATCAAGTCTATAAGGAAAGAAGACCGTGGTACTTATTACTGTGTTGCTGAAAATGGTGTTGGAAGGGGAACCAAAAGTAAGTGATTTGTATCAAAATACGTTGAAAGTCTTTCTTGATGAGCGGAAATTTGAGATTTCGACCTACTGCGCCAGAAGGAGCTGTTCAAATTTCAATTTTTTTTTTGTAAAACATAGATTCATAGATAGTATAGCAAGGAGTAAATGATTAAAATTTGGGGAAAAAAACGAAAGGTTTACATTTTTTTCAATAAATTTGTTAATATGTTTTTGTCCACTGCGATTATCTATACACTCCCCAACACGTCTTAGCATTGATGCAATAAGATGGTCTCTTTCTTCTTGAGGGATATTATTCCAAGCTACCTTTACTTCATGTCTCGGAGCCGCCAAAGTCCGTGGGGGCTGGGGTAAATTTTCAAGCCTTCTACCCATGATGTCCCTAACATGCTCTATGGGCGAAAGATCGGGGGATCTGGGCGGCCATGGCAAAAGATTCACATGGGTCGCTTCAGAAAAGTTTAAACTAACTCTGGCAACATGAGGTCGAGCATTATCTTGCTGAAGTATTGGATTCTCTAGCCGGTTTAGGTAAGAGAGAACATATGGCTCCACTATTTCTTGAAGGTAACTCAGCGCTGTCATGTTACCTCGAATGAAGACTAGAGGTGACCTACTTGCATGTGCAATAACACCCCATACCATAACGCCTACTGTCCGGTGTACATGACGCTCAAAATCAAACTGAGGTTCACGTTTTTCTCTCCGACGTCGTCTAACCCTTCTTCGGCCATCGTGTGCACCCAAGGAGCATCGAGATTCATCAGAAAAGACGACCTGATGCCATTCCAATGGTGACGTTCTCTGCACCACTGTAATCATTGCCGGCGATGCTCAACCGTCAAAGGTAACACAAGATGGGGTCGACAATTCTGCAGACCAAAAGACCTTATCCGGCGGTGAATCGTTCGGAGAGTTAGAGGGTTTGTTCTCCTAACCACTCATCAGCCAAAGATCGAGTCTCTAATGATCATAAGTCTTAGTCGTTGATCTTGAACTGCATTTGTGCCCCTTTGACGTCCGGTGCCTACTCTTCTTTGATTTTGGGCATTATCAAACCACGCTTGACAACATCTCATAACAGTAGTAGGATTTCTTTTCGTACGGTTAGCGATTTCTCGAAATGACAACCCCGCCTCCCGTAGACCAATAATTCGACCTCTTTCAAACTCACTTAGCTGGCGATAAATTCCTTGTATACGTGCCTTAGGCATTTCAACAACAAATAAACATCAACTTTGGATCTCCCCGAACAGCTGGTTAGTTATAAAATTTGAATATTTGGCAAAAAAACGACTACAATAATAATAATAATAATAATAACGGGTGTGGTTTGGTTTCTGCCACGCCACATGGGGGGTGACGTCCCCACGGCCCGAGTTACCTGGGCCACCAAGGGTAAATGGTGGCAAACCCATGAACGAGAAGTGGAAACCGATATCATGGCAGAAGATCGAGATGCCACTCCACCTGCTGGCTCGACCACCGTGAGGAGGACTGCCCGCAGGGGAGCTCGCAACGCACGTATCCAGTGTAGCCGCGAAATGAATATTGAAGTAATGCGAGCTTTTCATTACGTTAACAATTGCGAGGACAAACCACTTCCTGGATGGAGAAGAGAAATCTTCAAGGGATCGAATTATCCCGGAATATCGCGGGATGTGCACAGCAGGCTGTGGATTTGCAAACCTGTTACATCGTGCGGAAATTTCTGAACTAGTGGGAGGAACTGAATTGTTTTTTCACTGGTTCATAGAAGAATAACCAGCTCGAGCTGAGAACGGGAGACCGATGAAGAATAATAATAATAATAAACAGACTTTATTTCCAAATAAATTACAACAAGAATATCTGAAGCACTTGAAATGGAAACAGGGTCAAAGCTATCTCTGCCATGTTCTTAGCGGCCTATGTTTGTCCCATCATAACTCATAAATTCGTCAATTGAGTATGGTTCAATTTGCACTAATAGCTTAAATATCAATTTTTTGAAATGCTTGAATTCCTTTTCCCTTCTTATTTCTTCTGGGATTCTGTTGAAATATTTTACGCAGGTGTAATCAACACTGCGCTCTGTCTGAGTTAATCTATGTTTGGGATATCTGAGTTGGGTTGTCCTGGTATTGTAGTAAGTGGTCGTGACTTCTTCGAAAAGGTTTCTATTTTTGAAAGTGAACAGTAGACATTCCTGTATATGTATTGCAGTGGCAGTTAGTAGATTGTTTTTTCGAAAACAACCTCTGCATGTATCAAGCCTCTTCATCTTGAAGATAGTGCGAATAGCCCGTTTTTGTAAGATCGAAATCCTACTGGTCTCTCTTACAACACCATAAAAAATGATGCCATATCTAAGTTTAGACTCAAATACCGCCTGATACACCACTTTCAGGGAAGTTTCATCAAGATATTTCGTCAATACACCTAGTGAATAACATGTAGCGCTCAAGGACTTGCTCAACTCGGAGATATGTGTACTCCAATTTAGGGTATCGTCTAATGTCATGCCCAGGAACTTGACATCTCTTTTGATAGGAAGGATGCAGTCTTCGAGTCTCAACCGGGATGGAGTGTCAAATCCTGCATTTGTTGTTTTGAACAATACTGTATTTGTCTTATCAGAATTCACTAACAGATGATTTTGTTGAAACCATGAGACAGTCTGCTGCATGATCGCGTTTGTGATTTCAGATGCTTCTGGAAAAGATTTGGCTCTAATGGTGATACTTGTGTCATCTGCGTAGTTTATCTGTGATACTGAAGGATCATCTGTGGACAGGTTGTTAAGGTCATTTATGAAGATAATAAAAATCAGAGGTCCCAGTATGCTACCTTGTGGTACTCCCAGTCTGATCTCTCCTGGTTCAGATTTTACTTGAGTTCTTTCCTTTTTTACTAGTACCCTTTGTATTCTTTGGCTTAAGTAGGACTTAAACCACTGTAATTCGGTTCCCTTTATTCCATATTTCATTAACTTAATAAAGACAAACTCATGATCCAAACAATCGAATGCCTTCGACAAGTCAAGGAACAGGGATATAGCAATTTCCGAGTTCTCTAGTGCTTTGTGTAGATAATTTAAAAATGTGTAGATTGCTGTTTGTGTGGATCTTCCTTGGGTATATCCATGTTGACCCGCCGACAATAAGGTGTTTTCTGTGAAGTAGTTCATCAGTTGTTTTGCGATTATGTGTTCGAATATTTTAGAGAAAGCTGATAAGAGACTAATTGGCCTATAATTTTCAAATTCATCTGCTGTCCCTCTTTTGTGAATTGGAATGACAAGTGCTTCTTTGAGTTGCATCGGGAAGATCCCGTAGTCCAAAGAGTTTTTTATAATAAATGTCAATGGTGCAGCTATTATTTCAACGTTGTCTTTAATCGAGTTCATGGGAATGCCATCTGCTCCGCAACTTCTTTTATTTTTTAGCAATTTAATTGTTCCCATGACGTCATTCTCTCCAATGGTTTTAAAAGTGAAATGAATATTATTATCGGGAATGTAATGTTTGAAATTATAATGCTTGACTTCGCCCATTGATGAGTCAGCAGAAGTAAGAAAGAGCTCATTAAATTTATTTGCTATTTCTTTTTCATCTCCAGAAATTTTCATATCGTCCTTTCTCACTTGACCTTTTATTTCTCTTACTGAACTCCACAGTGCTTTACTTTTGTTGTCAGAATTCAAGATTTTATTTCTGTATGTTTGCATTTTTTCCTTTCTAAGTAAAGCATCATACTCTTTTTTCACGGTTTTGTAGGCATCCAGGAAAACACGGTTTTTTGTTTTACAAGTATGCAGTATATCCAGCCTTGTCTTACAATTTTTAAGTTCTTCAGACATATGTTTCGGTTTTCTATGTTTGTTCACAGCAACTTTTCTTAGGGGGCAAGTCCTTTCAAATGCATCCTGAAAAAGTCCAGCAAATATTTGCCATTGACCATCTACATCATTTTTTGGTGTTTTGTACAGCTTATCCCATTTAATTTCTTGGATGGCACTTTGTAAATTTTCTCTGTTGTACATTCGTTTATACTCATGTTGTACTGTTTCTTGTGAATTGATATTGATTTTTATAATCTGTGCTGTGTCATGATCTGATATGTTCGATGGTATTATATCTGCAGAGTATTCATAACTGTTTGTTACTATATTGTCTATACATGTCTGACAATTCGCTGTTGTTCGTGTTGCTTTAGTTATAGTTGGATGCAGACCATATGAATTTAAGAGATTTATAAAAAACTGGGTATTCTGATCATCACTTTTCAGCAGATTTATATTGTAATCTCCTGCCATGATAATAGTTTTATTAGTCCAACATATTATGTTTAATATCTCTTCCAACCTGGAAAGAAACTTTTTGGTGTTGTATGGAGGTGCATATACCGACAATATAGTGTATGTCTTTGTGCCTACCATTAGATCTACCGCGGCTACTTCAATTTCTTTTTCTACAGACATATTTACCAAGTCTTGTCTGTTTCTATATGAATTTCCCACTTTCAAGTAAATTGCACTGCCTCCGTGGGCATTATTTGTTCGACAGTAGGAACTGGCTAGAATGTAGTTTTTTATGCCATAGTTTTTGAGTTGATCGATCGTTTTCCAGTGCTCAGTAATGCATATTGCCTGTAAATTGTTCGATTGGTTCAAAGTGTCTATTAGGTCTTCTATTAAGTCAACTGAATTTCCTATTGACTGTACATTCTGATGCAGCACCATCAATGGTGAATTGGTTGTATATTTTACTTGTGTTACTATTGGTTATATTCAAGTAGCAAAAAATATTTACATGTATTTCTTGACTGCCACCCAAATAGCCCCTATATCCGAATAGACCAGATCAGTCGACTACATACCTATATAGTCATGAAAAAACCGTCACGATTTTTTTCTCCAAATTTAATCATTTACTACTTCCTATACTGTCTATGTTTTACCAAAAAAATTAAAATTTGAACAGTTCCTTCTTTATATTTTCAATTTCAAAGTGCCTTCCTTCGAAAAAATGCTGATTAATTTTTAGGTTATATTCAGATATTTTATTGCAATCACAGATAATTGTCAGATACTGTTTGTAACTAGAAATTAGGCTGCGTCTCTACTTCCAAGGCCTGCTTTGATTCAAAAAAGTTTTGAAGCGAGTATAGTTTATAAATGAGGGCGTGTTGGGAAAAACGCTCGGACACGTCGATTTGTAATTTTAGATACGCATATTTTTCAAGAAAATAATATTATATAGGGTGTTCCATATGACCGTGGCCAATACCAAATTTCTTATTTCAAATGCAACCTCCTGTATATTATTTATTTTTTGGATTCTTCAGAGAATTCTAGACACAATTCATGCATAATGTCCTATACCTATCTTTAACTATTTCGGAAGTATCAAGTGTTTTCAGATTTATTGCAAAAATCAACGTTTTAAATGAAAATTATTTTATTTCACAAATTCGGTACATTACACTTAAAACCTAATAAATAATACTGATTATTTCTTAATTATTAAAAAAAAATTAATGTGAAATAAAATAATTTTCATTTAAAATGTTAATTTTTGTAAGAAATATGAAAACCCTAATATTTCCGAAAAAGTTGAAGATAGGTATAGGACATTAGGTATACATGAATTATGCCTAGAATTTTCTGAAGAATCCAAAAAATAAATAATATACAGGGGGTTGCATTTGAAATAAGGAAGTTGGTATTGGCCACGGTCGCATGGAACACCCTATACAATTTTATTTTCTTGAAAAATATGCGCATTTAAAATTACAAATCGACGTGTCCGAGCGTTTTTCCTAACACCCCCTCATTTATTCGTTATCGAATTTATTCCATTTGGCTGTTACACTCTGTATACTCCATTCACTTTTATGAAGTATCCCGGTTAGCCATGATTTAGGTTTATCAAGTTCTTTCACTTAAAACTGACGCAGGTTGGCACTCGTGAAAATCAAGCGACATTGCCAAGGCTATTTTCTATTTACTCTTTTTCAATTTCTTAAATGGAGTTAGTTCTTTTAAGGTTTAACTGTGACGCAGGTTTTGTAGTACTACTACATTTTCAAACAGGAGTATTTCAAGATGTCCAAAAAGGTATTTAAATGTCTTCTGTAGGTATTTCTTGAGAATTTTGGAGACTGGGGAATTCCATAGGTCCGCCTGTTCTGTTCGTTTTTCTGGGTTATTCGAGTACTTTTATTCTTTTTCCGAATGAACTATCACAAAGTAAAGGACTATTCTGCCCAAAATTTTTCAGTAAAATTTCAACACTCGTTTCTTGATTTCCATAAAAGCAAATTATATAAATGAATCTTCTTTCGCTATCACAAAAACGCCTATATCAAAATTTGATCATAGTTAGCTTTGCTATGAACGTCAGAAACATGTGGAACATTGGGCGCGTTCATCCGACTAAGCAGCTACCGCTACCGCTCCTTCAAACGACAAAACCATATGATTTTTTCGATCCGTTGTGTCAAAATTACTAACTAATTTGACACAACGGATCGAAAAAATCATATGGTTTTGACGTTTGAAGGAGCGGTGGCGGTAGCTGCTTAGTCGGATGAACGCGCCCATTTATAGATATTCCAATTCTCTGTCGCAAAATGTCAAGCGAAGTGAAAACACGAGAATTTATAGTGAAACTTTTTCAAAATAATCAAAAATGGAGCTTCAAAAGAATCGCAAAAGAGGCTCGCGTTCGTCCGGAAACGGTACCAAGAGTTGTTAAGCGCTTCAACGAAGATCTTACAATTAACCGCAAGGAAGGAACCGGGAGGAAAAGGGGGTTTCATAGCCCAAAAGAAGTGAAGAAAGCCATCAGCCATTTTCAGAAGAATCCTAACCTTTCAGGACCGAAAGTGGCCCAAATAGTGGGTTGTTCGCAGTCAACCGTTCAGAAAATCAAGTCGAATTGTGGGCTTAGAACATACAAAGTGCAGAAAGTGCCAGACAGGAACGCTGTGAAGAATTAAGAAGCGAAATCAAGAGCAAAGAAATTAAGAAAAGATTTCTTGAAAAATTTTTCCTGTTGCGTGATGGACGACGAAACCTATGTCTGGGCTGATTTCTCGCAACTTCCTGGTCAGGAATTTTATACTGCAGATTCTCGTGGAAATGTTGACGAACAATTTCGCGTGAAGAAACAAGCAAAGTTTCCTAAAAAAATCCTGGTTTGGCAAGCAATTTGCACTTGTGGGAAAAGGAGCAAATTTTTCGTTGGCCAAGGCTCTGTTGACTCGAAGTACATCGAGGAATGCTTGAAGAAGCGACTTTTATCATTTTTACGTGAGCACGATGTGTCAACAATCTTTTGGCCAGATTTAGCTTAATGCCACTTCAGCAAGACCACCAAGGAATGGTACGAAGCTAATGAGGTGGTTTTTGTCCCCAAAGAGGCCAATCCACCAAATTGCCCAGAACTCAGGCCAATCGAAAGATATTGGGCCCTGGTAAAAAAAATTAAAGAAGACTAAAGGTGAATACAGACTATTCTGACGTGACGTGATTCCACGTCACGTCAGACGTGTACTGTGCTCCCATTGGCCTAATATGAACGTGAACGTCAAAATGTGAGAGATATGAAAATGCAACACATTGTTCTGTGCGTTCACGTTCATATCACGCCAATGGGAGCACAGTACACGTCTGTATTCACCTTAAGAAATCAACGAAAACATTAGCGGAATTCAAGCAAAAGTGGAAGACAGCATCCCAGAAAGTAACTGAGAACACTATAAGAAGCATGATGGGAAGAATTCCAGAAAAAATCCATGAATTTTGTAAAAAATAGTTTTGTTTTTTTTATTGTAAAAACAGTTTTCATTAGGATTAGAAGATGATTCGAAAATGAGTTTGATTTTCGAAATCGGTCCAGTGGTTCAAAAGATATAAGCGTTTTTGTGATAGCGAATTTATTCTCGTTCAGTCCGTATTTACATACGTGAAATATTTCCAGTATTAACAAAGAAAAAGTTTCTTCAGCATTCGCCAGGTCTTCGAAATTATTGAATTCACATAATATTTTCTCAAAGTAAATAACATTTTGATAAATACGGTTTTTATGCCGAAACGACTACGTTGCGGGCGTATCTGACAGAGGAATGACCCTAACCTAACATTTTCAAAATATACGCGGTGAAATGCGTCAGAATTTCATGGCAAACCGGGATACTTTATAAAAGTGAATGGAGTATTATACTTGACATTGATTTTCATGGTTTTTCTCCCCCCAGGTTGTGGGAACAGCTTGATACATCGTATTTGAACGTTTTGAAATTCAAATTTAATCTTAACGATAAATTTCTCCTTTCCGGGGTACCACAATCTGACACCTTAATCATCCTCAGGAAACATAGCCGTCGAAGTAGAATTCGCGCCTGTGGTAACAGTACCCAGACCTCGTCTAGGTCAAGCCCTTCAATACGACATGGATCTGGTATGTCACGTGGAGGCCTATCCACCTCCCGCCATCTCTTGGGTCAAAGACGACGTTCTCCTGAACAAGAACCAGCATTACGACTTATCTCATTTCGCCACTGCCGACGAGTTCACCGATACCACCCTCAGGGTGATCACCATCGAGAAAAGACAGTTTGGACAATATATTTGTAGAGCGGGTAACAAGCTGGGTACAGCTGAAGGAGTTGTAGAGCTTTTTGGTGAGTACCATTTCTTTTCTTACATGTTTTTAGTTTTGTTATGACTCTTTATAATGTTTATTTAGGTGAATGATTAGTTGTGTTGGATAATGTAGGTTTTTTTTGGAGAATTCATGTATTCATGTATCTCTGAGACCCTAGGCCTATTTTTATAAGGGTATCAGTGGTGGAGTTCTATGTCCTGTTGAATTTTACTGGCAGCCAAACTTATATGGAACTACACTGCGCAAAAAAATTAACGCACATTCTGAAAATCTCAATTTTAATGAAAGTTAACTCTACATTGACTTTATTACTTATTTTTTATGTTCTCTCGGGAAGGTTTTGAACGAAACAAGACACATTAAATGGAAGAAAAATTCAGGATTTCACCGAATCTTATGTGAAAGAAGAGAAATGAACAATTTTCAAAATACTGAAATGCTGATAAGTGATTTAATACTTGGTATTTCCATCCCTTGCATTAATTACAGCTCGGCAACGACGGTTCATACTCAAAATGAGTGATCTTAAAATGTTCTGATCTAATCCTTCCCAGATTTCTCCGAGTTGAATTCCTAAGTCATCAAGAGTAGCTGGATGATTTTCTGAACTTCTCAGCCTTTTATTGAGGTTGTCCCAAACCTGCTCAATCGGATTGAGATCTGGACTTCTTGCTGGCCATTCCATTCGAGAGACTTCAACCTCTTCAAGGTACTCCTGAACGATGGGGTCTGGCATTATCGTCCATAAAAATGAAATTTTCACCAATGTATGGGGCAAATGACACTACATGCTCTTCAAGAATGTTCCTTATATACTTATCAGCATTCATAGCTCCATTATCAACGACCACTAGGTCTGTGCGAGCAGTCAAAGATATTCCACCCCATACCATAATCGATCTTTCCCGAAACCAGTAGTTTTCAGGAAATTGCACTGAGCATATCTTTCATGTGGACGTCTGTATACAAGGGAACGTCGATCACAATGGTAGAGGCAGAATCTAGACTCATCTGTGAAGAGAACTCTTTCCCAATCGGCCTCTTCCCAATGGATATGCTCTCTCCCAAAATCCAAACGCGCCCTTCGATGGGCTGGGGTAAGAGCTGGGCCTCTTGCCGCGACACGAGGCCTTAAATCATATTCTCTGAGGCGATTTCTTATTGTCTGAGTGATAATTTGCACCTCATGAGTTTGCTAAAGCTGATTTTGAAGGAGGCAAGCGGCTGCAAACCGAAGAAACTCTCAAGTAACGTTCTTGAATGGCAGTTGTTACCCGTGGTCTACCCAGTGGCGTAACTAGATAGTCCGGGGCCCTGGTGCAAAAATCGAAGAGGGGCCCCTTAATGAATTGTTTTCTAGTCAAAATATAAATACTTCGAAGAAGCAAAGTTTCTTACTGAAGAAGGTACAGTTGAGGAATATACTTGAATGAATTATGTTGTTATTGATGTATTTGAGTAGGTATATTAAATTCATTGTATTAATGTTATATTAATGTGGATGAAAAGGCTTTAAAAACATTTTTATAGATATTTACTATATGTACAAATATTCACAAAAAAATTGTCATTGTCACTATGACCTTCTAGCCTTATTTTTTTATTGATACGTTAGATTATTTGGTGAAATCACAATAAGAATAAATCATTCGAGGAAAGAATTCAAATTAATTATTGGGGATTCGAACCTAGAGGTCAAGTCATTTATTCTCTGGGAAAAAAATATGTTTACAACCTCTTTCTAGACCTACTCTTTGCGAAAGATTAAATGACTTCACTCGAATCTAGACTTGATGCAGCTTCATTTTTAATTGATACGTATGAGCCATGAATGTTCCAGTTGGGCTTGGCTCATAGTGTTCCGCAAATAATTTTATATTATTCTTAATTTGCTGAAAGATCTTTCAGCTTCTACAGAGGTGACAGGAATATTGTATGGAACAGTAATATTGCTGTAACTGTAAATACTTCTGTTAGATCGCATTCCAGCATTCCGTATTTCCTTATTATTTTCATATAGAATTCATGAATTATCCATGACTAATTCAATTCAGGTAGAAATAGGTGATAAATATTAAGAACTTGAATTTGAAAGATGCATAATTGATATCATTGAGAATGCGGTGCATTAAATCGCCGAGGAAAATAAATTCAAAATTCAACATCTTTTTTCTGCTTGTTTTCGCTCTTATTTGCAGGAATTTATTCTTCTATTTCAGCTAATGCACGAATGATATGAAAAAAAAAATGAAATTTGATTGCCGAAATTATGTTAACCCTACTGTAGCATCTAGTCGGACTTAGTTTTTTTAGATAGGTGTCCGATTCACCAGTGAATTTTGGCAATAAATCCCTAGATTTGATGATATTTCGGAAAAAACATTTTTCAACAACTGAATATAATAAAAACAATGTTATTCACATAATAGATCACAGAGAAAAATCAAAGTTTGAATTTTTCTTTAAGTTCAAACGCGATTTGATGGTCAGCGCTTGGGGGCCCCCTGAGGTCGGGGGCCCTGGTGCACTGCACACCCTTGCACCCACGTAGCTACGCCGCTGGGTCTACCCTGTCCTGGTCTTCGGACATTCATACCTGTCTCCCTGAATCGCTGCAACATTCTGGACACACTTGTATGGGAAACTGCAAACCTTTCTGCAATTCTTGTGTATGTCCACCCTTCTTCTCGCAAAACTACCGCTTGGGCACATTCCTCTTGGGTCAAATTGCGTGTTTCGCGTTGCATAGCGATCGGGTGTAGAAAATCAAACGAAAGAAAAACTATTGATCACTAGAATTGATCGAGAACAACTGATTTTAGAATGGAGCCAATACATTCAAAATCTGATATCATCCTGCTGGGAGAAAACATCTGTATTGAAGAAAAACGTTGAAAGTGGATATCATATATGCATGCATAATTCTGATAAAAATAATTATCATTGAGAACACCTTCAGTTATAGAATAAATTTGAGATTTCCATAATGTGCGTTAATTTTTTTGCGCAGTGTATTTTGTTGAGTCGTGAACTAAGCAACCTCCTGTACTATAGTGGTAGCGATAATTTATATAATTTGTTTGGTCAATATAAAAGTCAACATCTGGCAATATTGTAATGCGGAATTCACACGAAAAAAAGTTTTTTTCGGCAACCG
This sequence comes from Adalia decempunctata, assembly GCA_951802165.1. Taxonomy (NCBI): domain Eukaryota; kingdom Metazoa; phylum Arthropoda; class Insecta; order Coleoptera; family Coccinellidae; genus Adalia; species Adalia decempunctata. The sequence continues at coordinate 20,688,987 of OX637703.1, forward strand.
TCCGGGAAGTACCCACTTCCCGGACGCTTTTTCTTTGAGAAAGTAGCATTTCCCGGCCTAGGCCGGAAAGTACGTACTTCCCGGCCTAGGCCGGAAAAACACGTCGTTGTTGTCACTGTTATGATCATCACAATAGCAACGAAATAACGGATGACAGTTCTGTTCTGTGTTCTGTTTAATTCAAATATGAATCAAAATCAATAAAGAGATGTGTCATCTCATTGATTTGTAATTCTTCACGGTTGCCGAAAAAATATTGTACGCAACACGCCCGAAAATAGTTTTTTTGGACTCACAGACTTCCAGGACTCGCCTACGGCTCGTCCTAGAATCTTGTCTATTCGTCCAAAAAAACCCTATTTTCCGGACTTGTTACGTAAATTACTATTTTCGGCAACCGTCCGGGAAGTACCCACTTCCCGGACGCTTTTTCTTGGAGAAAGTAGCATTTCCCGGCCTAGGCCGGAAAGCACAGATAACAGAACTAAATAGATGAGACACTGACGTTTAAACCTCCAAAATACTGTTTTCGACGCCCCCTGGTGTTAGCGAACCCTTATTGAGTAGCAAAAAAAACTTGGCGGGAAATTCAAAATGGATTCTTTGTTTCTTCTATCTTAATTTTTATGAACAAATGAAACGCACAAATGCTATATCATTTATATATTCAGCACATAGTATTTCAATACAAAGAATAAATGGAGAAATACGTGTTAATAATTGAAAGAAATATTGAAAATACAAATAAATTACATGTAAATTACAATGAAAATAGATGAGCATACGAAAATTACATCCTCCATAAAGTCACAGAACACCAAAATTGCATGTAGTTGAAGAATCACATGAAAAGGAATAAAAATCAATATCAAAGGAATCATTTATCTACGAGTCCTTCTCCTGGAGGAAAAATGGTTCAGAGCAATTTTTTTTCCTTATCCAGGGAAAAATGTGCATTTTTACTTATTAGGTTGTTCCTGATTCCTTTGAATAAATGAGGGGTATCATACAGAGGAACCACCTCCCTACCATTTATCAAAAAACCCATATTATTATTTTCTTCATTTTTTCTTAGGTACTCCCCTCTTGACTCTTGGACAAGCATGTTAATGGCAGCTTGATTTGTTGATCCTTGATCACAAATAGTGACCAAAACTTCTAGGCCAATGCTATTACATGAGCCTATAATTTCTTTGATCAAATTTTTTAATTTGATGGATTTGATTGGACCTTTACTGAAGGTGGATGCAATAGGCTGTTTGAATTGTCTGCATAAACCTTTAAAAAAAAACATTCACCATATCAGCAAGAACCCGTTTTCTCTCATCACCATAATCCTCTGTCCCAATAATAATATCTTTTGCATTATCGAACTTTAATCCCAACGACAATGACATTTCTTCGAAAATCAGAGCGCAAACTCTATTCTTCATTTTGGATACACTTTCCTTGAGCTCTTCAAAAATATGCTTATTAACACCAGGTGAAAATGGTAACCGTTCAAGAAGTCTCAAAAGGGTTCTTGTTGAAGGCAGAGAAAAGATTTTACATAATAAGCGATATCGTTTAGGGCTTGATTTATATAATGCCAGTGCAAGAACCTTTTCATCCAAGGTGAACCTTCTTGCATTCACCTTCAAACCTTGGTTTCTTATTCGGCTGAGGAAGAAATTATAGGTCACTATATTTACATGCTTGCACATATTCTGGAATGAATCTTTAGAGGAGAGTTTCTTTGCAGCACTCAATCTTTGTTGATAAGATTTATTTTTGCTTTTCAATTGGCTACATTTTCTTGAGCAATTTCTCAACATGGAATAGAGAACTCTCTCTCTCTCTTGTTTTCGACTGCCTTTTCCTTGAGTACTTGATTCTCTTGAGGATGTTATTTCCTGAAAATAAATTATTGATTATGACTCGTAAAGGCAGTCTTTACTCATTAGAAATCTTTCTTCGGGTAAAAACATGGTAAAAATAGTTACCAACCTGTGTAAATTTTATCCTCAACATCAAATGATACTTGGGACAAAGGTTGTGGTTCTTCCATATGAACATCCTGAAGTACTTCAGATGAAGGTCCTGCGATTTCATCCTGAATTGCTTCAGACAAGGGTCCTTGCATTTCATTTACTTGAAACGAAGGTGCTTCTATGTCTAAAAAGTTTTTTGTTCTTTCAATATGAATAAATACAAAATGAGTTTTTAGCTCATTTGCGTAATTTATTATTATGGTCTCTTTATCTATTTAGCATAAAGTCAATTCGTCAATCGATTCATGTGTTTGCTATTACTAACCTTGCATTGATCTCACATCCTGCCTCCCTTCAACAAAAACATAACTCTCTGGCATTCCTAAAGATTGGAAAGGTGAAACATCCATGTTTGTAACTATATCTGAAAACAGCACAAAGTACAAATAAATTTTGTATGATCTTTGAAAACCTTGACAATGATTTTCAATGAAAGAATCAAATTAATTCAAAATGGAATTAGATTAATTTCTGATAATAGAATTATCTTACCGGGAAATTCAACTGGGGGAATAGCATCCACTGTGAGGCCTCTACGACTGTGTGGTAAATGGAACCTAGGTGAAAAATGTCTATGGCACACATAAAACCTATTATAAATGTTTTCATCACTCAAATTGTCCGGCATGTTAAGCTTTAAAATCTCAATCCACTTTTTAAATAAGTCCGGGTTTCTTCTAGGTTGAGGAAAACGATGTCTTTGACTTATTCTGTCCTTACACTCGGGTATATCAACCAAAAGCACCAAACTCAAACGAGGGTCTCTATTCACAAGCGGACTAAAAAGAATTTGAATTTTTGAATTTCAAACGACAGATGACTGATTCCACCTATCACGACACAGGTTAACTAAGATCCTCAGAATACGCATGATCGTTATTCAAAAAATAGTACCACTAGCGCTACCCGTGTTTGCGAAGCTGAATTAAAACAGTATGTCAGCTTCGTCTAAGGAAGTGTCGCATCTAGTGTTTCTGTTATCTGTGGCCGGAAAGTACGTACTTCCCGGCCTAGGCCGGAAAAACACGTCGTTGTTGTCATTGTGATGATCATCACAATAGCAACGAAATAACGGATGACAGTTCTGTTCTGTGTTCTGTTTAATTTAAATATGAATCAAAATCAATAAAGAGATGTGTCATCTCATTGATTTGTAATTCTTCACGGTTGCCGAAAAAATATTGTACGCAACACGCCCGGAAATAGTTTTTTTGGACTCGTCCTAGAATCTTGTCTATTCGTCCAAAAAAACCCTATTTTCCGGACTTGTTACGTAAATTACTATTATTAATGAGGTTAAATCCAGCTAGGAAAATTGTTTTTTAAGGTGGGTGTTCAATGTAGTGTGTTTTTAAGGATTGAACGAGAATAAATTCGCTATCACAAAAACGCTTAGGTATATCTTTTGAACCACTGGATCGATTTCGAAAATCAAACTCATTTTCGAATCATCTTCTAATTCTAATGAAAACTGTTTTTACGATAAAAAAACCAAAACTATTTTTTACAAAATTCATGGATTTTTTCTGGAATTCTTCCCATCATGCTTCTTATAGTGTTCTCAGTCACTTTCTGGGATGCTGTCTTCCACTTTTGCTTGAATTCCGCAAATGTTTTCGTTGATTTCTTAGTCTTCTTCAATTCTCTTTTTACTAGGGCCCAATATCTTTCGAATGGACTGAGTTCTGGGCAATTTGGTGGATTGGACCCTTTGGGGACAAAAACCATCTCATAAGCTTCATACCATTCCTTGGTGGCCTTGCTGTAGTAGGATGAAGCTGAATCTGGCCAAAAGATTGTTGACACATCGTGCTCACGTAAAAATGGTTAAAGTCGCTTCTTCAAGCATTCCTCGATGTATATCTTCGAGTCAACAAAGCCTTGGCCAACCAAAAATTTGCTCCTTTTCCCACAAGTGCAAATTGCTTGCCAAACCAGGAATTTTTTAGGAAACTCTGCTTGTTTCTTCACGAGAAATTGTTCGTCAACATTTCCTCGAGAATCTGCAGTATAAAATTCCTAACCAGGAAGTTGCGAGAAGTCAGCCAAGACATAGGTTTCGTCGTCCATTACGCAACAGGAAAAATTTTTCAAGAAATCTTTTTTTTATTTCTTTGCTCTTGATTTCGCTTCTTGATTCTTCACAGCGTTCCTGTCTGGCACTTTCTGCACTTTGTATGTTCTAAGCACATAACTCGACTTGATTTTCTGAACGGTTGACTGCGAACAACCCACTTTTTGGGCCACTTTCCGTCCTGAAAGGTTAGGATTCTTCTGAAAAAGGCTGATGGCTTTCTTCACTTTTGGGCTATGGGTTCCTTCCTTGCGGTTAATTGTAAGATCTTCGTTGAAGCGCTTAACAACTCTTGATACCGTTTCCGGACGAACGCGAGCCTCTTTTGCGATTCTTTTAAAGCTCCATTTTCAAAAAGTTTATCTATAAATTCTCGTGTTTTCACTTCGCTGACATTTTGCTACAGAGAATTGGAATATCTATTAAGTAAATGTTCCACATGTTTCTGACGTTCATAACAAAGCTAACTATGATCAAATTTTGATTTTTTCTCAATTTGTTCAAGAGATATAGGCGTCTATGTGATAGCTAATTTATTCTCGTTCAGTCCATATTTCAAGGTGCATTTGAAAATGGTTTCACTTTGAGAACTGAAATTTTGTGGGTGAACTTAGAAAGGATTGAAGTTCCTAATGAAATAATTTAAATCGATTTCATTTCCCAAGTTCATTCTTTTTCTTTCAAAAATAGAGGAAAATAAGCCAACTCATGCTTCTGTTTTATTTCCAACGAAAGACCCACGAAAATAGTTCAACTTCCGATTAAAAGTGAATCTACAGATAATTTCGTTTAGAAAAACAACTTGAAAAACGGAATTGGCGGAGAATGGCCAAATTCAAATATATGGCGGGAAAAAGTTCCTGTTTAACTCACAAATTCACTAATTTCATAGTTCAGCGATTTTCGGATAGAGAGCGCCATTGTGCATTTCATTCATAAGGATAGAGATATTCATAGAACTAATAGTGATAATGGAGGTTCTATGGAGATATTCCATAAAATGCACGGTGGCGTCTCTATCGGATCAGTTTTCCTACTCGCTCTGAACGGCGACCTTAATTATCTATTTTACGACTGGCTTCCCAAAATGCTCAACCCACCTGATTGTGTTCCTCCAGTCCTGCTTCATTAGATTGAAATAAATTGTATTTGATTGGGAAAGGCCATTGCGATACTAGACCAAGTTTTTTTTATATTATTGTTTTTAACCTTATATGTATTTTTTATTTTGCACGAAGTTGTAGCTATAGTTCGATGTTTATTTGTTATGCTTAGAAACCGTCATTCCTGTTTGCCCCCCTGCCTGTGGCCAAGCACGTTATGGAGGCGGTGCTGCCTCTATGTCTACCAGCTCCGCAGCATTGATTCTAACATTTATCATCATGGTGTACAGGTAAGTTTTTCTCATCTCCGCTAATATCAAGAAGATAAGATTTAAACTGAAATTTCTCCATAGTACCATTTGAATTTGCATACAAAAGTGGCTTTAACCTTCAGCATTATGTGAAAGACTAACTAAACTGCTCCACATGAGTTAGGGATATTGACTTAAATTGCAAAAAAAAATATAGTTAAAATAAGATTTGTGTGATGAAAATTCATATTAATATGATTTCAAGTTGCAAATTAATTTTAGCCTGTAGGTCTGCAGCGTGTACATGGTGTTTAAGAAAAATCGAGTAAAATAACGGAATTTTATTCCCAGAGAATTCAAGCATTTTAAGACTATCAATACAATGTATGGCCTCCACGGGCATCAATAACAGCTTGACATCTTCTTTGCATACTACACACGAGGTTGTTGAACATTTCTTGAGGAATTTGGTTCCATAAACGGGGCAGAAGTTCCCTCAGATCATTTAAGGATTCTGGGGTAGGTTGATGATTATCTAATCTTCTTTGGAGCATATCCCATGCATGTTCTATGCAATTCAAATCTGGTGAGTGCGGAGGTAATGGCAAATGTGGAATACCAACTCCTCGAGCGCATTCTCAACTATGCACGGTGCGGTATAGCGTTATCGTCTAGAAATTGAAAAGTTTCACCAATAGCAGCGTGAAAATTTGGCACAACATTGTCAATGACATGCTCCCTATAGTGTAAGGCGGTCATATTCCCAGGACAAATGTGTAGATCTGTGCGCCCGTTGAAACATATCCTGGCCCATAACATAACACTACCCCCTCGGAATGGATGGACTTCTTGGACATAGCGACGATTACGGGGTATGCGTGGGATTGTCCATACCCTTATTCTTCGAGAATCTGAAAATTTTCCATATCTGGATTCATCAGTGAAAAAGACACTACGCCATTGATCGTTCCAATTGCTTTGTTGCCTTGCCCATTCCAGTCTTTGACGCTTATGGCCACGTGTTAAGAGGGGTTTATACCGCGGGGCTTCCTGAGCGCACGTCAAACTCTACCCACGTCTTACCACTCACCCCCTCTAAGAAATCGTCGATTTTCAGGACGTCCGAAGATATCACAGACATTCCTCGTATTTACCGTCCTTTTCTTCCACATGCGGTTTTCTGTTACGTACAGCATTTACCAAGGGAAGGACGGAAGTTCTCGAATGCCCAGAATGCCCTCGTATATTCACGAATGAACTGGGATTATTTACGAAACTTCCGACAACACTGTAAATTCACAGGAAAGAGTCTTACCTCTGTGCCCTTACGTTTGACGAGATGGGAAGAAATAATTCCCTCAGTTGTAGGGTATTCCCACTTTCAAGATTGAGGTGTATAATATTGATTTTAGCTCAACGACCAGACAGGCATGCTACCTGTGTTGAAAGATGTGAAGGAAAAAAATAAGAATCTATTACTACTTCTTATAGACCACAGGCCCGTGTCGAAAATTGATGGGTCATTTGAACCAGAAGGTGACCTATCTAGAACGATAGAAGGACATAAAATAATAAGATTCAGCACTATGCCGTCACTTGTAAGCTGTCCAACTGAGTACAGGTGGCAATTCAAAAGGACAGGTAGACTGGGTACATTTAGGTCATATGACTTTTGACGGCATTCTTACCATCGATAGCTCCATGGAAAATAATAGGAAAACGGGCAGTGCCGTACAAAAATGATGCGCCATATATTAGGAAAATTTTTTTGATTTTCCGAAAATTTCCATGGTAAAATAGGTCATTTGACTTTGTACGGCATCAGTTTTATACGGTTGCCATACATCTTCTAATCCATTATTCAGCAACGCCGTACAAAAATCATGCGACAAAGGGAAAAAATCGAGGGTTGCAACCCCCTCTCTTGCCGTGCTCCAGGGGGTCATTTGAAAAAGTACGGCTTCGGTTCCAAAACATTATCCAGCACTCAAAATTACTATTAAAAATAAGGCCGTCAAAAAAAAATTGTTCATTTTGATGTTATATCAATAATTATCTTAATTTCATCTTATGCTTGACCCATAAAGCTCTAAAGTCATTTGACCCAGTACGGCAACTTCTTTTTTTACATGATACTTTAAGATACAATTCTTATATTATATTGCCGTTCAAAAGAAACTGTTCTGAAAAAAATTATAGAGAAATACAAAAAGTGAAATTTTTCATATTATTGTAAAAGTTTGGAACTCATAGATTAATGATATATAACAATTTTCTACATTTTATCCCTTGTTTTGAATAGTATTAAGGTATCATTTGTTCCTAATTTATTTACCTTAATACTATTCAAAACAAGGGATAAAATGTAGAAAATTGTTATATATCATTAATCTATGAGTTCCAAACTTTTACAATAATATGAAAAATTTCACTTTTTGTATTTCTCTATAATTTTTTTCAGAACAGTTTCTTTTGAACGGCAATATAATATAAGAATTGTATCTTAAAGTATCATGTAAAAAAAGAAGTTGCCGTACTAACTACTGGGTCAAATGACTTTAGAGCTTTATGGGTCAAGCATAAGATGAAATTAAGATAATTATTGATATAACATCAAAATGAACAATTTTTTTTTGACGGCCTTATTTTTAATAGTAATTTTGAGTGCTGGATAATGTTTTGGAACCGAAGCCGTACATTTTCAAATGACCCCCTGGAGCACGGCAAGAGAGGGGGTTGCAACCCTCGATTTTTTCCCTTTGTCGCATGATTTTTGTACGGCGTTGCTGAATAATGGATTAGAAGATGTATGGCAACCGTATAAAACTGATGCCGTACAAAGTCAAATGACCTATTTTACCATGGAAATTTTCGGAAAATCAAAAAATTTTTCCGAATATATGGCGCATCATTTTTGTACGGCACTACCCGTTTTCCTATTATTTTTCATGGAGCTATCGATGGTAAGAATGCCGTCAAAAGTCATATGACCCAAATGTACCCAGTCTACCTGTCCTTTTGAATTGCCACCTGTACTCAGTTGGACAGCTTACAAGTGACGGCATAGTGCTGAATCTTATTATTTTATGTCCTTCTATCGTTCTAGATAGGTCATCTTCTGGTTCAAATGACCCATCAATTTTCGACACGGGCCTGTAGTCTATTAGTTGTACGAATTTATTGCGAATTTCTGTTTTGATTGTAAGTTAGGTTCGGAAAAGAGTCGGGGACTAAAAAAATCATGCACATATGAATCTACAGTATATAAAAAATTGTAATTGAGACTAAAAATCTAAACCGAAATTTTTTAATGAGTTTAAATTTGTTTATTGTATGAGAAGCTGTATCAAAGGAATTGTATATATTCACATTATTAGTTACAGGCAATATAGGTAGGTATATGAAACTTTACTCCAGAGAAAAAAATATCGAAAATCGGTTTTCAAATTAGTACTCTTTTTTTTATGATTGCGTTTTATTGTGCGAAAAAAAATAATGATAATTCTCTAAGTTTTTTAATTTTTTTTATTGAAGTACAATAATTATTTTTCTTTGCAGAATCAAATTAAACCATGGTTTAAACAGAAATGTACTTATTCAGAATTGAATACTTAGAAGAAGAAAAAAATTAAAAATAGTTATTTTCCTAACAAGTGCGAAAAGGGTTATATTTTTCCGCACGAAACTGCAGTGCGGAAAAGATATCAATTTGATCTCATCACACTGATCAAATTCAATTTGATATATTCAAATAATTTCATACTGATGTCAAATTTTAATTCACATGTCGTTTCCATAACAACGTCGTTGGTGGCGTTTGGTGCATAGGAACATATCATAATTCAGTTCATTCTTTAGAAAAAGCCTGCGGCAAAAACCCCCGCTATTCCATTCCCGCACGGAAAGTGTGCGGGAATGGAATAGCAGAGGTTTTTTCCGCACTGTTTGACAATGTGATTCTTTACGAATTGAAATGCGTGCAGGAATAAGGGGGAAAGCGCACGCTTGTAGAAATTTTTTTTTAACAAATTTATTTTCACTTCTTATATAACCGAGAGCGCTCAGGCTCCAGTAGAAAATTTCGAACAATATGATAATCCCAATTTCCAGATTTCAAATATGTCCAGTTCTCCAGAAACGTCTAATAGGCACTCGAACTTGGGACATCATATATATTCAAGTTAGACTAATTCCAGTACCTATTGAAGTCATATATTTTTTGATATCATTAATTTGAAATAGCTTTATTTATTTGTTGTTAGTGACTATGATATTATATTTATTTCCAAGATTTTACAGAAGTTTTTTTGGATGAACATTGATGAACATAAGTTTTTAAATGACGTTAAAAAAATATATGAAGAAATATCTGATATTACTCTCAATCTCTTAGTAACAAGTGACAAACATAATTCGAACTTTTAATTTTTTTAGAAAAATCCTACTTTAGCTGAAAGCACTTTTAGCATTCAAGACACAAAATCTCATGCAATTAGCTTTCACACTCTCCGCTAATAATAATAGTATGGTATGGTCCTCTTCTTCGGTGTTGTTTTCAGCCCTTTCACTTTTCACTGATAACAGACGCCTTACAAATAAACAATAAGTCAATAAATATTTGCCTTTGGATTTTGCTGAATAGTACCTGCTTCAATGTGCAGTATTGCCAGATAGACGGAACGATCAGTAGACAGTGGAAATAACCAAGTTTGTCGATTAGGTGGCAGCACTTTACCATCTTTTAATTTTACTGAAATCGGTTTTGGAGCGATTGAAAAAAACTTTTTGTGTTGAATTTTGTGTGGAAATTCATAAAAAAAAATAATCTAGGTCGGAAAGTTATTATCATGCATATAGAGTCACTAAGAAAGAAAAAAAAAATTTATTTTTTTTTCAGTCGACGAAAAAAAAAAGTTATGAACTTTCCGACTTGAAGAACACTTCAAATTGAATAATAGTGAAAACCCCATTTAAATCGGTGGTCTCTATCGTGAGAAATACCGAATCGCGTTTTGAACTGAACGTCATTACGGTATAGGCCCCTCTTAATGGAACTCCTCTTAATGGACGTCTAGAACCTAGATTCACATCTCTCAAACGTCGTCTGATGGTTTCGATGGAAACTTGGACCCCATCAGCATTTTGAAGATTATCCCGTAGCATTCTACACGTAGATGTAGGGTTTCTTCTCGCCGAAACGGTGATGAAACGATCCTGAGCAGGTGTTGTTTTCCGTCGTCCACCAAGCCTTGGTCTTTCCAACACGGTCTCCCTGAACCTATTCCAAAGTCGAGATATCACACTTTGGCTGACTTGGAGCCTTTCCGCTACAACAACCAAGTTAGGCCACCCTGTAGTATTCCGATAGCCCTATTAGCCTCAGCGTTTGTTAATTTACGTCTTGGCATTTTCAGAAAACTCGTTTCAAATCGAAGCCGTTGATTAACTGACTTCATTTCAAAATAAGAACATTCATGAAGCATATGCAAAGAACCAAACTTCAGAAAAAAGGCGACCAGATTGACGAAATGTCTCATCCTGATTTTTATTGGATCGATTCTAGTTGTTATTAAGTTTTAAATGATTTTCTCTATTTCAGTATCGTAATGAGTTCATTACAGTACTAAAAACAGTGCTGTAATGAATTCATTACAGCACTGTTTTTAGTAATATTTTTCGTTTCGTGGTTGTCAACAATGACTGCCGATCCTATCAATTTTCAACACACGTCAAGTTGAAAATGTCAATTCTCGTCAGTGAACCAACTGCCAAGATACAATACAAAAGTCACTAGGATGTATAATCTGAATTTTTCATTGAATTTCAACAGAAATTTGACTGAAATAGAGAAAATATCGTCTAATACTCGTTGCAGAATGCAATTCCAACACTCACTATTACAGCGATTTTCTCGAAGATTACATACTATTAAAAACGATTGAATGCGATATTCCTAACTCTTGTGGTGCAGTATATAATTTCTGTAATCTCTATGGGTGGACCTCTACATTAGTATTTTTCTTTATTTTATGCTCAATATCTTTGTTGTTTAAAAGCGAATGTCTAATTTTTGCATATTTTCTTGAATATCTTCAGCACTTTGAATAACAAATTGTTGTCCCCACGATTTTCTAAATTTCTCCTCAAATTTTCACTTAACAATCAAAATTCGTTCTTCTGTAAATTTGTTATTCCAAAATTTGTGTACTTTGGGTAGAAAATTCACATGTAATTGATAACTCTTTTATTACAGAAATATCAACTCCAAACATTAGGTACTCAACTGTACTTACAATAAATGGCAGTATACTCAGGAACACACCAAAATCCGAATTTCTTCTGTTATCGATAGCAATAATACTGTCAAGCAATCTATCAACTTTTCCTGTTTAATTCGTAGTTTCATAAGAAACCAAATGACATTCTTAAATACATATTTCTAAAGTAGACTAAGTTCAGAGATTCTTAGTGATAGAAAGACTGAAAAAAATCAAAAAGAATTTTGTTACATACTACTTATTTTGAAAAATTCTTCATTTTAATCTTGTTATGAAAAATGTGAAATATTCACATATACTTCTATACATCCTTCTCGACTTGGAATACCTGTAATTTTATGGAGTAGTTCAAATGTGCCCACTCGAAAATTTTATAGACCGAAAACTGGCCAATATTTTTTTAATCGATACATTTTTAATTAGATTTTAGTTGAATTGAGGCCTAGATAGTTTAAGTAATTATCGCATTTTTGTACATTTTTATCAATTGGTTCTAACTAATATTAGAATTCATATTTTCTTATTGTATTTTAAATATGACAACTCGAATTTTGGTTGTATTTGATTTGTATAAAAATTTATGAGGTAATTTTTCATGACTTATATCGGAACAATATTGTATATATACTCCCAAATTTATTTATGATGTATTCTTATTGATAATATAAATAATTTTTTATAAAACTTGAGTAATACTGAAATATTGCAGCCAATTTTTGGATCATTGCAATACATTTGGTGTTACTTATCGAACGACAACTATTTTGAATTTCTTTGATACTCTGTATTTGAATTCGTCCATTTTTGAGGTTTTTGTATTGAATTTTACTAACTTTTAAGTAATTTATATTTTACTCTTTTCATAATAAAGTAATATAAATAGTTATGATGTGTTTTATTTATTACTTTTATCAATAACAAATAGGGGCAGAGTAACAAGTGCTTACCACTCCTAATAATAATGAGTCACGTAAAGTCAGTAGCTTTCTAACGCTCCTTCATTAACCACCTTGTAAGTAGATTCGCATTGAAAAACCCAGAAAAAAATTTCTTTTATGCCATAAAAAGAAATTGACAGCAATAAATCGTTCTTGATCCAGAACCTGATATTCAGAAATATTATATAGTTATAGTGAAAAGGGGTTACAGTCCACTACGACCTTAAGGTATATTGTGCCCCTTGACATCCTGTTATCATCGCGCCTCCTACAGCTCGCCCTCCAGTTCCAGAGATTTGATGAAATCCAGTATCTGGGACGGCTTCAAGGAGGATAACTCCCCACTTGGCACTTCTACAAGTTCCTGTCCAAAGCACTCTTTCCTTTGGCTTACAATGGCATAGCATTCCGTAACCAGGTGAATAGGAGTTTCTTCCTCCTCCCACAGAATCTACACTCATCAGTGTCCGATAAACCCATTCTCAACAGATGCTTCTTTAGGTGACAATGTCCTGTGAGTAGGTGAAGTTGGTTTTTACTGAGATCCAGATACACTGCGCAAAAAAATAACGCACATTCTGAAAATCTCAATTTTAATGAAAGTTAACTCTACATTGACTTTATAACTTATTTTTTATGTTCTCTCGGGAAGGTTTTGAACGAAACAAGACACATTAAATGGAAGAAAAATTCAGGATTTCACCGAATCTTATGTGAAAGAAGAGAAATGAACAATTTTCAAAATACTGAAATGCTGATAAGTGATTTAATACTTGGTATTTCCACCCCTTGCGTTAATTACAGCTCGGGAACGACGGTTCATACTCAAAATGAGTGATCTTAAAATGTTCTGATCTAATCCTTCCCAGATTTCTCCGAGTTGGATTCCTAAGTCATTAAGAGTAGCTGGATGATTTTCTGAACTTCTCAGCCTTCTATTGAGGTTGTCCCAAACCTGCTCAATCGGATTGAGATCTGGACTTCTTGCTGGCCATTCAATTCGAGAGACTTCAACCTCTTCAAGGTACTCCTGAACAATGCGCGCACGATGGGGTCTGGCATTATCGTCCATAAAAATGAAATTTTCACCAATGTATGGGGCAAATGGCACTACATGCTCTTCGAGAATGTTCCTTATATACCTATCAGCATTCATAGCTCCATTATCAACGACCACTAGGTCTGTGCGAGCAGTCAAAGTTATTCCACCCCATACCATAATCGATCCTCCCCCGAAACCAGTAGTATTCAGGAAATTGCACTGAGCATATCTTTCATGTGGACGTCTGTATACAAGGGAACGTCGATCACAATGGTAGAGGCAGAATCTAGACTCATCTGTGAAGAGAACTCTTTCCCAATCGGCCTCTTCCCAATGGATATGCTCTCTCGCAAAATCCAAACGCGCCCTTCGATGGGTGGGCCTCTTGCCGCGACACGAGGCCTTAAATCATATTCTCTGAGGCGATTTCTTATTGTCTGAGTGCTAATTTGCACCTCATGAGTTTGCTCAAGCTGATTTTGAAGGAGGCGAGCGGTTGCAAACCGTCGTTTCAACGAAGAAACTCTCAAGTAACGTTCTTGAATGGCAGTTGTTACCGTGGTCTACCCTGTCCTGGTCTTCGGACATTCATATCTGTCTCCCTGAATCGCTGCAACATTCTGGACACACTTGTATGGGAAACTCCAAACCTTTCTGCAATTCTTGAGTATGTCCACCCTTCTTCTCGCAAAACTACCGCTTGGGCACATTTCTCTTGGGTCAAATTGCGTGTTTCGCGTTGCATAGCGATCGAGTGTAGAAAATCAAATGAAAGAAAAACTATTGATCACCAGAATTGATCGAGAACAACTGATTTTAGAATGGAGCCAATACATTCAAAATCTGATAATATCATCTTTTTTTATTCCTGCTGGGAGAAAACATCTGTATTGAAGAAAAACATTGAAAGTGGATAACATATGCATGCATAATTCTGATAAAAATAATTATCATTGAGAACACCTTCAGTTATAGAATAAATTTGAGATTTCCATAATGTGCGTTAATTTTTTTGCGCAGTGTATTTTATGAGTCTAGCAGTTTCAAAGATCCGGAGGAACTTTTTGGAGTGATCCATCCCTGGGAGATTCCGCCAGAGTTTTCCTCTTTCGATTTTCAGGAACATTATATTGTTTTCCAAAATTCGTCATAATTTCACATGGTTGCTGCCATGAACTCTTGGGATAAATATTTCATTCCTTTCCAAATTCATTTCCTATTATGAGTTATATGCCAGATACAAGACTGGCTAGATTGAAATCTCGAAAGCCTCTATGGATAAATAATTTTCTTTATTCTAAAAAAAATCATAAAGAAATTTGGAGTTCGGAATGGACTTCATATGATTTTTTCAATAAAAGTTTAATTCTCGATCCTTCTGAGAAAGTTCCCGGTTTTCATCTGTCTAGGAAAAATTGGTGTCTATTGAATCGTGTTAGGACAGGTCATGGACGTTGTAATAGTATGGTCTTCAAATGGAATGCCATTGATAGCCCGAGATGTGAGTGTGAGCATGAGAGCAAACTATTGACCATTTGGTCAATAATTGTTCAATATATAAATTTCCAGATGGTTTTAACTCTATTCATTCAGTATCTGATTCATTTTCGAGATGGGTTGGTACCTTCAAAACAATTTGAATATGTTAATTGATTTTGCTTTTCCGTTTTTTCTCCCTTTGGTTTTTGTTTCAGATTATTTAAAAATGCTTTGTCAACCCCTTTGAAGAAACGAAGAAAGAATTACATTCGAAGAAGAAGATGCCCTCCAATATGAATATTTATGAACAAATCCAATATCCCTACACTTATACGGGGAGACAGAGTTTTTGCTGAGGTTTTTATCTGTGCTCTTGCATCATACGCAGAACTGTATGGTGCCCCGTTTGACATTCCTCTGCTAAAACTGAGATTAGGAGCGGGGAATGGATCAATATATTTGTTTGAATGATCTGTTTCTTGTTGCATTTTCGAGACACATGCCATAATTGGAAACAAATCTGTACAGCTGTACAGCAAGGTTTTCGGCTGTATTCATAAGTTCAAAGAAACGAAAAATACTGTTGACTGTTTAATTCTATACATATCAACTAGTCGTCAACGAATAAAGATTGTGGGATAAATAGGACTTTTCTTTCTCCATATTCATAATATTAAATTATTATGTAGTTTCCTTGAACATTGGAACATATATATATATATATATATATATATATATATATATATATATATATATACGCAGGGAGGCGTAAGCTTTCGGGGAGTGACGACCCCGCGTACCTGAGTCACCCTGGTCTTCAGGTTAGCAACCTGAAGATCTGAAGAAATTCTCGCTCCTGTCACCAGAAGTATGAATCAGGGCGGTAGAGGGCAGCGGGCTGGCCCTCTTCGGAGCCGTCCAGAGGTAGAGCCTGATGGGGTCAGCTGTGGGGCAAGCGGCGCAGCCCCCCGAGATGGCACCGTAAGCCAAAGCTCGAACGTAAGAAGAGTACGAAGAAGCATCAGCTTGGACGGAATTAGAACCCGTTCCGCGGATGTTCCTATCACACGAGATGGACGGACACGATGGACGATAGAGGAAAATACCCTCATAATGCGTGTCCACTACATAGCAATCGAACTGCAAGCAACATCCGGAAGAACCTACAGAGATCTCCTAACGAGTACCTGGAACGAGATAAACCCAGAGAGACACTCATATCCAAACTTACT
The DNA here is from genome assembly GCA_951802165.1 of Adalia decempunctata. Classification (NCBI taxonomy): domain Eukaryota; kingdom Metazoa; phylum Arthropoda; class Insecta; order Coleoptera; family Coccinellidae; genus Adalia; species Adalia decempunctata. Next base: position 20,705,414 of record OX637703.1, read on the forward strand.
GGCGAATAGAGTCAGATGGATTATGGAACATGAGAAATTTTCAAGTGTTGAGCTCGAAGCCATAAAACGAAGCATAAGACCTTTTGCTCCACCTCCATCCGACGAGACCAACTATACGGAAGTAGAACAGCCTGAGATCGAAAACCAGGAAACAACCCAACTGGAAAACCTCTTCAAGAAGAATATGCAACTCTACACAAAAATTTCCCCACAAAATAGACCAAAAATTCCAAGACTGAAGGGGTCACGCAACATCCATGAGAGTGTAAAGGAGGTAAATAAAATAATAAAATCAACCCTAAAAAGAAACTCCACCCTCGAAGAAGTGGTAGACTGTGTATTTGCTGGAGCTGTTACAGTTTGTCAAGAAAATAAAATACATATCACCAGTAGACAGCCAAAACCAAAAGAAGACAAGGAACCACCATGGAAACAACGCCTGGAAAAAAAGATAAATACTATTAGAAAACAAATTGGAAAGCTTCATACTTACCTGAACACGAACTCACCAAGCAGGAAAACATCCAAAAAGGTCGCACGCATAGCATCCGAATTCCGCATCAAAAGCATCGGGGAACGGTTCAAACAAGATCTCACCAAATTATGTGACACCCTGAAACAAAAAGTTAAAGCATTAGGTAATAGAATCAGGAGGTATAATGAAAGATCCACGCGGTACAAGAACAACCAGCTGTTTTATAAGAACCAAAAACAATTTTACAGACAACTTGAAGGAACAACAACAACCGAGGAAGAATTTCCGACACCGCAAGACATGCATGCGACATGGAAGGAAATATGGGGACACGCAGTGGAACATGATGATGGGGCTTCTTGGATCAGGGAAGCGGAGACGGAAGCGGAGAAATATGCCATGGAAGAAATCACCATAACGGAAGACGACATAAAAGCCGTATTGAAAAAGTCAAACAACTGGACTGCACCGGGACCAGATGGAATCCATAATTATTGGTGGAAAAACTTTGACTCCACACATGAACAACTATCGAAATTATTCCAGAAGGCGCTAACGGACCCGTCACAAATACCTGAATTCTGCACACTTGGAATAACTCACATGATCCCTAAGGGAACAAAAAACGGAGACCCTACGAACTATAGGCCAATAACATGTCTACCGGCAATCTACAAAATACTTACCGGAACACTAACACACCATATCTGGAAACATGTGGCAAAAAATAAAATACTAGCCCGTGAACAGAACGGATGCCGAAGAGACGCAAGAGGGTGCAAGGAACTGCTTATTGTTGATGCACTCGTCACGAAGCAGGCTAAAAAGAAATTGAGAAATCTCTCCATGGGGTGGATTGACTACAAAAAGGCCTTCGACTCGATACCACACACATGGCTGCTAAAAACCTTAAGGCTATATGGAGTGTCGGAGTGCTTAATCAATCTACTAAATCATCTCATGGCAACATGGAGAACAAATCTACGGGTCAACACCAACAATGGAACTTACACAACAGCCGAAATTAAGATCAAGAGGGGACTGTTTCAGGGTGATAAGTTAAGCACATTATGGTTCTGTTTAGCAATAAATTTCCTTAGTAAATTACTCAACAAAACGAGATACGGGTACTTAATAGAAAAAAGAAACAACATCAAAATAAACCACCAATTGTATATTGACGATCTCAAACTCTACGCAGCGAACGAAGATCAGCTATTAAGGCAACTAAGGATAGTAAAATCTTTCACAGAAACAATCAAGATGCAAATGGGACTTGATAAATGCGCAGTGCTGCATATTAAAAGGGGAAAACTCATAACTGGAGAAGCGATGCTTGTAGAAGACGAACTAAGAATTCAAAGACTAGGGCCAGATGAATCCTATAAATACCTAGGCATCCAACAAGGGCTAGAAATAAGGAATACTGAAGCCAAAACAACTTTCAGAAACAAGTTCATGGAAAGGCTAAAAATGATACTGAAAAGCAAATTAAATGCTAAATCAACATTTACAGCTATCAGCACATGGGCTATTCCTTGCTTATCTTACTCGTTCGGAATAATAAAATGGTCCGTCACAGACCTCAGGGCCATTGACACACAAATAAGAGTATCACTGACAAAATATGGCATGCACCACCCCCACGCTTCTGTGAACAGATTATACGTGCCCAGACAAGATGGAGGAAGGGGACTGCAAAACATTGAATCCACACACCACCGAGTAGTACGCGAGATGAGAGAATACTTCAGATCAAAAAACTCACCTTTTTTCAAAGCCATATCTGATGAAGACAACAACATCACAGCATTAAATCTGGCATCAAGCAACCATCCCATTGAACCTAAAAGCATCGAAGAACTATCCGAAATATGGCACGGCAAAGCTCTCCATGGAAGATACCCCACCGCCCTGAAATGGAACAAAATAGACAAAGTAAGATCTGTCAATTACCTCAAGGCAGGATACCTGTTTCCAGAAACGGAGGGCAGACTGGCGGCAATTCAGGATCAGGTGATACCTACAAAAGCATATCAAAAACAGATAATGAATAAGAACTTACCTAATGACAAATGCCGCAAATGCTCCCAGGCGACTGAAACAATCCAACACGTCACGTCATCCTGCCCCATCCTCGCTCCAAGGGAATACACGGACCGCCACAATGCCATGGCAAAGGCATACCACCAAGCCATCGCCCTAAAAAATGGGTTAATAAAACATCAAAAGAAAATCTTTGAATACTTACCTAAAGAAATACTGGAAAATGAGGAGATGAAACTGTATTGGGACCATCCACTCGTCACTGACAGACCCATTGCGCACAACCGGCCGGATATTGTGATACTGAAAAAGAAAAAGAAAGAATTAATTATAATAGACATCACGATTCCAGCAGACGACAATGCTGAGCGAGCCTATAATGAAAAAAAGATAAAATACCACGATCTGGCTTTCGAACTAAAAGAAATATACAGACTTACCTCTACATCAATCCTACCCCTCGTCATAACCACAAACGGATTAGTGGAGGCACATCTTTTCGAAAACACCATTAAGCTGGAACTAGATGAAAGGCTAATCGGAGAGGCACAAAAGGAGGTCATCTTGTGGACCACCAGAATAGTGAGAAGGTTCTTAACAAGTTGCTGAGAGAAGTGTCTTGATCAGAGTTGATCCGGCACCATCAAACAGCCTAACCCTGAAAGGTGAAAAAAAAAAAAAAAAATATATATATATATATATATATATATATATATATATATATAAATATATATATATATATATATATATATACATACTAACTGTCAAAGAAACTCCAACACCCAGAGCTGTTCAAATTTTTTGATGTAGATATTTTTTTGTTACTTAAATATTGTAGTCGAGTACTGTAAATTTTTTAAATTTTACAACAAACCAGCATTTCGATGAGATTCATAGTCGATGTTGAGTTGTTATTAAAAGGACTAGAGCAAGATTTCCGACAACCTGATCTTTGGCTGATGAGTGGTTAGGAGAACAAGGCTATCCTGTAACTGTTCGAACGGTTTATAGCCGGATAACGTCTTTTAGACTGCAGCATTATCGACCCTATCTTGTGTTACCTCTGACGGTTGAGCATCGCCGGAAACGATTACAGTGGTGCATAGAACGTCAATATTGGAATGAGGAACAACATCAGGTCGTCTTTTCTGATGAATCTCGATTCTCCTTGGGTGCACATGATGGCCGAAGAAGGAATAGACGATGTCAGGGAGAAAGACATGAACCTCAGTCTGATGTTTAGCGTTATGTTCACATGCTAGTTGTAGGTCACCTTTAGTCTTTATTCAAGGTAACATGACAGAGCTGCGTTACCTTCAAGAAATAGTAGAGCCATATACTCTCCCTTACCTTAACCGGCTCAAGAATCCAACATTTCAACAAGAAAATGCTTGACCTCATGTTGCCAGAGTTAGTTTAAACTTTTTTGAAGCGATCAATGTGAATCTTTTGCCATGGCCGCCGAGATGCCCTGATCTTTCGCCCATAGAGCATGTTTGGGACATCATGAGTGCCCTTGGCTCAGTGGTAGAGCATTGGAATTAGGACCCAAAGGTCCGAAGTTCAATCTCGAGCTAGGAAAGAAATTTTCTAGTCTCGGTCCACCATTCTCACTGTTGGGTCAAAAATTAACAGTGTCGTGCCTAAGGTGGCGTAAGGACACAGTAACAAAGCCTGCACAGAACACAACTGCTTACTCAGAACTCGGCACAAGTTACAAGCTTCAAAGCTTGTAGTTTCATAGGGGTCTCCTCAGGAGACCTAGGAGTAATCAGGATAAACAATACAGGGTCTTTCACGAGGAACCTCACCCATATTTATACGGGAAACTACTGAACGTATTTTCATGAAATTCAGCACTTATAAGTATTTCACGATGCTGATGAAATCTAAAATATTTTCAAGGCATGAGCACCTCCGGTTTTTCCGGAAATGACGTCAACTTCCGTTTTTCAAATTAGAACACCATTTTTTTATTGCAGAAATAGATTCCTTAGAAAATTTCAAGTTATTTTGATGTAACATTTTTCAGTTTTGGTTGGAAAATTCTCTCTGAGCGGGAAAATTCGAAAAAAAAATCGAAAATAGAGCTCCGCTGAAAGAAGATTAACTTCGAGGTTTTTGGATGGAAAATTTTCATTTTTGGGATTTTTCAAGATGTAAGATTGATGTATCCACTTTAAAAATCGAAATCGCGATTCATGATACAGGGGCTGAAAAAATCGCTTTCAAAGTTAGGGATGACAAAATCGTGAAAAATCAATTTTTTCAAATTAGAACCCCATTTTTTTATGGCAGATATTGAATCTACGTTAAAAAATAATGTGAGTGTATGCATCACACCCTTGCCCTAAAGTGGATATTTTCTGAGTTATTCACAAAAAACTGTTTTTCGTCTTGAATTTTCAGCTATTTCTTTTCCCTTCACGCCAAAAAGATGAAATTTTCAGGAACTGTTACTTAAACCATGTTTAAGATTTTACTACCCTAATATGCAAGCGAAAAAAGTTACAGGTTGTTCCTAAATAGATGGCGAATTTGGATTCGAATTTGTATCGGAAACCTCTTTATTTCAACTAATCGGCCATCGGTTTTCTCTCCAGTGATAAATAAATAATTCCTTATGAACCATATGCAAAAACTTACCATGTTTTACATTCTTTTTTTTTTAATGATAGATATCATTAATTACATCTGCCAAATTCCTCTTTATTCAGTAGCATTTTGTGTTTACTATTAATTTGGTGATAATTCGTATTAAGTTATAAAATCGATCACTATGCCTAATTTTACCAATGAAGATTATTTAAATCTCATTCTACTTCATGGAGAATGTAATAAAGTTGTAGATAGAACGATTCGACTGTTCATTGAGAGGTTTCCTTACAAATTCGAATCCAAATTCGCCATCTATTTAGGAACAACCTGTAACTTTTTTCTCTTGCATATTAGGGTAGTAAAATCTAAAACATGGTTTAAGTAACAGTTCCTGAAAATTTCATCTTTTTGGCGTGAAGGGAAAAGAAATAGCTGAAAATTCAAGACGAAAAACAGTTTTTTGTGAATAACTCAGAAAATATCCACTTTAGGGCAAGGGTGTGATGCATACACTCGCATTATTTTTTAACGTAGATTCAATATCTGCCATAAAAAAATGGGATTCTAATTTGAAAAATTTGATTTTTCACGATTTTGTCATCCCTAACTTTCAAAGCGATTTTTTCACCCCCTGTATCATGAATCGCGATTTCGATTTTTAAAGTGGATACATCAATCTTACATCTTGAAAAATCCCAAAAATGAAAATTTTCCATCCAAAAACCTCGAAGTTAATCTTGTTTCAGCGGAGCTCTATTTTCGATTTTTTTTTCGAATTTTCCCGCTCAGAGAGAATTTTCCAACCAAAACTGAAAAATGTTACATCAAAATAACTTGAAATTTTCTAAGGAATCTATTTCTGCAATAAAAAAATGGTGTTCTAATTTGAAAAACAGAAGTTGACGTCATTTCCGGAAAAACCGGAGGTGCTCATGCCTTGAAAATATTTTAGATTTCATCAGCATCGTGAAATACTTATAAGTGCTGAATTTCATGAAAATACGTTCAGTAGTTTCCCGTATAAATATGGGTGAGGTTCCTCGTGAAAGACCCTGTATATCATCATATCATATCATGGGTAGAAGGCTTGGAAATTCACCCCAGCCCCCACGGACTTTGGCGGCTCTGGGACAGGTAGCTTGGAATAGTATCCCTCAAGAAGAAATAGACCAACTTATTGCAACTTATACAAGACTTGTTGGGGAGTGCTTAGATAATCGCGGTGAACAAACACATTATTAACAAATTTATTAAAAAAAATTGTAAACCCTTTGTTTTTTTTCTCCAAATTTCAATCATTTACTCCTTGCTATACTATCTAGATTTCATAAAAATATTTAAATTTAAACAGCTCCTTCTGGGTGTTGAGGCATGAACAAATTTGTAATATAAAAGTAATTCAACTACTTTTAATTATTGTTCAACATTTTTTTCTTAATCTCAATGTCTAATTTCGCTTGCTCTATCAATAATAACTTCAACTCCAGATCTGCTGCCGATAACTCTTTTGTATTCTCAAATTTAAATTTTTCATGCTCAGTTTGCAATTGAAGTAGTTTCAATTTTTTGTTCGTGATAAGATCTTCATTTCTCTGCCTTCCTGATTTTCTTCTGATCATCGAGTTTGAACAAGTATTATATATGAATTTTTTCTTTTTTCTTATCGATGACTTTCCAGTTGTTGGTCTGTTTCGAGGGGATATATTCGGGGAAGATTGTTCAACCTGTTCTGGGCTAAAAGAAATTGTGGAACTTTCCTCCTGAAAAGTAGCGTTCTGGTATTCAGAATTCCATGTGTTTAATTCGTCAGAGATCACTTCTATTTTAACTGTTTCGAGAACTTCCTCCCCATTGCAGCTCTGTTCAATGTCTGGAATGTGAAATGAGTTGATTTTATTTTTTTATAAACTGCAAACTTCAATATACAAATATCATTTTCCAAATTGAATAAAACTGAAATAAAATTTGTTTTATCCATCATTCACCTTTCTCATAATATTGAGCTGAAGAATCATAAGGGCCTACATTAAGTTGTAATATATTTGTGATTTTCTCATCTGACAATGTCGTTTGCGAACTGTGAATTCTGGTCCCCGTGATGTTCTTCTCACACTGAAAGTATATATATTTTATTCGAATATCAAAGCGAATTGTATAGAAACTTACATCAACTGCTCCCAAATTCCGTTTCGCCCTCCTTTTCAAGTTTTCATATAAGGTATAAAGTTGCTTAACAGTCCTATGTCCATCCTCCGTAAATGCATTGAATTTATCAGTAATCTTACACCATGCGATTCTCTTTTGCACCACTGTGTGTCCGTTAATTTTTTTGTTCTCGATAATGGATACTTGATCTTTGACGATATCCAGTAACAAAACTTTTTCACGCTCCGTGAAGTTTCTACATCGATTTTTGTTAGGATTCTTTCTCATTGTTAACCACAATTCCTTCATTTTATAGTCCCTCATTACCACTCAGGGTAATACACAGTTCATATAAAAAATATGATAAATAAATAAATCCAGTTGTTTTCACAGTCTGATGATCAACAAGGTTATGTTATGACACATTGAACCATACTCTGATTACTCCTGGGTCTCGCGAGGAGACCCCTCAGAAGCTTGTAGCTTGTGCGAGTTAGGAGAATGAGTTGTGTTCTGTGTATTATTAATTATCATTTCAATTTGAAACGGCAATTTGTTCCTAGAAATAAAACATATTTTAAAAAGAGTTATTCAACAGTCGTGTACAAAGATGAATATCCTACTCGCATATTATGGCTTTTATTTTTTTTTATTCACTTGGATGATGAACTTCATCTCGTCTTAAACCTCATCGGCGTGAATAATAGCCACCATAATGTATGTGTGCATTAAACAAGCACAGATATATGCCATTTAATTTTGGTATATACAGGGTGTCACCAAAGAGTCTTTGCCAAGGTCCTAACATTGTTTACTTAAACAATGGTCCTAAATATGATCTGTAATCTAACAAATGCTGAAATTGAGCCCCGCCAACTTCCATAACATGCTATAAATTTTGCTCCGATTTCCGTCCGATATTCCCGAGTTTTCCGGAAGTCATTCTTCTGTAGGTATGATATGATATGATATATTGTTTATCCTGACTACTCCTAGGTCTCCTGAGGAGACCCCTCTGAAACTACAAGCTTCTATATATATAAAAGAAAGATGTTGGAGATCGGATGGACTGTTTGTTATGAAACTTCATTTATGGAATCGTCTTCGGTCTGGTTATTATAAAATACAATAAAACTTCGAAAAAATTGATGAAAGTTTTACTTATGCAGGAAATGCTTTTCCTTCTTTTGAATAAGGCCACTATATAGGTGTCGCTACCGTTGATGCGTAGTCGTACAGTGAATAGACAAGTCACTGTACGTAGTCGTAGGTTGATATTACCGCTGTTAGATGGCGATATGTGATTCGCATAGAACTCATGCTAACATGGAAGTCTATTGCCAGATCAAAAAGCGGGTAAACTTATCTCAAGTTGGTGGATCAGTGAATTTTTACCGAAAGATCAAGTATCTGATTTTGACGATCAGTTTCAAACGTGAGTTGGCCATCTTCATCTTTTTTCTTTATTTTTGAAATGCTTTCGAATTTCTGTTTCGGTAATAGATATATTTGCGGAAATAACTGAATCCAAAATTGCCCATAATTAGTAATGGACATACTAAATTCGTGTTTCTGTTCGCACAGAGAAAGTATTGTGAGCGTCAATAATTTTGAAACGTTTGCTCATCGGGCTTTCACTTATGATATACAATAATGTTTCATGGGTTGCCTAATTTGATCTGGTCGAATGACCATCAATAAATTTGAATATGAGTTCAACATAATTCACAGTCTTGATAATTTTGCCGTGTCGATCGTACTATCGACATTTTAACATCTCGATTTGTCTTCTAACGAGCTTGATATCGTCAACTAAATTGAACAAATTGAAGAGAGATTGACAGCTCATATCCATGGAATAATGATCGAGAATCGCGCTGCTCCACCAACTGAGATGTTTATACCCATTATTTTGAGCTTAGCAGCATAGCTAAGATGTCTAAAATAATGGTGTGATCACTGATTAGATTTTGAGAATATAGGAAAAGTTTTGTTTTTGCCACTTCAGGTTGGGCCATTAACAAATGACTGATTTTTTAATTCTGGTCGACGGGCTGTGTTAATAGACAATAGTCGATAGTTCATTAAAGGAATAATTTTTGTTCATATTCTTGACATTTTGATTCATATAAGAGGAAAGGTATAATATGGATTATACTCCTGCTATTCACAGTCACATGAGGTACTGCAAAAAGAGAACTGTTCAACAATTAAAAACAAAAAGTTATATGTTCAAGTTCAACAATTAGTTACTGCTTAAATGAAGAGATTTCTTTCCATGTGAATTACAAAATTATTAAAATTTTGTATATTTTGAACTTTAATTCTGCCTAATTTTTTTCCTGCTTGAAAAAAAGCAATGGTATGTTTATACAACTTTTAAGTATAATTCAGGCGGTACAAAGTTCGCCGGGCCAGATGGTAAAATTATAAATTTCATGCTGATATTTGTAGAAATGTAAATCATCATTCTGATTGAGAAAATAAAACAGGCATTCTTATCACACATGTGTTTCCTTATCAATCAAAACCCTGTATAGTAGGTTCGACCAATATACAGGGTGCGTCAGCAAGGCGTACGTCTAAAAAACTTATATGATATGGTTGAAAGGTTGGCAAAAATCTACGAACTAAAAAAAAAAAAATTACATATACGGGGGGCGTCAAAAAAGTGACGGGGAAATATGTAGTTTTTCAAATGGAACACCTGTATTTCATTGCATAATTCTTTCGAGGACATCAAGAGCTTTATACTTATACCTCATTTTTCAAATTTCAACACGGCGTTGCCACATAATTCGTATTTTTTTAGTGTTTTAAGGGGTTCAAATTAATTTGAGTACTTCCCCTTGACTTTCGAGAGAAATGATAAGCAGGACAAATACTCAGATTTTCCTATTGACAAGAAAGTTTTAAACAAAATCTAACCAGTGCCAACACCAGCTGTTCTATGCATCTTTGTACCACTGCATAAAAAATATCAAGGCTTACTGAACACTACTGACAGAGATAATGCATATGTGACTATCGACCTTGCAGAGCTCTTTTGCAAAATGTTTAGCTTTCTTATTGGAATACCCATTACTTGTATAGGGTGGTGCAGAATAACTAACGATTTCAAGAAGTCTGCTAAAAAAGAAAATCAGTTTTCAAAAATAGATTCATTTATTTGCCTAAGAATATAAAACAGCATTAATAATTAAATTTTTTTTTAAACAACTCGATGACGTCCATTCTTCCAGTGATGTTCAATAATTACTCAGTAAATTCCGCAGCATTGCCAGGGAATCTGGTCCGATTCCTTTCTAGGTTTTAAATGCTTTGCGGTGGGTTATCTTGAATCCCTCTCCTCTTCAAAAATGCCCAAGTTGTGAGGTTACGAGGAAGTCAGGTGATTTCCCCATTTTAGGAAATCACAATGTTCATGCTTCATGGGAGGTTGCTTCGTCCAGTTGAAAGAACGTTTCTTTGTTGTTGTTTTTGATGGAGTGGAATGAGTATTCAACTCACTTTTCAATGATGATTCAATACTGATATGCAGGAAACATGATTATTATTGAATGGCCGATAGCGTTCCACCGCCTCAATGGCCAGAAATCCTCAATAACTTCATCTTCTGCTGATACTTTTTTATCAGAAGCAATGTAATGAGCTTTCGAGAACGCAAAACAATAAATTTTGCATCACATACTCATATATCTTTGTACCAAATATCTCATTTGGAGTTCATGCAGCTCTTTTTTTCGAGCTTCTTCCTGTCTCAAGTTTTCGATTTCTAGAGAAATTTTTGTTGACTCTAGTTCGCCTTTTCTTTGCATGTAATATTGCTCCAGGGCAATTTTTTCTAGTTCTCTTTCTGCTAATCTCGTCTGGACCTCTATTAAATCTCTTGATGGTTCAATGGTCAAATCTTCGGATGAGCCTAGAAGTTGAACCTCTTCATTCACCGCTGAAATTGTTTTTTTTTTAAATATCTAATTATTCAAAAAGGAATATTTTCTATATTACGAGAAAGAAAAATATCGGGAAATTGGACTCTATAAAGCTTTTATTTCAAAACTACGCCGACGTTTCGAGGCAGATTTCCTCTTTTTCAAGGCTAAAAAAACAATTATACAATAAGGGAGAGTACAACACAAGTTTATCAACACTCACCTAGTCTAAAAATTTAAAAGTTATAGTCATGAGAAGGTAAAAGGAAAATATCATCAAAAGTAAAGTTGAGGAAGCGTCTATCATAATATAAATTAAGGTTAATAGTGTTAATACTGGTTCAACGGCGCAAATGTGAAACAACAAAAAACAGTCAGTACAGACACATGCATAAACAAATCGGGAACGAGGCTATGGATTAATGTTACAATCTTGAAAAACTATGATCTATGGTTACAGAATCCATGGACTAGGAATTCATGATACCAAAATAATTGAACTGTGGGTGAAATCTAAATTGTAGTCAACATTCACAATACTGAGCAGGACAACAAAAACTCAAAACAACTGGCTATATAAAATGCTCAGACCCTGCACATCTTCTCTATGATTTACAGTTTCATTCTTCTTTATGAAAATCATTTCACTGATGTTTCTTGCTTACCAATTTTTTTCATAATCTAAAATTTTTACCTCATCAAAATTGAACTTATGACCTGTTACGTGTGTATGAGTGGCTAAAGCTGTTTTTCTATCATGGGTTAGATTGTTACAATCATTTTTATGTTGTTTTATTCTTTCTTTTAGATGCTGTTTGGTTTGTCCAATGTATGATTTTTCACAATTAAAACAAGGGATTTGGTAAACTAAATTTGACCTGAGTAAATTTGGCACTTTGTCCTTTAACATGGTGTGAAATTTTTTTCCCCTATCAACACTATAATAAGCACAGCAACAACCAATCTCTTTGAAAATTTTATTAATGCTTGGAGACAGACCAGGGATGAATGGGAATTTATAATATTTAAACTTGCTTTCAACCGTACCATTGTTGAAAACTGTAACATCCGACTTCCCAACATTATTACATATTCTATTAACAAAATATTTAGGATAGTTATTCATATGAACTATGCCTTTGACCCTGTCAATATTATCTTTGTGAAATTTACTACAACTCAGTTGTGTGGCTCTGAAAATCAAATTTTTAACAACATTAATTTTCTGTTGCAAACTGTGATTACTGAAGAAATTTATGCATCTACCAGGATTGTATGGTTTGATGTACCAATCAGAGATCAAACTGTTGCCTTCACGTATGATGACAGTGTAAAAAATTGGAAGTCTACCAATATTTTCTACTTCTAGAGTGAAATCTATCTTGTTGTGAAAAGAGTTGAACACATCTAATGTATGTTGTATCTTATGTTCTGGTACTAAAATGAGTGTGTCATCCACATAAAATTTGATTAATGGTGTTTTAAAGTCCAACTTTGATTCAACATAACTAAAAAGTTCGACCATAACAAACTCTGCAAGTGAAGGACTCGCAGGAGCCCCCATAGGGGTACCATCAAGTTGCCAGTAATACTGACCGTTGAAAACAAAGTAACTACTTTTGAAATAAGTGTCCAGCAGCAACAGGAAGGATTCTTTATCAAGAACGGTGTAGCAACTAATAACATGCCAATGTTTTTTTACCAATTGGGTTACAAGTGAAATTGGAATGTTGGTAAATAAGGAAACAACATCTAGGGAAATTAAGATGTAACCATCCGGAACTATGTCAGTCAGTGACTCTACTAATGAGAAAGAGTTTTTTATGCTATATGTGGAAGTTGACAAGTAACTAACAAAAATGTTATGTAAGTATCTAGCTAAACTAGTGAATGGTGCGTCAATACAACTTACAATTGGTCTCAAACTCAGTGTTGTCTTATGAATCTTTCTCAAACAATAAAGCTTAGGAGGGATACTATTATGTTTAACCATATTTTTGTATTCTCTATCAGATATGAACTGACGTTCTTTTAAAACTTTGATTATCTGGTAAATATTTTTCTGGATACTAGCAGTAGGATCCTTTTGAATTTTTTTGTAAATGTTTGGATCATCTAACATTATAACAGTTCAATTATTTTGGTATCATGAATTCCTAGTCCATGGATTCTGTAACCATAGATCATAGTTTTTCAAGATTGTAACATTAATCCATAGCCTCGTTCCCGATTTGTTTATGCATGTATCTTTACTGACTGTTTTTGTTGTTTCACATTTGCCCCGTTGAACCAGTATTAATCTTAATTTATATTATGATAGACGCTTCCTCAACTTTACTTTTGATGATATTTTCCTTTTACCATCTCATGAGTATAACTTTTAAATTTTTAGACTAGGTGAGTGTTGATAAACTTGTGTTGTACTCTCCCTTATTGTATAATTGTTTTTTTAGCCTTGAAAAAGAGGAAATCTGCCTCGAAACGTCGGCGTAGTTTTGAAATAAAAGTTTTATAGAGTCCAATTTCCCGATATTTTTCTTTCTCGTTGAAAATATGGACGTAAACATATCACATTTTCAATATTTACCTTCATCACAATCGTATGCTTCTAATCTCGTCTGGACCTCTGTTAAATCTCTTGATGGTTCAATGGCCATATCTTCGGATGAGCATACACTTACAACCTCTTCTGAAATAGTTTTTTTAAAATATCTAACTATTCAAAAAGTAATATTTACAATATTTACCTTCATCACAATCGTATTCTGCTAATCTTGTCTGGACCTCTATTGAATCTCTTGATGGTTCAACAGTCATATCTTCAGATGAGCATACACTTTCAACCTCTTCTGAAATTGTTTTTTTTAAGTATCTTGCCATTGGAAAAATAATATTTTCAATATTTACCTTCATCACAATCGTTTTCTTCTAATCTCGTCTGGACCTCTGTTAAATCTCTTGACGGTTCATTGGTCCTATCTTCGGATGAGGATACACTTTCAACCTCTTCTCTTGCACCTGAAATTGTTTGTTTAAAATATCTAACTATTCAAAAAGTAATATTTTCAATATTTACCTTCATCACAATCATATTCAGAATTGCCTTCAGAGGACATCATCTCAGATGGGTACGGTTTATATCCATAATCCAGGTTTCCGTTTCCTAAAATAATTTCTAAATATATATCTATTCAAAAAAGATTATTTTTAATATTTACTTGGGGTAGTTGTGATTAGTTCTGAATAGGCGTTTCCACCGAAGAAAATATATCTCCGTAATGCCTCTTCTTGGGAGGAATATGTCTTTTTCATTAGTACTGTTTTCCTTTTTATTATTCTGTTGATGACATTATACTGTGTTTTCAGAGTTATTACTGATCGGTTTTTCTTAGTAATGGAATTGAAGGCTTCAGTTATTTCTTCCCATGTCTGTTCTTTTCGCATCCACATGATAGCGCTGGTTTCTTTGCTTTCAATTACCGAAATTCTTTGCAAAATATACTCTGCAAGAATTTTGGATTCTTTCAGACTGAAATATGATGAATGATTGTACCCTGCAAATTAATACAAATGATTTAATAAGAAACCCTCGTACATTGATGTTTTTAATATTTACCTCTTGCAGTCATGATCAATTCGGACTCCATTTATCTGCTTTCTTCTCACAAAACTTTCACTTATTATAACTTGCACTAACTGGATTTCTTGATACTGTTCGGCTTCCAGCAAACTCAAGTAGTAAATAAAAATTGTTTATCCAAGATATAGGTTACATTGGTTACAGCCATAGATAAACTAAAAGCATAGATTATATTTTTCTTTATCTATGATATCCAAGGCCGCAGCTCCCTATGTTCACAAACCGTGAATTGAAATTTGGCAACGTCGTACATTGTCATCTTCAATTGGCGATTCCAACCACCGATGAGGGCGCTGCTGACTTTTGAAGCTGCGTTGTTTTGATATGTAAAACAGATTATTTTAAGTGATTTTCTTAGTTCTCGTGATGATTTTGTGGATAATTTCAGTGAATTAATGTATTATTGACAGTACAGTGTCGAGTTTATAAAATTTTGTTATACAAACTGGCTTTTTCCCTTCTAATTGGATCGACAATTCACGAGTTATACGATGGAAATTATGTAAATAAATTATTGTTTTGAATGTTCTTTATTTTCATGGAAATATACTACAAAATAGCAACACAAAAAGATTCACATCTGCCTAAACTATGATCAGAATGTGAATAAGTTCTGATGCGACATGACAAACATGAAGATCTGTATGGTGAATCCTTATAATTAAGTATCACTTGAATATTCCCGAAATGTTAAGCGGTAAATTCATCAAATCAACCTCAGAACTTGGCCACTGAATACAACCTTCCAAAATATTTTCTAAATACTTAATATATTCACTAAAAATATTGTTCGCAGTTGTTCGAGAAACAACGAAAATCTTTTCAGCAAGTTTTCTCCATCTATAGTTTATCCATGCTTTTCTTCAGTCCAATTTTTCCAATATAGCGAAGGCATTAGTGATAAATAGTATTAAGGCATCTTTCTCAGGAAATGTATGAAAACGTATAGACTGGTGTTTATTTTTCCTTGAAGAGCAATTGAAACCACAACAGTTGAGATACAGAGAGATAGATATATGCTATCGCGGACTTTTTTGTAGAACTATTCAAGGTGGCGTTCAATGTAGTGTGTTTTTATTTCAAGTTGTATTTGAAAACGGTTTTACTTTGAAGACTGAGATTTTGTGGATAAACTCAGAGAGGATTGGAGTTCTTGATGAAATAATTTTAATCGATTTCATTCCGAAAGTTATTTTTTTTCTTCAAAAAATAGAAGAAAATGAGCCAACTTATGTTTCTGTTTTATTTCAACAGAAAGACCCATGAAAATAGTTCAACATCCGATTAAAAGTGAATCTACAGATAATTTCGTTCAGAAAAACAACTTGAAATACGGAATTGGCAGAGAATGGCCAAATTCAAATTTTGGCGGGAAAAGTTCCTGCTTTACCCACAAATTCGCTTATTTCATAGTTTCAAAGTTGATTATGGCTGATTTTTTGGAATTATTGAAGTTATAGTAGGCATCCTTAATTTTTTCGGGTGAAAGGTAGGTATAGCCTATGTCACTCAGGGATAATGTAGCTTTCTATAAGGGTGAAAATTTTCTGAAATCGGTAGTAGTTTTTGAGTCAAGCCGTATCAAACACACAAAAATACAAATCATTCCTCTTTATAATATTATAGACACAGAATAGTTAGGTATTCTGTGATATAGATCATTAGTGTTCACAAACTAATCTTCAGGAAAATCGAAGAAGGAACTTATTTTGGTGTGAGAAATATGGCATTTCAATTGCAGAAATAATCGGACAAAACTAATTGTTTTTGTTAGGAAATATCGTGTTTGTAACATTCTTATGATGCAAAAACCTGACGGACCTCCTTCGTCTATGAGCGAAATCATTAGGAATATTTTAGATAAAAAAATCTCTAAAACTGGCATTCAAACTGTGTCAACTTGTTTTGACCGCTGGGTACTCAGTGGCAGCTAATGAAAGAAGTTTCAGCATCAGGCGCGTACCCAGAAAGGTGTGTTGGGGGGGGCTCAGCTTTTATCAAAAAATAGTTATGTTTTTTAACCATGAGAAATCATGAAAAACGAAGAAGAAAATATTGAAGCATGCATTTATTTCTTGTAAATATGAATCTTCAAAAAACAAAAAAAAACAAATTAATATTGAATCATCCAAGGGTTTATTAGTTTTTAGTTATTAAATAAAAGTTCCAAGCGCCAGCATTAGCAAATCTGATCACAACCATTTCTGTATCTATGACTATCTCGTAATTTATGTGCATTAGAGCTAATCCGTTCAAGCGGTTTTCTGCCATAGATATGCGATTTTCGCGACCCTGTATCACTTTTCTGTAAAACTTTCAAAGCCACAAACAGAAATATTCCAACTGCTCTTGTTCCTGAAATATACTGGGCGAAAACGAAAATGTTCCCTTTTGGAGATGTAATTATTTCTTAGGCCCTGTATAAGATAGAAAAAAAATTAAAACGGTTTATAAGAGATATTGAGAGCCATGTTTTTAAGATTGGGCACAAACTTGGTATTTTTTAAATGGAATACCCTGTATATTTAAACGTCAAATTCTTGCGATTTTTTTGAATACCTTGATGTATCGCAACCTTATCTTCAATAAATTATAGCTTCAAAAATCAGAAATATCCATATTTATGTTTGTTTTTTAATAGTAGGCCATGAATTCTTCCACACCTGCATTAAATTATTACTTTTTCGAAACGCCATGTGATTCAAACCTTTCAATTCAATTATATTTTGAACATCAACTCAAAATATCACTCTTCAACATAAACTTGAAAATGTTGTAAACAAAAAAATATATCGGTACAGATTTAACATTAGGAACTGATGTAATTACAAGATTCTAATCAGACAATTTATTACATAAACCAAAAATAAACATATAGATCTAATGAAGTTGTTCAAACTGTCGTCCATTTTGTCTTATACATAAACCACACAGTTTCAATTCGACATTTAAAATTATTAAGGATTGCCTTTGTGGGTTTCTGAATGCTTCTTTGGTTGGGGCTCATCTATATTATAACGCCGATATGCTTACATTTTATATTTTCATATAATATTTTTCAGATTTTGAAATTCCATGTTTTCACCGTCAGCCATCATCATTGATTTGTTTTGACTCTGTTTGTGACTCAGTTTTCTTGAATGCAATAAACAAAACAATATTTTATGCATGTTCAACTTTTATGCATGTGTGAAAGGATTCATGGCCTAGTATCAAAAACATCAATTTGGATTTTTCTGATTCTCAAAGTTAAAACTTATTGAAGATTGGGTTGTGATACATCAATGTATTCAGAAAAAAAATTGCGAAAATTTGACGATGAAATAAACAGGGTGATACATTTGAAAAATACCAAGTTTGTGTCCAATCTTAAAAACAGTGCTCTCAACAAAAATTCATTTTTTTCCCATCTTATACAGGGCCTAAGAAATAATTACATTTCCAAAAGTGAACATTTTCGTTTTCGCCCTGTATTTCAGGAACAAGCAGTAGTTGGAATATTCCTGTTTGTGGCTTCGAAAGTTTTACGAAAATGTGATACAGGTTCGCGATAACCCCATGTCTCTATCTTCAATCATAGCTGAGATACAGTGCAATCTCAACCAAAATGGGACACAGTGTACCCAAATATTTGAAGCAATATGTATAAATTTGGATAGAAATCTCCGCTACATTTCTCTAGAGCTGAAAGTGCAGATGAAGCACATGATTTGGAATCATCCGGTTTTGAAGTAGCCCACTTTTTTCCATCTTTTTGATTCACTGGAAAGAATAAGGCTTTCGCCTGAGGCGAAAGCCTTGGGGGGGGCTAGAGCCCCAATAGCCCCCCCCTGGATACGCGCCTGTTCAGCATTATGAAATTCGTATATGCAATCGAAAAATATGAACTTTGAGGTAATTGCAGAGAATCGTATCAGGCACGTATTTGGCCCAATTTTTTTTCAAAGGGCTATATCTCTTTAACAGAGCCGAATTCGGAAAAATGGAAAATGAAAAAAGATTTATTTTGGCCTCAAGAATCTACAGTTAAAATATATGTACAAGTCAGAGACTCACCCTGCATATGCGTAGTTAAAGAAAAGAATGTTAGAAATGATTATAGAGAAAAAACTATGCAAGAAGCAAGAACATGTATCGGACAAAATTCTCCAATGTTTCGAGCTGTCGATGTTTTCAGTTCTATTCCTTTGAAAATAGCATGTAATGGAAATATAAAAAAAATGTGACACAACCTCAAAGTGTTTCTTAAAGGTGTAGTACCTGCGGGGTGTTTCTAAACACACCTGTACCCGCAAATGAGAAATAAAAAAAAAACCTTACCTTTTCAAGCTTACACACTTCTCCAGCCGAAAGGGAACCTGGATTCGTGCCTTGAGCAAACGCAAGGACTTATGAAAAATGTAATCGTTTTCTGAGAGGGCATGAAATAAAAATAAACTGTCATCAAAATCAACAATATAATAATTTAAACAAAATATCTCTTCTACATGCAATGAACGAAATTGTTAATTCTTAAACCTTTTCACGGAACCAACAGTAAATAAAAAACAATAGATTCAAAATCAATAAAATAGAGAGCGACGCATAGTACCTTCTGGTATATCTCAAATAATCATTTATTAAAGAAAATGTCTCTCTTACCAGACCAAACACTCCCGAAAACACTGATAGTCACAAAAATAAAACAAAATTGATTAATTTCCAAATTACCGTTAATTTACTTTTAAAATCTTGAAGAACCGACCGAACTTTACTTCCGATTAATATAGGTACTTCCTACGAATTTTGTATTCGAATGTTCCCTCCCATAGATGCACACGTTGTGCCTCTCTATTTCACGCCACTCTCGGCACTCCCGTCAAAATCTCCGTCGGTTCTCCCCTTAGTTCCTGAAAATTTGCCTATTTGAATCAAACTCCCCCCTGCCTCTTTGACCCCCTTGGAATATTCTAGAAGAAATTCGTTTGAGACGACGTGGTCTTACACTATTGGTTAAGAAACCATAAAATCTGATGATAAGCAAAAAAAAACCGTTGACTCCGCACCCCTTCGGTTACGTGACCCCTTGAACTGTTTATCAGAGTCCCTAACAGCTTACGCCTGTCGAAATTTTAATTTATGTGTCTGAGATTGATGCCACAAGTTTGAATAACTTCCCTCTCGAATTATGGTAAAACTGAATATTTTTCTGTTTAAGATGAAATAATTTCTATTCATTACCCAGGGTACTACAAAGGTCTACGTCGCTGAAAAGAAGGGGGTCAGGAACGATTTATTTTTTTCTGATTGAGTGATAAAGATAAAAATAATAAAAAAAATATTTTATAAGTACCTAAAAAAAATATTTTATAATTACCTATTGAATGAATGAAAAGGATATTCGCCATCATTTTTGGTCATTTTGTAACATTTCCATCATCAAAACGAACAAATATTTTTGTGTATTTTCATTTCAGTATTGAAGTGTATCATTTAGTTTATCAAACGTCTATCTAATTTTTCTTTCAGAATATACCGTTTTTTGTAAATAATATTACAACAATGTGTTGTTTTCGCGAAATTCATTTCCTTGAATTTTTTTATTCGAAATGATAAATATCCATTTTTATCGAAGACAATTTATTAAGGTTTGTTTAAGCCGTCGATTAGTGATAATTAAATGTTTCTTACAATTGTGGATTCTTACATGGAATTGAATTTCTTTTAAATGACACGCCCCGCAGGTATCCACTTCCAGATGACTGGTGAAGGAAAATTAGTGTATTATACAGTCAGTGTGAGATCTAGTTCAGGATAGGATTTCTTGTTAATATTCCCTGCGCCCCAACATTTGTTCTATTGATCTGAATAAACCAATAAATAAAAATTAATGCACTGCACCGCCATCTGGCGGTATACGTTTCCTATTTTGAAGGCTGAAGACTCTTAAACTTCGGTAATTTCTTTGTGTAGGTATAAAGAAATTATGTTTTTTTTAAGGCTAGTAAGTTTACCTACAGGGTCCTGCAATAGTGCCAAAATATTCCATAGCTGCCGAACCAGAGATTTCGTTCTTGTACCTTCATTTCTGCATCTCAGGAAATTATTTTCAGATATACAGGGTGTCCCCGATTAATGTTGTTCAACAAATGAATGATTTTTTCAATGGACCACCCCATATATTTTCACATATTTTCAATGACCTTCATTACCTCTTTCATGACGCAAAATATTAGAGACATTTTTCCAACGGTACAGATCTTATTCGAAGAAACCTGCAAAAAGGTGAGGGAAAAGCAGTTCAGTAAAAGTCTTCTGACGTTTTCCAGGAGCGATAGTCACAAGAATTTGATCTAAAAGTTCTTTAATTGAAGGATTTGCCTTGTCATCGTTCCTTAATGATCTACCTGTCATATACAGGGTGTCCGTTATTAAGGTCCGAATATGAGGAATTTCAAATTATTATTTCTCAATTTTTTCAAATGTAACACCCTGTATTTTTTCCACAATAATGTAGACAATTGAATACCTTACATTTTCTCAGAAGTAACCTTATTAGGATTATTTTCACTCCCGCATCCAGCAGACACGAAAAATGATATCGCAACTGAAAATTCTATTCAAATAAAACATAATAAAAACTGACGGACATTCAAAAGAGGTCAAACAATGAAATAAAAGTAAATGAATTTTTGACAAACTTTAAAACCTTCCTAGAATCATACTTCCTGAGCATCAACGTAAAAATGATATTTTTTTTTCGTGCAAGCAAAACATATTGATCACGAATTTAACCAAGTATGTAGGTAGGTATATCAGTTTTTATGGGCTTTCACATTTAGTAAAACCTCAAGCCTTCTTCTCATTAATGGCCGATTTTATCCTTTCTTCATTCGGGTATTTGCCATCTCCGATCTCTACAAACGTCAAAAACCTCGATTCGTTTGGATGTCTTCTTTCGGGATACCTATTCGTCAGCATAAGTTCTTCTTGCTAATTAATTAACACTTTCTGTGACACTGCCCCAACATGAAAATCATATCAAGCATCTTCGAGCTCTAAGTAGCAATAACTTGATTAATATTTTCATTGGAAAGCCGATAAAAACTGAAATAATTGTTGAATACGTGATCAATATGTATTGCTTGTACGGACAAAAAAATATCATTATTATATTGATGCTCAGAAAGTATGATTTTTGGAAAGTTTTAAAGTTTGTCAATAATTATCCATTTAGTTTTATTTCATTGTTTGACCTCTTTTGTCCGTTAGTTTTTATTTTATTACTTATTTCAATAAAATTTTCAGTTGTGATATCATTTTTCGTGTCTGCTGGATGCGGGAGTGAAAACAATCCTAAGGTCAAATGTAAGGTATTCAATTGTCTACATTATTAAGGAAAAAATACAGGTTGTTACATTTGAAAAAATCGAGAAATAATAATTTGAAATTCTTTATATTCGGACCTTAATAACGGACACCCTGTATATGACAGGTTGATCATTGAGGAACGATGACGAGGCAAATCCTTCAATTGAAGAACTTTGAGATCAAATTCATGTTACTATCGCTTCTGGAAATCGTCAGAAGACTTTTACTGAACTGCTTTTCCCTCACATTTTGCAGTTTTCTTCGAATAAAATCTGTAACGTTGGAAAATGTCTCTAATATTTTGCGGAATGAAAGAGGTAATGAAGGTCATATGTGAAAATACACTGCGCAAAAAAATTAACGCACATTATGTAAATCTCAAATTTATTCTACAAATGAAGGTGTTCTCAATGATAATTATTTTTATCAGAATTATGCATGCATATGTTATCCACTTTCAACGTTTTTCTCCAATACAGATGTTTTCTCCCAGCAGGAATAAAAAAAAGATGATATTATCAGATTTTGAATGTATTGGCTCCATTCTAAAATCAGTTGTTCTCGATCAATTCTAGTGATCAATAGTTTTTCTTTCGTTTGATTTTTTACACTCGATCGCTATGCAACGCGAAACACGCAATTTGACCGAAGAGGAATGTGCCCAAGCGGTAGTTTTGCGAGAAGAAGGGTGGACATACACACGAATTGCAGAAAGGTTTGGAGTTTCCCATACGAGTGTGTCTAGAATGTTGCAGCAATTCAGGGAGACAGGTATGAATGTCCGAAGACCAGGACAGGGTAGACCACGGGTAACAACTGCCATTCAAGAACGTTACTTGAGAGTTTCTTCGTTGAGACAACGGTTTGCAACCGCTCGCCTCCTTCAAAAACAGCTTGAGCAAACTCATGAGGTGCAAGTTAGCGCTCAGACAATAAGAAATCGCCTCAGAGAATATGATTTAAGGCCTCGTGTCGCGGCAAGAGGCCCAGCTCTTACCCCAGCCCATCGAAGGGCGCGTTTGGATTTTGCGAGAGAGCATATCCATTGGGAAGAGGCCGATTGGGAAAGAGTTCTCTTCACAGATGAGTCTAGATTCTGCCTCTACCATTGTGATCGACGTTCCCTTGTATACAGACGTCCACATGAAATATATGCTCAGTGCAATTTCCTGAATACTACTGGTTTCGGGGGAGGATCGATTATGGTATGGGGTGGAATATCTTTGACTGCTCGCACAGACCTAGTGGTCGTTGATAATGGAGCTATGAATGCTGATAAGTATATAAGGAACATTCTTGAAGAGCATGCAGTGCCATTTGCCCCATACATTGGTGAAAATTTCATTTTTATGGACGATAATGCCAGACCCCATCGTGCGCGCATCGTTCAGGAGTACCTTGAAGAGGTTGAAGTCTCTCGAATGGAATAGCCAGCAAGAAGTCCAGATCACAATCCGATTGAGCAGGTTTGGGACAACCTCAATAGAAGGCTGAGAAGTTCAGAAAATCATCCAGCTACTCTTAAGGACTTAGGAATTCAACTCGGAGAAATCTGGGATGGATTAGATCAGAACATTTTAAGATCACTCATTTTTAGTATGAACCGTCGTTGCCGAGCTGTAATTAACGCAAGGGGTGGAAATACCAAGTATTAAATCACTTATCAGCATTTCAGTATTTGAAAATTGTTCATTTCTCTTCTTTCACATAAGATTCGGTGAAATCCTGAATTTTTATTCCATTTAATGTGTCTCGTTTCGTTCAAAACCTTCCCGAGAGAACATACAAAATAAGTTATAAAGTGAATGTAGAGTTAACTTTCATTAAAATTGAGATTTTCAGAATATGCGTTAATTTTTTTGCGCAGTTTATATGGGGTGATCCATTGAAAAAATCACCCATCTGTTGAATAACATTTATTGGGGGCACCCTGTATATCTGAAAATAATTTCCTGAGATGCAGAAATGAAGGTACAAGAGGTCTACTTTCCAACGAAATCTCTGAGATGTCTGGTTCGGTAGTTATGGAAGATGTTCGCACTATTGCAGGACCCTGTAGATTATTATTGAGAATTATGGTTTTTTATGAGAGATATCAATGTCAATGTAGGCACTCAACCAGCTTTTTGATGCTGTCTAAGGGTCACGAATAAATAAATGAAAATAATTTGACGATGTTTGGGCTTCGCGTCCTATATCATGGTGGAATTCACCTGTCCCTAGCCCGCGTACCTGTCGCTTCGCACCTGACCGTGGTGCAAACGACGCGGCACCTCGCAGGTCTTCACAGATCGCCCTCCAACAGCCTCACCAGTTGCATTCCAACATGGCGTCTTCAAGAATGTGTGAGTAACTGTTCGCAATGAGAATGCACTCTGCACTTGTTTCCCCTTTAATATCATTCACCTCATCTCATTTTCCGGCGATTCCTGCTGAAACGGCGAACTCTCAGCAGGCGGCGACCACATCAAAGGACCGTTTCCTCTGAATCGCGGGTGCGTTCCTTGGAAGTGCGGGTTTTCACGGGATTTTCCGGACCGAACCTAGGTGATAGTGAGAAAATGAGTGGTGTGTCAGTGTTTTGTAGAAGAGATGTCCCATAGAGATTTCACGGAGGTGAGTTTTCTGGGGATATATGGGATATTGTGTGGATATTTTGAGTTTTGGACGGTTTTCTTTGTTTGGAAGGCTATTTCGGCTTGTTTTGCGTTCAGGGAAATCAGAAGAATCATTTAAGTTCAGGGATTTAATGTTGATTCCTTACATTTCGTCTAAGAGCGGTGGAGACTTCAACGTTGGGTCAGGACAGAAACCTAGAGAAGATTATTCGTGAATTTAAATGAATCGTTTGTTTAACTCTTGAGCTCTTCTAAGTTCAGATTGAAGTTGAATTTACTGGATAATTGGACTATTGGATGATTGAAAAGTGTATTGGGGAGATTCCATTGGGCGATCCAGAAAGAAACTGAGAAAATGCTGATTTCCTATAGAGAAGGTTCATGGACCAAAAAAAGAATCCTAACAGGGTATTCCCGAATTTAAAATAGTGTAAGGACATTCTATACAATGTCTTTTTACTATTTTCAACATTTAAAATTCGGGAATAATCTCTGATAGTTAGGTTTGTTTCTTGGTGCATCGTTCTAATTTCCGGAGAATATAAGAATGTACCTATTTACCTATGCCCTGAGTTTTTTGGGCGACGAGTGGATATTTTGTGTTTTGAGCGTTTTTCCTTGTTTGGAAGGCTATTCCGGTACTTACGTTTTGAGTTCAGAGGATTCAGAAGAATATTTTAAATCCGGAGATTTAATGATGATTCCTTAGATTTAGGTAGAATTTGAGTTCAGAGGATTCAGAAGAATATTTCAAATCCGAGGATTTAATTTTAATTCCTTATACATATTTCGCTTAAAAGCGGTGGAGACTTCAACGTTGGGTCAGGATAGAAACCTAGAGAAGATTATTCGTGAAGTTAAATGAATCGTTTGTTAAACTGTTGAGCTCTTCTAAGTTCAGATTGAAGTGGAATTCACTGGATAATTAGACTATTGTGGATGATTGGAAAAGTGTATTGTGGAGATTCCATTGGATGATTCAGAAAGAAACTGGGAAAATGCAGATTTCCTAGATAGGTTTGTGGACCAAAGAAGAAACCTAACTAGGGCTTCCTGAATTTTAAATGGTATAAAGACATTCTATTCAATGTCTTTTTACTATTTACACCATTAAAATTTCGGAAATAATCTCTGATAGTTAGGTTTGTTTCTTGGTGAATCGTTGAAATTTCCCGAGAATATAAGTATGTGCGCTCACTTGTCCTCTGAGTTTTCTGGGAAATGAGTGGGTATTTTGTGTTTTGGACGGTTTTATTTGTCTGGAAGGCTATTCCGGTTCGTTTTGCGTTCAGGAGAATAAGAAGAATATTTTAAATCCAGGGATTTAACGATAATTCCTTAGATTTCGTCTATAAGAGCGGTGGAGACTTCGACGTTAGGTCAGGACAGAAACCTAGAGAATAAGATTATTCGTGAAGTTAAATGAATCGTTTATTTAACTGTTGAGCTCTTCTAAGTTCAGATTGAAGTTGAATTTACTGGATAATTGGAAAAGTGCAGTCTTGTGGAAATTCCATTGGGTGATCTAGAAAGAAACTGAGAAAATGCTGATTTCCTAGAGTAGGTTCATGGACCAAAAAAGAATCCTAACAAGATTATCCCGAATTTTAAATACTTAATGTAAGGACATTCTATACAATGTCTTTTTACTATTTACAAGATTTAAAATTTAGGAATAATCTTTGATAGTTATGTTTGTTTCTTGGTGCATCGTTGAAATTTCCGGAGAATATGAGTATGTAAGCTTACCTGTTCCCTGAGTTTTCTGGAAGATGTGTGGATATTTTGTGTTTTGGACGTTTTTCTTTGTGCGGAAAGCTATTTCGGTTTATTTTGTGTTCAGGAGAATTAAAAGAATATTTTAAATCAGGGGATTTAATGTTGATTCCTTATATTTCGTCTAAAAGAGGTGGAGAATTCAAAGTTGGGTCAGGACAGAAACCTAGAGAAGATTATTCGTGAAGTTAAATGAATCGTTTATTTAAATGTTGAGCTCTTCTAAGTACAGATTGAAGTTGAATTTACTGGATAATTGGACTATTGGATGATTGAAAAAGTGTATTGTGGAGATTCCATTGGGTGATCTAGAAAGAAACTGAGAAAATGCTGATTTCCTAGAGTAGGATCATGAATCAAAAAGGAATCCTAACTAAGTAGGGATTCCTGAATTTTAAATAGTAGGTATACTCCATTCACAATCATAAAATCACAACTCTGGCATTGGAAATTTGACACATTCTACTCTGTATCGAAGTTATGACGTTTTTCAAAATATTTTTATGTTCCAAGTCAACACTATGTTGCCCTTTCTACATTCTTAGCGTATTTCTCAGAATGTGAATTTATTCGGAAAATGAATGAATTGGAAAAGATGTGTTTTGGACGAAAATAATTAACGTTTATATGAATTGATAAAAAGGATTCCTTTTCTAGTTATTTGCATGAAAAGTACAAGAGATCACTGTTGAAATATATTATTTTTCGCCATGGAAGAAAATTGCGTTGCTTTCACATAATTTTCATATGCATGCTTGTGAAGATTTAATGTTTATTATCCTCTTGACCTGAAAGTTCAAGACTTGACGACATCAATTGTTGATTCTAATCAAGAATTCATTAAAAAAAATCAACCCAAAGAAATAAGATGAATTGATGGGTAATTACAAGAATCAAGAATAATGTCAATTTTATTTTGTTGATAACTTTCTTAAAATCAATGTTGGGGTATAAAACTCGGCTGCGTTTGTTCAACCAACATCTAAAGAATACATTTTTCACCATCTCGACCTCTGAAAGGCGTTTCTTATAAGATAATTAGGTCTAAGTTCCACCTCATTAGTGAGGTACCTAACTTTTGCAAATCTGCTCAGATATCGCCAAATTTCTTGGAAAACCTGAAGAATATCATCCTAATCGACCTCTCGAGGCTCCATCCGATCCATCTATACAGCGATATCTGTCTTAATACCAGCTTTTCAACGAAATTCCCGTGTACCCCTTCAACCTCGAAATGTAAACATTCGTCCTGGTCTTGAAAATCGTCCCCAAGCTCCAAACTGGTGCAAAAAACAATAAACATACGTTAATCTTGGATATTCGACGAAAAACTCACCTGCAAATATCGATTGAATACCAAAAATCTGCGAACAATTTGTAAACCTAACAAAATGTGGAATATCTTTGATACTTTTACTTTGATGTAAACAAAGAAACTGGCAACGTCGTTTTGTCATTAACGATATTTTCTGTGCGCGCACTGACTTTTCATCATATGTTCTGTGCTTTGCATCAGGGGCACCAACTCCTGAAAACGAAACCATGACCTCCTATCCTATATGTGATTAAATAAAAGTGAATGGAGTATATATAGACATTCAATTCAATGTCTTTTTACTACCTATTTACAACCTTTTGAATTCAGGAATAATCTTTGATAGTTAGGATTGTTTCTTGGTGTGTCGTTGAAATTTCCGGAGAATATAAGTATGTACGCTCACCTGTTCCCTGAGTTTTCTGGGAGTTGAGTGGATATTTTGAGTTTTGGACGTTATTCTTTGTTCGGAAGGCTATTTCGGTTCGTTTTGCGTTCAGGAGAATCAGAAGAATATTTTAAATCGGGGGATTCAACGATAATTCCTTAGATTTCATCCAAAAGCGGTGGAGACTTCATCGTTGGGTCAGGACAGAAACCTAGAGAAGATTATTCGTGAAGTTGAATGAATCGTTTATTTAACTGTTGAGCTCTTCTAAGTTCAGATTGAAGTTGAATTTACTGGATAATAGGAGTATTGGATGATTGGAAAAGTGTCTTGTGGAGATTCCATTGGGTGATCTAGAAAGAAACTGAGAAAATGCTGATATCCTAGAGTTGATTCATGGACCAAAAAAGAATCCTAACTAGGTATTCCTGAATTTTAGATAGTATATAGACATTCTATTCATTCTATGTCTTTTTACTATTCACAACATTGAAAATTCGAAAATAATATCTGATAGTTAGATTTGTTTCTTGGTGCATCGTTGAAATTTCCGAAGAATATAAGTTTGTAGGTACGCTCACTTGTTCCCTGAGTTTTCTGGGAAATTTGTGGATATTTTGTGTTTTTGGCGTTTTTCTTTGTTTGGAAGGCTATTTCGGTACAATTTGAGTTCAGAGGAATCAGAAGAATACCTATTTTAAATCCGGGGATTTAATGTTGATTCTTTATATTTCGTCTAAAAGCGGTGGAGACTTCAACGTTAGGTCAGGACAGAAACCTAGAGAGGATTATTCGTGAAGTTGAATGATTCGTTTTTCCACTGTGGAGCTCTTCTAAGTTCAGATTGAAGTTGAATTTACTGGATAATTGGACTATTGGATGATTGAAAAAATATATTGTGGAGATTCCATTGGGTGATCTAGAAAGAAACTGGGAAAATGCTGATTTCCTAGAGAAGGTTTATGGAACAGAAAAAAATCCTAACTAGGGATTCCTGAATTTTAAATGGTATATAGACATTCTATTCAATGTGTTTTTGCTATTTACAACATTTTAAATTCAGGAATAATCTTTGATAGTAAGATTTGTTTCTTGGTGCATCGTTGAAATTTCTGAAGAATATAAGTATGTACGCTCACCTATTCCCCGAGTTTTCTGGGAATTGTGTGGATATTTTGAGTTTTGGACGTTTTTCTTTGTTTGGAAGGCTATTTCGGTTTGTTTTGCTATCAGGGGAATCAGAAGAATATTTTAAATCCAGGGATTCAATGTTGATTCCTTATATTTCGTCTCAGAGCGGTGGAGACTACAACGTTGGGTCAGGACAGAAACCTAGAGAAGATTATTCGTGAACTTAAAAGAATCATTTATTTAAATGTTGAGCTCTTCTGAGTTCAGAGTGAAGCTGAATTTACTGGATAATTGCACTATTGGATGATTGAAAAAATGTATTGTGGAGATTCTGGACATTCTGTTCGATGTGTTTTTATTATTTACAACATTTAAAATTCAGGAATACCTAATCTTTGATAGTTAGGTTTGTTTCTTGGTGAATCGTTGAAATTTCCGGAGAATATGGGTATAGATAGGTATTTATCGCTTTTAATGGACTTGATGACTTGAAACAGTTGAGAATTGAAAAAGAGAATATCTTGATTTGACAGTGAAATGACACGATTCAAGATATTTTCACAGGCCTGAATTAATATAGGTACCTAGTTACCTAAGCCTACAGAAGGCATTTAAATACCTTTTTCGGCAACCGTCCGGGAAGTACCCACTTCCCGGACGCTTTTTCTTTGAGAAAGTAGCATTTCCCGGCCTAGGCCGGAAAGTACGTACTTCCCGGACTAGGCCGGAAAAACACGTCGTTGTTGTCATTGTTATGATCATCACAATAGCAACGAAATAACGGATGACAGTTCTGTTCTGTTTAATTCAAATATGAATCAAAATCAATAAAGAGATGTGTCATCTCATTGACTTGTAATTCTTCACGGTTGCCGAAAAAATATTGTACGCAACACGCCCGGAAATAGTTTTTTTGGACTCACAGACTTCCAGGACTCGCCTCCGGCTCGTCCTAGAATCTTGTCTATTCGTCCAAAAAAACCCTATTTTCCGGACTTGTTACGTAAATTACTATTTTGCGCAACTTGAAATAGGTAATCCAGTATGAAAATGTAGTAGAAATACGAATCATGTGTCACCTCAAAAGAACTAACTCCATTTACAAAGTTGAAAAAGAGTAAATTGAAATTAGCATTGGCAACGTTTCTGAGAATCAATTGACATTTCACGAGTACAAACCTGAGTCAGTTTTAAGTAAAAGAACTTGAATCTTGATAAACCTAAATTAGGCCAACCGGGATACATTATATAGAAGTGAATGGAGTATACAGGGTGTCCCAAATTCGAGTGCCATTAGACGTTTCTGGAGAAACAGACATAGGTAGGTATTTGAAATCTGAAAATTGGGATTATGATATTGTTCGGAATTGTCTACAGACCTAAAATATTTTTGGAGCCTGAGCACTTCCGGTTAGACAAGAAGTGAAAAAAAAATTGTTCAAAACAATTTTTTTCAATTTTTTCGTTTCTGATATGATTGAGTATTCAATGCTGAATATATTTCTGTTAAAAACATTGTATTCATTCAAATAATTTTCGAAATATCGAAAAAAAACTGAGAAAATGTTCATAGTCAGTAATAATAGGTATGTTCATACCTATATTTTTCTTACTCTGAACATCCCGAGTGTAAACCGTTCTTACAATGTCAAAGTAGAAGAATGTGGAAAGGTCATGCATCTTTTGAATTTCATAAATATTAATACAGTGTGTTTCAAATTTTGTGTCGAAAACTGTGATCGAAAATTGGCCATATATAACCTTCGAATTAGAACCCTATTTTTTTATGATTGCGTTAGATTCTGCGAAGAAAAATAATGATAATAATGAAATCAAAATAAAAAATGTTTATTAGTAACACCACAATCAAATACAAACCTTTACAATTCCATTTTAGATAAATAAACATAAACATAATTCCACAAAGGAATAATTTCCGCGTTTTGACTTAAATTAATCTATATTATAATCTAGCTATCCATCATAAAACAATATAAAAAAAATCACACAATATCATAACTTGTACCAACTATGTTACCTTCTATCCTTATTCATTTTTTATATCTATTAAGTTCTTTATAATTTTACGATCTGTTTCCCTCAAAAATTTTTCCAATCGAATTATGAACTTTCTTTTATTTTCTGCCTTCTTAATCAGTATAGGTAACTTATTCATCACACGAGGGCCTAAGAAAACAAAGCAACGTTGACTCTCAGATGTTCTTGTATAACCGGGAGTGCTCAGGCTCCAAAAATGTTTTAGGTCTGTAGAGAATTTCGAACCATATCATAAACCCAATTTTCAGATTTCGAATACCTATGTCCAGTTCTCCAGAAACGTCTAATAGGTCCTCGAACTTGAGACACCCTGTTGGTACAAGTAGGTACAACATATTCGATGTTATACAGGTGTCTTTCTTGGTCCATCATTGAAATTTCCGAATAGGACCTGCAGGATTCATTAAAAGAATAACGTGATTTTCTGAAAAATATAAAAACTTTCGAGAAAACATACCTACGTATATTGAGAACAATTTGATATACCTACCTACCTATATATTTTAAAATGTCCATCTAATTCTTCGGGAAATAATGTGACCTACCCAGAGAAAAAGAAAATATTCAAATGTAAAGATGTTAGAAATCGTCAACGGAATAAATCATTTCGCAATAACATAACATTAAGGTATCTTGCGAAAGAGAAACTTTATAATAGCTCTGAAATTATACTCCTTTATTGTATATCAAACTGTGTTTAAATATCCCTAATCATACAAAAGATCTAGAAATTTGTGAGTAGGTAAAACCTCGCTAAAACTGTCACTCAACAATAAGCGAAAGCTGTACAGTACTTCTTCTATACCTAATTCTTTTGAGTGGTAGATATCTATACCGAATATTTTAGCCAGGTATACCAAGGTACAGGTACTTATTCTTGAGCATCGCTTTTATCTATATCAGGTAGGTAATACCTGCATAGAACATTCCATCGTGTGAAAACAGCGTTAAAACGGACCCATTGTTGATAAAAACAAATGAATCACCGTGTTAACGACTTGTTACTCTTTCATAGAGCGGAACGTGATTAGTTGGATACTGATACTTCAACGGAACTTCTTTGATGCTAATTCATGGGCTTCAGTCTGAAATTTAACTAGGTACCTTCCCTATATTTTGATCTGAAACTCTGGAGTTGGCATTAAAAATATAATTGAAATCCATCAACCTAATTTTTTTGTTTTTGTCACAAACACGTCGTACGTAAATTTAAAAGTGTCATCCTACTACGTATAAAGGTACAAGGTGACCCAAATTGCTTGATTATTTTAGCTGTTTCTGGTAGGTACTTACTTCTAGGCTAGATAGGTGAAAATGTTTAAAGGAGCCCTGGGCTCGATTTTCGTGAAAACTATACATAATGAAAGCCGTTTCACGATATCTTCATTTGTTTTGAAGATAAAACGAAATTTTGATATTTTGTCGATTTCGAAAAGGTGCCATAACTTCTTCATTTTCTAAAATATCTAAAAGCGGCAAAAACTTTCTACAGGCACTTTTTCATTAACAATACGACACTGTATTCAGTTTTTTTATCTCTTGTATAAAGGGTGAAAAAAAAGCAACTTACTTGTTTT
Source organism: Adalia decempunctata (assembly GCA_951802165.1). Classification (NCBI taxonomy): domain Eukaryota; kingdom Metazoa; phylum Arthropoda; class Insecta; order Coleoptera; family Coccinellidae; genus Adalia; species Adalia decempunctata. The sequence continues at coordinate 20,738,463 of OX637703.1, forward strand.
AAATACGAATGGTGTACCTACCTATCTTTTTTTTGATCCTATGTTATGCAAAAAAAATCAGCTCTTCGAAAATATATGTATATCTATATATATGTCGATATATATTTCAGACTGAAATAGCAAAAAAGTGGAAGGTTGGGTCTGTCATTCATTTATTCTATGAAAGTAGCGGAACAGAAAAATATGGAAATAATATATCGACATATAGGTATCTATACAGGGTGGCCATTTGAAAACGAAACAGACAAGATTACAGACGAAATAAATTTTTTCGATAGAAATGCTCGGACAGGTCGATTTCTGTTTCGAGGGGAACAACTTAAGATGTAGGTTACGGACGCATAGCGCTTCAACCCTTGCTACTACAACCCTCACCCCCAATTTTTGAATAGGGAAGATGGGGTGAGTGATACCTCATTTGAAAGGTATTTTTATACTGATTTCAGCACAGTAATTGTTTTTTCATTTTATGCATTAGTTCTCGAAATATCCTTAACTAAGTATTTGAAAATGAAGTGGTATTTTCATGGCACTTGTAGTGTTTTTTTGTGAAAAATCGACATCTTGATTAAAGATTTCTATGTCAGTGGATTGGAGGAAGGAAGCCACAGTCATGGTTGCTTTGAAGCTCAAAATGTCGATTTTTCACAAAAAACACTACAAGTGCCATGAAAACACCACTTCATTTTCAAATACTTAGTTAAGAATATTTCGAGAACTAATGCATAAAATGAAAAAACAATTACTGTGCTGAAATCAGTATAAAAATACCTTTCAAATGAGGTATCACTCACCCCATCTTCCCTATTCAAAAATTGGGGGTGAGGGTTGTAGTAGCAAGGGTTGAAGCGCTATGCGTCCGTTACCTACATCTTAAGTTGTCCCCCTCGAAACAGAAATCGACCTGTCCGAGCATTTCTATCGAAAAAATTTATTTCGTCTGTAATCTCGTCTGTTTCGTTTTCAAATGGCCACCCTGTATCTATATGTATCTATGTATGAAATAAGATTTATGTGATGAAAATTCATATTAATATGATTTCAAGTTGCAAATTAATTTTAGCCTGTAGGTCTGCAGCATATACAGGGTGGTTAAGAAAAATCGAGTAAAATAACGAAATTTTATTCCCAGAGAATTCAAGCATTTTAAGACTATCAATACAATGTATGGCCTCCAAGGGCATCAATAACAGCTTGACATCTTTTTTGCATACTACACACGAGGTTGTTGAACATTTCTTGAGGAATTTGGTTCCATTAACGGGACAGAAGCTCTCTCAGATCATTTAAGGATTCTGGGGTAGGTTGATGATTATCAAATTCTCTTTGGAGCATATCCTATGCATGTTCTATGCAATTCAAATTTGGTGAGTGCGGAGGTATTGGTAAATGTGGAATACTAAGCTCCTCGCGCGCATTCTCAACTATGGCTGCATAGTGGAGTGCCTGGAGCATTCAAAACCGTAAAACCTCGGATTAGAGTTATAGTGAATGAAATAATATGATCGATGTGGGATATTGTTTTTTAAACTATAAATTGCAATGTTTACCAATTTTTTTTTTGTGCAATCCATTTTTTCATTGTTTAAACAAATTATTATAAAAAATTTATGTTTGACCATATATTTTCACTTTGAACAGTAATTTTTTTGTATGTATATGTTGAATCTCACCTGAGTAGACATATAGGAACATTTTTCAAAGATACCTGTGAATAAAAATACCAGTAGGGATCTCGAACGTGGAGGGGAGAGCGGAGCGACAGCTGCTATGTACAATGGAATTTCTCGGCCAGTTCAATTATAAATGAAACGTACCCTATTGTGTACATTTAAAGAAATAATGTAATTAATTACGACCATGAAAAAAAAATTATTAGTACAAAATCCGTTTATTTAAATATATAACATTGTTGTCAACATCAAATATTTTCTTCTACTTCATCTATCTGTATAATGGGTGAAGTATTGGAACAACTATTTTCGCTGCCTGTATACATGCTACACTGCAGTGTAAACCACTTTTTCTGCATCCACACGCAGCTCCACATGCCTTTTTGCAATTACAAAATAACATTTGTAATAAATTATCCGGAGCAGGTAATTGATTCATAGTTATTGGGATGTACATGTTATTGGAATACTTCCATCACCAATTTTCAATAAGTACGTCATTTCCTAGCCATATCTGAATTTGTAGGTACACTCTTTTAAGGTGCTCAAACGCTGCATCAGTGGTTGGAGGCAGTGATGACAAAAGAACACTTGTATTTTTGGCTGTTGCTTTTATGAAAGAATTGAACCTTAATGTATTTAAATCATGAGTGCTAGACGGATCGCCATATAAACTCAAAATACATGCCACACCTGCTTGCAATATATTATTGGGGTCTTCATTGATATTTTCGAATACTTTTACTGAGTCGTGTAAATCAATCCGTTTCTCAAAATTTTTGGCAAACTTAATTTTTCCTTTATTGAAAAATGCAGAAGTACCTAGTGTCACAACCCGTGAAGGCATGTAAAAAAAGAATATGTTCTTTACAGTTTGGTAATGATTTTTCTAAACATTTCGATGAAAATATCTTCTGTTGAACTTTGCCTCGGGATGGTTTTAGAAAATATATTTCACGATCTTTATCTACCAATGCCGGTAATCACTAAGACATCGATATCTTCTGAAACTATAACAACATCTTTTGATTCCAAATTCATTGCCGTCTCAACAATTAATTTGTCGGCATCGCTTTCCGCTTGGCATGTAAATATATTGTTGTCAGCTTATTTAACTCTCAACATTTCTATCAAGCGAATTTTATTCTTGTATCATGAAAAAATTGAAATAAAAAATTTTTACCAAATAAATTAAAAAAAAAATTAGGAGTGGACAACCCCTAACATTTAGGGGAATGAAAAATAGATGTTGGCCAATAAATATTAAAAACTAGCCTGAAAGAGTTCAATTTAGGTTAGGTTAGGTTGTGTTAGAAGAAGGGGTTGATCGTAGAGGGGTGAAAATTTAGGGTTATATGTTTTTTTGTATGCCGTATCATAAAAAAAAAAAATTTTGTCCGAAAAAATTGAAAAAATAGTTAGGGGTGGACCATCCTTATCATTTAGGGGGATGAAAAATAGATGTTGGCAGATTCCCAGTCCTACCCGATATGCACACAAAATTTCACGAAAATCGGTCCAGCCGTTTCGGAGGAGTTCGGTAACAAAGATGCATACAGGAGAATTTTATATATTAGAGATAATAGCAACTGTCGCTCCGCTCTCCCCTCCACGTTCGAGATCCCTGCTGGTATTTTTATTCACAGGTATCTTTGAAAAATGTTCCTATATGTCTACTCAGGTGAGATTCAACATATAAATACAAAAAAATTCACTGTTCAAAGTGAAAATATATGGTCAAACATTAATTTTTTATAATGAAAAGGAGGATCATGTTCCTAAGTTGGAACAACTAAAATACATAACAGAATTAGACTAGTAGAGATCTAGTTTCCGAAGTACACCACCAGGTGGCACCACCACAGGAAGACAATGCATTACCGGTTTCTGGCTTGTTGGCCGTCATCAGATGCATGTAGTATCCTGAGATGAATGCCAACTGAAACGGCAGAACTTATATTGCGCCCTAGCAAGAACTATTGGGTGCAGTTTCGTACAGTAGTTCCACCTAGGGGGCAAATGTCTACGCTTCATCCCGGAGGTTACTTCAAAAACTAGATTTTTATAATAATTTGTTTAAACAATGAAAAAATGGATTGCACAAAAAAAATTGGTAAACATTGCAATTTATAGTTTGAAAAACAATATCCCACATTGATCGTATGAATTCATTCACTATAACTCTAGTCCGAGCTTGAATGCACTCCACTAGCAAGGTGCGGTCTAGCGTTATCGTCAAGAAATTGAAAAGTTTCATCAATAGTAGCGTGAAAATTTGGCACAATATTGTCAATGACATGCCCCCTATAGTGTAAGGCGGTCATATTCCCAGGACAAATGTTTAGATCTGCGCGCCTGTTGAAACATATCCCGGCCCATACCATAACACTACCCCCTATGCGTGGGATTGTCCATACCCTTATTCTTCGAGAATCTGAAAATCGTCCATATCTGGATTCATCAGTGAAAAATACACTACGCCATTGATCGTTCCAATTGATAAGTTGCCTTGCCCATTCCAGTCTTTGACGCTTATGATCACGTGTTAATGGAACTCCTCCAAATGGACGTCTAGAACCTAGATTCACCTCTCTCAAACGTCGTCTGATGGTTTCGATGAAAATTTGGACCCCATCTGCATTTTGAAGAGTATCCCGTAGCATTCTACACGTGGGGTTTCTTCTCGCCGAAACGGTGATGAAACGATCCTGAGCAGGTGTTGCTTTCGTCGCCCACCAAGCCTTGATCTTTCCAACACGTAACCTGTCCCCCTGAACCTATTCCGAAGTCGAGATATCACACTTTGGCTGACTTGGAGCCTTTCCGCTACAACAACCTGAGTTAGGCCACCCTGTAGCATACCGATAGCCCTATTAGCCTCAGCGTTTGTTAATTTACGTCTTGGCATTTTCAGAAAACTCGTTTCAAATCGAAGCCGTTGATAAACTGACTTCATATCAAAATAAGAACATTCATAAAGCATATGCAAAGAACCAAACTTCAGAAAAAAGGCGACCAGATTGACGAAATGTCTCATTCTGATTTTTATTGGATCGATTCAAGTTGTTATTGAGTTTCAAATGATTTTACAGCGATTTTCTCTAAGATAACATACTTTTCTCTATTTCAATATCGTAATGAGTTCATCACAGTACTAAGAACAGTGCTGTAATAGTCTATGGCTGTAATGAACTCATTACAGCATTGTTTTTAGTTATATTTTTCGTTTTTCGGTTGTCAGCACTGGCTTCCGCTGACACACGTCAAATGTCAATTTCGTAACAGTCACCAACTGCCAAGATACAATACAAAAGTCACTAGGATGAATTTTTCATTGAATTTCAACAGTATTTCACGAAATTTGACTGAAATAGAGAAAATATCGCCTAATACTCGTTGCAGAATGCAATTCCAACACTCATGCGTTCGAAAACTCGCTCCTTCGTCGCTCGTTTTCGAATTTCGCATTGGAATAGGAGCCCATTCTGCAACTAGTTTTAGAATATACTATTAAAAACGCTTGAATACGATATCCCTAACTCTTGTGGAGCAGTATATTTTCGAAGAGCTGATTTTTTTTGCATAATATAGGATCGAAAATAGATAAATTTCGTATTTAAAATAAGAAAGTTGTTTTTTTTCACCCTTTATACAAGAGATAAGAAAACTGAATACGGAGTCGTATTGCTCATGAAAAATTGCCTGTAGAAAGTTTTTGCCGTTATCAGATATTTTAGAGAATCAAGAAGTAATGGCACATTTTCGAAATCGCCAAAATGTCAAAATTTCGTTATATACTCGAAACAAATGAAGATATCGTGAAACGGCTTTCAGTTATGGAGTTTTCACGAAAATCGAGCCCAGGACTCCTTTCAACCTTTTCACCTATCTAGCCTATAGAAGAACCAAAAACTATTTCGGTAGATGTCACTTTTGAAGCTGTAATTTTTTGACATTTGACAAGTAGAAACTACGCCATTAACAAAAATGGCACGATAAACGCTTCAATAACTCATTGAAAACATTCACAAAAAAATGGTGAAAATTTGGCAGAGAAGGTTCGTAAAACTCAAACATTTTTGGGTCGTCGTGAAGCACCTTGTCGAACCGCAATACAGAAATTGGAGGAAAAATTTGAGCTGTTGGGACGAATTAGTGATGTGAAGAATAAAACCCGTACACGTCGCTCACGAACAGCCGAGAATATTGCTGCTGTAGCCGAATGGGTTGAACTGTTGAAGAAAACCCAGGTTTGCCCATTTCTCGTCGTTCTTTGGAATCAGGCATTCTACAAACGTCATTACACCGTATTTTGCATAAAGATTTGGGTCTTGAAGGCTTATAGTTCAGTAAACACAAGAACTCAAGCCGGCCGATCATCAATAACGTCGTGTCTTTGCTGACCAAATCCTTGAAATGCATAAAAATGATCCGGAATTCCATCGAAAAATCATCTTGAGTAATGAGGCATCTGGGGCTCGGAAAACCCAAGAGTTATTGTTGAAAAGTCTCTCTATCCTCAACGTGTGACTGTTTCGTGTAGTTTATGGTCCGGCGGGGTTATTGGACCTTACTTTTTCGAGAATGAGGCTGGAGCAACCGTTACGGTGAATGGATTCCGCTGTCGGGAGATGATTAATGATCTTTCATGGTCGGGGCCTTATCCAAAGGCGAATACAGCTCTTTTTCATGGGGTAAAAACGATATGAAAACCATTAAATCAAGTAGGAAATGTTTGTAAAACATTTTATGTGCACCACGTTGCGTATCTTTTTCTTAGGTCATCGATACTCATGGGTGGGTTGTTGAAGTAAGAACTGCTGGCCAAAGTTGATTTGGGACCAGTCCACTTCTATAAAACAACCTGCTGACAACTAATATATGTTCGGCCTAGTGCGCAAGCGCAACTAAGTTAGGTACACGTGCTACTAATAGTGTAGAAGCCAGTTCTGTCGGGAGCGAATAGATAAAGGCCAATTCTCACTGTTAAGTAGCTTCAAGCAGCCATCAGCCATTTTCTGTTCAATACACCAGTGACACCAGTACGTTGAAATATACTTTAATAAACTTCGTTTAAAACCGTCTTATCCGTTGTTAAAGTATCCACCCTCACATGGGTAATCAAGAAATGAATTACCACTTATATTTCTCAAAATACCGCCCCTAGTATTGCAGATGGCAAAGTACGGCGTTGCCAAAGTTCAACTCACGGCGTCTTACAGAGGGAGCTGTGTCCTTGAATAAATCATAGATAAGAAAACTTATAATCTATGTTTATGGTTTATCTATGGCTATAACCAATGTAACCTATATCTTGGATAAACAATTTTTATTTACTACTTGAGTTTGCTGGAAGCCGGTCATTATCAGTATCAAGAAATCCAGTTAGTGCAAGTTATAATAAGTGAAGGTTTTGTGAGAAAAAAGCATAATGGATTCAGAAAGAGTCATGACTACAAGTACAAGAGGTAAACATTAAAAACATTAATAGTCGAGAATTTCTTACTACATATATCTTTTCTATAAATTCACAGGGCACAAACGGCATTGTTCATCATATTTCACTGAAAATGAATCCAAATGCCTTGCAGATCAGATTTTGCAAAGACTTGCGGTAATTGAAAGCAAAGAAACCAGCTCTATCATGTGGATGCGAAAAGAAGAGACCTGGGAAGAAATATCTGAAGCCTTCAATTTTCTCACTAAGGGAAACCGAACAGTAAGAACTCTGAAAACAGAGTATGATCTCATCAAAAGAATAATTAGAATGAAATCAGCAAGAATGGGAAAGATGTATTCCTCCGAGGAGGAGGCATTACGGCAATTTATTACCTTCGGTCAAGACACCCGTTCAGAACAAATCGCTTCTGCCCCAGGTAAATATTGGAAGTAATCCTTTTGAAAAGATATGTAGAAAATAATTTTAGGAATCATGGATTATGGAAATGAACAGTGCCCATTCGAGATGATACCATCAAGAGATTTAACAGAGGTCCAGACAAGATTAGAAGAATACGATTGTGATGAAGGTAAATATTGTAAATATTACTTTTGGAATAGTTAGATATTTAAAAAAAAAACTATTTCAGAAGAGGTTGAAAGTGTATGCTCATCCGAAGATACGATCATTTTACCATCAAGAGATTTAACAGAGGTCCAGACAAGATTAGAAGAATACGATTGTGGTGAAGGTAAATATTGTAAATATTACTTTTTGAATGGTTAGATATTGAAGAAAAAAACTATTTCAGAAGAGGTTGTAAGTGTATGCTCATCCGAAGATACAATCATTTTACCATCAAGAGATTTAACAGAGGTCCAGACAAGATTAGAAGAATACGATTGTGATGAAGGTAAATTTTGTAAATACAGTCGAACTTCGATAAATCGAATTTTAGATAACTAGAATCAAATTGGTTGGCAATAGCGCCAAGATGGCAAATTAGTGTAATTTTTGTTCGATAAGTCAAACTTCTATAAATCGAATATCTTGATACCTCGATTTTTTTGGAGGAATTCCTCATTCACGAGTGATTTCAACATGTACATAAAGTAAGCAAAAGAACTCTCGCGCGAATCAAACGCGGAATAGCTAAAAATTTTGCCGTTTTTCTTTTTCAAGTATCCGAAAAATGTTTTCCGCAAAAAACAATCGAGCTCATCTCTTTCAGAGATTTATCCGTGAAGAAAAAATAACATCGCCACTCTTGTATTTCAAAAATTATTAGATATTTCGCAAACTTGATATCAACTTAGCGAAACAACTATTCAAATAATGTTTTCAGCAAAAAACAAAGTAGCTCATATTTTTCAGTGACTTTTCCACTCTTTCCATTTTTAGTGAGGAAGTTTCCTTAGCAACGATCGTTTCATCTCGACAAAACTTTCAAACCGGCAAAACCTATACTCCATTCACTTTTATAAAGTATCTTGGTGGGCCATGGTTTAGGTTTATCAAGTTCTTTTACTTAAAACGGACGCAGGTTGGCAATCGTGAAAATCAAGCGACATTGCCAAGTCTACTTTCTATTTACTCTTTTTCAACTTTGTAATGGAGTTAGTTCTTATAAAGTTTATCCTGTGACACAAGATTCGTATACCACTACATTTTCATACTGGAGTATTTCAAGTTGCGCAAAGAGGTATTTAATTGTCGTCTGTAGGTTTATTTCTTGAGAATTTTGAAAAGTCTGGATTTCCATACGTCCGTCTGTTCTGTTCTTCTAAAAGTTTTTCTGTTGGGTTGATAAACTATCAGAAAGTAACGGACTATTCTGTCCATGATTTTTCAGTAAAATTTCAACACTCGGTTCTTGATTTCCGTACAAGAAAATAGCATAACTGAATCTTCCAATCATGTTTATACTCGTACACGTGAAATTTTTCCAGTATTAACAGAGAAAAAAAGTTTTTCAATATTCGTCAGATCTTTGGAATTATTGAATTCATATAAGATTTCCTCAAATTCATTGTTTTCCCAAAGTAAATAAACATTTTGTTAAATACGTAATTTCTACGATTTATATGTTGAAACGGCAACGTTGCGTTCATATCTGACAGGAGAATGACTTTAACCTAACATTTTCAAAATATACGCGGTGAAATGTGTCAGAATTCCAGGGCCTCCCGGGCTACTTTATAAAAGTGAATGGAGTATACATGTTGGTTTTTCAGCGATAAAATTTTTGACGTTTCTCCAATTAATAGATAGCTTCGGAAATGAATATCATAGAGAAAACAAACAACGTTTAGTTAATCTATGAATTCTAATTTGCCAAATAGCGCAATCCGTGTCAAATGTGACCATATTACTTAATGTTAGACATTTTCTCGTGAAATAGTCATGCCGAATTCCACTCGAGATGAAATTTAAGCAGGTAAAATTTCTCTCTTGTAATATTCAAGTTTGTCGCTTTTCGGAAATTTCGCTCATGACCTTTTTTTCCAAAATCACAAGCCGTTAGGCGAGTGATTTTGATACAAATGTCATTCGCAAAATTTCCGAACAACAAACTTTCATATTACAATCGAGAAATTTTGCCGGCAAAATTCCATCTCTAGTGGTATTACATATGAATATTCCGTAAATTATCCATGGTGATAGAAAATTTTTATCTTTCAAGTTTTTGTAGAAAAATGACGAAATCTGATTGATCGATCTGCGGCCGTCGGAACTTGTATCAGGCATTTTTTTCGAAAACTATGAATGCAGTATTGTTGAATTCGAAAGAAAGATGTAGCTCTCCATGCTTGATTTATCCGGGAAAAAATATCACGTGCACTGGTAAGTGTAGGTATATCAAATTACCAGGTCGCATGTTGAAAAAAATATTTAAGCAATCAACAGATTTTTTCAATGATTTATCCAAAAGATGAAATAATTTGTTGATTGGTAAAATAATTTTTTGAATGTGATCTGTTAATTTGATATTAAGTTCAGCAGAGCATGTTTTTTTCACACGAAAGCGGCACAATTCTCCTTTTCGCGGATAAATCTATATATATAAAAGAAAGATGTTGGTTACACCATTTATAACTAGAGATCGGATGGACTGTTTGTTATGAAACTTCATTTATGGAATCGTCTACGGTCTGGTTATTATAAAATACAATAAAACTTCGAAAAAATTGATGAAAGTTTTACTTATGCAGGAAATGCTTTTCCTTCTTTTGAATAAGGCCCCTAGGTGTCGCTACCGTTGATGCGTAGTCGTCACTGATAAGTCACTGTACGTAGTCGTAGGTTGATATTACCGCTGTTAGATGGCGATATGTGATTCGCATAGAACTCATGGTAACATGGAAGTCTATTGCCAGATCAAAAAGCGGGTAAATATCTCAAGTTGGTGGAACAGTGAATTTTTACCGAAAGATCAAGTATCTGATTTTGACGATCAGTTTCAAACGTGAGTTGGCCATCTTCATCTTTTTTCTCTATTTTTGAAATGCTTTCGAATTTCTGTTTGGGTAATAGATATATTTGCGGAAAAAACTGAATCCAAAATTGCCCATAATTAGTAATTAACATATTATATTCGTGTTTCTGTTCGCACAGAGTCAGTATTGTAAGCGTCAATAATTTTGAAACGTTTGCTCATCGGGCTTTCATTAATGATATACAATAATGTTTCATGGGTTGTCTAATCTGATCTGGTCGAATGACCATCAATAAATTTGAATAAGAGTTCAACACAATTCACAGTGTTGATAATTTTGCCGTGTCGATCGTACTATCGACGTTTGGACATCTCGATTTGTCTTCTAACGAGCTTGATATCGTCAACTAAATTGAACAAATTGAAGAGAGATTGACAGCTCATATGCATGGAACAATGAGAATCGCGCTGCTCCACCAACTGAGATGTTTACCCATTATTTTGAGCTTAGCAGCATAGCTAAGATGTCTAAAATAATGGTGTGACCACTGATTAGATTTTGAGAATATTAGAAAAGTTTTGTTTTTGCCACTTCAGGTTGGGCTATTAACAAATGACTGATTTTATAATTCTGGTCGACGGGTTGTGTTAATATTCGATAGTTCTTTAAAGGAATAATTTTTGTTCATATTCTTGACATTTTCATATTAGAGGAAAGGTATAATATGGATTATACCTACTCCTGCTATTCACAGTCACATAAGGTACTGCAAAAAGAGAACTGTACAACAATTAAAAACAAAAAGTTATATGTTCAACAATTAGGTTAAATAAAGAGAATTCTTTCCATGTCAATTACAAAATTATTAAAATTTTGTATATTTTGAACCTTAATTTTGCCTAATTTATTTCCTGCTTGAAAAAAAGCAATGGTAAGTTTATACAACTTTTAAGTATAATTCAGGCGGTACAAAGTTCGCCGGGCCAGCTAGTAAAAGATGAAAAGCCTTATTTTTCTTCCAAATTTTAAAAAGATTGGCGATGTTTTTTTTTCTTCACGGATAATTTACGGATAAATCACTGAAAAAAAGAGCTAGATTGATTTTTGCTGAAAACATTTTTCGGATATTTAATACTATTTAAAAAAAAGGAAAAAATTATCAGTGCAGTTGAAATTGGTGGTTTTGGTGAGAGTTCCAAAAGGCTTGAAAAAAACAATGTACGTTAGTGTTGACAAAGCAGTTTTAGTTTGGACTAAATGTTACATTATTTACCCACATAAACAATACCTACATAAGAAATGTGTTATTTCAATAACTCGAAGTCTTGATAACTCGAATATTTTTCTTGGCAGATCGTGATTCGAGTTATTGAAGTTCGACTGTATTAATTTTTGAATGATTAGATATTTTAAAAAAACTATTTCAGAAGAGGTTGAAAGTGTATGCTCATCAGAAGATACGACCATTTTACCATCAAGAGATTTAACAGAGGTCCAGACAAGATTAGAAGAATACGATTGTGATGAAGGTAAATTTTGTAAATATTACTTTTTGAATAGTTAGATATTTTAAAAACACAATTTCAGGGGTGAACGCAGAGGTTGAAAGTGTATGCTCATCCGAAGATATGGACATTGAATCATCAAGAGATTCAATAGAGGTCCAGACGAGATTAGCAGAAAGAAAACTAGAAGAAATTGCCGAGGATACATATAACATACGAGAAAGAGGCGAACTAGAGTTAACAAAAATTTCTCTAGAAATCAAGTACTTGAAACAGAAAGAAGCCCATGCAAAAGAGCTGCATGAACTCCGAATGCAATTATTGATAGCAAAATATCAGATAAGAATGTAATGCAAAATTAATTGTTTTGTGTTCTCGAAAGCTCATAAATTGCTTCTGATGAGAATTTATCAGTAGAAGATGAAGTTATCAAGGATTTCTGGCAGTAGGGGCAGTGGAACACTATCGGTCATGCAATAATAATCATGTTTCCTGCATATCAGTATTGAATCGTCATTGAAAAGTGAGTTGAATACTCATTCCACTCCATCAAAAACAACAACAAAGAAACGTTCTTTCAACTGGATGGAGCAACCTCCCATGAAGCATGAACATTGTGGATGTTGTATTTCCAAATCATGTGATTTCCTAAAATGGGGACATCACCTGACTTCCTCGTTCACGTAACCTCACAACTTGGGCATTCTTGAAGAGGAGAGGGATTGAAGATAACCCACCGCAAAGGATTTACAACCTAGAAAGGAACAGATTCCCTGGCAATGCTGTGGAATTTACTGAGTAATTACTGAACATCACTGGAAGAATGGACGTCATCGAGTTGTTTAAAAAAAAATTAAATTATTAATGCTGTTTTATATTCTTAGGCAAATAAATGAATCTATTTTTGAAAACTGATTTTTTTTAACAGACTTCTTGAAATCGTTCTTTATTCTGCACAACCTTATAGAAGTGAAGGGTTTACCACTAAGAAAGCTAGACATTTTGCAAAAGAGCTCTGCAAGGTCGATAGTCACATATGCATTATCTCTGTCAGTAGTGTTCAGTTAGCCTTGATATTTTTTATGCAGTGGTACAAAGATGCATAGAAAATCTGATGTTGGCATTCGTTAGATTTTGTTTAAAACTCTCTTGTCAATAGAAAATCTGAGCATTTGTCCTGCTTATCATTTCTATCGAATGTCTGGGGTTTTGATAGAGATGTATTTATGTTTCAATGGAATTTTTGACATGTACATCCTAAAGTCATCTGTCATCTTTCTTAAAACATAACATAACCTATTTCACTCGAAAATAGCGCCATGGCCGTGAAATATTGCAGACCATTCTGGAAATGGCCAAATACTAAAATCAATTTTTTTTCGATTTGATCCACAATTTTTTGTCACAGTTTTCAGTCAGGAGTCGTTACACCCGGACTTCTATACAACTGTAGGGTTACACAATAAAACATGTCGAAATTGATAACCAAAATACAGATGCATAGAATACCTGGTGTTGGCACTGGCTAGATTTTGTTTAAAACTTTCTTGTCGATAGATAATCAGAGATGGGGGGGCCCTACTTTTCATTTCTCCCGAAAGGGGTCACGCTATTTTCCATTGCCGCAATAGCTCCGCGAAACATTGTGGAAAATTCCGGAATTAGCACCCGATCTACAATCTAGAGTGCATTTTTGGTAACGATTTTTAGTTAGGAGTCATTACGCCAGGGTTTTTATGCATCTATATTTGAAATAAATTAGATAATGATGCTCACTTCGTTATTTCGAAGGTCATGAATAAATTACCACAGTTATCAATAAATTTGCTCAAAATTGACAATAAACACCCTGTATCTCGATGTGTTTCGAAAACGGGGTATATGTCATAAGGCAAACACAGGTGATAGAACTCATCAAAATAAGTAATTTTACCAAAAATTTTTTATATGAAACTAGAATATTTTCTAGTGCCAGTTCAGCATATAAGTTGTACAGAACGAGATTTCCGCTGGGAAATCACCCAACTTCGCGGATTTTCATAAACCTGGTGCAGAGATGTAGAGATATGATGAATAGAGAGATTCAGGCCAGAGCAGTATTGGGGTATTGATGCCCAAAATTTGTTACAAATTTTTTAAATTGATCATTTCATTCATTTCATATAACAAATTTTCGGTAAAATGACTTATTTTAATGAGTTCTATCACCTGTCAATAGAAAAGTCCCACCGTAAAATACACCCTGTAGTCCCTGTATACAGGTTGTTCATACTGATACATACTACCTAGGAGCATATAGGTGCTCCATTCGCTTTTATAAAGTATCCCGGTTGGCCATGATTTAGGTTTATCAAGTTCTATTACTTAAAACTAACGTAGATTAGCACTCGTGAAATTAAAATAATTCTGAGAGATGTTGCTAATGGAATTATTTACTATTTACTCTTTTTTAACTTTGTAAATGGAGTTAGTTCTTTAAGGGCCGATTGCACCGTATACAAAACTGTAGATTAAATCTTAAACCTCGATTAGTGTCTATGATAATCAATAGACACTAATCGAGGTTTAAGATTTAATCTACAGTTTTGTCTACGGTGCAATCGGCCCTTAAGGTTTAACTGTGTGCAGGTTAAGTAGTACCAATACATTCTCATACTGGAGTATTTCGAGTTGTGCAAAAAGGTGTTTGGATGTCTTCTGTAGGCTAATTTCTTTAGAATTTTGAAATGTGGGGAATTCCACTGTTCGTTTATAAGTTTTTCTGTCGGGTTATTCGAGTACTTTTATTGTTTTTTCGAATAAACTATCACAAAGTCACTATTCTGTCCATTTTTCAGTAAAATTTCAACACTCGATTCTGGATTTCCGTACAAGAAAATAGCATAACTGAATCTTCCAACCATGTTTAAATATATACGTGAAATATATTTTCAGTAAGAAGAAAAAAGGTTCTTCAACATTCGCCAGGTCTTTGGAATTATTGACTTCACATAATAAACTGCTCCACATAAGTTAGGGATATTGACTCAAATTGCAAAAATATATAGTTAAAATAAGATTTTTGTGATGAAAATTCATATTAATATGATTTCAAGTTGCAAATTAATTTTAGCCTGTAGGTCTGCAGCGTACACAGGGTGGTTAAGAAAAATCGAGTAAAATAACGAAATTTTATTCCCAGAGAATTCAAGCATTTTAAGACATACAATGTATGGCCTCCACGGGCATCAATAACAGCTTGACATCTTCTTTGCATACTACACACGAGGTTGTTGAACATTTCTTGAGGAATTTGGTTCCATAAACGGGGCAGAAGCTCTCTCAGATCATTTAAGGATTCTGGGGTAGGTTGATGATTATCTAATCTTCTTTGGAGCACATCCCATGCATGTTCTATGCAATTCAAATCTGGTGAGTGCGGAGGTATTGGTAAATGCATGTGGAATACCAAGCTCCTAGCGAGCATTCTCTACTATGGGTGCACGGTGTGGTCTATCGTTATCGTCTAGAAATTGAAAAGTTTCACCAATTATCAGCGTGAAAATTTGGCACAACATTGTCAATGACATGCTCCCTAAAGTGTAAGCGGTCATATTCTCAGGGTAAATGTGTAGATCTGTGCGCCAGTTGAAACATATCCCGGCCCATAACATAACAGTATCCCCTCGGAATGGATGGACTTCTTGGACATAGCGACAATTATGGGGTACCTATATGCGTGGGATTGTCCATACCCTTATTCTTCGAGAATCTGAAAATCCTTCATATTCATCAGTGAAAAGGACACTACGCCATTGATCGTTCCAATTGATATGTTGCCTTGCCCATTCCAGTCTTATATAGTCACGTGTTAATGGAACTCCTCTTAATGGACGTCTAGAATCTAGATTCACCTCTCTCAAACGTTGTCTGATGATTTCGATGGAAACTTGGACCCCATCTGCATTTTGAAAAGTATTCCGTAGCATTCTACACGTAGATGTAGGGTTTCTTTTCGCCGAAACGGTGATGAAACGATCCTGAGCAGGTGTTGTTTTTCGTCGTCCACCAAGCCTTGGTCTTTCCAACACGGATCCTGTCTCCCTGAACCTATTCCAAAGTCGAGATATCACACTTTGGCTGACTTGACTTGGAGCCTTTCCGCTACAACAACCTGAGTAAGGCCACCCTGTAGCATTCCGACAGCCCTATTATAGCCTCAGCGTTTGTTAATTAACGTCTTGGCAGTTTCAGAAAACTCGTTTCAAATCGAAGCCGTTGATAAACTGACTTCATATCAAAATAAGAACATTCATGAAGCATATGCAAAGAACCAAACTTCAGAAAAAAGGCGACCAGATTGACGAAATGTCTCATACTGATTTTTATTGGATCGATTCAAGTTGTTATTGAGTTTTAAAAGATTTTACAGCGATTTTCTCGAACATATACTTATAAAAACGATTGGATACGATATCCCTAACTCTTGTGGAGCAGTATATTTCCAGTATTAAGAGAGAAAGAAGGTTCTTCAACATTCGTCAGTTCATTGAAATTATTGACTTCACATATAATATTTTCTCAAATTCATTATTTTCCCAAAGTAAATACACATTTTGATGAATAAGTTATAGTTATAGTGAAAAGGGGTTACAGTCCACTGCGACCTTAAGGTCTATTGTGTCCCCTGACTGAGCTGCCATCATCGCGCCTCCTACAGCTCGCCCTCCAGTTCCAGAGATTTGATGAAATCCAGTATCTGGGACGGCTTCAAGGAGGATAACTCCCCACTTCTACAAGTTTCTTGTCCAAAGCTATCTTTCCTTTGGCTTACAATGGCATAGCATTCCGTAACCAGGTGAATAGGAGTTTCTTCCTCCTCCCCACAGAATCTACACTCATCAGTGTCCGATAAACCCATTCTCAACAGATGCTTCTTTAGGCGACAATGTCCTGTGAGAAAGCCAGTGAGTAGGTGAAGTTGGTTTTCACTGAGATCCAGATATTTTTTGGATCTAGCAGTTTCAAAGTTCCGGAGGAACTTTTTGGAGTGATCCATTCCTGGGAGATTCCGCCAGAGTTTTTCTCTTTCGGTTTTCTCCTTCAGCATAAATTCCTTCTTATAGGTGCATTTTCCTATACCACAGAAGGGTTCTGGGCCAGTGAGTGGCGTCTGTGCGCCCTTTCTGGCCAGTTTATTGGCCTCTTCGTTTCCTACGATTCCCGAATGACCGGGAACCCAGATTAAAAAGAATTTATTCTTCTTGCCTACCTCATTGAGTTTGTTTCGGCACTCCCAAATCAGATTTGAGTCAATGACGTAGGAGCTCAGTGCTTTAATAGCAGCTTGACTATCTGTATGAATAGCTATATCGCACTTCTGATAGTTTCTTTCTAGATGTATATCTAGACATCTTCCGATTGCAAGTATTTCCGTTTGAAGGACGCTTGTACAGGAGCCTAGCGATAGTGCACACTTGGTACTTGTCCCATAAATCCCAGCGCCAGCTCCTGTAGCGGTTTTAGAACCATCAGTATACCATTTCATTGTATTTTCTTTGAGATTGTAGTTGGTGTATTCCCTTTCCCAATCTTCTCTTTTACTTAGCATTGTACCGAAGTTCTTCTCAGTGCTTACTTTCTTGATCATTACATCGCTAGGAAGGTTTGCAGATGAGGTGTAGTCATTCAGAGAGGACCAAGCTCTCTGAGACCTGACTCTCTCATTGCCTGCTCCTTCTTTAGATACTCTGAGGATGGCCTCATGGGCTACCCTGTCAATCACTAGGTGTAGAGGTGTGAGGTCTGTGATGATCTCAAGCGCCCTGGTTGGGCACGTTCTCATAGCTCCCGTGATGCACACACAGGCAAGCCTTTGTACTTTGCCGAGCATTTTCCTCGTACTTGCCTGACTTGCCTTAGCAAACCAGGCTACTGCCCCATATGTGACTATAGGAATACTTAGGTATTTTTGGGTTACAGCCCCAATTCCTGCCGCATAGACGCCTGCACGCCATCAGAGCTCTTGTAGCTCTGCCAGTAGCATTATCAACATGCTTATTCCACAGAAGTTTGCTATCCAGTGTTATTCCTAGGTATTTGACTTCAGACCCCCACTCCAAGATATTTCCGTTTGATAAATAAGTAATAAATACGATATCTATGTAGAAAGGAAAACGTTGCTCATTCATCTGACAGGAGAATGACTATAACCAGAGACAACCAGATTGTCTCTGCTATAACCTAACATTTTCAAAATATACTTACGCAGTGAAATGTGTCAGAATGTGATGGCAAACCGCCAAACCGGATACTTTATAAAAGAGAATGGAGTATAGATACTACTGACTGTAGTCAGTGCACAATGAAACTCCCCTCTGACGTAAAAACGAATCTTCTATTTCATTCAAATTCAATCTATCACAAAGCACACGAAAACTCCGAGACTACAACGATGCTTCGAGATAGAAACTTCGAGCTCCCCCACGGACCTATTCGAGGCCTCTTCGAAACCGCTTATCGAGGAAACTGCCCGTTCTATCTCCTCCATCGAGGAATTCCTTTCCTAGTTTTAATTACCTCGGAAAAGTAATTAAGCCCGAACCCGTCGGATTATTATTATTAGGGGTCATCCGGAGATCGGAATCGACCCACTTACGTCACGAACTGCCCGTGTCTTATCTGTAAAGGGGGACGGTGCAATCTCCGAAAGCAAAATCCAATTATTCCGACGGAAGATTTAGGGCTGGACCATCGGCGTAATCGAGATTGACTGTGCCGGTGTTAAATGGTCATCAATAATTCATGAGCTGACTATTTAGGGATCTATGAAATTGAGAAGTTACACAGCGGCGGATCTCCTTTATTCGTTTCTACCTATTGGTACCTCACGGAAGAGTTAGAGATGAGAAATGTTTTTGGAGAAACGTTGTAACCTGAAGTTAGGACTTATTGCTGAATTGTTTCGATCCGTAGCAAGGGCGGTCACCTACACACACAGTCAAAAGTCATGGCCCCCCTCAGCGGCGTAGCTACGTAGGTGCAAGAGTGTGCCCCCGACCTCAGGGGATCCCCAAACGCTGACCATCAAATCGCGTTTGAACTTGGCAAAAAAAAATCATATTACCTACATACTTTGATTTTTTTCTGTGATCTATTATGTATAATGGCACATGAGACGTTTCTGGTGAACCAGACATCGGATCGGTTTGAAAATTTAATGGAGTGCATTATCACTAATATCAGACATTCTCTATCCAACTAGAATATTTTCGTCAATGCGGTGTTGCCACTTCTATTAGAAAGTAGTAGCAACTTTGCTTTTTCAAATGGAACACCCGGTATATTATATTATTTGTGTAATCTCCATCAACTTCCCGACAACTTTTCTCAACATTTCCCTATACCTATCTGTTGCCGTTTTCGAAATATAAATTAATTTCAATTTTTTTCCACCGGAAATCATGACCTCTAAAAATGATGATAACTTCGGATTGTGAAACTTTATGGCATTGAAATTTGGTTTTTGAAATTTGGTTTGGAGTTAGGTGATACATGAGTGCTTCCAACACATCAGCCGGATCGATGTTACTTCAATACAGGCTGGTAAAAACTACAGTTTTTTCGTTGCTTGGAAAAGTGACTTGAAGTTATTTATTTCGAATGGAAGGCCCTGTATATTATTAGAAATTCAGAAAGCTGATGAAATTTGCTTCCATTCTATGTATATCATACCTCTACCTAACTAATCAAATTTCGAAGCATTTATTTGTCAACATGTACCTTCAGAATGGTATTTCCATTCGGTATTTGGTAGGCAGGCCATGATTACTACACAGACTACACTGCGCAAAAAAATTAACGCACATTCTGAAAATCTCAATTTTAATGAAAGTTAACTCTACATTGACTTTATTACTTATTTTTTATGTTCTCTCGGGAAGGTTTTGAACCAAACAAGACACATTGAATGGAAGAAAAATTCAGGATTTCACCGAATCTTATGTGAAAGAAGAGAAATGAACAATTTTCAAAATACTGAAATGCTGATAAGTGATTTAATACTTGGTATTTCCACCCCTTGCCTTAATTACGGCTCGGCAACGACGGTTCATACTCAAAATGAGTGATCTTAAAATATTTTGATCTAATCCTTCCCAGATTTCTCCGAGTTGGATTCCTAAGTCATCAAGAGTTGCTGGATGATTTTCTGATCTTCTCAGCCTTCTATTGAGGTTGTCCCAAACCTGCTCAATCGGATTGAGATCTGGACTTCTTGCTGGCCATTCCATTCGAGAGACTTCAACCTCTTCAAGGTACTCCTGAACGATGCGCGCACGATGGGGTCTGGCATTATCGTCCACAAAAACGAAATTTTCACCAATGCATGGGGCAAATGGCACTACATGCTCTTCAAGAATGTTCCTTTTATACTTATCAGCATTCGTAGCTCCATTATCAACGACCACTAGGTCTGTGCGAGCAATCAAAGATATTCCACCCCATACCATAATCGATTCTCCCCCGAAACCAGTAGTATTCAGGAAATTGCACTGAGCATATCTTTCATGTGGACGTCTGTATACAAGGGAACGTCGATCACAATGGTAGAGGCAGAATCTAGACTCATCTGTGAAGAGAACTCTTTCCCAATCGGCCTCTTCCCAATGGATATGCTCTCTCGCAAAATCCAAACGCGCCCTTCGGTGGGCTGGGGTAAGAGCTGGGCCTCTTGCCGCGACACGAGGCCTTAAATCATATTCTCTGAGGCGATTTCTTATTGTCTGAGCGCTAACTTGCACCTCATGAGTTTCCTCAAGCTGATTTTGAAGGAGGCGAGCGGTTGCAAACCGTTGTCTCAACGAAGAAACTCTCAAGTAACGTTCTTGAATGGCAGTTGTTACCCGTGGTCTACCCTGTCCTGGTCTTCGGACATTCATACCTGTCTCCCTGAATCGCTGCAACATTCTGGACACACTTGTATGGGAAACTCCAAACCTTTATGCAATTCTTGTGTATGTCCACCCTTCTTCTCGCAAAACTACCGCTTGGGCACCTTCCTCTTGGGTCAAATTGCGTGTTTCGCGTTGCATAGCGATCGAGTGTAGAAAATCAAACGAAAGAAAAACTGATCGATTGATCGAGAACAACTGATTTTAGAATGGAGCCAATACTTTCAAAATCTGATAATATCATCTTTTTTTTATTCCTGCTGGGAGAAAACATCTGTATTGAAGAAAAACGTTGAAAATGGATAACATACGCATGCATAATTCTGATAAAAATAATTATCATTGAGAACACCTTAAGTTGTAGAATAAATTTGAGATTTCCATAATGTGCGTAAATTTTTTTGCGCAGTGTATTTGACAGTAACTTGGGAAATTCTCCTAATATTGCGGTTCGACAAGGTTTCATGACGCCGCCGGACCATAAATCGCACCGAACAGTCACACTTTGAGGTTAGAGGGGAGAGGCTTTTTAACAATAACTGTTGGGTTTTCCGAGCCCCAGATGTGACAATTCTTCTTGTTGACGAAGCCACCAAGGTGGAAATGGGCCCCATAACTCAAGATGATTTTTCGATGGCATTCCGGATCATTTTCATGCATTTCAAGAACCCAATCAGCAAAGACACGTCGTTGTTGATGATTGGCAGGCTTGAGTTCTTGTGTTAACTGAACTTTAAAAGCCTTAAGACCCAAATCTTTATGTAAAATACGGTGTAATGATGTTTGGGGAATGCCTCATTCGAAAGAACGACGAGGAATGGACAAACCTGAGTTCGCTTCAACACTTTTGGCTAGAGAAGCAATATTTTTGGTTGTTCTGAAGCAACGTGCACAGGTTTTATTCTTCACATCACTAACCTGTCCCAACAACTCAAATTTTTCCACCAATTTCTGTATTGCGGTTCGACAAGGTGCTTCACGACGACCCAAAAATGTTCGAGTTTTATGACATCTATCGAATATCGGGCTGTTAAAATAAACACTTTTTACAGGAAAACCCTTTATTTAAACGATATCCTCTAGAAATTTGATGAACTGACGTAAATACAACTGCGAAATTCGTTGAAGCCACTCCATTCTTAGAAAATCGAATGTTGGGTAGAAATCCGAATCAGATAATGCGGTTCCCGACCAAAAAACGACCAACCGACCGAAAATCGAAATTGGTTGACGAAAAACCGTCATTCCCACCGTCTTTTTCACATGACCGGTACCAATTTTGCGGTCGCCTCTAAAACAGAGATCCCTCTGTTTCACAACTCGAAATATCCGATTGCTCCGATCGAGATCTCGTAGAAATTGTCCGTTTCCGGTGCTCGACCTTTCGAGGTCTGTAATTAGACGAGCATCCGTCAAAATAACTAAACCGCAATTTCTTGCAATATGGAACTACAATCACAAGGACTGTCAGCAAGAGCGATGTAGGTAAAAAATTCATTACCTTCTAGCAGTGACGGCTCGTCAGTATGCAGGATCGGCCGGGCGGACCCTAAAATAATCGAGAAATAGAAAATAATTATAAAAAATTTATTTATCGACCCTTTTTCTGAATTTCTAAATTCAAATTTCGATTATTGCCCCCGAATTCTTTCTCATTTCATCTTTCCGTATACCTTTTACCACGCAGGTCGGCCAGCCGACCGATCGCTCCAGAATATGGTTCTATGCAACACCTACGACTCACGCAGTTCCCTCAAATAGAAAGGGACAATACCTCGATATTCGGGCGCTGCTTGATGCATACAAGGACGTCCCGTCCACCGAGCGCTTACCTTTGTTATAGATTTCATAGTTTCTTATTTTTCATTCCAAATATCAACTGAATAGTTAATACACAATCTTTAAATATTATGTCTATTCCAGAATAAAACGTTCATTACCATTACTTCAAGCAGGAGTGCAGGAGACAGGCCCGGATCTACGAATTTTTCAGACCGGGGCAAAAATTCCTGATGGCGCCCCCCTAATTTGTGTAATTTATGAATTCATAAAAAATAACAAAATAAATAATACAAATAAATAATAAAAAAATAATAATAAGGAAAATATCAAAAACAAATTAGATTTTTTCTTCGCAGCTTCACGCGGCGTGATTTTGTTTCCGAGAACGGATCTATCAGCTCCTCGAAATCTGTTTCGAAAGCAGTTTTGTTTTCTTTAGCTAAGATCGAGAGACCAGAGAGACGTCCCTGACTCATTGAGGAACGCAAATAATTTTTTATCATTTTCAATTTACTGAAACTGCGTTCGCAGCTTGCGTGGTAGGTAATGTGCAGTATATTATTAAAGCTATACTGACATAAGGAAAAGCTTCTTGCAGATCTTGCCTGTGAAGAATTTGTAGCAGGTCTAATGAAGTCGATCTTTCACTAATTTAAGGAAACAGCTCTTTGAAAACCGCTAGTTCCTAACAGAAATCAACTGCATTCAAGTTTCGTCAATATTTTTGCGCTAAAAGGGTCCCATTTTTCTGCAGATTCTCTTTTTGCATGTTTAAAAGAGCATGGCCATTGAGGAATGCGAAATTCGTATGCAGACTCCCTGTGCTTCCTGAGCTTTTTCTGATTTCTGACAATAATCTGTCAAAAAAACCTTTATTTCCTTCGAGAATAAACCAACTAGACCTTAGCGTTCTTGACTCATCCTCGCACATTTCGTCGACCTGCTTTTTCTTCTTGGAAATACGTTTGTTTCTAAGAATTGGCTCCACATCCAATCCTTCTGAAAGAAGTGTAGCTTTCGAGATCCAGTTTTCAATAGGATTTTCTCTCATTCTTCGCAAGATCTTCACAAGACCTTGCATCAACGATAATCAACATGAAAGAATTATATCCCCTCTCTGAATTTCCACGTTGACCCTATTGATCTCTCGCAGAATATTATACCAAATTGTTATCTAAAATCCATCACAGCATAAAGCAAATGACCAGCTTCATACTTGGATTCTGCGACTAGTGAGGATTCTTTGATTTCTTCCACCAGCCTTCACAACTCCCGGTATTGAGCAAGGCATTAACACTCGCATTAACAGCTCGATGTTTAGACCATCTTCCTTTCAAATTTGTTTTCGTGCACTTTTTCATAATTGTTCAACGTGTGATTGAACTAGCAAACAGTTTTTGTACAACACCAAATAAATTTACTATTCTGAACATGATGAAGCCTAATGGACACTCACAAGATTCAAAGAGTGGAACTAATACTGCCAGCTCGTTCATCTGTAGAATTCTGGACTGCTTTATATATGCCAGCCATAAGTAGATCCGTTGTCGTAGGATTGCCCACGACATTTTTTGACATCTAAATCATCAGCTTGCTGTTTATCTAGAATTCCAGTTTTCCCGTCAACTTCTTTGGTCAATAAAACTTTCCTTTATCCCATATCCAGACTCCGTTTTCTTCAAATATCGTATAACCTGGTTCATTTGTTCTGTGTGAAAAACATCTGGGGTGCAGTCGAATATAAATAGTGAAATAGTTGGCCTCCTTGATCTCATTAATAATGTTATTCCGAACTTTGGTGGCCATTAAATCGATGATTTCATTCCGTATAGTTTTGGACAGATTGGATTGTTTGTCCTTTTTTTGAGTGGTCAAGATGGCACTTCAGAGTCGGGTCATATTTGATAATACTTTTTTTAGAAAATAAAAAATGAGAAAATGAAAAACGAAAAAATAAAAAATGAGAAAATAAAAAATTCAACCACTTGTTGTTTTTGGCGCCCCCTTGAGCTGGCGCCCGGGGCAAGCGCCCCGCTTGCCCCCCCCTAGATCCGGGCCTGGCAGGAGATGAATTAGGCAAAGTATTCAAATTTTAGTACCATTATTATTCGCACGAAATCTAAAATCTAATCTAATTTAATTGTTGAACATATAACTTTTTGTTTCAAATGCTTTACAGTTCTCTCATTGTAGTACCTATCTTGTGATGAACGACACCACGAATGCAAATATAAATCACGATCGAATTATATGGATGAGAAATAGTTCCAATGATTAATTACCTCTGATAACTGTATGAACCACTTAAGTTCTGCAAATACAAGGCTGAAAATTCGAATTCAAGTACTTTGTCTTGGTAGTTTACTTCCACTTCACAGAATACAAATACGCTAAGTAAGACTTCTTTTTATTTTTCTTCTCGACTAAGACATTTTTGTTTTGGTCCACAGCATAGAGGTGCAGGCAACTCAAATTACTATAGAATTTACATTATATTGGATTGATATGAGAGTTGCTTAAGATGTCTTAAAACATGGTGTATGCACTTGTCAATTTTTCAATGCATTGACATCAACCAAATCGAAAATATTAGAATTGTTTCGTGGCGGCACCGCAACGTCATACTTGTCATTTTATAATTCCAATATGGGCAATGAACCAATGAAAATTGAAGCTGGGCTTTGGTAAGAATCCAGATCTGCGCTTGTGCAGCAATATTGAGAATAAAAATAATTTACTAATTCAGTCTCTCACTGACACATGGTAATATGTCGTCCATAACTTCATTTGAATACTCTCGAGCATAACCTTATAATTTCATGTGAAATGTTTGAATCGCTTCATTTCGTTTACTTCATGCCCTGAATATCTTTTTTCCTATTCATATTTAAAAATTGATCTCAAAATATTTAAGGATTATATTTTCATCCTTGATATCTATTTTCTGGTCTTTCGGAATATACATAACTTACACCATTATTACATCTTAGCCTCTTGGTGCTCAGCTTAAAATAATTGGTAAACATCTCAGTTGGTGGAGCAGCGAGATTTCTATGTTTCCATGGATATGAGCTCTCACACAGAACAGAAACAAAAAATTATATGCCAATTACTAATTATGGTCATTTTAGATTCAGTTATTTCCGCAAACATATTCATCACCCGAACAGAAATAGAACTCACGATTGAATCTGATCTCAAAAATCCGATTTTGACGTTTCGATAAAAATTCACTGTGATATTCACCCGCTTCTTGATTGGTAATAGCCTTTCATGGTACTATAAGTTCTATGAAAGTTACACAGTAATTGTATTTACATCGCCATCTAATGGTGAAAATATCAAATATAGTACCTTCACGCTAAGACATTTTGGTTTTGGTCAACAGTGCAGAGGTGGAGGCAACTAAATTACACACTATTTGTTTACGTCGCAATCTAACGGGGAGAATATCAAATAAAGTACCTACGAATAAGTTGTAGCGTAACTGTAACTGTAGCGGCACCTAGTGGTCTTACTCAAAAGAAGAAAAAGAATTTCCTGTATAAGTAAAATTTTCATCGATTTTGTTGAAATTTTATTGTATTTTATAATAACCAGACCGAAGGCAAATCCACATATGAAGTTTCATAACAAACAGTCCATCCGATCTCGAATTATAAATGGTGTAACCAACATTTTTCTTCTATATATAGATTTTCTAGTTAATTTAAACGTCGTACAAAACGCGCTAGGACGGCTAGCCGACCCTAGGGCGGAGACAGTTGAAAAGCTGTGTATGGGTTTTTAAAATTTTCAGTACATTTCGTAAATTCTGATGGTAAATTTAAGGGAGGTAGTATCAAGTTACGAATTGGATTATAAATGGGGCTATAGGCGAGAAGTCCCAATTGAAAAAAATACCTACACGTCGTCATATAGTACTTCTTAGGTGACGTGGAAATCTATTTGTAAATTTTATTACTAAATTGGAGGTACAAACGAAATGGGAGATTCCCTGCATAATTATATATTATATATCGAAATGCCAATTCCGATTGTAAAACTACAGGGGGATATTTTTCTGAAACACTGTCCCCTGTTTTACTCCAGAACTTTTCCCTGATGAGTCCATATTCCCTTGTTGAATTGTAAAAAGAAGCTTGTCGTTATACTGAACTTTATGGAATCTTGAAGTTTTGTCATATCTTCTACAGATTTCGAGAAAAAATTTTCAACGGACCCGAATTTTCAGAATTATTAATAAGTGGGGTTCCTGAAGGTTCTTCAAGACAATATTCCTTGAAATTTTCAATTTATTCAAGATAAACCTTCAAAAGATAAGACGCATCGAAATTTTCGGGAAAAACCGAAAACCTATTGTTGCATGTATTTTTCACAAATGGGTATCTATGCGGTTACCAGGGCCCCCGCTACCATGTGTGCAAAGTGTGCAATGCACACGGGCGCCATCCTTTTAGGGGCGCCAAAATCCTGGGTCAAAAATCGCAAAAATATTTATTCCACTAAGAATTCTTCTGACTTTGCCTGTATCTGTAGCTTCTGGCGACCGATCGACAATGCTTCAAGAAAGATTGTCTGGACTAGCAATATTAGCAATTGAACAAGAAATTCTTGTTGGTATCAATTTTAGCGATGTAATTGATGAATTTGCAACAGCCAAGTCTAGGAAAATATCGCTACTATAATAGCTATTTTTTATTTTTTTAATGTACCTAGATTTCATTTTTGATTTTATGAGGAAGTAAACTTTTATTTTTTGAAGAAGTACCTGCATATTTTTTAAAATACCTAAGTAGAAAGTGATACTTTATACCTATGAATATACAGGGTGTCCCGGAAAATGTGGGAAATCTCTCGGATTCAGATAAAAGAAAAAATATAATAATAAGATGACAAGTTCCCATATTTTTTTTTCCTAGCGGCCCTCCCTACGGAGATACGGCCTCCTGAATGACGTCACTGGAAATCCATTTTACTGGAATAAATCTCAAACTACTTAATATAATTAAAAAAAAATTGATATGATGAACAGTAGTAAGGACCTCCTAAAATACTACCCTTAAATTTAAATTAGCTCTTTTAGGTTACTAGGGACGGACTGGGTTGTACATATTAATGCTTACATTTTCAACACCCTGTATGATAAGGAGTAGAAAAAAACAAATTTAGATAGCTTGAATATTAAGCTAAAAAAAGGTACTCTTGTTTATTGTCGATAAAATGAACCGTTTTCGAAAAACAAAATTACAAAGATTCTTAACTATGCTGTTTTGGCACAGAAAGACACGATAAAAAAAAATGTTTTTCAGAAATTTACTCTTATGAAGTTTTTAATAGATTATTTATAACTAGCGTATTTATATTCAATCGTTGCAAGCTTTAGTGCGAGTACATTTCTGAAAAATAATTTTTGTTAACGTGCCTTTCTGTGCCAAAACGGCATAGTTAAGGATCTTTGTAATTTTGTTTTTCGAAAAAAACGGTTCATTTTATCGACAATAAACAAGGGTACCTTTTTTTAGCCTAATGTTCAAGCTATCCAAATTTGTTTTTTTCTACTCCTTATCATACAGGGTGTTGAAAATGTAAGCATCAAAATGTACAATCTAGTCCACCCCTGGTAAACTAAAAGAGCTAATTTAAATTTAAGGGTAGTATTTTAAGAGGGTTTTACTACTGTTCATCATATAAATTTATTTTAATTATATTAAATAGTTTGAGATTCATTCCAGTAAAATGGATTTGCAGTGACGTCATTAAGGAAACCGTATCTCCGTAGGGAGGGCCGCTAGGAAAAAAAATAATGGAAACTTGTCATCTTTTTTTATGTTTTATCTGAATCCGAGAGATTTCCCACATTTTCCGGGACACCCTGTATCTATATGTATACATTAGCCAATATTTCTGTTTTCTGTTTCTAAAAAGATGTCATTTTTAGTTTTGGATTATTTTACCTATTCATCAACAGGAGTGTCTGTACCTAGTCAAGGAAATACTTCAAAGTGGTTGTGAACAATAGTAATTTACGTAACAAGTCCGGAAAATAGGGTTTTTTTGGACGAATAGACAAGATTCTAGGACGAGCCGGAGGCGAGTCCTGGAAGTCTGTGAGTCCAAAAAAACTATTTCCGGGCGTGTTGCGTACAATATTTTTTCGGCAACCATGAAGAATTACAAATCAATGAGATGACACATCTCTTTATTGATTTTGATTCATATTTGAATTAAACAGAACACAGAACAGAACTGTCATCCGTTATTTCGTTGCTATTGTGATGATCATAACAATGACAACAACGACGTGTTTTTCCGGCCTAGGCCGGGAAGTACGTACTTTCCGGCCTAGGCCGGGAAATGCTACTTTCTCAAAGAAAAAGCGTCCGGGAAGTGGGTACTTCCCGGACGGTTGCCGAAAAAAATTTATTTTGAGTTATTAATTTCGTTATGATTTTATTCTGTTTGTTTGTTCTGTTGTGTTTTGTTTGTTTTATCTTTTAGTCTACAAGGAAATATCTAGTTTTTGACTTCTAAAGTTTAGTTTTTCGATTCATTTCAAGCACCTAGCTACCAAACCACCTAATAAATAAAAAAAATCCAAAATGCCTTAAGGGGCGCCAAAATTCTTTTTTGCACACAGGCGCCAGTAGCCCTTACGGGGGCCCTGGTGGTTACGTCCATAATCGGCAACTTTCGCGCAAAACTTCCCTGTTTGCGCTCTCATTTCACGCATAATAAGCCATCAACAAACATAGTTAACTAGAATCTAAGATGATCTTGGTCTTATTCCAGCAATATTCCATCAAAACTGCTCGATTCACACTCATATTGATTCTTCGGACGTTTCAGGTAGAACCAGAAGGCACAACTCAACTCTCCGCAGCCAATCGTACCCTCTTCCTCGAAAAAGTCCGCCAGTCCAATGCCGCCTGTCAAAATGGCGACTTTTCAACCGCCGTCGCCCTATACTCCGACGCCTTACAGCTGGATCCCACCAACCACATACTCTACTCCAATAGATCTGCAGCCAGACTGAAGATGGGCCTCTTCGCCCAAGCCCTCCAAGACGCCATAGCTGCCAGAGATCTCTGCCCCACCTGGCCCAAAGCTTACTACAGGTAAAGACAACTATTTCAAAAAACCATCACGAATCCATTAATATATGTTAAATTATAAAACACTTCAGGGTGGACAACGTGTTGTTTATTCACAGTTTATCAGTACGCTTTTATGGTACACAATGTTTTACTTGCTTTGACCTTGCGTCTGTCAGGCTACTAAGTGAGAGAGAGAGAGATTCACTAGGATCATCGAAAAGCACATCGATTCAGATCACAGAGTATTTGTACATTAGGCCTACGCTATGGCCTCAGCATATTATATCAATTTATATAGGGCACATGATTCAAATTGCTCACATATATTTTTAAACCACTTTTACAGACAAGGCGTCGCCTTGCAATGCATGGGCAGGCATGGGGAAGCCTTGGCGACCTTCAGTCAAGGTTTAGGGCAAGACCCAACGTCCCAACAACTCCTAGCTGGTCTCATCGAAGCCTCCATCAAGTCTCCACTGAGACACACTCTAGAACCTACTTTTCAACAGTTGGAAGTCATGAAACTTGACCGTAGTCCCTTCGTTCTGATATCAGTAGTGGGGCAAGAACTTTTAGCTCATGGTTTGTACAATTCAGCTGTTGCTGTCTTGGAATCTGCCTTAAGGATCGGTTCTTGCTCTTTGAAACTTAGAGGGTCCGTTTTTAGCGCTTTGAGCTCAGCTCATTGGGCTCTGAACCAACTGGATAAGGCCATAGGGTAAGACCACAACGTTTGAAGCAGACACCATTAGTTATCGATCAATTCATGTTACAGGTATATGCAGCAAGATCTAGCCATAGCAAAGAGCTTGGGAGACACTTCAGGAGAATGTAGAGCTCATGGTAACTTAGGATCAGCTTACTTCAGCCAGGGATCATACAAAGAAGCTCTTACAGCTCACCGTTATCAACTTGTACTCGCCATGAAGTGCAAAGTAAGTTTAAATTGAGTTTACCTATATAGATTCATATTTCAGGAATTAAACTTGCTTTCCATTTCAAGGATACTCAAGCAGCTGCTGCAGCTTTGACATCACTAGGGCACGTCTACACAGCCATTGGTGACTACCCAAACGCTCTAGCTTCCCATAAGCAGTGCGTCCAACTGGTTAAACAAATGGGTGACAAGTTACAGGAAGCTAGAGAAATAGGAAACGTTGGAGCAGTTTATTTGGCTATGGGAGACTTCGATTCAGCTGTAGACTGTCATACTCAACATTTGAAGATCGCAAAAAGGCTTGGAAACCAGGTAAGCTCCATTTTAGTCCAAATTAAAAAATTCTACAGCTCTTTTTTTGTAGGTCGAAGAAGCCAGAGCCTATAGCAACTTAGGATCCAGTCATCACTACAAAAGAAATTTCTCACAGGCCATAGTCTACCACGAGAAGGTTTTGAGACTTGCTCAAGCCATTGGCGATAAGTGAGTTTGAAGAAATGAGATCGAAATTTACTCAACCATTAAATCATCATGAATTTCAGGTCTGTGGAGTCAAGAGCTTATGCAGGACTTGGTCATGCTTCAAGATGTGCTGGAGACTTTGTACAAGCTAAACAATGGCACGAAAGGCAGTTAGATGTTGCTCTTTCCACGAGGGATAAAGTTGGCGAAGGAAGAGCATGCTCAAATTTAGGAATAGTCTATCAATTATTAGGTAAATAACTTAGCCATTG
The DNA here is from genome assembly GCA_951802165.1 of Adalia decempunctata. Taxonomy (NCBI): domain Eukaryota; kingdom Metazoa; phylum Arthropoda; class Insecta; order Coleoptera; family Coccinellidae; genus Adalia; species Adalia decempunctata. Next base: position 20,769,998 of record OX637703.1, read on the forward strand.
ATATTTGATATTGGGACGCTTATATATACAAGGTGAGTCTTTGACTTCTACATATATTTGAACTGTAGATTCTTGAAGCCAAAAGAAACCTTTTTTTAATTTTCCTTTCTTCCGAATTCGGCTTTGTTAAAGAGATATAGCCATTGATGGGCCAAATGCGTGCCTGATCCCCTCTGCAAACACCTCAAAATTCATATTTTGCGATTGAAATTGAGGTGATTATTAGATGTTCTGGGCGATACAATTCGAAACTACTCAAGCACTAACCTTATTTGAATAAGAATGTTACAAACAAGATATTTCCTATCAAAAACACTTAGTTTTGTCTGATTATTTCTGCAATTGAAAAGCTATGTTTCTCACACCAAAATGAGTTCCTTCTTCGATTTTCCTGAAGATTAGTTTGTAAAAAATAATGATTTGTTCATATTTTCCTCGATATTCCAAAAATATCTTTGAAATAATACTTAACCTAACTCCATCAACCTAAGTCATAGGATTCGAGGTCAATGACCTAACCTAACCAAACTTTTGAGAAGACGATGCCAGATTGCCGATTTTCTCTTCAAATCAAACAATGGATACGTCCCCTATCGTTAACGGATGAACTATCGCAAGGGCACTAGTTATGTTTACTTTTCGCTACAGGCGTCTAGACGTTGCTCTTTGGAAACGCCAAACGAGTAGTTCTGATTCTCGCCGATATAGCGCTACGATCTTAATTTCAGTCACCTATAACGGTGCGCTACCTCGGATCGTAGCCGCCTCGCAAGACAAATCGTTGTTCTGTGTCTGCAACGTTAGTCCCATCACTGACCAGTCTGTGGTCCCTGTCCCATGAACGACGCTTGAACTGCGCCATGGACTTCGATTTATTTATCTATTTAGGAATGAGGTAGTTGACTGGATTATGAATATTTTAAAATTTATTTGGGATAGCAGTCTATTCAATAAGTGTACTCTTTTTTCCTTACGTCTCGAGCTTTCAAGATTTATTCATCTCTTCTATTTATTTATTTATTTACAGAAAATAATGCAAACAGGGGATGATTATGTAGAAGACTTTCAGTGAATTGATGTAATAATAACCGTGTAATGTCGAGTTATATTGTTCCGATAGATATTTTCCTGAAGGACCGATAACAATGAATTTTTAATAGAAATTGTGCGTATAAAATGCATAATTTCATGTTTCTTAGAATTCAATTTTATTTCCCACATTTGTGGGATTTCATTATTAAATATCTCTACATCAAACGTTTTTTCATCATAGAGATTTTAGTCTTGACGAAGTTGATAAACATTCTGACAACATTGTTAACTTGATTAATGATTCTTCGCGGAGAATCACAGGTTCGATTTTCCTAATGTGAAAATTCTTGAAAAAGAAAAACAATATAGAAAAAGAAATATCTTAGAGATGATTCACATTAATTTAAACAAATCTGTTAATTTTAGATCTGATACTAGTCATCTTAGTTGTTTATATAACTCAATATTGTCTAACTATAAGAAGTTCACAAGAAGATAAATTGGTTAGTCCAGGTGTAAAATATTTCAATATTCCACAACTAAAATACGACTTGTTTTGTGACGTCACATTTATAGGCTATGGTTTGTTGTTTTAAACGTATTGAGATCTGATGTACATTATTCATTCCTGCCTGATTTTATATTTTAACTCGTATATTTATATGTTTATTTTATATAGTCGGAATTTGTCACCTTTAACATATTGAGGTATGTAATTTTCTGTCACTTTGTGTATCTATGTAAGAGAAAATGTTATTGATGTTTTTCATTTTTGTAGGCCTGAGGAAGCAAATGTGAATTTGCGAAACGTCGCCAAATATATGTACTAAATAATCTGACATATTCTAAATTGTCCTATTCCCACAACAAATTTTTCATTATTTAATCTTGGAGGACACTAAGCAATATTTTAATTTTATTTTAATTGGTAACTTGTTGAGAGACCAGAGAAGAAATAATATTCGATGATATTCAACCTAGGGAAGCATTCAGATTATTCTTGAAATTCATGATTTTTTCCGCAAATTTCATCATATACAATTAGGAATAACTCGATAACGACGCGTTTTATTGAAAAAACATAAGAATACTTTTATTTTCTAAAATGGTTGATTCTTTCGAAAATATGAACCGTTTATCTTTTTTAAGTGTTTTTATAGTATTTTTGCGTAAATTTATGAGTCGGTTTCGCTGTAACTTTTATACCAGGAGAAATATAGAATAAGTTTTGATTGAGGAATATGCACCATGAATAGAGTAAACAATCAACCAAAATTCAGTTTAATCGAAATATCGGTTTCGAAGATAAAGAAAGAATAGTGTTAATTTCATGGATTTTCGACACCCTGTATCATGCAAACGAAACCGAATTTTGAAAAATAATAGGGGAAAAAAGTTTTTCGTTTGATGAGAGGAATCTACAGTTAAAATATATGTAGAAGTCAAAGACTCACCCTGTATATACGAACTATCATGGTATCAATGGGTTCTTGGTCTCAACTTATTTCCTATCAACATTTCTGATTTGTTTTGTGTAGGAGAATATGATGCAGCTCTGAAACTACACCAAGCACATCTAAACATCGCGAGAAGCCTTCAAGACAGGGCAGGAATGGGTAGAGCTTATGGGAACATCGGAAACGCATACTCAGCAGCTGGATTCTATGAATCAGCCATCAAATACCACAAGCAAGAGCTGACGATCAGCAAAGAGGTACACGACAGAAGTTCCGAGGCTAGCACGCATGGGAACTTGGCGGTTGCTTACCAAGCTTTGGGTGCTCATGACATGGCCTTGTTGCATTACAGAGCTCATTTGGGTAATTTCATTAAGATGAGTTGAAGATTAAAAAATAATCTTGTATTTTCAGGCATAGCTAGGGAGTTGAAAGACGCTGCTGGTGAAGCTTGCGCTTTGCTTAACTTAGCCAACTGTCTGAGTTCTCGTTCAGAGTTTTCAGAAGCTATACCTTATTACGAGCAGTATTTGATGTTGTCGCAAGAGTTAGCGGATGTCGAAGGAGAAGCCAAAGCTTGCCACTTTTTAGGTAAATTCTCAATTTGTATGAAATAAAAAAAATCATAACCCTTTCCCTTGTAGGTTACGCACATTATTGTATAGGAAACTACAGAGAAGCCGTAAGGTACTATGATCAGGACCTGGCTTTAGCCAAAGACTTGCAAGATAAGATGAACATGGGTAGAGCTTACTGCAACTTGGGACTTGCCCACCTAGCCTTAGGTCAAGTAGATACTGCGTTAGAATGCCAAAAATACTTCTTAGCTATAGCACATATGACTAACAACTCAGCAGGTAAATTCAGAGCACTCGGTAACATCGGCGATGTCTTGATCAAGATGAACGAGATGGAAGAGGCCATTAAAATGTACCATCGCCAGTTATCCTTGGCTCGAAGTATAAGAGATCGTGAAATGGAAGCAGGAGCTTGTGGAGCCTTAGGAATGGCGCATAGAATGATCAAGAGGTTCGATAAGGCCTTAGGTAACTTTCTTAGTTTACTCAAGAGACGTCGTGACTATTTCTTTGGTTCCAGGGTATCACACGCAAGAACTTACACTGAGGCAAGAGGTATCAGATTCACAAGGTGAATGCCGCACACATGGCCACCTCGGATCAGTCCATATGGCTCTAGGAAACTACAATCACGCTATCAAATGTTATCAGGAACAACTCCAGAGGTCGCAAGAACAACAAGACTGCGCTTTAGAAGCCCAAGCTTACGGAAACTTAGGAATAACTAGGTAAATTCTCGAAAATCCGAAGACTTATCGATTTTTTCATTGAATATTCTGCAGACTTAACATGGGGCATTACGAAGATGCCATAGGGTATTTGGAGCAACAGTTGGCTACATTGGAAAGACTGAGTACACCCACAGCTCAATTGGATAAAGGTAGAGCTTTTGGGAGTTTAGGAGATTGTTACGAAGCCTTAGGAGATCCGGAAGAAGCTTCCAAATGTCACGAGCAATACTTGTCAATAGCCCTCAAGCTCATCAGCTCCAAAGACCAAGAAAGGGCGTATAGAGGCCTGGGTAAGCTTGAGTTTTATTGTTTTGAATAACTAAACTCTCTCAATTATTTCCAGGACAATCACAAAGGTCCCTTGGGAATCTTCAGCAAGCCTTGGTGTGCCTGGAGAAGAGATTGGTAGTAGCTCACGAGTTGGGTGTTCCAGAAGCTAAAGCTGCAGCTTATGGAGAACTTGGACAACTGCACGCAACACTTGGTAATTTGGAACAAGCAGTATCTTGTCTTGATCATCAGAAAAATATAGCCAGAGAATTGAGTAAGTGTTTTCAGTTAGTAACAAGGAAATTTCTTACATTTTGTTGTTCCAGATGATAAGATAATGGAGGCTGATTCAATTTCCGGTTTGGGATACGTCTACCAACAAATGGGAGAATATATGACCGCACTTCGATACCACGAAAATGATCTGGAGATTGCTGAACAGTTGGACATTGCTTCTTTGCAATGCAGAGCTTGTGGAAATATAGGTAATGATGTTAGATTTTATGTCGAAATGAAAACTGCAACCATTGATTTGATTGTAGGAGCTGTTTACGAAAGCATGGGGAATCTAGAGCAAGCTGTCCAGTATCAAGAACAACATCTACAAATTGCAGCTGGTACCAATGACCAACTAGCCAAAACATTGGCTTACAGTTCTCTAGGAAGAGTCCATCAACTTCTAGGCAATCGGAGTCAAGCTGTAGCTTACCTTTCTCAGGGTCTTTGTATAGCTGAAGCTTTAGGTAGAAGGGATGAAGAAGTAAGATTTTTTTGGTCTTGCAAGTTCTAGGATTCAAGGAGTGTTTCTGGTATTTACAGGCTAAAATAAGGCACAGACTAGGGTTAGCCTTGTGGGCTAATGATGACCTTGAAGGCTCACAGAAACAACTCGAAGCTACTACTCACTTACTGGAAAATATCAGGAGGGAATCAAAGATTGTCAAAGATTACAAGCTTTCTCTTTTCGAACTGCAGTCATCCAGCTACCAAGTTCTAGAGAGAGTGTTAATTGGTATGTTCTAAAACAGCAAATCCCTTCTGTAGATGACCTGCATCATTGAAGTTTCGAATTCCAAGAGGAACCAGAGATTGATTCAACCATTTAAGACTTAAAACTTTTACAGAACTCAAACGTGAAGAAGAGGCATTGGTGGTAGCTGAAAGGGGTCGAAACAGAGCCTTTGTAGATCTTTTGTTGGAGAGGCAAGGGCTCTCCGAGAGCAGGAACAAGTTGAAGAATGGAAGACTGGATGAATATGTGAATTCGATAGAGCATATTCAAGACATTGTTAATAGACAGAAAGCGTCAGTGCTCTATTACAGTTTGGCAGCTGGATATCTCTACGCTTGGTTGATTGTGCCCAATAAGGGTGAGTTTGGTCGAAATTAGAATCTGTGTGGTACTTATTGAAGCATTTTCCATCTTCACCAGGCATCGTGAAGTTTCACGCAACCTCACTTTTGGAATCGAGCGAAGACTCGATCAAGAATTCTGACCCAATTCCAACAGGAAGTGGTAGCCTTGAAAAACTAGTTTCATCAGTGAGAGACAGCCTAGGTGTAGAGATGTCACCGTGTACAACAATTGCAGAAGACCAATACAACGATGATACTCTATCTGAGAGGACAGGATTCTTGAGGATGGTCAATAGGCAGCACTTGATGAACTCTAGTAACTACTCCTTGAGTTCCTTGTTTTCCTTGGGAAGTGTTGGTGGATCGGTTGCTTCTTTGCAAGGTTCTACCAGGTCTTCAGCAAGTGCTCAAGGGTCGACTAGGGTCAACAAGAGGCAGAGTTGGAAAGGACCGTCGTGTCTACACGCTTTGTACCAGCTTTTGATCCAACCTTTCGAAGATTACTTGCCCAACAAAGGTAGGCTTTTACTCAAAGACGAAATATGTATACTAACTGACGAAAAACCTGCAATACCCAGGAAGAGCTGTTTAAATTCCAATGTTTTTTTGGTGAAACATAAATAGTATAGCAAGGTGTAAATGATTGAAGAAAAAAATGAAAGGTTCACAATTTTTTTTTAGTAAATTTGTTGATAATGTGTTGTCCACCACAATTATCTATACAGTGCGCGTCAAAATCATGGAACAAATTAATTTTCTCAGAAGAAAAATATTTGGCAACAAAATCCTGAAACAGGTCAATTTTTGTTTCACTTGCACTGAATTTTTTGCATTTTTGAAGGATTTTTGTTGCACCCTGTGCCATCCCCATCAACCCTCAAAATTTTTTGAATAGGGAAAGTGCGGGTCATGTGGTACTTTTTTTGGCAAGGTCTTCGTATCTTCTTTACAGGCGTGCAGAAATTTTCAAAAAATCTTGATTTGTACCCTTCGACGTCCGGTGCCTACTCTTCTTCGATTATGGGCATTATCAAAACACGCTTGACAACATCTCATAACAGTAGTTGGATTCCTGTTCGTGGACAAACTTGGGGACTCAAACCGAAAGCCATGTACTGGCTTTACACAGCGGTAATAAGACCCAGAATCACTTATGGCTCACTCCTGTAGTGACCAAAAACAAATCAGAGACATGCAAAAACCAACCTTGGGGAAATCCAGAGGCTTGCCTGTCTCTGCATCACGGGTGCAATGAATAGCACTCCAACAGCTGCTATGGAGGTCATCCTTAACATCTCACCCCTTGACATACATGTCATGGGAGAGGCCAGGATGGGTGCATACAGACTGATCCACACAAAAAACTGGAGAACCTGCAGAACTGGGCACACCAGAATCACTCATGTAGCTGACGTAGCCGAGCTCGATATGGTTTCAGACTACATGCAACCTCTATACTCATCCGATAAACCATTCAAAACACAGCTCGACTAGAACAGATGGGACTTGAGTATAGAATCACAATCATCTGCAGATATAGTCTGGTACACAGACGGTTCAGAGACAGATGAAGGAACAGGGGCGGAAATACATGGAGTGAGGCCAAGAAGGGATTACATAATACCTCTCAGCAAACACGCCACGATATTTCAAGCTGAAACACATGCCATTAGGACATGCATATAGAAGAACCTGGAAAGTGGCTACCAAAGAAAACACATTCTCTCTGACAGCCAGAGCGCCATCAAAGCTCTCAACTCGACACAGATAAAGTCTAGACTCGTCTGGGAATGCCTCCAGGACCTTCTGGAGCTGGCAAAACACAACAAGGTCGCTTTGATGTGGGTGCCAGGTCACATGGAAATAGCGGGCAATGAAAAAGCAGACCAGTTAGCAAGACAAGCATTTGAAACGCCATTCACAGGGCCAGAACCTATGCTGGGAATCAGCAGGACCCTGCTGAGAATTGGATAAAACAAAGACACCGACAACACTGGGAACAGAGCGACGGGCAAACACACAGCAGAGTCATGGTAGGACACATAAGCCAAACCTTTTGACGGCTGACTTTCTGAATCTAAACAGAAAAAAGGCACGTATAATAGTAGGTCTGCTGACGGGACACTGCGGCCTTATTAAACATCTGAACACCATAGGAATACTTGGAGAACCCGTGGATTGCAGACTTTTCGGTGAAGAGGACGAAACAGTCTCCCACATCATCTTCGAATGCGACGCCCTAGGAAGAAGGCGTCACAGAATCTTCGGGGAAATCAATCCGGAAACTGGAATGAATCCGAAAAACCTCATAAACAGGCTACTGAACCTGATAAAGGACACAAACCTATTCTCGTGAGGAACCACTGACGAAAGAGTGATACAATAGACCCGAGTTGGTCGCAGCCTCACAGGGGGGCCAAGTGCTAACCCGGTCTCTTGTTCGTCAGCAATCAATCAATCAATCAAATTCCTGTTCGTGCATGAGAAAACCTTCACGATTTTTTTCTCCAAATTTAATCATCTACTATACTATCTTAATAATACAGGGTGGCTAAGAGATCGACGTCAAAAAGGAAAAAACAGGTCCCTCGTGTCATGGGCTATTCGAATCACCCCCATGTATGTTATGCTATTTTTCACGGTTTTAGAGTTATGAATTTTTTTATGAACTTTGAGAATTTTCGACCTCACCATCTTAAAAAAGATATTAAAAAAAAGTACAAGACTTCTCTGTGGAATTCTTTTTGTAACTTAATCTCCATGAATTGTACTTTTATAGATAAAATAACCAGATTCGTAACTTTGATAAAAATTATGGAAATGTTGGTCTCAAGTGAAAAAGTTACGTAAATTGGATTATGATCTGAATTTTCGAATCAAAATTAAAAATGTAAAAAGGCTAATTCACGGTTTCTTAGTATGCTTAAAAACTGCGCTCAACAGTCAGCTATTAGAATCATTGATAAAAAATGGTACTTAACACTCTACTTTTGCTAGAATTAGCCTTCGCAAAGTCATCGAGGTGGAAAAAATCAAAGAACTAGACATTTACTACAAAATTATTTTTTGCCATTTTAAGTTATTTTTGATCAAGTTATAATAGAAAATGCTGAAAATTAATGAAAATTAGCTTTAGATGTTGGTCAAGAAAAGTTCTAGATAAAAAAAAGAAAAAGGTATGGAAATAAATCACACATCATAATGTAAATAAAAAGAAATTTATTTCTAAAATTTACAGTAGGTGTTCAAAGAGGCCACTTCCAGCCTCAATACACATTCTACACCTTAGAAAATTTTCTTTCAATCGCATAAAACCTGTCCTGTTCTCTCTTAGGACACGTTCGGCTTCTCTTATCATCAGTCGCAGCTCGTCTTCACTCGAACATTCTCGGGCGTAAACAATTTCTTTGAAATAATCCTAAACGAAAAAATCGATGGGATCAAGGTCAGGTGAACGTGGGGGCCCCTTGATTGGTCGACTGCGTCCGATCCATCTGTTCGGGTATCGTTCATTCTAGTGGTTAATGAAAAATTGTTCTCGAAAATTTAAATAATCCCGATCAGTTTTTCATTGCTTTTTTATGTTTGAAAACGATGAAATGTGTTATAAATATTCGCGACTTCGCAGATAACCGCGTTTTTTGTAATGAAGCGCCGATAAGCCGGAATCAAGACGTTTTCATCGACGTGACTTCGTCTGAATTTTTGAACATATATGAGCATTCCTTTTCACCTCCCCCCCCGGAAAAATAAAACCAGATTTTTCCCTGACCATCAGTTAATTCTGATTCCGCCGATCGAGTGTCAAGAAGTGTTTGAACCGAATTTTCCAGTTTTCTAATTTTCACCTTAATTTTCCCAGTTTTTCTTTTGAATTAAATTTTAAGTTTTCCGAGTAAATTTTCAGTTTCCGAGTTAGTTTGGAGGTGGCTACTTTGAACATCTACTGTAAATTTTATAATTAATTTCTTTTTCTTCACATTATGATGTGTGATTTATTGCCATACCTTTTTCTTTTTTTATCTAGAACTTTTCTTGACCAACATCTAAAGCTAATTTTCATTAATTTTCAGCATTTTCTATCATAACTTGATCAAAAATAACTTAAAATGGCAAAAAATAATTTTGTAGTAAATGTTTAGTTCTTTTATCTTTTCCACCTCGATGACTTGAAGGCTAATTCTAGCAAAAGTAGTGTGTTAAGTACCAATTTTTATGAATGATTGAACTGTTGAGCGCAATTTTTAAGCATACTAAGAAACCGTGAATCAGCCTTTTTACATTTTTAATTTTGATTCGAAATTTCAGATCATAATGCAATTTACGTAACTTTCTCACTTGAGACCAACATTTCCATAATTTTTATCAAAGTTACGAATCTGGTTATTTTATGTATAAAAGTACAATTCATGGAGATTAAGTTACAAAAAGAATTTCACAGAGAAATCTTGTACTTTTTTTAAATATCTTTTTTAAGATGGTCAAGTCGAAAATTCTCAAAGTTCATAAAAAAATTCATAACTCGAAAACCGTGAAAAATAGCATAACATACATGGGGGTGATTCGAATAGCCCATGACACGAGAGACCTGTTTTTTCCTTTTTGACGTCAATCTCTTGGCCACCCTGTATACAATAGCTCTCTAGAAGAGAAGAATGGACTGCTGTACCAATTCTTATCACCACGAGAATTAAAGAATGAAATGGATGTTTGAAATAGAAAATGAATACCACAAAGTAAACCCTGTGAGAATGGTACTTACGGTTGTTCTGATTAAAAGAGATGTATCTGCTGGCTGTCTGGTTTCGTGCAATGTTGTATTGGGTAAAGTCCTTATCACACGAGTCGAATCCACTTTTAGGGCCGACGAGGGTAGGTATATGTTAGGGGCTGCGAGCTAAGCCGTGTATAAACGTTGCGACCGGTGGCAGAGGTGTTATTGAACTAAGCAGGTATAAAAAATGTTTTTGGGATTCTAGGTGAACCACAGAAAAGATTGGTCAAGTCATAGACCAGTTCATTTTGTTACGGCACCATTCGCAGTAGAAAACTTTGTGGTATAATAAAATAAAAAGTATCTATGTTTCACCGAAAAAAAATTTAAATTTAAACAGCTCCTTCTGTTGTTGTTGGGTGTTGCAGTTTCTTTGTCAGTATACGAGAGTTGCATCCTCAAATACAGGAAAAAAGCAGGGATCATTTCAAGAGGTCTCAGATTATTTCGTGGCCATTGCTTCTTCCCATAACCCCCGAAAAATATGTTCTTTCATTAAAATGTTTCAGCCACAACAGGCAAGGATGAAACGAATCGTAGAGAACTGATACTGGTATTGGAGGGCGATCTATTCCTTGTGCCCTTCCCGGTTCTCAGATCCGCCTCAGACAACTCAGAATACCTCTGCGAACGATTCTCTCTGCTAGTCATACCAAATCTAACCACCTTGAGATCCACTCGAATGAAGAAGAAGGATCCAGAACAGAACGTCAGGAGTTTGATTGTCGGAAATCCCAAATTACCATCTGCCATAGTGAACCATTACGGGTGGAAAGAAATACCGCAGTCTGAACAAGAAGCTACCATGGTTGCTGAATTGTTACAGAGCCAGGTGCTCTTAGGAAGCATGGCCACCAAAGAGCAAGTGCTGAGTCAAATGGAAGACGCTGAGTGTATGCATTTCTCTACGCATGTATCCTGGAAACTTTCATCTTTGGTACTGAGTCCAGGAGAGGTTTTGGATCAGTCCCAATCCAAGAGGCTGTACATATCCGACAACGGTGAAGACGAGGAAGGCAGTGAACTCTCAACAAGCGCAGAAATACCACCCTTATCCGAGTTCTTACTCAGTGCAGCAGATATACTGTCTTTGAAGTTATCAGCCAAGTTAGTTGTGGTAAGTTTCAGATTCTTCTACGAGGATATATTGAAAAATTCTTAGGCTACTATAGAACCAAACAAAATTTCAATGTCAAAATATTTTATTACTCGGACGGAGCCAAATCTGGTGAATAAGGGGGATGTTCTAGTAATTCTAACCCTAAATCACAAATTTTCTGCATGGCAACACGAGATTTGTGTACTGGGGCGTTTGGATAGCTTTCCGCGTCTTTTCTCTTCAATTTTTTCCCGTAGAGTGCTCAGTAATATCGAATAGTAATCTCCAGTTATTGTTCTACCCTTATCCAAAAAATCAATCATGATTACTCCATGGCAATCCCCAAAAACTGAAGCAAGAACTTTTCCAGCAGATTTTTGGACACGAAACTTCTTAGGTCTTGGAGCCATTCCATCGAGTGTTGCTTTGTTTCTGGATCGTAGAAATGTGCCCAAGTCTCATCCATAGTAACAATTCGGTTTAAGAAGTCTACATTGTTTTCAAATCGAGCACAGATCGAACGCGATGCTTCTACCCTTGCACGCTTTTGGTCAAGATTCAAACATTTGGGGATCCATTTTGTAGAAATTTTTTTCATATCCAAATTGACGTGAACTATACGATGAACGCGTTCGTATGAAATCTTCAGTGCTCCAGTTATCCGTTTTAGCCCAATTCGACGGTCTGATAAAATCATGTCATGAACTGCATCTGTAGTACCCTGGGTAATGAATAGAAATTATTTCATCTTAAAAAGAAAAATATTCAGTTTTACCATAATTCTAGAGGAAAGTTATTCAAACTTGTGGGATCAATCTCAGACACATAAATTAAAATTTCGACAGGCGTAAGCTGTTAGGGACTCTGATAAACAGTTCAAGGGGTCACGTAACCGAAGGGGTGCGGAGTCAACGGTTTTTTTTGCTTATCATCAGATTTTATGGTTTCTTAACCAATAGTGTAAGACCACGTCGTCTCAAACGAATTTCTTCTAGAATATTCCAAGGGGGTCAAAGAGGCAGGGGGGAGTTTGATTTAAATAGGCAAATTTTCAGGTCTAAAGGGAGATCCGAAAGAGATTTTGACGGGAGTGCCGACAGTGGCGTGAAGTAGGCACAGCGTGTGCATCGCGAAAAGGGAACATGCGGATACAAACAAAATTCGTAGGAAGTACCTATATTAATTGGAAGTAAAGTTCGGTCGGTTTTTCAAGATTTTAAAAGTAAATTAACGGTAATTTGGAAATTAATCAATTTGTTTTATTTTTGTGACTATCAGTGTTTCGGGAGTGTTTGGTCTGGTAAGAGAGACATTTTCTTTAATAAATGATTATTTGAGATAGGTATACATATACCAGAAGGTACTCCGTCGCTCTCTATTTTATTGGTTTTCGGTATCATTGTTTTTCTTTATGCTTACTGTTGGGTTTTTGAAAAGGTAGAAACATAGCAGCTTTGTTTTTTTTGCTCAGTAAATGTAGAAGAGATTTTGTTTAAATTATTATATTGTTGATTTTAATGACAGTTTGTTTCATTTCATCCCCTCTCAGAAAACGATTGCATTGTTCATAAGACCTTGCGTTTGCTCAAGGCACGAATCCAGGTTCCCTTTCGGCTGGAAAAGTGTGTAAGCTTGAAAAGGTAAGGTTTTCTTTTGAAATTTCTTATTTGCGGGGTACAGGTGTTTTAGAAACACCCCGCAGGTACTACACATCGATATTTTCGGGGACTGACACAGAAACTGGCCTTCCCGATCGGTCATCATCTTCAATGGAAAATTTACCTCTTTTGAAGCTTGCAGCCAAATTTTTCACGGTCGCATACGAAGGACATTGATCACTAAGGGTATTGAGCATGTCTTCGTAAATCTGCTTACCTCTTAACCCTTTCAAATACAGGTACTTGATGATGGCTCGATAATCCAATTTTTCGATTTTGACAATTTCGGTGGACATTTTTTTTCTAATTCATTGCGTAACTCTGGTTTACTTTTTGACGTCGAACTCTACACTGACACATCTAATAAGTTATTGTTCGTTGATATGGTATCGCAAAATTTTGTTTATGCATGGAACTGGTCTAGGCTAACTAGATATCAATACATCCCTGTACTATTCTCTGTCTTCATGCATCTTTATTGTTTTCAGGTGAGTTCATCTCATACAAGAGACCAACAAGGCTGGGCAACCTCAGATGGGCTGGTAGCGCTGGTCAGAGCCTTCCTGGCTGCTGGAGCTCAAGCTGTTCTCGTCTCCTTGTGGCCTGTGCCAGATACAGCAACCAAAATTCTACTGAGAGCTTTTTACTCGGCGCTGCTTCAAGGGACAAGGGCAGCCAGAGCGTTGGCTGAGGCCATGCAAACTGTTCAACATACCAAACACTTCGCACATCCCGCCAACTGGGCTGGTTTCTTTTTAGTTGGAGGCAATGTTAGGCTGTCCAATAAGGTGAGAACTCATGCAACACAGCTCAAGATATTATTGTTAGTTTATCCTGTGTTCTATGCGTCTTTAGTATGGTGGACAAAATCACCACAAGCAATGGTCTTCAGACACTGCAGTGCCTTGCTTGTATAGGTCTTACTGAAGACGGCCATTCGACTCCCACAGCAGCGCTAGAGGTCATTCTTGGTCTACATCTTCATGTTAGGAAATATGGCTTATGAGACGCTTGTAAAATCTTATTGAACAGCAAACTCCTACCCGGATGAGACATCTTCTTCTTCTTGTGCGGCGCCCTTGGTTGGTCGAACGTAGGCCTTGTGGCCTATTGTTCATACCGCATTTATGTAATACTAGCTGGCCCGGCGAACTTTGTACCGCCTGAATTATACCTAAAAGTTGTATAAACTTACCATTGCTTTTTTTCAAGCAGGAAAAAATTAGGCAAAATTAAAGTTCAAAATATACAAAATTTTAATAATTTTGTAATTCACATGGAAAGAATTCTCTTTATTTAGGCGGTAACTAATTGTTGAACTTGAACATATAACTTTTTGTTTTAAATTGTTGTACAGTTCTCTTTTTGCAGTACCTCATGTGACTGTGAATAGCAGGAGTATAATCCATATTATACCTTTCCTCTTATATGAATCAAAATGTCAAGTATATGAACAAAAATTATTCCTTTAATGAACTATCGACTATTGTCTATTAACACAGCCCGTCGACCAGAATTAAAAAATCAGTCATTTGTTAATAGCCCAACCTGAAGTGGCCAAAACAAAACTTTTCTTATATTCTCAAAATCTAATCAGTGGTCACACCATTATTTTAGACATCTTAGCTATGCTGCTAAGCTCAAAATAATGGGTAAATATCTCAGTTGGTGGAGCAGCGCGATTCTCATTATTCCATGGATATGAGCTGTCAATCTCTCTTCAATTTGTTCAATTTAGTTGACGATATCAAGCTCGTTAGAAGACAAATCGAGATGTTAAAATGTCGATAGTACGATCGACACGGCAAAATTATCAACACTGTGAATTATGTTGAACTCATATTCAAATTTATTGATGGTCATTCGACCAGATCAGATTAGGCAACCCATGAAACATTATTGTATATCATAAGTGAAAGCCCGAGGAGCAAACGTTTCAAAATTATTGACGCTTACAATACTGTCTCTGTGCGAACAGAAACACGAATATAATATGTCAATTACTAATTATGGGCAATTTTGGATTCAGTTATTTCCGCAAATATATCTATTACCCAAACAGAAATTCGAAAGCATTTCAAAAATAAAGAAAAAAGATGAAGATGGCCAACTCACGTTTGAAACTGATCGTCAAAATCAGATACTTGATCTTTCGGTAAAAATTCACTATTCCACCAACTTGAGATAAGTTTACCCGCTTTTTGATCTGGCAATAGACTTCCATGTTACCATGAGTTCTATGCGAATCACATATCGCCATCTAACAGCGGTAATATCAACCTACGACTATGTACAGTGACTTGTCTATTCACTGTACGACTACGCATCAACGGTAGCGACACCTAGTGGCCTTATTCAAAAGAAGGAAAAGCATTTCCTGCATAAGTAAAACTTTCATCGATTTTTTCGAAGTTTTATTGTATTTTATAATAACCAGACCGAAGACGATTCCATAAATGAAGTTTCATAACAAACAGTCCATCCGATCTCTAGTTATAAATGGTGTAACCAACATCTTTCTTTTATATATATACAGGGTGACTGGTGACGTAAGGGACAACGGCTAAGTGGAGATAGAGGACTTCAAACTGAATGAGAATTTGTGTTTCAAATGTCCCATAAGGGTATTCGTTTCGGAGATATAGGGTGATTTATGAAAAAATGCTGAATCTATGAACTCCCATATCTTCGTTAATATGATATGTTTTTCGCTGATATTTTACATGTTTGTTCATACAGGCATTCTCTGTCAGCATAAGAAAAAAAAATTGAAAAAATAGCTGGCCCGTACTCAAAAATTTCAATTTACATGTCAAATGAGAAATATCACACGGTATATGAGATAAAATAAAATCAAATAGAAATTTGGAAAGAGGGAAAAAAACTGATGAAATATCTGTTTTTTGTTTGAATGGCACAAATTTTCTTTCGTTTCTATGATATGTTGAAGTAAGAATATTACAATATTTTTATATTCAAATCATGAAAATTAGTACTACTGATAGAAAAAACCTTGAATTCGAGGCGCTAGAAAATATTAATCAGAGAGGTATGATTTTTCAACATGATGGTGCACCTCCTCATTTTGCAAATGAAGTAAAGAATTTTCTGAATAGGGAGTTTTCTGACAGGTGGATTGGTCGGGGAGGTTCTAGGAATTGGCTTGCTAGATCACCCGATCTAACTCCTCTGGATTATTTTCTATAGGGTCATCTTAAGGATACGGTGTATAAAAAAACAATAACAAGCCGTGAACATTTGAAGAGCAGAATAACTGAAGCATGCGAAGAAATTAAAACAAATATTCCTCTGATTAGAAAAGCTGTGCTTCATTTCTTCAAGAGAGCCATTAAATGTATGGAGGTGAACGGCTCTCATTTCGAACATTTGCTTACTTGATTTTTTTATGAATTATATTTGCGACTTTTTCTATTTTTGTGTTTGAGTATCCAACTCTTTCATCACCCCATCTACAACAAATTTTATTTTGAAATTTTATATGGCATCGAAATATTAATTTATAAAAATAGATTTCAAGATTTGAAGGTATATTTTGATGCCAGGCTCATTCTAGCGCCTCGAATTCAAGGTTTTTTCTAACAGTAGTACTAATTTTCATGATTTGAATATAAAAATATTGTAATATTCTTACTTCAACATATCATAGAAACGAAAGAAAATTTGTGCCATTCAAACAAAAAACAGATATTTCATCAGTTTTTTTTCCTCTTTCCAAATTTCTATTTGATTTTATTTTATCTCATATACCGTGTGATATTTCTCACTTGGCATGTAAATTGAAATTTTTGAGTACGGGCCAGCAATTTTTTCAATTTTTTTTTCTTATGCTGACAGAGAATGCCTGTATAAACAAGCATGTAAAATATCAGCGAAAAACATATCATATTAACGAAGATATGGGAGTTCATAGATTTAGCATTTTTTCATAAATCACCCTATATCTCCGAAACGAATACCCTTATGGGACATTTGAAACACAAATTCTCGTTCAGTTTGAGGTCCTCTATCTCCACTTAGCCGTTGTCCCTTACGTCACCAGTCACCCTGTAGATCAGAGAGACTCAGACCCGAAGGCACGCCGACAAGAATGCCGCGTGCCGACAGGTAGTAGTCCCTCTTACCATAGAGAAGGAAGGTGTGTTAACCTCAATGCAGATAGATTACCGCACGCGAACAGTATAAGTTCCGCCGTTTCATCTGCGTTAATGTACCAACGGCAAAGGCAACAATCAGTTATACCCATTCTTTGCGAATGTTTGTTTAAGAGATGGGCAGTAATGCACCGCTGACAATTATTTCCTCTCGAGAATCAAGAGCTTTTTGACCTCCGGCTTTGAAGAAGACCCCTTGATAAGAAGACTCGACTGCTTTAGATCCGTTCTCGTATAAAATAGAAGATTTTTTTGTCGCTTTTCTGACAGGTTCTTTCCTAGTCAAGCGACCCTATCATATAATATTATGTACCTAGTTCATTTTGTCATCTCTGCTAATAATTATATTGTTGTATTTCTTAGGTTGCTTTGATGGGTCAAGCTCTCTGTGAGTTGCTTCAAATTCCGGACAAATGTAGAGACGCTCTAAGAGTATCCCTCCATTTGGTTGAGAAGAGTCTGCAAAGAATCCATCGTGGACAGAAGAATGCCATGTATACAACTCAGAAATCCATCGAAAATAAGGTGAGTGGAATGCCGAAGCAGAAGAGATAGAAAAGCAAGGATAAGCCTTTCTTCCAGTTGATATAGAATGTACAGGGTCAGTTTTTGACTTGCACATATATTCAAATTGTTGATTCTTGAATCGAGAAGAAACCTTTTTTTCATTTTCTATTTTTCCGAATTCGGCCATTTGAAAAAAAATTAGGCCAAGTACGTGCCTGATACGATTCTCCGCAAACACCTCGAATTTCATTTTTCTCGATTGAAATTGAGTTGATACATTTAGGAAATACTCGAGTATTAACATTATTTGAATAAGAATGTTACAAACACGATATTTCCTAACAAAAACACTTAGTTTCGTCCGATTATATCTGGGATTGAAAAGCCATATTTCTGCCACCAAAATGAGTTCCTTCTGGGATTTTCCTGAAGATAAGTTCGTAAACAATAATTAATTGTTCATGTTTTCCTCGAAAAATATCATAAAAAATTGTTTTTTACTAACCTTACAACTCCATTAACATAGGCCATAGGATTGTAGGTCAATGACCTAACCTAACACATATTCTTTGATATTTCACAGAGCTTTTGGGAAGACGATTCCAGATTGTTGATATTCTCTTAAAACAATGGTATAACGGTAACCTACCTCGAGGTAGCCCGCAAGACCAATCGTTGTTTTGTGTCAAACCCCAGTCCCATGAACGAGCGCTAAACGGTGTCAGTGGCGCACCCAGAATTTAGTTATAGGGGGACAGGGGGGGCTGAACTGAACTGAAGAATTGTTCTTGCTTCATACAGAGAATTTCATTGGTAAACGAACATACGGTAACCTGAGCTAGAGCTACCCTAGACGAGTCCCAAAAAACCGATATATGATAGGTATAATCAAATCCATAACCGAGATAGAGGATGGTTTATATATGTTCCCACCAAAAATTCAAATTTCTCATAACTTTTGAACTAACCAGTATAGTCGGTTGATATTTGGAACGTATGATCCACTTCAACATATCGATCGATTTACTTTTGAATTACCCAAAAATTCCAGATCCGCATTTGAAAAATATGGGGCTTCTTCCAAGCTGAGATTCAACAGCCTGTATATTAAAAATTTTGGGATTTGATTGAAATATTTGAAGAGAGCAGAAAATTTACAATGAGGTTCAGTACATTTTATTGTCCCGCACGTCATTTTGATCAAAGAAAGCTTCAGGGAAAGATCCAATATAATATTGGAATTCTCAGAAAAATCGTACATTATGATCAAATTGAATTTTTTTTGTCCCACTAATTGCATATTCGAATTTCATAGTATTCTGAGGAATCATTTCAAGTTATTTCCGGAAAAACCTCATTGATTGAGAAAAATGTATTTGAAGTCAACAAAGATGAATAAATAAACATAAAAACTCAACGTGAATTACAGAAGGTACTCGAAAGTACCACCATTTTGCTCAATACACATTCTTGCCCTCTTCAAAATATGTCTGATACTTCTTTTTATCATGTCTGGATTATTACGTATTTTATTGCAAGCGACTTCGATACGTTGATTGAGGATCTCCTCACTTTCTACTTCAGATGAATATACTGAACATTTCAAATAGCCCCAAATGAAATAATCAACAGGATTGAAATCTGGTGATCCAGCGGGCCAGGGGCATGCGGTCCACCTCTGCCAATCCACATATTTCGAAAGTTCTGATCATTACTCTGAAATGGGTTGGAGTTACATCATGCTGAGAATGCAATGTCCGTATGTATGGTGTGGCGTTTATAAAAATCGATTGATTGGACCACACGTCGATCCTGCCAAGGCGGCTTACGGGTGATCACTGATCTTTACTTAGATTTCCTCTGAAATCATCTTCCCGTATTACTCGAAGGTACGGACATCGCAAGAATGCATTTTCTGCAAGATGGAGTTCGACCCCATTTCTGAGTAATGGCCAGACTCAGACAACAGTCTTTTGTGTATTATGTATTGAGGAAGTGAATATGGAATACTTCAAAAATGACAGAGTTCAAAATCAACCAAAACAATACTGTTTCATAATGTTTGACGTTTGAAAATGAACTGAGAAAAATTGAAAATGTTGGTATCTTTAGGGTCTTTGGAGGGGGGGCTGCAGCCCCAAAGTCCCTTCCTTGGGTGCGCCACTGACCGGTGTGATGGACTACGATCCATTTATTTATTTACAGAGAATAATGCAAACAGGTGTACTAACACCCAAAACAATGTGATATAAATGGCGTAAAATGGTCAAATCATTTCTAGACCTATCTCGTGATGATTATGTGAAGACTTTCAGTGAATTAATGTGATTATAACCGTGTCGTGTAGAGTTTATGAAATTCCAAGAGGATATTGTTTAGATAGAAACATTGCTACAGATTGTTTAGTGCTGAGTATCATTTTGTTTTTCATTGATTTTAATTTAATACGTAGTTTGTATCAAAATTCATCATTAATATCCGAATTTTGCATTGAATTGACATTTATTTTTAATATGGACCGGTAACAATTAATTTTTAATAGGAACTGTGCGTATAAAATGTATAATTTCATGCTTCTTAGAATTCAATTTTATCTCTCTCACGTTTGAGGGATTTTATTATTACATATCCCTATACATCAAACGTTTTTTCATCACAGAGATTTTAGTCTCGACAAAGTTGATAAACATTCTGACAACATTGTTAACTTTCATAGAGAGTTTATAAATTTCAGCCATTGTGTGATATTAAAAATCCAGGGAAGCATCCAGATTATTCTCGTCAAATTTTATCGGGTAAAATTGGGAATAACTCGAAAACGACGCGTTTTATTAAAAAAGAATAAGAATACTTTTATTTTTCGAACTTATTGATTCATTCGAAAATTTGAACCGTTTATCTTTTTCAAGTGGTTTTATAGAATTTTTGCGTGGATTTATGAGTCGTCCACGCTGTAACTTTTATACCAGAAAAAATATTGAATATATTTTGATTGAGGAATATATACCATAGTAAACGATCAACCAAAATTCAGTTCATTTGAAATAACGGTTCCGAAAATATGAACAGAATAGTGTTTTTTTCATGGATTTTCGACACCCTGTAACTTTCGAACGAAACCGAATATTGAAAAAAGTGATCCGTTTGATGAGAGGAATCCACAGTTGAAATATATGTACAAGTCTAAGAATCACCCTGTATATTGAATCTTTTGAAAAACGATGAGGTAGCATAAACAAAATCATATTCCCTAAGAAATAATCGAGTCTTTTATGGCAGGTTGGACTGATAAATGGATGGAGAGAACTTCTGATGTCCGTAGGCTTCCGATTCGAGCCTGCATCCAATGGCATCCCCAGCAGCGTCTTCTTCCCTCAATCTGATCCAGACGAGCGACTGACACAGTGCTCTGCAAGCCTACAGGCTCTCCTGGCCCTGAGCAGCACGTCGATACAAGCCCTGTCAAAACTGACAGCCACGTCAGATGTCTCCGATGATATTATAGCTGTCATACAGTCTGCCCTTTCACAGTTTTCCTCCAAAGGCGCTGAGCATGAAACTGTGGAGGTGGCCTTGAACGTGAGACTTTGGAGAGTGCCAGGTTGTCATGAGTTACTGGCTTCTTTAGGCTTCGATTTGTGCGATGTGGGGCAAGATAAGGTTACTTTGAGGACTGGGAAGCAATCCAATAGGAGGAATATACAGTTTACGCACCAGGCTCTGCTTGCGTTGTTCGGTAAGTTGAATGATAGATCTTAATTAACTTATAACAATTCGTCATATACCGCTTTCGGTATTTTTACTACCCGGAGCGTAGCGACTGGATAGTAAGGTAATTGCCGAACGGTAACGGAGCGGTTGGGTAAGTGGAGTTTGACATTTCTATGGAATTGAGATAACCTCATTTCTTTGCTTTGGTCATCTTCGAAAAAATTGGATTTTGCGGCATTTCAACTTTGTTCTCAGTTTTCTGTTAGAATTTTGGGACAATGGTTACAAAATATTATTATAATCAAGAACAATACAAAGAGAAGATTTCTTGATTGGGAATCGATCCATATATTTCCAAAGATGATGTATTTTGTTGGTCAACTGATATTTTCCAGTTGACTTTATACAGGGTCTTTCACGAGGAACCTCGCCCATATTTATACGGGAAACAACTGAACGTATTTTCATGAAATTCAGCACTTATAAGTATTTCACGATGCTGATGAAATCTAAAATATTTTCAAGGCATGAGCACCTCCGGTTTTTCCGGAAATGACGTCAACTTCCGTTTTTCAAATTAGAACACCATTTTTTTATTGCAGAAATAGATTCCTTAGAAAATTTCAAGTTATTTTGATGTAACATTTTTCAGTTTTGGTTGGAAAATGTGAGCGGGAAAATTTGAAAAAAAAAATCGAAAATAGAGCTCCGCTGAAACAAGAATAACTTCGAGGTTTTTGGATGGAAAATTTTCATTTTTGGGATTTTTCAAGATGTAAGATTGATGTATCCACTTTAAAAATCGAAATCGCGATTCATGATACAGGGGGTGAAAAAATCGCTTTCAAAGTTAGGGATGACAAAATCGTGAAAAATCAATTTTTTCAAATTAGAACCCCATTTTTTATGGCAGATATTGAATCTACGTTAAAAAATAATATGAGTGTATGCATCACACCCTTGCCCTAAAGTGGATATTTTCTAAGTTATTCACAAAGAACTGTTTTTCGTCTTGAATTTTCAGCTATTTCTTTTCCCTTCACGCCAAAAAGATGAAATTTTCAGGAACTGTTATTTGAACCATGCTGTAGATTTTTCACCCCTTCTTGAAACCGACTTCAAGTTACTATTAGGAGAACCATGGCAAACTCTCGCAGTTATAACTAGAGAAGATGCTCAAAGTTTTGACCGTTAATTTCTAGACATTTATTTATACGTCTCAGGAATGCTTCGTGCGTTGCTCTTCTTATTTCATCGGGAGGAATAGATCTGCAAAAGTGTTTAAAAACCAAATTGAGTTTCAAAACTATGAATCTAAAAATCTAAACAAACCTGAACGCATTTCTGACTTGTTCTATGCAGTCCTCTTTATCAGTCAGGGGAGTTGAGTAGACAATATTTTTTATCCTACCCCAAACATAATAGTCTAAAGGAGTTAAATCTGGAAAACGTGGTGGCCAAAGATGTGGACCATTGTTCGCCAACCATCGATCTTCAAATAGCCTGTTGAGGATATTTGACACATTGAGTGAATTGTGTAGAGGCGCACCATCTTGTTGATACCATAAGTCATTATGGTTCTGTACTAGCGGCTCAATTATTTGAGTCAATATGTCAGAATATCTATCTCCTAAGGGAGAACATTCTTTAAATAATGCAAACATGTGTAGTGTTCTATCTTACCAGTTAAAGTCCCATCATAAATGTGAACATCGAGAATTGCATTATTTTTGATGGCGCAAAAAACATTGAAACTCCAGGTCTCTTGAAAGTTCCATTGTCTGAAGTGGTGGTTGTTCTCTTCATCCCAATAATGACTGTTATGCCTATTGAAAGAACCATTCTTTGTGAATTTAGATTCATCTGTCCAAATTATACAGTCCAAAAAGTTTTCATTCTCTTGAAATCGAATCATCATAGCTTCGCAAAACTCTGTTCTCCTTGTCGTATAGAGAAGCCTCGCGGCAACGTTGCATCTGCGCTTGCGGTTAAGACCTGCGCGGGTAACGACACAACGCCGGAAGGACAGTTATTAATGGACGCTTGGGGAAGAGACGTTTAAGCCGGGCACGCGACCTTAAAACGGTAAGTCTATCTCCACCCCATATAACACTCCTGACGAAATCAGTTTCCTTCAAATGCTGTACCCTATTGAATTTATATGGGTGCATTTTATGTTTTTTTAATATTCTCCAAACACTCGATTGAGATAATCCCAGATCAATCTTGGCATCTTTGAGAGAATTTTGAGGATTCACACGAAAATATGCAAGAATTTCGTTGTTCTCATCTTCTACTACACTTTTTTCTCTGTGTATAGTTTTCTTAACGAAAGATCCGACATTTCTCAAGTTTGTCATGGTTCTGTTAATGGTATCTCTCGTTGGTCTGGGTCGGTCAGGAAACCTCTCAATGAACAGTCGAATCGTTCTATCTACAACTTTATTACATTCTCCATGAAGTAGAATGAGATTTAAATAATCTTCATTGGCATAGTGATCGATTTTATAACTTAATACGAATTATCACCAAATTAATAGTAAACACAAAATGCTACTGAATAAAGAGGAATTTGGCAGATGTAATTAATGATATCTATCATTAAAAAAAAAGAATGTAAAACATGGTAAGTTTTTGCATATGGTTCATAAGGAATTATTTATTTATCACTGGAGAGAAAACCGATGGCCGATTAGTTGAAATAAAGAGGTTTCCGATACAAATTCGAATCCAACTTCGCCATCTATTTAGGAACAACCTGTAACTTTTTTCTCTTGCATATAAGGGGAGTAAAATGTAAAACATGGTTTGAGTAACAGTTCCTGAAAATTTCATCTTTTTGGCGTGAAGGGAAAAGAAATAGCTGAAAATTCAAGACGAAAAACAGTTTTTTGTGAATAACTCAGAAAATATCCACTTTAGGGCAAGGGTGTGATGCATACACTCACATTATTTTTTAACGTAGATTCAATATCTGCCATAAAAAAAATGGGGTTCTAATTTGAAAAAAATTGATTTTTCACGATTTTGTCATCCCTAACTTTGAAAGCGATTTTTTCACCCCCTGTATCATGAATCGCGATTTCGATTTTTAAAGTGGATACATCAATCTTACATCTTGAAAAATCACAAAAATGAAAATTTTCCATCCAAAAACCTCGAAGTTATTCTTGTTTCAGCGGAGCTCTATTTTCGATTTTTTTTTCGAATTTTCCCGCTCAGAGAGAATTTTCCAACCAAAACTGAAAAATTTTACATCAAAATAACTTGAAATTTTCTAAGGAATCTATTTCTGCAATAAAAAAATGGTGTTCTAATTTGAAAAACGGAAGTTGACATCATTTCCGGAAAAACCGGAGGTGCTCATGCCTTGAAAATATTTTAGATTTCATCAGAATCGTGAAATACTTATAAGTGCTGAATTTCATGAAAATACGTTCAGTAGTTTCCCGTATAAATATGGGTGAGGTTCCTCGTGAAAGAGGCTTATATTGACATAGCTGTATAGCTCAAAGTGAATGGAGTGTTCCATTCACGAAATAAAGTGTCTCGGTTGGCCAAGATTTAGGTTTATCAATTTTTTTTTTACTTGACTGACGCAGGTTGGCAGTCGTGAAATATCGGTAATGTCAAAATAATTCTCAGAGGCGTTGCCAATGCTATTAATTCCATAATGGGGAATTCCTTAGGTCCGTCTGTGCGTTTAGAAGCTTTCCTGTCGGGTTATTCGAGTACTTTTATTCTTTTTCTCGAATGAACCATCAGAAAGTAACGGAGTACTCTGTCCATATTATTCTTCAGTAAAATTTTAACACTCGATTTTAGATTCCTTCACAAGAAAATAGCGTAACCATGTTCATATACTTGAAATATTCCAGTATGAAACAGGGGCGCAGCCAGGGGGGGGGGGAGAGGGACACTTTGAAATTGTCGTCAAAGAAAAAAATTTGTCGCGACCTTCGTTTTTTTCGAATATCATCACGATGATCATAAATGATTGTCGAGTAATTATCGATGTACAAATGAAGTAAAAACACACAAAAAATTTAATCTTTCTAGCAATTTCCACCCCATTTTCTCGCGGTTTCCCCATTTCTGGAAATATCGCATTTTTGGCAACAGAGCATTCGTTATTGACTTTTTCACTATTGTATTAATCGTCGAATACCTGTCCCGAATTTGTCGTGAAAGAAAAAAATTGTCGCTTCCCTAATTTTTTTTCTACGGGGTGGCTTTGCTAACTTTATATTAAGTTAGCATGACCACTTTCTCAATATCGACCAAATACCATGAAAATGGTAGTGAGTGACCGTCGAAGTCCATATGAAGTGAACAAAATACAAAAATCCATTCCTTTTTGTTTATTTTACGTCTTTTTTCCGCGAGTTCGAGACATTTCTGGAATTATCGCATTTTTGGCAACAGCGCATTCGTTATTGTCTTTTTTTTCTATTACATTAATTGTCGAACATCTGTCCCGAATTGTCGTGAAAGAAAAGAAATTGTCGCGTCCTTATTTTTTTTCTACGGGGTGGCTTTGCTAACTTAATGTTAAGTTAGCAAAGCCAAAGTGAAATAAACTAAAAGGAATGGATTTCTTGTGTTCTTTTTACTCCATATGGACTTCGAAAATTACTCGACAATCTTTTATGATCATCGTGATGATATTCGACCACTATTTGCTAAATTAATTAGGTAAGGACGCGACAAATTTTTTTCATTCACGACAAATTCGAGGCAGGTATTCGACAATTAATGCAATAGAAAAAAAGTCAATTACGAATGCACTGTTGCCAAAAATGGGATAATTCCAGAAATATCTCGAACTCGCGGGGAAAAGACGTAAAATAAACAAGAAGGAATGGATTTTTTGTGTTTATTTTACTTAATATGGACTTTGGCAATTACTCGACAATTATTTATAACCATTTTCATGATATTTGGTCGATTTTGAGAAAGTGGTTCTGCTAACTTAACGTTAAGTTAGCAGCAAAGCCACCCCGTAGAAAAAAAACTAAGGACGCGACAAATTTTTTTCTTTCACGACAAATTCTCGGCAATTATTCGACAATAGGTTTTATTGATTTTCTCGCAAGTGGCACTGCTAACTTTACTTTATAGACATATGTAGAGAGGTTGTGCAGTTTTCTGACAGGAAAATGACTATACCTAACATTTTCTGAATATACACAGTGAAATGTGTCAAAATGTCATAGCCAACCGGGATACTTCATAAAAGTGAATGTAGTATACCAAGTAGATAACGAAATTGATATTGAGAACGCGGACTAAGAGTAGATCTGATCGAAAACTTCAAGATGCGTAGCAGTTATTTCAAGTTACATCGTTATTTTCTAAGCTACATCGTTTGTCTGAGCTGATATAGCAGAAAACTAGACAATTATAGGGAACTCCTCATCTTATAGGATGTTAAACACTTGGAATCAGTATCAGTGAAAATACTGTGAATGCCAGAAAATCCGAGAACTTAAGTTTCAGTTTAGTATACAGTATGAGTCTTTGTCTTGTACATATATTTCCTCTGTAGATTCCTGAAGCCAAAAGAACACTTTTTTCATTTTCCATTTTTCCGAATTCGGCTCTATTAAAGAAATATGGCCATTTGAAAAAAAATGGCCAAATACGTGCCTGATACGATTATCTGGTATGCCATATTATCTTCTTCGCGTCCTTGTATTGAATTGTAATAATCAGTTTGTGGCTTGAGGACAGAGCAAATGAAATTTATCTTTTTCGAATTGTCGACGTTTCGATCCTATGTTCGGATCTTCTTCAAGACTGAAAATTTTTATTACCATAAATATAAATACAAACATAAACTTTGACATGAACCGATACACAAACACTAAGATGTTATCATTTAGAAGAAGCCAGGTAGCTCAAGACAAAAAACACCATCAAAACTGAATTTACCTTTTCAAATAGATAAATGAGGCAAAAAAGAGTGCTCATGAAAACCATATAGGTCATTTTCTGTAAAATTATTGGATGTCACGTAGTCAAATTATAAACATCCATCTCTCATGAAAACAGAATCAACACAAATGAGGAGGAAGGAATGAGATGTTTTGTTTATCGATTTCGACACATATGGGACCGCAGAAAGGGCGAACCAGTCGGATGAATTATTTGTTATTAACTTTTTTTTTTGTTAATAGGTTGCTGTACACAACACTAAGGGACTCAACATCACTTCTCAAATTTATGGTGTCATTTATTGAGATCTGAATCATTTCACTGATGCATCGTTTGAAGTAGTTATTCTCCCGGTCTAGTATTTGTACATTTTCAAAACCAAAGTCATGACTGTTCTCGAAATGATGGGTGGCTAAGGTTGTTTTTTCATTTTTGTTTTTGTTAATTTCTCTACAATCATAACTATGTTGGTATATTCTTTTTTTTTAATATTGTTTGGTCATACCGACATATGCACCACTGCAGTCCTTGCATCTTATCAAATATACCAAATTTGATTTCAAAGGGTTAGGTGTGGGATCTTTAAGTTTACTAAAAATGCTTCCCACTGTTTTTAGGGGGTAAAAAGCCAGTTGGCAGTCCGGCACAATGTTCTTCACCAGTTCATTGACTCTTGTAGACAGTTCAGGGATGAAAGGGAATCTGTAATAAACTTTGTGACTATTGTCTTTTTCCTTCTCTAATGAATCGATTGGGTGTTTATACCTTGTTAAAACTCTATTGACTAGGCTTATGGGATAATTATTGAGAATAATAACAATTATCCCATAAGCCCATAAGATGCAAGGACCGCAGTGGTGCATATGTCGGTATGACCAAACAATATTTAAAAAAAAAATATACCAACATAGTTATGATTGTAGAGAAATTAACAAAAACAAAAATGAAAAAACAGCCTTAGCCACCCATCATTTCGAGAACAGTCATGACTTTGATTTTGAAAATGTACAAATACTAGACCGGGAGAATAACTACTTCAAACGATGCATCAGTGAAATGATTCAGATCTCAATAAATGACACCATAAATTTGAGAAGTGATGTTGAGTCCCTTAGTGTTGTGTACAGCAACCTATTAACAAAAATAAAAAGTTAATAACAAATAATTCATCCGACTGGTTCGCCCTTTCTGTGATCCCATATGTGTCGAAATCGATAAACAATACATCTCATTCCTTCCTCCTCATTTGTGTTGATTCTGTTTTCATGAGAGATGGATGTTTATAATTTGACTACGTGACATCCAATAATTTTACAGAAAATGACCTATATGGTTTTCATGAGCACTCTTTTTTGCCTCATTTATCTATTTGAAAAGGTAAATTCAGTTTTGATGGTGTTTTTTGTCTTGAGCTACCTGGCTTCTTCTAAATGATAACATCTTAGTGTTTGTGTATCGGTTCATGTCAAAGTTTATGTTTGTATTTATATTTATGGTAATAAAAATTTTCAGTCTTGAAGAAGATCCGAACATAGGATCGAAACGTCGACAATTCGAAAAAGATAAATTTCATTTGCTCTGTCCTCAAGCCACAAACTGATTATTACAATTATCTGGTATGAATACAAATATCTCGAAATTCATATTTCTCGATTGAAAATGAGTTAATACATTTTGAGAATACTCAAGTAGAGGGTTTTTCAATAAGGTCTCATTTTGACAGTCAAAGAAAAATGCCATTTTTAGATGAATAATCGGATGTCTTTTTCATTATAAAGAGGCAGTTAATGGAAAATAACATCAGCCAAATGACCACCACGACTTAGGACTGCTTCTTTCGTGATAAGTTAAATTATAACTCAAATCGTCACTGGCATTGCCACTTTGATGGGTCGGCTTGAGAATGAGGAAGAGCATATATACTCATATACATTTCCTTTCATCTACAGATACCCAAGAAGCCCCGAAAAGTCTTACCATCGATTCCTCGAGCAGCCTAGAATCCCTAGCATCAGTAGACAACGATTTCTCCCACTCAGACAACGAGATGAGCCTGTGTGCCACCTCCCCTGCCCCAAAGAAACCATCCAGAATTCCACCCCTCATCTCCAGGTCTTTGCTGTCCAACAAACGTCTTGGTGGAGCCTTCACTAGCTACGTGCGGAGAAGAGGAGAACCAGACGGTAAAACATCGACTAACGAGAGCACCAAAGCTTCAACTATAGATTCCAAGCCAAAGAAAACTAACATTTTGACCAGGCCAGGTGGCAACGTGTCAGACCAAGCCTTCACGCCAAGTCCTCCGGTTGTTTTACAGTCGGAGAATACAGCTATGGCGATGTCTTTAGCACACCAAAGCAGGATCAGAAACTTATACTCTCAGGGCGAGGTAAGAAAGAATCTTCATTTTGCTACCTTCTTGGGACTAGAAGGAAAACTGCTTTACATTGATTAAATGTTTTCGAAATTTTGCAGGTGAAGCCTGAACACAGACCAGATAGCTCCAGCAGCGCCAGCTCCATAACTGACTGGGACAGCGGTCTCAACACGGTTCTAAGACGTCAGAATCAGAACCAAAACCAAGGTGGTATCTCCCAGATGAACATCACGAGAACCAAACCTTTGGTGGACTTGTCCATGTTCGCGAACCTTGGAAATGGTATATTCGAGAACAGTTCTGACAGCGAGCTGGAGAAGATGGAAGCCAAACTGTTCAATACGAGGAGCAAGATGGCCTATAAGAAGTGCAGGAATATTATATCGACTTTGGATAGGTTGAGGTGTAGGTCTGAGATGAGTTCAGGTCAGACAGCTCTGCCGCAGAATCCTAGGAAGACGATTACTTTGCCCAGCGAAGAAACGTTGCCTAGTAACGAGAGGTTGTTGTATTTCTCGCCTAACGACAAAGATGGTAATTCCAAGGTGAGTTCAAGGTCAAAATTTAGCATTAGAATCGTTTAGCCTCGATGCAAACATAAGTTATTAGAGATTGATAGAGTTTTTACTTGACCTTATACTAGTTTAAATATGATGATTGTTGGGAATAGGTCAATTATAGAGAGAAAAACCAATTACTCTATGGCCGACGTTTCGGCATATTTTATACCATCTTCAGGGCTGAAGTAAAACGGCCCTCTTTTGTCAAAAACAATGATTCGTCTTTTCGATATTTTAAAGAATCATAATGAACTGATGCAGGCTGCATGAAGGATTCAAACATGCATCAGCTCATTTTGATTCTTTAAAATATCGAAAAGACGAATCATTGTTTTTGACAAAAGAGGACCGTTTTACTTCAGCCCTGAAGATGGCATAATAGGATTCAAACATGCTGACAGCATGTTTGAATCCTTCATGCAGCCTACATCAGCTCATTTTGATTCTTTAAAATATCGAAAAGACGAATCATTGTTTTTGACAAAAGAGGACCGTTTTACTTCAGCCCTGAAGATGGCATAATATATGCCGAAACGTCGGCCATAGAGTAATTGGTTTTTCTCTCTATAATTGACCTATTCCCAACAATCATCATATTTAAATAAGTTATTATCTAAACTTGACTTTAAGATCTCGCGTATTTTTATAATAGGTTCATGATGAGTGAGTTAATTTTGTGCAAGGTTTAACTAATATTCAAGTTAACGAATGATTTTCCTCAAGTTTTTTGTGGATATTTCTGTAGCTGATCTACCAGATACGCTGAAAATGACATGAAAGGGTTTTCCAATCAGAGGTGATATTCTGAATAGCCCGCTATTTCAGTAGATATCACTTTCGAAGCTGTCAGTTTCTTACATTTGACAAGTAGAAACTACGGCATTTATGAAAATGGAAAAATACACGCTTCAACAACGCATTGAAATGATTGAAATCTATATACAGGGTGAGTCTTTGACTTGTACATATATTTTAACTGTAGATTCCTCTCATCAAACGAAACACTTTTTTCTATACCATTTTTCAAAATTCGGTTTCGTTTGAAAGATACAGGGTGCCAAAAATCCATGAAATTAACACTATTCTTTCCATATATTCGGAACCGATAATCCGAATGAACTGAATTTTGGTTGATTGTTTACTCTATTCATGGTGCATATTCCTCAATTGAAACTTATTCCATATTCCTCCTGCTATAAGAGTTACAGCCAACTCGTCTCATGAGTTCATGCAAAAATACTCGAAAATCACTCGAAAAAAAAAACGATTCATATTTTCGAAAGAATCAACCATTTTAGAAAATAAAAGTATTCTTATATTTTTTCAATAAAACGCGTCGTTTTCGAGTTATTCCTAATTGTATACGAACAAATTCGAGGAAAAAATCATGAATTTCATAAAAAAACTGAATGCAACCCTGAATTAAATATCATCGAATATTATGTATTCTCTGATCTTAACAAATTAACAACGTTGTCAATGTTTATCAACTTCGTCAAGACTAAAATCTACATGATGGAAAAACGTTCGATGTAATAATTGAATTCTGAGAAGCATGAAATGAAATTACACAGTCTATAAGCACAGTTTCTACTGAAAATTTATTTTTACCGGACTTTCAGGAAAATATCTATCTCAACAATATTATCCTCTTGGAGATTTCAATCGACACTACACATCACAATCATCACCTGTTTGCTTTATTATCTGCAAGTAAATTTAGATAGATAATTAAGGTTATCCCGTTTAAGCGTCTTTCATTATCATAGACTGGCCTGCGGTTCGAGACACAGAAACAGAACAACCACAACACAACGGCCTGTCCCGCCTGTCTGCCTTGCGTGCCGGCTATATCGTAGCGCTATATCGGCAAGAATCAGAACTCGTTTGGCATCTCCAAAGAGCCACGCCTAGACGCAGACGCCTTTAGCCGTTAGCGATTGTGATAGTTCATCCGCTAACGATAGGGGACGTACTGCTTTCTTGAGTTCGCATTGTTTGAAGAGAAAATCGGCAATCTGGCATCGTCTTCTCTAGAGTTCTGTGCTAAGACAGGTTCTGTGCACGGCCTTCTAAAGACTTTAGTCTTTAGATGGCCGTGTTCTGTGGAATATCATATCACAGAAGATGAGTTAGGTTAGGTCATTGACCTCGAATCATCTGACTTAGGTTGATGGAGTTAGAATAGGTTGGTGAGAAACCAATTTTCATGAGATCGTTCCAAAATATCGAGGAAAATATTAACCAATTATTAGTGTTTATAAACTAATCTTCAGGAAAATCGAAGAAGGAACTTATTTTGGTGGGAGAAATATGGCTTTTGAATTGCAGAAATAATCGGACAGTGTTTTTGTTAGGAAATATCGTTTTTGTTACATTCTTATTCAAATAAGGTTAGTGCTTGAGTATTTTCTAATTGTATCACCCAGAACATCTAATCACCTCAATTTCAAACGAAAAATATGAACTTTGAAGTGTTTCCAGAGAATGTATCCAGGCCTGGACTCAGCACTATTTTTTTTTTCAAATGGCTATATCTTTTTAACAGAGCCGAATTCGGAAAAATGGAAAATGAAAAAAAGGTTTCCTTTGGCCTCAAGAATCTATAGTTAAAATATATGTACAAGTCAAAGACTCACCCTGTATACAGGGTGAGTCTTTGACTTGTACATATATTTTAACTGTAGATTCCTCTCATCAAACGAAACACTTTTTTTCCATACCATTTTTCAAAATTCGGTTTGGTTTGGAAGATACAGGGTGTTAAAAATCCATGAAATTAACACTATTCTTTCCATATATTCGGAACCGATATTTCGAATGAACTGAATTTTGGCTGATTGTTTACTTTATTCATGGTGTATATTCCTCAATTGAAACTTATTTCATATTTCTCCTGGTAAAAAAGTTACAGTATAGTCGACTTATAAATTCACGCAAAAATACTATAAAACCACTTGAAAAGATGAACGGTTCACGTTTTCAAAAGAATTAATTATTTTAGAAAACAAAAGTATTCTTATATTTTTTCAATAAAACGCGTCGTTCTCAAGTTATTCCTAATTGTATAAGATTGAATTAGAGGAAAAAATCATGAATTTCAAGAATAATCTGAATGCTGTCCTGAGTTAAATCGCATCGAATATTGTCTCTCAACAAGTTACCAACGTTGTCAGAATGTTTTTAAACTTTGTCAAGACTAAAATCTCTATGATGAAAAAAGTTGGAATGTAGAGATATGTGATAATAAAATTCCACATTCGTGGGACATAAAATTGAATTGTAAGAAGCATGAAATATAGGCAGTTTCTATTTGAAATTCATTGTTACCGGTCCTTCAGCAAAATATCTATCGAAACAATATAACTCGACACCAGAACGACACTACTATTACATCAATTCACTGAAAGTCATTTACATAATCATTACCTGTTTGCTTCATTCTCTGTAAATAAAAAAAGCGTGAAATTTGTTTATGCCGTGCTGACTAACGTTTTAGATTGGACTGGTTGGAGCACAGAGCATCGCGGGTACATCTACGGCCTTCTGAAGGGAAGAGTGGCCTACTCTTCCCTTCAGAAGGCCGTGGATGGCAACTGAAATTAGGAACGTAGCGCTATATTGGCGAGAATCAGAACTACTCTTTTGGCATTTTCAAAGAGCAACGCCTAGACGCCTTTAGCGATTGTGATAGTTCATCCGCTAACGATAGGGGACGTACTGCTTTCTTGAGTTCGCATTGTTTGAAGAGAAAATCTGGCATCGTCTTTTCTATAGTTCTGTGGAATATCACAGAGAATATCAGATGATCACAGAGAATGTGGTAAGCTTAGGTCATTGACCCTGAATAATATGACTTTGGTTAATGGGGTTAGGATAGGTTACTGAAAGCCCATTTTTTATGCGATCGATTTAGAATATCGAGGAAAATGTGAACAAATTATTAGTGTCTATAAATTAAACTTCAGGACAATCGAAGAAGGAACTTATTTTGGTGGGAGAAATATAGCTTTTCAATTGCCGAAATTATCGGACAGAACTAATAAGTGTTTTGTTAGGAAATATCGTGTTTGCAACATTCTTATTCAAATAAGGTTAGTGCTTGAGTATTTTCTAATTGTATCAACCAGAACATCTAATAATCACCTCAATTTCAATCGAAAAGTATGAACTTTGAGGTGTTTGCAGAGAATTGATCCAGGCACGCATTAAGCTCAACTTTTTTTTTTCAAATGGCTATATCTCTTTAACAGAGCCGAATTCGGAAAAATGGAAAATAAAAAAAGGTTTCCTTTAGCATCAAGAATCTACAGTTAAAATATATGTACAAGTCAAAGACTCGCCCTGTATACAAAACAAAGTTGTTGGTTACACCATTTATAACTCGAGATCGGATGGACTGTTTGTTATGAAACTTCATTTATGGATTCGTCTACGGCCTGGTTACTATAAAATACATTAGAATTTTAAAAAATTCGGTGGAAAATTAGCTCATGTAGGAAATGCTTTTGATTCTTTTGAATAAGACCATTAGGTGTCGCTACGGTTGATGACGTATTCGTGAAGGTACGATATTATAGCCATTAGATGGCGATGTGTAAAATTACTGTGTCATTTGCATAGAACATGGAAGCCTATTACCAGATCAAAAAGCGGGTAAGCATCTCAAGTTGTTGGAACAGTGAATTTTTACCGACATGCGGAAATAACTGAATCCAAAATGGCCCCTAATCAGCAATTAACATATTATTTTTATGTATCTGTTCTGTGATACAGCTTATATCCATGGAAACATGAAAACCTCGCTGCTGAACCAACTGAGATTATTACCCATTATTTCAATTTTCAATTCAGGCGAAACAAAGTTCGCTGGGCCAGCTAGTTAACTACAAAAATGTCGCTTAAGAACAGCCGAGAATATTGCTGCTGTGGCCGAAAGTGTTGAAGAAAGCCCTGGTTTGTCCATTCCTCGTCGTTCTTTGGAATTAGGCATTCCCCAATCGCCATTACACCATATTCTGTTCAAAGATTTTTTCAGTTAACACAAGAACCCAAGCCGGCCGACCATAAACGTCGTCTCTTTGCTGATTGGGTCATTGAAATGCATAAAAATGATCCGGAATTCCATCGAAAAATCTTCCTGAGTGATGAGGCACATTTCCACCTCGGTGGCTTCATTAGCAAGCGACATTGTCGCATCAAGGCTTCAAGAATCAGGTTTATGCTGATGATCTTCTTCTTCTTCTTGTGCGGTGCCTTTCGTTGGCCGAACGTAGGCCTTATGGCCCATTGTTCATACCGCATTTGTGTAATACTGGAGAGACTCAGACCCGAAGGCACGCTGACAAGAATGCCGCGGGCCGACACGGAGGAGTCTCTCTCACCATAGAGATGGAAAGTGTAGGGTTCCCTAGGTGTGTTAACCTCAGTGTAGATAAGTTGCCGCACGTGAACAGTATATGCTCCGTCGTTTCATCCGCGTTCTTGCACCAACGGCACAGGAAACACTCAGTTAGACCCATTCTTTTTAAATGTTTGTTAAACAATGACCAGTTAGGGCACCAGTCACCAGAGACAATTGCTTCCTCTCGAGAATCAAGAGCTTTTTGACCTCCGGCTTCGAAGAAGGCCCCTTGATGAGGAGTCTCGACTGCCTGAGATCCGTTCTCGTGTTCCACTCAGAGGAGAATTTCTTATCAATCCATTTCCTGTAGAGGTTTTTGATATATGTATGACAGATAGGAAGTGCTTGTTCCGGTCATGCTGATGATCTAGAAATAACTACCTATTAGAGGCAAGCATGAAGGCATGATAAGTGACCTATGCAAATGGCCTTATGCATCACCGAAAAGTGGTGCGAGGAAGAAGGGCCAAGTGTCAACTTGTTCACCCTTATTCCAGTTACCAGAAGAAGGAATCTTAATCTCAGAGCGCCATCATTGAATGGTAGGATTCGGAATTTTTCCAGAGAGGTTAAATATGTGGATGACGCACTAGATAGTGGACTTAACTGGAAACATATCGACGAAATTCTTTCCAATGCTACATTAGCCATATGGGCATGCAAAAGACTCTTTGGAAAGTGATGGGGGCTAAAACATGGTACTTTGGTCCTGCATGGCAATATTACGCCCCATTGTCACCTGTGCGTCTTTGGTATGGGGGACGAAATCAGAAGAGGTAACAACACGCTAGATACTAAATCTCATTAAACAGGAAGCTCCTATCCGGTAACTGGGCGGAACACATGAGGATACTGAATGAAATAGACACGAAACTCTTGGCAAAACCCTCTGAGGTAATATTATTGTAACGTTCTCGGGGTTCAAACAAATCGTCTGCAGAATTAAATTGTTTAATTCTGACCATATCATTCGGTTCGCATTGTCTCATGGCATCATTCCCTCCGAACAGCATGGGTTTCTACCTGGTCGTTCTACGCTTACCAACCTTATTACATGCATTAACGAGTGGACCAAGGCTTGGGACCGAGGGATGCCTGTGGATGTCGTGTATCTCGACTTTTCTAGGGCCTTTGACAGGGTCCCTCATCGCCGGCTGCTGGCTAAGCTTTCCCATCTCGGTATCAGAGGTAGTGTTCTCGCTTGGATTGAGGCGTTTCTGTCCCGCCGTTTCTTCCGAGTCCGAGTTGATGATTCCTTCTCCTGTCCAGATAAGCCTATGACATCAGGTGTACCACAGGGCTCTGTTCTCGGCCCTATATTGTTCTTACTGTATACCTCTGACCTCCCCACTTTACTCCACTCTACCTGTTCTATGTTCGCGGATGATACCAAAATTTTCAATTTCCCCCTGTCCAACTTCGATACACTCCAGCAGGACTTGCTCAGAATTAGTGTTTGGTGTGACGACTGGCTTCTCCCGTTGAATTTAGAAAAGTGCTGTGTGTTGCACATTGGCAGGGGCAACCCGAGACTTGACTATAGTATCGACGGTGTGACGCTCCGTAGTGTCTCAAGTCACTGCGACCTCGGTTTGACTATCTCTGAAGATCTCCGTTGGTCGAACCATGTTTCAGTCATCACTGCTAGGGCAGGACGATTGACATATGCCATTCAAAAATCATTTGGTGGCTGCGATATAGCCACATGCAAGCTTCTTTACACCAGTTATGTAAGACCAATGCTGGAGTACGCTGGCCCTGTTTGGTGGCCTTCCACACGCCACGATGAAGAGCTTCTCGAGTCCGTTCAGCGATGGAATACCCGCATACCATACGGAAGAATTCGTCCTTCCTATGAAGAAAGGCTCAGTCTCTTCGGGTTACCGAATTTCCAGGCACGCCGTGAGAGAGGAGACTTGATATTCTCTTTCAGATCACTCCATGGTCACTTTGGCGAACGTATTAGTGACTTCTACAGAATTAACACCAACAGTCTGAGAGGGCATCACTTCAAACTATCGAAGGAGAATTTCAGGACCTCTCAACGACAAAATTTTCTGACCAACCGGATTTTCGAGAGATGGAATCGTTTGCCGGGCGCTGTGGTCGAGGCTGGAACTGTCAATGGCTTCAAAAACGCCCTGGACCTCTTAAATGCAAGATCTACTTGATTCAACTAGTGAACACTCTAACTTATTTGTTTTTGAGTTTATAGGAATTTCCTCAACTCTTGTTTTGATTTAATAATAATAATAATAATTTATTTCCAATACCACTAACTTATCACACTAATTTATGTACAATAACTAATACTGATTTATTTACACACTGACTAATTATGCTGATTTATATTCACAACTCGGAATTCGCTATTCACACTTCCATTCGGCTCTATTCAGGAAGTAACTGCCTCTCTGCAACATGCGCGTCTTTTTATATGGATACGGCTCTGTTTCGAGAATAATCCAGATAGTTTCCGTAGGCTTCTAGAGTTCCATACGTGGAATCAGAGAGTCCAGAGACGTATTCAGGAGGATTTCGTCCGCTACATTATCATTTGTTCACTACACTACTCATTCATTGAAACCCAAGGAGGTCGTCCATGGTGTTAATAAGACCGACAACATCCTCATGAGCCTTGGCCGTTACCTCGTGGGTATCCAGGACCAGTTCCCTATGTGAAAGGTTCTTACACCAGTCAGCTCAGGAAACTTGCATACCATGTGTTCAGATGTTCCTCAGCTTGTAACAGCCTTAGGAGCTTACTGGTATAGGTCCGTGAAATCATCACAGGAGTGTTTCTCCAGAGGGTTATTCTGTTGTCCCATTGTTGTACCGCTGCCTTATATATTGGTCTTCTCCAGGCCCACATAAAGGCTCAGGTCTAGCAGGTGTTAACCTTGAAGCACTTTTTGCAAGCTCCTCAGCTTTTCCTTTTTCCATCACAATGAACTGGCACCCATAGTAGAGTCACTTTATTGCCTCTGGACACTTTATGGTGTTTCGGCACTCCCAGGTCAGCAGAGATCTCTGCCAATGTGATTCCAGGGACCCCAGACTGGCCTGGCTGTTCGTGGTGATGAAGATATGCGCCTTTTCGAGGTTCATTTTGAGATACTCCTTTGCGCATACGAAAACAGTCAGTATCTCGGTCTGTGTAATAGAGGGTTCACTTCCCAGGGCTTTAGAGATCCTCAGTTTAGGTCCATATAACCCAATGCCCAGTGACTCTCTGGTTTGGATCCACCGGTAAACCATATGGATGACTTTTTCTCCAAGCGACTAAACTTATTGCACAAGGACTGTCAGCTATGCTATCACCGTTTCAAAAGGGCATTTCGAAATCGAACATTGTTGGCATAAGCATTCTAGAGTCGTCATGGTGAGGATTCTCTTGTGATAGACCAGTTTGAAAATGAAAAAACTATTTTTTTTTTTATATTGACGCAGATAATAATAATTTAATATCAGTTTCAACTGGGCGGCGTATCCTACAATGAATATCTTGTTTCAGGTCCACAAAAAACCCGAGGACGACCACATCCAAGACTACCCTAAGAAGACTGAATCCAGACCGAACTCTACGAGCATCCACGACACAATCTTGGCTACCCAGCTGAGGCATATCAACAGGGAACTGACACCCACCATTTCAGAAGTGTATCACGAAAGAAACATAGGCTTGGGACTGGCACCTCCGCTGGCAAAACTGCTGTTGAATCCTTCTTCCAACGCTTCCAAAGAGATTAACGATTCTGCTTTGGATAAGATCACACTTGGTATCTTAGAAACGACCTTGGAAGATTCCGCTAAAGGCATTTCTTGCACCAGGTGCAAAATTGATGCTTGCGGCTGCAATAAGGGTATGAGTAAACCGTGGCTGACGGAGAATGCTAGTGCTTTGCAGCAGATACAGAGTTCCGACTTGACCACTGCAGATATTTTGGAGAGGGAGGTGAAGAACAAAAAAGGTCACAGGTAATGAGAATTTCACTTAAAAAAAATTCAAATATTAGGAAAATAATATTATATAGGGTGTTCCATGTGACCGTGGCCAATACCAACTTTCTTATTTCAAATGCAACCTGGATTCTTCAGAAAATTCCAGACATAATTCATGTACAATGTCCTATACCTATCTTCAACTTTTTCTGAAATATTGAGTGTTTTCAGATTTTTCAAATGAAAATTATTTTATTTCACAAATTCGATACATTACACTCAATACTTATTTCCCATTTACCTCTTGATATGAAGAAAGTAAGCAAAAACCATTACTGAGAAGAAATTAAAAAAACAAAAACAGATTTCTTTATTCTCATAGCCTTAGTAAGACGTTGTCTGTTTGCATGACAATAAGTGATCAGTGTAAGTGCTATTGTCTTTTGAATTTCGATAACTGTACGTAATAATATTAGAAAAATAGTTCATTTAACAGAAATGCACAAAATAACCATTCTTCAAATGATTGGTTATGGAGATTAGGTACACACGGACACAAATGGAAGTTTCTCGCTTATTTCACGAAAAATTTCCAAATTTGCCGTTTTATTCCCAAGGAATAATTAGCAAAATAGAAAAGCAGTTTCGAGAGCTTGGTCATGTAAGACAAATAAAAAAAATTGCTACCAATGCAGTAAGTGATGATACGAAATTGGATATTATGCTTGAGTTTCAAGAAAGCCCACATAATTATGTTCGAAAAGTAGCCCCGCTGTTCACCGTCAGCCACACGTCAATATTTCGAATATTAAAAGAAATTAAGATGCATCCCTATAGAATGATGGCAACTCAGGAGCTCATAGAAGACGATTTCGATAGGAGAATGCATTTTTGTGAGCAAATGATGGCAATGTTAGATAACAATGTGATCCAATCAGAAAATGTTTTGTTTACTGATGAGAGTAGGTACATTTACACTACACGGTCATGTTAATCGTCAAAATTGCCGCTATTGGTCTGATGAGAATCCTCACTGGACGAGAGAAGAACATACGCAATATCCTGAAAATGTTAATGTTTGGGCAGG
Organism: Adalia decempunctata; assembly: GCA_951802165.1. Lineage (NCBI taxonomy): Eukaryota > Metazoa > Arthropoda > Insecta > Coleoptera > Coccinellidae > Adalia > Adalia decempunctata. The sequence continues at coordinate 20,810,650 of OX637703.1, forward strand.
AATTGTTGGAAATCATATCGTAGGTCCCTTTTTCATTGACGGCAACTTGAATGGAGAAAAATATTTAGAACTACTCCAAAATAATGTCGTACCAACTTTGATAAACTTATATCCTGATCCAGCAAATCCACAAATTCCTGCCAATATAATATGGTCTCAGCAAGATGGAGCACCGCCTCATTACCAAATAATAATAATAATAATGACTTTATTTTCCACAATGTCGATTAGTTTACATCCTGATTTAACATACTTATTTTATAATGACTGTGAAAAAATGGCGAAGTCCAGGTTGGGCTACTGATACAGAAGTCCTCCCTGCTCTACTTAACCACAATTAATGTCCGGCAGTACTTGAACCAAAGTTTTCCAAATCGGTGGATAGGGAGGCGCGGATCGATAAAATGGCCAGCACGATCTCCTGATCTGACACCATTAGACTTCTTTTTGTGGGGATATGTCGAAAGTATTGTATACGAAACGAAACCCTTAAACTTAGACGACCTAAAGAACCGAATCACGCTTGCGATTAGATCAGTCACGCCTGAAATGTTGAGTTACGTTAGAAGACAATTCTACACCAGATTAGCATGTTGGCAAGACGTTCTCGGCGAGCATTTTGAACATTTCCTATATTGACATTAATGTTTTTTTTAATAATTAAGAAATGATCAGTATTACTTATTAGGTTTTAGTGTAATGTACCGAATTTGTGAAATAAAATAATTTTTATTTAAAACGTTGATTTTTGCATATAGTTAAAGATAGGTATAAGACATTGTGCATGAATTGTATCTAGAATTCTCTGAAGAATCCAAAAAATAAATAATATACAGGGGGTTGCATTTGAAATAAGAAAGTTGGTATTGGTCACGGTCACATGGAACACCCTATATAATATTATTCTCTTGAAAAATATGCGCATTCAAAATTACAAATGGACGTGTCCGAGCGTTTTTCCCAACACGCCCTCATTTATTCGTTATCGAATTTATTCCATTTGGCTGTTTCACTCTGAATGTTTTCATCGCACTTTTTCAGTTTGAGGAGAATTTTAATTTTATGCATTTTGATAAGTTGAGATCAGTGTTTGTTTTACGTTTATGTTGTCAATTCGGATTCCAGATTCAAAAGTTTAGTTTCCTTATATGATGAGCTTTTGGTATGATAGAGGACAAAACTACATGACCAAAAATCTGCAACTTACAAAAACAATTTCAAAATTTGTGAACTTCCTCAACTTATGTGGAGCAGTTTAGTAGTAAGTTCAATAATAAATTTGTAGGAAATATCTTGCAGGTGCAAAATTCAAAGGGGGTGCCAGACTTTTAAAAGTGAGTGTCACTGGCGGATCCAGCCAGTTTTTCAGGGGGGAGGGGCATGGATTTTTTAAAGAGGTTTGGGCATGAAGAGATAGAAATTTTTTACCAACGTTTTGGGACTACTTATAAAGGGATTATTGTCAATTTTGAGGTTCAAGGGTGAGGGGGCATGGCCCCCCATGGTCTCTCAAATTTCGAATTAATTAATGCTGTGAATAAATTTGTTCTTTCAGGACTGACTTGAAACAAAAAGAGGAGAAAGATGCAAAAATGACTCAAGTATTCGCCGAAATAGCTAGAAGAGACGAAGGAGATGGCCGAAGCATAGCAGACTCGAACTGTTCGAGCTACAAAAATACGAAATTTGGAACGTACCATTGCGCTGATAAAAGCAAACCTGTGGCGAAACTGAGAACTGTACACCCTCCCATTCCTTTGCAGAGAAAAAGCAAACAAAGTTAAATATTGAGTAGCTTTACTTTGCTGCTTAGAACATGTCAAAGAATTGTAAGGCTTTTGTAAATATTATATATGTATTTTATTAATGGTAAGCTACATTCGTATGATGAATTGAAGGCGTCAGAATGTAAGAAAAATATTTATTGAAAATGAAAAGTTAAGGTCTTCCTTTATAATGTATTCAATATTGATCAGATACATACAATGTATTTCGATTGAAATGTGATGTAGAATTTTGCAATAAAGTTATAACTTTTTTTGTGCTCGTGAAAGCACTCGAAGCCCTTTTGTTACTGAAACACTTCAACATTCAACTCGTATTTTTTCGTTATTTATCTTCAGACTGTTCATTCTGAAATATAATTCCCCATTTGAAATTTTATAATTCTTGAGAAGAACTTTGCATTCAAAATTTCATTATTTCAAATTACGGAATCCGGAGTCTTCAAAAATTTTGTTTCCAACTCTCATACATAGTTCTATCGAATTCGAGACACTGTGTAAATTTTTTGTTACTCGTCAATAATCACACATATGCCAGCTAAGATGAATAGGATTAATTTTTATTCCGATTAAAATAACTCCAAGTTTAACAGTTCCTAAAGAAGTGTTTCTAAGCCTTAGCTCTCGAAATATCGAATTACTCAGGCCCGGATCTAGGGGGGGGCAAGCGGGTCACTTGCCCCGGGCGCCAGCTTAAGGGGGCGCCAAAATCGAACAGAGGTTAAAAAAAATTATTTTGGATTTTCTCGGAAAGAATTAATACCCTAGTGCTAAAATCGGAACTGTAGCATGGAAACATGATAAACCATCACTATGCCAAAAATCTTTGAAATCAATGAAGGATGCGTTCGCGGAAAAAAAACGCGCCGCGTAAAGATGTGAAGAACAAAATCCAATTTCTTTCCTTGTGATTTTTTCTTATTATTAGAATTTGAAAAAATTTGTATATACAGGAATTTTGATACAAATTCAAGATTCTGTATTTTTGGTTTAGAGTAGGTAGATGAACTTGAATTGTTAAATATTTTCAAGCGGAATCTAGTTCCTGTTCTACCGGAAACGAATGTAAACTTTGTTATTTCAAATGTAACACCCTGTGTATTTTTAAATATTTGAATTCTTCGTTCAATTCTGCACTGATTTGATGTATGATATGCGTAACCACTTCAAGCGATTGTTGAGTTATAGCCTGATTGTCAAATTTGTTGACAGAAAGAGTGTCACAAATTAGAGTTAATATCTCCAAAATGCCTCATTGTAAGATATTTTTTTGCCACAGTGGAACAAGAGAAAGTACGCTGATACTTCTTCTTGTATGAATTATGAGGAAATATTATACAGGGTGAGGGTGTCTGAAACAGGGCTTCAAAGTGATCCTCAATTAAATTCTATGAAATCTCATTTTTTTTTCAAATGCATGGAAACCATATAATTGTGTAATTCCGATCGATTGCTCGTCAATAGCTAGTTAAGGCTTGTTCGGACTAGGCCAGTATTTTAGTCGAGTGGAGAGTAGAGAGTAGCTAATCTACTCACTACTGTCACACAACTGTCAGGAAATCGTTCGCACTTTGGTCAAGTCGAGTTCACAAGTGAAATGAGAAGTGAGTGATGTTTCGAAGAACGAACAGCATGCAACACAATAAAGTAAACAAACTGGTTAACCTCATCGTAATGGCTATTTTAGAAGAGGTGGATGAGGAAATATGTGAGATACGTAAAAAGCAGCTTTGGCTGCGGAAATGGATCAATAGATACGAACTAGGAGCTACGAATTGTCTTCTGAAGGAATTGGCATTAGAAGATCCCAAAGAATACCTCGATACTTTGAGAGTCAGAAAGTTGTGTAAATTTTCTGTTAATAAAACTTTATAGACGTGAAGAATCTACAAACCTGATATTTTTAATTTTCGTTTTTATTTCTTTTTCTCCTAAAGCGGGTAAATGCATTTCTGATTCTATTTCCTCTAATGCGGATTTCCTCATCATTTTATTTTTGTAGTCTTTCGACTTAATGTTCCATAAACATTCGTGATCCAAATATTTTTGAACAAATCTATATGTGATATATTTGCTCCCACGAAACATATTTGAAAAACGACGGACGGTATCTTTTCCTTTTGCCTGTGACAGTACGGTTCTGTCAGTACTAATACACTCGACTATCATGAAATGTTCGGACTACTGTCTACTGGCGGTCCAGTGGCAAGTGGCGCGTGGTGGGGGAAGCTACTCGCCCGAGAAAATAGAATGGAATGGATCGACTCGACTCGCCCACTGACTAATCCATTCGACTCGATTGTTGGCGTTCGCACACGGCAAGTAACTAAATCACTCGCTACTCGACTAATCTACTGGCCTAGTCCGAACAAGCCTTTAGAGTGTTTCGAACATTTCACGTATTCAAAATCAGTAGTTTTGCCGTTATTGAATAAAATTCGAATTTCACGACTAAATAAAGCCATGTTGTCTAAACATCCCGTTTATCAAGATAATTTTCAAGTAGGCTATGTCAATAGTAAGAATATGTCAGTTTTAAACTAAGTTTTTTTCATTTAGTCATCATTCATTATCTGCTTTGTTTATTTGTCACATTCGCCGCAAAGAGAACAGACTTTTGATATATCAATCTAGTGTAACTTTTCATTATTCATTGTTTTGCATAGTGCTCGATCAATAAAAATGAGTGAGAGTGACAATTCCTAATATAGCCTACTTTGAAATAGACTAGCATACCACTGATTTTGACAGAATTTCGCGACTGAAGCCAGATTTGGCTCAGTCAAATTCAGTGGTATGCTCGTCTATTTCAAAGTAGGCTATGTTAGGAATTGTCATTCTTACTCATTTTTATTGATCGAGCACTATGCAAAACAAGCAATAATAAAAAGGTACACTAGAATGATATATCAAAAGTCTGTTCTTTATTTGCGGCGAATGTGACGAATAAACAAAGCAGATAATGAATGATGATGAAAAAATCTTAGTTTAAATTGACATATTCTTACTATTGTCATAGCCTATCTAAAAATTATCTGAATAAATTTGATTTTTAGACAAAGAGACCTGGCTTTAGTCGTGAAATTCGAATTTTATTCAATAACGGCAAAATTACTGATTTCAGATGCATGAAATGTTTGGCACACTCTAACTAGTTTTTGACGAGCAATCGATCGGAATTACAAAATTATATGGTTACCATTTAAAAAAAAATGAGATTTCCTTTTTATTGAGGCTCACTTTGAAGCCCTGTTTCAGACACCCTGTATAATATTTCCTCATAATTTATACAAGAAGCAGTATCAGCGTACTTTCTCTTGTTCCACTGTGACGAAAAAAATTTCTTACAATGAGGGATTTTGGAGGTATAAACATTAATTTGTGACACTCTTTCTAGTTTCTGTCAACAAATTTGACAATAACTCAACAATCGCTCGAAGTGGTTGCGCATATCATACATTGAATCAGTGCAGAATTAAACCAAGAATTCAAACATGTATGTATAAATATACAGGGTGTTGCATTTGAAATAACGAAGTTCACATTCGTTTTCGGAAGTAGATTCCGCTTGAAAATATTTTACAATTCAAGTTCATGTACTCTAGAACAAAAATACAGAATCTTGAAGTCGTATCAAAATTCCTTCCTGGAATATTTCTAATGAAACACTCAAAAAAATTACACAGTATATTAATTTTCAAAGCATTCAGTTCTCATATCCAACCTTGGGGGAGGGGGGGCGCCATCATGAATTTTTGCCCCGGTCAGAAAAAATCGTAGATCCGGGCCTGGAATTACTTTGCCAAGGTGCTTAGTATTCGAGAGCCTTTTGTGGAAATTGGTGCTTAGTGCTCGCGAATCGGGAGCTTTTTTTCAAGTGATTAGTACTTGAAGCACTATTTATCAGTGCTCGGTACAGCTCTGTTGGACTTCATATCAAGTTCAACTTGCAAATTTTTTTTAGTTTATAACATGGATAAATGGATTAAGACGAGTCAAAACCTGCAAACCTCAACAATCCACAAAAAGAATGAAACTCAGGAAAAATCCATTTCAAAAAAAAAATTTGATGAATCCTATTTGTCTTTTGGGTTTATTCCTGTAGGAATGGCTGAAAACCCAAATCGACAATGCGTCATTTGCAGCAAAATTTTGTGTAACAGCTTATAATATTCCAAGCATACAATTTGTTCTTCCTATTCAAGTTGAAGATGAAAATAGTCAAACTTAACATTGGATCAAAATAGGGTTCCGCCATAAAGAATGTTGCCGATTAGGGTTCCGTGGCAAAAAAAAAATTGGGAACCACTGCTCTAATCAACAATTAATCACAGTAGGTATTCCAAATATGCTGCTGCCGTACTTACTTAAACATACTGGTCTCAAAAATTGATAACTTTTCAGCATAAAATACCTTATTCAAAAAAAAAGAAACAATAGTATTTCTTTTACTTCGAATTCGCAATTCTTTCACTAAACCATATCGTGCTTCGTATATTACTATAGATTGCATGCAATTACTCTTTCCGCCTATTATTGTACCTATGTATTGATTGTTATTTTTTTTTTGGAGTGATAAAACTTCAAATTGAAATGAAACATACCTACTTAAATTAAGATTGACGCCATTTTTTAATTGAAAGATAATTTTATGACATTTATTTAAAAAAAATAATTTCCGGCATATGTCCATACCAAGACTAGCTCTGGGCTAATGTTACAATGGGATAAGTAGTATCACCTCTTGCACACAATATTTCTGTGAATATAAAATAATGACCTTGTACAGCTTGTTTATTTTTGAATTATGTGTTTGTGTTCACGCAAATTTAGATCTGTTCATGCAAGTTGATGACTATCATAAAGTCTTTACAAGACAAAAAAATAAAAATTTTATCCATTTTCCTTTCGCGAAGCAAGTCTTAGCATACAGATCTCCTAATTTTGCAGGTCCTCGGTTGTACAATATATAACCAAATGAAATTAAAGTGCTGCCTTTGACTCGATTCAAGAAAAAGTTGAAGGAATATCTTTTGTCGAGATGTCTTTATAGTATGGATGATTTTTTGGGTTAGTTTCTCTCTTGGAATTATTTTTTTTTGTGATCTTATGTTTAGTTTGATTTATTTTTCCATCTGACTATTCCTTATACAATTGTACAATATTGTCGCTGAGGAAAATAAACTTATTAAAAAGGTTGTCGTTACAGATCGATGATCAATTATTATTTGTTTCAAAATTTGAATGGTATCGACCCAGAAGTGTTTTGGTTCCAACAAGATGGTGCTTCACCTCATGCTGCTACCGTAACAATCTTAGACAAAGGTAACAATTGATTTATCGGAAGAAAGATTTGGCAATAAAATTATTTCGAGAAATGGTCCAATTAATTGGCCTCAAAATCTTGCGACATAACTCCAATAGACCAGTCCAACGATCTGTCACGATCACCTGTTCAAATGGCTGCTGGAACAAACAAATAACAAACCGAGGTTACTTCAGTTACGATTTACGTGTTTCAGGGTAGTTTCTGTTGGTTTCTCTAATTTCAACTTCAATTATGCCATGTTAAATGATGGTTATAATAGAGTAACACTAATAACAATATAGAAGAAATGTTTGTTATTTGTTTGTTCCAGCAGCCATCTTGAAAAAAGGTGATCAGCTGTTTTGTTGGACTGGTCTATGGATTGTTTTCTTTGGGATTATGTCAAGTCATTGGCTTATACCACATAATTCTATACCTATAATTTGATCCTTGAAATTGAAGCCTCTAGAGGGTTGTGCCTAGGGCCAATGAGACTATTGAGCATGTGCGATAACGGAGAGTGGGAAAATGGGGACATCGTGGCGATCAGCAGATGTAGTTTTGTTATTTGTCTCTGTTTGCATTGAGCCACATAATGATAATATATGGTATCCATGGAAACATAAATAAATGTCCCTTCTCTTCTCTCTAGGCATGCGTGTAGCGATGACTGACCCTGGTTTTAAGGGGAACGAGAGCTACACTTTTGTATACTTATTAGCCACTACGCTCAAATTCTATATTTATAATTCTATGGATTATACTGATAAACCGAGAACAATGGACGCTCTGGAAGCCAACAAAACCCGTGTTATTGCTGAAATAAGGCTTGAATTACTCGAAAAAGAGGTCCAAAATTGGTCTGGCCGAATGCGGTTCCTCGAAGCTAGTCGTGGTGAACATATGCTGGAAATAATTTTCAAAACATAAATGACATAAAATTATGCTTGAATCAAAAAAAAATTGGCTTCAATTTTAATTTAAATTTGTTTCATTTCAATTTAAAGTTCTATCACTCTAAAAAAACCACCTATATTTTCCATAATCGGCAACTTCCTTGTTTGCGCTCTTATTTCGCGTCGAACCCTGTTCGCGTCAGATTCGTGCCGTAAGTTTCGTGGAACTCTCTTCAAGTACGTTTGCTCCAGAGATTATTTACAGAAAAAGAAAATGGAATTCCTTCAAAAAACCCTTTTTACCCAATCTAAGGAATAATGTAGTGAGTGTTATATCATTTTAGAATCCTATTAAAATCACTAGCCAAAGTTATATAGAATAATTTTTCTATATAACTTTGGCTAGTGATTTTAATAGGATTCTAAAATATATATATTTTTTCGGCAACCGTGAAGAATTACAAATCAATGAGATGACACATCTCTTTATTGATTTTGATTCATATTTGAATTAAACAGAACACAGAACAGAACTGTCATCCGTTATTTCGTTGCTATTGTGATGATCATAACAATGACAACAACGACGTGTTTTTCCGGCCTAGGCCGGGAAGTACGTACTTTCCGGCCTAGGCCGGGAAATGCTACTTTCTCAAAGAAAAAGCGTCCGGGAAGTGGGTACTTCCCGGACGGTTGCCGAAAAAAATTATTTTCTGTATAGTACAAAGTTGGAAGAAATATCAATTTTGAATACTTGGTTTGACAAAATGTGTCATTATCTTCTAATCTGGAGCAGTCGGCATAGAATCAAAGGTTACAGGCTGTTAAATATACCTTCTGTATAAAAAGTACCCGGAATTGTAAAAAAAACACATAAATTTAAATTTAATCATCAATATTTATTTTGTCTCCTTCAAAATAGTCCCCATTGCTTACAATACAACTATGATATCGGCGAACCCACTTTTCCATGCACCGCTCATACGCCGCCAAAGGTATGGCCTTCAGTTCTCGTTGCGAATTTGTTTTGATGGCTTCAATGGACTCAAAACGCGTTCCACGTAGGGGCAATTTGAGTCTTGGGAATATAAAAAAGTCGCACGGAGCTAAGTCAGGTGAATACGGCGGTTGTTCGATGGTATTTATTGAGTTTTTGGTCTTGTATTCCTTAATAATTATGGCTCGGTGCGACGGCGCGTTATCATCATGCAAAATCCACGAATTGTCTTTCCATAAATCTGGCCGTTTACGACGAACATTCTCACGCAAACGCCTCAATACACCCAAGTAATACTCCTTATTCACTGTCTGTCCTTCAGGAAGAAATTCTGAGTGCACAACACCACGATAATCGAAGAAAACAGTGAGCAAAACTTTAATTTTCGATCGACATTGACGTGGTTTTTTCGGACCGTCTTTGAATGATTTGTACCAATCGTATGCTTGTGTTTTTGACATACAATTATCACCAAAGGCTTTTTTTAACATTTTCAATGAATCGGCACAAGAAAATTCGTTTGCAAGACAAAATTTGAGGCAAACTCTTTGATCAACTATTTTTTCCATTGTAAAATTCGCAGAGCACTTTTGAGGTCGACTGATACTGACAGCTGTTGTAAACACACTAGTTGACAGATCGCGCTCAAATTTGGCTTGGTAATAAAGGAAGGTCCTACCAACTTTAAGAAAAAAAAATTACCGATTCCTTTTTGGCGGTTCATTTAAATAACATTTTCCGGGTACTTTTTATACAGAGAGTACAAGAGCTATCTTGGAGAGAAGAATGGACTGATGTACCAATTCTTATCACCACGAGAATTAAAGAATCAAATGTATGTATGAAATAGAAACCACAAAGTATGCACTGAAGGAATGGTACTTACGATTGGTCTGACTTGAAGAGATGTATTTGCTGGTTTTCTGCCTCGTGTATATTGTACTGATTAGAGTCCTAATTTCACGGTAAGATTTCAGTGTATAGATAATGACGAAAATAACGGGTTCCGGTGTGGGGAAGAATAAAAGGTGAACTCTGATAGGGTAGCAAACAGGAGACGTTTCTAGACTGATGTGTCGCAGAAGTCTCTGAACAGTACAGGTAGAAAAAAAAATTGTGGGATTCTAGGTATCATGACCATAGAACGAAGAACACAGAGGTCTCGGTCTTATTCTTTACCGATGAAGTCCATCCGCATTATGAACTTTGTGATATTACAAAAAATAAAAAATATGAATTTGAACACAGGCTGTTGAAAGTAAACGTTTTTTTCCACCAATTTCGGTAGTGCGGTTCGACAAGGTGCTCCACGACGAACCAAAAATGTTCTAGTTTTACGAACCGTCTCTGCCAAATTTTCTTAATTTTTATAGTCAATTTTAATAATTCCAATGCGTTGTTGAAGCGAGTATCGTTCCATTTTTATTGATGGCGTAGTTTCTACTCGTCAAATGTCAAAAAATTACAGCTCCAAAAGTGACATCTACCGAAATAGCGGGCTATTAAAAATAACACCTATTTTTGGAAAATCCTTTAGATGAATATACCGGCCTCAGAGTGTAAGACACAGAACATCCAAAAATATTCTTGTCAGTCTAAGAGTGCCTTCAGAGACAAATAGTTGACGGGTAAGATGAAAGAAAGTTATTGTTCTTCATTAATTGTTTAATTCCTATGCATAGTACTTGTACTTTATAGGATGATTTGCTTTATTATTCACCAATGTATAAATTGTTAATTTTATATCATAATACATACCAGTATCGTTTCATTAATTGGGGCCGAATAAAAATAACTATTGCTGCATAACAAATAAACATCAATGGAGGTGAATCAGTCTTACGTTCATTTCTAAGATTACATCTTAATAAGTTTGATTGCAACTATTTTCAAAATATATATAAATCAGTATTATATAAAATCGTGCATTATTAACTATGATTGATTTAATTTACACCTGTAAATCAAATCAATCATTCGATACCAAAGGTCTCAAATCAACAACGCATTCTATTATTAACTATGGTCATAATTGTGTCCCGACTCTAATAATCCCAAATTTTAATGATTATTATTTCGACTCCTTCGCCTGCTACGACGATCGAATTGGTCGAACCAGGAGAAGAGAAGGTCATTCTGCATGGGGTGCACACTAGTCGATCGCACTTCTGACAGAAGTCTCATCGATAGCAACTCCTCCAGTTGTGAAAGTTTGGCTACAGGCTCTTTAGCTCTCTCTTCAGCGGTTGCGTTCCATTCATCGCGAGTTTTCTGATCGGCAATTTCTAGCTCCTGAAAAAAATTAAGCATTTCATCAAATTATTATGCCAATTAAATTCGGGCTTTGGGGCTCCCAACATTAGCCGATCACTCATGTTCCTTTTTCTTTTAGTTGAGGCTTTTCACGCAGTAAACCGAGACTGGCGCCTCACTCTCGCGTCCCCACTGCCTAATTATTCTTCTGTAGCGCGCTCCTGATTGGTCACTTTCATGAATTATCAACTATGTAATTAACTATGTCATCAAAAAATTTCAAACATGGATATTTGGGCTCAGAATATTTTTCACTTTCGATCCCCTCAAGGAAGTGCGCGACTTCTGGGACACCCTGTATACTCCATTCACTTTTATAAAGTATCCCAGTGGGCCAAGATTTAGGATTATCAAGTTTTTTTACTTACAACTGACGCAGGTTAGTACCCGTGAAAACGTATGGGATTACTTAGGGAGGGCAATATCCAAAACCTACCTATAACTTTCCAGGAATTGAGTTGAGGCCTTCAGAATGGAACGATATGCCTGAAAATTCCATTGAGGTGGGCGTTCAATGTAGTGTGTTTTTATTTCAAGTTGCATTTGAAAATGGTTTCACTTTGAGAACTGAAATTTTGTGGGTGAACTCAGAAATGATTGGAGTTCTTAATGAAATAATTCAAATCGATTTCATTTCGAAAGTTCATTTTTTTTCTTTCAAAAATAGAAGAAAATGAGTCAACTCATGCTTCTGTTTTATTTCAAACGAAAGACCCATGGAAATAGTTCAACTTCCGATTAAAAGTGAATCTACAGATCATTTCGTTCGGAAAAACAACTTGAAATACGGAATTGGCAGAGAATGACCAAATTCAAATAAATAGGGAGAAAAAGTTCCTGCTTTACCTACATATTCACTAATTTCATAGTTCAGCGATTTTCGGATAGAGAGCGCCATTGTACATTTCATTCATTAGTTGCGTTCGTTAAATACATATCCGCGGATTGAAGGGAGAGAATACGAACACAGAACATCTAATTAATTCGGATACGGATATACAATTAAGTGACTTCGGAGCAGAAACTGTGAGGGAAGTGTCGACCGATGGAATGAAGGAACCCAACGCGGACACTTCCCTCACAGTTTCTGCTCCGAAGTCACTTAATTGTATATCCGTATCCGAATTAATTAGATGTTCTGTGTTCGTATTCTCTCCCTTCAATCCGCGGATATGTATTTAACGAACGCAACTAGTAGGAGAGAGATATTTATAGAACTTACTTACAGTGATAATGGAGTTCTATATCGGATTAATTTTCCTACTCCTTGTGATCGCCTACCTTAATGACCTGATTCGTGGGATGCCTAGGCGTATTGGGAAGTTGATTGAAAGAAGAGGTGGTAATATGGAATATTGAATTTGTATTCAGTTGTGGAATAACTATAATTCATCACAAATAAAAAATCGATAAATTTAGATTTTTTTCCTATTTTGTCTCATCCTGAAGAAGCAAAGAGTAACAAATGAAGATTTTCTATCAAATGTATAGCAGTTGAACAAGAGGAAAATATTCATCTCATTTCCAGAACATATACTCCATTCACTTTTATTTAATCACATAGGAGGTCATGGTTTCGTTTTCAGGAGTTGGTGCACCTGATGAAAAGCACAGAACATATGATGAAAAGTCAGTGCGCGTACAGAAAATATCGTTAATGACAAAACGACGTTGCCAGTTTCTTCGTTTACATCAAAGTAAAAGTATCAAAGATATTCCACATTTTGTTAGGATTACAAATTGTTCGCAGATTTTTGGTATTTAATCGATATTTGCAGGTGAGTTTTCCCTCGAATATCCAAGATTAACGTATGTTTATTGTTTTTAGCACCAGTTTGGAGCGTGACGACGATTTTCAAGACCAGGACGAATGTTTACATTTCGAGGTTGAAGGGGTATACGGGAATTTCGTTGAAAAAGCTGTTATTCGGACAGATATCGCAGTAGATGGATCGGATGGAGCCTCGAGAGGTCGATTAGGATTATATTTTTCAGGTTTTCCAAGAAATTTGGCGATATCTAAGCAGATTTGCAAAAGTTAGGTACTTCACCAATGAGGTGGAACTTAGACCTATTTCTCCTATTAGAAACGCCTTTCAAAGGTCGAGATGGTAAAAAATGTATTCTTTAGATGTTGTTTGAACAAACGCAGCCGAGTTTTATATCCCAACATTGATTTTAAGAAAGTTATCAACAAAATAAAATTGACATTATTCTTCATTCTTGTAATTACCCATCAATTCATCTTATATCTTTGGGTTGATTTTCTTTAATGAATTCTTGATTAGAATCAACAATTGATGTCGTCAAGTATTGAACTTTCAGTTCAAGAGGATAATAAACATTAAATCTTCACAAGCATGCATATGAAAATTATGTGAAAGCAATGCAATTTTCTTCCATGGCGAAAAAAAATATATTTCAACAGTGATCTCTTGTACTTGTCATGCAAATAACTAGAAAAGGAATCCTTTCTATCAATTCATATAAACGTTAATTATTTTCGTCCATCACATCTTTTCCAATTCATTCATTTTCCGAATAAATTCACATTCTGAGAAATACGCTAAGAATGTAGAAAGGGCAACATAGTGTTGACTTGGAACATAAAAATATTTTGAAAAACGTCATAACTTCGATACAGAGTGGAATGTGTAAAATTTCCAAGGCCAGAGTTGTGATTTTATAAATGTGAATGGAGTATAGATTGTTTATTTTTTGAGACACCCAGGGGGGCCAAGACTTTTGACGATGTGTGTATATCCAAAAATATACCAAGATGTTCCTCCTCAAGAGAGTGTAATACATCTTTGATGCAATTTTCAATGAATTTGTTAATGATAAATAAATTTATTATCAATAATCAGTCCCACCACCAGGATTTTTGAACATCTCTGATAAAAATAAAAAGCAAAAAATCTGAGATTAACAATCATCATTTAATTCACAAGATGTTCAGTGTAATCGCAATCTTTCCAAAACAAACAAAAGGAATATATTTCTCCAAGCGAGTTTTTCTGTACAGGATATCCCTACTGATAATACAAAAAATCATATGCGACACAACAATTTGAGATCATAGGGTTAAAAGTAACAGTAGATCCACTACTCCGTTCAGAACAAAAATCCTCAAAAAATTACGAATATATTTTACAAAAAAAAATCGTATTTATACACACAACCTCCTACTCAATCTTCAAAACTAATAATAAAAATGATCTGTGAAATCCAAGATTTCACCCCATCCCACCCAGTTCATAACCTCGCTGTCATCATCGTCGTCTTCCGTGTAATATTCGTCTTCTTCCTCATCAAAGTCGGATTCCGTGAGCTCGGGCAAAGAGGCCGGACTGACTTGACCAGCCGGGCCGGGCACTGGTATTTGTTCCGGTCTTTCTTTCACTACTTTCTCCCTCTGTTGTCTAGATTCTTCATCCATAACCGCCACGAGCTGCAAACAAAACAGCATTCCTTAACAACTCATCAAAATTCTGTGGTCCATACCGAAGACCACATAGAAAAGGATTTGTCTTTTCCGTTACAGAATGGCCTCTCAATTTTCAATGAGCATTGGATTTAATATCACGGATAATTTAAGAACCATATGTAATACTTTTGAGGTTGAATCAGTTTTTCAGCCATATTTAAATTCAGATAGTCCATAATTTAAACTAAGTGACAGAAATTTTTGAATAACAATGAGAAACCTTGCTATATCATTTGTAATGTTTCTTCATTGGCAACTAAACGTAGTAATTAATTCTATTACCATTGCCAACTTTTAAATATCAATACGTATAAACCAAATGATGTAAAAAATATTGTAGTGAATACCAAAACGTTTCCTCAGATTTCACGCAATTCTGTGCTTCAAAACACATCAGGAACAGGTCTGAGCTACATCGAATAGCCCTCCAAATTCGATCTAATGAGTTGCTATGGAATGCTATTTCATCGCAGTTTTGGAAACAACAACAAAAATACAACGGAAATTCATTCTTCTGAACAAAGAGGCATGAAAATCACAACACCAAGAGGCAGGAATATTTTACTTAATTTGGCATGAACGTTTAACCAGTGAAAGGTAGCCATTTTGAACAAAAAGAGCAATATATTTTTTATTGGAGGCCCTACGCTACCTCGAACTATCATTGCAGAAAATGTCCTACTCACATGAGGTGTTGTGTGACAACCAACCTGAAATATGCGCAGTAACACCTAGGAGCATAGAATAACTGGAGAGAAGGCTCCCCTACGAAACTGCCAAAAACGTCCGAACTTGTCAGTTCGCCGCAAGGTCACGAGATGGCGACAACGTCGTTCGTTGCTACAACATGGCTATCCTTAATAAAATTATCTTTAATGGTTATTAGTTGTTATTACTTATTAGGTCCCATTTATTACTATATCATAATATATATATATTCTTTTGAAAGAAAGCAATACATACTTTTTTTCGTAAATCCGAAAATATAATGCATATAGCACGTGTAAAGAAATTGCTACAAGGATCAGATTGAATATAGGAAGAAAAATCTGTTTCCTGCTCCGAATCTAAGTGTTAGCAGAGGGAATGTAAACGGGGTACCATACAATTCTGCGTATGATACACGAGAACAGATAAGACCTCAGTCTTCCCGTATAATAATAGTAATACTCACCTGAATGTTCGCTTTTTCCGATAAGGATATTGTTTTGACAAATTTATTACCGATCACAGACTTCCCATATAATTGCGCATAAAAAGTTGATTGGAATAAAGCGATGATATGTCATCAATATTGTCTATGTTATGATTTATGGCCATTTTCAATTGAAAAGAAGCATAAATGTATCAATAACAATGACAGCCACATTATATTCTTTGCAATTGTAGCGCCATAGAACAAGATATCTGACATGTTGCTGAATAAACAATATCAGCGTTATCTATCGGGCGTCACACGAAACTCTAACCTCCGCCGTTATTGGCAGTTCAAAATGATCTGTCGAGCGTATGAAGCCTTCCCTCCAGTTATTCTATGCTCCTAGGTAACACTTCCGTTGTCTGCAATACCTACTTCAATAAGTTTAATCAACCCAAACCATAACCTCCACAGTATAGTAAGGAGTTTATATTCATTAACTAGCTGGCCCGGCGAACTTTGTTTCGCCTAAATGATACTTACGGTGAATTTCACAAATCGTAATCATGATCGGAGATCAACGGCTTGGTTCTCTGATTTTGGAACTGTCAAATCGAGTTGATGCTAGATCAAGCTCCGATCACCGGTGATTACGCTTGTGAAACCCACCGTTAAAGTTGTATAAACTAATCATTGCTATTTTTTTCAAGCAGGAGATAAATAAGGCAAAATATACAAAATTTTAGTACCATTGTTATCCGCACGAAAAGAATTCTCTTTATTTGAGCAGTAGGTATCTAATTGTTGAACATATAACTTTTTGTTTCAAAGTCTTTGCAGTTCTCTCATTGCGGTTCCTATCCTTGTGATGAACGATACCACGAATGCAAATATCAATCACGATCGAATTATATGGATGAGAAATAGTTCCAATGATTAATTACCTCTGATCACTGTATAAACCACTTTATTTCTGTCAATACAACGCTGAAAGTGCGAATTGAAGTACTTATTGTCTATGGTACTTTAACTTCACTTCACATAATACAAATACGCTTTGGTAAGAATCCAGATCTGCGCATGTGCAGCAATATTGAGAATAAATATAATTTACCGATTCCGTCTCTCTCTGACACATCGTAATACGTCGTGAATCATATGTCATTCATGACTTCATTTGAATACTCAGGACCATAACCTTATAATTTCATGTTTGAATCGCTTCATTTCGTTTACGTACTTCAAGCCCTGAAAATCATTTCTAACTCCTATTCATATTTAAGAATTGAATATTTAAGTAACATATTTTCATCCCCGATATCTATTTTCTTGTCTATTGTCTTTGGAATATACATAACCTCTACATTTCCGCTTTGTGACTGTTAATAGAAGGAGTATAAGCCATAGGCCCATATTATACCTTTCCTCAGAACTAATATGTATCAAAATGTCAAGAATATGAACACAAATTATTGCTTGAAAGAACGATCGACTATTAACACAACCCGTTCACCAGAATGAATTCAAATATTTGAAGTAACTAATAAAAATCAGAACTTATTTTGTGAATAGCGCTATCTGAAGTGGAAAAAACGAAACTTTTATAATATTCTCAATTTTGACGAATCAAAATTTAATCAAAGCTCACACCATTATTTTAAACATCTTAGCCTTTTGGTGCTCAGCTTAAAATAATTGGTAAACATCTCAGTTGGTGGAGCAGCGAGATTTACACGTTTCCATGGATATGAACAGAAACACAAAAATAATATGTCAATTACTAATAATGGCCATTTTGGATTCAGTTATTTTCGCAAATATATTTATTTCCCGCACAGAAATTCAAAAACAATTATGAGAAAAGATGAGAATGGACAACTCACGATTGAAACTGATCGCCAAAATCCGACTTACTTGACATTTCGATAAAAATTCACTGTGATATTCACCCGCCTCTTGATCTGGTAAAAGCCTTTCATGATAATTTAAGTTCCATGCCAATTGCACAGTAATTGTATATACATCGCCATCTAATGGTGATAATATCAAATATAGTACATCCACGATTACATTATTTTGAATAAATAAAACAGAAAAAATAACTAATAATAACCAGTCATAATGTGTGAAGTGGTAAGAACGAAACTTCTCTCATATCTGAACGAAATCTAATCATTTTAGAGATCTGTACTCCTACGCTAAGACATTTTGGTTTTGATCAACAGCGCACAGTTGGAGGCAACACAAATTACACACTATTTGTTTACATCGCCATCTAACGGAAATAATGTCAACTACCTATCAAGTACCTACGAATAAGCTGTAGCGTAACTGTAGCTGTCGTGACACCTGTAAAAGTGAAATTTTCATCGATTTTTTCAAAGTATTTAATAATAACCAGACCGTAGATGAATCCATATATGAAGTTTCATAACAAACAGTTCATCCGATCTCGAGATATAAATGGTGTAATCAACATCTTTCTTTTATATTATATCATCATCAGAGAAGAGAGCTTTTATATTACACTACTGGAAAAAATTAAAGGATCAAAAAAAAATTCCAAATTTTTCGGCAATTTTCAACATGCCTTAACTTTGAGAGGAATGATCGTACAAGGAATTCAAAGAAAGGAAATTGTAGCTCCAAGTGTCTAGTTTTTGGATTAGAACTTCAAAAATTTTAAGTTTCAGTGGTTTTCGAGTAATGATAGAAAAATCAGCAACAAAAAAATTCTCAAAATTTTACCACTTTTTTTTTTCTTGTCTACGAGCGTGGTAATTTTATTTTTGCATAATCGTTATAATGATGGGATACTTTGTTAATTCAGCTTTAATTTATTTTTTTATTGACCTCAATACGTCCACTTCTCGCCGAGATATCGGTCTTCAAATGGAAAAGGATCCATTTGTCTTTGATTATCGATTTCTCAGCAACCAATGATCGCACAGAAAATTGAAGGGGGGTTTCAAGACCTTAAATGAACTCCCATTAATGAACAACCATTGCTTATTCATAAAAAAATTTTTTTCTTAATGTCGCATCAATATGAAAATTTAACAAAAAAAGGGCTTTTGGTGGTTTCTTGGAAAATCTACCGCTGGATCGAAAATGTTGAGGAAATCAATAATGTTAAGTATGACTTTCACAGTTCAATATGTTGATAAAAACCTTACGAAGAGCCAACTCAATTCAGCGAGCCGTTTTTTTGTTTGACTCGATTGAATTTTTGAAAAAAAATAAGGATCACGTTTTTTGCTCTGAGAAGCTCGTAATCTTTAAAAAAGGCAAAAAAGAATTTTCTCGAGCCTTTTCCACATTTTAATTGCAGATAGTTCATAAATTTCAAAAAAAGAAAAATAAAAAAAACAACAAATAACATTTTTATTAATTTAATAACGGGTATTGCCACCCCTGTTTTCAATAACGGCTCTCAAACGTTCAGCCATGTTAATGCAGGCGGTAATTTGAGGCTGTGGAATGGTATTCCAAATTTGCTGAAGCGCAAGCTCCAAGGCGGTTATGTTCTGCAATTAAAATGTGGAAAAAGCTCGAGAAAATTCTTTTTTGCCTTTCTTAAAGATTACGAGCTTCTCAGAGCAAAAAACGTGATCCTTATTTTTTTTCAAAAATTCAATCGAGTCAAACAAAAAAACGGCTCGCTGAATTGAGTTGGCTCTTCGTAAGGTTTTATCAACATATTGAACTGTGAAAGTCACACTTAACATTATTGGTTTCCTCAACATTTTCGATCCAGCGGTAGATTTTCCAAGAAACCACCAAAAGCCCTTTTTTTGTTAAATTTTCATATTGATGCGACATTAAGAAAAAAAAATTCTTTGAATAAGCAATGGTTGTCCATTAATGGGAGTTCATTTAAGGTCTTGAAACCCCCCTTCAATTTTCTGTGCGATCATTGATTGCTGAGAAATCGATAATCAAAGACAAATGGATCCTTTTCCATTTGAAGACCGATATCTCGGCGAGAAGTGGACGTATTGAGGTCAATAAAAAAATAAATTAAAGCTGAATTAACAAAGTATCCCATCATTATAACGATTATGCAAAAATAAAATTACCACGCGCGTAGACAAGAAAAAAAAAAGTGGTAAAATTTTGGGAATTTTTTGTTGCTGATTTTTCTATCATTACTCGAAAACCACTGAAACTTAAAATTTTTGAAGTTCTAATCCAAAAACTAGACACTTGGAGCTACAATTTCCTTTTTTTGAATTCCTTGTACGACCATTCTTCTCAAAGTTACGGCATGTTGAAAATTGCCGAAAAATTTGGAATTTTTTTTTGATCCTTTAATTTTTTCCAGTAGTGTATAATATAGATTGAAAATAAAACAATTAAAGCGATGAAAAAATATCACATGAAATTGTGAGGTTATGATCGAAAATATTCACATGAATTAATGAAAGACATATGTTCAGATCATGGAACAATATGTAAGAGTGAGAAAAAAAGTTATGTTGATTCTTAATATCACTGCACATGCGCCAATCTGGATTCTTACCGAAGTTCATCTTCAATTTTCATTGGCTGATTGTCTATATTGAAATTATTAGATATATGGGTTTGAGGAAAGGTAAAAGGTCATTCTGTGGCTGTGTCATGACTTTGGCAGTTCATCCGTTGTTACATCCACATAATTCTATACCTATAATTTGATCCTTGAGAATATAACTGAAGCATCTACTGAGTTCTGCCAAACGCCAGATAAGACTATTGCGCATAAGCGATATGAAATATTGTGATTGGGTAATCGGCAGCACGAAGTGAAATTTCATATAAGGTAACCATGGATTCATAATGACCTTTCCCTTCTCTACGCCGCGAAAGTTCACGACGCATGCGTATAGCGACAACGGGCGCTAGAGGAACGCTAGTGCATACTTATTCTCACTACGCTCAAATTTTATATTTGCAATTCTAGGGAAACATCAATCAGAAGGATATAAGATCGAAATGACAAGTATGACATTTCGGCGCCGCCATGAAACACGTCCGACTTGGTCAAATATGCTCTCAAAAAATGACCAGTGCATGCACCATGATTTTGAAGTCGATTAATATAACTAATAAGATACGAATAAGGATAAGAGCAAAACGGATATATAAGTTTATGCAGGTGATTTGAAATAAAATAAGAATTGACCAATCAAATCACAGTAGTTTTGACAGTTGAGAACACGATACAGAAACGTGGCGATTTCGGACATGCGTATTGACAATTTTCAAATTAAATAAGATAAAATAACCTAAAAAGATGAAAGTTGGCTAACTTCTTATCTTATACCTTCTTTTTCTCATTTTCTGTATAAATGTTTCCATTGAAAAATATAAGAATAATAATAGAATAAGAGAAGATAAGAATAGAATGAGAGAAGATAACAATAATAGAATAAGAAAGAGGAATATGCATATTTCAATGGAAGTATTTATACAGGAAATAGGACAAAACAAGGAATAAGATTAAGAACAGAAGATCTTATCTACTTTTATCTTTTTAGGTCAATTTATCTCATTTTATTTGGAAACTGATAATACCAACTGTCAAAAAAACTGCAGTTTTAATTTCTTCATTTCAAATCATCTGTATATGTATACCAATTTTTATATACAGGTTCAGAAATATAAGTTGGAAACATAGCCAATTCAACGTTAAACGAGTGAATGAATATTGCCTAGTGGACCAGTATAATAATCAGAACTCTCGACGCGATGCGACACGAATAAATGAGTAAATGACTGGCCTCACTCAATAGCATAGGAACTGCATCGAGACTCGAAGCCCCCTCTCTCCAGTCTCCTACGTCATTGAGTGAGGTCAGTCATTTATTCATTGTCACAACGGACGAGGATTATGATCATTTTACTGGTCCACTAGACGATATTCGTCCACTCCTTTAACGCTGAGCTGGCTATATGTTTCCAACTTATATTTCGAAACCTTTATACCTACTGGCAAAGAAATTGCAGAAGAAGCTGTTAAAATTTCAATTTTTTTTTTGGGTAAACATAGATGTATAGCGAGAAGTAAATAATTAAAATTTGGAGAAGAAAACAAAGGGTCAACAATTTGTTTTAATAAATTTGTTAATAATATTGTAACGTTCCCGGGTTAGACACATTGTCACTTATCACACTAATTTATATTCACTACTTGGAATTCGCTATTCGCAATTCGATTCGGCTTCGCTCAGGAAAGTAACTGACTGCTCTGCAACATGCGCGTCTTTTTATATGGATACAGCCCTGTTCGAGAATATTCCAGATAGTCGCGACGCTAGTTTCGTACGGAGTCCAGAGACGTATTCAGGAGGATTTCGTCCGCTACAATATGTTTGTCCACGGCGATTATCTATACACTCCCCAA
This sequence comes from Adalia decempunctata, assembly GCA_951802165.1. Lineage (NCBI taxonomy): Eukaryota > Metazoa > Arthropoda > Insecta > Coleoptera > Coccinellidae > Adalia > Adalia decempunctata. Next base: position 20,832,958 of record OX637703.1, read on the forward strand.
CACGTCTTGGCATTGATGCAGTAAGACGGTTTATTTTTTCTTGTGAGGTACTATCCCAAGCTACCTGTACTTCATTTCACAGAACAGCCAAAGTCTGTAGGCGCTGGGGTAAATTTCCAAGCCTTCTACCCATGATGTCCCAAACATGCTCTATGGGCGAAAGATCGGGGGATCTGGGCGGCCATGGCGAAAGACTCACATGGGTCGCTTCAAAAAAGTTCAACTAACTCCAGCATGAGGTCGAGCATTATCTTGCTGAAATATTGGGTTCTCGAGCCGGTTAAGGTATGGGAGAACATATAGCTCCACTATTTCTTGAAGGTAATGCATCGCTGTCATGTTACCTCGAATAAAGACTGAAGGTGACCTACGTGAATATGTAATAGCACCCTATACCATAACGCCTACTGTCTGGTGTAGATGACACTCAACACCAAAGTGAAGTTCACGTCTTTCTCCCTGACGTCGTCTAACCCTTCTCAGCCATCATGTGCACCAGAGGAGAATCGAGATTCATCAGAAAAGACGACCTGATACCATTCTACATTCCAATGTTGACGTTCTCTCTACCACTGTAATCGTTGCCGGCGATGCTCAACAGTCAGAGGTAACACAAGATAGGGTCGATAATGCTGCAGTCCAAAGGACCTTATCCGGCGGTAAACCGTTCGGACAGTTACAGGATGGCATTGATCTCCTAACCACTCATCAGCCGAAGATCGAGTTGTCGCAAATCGGTCTCTAATGGCCATAAGTCTTAGTCGTCGATCTTGAACTTCATTTGTGACCCTTAGACGTCCGGTGTCTACTCTTCTTCAATTTTGGGCATTATCAAACGACAGTTGACAACATCTCATAACAGTAGTTGGATTTCTGTTCGTATGGTTAGCGATTTCTCGAAATTACAACCCCGCCTTCCATAGACCAATAATTTGACCTCTTTCAAATTCGCTCAGCTGGCGATAAACTCCGCGTACAAGTGCTCTAGACATTTCAACAACTAAACATCGACTTTGGATCTCCTCGAATAGCTGGTTTGTTGTAAAATTTAAAAAAAAAAGACTACGATATTTAGGTAACAAAAAATGTTTACATGAAAAACCTTCAAGATTTTTTTCTCGAAATTTAATAATTTACTCCTTGCTATACTATCTACACTGCGCAGAAAAATTAACGCACATTATGGAAATCTCAAATTTATTCTACAACTGAAGGTGTTCTCAATGATAATTATTTTTATCAGAATTATGCATGCATATGTTATCCACTTTCAACGTTTTTCTTCAATACAGATGTTTTCTCCCAGCAGGAATAAAAAGAGACGATATCAGATTTTGAATGTATTGGCTCCATTCTAAAATCAGTTGTTCTCGATCAATTCTAGTGATCAATAGTTTTTCTTTCGTTTGATTTTCTACACTCGATCGCTATGCAACGCGAAACACGCAATTTGACCCAAGAGGAATGTGCCCAAGCGGTAGTTTGGCGAGAAGAAGGGTGGACATACACAAGAATTGCAGAAAGGTTTGGAGTTTCCCATACAAGTGTGTCCAGAATGTTGCAGCGATTCAGGGAGACAGGTATGAATGTCCGAAGACCAGGACAGGGTAGACCACGGGTAACAACTGCCATTCAAGAACGTTACTTGAGAGTTTCTTTGTTGAGACAACGGTTTGCAACCGCTCGCCTCCTTCAAAATCAGCTTGAGCAAACTCATGAGGTGCAAATTAGCACTCAGACAATAAGAAATCGCCTCAGCGAATATGATTTAAGGCCTCGTGTCGCGGCAAGAGGCCCAGCTCTTACCCCAGCCCATCGAAGGGCGCGTTTGGATTTTGCGAGAGAGCATATCCATTGGGAAGAGGCCGATTGGGAAAGAGTTCTCTTCACAGATGAGTCTAGATTCTGCCTCTACCATTGTGATCGACGTTCCCTTGTATACAGACGTCCACATAAAAGATATGCTCAGTGCAATTTCCTGAATACAAACGGTTTTCGGGGGAGGATCGATTATGGTATGAGGTGGAATATCTTTGACTACTCGCACAGACCTAGTGGTCGTTGATAATGGAGCTATGAATGCTGATAAGTATATAAGGAACATTCATGAAGAGCATGTAGTGCCATTTGCCCCATACATTGTTGAAAATTTCATTTTTATGGACGATAATGCCAGACCCCATCGTGCGCGCATCGTTCAGGAGTACCTTCAAGAGGTTGAAGTCTCTCGAATGGAATGGCCAGCAAGAAGTCCAGATCTCAATCCGATTGAGCAGGTTTGGGACAACCTCAATAGAAGGATGAGAAGTTTAAAAAATCATCCAGCTACTCTTAATGACTTAGGAATCCAGCTCGGAGAAATCTGGGAAGGATTAGATCAGAACATTTTAAGATCACTCTTGAGTATGAACCGTCGTTGCCGAGCTGTAATTAACGCAAGGGGTGGAAATACCAAGTATTAAATCACTTATCAGCATTTCAGTATTTTGAAAATTGTTCATTTCTCTTCTTTCACATAAGATTCGGTGAAATCCTGAATTTTTCTTCCATTTAATGTGTCTTGTTTCGTTCAAAACCTTCCCGAGAGAACATAAAAAATAAGTTATAAAGTCAATGTAGAGTTAACTTTCAGATTGGATAAAATCAAATTGCAATCAAATAAGATATTTGCAATATTTCAAACTCGTTAATAAAGTTCTCAATTCACTACAATGTAGTTGGAAACACAGAGACAGTGAATGATTTTGCGCATTTTATGGATAGGTCAGAAAGCACTGAATCAGCACGAGTTGCCTTTCCCTGACCCATTTTATATTAACGAAAATCAGATTATTGGTACCCTAAAGGCTTATATCTGGGAACAATTCAGGGGCAACACATCCTGTGAATTAAACACCAAAAAGACTAATAACTGCAAGAAATTTCCTACCTTTCTCACAAAATTATCCAGTAACATAGAAGGGTTGATGCTTTCAATACTTCTTCGGCAAATTGGACAATGGTTCCTTTGGTTCTTCCATTTGTGTATGCAGGAACTACAAAAGCTATGGGCGCAATTCAAGGTAACAGCCTTAATGAAAAGTTCTTGGCAAATACTACATTCCAATTCAGCTGGTTCCAAACAACATTGCACTGTCATATCATCAGACGTCTCATCACAAGATTTGTTTTTCTTATAGGGTAATTCCGGGCATTCTGTTGAACTGGTCCTTTTTGGGGCGCTGGATGTGCTGGGAGGTGAATCAAGAGATGTAAGATCCACAATGATAGAAGGTTCTGCAAAAATAATTTTCCCACTGAAAGGATGCCCTTGGTTGAATCTAAATTGTAAACTTACCTGGGACTATGTCCTCCCTTCGGTCATAACTGTGATCGTTAGCCACACTTGGAAAAGTGTCCCTGGCTAGCACCGAATTCGAAGGATTCTCAAATCGGAATGTGATTGACCCTTCAACGACCTGTATTAAATCACCGCTATTCAAGCATTTCCACGTTGATTTGATGATAGTGTTATTTACAGAAGTGCCATTGGTGCTCTGAAATAGGATATATTGTGTTAAAGACTTTCAAGACAACTTTCAAACTGGCATATATTTATATAAAATTACCTGATCACGTATTGTCCAACTGTCAATAATTTTTTCGAGGGTAAAATGTATTCTTGAAATAGCTGGGTTAGAGAGAACATAATCGGCCTTCAAACTGCGACCAACTGAAAACTAAAAAAAAATGGAATAACAACAATAACTTCCTCATGTTTATTTCTTACCTTCTCTGTAATTGGGATAACCTCATTATTGGAAAGATTCAACAAATGAGGATTCGCACTGGCCGCCATTATTTCATTCGGCTTCAAAGGGCCTCAGATATTTAAACTGTTAATTACCACAACAATATAATGTCACAACACAAACCAAACAGTTTGATTTTTTCTCCATTGACCACTACAGCTGTTCCATCATCATTGAAATTTGACAATAGACAAAAACCATAGAATAAAGTAATATTGACAAGAAAAGTAACAGAATAAGTAATCTTCTTGTTTCTGAATAACGAGCATTACGGATACTGTTTGAGCACAGACCAACTGGTCTGTGGTTTGAGTATCCGTGAACGAGCATACAAAATCAAACAGAGAAGAGGTAAAGAGGACTGTGAGCTTTTACTGCGCACGACTTTCGAATACAAAACTTCAACTCAGTGAAAGTCTACAGCCCACTGGACCTCGGATTATTAAGCGCGTTCGGCAATGACATCTGACTGGTCGGATTGATCTGAACCGTTCGTTTATTACATCCAGATTGAGGGGAGTACACATCTGGACCGTTCGGCAAGAAAATCTGATCAATCGGATGTAGATCTTTTTGCTCGGTGTATTTCGACGGAGGAAACGGATTTTTTTCCACAGAACAGAAACAGAAATTACTTTTCGGCCTTTGTGAATGGATTTTTTATCCCGCTTCGAATATTCTTGAACAGTCTGTTGAATTTTCGTGTCTTATGTTATTTGTTGTGTAGTAATAAATAAAAAAATGTTGTTTGATAAAAAAATAATGATTCAAAATATTGAATCATCTCAACCAAGGGGTAGAAATGTTGAGAACTATAACAAAAGAATTAAAATAGTACCCAGACTACCTCTACGGACGAATAGACCTTCAAGCTCTAATTTAATATCTGGCTCGGGTAAGGCGTTACATACGTCAAACAGAAAAATCGATCAAAATGCTCCGTAGCGTTCGTTTATTACAGAAAAATCTGACAAATCTGTACAATCTGTTATCACGTGACGAAAAAATCCGTCCGCTCTCGGATGCTATTGCCGAACGCGCTTATTATCTGTGACCCTTATCTAGGAGCATAGAATAACTGGAGAGAAGGCTCCCCTACGAAAATGAACTGCCAAAAACGTCCGAACTTGTCAGTTCGCCGCAAGGTCACGAGATGGCGACAACGTCGTTTCTTCCTACAACATGGCTATCCTTAATAAAATTATCTTTAATGGTTATTCGTTGTTATTACTTATTAGGTCCCATTTATTACTATATCATAATATATATTCTTTTGAAAGAAAGCAATACATACTTTTTTTCGTAAATCCGACAATATAATGCATATAGCACGTATAAAGAAATGGCTACAAGGATCAGATTGAATATAGGAAGAAAAATCTGTTTCCCGCTACGAATCTAAGTGTTAGCAGAGGGAATGTAAACGGGGTACCATACAATTCTGCGTATAATACACGAGAACAGATAAAACCTCAGTCTTCCCGTATGATAATAATAATACTTACCTGAATGTTGGCTTTTTCCGATAAGGATATTGTTTTGACAAATTTATTACCGATCACAGACTTCCCATAAAATTGCGCATAAAAAGTTGATTAGAATGAAGCGATTGTATGTCATCAATATTGTCTATGTTATGATTTATGGCCATTTTCAATTAAAAAGAAGCATAAATGTATCAATAACAATGACAGCCACATTATATTCTTTGCAATTGTAGGGCCATAGAACAAAATATCTGACGTTACTGAATAAAGAAACTCAGCGTTATCTATCGGGCGTCACACGAAACTCTAACCTCCGCCGTTATTGGCAGTTCAAAATGATCTGTCGAGAGTATGAAGCCTTCCCTCCAGTTATTCTATGCTCCTAGCCCTTATGCTAATCGCGATTCAACCTCATCTCCAAGCCACCTAGCGGCAATAATTCTAAAATACCCAGTTAGGCTTCGAAGTTTAAGATAGTGGCAGATAGTGCTGATTGAGCATACATTAATTGTCCAATGTCACAAACCAATCAGAGAGAAGCATTTTCCGCGCATGCGTTACGAAGTGTTTACCAGGTTATAACCTAACTCTGATGTTTGTGTTTGTACGAATGTCAAAATGGAAATGGTCAATTATAGCTTATAGCAAAGTGGAGAAAGAAGATTGAACTGAATAATAGATCTCACCCTGAATTCAGTTCGATTCTACATGATATTATTCGATAACGAGGAAATCATTTTTGGATTTGACATTTATTCAGAAGGTTTTCTCTTGCTTTACGAAGATGTTCATCAATTCCTTTCAATTTAACTGCCAGATGAAAAGATGCGAGACCAAATTGCTTTCAAATCATAATTTGTTATGAAAATGAACAAAGTATCAGAGGGAGTAGGTGACTGTATTGAAATAAGGAAGTTCTTGTTTCGAAAAGCTATTGATCAAAGTCTTTTCTTCCTGCATCATCATTTAAAAAGCAAGGATTCTACTCAGAAGTGTGGTTCTGAATTATATTGGTCTACTCAATATTGATACTATGGAATAATATATATTTTTAATCTAGAAACTGAATAATTTTAAATTTACAAACATATTTAACTCTGACAATTCAATCGTTTAGTATAATTAGTAATTACTGAAATACATACATGAATTAATTTATTACAGTATTCAATTTGTGACGCCACAGCAAATCATTCTTTATTGTGAAATCACCTGTTCTTTGTTCCGATTTTGTTTCAAATAAATTGATATTAGGTTGTGAACGAAAGGGGAAGAAAAAGTGTTCGTTGTATTGTGTAACATTTATTCAAATTTATGCATGAATTCTTCACAATTCAATATAAGATCAATGTTTGATTTTTATTTACAATACAAGATACCATCACCATCATACAAAATCTAGTTCTTTCAAACCTTCACATGAAAATTTCATGCATTATTTATAAAGATGTAAGTTTAAAGTATCACCATTGTAAATAAGCTTTCATCTCGACCTTTCTTTGTCTACCTTCATCAATAAAAATTTCTTTCCAAAAAATCACTGAGTTCATTCTAATAAAGAAACTTAAATTAGTAGGTTCAGAGATTTCTAATTCAATATCATTGGAACCTCCACCTAAAACAGAGACACTGTACTCATTTTCGTCAAAAGTTTGGGCCTTAATATAAAGTGCACATGGACATGTAAATAGATATACATTGTTGACGGTAACAAGTGAAAGAATTTATTCAAATTTCAAATACACTTCTAGTAATTGTGGCCTGAATTCCTAAAGGGCAAATTCCAGAAATTTTGATACTACCTCCTCTTTCATTCTTCGTTCAACCCATTGACTGACATAACCTGAACAAATAAGAATTTGTTGTAACATTTTCGAATAATAAATTAGTGTTCCACCTTTGGCATTGCTCCGATTACAATCATAAGTAGTCAATTTTCCTTTAGCAGTTTTTCTTTTGTTCCTCCAAACAAAATAGACACATCGTTTATCAGATTTCTCCAAGACCCAAACTCATGAATTTCCATAATTAACACTTGTTTCATTAAATTCCAAAGAATGTATTCGTTTAGATATTAAATCAAATCTTCATCTGTGCAGAAACTTTCCATGGATCTGCAGAGCAGAGGGGGCACTTGAAATGCTTCTTTTTTGCCTTTACGATTATTTTGTGAGCATTTTTCCAAGTGTCGATTCTTAGTAAACAATGGCCTAAAACCTTTGCCCGCAACGGACGGCGAGCGATAATATAATATATAGTCCATCCAAGAATTATTGACATCAAAGCAGGCCTTGGAAGTCCAGTCGCACCTTTATTTCTAGTTACAAAAAAGTCACTAAAAGTTTTCTGTGCTTTCATCATAGCAATAAAAATAACCTTGAAATTAAATGGAATTTTTCAAAATAAGGCACTTTGAACATGAAATGTCCTCAATTATCGCATACCATCGTGTGAATCTGCTAACCAGAAGTAAATTATTTTCATCTTGTATTGATACATTTTCGAACGATCAATTATAGGAGCATGCATATAGTATGGAAATTCTGGTCCGATAACGAAAAATATCGTGGATAATAAAAAAACATGCTCCTTCACAAAGTTCTATATGAATATTCGCTAACCCAGAAAAATCTAGTTGATAATTTGAAGCGTGTATCTGCAAACTCGATGGATTCGAATAATTGTAGTAGATATCAAGACAGAAACAAAACTCAACGGATGGATCTATTTAATATATGAAGAATTTTGTCATGACATTGTAACTTTCAATATTGGTGAACAAAGGAGTAAAATATTTAATATTCAAAATGTAAATATTCCTATTACAACCAATGTTATCATTTCCTCATCTGGGCAGAACTCGTCATGTTCATAATTGAAGGCTTTATGTCAGCAATATCATACCATCCCATATATTTTGAATAATCTCCTCTTATTTCTTTTTCTACGTCCTCTGTGCAGGGTTTCCATTAATTAGCTGTACCCACATCACAGTATAAGGTATCTTATACTGTGCCCACATTATTCAAGAGCCTCATTCCAAAGATTTTTCACTTGCGCAATTATTTGCCAAATTTATTCGAATATTAGGATATGGTCCGTATATCAACCAAGGTCGGTTGGTGACTGTCAAGCCGTTCCGTAAATGAAATATGTCCGGTTGGTAGTTGGAAACCGAATATTTACGGGACATGGTTCATTCAAATCACCCGATGTTTTCATGAACCGAATCAACCGGAGGTGATCGTGGGCTGCTTCGTGGGCTTTCGGGTTTCTTCGGTTTGTTATTATTCGAATTTACGGCGGATGTTTCCTGATGACAGCGGTAGATAATTAGGCAATCCAAACCACGTGGCGCCCTGCCTCCAGATAACCTATAAATTTTCTGACAGGTCGCTGGCTTGCAGTAAATATGAGGAATTTTATTATCTTATATGCATTTCATGAGTGAACGAGTGAGTTTTTATGATTTCTAATATCAAAAAGTATCCTGAAGTATCACTGACGAAGAAAATTTCACTCAATCATATGATTACAACTTTTAGTATTGGGAGCCCGAAGAGATTGAAGAGAAAGTATTGGAGAAGGAATATTAATCAGAGCTCTGTCCCTGTAACTTCTTTATCCTTTTATATGATATAAATTTACTTAAATATTCATCAGTTTTACATTTTACTTGAACTGAATACTGCTTATTTCAGTGTCTACGAAGACACATTCACTTTAGTTTCTTATCTTCGATATTGTCAAGTCTTGATGACTGCTGACCCAATTTCCTTTTGTTTCCTGATAAGTCACTTAATATGTGTATAATACACCAAGTTACACACACTGGGTGTTCCAAAATATTCAAGAAAATCCTCATAATTTGAACGACTTGCACATCCAACTTTGGCACACATTTATGGCATTTTTTATTGAAAATGCACTTACTTTAAATAATTTTCACTGGTCTGATATTCCTAAGAGTAAGATTGACTAGAAATATCAAAAAAATGTCCACATAAAACAATTTTTCAAGCATATAAACGGTTTTAATGTCTACATGAACAAAGCTAAATTTGGTTTGTTTGACCACCAGCTAACCTCCAAAAAATATTTGACAGGTCGTTGGATTCCCTAATTGACCAAGAATTTTCGTCGGTTCCTTGGGTTTCTGTTGCTCACAGATCAAGCGAAAGTTAAAAGAGATGAACTTTTTGGGTTCTCGCGACGGACTTTGAATCAAAGACTCCTCGTTTGTGTATTTTGTCCAATAGGCGAAACCAAAGAAGCAGTACGCCCCCTATCGTTAACGAAGTTAACGTTTCCTATTTATATATTTCGGATTATTTGAGAATTCATTATCAAGTTTTCTGATATGATATTTCGATACGTTTTTACTAACACCTGTACAAAAGCTCTGGGGTGTATATTTTTTGTGCATTATTATATAAAATTTATTCGAGAGAATATTTAAAATCTTTACTTTTTGAAATAAAGAACTATATTTGAATTTGAAGTTGTAATTTTCATTCATTATCAAGGAAATACGAGTCGATTCAAAGCACATTTCATTCCAAATTGGAGGAAGAAAAGAGAATATGACAATGATGAAATCATCTAGCTATTCACCAGTAAATTTATTGGAATATAAAGAAATTTAAATAGCATAACAAATATGTAATCATATAAATCAATCCACTTCTGCATTGAAATACTTAGTACAATCCTATGTATTTAATATCTAAATTCAGTATTGAAGAAGAAATATATCAAATAATCTGAACACATCTCTGAGTACTGACAAAAGCTGTGGACTGTTCGCCAAACAATTGCAAAGATGGGAATACCACAAGGAAAACTACTTGGTCCAATTGTATTTATTTCATATCTAAATTCAGACAAAGAAATTCAACTACTTTCATCATATGCTGAAGATACATCTTCATAAAAGGTAACAGTTGGCCTGCGTTTAAAATTTTATGAGTAGAACCATGAAAAATGTATATGGCATTCTTCTAGACAATGGCCACACATCCTAAGTTTTCATTTATTTATGTATATTGGAAATGACCAAAGTAGAGAATCATAAATATCTACGCCTCATTCTCTTTAAACATCTCAAATGGAATATTCATATCAAATCTCTTTCAAATATATTCAGTAACCTGTACATATATTTTACTGCATTAAGAACATCCTAAGAAGAGACTCGCTTATCCTAGTTTATTAATCCCTAGCCAAATTAATACTCAGATATGGTATATGTACTCATATGGAGAGGTCTTTATATAACACACTATATAAATTAGGAATCGCATATGCATACTTTTCAGAAGTAATAAAAAATGTCAACACGTCAACAGATTATATATTACAAGACTTCTCTATTCAACAAAGACACTAGTATACGGAATCTATTTATATCAAAAATCTGCTCCTTCGATCATAAAAATAGACTTTCGAGCTTCCTAAGAGAATGTCATGAATTTGTTCATAAAAATTACAGGACTTTTATGTATCTGTATGTATGTATGAATCCTATTTTTTTTTGGACAAAACTAGAGGTTGCATGTGATAAATACAGATGTTCAGCATCTAGGTGTGAAAAAAATAAATAATGTAGGAGGCCCAGCTATGGAAGTTGGCTCTGTAAGCAGCCATTGCTTTTTTCCTAATTTCCAATGTGCATCATTCTACATATAGTGAAAATACCTCAGAACAGCTTCTTGAATAATTCTTCTAAATGTTCACTCCATTTCTCATCTTGTTGAAATATTACTCCTTAAAATATCATCAACTGAGACTGTCTAAGTGTTGATGAGAGAAAGTCAATGTTTGGGTTATGTTTTTAATTAACAAGAGTTTATTTTCTTCAAACCGTTCAACTGCAACCACCAATTCCACACTAGTTGCTATATCAACTGCAATCTTTTTAGTATCATCAATAAAATAACGGTTGATACATCTCACCCCTTTCTTGCATAGTCCTTCTCCAGAATTCTATTATAGTTCTTGTTTTTGACCATAAAAATAATTTTTTTTTGGACGTTATTCAATGATCATTGTTTTTATAGTTAATAATTCTGGTAAACAGAAGTCTTATCCCCAACTAACAGAGTATTATTCGAGAATTTTCCAACTTTGGGTTCATGAAGGTTTAGATCTAACTACGCTTCATGATTTGATCCAACTCCGCCTGGGTGAATGAATAAATTTCATTTTATGATCTTAAATGGTCTAAAAAAATTGTTTACAAATAATTAGGTGAATATACGATAAAATAGTCCTTTGGTTTTCTTACATGCATATTGTCAATACTAGGGAAGAGTGTTTCTGCGAAACAAAGAATCAATGATCTAAGGTATCTGTCAGTGAGCCATTCACCGATTTTAGAGGCTTAAAAACATTACTTCATCTTTAACTCTCCTCATAATGTTGTTGCTATACGAACATTGAATGTTTCACATATGGATAATAAATTATTCGAAAAATACAGTTACGAATTGTGGTTTCAGTGAGGACATATTCTTTTCAGGAAGAGATCCATCAGACAATCAAGACTTAAAGCTTAAGCTTCAAACAATCAATATATATTTTGAATAAATCGAATAGCCAAAACAATGCGATACGATTCCATAATCCAATGTTTTGCACAATGTCAGTTTCTCAAGTTGAAATGAACCCATTCCATTGACGAAGAATATTCCGAATATTCTAAGTCCACAATAAAAACAAATGGTTCATCCCCGGGCGTCCCGTAAATACAGCTTCGGTTGATAATTTGACATGTACCGCTGTCAGAATTGACGTAACCGCTGTGAAAACGTTGGTTTGGTTGTTTGGTACCTTGGTTGATTTACGGACCACACTCTAGATGACAGAACAAAACGCCTTGTTATTTCCAACACCAACCTGAATTTTGCAACTCAAAATATCACTGAACAAGCATTACCAACCTAATTTCGATTTTCCAAAGCCGCCCGAGATGTCAATAATTCTTGGATGGACTCAGAGAGTTATCAGAGGTTATCTCTGATGGACTATATATTATAGCTTTGCATTGACATATGTCATTTTAGTATGGAAAAATATCGTAATATCGGAATATATATTATAGCGTCGTCCGCGGGGCTTGGTGCATTTTCATTAGGAGCGATATTGGTGTAATATATGAGATATAATATATCGCTCGCCGTCCGTTGCGGGCTTTAAGCGGGCTGCGGACTACGAGCTATAATATAATATATATTATATCTTACATATTACATGAAAATCGCTTTAAACGAAATAACACGTAACACCGCGCACTCATGCTATGATATATATCTATATCCAGGCGATATATTACGTATCTGCAGAGATATGCTTTTCGAGCGATATTTTAGAGTATATCCCACCTCCCACCTTACGTCTCAATCCCCGCGCCACGAATATGCAACTCAGTTTCACGCATTTCGGGCAGTAGACATATTATATTATAGCTCGTAGTCCGCACCCCGCTTGATATAATATGATATTATATCTCATCATAGAGCTATAATATATATTATATTATAGCTCGTAGTCCGCAGCCCGCTTTAATGTATGCTGTGGTGATTGTACTAGATATTAGTTGGTATTACCAGTTGTTTGTGAGAGTTGAGAGCCTGAAAGTTTATTTTCCTCTTGTGTTTATTATATTTGTGTTGGGAAATAAGTTCTCCAAATGTCTAATTCCAGAATATATTGTTGTGTTTATGGATGTAAAAGTCGTGCCAACAAGGACCACGTGTCCTTTCATTCTTTCCCCAAACATAATACTTATACAGTTGAAATAAGCAATAAGAATGGAATTTTAGAAAAAGTTGATGTTAGAAATTTGAAGTGCGGGAAGAAAATTTCAAATTCCATGAAAGTCTGTTCCAAACATTTTGAAGATTCTGATTTCCTTCCACCAGGTGAGTTGTTAGAATGTTGTTAAAACTTTGAATGATATAGTGATTTCATATTCAGACTGCAGGCCCACAAAATCGAATAAGAGACGTCCAAGACTGAAGAGGAATGCTATTCCAACAAAAAACCTTCCTAAGGGTTCTCATGACACCAGTTTAAAAAAGGAAAGACGGAAGATAATCAAACATGATCCTGTACAGCCAATTGTAATTAAATTTATATACATGTTTGAAGCTTGTATAATCTTCAATTCAAAATTAATTTTTGCATTTTCAGTTGAATACCACTTGTGAATCGATGGAAGACGAACAACAAGCTGTGAAAGAAGTAGATGCACAGGTGAAGAAATGGAATGTTCTAATGATCATTTACTGAAGTTTAAATTTTAGGAAATTACTAGGACATCTGAAGAATGGATGGCTGCTGAAGCACTATGTGCTCTGGCAGAAGTTAAATATGAAGATGTATCTGTTCAAGTAAATACCTTGAAAATTCGGACAATTTGTGATAATATAAGTAGTGATAAAAAACTCAATAGTATGACGGGACTGAATTCTTTTAAAATGCTGGATACAATAGAGAGTTTAGTTTTGCGAATCAGGAATGAAAACTTTGTGTCATCCCTGAATATTAGGGAGAAAATTATTCTGACATTCATTAAACTCAAGAATGATATATCCTATGTTGTGTTATCTGTACTATTTGGAAACATCAGTTCGCAAAGTGTTAAAATAATATTTCATGATATGCTCTCTGTGTTAGCCTCGGTGTTGAAACCTTTGATATATTTACCACCAATTGAGGAAATACAGAGAAATTTACCTAAAAACTTTGATGAGTTTCGTGATGTGAGGGTTATTCTGGATTGTACAGAGATTTTTGTACAAAGGACAAAATGCCTTTGTTGCAGGATTAAATGTTATTCGCACTACAAGGGAAATAACACTATAAAATTCATGACAGCTGTGACACCTGCTGGTTTAATAAGTTTCATTAGTGAAGCCTGTTCTCGGCCTGAGTGAAACCAGGCTTGAGGGTGAGGTAACCACCTCATTGAAATCGGGACATTTATTGTACCAGAACAATACCCTAACTAGACATCACGAGGGAGGAGTTGCAATATTAGTCAACAAACGTCTTAAACATCAAGTAACTAAGAGACAAGCAATATCGGACAGGGTTATTTACATACTACTACAGATCAACAAGAGGTATAGCCTACAGATAATACAGGTATATGCTCCAACAAGTTCATCGGAAGATTCAGAAGCAGAACAGGTGTACGAAGACATTACAACAGCTAAAATGAGGGAAAATGCCAAATTTGTAGTGGTGATGGGTGACTTCAACGCGAAGGTTGGTCTGGAAGACGATGATGATGAAAATATTTCAAATAAAGGTCGTTTTGGCCTGGGTCAGCGAAACCCTAGAGGAGATATGTTGATTAATTACTGCAGGAGCGAGAACTTGTACTGCATGAACTCCTTCTTTAGGAAACCTTTGAAAAAAAGGTGGACCTGGAGAAGCCCAGATGGTATAACAAAGAATGAAATAGACTTTATCCTTACTAACAAAAAAGCTATATGCGAAAATGTCGGTGTTCTGAACAAGTTTGACACCGGCAGTGATCACCGCCTCGTCAGGGCTACAATAGTTATAAACATCAAGATGGAAAGAAATATACTTATAAGGAAGCAACCTATACCAACAAACGAAATTATACAAGATAACATCGACAAATTCCAGAATATAATAAGCAGAAAACTTAAAAACAGGGAAGACCAAGAACGGATGGAGATAGGTGAACTAACAGAACATATAAAGGAGAGCATACAAGTGGCGACCAAAGAGTTGTGTTTTAGAAATAGAGAACGGAAAAGCCGAATAAGTGTAAATACCAGAAACCTTATAGAAAAGCGGAGAGATCTAAACCGTGAATCTGAAAACTACACAGAAATAAATAAGGAGATAAACAGGAACATAAGGAAAGATCTAAGAAAACATAATACAAAACTTATTGAAGACACGATAGAGGCAAACAAATCTATGAAGGTCCTAGGATCTCAATTGGCCAGGGGAAAAACAAGGATTTCCGGGCTCAAAAACAATCAAGGTGAATTAGTTAGCTCCCGTGAGGAAATCATAGCAGTAATCCAGAGATTTTATACGGAATTATATAGTCCAAGAGTCCAGCTTCCCGCTTACGAAAGGAAGTTCGTAAGGAATGTCGGATCGGAGGAGATACCCGAAATAGATAACGCTGAGCTGACTCTAGCACTCAACCAAATGAAAAATAACAAGAGCCCTGGCGAGGATCGGTTAACCGTTGAAATGTTGAAAGCAGGAGGCGAAGAACTGAAGGAGAGCTTAAGAACGTTACTAAACAAGTGCTTGACGCAGGGAAAAATTCCTAAAACATGGGAAAACGCTGAAATTATTCTGCTCTTCAAAAAGGGAGATAGAAACAACATAGAGAATTACCGGCCAATCAGCTTGCTGTCTCACGTATACAAACTTTTCACAAAAATAATAACCAATAGACTGATGGATAAAATGGACGCTTACCAACCCCCGGAGCAGGCTGGATTCCGCAAGGGTTTCAGCACAATAGACCACCTCCATACAGTTCGAACCCTCATTGAAAAAACCGCAGAATATAACGTACCCTTGCATTTGGCCTTCGTTGACTACCGGAAGGCGTTCGATTCTATTGAATCATGGGCGATACTCAAGGCGTTAGATGGTGCTAGAATTGACTCAAGATACTCAGCACTAATCAAACATATATACGACAATGCATACATGCAGATCACAGTTGACGAAGATACAAAAACGCCTAGGATCCCTATGAAAAGAGGAGTGCGCCAAGGAGATACGATCTCTCCAAAGCTGTTTACTTTGGTGCTGGAGGAAACATTCAAATGCTTGGACTGGCAAGACAAGGGAATAAGTATAGATGGGACACGACTCAACCATTTGAGATTTGCCGATGATATTGTTCTGTTCAGTCACTCATTGGAGGAGCTCAAACATATGTTGGAAGAATTGCGTGATGCATCAGCTAGGGTGGGACTCAGAATGAATTTGGAGAAGACGAAGGTGATCAGCCCAGACCAAACTCAGATCGAACTAGATAACCAGACAATAGAAAAAGTAACAGAATATATATATCTGGGACACAAAATAAAATTAGGCAAAGAAAACCAAACAGCTGAAATTCCTCGAAGAGTAGGTCTTGGCTGGGCAGCTTTCGGAAAGCTCAGACACATCCTCAAATCTAGAGATATTCCCATAAACCTCAAAAGAAAAGTCTTCGAGTCGTGTATTCTGCCGGTCCTCACTTATGGCCTCGAAACTATCCCTTTAACATACAGAGCGGTAAACAAGCTTCAGGTTACTCAACGTGCAATGGAAAGAGCGATGTTGGGTATCAGTTTACGACAGAAGATTAGGAATGAGGAGATCAGGAGAAGAACTAAAATAGTGGATATAAGTGAGAGAATAGCACAGCAAAAATGGAGATGGGCTGGCCATATCGCGAGACAGAGCACAGAAAGGTGGACGTACAGAGTCACAGCATGGCGACCGAGAGAATATAGGAGAAGCGTTGGCAGACCACAGAAGAGATGGCGAGACGACATCCAGTTAGTTGCTGGTAAAAACTGGATGAGGGCTGCTGCGGACAGGTCGAAATGGAAGAGCATGGAAGAGGCCTACATCCAGGAGTGGATGAAGACAGGCTGAAAAGAAGAAAGAAGAAGAAGTGAAGCCTATGGAGGACGAGCTTCTGATAAGGCAATATTCGAGAACAGTGATCTGATATCTAGTCTTAAGCCATTTGAAGGTGCTATAATGGTGGACAGAGGTTTCTTGATAGATGATGTTTGTTCAGAAAACATGATAAAACTCATTCGTCCACCATTTATGAAGAATAGAAAACAGCTTTCTCTTCAAGAAGTCGAAAAAAACATGTTTATTGCTAGGGCAAGAGTTAACCAGAGAATTAAAATTTTCAAAATTTTAAGCAATGTTCTCCCATGGAACTTGGTTCCTAAGGTGGAGGAAATAATGACAATATGTTGTGCTGTGGTGAATATGTCAAATCCCATTTTTTCTGATAATCGCTTCTGAAAGCAGTTTTTTCATTGTAGGTACTGTATGTTATTTCTAAGTTTTGTATTAATATTTGCCTAAAAAAATTATACTGCTCAAATATCTTCAATGTTCTTTGTGTTTAAACTTTATATTATATTATTCTCCAATACAAGTTGTAGTTTTAGAAATCACTATCTACCTTTTGCCCTTTGTTATCTTGGTTTTATTATGGACCTTCAGGATATTTGAAAGTAAATTTTCAAGAAAAGTGATAGATTTATTAACATAATTTGTTAAACAATAAATATACCTACATAAATGTTGTCCTGTTCTCGTTATTATGAAATATGAATGAATATCACAATCAAATTATTCATTGTTACATATATTATGTAACATGTTCTCACAATATTTTTTTTTTAAATTGGACAACATTTCATATGAAAACTCTTCATCAAATGGAACTTCAATTTCCACTTATGAATTAGTAGACGAAAAGTAGATAATAAAATGACAAATTTTGAGATTCAAAATTGCCATTCCCAGCTGCACCTGTCCAAAGTACCTATGCCTCCTTTTCAATTGATAAACCCCATCTGTTTGAATCAAATATTTACAGCAATTCGATAGATCAGATGTTTGCTTTGCTGAAACATGAAGAAATTTGAAAATTATCCTTCTTCCAATATTTAATTCAATGAGCAAACTAATTTTTATTACCTTTGTATGGACATTTGATCTCTAAAAGACCATAGGGTTCACCATTCTTAATTAAAATGCCATCTGGGGAATAGGATAGCCATGGCTGACTTCTACATATTAAAAGTCCAACTTGTAGAATCGAAAACCCCGAATTCTGTTGGAAGACATCTCGAGCTAGTGGTTCATACTTAATGCCATGTCTTGTATAAACATTCGAAAATTGCTTGGGATAGAAATATGTTCTACATTTCTTCTCCCAATCATTTTTCGAATAGGTATAAATTTCATAGCATCGTGAGCCAGTAACTCGAAATTGTCTCTCTTGTTCCCAGAGCGTCCTATCAGTTAATGTTGAGCCACATATATCCATCGTGTCAAACATAGCCAGTTCATTGTATTTCTCAATGCATTTTGGGCACTGAAAATTAATAACTGGACATTGCTCATAAAAGTTCTTTAAAAAGCTAGAGCTTTCAGCATTTTTTATGACAACATTAAGATGTTGAACACTGTAATTGTCCGCAGTTCCTTTCTGTAAGTCCCTATTTCTGAAAATTATTCATGAGAGTTTTATGAAATTCAAATGTAAACAATGTTCTTTACTTATGAAGAGCAATGCTGGATGAAGGTAAATTGGTCATCACAAATTTTCTTGTTTCTTCTTCATCCTGCGATGAAAAATTATATTTCATAGGAGCTTTACCTCTCAAACAAGATGTTTTGAGGAGAGGTAAAGCTTTATACATGGTTTTTGTTTCAACCTTCTTTTTTTTCCACCAGCATTTCAAATCTGTGCTGGAAATGTCTTCTAGATTGTGAAGATCATTCCTGAAACAAGAAAAAACACAACGCAAAGCAAAAAAACTAACAATTATATTGTGTATATATTATTGTTCAATTGCAAGTCCTGATTCAGACATCAAATACATTGAATTTATACAACCTGGTGCAATATAAGAGCAGGGCTGAGATGTGCTTGCATCGCCCTCCTAATCCAGCCTTGCATGAACAGTGAAATGCCGATACTACAGGAGATCCTTCATCAAAAAATATTTTTCCTCTTATTTCATGAGGATCAGCTGCAAGAGCTGATGTTTGAAGGCACAGTGCAAAAACATCCAAAGGTTTGCTTTTACTCCTCTCCAAATTTCCACACATAATTAAATGCCCAGCATTCAGAATTGCTTCTCCTGTAATGGAAAAAGGTTAACGGAAATATTAATAAATTTTTATGTGCTTACCTTCTATAACATTCCTACTACTCGGCATGGAATCTAAATATTTGAAAAATTCCCCCAAGCTGAGTAAAACTTTACTACCATCCATCATTGTCCAAACAACACAAACTAAACGAATAAAATATTTCAACTACACAAATAAAATATCCTAACTAAACAAATAAAAAATCCCAACTACACTAATAAATTATCAAAACTACTTAACACTGTAATAACACAAATACTAATCTCACAAACAACTTATATTTAGTACAATCACAACTATCTGCCACTACCTGAAACTTCGAAGCCTAACTGGGTATTTTAGAATTTTTGCCGCTAGGTGGCTTGGAGATGAGGTTGAATCGCGAATACTACGTTAAATGATCTATTCGGACGAGACGCTTCATATAAAGAGAGTTGAAGTGAGTACAGTACGTGAAGCTTCGTTTGTTTTTCTATGGCTTTACGTAGACGTTAACGTACGAAATATAACGTTTACGTCTGGTTTACGGATTGAATGAAATTTGAGTTGAAGTGCATGCGTGGTTGATGAACGTTAACAACCCTAACCTATAAATTTGAGTGTATTTTGTTTTCTGTCAACAAAATGATAAAATTTTAGAATTGGATTTGTTGAAATTCTACTGAAAATAGAAGCTACATTTTATGGTAAGCACGTCGTTATACATGTTCAATTAGGCTCTATTTCAGAAAATTTAATTCCAGATGGAAGGTATTCTTGATGCAGCGCAACTTGAGGATGAAATGGATGAGGCAATCTTGTTACATAATTTAACAATGATCCTGTTGGGAATCGAGCAGTGCTTTATGGACGATTCACTCTGGACAATGTATCCAATATCGAGGTAAAAAATTGGTTTCGCTTTGAAAAGTGTCATATTCCTCGCCTTGCAATTGCATTAGACCTTCCGGAAACTATAACGACGGAAAACAACATTACATTGAATAGAATGTTCTTTTTATAGGTTTAATAACAATGTTTTAACATCCTTATTATTTTCTAGGTGTGGAAGGTTTGCACATCCTAATATCACCTCATAGATTTGGAATGTATATTTGGTTATAGTTACAAAAGTATCTCCAGCATTATTAACACTGTCATGATGGTCATATGCAATAATAAAAGCCATTTATTGGAAAACCTTGGAAATATGCCATGGTTGAATAAAGCCAAGTTGAGAGCATATTCAGAGGTATGTGATATACTTATAAAAATGATATTGTCATGTGTAGGTCCTTTAGATCATTTACAGGTGCTTGTGAATTCACATTCTAAAAATATATTTATTTTAATCGAAATGATGTATAAAGAAACATTAAATAAAACAAACAGAAAACCTGAATGTGTTATGAACCAAAAAATAGCTATATAGCATTAATTTGAAGCCAAGACCCATTCTATTTCTATAAATTATTTTAGCAAATTATATAAAAATTATCAGTTTATAAATTTATATATTATATAATTTGATATTCTCATCACTTTCAGGCAATAATGGAAAAAGGTGCTCCCATGAACAATTGTTGGGGCTTCATAGATGGCACTATCAGACCGATTTGTAGGCCAACAGATAATCAAGAGGAGTATTACTCTGGATACAAAAAAGTGCATTGTGTGAAATACCAGTTTTATGCCCTGATGGAATTGTTATTAGTCTGAAAGGTGCTTATCCTGGTCGCCGACATGATGCAGGAATGCTAAGGGAGTCAAGACTTATGAAGAATTTCTCCAGTACACGATATTTGGAAATAAGAATTATGTCATTTATGGAGACAAAGGCTATGGCTTGAGGGAATTACTATTGACGCCATATACAGAACTAGAAATAGTAGGACACCCAGACCGTCAAATTTTCAATACAACCATGAGTAGTTTGATAATTGCTGTAGAATGGGGATTCCAAAAAGTAGTAAAGGAATTTGCTTTTGAGGATTTCAAGAAGAATCAGAAGCTTTTACTGCAGGAAATTGGCACCATGTACAAAACATGCATGATTTTGACCATATCTGTTTATATGGAAGCCAGACCAGTACATACCTCAACATTGAACCTCCACAGCTGGAACATTATTTAGGGAATTGAATGTTTTGATGATACTTATATACCTAATAAAAAAAGTTTAAACTACTAGAAGAGTTTTTTTCGTCTTTACATATTAAATAAATAGAAAAACTAATCTGGAATAAAACAAAAACAAATATTTAGTAATTTCTTTATGAATTTTCCAACTGAATGTAATCTAATAACAAAAATTTATAAAAAAAAAGTAAAAGTCCTAGTACCTACACATCACTACCATTAATATGAGATCAATTATAATCACAGTAGTATCACCGCAAACATTATAATCACAGTAGTGTTTCAGTCATTTCTTAAATATAAAATAAATAAAAAAACTAATCTGGAATGAAACAAATATTTAGTAATTTCTTAATGAATTTTCCAACTGAATGTAATCTAATATCAAATATATATTAAAAAAAAGTGAAAGTCCGGGTACACATCACTATCATTAATATTTTTTTTTTATTTTCATTTATTCATTAGCAATCAGAATACAATAAAATAATTCTATAAGCTAATCTGATGTCTGTAGAGCATGAGGCTCTGAAATGGGTTTATAGGGTCTTCTCCAATGAAAAGACCCCTTCTATCCTACTTAAGGTCTGTTGGCCAGTTCCTTTTGAGTCTCCGGGTGGTGTGTGGTTCTAGCAATGGCTGTAGAAGGTCGTTTATGTGTCCGTGTAGTTTGTCGTGGTGTTTCTGGCTCTTTTCCTTTATGACGTCCATAACATAAGGTATTTTTAGATCTTCGTGCAATGTTTGATTGGTTACATACCATGGTGCATTTGCTATCATTCTTAGTACATATTTTCGATTGGCTTCTCTGTACTATAGATACGTTGGACTTAGAAGTACATCCCCACAGTTCAATACCATATGTCCAAATAGACCAATAACACTCCCTTGAGGAACGCCTGATTGTATGGGATAAAGATTGGATACTTTATCGTTGACCCTTACTCTAAAACTTCTTCCGGTAAGATAAGATTTCATCAGTAGGAAATAGTATACCGGTAGACACTTTTTCATCTTGTATAGCAGTCCTTGGTGCCAGACTTTATCAAAGGCCTGACTGACATCCAAAAAAGCAGATGTACAGTATTTTTTGTCTTCCAGGGCTTTGCTGATTTCACGGCTTATTCTGTGAATCTGTTGTGTGGTGGAGTGATGAGCTCTAAAGCCAAACTGGTGTTGAGGAATTATTTCTTGGTTGTTGGTATCTGACTTTATTCTCAGCAGTAATAACTTTTCCAATATTTTAGACAGAATCGGCAGTAAGCTGATTGGTCGATATGAGGAGACATCATTTGGATTTTTGCCTGGTTTTGGAAAGAGAATTATTTCAGCATTCTTCAGTTGATCAGGCCAATAGTTTTGTCTTAGAATAGGGTTGTATATATTTTTTTTTATATCATTAATATGAGATCAATTATAATCACAGTAGTATTACCACAAACATTATAATCACAGTTAGTAGGGTTTCAGTCATTTCTCAAATATAAAATAAATAAAAAAACTATTCTGAAATGAAACAAAAACAAATATTTAGTAACTTCTTCATGAATTTTCCAAGTTATGGATATCTACTTCTAATTCAAAAATCGGCCATTCGGAGCTTATCGGTATCATTCGTATATTCTTCGGTTTACGTACGTTCATTTATAAGGTATCCGTGAGAAAACGCTACGTTACGTACGCCCATCTATGCGTACGCCCGTAAACTCATTTTCAACGTTAACGTTAATACCTGACGAATGCGCGTGCGTAGATGTCAATTCTTGCGTTAACGTTTACGTTCATGGCAGCACTTCAACTCTCTAATTAAGATCGAACTTCACTTAAGGTAAGTTCGTTTAATCTTCTAATTTTTCAAATTCAAAAACCAATTTAAAAATATTTGACAGCTGTCAAAAATGTGACAGCAAAATGACCATAGACTATCTATGAAAATGACTACAACCACAGACCAGACATTCGTTAGTATTTCTATGGTCTGTACTATAACCTAACATTTTCAAATATACACGGTGAAATGTGTAAGAAAATCATGGCCAACCGGAATACTTTATAAAAGTGAATGA
Organism: Adalia decempunctata; assembly: GCA_951802165.1. Lineage (NCBI taxonomy): Eukaryota > Metazoa > Arthropoda > Insecta > Coleoptera > Coccinellidae > Adalia > Adalia decempunctata. The sequence goes on from OX637703.1 coordinate 20,856,337, forward strand.
ATAATTTCGTTCTCCTTCTCCATCTAAAAACTTTGCTCCGGAATGTAGGGCGGAAGTTGATATCATTTTATGGATGCTGGCGGTGTACTATTTGTGCATTGGTAATCATTTTATGATCCAGATAAAATGAGAAGCTTCATTTTCAAAGTCGTACATTACGTAAACGAATAAACAGATTTTGAAAAGAACCTAGAATATTAGATTCTACATCAATGAAAAAAACTCACTGTCACATTCAAAAGGAAAAGACCTTAGACCAATTCAACAACATATCGCACGACCCATCTTATCTATTAAAATTTGAGGGGTTGGAGTTGCCACGCACAGGGATGAAATGATATGATTCCCCCCATGCATAAAATTCCAGCTATTTTCCAAAAACTTGATTTCTCTACTAAAAAACAGCTTTTCAATGGGACACTGTGTATATCCCAAGGACTATAAACAAGAATTGTTTATAGTCCTTGTGTATATCCCACGTCAATGATGTACCTAACCTCACATCGCACGCAAATTTATCTAAAGAAAAGAAACTTCAAATTATCTGATATTTATCCGAGGAATCTAATAAAATAAAATACATTTGTCATTATAAGCTTCAGTAAAATGAATGAACCGAAAACAATTCTGGTAACTGGTGGTAGTGGTTTAGTTGGAGAAGCCATAAAAGAATTCGTAGCTTCTCAAAAAAAGGAAAATGAAAAATGGATTTTCGTAAATAGTAAAGATGCTGATTTATGGTATCGAAAATATATCCTAATTCAATCAACAGTCTTCCTATAAATATTCAATTTTCAGCGATCTTAAACAAACGAAAGAACTATTCGAGAAACAAAAGCCTACTCATGTGATACATTTAGCTGCAAGAGTCGGGGGATTATTCGATAATATGACCAATAATTTACAATTTTTAGTAAGTCTCCTCACTTATTTCAATCAAGATTGTGATTGTTGAAATTTTAGGAAGACAATCTCCATATTAACGACAATGTACTTCGTGCTAGTTATGAAAATGGTGTGAAGAAGGTGGTGTCATGTCTCTCAACCTGCATATTTCCAGATAAAACTTGCTACCCAATAAATGAAACGATGGTACTTATCACTTATTCATTTTTTTGAACTATATGGTTGAAAATCATCATGCGAAACCATTTCCGATAACAAATAACTGAGGAACTTAGTTATGTAGGCCCCTCATCTCAAATTTTAATGCTCAGGTATTATCCAATAATTGAATGAACCTTCCAGTAAATATTAATTAAACAATGATTTCATTAAATTGAAAATGTCAGTTTCAAACTATTTTGACATCATCGCAACTTACGATTGAAAGTATCTCTTTAAATCTCTTCTTTGATTTCAATCAATGTTAGTAGTTTAGACCCAATTTAAAATATTCACTAATTTTATTGTTCTAATTTCCGCTGACAGTTTTTTTTAAGCTGAAAAATAAAATCTCTAAGTTTGATAATTTGAATAAACAGGGTGATCCACTTTGTATCAGCAGTACTGAAACAGTCATGAACAAACCTTAATACCAGCATATGCCAATAAACCCTTAATAAATAATAAGATACAATGTCTTCATATCATACAACGATTATTAATTCTTCATAATACCTCAACCACTACAGGTATTCGAACAAAATTTGTTATATATTGTATGGTGGCATATTCAGTGACCAACATATTGCATTTTTGTCTGCAATATCAATTCGCCTACATAAACGTCTTGCCTTTTGTTGCATAAGTGTCAGTTGTGTGATGAATTTGAATTAATTGTAAAAAAGTGTTCAATTCAAAAATTGGATATGACTGGCGAATTTGCGAATTAAGTTTGCAACAATATAGTTCATATTTAAGTTTTTCATTGGACTGTGAAAGTCCTGATAGTACATTGAGATTTGTGGACCTTTCTGTACCTATATTATGTTCAAAGGTACATAATGGACCTCCTCATGATTCCAACTTTGGATATAGTTATGCAAAAAGAATGGTGGATGTAATGAATAAGGCATATCATCAACAACATGGATGTCAATTTACCTCAGTCATTCCTTGTAACGTTTTTGGTCCCTGCGACAATTACAATTTGAAATCTGGACATGTTATTCCAGCTTTGATAAGAAGATTTTTCGACATTATTCAAGCAGGCAAGTATTCCAAGATTTTCCTTATTGTTGCTTTCTCATCTCAACTTGTACAGTATTTTGTCAAAAAGGACAACCCTGTAAATAAGTGGACAGCCCAGAAGTCTAAATGAACTAGGTCGACTAGCTTCGATTAATTGATGAAACCGTGGTCAAATTCAATTCTGTCCGTCCGGCCGGTCTAAGACACGATAACTCTCGAACGGAAATAGCCTGAAAATCAGTGGCGGCTTGTCCTATGAGGCAGGTGAGGCAGTGCCTCACCATTGGTGAGAAAATTAAACGTATAAATATTATATATTTATTAATTATTTATTCAATCAATTAAAATTGTTTTCATTATCTTCTTCCATACGCATTTGAATCGAAATTTCCCTTCATTATCTATATATATAAAAGAAATCTATATATATAAAAGAAAGATGTTGGTTACACCATTTATAACTAGAGATAGGATGGACTGTTTGTTATGAAACTTCATTGATGGAATCGTCTTCGGTCTGGTTATTATAAAATACAATAAATCTTCGAAAAAATTGATGAAAGTTTTACTTATGCAGGAAATGCTTTTCCTTCTTTTGAATAAGGCCACTAGGTGTCGCTACCGTTGATGCGTAGTCGTACAGTGAATAGTCACTGTACGTAGTCGTAGGTTGATATTACCGCTGTTAGATGGCGATATGTGATTCGCATAGAACTCATGGTAACATGGAAGTCTATTGCCAGATCAAAAAGCGGGTAAACTTATCTCAAGTTGGTGGAACAGTGAATTTTTACCGAAAGATCAAGTATCTGATTTTGGCGATCAGTTTCAAACGTGAGTTGGCCATCTTCATCTTTTTTCTTTATTTTTGAAATGCTTTCGAATTTCTGTTTGGGTAATAGATATATTTGCGGAAATAACTGAATCCAAAATTGCCCATAATTAATAATTGATATATTATATTCGTGTTTCTGTTCGCACAGAGTGTAACGTTAAAATATGGCGTAGGCAACCAAGGTTGCAGGGACGTGTATGTGGGGTTGCCGTCCAAAAAAATTTGAGATCGTGTTTCGATTGATGATGGAACGCGTGAAAAAGTGGTTATAGTTAGTTTTTTTGTGACTTCTGGCACATTCGGAGGAAAACGGGAGATTGAAATATAATAAAAGAGAGAGAGTTGTTCGCTACGTATATTCGCTAATATAGTAATTATTCTGCATTTTCTTCGAAAATCCTATATTAATTAGGGATACGACAATTACTGTGTTATTTAAATATATTGCTGGTTATTATTGGTTTGGAGCAATATATTTCCCAATTTTGGGGATCAAGATATACTGGAAAAATTCTTCTCGAGGCCCAACAACAGCCATCCATCCCTGTTGGGATTGTACACAAATTTCCATCCTGGTTGGAGTTCCGTTCCTGTTATAGAACTTCCATATTCTCACAAGGAATCCTCCGTCGTTGGAACACCGTTCCTGCCCCGTACGTACATCGTTCACCTGAGGTTGGGGGTTCCATTTGTCCCCGGAATTTCACATTCAAGTGGTCCGTGAATTCGAAACTTTATCCTGGTTCGTTTTGTGATATCTGGTATGTAGATAATTTTCCATCTTTCGAGTGTTTACCTACTGCAGTTCTACATATATCGAATTGTTTGCAATTACCAAAACAAGGATATTGCGTCATTATTATTTGGTTAATTCTTCACCTTCTTGTATTTTCCACTTCCACATAATTGGATGGTTTGCCAGTTTTATAAATTAATAATTCCTTTACCTTTATTTTTTTCAAATTAATTGAAATCATTAGTCGAATTAACATCTTGATTTTGCTTTAAAGTCAATTCTTTGATTAAAATTTTTCATAAATTAAATTCAATTATTAAACTTAATTGGTATTTTTTTGTTAGAATCACACAATACCTACTGAAAATTGAATGTTATTTGAAGGTGTAAGCTAGACTTGATCAAGACTGGTACTCATACTAGTTATTTACTAGTACCTATTATTTTTTTGGTAAATAAATTTGGAAAGTGTGTTGTTACCAGTGGCGTAACATAGGTATTGAAATTTCCGAAAGTTATATTTTTTTTGGTTGAATATATATGTATTAAATATTTTCTTTTTTTTTTATTTGAAATTATCATCTATTCCCTACTTAATCAAGCAATTAGTAACTCAATTTCATAATTCAGTGTTTGAATTTGATAAGGTCCATTGATTTACGTGTTTACTTGGACTTAGACTTTAGTTAACATCTTCATATACAGAGTGTCCTATTTTAAATACGTTGGCGCCCAAAAAAAAAAGAACAGAACCCACACCGTCTCCAATTGAGCAAACCGTGGTGACAGTGGGCACTCTGAATTTTTTGAACATTTGGAACTTGAATTTTTTTTTCCTCTTTTTTTTTGCTTTGCAAAATTTGCTTTTGGTGGCGCTACAAATTTTGGCGCCCAACGTGGGGCCACTTTTTTTTGAGTATCCTTCCAATAGTATATTTTTTTTTTGCTCTTAGGTCATTTTTTTTTGTCGTATAATAGGTCGAGGGTAAGTTTGAGCAGATCCCTTCGAAATTTCGTAGTTATTGCTGGATCTTGATATCAATTTATTCATAATTTTGTTTTTTTTTAACCTCGTCCTTATCCAATATTTGAGATTTTTGTGTGGAATTTTAAAATGGCTGAGGGTAAAATTGTCGTTAATAGGTTGAACCAGTCTCAGCTGAACTACTTGTTGACCATTAGAGGATTGCCGACTGATACAGTTGATAAAATGAGAAAGTGTTTGGCTAGGGTCATCAAGCTCGAGAGGGAAGGTGCTTCGATTTCATATCCCCCTTATACTTTCACCTTTGCAGAAGATAAGGACGCTATTGATGAGGTTATATCAAAGGTTGAACAAAGTTTATCTGACTCTGAATCTCTTACTCCTAAAAGCAAAAGATTTGTTGTAAATCAGACTCGTTTGGGTTATGTCATCACACGTTTGGATCACATCAAAACAGGAACTACAGAGGAAGAATCCTATAAGAAGCAGATGTTTGCCAAGGTTCTTTCACTTTTAGATTCTCTCGAGGACAAAACAAAGGTTGATGAGAAGTTGCCGTCTAAACCACCGGAAGTACGTAAAAATCTTTTTCCAGGGAATACTTCTGAGAGTGACAGCGAGGAAGCTTTTGATGGATTGCCAACATCTTCACCCAAAATGTCCTCTTCGAAACAAGCAAGTATATCTAGTGCTTTCGTGACAAAGTCGGTTCCCGTATTTCGTTGGGGTTTGAAGTTTTGTGGTGATAGGAAGGGTTTATCCGTTCAGGCTTTTTTGCAGAAGGTGGAGGAACTTTGTGAAGCTAGAGGAGTGACCAAAGGGGAAGTATTGAGATCAGGTATTGATTTATTTGAGGGTAAAGCTCTTATTTGGTATCGGGCGGTAAAAGATAGTCTAGTTGATTGGGGTTCTTTTGTGGATGCTATAAGATCTGAATTTGAACCATTTGATTATGATGAGAAATTGCTCGAAGAGATCAAGCGTCGCACTCAGGGTAAGGACGAAGCAATAGGTATTTATTTACTTACGATGAAATCCCTTTTCGATAGATGCAGGACATCCATACCCGAGGAGCAACAGCTGAGGATTGTTATGCGTAATATACTCCCTTTCTTTCAGACCCAGCTAGCTTTGGTGGAAATAAAATCTTATACTCAATTGAGACAATTATGCAGGAAGCTGGAGGAGCGCCGTGAAGCGGTAGAATCTTTTATTCCCCCTAATAGAAGATCCCAAGGGTTGCTTGAACCAGATTTGGCTTATGTAGGTGTAGAAAGGAGTATGTCTGAATTATCAATTCCAGGTGAACCACCCAATTCAACACACTTAAATGAGGTATCTGCAGCTCCGGAAAAACATATTATCTGTTTTAATTGTGGCATGTCTGGACATAAGTCAATAGGTTGTGCTTCACCTAGACAGAGGCGCTGTTTCAAATGCAATAAGCCGGGATTTACTGTCAAAACTTGTCCTTGTTGTAATCGTTCGGGAAACGGCTCGAGTCGCTGAGACAAGGACCATCTCCAGCGATCGTTGAAACCATAGGTCCACGACAGAATCTTAATCCTGTGATAAATTATATTTTAGATAGTATGGTAGGGGACGAGAGACCATATTTGCGTGTTACTGTTTTCGATGTTGAATTTCTGGGTCTTCTTGATTCGGGAGCATCACGGACGATAATTAATGGTGGGTGTTGGTCTATTCTCAGTAGCATGGGTGTTCAACTTGATTCGTCGGAGTCAGTGGTGTGTACTGTTGCCAATGGTCAGGCATGTTCCAGTGTGGGTAGTTGTACGGTACCAATAAGAGTGAAAGAACGTGTGGTAGTGATGAAACTGTTGGTTATTTTGGAATTGCCAAAACCTTTACTGCTGGGAGCCGATTTTTGGAGAATTCTGGGTATTGTTCCAAACTTGAAGAACAACGTCTGGCATTTTTGTACAGATAATGTTGATGTAGGTATGTCTTCTGTCGATTCCAGCTTAGATGATGACCAGATCAGGCGTTTAGATGAGTTGATCAATCGCAATTTCGCTTCGATTGGGAACAAAATTGGTAAGGCTAATATGGTTGAACACGAGATTGTCGTTGAGGGCCCTCCTATTAAACAGCGGTATTACCCTGTGTCGCCTGTCATTCAAAAGCATATTGATCAGCAGCTTGATGAAATGTTGGAGCAGGGAATCATCGAGAAAAGCAATAGCCCTTGGTCTTCTCCTGTCGTTATGGTGAAGAAAAAGGATGGTGGGTATAGGTTTTGTGTAGACTATCGCAAGTTGAACAACGTGACTCGTAAGGATAGTTATCCTCTCCCTTATGTGACCAGCACTTTAGATAAGCTAAGAAATGCTTCCTACATCAGCTCTTTGGATATCAAGTCCGCGTTTTGGCAGGTTTCGGTCAAGAAGGAGTCGAGACAGTATACGGCCTTCACCGTCCCCAACAGAGGTCTTTACCAATTTCTCAGGATGCCATTTGGCCTCCGCAATGGTCCAGCAACCTGGCAACGTCTGATGGATGATATCCTCGGGAGTGATCTTGAGCCCTACGTTTTTTGTTACCTTGACGATGTCATTATAGTCACTCAGGAATTCGAAAAACATTTGGAGATTCTTGAAGAGGTGTTTCGGCGGTTGTTCGGTGCGGGTCTTACGGTGTCGAGGGAAAAGTGTAGTTTTTGTAAGGAGGAAATGCGCTACTTGGGGTATGTGGTCAGTAAAGATGGTTTACAAGTGGATCCGGAGAAGGTAAAGTCGATGATTGAGATTCCAATTCCGCGTAATGTTAAGGAAGTGAGGAGTATAGTCGGTACATTTTCCTGGTATCGCAGGTTCATCCCAAACTTTTCTGAACTTATATCTCCCTTAACCAGCCTTCTCAAGAAAAGTAGTAAGTTCAATTGGTCTTCAGAGTGTGAAACTTCCTTCAATGTTCTTAAGGAGAAACTAGTCACTGCTCCCATCATGAGTTGCCCGGATTATAGTCTCCCATTTCAGGTCCAGACCGATGCTTCCGGTTATGGATTGGGTGCTGTGTTGAGCCAGCAAGATTCGCAGGGTAGAGAACGCGTTATATGCTATATTAGTCGATCTTTGACCAGACAGGAGCAGAACTATTCCACAACGGAGCGAGAATGTTTGGCGGTATTGTGGGCGCTGGAGAAGCTAAGAACGTATATTGAAGGCATCAGCGTGGAGGTGATCACAGATCATTACAGTTTGTTGTGGTTGCAGAATATAAAAACTGTTTCAGGACGTTTGGCTCGTTGGATAGTTCGTTTGCAGCAGTTTGACTTTACGGTCACCCACCGTAAAGGATCGGAACATCTTGTCCCAGATTTACTTTCTCGTGCAGTTCCTAAGTTGGAGTTGGTAACAGTTGAGGACATTGTCAATATTACCGATCCTTGGTATATTAGAATGTTGGAGAATGTTAAAAACCACCCTAAGAAATTTTCAGCTTGGAGAGTCGATGATGGAATTTTGTATAAGTTTGTGAAATTATCAAATTTCGGATTAGATAATGATTCATGGAAGCTAGTTGTACCAAAACAGCTGCGCTCGCGAGTTTTGCATGATATGCATAATCCTCCAACTTCTGGTCACATGGGTGTTTTTAAGACTCATTCAAGGTTATGTGAACGTTATTTTTGGCCCAAATCCCGTTCTGATGTAGCAAATTTTGTCAGGAAATGTTCAGTCTGTTGTAAGTATAAGTCGGACTCAAAGAAACCGGCGGGATTAATGGTTTCACATAGTCCTCAGGCGACCAGACCATGGGAGGTTATCAGTTCTGACATTGTGGGACCCCTGCCGAGATCAAAGGGGGGCTTTTCGTACATTTTCGTCGTTGCTGACTACTTTAGCAAGTTTTGCCTTACCTTTCCCTTGAGAAAGGCCACATCATCAGCGATTTGCAAAGCACTGGAGGAAGGTGTTTTCCTGATTTTTGGGGTACCGCGGATCATCATAAGCGACAATGGTTCACAATATAAAGGCCAGTATTTGAAACTGTTGGATAAATACAAAATCCGCCCAAAATTCAACGCAAATTTTCATGCGCAAGCTAACCCAACTGAGAGGTATAATCGAACATTGAAATTCCTTTTGTCTGCTTATGTGTCTGATAACCATCGTGACTGGGACGAGAATTTGCCTCAATTGACCTGTGCTATGAGAACATCAAGGAATGAGACTACTAAGTTCACACCATACTTTGTAAATTTTGGACGTAGAATGATGCTTTCAGGGGATGATTATAAAATTACTTTACAGGATGGCATTGAAACTGATAAGACTGAGGAAACAAGATCGAGCGAATTTGTAAAATTGTATGCTGAGTTGAAGAAAAGGATGAGGGAGTCTGCGGAAAAGAATGCTCGACATTACAATTTGAGGAAGAGACCCGATGAATTGATTCTGAATCAGCCAGTTTATAGAAGGAATTTTGTCCTTTCGGATGCCAGTAAATACTTCACGAAAAAACTTGCCCCAAAATGGATTGGTCCGTTTTTCATCGCAAAACGATTGTCACCATGGGTATACAGGTTGAGGGATGAAAAGGGTAACGACAAGGGGGTCTGGCATGCGAAGGATCTGAAGTCTGATCCTGTTGTCGATGGCGATTAGTTGCAATCGTGCTGTTGTTTGATTTTGGTGTGTAGCTGTCCTTACTGTTTAGTTTGTTATTTTTTTTAAATTTTGGGAAAATTTCTTCAACAGGGGGGAGAATTTGTAACGTTAAAATATGGCATAGGCAACCAAGGTTGCAGGGACGTGTATGTGGGGTTGCCGTCCAAAAAAATTTGAGATCGTGTTTCGATTGATGATGGAACGCGTGAAAAAGTGGTTATAGTTAGTTTTTTTGTGACTTCTGGCACATTCGGAGGAAAACGGGAGATTGAAATATAATAAAAGAGAGAGAGTTGTTCGCTACGTATATTCGCTAATATAGTAATTATTCTGCATTTTCTTCGAAAATCCTATATTAATTAGGGATACGACAATTACTGTGTTATTTAAATATATTGCTGGTTATTATTGGTTTGGAGCAATATCCCAGCAAACACAAAGTAATGGCAAGTTACATTTTTAACATCGCCTAACCGGCATTCCTGTAACGGCCATTCGCTGGCTGCCATTGACGGCGAATTAAAAAAATGACCCACCGGCCGGCAGACGGCCAGCAGTCAGTTTACCATTAACGGCAAATTTTGATGGCCCAACACTGGCAAATTTTGATGGGCCAACGCTAGTTGATGTGTGATGGTTCTTTAGTGGTTATTAGTTATTATTCTAGCAATATTTGCCCTCATAATCATTACAGGTAATGAAGGCTATAATCGAATTCAAGCGAATGACCTAGTCATCATTGGAAATCACCACAGTGCGACTTTCTACAACTAAAAAATAACACTGGTAATTACCAAGGATTACCAAGTCATTTTGCTTGAATTCGATTGATGTCTTCAATGCATCGTCAGAAGGTTTGAATAAAATTGGCAGTTTGAAATATAAATATCACATTGTGATCATATAGTTTAGGCAGACGTGAATCTTTTTGTGTTGCTATTTTGTAGTAGGTATACTTCCATGAAAATAAAGAACATTCAAAACAATAATTTATTTACATAATTTTCATCTTATACCTCGTGAATTGTCGACCCAATTAGAAGGGAAAAAAGCCAATGCGTATAACAAAATTTCATAAACTCGACACTGTACTGTCAATAAAACATTAATTCACTGAAATTATCCACAAAATCATCACGAGAACTAAGAAATTCACTTCAAATAATCTGTTTTGCATATCAAAATTATTATTTTAATATATAAGATAAGACAACGTAGCTTCAAAAGGATACTGGAATTTCGCCATGTTTGTTTACAGTCAGCAGCGCCCTCATCGGTGGTTGGAATCGCCAATTTAAATGCGCAGGCGTTATGAATATGATGGTTAGCCGTTGTGTTGAAGTTTGAAGAATATTTAACGGGGATTTATCCATCTGCCAGCAAATAATCCGATGGCTCTGCCATCAATTTTTTAATGATGGTTTTTCATTGGTAGTTTTTGATGGCATTGCCTTCAAATTAAAGCTACTATATATTCATTGGCATTATTCAATAACAAGGTTTGCAGGTTGCCGTTCATTTAGCCGTCACATTATTTTCGTTGGCATTTCATTGATGGTTTCGAAGTACTTTTAGGGTGTTATACCAATATTGGCAAATTTTGCCATCAATTTGCCAACAGTTGCGATACTCTGCCAATGCAGGGCCGACTGAACTGTGTTTGCTGGGATATTTCCCAATTTTGGGGATCAAGATATACTGGAAAAATTCTTCTCGAGGCCCAACAACAGCCATCCATCCCTGTTGGGATTGTACACAAATTTCCATCCTGGTTGGAGTTCCGTTCCTGTTATAGAACTTCCATATTCTCACAAGGAATCCTCCGTCGTTGGAACACCGTTCCTGCCCCGTACGTACATCGTTCACCTGAGGTTGGGGGTTCCATTTGTCCCCGGAATTTCACATTCAAGTGGTCCGTGAATTCGAAACTTTATCCTGGTTCGTTTTGTGATATCTGGTATGTAGATAATTTTCCATCTTTCGAGTGTTTACCTACTGCAGTTCTACATATATCGAATTGTTTGCAATTACCAAAACAAGGATATTGCGTCATTATTATTTGGTTAATTCTTCACCTTCTTGTATTTTCCACTTCCACATAATTGGATGGTTTGCCAGTTTTATAAATTAATAATTCCTTTACCTTTATTTTTTTCAAATTAATTGAAATCATTAGTCGAATTAACATCTTGATTTTGCTTTAAAGTCAATTCTTTGATTAAAATTTTTCATAAATTAAATTCAATTATTAAACTTAATTGGTATTTTTTTGTTAGAATCACACAATACCTACTGAAAATTGAATGTTATTTGAAGGTGTAAGCTAGACTTGATCAAGACTGGTACTCATACTAGTTATTTACTAGTACCTATTATTTTTTTGGTAAATAAATTTGGAAAGTGTGTTGTTACCAGTGGCGTAACATAGGTATTGAAATTTCCGAAAGTTATATTTTTTTTGGTTGAATATATATGTATTAAATATTTTCTTTTTTTTTATTTGAAATTATCATCTATTCCCTACTTAATCAAGCAATTAGTAACTCAATTTCATAATTCAGTGTTTGAATTTGATAAGGTCCATTGATTTACGTGTTTACTTGGACTTAGACTTTAGTTAACATCTTCATATACAGAGTGTCCTATTTTAAATACGTTGGCGCCCAAAAAAAAAAAAGAACAGAACCCACACCGTCTCCAATTGAGCAAACCGTGGTGACAGTGGGCACTCTGAATTTTTTGAACATTTGGAACTTGAATTTTTTTTTCCTCTTTTTTTTTGCTTTGCAAAATTTGCTTTTGGTGGCGCTACAAGAGACAGTATTGTAAGCGTCAATAATTTTGAAACGTTTGCTCATCGGGCTTTCACTTATGATATACAATAATGTTTCATGGGTTGCCTAATCTGATCTGGTCGAATGACCATCAATAAATTTGAATATGAGTTCAACATAATTCACCGTGTTGATAATTTTGCCGTGTCGATCGTACTATCGACATTTTAACATCTCGATTTGTCTTCTAACGAGCTTGATATCGTCAACTAAATTGAACAAATTGAAGAGAGATATAATGAGAATCACACTGCTCTACCAACTGAGATGTTTACCCATTATTTTGAGCTTAGCAGCATAGCTAAGATGTCTAAAATAATGGTGTGACCCTGACCACTGTTTAGATTTTGAGAATATAAGAAAAGTTTTGTCTGTGCCACTTCAGGTTGGGCTGTTAACAAATGACTGATTTTTTAATTCTGGTCGACGGGCTGTGTTAATAGTCGATAGTTCATTATTAAAGGAATAATTTTTGTTCATATTCTTGACATTTTGATTCATATAAGAGGAAAGGTATGATATGGATTATACTCCTGAGAACTGTACAACAATTAAAAACAAAAGGGTATATGTTCAAGTTCAACAATTAGTTACCGCTTAAATAAAGAGAATTCTTTCCATGTGAATTACAAAATTATTAAAATTTTGTATATTTTGAACTTTAATATTGCCTATTTTTTTTCCTGCTTGGAAAAAAGCAATGGTAAGTTTATACAACTTCTAAGTATAATTCAGGCGGTACAAAGTTCGCCGGGCCAGCTAGTATAGCAATAAAATGCGTCTCCGGTTGGGTCTAAGTTTCCGAATCTCACGCTTTCTAGGTATCCAACTCCCAGTAAACGGCAGAGGCAGGCCGCACACTGCCTTTCTTTACGCGTCATTTTACATCATAGGGAACGGACGGCAGGCGAGAAAACCGCACCCCTAAACGACAAATATTACGTTGAGTCTGAGGCTAGCCTCTCCTCTAGTCTTGATAGTTGATATTCTCTCGCGAAGGGCAAACTGTAATTATTCTGCACTATTCGGGAACTAGTTCTTAAATCTATGAACTCGGGTCAGTTTTCAAATTGGGTTCGATTTGTAAAAATAGTTTCATCTGTTTTTCGTGTAGATTTAGGTTTGTCTCAGTGTTCATATGATGTCTTTCAATCTCATTACTGAATTCAATTTCCATCGGAGACCCGAAGGCGAAATGTATTTAACGGGACCGATGGGACGTCACGAATTCCCCAGTTAGATGTAAACGCTCGAAAGACTTGTGATTTTTTTGATTTTTCAGATAATCAGCAAAGTTTTTGGCGTAATTCTTATGGGGATAAATCATATATAGTTCAAGAAGTAAAGCGATCTATTCCAGATTTTAGTGAATGTCTTGAGAATATTACGCAACTGACGAAGAAGAGAGTTCACTAGAATTAATTATTTATAGGTATATGTACATATACAGTTACGGAATAATTTTACTGCCAAAATGGTTGCTCTTGCACTGATATATCAGCCTAAAATAATAGTACCGGCCATAGGGTGTTCGTTTGAAGCGGTATTACTGGTATCAGAATTAGGTCGGTTTGTTCTAATGGTAACCACTTCATATTATTTCATCTCTTAGTGCCAAATTAGTTTTTCTATTCATTGGCATCAACATTTTTCTTAATTTATCCGGCGTGGCTGACATTAACGAAAAAATTATGGGAAAGTGGAAGATTTTACTTCATTATCAGAGTGACATAAACTTCAATATTCTCAATGTTCTAGTTAATGGGTGTTTCAAATCTGATGATATGATGAAAAGCAACTTGCTTGTAGAGGATGTTCTTAACAAGGTCCAAAATTGAAGAATTTCAATAAGGATGCTCATTTTCTTCAACTGGCTTCAAATTACTTTTCATACACACCCTTTAAAATGTTTAGTTTTCGAGTAAGATAATTCTTCATCGCTAGAAGTAAATATTTTACGAAGCAAAATGTTGTCTCGAAAAAGATGACCTTGAGTATGCTAGCGATAAAGAATTATTCTAATCATCAGTTTTGCAATAGCCTTTTTCACGGCAACGCCACGGCAGGGAATCTTTTTTCTTCGATGTGCCTCACCACCTTAAACTGTCACGAGCCGCCACTGCTGAAAATGTCATCTGTCAAAAAATTTTCTTGTATTCCTGACTGCGAATCTACCAACAAGGTGAACCTACTCCTTGGCTTAGACCAAAGAAAGAGGAGACGCAGCATCTCATTCATAAATTCGGGAATTGGTGAAGTCAAAATTTAGTCAGTTTTCAATGAGTGGAACGAAGATAACATAAAAGATAGCAATATTATTAGATACGGCCATGGCAACATTGCGGAAACTAACTTTGACAGGTCCAGTAGCGTGGTGTTAACGGTATTGAGGATTGGAAATGAAATTTCAAGTGAATTAACTCAGAAATGATAAGAGTAGAACATAACTGTGTAAACTCAAATCAGGATTCAAAAAGTCCAATTTACCACAAACAAGACACATACGAACCATTTTTTCAACGTATTTCGTTAATAATATTCAGGATTAAATCCAAGTTTCACTTTTCCCACGCGATATCCTGATGACAACACTGTTCAAAACGTCATTAGCAAAGATATCATTAGCATAGAATATCTTTGGCCATAAGGAACACAAAATTAAAATAGCGGAACGAAATTAATGAACTGGCCACAGATTCAGAAAACGGTGCTGCCATAACGTGCCAACTCATTATATGAGGCAAAAACGGCCGAGCCGTTTCTCGATTCCGATACTTTAGTTTGACCACATATTCTTCATCCTAGTCCAACTTAGTCCATTGAGGTCTTCTCGGCTCAAAATTCATCAATAACATTTAGGCAAATCAGCACTTGTACACTACACAATCCGACCTATTCCAGATTTCTATCATTTTAGGTGGCGCAGAATTTCAAGTTTATGGTTCAGGCAAGCCTCTGAGACAATTCATTTATTCAAAGGACCTGGCTAAACTCTTAGTATGGGTACTCTTCGAGTATAGCGAAATAGAACCAATAATTCTTGCAGGTTTGTGCATTTTCACATCCTTTTTGTTCAATCATGATCACATCTGAAAACAATTTTTAGAATATGTCATTGTTTCGACCAAGTATGAGTAAACATGGTGATTTATTTCAGTGGACGAATCAGATGAGGTCACGATCAAACAAGTGGCAGAAGAAATTCTCAAGGCATATAACTGTAAGGGAGAACTTGTTTTTGACACTTCTAAAGCTGACGGACAATACAAAAAAACTGCCAGTAATGCCAAACTGAGAAAATACTTACCTGATTTTGAGTTCACACCATTCTCGAAAGCAGTGAAGGAAAGTGTTGAATGGTACCAAAAAAACAACGCAACTGCAAGAAACTAAAGGAATTTCCATCTCAGAGAATTGATGGAAAAATAAGGGATATTCCCAAGGATCGAGGAAAGATGTTTGGGTGTAAATAGATAAAAATTGAAATATTTTCCAAAGTTTATTACAAAATTATAGAAAATCATAACTTGGTACAAACAAAACAAATACAGCTCCAAACAAAAAAGTAGAGCATTCTTATGAGCAACAACAAAGTATTGTTTAAATCCACAGATTCAACATTTCTATCCGAAACAATCAAAATATTCCAACATGAACATTTAACAGGAATAATACATAATATGCGTATTCTTTGATAATGAATAATAATTTGATTAATTAATATGTGTTTTAATCAACCAAATAACCATCAAATAAAAAAAAGCTTCTATCTTATCGATAAAATATATCTACAGTAGTTATGGTGAAAATAGATTATCTTCATATTCGTCATGATAAAATTTTTCAGTCAGCCTTTATTGCTATATTTTTCCTTATCAGTTCTTGATCAATGAAGATGTCTTCTTCTGTTGTTGTGTCAATGAGAGTCAGTTTTAATACAGGGTCAGACTCGTAGAGCTCGTCTTTCTCTATGTCTATCAATACTGAAATCAGGGCTTTTCCCTTCACAAGTTCAGAGAAGACTTCGCAATCTTCCATTGACCACTTGTTCTTTTTCGGTTTTATACCTAGAATAAGAAATTAACTCTTCAGTTTCAATAAGACAAAAAATGTTTGACTTCATTACTTTTGAAAATTCTACCTTGTTTGAAAGCTAGCGAATCAATACGCCCCCTACCATTAACGAATGAATTAACGCATGGGCCCTAAGATTTGTTTACTTTTCGCAAATGGCGTTGAGGCGTTCCTTCAGTTTCATGAATCTGAAGGAGAAAAAACCTCACTTGACGACAATGTCTTATCATCTTATGGCCGTTCGTCAAAGTTGATAATGTATCATAACTTCCAAAACCGAAGTCTTCGGTGGTAATAATCTGAATCTATTTTAATTTCAAAGTGTACTCATGAACTCAATTTCATCAAATCTAAATTTACACCGGAGTTGATCTTGAAAATGGACCTAAGAAAAAAGTCCTAAGGGTATGAAAAAAATTAAATACCTGACAATTTGGCTTTCAAAGCCTGGTATGGCAACTTGGTAAACTCTGCATCAAGTGGCATCAGTTGACTTACTGACAAGTTCGAGTAATATCCAAAATCACAGTAGAACACAGATATCGATCCTTTATGTATCACTTTCAATACGCTGGTCCTGAAAAGACGAAATTATTCTGTTAAACTCAATTCATCTCAGCATTGATGTGACGTTATCAATCAACATGCCCAACAAATGTCAATTCGGACTGTCAAATCATTCATTTCAGACAGCTGCTTGAGATAAACATGTATCATTGATTCAATTACACTGCGCAAAAAAATTAACGCACATTATGGAAATCTCAAATTTATTCTACAACTGAAGGTGTTCTCAATGATAATTATTTTCATCAGAATTATGCATGCATATGTTATCCGCTTTCAACGTTTTTCTTCAATACAGATGTTTTCTCGCAGCAGGAATAAAAAAAAGATGATATTATCAGATTTTGAATGTATTGGCTCCATTCTAAAATCAGTTGTTCTCGATCAATTCTAGTGATGAATAGATTTTCTTTCGTTTGATTTTCTACACTCGATCGCTATGCAACGCGAAACACGCAATTTGACCCAAGAGGAATGTGTCAAAGCGGTAGTTTTGCGAGAAGAAGGGTGGACATACACAAGAATTGCAGAAAGGTTTGGAGTTTCCCATACAAGTGTGTCCAGAATGTTGCAGCGATTCAGGGAGACAGGTATGAATGTCCGAAGACCAGGACAGGGTAGAACACGGGTAACAACTGCCATCCAAGAACGTTACTTGAGAGTTTCTTCGTTGAGACAACGGTTTGCAACCGCTCGCCTCCTTCAAAATCAGCTTGAGCAAACTCAAGAGGTGCAAATTAGCACTCAGACAATAAGAAATCACCTCAGAGAATATGATTTAAGGCCTCGTGTCGCGGCAAGAGGCCCAGCTCTTACCCCAGTCCATCGAAAGGCGCGTTTGGATTTTGCGAGAGAGCATATCCATTGGGAAGAGGCCGATTGGGGAAAGAGTTCTCTTCACAGATGAGTCTAGATTCTGCCTCTACCATTGTGATCGACGTTCCCTTGTATACAGACGTCCACATGAAAGATATGCTCACTGCGATTTCCTGAATACTACGTGTTTCGGGGGAGGATCGATTATGGTATGGGGTGGAATATCTTTGACTGCTCGCACAGACCTAGTGGTCGTTGATAATGGAGCTATGAATGCTGATAAGTATATAAGGAACATTCTTGAAGAGCATGTAGTGCCATTTGCCCCATACATTGGTGAAAATTTCATTTTTATGGACGATAATGCCAGATCCCATCGTGCGCGCATCGTTCAGGAGTACCTTGAAGAGGTTGAAGTCCCTCGAATGGAATGGCCAGCAAGAAGTCCAGATCTCAATCCGATTGAGCAGGTTTGGGACAACCTCAATAGAAGGCTGAGAAGTTCAGAAAATCATCCAGCTACTCTTAATCTGGGAAGGATTAGATCAGAACATTTTAAGATCACTCATTTTGAGTATGAACCATAGAACTTATAGTACAAAGTACATGGAATGCTATTACCAGATCAAAAAGTGGTTAAACATCTCAAGTTGGAGGAATACCGAAATTTCCATGTTCCCATGGATTCGGCCTGTCACACCGATCAGAAACACAGAAATGTTTGCCGAAATGCCAAGTGAATCGGATCTTGACTAAGATGACTAGAATAATGGTGTAGGCACTCATCAATTTTTGAACGGAATGACGTTCGACCAAATTGAAAATATTAGCAATGTTTCGTGGCGGCGCCGCAATATCATTTCAGTGTAATTTTCGATTTCAATTTGATTGATGTATCAACAGCTGATTTGCCAAAGTCAATTATGACATGACAGCAGAATGGCAGTTTTATGCTTTTCCTAAGAACTAATATACATCAGGATGTCAAGAATATAAACACACATTATTGCTTGACAAAATTATCGACCATTAACACGCCACGTTCGCCAGAATAAATTCAAATATTTGAAATAACTGCTAAAAATCAGTCATAATTGTGAATAGCGCCACCTGAAGTGGAAAGAACGAAACATTGCTAATATTCTCAATTTGGTCGAAACAAAATCTAATCAGTGCCTACACCATTATTCTAGACATCTTAATCTTGACGATTAAATTCATAGTATTTCTGTGATTCTGTTCTGTATGACAAGTCGTATCCATGGGAACATGGAAATTTCGGTATTCCTCCAACTTGAGATGATTATCCATTATTTCAAGCTGAGCAGCAAGGCTAATAGCATTCCATGTACTATAGACTATAGAAAAGTTCTATGGTATGAACCGTCGTTGCCGAGCTGTAATTAACGCAAGGGGTGGAAATACCAAGTATTAAATCACTTATCGGCATTTCAGTATTTTGAAAATTGTTCATTTCTCTTCTTTCACATAAGATTCAGTGAAATCCTGAATTTTTCTTCCATTTAATGTGTCTTGTTTCGTTCAAAACCTTCCCGAGAGAACATAAAAAATAAGTTATGAAGTCAATGTAGAGTTAACTTCCATTAGAATTGAGATTTTCAGAATGTGCGTTAATTTTTTTGCGCAATGTATTACGAAAGTTGAATCTGTGACAATAACTGTGGAAATTGAAGCTTGTTTATTGTTATCCAAGCCGAACAGTGCACTTTAAACTCCCAATCTTCAATGTAACATTTCGAATCCAATTTTGAACTCACCTGTACCAGATACCATCAGTGTGTTTAGCGGCAAAAATCTGCCCAGGTACAATGTTCTTAATTTGGGTAGGACTGCACGTGGAGTCCTTATATCTTTCCTGCAGAGCCATCATCATGCTGTCCAACTGATCTTTCGAGTTGTAAGGTTGAACCTGAAATTATCGATTTGTTGAAGCTACTATTTTGAATTCTAAGAATGTAATGACTTACGAAGAAGTTCCAAGGATTCACTGTGAACGGTACGTTCACTCCAAAATAGGCACCCATCTCTGGCAACCTGGGACTCATCAATGAGCCGCCGGAGGGTACTTTTTCTTTATCTGAAAACGAAGAAATATTACCGTCACTCCTAGAAAACAAGATGAAAAATTTAGGTATATATCATGCCAATTATCTCACCCACAAATATTTCCTCTGTTATTTCTGCTAAGCATAAAAATTTTAATGAAGAAACTATTTTTCGTCATTTTGGGAAATTTATATACCATTTGACAAAGAAACTGCAACACCCAGAAGGAGCTGTTTTTTTTTTGGTAGAACGTAGATATAGTAAGTAGTAAATGATTGAAATTTGGAGAAAAAAACGAAGGGTTTACAATTTTTTTTTTAGTAAATTTGTTAGTAATGTGTTTGTCCACCGCGTTATCTATGCACTCCCCAACACGTCTTGGTATTGATTCAATAAGATGGTCTATTTCTTCTCGAGGGATACTATCCCAAGCTACCTGTACTTCATGTCTCAGAGCCGCCAAAGTCCGTGGGGGCTGGGGTAAATTTCCAAGCCATTTACCATGATGTCCCAAACATGCTCTATCCCCCTCTCGGGGGATCTGAGCGGCCATGGCAAAAGATTCACATGGGTCGCTTCAAAAAAGTTCAAACTAACTCTGGCAACATGAGGTCGAGCATTATCTTGCTGAAATATTGGATTCTCGAGTCGGTTAAGGTAAGGGAGAATATTTGACTCCACTATTTCTTGAAGGTAACGCAGCGATGTCATGTTTCCTCGAATAGAGACTAAAGGTGACCTGCTTGCATGTGCAACATCACCCCATACCTGTCCCGTGTACATGACGCTCAACATCAAACTGAAGTTCACGTCTTTCTCCCCGACGTCGTCTAACCCTTCTCCGGCCATAATGTGCACTCAAGGATAATCGAGATTAATCAGAAAAGACGACCTGATGCCATTCCTTATTCTAATGCTGTCGTTCTCTGCACCACCGTAATCGTTGACGGCGATGCTCAACCGTCAGAGATAACACAAGATGGAGTTATGCGGCGATAAACCGTTCGGACAGTTACAGGATGGCCTTATTCTCCTAACCACTCATCAGCCAAAGATCGAGTAGTCGCAAATCGGTCTCTAATGGCTTTAAGTCTTAGACGTCTATAGACAGACAGATAGTCAAGCTGCTATTAAAGCACTGAGCTCCTACGTCATTGACTCAAAGCTGATTTGGGAGTGCCGAAACAAACTCAATGAGGTAGGCAAGAAGAATAAGGTCTTTTTAATCTGGGTTCCCGGTCATTCGGGAATCGTAGGAAACGAAGAGGCCAATACACTGGCCAGAAAGGGCGCACAAACGCCACTCACTGGCCCATAACCCTTCTGTGGTATAGGAAAATGCACCTATAAGAAGGAGTTTATGCTGAAGGAGAAAACCGAAAGAGAAATACTCTGGCGGAATCTCCCAGGGATAGATCACTCCAAAAAGTTCCTCCGGAACTTTGAAACTGCTAGATCCAAAAAATACCTGGATCTCAGTAAAAACCAACTCCACTGGCTTTCTCACAGGACATTGTCGCCCCAAGAAGCATCTGTTGAGAATGGGTTTATCGGACACTGATGAGTGTAGATTCTGTGGGGACTGGGGAGGAGGAAGAAACTCCTATTCACCTGGTTACGGAATGCTATGGCATTGCAAGCCAAAGGAAAGAGTGCTTTGGACAAGAAACTTGTATACTCCATTCACTTTTATTTAATCACATAGGAGGTCATAGTTTCGTTTTCAGGAGTTGGTGCCCCTGATGAAAAGCACAGAACCTATGATGAAAAGTCAGTGCGCGCGCAGAAAATATCGTTAATGACAAAACGACGTTGCCAGTTTCTTTTTTTACGTCAAAGTAAAAGTATCAAAGATATTCCACATTTTGTTAGGTTTACAAATTGTTGGCAGATTTTTGGTATTTAACCGATATTTGCAGGTGAGTTTATTCGTCGATTATCCAAGATTAACGTATGTTTATTGTTTTTAGCATCAGTTTGGAGCTTGAGGACGATTTTCAAGCCCAGGACGAATGTTTACAATTCGAGGTTGAAGGGGTACACGGGAATTTCGTTGAAAAAGCTTTATTTGGACAGATATCGCAGTAGATGGATCGGATGGAGCCTCGAGAGGTCGATTAGGATGACATTTTTCAGGTTTTCCAAGAAATTTGGCGATATCTGAGCAGAATTGCAAAAGTTAGGTACCTCACTAATGAGGTGGAACTTAGACCTAATTCTCCTATAAGAAACGCCTTTCAAAGGTCGAGATGGTGAAAAATGTATTCTTTAGATGTTGTTTGAACAAACGCAGTTTTATATCCCAACATTGATTTTAAGAAAGTTATCAACAAAATAAAATTGACATTAATCTTGATTCTTGTAATTACCCATCAATTCATCTTATATCTTTGGGTTGATTTTTTTTAATGAATCAACAAGCGCGTTCGGCAATGACATCTGACTGGTCAGATTGATCTGAACCGTTCGTTTATTACATCCAGATTGAGGGGAGTACACATCTGGACCGTTCGGCAAGAAAATCTGATCAATCGGATGTAGATCTTTTTGCTCGGTGTATTTCGACGGAGGAAACGGATTTTTTTCCACAGAACAGAAACAGAAATTACTTTTCGGCCTTTGTGAATGGATTTTTTATCCCGCTTCGAATATTCTTGAACAGTCTGTTGAATTTTCGTGTCTTATGTTATTTGTTGTGTAGTAATAAATAAAAAAAATGTTGTTTGATAAAAAAATAATGATTCAAAATATTGAATCATCTCAACCAAGGGGTAGAAATGTTGAGAATTATAACAAAAGAATTGAAATAGTACCCAGACTACCTCTACGGACGAATAGACCTTCAAGCTCTAATTTAATATCTGGCTCGGGTAAGGCGTTACATACGTCAAACAGAAAAATCGATCAAAATGCTCCGTAGCGTTCGTTTATTACAGAAAAATCTGACAAATCTGTACAATCTGTTATCACGTGACTAAAAAATCCGTCCGCTCTCGGATGCTATTGCCGAACGCGCTTAACAATTGATGTCGTCAAGTCTTGAACTTTCGGTTCAAGAGGATAATAAACATTAAATCTTCACAAACATGCATATGGAAATCAGAGGCGGCCTTAGGGGGTGGCGAACGGGGCAATCGCCCAGGGCCTCGCTCTTGGAGGGGCCTCGCGCAAGAATCCAAGCATGAAAGTATATTTGGCATCATGTGTAAAAAAATTGAAGGAAATCAATAATAGTGAATTTTTTAAACAATGCAGCTACTTGCAAATGTCCGTGGCAGTAGGAGAATCATGTGATGTTGATGGACATGAATTGTACGAAGAACAGAATATGTTCATCATTGCGTATGAGGAAAACGACGATATTATCCCGGTGCTGAAATACATAAGAGAACAAAAATATGACTGAAGTTTACCCCACTATCGAAATAGTCCTGAGAATTAGAGCCGTTTCACAAGGAACTGATGGTCAGTCCTAATGGTCGGTCGAACCGATCATCAGTCGGCGGTATTTGTTTTCACATCGATGAGTATCGTCAGCCACCGCTATCAAAGACCATTTGCTGCCATGGGTTTTGAGCGTGACACTGTAATTGCTTTGTACGAGAACCGTCCGATTCCCGCACGAAGTGAAAACTTTTTTCGTATTTCGAAATTCTTATATTGGAATTATTAAATGTGTGGATTCTTTGTGTGAAAGTTATATGGGAAATCTACTTGATGATTGGTTCAAGTTTTTTTGAAGTTTTGAAATTTACTCTGTCATCTTGTATATAAAAAACCAAAGACATCAGACAAAAAATTAAGGAGCGAGGACATTATCGACGATCAATCTGTTGATGAAAATGCAAACTTGCTTCGTCATTGAAAAAGATTCTTGAAATCTTCCTGACATACACAGATCAGAGCCAGATCCTCCCAATATTCAAATCAATATTTTTTTAATTTTCTGGGGATGTATTCCATATTTTTTTTTTCTATGGCACTAATGAGCATTTCAGTTTCAAAATTAACTTTTTCCTACCCATTGACTATTATCCACTATTATTGATGAATAATGTAGAAATTCCTAAGAATATTCAATAATAACATGCGAACACCGCAATCGCATCAGGACTGACGGTGCGCATGCATTATGTGAAAACCTCCTTTGTGCCTTTTGTCGCGACTCGATCCGACGACACGCAAACGCAGCAGGCCGAACCGATGCTCATGCTTGTTTCATGGGTCGACTGATGATACGCATGCATGTGAAAGTATTGCAAAATCCAGTTCAAACGCCGGTCCCGACTGACCAATGACCATCAGGACTGAACATCAGTCGCATGTGAAACGGCTCTCAGTCCCATTTGGAACGGCTCTTATTGCCACCACACCTGTTTCAGTTGCGTCTGCTGAAAGGAGTTTTTCGAGGCTTAAAATTAACAAAACTTATTTGAAGAATTCAAGATCGGCTTTCAGTACTTGCTATTCTTTCAATGTAGAAAATGACGTAGCTCATTCGTTGGATTATTGTGTTCTAATTAGAGATTTGAGTCTCAGAAATAGCCACGAACATCAATTTTGAAATTTAACATAAATTTCAAAATTTATCTTCTCCGAATTTGTTGAATTTGTAAACCTTTCGAAGTAAAATATTTTGAAACACAAATTTTATTTAGTTGTAAAACTATGGCAGTTTTTATCAAACATGACAAAATACCTAAACCAAAGGACCCGACTTAAATTCGAATGACATACTTTTCACGAAGGACAAAGGGCCTCGCAAAGACCTGCCGCCCGGGGCCTCGCAATTGGTAAGGCCGCCGCTGATGGAAATTATGTGAAAGCAATGCAATTTTGATGAATTTGTTGAGGCTTTCGCGGCCATCGTTTGATGATGTCTGGTCTTGATTCGAGCATTTCGGCCGGCCGAAATGCTCGAATCAAGACCAGACATCATCAATGCAATTTTCTTCCATGGCGAAAAATAATATATTTCAACAGTGATCTCTTGTACTTTTCATGCAAATAACTAGAAAAGGAATCATTTCTATCAATTCATATAAACGTTAATTATTTTCGTCAATCACATCTTTTCCAATTCATTCATTTTCCGAATAAATTCACATTCTGAGAAATACGCTAAGAATGTAGAAAGGGCAACATAGTGTTGACTTGGAACACAAAAATATTTTGGAAAACGTCATAACTTCGATACAGAGTGGAATGTGTCAAATTTCCAAGGCCAGAGTTGTGATTTTATAATTGTGAATGGAGTATACAAGTGGGGAGTTATCCTCCTTGAAGCCGTCCCAGTACTGGATTTCATCAAATCTCTGGAACTGGAGGGCGAGCTGTAGGAGGCGCGATGATAAAAGCTCTGTCAGGGGGCACAATTGACCTTAAGGTCGCAGTGGACTATAACCTCTTTTCACTATAACTATATAGACGTCGATCCCGAACTTCATTTGTGCCCTATCGACGTCCGGTGCCTATTCTTCCTCGATTTTGGGCATCATCAAACCACGCTTGATAACATCTCATACAAGTAGTTGGATTTCTGTTCGTACGGTTAGCGAATTCTCGAATTACAACCCGCCTCCCGTAGACCAATAATTCGACCTCTTTCAAATTCACTCACCTGGCGATAAATTCCGCGTACACGTGCTCTAGGCATTTTAACAACAACTTAATATAGACTTAAGATCTCCTCGAACAGCTGGTTTGTTGTAAAATTAAAAAAAAATTGTAAAAAACGACTACGATATTTAAATAACAAAAAATGTTCACATGAAAAAAATTTTCTTCTCCAAATTCAATCATTTACTCCTTGCTATACTATCTATGTTTCACCAGAAAAAAAAATTCAAACAGCTCCTTCTGGGTGTTACAGTTTCTTTGTCAGTTAGTATATTCAAACACTATTATAAACCTTGAGGAGCAAAAAAAGATTATCAATTTCTTCGAACGTATAAGTGAATATTTCTTTTGCTCTACTTCAAGGCTCTCCATGAAATGTAAGGAAGCAAAATACTCACCGATATTCTGCGTCAACTTATCCAGCTTGCTTTTGGTACCTTTCAAAGCGCTACTCTCTTTCCTCAAGCTAAGAAACACGAAAAACAATGAAACAATCTATTGATTTGTCATTTGGGCCATTTTCATCAATTAATTGACTTCTTCTCATAAGTATAATCGAGATAACAATGATTTCTCAATTTGCGTCTAACGTTTATAAGAAAAAAATAGTTGGAAAAAAGAAATCCAGAAAAAGATGAAAATAACCCAAATAACTTCACATTAGAAATCCAACAACACTCACAACATAAAAACCAAACAATTTCCTTAATAAAAAACACGAACCTGATCTCCATTTCCATAGCTATAGACTTGTTGATGCACAAAAGCCCTTCATCGTCGTTAGATCGTCTGTAGAATTCCCCGATGGGTGTGCCATTCTCATCCTTTCCTATCACCTTCATTAGGACGGAAGAGCCCACTTTTAAGAGCCCACTGGCCAGATTGACGAAATTGCGGGGACAGGTTTCCAGCGCCATCTTTATCATGACAGCTTGAGGGGGAAACTGGTATAGTACCTCGCTTATCTCTTCCAGACGATAGAAAATTTCCTCGGCAACCTTGAATATTATTAAAGAATAAAATGGGGCACCTCCGACATCAATTTTTTATATACAGATCAGGCAAAGAAAGATCTTGGTTTAGCCATATTAATGTATTGGAAAGAAATGCACACATAAAGTGTATAACGCTTTCCTCTTGACTGATTCTAAATACGCATGTTGTGTCCTATCTCCCCTCTAAGTGACTCAAAACAGAAAATCTAGAACTCCTCGACACTATTGCAACATTTCATCTTTATTCAATTTATGACAGATTGTAAAAATTGAGTTACAGTACATTGCGACCTTGAGGTATATTGTGTCCCCTATAAGAGCCGTTCTCAGCACTGCGCCATCTAGCTCGTCCTCCTGCTTCAGAGCTTCAATATGTGAGGGCTTCAAGAAGGCTAAGTCCTCATTCCTCCTAGAATTTTCTTGTCGAAAGCATCCTTTGCGTTGGATTGCAATGGCGAGACTCTTTTTGTTACACTTTCCAAAAAAATCTACACTCAGTCAACCTCTGATTAACCAATTCTCATCAGATGCTTTCTGAGGCCAGAGTGTCCAGTAAGTAGGTGTAACTTGTTCGTACTGAGATCCAGATACCTTTCGTTTCTCGTTTTGAAGCCTCGAAGAAAGCGATCCATCTCTGATAGATATCGCCAGAGTATTTCTCTTTCTTTCGCATTCTTTCCTCTCCAAAAACACATTCATATTATCTCCTATTCCATAGAAAGGTACTAGGCAGCCTAGTCTAGGCTTAGACCAAAGAAAGAGGAGACACAGCATCTCGTTCATAAATTCGAGAATTGGTGAAGCCAAAATTTAGTCAGTTTTCAATGTGTGGAACGAAGATAGTATAAACTAGGAGCATAGAATAACTGGAGGGAAGGCTTCATACGCTCGACAGATCATTTTGAACTGCCAATAACGGCGGAGGTTAGAGTTTCGTTTGACGCCCGATAGATAAGGCTGAGATCCTTTATTCAGTAACATGTCAGATATTTTGTTCTATGGCGCTACAATTGCAAAGAATATAATGTGGCTGTCATTGTAAAGCCCGCAACGGACGGCGAGCGATATATTATATCTCATATATTTCACCAATATCGCTCCTTATGAAAATGCACCAAGCCCCGCGGACGACGCTATAATATATATTCCGATATTACGATATTTTTCCATACTAAAATATATATTATATTATAGCTTTGCATTGACATATTTCATTTTAGTATGGAAAAATATCGTAATATCGGAACATATATTATAGCGTCGTCCGCGGGGCTTGGTGCATTTTCATAAGGAGCGATATTGGTGTAATATATGAGATATAATATATCGCTCGCCGTCCGTTGCGGGCTTTATTGATACATTTATGCTTCTTTTTAATTGAAAATGGCCATAAATCATAACATAGACAATATTGATGACATATCATCGCTTTATTCTAATCAACTTTTTATGCGCAATTTTATGGGAAGTCTGTGATCGGTAATAAATTTGTCAAAACAATATCCTTATCGGAAAAAAGCGAACATTCAGGTAAGTATTATTATTATTATACGGGAAGACTGAGGTTTTATCTGTTCTCGTGTATTATACGCAGAATTGTATGGTACCCCGTTTACATTCCCTCTGCTAACACTTAGATTCGGAGCGGGAAACAGATTTTTCTTCCTATATTCAATCTGATCCTTGTAGCCATTTCTTTACACGTGCTATATGCATTATATTGTCGGATTTACGAAAAAAAGTATGTATTGCTTTCTTTCAAAAGAATATATACATATTAAGATATAGTAATAAATGGGACCTAATAAGTAATAACAACGAATAACCATTAAAGATAATTTTATTAAGGATAGCCATGTTGTAGGAAGAAACGACGTTGTCGCCATCTCGTGACCTTGCGGCGAACTGACAAGTTCGGACGTTTTTGGCAGTTCATTTTCGTAGGGGAGCCTTCCCTCCAGTTATTCTATGCTCCTAGGTATAAAGGATAGCAATATCATTAGATACGGCCGTGGCAACATTGCAGAATCTAGCTTTGAAAGGTTCAGTGGCGTGGTATTATCGGTATTGAAGAATGGAAATAAAAGTACAAGTGAATTAACTCTTTTTGACGAATTCATACAATGTTCACAATGGCTTCACCATTCATTATCGAAAAGTGCGTCTCCTCTTTCTATTGTCTAAGCTAAGGTATAGCTTCTGGCAAAGTGCATTGGTCTCATCGTTTTCTCTGGTTCTCCAGTGATCGCACCCAGACTAGAAATACCTTATTGTTCTTCTCTATTTCGTTGGGTTTTTTCGCCCCTTCCATATTAGCTAAGAAGCGATGACATTTATGAGCCCATTAAAATTGAGGCCGGGTTTTGGTAAAAACGTCATGTGATATTATTCAATCCGTTTTCTTTAAGCTCTGTATATCTTCGTTAACTCCTATTCATATTTTAGAATTGAACCGAATATATTCAAGTGACATCTTTTCATCCGCGATATCTATTTTCTTGTTGACACTCGGAATATACATAACCTCTATGTTTCCCGCAATTTCAGAATTTCCAGTTGACGCATGCGTACAATTCAATTCTTACCAACGATTTGGCTTCACTCTGTGACTCTGAATAGCACTTTGATCCATATTGATGTTATTAGATATATGAGGATAATGCTTTGATTATCAGAAAGGATGATGATGTCACAGAGGTGATAGTTTCTTTCCAGGTTTATGTCTACATATCTTTCGATTGTCAGTATTTCTTACAGAAAGACACTCGAGCAAGAGCCTAACTAAAGTGAGCACTTGGCGCTTGCCCCGTATATTCCAGTGTCAGGTGAAGTGGTTTTTGACCCTTCGGCGTTCCATTTTATGGAATTTTCTTTGAGATTCTGGGTAGTGTATTCCCTATCCCATTCTTCTCTTTTGCGTATCAATGCTTACTTTGTTGATCATTACATCACTAGGTTAGTGGAGATGAGTGAGATCTATAATGGTCTCCAATGCCCTAGTTGGGCATGTTATCACTGCTCCAGTAATTTTTTTTAAGAGGAGTAAAAAAAGAATCAATAAATGGACCCCGCACTTTCCTTATGGGAAATGGCGTTTCGTCAAATGTTCTAAAATTTTGGTATAATGCAGTACGCAACCTACTGATCAAAAGTGGCCATTGCCCCAACTCAATCGTAGGACTAGATTTTGAGATACCCACTTTTACTACGCGCGTATCTTGAAACAGAATCGAATGAACTTCAATTTTTCTCAAGAAACATTTCATTCCATCCCCAGGGAGCAACCATATAGAGGAATATGACCGAAAATCGTTACGAATACAGGGTTATCCAGTTTCAGAGCGAGAACGTTCGCAAAATGAACTATTTCACTAGATATGTTGTTGTTATATCGAAAACCCTGAAATACCCAGAATTCATACTGGCCACTGGGTGATTCATTATTATAGAAACTATTCACAATTAGGGTTAAGTGAACACCCTGTATTTTTGGGTTGATTTAAGGTGTTTGTTTGATTTTTTCAGAACATATCAACATGGACTTCAAAGAATACATGGTGATTATATCATAAAATAAACTGAGAACCTCACAAAAATACCCAAAAACCAACTTTTTTTCGTCACCCTATATTTCAAGATTAACTCCGTTGAGGTGGGAATTTTCTTTCACCACTTTACTTGATATAAAAACATCAATACGGCTGAGAGTTTTTATCCACTTCCTATGACCAGATTTTTTGTATGCAATATGGAAATTATTTATTTATGTTATTCTATTCTTATTCCAGCATAAAAAGAAATCTGGTTATAGGAAGTAGATAAAAACCCGTATTGATGTTTTTATATCAAGTACAGTGGTGAAAGAAAATTTCCACCTCAACGGAGTTAATCTTGGAATAGAGGGTTTTGAAAAAAAAAAAGGTGGTTGTTTTGGGTATTTTCGTGAGGTTCACAGTTTATTTCATGACTGAATCACCCTGTATTCTTTGAAGTCCATGGTGATATGTTCTGAAAAACTCAAACAAACATCTTAAATCAACCCAAAAATTCAGGGAGTCCACTTAACCCTCATTGTGAATAGTTTCTATAATAATGGATCACCCAGTATGAATTCTGGGTATTTTAGGTCTTTTCGATGTAACAACAACGTATCTAGTGAAATAGTTCATTTTGCCAACGTTCTGGCTCTGGAACTGACATATTTTATAGTTTCAAAATCGGGCATTCATTCAATTATGGATAACCCTGTATTCGTAACGATTTTCGGTCATATTCCTCTATATGGTTGCTCCCTGGGGATGACATGAAATGTTTATTGAGAGAAATTGAAGTTCATTCGATTCTGTTCTGAGATACGAGCGTAGTAAAAGTGGGTAATTCTCAACTTCAACGCCCTGTATCTCAAAAACTAGTCACTTTTGATCAGTAGGTCGAGTACTACATTATACCAAAATTTCAGAACATTTGACGTAACGCCATTTCCCAGAAGGAAAGTGCAGGGTCCTTTTGGAAGAAGAAAATTGGATATTGTGCGCTATCCTTAGGAGATAAAGATATGCTTTCGCGAATTTTTCTCTAGTTCTGTTGGAGACAAATAAAATTGTAGTGCATCATTTTTAATCATAACGAACTGTTTGCCAAGCGCACGACGATAAAGCTAAAAATGAAGATCCTCTAGGAAAAAAACCTATCCTATGTCACTATCACAATTCATACGAATCTATTGACACTTCATAGGTTGAAGTCCATCAAGCCGTTCGGTCCGTAGAGCGTAAGAAAAAGAAATGAGCATGCACACACTAAAAAACAATAAACAGGGTGGCCATTTGAAAACGAATCAGACGAAATAAATTTTTTCGATAGAAATGCTCGGACAGGTCGATTTCTGTTTCGAGGGGGACAACTTAAGATGTAGGTTACGGACGCATAGCGCTTCAACCCTTGCTGCTACAACCCCCACCCCCAATTTTTGAATAGTGAATTCAAAGGTATTTTTATACTGATTTCAGCACAGTAATTGTTTTTTCATTTTATGCATTAGTTCTCGAAATATTCTTAACTAAGTATTTGAAAATGAAGTGGTGTTTTCATGGCACTTGTAGTGTTTTTTTGTGAAAAATCGACATTTTGAGCTTCAAAACAACCATGACTGTGGCTTCCTTCCTCCAATCCACTGACATAGAAATCTTTAATCAAGATGTCGATTTTTCACAAAAAAACACTACAAGTGCCATGAAAACACCACTTCATTTTCAAATACTTAGTTAAGAATATTTCGAGAACTAATGCATAAAATGAAAAAACAATTACTGTGCTGAAATCAGTATAAATATAACTTTCAAATGAGGTATCACTCACCCCATCTTCCCTATTCAAAAATTGGGGGTGAGGGTTGTAGTAGCAAGGGTTTAAGGTGGGCGTTCAATGTAGTGTGTTTTTATTTCAAGTTGATTTCGAAAACGGTTTCACTTTGAGAACTGAAATTTTGTGGGTGAACTCAGAAAGGATTAGGGTTCTTGTTGAAATAATTTTAATCGATTTCATTCCGACTGTCAATTTTTTTTCTTTCAAAAATAGAAGAAAATGAGCCAACCCATGCTTCTGTTTTATTTCAACAGAAAGACCCATGAAAATAGTTCAACTTCCGATTAAAAGTGAATCTACTGATAATTTCGTTCAGAAGATCAACTTGAAATACGGAATTGGCAGAAAATGGCCAAATTCAAATTTTGGCGGGAAAAATTCCTGCTTTACCCACAAATTGACGTATTTCATAGTTCGGCGATTTTCGGATAGAGAGCGCCATTGTGCATTTCATTCATGATTAGAGAGATACTCATAGAACTTAATGTGATAATGTAAGTTCTATGGAGATATTTCTTAAAATGGACGGTGGCGCCTCTATCGGCTGATCTTTCCTACTCGCTTTAAACGCCGACCTTAAGCGCTATGCGTCCGTAACCTACATCTTAAGTTGTACACCTCGAAACAGAAATCGACCTGTCCGAGCATTTCTATCGAAAAAATTTATTTCGTCTGTAATCTCGTCTGTTTCGTTTTCAAATGGCCACCCTGTATAAAAAATGCCAAACTCGAAATTTTTGCGAGTAAATCAGAGTTGCCAGCAGGACGAGTAGATATTCACAAAGAAAGTGTTCAACCTGTTCACGAGCTGAAACCGATGACTGGCACAATTTCAACCCATGGTGTATGAACAAAATCAATTGACGTTTCGTGTATGGAAACCTTTACCCACCTTGACAATTTTGTAGTTTCCAGCATCGATGAAGTAAACTTGAGCGTGTTCACCATCCGGAGACATATCGAGCACTTTGCTCCTGTACCAATGTCCTTGTTCCTTCGACAGATAGATCTTATCCTTGTTGCATTCCCACATTCGCCTGTTCAACATCAGCATGTACTCGCTGGAGGATACACGATCTATGACGCCCTCTATGTGATCCATCAGACATTGCAAACTTGTGAAGCCCTTCGAGTGGATCTGGATGTAGACTATACCTTCATCGGACAGGTGGGATATGTAAACGGTCTCTATGGTGTTCTGGAAATTTTCGATGATATTTATTTTTTTTATGAGTTGGACAGAGATAGACTCACTTGTTTAATGACAGGTGTCGCGATTTCGATTGTCAAAAATTCGAGTAATTGCTTATTTATGGAAACCTCCTCGTTTATATCGTACATGTCAACAGATATCGTTTGATCAGTCTCTGTGGAAGAATCTGAAAAGGAAAAAAAATTAAATCTCGAAAAATACTGCTAGAGGGAGAGTGGTACAAAATGAGTTATGTTGGCTTCCAAAGCGTCTATTGTTTCTGCTTCATCAGCATAAACCATGACCTGGCATAACCCCAAAGAAAATAATCCATCGGAGTTGAGTCGCATGATCTTGGATAAAGTTCTATCACATTAAAAAACATTTAGATTTTTTTCTCTCATAGAAAAGGTTAACAAAATTACAGTTTGCAGTGCTCTGATACATATTTCTTCTCCAATACTTCCTCCACAATCTCCACAATCTCCGCGAGCTATAGACACTAAAAGTTGAGATAATATTATGACAAATGTTTATCGTCAGTGCTCCTTCAGGATATTTTATGATAATTTAGAGCCGAATTCACTGGTTCACTCATAAAATGCATAAAATATTAAAATTCATCATATTCACCTCTCACCACCGACCCGTCAAAAACGATTTGAGGTTAACACTGGTGGAATAAACACGTGGTTTGAATTGCCTAATAATTTTCACCAATATCACAGGTAAAACAAGTTTTTTTTTTTAATGGAATGATCCATGTAGACTAGAGACCTGAATACGGCTAGTAACGTGTATCAATAAAGATATATAATAATATATAATGTTTGTATCTCGAGTCCATAAAATGGTTTCAGAGGAAGATATCATTCGGTATATCTCTAACAAGGGAAATCTAGAAAAGGAAGTAATTTCTCTCAAAAAACTATCAATCAAAGACAACGAAAATATAAAATTCTCAAGCTTCATGCTTGGAGTTCCTACCAACATGAAAGACATCATATATGATAACACATTCTGGCCACACGGAATCAGATTCGCACGATTTGATTTCAAAAGAGGACATCATTTTTTAGACAAAAAGTCCATCAACCAAGTCCAATAAAAAACCACGTTAAAATCTCAATACTTCACCAAAATGTAAGATCTATAGGTAATTCAATTGAACAACTTGAACAATTAACATCTGATAACAATGATATAGCCATGCCTTTCAGAACACTGGAAGACTGAAGAACAACTTAAATATTATTCTGTAAAGAACTTCAATTTAACAGCCAAATTCTGTAGATATCTAGGTGAACATGGAGGAACCGCAATCTATGTGCGAAAGGATATAGAAGCAAGAGAAAGGAAAGATATAGGTAAAATATAAAAAAAAAGAAATTTGAATGTGCTGCAGTAGAATTTGAGATGCATTATCGAAAGTGGGTATGCCTAACAATTTACAATGATGGAAATACAGACCTGATGACAGAACAGTTAACACCAATTTTAAACAAACTAACAAAGGAGAATGTACAAATAATCATTGCAGGTGATTTTAACATAAATATGCTAGGAGATACCAAAGCAAAAAGAGACTGGATACACCATCTAAAATCATATGGTGTCATTCAAACTATATTTCAACCCACGAGAGTCACTCACTCAACACCAACATGTTCAGATGGAATATTTGTTAAGACAGAATATCCATTTGATGCAGTGGTAGTACAAACACATATATCCGATCATACAGCTCAAAAAATATCTTTCAACATCAGCAAAACGAACAGCTACACTCACAGAAGAATAATAACCAATGAAAATATCACGATCAAGATCTTGCAACAACAAAAAACGCATACCCGTATTAGAAGACCCATCAATCAAAAAGACAAAAAACAAACTAGATGCACTCCTTGTTATGAGCAACATAGACCCTAAATATAAACATGAATACAACAGAACAAAGAAATGTTATGATAAACTCCTTCTAGAAAATGAAAAAAATTATCTGGGAAAACTAATTAAAGATTCTGACAACAAGAACAAAACTGCCTGGGCTATAGTAAATTCCTTACAGAACAAGGGTGAAAACCAAAACATCCCACTAAAAGCCGACACAAAAAAACTAGCAAATGAATTCAATGACTACATCGTAAATGCAGCAACTAAATTAAGGTGGGCGTTCAATGTAGTGTGTTTTTATTTCAAGTTGATTTCGAAAACGGTTTCACTTTGAGAACTGAAATTTTGTGGGTGAACTCAGAAAGGATTAGGGTTCTTGTTGAAATAATTTTAATCGATTTCATTCCGACAGTTATTTTTTTTTCTTTCAAAAATAGAAGAAAATGAGCCAACCCATGCTTCTGTTTTATTTCAACAGAAAGACCCATGAAAATAGTTCAACATCCGATTAAAAGTGAATCTACTAATAATTTCGTTCAGAAGATCAACTTGAAATACGGAATTGCCAGAGAATGGCCAAATTCAAATTTTGGCGGGAAAAAGTTCCTGCTTTACCCACAAATCGACTTATTTCATAGTTCGGCGATTTTCGGATAGAGAGCGCCATTGTACATTTCATTCATGATTAGAGAGATATTCATAGAACTTATTGTGATAATGTAAGTTCTATGGAGATATTCCTCAAAATGGACGGTGGCGCCTCTATCGGCTGCGCTTTCCTACTCGCTTTAAGGTCGGCGTTTGAAGCGAATAGGAAAGCTCAGCCGATAGAGGCGCCACCGTCCATTTTATGGCATATCTCCATAGAACATGCACTATCACTATCAAGTTCTATGAATATCTCTGTAATCATGAATGAAATGTACAATGGCGCTCTCTATCCGAAAATCGCCGAACTATGAAATAAGCTAATTTGTTGGTAAAGCAGGAACTTTTTCCCGCCAAAATTTGAATTTGGCCATTTTCTGCCAATTCCGTATTTCAAGTTGATCTTCAGAACGAAATTATCACTAGATTCACTTTTAATCGGAAGTTGAACTATTTTCATGGGTCTTTCTGTTGAAATAAAACAGAAGCACGAATTGGCTCATTTTCTTCTATTTTTGAAAGAAAAAAAATTAACTGTCGGAATGAAATCGATTAAAATTATTGCAACAAAAACCCTAATCCTTTCTGAGTTCACCCACAAAATTTCAGTTCACAAAGTGAAACCGTTTTCGAAATCAACTTGAAATAGAAACACACTACATTGATTACCCACCTTAAACGCCGACCTTAATAGGAAATATTAAACAAGCAAAATCAAAAATAACCCTCCCAAAATCGCCACATACATTTTCAACAAAACCAATTAGTGAAGAACATCTGAAGGAACTCGTGAAGAAACTTAAAAACAAGACCTCAAGTGGAATTAATCAGATATCTAATAGAACAATAAAGAACACCATAAAAGAAATAAGCCAACCGCAAAAATACATCATAAACAACTCACTTAGAGAAGGAATCTTTCCCAATAAACTGAAAATAGCAGAAATAATGCCTAAATATAAAACTGGCAATGCTGAAAATCTTGAAAACTACAGGCCAATCAGCATCCTCACATCATTCTCCAAGCTATTCGAACTAGCATATTGCGAACAAATTTTGGAATATTTCACACTACATGCTCTCCTTGGCCAAGACCAACATGGTGAAAGGAAGATCCACACAGACAGCGATATACGAATTTGTTACACAAATCACAGAGGCCTTTGAGGAAGGCTGTTTGTCAATGGGGTTATTTTTGGACCTCTCCAAGGCATATGACTGTCTTGACTCGGATATTCTGATAGAAAAGCTTGAACAATATGGAGTCCAGGGAAACGCACAGAAATGGATAAAATCTTTCTTCCACAAGCGCACACAATTGGTAAAAATCCGTATGAAGGGTGAAGATATAAGATCAGAGATGAAAGAACTACTACTGGGAATACCTCAAGGCAGTGTAGCTGGAACATTATTTTTTCTTATACAGGGTGAGTCTTTGACTTGTACATATATTTTGACTGTAGATTCCTCTCATCAAACGAAACACTTTTTTCCTATACCATTTTTCAAAATTCGGTTCCGTTTAAAAGATACAGGGTGTCAAAAATCCATGAAAAAAACGCTTTTCTGTTCATATCTTCGGAACCGTTATTTCGAATGAACTGAATTTTGGTTAAGTTTTTACTCTATTCATGGTGAATATTCTCAAATCAAAACTTATTCAATATTCCTCCCGGTATGGAAGTAACAGCGTAGCCAACTTATAAATCCACACAAAAATACTATAAAACCACGCGAAAAAGAAGAATGGTTCCTATTTTCGAAAAAAGCAATAGGTTTAGAACATAAAATTATTCCTAAGTTTTTTCAATAAAACGCGTCGTTTTCAAGTTATTCCTAATTAAATCCCATTAAATTTGACGAGAAAATCATAAATCTCGAGAATTACCTGAATACCCCACTGCATTCTAAAGATCACCGAATCGGAGATGTATTAATATTCTGTAATCGAATTAAATGTTAACAATGTTGCCGGAATGTTTGTCGAATTTTCATTTGGAAATGACTGACCTGAAAACTACTTAAATCTCTATGATGGGAAAACGTTTTTTTTCGAAATTATACGTCCAGTAATTTATTTGTTTGTCCAACCTTCGAGAAAATATTGAAAATGAATGATATGAAATACAACCCACGTACTAAATTGAAATAAATGAAAAATTAAATTATACTTAGAGATGTTTCTGTCTGAATAATATCCTCTGCCATAATTCGCACAAATCCTAACTGGAACAGTAAAACTAGAACCAACTAGGCTGAATTTTTCAGCCATTTCACACAAAACATCACTAGAAATAATGCACTTCAAAACAGCCTACTGATGTTATCTTAAGTTCGTGCCAAATTAAAAAAAGTTAAAAATCGTATCGTGTAATACATACACCACCCAAATTAATAGTCAATTAACTGACCGAATCAGTTCATGAGTTCATGTTCATTGTTAATAGCCAATTTTCGCGGGAAATGATGACTTAACAAAGCCATAGAATATGCGCTATACGCATGCGTCGTTCACATGTCATTATGTATCTATGGTTACCTAATTTGGCATTTTATACCGTGCCGAACCATAGCCTCTCCTTTGTTTCGCCAAGGAAGCATTACGTCGCGTGCCCTATCGTTAACGAATGAACTAACTCAAGGGCAATTTAGTATTCTTTACTTTTCGTTAATGGAGTCTAGGCGTTCCTCTTTGAAAATGACCTAGACAATCCAGACCACGTGTTTTTCCACCATTTTCATTTTTCAACCTCCAAACGTTTCTGACAGGTCGCTGGATTGTAGTAAATATGAGGAATTTTATTATCTTAGGCATTTAATGGGTGAACAAGTGAGTTTTCATGATTTGAAATATCAAAAACTATCCTGAAGCAACACTGACGAAGAAAATTCCACTTGCAGTATATTCTATATCGAATAGTGTATCTCATGTGGGTTGTTGATATGAACACCAGAGGGCGTCGGTCCTAGTACCGAATGATATGTTCTGTGAATGTTTTATGTATTATGTTCTGTGGTTGGGAAAAGAGAGGTTAGGTGGATTAAGTTAGGAGATGAAGAGTTTGATGAAGGAAGGTATCCTGAATCCTGGTAAAGTGTGTATCACGAGATTATTTTTGGAAGATTAGAAAGATAGAATAGAACGGTAGTTTTATTTTAATCACGCCCGATTATCACTACAGGATCTATGGTCAAATTCATAGATATTTATTCAGTAATGTAATCAGAAAAATCAATTTCCTTAGTTTCAGGAATATTGCTGAAACTGGCAACAAAATCCAAGTTCTGTGACTGTTTCACTTCAGTGATATCCGGAAGATTTTATTGACATTGTTTTAATAGGTTAAAGCTTGATCGAAATTATAAATTGAATTGAATTTATAAGATAATTTTGGGATATCGAGGAGGATATGAACAAGTTTTTAGTGTTTACAAACTAATCTTCAAGAAAATCGAAGAATGAACTTATTCTGATTGGACAAATATGGCTTTTCAATTGCCGATATAATCGTAGCAAACAAAGTGTTTTTGTTAAGAAATATCGTGTTTTTAACATTCTTATTCAAATAAGGTTAGTACTTGAGTTTCCCCAAATATATCAACTTAATTTTAATCGGGAAATATGAACTTTGCATTGGTTCCAGAGAATGTTTCCAGACACGGACTCAGCCGAATGTTTTTTTTCAAATGGCTATATCTTTTTAACAGAGCCGAATTCGGAAAAATGGAAAATGAAAAAAGGTTTCCTTTGGCCTCAAGAATCTACAGTTAAAATATATGTACAAGTCAAAGACTCACCCTGTATATCTTAATGACTTTGGACAAGGAACAGGATGGAAGCACAAAAGGGTGACTAAAACACACTTCATTGATGACACAAATCTCCTGGCAAGAGAATCTTTATGGCCAGACCTGAAAACCCTAGTTGATGACATAATGCAGTACACTGAAGACTAGTTCCAAAACAACAACCTGATACTTAATACAACTAAAACCAAAATGATTTTATTTCAGCCCACTCAGCCAAATCTAGAAAAACCAGCAAAAATCAAAATCGGAAATGAAGAATACAACCTATCAGAGAACACCAAATTTCTTGGCGTCTATATTGATGCAGACATGAAGTGGAATACGCACATTATACAATTAGAAGGGAAAATAGCATCATCAATTTATTTCTTGAGAATAGCAGCATCACATTTGAATTCCCAAACACTGAAAATGGTTTATCATGCCATGATAGAATCAAGATTGCGATATGGACTAGTTTTCTATGGCTCTGGTAATTTATCTTCACTTTTTATACTACAAAAGAAAGCAATCAGAACACTATGCAATTTGAAACACAACCAGACATGTAGAGGAATTTTTCGACAAAAAAAGATTTTAACACTATATGCGATATACATACAAGAATGCTTACTTTTTTTCCACAAGAACCACCACCTTTTTGAAAAATACAAAAATCTGAAGAATAGATACGAAACAAGGACACTTGACTACAACTATCCTAGATGCCGACACAGGTACAACTGGAACACAGATGCCTCCAGCTGTACAATAAACTTCCGAAGAGAATACAGAGTATAGAGAGCTACACATTATTCAAGAAAGAATTATTTGGCTTGCTGGTGGAAAATGAACCATACTGTTTAGACGAGTATAACATTAACCGCAGAAAGTGATCATCACAATTTTGACACTATTTCACTTCTTATCATGTAGACATTGTATACACTGAGATCTATTCTATTATTATTATTAAGAGGAAGTTTACTGATATGACGTTTGAAGGTCTGCAAGTAGTCTTGTTGGCAACAATATTCTAAACCCGGTCCTATCCTAACCTATGCATCAGTGGTATGGTGGACTTCCATGGAGAAGGCCAGTAACCGAAACATCCTTAACAGATGCCAAAGGAGAGCTTGTCTAGGTATAAAAGGCGCTCTAAGATCCACTACCACAGCATCGATGGAGTGCATGTTGGGCATTCCTCCCATACACCTCGCCATCATGTAGGTGGCTATGAAAACAACACTCAAAACCTGGGAACAGGGACAATGGCGGGATCGCGGAGGATACAGAGGGCACGCCATGGCTCTCAAGATGGTGGAGGACATTAAACCGTCCCTCCTCCACAGAGGAGACCGTGCGGATGCCCGATTCTGCTTCGACGAGCCCTACAAAGTAGTTGTCCCTGACAGAGATCAGTGGTGTAAACCAGATAGGCTACTAAAACCTGAAGTTCCCACCTGGTACACCGACGATTGTTGGACCAAGAACAAAGTGGTCCATTTCTCTAGGAAAAGACTGCTCAATCGCACAAGCAGAGCTATATGCTGTCCTTGTATGTGCGGTGGAGAGTATCCACAGAGAATACTAGGGGAAACACATATACATATGTTGCGTCAGTCAGGGTACATTGAAATTCCTCTCCGATATAAAAGTAATCTCGAACTTGGTGTACGAATGCAGAAAAGCCCTGCGCACGCTTGGCTCAGACAACACTCTCAATGCTGTCTGGTGCCCGGCGCATGCGTCTATCTCTGGTAACATAAAAGCAGATAACTTAGCCAAAGAAGGG
Source organism: Adalia decempunctata (assembly GCA_951802165.1). Classification (NCBI taxonomy): domain Eukaryota; kingdom Metazoa; phylum Arthropoda; class Insecta; order Coleoptera; family Coccinellidae; genus Adalia; species Adalia decempunctata. The sequence continues at coordinate 20,897,316 of OX637703.1, forward strand.
ACTCGCTCGACGTTTACTGGGCCGGAACCCGCGCTTCCTATCTGTCATACACATTTCAGAAACCTCTTCACGAGATGGATTGATAAGAAATTCTCCTCCGAGTGAAACACGAGAACGGATCTCAAGCAGTCGAGACTACTGATCAAGGGCTCTTGATTCTCGAGAGCAGTGGTTTTCAACCTTTTTCATGATGCGACCCCCCTGGCATGTAAAAATATTTCGCGTTTTTATCATGTGTGTTTCTGTATGTTACAGTGTTACAAATATTCATTCCATACATCTATGTGAAGTTAGCCACATCCACACATACACTCAAAGACAAAAAATTGCTAATGGAAAAAAATTCATAACTTAGTGAAATGAGATGGTATTGCAATCAGATTTGGATGTGAGCTTGATTGGTTGATAAGAAATTGAATCCTGTTCCATTTGGAGACTTTCAAGACTCAGGGAGAGAGTTGTGGGGGTTGTTGGGGGTGGTTCCTGGCAAAAATCAGAACTCGACGAAATGGAAGTGTTCCACGATGGGTTTCGAATATGTGTTTCTTGAATGCCGAAAAAATGAAATGTAATACCCCTCATAGTTTGTAAGCCCCCAGGTTGGGAGATTTTGGGGGTCGTTAATAAAAAATGATGAAAACAATTCATATCTCGACGAAATTGGAGTGTTTCACGATCATATTCGAAAATGCCACCATCAATTCTCAGCAAAATAAGGAAAGCGCAGAACAACAATGGCAGTTCCTTAAAACAGCACTTATAGAACCAAGTAAAAAAGAACTTACAACGAGCAAACATAGGAAAGAAGATTGGATGACGGACAGAATCTTGGAGTTGATGGATGAAAGAAGAAGATGCAAGTCAAATAACAACACTCGATACAAGCAGCTGCAAATCCAAATAAGGCAAAAAATAAGAGAAGCAAAAGAAACATACTTTTCTGATAAATGTGAGGAGATAGAGGATTTACAAAACAAGTATGACAACTTTAATCTACACAAGAAGGTCAAGGAGCTCGCGGGAATTAATAAAAGAAGAACTTCAAATATACTCCTGGACAAAGAAGGAAATATCATAATGGAAACTGAACAAAAATTAAAGCGATGGAAGGAATACATAGAGGAATTATTTTATGATCAGAGAATGGAAAATACCCCTTCAGAACATCAAGATGGAGACGCAGGACCTGAAATAACTAAGTCCGAGGTTGAACATGCACTCAAATCCATGAAAAATAAGAAATCTGCAGGCCCAGACGGGATACCAAGTGAGTTGCTTAAATTAATTGACGACAAAAACATAGATATTTTGGTGAGTTTATACAACACGATTTACAAAACAGGTATTATTCCAAAGGAAATGTTAACATCAACATTCATATGTCTACCGAAAAAAGTTAATGCCAGAGAATGCAGCGACTACCGAACCATAAGCTTGATGTCACATACATTAAAAATCCTCCTTAAAATTATACATACCAGAATACATTCCAAACTAGAACTGGATATTAGTGAGAGTCAATTTGGCTTCCGAAATGGGGTTGGCACAAGAGAGGCATTGTTTTCTTTTAATGTGTTGACTCAGAGATGCCTGGATGTTAATCGTGACCTCTATATCTGCTTTATAGACTATAATAAAGCTTTTGATAAAGTAAAACACGACCAACTTATAGACCTTCTTAAGAACAAAAACCTGGACAAACAAGATGTAAGATTAATTTCAAATCTGTATTACAACCAACGGGCCACACTAAAAAATGGTCAGGAAAGATCTGAGGAAATGGAAATAAAGAGAGGAGTCAGGCAAGGTTGCATACTATCGCCCTTGTTATTTAATGCGTACTCGGAGCAGATTATACTAGAAGCCTTGGAAGATGAGACCGCTGGTATAAAGGTGAATGGAGTCTTGATCAACAACATCAGATATGCAGACGATACCGTAATAATAGCTGACTGTCTGGAGGATTTAGAAAGAGTTATGAACAAGATATTAAGATGTAGCGGGAAGTACGGACTTTCTCTCAATGTCAAAAAAACCAAGTTTATGAAAATCAGCAAAAACAATGACACAAACGAAATACTGCTGGTTGGAGGTCAACAGGTCGAAAGAGTAAAAAGATACACTTACTTAGGAACACTTATTACAGAAAACAATGACTATACCGCAGAAATAAAAACCAGAATAGAAAAAGCTCGTTCCAACTTTATAAGAATGAAAAAAATCCTGTGTAGCAAGGACCTGACATTGCATCTCAAACTGCGATTGGCAAAATGCTACGTATACAGTGTGCTTTATTATGGGGTGGAAGCATGGACGCTAAATGCAGATGCAATGAGGCGTCTTAGCTCTTTCGAGATGTGGACCTACCGAAGAATTCTGAGAGTTTCGTGGACGGATCATATCACCGACATCGAGGTGCTAAGAAGGGTCGGTAAAGAAAAAGAAGTTGAGCGTACCATCAAGGAGAGAAAATTACAGTATTTGGGACACATAATGCGGGGCGAGAAGTACAATATCTTACGATTAATAATGCAGGGGAAAATAGAAGGCAAAAGAGGCGTAGGAAGAAGACGAATCTCATGGCTGAGAAATCTGAGAGAGTGGTTTGGATGCAGCTCAAAACATCTCTTTAGGGCAGCGGTCTCCAAAGTCAAGATAGCCATGATGGTTGCCGACATCCGCCGCGGATATGGCACTTGAAGAAGAAGAGAAGATTCGAAAATGTGTTTCTTGAATGCCGAAAGAATGAAAAACAATAAACCCCATAGTTTTTTAGCCCTCAGGTTTGAAGATACAGGGGGTGTTTTTGAAAAATAATGAAAAAAATTAATATCTTGGAGTAATGAGAGTGTTCCACGGCCAGATTCGAATATGCGTTTCTCGAATGCCAAACAGTGGCGACGCCAGCTTTCGAAGACAGGGGGGGCCAAAAGGGGGTCGGAATTTTTTAGGAGGGGCCAAAGTAAATAGAAATACAACGGGAAAATTGAAAGTCTTAGAATGTCAAAAAATTCTAGGCGGGACCAGCAAAATTTTAGTGATGGCCCGGGCCACCCCTGGTCCCCCTCTAGCGTTGCCACTGATGCCAAAGGAATTAAATACAATAAACCCCATAGTTTGTTAGTCCCAAGGTTTTGAGATTTGGGGTGTTGTTTATGCAAAATGATGAAAAAAAATTCATATATCGACGAAATGAGAGTGATCCACGATCATGTTCGAATATGTGTTTCTTCAATGTCGGAAGAATGAAATACAAAAGATCCCATAGTTTGTTAGCCCCCAGGTTTGGAGATTTGGAGGGTTGTTTATGAAGAATGGTGAAAAAAATTCATATCTCGAAAAAAGGAGAGTATTCCAGGATCAGATTCGATATGTGTTTCTTGAATGGCGAAAGAATGAAATACAAAAAACCCCATAGTTTGTTAGTCCCCAGCTTTGGAGATTTTGGGGGTTGTTTATGAAAAATGATGAAAAAAATTCATATCTCGGAGAAATGAGAGTGTTCCATGAAAAAAGAATTGTGTCATTTGATTAATCCAAAACAAGCACAACCTTCGCATGAGTCTTGGAAGTTTATTCTTTGTTAAGTTGTTTGTATTAACATATAAATGTTTATGAATATTTGATTCTGTTGAAATTCTCTTACTAAAGTTCTCTCAACCTCTGGCGACCCCCCTACAGAAGCTTCGCGACCCCCCAGGAGGTCGCGACCCACAGGTTGAAAAACACTGCTCGAGAGGAAGCAATTGTCTCTGGTGACTGGTGCTCTTACTGGCCATCTGTTTAACAAACATTTAAAAAGAATGGGTCTATCGGAGTGTTCCCTGTGCCGTTGGTGCAAGAACGCGGATGAAACGACGGAGCATATACTGTTCACGTGCGGCATCTTATCTACATTGAGGTTAACACACCTAGGGAACCCTACACCTTCCATCTCAATGGTGAGAGGGATTCCCCCTGGTCGGCTCGCGGCATTCTTGTCAGCGTGCCTTCGAGTCTGAGTGTCTCTAGTATCACATGAATGCGGTATGAACAATGGCCACAAGGCCTAAGTTCTGCCAACCACGTATTTGAATAAAAGGCTTAAAAAATAATAAATCATTTATTTCGACTCACCTGCATCAACTTGTTCGGCTAACAACACCTCCCTACCTACATAAGACATCAGCTTTTCCAAAGGTACGTTGGCATCGTACAAATCCTCCAATCCGGCCAGTCGACAGACGAATGCCTAGAAAACACGATATTTCAAGATTTGAAAACGTAAAAACCTATAAAATGCTCGATCACACCGAGGACAATTACCTGTGCTGGCGAACTGGCAAATTCCCTCTTGATATTACAGATCATGTCCTTCTGGATCAGGTATTCGTCACCGAAGTCGATGAGGAAACAATTGACGCATTCGTCCTGCACTTCCAACGCCCTCACCCTGTACCAGTTCGAATCGTAGTTGGCGGCGTAATAAGAGCCAACTTGGATGTCCGTCGCTTGTAGTTTGGCGGCTTCTTTGTTGTAGAATTCCCCCATTTTGTAGGTGATTTCGTTGTGGATTTCCTGTTTGAATGACAGCAAATTCATATTCGATCGTGAGCAAGCTACATGCAGTAAATTGGTAGCTGTCGGGTTCAAATTTGAAATATATCCATAATTAGATATAATTTTTTACTTACGAATTGTGTGGTATCCAATTGCTGACACCATACCTCGTTCAGAGACATAATACAAGTTATCTGGGCCAATAACCTGTTGTCCTCGCCAAACTCTACCGTTGTCGAAGGTATGGATACATCAGGGGGAAGTATGGAACCGAATTTCTCACCCTTCTGTAAAGCCTATATTGTTAGGGGACAATTCGATATGTGTTAATGCACCTCAAGCAAACCAGCATCTAGCATTAGGATAGAAGAATACATGCAGAAACCAAGGAACTAAACATTTCCAATAGAGATCTTCTGAAAATTATTTTCTTTGAAACTACGATGTCTAGAATGGTGAAATTTGATGTTGAATAATTGACATGTAATCCACAACATAAATTAAATCTCAACATTTAAAATGTAGACTAGGTCATGATGAGTTCCTTCATTCTCATGCGCAGAGCATTCTATTTGATATATTAAACATGAAATGCATGGAAATCAAGTCAGATTAGAATGTTCAGTCACTATCTACAATATCAGTTTTCACAGAAATCTACAAACTCCAATTGGTCTTTAGATTTATCCACTTGCAAGACAAATTAACCAATCAATCTCTCCTACTGAGAGATGAAATGGCGTTAACGAATCTAATCCCTGTTGGTAGCGCTATTTGACAATTTACAGTTAGATGAATATACCGGCCTGAATCGAAAATACTGTACACATAAAAGGCCCCCATATACTCCTTTCACTTTTATAAAGTATCTCGGTTGGCCAAGACTTAGGTTTATCAAGTTTTTTTTTACTTTAAACTGACGCAGGTTGGTACTCGTCGGATGTCATATATACTTCATTCACTTTTATTAAGGGCCGGTTGTTCAATCGGAGATTAACTCGCGATTACAGGTAATCCGGGATTATGAATTTGGTTCGGTTTTTCAATGAAGGATTAAGAGAAAACACCGGATTAACTCAGGGTTAAGTTAATCCATGGAATTCGAGGGATTAAGGAGATAATTCTCAGATTATAACCTAACTTATTTGACAGTTGCACTTCTACAATCAGTGTTATTTGTTTGATCTGACTCATGATATAAGAATACATGATCTGATTCTATCATAATCGGACTGATCTGAGTATTAAAGTATTTTTGGTGAAAATGTCGAATGTGGAGAATGAAAATATCACAGACGATGAAGATTTTTTGGAGCTGATTGATATAGTTTGTCCAATAAGAAAGAGTCCGGTATTCAAGCAGCGTCATAACTATTGGGAAGAATTATCAGAAAAAGAATTTTTCAACCGATTCCGTTTACCTAAGGCAATGTGCCATAGTATCGTTGATTTAATTTCCGATAGTATCAAGAACCCAACAAACCGGTAAGATTCAATATTTCAATATTTTTTTACTTCAGTTCCATTCTAAATAATAATATGCTGATTCGAAAACATATTTTTCAGCAACCATGCCGTGACACCAGCAGAAATGGTTCTACTGACCCTACGGTTTTATGCTACTGGAACCATGATGATAGTTGTTGGTGATTTCATGGGGATTGATAAATCTACAGCATGTAGGATTATCCATCGTGTGTCTGAAGCCATTGCAACTCTTTATAGATCATACATTAAGATGCCCCAAAGTGAAGTTGAGAAAAGAGAAAAAGCCATTCAGTTTTATAAGATTAGTCGTTTTCCTCAGTGCATTGGTGCTATAGATTGCACACATGTGAAATTACAATCACCAGGAGGAGAAGATGCTGAAATTTTTAGAAACCGCAAAGGTTATTTCTCCCTAAATGTTCAAGCTGTATGTGATGCTAATCTAAATTTTCAGAACATAGTTTGTCGTTGGCCTGGTTCGAGCCATGATTCCACTATTTTCAACCACTCAACTTTGTCAGCTTCTTTTGAAAGTGGGGAATTTGCCAATTATGTACTGGTTGGTGATAGTGGATATCCTATAAAGAGGTATTTAATAACACCATTGACACAACCTAGCACTCCAGCTGAACATTTGTTCAATGAGTCCCAAATACGGACACGAAACCCTATAGAAAGATGTTTTGGTGTATGGAAACGCCGTTTTCCCATCCTGTCATTAGGATTGCGTTTAAAACCTGAGAGATGCGAAGCAATTGTTGTGGCCACAGGAATTCTCCACAACATAGCAAATAACTTGCGAATTCCTCTTCCTGATATCAATGAAGATTTACAACAATTAATTGAGAATGATCTGAGTACCATCAATGACGCAATTGCTCAGGTGCCAAATGTTCGATCAGAATATATCATAAATAATTCCACAAGATTGATGTTAATACAAAATCATTTTTCTAGAATTTAGAATTGTTCATGTAGCATGTTATGATTATGAAAAGTTCAATAAACAAGTCAATTTGTCTTGAAAATTTTATTTATTTGGATAAATTTTTTTCATGAATTTCTATCATTTGAGCTTTTTTCAAATCCCATTCTTCCTGCATAATTCGGATTTGCAAATCTTGCAGTTCTTGCCTGTGCCGCAGTTTTTGTTGGTGCTCCTCCTTGAAGGCTTCGTGTTGAGCCTGTACCAATTCCGCTTTGGAGAGTGCCCATTCCGAAATTTTGCCCCTTACATTCTCCCTTGGAAGAGTCAATTCCTTCGCTTTTTTCTCCCTAAGCTTGGCTGGCGTGTAATTACTCCAGTCTTTTGTTGAGGTGGAGGCCTCGTTTTCTCTAGCTGGAAAATTCATAATAAGTGTCATCAAAAGAGAAACAAAATATTAGTTTTATCTTACCACGACAAGGTGTTTCCTGGATTAATCCAGATGTGCTCGGCATGCCATTCAATCCACACTCTTCTCTCGCTGATGCCATATACAATCTTTTTTCAGCTAGAAAATTCATAATATGTATCATGAAATGGAAAGGAAAACATAAGTTATCACAAGAAGGTGTTAGATGGAAGAATCCAGATTTATTGGATATTCCTGACTTCTCAGTAGCTTGCTGGAGTCGCATGAAAATTTTTTTCAGCAAATAATAAAATGTGTCAACAAAGGAGAAACAAAATATTAGTTTTATCTTACCACAAGAAGGTGTTTTCTGGATTAATCCAGATGTGCTCGGCATGTCATTCAATCCACACTCTTCTCTCGCTGATGCCATATACAATCTTTTTTTAGCTAGAAAATTCATAACATGTATCATGAAATGGAAAGAAAAACATAAGTTTATCACAAGAAGGTGTTAGATGGAAGAATCCAGATTTATTGGATATTCCTGACTTCTCGGTAGCTTGCTGGAGTTCTTCAGCAAATAATAAAATGTGTCAACAAAAGAGAAACAAAATATTAGTTTTATCTTACCATGAGAAGGTGCTGAGTCCATTCCTTCAGATACATTGCATACTTCAGGATTTTCATCTGGGTATACTGTTACTAAAAAAAAGGGCACTTCAAGTTTAAGAAAAATTTCACATTGCTACAGTGATACATACTTATTTCTAAATAATTTCCCTCTTCCTTGGCTTCATCTTCTTCTTCGTGAAGAATAGTATATTCTGAAAATTAATAAATATTGTACTACAATAGAATTTTCCATGAAATAAAAAAAATTATGTGATGTATCTTTGCTTACCATTATTATATTCAGTCCTTATTGGACTTTGGTCGTCATGGAAGGCACTTTCATCCCCTCCGAATCGAGATGAAAACCCCGTGAGAGTACGACCCATAATTTCCCTCAGTTGTTTTTCGGACGTCGTCAACGGCGATTCGGGTAAGGGTGGTCCTCCTCCAGTACCTCTTAAGACTTTCCGCTCACTAGCCACCTTGGATTTTGTGATTTTTTTTAAATTTTTGAATTTTGTCTTCAGGGTTTGGTGCGATTTGCAGCCACCACAAATTGAATTAAACTCCCTACTAATTTCTTTCCACGCTTTTAATTTTTGTTCGTTCGTAACAGCATCAGTTTTCTTGTTCTCTACTATATGCTGATATTTGTTAACAAGATCTATCAACACTTTCTCTTCTCCTTCATTAAAGTTTGAAGTTCTTTTCTTAATGCCTTCCATTTTAATATTTTCAATACCGTTTTCACTTTTAACTACTCACACAAGATTTCGGATGAAAGAAATTTTGAATTTGAATTTTGCCTCGTATCGGCTTACCGACATAGATCATTGAAATCATAGAACTTAAATTCTTCTTTCAATGAAGAAAGACGGCTCGATTCATCGGTAATAGCAGTGTAGCCAACATACTTTCGAGAAAACACCGAATTCCGAGATTAACACTGGATTAGGTAATCCGGTGTTAGTTTGTCATTGAACAACGTTCGCTTCTCTGATCCAGAGTTAGAAGTTAATCCTGGATTCAATAATCAGCGGATTAATCCTCAATTGAACAACCGGCCCTAAATCACATAGGAGGTCATGGTTTCGTTTTCAAGAGTTGGCGAACCTGATGAAAAGCACAGAACATATGAAGAAAAGTCAGTGCGCGCACAGAAAATATCGTTAATGACAAAACGACGTTGTCAGTTTCTTTGTTTACATTTCGAGGTTGAAGGGGTACACGGGAATTTCGTTGAAAAAGCTGTTATTTGGACAGATATCGCAGTAGATGGATCGGATGGAGCCTCGAGAGGTCGATTAGGATTATATTTTTCAGGTTTTCCAAGAAATTTGGCGATATCTGAGCAGATTTGCAAAAGTTAGGTACTTCACTAATGAGGTGGAACTTAGACCTAATTCTCCTATTAGAAACGCCTTTCAAAGGTCGAGATGGTGAAAAATGTATTCTTTAGATGTTGTTTGAACAAACGCAGCCGAGCTTTATATCCCAACATTGATTTTAAGAAAGTTATCAACAAAATAAAATTGACATTAATCTTGATTCTTGTAATTACCCATCAATTTATCTTATATCTTTGGGTTGGTTTTTTTAAATGAATTCTTGATTAGAATCAACAATTGATGTCGTCAAGTTTTGAACTTTCAGTTCAAGAGGATAATAAACATTAAATCTTCACAAGCATGCATATGAAAATTATGTGAAAGCAATGCAATTTTCTTCCATGGCGAAAAATAATATATTTCAACAGTCATCTCTTGTACTTTTCATGCAAATAACTAGAAAAGGAATCCTTTCTATCAATTCATATAAACGTTAATTATTTTCGTCCATCACATCTTTTCCAATTCATTCATTTTCCGAATAAATTCACAATCTGAGAAATACGCTAAGAATGTAGAAGGGGCAACATAGTGTTGACTTGGAACATAAAAATATTTTGAAAAACGTCATAACTTCGATACAGAGTGGAATGTGTCAAATTTCCAAGGCCAGAGTTGTGATTTTATAATTGTGAATGCAGTATACTTCTCAGAGACGTTGCCATTGCTAATTTCTGTTTACTCATTTTCCAGTTTTTAAATGGAGTTAGTTCTTTAAAGGTTTAACTGTGACACAGGTTTCGCAGTACTACTCTTTTTTCATACTAGAGTATTTGAAGTTGTGCAAAAAGGTATTTAAATTTCTTCTGTAGGCTTATTTATTGAGAATTCCGAAAAGTCGGGAATTCCATGAGTCGGTCTGTTCGTTTAGAAGTTTTTCTGTTGGGTTATTCGAGTACTTTTATACTTTTTTCGAATGAACTGTCACGAAGTAACGGACTAATCTGTCCATTATTTTTCAGTGAAATTTGAACACTCCATTCTTGATTTCCTTACAAGAAAAAAAGCATAACTGAATCTTCCAACCATGTTTATACAGGGTGAGTCTTCGACTTATACATATATTGTAACTGTAGATTCTTGAGGCCAAAGGAAACTTATTTTTCATTCTCCATTTTTCCGAATTTGACTCTGTCAGAGAGATATAGCCATTTAAAAAAAATGGGCTAAATACGTGCCTGATACAATTCTCTGCAAACAGCTCAAAGTTCATGTTTTTCGGTTGAAATTGAGGTGATTATTAGATGTTCTGGGTGATACAATTAGGAAATACTCGAGCACTAACCTTATTCGAATAATAATGTTACAAACACGATATTTCCTTACAAAAACACTTAGTTTTGTATGATTATTTCTGCAATTGAAAAGCCATATTTCTCCCACCAAAATAAGTTCCTTCTTCGATTTTCCTGAAGATTAGTTTCTAAACACCAATAATTTCTTCATATTTTCCTCGATATTCTAAAACGATTCTAACCTAACCTAACTCCATTAACCTAGATCATAGGATTCGATGACCTTACCTGACCCATCTTCTGTAATATTTCACAGAACTTTAGAGAAGACGATGTCGATTGCTGATTTGCTCTTCAAACAATGGTATAGGCGAAACCAAGGAAGCAATACGCCCCCTGTTGTTAACGGACGAACTATCGCAAGGGCACTAGTTTTATTTACTTTTCGCTGAAGGCGTCTAGGCGTTGCTCTCTGGAAATGCCAAACGGGTAGTTTTGATTCCGCCGATATAGCGCTACGATCTTAATTGCAGTCGTCTATAACGGTAGGCTGCGATGTAGTCGCCATGCAAGACAAACCGTTGTTCTGTGTCTCCAACGTTAGATCCATCACAGACTGTGATCCCATGAACGACGCAGACGCGATAACCTGCGCTATGGACTTCGTTTAATTTATTTACAGAGAATAAAGCAAAAAGGTGACGATTGTGATGTGAAGACTCTCAGTGAATTGATGAAATGATAACCATATAGTGTCGAGTTAAAATTCCAAGAGGATATTGATATATTGTTTTATTCTTTATACTGATTACTCCTAGGTCTCCTGAGGAGACCCCTCTGAAACTAAAGGGTTTTCCAATAGGGACTTGACAACTTTGAATTCAATTTGTGAACGCACCCTTTCACTAATCATTGAACCTTGGAGCATAGAATAACTGGAGAGAAGGCTCCCCTACGAAAATGAACTGCCAAAAACGTCCGAACTTGTCAGTTCGCCGCAAGGCCACGAGATGGCGACAACGTCGTTCGTTGCTATAACATGGCTATCCTTAATAAAATTATCTTTAATGGTTATTCGTTGTTATTACTTATTAGGTCCCATTTATTACTATATCATAATATATATTCTTTTGAAAGAAAGCAATACATACTTTTTTTCGTAAATCCGACAATATAATGCATATAGCACGTGTAAAGAAATGACTACAAGGATCAGATTGAATATAGGAAGAAAAATCTGTTTCCCGCTCCGAATCTAAGTGTTAGCAGAGGGAATGTAAACGGGGTACCATACAATTCTGCGTATAATACACGAGAACAGATAAAACCTCAGTCTTCCCGTATAATAATAATAATACTTACCTGAATGTTCGCTTTTTCCGATAAGGATATTGTTTTGACAAATTTATTACCGATCACAGACTTCCCATAAAATTGCGCATAAAAAGTTGATTAGAATAAAGCGATGATATGTCATCAATATTGTCTATGTTATGATTTATGGCCATTTTCAATTAAAAAGAAGCATAAATGTATCAATAACAATGACAGCCACATTATATTCTCTGCAATTGTAGCGCCATAGAACAAAATATCTGACATGTTACTGAATAAAGGATCTCAGCGTTATCTATCGGGCGTCACACGAAACTTTAACCTCCGCCGTTATTGGCAGTTCAAAATGATCTGTCGAGCGTATGAAGCCTTCCCTCCAGTTATTCTATGCTCCTAGATCGAACTGTCATTGTCAATTTGCACAGTAAACTCAACATTTTCATCATGGTAAAGTACACGAACGAACAACGTCTGCAAATTATGAAAATCTACTACAGAAATTCGGAGTCGGTGACCGCTACTTTAAGAGCGTTAACTCCGATTTTCGGTCGTAATTCTCGCCCTAGGTAGACAGGCACTAACAAGTTTAGTGCAAAAATTTGAGTCTACATATTCGTTGTGTGATGTTGCCGTGCCAGTGAGACAACGGGTTGGTCGAAGTGTCGAAAATATCGCTGCCGTTGTTACGTCCGTAGCAAATGATCCAAAGCAGTCAATTCCACGGCGTTATCAAGAGAGACCACTTTATGGCGAATTTTGTGTAAGGATCTTGGTTCACACCCATACAAGATTAAGCTGACTCAAGAATTGAAGCCGATGCTGCCGATGGACCATTTGAAGCGACGTACGTTCTCCGATTGGGCTCTGGAAAAGATGCGCCAAGATGATCAATTTAATCGCAAAATCATCTACAGTGACGAAGCTCATTTTTGGCTCAATGGGTTCGTCAATAAGCAAAATATGCGTTATTGGTCGGGTGAAAATCCACATGTGCTTCAAGAAACACCACTTCATCCACAAAAACTAACTGTTTGGTGCGGTTTGCATGCCGGCGGCGTCATAGGGCCATATTTTTTCGTCGACGATAATGATCGTCACGTTACTGTGAATGGTAATCGTTATCGCACCATGATTACCGATTATTTTTGGCCCGAATTGGAAGATATGGACTTGGACAACATGTGGTTTCAACAGGACGGTGCAACAAGCCACACAGCACACGTTACAATCGATTTATTGAAGAGTAAGTTTAATGAGCGTGTTATCTCCAGAAATGGACCAGTCGATTGGCCGCCTCGTTCGTGCAATTTAACGCCTCTAGACTTCTTTCTTTGGGGCCACGTGGAGTCATTGGTCTATGCCAACAAGCCGACGACGTTGGTAGAGCTCAGAGCCAACATTGAACGCGAAATAGCTGCCGTTTCGGCCGAAATGTGTGGCAGAGTCATCGAAAATTGGGTCCAACGAATCGACCGCTGCAAACGTGCCCTCGGTGGCCATATGAAGGAAGTCGAGTTCCATTCATAAATGTTTTGATTGTACTTCAACCCCATAATAAAGTTTTTGATATATCTCAAATAGTTTTTTATTTCGAAAAAAAGTTGTCAAGTCCCTATTGGAAAACCCCTTACTAGCTTCGAAGCTTGTAACTTGTGCAGAGTTCGGAGTATGCAGTTGTGTTCTGTGTAGGCTTTGTTTAGATAGATATTATCCTGAAGGACCGGTAACAATAAATTTTTGATAGAAACTGTGCTTATAAAATGTGTAATTTCATGCTTCTCAGAATTCAATTTTATCTCCCACATTCGTGGGATTTTATTATTACATATCTCTCTATCAAACCTTCTTCCACCATAGAGATTTTAGTCTTGAAGAAGTTGATAAACATTCTGACAACATTGTTAATTTGTTAACAGACAAGAGAAGAAATAATATTCGATGATATTTAATTCAGGGAAGCATCTAGATATTTTATGAAATTCATGATTTTTTCCTCAAATTTCATCGTATACAATTAGAAATAAGTCGAAAATGACGCGTTTTATTGAAAAAACATAAGAAAACTTTATTTTCTAAAGTGGTTGATTATTTCGAAAATATGAACCGTTTATCTTTTTCAAGTGGTTTTTTGTGCGAATTCATGAGTCGGCTACGCTGTTACTTTTATACAAGGAGAAATATTGAATAAGCTTTAATTGAGGAATATGCACCATGAATAGAGTAAACAATCAACCAAAATTCAGTTCATTCGAAATATCAGTTCCGAATATATGGGAAGAATAGTGTTAATTTCAAATGACTATAACCTAACATTTTCAAAATATATTCGGTGAAATGTGTCAGAATGTCATGGCCAACCGGGATACTTTATAAAAGTGAATGGAGTATACATATCGGATCCTCAAATATCCTGTTTTGTTTATCTTCTTGATTACTACACGAGTCAGCAAATATGCCTCAACTATATAACCATAAGCATAATATATTTCATCCTCTAAACAAAATTAGTAAAATTGGAGTTCATTACATTTGGTACCAAAACCAGTCAAGCTTTTAATCAGTGGTACCAATGTTCTGAATGAAAAGTAGGCAACTAACACGACAACAAAAACAAGACAAGACGACTAAAATTCTGTGCGTGGATCCATGAAATGTATGAAAAGAAAGCTGCATATCTACTGTTTTTAGGAATGAAAATGTGAAAATGATGAAATGATCCTCACCAATGTTCTCAAAATCATGATTAGTTACTTTTTAAAATGTCAAACTCCAGCTTGCAATAAGAGTGATGTTATGGAGTACATCATTGAAGAAGAAGAAGATGAAAAACAGTGAAAGAACCTCGGAAAGTTAGAAAAAAATAATACAGCTTGCATTATTTGGGGCAAGCAGCAATCTCAACTGTGTTACAACTAGAAAGAACTACCGCAAGAAGGCTACGTTACCATTCCAGGTGGGCAATATCTCAAAACGTATTTGTCATCTGTGATCCGCTCCACAGCCACATTCTCACAAGAGTCGATGATTTCCAACCAATTCGTGGGAAGTGCCTCCGAAAATTTTTCGACGTAGTCCTCCTTGATGCTGTAACTCCATATTCCCTAGAAATCATCCATCATTAATCGAATCGAACAGAATTCAGTCGAAACACTTACTTGTGCGTGCAACTTGAGCATAGGTGGTATTCTCTCTTTTATGTCTTTACTGGTCGATAGCAATAAAATATTATTTCGTGCACATTTGGGTAACAGGTCCTCTAGAGCCTTTTCGGCGCAATAAATCTCTGCAGATTCGGCACTGTGAAACTCTTCGGGGTAACTGAGATATGTTTCATTGTTGACCTGACGAAAAAGAAAACAGGAATAAATTGAATTTCTACACTTTGTAATTATCGAATCAATGAAAGTGATATCCCAACGATTACTGTAATATGATCAGAGATCGATGATTGGATAAATAATAAATAAATCTCAATTATAAAAAGTGCTGTGTTGAATGAAAAGACTTACTGTTATCGTGCAGTTGTAGAGAGCTTTGGCGTACTTTTTCTTCGGCTTCATAACAGTGTGATTCACGTCGATTTTTCCAAGTCTGTACTTTTCCACGATACTTTTTAAATTCTCCATTGCATTTCCGGTAAACGTATCAGAAGGAATCTAAAAAAAATAGTGGATATGAATAACCTACCAAAACCAAGACAGAGAACATTAAAAAATTCAATTACTATGGGGTTGGTTTTTTTCTGAATTTTATTCATTTACGCTGAACATACTGTTTATATGATTCGCATTCGCTTTATCGGAGTGCTTTAGGCAAACAATTCTGTGTATTGTAAAATGTTGCACTACATTTTTTCATGCCCCAGAAGATCTAAAAAAAGTTCGTGACAGCATTTCATCTTCATCCCTTAAGGATAGCTCAAAATATACAATTTTCTTTCTGAAAAGGGTTATGATAATATGTGTAAGCAATTTGAATTGGGTGTCCTATGAATTGATATTATAATAATAAGCTGAGACCATATCTACCGAATCGTAGTAGGCCTAATGTCAAACACTCTGTGATCTGAAGCGATGGCTTTTCGATGATCCCTTTTTTTTACTCTCTCTCTCTAACAACGCGCTCTACACAGACGCAATGTCAAAGCAAGTAAACACAACATAACCTGCCATTTTGTATTCCCTGACGGAGCGTACTATTAATCTGTACGAATAAAAGCCCACTGTGAATCAACCCCGAGTGTTTTATTATCTTACATATGTATATTCCATTTCCGTCCTTGAAATAATTTAATAATAATAATAATAATTTATTTATTTGTCATATAGAAGTACAATGTTTGCCAGATGAGAAATTAGCAATAACATGACAAATAGGACCACACAACGATTAAAAAACCGATGCACAGAAGACTCTGTGTTGTGTGGCCCGGTTATATATAGGTACTACACACTTGCTGCACCTACATAAGAAGAAAAAAAAACAATTTGGAAATTATGACCTTGAACATTGAATTCGGACAAAAAATGTCTGTAACACTTTACAATTTGGAGTTATGGTTTCGGAGCTGTGGTAGGTTTAATATTCTAACCGACAAAGAAACTGCAACACCAGAAGGAACTGCTTAAATTTTAATTTTTTTTGGTAAAACAGATAGTATAGCAAGGATTGAATGATTAAATTTTGAGAAAAAATCGTGAAGATTTTTTCATGTTAACTTTTTTTGTTACTTAAATATTGTAGTCGTTTTATGCATATTATTTAAATTTTACAACAAACCAGCTGTTCGAGGAGATCCGAAGTCGATGTTCATTTGTTGTTAAAAATGTCTAGAGCACGTGTACGCGGAATTTATCGCCAGCTAGGTGAATTTGAAAGAGGTCGAATTATGGGTGTAAGGGAGGCGGGGTAGTCATTTCGAGAAATCTCTAACCGAACGAAGAGAAATCCAACTACTGTTATAAGATGTTGTCAAGTGTGGTTTGATAATGCCCAAAATCGAAGTAGAAGACCTATTTGCGACCACTCGATCTTTGGCTGATGAGTAGTTAGGAGAATAAGGCCATCCTGTAACTGTCCGAACGGTTTACCCTCGGATAAGGTCTTTTGGACTGCAGCATTATCGACCCTATCTTGTGTCACCTCTGACGGTTGGGCATCGCCGGCAACGATTACAGTGGTGCAGATAACGTCACCATTGGAATGTGGAATGGCATCTGGTCGTCTTCTCTGATGAATCCCGATTCTCCTTGGGTGCACATGATGGCCGGAGAAGGGTTAGACGACGTCTGGGAGAAAGACGTGAACCTCAGTTTGATGTTGAGCTTCATGTACACCGGACAGTAGACGTTATGGTATGGGGTGCTATTGCACATGTAAGTAGTTCACCTAAAGTCTTTATTCGAGGTAACATGACAGCTCTGCGTTATCTTCAAGAAATAGTGGAGCAATATGTTTTCCCACACCTTAACCGGCTCGAGAATCAAATATTTCAGCAAGATAATGCTCGACCTCATGTTGCCAGAGTTAGTTTGAACTTTTTTTAAGCGACCCATATGAATCTCTTGCCATGGCCGCCCAGATCCCCTGATCTTTCTCTCATAGATCATGTTTGGGACATTATTGGTATAAGGCTTTGAAATTTACCCCACCCCCACAGAATTTGGCGGCTCTGAGACATAAAGCACAGGTAGCTTGGGATAGTATTCCTCAAGACTCAAGAGCCCGCTCCACACTATGGCAAGAACCTCGGCCAATACTGCGAACGTGAGTGTAGATAACTTTCTTGTGTAACGTTCGCGCTTCGCGGCCTTCCCCGTGAGTTTGCGGTCTCCTGTCCCGCGCCAAAGGCTTCGCGCTCAAGCACAAATGTTCAATCCACACTCACAGGCGTTCGCGGTACCTGCGCAGTAATGATTTAATGCTTGTTCACTGACTTTATTCGCTTTTGAAATGAAAATGGTCATGTAGCAATGAAGTTAAATTAGAATAGATTCAGATTTAGATATGTGGAATGAGGATTTCTTGATTATTATCAGAATAAACCCTTCTTATAGCTGGCCAAACAGGCGAAAAGTCTTCGTAGACAGCGAGGATGCCGCGAACCAAAGTGCGAATATTTGTGTGAGTGTGGATGACTTATTTGGCCGCGAATTCTTGGCCATGTTCACGGCAAAAATTCTTGGCGTGATTCGCGCCATGAGTGTGGACCATCTTATTGCATCAATACCAAGACGTGTTGGAGAGTGTATAGATAATCGCGGTTGACAAACATTATTCACAAATTCATTAGAAACAATTGTGAACTCTTCCTTTTTTCTCCAAATTTTAATCATTTACTCCTTGCTGTACTATCTATGTTTTACCGAAAAAAAAACTTAAAATTCAACCAGCTCCTTCTGGGTGTTGCAGTTTCTTTGTCAGTATATTTCAGGAATACGAGGATGTATTGATATCTAGTTAGCCTAGACCAGTTCCATGCATAAACAAAATATTGTGATACCATATCAACGAACAATAACTTATTAGAAGTGTCAGTGCAGAGTTCGACGTCGAAAGAGTAAACCAGAGTTACGCAAAGAATAAAAAAAATCACAGAAATTGTAAAAATCGCAAAATTGGAGTATCGAGCCATCATCAAGTACCTGTATTTAAAAGGGTTAAGAGGTAAGCAGATTTAAGAAGATATGCTTATACCCTTGGTGATCAATGTCCTTCGTATGCGAACATGAAAAAATTGGACTGCAAGCTTCAGAAGAGGTAAATTTTCCATTGAAGATGATGACCGATCGGAAAGGTCAGTTTCTGTGTCAGTCCCCGAAAATATAGATGCAGTTCATGACATGATTTTATCAGACCGTCGAATTGGGCTAAAACGGACATCTGAAGCACTGAAGATTTCATACGAACGCGTTCATCATATAGTTCACGTCAGTTTGGACATTAGAAAATTTTCGGCAAAATGGATCCCCAAATGTTTGAATGTTGACCAAAAGCGTGCTAGGGTAGAAGCATCGCGTTCGATCTGTGCTCGATTTGAAAACGATGTAGACTTCTTAAACCGAATTGTTACTATGGATGATACTTGGGTACATTTTTACGATCCAGAAACAAAGCAACAATCGACGGAATGGCGACACTCTGGTTCTCCAAGACCTAAGAAGTTTCGGGTCCAAAAATCTGCTGGAAAAGTTCTTGCTTCAGTTTTTTGGGATTGCCATGGAGTGATCATAATTGATTTTGTGGATAAGGGTAGAACAATAACTGGTGATTACTGACCACTCTACGAGAAAAAATTAAAGAGAAAAGACGCGGAAATCTATCCAAAGGTATTTTGTTGTTTTTACAGGACAACGCCCCAGTACACAAATCTCATGTTGCCATGCAAAAAATTTGAGATTTTGGGTTAGAATGACCAGAAAACCCCCCTTATTCAACTGATTTGGCTCCGTCCGACTACCATCTCTTTTCTCAACTGAAAAAAAGTTTAAAGGTCGTAAATTTTCTTCCAACGAGGAGGTAATAAAAGCTGCGGAGGACTGGTTTGCAGAGCGAGAAGAAACTTTTTTTTTTGAAAGGTCTATAGACGTTGCAGGTTCGCTGTAATAAATGTATTCAATTAAGAGGAGAATATGTTGAGTGATAAAATATTTTGACATTGAAATTTTGTTTGGTTCTATAGTTGGCTTAGAATTTTTCAATATATCCTCGTATGTAACACCTCTTAGTATTATTTAATTTAAGTCATTCAAAACTTTCAGTCCCGCCCAGATAACGCATGCATTCCAAAATAGTCAGCTCCATACCAGAATAAGGGAATACAAGTAGGAATTCACAGTAATTATTTTAGTTAAATTATATTGATCAAGGGTAGGTCTTGTTTTTCCTTTTCAGTAGAATGGTTTGGCAGAATTTCTGTTTTTCTTCTATAATTTTTCTTCATTATTTCAATCAAACGATTTGCAAGAAATTTCGTACGGAACTTACGTGCCTTGACCGTTTTCTTGAAATTTTCACGTTTTTTTCCCAAAAATCGAAGGTTTATGGACCGGCGGTCGGTTAGAATTAAATTTGTCCACGAATTCTTCAACAATCTCTAAATTGATCAGTTAGAACCATTTCCTGCTCAGAATTAAATTATTACATTCAGACAAAGTTCCTAGGAAAAAGCTCGCAAAAGGAAAATTAAACATAACAATGTATCAGAGTATCGAATAAACTGTTCATATTCCGGAAACATTTGACATTTGACAAATCTAAATCTGACCTTGACATCGCCTGTGGGGCTGCTGTTGCCGCTGTCTCTGTCCATCGAAATCTCCATCATCTTGCTGAGTCGTTTTCGGGAAGAGTTCACCAGAGAGTAGGAAAAAGTTTCGAGATCGACGGGACTCTTACGTTCTGTGATATTCGAGGACCGGAGTCTCGTTCCGACGCTCGGACTGAACGCATCGGCCACTCCCGAGAACTTTGTCGAGAGCGCTCCGTTATGGGTGTTATCTGGCTTTTTCGGAGTGCGCATATTCGCTACACCATTTGGTACGGAAGGTTTCTGTGGAGCTGTCCTTGGGGGAGTATCGATCACAGAAACTGGCCTTCTGAAAAATAAGGAGCATTAAAAAAAATCCGATGTCAAGGGGACTGTTCGAAAGTGCCGGATAACTGTTAAGTACCCCAGTGTACAGGGTGTCTCTGAATGAATGGTTCTGAAACACTGTATAGAGGAGCAATTGGGCACGCTGAAAAAATACAAAACAAAATTTATCCCCGGTAGAAATAACTTATCTCTCGAACAGGTGATCACAATTGACCACCGAGAAATTGTGATTCAACATCTTGCGACTTCTTCCTTTGGGGGCCATGCGAATGAGAAGGTCTACGCCATGAGCCCACTATCGATTCAAGACCTCAAAGATGAAATTCGTGAGTCTATCGAGGACATGAGGCAGCCACTTTGCGATTTGGTTATGGAAAATTTCATGAAAAGGATATGGTCCTGTAGTCGTAGTGGTCATTTGGCTGATGTTATTTTCCATTATTAACGGCATATAATGAAATAAATCTCCGAACATGTATCTACAAAAATGAATGTCAAAATAGCACCTTTTATTGAAAAGCCCTTTATTTTGTTACGAATTCGCTGCTTCTGTATAATAATAGCAATAACTTCGCATTCACATAAGTTATGAAGATACATTGTACCACTTTTATGCGGGCCACGAGGCATCTGTTTCGAGCATTTTGGGAGCCGAGCTGGACGTCCGACTTTTCAAGCGCCAAACCAGGCGAGAGAACTATATGGTAAATACAGAACAGTCAACCTACACTCACTTAAAAATCAGCTAACAAAATGCTACAGAATAGCAATTAAAAAGTCAAAAACGGAATACTTCACGAATATCTTGGAAAATTCATCAAATAAATCAAAAACTGCTTGGAGGCTTGTTAATAACCGACTTAAAAAGAACAATTTTGAATCAACATCTGATATTGGGCCAAGCAATTTCAACACACATTTTTCCACAATTGCGGAAAAAACTTTGATGAATGTGACACGTTCGGTGGTAAACTATGAGGATACTTTTAAAAAGAAAGTACCACGTGATATAGAATTTAAATTCAGGGAAGTTGGTTTTATTGAAGTGAGAGATGTAGTGAAAGGACTGAAACCTAGCAAATCCACTGACTATTATGGTGTTTCTGCTGCAATAATAAAATCAAATATCAGCTCTATTATTTCACCATTAACAAAATTGATAAACAAGTGCCTTAGCACTGGCTTTTTCCCGAAGTCCTTGAAAATATCCAAAGTAATCCCGATATTTAAAAAAGGGGATCCTAAAGATGTGAACAATTACAGACCCATTTCGCTAACACCAATTATATCGAAAATAATTGAGAAAATTATATTGCGACAACTGATAGAATACTTAGAGGGAAATGGTCTACTCTCGGAAAGGCAGTTTGGTTTCAGAAAGGGTAGAAGCACAGCCGGGGCTGTGACTGAGTTCGTGGACTTCGTTGCGGACTGTTTCGAGAGAGGAGAACACTGTCTTGGATTATTCTTGATCTGTCGAAAGCGTTCGACTGTGTCCCACATGATATGCTGCTGATGAAACTAAGAAAATAAGGAATAAATGAAGATGCAGTAAGACTTTTCCATTCTTTTTTAGATGATAGATATCAGGCAGTATATAAGGATGGTATGTACTCAGAGTTGAGACCAATAAAAATTGGTGTACCGCGGGGCTCCATCTTGGGCCCTATACTATTCCTGGTCTACATTAATGATTTTCCTGATTATATGCCTGATGCTGAGTCTATTCTATTTGTAGATGATACCACCATTGTAGTTAGAACCACGGACATGACTGAGTTGTGCAGTCTTTCTGATAAGGTGCGATCGGTGGCCTTGGATTGGTTTGGTGCTAATGGACTTCGTATGAATGATGGCAAGACACAATGACTGATTTTAAGCCTTAAAAGCAATAGACAGAAGGATGGTGTGGTTCATGCGGTAGGGTTCCTTGGTGTGCGCCTAGATGCCTCACTCACCTGGCGTGCTCATGTGGATGACCTGATGACGGCAGAAATGCGTTCGCGATGAGAGTCCTATCGTATTCTCTGCCTGCAGATGTTTTACAAACCGTATAGCTAGGAGCATAGAATAACTGGAGGGAAGGCTTCATACTCTCGACAGATCATTTTGAACTGCCAATAACGGCGGAGGTTAGAGTTTCGTGTGACGCCCGATAGATAACGCTGAGTTTCTTTATTCAGTAACGTCAGATATTTTGTTCTATGGCCCTACAATTGCAAAGAATATAATGTGGCTGTCATTGTTATTGATACATTTATGCTTCTTTTTAATTGAAAATGGCCATAAATCATAACATAGACAATATTGATGACATACAATCGCTTCATTCTAATCAACTTTTTATGCGCAATTTTATGGGAAGTCTGTGATCGGTAATAAATTTGTCAAAACAATATCCTTATCGGAAAAAGCGAACATTCAGGTAAGAATTATTATTACTATACGGGAAGACTGAGGTTTTATCTGTTCTCGTGTATTATACGCAGAATTGTATGGTACCCCGTTTACATTCCCTCTGCTAACACTTAGAATCGTAGCGGGAAACAGATTTTTCTTCCTATATTCAATCTGATCCTTGTAGCCATTTCTTTACACGTGCTATATGCATTATATTGTCGGATTTACGAAAAAAAGTATGTATTGCTTTCTTTCAAAAGAATATATATTATGATATAGTAATAAATGGGACCTAATAAGTAATAACAACGAATAAGCATTAAAGATAATTTTATTAAGGATAGCCATGTTGTAGGAAGAAACGACGTTGTCGCCATCTCGTGACCTTGCGGCGAACTGACAAGTTCTGACGTTTTTGGCAGTTCATTTTCGTAGGGGAGCCTTCTCTCCAGTTATTCTATGCTCCTAGCGTATAGTATGCACTAATTGAGTCGAGACTGAAGTATTGTGTGTTGGTATGGGGAAATTGTGCTAGACGTGGCGACATTTTCCGATTGCAGAGGCGTGCGATTAGGATTTTGGATGGACTTGGATACAGAGACTGTTGTAAACAGTCATTTGAGAAATTAGGCCTACTGACCTTTCCATTTATTTTCATTTTTGAAAATTTCAAATATGTACATGATAATATTGAAAGATATCGCCTGCAGTCGGATGTTCATGACTACAATACACGACAAAATTCATGTATCAGACAAGATTATTTTAGGTTGAAGAGATCACAGCAAAGACCAGATTACTGTGCAACTGCCCTGTATAACAGGTTACCTAGTTGGATAAGAAGTCTAACACAGACTGAATTCAAGAGGAGGTTAAAAGCGATACTGGTAGATAATGATTTTTATTCATTAGATGAATTTCGAAAATTCAATATTGGTACTCATTGATAGTCTCATTTTGTCGTTAAATTTTTCACACTCTTTAATGTGGTTTTATACATGTTTTGTATTATTTTACATTTTATTACATGTTCATGTTTGATTTATTATTTTAGATATACATTATGTTATTTTGATATTTTGGATATACAGGGTGACTGGTGACGTAAGGGACAACGGCTAAGTGGAGATAGAGGACCTCAAACTGAATGAGAATTTGGGTTTCAAATGTCCCATAAGGGTATTCGTTTCGGAGATATAGGGTGATTTATGAAAAAATGCTAAATCTATGAACTCCCATATCTTCGTTAATATGATATGTTTTTCGCTGATATTTTACATGTTTGTTCATACAGGCATTCTCTGTCAGCATAAGAAAAAAAAATTGAAAAAATTGCTGGCCCGTACTAAAAAATGTCAATTTACATGTCAAGTGAGAAATATCACACGGTATATGAGATAAAATAAAATCAAATAGAAATTTGGAAAGAGGGAAAAAAAACTGATGAAATATCTGTTTTTTGTTTGAATGGCACAAATTTTCTTTCGTTTTTATGATATGTTGAAGTAAGAATATTACAATATTTTTATATTCAAATCATGAAAATTAGTACTAGGTACTGATAGAAAAAACCTTGAATTCGAGGCGCTAGAATGAGCCTGGCATCAAAATATTCCTTCAAATCTTGAAATCTATTTTTATCAATTAATATTTCGATGCCATATAAAATTTCAAAATAAAATTTGTTGTAGATGGGGTGATGAAAGAGTTGGATACTCAAACACAAAAATAGAAAAAGTCGCAAATATAATTCATAAAAAAACCAAGTAAGCAAATGTTCGAAATGAGAGCCGTTCACCTCCATACATTTATTGGCTCTCTTGAACAAATGAAGCACAGCTTTTCTAATCAGAGGAATATTTGTTTTAATTTCTTCGCATGCTTCATTTATTCTGCTCTTCAATTGTTCACGGCTTGTTATTTTTTCTTTATACACCGTATCCTTAAGATGACCCCATAGGAAATAATCCAGAGGAGTTGGATCGGGTGATCTAGCAGGCCAATTCCTAGAACTTCCCCGACCAATCCACCTGTCAGGAAACTCCCTATTCAGAAAATTCTTCACTTCATTTGCAACATGAGGAGGTGCACCATCATGTTGAAAAATCATTTTGATGCCAGACTCATTCTAGCGCCTCGAATTCAAGGTTTTTTCTATCAGTAGTACTAATTTTCATGATTTGAATATAAAAATATTGTAATATTCTTACTTCAACATATCATAGAAACGAAAGAAAATTTGTGCCATTCAAACAAAAAACAGATATTTCATCAGTTTATTTCCCTCTTTCCAAATTTCTATTTGATTTTATTTTATCTCATATACCGTTTGATAT
Source organism: Adalia decempunctata (assembly GCA_951802165.1). Lineage (NCBI taxonomy): Eukaryota > Metazoa > Arthropoda > Insecta > Coleoptera > Coccinellidae > Adalia > Adalia decempunctata. The sequence continues at coordinate 20,922,582 of OX637703.1, forward strand.
TTCTCACTTGACATGTAAATTGAAAATTTTGAGTACGGGCCAGCAATTTTTTCAATTTTTTTTTCTTATGCTGACAGAGAATGCCTGTATGAACAAACATGTAAAATATCAGCGAAAAATATATCATATTAACGAAGATATGGTAGTTCATAGATTTAGCATTTTTTCATAAATCACCCTATATCTCCGAAACGAATACCCTTATGGGACATTTGAAACCCAAATTCTCATTCAGTTTGAGGTCCTCTATCTCCACTTAGCCGTTGTCCCTTACGTCACCAGTCACCCTGTATATTGTGTTATGACCTGTGTAAGCAATTTTGTTTTGCATTAACACCAATAAACTCTCTCTCTCCCCCCGAGTAACGAAAAATTCACCACCCACATGGCACCCTAGTCCGCTTCGGAAGCACGCTTCGAGTCTAGCATTCAGTTGAGACTATCGAAACGCTTTAATCTTTCGCCGTTTTTGACAACTCACCAGGCATCTTGGGACTCCGAGGCGTTCAAAACGCCTCGAACGCCGAAGGGTAGTTCGATCGACCATACTCTTTCCGAGCATTCATGCCGGCTGCCCGAAAGTCCCGTAAAAAGTCCTCGTGAGTGGCCTAAATAAAATCTGCATGAAAAGGGCATATTTGTATTGAACTGGTCACTCATGCTTTCATACATTTTTTTCCACCATGAACGATCAAACTTTCACATAATGCAGTATACTCCATTCACTTTAATAATTTATCCCGGTTGGTCATGATTTAGGTTTATCAGGTTGGTACTCGTGAAATGTCAAATAATTCTCAGAGACGTTGCCAATACTAATTTCTATTTACTCTTTTTTAACTTTGTGAATGGAGTTATGTAGTTTTTTTTAGGTTTAGCTGTAAGACAGGTTTCGTAGTACTACTACATTTTCATACCGGAGTATTTCAAGTTGTGCAACAAGGTATTCAAATGTTTTATGAAGGATTATTTCTTGAGAATTTTGAAAAGTAGAGAATTCCATAGTTCCGTCTGTTAGTTTTTCTGTCGGGTTATAGCAACGGCGGATTTACGGCGGGGTACTGGGGGTAACTACCCCCCCCCCCATGAGTATCGAAGACCTAAGTATTTCATACATTTTATACCTGATTTTATGGTTTTCAATCGTAATTATCCCTCCCATGAAAAAGAGCTATATCCGCCCTGGGGTTATAGAGTACTTTTATTCTTTTTTCGAATGAACTATCACAAACAAACGAACTTTACTGCCTTTTATTTTTCAGTAAATTTATGTACTCGATTCTTGATTTTCGTACAAGAAAATAGCGTAAGTGGATCTTTCAACCATATTTATATATACTCCATTCACTTTTATAAAGTATCGCGGTTTGCTATGGAATTCTGAAACATTTCACCGCGTATATTTTGAAAATGTTAAGTTATGGTCATTCCTCTGTCAGATACGCCCGCAACGTTGGCGTTTCTGCATTAAAATCGTAGTAATAACGTATTTATCAAAATGTTAATTTACTTTGAGAAATTAATGAATTTAAGAAAATATTGTGTTAATTCAATAATTTCAAAAAACTGGCGAATGCTGAAGAAACTTTTTCTCTGTTGATACTGGAAATATTTCACGTATATGAACATGGTAGGAAGATTCAGTTATGCTATTTTCTTGTACGGAAATCAAGAATCGAGTGTTGAAATTTCACCGAAAAATAATGGACAGAATAGTCCGTTACTTTGTGATAGGTCATTCGGAAATAGTAATTTAAGTAACAAGTCCGGAAAATAGGGTTTTTTTGGACGAATAGACAAAATTCCAGGACGAGCCTCCGGCTCGTCCTGGAAGTCTGAGTCCAAAAAAAACATTTTCATTACACCGCTCTGAAAACCCTATCAAAACATGTCGATTCAGGGCACCTCTTCACACGGGAACTCTTCGCGGGCACACGGAAAAAGCTTACTTTCTGGACTCGTAATGAAATATACTATTCCGTGCTTGCACGAATTCGCGCGCGCACGGAAAAAGCTTACTTTCTGGACTAGTAATGAAATATACTATTTCGGGCGTGTTGCGTACAATATTTTTTCGGCAACCGTGTAGAATTACAAATCAATGAGACGACACATTTCTTTATCATACATTTTGATTATTATTTGAATTGAACAGAACAGAACTGTCATCCGTTATTTCGTTGCTATTGTGATGATCATCACAATGACAACAACAACGTCAGTTTTTCCGGCCTAGTCCGGAAAGTACATACTTTCCGGACTAGGCCTGGAAATGTTACTTTCTCAAAGAAAAAAGAATTAAAGTATGTACTAGAATAACCCAGCAATAGGAACGGAACAGACGAACCTATGGAATTCCCCACATTTCAAAATACTCAAGAAATACCTACAGACGACATTCAAATACCTTTTTGAACTACTTGAAATAATCCAGTATGAAAATGTACTAGTTCTACGAAACCTGCGTCACAGTTAAACCTTAGAAGAACTAACTCCATTTACAAAGTTAAAAAAGAGTAAATAGAAAGTAGACTTGGCAATGTCGCTTGATTTTCACGTGTGCCAACCTGCGTCAGTTTTAAGTGAAAGAACTTGATAAACCTAAATCAAGGCTAACCGCGATACTTCAAAAAAGTGAATGGAGTATACGTGAAATATTTCCAGTATTCAGCAGCAAAGGTAGTGGTTATTAGGGTTGGGTAATAAAACGATCCTTTTCAATTAGGCCGACGTTTCGAGCAAGTTTTACTCTTCTTCAGGGCTACAAATAAAATTCACATCGAAAATAAATAAGATAACACATATTCGAACGTCATTGAAAATCTGTCATAAACAAAACAAAACAAGAATATGTGTTATCTCATTTGTTTTTGATGTGAATTTTGTTTGTAGCCCTGAAGAAGAGTAAAATTTTCTTCAAGATTCGCCAAGTCTTTTGAATTATCGAATTCACATAATATTTTCTCAAATTCATTATTTTCCCAAAGTAAATAAACATTTTGATAAATACGTAATTACTACGACCTCTATGTAGAAAGAACAACGTTGTTTAGTTATCTGACAGAAAAATGACTATAACCTAACATTTTCAAAATATACACGGTGAAATGTGTCAGAATTTTAGGCCAACCGGGATACATTATAGAAATGAATGGAGTATATTCAACGAATTTTATGAGGAAATTGAAGTTGGATGTTTTTCCCACATAAATTACAAGAGTTATTCATACTGTTTTCTGCATATCTATTGGTATTTGACTGAAGAATTTTTTACCATGAAGAAACTGATGAATTTGATTTATATGTGAGCGTGTTACACAAAAACGCAACGTGGTGTAGTAGAATCATGCTACCGGACATAGATTTTGTTTTGCATTATTTTAAACTCAGAAAGGATTGGAGTTCTTGATGAAATAATTGAAATCGATTTCATTTCGAGAGTTCATTTTTTTTCTTTCTAAAATAGAAGAAAATAAGCCAACTCATGCTTCTGTTTTATTTCAAACAAAAGACCCATGAAAATACATAGTTCAACTTCCGATTGAAAGTGAATCTGCAGATAATTTCGTTTCGAAAAACAACTTGAAATATGGAATTGCCAGAGAATGGCCAAATTCAAATATATGGAGGGAAAAAGTTCCTGCTTCACCCACATATTCAATAATTTCAAAGTTCAGCGATTTTGGGATAGAGAGCGCCATTGTAGGTACATTTCATTCATAAGGATAGAGATATTCATAGAACTCATAGTGATAATGTAAGTTCTATGGAGATATTCCATAAAATGCACGGTGGCGCCTCTATCGGATGCGTTTTCCTACTCGCTCTAAACGGCGACCTTAAGAGCGCCCATCAGCTTTTCTATAGAGTGCTTCAGGATTATTTATTGATTTGGGGACACCCCGTATAAAGACAAACCATAATCGAATCATATTGTGTTCAATTGAGAGGAAATCAGAATTGGAGAAATCTAACATAAAAACTCACTTGTAGTGGGTCGTCTGGTCATTGTTCGATGTCCAAGGCTTAGAGATGTTGGCAGGTTTGGACTTCATCGGGCTTCTGTTGACGATTTGGCTGTGAGACACTGCCGCTGTCCTATCGGAGGTGTTGAATGTTTTTGGTTTGTACTTGGCCGTTATCGTGTTCCAGTTCTTCGGGGGTGCCATCTTACGAGGTATTCCATAAGATTTGGTAGGTCCCCTAGAAAAGAGAGGAGAATTCGATAAAAGTTCCACAAATAATGTTTCAATAAATTCCATTCTGTAAAAGCATCGGATTCTCATTAATTTGATGTATGATATCCAATTGTTTAAGAATTTTGTTCCTTATAAATATATTCGATTCTTTTTTTATAGTGTTTAAATCATGCATAAATCAGTAAATTATTGTTTGTTACCGTACCCTTCAATTTTGTAGATGAGGGATACATACAGGGTGAGTTTTTGACTTGTACATATATTTTAACTGTAGATTCCTCTCATCAAACGAAACACTTTTTTCCTATACCATTTTTTAAAATTCGGTTTGGTTTGGGAGATACAAGGTGTCGAAAATCCAAGAAAAAAACACTTTTCTGTTTATATCTTCGGAACCGTTATTTCGAATGAACTGAATTTTGGTTGAGTTTTTACTCTATTCATGGTGCATATTCCTCAATTGAAACCTATTCAATATCTTTACTAGTATAAAAGTTACAGGGTAGTCGACTCATCAATACACGCTAAAACACCACAAAACCACTTCAAAAAGATAAACGGTTCATATTTTCGAAAGAATAAATAATTTAAGAAACTAAAAGTATTCCTATTTTTTTCAATAAAACGCGTCGTTTTCGAGTTATTTCCAGTTTTACCCGGAGAAATTTGACGAAAAAATCATTAATTTCAGGAATAATCTGAATGCGTCTCTGAATTAAATATCATCGAATATTATTTCTTCTCTGGTCTTTAAACGAGTTTACAATGTTGTCAAAATATTTATCAACTTTGTCGAGATATTTTAATAATAAAATCCCACAAATGTGGGAGATAAAATTGAACACCAAGGAGGATTTAATACGCACAGTTTCTATTGAAAATTCATAGTTACCGGTCCATATTGAAGTTAAATGGCGATGAAATACAAAATTCGGATATAACTGATGAATCTCGATACAAACTACTTATTAAATTGAAATTAATGAAAAATAATACGATACCTGATAATCTGTGGCGATGTTTCTATCTAAACAACATCCTCTTGGAATTTAATAAACTCGACACGGTTGAAATTATATTAATTCACTTCACATAATAATCACATTAGAACAATAAGTCACTGAATGTATTCAGATTATTCAGAACTTCACATAATGTTCACAGTTTGTTCAGAGACTCTGGTTTGTTATTGTTTAACGTTGGCCTCCAGATAACCATACTTCGGTTTTCGCTCTACGCATGCGTGGTAAAATTTGGCGGCAAAGTCGATTTATGATGGAAACGGCAGAATTCATAGATATTTATACCACGGTACACAAATGTATCGTGATTTATAATATGTTTCGTAAAAAATCCTTAACCTCAATGAAAATATCAGCAAGCTGACAACATCTTCTTGAAATTTCTGTGCAAAAATTCACAGAATCGATACAAATTAGATTAGGTTAGGTTGTTTAATAATAAATCTGAATGAAAAGTCTCTCTTCATGATATTGTTTGGGAATTTCGAGGAAAATATGAACGAGTTATTAGTGTTTACAAACTAATCTGCAGAAAAATCGAAGAAGGAACTTATTTTGTTGGAATAAATGTGGCTTTTTAGTTGCAGATATAATCCGATGAAACTAACTGTTTTTGTTGAAATTATCGTGTTTGCAACATTTTTATTCCAATAAGGTAAGTACTTGACTACTTGAGGATTCCCTAAATTGGGCCTAAATGTATAAACTCAATTTCTATCGAGAAATATGAACTTTGAATCAATTCCACAGTATCATTTCAGGGACGTATTCAGCCCAATGTTTTTTTTTCAAATGGCTATATCTTTTTAACAGAGCCGAAGTCGGAAAAATGGAAAATGAAAAAAAGGTTTCTTTTGGCCTCAAGAATCTTCAGTTAAAACATATGTACAAGTCAAAGACTCACCCTGTATACTATTATATCACATATCAAGTCATACAGAAAAACGACTATAACACAGGGATGTAACAAAGACAATCAATTACCTCAAAAATGGCTTCTTCTTGCCGTTCTTCTGTTTGCTGACCATGTCCGTTATATGAGAAGATTTATCTGAAACTTTAGCGTCGACAAAAAACTCGCCTGTTGAGGTTTTGGTCAGGTTCAGGGTAGGAATCGAGGAAATGAAGTCCTGAACGGTCCTGTATCCTAAACGGGAATATGGTATCCTTTGTCCGCATAACGTTCTGTAATCAGCTGAAAAATAAAACGTTTCATAAGTTAAAAACACTGTACTGAATGAACAATCGAAATAAAATCGCTAGAGGGAATGAATCTAGAAAAATTAGCCATTCTTTTCAATGGTGAAGAGGAATAATGTTTTTTTTGTTATCACCATGTAGCCAAATAAACTATAGTTACTATAAGTTCCATGTAAATATGTTATTTATACTCCATTCACTTTTATAATAGATCCCGGTTGGCTATGAAATTCTGACACATTTCAACGTGTATATTTTGAAAATGGTTTCACTTTGAGAACTGAAATTTTGTGAGTAAACACAGAACGATTAGGAGTTCTTAATGAAATAATTTAAATCGATTTCATTTCGAAAGTTCATTTCTTTCTTTTAAAAATAGAAGAAAATGAGCCAACTCATGCTACTGTTTCATTTCAAACGAATTAGTACTAATGAAAATAGTTCAGAAAAACAATTTGAAGTACGGAATTGGCAGAGAGTGGCCAAATACAAATATATGGCGGGACTAAGTTCCTGCTTTACCATCATATTCACTAATTTCACAGTTCAGCGATTTTCGGATAGAGAGTGCCATTGTACATTTCATTCATAAGGATAGAGATATTCATAGAACTCATAGTGATGATGTAAGTTCTATGGAGATATTCCATAAAATGCATGGTGGTGCCTCTATCGGATAAGTTTTCCTACTCGCTCTGAACGGCGACCTTAAGGGGAAGTATCAACTTTTGAATCGTGGTAAATCTCCATTCAAAAAGTGGTCTCTTCATTTTACGAGTAACTACCCTAATTCACGACGTAGAGTCTTGATATTTTTTTTAATTGAAGTTGAAGAACCTCCCGAGGGCAAATAATTTCCTTTTTTTCGATTTAATCAGTTTTTCAATTAAAAAAACAGGTTGAACTTCAGCGTTTTGGAAACCACACGCAATGATTTTTTTTCGACGGTTATCCATCTTTTTTTGGAAACTATTTGCCCTCGGCAATTCAATCTTCTATAAAATACAGAAATTTTCATGATGATTAGTTCAAAAATATAGCTTGTACCCATGAAAAACGAAAAACATATTCAATAACCCAAACATTGCAGAGATCTTACGATTATCCTGATTTTTTTAATTGAAAAACTAATTGAATCGAAAAAAATAAAACTATTTGCCTCGGGACGTTCTTCAACTTCAATTTAAAAAAAAAATCAAGTCTCTACGTCGTAAATTAGGGTAGTTACTCGTGAAATAAAGAGACCACTTTTTGAATGGAGATTTACCACCATTCAAAAGGTGATACTTCCCCTTAGATAAAAATTAAAAACGTTTTTTCTGGCGCCATCCTTAGGGAGCAGTTACTATGCAGGGGAGCTTAAAAAGAGAAAACCACCCTAATTATTTACAAGGAATCACCCCCTAAATTTTTCGCAACTATTCATTTCAAACCTGTATATTAATATCATTTTACTACATTTTTTAGATTAAGGAAAGATATAACGGCATGCAATGGCGGCGCGTGGATTTATATTTTGGGAGTGCACATGTGGGCAGATACCGGGGGGTCTAGAGGGTACGGACTACATAGGGAAGGGGGGTTCTGGGGAGGAAAAAATGTGAAATAAAACTTCGAATCTCGCAGTTTAGAGCAGTTTGTGATGTTCTTTGGCCTTGTCTTGGAATAACATTCAGAAAACCCCTAATTCTCACAATAGGGGTACCGTCTGCTGAAGCATAACGGCAAACTATAACCATTTGGAAAATGTTTGAAATGTCAATTGTTTCATCACTTATCACTGACACGAATTTTGAGGCAGCAAGTTCTTTCTTAATGTGTGCATGACACACAGAAAGCAATGAAAGCATACAGTCCAACTATTCATTTTGAATGTCTTTGGATGTTCCGCTGAATACTGTGGATTGATCCAAATGATCCCTGAGTGCTAAATCTAATTCAGACGAAATATTGAATAGACCAGGACAGGCAATTTTGATTTCTGTTTTTTTTTTCTAATGTCACCGAATTTGTTTTTGAATATTGTACGCTGATGCTAATCGGATTCCCCAAATTTGCGGCCATAATTGCGCGAAATACAACCAATTAAATATTTTTGTGTGTTCTCTTGAGTGAAATATTATTATTTGCCTTGACATTAATTCATGTAGATAAACAAACATGTATAAATGAATAATATTTAACTCCTATATAAGACTTTGATTTTAATCACTGGTGTTCTACATTTTATGCTTTTTATAAGATTTAGTGATTGCTCTGGAATACAAATAATCATCGTATCTAATGAACTCGAAATTTTTTTATACAAATGGTACATAAAACTATGTCTGTTTTTTACGCCGATATCAGCTGTTAGTACTAACGACCGAGTATACATAGCGCAGACACAATGAACAGAATTTGAATTAAGAGTTGCCTATCTACGCAACAGACGACCGTGCACATGCTGGATGTGTACCTATGCCAGCTAAATACTATGGACTGTTACGAAGAGTGCGGGACGCGAAGGGTAGCTGCTGCTCCAATGAGGGATCAGTTCGATAGTGCAGTGTACGGGCTACGCGTATTTGCATTGACCGTTGGCGTTCGAAGTTTTGACTGTTGTGAGTTCGCCCGCCGTCTGTTTCTTGTTTCTATAGTAGTCTACACTCTACAGTAGTACAGAACCGTGTACCGGAACATCGGAAATTAAAAATAAAATTAAATACCCAATGGAAAACGTTACATTCACGTCAAACACAAAAATAAATTCCTTTAGATGAAGATATTACTTGGGGGTACACGTGCACATGTGCACAAATGGAGGAGCCGCCACTGACGGCATGCAGACAATTTATCTTGAACAAATAACAATCTCAATGCGCTACCACTTCCGGTTGAACTAGAGGTGACAATGACAAAACAACAACAAGAATACTCACTTTCTAGTTGACGCAGGGAAACATTTCCTTTGATGGAAATGAGACAAGCCCTTATGTTAGAAATGACTTCATTCCTCTCTTTGTCCTCGTCCATTTTGAAGGGATCTGAAATTTTTATTCAATTAAAATCAAATCAAAATTAATGATTCTGGATTTTTTTTTTAAATAGTATTCTCTAGGCCTGATATTTTAGGAGATGTCAAAATTTTAGAGTCCCTGATAGGCTCGAGAACACTTGATAGGCTCAAGAATATTGCAATCGTTTCTGAATATTGAAAAATTGATATTATTGAAGTAAGATTTTCAAATTGCAACTATTGTTAATGAGTGGAATTTCTCTAGTGAACTGTGAAAACGTCAATATCTCACGAACTTATGAATTTAGACTAAAGGATATACATCTATCGAATAATATTGAAATTATGTGTTTAACGACTCAAGGATTCTAACCAAGCTTTCGCAATACTTTTTTTGCTTCATCAGGGTTTCTTAAATATAAATTTGATATTAAAAACAATTACAATTACTTCACTTCCTAAGAGATTCACCGAAAGTGAGGTTAAACATAACACTGGCTACAGCAATAATCCACAACTTATATCCACCGAAGTCTTGGACAGAATTAATTCCAAAATTCAGCAATGAATAAAATAATCTTTGTTACGATCCTGATAAACTCGTACAGAACAGCAATTTTCAGTTTCATTCCATTGACACTTTCTTCCAATCTATTACGCATTTGAAAAAAAAACTTATCGATATCAAGGATGTTTTTACAATACAAACCACAGTCAATTTTTACTCTTCTTATTCAAATCCTCTGTCAATTCTCCCCCCAACAAATAGCTATAAATATTACTCAATTTTTGAGTGTCAAAATCTATCGAATTATTGAAAAAAAAAATCCAATATTTCTCTATCAACAGACCTTATTGGTTCGTGGATGATTTCTTGTATCTCGTGTCAAAAAAATATCGACAGCCCTCAAAAAAATTCCAATTTGTTTAATGAAGTAGCAAATCTAAATCTACCTACAAGGTGAATATTCTTACAAATTTCATCGAGAACTCAAAAGCTCCCGTGTCAGTGCTTTTTATCTGGAGTGATAACGATAAAAGACGAATGAGAAATTTGAAATATAATATCTATACTCCATTCACTTTTATAAAGTATCTCGGTTCGCCATGACATTCGGACACATTTCACCGTGTATATTTTGAAAATGTTAGGTTATAGTCATGTTCCTGTCAGATACGTACGCAACGTTGTTGTTTCTGCATAGATATAGTGGTAATTACTTATTTATCAAAATGTTCATTTACTTTGGGAAGAAAATGAATTCGAGAAAATACACTGCGCAAAAAAATTAAGGCACATTATGTAAATCTCAAATTTATTCTACAACTGAAGGTGTTCTCAATGATAATTATTTTTATCAGAATTATGCATGCATATGTTATCCACTTTCAACGTTTTTCTTCAATACAGATGTTTTCTCCCAACAGGAATAAAAAAAGATGATATTATCAGATTTTGAATGTATTGGCTCCATTCTAAAATCAGTTGTTCTCGATCAATTCTAGTGATCAATAGTTTATCTTTCGTTTGATTTTCTACACTCGATCGCTATGCAACGCGAAACACGCAATTTGACTCAAGAGGAATGTGCCCAAGCGGTAGTTTTGCGAGAAGAAGGGTGGACATACACAAGAATTGCAGAAAGGTTTGGAGTTTCCCATACAAGTGTGTCCAGAATTATGCAGCGATTCAGGGAGACAGGTATGAATGTCCGAAGACCAGGACAGGGTAGACCACGGGTAACAACTGCCATTCAAGAACGTTACTTGAGAGTTTCTTGGCCGCGTGAAGTTAGCGAAAAGTTGGTGGAACAAATTCTGAAATCAAGCTGAATATTTAGTACTGAATTTGTTCTAATTTGTTCTGTATCAATCATCCCCAGCACCCTTATGGTTTTCGAGTTATTCGCATGTCTTTGATTTAGTGCTGACTTCACGCTCAGCACCAACATGTCCGAATTTGGAAAAAATTTGTATGTCAATATTTAGTCCCGAATTTGTTCCAATTTGTTCTGAAGAAAATTCTACGATATCATTTTTCGTTAACGAGTTATTCACATTCGTAACATTCGGTGATGACGTCACACCCAGCTCCAAAGCTTTTTGTTCTCCAAGAAATTCGAAGAAATTTTGATGCAAATATTTAGTACCCAATTTGTTCCAATCAGTAAAAGTTGTTTTGTTGAAATACCATTGTTGGTTTTCGAGTTATTAACAATTGTTTTGAGCGAGCGTGAAGTTAGCGAAAAGTTGGTGGAACAAATTCTGAAACCAAGCTCAATATTTAGTACTGAATTTGTTCTAATTTGTTCTGTATCAATCATCCCCAGCACCCTTATGGTTTTCGAGTTATTTGCATGTCTTTGATTTAGTGCTGACTTCACGCTCAGCACCAACATTTTCGAATTCGGAAAAAAATTTTATGCCAATATTTAGTCCCGAATTTGTTTCAATTTGTTCTGAAGAAAATTCTCCGATATCATTGTTCGTTTACGAGTTATTCACATTCGTAACATTCTGTGGTGACGTCACACCCAGCACCAAAGCTTTTTGTTCTCCAAGAAATTCGAAGAAATTTTGATGCAAATATTTAGTACCCAATTTGTCCCAATCAGAAAAAGTTGTTTTGTTGAAATACCATTGTTGGTTTTCGAGTTATTAACAATTATTGTTTTGAGCGAGCGTGAAGTTAGCGATAAAGTTTTAAATTATAATTTTTTTTCAACATCTAATAGTAAGTACTCAATTTGTTCCAATTTGTTCTGAAAAGAAAGAATCAATTTCATTATTAGTTTTCCAGATATTAAGGATTTACGAAGATTTGATTACGTCACAATAGGTGTAGCTTTGAATCTCCATTCGAGACCATACCACTGAATGCAGATTTGGATTCAGGACCAATTCGTTTCTTATTCTCGCTTATTAAATTGTTAGGAAATAATTATTTATATCAGAACTTCTAAATTTGTAGTTTCCGTTATTTGGACTCAGTGAAATCCTCTTTATACGGAGGCAATTTTTCAAATTGAAGCAAATCATTCAGTTAGATAAATCGTCTGTTATACAGGACGAGTCTTTGACCTGAACATATAAAGGGTGTTTCAAATTGCGTGTTTTTTTTTCAAGAATAAATAAAATATAGATGGCGCATTGAATTCGTCTTGGTATTTTGGCATTCAAGAAGTATGATGTATGAAATTTATAAAAAAGGCTTCGTACGAATGTATCGAACTGACAGATATTCGTGACACGCGATATCTGTTTCTGTTGACAATATGAACCAAGTTCAACATTTTGCCATTTTTTAAAAGTGGAATTTCAATATTCTTGTCGTAACCGATGTATTGAATTTCTGGGGTAGGAATTCCGTAGTATCTCTTACTTTTCACATTTTTTGATTTTCCTAATCCACCCCAGTGCTCAATCTAAATGCCTTGAAATCTACATGCCAGGTACGATTTTATGACGGCGTTTCTTTGTACCGTAGAAATCAAAATGCCGCGAATGCGTATATAAAGATAAGAGCGACTGCGCCCGGCGCATGTTCGTTTGATCTGCGACGTTTTCCTTGAGCTATCGGTGTCGTTGCTTTCAGAAAAAAACATGCGCCGTTGCTTTTAGTCCAGTAATGAATTATTTAGATTTATAGACTGCTCCATTATTTCGATTTTTTGCAAAACACGATAGTATAAATAGATGCGCAGAACTCAAATTCAATCATTCTTGTGAAAATTTTTGAAGTTATATGTTGCAGTGATCTCGTAATAATTATCGTATATACCATGCATGGCCAAGAGGTCGACCGCGATCTACCGGTCGACCGCGAAGTCGATTTTGGTAGCCCCCGAGAGATGAATAAACTGAAAATAGTTAATTCTATTCGAGCCAGAAGTTTGCAAAGGCGCCAATTCAGAGCTCTACTTGAAGAGACTGAGGAGGAACACTCTGATCTTTTGCTGCATACGGATGTCAGATAGTTTAGCCGTGGTTGTTTTTTAAAGAGGTTTCGCAAATTATTGCCAGAAATCAAAATTCTTATCCAATCAAAAGGAGAAGAGGTACCTGAGCTTGAAGATAAAAAATGGCTCATGAAGTTGGCATTTCTTTTTGACATAACGGAAAAACTCAATGAATTGAACCTAAATCTTCAAGGGAAAAACAAGAATGTGATTGATATGCCACTTCGATTAAAACATTTAAAAGTCAGATTCAAGTACATGCATCTCAATAGAAGAGTCCCTTCATGCTGGACAACTGTTCAAAAATACCTAAAATTCACTTTCCATTTCTTCGCAAAGATTCAACTCTTACCTGTAAGCTTTAATCCTAATGAATATATCCTAAAAATATTAGATGTCACGAAAGTCTCCTTTAGGAGTCATAATTTTTCTTTTCTTATGTTTTCATTAATGCTTCTTTGCTATGACTCTATGAATAAGACATTTCGAAATCTAAATTATCTAATAAAACATCTCATTTTTGACAATTTACACAATATTCAAGGCAAAGCCAATAGATTCATAGCAAAGAAGCATTGATGAAAACATAAGAAAAAAAAATCATGACTCCTAAAGGAGACTTTCGTGACATCTAATATTTTTAGGATATATTCATTAGGATTAAAGCTTTCAGGTAAGAGTTGAATCATTGCGAAAAAAAGGGAAGTGATTTTTAGGTATTTTTAACAGTTGACCAGCATGAATTATTGCTTAAATGTTTTAATACTCTCTTGTAAACTCTACCTCACAGTCGCCCGCAAGAAATATTTTTGAACACAAGTAGACCTCAGAGTTCAAAAGTTTGGCCACCCCTGGTATATACCTACCCCGATATCAGTTGATTTAGAAAAGGTGATTTTAGTTATCATTCTGTAGAAATTGCTCTATTTCGCGCTTCTGTAGTGCAGTTAATACGGCCGGAAGAAAGCGAGCGTTAGATAATGCCTTAGTTGTGAAAAAACTAATTGAACACAAGGAAAAATTATTAGATAAATTGGGGAAACCCAGTGATGAAATATGGACATTCATCAGCAGAGAATTTGATAACAAAATTTCTGCGAAAGCATTGTACGTATTTGTGAGGAGAAATTGCTCAGAATGCTGGAAATATTCGGCAATATCAGAAAACAATTTCAATTTGGATAAATTATCCTGTTCTAAGAAACCGATTCCAAGCTCTACTAACTCCACTTTGTCAAACATTCAGCCGCTGAGCGGCTTCTTCTTGTGACAAACCAGGAACAGCATTTTTTTTTCTCAATAAATCAATTGTGTGAGTTGCAAAATGAGGTGTAGTGCCATCCTCTTGAAACCATATGTTCTCTAGATCAATATTCATTAATTCAGGCCACATAAATCCGATTATCATCCGACGGTACCCAACACCATTTCACAGAACGCTGATTCTCATAAAATAATTCAACAATTTCAACGCGTTGTTGTATAGTGTACGAAGCCATTTTTATAAATGTCATAAATCACACTTCTTGAATACCAAAATACCCAGACGAATTCAATCAATATTTTATTTATTCTTGAAAAAAAAAACACGCAATTTGAAACACCCTTTATATGTTCAGGTCAAAGACTCGCCCTGTATAACAGACGATTTATCTAACTGAATAATTTGCTTCAATCTGAAAAATTGCCTCCTTATAAAGAGGATTTCACTGAGTCCAAATAACGGAAACTACAAATTTAGAAGTTGTTGATATAAATAATTATTTCCTAACAATTTAATAAGCGATGATAAGAAACGAATTTGTCCTGAATCCAAATCTGCATTCAAACGTGATAAAAGCGGCTGCGTGCGGCGCATGATCAAAGAGACAACGGCTCTTTTCCAGTTTGATTTATGACCAATTACAGATAGCTTTGTATGAGCCAAAACTGCCGACAGTGGTATGGTCTCGAATGGAGATTCAAAGCTACACCTATTGTGACGTAATCAAATCTTTAATATCTGGAAAACTAACAATGAAATTGAATCCTTCTTTTTAGAAGAAATTGGAACAAATTGAGTACTAATATATGTTGAAAAAAAAGTGATAATTTAAAACTTTATCGCTAACTTCACGCTCGCTCGAAACAATAATTGTTAATAACTCGAAAACCAACATTGGTATTTCAACAAAACAACTTTTTCTGATTGGAACAAATTGGGTACTAAATATTCGCCTCAAAATTTCTTCGAATTTCTTGGATAACAAAAAGCTTTGGTGCTGGGTGTGACGTCACCACCGAATGTTACGAATGTGAATAACTCGTTAACGAAAAATGATATCGGAGAATTTTCTTCAGAACAACTTGGAACAAATTCGGGACTAAATATTGACATAAAATTTTTTTCCAAATTCGAACATGGTGATGCTGAGCGTGAAGTCAGCACTAAATCAAAGACATGCGAATAACTCGAAAACCATAAGGGTGCTGGGGATGATTGATACAGAACAAATTAGAACAAATTCATTACTAAATATTGAGCTTGGTTTCAGAATTTGTTCCACCAACTTTTCGCTAACATCGCGCTCGCTCAAAACAATTGTTAATAACTCGAAAACCAACAATGGTATTTCAACAAAACAACTTTTACTGATTGGAACAAATTGGGTACTAAATATTTGCACCAAAATTTCTTCGAATTTCTTGGAGAACAAAAAGCTTTGGAGCTGGGTGTGACGTCATCAACGAATGTTACGAATGTGAATAACTCCTTAACGAAAAATGATATCGGAGAATTTTCTTCAGAACAAATTGGAACAAATTCGGGACTAAATATTGACATAAATTTTTTTTCCAAATTCGGACATGTTGGTGCTGAGCGTGAAGTCAGCACTAAATCAAAGACATGCGAATAACTCGAAAACCATAAGGGTGCTGGGGATGATTGATACAGAACAAATTAGAACAAATTCAGTACTAAATATTCAGCTTGGTTTCAGAATTTGTTCCACCAACTTTTCGCTAACTTCACGCGGCCGAGTTTCTTCGTTGAGACAACGGTTTGCAACCGCTTGCCTCCTTCAAAATCAGCTTGAGCAAACTCATGAGGTGCAAATTAGCACTCAGACAATAAGAAATCGCCTCAGAGAATATGATTTGAGGCCTCGTGTCGCGGCAAGAGGCCCAGCTCTTACCCCAGCCCATCGAAGGGCGCGTTTGGATTTTGCGAGAGAGCATATCCATTGGGAAGAGGCCGATTGGGAAAGAGTTCTCTTCACAAATGAGTCTAGATTCTGCCTCTACCATTGTGATCGACGTTCCCTTGTATACAGACGTCCACGTCCACATGAAAGATATGCTCAGTGCAATTTCCTGAATACTACTGGTTTCGGGGGAGGATCGATTATGGTATGGGGTGGAATATCTTTGACTGCTCGCACAGACCTAGTGGTCGGTGATAATGGAGCTATGAATGCTGATAAGTATATAAGGAACATTCTTGAAGAGCATGTAGTGCCATTTGTCCCATACATTGGTGAAAATTTCATTTTTATGGACGATAATGCCAGACCCCATCGTGCGCGCATCGTTCAGGAGTAACTTGAAGAGGTTGAAGTCTCTCGAATGGAATGGCCAGCAAGAAGTCCAGATCTCAATCCGATTGAGCAGGTTTGGGACAACCTCATTAGAAGGCTGAGAAGTTCAGAAAATCATCCAGCTACTCTTAATGACTTAGGAATCCAACTCGGAGAAATCTGGGAAGGATTAGATCAGAACATTTTAAGATCACTCATTTTGAGTATGAACCGTCGTTGCCGAGCTGTAATTAACGCAAGGGGTGGAAATACCAAGTATTAAATCACTTATCACCATTTCAGTATTTTGAAAATAGTTCATTTCCCTTCTTTCACATAAGATTCGGTGAAATCCTGAATTTTTCTTCCATTTAAAGTGTCTTGTTTCTTTCAAAACCTTCCCGAGAGAACATAAAAAATAAGTTATAAAGTCAATGTTGAGTTAACTTTCATTGAAATTGAGATTTTCAGAATGTGCGTTAATTTTTTTGCGCAGTGTATTATGTGAATTCAATAATTCCAAAGACCTGGCGAATGTTGAAGAAACTTATTTCTCTGTTAATACTGGAAATAATTCAATAGGTGAACATGGTCGGAAGAATCAGTTATGCTATTTTCTTGTATTCACATCAAGAATCGAGTGTTGAAATTTCACTAAAAAAAAATGATGGAGAGAATAGTCCGTTACTTTGTGATAGTTCATTCGAAAAAAGAATAAAAGAACTCGAATAACCCAACAGAAAAACTTTTAAACGAACAGACGGACCTAAGGAATTCTCACTTTTCAAAACTCTCAAGAAATGAGCCTACAGAAGACATTTAAATACCTTTTTGCACAACTTGAAATACTCTAGTATGAAAATAGAGAAGTACTGGGAAACTTGTGACGCAGTTAAACCTTAAAAGAACTAACTCCATTTAAAAAGTTTAAAATGAGTAAATAGAAATAAGCAAAATATAAAATAAAATAAAAAAATGAAAATGTAGTGGTATTACGACTACTGTGTCACATTTATAAAGTTAAAAAAGTGCAAATAAAATAGCATTGGCAACGTCTCTCAGGATTATTTGACTTTCAGGAATGCCAACCTGCGTCGGTTTCAAGTAAAAGAATTTAAAAAAACCTAAATCATGGCCAATCAGGATACTTTAGAAACGTGAATGTAGTATATTTACATTTTTATGGGTTTTGAATTTCAGTGTTTAACACAATATGTAAAAAATTAATACAAATCTCGCAACTTTGTGGAATTAGATCATACTTCGAAAAAGAGTGGTATAAACGTTTTAATCAAATGGATTTTTTTTATTGAATCACCAAACTACTTGTTTTCGTAGATCTTACATTTGGACCCAGTTGAAAAAGAAGTAAATGGCAAATTTAAAGCTCACCTGATGAATACGAAACAATATTTGCCCCGTTGA
Organism: Adalia decempunctata; assembly: GCA_951802165.1. Taxonomy (NCBI): domain Eukaryota; kingdom Metazoa; phylum Arthropoda; class Insecta; order Coleoptera; family Coccinellidae; genus Adalia; species Adalia decempunctata. The sequence continues at coordinate 20,940,942 of OX637703.1, forward strand.
TGATGATCTAACTCACTCAAAAAGTGCATTTATCGCACATACATACGGTCGAAATTCAAAACATTCATTAGATAAGCTCCGGGAATCCCCTAAATAATGCTATCAGTGTGCACAAAATGGGAATGAAATCATTCAACTTGAGATCAAATTCGTATCTATATATTATCTCTAGTCAACCGAATTTGTCAAAATATAATGATGACTAAAGTAGGCCTGAATTTTAAAAAAACTATCAAGAATACACTGTGACCCAGACGAATAAAATAAAGTTCGTAGTTAAATAATGGTGTGTATGTATAATGAAAGAAAGAAAGGAAAGTTTGATCAGGAAACCAAGAAGAGTATCCTGTATAACTTAATTCAACAAATACTCGAATTGAGCCCCGCCAACTTCCATAAAATGGTATGAATAAATTTTGCTCCGATTCCGCCATATTTTTCTAGGAATATATGTTTGCGTTAATCACAGGTATTTGTGTATTTTGTCACTTTTATAATTAAGAAAAAAAGCACGTATTAAATGCGTGAAATACAGTAGTTTATACCATTTCGAAATGTCAATGAAACAAGCGTGTTTTTTTTTGGCCCTCAGGAGACCATATTTTTTTCAGACCACTTAGGAAAAAACAAGCAAAACACTTTTCTTATGGGAAATGTCGTTCCGTCAAATGTTCTAAAATTTTGGTATGGTGTTGTACTCGACCTACTCATCAAAAGTGTCCATGGCCCCAACTCAATCCTATGACTAGTTTTTGAGATACAGGGCGTTGAAGTTGAGAATTACCCACTTTTACTACGCTCGTATCTCCGAAGAGAATCGAATGAACTTCAATTTTTCTCGAGAAACATTTCATTTCATCCCCAGGGTGCAACCATATAGAGGAATATGACCGAAAATCGTTACGAATACAGGGTTATCCATAATTGAATGCATGCCCGATTTTGAAAGTATAAAACATGTCAGTTCCAGAGCGAGAAGTTCGCAAAATGAAATATTTCACTAGATACGTTGTTGTTACATCGAAAAAACCTGAAACACCCAGAATTCATACTAGGTGATCCACTATTATAGAAACTATTCACAATGAGGGTTGTATTTTTGGTTTGATTTAATATGTTTGTTTGATTTTTTCAGAACATATCATCATGGAATTCAAAAAATACAGGGCGATTCATTCATGAAATAAACTGCGAACCTCACGAAAATACCCAAAAATCACCTCTTTTTTTACCACCCTCTATTTCAAGATTGACTGCGTTGAGGTGGGAGTTTTCTTTCACCACTGTACTTGATATAAAAACAACAATACGGCTGAGAGTTTTTATCCACTTCCTATGACCAGATTTTTTTATGCTGGAATAAGAATAGAATAACATATATAAATAATTTTCATATTAGGTACATAAAAAAAATCTGTTCATAGGAAGTGGATAAAAACTCTCAGCCGTTTTTATATCAAGTATAGCGGTGAAAGAAAACTCCCACCTCAACGGATTTAATCTTGAGATAGAGGGTGATGAAAAAAGGTGGTTTTTGGGTATTTTCGTGAGGCTCACAGTTTATTTCATGACTGAATCACCCTGTATACTTTGAAGTCCATGATGATATGTTTTGAAAAAATCAAACAAACATCCTAAATCCACCCAAAAGTACAGGGCGTCCACTTAACCCTCATTGTGAATAGTTTCTATAATAATGGATCACCCAGTATGAATTCTGGGTATTTCAGGTTTCTTCGATGTAACAACAACATATCTAAAGAAATAGTTCATTTTGCGAACGTTCTCGCTCTGGAACTGACATATTTTATTATTTCAAAATCGGGCATGCATTCAATTATGGATTACCCTGTATTCGTAACGATTTTCGGTCATATTCCTCTATATGGTTGCTCCCTGGGGATGTCATGAAATGTTTCTTGAGAAAAATTGAAGTTCATTCGATTCTGTTCCAAGATACGAGCGTAGTAAAAGTTGGTAATTTTCAACTTCAACGCCCTGTATCTCAAAAACTAGTCATAGGATTGAGTTGGGTTCAAGGACACTTTCGATCAGTAGGTCGAGTATTACATTATTCCAAAATTTTACAACATTTGACGGAACGCCATTTCCCATAAGGAAGGTGCGAGGTGCGGGGTCCGTGGAGCTAGAGCTTTGTCAAAAAAAAACTGTGCATGGACTCTAAAAATCATAGTTTACATTCGTTAGGCCATCTTTGCAGGAATACTATCCAAAAAAACATATTGCAAAAATTCCATGAATCGGAATAAAATAAATAATATAGAAATGTTGGAAACTACTCGATATCAGAACAGTTAAAAGACTTCCAATAATTGCTAATAAAGGAAAATATTAAACTTACACATCTCGAAGAAACTTAAAATATAGATACAAAAAATTAATAACATAGAAATGTTAAGTAACTAATACTCGATATCAGAACAGTTAAGAGACTTCCAATTATTTCAAATAAAGAAAAATATTAAACTTACACATCTCGAAAACACTTAAAATATAACACAACAGAAAACTACAACTTGTTGGCTCTACAACTGACGTTTGAGTACGCCGGCAATTTTCAAAGACAGTATTTAAGACATATCCTTGAGAATCGTAAAACGGGAGCAAGAAGAATCCGCCTACTACTCGGTTCAACCACACAATCCTATTGGTCGTACACTTCCAAAGACACGCCCTGGTGTAACCTAATCAATTTCAAGGTCATGTCGATCTTCCTTCTCTATACCTCTAATTTGCTGATTTCTTTGGAGTTACAAACTCCAAAAATTGACCCTTTTCATACGGTTTGGTAAATTGGTACCGACAACGTTTTATGGCACGCAATAAGTGAGGATGTATTGTTATTTAGGTGTCTTGGGTTTTCCAGTTTGGTGAAGCTGATGGCCCTTGAGACAATTTGGAGTAAGAGCGGTTTTTTCAATTTGTCTCGTAGACGGTGGTTGAAATGAGTGTCCAAGAATGAAAGGAAAATCCTATTGGGCGCTGTGAAAAAATAGAGAACCCAATTTATTCCCGGTAGAAGTAATGAAGATGCATTGCACCATTTTCAAATTCGCATGGAGGGAGTATTTTCTTTTCACGTTGGCCACTCAGGGTTTCAAATTTTTTTTTCACCAAAAACGATCAAACTTCCGAAAAATAAAATATTCATTTTATGATGAAAGTTGGATATTTTGTTTGAAAAAAATGGCAACAGATATTCATACGCTTTCCTGCATATCTATTAGTATTTCAATGAAGAATATTTTTCCATAAGAAAATGATAGATTTGATTTATTGTGTAACTTATAAACGTGACCGGTGACGTTATAGAAATCATTATTTCGAAAAAAAAATTATATAATAAAAACAATAATAATATTGTCGCCTTCATTGAAAATATCATTCTTCAGGTGTTAGGTACCAAACTAAAGCGGTTGTTAAGGGTAAGTTGTACACGTCCGAGCTCGTGAGCTCCCTTTTTATTTCCATGATATCTCAGTTCGTATGCGGCGTAGACCAACAATTTTTTTTTTAATTGAAGCTTAACCATTTCTCTAGAATGTGTATTACTCGCTTTTCCGTTTTTCTTCGTATATTAGGAAAAAAACCAGGTGGGCTGTAATTTCATAAAAATCTGGACAAACGATTTCATTTCCATGATATCTCCGTCAATTTTCGGGATAAATGTATGAAATTTTCAGTATACATGCGGAATATTATTGTGCAGAATGTGTGTTAATCAGTTTTTTTTATTTATTGCCCCCTGAATTTTTGAATAAATGGTAAAGTAGGAACTTTATTGGTCATATTTTCAACCAGATTTTTATCCTAATTTACGAAGAAAAAGCGAGTAATACACATTCTGCAAAATATTATTCCGCATGTATACAGAAAGTTTCATACATTCATCCCGAAAATTGACGGAGATTTCATGGAAATGAAATCGTTTGTCCAGATTTTTATGAAATTACAGCCCACCAGGTTTTTGCTTAATATACGAAGAAAAACAGAAAAACGTGTATAATACACATTCTAGAGAAATGATATTATATAGGGTGTCTGAAAGAGAGCTTCAAAGTGAGCCTCAACAAAACTATGAAATCAAAAGTGGGAACCATATAATTTTGTAATTCCGATCGATTGCTCGTAAAAAATTAGCTAGAGTGTTCCAAATATTTAATGTCTTTAAAATCAGTAGTTTTGCCGTTTTCGGAAAAAAACTTAATTTCACGACTAAAGCCAGGTTTTGCTGAATCAAATTCATTAGTATGCACGTCTTTTACAAAGTAGGCTATGTTGGGAATTGTCATTCTCGAATATTTTCATTGATGAAGCATGGAAAACATGCAATAATAATTAGGTACACTAGAATAGAATTATATATCAAAAGCCTATCCTTTATTTGCAGCAAATGTGACGAATAAACAAAGCAGATAATGATGATGACTAAATAAAAAAAAACAAGTTTGAAACTCGCAACAATTTTCCTAACAACAAAAAACTTCGACAGAAATTCAATAATAGCTATTACAATAAATTTTCAAAATGTTGGCCCCCTTCCCCCAAACATTTATTGATTCTTCTAACTACCGTAAAATGGGGTGATTAGAAACTGAATTTAAAAAAATTAGAGATTTAAAAAAAAATATTGCCTTTGTGTTTCTATTCGCCCCCAGTTTCTAATTACCCCATTTTACGGTACTGATTTTGAAGACATGAAATTTTTGGAATATCCTAGCTATTTTTTGACGAGCAATCGATCGGAATCACAAAATTATATGGTTTCCATTTGAAAAAAAGTGAGATCTCAAAGTTTTGTTGAAACTCACTTTTAAGTTGTTTCAGATAATTTGTACGAGAAGCTATCACTTTCTTTTGTTCCACTGTTGCGAAAAAAAATTCTTACAATGAGAGATTTTGGAGACATTAACACTAATTTGGGACAATCTTTCTGTCAAAAAATTCGTGTATCAGGCTATAACTCAACAATCGCTTGATGTGCTTGCGCATATCATGCATCAAATCTTTGCAGAATGAAACGAAGAATTCAAATATACAGGGTGTTGCATTTGAAATAAAGAAGTTCACATTATTTTCCGTTAGAACCGGAAGTAGATTCCGCTTGAAAATATTTTACAAATTGAGTTCATGTCCTCTAAAACTAAAAAGCAAAATTTTGAATGTGTATCGCAATTCCTTCCTCGAATACGTTCAATGAAACACTTAAAAAAATCACCCTGTTTATCGATAATTTCTAAAAAACACTCTTCTTTAAACAAAATCCAAACAGGCTTTGATTCACTTCCATTAAAACTGAAGCGGTCATAGAATTTCATGTTTTATTATACAGGGTGTTTGGAGGGTGAGTAGCCATAGGTAAATGGTGGATAGGTGATGCTCTTGGCTACTTGTTGCGCCTAATAAAATAACATTTTGCCCAAAGTTCAAAGTGTTATAATTTTTTTGCCATTTTTCTAGAAATTTCCCATTTTTCTCATTAAAATCTTGAATTTTTTTAAATTTAATGCTCGAGGTGCCTATAAAATGATCTATTTTTTTAGTCTAGTCTTGTCTTATTCAGATTGAATCATATTTTCATACAAACGTCTTCAAAAAACCTGACAGCGTTGTATCTATACTAATATTATAAAGAGGAAAGATTTGTATTTTTGTTTGTTTGATACGAGTAGGCTCAAAAACTACTGGACCGATTTCAAAAATTCTTTCACCCTTAGAAAGCTACATTATCCCTGAGTGACATAGGCTATACTTTTCACCCGAAAAAATTAAGGATACCTACTATAACTTCAATAATTACAAAAAAATCAGCCAAAATCAGCTATTTTCACGTGCGCTGCAAAAACCGTAAGACTTACGTGGATATAATGTATGACGGAAATGTACCTCTTGAATAGTTCTACGAAAAAGTCCGCGATTGCATGTATCTATCTCTCAAGATTGACTTGCTATTACCTGTTTATGGTAATCATATGTTTTCCAAAATTATGCACTATTTGGGAGTGTGTTTTTATGAATTGGGTATTGATCCTAATCCAACCTTATACGTTATTTATCCCCAGTATTTAATTTAGAACAAAATTGCCCTTCACATCATACAATTACAACGAGTACATCAAAAGATATGGCAGGTTGAAGTTTTGAAGATGAAACCGCCGCGTGAAACAAATTTCTACTCGGGCGAAGCTGGGACGGCCGCTTGTCAAACATAAAAATGAAAAAAAAATAATGTTGTGTCCACTTTACAAAGTGAAATAAAAAAAATTACATAGTGTGGGGTTTTAAAAACTTCTCTGGATAATACTCTTTGCAATGGTATGTAACATGTACCATTAATAATCAGATAACTCAACAGAAAACCGTTTTGTCTTCAAGGAAGCCTTAAAAGGGTGACAAAACTATTCCATTGAGAAGGTAAAATCTTTTCTCTCATTCTAACACAGATAAAAATAGCCTGCTCTCTCTATCATTGCAAAGAGTATTAACTAGAGAAGTTTTTAAAAACATTTTAAAACCTAACACTAGGTAATTTTTTTTTTATTTCACTTCGTGAACTAGACACAACATTTTTTTTTTCATTTCGACGTTTGATACGACGCTGTCAGGTTTTTTGAAGACGTTTGTATGAAATTATGATTCAATCTGAATAAAACCAGACTAGACTAAAAAAATAAATCATTTTATAGGCACATCGAGCATTAAACTAAGAAAAATTCAAGATTTTATTGAGAAAAATGGGAAATTTCTAGAAAAATGACAAAAAAATTAAAACACTTTGAACTTTGGGCAAAATGTTATTTTATTAGGCGCAACAAGTAGCCAATAGCATCACCTATCCACCATTTACCTATGGCTACACACCCTCCAAACACCCTGTATATTTTGGTTTTTCGATTTAGCAGAGAAATCATACTAGAATCTCAAAACACTCTATTGGTTTCAGTTATTACTTTTTTAGCACACATGGGAATGGTGGATTTCACAATAGTGTACCAAGAACCTTTATACCAAAATTCAGCTTAATGACAATTATTGTACGTATGCCGATTTTCAACGTACCAACAGAATATTTTACTAAAATATTTCTTTCTCTAAGTAAAAAAATTACAAGTACCCCCAACAACTCTAGAACATAAGCGTATTATGCATATCTCACCAATTTCGATCAAGTTATTCCATTTTACAAAGCCTTAAAAAATTCACAGCAACCCCAGATTGGTTTTACCAGATCCTAATAGAAATTGCACCAATTCGTTAACCAGATGTTTAAGTGAGATGCCTAGTTGAAGGTATAATAAACCTACAACAATAAAAAAGCATAAAGGTACCATTCAATGGAAAAGGAAGCAATGAGAACAGTACAGAAAAGCAATAAAACAACCGATGTTCCTGACAAAATGGAAGTAGCTTTCAGAAGTATATGGTACTGATACTGCCGACAAAGTGAGGGACAAGGGTTCTTGAAATTTGTGCAAATGTTGAGTTCGTGTTCATTTTGGAAAAACCAAGAAAAGGCTTTTTATGGTATTTTATGGAATATACCCGAGGGTATATTACAATAGGGTCTTAAATAAATATAGAGGGAACATACTTCATAGGTATTAGTCCTATAATGAACAATAATATTTTGAACGGATCTTGTCTTAAATCTGAAACCTTTGCGGGGTTATTTAATGGAACCACTTCTAGCACTCCAATGTTTGAGAAAATGTTCATCCAAAAAATCATATAAGTTGGACAATTCACTATTTCAAAACAGGGAATCGATTTTAATTTTTTTTTCTTGATACTAGCTGTCCCGGTGAACTTTGTTTCGCCTGAATTATACTTACGGTGAATTTCACAAATCGTAACAACCGGTGATCGGATATCAACGCCTTGGTTCTCTGATTTTTGAACTGTCAAATCTAGTTGGTGCTAGATCAAGCTCCGATCACCGGTGATTACGCTTTGTGAAACCTACCGTTGAAGTTGTATAAACTAATCATTGCTATTTTTTCAAGCAGGCGATAAAATAGGCAAAATATACAAAATTTTAGTACCATTGTTATTCACACGAAAAAAATTCTCCTCATTTAAGTGGTATCTAATTGTTGAACATATAACATTTTGTTTTGAATGCTTTACAGTCATTGCAGTACCTATCTTGTAATGAATGACAACACGAATGCAAATATAAATCCCGATCGAATTGTATGGATGAAAAATAGTTCCAATGATGAATTACCTCTGATCACTCGATCACTGTATAAACCACTTCATTTCTGCCAATACAACGCTGAACATTTGAATTGAAGTACTTTGTCTATGGTACTTTAACTTCACTTCAGAGAATACAAATACGCAAAGACGTTTTCTTATTTTCCTTCTTGACTTCTTGACGTTCACCAGAATGAATTCAAATATTTGAACCAACTAATAAAATTAGAACCTATTTTGTGAATAGCGCTTTCTGAAGTGGAAAAAACGAAACTTTTCTAATATTCTCAATGTTGGCTAATCAAAATCTAATTAGTGCTAACACCATTATTTTAAGCATCTAAGCCTTTTGGTGCTCAGCTTGAAATAATTGGTAAACATCTCAGTTGGTGGAGCAGCGAGATTTCCATGTTTCCATGGATATGGGCTGTCACACAGAACAGAAACAAAAATAATATGTCAATTACTGATTATGGCAAACATATTCATTCTCAAACAGAAATTCGAAAACATTTCAAAAATTATGAGAGAAGATTAGAATGGACAATTCACGATTGAACCTGATCGCCAAAATCCGATTTACTTGACATTTCGATTAAAATTCATTGTGACATTCATTCGCTTCTTGATCTGGTTATAGCCTTTCATGGTACTATAAGTTCTATACATCGTCATCTAATGGTGATAATATCAAATATAGTACCTTCACGATTACCTTATTCTGTTTTGAATAACTAAAACTGTAAAAATAACTGATAACCAGTTTAGTATAGTATAGAACAATCAGTCATCATGAGTGAATAGCGCCACTTGAAGTGGTAAGAACGAATTCTCCCTCATATCTCAACGAAATCTAATCATTTTAGAGATCTGTACCTACTCCTACGCTAAGACATTTTGCTTTTGGTCAAAGCGCAGATTTGGAGGCCACCCAAATTACACACTATATGTTTACATCGCAATCTAACGCAATGTAAGCTGTAGCGTAACTGTAACTGTAGCGACACCTAGTGACCTTACTCAAAAGAAGGAAAAGCATTTCCTGTACGGGTAAAATTTTTATCGATCTTTTCGAAGTTTTATTGTATTTTATAATAACCAGACCGTAGACGAATCCATATATGAAGTTTCATAACCTACAGTTATTCCGATCTCGAGTTATAAATGGTGTAACCAACATCTTTCTTTTATATATATAGATATCGGGTGATTTTTCAACTATTTTTTTGGCAACGCTGATTTTGACAGCTTACGCACGTTTCGTGGGTTGTGTCACTATCAAACCTCTTCAGTTTGGTCTATAATTTAACCATGAATCGTCAAACTAACAACGCTTGCAAATTATTGAATTTTATTATCGAAATACGTGCTGTGAAGAAAGTTCATCGCGCGCTTTTTCCATTTTATGGGCAGTTTAATCGAACCCCTGAAGCGGCTACTCGGGCTATTCCGTTTTCCGATTTACCGCCCTTAATGTTCTTCAAATTACCAACGAAGAAACCGACATCTTTTACCGGTAAAAATGCGAGCGCTGATCTGTTGTTTCTGTAATGCACGGGCAGCGCGGACGGGATGGATTGTAAAATAATAAAGTGTGTAAATGTGTGAAAAGGAAATGCAATATTTCTGGAAAGAGGGAATTCAGAGGAAATACTTAGAAATGGCTTTCACAGCACTCATGACAACTCGGCCTACTAGTGTGGAGACCTAATCTTATTGTATTGATATATCAATACTTTCATCACTTAGCCGCGACCTTATCTTTGTTGTAATTGTTCCTGCCGCAGTTATGGCTTTTTTGGACTCCACACTAGGAGGCCGAGTTGGCATGGGTGCTGCGAAAGCAATTTCTAATTCTAAGTATTTCCCCTGAAATCCCTCTTTCTAAAAATATTGCTCTTTCTTTTTCACACATTCACATTCTTCCGATCCCTTTAAGCCGAATTTTCGCGTGACAATATTTTAAAACTATTTCGTCTGTTTTGAAATATTCGTGTTTTCGCGTCGAACTGGTGACGTCACGCACCAAATGGTTCAAAATAATTTGAAGCGGTTTGAAAGCAGGTAGCGGAATAGTTCGAACTGCAGTTTGAAGTTTGAATCAGCTGATTGAGGAATATAGGTTATGTTTGTTGGATTTATTTTGTTTTCACCGTTTTTATTTTGAATAAATAATACTAATAACTGTTCTGCATTGCATTGAATATTATTTGAATATGACAGCATTGTAACCTGTGACTGTGAAGTAATAAATCACTTCGAGTAGAGAACACCTTTATTTTAGAATTCTGAAATATTATTTAGTTTTGAAAATGTATGTTCAAATTTTTGAAATTGATTTTACGGCTTCTTCCTCTTGATTCAATCAATATGAATATTGCGTATATTTTTTTCATCAAGTCGTTAATCAGGACGAGAACATTCAAATCCATCATAAACTGATTGGAGTCCAATTTGAAAATACAAGATTTAATAATAATTTACAAATAAACACACCTAAAATTATAAATATTTTTATTATTATGTGCGTGTATCATGTTTCTAACTTTCAAATTCATAAATTGAATTGACAATTCTATGATGACGTCACCGTTTTGAAATTGTGGCATTTTAGCGATGCATGAACTGGTGACGTTTACTTCGAAATGTTTTTGAAATAGTTTTGAACCGTGATTCACGCGAAAAAATGGCTTTAGTTTAATGAAAAAGGTCCAGAGAAAACAAAGCTTATAAGCTTTGTTTTCTCAGGGCCTAAAGGAATCGGACGAGTCGTTGAAAAAGTTAAGATATTTTTTTATTCAAATTACTATTTACTAGTCTTCGAGTTAGGTATATTTTCTTTATTTTACCTAGAGATTTACTTTTCTGTTGGTAATATTCGATAAGAATTAAACTTTGGTTATTTATTTTGTGGCTTATTCTTTTATGTCGGAAAATACCGGTAAACCGGTAATTTGTCAAATAATTTACCGAATTACTGGTAAATTCAAATTCGGTAAATTTGCAATCCCTAATTGTGACTAAATTTCGCACCAAATTCACATTAAACCACCAACACGTTGATACTCCATTTTTTTCTATAATGTATCCCGGTTGGCCATGACATTCTGACACATTTCTCAGTGTATATTTCAAAAATGTTAGGTTATAGTTCCTGTCAGATACATACGCAACGTTGTCTTTTCTAAATAGAGGTCGTAGTAATTACGTATTTATCAAAATGTTCATTTACTTCGGGAAAATAATGAATTTGAGAAAATATTACGTATGTGAATTCAATAATTCCAAAGACCCAAAGAACGTTGAATAAACTTTTTTCTCTGTTAATACTGGAAATATACTGCTCCACAAGAGTTAGGGATATCGTATTCAATCGTTTTTAAAAGTACATATGTAATCTTCTAGAAAATCGCTGTAAAATCATTTAAAACTCAATAACTTGAATCGATCCAATAAAAATCAGTATGAGACATTTCGTCAATCTGATCGCCTTTTTTCTGAAGTTTGGTTCTTTGCATATGCTTCATGAATGTTCTTATTTTGAAATGAAGTCAGTTTATCAACGGCTTCGATTTGATACGAGTTTTCTGAAAATGCCAAGACGTAAATTAACAAACGCTGAGGCTAATAGGGCTATCGGAATGCTACAGGGTGGCCTAATTCAGGTTGTTGTAGCGGAAGGCTCCAAGTCAGCCAAAGTGTGATATCTCGATTTTGGAATAGGTTCAGGGAGACAGGTTCCGTGTTGGAAAGATCAAGGCTTGGTGGGCGACGAAAAACAACACCTGCTCAGGATCGTTTCATCACCGTTTCGGCGAGAAGAAACCCTACACCCACGTGTAGAATGCTACGGAATACTCTTCAAAATGTCCAAGTTTCCATCGAAACTCGAAACCATCAGACGACGTTTGAGAGAGGTTCTAGACGTCCATTAAGAGGAGTTCAATTAATACGTGACCATAAGCGTCAAAGACTGGGCAAGGCAACATATCAATTGGAACGATCAATGGCGTAGTGTCCTTTTCACTGATGAATCCAGATATGGACGATTTTCAGATTCTCGAAGAACAAGGGTATGGACAATCCCACGCATACCCCGTAATCGTCGCTATGTCCAAGAAGTCCATCCATTCTGAGAGGGTAGTGTTATGGTATGGGCCGGGATATGTTTCAACGGGCGCACAGATCTACACATTTGTCCTGGGAATATGATCGCCTTACACTACAGGGAGCATGTTATTGACAGCGTTGTACCAAATTTTCAAGCTGCTATTGCTGAAACTTTTCAATTTCTAGACGATAACGCTAGACCGCACCGTGCAGCCATAGTTAAGAATGCGCGAGAGGAGCTTGGTATTCCACATTTGCCATTACCTCCGCACTCACCAGATTTGAATTGCATAGAACATGCATGGGATATGTTCCAAAGAAGATTAGATAATCATCAACCTAACCCAGAATCCTTAAATGATCTGAGAGAGCTTCTGCCCCGTTTATGAAACCAAATTCCTCAAGAAATGTTCAACAACCTCGTGTGCAGTATGCAAAGAAGATGTCAAGCTGTTATTGATGCCCGTGGAGGCCATACATTGTATTGATAGTCTTAAAATGCTTGAATTATCTGGGAATAAAATTTCGTTATTTTACTCGATTTTTCTTAACCACCCTGTATACGCTGCAGACCTACAGACTAAAAATAATTTGCAACTTGAAATCATATCAATATGAATTTTCATCACAAAAATCTTATTTTAACTATATTTTTTTGCAATTTAAGTCAATATCCCTAACTCATATGGAGCAGTTTATTTCACGTATATAAACATGGTTGGAAGATTATGCTATTATGCAGTTATGCTATTTTCTTTTACGGAAATAAAGAATCGAGTGTTGACATTTTATTGAAAAATAATGGACAGAATAGTCCGTTACTTTGTTCATTCGAAAACAGAATAAAAGTACTCGAATAACCCCACAGAAAAACATCTAAACGAACAGATGGACCTATGGAATTTTCAAAATTCTCAAGAAATAAGCCTACAGAAAACATTTGAATGCCTTTTTGCACAACTTGAAATACTACAGTATGAAAATGTAGTATGTACTACATACTACATTTCCATGTAGTATGTACTTCGAATCCTGTTTCAGATTTACGAAGAAAAGAGTAAATATAATAGCTTTGGCAACGTCCCTTAGAATTATCAAGAATCGATTGTTGAAATCTTACTGAGATGTAATGGACCCAATAGTGCGTTATTTTGTGATAGTTCATTCGGAAAAAGAATAAAAGTACTCAAAAAAATTAACCCGACAGAAAAACTTCTAAACGAACAGAATTCCCCACTTTTCAGAAAATTTCTCCAGAAATACATTTAAATATTTTAAATACCCTTTTGCACTGCTTGAAATACTCTGGTATGAAAATGTAGTCACTGAAGCACTCACTCCATTTACCAAGTTAAAAAGGGTAAATAGAAATTAGAATTGGCAACGTCTCTGAGAATTATTTGAAATTTCACGATTACCAACCTGCGTCAGTTTTAATTGAAAAAACTTGGTAAACCCAAATCATGTCCAACTGGGATACATTATAAAAGTGAATGGAATATATTTATAGGTTTCAAATGTGCTTGAGGTTATGGAGCTGTTCAATCATCTCTTGAAAATTTAAAACTATCGGAATTAATGTGGAATTTTCAATATCTATAATTCCATATTATTTACTTGATAGATTATTTCATAGATGTCGCCACTGGTTCGAAATTCTGAACAAATGTGTGCATGCAATGTAATTCTAAATACACATAAGGAATGTTTTATTTATCATAACCTGAATACCTAATTTAAAAAATTGAACAATAATTGATTGACATTCACAAACATATTTGATCATTCATTATGTTTACCTATCTCATATTTTATACCAATTGCATTGCTTTGAAATTGAACCGATCATATTGAAAAATTAAATTTGAAAGTACCTATAGTTTTATGTACGATTCAAATCATGTAGGTAATTGATTCCATCAGTAGGAATGTGGTTACACCTGAAATTCAGATCAACTATCCCACATAGATTCAAGGGAGTTATTTCAATTCGAAATCTGTTTTATCAGATATTTGATATCTTTTCAACAGTGAAATTGATTGAAGGGGGGGGGGGGGTGTTCAAGTTGAATTATGTGCTTATTATTAGATAGCAAATATAAGATCAGATATTTGTATTTTAATAATGTAATCTATAAAGGAGGATTTTTTTTCAAAATCTCTTGTTATCATCAGATACCTAATTATTGTTATATTATTATGCATAATGATATTCCATGAGAATTCAACGGCAAATCTTGAATCTCCCATTACCATGAACACATTTCAGCACCAAATGCAAAACATGAGATTAAACTTTGGTAACTTACCAAGATGTTTACTTCGGTTTCTCGTATTTATTTTACCAAATAATCACAAAGGCTCTTTTATTCGATACATTGACTATCACTTAAATTTTCACATTCAAAAACTGCTGATTATTGGAATATCTACCAGATACAGACGAGTAACAATGTTGAATCTAATTATTGAAGATGTAAACATTGGGTAGGTATAACAACAGCTAAGAAAAACGCCCTTACATCTTTACCTACAACGTAACAGTTCTCTAGCTCCAAATCAGTACACAACTAACGATTTAAGGATGCATTGAACTCCTGAATAAGTGAACGATTTAAAATATTTGGCCTGATTTACTAACCAAACCACACTTTCTTATGACAACTCTAGAAAAAGTGTATCATGCATTTATAACAATTAAATACTAGTTATAGTTTTAATTTCGACTTACTCTGAAGTTATGGGAGTAAATCTCGTATGGTAAAGGTAAAATTATTTAATTCAAAGTTTACTTTTTTCAAATCACAATATGACAGCTGTTTGCAGAATTTCATTATAATTTGTGCAAGTGCAATCATAAATTATCTATTTGACACTTTCTCCGCATTCGCTGTCAGCACCATAGATTTGGGACATATGTTTAATTTAACGCAATTTAACTTTAGTTTTATTAGATATATGGTTCGTTTTCCTGGCAAATTAATCTTCAAATGAACTTCCTAAGATTGATATTCAATGAATTTCGATGATAATTGTAATTTTCCGAGGTCAAATCTTCATGAAAATGACGTTTCCTTATCTATTTATTATGATACTCTATGCTCATTGAATTTTCGTAGATAACCTTTGTAACAGAAAAATTATCCTGAAAATTTTCTGAAAAGTTATGAAAAATTAACACCTCATCACATAGTTTCATAGCTCAGGAATTTTTGTTGATATAAAATGTCTGCAACTTTAAAGCCTTACTTAACCGCTGTGAGGCACACCCTAACTGCCGCTATGTGTCTGAAAGATTTTTCATCTCAAAGGGTAGAAAGACATAACAAACCAGAAGTTGAGGTGAGATCCAACAAAGAACTGCTTTTAACGCCAGTCGTTATATCTAGAAACGAGAAAGAAAAAGTACTGATTGAGTCATCAATAAACTCTGTACGAATAAGCATTGCTGTTAAACAAGCAGATGAAATTGAAAAAATCCTATGTAAGAAATTCATGAGGTTTATGATGATGAGAGCTGAGAATTTCATAATTTTGAGGAGGAAACCTGTGGAAGGATACGATATAAGTTTTCTTATAACAAATTTCCATACGGAACAGATGTATAAACACAAGTTGGTTGATTTCGTCATTCATTTCATGGAGGAAATTGACAAGGAAATATCGGAAATGAAGCTGGCCGTCAACGCCAGAGCTCGAATTGTATCAGAAGAATTTCTTAAAAGATTTTAATGTTTTATATGTTATGATTATAATAAGTTTTTTTACGATTTTGCCTTTATATTATATTTGCAATATGATTATAAGTTATTCCAATTTTAATAATGTATAGTATGTTTAAGAATATCAGATTAAATTTTGTTTATTTAAATTCAGCTTTTCATTTCCTAGTTGGAATACTTACAGAGTAAGCATAATCGCAACTGATTTTGTGAAAGGAAAATTCCACAAAATTTAATCATTCTACTCGATGTCACGATTCTTGTGTAGATCAACTATCAATTTGCAATGCTACTTATGAAATACTACCTGATTTCTTCCGAGATGTTAGGTTTGATCAATTTTTCAACTTTTGGAACTTTGCAGTAAAAAAAGTTAACTGGCCATCAAAAAGAAAATTGGTGGTCAATTTCTTTGTGATTTTGAAATGGTATGAATCAGGGACCTTTTTTCTTATGAAACATCATCTTCACTCCAGCAGAACTATTTCAGCACTCATTTAAGCTAAGAGTAGAGTAGATAGGCATTCTTTACGAGCATAAAAAAATATTGGTTCAACTAATACGCTGTGATACACAAAACTTCTTCTCAGTAAATTCATTTGAACTCTCGTCATTAGGTCTTGATCCTTTTATTTTCAACTTGTAAAGAAAAATTGGAAGATCAAGGGAATAAATATCAAATCAACATAATAAACAATAAAAAAAAATTATTTAATGGTAACAAAAAATTTTTGGACATACATTAATCAATCATGTGAATACACCAAATGAAATTAAATATTAAAATTGCAAACTTACGAAAAAGCAAATATTAAAAAAAATTAATTAATTTTCTAGAGTATTAATATTTATTTATTGAACAGAAAATACGCAAATATAAATATGTGCATATCATATAAAACTAAATATTAATTGTGGAGCAACAAATATAATAACTAAAGGAACTATTATAATATTAGAGGAGAGTGAAACATCTTAAAAATTAAAATAATACTGTGAAAGATAACAATATAAAAATATTGTGTTCTCTATGTTGACTTTTCAGGCTTTAGAACAATGTCTATCACATTCAACATTTTGTAGTTTTAATATAAAATATTAAAATTAAAGCATCTTTGAATGTTCTACTAAAGAAACATCTTCAGGAATTTTGTCATAGAAACATTTACCAAAAATATTTCTTGTATAAACAACATAAATAATCGATCCTAAAATACATAAAATAAACAACACTAAGAGAATAATGAAAAATATGAAATAACTAGAACTATTTGTAAAATCACAGATCTTTGGTGATGAGTAGTTTACTGATAATTTACAGTTTGTATCAGATGCTGCTACCAAAATTTTATCATTGCATCCTAGAGATATTTCCACATTTCTCTTTGAGGAAACACTTGAATTGACTGAAAAGAAAGTAAATCTATCAGGGAAAATTGACTATTGCCTACCATTAATTATTCAAATACATGAGAGAGTTTTCTTTTCTGATTTCTTGTAGTCAGCAAAATTTATTACTGCCTAATTCAAACAGTTAATTAACAGAAAATCCATTTACCTGTATGATCCACTGGGCAGTCTTCATCGGTAGAATAATTCAGAATAATCATACCATCTTTGAATGATACCATAGGACACTCTTCTATAAAACTCAAAATATAGTGGCTATTCTTACAAATATATCCTGGACATTTAGATGAGCTTCCGTCAAGGTTAAAGATGTATGTATCTTCTGCAACCTTGAACTCCTTCGAGTCCAAGACCTTAAAATCAATTTTATTTCCCTTAGCATCCAAAATATCACATTTTTGATTTGGTCTACTCTCCACAAGGTGTTTTCCCTCATTTTCTTGCAGAATTTTCGAAACATCTTCAACAGGACTTTTATGAGTTTCAAATTCTAGTTTTTCCCAAGATGATGCATTTTCTTTTTTTATAGCTTCAGTTCCTTCGACCTCGGCAGGTATTTTTTCTTCAAATTCAATGGGTTTTTTGTTTTCGACTTCTTGTTCATCAGATTTATTGAGTGATGCATTTTTAGTTGTTGTTTTCTTGTCAGATACAATGGGTTGTTTGTTCTTGACTTCTTGTTCATCAGATTTATTGAGTGATGCATTTTTAGTTGTTGTTTTCTTGTCAGATACAATGGGTTGTTTGTTCTTGACTTCTTGTTCATCAGATTTATTGAGTGATGCATTTTTCGTTGGTGTTTTCTCGTCAGATGAGTTTGCCTTTTCTGCACTTTTTTGGATGATTTTGTATTCCTCCTTCGAACTTAATACTTCTGTGTTCTGTTCTGGTTTAACGACATCTCTAGCAATCTTTCTGTCTAATGTAAAAAGTGAAGGAAATGAATCGAACATAAGTTCAGAATGAAAGTGTTCGCAAAACAAGCAAAATAAGTTGAACATTACAAATTTGACTGCTTAAATATAATGATAGCTTGATAGCAAGGTAGGTAGAGAAAAAACTACAATCCCGGTTGGCCAAGATTTAGGTTTATCAAGTTTTTTTCAATTTAAATTGACGCAGGTTGGCACTCGTGAAGTATCGGCAATGTCAAAATAATTCTCAGAGACGTTGCCAATGATAATTTCTACTCTCTTAATCTAATCATCTTGGAAACTAAAAATGGTTGTTTTGAAGGAGCAGAGACAAAGTATCAGGAAGTGCTGAGAAGAATTGAAATCTGCTTATTGTGATAGTGACCCTGATATTTTGGAATCAATAATTAAATACTTTCTCTATTTCAGTATCGTAATGAGTTCATTACAGTACTAAAAACAGTGCTGTAATGAATTCATTACAGCATCGTTTTTAGTAACATTTTTCGTTTTGTGGTTGTCAGCAATGACTTCCGATCCTTTTAAATTTCAGCAGACGTCAATTTAGAATCGTCAATTTTCGTATTTCCTAACATACACACCAACTGCCAAGATACAATATGAAAGTAACTAGGACCTATAATTTGAATTTTTTCGTTGAATTTCACAAAATTTGGGTGAAATAGAGAAAATATCGTCTAATACTCGTTGCAGAATGCAATTCCAATACTCATGCGTTCAAAAACTCGCTCCTTCGTCGCTCGTTTTCGAATTTCGCATTCGTATTGGAATAGGAGCCCATTCTGAAACTAGTTTTAGAATATACTATTATCACCAGCTATCCAAAGACAAACAATTTTCTTTTATTGGTGCACCCAAAAAGACACTGACTGAGGACTTTATACACTACTCGCATTTGCAAAGGAACATTTGGAATATAACCGTCTGTTCTTTTAGAAGTTTATCTGAACTTTCACAAAGTAACGGACTATTCCATCCATTATTATTCAGTAAAATTTCAACACTCGGTTCTTGATTTCCGTACAAGAAATTAGCATAACTGAATCTTCCAATATACGTGAAATATTTCCTGTATTAACAGAGAAAAAAGTTTCTTCAACATTCACCAGGTCTTTGGAATGATTGAATTCACATAACATTCTCTCAAATTCATTATTTTCCCAAAGTAAATAAACATTTTGATAAATACGTAATTACTATTACCTCTATGTAGAAAGGACAACGTTGCGTATTTGTCTGATTGGAAAATGACTATAACATAACACTTTCAAAATACACACGGTGAAATGTGGTAGAATGTCATGGACAACCTTTATAAAGGTGAATGGAGTATACCCAGTTACATGTTGTACAAATTCCTTAATTGCCATTGAAATAACACGGGAAAACCGCAAAAAAGAAGTCACTTCTCAAAAAAATCTTAATTTTTATAAATTCAAAACAATATTGCGGAAACTGATAGACCATAATAGCCTGGGAGCCAGTGATAGTTTTTGGTGACCAATTTTAACCCTGGCCATAACTTGTATATAGCTCAATTTGCATTTGTCATATAGCATAGTGACCGTCAGCAGGCGCACCAGTGGTGGGTTTGCCAACGGGAGCAACGAAAACACATAAAAAAAATATTGAGTTTCAGTCATTTTAACCCTGCTGAAATTCACAGAGATGGTAGTTTATATAATTATTCGAATAAAAAAATCGTCCGCTGGCTGTACGTTGGTGGAAAACCCGTCCGCTGGACATGAAAACTTGTTTTCCACCAACGCACAGCCAGCGAACGATTTTTTTTATTCGAATAATTATATAAACTACCATCTCTGTGAATTTCAGCAGGGTTAAAATGACTGAAACTCAAAATTTTTTTTACAAGTTTTCATGTCCAGCGGACGGGTTTTCCACCAACGTACAGCCAGCGGACGTTTTTTTTATTCGAGTAATTATATAAACAACCATCTCTGTAAATTTCAGCAGGGTTAAAATGACTGAAACTCAAAATTTTTTTTACAAGTTTTCATGTCCAGCGGACGGGTTTTCCACCAACGTACAGCCAGCGGACGTTTTTTTTATTCGAGTAATTATATAAACAACCATCTCTGTAAATTTCAGCAGGGTTAAAATGACTGAAACTCAAAATTTTTTTTACAAGTTTTCATGTCCAGCGGACGGGTTTTCCACCAACGTACAGCCAGCGGACGTTTTTTTTATTCGAGTAATTATATAAACAACCATCTCTGTAAATTTCAGCAGGGTTAAAATGACTGAAACTCAAATTTTTTTTACAAGTTTTCATGTCCAGCGGACGGGTTTCCACCAACGTACAGCCAGCGGACGTTTTTTTTATTCGAATAATTATATAAACAACCATCTCTGTAAATTTCTGCAGGGTTAAAATGACTGAAACTCAAAATTTTTTTTACAAGTTTTCATGTCCAGCGGACGGGTTTTCCACCAACGTACAGCCAGCGGACGGTTTTTTTATTCGACTAATTATGCAGACTACCATCTCTGTAAATTTCAGCAGGGTTAAAATGACTGAAACTCAATATTTTTTTTACATGTTTTCGTAGCTCCCATTGGCGAACCCACCACTGTTGAGCCAGCTGACGGTCACTTTGGCTAAGTGACTAAAAAGTATCACTGGCTCCCGGGCTATAATTTATAGTCCAGCTGTATCTAAAATTAAAATTCCCAAGAAATAAGCTTACAGAAGACATTCAAATACCTCTTTAAACAACTTGAAATACTCCAGTATAAATAAAAATGTAGTAGTACTACTAATTCTGTATCACAGTTAAACCTTAAAAGAACTAACTCCATTTACAAAGTTAAAAAAGAGTAAATAGAAAGTAGCCTTGGCAACGTCGCTCAGAATTATTTGACTTTCACGAGTGCCAACCTGCGTCAGTTTTGAGTAAAAGAACTTGATAAACCTAAACCATGGCCAACCGGGATACTTTATAAAAGTGAATGGAGTATATTCATTTCTGTTTCGATGGATCAGCCATTCATTCCTAAGATAAGCCAAGACCTACAGCCATATTGTTCAAGTTTATATAACTTTTTAAGCAAAAGGCTTAACTTGAATAAATTAAGTTTCACGAAGATTACAGACCCTTCAATTTCATTTATTAGTCTTGTTTGTAATAATTTCCAATCTTTCAAAAATGGCCGCACTTTACACTGCAGTATGGGCATTATAAAAAATGGGCTCAAGCAATTGCAATTGTATATTGAATCACACCTAAGTAACAGACATGTAACAAATTGTTAAAAACTCTAAAAAAAAACTAAAAATTTAAAGCAGATTATACGAAGAAGAAAAAGGTGAAGAATTATGTATTTGGTACGTACAGTTGATTCCATCGTGAATTCATGAAAGAAAAACATTCTTTTTAATATCAAAAATCAATATAATTCCGTGGAATTAATAATTCCCAACTCTTCCTTCTTTGCAGCAATAACGATAATAAGAAAGCAAAAGTTATGCTAAGACACAACAATAAGCAAATTAAAAAAGACCAAAACCACACCATTTCCAAAATCACATACCATTCAGAGGACAGACCATTCCAGTCTTGACGAAAACATCGAGATGGCTTCGACCCACGTATTGTTTGGTATAAGTCAATTTCTGATAAGGATTACACTCTACTGTAAAGCTGACAGTTTTCAGCAACTCGGTGTTGTTCAGACTGCACTGTACATTAAATATTCCGTTCTGAATTTGAATATTTCTGGTAAGTTTTCTGGTTGAGCAGAATCCATTGCTTTTGCACACTTTGAAATAATCTAAACACAGACTGAAGTGGTAGGTGTTGCCGTCAATGATTGTCATTTCCAACGGATCACCAGGTACTGTGGTGGTGCTGTCTCCTGCCAACATGTAATGGGTGTTTAACGAGAGCGAAAGATTTCGGTGTTCAATAAAATATGGTTTTCTTGTACTAGAAGAGTATTGATGTATGAAACAAACTAAACTGCTCCACATGAGTTAGGGATATTGACTTAAATTGCAAACAAATTTAGTTAGAATGAGATTTTTGTGATAAAAATTCATATTAATATGATTTCAAGTTGCAAATTAATTTTAGCCTGTAGGTCTGCGGCGTATACAGGGTGGTTAAGAAAAATCGAGTAAAATAACGAAATTTTATTCCCAGAGAATTCAAGCATGGTGGGCGTTCAATGTAGTGTGTTTTCATTTCAAGTTGCATTTGAAAATGATTTCACTTTGAGAACTGAAATTTTGTGGGTAAACTCAGAAAGGATTGGAGTTCTTGATGAAATAATTCAAATCGATTTCATTCCGAAAGTTATTTTTTTTTCTTTCAAAAATAAGCCAACTCATGCTTCTGTTTTATTTCAAAAGGAAGACCCATGAAAATAGTTCAACTTCCGATTAAAAGTGAATCTACAGATAATTTCGTTCAGAAAATCAACTTGAAATACGGAATTGGCAGATAATGGCCAAATTCAAATATATGGCTGGAAAAAGTTCCTGCCTTACCCACAAACTCACTGATTTCATAGTTCAGCGATTTTCGGATAGAGATATTCATAGAACTTATAGTGTTAATGTAAGTTCTATGGAGATATTCCATAAAATGGACGGTGGCGCCTATATTCGGATGAGTTTTCCTAGGCGCTCTGAACGGCGACCTTAAGAAAATTGTTGTGATATTTCTTGAAATAGAATAACTGTCATTTAATTCCTATCAAAATAGATGCATATAGTCCATCCAAGAATTATTGACATCTGAGCAAGCCTTGGAAGTCCAGTCGCAGCTTTATTTCTAGTTACAAAAAAGTCACAAAAAATTTTCTGTGCTTTCATCATAGCAATAAATTTAACCTTGAAATTAAACGGAATTATTCAAAATAAGGCACTTTGAACATGAAAATGTCCTCAATTATCGCATTCAATTTCCATCGTGTGAATCTGCTAACCAGAAGTATATTATTTTCATCTTGTATTGATACATTTTCGAACGATCAATTATAGAGGAGCATGCATACAGTATAGAAATTCTGGTCCGATAACGAAAAATATCGTGGGTGATAAAAAAGCATGCTCCTTTCCAAAGTTCAATATGAATATTCGCTAAATCAGAAAAATCTAGTTGATAATTTGAAGCGTGTATCTGCAAACTGGATGGATTCGAAAAATTTTAGTATAGAAATCAAGACAGAAACAAAACTTAACGGATGGATCTATTTAATATATGAAGAATTTTGTCATGATATTGTAACTTTCAAAATTAGTGAACAAAGGAGTAAAATATTTAATATTAAAAATTTAAATATTCCTATTACAACCACTGTTATTATTTCCTCATCTTGACAGAACTCATGTTCATTTATGTCAGCAATATCATACGATCCCATATATTTTGACTAATCTCCTCTTATTGCTTTTTCTACGTCCTCTGTGCAGGCTTTCCACATTATTCAAGAGCCTCATTCCAAAGATTTTTCATTTGCGCAATTATTTGCCAATTTTTTTCGAATATTAAGGACAGAACAAAACGCCAGTGTTATTTGCAACACCAACCTGAATTCTGAAACTCAAAATATCACTCAACGGGCATTACAAACCTAATATCGATTTTCCAAAGCCGCCCGAGATGTCAATAATTCTTGGATGGACTATACAGGGTCTTTCACGAGGAACCTCACCCATATTTATACGGGAAACTACTGAACGTATTTTCATGAAATTCAGCACTTATAAGTATTTCACGATGCTGATGAAATCTAAAATATTTTCAAGGCATGAGCACCTCCGGTTTTTCCGGAAATGACGTCAACTTCCGTTTTTCAAATTAGAACACCATTTTTTTATTGCAGAAATAGATTCCTTAGAAAATTTCAAGTTATTTTGATGTAACATTTTTCAGTTTTGGTTGGAAAATTCTCTCTGAGCGGGAAAATTCGAAAAAAAAATCGAAAATAGAGCTCCGCTGAAACAAGAATAACTTCGAGGTTTTTGGATGGAAAATTTTCATTTTTGGGATTTTTCAAGATGTAAGATTGATGTATCCACTTTAAAAATCGAAATCGCGATTCATGATACAGGGGGTGAAAAAATCGCTTTCAAAGTTAGGGATGACAAAATCGTGAAAAATCAATTTTTTCAAATTAGAACCCCATTTTTTTATAGCAGATATTGAATCTACGTTGAAAAATAATGTGAGTGTATGCATCACACCCTTGCCCTAAAGTGGATATTTTCTGAGTTATTCACAAAAAACTGTTTTTCGTCTTGAATTTTCAGCTATTTCTTTTCCCTTCACGCCAAAAGGATGAAATTTTCAGGAACTGTTACTTAAACCATGTTTTAGATTTTACTACCCTAATATGCAAGAGAAAAAAGTTACAGGTTGTTCCTAAATAGATGGCGAATTTGGATTCGAATTTGTATCGGAAACCTCTTTATTTCAACTAATCGGCCATCGGTTTTCTCTCCAGTGATAAATAAATAATTCCTTATGAACCATATGCAAAAACTTAACATGTTTTACATTCTTTTTTTTTAATGATAGATATCATTAATTACATCTACTGAATAAAGAGGAATTTGGCAGATGTAATTAATGATATCTATCATAAAAAAAAAGAATGTAAAACATGGTAAGTTTTTGCATATGGTTCATAAGGAATTATTTATTTATCACTGGAGAGAAAACCGATGGCCGATTAGTTGAAATAAAGAGGTTTCCGATACAAATTCGAATCCAAATTCGCCATCTATTTAGGAACAACCTGTAACTTTTTTCTCTTGCATATTAGGGTAGTAAAATCTAAAACATGGTTTAAGTAACAGTTCCTGAAAATTTCATCTTTTTGGCGTGAAGGGAAAAGAAATGGCTGAAAATTCAAGACGAAAAACAGTTTTTTGTGAATAACTCAGAAAATATCCACTTTAGGGCAAGGGTGTGATGCACACACTCACATTATTTTTTAACGTGGATTCAATATCTGCCATAAAAAAATGGGGTTCTAATTTGAAAAAATTGATTTTTCACGATTTTGTCATCCCTAACTTTGAAAGCGATTTTTTCACCCCCTGTATCATGAATCGCGATTTCGATTCTTAAAGTGGATACATCAATCTTACATCTTGAAAAATCCCAAAAATGAAAATTTTCCATCCAAAAACCTCGAAGTTATTCTTGTTTCAGCGGAGCTCTATTTTCGATTTTTTTTTCGAATTTTCCCGCTCAGAGAGAATTTTCCAACCAAAACTGAAAAATGTTACATCAAAATAACTTGAAATTTTCTAAGGAATCTATTTCTGCAATAAAAAAATGGTGTTCTAATTTGAAAAACGGAAGTTGACGTCATTTCCGGAAAAACCGGAGGTGCTCATGCCTTGAAAATATTTTAGATTTCATCAGCATCGTGAAATACTTATAAGTGCTGATTTTCATGAAAATACGTTCAGTAGTTTCCCGTATAAATATGGGTGAGGTTCCTCGTGAAAGACCCTGTATAGAAACTTTGGTTTAACCACAGCCATCTAAATATCGTGACCAAAAATTGTAGATCAAAACGGCACTCTGAATTGCCGATCGGGTCCTAGTTCCGGAACAATCCGCAATATTTCATGGTTTTAGCGCTATTGCGGCAATGGAAAATAGCGCGACCCCTTCCGGGAGAAATGGAAAGTAGGACCCCATAACATATTTTCGATCAACAAGAAAGTCTTGAACAAAATCTAATCAGCGCCAACATAAGGTATTCTATTCACCTATCGATCAAAATAAACAAATTTCAGTTCTTTCGAGGTGAAAAATAGGTACATACGTGAATATGCAGTAAAGTGTACACATTTTCACTAAGTCAATGCAGGGCAAATGATTCTCACTTAATAGCGCGTTCTTTTGTTTGAGAGTAGGACTGCCTGCAGAAATCGGGACGTGTGGCCACTTAAGTCTTACATTCAAATCAAATATTTTTTCTATTTCCACTTTTAATTATTTATTACGACCCGCCCTGGCTGATACTAAATACCTACTACAGAATTTTTTGGCATTAGACAATACAAACATATTTTGTTTAGAAGAGCGACATATAATTGACCATGAGAAAAACACTCAACGCTCAAATCTAAGCTCACAACGTTGAAAGTTTGACCCTGTGATTTATTAATGGTCATTGCAAAAGATGTCGGATCGGTATTGCCGGCGCCGCACCGCTATGTCCCTGTATTTTAAATCTGTAATAATATCTTCGGAAATATTCACTTAAATTACATGCTGTAAAGGGCCATTCGCCATATTGATCTATATTGAATAGACAATGTATTTAAGGTACTTAATTGGATAAGGATTAATGCTGTATTGCTTAAAATAACTTCCTAAATAAGCCATTTTTCCCGTAAAATGTGAAGGATAAAAAATGGTTATTGTGGGATATCCTTAAGAGATAGACATATACCATCAAGGTGTACAATACCGAGTACATTATTTTGATTTATCTCGTGGGGTTCGGTCAGCGCAAAAAAAATATGTTTATTTACGACATCACATTAGAAACCTGTAAATTCATCAGTGTTTCTCGGCAATATTATGCAAGTATCATACATACCTTCTGTATAAAAAGTACCCGGAATTGTAAAAAAAAAACACATAAATTTAAATTTAATCATCAATATTTATTTTGTCTCCTTCAAAATAGTCCCCATTGCTTACAATACAACTATGATATCGGCGAACCCACTTTTCCATGCACCGCTCATACGCCGCCAAAGGTATGGCCTTCAGTTCTCGTTGCGAATTTGTTTTGATGGCTTCAATGGACTCAAAACGCGTTCCACGTAGGGGCAATTTGAGTCTTGGGAATAGAAAAAAGTCGCACGGAGCTGAGTCAGGTGAATACGGCGGTTGTTCGATGGTATTTATTGAGTTTTTGGTCTTGTATTCCTTAATAATTATGGCTCGGTGCGACGGCGCGTTATCATCATGCAAAATCCACGAATTGTCTTTCCATAAATCTGGCCGTTTACGACGAACATTCTCACGCAAACGCCTCAATACACCCAAGTAATACTCCTTTTTCACTGTCTGTCCTTCAGGAAGAAATTCTGAGTGCACAACACCACGATAATCGAAGAAAACAGTGAGCAAAACTTTAATTTTCGATCGACTTTGACGTGGTTTTTTCGGACCGTCTTTGAATGATTTGTACCAATCGTATGCTTGTGTTTTTGACATACAATTATCACCAAAGGCTTTTTTAACATTTTCAATGAATCGGCACAAGAAAATTCGTTTGCAAGACAAAATTTGAGGCAAACTCTTTGATCAACTATTTTTTCCATTGTAAAATTCGCAGAGCACTTTTGAGGTCGACTGATACCTAGGAGCATAGAATAACTGGAGGGAAGGCTTCATACTCTCGACGGATCATTTTGAACTGCCAATAACGGCGGAGGTTAGAGTTTCGTGTGACGCCCGATAGATAACGCTGAGATTCTTTACTCAGTAACGTCAGATATTTTGTTCTATGGCCCTACAATTGCAAAGAATATAATGTGGCTGTCATTGTTATTGATACATTTATGCTACTTTTTAATTGAAAATGGCCATAAATCATAACATAGACAATATTGATGACATACAATCGCTTCATTCTAATCAACTTTTTATGCGCAATTTTATGGGAAGTCTGTGATCGGTAATAAATTTGTCAGAACAATATCCTTATCGGAAAAAGCGAACATTCAGGTAAGAATTATTATTATTATACGGGAAGACTGAGGTTTTATCTGTTCTCGTGTATTATACGCAGAATTGTATGGTACCCCGTTTACACTCCCTCTGCTAACACTTAGATTCGGAGCGGGAAACAGATTTTTCTTCCTATATTCAATCTGATCCTTGAAGCTATTTCTTTACACGTGCTATATGCATTATATTGTCGGATTTACGAAAAAAAGTATGTATGTATTGCTTTCTTTCAAAAGAATATATATTATGATATAGTAATAAATGGGACCTAATAAGTAATAACAACGAATAACCATTAAAGATAATTTTATTAAGGATAGCCATGTTGTAGGAAGAAACGACGTAGTCGCCATCTCGTGACCTTGCGGCGAACTGACAAGTTCGGACGTTTTTGGCAGTTCATTTTCGTAGGGGAGCCTTCTCTCCAGTTATTCTATGCTCCTAGCTGATACTGACAGCTGTTGTAAACACACTAGTTGACAGATCGCGCTCAAATTTGGCTTGGTAATAAAGGAAGGTCCTACCAACTTTAAGAAAAAAAAAATTACCGATTCCTTTTTGGCGGTTCATTTAAATAACATTTTCCGGGTACTTTTTATACAGAGAGTATAAACCTTCCTCTTGAATCACTCTATCTATAAAAAAAAGCGTTTCAAAATCCGTTGCGTAGTTTTGGAGATTTAATCATACCTATATAGGGACAGACAGCGATAGCGACTTTGTTTTTATACTATGAATTGATAACCATTGTTTCGCTGTCATTTAATTCCTATTAAAATGAAAAATGAATTTCAATGAAGTGAAGTCAATCCAGTATTAAATAATTCTGTAGAGTTGAAATGAGTTATTTTCAAAGCTTTAGAGTAATGAGGTCTGAAAAATTCATTATTCCTCACATTTGTGAAATGTTTTCAATAAAATTATATTGAAAGGAAGATTTATTCTGAATAAGGATAAATGTCGCGGCAGAAGTGATTTAAAATCGCACGCCCATGATCATCAAAAGCAAAGGTTTCATGCGGTGTTGCCACAAAACAGGGCCGAACAAAGAGATCCGATCTTTTATTTTTGTTCCACTCATTGTGATGACCTTCAATGTGGGAGCCAAAACAAATCATCATTCTACAAGGGAATGAGATGATTGAGATGTCTATCGGGTATAGTCAAAGGCCATTACACCAAATCCGGATTGCCAGCAGTAAAGATTAAGGTTATGTACCAGTCACCACAAAAAGTTTAGGCAACTGAAGCATTGTTTTACCTGTCGTTAGAGCGCACTTTCCTCCTTTTTTCATGATTGGGCAGGCATATCTCGTTTTCCACATGAAATCGAATTGACACTCGTCTTTGTTTGAAAGTTTTGGACCTTCTTCCACATCAGAACATTCTAAAAATATTCTGCTGGAATAATGTGATGTTGGTCCTAGATTGCATTGATCCCCCATCACAGAGTCAACCAACAATTTATCATCTATAAGACTAGGACTTGTCACAGGACCTAGCGATTTGAACCTGTAAATTTTGAGAGGATAAATAATAGTT
Source organism: Adalia decempunctata (assembly GCA_951802165.1). Lineage (NCBI taxonomy): Eukaryota > Metazoa > Arthropoda > Insecta > Coleoptera > Coccinellidae > Adalia > Adalia decempunctata. The sequence continues at coordinate 20,970,615 of OX637703.1, forward strand.
CTAACTATAGTGGTTTACAACTTTTCTAGGATGCTGAATTTGGGCAATTCCTGATGGGGTTGCAACCCCCTCCAGGAGATTACAAGTAGAAACAAGCTTTGTATCCCAGATCATGTCCCCCTGTCATCAAAAATCGACCTGTCTGAGCGTTTCCACAAATTCTGATTCGTTGTCGAGTTATTGATGAGGGTGGACACTTTTAAATGAGACACCTTTAGGGGAAAGGGGGGCAAAACCGGGTATAGGGGCATAATCGGGTACTCCCAATCTACTCCCTTTGCGTCGGTTAAATTTTGTTCTCGTAGCATACGTTGATATCTCTTATCTTCGCAAGTATTTCCACATGTTCTGACAGGTGCGTGTGTTTATCTATCGGTGTTGTGTATAACCACGTGAATCTTTGGTATGTAATCTTATTTTACCTAAATTTATCCCTACCTACATATTGATCTAAGTATATCCTACGATAATAGACAATACATAATGTGATATGTAGGTTGTTTGGCTGTATGAAACTCTCTAGATAAGCCTATTTTTTCTCATGTGTTTTTTATTATTCAACATTGTTTAAAATATAAGCTCTGGGGCAAAAAAGGAAAATCCACGTGGGGCACAACCGGGCGGTACCCATTTATGTCCAAGATGGATATTGACCAAAACATTTAATTTTTAGAAAGGACCCCGCACTTTTTCTATGGCAAATGGCGTTCCGTCAAATTTTCTAAAATTTTGGTATAATGTAGTACTCGACCTACTGATCAAAAGCGTCCATGGCCCCAACTCAATCCTATGACTAGTTTTCGAGATACAGGGCGTTGAAGTTGAGAATTACCCACTTTTACTACGCCCGTACCTCGGTACAGAATCGAATGAACTTCAATTTTTCCCAAGAAACATTTCACTACATCCCCAGGGAGCAACCATATAGAGGAATATGATCGAAAATCGTTACGAATACAGGGTTATCCATAATTGAATACATGCCCGATTTTGAAATTATAAAATATGTCAGTTTCAGAGCTAGAACGTTCGCAAAATGAACTATTACACTAGATATGTTGTTGTGACATCGAAAAAGTCTGAAATACCCAGAATTCATACTGGGTGATCCATTATTATAGACACTATTCTCAAGGAAGGTTAAATGGACACCCTGTATCTATGGGTTGATTCAAGCTGTTTGCTTAATTTTTTTAGAACATATCATCATGGACTTCAAAGAACACAGGGTGATTCAGTCATGAAATGAACTTTGAACCTCACGAAAATACCCAAAAACCACCTTTTTTTTCATCACCCTCTTTTTCAAGATTTACTACGATGAGGTGGGAGTTTTCTTTCACCATTGTACTTGATATAAAAACATCAATACGGCTGAGAGTTTTCATCCAATTCCTATGACCAGATTTTTTTTATGCTGGAATAAGAATAGTATAACATAAATAAATTATTTTCATATTACATAAAAAAAAATCTGGTCATAGGAAGTGGATAAAAACTCTCAGCCGTATTGATGTTTTTATATCAAGTTCAATGGTGAAAGAAAACTCCCACCTCATCGGAGATAATCTTGAAATAGAGGGTGATGAAAAAAAAAAGGTGGTTTTTGCCCATCCATGATAATATGTTCTAAAAAAATTAAACAAACACCTTGAATCAACCCATAAATACAGGGTGTCCATTTAACCCTCCTTGAAAATAGTTTCTATAATAATGGATCACCCAGTATAAATTCTGGGCATTTCAGACTTTTTCGATTTAACAACAACATATCTAGTGTAATAGTTCATTTTGTGAACGTTCTCGCTCTGAAACAGACATATTTTATAATTTCAAAATCGGCCATGCATTCAATTATGGATAACCCTGTATTCGTAACGATTTTCGTTCATATTCCTCTTTGTGTTTGCTCCCTGGGGATGTAGTGAAATGTTTCTTGAGAAAAATTGAAGTTCATTCGATTCTGTACCGAGGTACGGGCGTAGTAAAAGTGGGTAATTCTCAACTTCAACGCCCTGTATCTCGAAAACTAGTCATAGGATTGAGTTGGGGCCATGGACACTTTTGATCAGTAGGTCGAGTACTACATTATACCAAAATTTTAGAAAATTTGACGGAACGCATTTGCCATAGAAAAAGTGCGGGGTCCTTTGTTAGAGTGTTTCTTTATAACAGTTTCACAGTTATATGGTGAGCAACTATTATCGGAAGACTAGTCGTCAACATTGGTCTACGGATGACATGGAAAAAGCAATCATAGAAGTTGTTTCTAAAACGATGGAATAGGAAAAAGCAGCCAATAATTATGTTTCTCAATGAACTCTTGAAGATAGGGTTGGAAAAAGAGAGAATGGAATGTCTTTGGAAAGGGCTGCTTCAAAATGTAAATAAAATATCGAATTGATAACCAAAATAAATTGATACAACAGTTGAAGAAAAAGATTGTGATACAAAAAGAAAACAAGAAATTGACGAAACAAATAGCTAAAGAGTCTAGCTCAGAAAAAGAATACGATAAATCACAAGATGACAACGACACCCTCTGCATTTACTGCAAAGAACAGTACTCTTATACTACCCAAAATTATGGGTGGATAAAATGCACTAAAACGTGCAAAAACTAGACGCACGAAGGATGTACCATAATCGTTAGAAGATGATTTAGATGATTTCATGTGTGCTAACTGTGAATAATACTCAGTACCCGGTTTTGCCCCAACCCACGGGGCAGAACCGTAAAATAAAATATGATTCTTTTTGTTGTTTTTTCATCTTGTACTGGTTTTTTATAAGTTTAACTCATTTCACTGTTTGGCTCATATGCTACGGCATAAACAAGTCAAGTGTCAATCAATAAACATGAATAAATCGAAAAATATTGCAGTTTTTTCTTAGCTACCCGGTTTTGTCCTCCTTTCCCATATACCAAAAACCTTTTGAAGAGATGGAATGATGAGAAATTCTCCTCTGAGTGGAAAACGAGAACGGATCTCAGGCAGTCGAGATTCCTTATCAAGAGGTCTTCTTCAATGCCGGAGGTCAAAAAGCTCTTGATTCTCGAGAGGAAGCAATTTTCTCTGAGGACGGGTGCTCAAACTGGCCATCTGTTCAACAAACATTTGCAAATAATGGGTCTAACTGAGTGTTCCCTGTGCCGTTGGTGCAGCAACGCGGATGTAACGGCGGAACATATACTGTTTGCGTGCGGTAATCTATCTGTATTGAGGTCACCACACCTAGGGAACCCCACACCTTCCATCTCTATGGCGAGAGGGACTACTACCTGTCGGCTCGCGGCACTCTTGTCGGCGTGCCTTCGGGTCTGAGTCTCTCTGGTACTACATAAATGCGGTATGAATATGAATATACAAACAGTGAAAATTACCAAAAATTATTGCATTTTCATAAAAAAATCAATTAATGTGTCAAAGTCGGATGTGCAAGTCGTTCAAATCAAGAGGATTTTCTGCAATACTAGCTGGCCCGGCGAACTTTGTTACGCCTAAATGATACTTACGATGAATTTCACAAATCGTAATCACCGGTGATCGGAAATCAACGGCTTGGTTCTCTGATTTTTGAATTGTCAAATCGAGTTGATGCTAGAATGCTAGATGAAACTCAGATCACCCCCCATGAGTATCGAAGTCATTAGAAAAAGTTACACAATGTGGTGCACATAAAATATTTCATACATTGTGTACCTGATTTTCAATCGTTATTACCCCCCCCCCATGAAAAAAAGCTATATCCGCCCTTGGGCGAGATTTCCATGTTTTCATGGATATGAGCTGTCACACAGAACAGAAACACAAATATAATAATGTCAATTACTAATTATGGCTATTTTGGATTCAGTTATTTCCGCAAATATATTTATTACACAAACAGAAATTCAAAAACATTTCAAAAATCATGAGAAAAGATGAGAATAATGGACAACTCACGATTGAAACTGATCGACAAAATGCGATTTACTTGAAATTTCGATAAAAATTCACTGTAATAGAATTCTATGCAAATTATACAGTAATTGATGTCAATACCTTCACGATTACGTTATTTTGAATAAATAAAGACGTGAAAATAACTAATAATAATCAGTCATAATGTCTGAATAGCGCCACCTGAAGTGGTGAGAACGAAACTACTCTCATATCAGACATATCTCAACGAAATCTCATCATTTTAGAGATCTGTAATCTAACGCTAAGACATTTCGGCTTTGGTCAACAGCGCAGAGTTGGAGGCAACCCAAATTACACACTATATGTTTACATCGCTGTCTAACTGTAGCGACACCTAGTGGCCTTACTCGAAAAAAGGAAAAGCATTTCCTGTATAAGTAAAATTTTCATCGATTTTTTCAGAGTTTTATTGTATTTTATAATAACCAGACCGTAGACGAATCCATAAATGAAGTTTCATAACAAACAGTCCCTTCCATCTCGAGTTATAAATGGTGTAACCAACATCTTTCTTTTATATATATAGATTTAGATACCCACACTGTGAATAAACTTGGTGTATTATCCGTATAGACAATCTCAAAGAAAATATAATGAAATAGTATACAGATGGTTCTAAAACCGCTACAGGAGCTGGCGCTGGGATTTACGGGACAAGTACCAAGTGTGCACTATCGTTAGGCTCCTGTACAAGCGTCCTTCAAACGGAAATACTTGCAATCGGAAGATGTCTAGATATAAATCTAGAAAGAAACTATCAGTAGTGCGATATAGCTATTCATACAAATAGTCAAGCTGCTATTAAAGCACTGAGCTCCTACGTCATTGACTCAAAGCTGATTTGGGAGTGCCGAAACAAACTCAATGAGGTAGGCAAGAAGAATAAGGTCTTTTTAATCTGGGTTCCCGGTCATTCGGGAATCGTAGGAAACGAAGATGCCAATACACTGGCCAGAAAGGGCGCACAAACGCCACTCACTGGCCCAGAACCCTTCTGTGGTATGGGAAAATGCACCTATAAGAAGGAGTTTAAATGCTGAAGGAGAAAACCGAAAGAGAAAAAACTCTGGCGGAATCTCCCAGGGATGGATCACTCCAAAAAGTTCCTCCGGAACTTTGAAACTGTTAGATCCAAAAAATATCTGGATCTCAGTAAAAACCAACTTCACCTACTCACTGGCTTTCTCACAGGACATTGTCGCCTAAAGAAGCATCTGTTGAGAATGGGTTTATCGGACACTGATGAGTGTAGATTCTGTGGGGAGGAGGAATAAACTCCTATTCACTAGGTAACGGAAATGCTATGCCATTGCAAGCCAAAGGAAAGAGTGCTTTGGACAAGAAACTTGTAGAAGTGGGGAGTTATCCTCCTTGAAGCCGTCCCAGATACTGGATTTCATCAAATCTCTGGAACTGGAGGGCGAGCTGTAGGAGGCGCGATGATAACAGCTCTGTCAGGGGGCACAATAGACCTTAAGGTCGCAGTGGACTGTAACCCCTTTTCACTATAACTATACGCATAGAAAGTGTGCACGAAAACAATGTTTAATACAACATTCAAATGTAATAATAAACCAATACATAAAACTTGTACTCACTTCTCTGTAAATGAAGACCCAGATGAATTTAGCATATAACTGCTAGAGCCTGCAGAAAAAATTAAATTTTCTCTTGGTACAACTGGGGTACACAAATTCAAGAAGTAGGTGATGTCCCTATGTCCACCATCATAAATTTCATAGTTATCATTCGTTTTCATCAAAGGGCTCAAATCATACCTATCATTTTCATTGTCAAGGGTACAATTTTTCTTTTCCCAAGATGTCAAACAAGCTGAAATAGTGGATATTGTGACTACGAAAGAACAATCGTCCACCTTAGATACAACTGGTTGAGCCTGGATCTCGTCAAAACTACACCTGAAGTTCATCGTGAGAGAATATGGCTTGTTTTGATGGTCGCATTTTTCCCCTGTATACTTCAGCTGGATTTTTCCATTACTATACAGTAAATCTGATTTGTTCCAACCTATTATTTTTTGTGTATTTCCATCCATAAAACAGGCTGATACTTCATCAGATGTTGAACAACTGAAATTGAGTTTGCCACATACGTTGTATACTAATTTTTGGGTCGAACTGAACTGCTTCGTAAAGCCATCACTTCTATATAACGCAGCGAGATTCATACTTCCTAGATCAGAGGAAAATTCGCAGCTTTTTCTGTTTATTTCAAATTTTGGACATGCCTTTGGTGTTTTCCAGGTTATTTTCGTTTTGCAATTTTCTTGTGATTCAAAAACAGGACCGCCATCTTTTTGGGAACATTCGAATTCAACTTCTGTTGAATATGCTTCGTTTTCAGTACAAGTGTGGCCATCTTTGAAGATTGCTTTGATTTTTCCATTTATAATTCTGAAGATTGGTATGCTGCCTAGAAAGGTTTAAAAAAAATCATTTGAATTTCTCTCAAATCCATGAAAACTTGACTTGTAAATAATCATAATAAGAGTTGTAATGAAGTTCGATTTTCCGATTATGAAATCGGCCTTCATTTTGAATTAATTTTTCCGGATTTTTATTTCAAATTCCTGCATTTCATTTCCGTTCAGAATTAAACCGAGAAGATCGAATATGGTTCGTTCGATATTGTTTTACAATAGTAAAAAGAGTCATAAGAACCACGTAGAATGTAGATAACGCCGTTTTTCTAGTTTATACGTACGATAAGCCAGATTCGAAGATGTTTTACCGGAGTACTTTTCTAGAAAAGTAGCATTTCTGCGCTGGTCGTTTCCGCCCCCCTCAGGGAGATTATAAAAGGCGATTTTCCCCTCATCTGTCATCCATTATTCACTTTTGCTCCGGCTTGAGTAGAGTATTTTCTTTTGCGTTTTCGAATTATCCTTTTTTTGATTTAGAAGTTTAGCGATTTCAGTAATTCTTGATTTTTCTTTTCTTTACCGAGTGAGTAATAGTGCACCGAAATCGTAAGTACCGATCCAATTCATTTCAGTCCTATTTTTCTGTATCTTCGTTGAGTCTATCAAAATAGCTGTTACGTCGAGATCCGTATTAAACTTTCCTTTACTCGTACAAGATTCCCTATAGCCTATAGTACGTTTAACCGAGTAAGTCGGTGCTCGATTTAGAGTCTGTTCTTGGTGGAGAGTAATCTCATCATCAGACCGGAGGGCTCATGCAAACCAATGCTATAGAACGTGGAGTCGAATTCCGATTCGGTACTGATCCTTCGCGCCCCTAGTTCGGTGCGTCCTGTTTGACCATTTATATTTAACCTGGCCAAACCCGACCTTTCTAGACGTGAAACAAGCTAAGTAGACAATATAACTCTTTTGAGTTTCCGAACTGAAAGAATATCGGACAGAAAGTAAGCACTGTACATTTTCATATCCGTCTCACATTATTCAACTGTAGATTTAAATTCTCCGTTTAATTCAAATTCCCCCCCCCCCCCCCTTCTATTCTGGCTGACTCGTACCGTGAAATATTTCTTTTGAATGAATGCTCGCAGTCAGGCAAAACTTAATCATTTTTCTTTACCTGTGTATATTTGATATATGTTGGGATTAATGCATATTTGATGTTTTATTGATATTGGTGAAAATTTGATATTTTCTTATTATTGCATATTTGATATCTTCTTGACATTATTGCATTTGTATCGCTATTTCAACCGTTTGAATAAATTGTGTGAATTGCTCTATTTTCGATTTCTCAGTTATCGCTAACACCCTAGATACAACCGAACTCTGTCTCTGGCTAAGCAGCTATCCTGGCAGGTTTGCTATTCTACCTTATAAGCAAAAAGAATAGCTGGCACTCGAGGTAAGGTTTCTATGGGAAAAACCACATTACAGAGTGATCATTTGATTTCTAGTAAATTAGGGCACTCATGAATTGAATACTCAATTACTCATACAAGTTTTCTGAAAATTTGCCCACAGGAATTTTCGCAGTAGATCTTTTCAGTTGAAATATTGTCAGTTTTCAATCAAATCATTTCAGTTTATGAGCTGATTTCGTCAAAATTTGAATCATTCTGCTAGCCCAGTGTTTTTCAACCTTTTTCATGTGGCAAATAAAGAAACATCATTATTTTAAAATGCCTGGTTTCATAAACAATTCTATATCAAAGTGTACTAAATTTACCTAGGTTCAAGTAGTTATTTCCGTTTATTTCACAAACCTGTGATTTTTCTTTACTGCATTGATTATCTTTGGGCCAATTCATTTGCAAGTCATCACAAATACTCAGTCTTATGGGTCTAGGAGAACCGGCCACATCATTCCCATTTTTCCTTGTTAAACCTCTCAGATCAAAGGTCAAATGTCGATTATCATCTGTTATAACACAACTTTTTGGTGTTTTCACACAGCCATAAGATGACTGTACTTCAAACTTGTAATTTGCTGTGGCATTATTCAATATTTTTGGATAGAGGAAATTTGGAACATCCCAGTTGCATCTAATAAAAACTGTCATGGTTTTCTTCTGAAAAAGAAAGGTACCCTTTAACTGTTTGTAAAACTTTCCATCATTTTCGTTTCGACTTATGAACACTTTAAATAATTTGAAATATTGATTGAATTATGTAAGTGGAAGGATTCACTGAAAATTTATTGATTATTAATAAGCATATCTTCAAGCGAATGGGGTGTAAAATATTCAGATTGAAATGGCATAATTTATACAAGAAACGCACACATTCTCTCTTATTCCGAAGGGGACATCCTTAATATTTAAAAAGAGCTTGAGAGTTCCATAAAATTTAAGTTTATAAATTGGCATAATTATTTGTGCAGAAAAGTTTTAAGTTATTAAGTTTCCAAATTATCAGTGGACATTGTTCAGATAGAAACATCGCCACAGAGTATTTAGTGCTAAGTATCTTTCCATCGCATTATTTTAATTTAATATTTAATACGTGGTTTGTATAGACATTGGATTAGGACCCGGCACGGCCATCTAAAGACTAAGTCTTTAGAAGGCCGTGGACCCGGCAAGTCCGAAGTTCAAGCCCGAGCTAGGAAAGAAATTTTCTAGTCTCGGTAGGGGCCAGTGGCGGCTCGTAAAATTTTATCTTGGGTCGGCAGATATATATATATATATATATATTTTTTTTTTATTTCTAGTTGTACTGCCAGTTAACCATCCAAATTTAGAAAACCAAATTTCATTAAATGACCTATTCGATTGATTTCGCGATCCCGTTTGAACCAAACTACTCATCTTCGGGCAGGGTCTTGGCATGTTCTTCAAAAATATCCTATCATCGTGAGATAAATTTTTCATCGCATCAACTATAAAATTTACGACGTCTGGATGTTCACAAGAAGCTACAAATTCTCTAACCTGATTATTGGCCATTTTGTTCGCGTAAAATAATTAATTTCCTGGAAGAAACGATCCAACCACTCCCCCCTTTAAGAACCAAAACCAAACAAACTAACACTGAACTGAAGGCTCCTTAGCGGGCCGCATCCCGAACGAAAACAATCGAGGCACCCCGATCCGATGGTTCCTCGTGTATACGAGTCGAGGCATTTCTAGTACGGCATAATCCCATTTGCCGACCCTGCGATATATTGAGCCTGCTATATGAGTTTAGCGGCTACTGTTCAGCATTTTTTTTCTCGGCTAAAAATTTCTGGAAATAGTGGAAATGGGCAGGAATTCGTATGAATACTATCATGTTCAGAATCCTCGTCTATAAAAGTACGAAATACGACAAAAATTCGTTTTGAGCAACATTGGTCTCTTAAAATTGGTGAGGTGGAACGAAAACATCGCATTTTCGATTTTGAAAAAGCATTAACTAAAAGGCGAATATAATAATTATCATTATCTGAATGAAATTGCAACAGAAAACAGTCGAGTTAAAATTGTTTCGCCTCATTCGTATTCGCCTTTCATTGATGCAGTACGGCCAGGTACGGCATGCCGTACCTGGTCGGTCCCCAGAAACCGTTCGATGCTTGGCAGTTGGCGCTCTCGTCTTCGCGCAGTTACACACATTTCAATTCTCGGACTGATTTGGGTTGACGAAACGGCGCTGCGTTGAGATTGGAAGAGCGTATTTCCAAGAAGTTGAAATATATCAGTGATATACAAATATGATTTATAGTATTTTATTCACACAGGTCTTGGAAATACAATAATTATAATAAATTTGGTAATCAAACAGAAGAAAGAGTAATTCAAATTTTGGCTGGACATAAAATATATAGGGTCGGCACTGCCGACCCTGCCGTCCCTGACGAGCCGCCACTGGTAGGGGCCACCATTCCACTGTTGGGTCAAAAATTAACAGTGCTGTGTCTAAGGTGGCGTAAGGACACAGTAACAAAGCCTACACAGAACAGAACTAATCCAACGACCTAACCACTGGACCAAGGGCACTCATATGAATAATGATAGTATAGTTGGTATTATTGAGGGTTGTTATTTTTCAATTTAGTTATTGGCGATTCAACTTCATCTCCGAGCCACTTTGCGTCAAAAATTCTAAAATACTCAGTTAGGCTTCGTAGTTTAAGATAGTGGTGATTGTACTAGATATAAGTTGGTATTACCAGTTGTTTGTGAGATTTGAGAGCCTGAAAGTTTATTTTCCTCTTGTGTTTAATATATTTGTGTTTGGAAATAAGTGATAAAGTTCTCCAAATGTCTAATTCAAGAGTATATTGTTGTGTTTATAGATGTAAAAGTCGTGCCAATAAGGACCACGTGTCCTTTCATTCTTTCCCCAAACATAATACTTATACAGTTGAAATAAGTGCGGGAAGAAAATTTTCAAATTCCATGAAAGTAATGGAAATAGGTTAACGGAAATATTCATAACTTTTTATGTGCTTACCTTCTATAACATTCCTACTCGGCATGGAATTTAAATATTTGAAAAATTCCGCCAAGCTGAGGAAAACTTTAATACCATCTATCATTATGGAATTATTATTGAATGTCCAAACAACACAAACTAAACAAATAAAATATTCCAACTACACAAATAAAATATCCTAACTAAACAAATAAAAGATCCCAACTACACTAATAAATTATCAAAACTACTTAACACGACTATCCAATAACTGTAATAACACAAAATACTAATAATTTTAACTCAACATGTACATAACCTGCTTTTGCATCCATAAACACAACAATATACTCTTGAATTAGACATTTGGAGAACTTTATCACTTATTTCCAAACACAAATATAATAAACACAAGAGGAAAATAAACTTTCAGGCTTTCAACTCTCACAAACAACTGGTAATACCAACTAATATCTAGTACAATCACCACTATCTTAAACTTCGAAGCCTAACTGGGTATTTTAGAATTTTTGCCGCAAGGTGGCTTGGAGATGAAGTTGAATCGCGAATTGGGTTTTTGTTTTTTTTTGTACATCTCTTTGCATGTAATTTACCATAATGGTATTTGTAAGGATTATAAATAAATAAATAAAAAATAAAATAAATATTTTCCTGTAAGATGGACCAGAAACCATAAATTTTTGATAGAAACTGTGCGTAAAAAATGTATAATTTCATAACCCTTAGAATTCAATTTTATCTCCCACCTGGATCTCTGCAGCTCTGCTGCTCTTCGCGGATGGATTCGAAGCGAAGATCGAATTCAGTCGCAATCCGAACTTGGATGCGATAGAGGATGGACCATACTGTTTGAAGATAAATTAGATTCCTCGTGAATATGTTTACTGTTCAAGAGAAAATTCAAATAATAAAATGGTATTTCGGTGGTCAATCAATTGCGGAAACAATAAATTCGTTTATGTTGTCTTTGAAGATAGGCCGATACCTTCACGTTCGGCTATTTCCAAAATAGTTAAAAAATTCGAGCAATGTGGATTTTTACGAACATGCCGTCATTGCAGGATTGATAGACCACCGAAGACCATAAGTGAAAATCGTTCAGTGAAAGAAGTTGATGTGTGTGCTGCTGTTGAAACCAGTGCACCTTGTTCAAGTAGACAAATTGCTGAACAAGTCGATTTGGGCGATAGAACTGTTCGGAATATTTTTAAGAGAAATGGTTACAAATGTTATAAGGTTCAAACGAGTCAAGAAATTTTCCCAGAAGACCATTTCAAAAGAATGGAATTTTGCGAAAGGATGATGGAAAAAGAGAATGAGAGTAGTTCATTTCTGAGCAATATCTTATTCACGGATGAGTCATCGTTTTCCTTGCATAGAAAACATAACCCATCCGTAGTAAGATATTGGTCTAGGGAAAATAAGCACCTAACTATTCCTGTGCGTACCCAGTATCCTGAAAAACTTAATGTTTGTACAGGAATGCTGGGGAATTACATGATAGGGCCATTTTTCATCGATGGCAACCTAAATGCTGCAAAATATCTGGAGCTTTTACAGAATCAGATTATTCCGACAGTTCGACAGCTACCTATTAACTTCGATGATGTCTGGTTTCAACAGGATGGCTGCCCCAGTCATAATGCAAGAATTGTCACTGAATATCTGAGGACAAAATTTTCTGACCGTCTCATTTCAACAAACGGAACGATCAAATGGCCCCCCAGATCTCCAGATTTATCTCCCAATGATTTCTTTCTTTGGGGATATCTGAAAAATATGGTGTATGGGCAAGAAATTGAAAGAGCGACAAATATTACTGAATTAAGGTCCAAAATAATCGAACTTTGTGCCAAAATAGCAAGTACGCCAAATCTTCTCAGAAATATGAGATTATCTCTTTATAATAGACAAGCAGGCCGTCCCAGCTTCGCCCGAGTAGAAATTTGTTTCACGCGGCGGTTTCATCTTCAAAACTTCAACCTGCCATATCTTTTGATGTACTCGTTGTAATTGTATGATGTGAAGGGCAATTTTGTTCTAAATTAAATACTGGGGATAAATAACGTATAAGGTTGGATTAGGATCAATACCCAATTCATAAAAACACACTCCCAAGTAGTGCCTAATTTTGGAAAACATCTGATTACCATAAACAGGTAATACCAAGTCAATCTTGAGAGATAGATACATGCTATCGCCGACTTTTTTGTAGAACTATTCAAGAGGTACATTTCCGTCATACATTGTATCCACGTAAGTCTTACGGTTTTTGCAGCGCACGTGAAAATAGCTGATTTTGGCTGATTTTTTTGTAATTATTGAAGTTATAGTAGGTATCCTTAATTTGTTCGGGTGGAAAGTATAGCCTATGTCACTCAGGGATAATGTAGCTTTCTAAGGGTGAAAGAATTTTTGAAATCGGTCCAGTAGTTTTTGAGCCTATTCGTATCAAACAAACAAAAATACAAATCTTTCCTCTTTATAATATAAGTATAGATTTGGCTACTGTTTAGCACAACAAGGTGCATCATTTGAACATTTAATTTGAATTTGTCGATCTTCAATATCGAATTTGTTTTTGTTTTCCATTTTTTTTATTTTCATAGAATATTTTTGTTTTATTCAATTTCTTATTAGGTACGTAGAATGTATTTTTGTTTTCCGTAGAATTTATTTTATTTTCAAACCAGTTATGGTGAAAAAGACCTGAGCACTAATTTTCAAAGGAAATTATTTGTGTCATTCATTGAGGCAAATTAATTCCTTCGATAAGAGTGGAATAAAATTGTCGTATTCATTTTCAACGGACATGATAACACCCATCGCTTCGCGCGTTGGGAGTGTTACTGATTCAGTGATTCCTTCCTCTAATCTAAATCGATCCGAGATCCTAGATCGTTGCGCTCTGTCCTCTGGCATCCCCACTACAAACTGCCATAAAACTAGACCAGCCGCTTATTCGATATCAAATCGCACTGAGGTTTCGATTCTTCCACTGTTCCACTGGACAGGAAGACTACTCGAATTTTGTACTGAAACCCCAGTGTTTCCAACTACATTTTCCATATCTGTATACTCCATTCACTTTTATAAAGTATCGCAGTTAGCCTTGATTTAGGTTTATCAAGTTCTTCACTTAAAACAGACGCAGGTTGGCAGTCGTGAAAATCAAGCCACATTGCCTAGTCTACTCTATTTACTCTTTTTTAACTCTCTAAATGGAGTTAGTTCTTCTAAGGTTTAACTGTGACACAGGTTTCGTAGAACTACTACATTATCATGCTGGAGTATTTCAAGTTGTGCAAAAAAGTATTTAAATGTCTTCTGTAGGTATTTCTTGAGAATTTTGAAAAGATGGGGAATTCCATAGGTCCGTCTGTTCCGTTCGTTTTTCTGGGTTTTTCGAGTACTTTTTTTTCCGAATGAACTATCACAAGGTAACGGACTATTCTGTCCATTTTTTTTCAGTGAAATTTCAACAATCGATTCTTGATTTCCGTACAAGAAGAAAGAAAAGCATAACTGAATCTTCCTACCATATTCATATACGTGAAATATTTCCAGTATTAACAGAGAAAAGGTTTCTTCAGCATTCGCCAGGCCTTTGACATTATTGAATTAACATAATATTTTCTCAAATTCATTATTTTCTCAAAGTAAATTTACATTTTGATGAATACGTTATTGCTACAATTTTAATGCAGAAACGACAACGTTGCGGGCGTATCTGACAGAGGAATGACCATAACCTAACATTTTCAAAATATACGCGGTGAAATATGTCAGAACTCCAAGGCAAACCGCGATACTTTATAAAAGTGAATGGAGTATACATACTTACAACATGAATCCAGAAAAGCTCAAATAACTAGGGAATCACTGAATTCAGGAGCAAGAGCATCTTAGAGTGCTATCATTATTTTTCTTCGCAGAATCCAACAAAATCATAAAAAAATACGGTTCTATATGAAACACAGAAGTTATGGCCAATTTTCGACACCCAAATTTGAAACACCCCTTGATGATATTTATGTAATTCAAGAGATCATGACCTTTCCACATTCTTCTACTTTGACGTTGAGAACAGTTTGCACTCAGGATATTCAGAATGAAAAAAATGAACATAATACTGACCATGAATATTTGACTCTTTTTAAGTTTTTTTTTTAGATATTTTGAAAACTGTCTGATGAATACGATGATTTCAACAGAAATGTATTCAGCGTTGAATACTCAATCATACCAGATACGAAAAAATTGAAAAAATTTTTTTTGAATAAATTTTTTTTCACTCCAGAAATATTTAAGGTCTGTAGGGAATTTCGAACAATATCATACTCCCAATTTTCAGATTTCAAATATGTCCAGTTCTCCAGAAATTTCTAATAGGCACACGAACTTGGGACACCCTGTAGAATGAAGATTTCAGGCAAAATACCAAGTTTTGTATAATTTTGGAATGGTAACCTCAAGCTGTACTGAAATATACAAAAATGTGCCAGAACCCCATTTGAAACAAAATATTGTTCTATAAATAAATGTTGATAAGCATTATTATAGGAAAATATACCAACACCATTGAATGGTGCATAAAATTTACATCCACTTTTCAAAAAGGCACATTCAGAAAAGACGTAAAATAATACTTCAATACCCATCTGGGTTATTTACCTTTTGAACAGAAGACACTACCATAACCTTATTCTCAGATGAATCGAAATTAATTCTCAACTTTTCTAATGAACCAATAACAGTTTTGTCATTTCCTACTATCACACAACCAGCTTCTTGTCTGCATTCCCTTATGGGACCACATAAAGAAATCTTGAAGATATTTCCATTTGATTGGGTAAAAGTTAGAGGAGGTTTTCTACGTAGAGGTGTGAAATCGATAAACCATTTGCTATCAACACGATGCATGCAAGTGGGATCCTTCTGGAGGTTAGCCATTTCTATTTCTATAACACATTCAGCATCCATGTTGAGAAGTGGTACCTGAAAATGATGTGATTTTTCTTCACTAATTTAACAGAACAATTTCAACCAAGAAATTGACCCCATTGTGGTTCCAATTAGGAGTAAGCCGAATTAAACCAATTGTAACTATAAACACAGTCCATCTGTCACATAGATTGTGATTGCCTTTAAATTTTAGGACACTGCACTGTAGGTATGTCTATCTTTTCCTGGGTAAGTTATTTATTGCATGATGGTGAATGGAAATTGAGATATTTCATAGTTTATTTACACCAATACCACAAGGTTTCAGTGCAACCACTCAGAAGCCCAGAAATGTTGAGAAAAATTATTCAGTTAGGAATTATGAACACTTGAATAATCTGGTGAGATTTTCATTGTTAATCACTTAACTCAGTATAATTACCTTTGAATCCCTAGGTCCGAATTTTATTGATATGAAATACCTATCGTCCTCATTGCATTTCAGTGAGTTTTGCAAATTTATGATGATACTTTCTCTATCCTCTGATATATCGTACTGCTTTGGTTCAGCAACATCTTTTCTTAAAACAGAACCAGAAGTCCTATCAAACAAGATCACTGTTGAAAATAATTTGCCATCTGGGATATAAGCATTCTTGTTGCAAAGTGAAACTAAAACTTTGTGATCATGATTCTCAGCAATTATTTTTGCCGGTACTGTGAAGGGCAATAACTTTCCATTCTTTTCGAGGAATATTTCACATGTTTTTTTGTCAGCAAATATTTGTGGAATCTGATTACTTGGTCTTGGATACACGGTCATGAAAATTACTAACAGGTATAACAAAAAATAGGCCATTTTGCACTGATTCTTGGAAATTTGATCTAATTTGATGTCGGAAATGAACGTTCAAGGCTTTTTGGTAAACATAGAATTATTTTTTTATTTCTATGAATAATAAGAATTTAGAACAGTGTCGCCAACTCATCGCAGGACATTTCCCTTGCGAATTATTTCCCGCTTTCTCGATTACCACAGTCCACAGAGGTCTGAGCTATTTTCAAAGATCTCTTTGCTATTGGCGATTCCAACCACCGATGAGGGCGCTGCTGACAGTAAACAAACATGGCGGAATTCCAGTAATCTCTTTTGAAGCTACGTTGTTTTGATATGTAAAACAGATTATTTAAAGTGATTTTCTTAGTTCTCGTGATGATTTTGTGCATAATTTCAGTGAATTAATGTATTATTGACAGCACAGTGTCGAGTTTATAAAATTTTGTTATACAATTTGGCTTTTTTCCCTTCTAATTGGATCGACAATTCACGAGGTATACGATGGAAATTATGTAAATAAATTATTGTTTTGAATGTTCTTTATTTTCATGGAAATATACTACAAAATAACAACACAAAAAGATTCACATCTGCCTAAACTATGATCAGAATGTGAATATGTTCTGATGCGACATGACAAACATGAAGATCTGTATGGTATATCCTCATAATTAAGTATCACTTGAATATTCCCAAAATGTTAAGCAGTAAATTCATCAATTCAACCTCAGAACTTGGCCACTGAATACAACCTTCCAAAATATTTGCTAAATACTTAATATATTCACTAAAAATATTGTTCGCAGTTGTTCGAGAAACAACGAAAATCTTTTCAGCAAGTTTTCTCCATCTATAGTTTATCCATGCTTTTCTTCAGTCCAATTTTTCCAATTTAGCGAAGGCATTAGTGATAAATAGTATCAAGGCATCTTTCTCAGGAAATTTATGAAAACGTATAGACTGGTGTTTATTTTTCCTTGAAGAACAATTGAAACCACAACAGTTGAATACAGTTTTTTTTCAGCCCTAGAACTAAGCTTACTCATTGTTCTATAATTTAGCATTAAAACATGAACCCCTTCGCTCAGATACTTCACCTTATTTTTTAATTCCTATCTTACAGAATAATAAAGGCACAGCTCAGTACCGTGAATTACGATGATCAATTTCGTAACACTCTTATTGATAATTGTGGTATCAACCTTTCACATCAGTTAAAACTGCACCAGAAAATCAAACTCAAACAAGACGTCTGGTAACCTAAAACATGATAACTTTCTGAATAATATTTTAAATGAATAACACTGATATAAATACCTTCTCAACAATTTTTATTTAAGTACTAATTAATCTGTTCAGAACACTATAAAAACTTCGAAATATCACTCAAGAATACCTGGATATGAAACAAAATATTATTGCTCAAAAGCACGCGAAACATAGAAGATCTCAACGGATTACTTGTTCCATAGTTTGGCGTTTTTGCCGAAAGAGGGCGCTTTGATCTTTGGATTCGCCAAATTACAGATTACAGGCCAAAAGATTAAATTTGACAACGCCGTATTGAACGATTCCCTTTGTTCAAACTGTTGTAAGAAGTGAATGTTCAAACTGTTGTAAGAAGTAAATCCTGAAATACAGCATTTTAAATTTACCAATGTTCTGGTTACTCTTGAATGTGAAATTGCTCATCTCCTTGAGATGAGACCTCGAACGACGACGAACGTTGAACTGACAAGGAGCCTTTGGAAATCTCTAAAATTGCATCGGTGATTTTCCTTATAATCCTTTTCTCTTCATTGTGTTCTGTACGTACCCTGGTGAGTGTTTTTACATAATTTAGGCTGATTGTCATATTTGCATATTTCTTTTTATCTGCACGCCATAAACTGATCCCTCACATTTTGTGCTAAAATGTCTATAGACAGTCCCGGGGGTCACCCCCGGGTCTCGTCTTTATTATCTCCAAGAGCAGCCAATGCTCTTAATAATATTAAATCCCCTAATAGAATAGATTTAAATCTCCTGAGTGAGGAGATTGTTGTGTTGAGACAGACTGCTGTCGACACACAAGATGTTGAACTAGCTGACCAAATCGACAATTTATCACAGGTAATATCCAATATAAATAACAATGCCAATCTAGATAGTCATAGACAGTCATTTAGCTACAGTGCCTCAGATAGAGGTCCATTTTGTATTATAATTGAGTCTATTTCACAAAACATTGGTAATCTTAATCCCATGAACATTGGCAAGCTGTTACATCAAACACATTACAACAATAACCTTGATATAAAGAATATCTGTAGAAAGGGTTTAAAGCGTACAGGAGTCTACTTTGCTACTGGTGATCAGGCCAACTGGTTTGTCAGCAATCATACCCTTCCGGCAGATAGTTATGAAGTTTATATTCCAGCTCGAAATGCTCGAATGGTTACATCCATGGGCATAGTGAGAGATATTGGGTCAGACATTACAGATGAGGATATAATACTGTATGGTGTGGGTATGTCCCCCAACACTCCTGTACTTAGAGTCAGGAGGTTCAAACGAACAATAAGAACAAGTGATGTACCAACACAAGTTCCTTCTGGAACATGTCTCATCACCTTTCAAGGCACCTCTCTCCCCAAATATTTAGATTTGTTTAGCATTCGAACAGAGGTCTCACTGTATGTACCCCCAGTCATACAATGTCGCAAGTGCCTTCGCTATGGTCATGTTCAGGCACAGTGCAGAGGAAATTTCAGATGTCTAACATGTGGAGACCCCCATGATATAATTGTGATAGGTCTCCTAATTGTGTATTTTGTAAGGGTGCCCATCTGGCTAATGACAAGGATTGTCCGGAATACCTTAGACAAGTTAGGATCAGAGAACTTATGGCAATTCACAACTTATCCTTATATGGAGCCAATACAGCTACACGCAATAGATCAGCACCATTACCGTCGGAGTTCCCTGCTCCGGTAGCTTCTAATTCCCAGAGAAATTCCACCTCAACCCAAAATATCCCTATCCCCTCGCTCAACACACAGCTTCGTAAACCTTCATATGCCTCACGTTTAACTAGTAAACCCTCCCCACTAAAGAGGAAAGAAAAATCACCTGGCTACGATAGGCAGGCACATGCACAGGCTCTCATTACATACACCCCCAATGACACAAACTGTTTTACTTCAGCCTCTTCTTCTAATATACATCCTCCACAAAAACTTATAATAACCGAATCTATTTTGCAAATCACCGAACGACGAAGAATCAATAATTAATGATAGAACTGATAATGATAATAATTCCTTTAGCATGGGAACATTCGACTGGAGCATAAGGGCCTTTCCTCCAGGCTCCAGTGGATCGTAATATGATTTATTAAATAAATCAAAACCAATTTGTTTGCTCATTATACACTACTGGAAAAAATTAAAGGATCAAAAAAAAATTCCAAAATTTTCGGCAATTTTCAACATGCCGTAACTTTGAGAGGAATGGTCGTACAAGGAATTCAAAAGAAGGAAATTGTAGCTCCAAGTGTCTAGTTTTTGGATTAGAACTTCAAAAATTTTATGTTCCAGTGGTTTTTGAGTAATGATAGAAAAATCAGCAACAAAAAAATTCTCAAAATTTTACCACTTTTTTTTTCTTGTCTACGAGCGTGGTAATTTTATTTTTGCATAATCGTTATAATGATGGGATACTTTGTTAATTCAGCTTTAATTTATTTTTTTATTGACCTCAATACGCCCACTTCTCGCCGAGATATCGGTCTTCAAATGGAAAAGGATCCATTTGTCTTTGATTATCGATTTCTCAGCAACCAATGATCGCACAGAAAATTGAAGGGGGGTTTCAAGAACTTAAATGAACTCCCATTAATGAACAACCATTGCTTATTCATAGAAAATTTTTTTTCTTAATGTCGCATCAATATGAAAATTTAACAAAAAAAGGGCTTTTGGTGGTTTCTTGGAAAATCTACCGCTGGTTCGAAAATGTTGAGGAAACCAATAATGTTAAGTGCGACTTTCACAGTTCAATATGTTGATAAAAACCTTACGAAGAGCCAACTCAATTCAGCGAGCCGTTTTTTTGTTTGACGCGATTGAATTTTTGAAAAAAAATAAGGATCACGTTTTTTGCTCTGAGAAGCTCGTAATCTTTAAAAAAGGCAAAAAAGAATTTTCTCGAGCTTTTTCCACATTTTAATTGCAGATAGTTCATAAATTTCAGAAAAAGAAAAATAAAAAACAACAAATAACATTTTTATTAATTTAATAACGGGTATTGCCACCCTTGTTTTCAATAACGGCTCTCAAACGTTCAGCCATGTTAATGCAGGCGGTAACAATACCCGTTATTAAATTAATAAAAATGTTATTTGTTGTTTTTTTTATTTTTGTTTTTTTGAAATTTATGAACTATCTGCAATCAAAATGTGGAAAAAGCTCGAGAAAATTCTTTTTTGCCTTTTTTAAAGATTACGAGCTTCTCTGAGCAAAAAACGTGGTCCTTATTTTTTTTCAAAAATTCAATCGAGTCAAACAAAAAAACGGCTCGCTGAATTGAGTTGGCTCTTCGTAAGGTTTTTATCAGCATATTGAACTGTGAAAGTCACACTTAACATTATTGGTTTCCTCAACATTTTCGATCCAGCGGTAGATTTTCCAAGAAACCACCAAAAGCCCTTTTTTTGTTTAGTTTTCATATTGATTCGACATTAAGAAAAAAAAATTTCTATGAATAAGCAATAGTTGTTCATTAATGGGAGTTCATTTAAGGTCTTGAAACCCCCCTTCAATTTTCTGTGCGATCATTGGTTGCTGAGAAATCGATAATCAAAGACAAATGGATCCTTTTCCATTTGAAGACCGATATCTCGGCGAGAAGTGGACATATTGAGGTCAATAAAAAAATAAATTAAAGCTGAATTAACAAAGTATCCCATCATTATAACGATTATGCAAAAATAAAATTACCACGCTCGTAGACAAGAAAAAAAAAAGTGGTAAAATTTTGAGAACTTTTTTGTTGCTGATTTTTCTATCATTACTCGAAAACCACTGAAACTTAAAATTTTTGAAGTTCTAATCCAAAAACTAGACACTTGGAGCTACAATTTCCTTTTTTTGAATTCCTTGTACGACCATTCCTCTCAAAGTTACGGCATGTTGAAAATTGCCGAAAAATTTGGAATTTTTTTTCGATCCTTTAATTTTTTCCAGTAGTGTAGTATTATATTTTAAAATCTTCTGATACACAATAAACCATTCATGAAAGAGAAAAATCTCAAGATACTGCACTGGAACATTCACTCATACATGCGCAATTTGGTTGATCTCAAGGTACTTATCAGGGATCACAGTCCTGATATTATTTTACTTAACGAAACTTTCTTAAATCCTTCACTGAGAGTACAACTTCAAGGCTATTCGTTCACGAGACAGGACAGGAATGGTGGATACGGTGGAATAGCTGCGGCTATCAAGTGCAACATAGCTTGCTCCCCGGTCTCACTGACCAATCTAACATTTCCAAATAGGGTGCAGATATTGGCGATTGAGGTTGAATCTCTCCGCATATTCTGTATGTATTCGCCCCCCGATATCAGGCTGTCTAGGTCACATTTCGAATCATTGAAGCATTACTTTCGCTCACCCTTCATATTGATAGGTGACTTAAATGCTCAAAATCCCCTTTGGGGATCTGGGGTCAAAAACAGCAATGGTACAGTTCTGGAGACACTGCTACAAACTGAAGATTACATACTCCTCAATGACGGTAGCCCTACTAGATTGACTCCTCCAGGCGTCAACACTAGTGCTCCCGATGTAGCCTTCTGCTCTCCCTCGGTTTCCCTGAGGTCATCATGGCTGGTGATACCTGATTGTGGTATGAGCGATCATTTCCCTGTTCTTGTTGAGCTTGAAGGTCAGCCTTTTGACAGAGATATCAACAGAAGATTCACCACACGTAAGTACAATTTAAAGAGGGCTGATTGGGTTGGTTACTGCGCATATCTTAGTGATCAATTGTATCTGGGGGACTATACTGTTAGCGATTCTGAAGAGTTTCTTAACCTGTTGACACAAGCAGCCGATAGATTTATTCCCAAGCACAGACCCTCATTGAGGGGTAGTTTCAGGGTACACTGATGGGATGACGACGTTGCCACGGCGGTACTCAGAAAAAGAGAAGCTTTCAGAAAGTATTGCTCCGACCCTTCTACAGATAATTATATCGCGGTTAAACGAGTGAGAGCGTTCTGTAGACGTATGATAAGAGATAAGAAAAAATCTTCCTTCAGAACCTTTTGCGAAGAAATCGACTTTATAAAAATTAATAAAATGTGGAGAGTTGTTAAAAAATTCTCAGGAGCAACAACTTCAAACTTGGTGCCCCCTCCTTCTAAAGATTGCCTATTATCCATCCTTCGTGGACTGTCAGGGAGTGATTCCCCCACAACACCCACCACGTTGCCATCTAATACTTGCGCTCCATTTACATTGGATGAGCTTTTGCTAGCCCTTTCGGACAGGAGAGACTCAGCCCCAGGATTAGATGGTCTGTCATACAAAATGTTCAGCAATGCCCCAATGTCTGCGAAACTATGCCTTCTTCGCATATACAATAACCTCCTTCGTTCTGGGACTGTGCCTCCGGAGTTCAAAGAAACGCTAATTTTACCCTTCCTGAAGAAGGGCAAGACACCCAACACGCCGTCTAGCTATAGGCCAATCGCCCTCTCTCCATGCATAACAAAAATCTTGGAAACACTATTAAAGAACCGCATTGAGGAGCTCATTGAAAACCGAATAGGTTCGGATAGAGCTCTGTTCGGATTCAGGAGGGGTCGGTCTGTCAACGACTGTATTGCGTATCTCTCTGGCTTTGTGTATCGAGCGTTTGGCCGAGGCGAGAGGGTGATGGCGGTGTTTCTCGATATAAAGGCGGCATATGACAATGTCCTTCCCTCAGTACTTCGGGAGGATTTAAGAGCGGCGAATATTCCCTCCCAAATACTTAACCTTATTATGCAACTTCTTTCCAACCGTGCCCTTTATATTACCTTCCCTTCAGCAGGAACCATTCTTGGACCTGTGACTACCTCCCGTGGTCTTGGACAGGGATCAGTAACAGCACCCCCTCTATTCAATCTATATTCTCTTATCCCTCCTGGTGTCCTGTCGCCTGATACCTTAGCCCTACAGTTTGCTGATGATTTTGGATTACTGATCAGTGGCAGGGACTTACTTCGGATGGCTGAGCAGCTTACGACAGATGTAAGCGCCGTGAGCTCCTGGCTATCACAGAGAAATTTATGCCTCTCCCCGGAAAAATCGTCGGCTATGATCTTCGTCAAGTCCAGAGTTCCCGGCAATCTTCCGGTCATATCCTGCTGCGGCCGGACGATCGCTTGGAAGACGTCGATAAAATACCTAGGTGTACACCTTGAGAGTAACTTCAGATGGAGTAAACAAGTCGACATGACCTGTGCCAGGATCTCAGGTGCACAGAACATAATCAAAGCATTGGGAAGAACTAAATGGGGCTGTCATCCGGCGGTTCTATTGAGAGTATATAAGGTTCTCGCTCTGCCACACCACGACTATGCTAGCATCCTTTATGGAAGATGCTCCAAAGCAAATCTTAAACGCTTGGATCGAGCTCAGTATGCTCTCCTTCGAACAGCGCTATCAGTCCTCAGGTCCACCCCCACGAATGTGATACTCTTTGAGGCAGCTCAGCAACCGCTGTCGCATAGACGAAGATGGCTTGCCTACAAATACATCACTAAAATTTTCAGAATAGAAAATCATCCTGTACTCAGAGTAGTTGGTGATCATGAAGATCTTGATCATCTATGGCGACGAACAACCATGCCTCTACTTTTCGAAGCTTTGAATGACCTCACACCAAAAAAACATCTGATCAAGGTAATGAGGAATATACCATATTTTAACGTTTCTCTTCAGGTCAGGCTCAATACGATAAATGTCGTTAATTCAGGTCTACCTAAATATGCGATATCGAATCCCCAGTCATTCACTGCTCTGACATCAGAGAAGTTTCCTCATCACTGTCTCCTTTATACCGATGCCTCCTTGACCAGAGACCCTGACTCGGTTGGATATGGTGTTTTCTGCCCCTCCCCTCCGATTAAGATTAGAGCCCGCCTGCCTGACCACTGGTCAATATACACAGCTGAAATGTACGCCATCGGTAGTGCTGTTGAGCTGGCTCTTCAGCGCAGGTTTTCAAATGACCTCATTGTGTCCGATTCGCTCAGTGTTTTGGAGGTCCTCAAGGGCGGTAAATTCAATTCCGGCACAGACTGGATCACCATGAGGACTTGTCAGTTCTTTCACAGAGCCACTACTGTGGGGATTTCGATTAAGTGTCTTTGGGTACCCTCTCATTCATACATCCATGGCAATGACATAGCCGACTTATTGGTCAATGAGGGCAGATATCTAGGAGATCCTCCTGATATCCCCGCTGGTCCTCAAGAACTATGGCCCTGTTTCCGCAACCAACTTAAGGTCCATTCATATTTACCGACACCGCACGTGGCAGACACGGACAAGCACAGACGAAGAAATATGATTGCATACATTTCTTATGGGCGTATTCATATTTACCGCGTATGAACGTAGCGTGGCCGGGCGGGCACGGGCCAGCAGCGAAAGACATTCTCGGCGAGAATGTTTTGTCTGCGCTGGTACTTGTCGCCGATGTCTCTGCGTCCTGTGTGGTGTTAAATTCAAAATCAAAACATCGCTCAGCGGAACAGACAGACTGTAAGCGTAAAGGGGGGACATTTTAGGTCGTAAGAATACTGAATAACGAGAAATTAATTGAATTATTTCGAGATTATTCTTTTCTATATGATATGAGCGATCGTATGTGATAACAATAAAAATAGATGACACATGGAAGGAAATAGTACTTACTATAAGTACGAGATGAGAAAGAATTCAATAAAAATAAAAAAATGATATTTATATAATTTCTATTTTTATTCCAAAAATAACAACTAGGTACCTCAAACAGACAGTTAATTTTCTCGTAGCGATAAAGATTGTGGATATGACTGGAGTTATTTCACAAACAATAGTTTCAAATTCATATCTGCTCATTCTAAAATAATTGAATAATTGAAAAATCTATCTTCATCATCCACGAGATCCTTGTATAATGTGTAAAATTATCCCAACTTTTTTCGCTTGGTGTTTATGGGATGTACAGCAATACTTCTTTTTCTCGGCTGTTCTTCCACGGAATTCGATTCATCTTATTGAAGAATTGCCATTAGCATTGTTTAAACAATGCCATTACGGCTAGTTCTCCTATCGACAAATTGTGAAATATAGCGAATACATTACAGCACCTGTTGAAAAGGTGTAACCATAAGCGCGGAAGACACCAACATATATTTACCTAAGGTTACGTTATATCTTGTTGGTGTCTGCCACGCCAGGTGCTGGCAATATCCCTGCTGGTAAATATGAATACTATTGTCGGTTTACTGTCTGTGCTGGTCCGTGTCTGCCACGCACGGTGTCGGTAAATATGAATGGACCTTTAAACGTAGCTGGTCATCTGAATTTTTCAACACTTGCTCCTATAAGGGCCGTGTTTATGCTTCATTCTACGATGCTGGAGCGTTGAGCAGTACCCCATGGTTTAGTAAGGTAAATCGCCCACGACGTTTTATTTCCACTATCCTGCGGCTAAAATCCGGTCATTGCTTGACGCCATCCTATCTTCACAGGATAGGCCTCAGAGATTCTGACACTTGTGAGTGCGGAGCGTTGGGGGACATTGTCCACATCTTTTTCGATTGCCCAAGAAATTCGAGTGATAGCGCTGAATTATACACTGCACTCTCCTCACACAGGTTTCCCTTACCACTTAACATATATGACGCTATTTTCAGTGATAGACTTGATGTGATGGATCTGTTGGTGGAGTTTCTTTCCAAATGTAAAATATCGTTGTAATGTGCATGCTTAATCAGCTTAGATTTGATGCCTTTGTTTTAACCTATGTTGCTTGCCCTTCCCCTCTTTTTTTTCCCTTGACATCACCGCTTTCGTAGAGTAGAGTTGAAGTCATAATCCATCAATCCGCATTAAAATCGTCACACTTCTCAGATAAACAATCTTGGGATTGGAAAACCAAGACTCCTGATGCCCCAGGACCCAGGATCAAGACATAAAATCATTGCGACAGAGATTGGGTACATAGTCTATTGAGGCTGAGCCCATATTCAGACATCTTCAGTCAGGGGCATACTGATCACAGAACATATAATAGATTGTATAATACTGATTGTAGATCAGTCTGCTTGAGAAGAAAGAAGAAGAAGAAGAGATGAGACCTCTTCGCGATGTTGGCAGCCATTAAAACAGCTGATCGTGACAGATTGTCGGTCGTTGGACTGATGGGAAATAAAACAATAAAACAAATGCGTTTTGTTGCGTTTATGGATGCAACTCGACCTGAAGGAACGAATGGAATTATATTAATTTTTTAGGGACAATAAAATGGATAATTTTAAATCTAAACGAAATACTAGGCGTATTATTTGTCCATTATGTACAAATACTGAAAGTTTTACGGTACACATATGTCTTTTGGAACATTTGACTGATGTTCATGGAATAGAAATCATCAAGTCGCATCACAATTTTCAAAGTATGGATGATTTTACAGCATGGAGAAATTTTCAAAATAGAGAAGTGGATTATGCTTGTCAGTCCTCAAAAAAAGTTCAGAATAGGATTAAATATATGATATATAAGTGCAATAGAAGTGATGAAAAAGGTTGGTATAGGGTGGCCAACTAATGATACACTTGAATGGCAGTTCTGAAACCATAAGAATTATTTAAAAACTGAAAAATTGATCATTTTCACAATACCTTCTTTGAAAGAACTACAGAAGGAGATCCAAATTATACTCTTACCTGAATATTACATCACCTTCTGGAAGTAATAACGAAATGGCATTTCTTGGGTTGTTACTATCTCGAGTCTAATATATTGATGCTTAGTTTATAACTTATTGAGGTACAGAAATAAATGTATATATCCACACCTCTGGGAAATGATAATTTTCCAGTTCCATTATTTTTGCATGGAGAAGATATGTATGTTTACTAATTATAGATCTTAAATCAGTTCTAGGATGCTGTCATCAACATCAGTTTTTTTTTTAATTTCTCTTATAGTTTCAAAGCAAATCAAATTTCGTTATTCCTGTATTCATTGCTTGAACAATTTAGAAATTGGGGAATATTTTACTATATATCAGGATATTTTTAGGATTTGTTCGTTCAGGTATGAAACGGAAGATGAAAACAGGGGGTAGTATTAAAATGAGAGGAGTTTGTCCATCAAGAATTGATGTGAAAGTTTTAGAAAATGGTAATTTTCAAATAAATAAAATTCAAATAGTAAACTCATCATATTTTCTTATTATAGATGAAATAAGTGTGGACTTTATTGAAACCCACGTTGGGCATGAAATTGAATATCGTTCTAGGAGATTCAAAAAGGCTGAAGAAAAAGATATTGTTGATCAGCTGAAAGCAGGAGTTAGTGAGAACAGGATTCTAAGTGAAGCCAAAAAAATTGATGGGAATGAATTAACAAGGAGAAAGTTTTTGACTGCGCAAGACTTGATAAACCTTAGAAGGAAATACAAGATAATTAAAATAAAGGATACCGATAATATGATGGTTACAGAGTTGAAAGTTGAAGACCTGGATCAACATGAAGAAATTAACACATTTTCACCTGAAAATTCGAATTCTTCTCATTCTAGTGATAGCACAAATGTACTATATCTAAATTTCATATTTGATATTTCAAATAATAGTTGTTTTTCCAGAACTTGCGAGAGGAAATCTACAATAAAATAGACACTTTAAATGAACAGGGATTGCACAAATTGAAGATGTGGATTTCGACGTTAGGGGCTGAAAATTTTCGAAATCAGAATGATGGCATGATTTGCAAGGAAGAGAAAATTTGAAGGACAACTGGAAAAAACTAGAACATGGTACATAAACTAGAATTTTTATATGTTTAAAATAGCTGGTTATACTCATGTAGATTTGTTCCATATGTTTTTTCAGCTGTTATAAGAGAATTCAAAGGAAGAACGAAAAACTACTCTTCTCTCATCCTGATGCACAGAGCAAGGGTTTCAGTGGGTAATGTGGGTATGGAAGCATGTCCTTTCTCAAATAGCCAGTGCGGCCCCACATTCAGGTATGAATCCAACCAGTAAAATCGAATTCCCGATCTTAAAAAGACACGATTTGGGAAAATTACCAAATTTGAACCTGAGCGGATATGTAGTTTTCAAAATATTAGGATTGAATCAAAAATTAATAACTTGGAAACCATTGCACCAATTTTGACAATTCAGTAAGTTGGCCGAGGCATTTTGGGCTTAAACGTAACCTGAAAGTTTCTAGGCTCTCATCTGTTTGAGAATTATCATTTTCATGGCAGGGCAGAGAGTTTATTTTGACCACGAAATCTTCATCAGTGAAGATCATTTTCGGGTCAAGATTCCACAATTGCATATATTCAGGCATAATGATAACTTACTTGTACAGGGTCCGGCAGGGAGGTATGGATGATTTGAAATAACAGTTACACACTCATTTTCGAACGAAACTGAAAATTATTTTTTTTAATGTGTACCTTAGATGTTGCCATTATATAAATTAAAGAGGAAAATTAAATTTAAACATTGATTAGGTACGTGCGAAGAGCACGAGCATGTCGCACAGCCGAACGACGAGGGCTTGTTTCAACTGCTTAACACACTCTTCCAATGTTTTCCGCGGTTCGTACTGTTCGTTCACCATCTCGTGCAGTTCCAGATCTCAAGGAACCTGTTTGTTGAAAGTTATTCACCCATTTCATTATTGTTTCAAACTTCGGAACACGACCATGACGGCCAACGTTAAAATGATTTCGGAAACGTCTCTGAGTTTGAATGACGGAACGTCCCGTTTCAAAGGTGTTGTACACAAATACACGATGCTCTATGGACCACATTTTGATTGATACTAAAATGGCAACTCATAACAAATATATACCCCCACATTTTATCCGCCAAGGTTATCCCCACCTTGCACGACCCCCCGTTCAAATCATCCATACCTCCCTGACGGACCCTGTACAAAGGACGATGGGGAAAAATAATAACGATGAATTAAAATGGCAGTAAAGTTATATTGGAATCAGTTTCTAGGTTTTCTGTTCGAGATTCATCGTGTTTACGGACGGACAGAAATGAATTTGGACCGGGATTCGTCATCAGGAGACACCTATCATTTAGAATACCATTTTGATGCTGAACAGAGTTGTTGCATTGTCCAACATTAAATTTTATAGTATTTTATATTGAAACAGGCTGTGACCAATATTGAGGCATTTATATTTTTTTATATCCTCAACACTCAGCTGCTATTTTCCTAATGTCCAGTGGAATGTAACTAATGAAATGATAACAATTTATTGCTTTTAAGGGTTCTACTTTATTTTGGATGCAATTCCCTCAGTAAGAAATATCATTAGCAATGTTTGGAAGAATTGAAGCAAAAGAAATATATCGAGTGTTCAAATAAATACGTGTGCTATGACATTTCACTGGGCATCTACACAAAACCCCAACTCAGTACACGAATTTATTTCAATGCTTGTGATTTTGATGTGAAGCAATAATGTAGAACTTTTTTTCGAAAGAACTATAGAGTAGGTTTGTAATACTATCTGTCCACCATATGCTCTGGTATTTATTTTCCAATTTGTGTGTTTATTTTCAGGCAATCTTGCAGAATGAACATAACCTGTAAATCCCTATACTAGATAATCATTTTTGTTTATTAATTCAAAGTTTTCTGAAGATTGTATGAATCTTTCAAACAATTAAGTGCCTAAACTATGTAAACAATATTCCATTGATATTTCACCTATTAACAAGTGTATTTCTCAATATCTGTATGCAGAATTGTAAATATACAATGAGGTATTTGAAACATTCTTAGTATTCACTGTTGATTTTCAATTTGTACAATTAAACTGTTTTAAAAAATTCTTGATCTAATGAGTTTATCAACTACAAACAGCCCGTCCCAGCTTCGCCCGGGTAGAAGAAGGCTTCTGCTGCCGCTTCGTATTGAGTCGACCGCGTGTCTGAATAGTCTGAAAGTTGATCCACGCGGCTGCTCTTTTATAGATATGCATGTCCTCCTCTCCTACTCGCCTACTTACCACGGAGATGCATTTTGGTGCGGTCGTGCGGTTTTATCTTGACCACTTCAACCTGCCATATCTTTTGATGTACTCGTTTTAATTGTATGATGTGAAGGGCAATTTCGTTCTAAATTAAATACTGGGGATAAATAACGTATTAAGTTGGATGAAGATCAATACCCTATACATAAAAACACACTCCCAAATAGTGCATAATTTTGTAAAACATCTGATTACCATAAAATGGCAATAGTAAGTCAATCTTGAGAGATAGATATATGCTATCGCGGACTCTTTTGTGGAACTATTCAAGAGATACATTTCTGTCATACATTGTATCACCGTAAGTTCTACGGCTTTTACAGCGCACGTGAAAATAACTGATTATGGCTGATTTTTTGTAATTATTGAAGTTATTGTAGGTATCCTAAATTTTTTCGGGTGAAAAGTATAGCCTATGTCACTCAGGGATACTGTAGCTTTTTAAGGGTGAGAGAATTTCTGATATTGGTTCAGTAGTTTTTGAGTCAAGTCGTATCAAACCCACAAAAATACAAATCTTTCCTCTTTATAATCTATCTATATACACTACTGGAAAAAATTAAAGGATCAAAAAAAAATTCCAAATTTTTCGGCAATTTTCAACATGCCGTAACTTTGAGAGGAATGGTCGTACAAGGAATTCAAAAAAAGGAAATTGTAGCTCCAAGTGTCCAGTTTTTGGACTAGAACTTTAAAAATTTTAAGTTTCAGTGGTTTTCGAGTAATGATAGAAAAATCAGCAACAAAAAAATTCCCAAAATTTTACCACTTTTTTTTTTCTTGTCTACGAGCGTGGTAATTTTATTTTTGTATAATCGTTATAATGATGGGATACTTTGTTAATTCAGCTTTAATTTATTTTTTTATTGACCCCAATACGTCCACTTCTCGCCGAGATATCGGTCTTCAAATGGAAATGGATCCATTTGTCTTTGATTATCGATTTCTCAGCAACCAATGATCGCACAGAAAATTGAAGGGGGGTTTCAAGACCTTAAATGAACTCCCATTAATGAACAACCATTGCTTATTCATAGAAATTTTTTTTCTTAATGTCGCATCAATATGAAAATTTAACAAAAAAAGGGTTTTTGGTGGTTTCTTGGAAAATCTACCGCTGGATCGAAAATGTTGAGGAAACCAATAATGTTAAGTGTGACTTTCACAGTTCAATATGTTGATAAAAACCTTACGAAGAGCCAACTCAATTCAGCGAGCCGTTTTTTTGTTTGACTCGATTGAATTTTTGAAAAAAAATAAGGATCACGTTTTTTGCTCTGAGAAGCTCGTAATCTTTAAAAAAGGCAAAAAAGAATTTTCTCGAGCTTTTTCCACATTTTAATTGCAGATAGCGATTCTCTGCTCAAAATTCGGTAAATTCGAAATTCCGTTGGAGTTTTCTGTGAATCCTTCAATCATTCATCAGCCTCAAATTACCGCCTGCATTAACATGGCTGAACGTTTGAGAGCCGTTATTGAAAACAGGGGTGGCAATACCCGTTATTAAATTAATAAAAATGTTATTTGTTGTTTTTTTTATTTTTCTTTTTTTGAAATTTATGAACTATCTGCAATTAAAATGTGGAAAAAGCTCGAGAAAATTCTTTTTTGCCTTTTTTAAAGATTACGAGGTTCTCAGAGCAAAAAACGTGATCCTTATTTTTTTTCAAAAATTCAATCGAGTCAAACAAAAAAACGGCTCGCTGAATTGAGTTGGCTCTTCGTAAGGTTTTTATCAACATATTGAACTGTGAAAGTCACACTTAACATTATTGGTTTCCTCAACATTTTCGATCCAGCGGTAGATTTTCCAAGAAACCACCAAAAGCCCTTTTTTTGTTAAATTTTCATATTGATGCGACATTAAGAAAAAAAAATTTCTATGAATAAGCAATGGTTGTTCATTAATGGGAGTTCATTTAAGGTCTTGAAACCCCCCTTCAATTTTCTGTGCGATCATTGGTTGCTGAGAAATCGATAATCAAAGACAAATGATTCCATTTCCATTTGAAGACCGATATCTCGGCGAGAAGTGGACGTATTGAGGTCAATAAAAAATAAATTGAAGCTGAATTAACAAAGTATCCCATCATTATAACGATTATGCAAAAATAAAATTACCACGCTCGTAGACAAGAAAAAAAAAAGTGGTAAAATTTTGAGAATTTTTTT
Source organism: Adalia decempunctata (assembly GCA_951802165.1). NCBI lineage: Eukaryota > Metazoa > Arthropoda > Insecta > Coleoptera > Coccinellidae > Adalia > Adalia decempunctata. The sequence goes on from OX637703.1 coordinate 21,003,723, forward strand.
GTTGCTGATTTTTCTATCATTACTCGAAAACCACTGAAACTTAAAATTTTTGAAGTTCTAATTCAAAAACTAGACACTTGGAGCTACAATTTCCTCTTTTTTGAATTCCTTGTACGACCATTCCTCTCAAAGTTACGGCATGTTGAAAATTGCCGAAAAATTTGGAATTTTTTTTTGATCCTTTAATTTTTTCCAGTAGTGTATATAAAAGAAAGATGTTGGTTACACCATTTATAACTAGAGATCGGATGGACTGTTTGTTATGAAACTTCATTTATGGAATCGTCTTCGGTCTGGTTATTATAAAATACAATAAAACTTCGAAAAAATTGATGAAAGTTTTACTTATGCAGGAAATGCTTTTCCTTCTTTTGAATAAGGCCACTAGGTGTCGCTACCGTTGATGCGTAGTCGTACAGTGAATAGACAAGTCACTGTACGTAGTCGTAGGTTGATATTACCGCTGTTAGATGGCGATATGTGATTCGCATAGAACTCATGCTTACATGGAAGTCTATTGCCAGATCAAAAAGCGGGTAAACTTATCTCAAGTGGAACAGTGAATTTTTACCGAAAGATCAAGTATCTGATTTTGACGATCAGTTTCAAACGTGAGTTGGCCATCTTCATCTTTTTTCTTTATTTTTGAAATGCTTTCGAATTTCTGTTTGGGTAATAGATATATTTGCGGAAATAACTGAATCCAAAATTGCCCATAATTAGTAATGTACATATTAAATTCGTGTTTCTGTTCGCACAGAGACAGTGTATTGTAAGCGTCAATAATTTTGAAATGTTTGCTCATCGGGCTTTCACTTATGATATACATTCCCTAATAGCACACATTGTCCTAGGGACGTCCCTATTTGGTACAATTCATGTCCGAAAGTCCCGGACCTGGAATCTTTGTCCATGGGACGTCCCATCCAGTACACTTCTCATCATCTTCACGAATGTCATTCCCATGGATGTCCCGAGGAAGATTTATAAGAAAATGTCGCGTTAGAGGTGTACATAGGACCTTCCAATCGGTACATCTCATATAATGTCCCTGCGAGGACGTCCATGGGATGTCTACGATAGTATATATTTTTAAAAGTCCTAATAATAACATCCAATGGACGTCCCAATTGATATATCTCATATGATGTCCCTGTGAGGACGTTCATGGCATGTCCCGAATAGTACATATAAAAAAAGTCCTAATAACAACATCCTATGGATATATCTCTTTGGTCTGTTCTGTCAAAGAGGATAGTCTACAGAACACAAATATATAGTCTCTAAAAAAGGGCTCTGGTTCTGTGGAGCGGCTAAATGCAGGCGACGTTGCCAGATGCAACGAGCTTCAAGATTAAGTACATTGGAAATTTCCAATATTTTCTACTCACAGTGCCTCGTAAAAAGGTCATGAAACATGATGCACATCACTAGCCAATTTTCTAAACAATTCACCATAGACAAACTATATAACTATCGCCATTGTTTAAAGAGAGTCCTTGAACAATGCTATCGCACGCAGATACGAGCAAACATTCCAAAGAGACGTTGTGCCCACAAAAATTTAAACCTTTTATCTAATACTGAATCATCTTCGAAGTCTGTACAAGTTAGAAAAACACAGCAAGATACATCATCAGAAAAGAAGGAGTTGATATCATAGTTTTCAGTTTCCCTTGGGGGAATTCGCCGAGCGCTCTACCTACAGGGTGATATGAAAACGAGTGCATTAACTATCGCGTTCATATTCCCTTGGTGCAATTCGTTCAAGTGGCCGAGCGCTCTACCTACAGGGTGACGTGAAAGCGAGTGCATTTACTATCGCTTTCATATTCCCTTGGTGGAATTCGTTCAAGTAGCCGAGCGCTCTACCTACAGGGTGACGTGAAAACGAGTGCATTTACTATCGCTTTCGCTTTCATATTCCCTTGGTGGAATTCGTTCAAGTAGCCGAGCGCTGTACCCTGTACCTGCAGGGTGATGTGAAAACGAATGCATTAACCACAGAACATCTAATAAATATCATTAACTATCGCGTTCATATTCCCTTGGGGAAATTCGTTTAACTGGATAATGCGGAGCCAGTATGCGCCAATAAATGCGTAAACAGTATGCGGCAATAAATGCGAAAAAAGTATGCGCCAATGAATGCGTAAACAGTATATGCGCCAAAAAATTATGCGGAATCAAGTACCTATATGCGCCAATAAATGCGTTACCAGTATGCACCAACGAATATTCTGTTCATTGGAGTTCGCCAAATCGAAAAATAAAGGGAAAAGTGATATTTCTTTCTGGGTCTCCGGACTTTCCGGTTTTCTTTCGGCCATAAGGGGCTTTGATGGCATGGTTCTCTTAATCCCACATATGCTGTACGTATCTGTTTGACTTTGAGAAGAATCGTAGGCTAGAACTAAATTGAAACATGAAACTTTTCCTTTCCGCGATCCTCTAATCTCTGGTTAATTTATAAATTAACAGATTATTAGAAATAAATTTGGCACACTTTGACATAAAGTGGAGTAGGCCTACTGGGAGTACCACTTAAAAACCACTCCAAACATAGCTCAATAATAGAAACACATGGGGATGATACTAATATTATAGTGAGATCTCAAGATATTGATGGTACAGTGATCAATTTGATACGATCAATGCTAATGGTTGAGGCCTGGTGTGCTGAAAACGGTGTAGTTCTCAATAATGACAAAACAACCATATTATTTTTCTCTAATAGTCGGTCAAACTTAATTCCTCCAAAAGGCATCACATTCAGCTCTGGCTCGGTCCAGACAAATTCAGAGACAAAACTGCTTGGAATACATATTGATAGCCACATGAATTGGTCAACACTCTCGAACAAACGACATTCTACTATATTCATGTTGAGAGCTTTAAAAACCAAGTCGACGATAAAACCTTAAAGCCCGCAACGGACGGCGAGCGATATATTATATCTCATATATTTCACCAATATCGCTCCTTATGAAAATGCACCAAGCCCCGCGGACGACGCTATAATATATATTCCGATATTACGATATTTTTCCATACTAAAATGACATAATATGTCAATGCAAAGCTATAATATATATTATATTATCGCTCGCCGTCCGTTGCGGGCTTTATGCTTGTTTATTTCGCAAACTTTCAGTCTGTTATGTCATACGGAATAATTTTTTGGGGAGGAAGTACATCGGCGGAACAGGTGTTTGTTTCTCAGAAACTTGCTTTGAGAACAATATTGGGTATGAAATACAGAGTCATGTCGAGGTGTTTTCAAAAGAAATAACATTCTTACAATGATCGGCTTGTATATATATAGAATTTTGATATTTTTCCACAAGAATAAACAATATTTTCAGCACCTCGAGAATACCAACGCTACACGTAGAATGCATGATTACTTTTTTCCCATTCACAGATACTCTGCTACCGAAGAAGGTACTTTTTATATGAGCCTAAAGCTGTTCAGCTGCTTACCTAGATTTGTCAGAGGTTTGAATGAGTTAAAGGTTTTCAAAAAGTCTATTTTTTATCTTATAGTTGAATGTGAACCATACACAGTACCTGAATTCAGAGATTACTGTGATAGGTTGGTATACTGAATATCCTTTTCTTTTGATAATAATTTCTTATTGGGTTTCACTTATTGTAAATTTGACTTGTATCCTCTTCTTTGTATTTTAATTTATGTAAATGATTTGGGAAATAAACCTAATATTCTATTCTATTCTAAAACAAAACGCACCGAGCACTATACCTACAGGGTGTTGTGGAAACGAGTGCATTTACTATCGCGTTCATTATGATTTATATGAAAAACGCGTCTTGAAGAGGATAAAGCCCGTTGAAGATACCACTTCCAGAGTACTCAAATTCGGCTTTCTCTCCATTCCAATGAACTGCAAAAATGGGGAGTGATATGTTTATACACATACAATGGTGAGGAGCTTTTAGTATGAATGATAATAAAGGTGCTCCATGCTAGCCCCCACATAACAACAGGCTATTAAAAGAATATAAGGAACAATTTATTTGCCAAAAAGTTCATATATTAAATGCTGTTTTATTAAATCTACTATTTTTGGAGTAATACTGGTAATTGATAACAAATAAAATTGCACAGCCACTTTTCAATTGCATGGAACACCTTGATTGTTGGTTATTGAGATTCAGGATGGTCCTGAAAAAAAAAGAAGTTCTCAAAAACATTTCATTAATATTTGGCACAGAATATTGTTGATTGAGAAGAATTGAATAGTAAATTTCAATATGAGGACGCATGTAACAGAAAAAAATTCTCACCTCAGCTATAGATTTAGAAAATAGGTTCCTAACCAAAGAGTTCCTATCACTAAGAGTGCTCCTAATGCGTTCCATCGGCTGGGGTGTGTCACCAGCATGAGCAATGGGAATGGCCGATGATTCATACATGTTTTTAACATCTTTTTTCAATTCCTCTCCAGTGGTACATAGAGGTTCATTCACCATCTCTATGTGTGCATGGCCTTGTATACTGTGGATATGGGAAATTTGTTGCAACACATTTGCCATCTCAGATCTCTGCTTTTGATAATCCTTTTGGACATGCTCCAAAACCTGTGAAAAACACCAAATTAAAATGATGTATTCTCCATTCACTTTTATAATGTATTCTGTTTAACCACGACATTCTGACACATTTCACCGTGTATATTTTGAAAATGTTAGGTTATAGTCATTTTCCTGTCAGATAACTAAGCAGCGTTGTCCTTTCTACATAGAGGTCGTAGTAATTGGTTATTTATCGAAATATTCGAAATGTTTATTTACTTTGGAAAAATAATGAATTTGAGAAAATATTATGTGAATTCAATAATTCCAAAGACCAGGTAAATGTTGAACAAACTTTTTTTTCTGATAATAGGGGAAATATTTCACGTATATAAACATGGTTGGAAGATTCAGTTATGCTATTTGCTTGTACGGAAATCAAAAATCGAGTGTTGAAATTTCACTGAAAATAATGGACAGAAGAGTTAGTTACTTTGTGATAGTTCATTCGAAAAAAAATAAAAGTACTCGAATAACCCAACAGAAAAAATTCTAAACGAACAGACGGACCTATGGAATTCCCCACTTTTTAGAATTTTCAAGAAATAAGCCTACATAAGTCATTTAAATACCTTTTTGCACAACTTGAAATACTCCAGTTTGAAAATGTAATAGTATGTACCATAACCCAACAGAAAAACTTCTGAACAAACAGATTGAACTATGGAATTCCCCGCTCTTCAAAATTCTCAAGAAATAAACCTACAGAAGACATTTAAATTCTCTTTTGTACAACTTGAAATAATCCATTATGAAAATGCAATAGTACTACGAAACCTGCGTCACGGTTAAACCTTAAAAGAAGTAACTCCATTTACAAAGTTAAATAAGAGTAAATAGAAATTAGCATTGGCAGCGTCTCTTGAAATGATTTGACATTTCACGATTACCAACCTGCGTCAGTTTCAAGTCAAAAAACGTGATAAACCTAAATCTTGGCCAACCGGGATACTGGAGTATACTAAGTGACATCTTGCAACTTACCTTTGTCATTTCTTCTCCCATGTAAAGAATACAACTTTGTATCTCATCTGAATTTGAGTTGCATCTCTCTATGTTCTGAATTGTCTTCGAAGTGATCAGTTCAATTTCTTGATGCACCTGAAAATTCCAAAATTAACATTATTGATAAATGGGAAAAATGGACTAGCGAAATCTTATTTATTTGATTATTGATAAGGTATGGAAAATATTCGTACTCTCTGATTCAAATAGGGTAAGTTCGCTGAATTCTTGAAGGTTCTATTTTTGCCGTGTTCTACTATTTCCGTAAGTAAATTATGATTTTCGAGCATTTCTTCCAATTTCTTGATCCTTTCTTCTTCTTTTTCAATTGCTACCTTCCGTTCTGCAATATGCTCTAATACGGAAGTAGTTTGATAAGACAGCACTTCTTCAAATTTTTCCTCAAAAGATTGGTGCTTCTCATTGTCCACTTTCAAGAGGGTCTTAAATTTCGACTTTCGATCTTGTTCCTGAAACATAGATTATAATGTTCAAAAGGAGAGACTTCCTTCCATTTCGAAATCTTATACAGGATATCCCAGAAGTCGCGCACCTCATTGAGATGATCGGAAGTGAAAAATATTCTAAGCCCAAAAATCCATGTTTGAAATTTTTTGATAACGCAGGTAATAAGTTATTAATTAATTTAATGAATGTCACCAATCAGGAGCGCCGTACAGAATAATAACTAGGCAGTGGGGACGCGAGAGTGAGACGCCTTAGCTGCTGCCTGCTTTTCACGCAGTAAACCGAGACTGGAGACACGTCAGCAGCTCTGGCGTCTCACTCTCGCGTCCCCACTGCTTAGTTATTCTTCTATAGTGCGCTCCTGATTGGTCACTTTCATCAATTGATTACTGATTAACTACGTTACAAAAAAATTTCAAACATGGATTTTTGGGCTGAGAATATTTTTCACTTTCGATCCTCTCAATGGGGTGCGCGACTTCTGGGACAACCCCTTATATAAAATTCTCCTGTCTGCACTTTGTGGCCGAACTCCTCCGAAACGGCTAAACCGATTTTGAAATTTTGTGTGCATATCGGGTAGGACCGGGAATCGGTTAAGGGTGTTCCACCCCTAACTTTCTTTTCAATTTTTTTTCATTTTAATTTTTTTTTATGATACAGCACACAAAAATACATACAACCCTAAATTTTCACCCCTCTACCTAACTTAAAGGGAACGTGGTATAACTAAAACTGCTTATTTATTGCCTCTAAGGCGGAACGGAGTTTGCAGGGTCAGCTAGTGTATTTATAAATGATTCAATAAATTTTGGCATGCATCAATACAAAGGAAAACTTTTCTTTCTGAATAAATGGATGTCTTCATTTCTCACCACTGAAACATGTGTGAAATTTTAGAATTTCTTATTCACTTCAATTAATTATGTTTCGAACTTTTTTTATTTTTCGGTTTACAGTCGGGCGCACATAATATTATCTCATGAGTTTATAAAAAAAATCACTAACAGAAATAATTTGAAAGCTAATTAATCAATGAATTGGAAGCCTTACCTCTTGCCAAGCATTCTCGATTTTGTTTATATATTCATTGTTAATCTCGATAAAACCATGAAGTTCTTCAATTTTGGTGGAGCAAGTCTCAGCAAATAATTGGAACTTGTTAATCAAATACTCGGTAGACTTAAAAATATCTCCCAAAATGGTTCTGTTGTAATTTTCGCTTGTTTTATCATCCAAATTGTCAGTAGGTTCAGCTCTACGGGAGTTCTCTTTCAGCTGATTTGCAACATTACTTATCATATGACTAACTTTCTCATTGAATTGGAGAAGTGCCGAAACATTATTAGACAAACTCTGGGAATTCTGTGGGAGAAAGAGATCATCTATTCTTTTGATTATGTTCTCTATATGATGTAGGTTTTTACTAGAAGATTGATAGACATGGTCAAGTTTCTTGTGAAGAAAATTCCCCCTCGAGGAGAGAAGATCCGTAATTTCTTTGAATTTCGAACTTTCAGATTTATTATTATAAATCTGAAAGTTCGAAATTCAAAGAAGTTCGGCATGTCTTAGGAGTTCTTCTTCTTTTTTTTCCATTTCAGATTTCATCGTCTGATTTGTACTCTTGAAAGGTTCCTTCAAATTATCCCATTCGTGTTTTTGGGCCTCCAGATCCCCAACTCGCTCCGTTAGACTCTTAATTGTTTCGTGTTTTGTTGCTATTTCTTTTTTACACTGCGTCAAACTTTGTGTCATTTCATTGTAATTATCTTTGTCCATATAAATACCTGGGAATAAAAACAATGTGTTTCTGCTTGAAGAAAATAAACAAGTATACTTTATAAAAGTGAATGGAGTATAGAAAATAATATATTTAAAATACCATTTATGGAAAATTAAAGCTGTAAGAATAGTAATTTTGCCCCCCAATTTCAACAATTTCATGTTTTTATCCCAGAAATTTGAGTAAGCCTCATTTGAATTAATGTTTTGAAAATGTACAATATCTGTGATATTTAATGCAGTGAAGAAATTGCCAAGGTCCTAAACCCCTGAATCAGACAATTAATACCCCAATATTCTTATAACATCGTTTGGGCGGATACTAAAGACAATAATTAACTAAGAACCTTGCTCATTGGCCATTGCAAACAAATCCCGTTTCAATCTTAGTAGTTCTTCCTGCACAGCAGCTGCTGAATCTGATGTCCTCAAGTTGATAGTGGGGCGTTTTGTGATACTTCTTGCATTTTGAGCATAATCCAAAGTGTTCATTGTTTCATCTAAAGAAGCCATTCCAGGAGAAACGGTCGCTATAATGGTAGTTTTGGCCTTTCCTCCCAAACTGTCTTGTAGAATCCTTGTTAGTTTTGACTCCCTTGAATGAATATTGGAGTTATTGTCTATAAGGTCACCCACGGTCAACTTCAATAATAATTAAAAATGCATATCTAGATATTTCACTCACCTATATGGTACATGGGGAGAATTTTCTGTTGGTCAAGACAGTTACTTCCCGCAAATTCTTGACACGCACTGATTTCATTTTATCTTCGTATATCCTAAAAATATTATTCATTCACACATATCTACTATGAGCTTGTTCAAAATCGAGGTGTACTGACTTTGGCTAATTACTAGTTGTGGACTGTTACCAGATAATTGAGTTAGAGATGGAAGTGTAAAATATTTATTTACATTATATACAAACATCGTGAATAATACACTCGCATGAAGTCAATAATACAATAAATTCTACTATAAATATTAACAGCATCTAAATCTGAGATATATTATTCACAAACAAATGAGATGAGAGAGTGTTGAAAGATCATTATAAAATGAGAGTTCGTTATGAGATGGTGCAAGTTCTTTTATGAATTAAATATGAGTGATGAGTGTTCTAAAAATATACATTATAAATGAAAATAATTCATAATTAAACATTATTCAAATATTTAAGAGTGTGAAATGATTCAGAGTGTTCAAATAAGAAAAACGATGAATCATGAAATGGACTTAGCTTATCGTTCAACACAACGTTTACAGTGATTAACTTTTCAATAGAATTATTAAAAGTGAGTGTTTCGATTTAACCAGAAAAACAGAAGGTTTATATGATAAACTATAACGAGAAGTCTCGAGTTGTAATAAAATAAAGAATTCAGAGTGTGATCATAATGTATGAATGAAGTGTACATGTCTATCAATCAAGTTAACATTTACAGTGACAGAGTGCTTAGGAGAATAAGCACGAGCAGTTCTATTCTATCAGAAAAATAGGAAACTGAACTGATAAACTTAGAGATGTACCGAGTATACTTGTATAAAAGAGATCTGAGTCGAACGGTGAGTGAAATGCAATACAAGTTCTCGAGCGAGTGAGTGTAAATAAATGAACGAGTGAATGAGTATACATGAATGAATGATTGAATATAAGAGATTACAAGTAATAATTGAAATCTTATACCAAACGAAGAGATGGCCTGTCAGGATCGAATCCATGGAGCGAGGCAGCTGGCCAGACGTGGCAACTAAGTTGAAAACTGGAAATTCTCCAACGAGAAGTCTGAAAATCCTACCACCTGGTCCAGTTGGCCCACTCCAGGGTCCTCCCTGAAGTTGAGGACATAAATGTATCTGAAACTCGAGAACAGTATTAGCACATGGTCTTATTGAGGTTAACATTTCAAAGTGGGCTAAAAATTCATATAAATCAAAGAAAAAATATGAAATGAACTAGAGATGTAACAAATTGACAATCAAATTATCAATTCAGAGTACAGAGCAGGCTAAAATGAGTTCAATTCTGGTGCAAAGAGATGTTCCATATGTAAATATACAAAGATCGAAAAATACTACTGAATTGCCAAAAATATTAGAAACTATATATTGTGGAGTGTGCAAATAAACGAGGTGAATCGAGATGGCAATATTAAAATTTGAGATGACCGATTATTGCAATTCAGTAAATAGATTTCATATCTAAAAATGAGAACACATGAATATGGGCATGACTGGTCGAGAAAACAACGATATAATTTATTCAATAAGATTTAAATCACATTACCTTAGAATAAACACTGAATTTGCACCAGAATTAAACGAGTTGCACTAAATTGAGATGTTCGAAGTGAATCTAGAATTACATTTCATGAAATTGAGATGGTCAGAATAATAACATTGTATTATCGAGTGTAGAGATGATCTTCAATTGATTTATTGGAAAATGAATCCGGAAAATGCCGCTCGCGCAGCTATAGGGGGGATGAAATCAGCGAGATGCGCTCTGATGAACCGGTCGAGTGCATTAGTACTGACAAAACCGTAGTGTCACAGGCGAAAGGAAAAGATACCGTCCGTCGTTTTTCAAATATGTTTCGTGGGAGCAAAGATATCACATATAGATTTGTTCAAAAATATTTGGATCACGAATGTTTATGGAACATTAAGTCGAAAGACTACAAAAATAAAATGATGAGGAAATCCGCATTAGAGGAAATAGAATCAGAAATGCATTTACCCGCTTTAGGAGAAAAAGAAATAAAAACGAAAATTAAAAATATCAGGTTTGTATATTCTTCACGTCTATAAAGTTTTATTAACAGAAAATTTACACAATTTTCTGACATTCTCAAAGTATCGAGGTATTCTTTGGGATCTTCTAATGCCAATTCCTTCAGAAGACAATTCGTAGCTCCTAGTTCGTATCTATTAATCCATTTCCGCAGCCAAAGCTGCTTTTTACGTATCTCACATATTTCCTCATCCACCTCTTCTAAAATAGCCATTACGATGAGGTTAACCAGTTTGTTTACTTTATTGTGTTGCATGCTGTTCGTTCTTCGAAACATCACTCACTTCTATTTCACTTGTGAACTCGACTTGACCAAAGCATAGATTAAAGAATTATATGGACCAAAGTGCGAACGATTTCCTGACAGTTGTGAACCGGTCGTAAACGCGCTTGAGTGACGTACCTGATGTCTTTTCAGTACCCATATTTTCCGTATACTGAGTGTCCTATTTTCACTAGATGAAAGTTGAATTATGGGCCTTCAATTTTCAACAGAGCTCAATGCCAATAGTTTCATCAAAAGTTAACCAAAATATCACTGTCAAAAATTATCTGGTTTTCACTGAATTCAGAGTAATTATCTTCAATTCAATTTAAAATGATATACATACAGGGTGTCCCACTAGTGCTGCAGCGGACGATATACGCGTAACGGTCTGAGTTTGGCAAAATTTTTTGATGCAGACTTGATACACTCCAAGAAGAGCACAACCTAAAAATATTTTCAAATATTTCGGGTGTCCCACAAAAGAGGAATAGAGGGTGACTTTGTTTTTTCAAATGGGGCACCCTATATTCAATAGTGTTTTTCAATTCTCTGAAACTTCCTGCATGCTTTTGTATACTTTTCACATATTTTTATTTCACAGTTTTCGAAATATTGGCCATTTTGACAAAAAAATGATACTTGTAGAGGCTATGGTATCCAATTATATTTCACGAACCCTTACGGTGGATTTCCATGCATCCGTCATCCGATGTCCGATTCGGATATCGTATACATTTTGTCGGACGGACGAAACTGTCAATTTCCATCCATCCAAATTTTCAAAACGTTGTCGTGTGTTTTAATGAGTAAAATGGTACCATTTTGTATATACATTGCGCGTCAAAATTATGGAACAAATTCATTTTCTCAGAAGAAAAATATTTGGCATCCTGAGACAGGTCAATTTTTGTTTCACTTTTACCAAATTTTTATGCATTTTTGAAGGATTTTTGTTGCCAAATATTTTTCTTCTGAGATAATGATTTTGTTCCATAATTTTGACGCGAACTGTATAATTATTGAATCATCAAATCACAAACCTTAAAGTCAAAGGTAGTCTTTCACCCGGTGAGATGGGTTCTCGTATATGGTACATTTTTGTGAGAGATGGTCCAGCAATACTCAATAATTTGTTGAATGTGATATTGCTCATTCTCGAATAATTGGAATACTGCCCACTATCGCATTTTTTGTACCAAGTTATTGAACATTCCTTGGGCCTTTCTGCTCATAAAAATATCTTTCACCCATAATAGGTTTCTTTCTTTTCAATAGAAGAATCAAAAGCAACAACAACAAGAGAACGTCAAACATTCAAAAAGTTGTGTCAAATTTGATACGATAACGGACAAAAGTTAAACATTTTTCAACTTTCTCCGATAACGGAAGGGAGTTGAAACTTTCGGACGAATGTTTGCCGCTCTTTCAATTTTGAATATTTCCGCCAATCACAACACTTTCGGACGATCGTATCATCGGATGACGGATGCATGGAAATCCACCGTTACACCTACCAATAACAGCTTTATATGGATTGAAAGACAAGACTTCAATTTATCCTAGCCAGCTATAATAAAGCATCTTGAGCATATGGAGTGTCCACAAAAAGACTATCAACATGACGAATTTCAAATCGATTTTTCTTCATTTTTTCAAATGCAATGCATATAATTTTTTTTCATCATTGTAATCACCATTCGTTTTACTTCAATTTTCGTCAAATACATGATATGCATATTTTTAAGAGCTTTTTCGAAATGTTTCCCTAAAATTCACAAATACCTTCGAATTCAAATAGCAGATAGGGCTTTTCTGTGGTTATTGAGAACTGTCAAATTATTTCACTCAGAATTAGCATCATTGAAGCTGCAATTCATATTTTCATATTATAGCGAAATGAGGAACTAGAAAGTTTTGATGTATCTACTCAAAAATGTTATGAAATCAGGTAGTTACTGAAGACAGAAACTTGCTTTCTGTACCAATTTTTCAAAATACATTTTTGATAATTTTCTATGTTTCTACTTGAAGAGTCGAATCTTGCAAAAATTTCAAACAAGCTTCAAGCTTGGGAGCTTGAAGATCTGCGTGCGTGCCTATGAAACTTATGAATATCATTTTTTCGAAGAGAGTTGTATAAGAATAAGAGCGGGCAGTTTTTTATATCCTGAAGTTTCGAAACTCGTTTTTTTGTAGCATTCAAAACTTGTACATTCAAACTGATTGGTATTTTTTTTAATTTTTACATCATTGTGTGAGTATTCATCCAATCCGTAAAAACTATGATGATATGAATTGAAGCTGCAATGATGGTAATTCTGAATAGAATAATTTGACAGTTCTCAATAACCACAGAAAAGCCAAATCTGCTAAAGCCAACTCTGCTTTTTGAATTCGGAAGTATGTGAATTAAGAGGAAAAACTCTGAAAAATTCTTTTCTATTAAAGATATGCAGATCATGTATTTGACAAAAAATGAAGTAAAATGAATGGTGATTACAACGATGAAAAAAAATTATATGCATTGCATTTGAAAAAATGAAGAAAAATCGATTTAAAATTCGTCATGTTGATAGTCTTTTTGTGGACACTCTATATGCTGGAGATGCTTTATTATAGCTGGCAAGTATACTTCGAAGTCTTGTCTTTCAATCCATATAAAGCTGTTATTGGTATGTGCAAGGGTTCGTGAAATATAATTGGATAACATAGCCTCTACAAGTATAATTTTTTTGTCAAAAAGGCCAATATTTCGAAAACGGTAGAATAAAAATATGTGAAAAGTATACGAAAGCATGCAGGAAGTTTCAGAGAATTGAAAAACACTATTGAATATAGGGTGTCCCATTTAAAAGAATAAAGTCACCCTCTATTCCTATTTTGTGGGCCACCTGATATATTCAAAAATATTTTTAGTTTGTGCTCTTCTTGGAGTATATCAAGTCTGCATCAAAAAATTTTGCCAAACTCAAACCGTTACGTGTATATCGTCCGCTGCGGCACTAGTGGAACACCCTGTATATCCAGAACTGGAAAATTGTAGTTTACCTCAATGGGATTAACTCTGTATCACAAAGCAAATCTCTTATTTCTTCATTGTATATTTCCATGAATGATACAGTTACCATCCGCTGTAAGTCTGGATCTAAATTGTCTAACTCCTCATATAAATGCATGGCTGCTCTCCAATATTATACCTGCCTTAGAGTCCTAAAATTTTAATTTTGATTGATGATTCTTCTTGGAAATTCAACAACAATACCTCTTGCCAATTGGAAGTTTCAACGACATTTAGAGTATTACTATCCCCCATAATTGTGTGTGTTTTGCCAGTTCCTGTCTGACCATATGCAAAGATAGTACAATTGTACCCCTTTGTGACGTCAGATATCATTTTTCCAACTACACTTTTATATACCTTCAACTGACTAGTGTTTTCATCGAAAATCTGGTCAAAAGTATAACCTTTCAAGTGTCCTTTCATATGAATTTCCTTGGGTGTACAATATACAATGGCTGATTTACCATCTCCATTGTGCTTGGGTCTGAAAAAGATTATATCAAGATTGAGCAAAACATGGTTTATTTGGTATCTTAATTAACTAAGAGAAAAAAGGTGTATAATTTGAGAATTCGGTTAAGTAGATTATGAAATTTTGTAGTAGGTAGTAAGCAGGAGTCCTGATAGTTCAAGTTTGAGACGAACCGTAGAAGAGCTGTTAAAGATCTTCGTGAAGTATAGGTTTGAATCATTGACCGGTAATCCAGGATTACCCATTGACCTAGAATTCTACATCAATGGTTTGAATATATTCTCCGGATTTTTAATGGAATTCAATTACTACATTTATGTTGTGATTTAATTAACCCCTTACCGCGTACCGTGCCAAATTTGGAACATGTACTTTACAATTTATTTTCAAACAGATGAATTGGTTTAAACCGTAAACGCACACTGTTCCATATTCGGCACGTTCGCTTCTAGGCGTTCGAGAACTATTGCCGCCATCTGAAGAGTATTTTGTGAGTTAGGTCGACTTTAGTTTTCCTACCGGCTTGTACCTGTTACGACGATTATTCGCGAAGTTTTGGTGGCCAGAACAGTGGCGCACCCAGGAATTTTTTTCGTGGGGGGCTGCTGCTCAAGAGTAATCAGGTTTTTGTAAGTTATATAATTTAAAAAATGCCCGCTAGCGAAAACCTTCTTAAGTAATGGATATATCGCATTCGTTATTATACCGGGTGTTTCATTGGTGAATGAACATACGGTAACCTGAGCTTGAGCTACCCTAGGCGAGTCCAAAAAACCGATATATGATAGGTCTAATCAATTCCATAACCGAGATACAGGGTGCTTTATGTATTCACCAAGAATTTCAATTCCTCATAACTTTTTAACCAACCAGTATAGTCGGTTGATATTTGGAGCGTATGGTTCACTTCTACAGGTCGATCGAATTACTTTTGAATTTCCAAAAAATTCCAGGTCCGTATTCGAAAAATATGGGACTTCTTCCAAGCTGAGATTCAACACCCTGTATATTGAAATTTTACGATTTGATTGAGATATTTGAAAAGAGGAGAAAATTTTCAATGAAGTTCAGTAGATTTCATTGTCCCGCACGTCATTTCCAATTGAATATTGGAGTTCCACAAAATTCTCAGAAAAATCGTACATTATGATCTTATTGAATTTTTTTTGTCCCACTAATTGCACGTTCGAATTTCATAATATTCTGTGGAATCATTTGGAGTTCTTTCCGGAAAAACATTATTCATCGAGAAAAATTTAGTTGAAATCAACAAAGATGGATAAATAACTGAAGAAACACAAAAACTCAACGTGAAATACAGAAGGTGCTCGAAAGTACCACCATTTTGTTCAATACACATTCTTGCCCTCTTCAAAAAATATGTCTGATACTTTTTTTGATCATGTCTGGATCATTACGTATTTCATTGCATAATAAAATTCTGTTGACCATTCTTTCATTTCGTAAAATCCAGCTACTAAAGTTAGTTCTTCTAATTTCATCACCTGGATCCAATCGTTGTACCTTCTGGAGATCAATTTGATCATAATGTACGATTTTTCTGAGAATTTTGTGGAATTCCAATATTCAATTGGATCTTTCCCTTAAGCTCTCTTTGAGCAAAATGACGTGCGGGACAATGAAATCTACTGAACCCCATTGAAAATTTTCCGCTCTTTCCAAATATCTCAATAAAATCCCAAAACTTCAATATACAAGGTGAATCTCAGCTTGGAAGAAGTCCCATAATTTTCAAATTCTTTGGAAATTCAAAAGTAAATCGATCGACCTGTAGAAGTGAATCATACGTTCCAAATATCAACCAGCTATACTAGTTGGTTCAGAAGTTATGAGGAATTGAAATTTTTGGTGAATACATAAACCACTCTGTATCTCGGTTATGGAATTGATTAGACCTATCATATATCGGTTTTTTGGACTCGCCTAGCTCTAGCTCAGGTTAACGTATGTTCATTCACCAATGAAACACCCTGTATATGTATATCAATCCCTATTTCTATCTGTAAATGAAATGTTTAAGTTTCCATTCTGTTCTAAAATAATTATTATTACTTTTAGAAAAACAAGATGGAAATATTTGAATTACTTTTCTTTGTCACAGCTCGGGGGGGGCTGCAGCCCGACAGCCCCCCCCCTCGGTGCGCCACTGGGCCAGAAAAACCTTGAATATTGGATTTTAGTGATACTAAAAATACTTAGTGTACGGTAAGTGTTCCTTATTTCGAATCCTGCAAAGAAATACCTTTCACCAGGCAGATTTTTCCATATTTCTACCCCCACCATCGCTTGGCAACGACTGAAAGAAATGTGGACTATACAATGATAAAACTTTTTAATCTGTTACCTAGATGTTTTCAATCATTGATGGATCACAGAGAATTTAAACATAGATTGTTAACCGTATGATATGAAAGAGTATATAGAATATTGCGTAAATAATAGAAACTTAGAATGTACTAATTGTCCTACACGGATATAGAATTTTGACATGTTCTCGTTTTATTGTTGCTGATTTAACTTTGTTATTGGTTTCCAATCATTCTGAGAATAAAGGTTATTATTATTATTATTATTATTAGTCTTTTTTCATTGAGAGTTATTTGTTTACTTGTGCCATATTTGGAACAATTCGCAGTAGAGGCTAAGCGCTCTCATTTCTTTTTTAGATGGATCCAAGGCGTTTTTACGGTAACAAAACTGTTCAGATGCCTGATTCATGCGAGAGTGAGGATGAAAATTTGTCGGACGATAAAAATGACCGAAAGAAAAACATTTTTACCTCGAATATTGGTTGAAGAAAGCAGTGGAGAAGATATTGACCAATATGAAGATGTCGAGGGAGAAGATATCGAAAGCGACTGTTTCGATATTTTACTTGAGAATATTTTTCCATTTCCTGGATATGATGTGCTGTAATAGTTGGATATTGTGGAGAAGAACATTATCAGCCAAAAATTCCAAAGATTATTTACCACTGGCAGAGTTCAAACTTGGTCTGGCAGAAATTCTAAAAAGATCCTACGTAACACCTAAAAAGCGAGGTAGTCCAAGTTGCTCATTGCAGTCTGAATTAGACTTAAAAAAGGAAGTATCCCTATTCGCAGATGCCTGCCCAAGATACACGTTGCGATAACGAAGGGCATTTTCCAGAATGGCAGGAAGATCGGCAGAGATGTAAATTTCCGGATTGCCGAGCGAAGTCACAAGTTTCCTGTGACAAATGCAACGTGGTTTTATGTCTCAAGAAGGACCGAAATTATTTCAGACGTTTCCACCTTGAATGAGAAGCTGTTATGTCCTGTGTTTCAACCTGTTCCTAATAAATTGTTTTGAATAAGTCACATGTTTTACTTTCCTCTAACGAGAATTGTGCCATATTTGGCACATGTCATAAAATCAAAAGTTTTCGCAAAAAAATTGAAGCTAGAATTTTTTAGATATTTTTTATGGGTAAATACGTACTCAACACACAACATATAAAAAAATAATAAAAAAGAAAAAAATGGCCCGGTAAGGGGTTAAACTATCATGAATAGCACTTGTTTGAAATGGAGCAACGACTACAAAACAATCCCATTAGGAAGTCCCTTAATTTCTTTATATCTTACCGAATACGCAGAAATACTTGAACTGGAGCTAATTTCTGCTTTTTGGGGACAGAACTACCTACACTTGAAGACATGTTTCAGTTTAAAATTAACACAACAAAACCACAGTATAAGGTACCTTATACTGTGACAAAAGTGACAAAACCGAGACAGGAACCAGAGACAACCTTATCTCTGCAGGAACTAAAAGCAAAGACTTTTCACTTTCCAATCTGAGCCGAATCCGTCGCTTTGACCTTGGGTTGTCGTGGAATGAAGGGGGAGTTGAACTTTGGTAGTGGGAGAAAAATCCGAGAAAGCGCGAAATCAAAATATTTCCATTTGAATTTGATTTGGGTTATGTTAGTTATGTTACAACCTGATAATTTCAATGTTTTTATGTAATTAAATCAACATTGAATACTTCCATACTTTGTGATATGTTATTCATTTTCAGAAAAACTTAATTATTAAGTCAATTCGTCAAAAATACGATGAAATTAACGTTTCTATTCATGGAGGTTATCCCCCACCCTGATCTAATTCAATACCGACGATTGGCCAGTCCAAAGATCAAAGTGCCCTCTTTCGGCAAAAACGCCAAACTATGGAACAAGTAATCCGTTGAGATCTTCTATGTTTCGCGTGCTTTTGAGCAATAATATTTTGTTTCATATCCAGGTATTCTTGAGTGATATTACGAAGTTTTCATAGTGTTCTGAACAGATTAATTAGTATTTAAATAAAATTTGTTGAGAAGGTATTTATATCAGTGTTATTCATTTAAAATATTATTCACAAAGTTATCATGTTTTAGGTTACCAGACGTCTTGTTTGAGTTTGATTTTATGGTGCAGTTTTAACTGATGAGAAAGGTTGATACCACAATTATCAATAAGAGTGTTACGAAATTGATCATCGTAATTCACGGTACTGAGCTGTGCCTTTATTATTCTGTAAGATAGGAATTAAATAAGGTGAAGTATCTGAGCGAAGGGGTTCATGTTTTAATGCTAATGTTATGTTTAATTTCAGGCCAGTGCATTGATTATAGAACAATGAGTAAGCTTAGTTCTAGTGCTGAAAAAAACTTTATTCAACTGTTGTGGTTTCAATTGCTCTTCAAGGAAAAATAAACACCAGTGTCACCAGTCTATACGTTTTCATAAATTTCCTGAGAAAGATGCCTTAAAACTATTTATCACTAATGCCTTCGCTATATTGGAAAAATTGGACTGAAGAAAAGCATGGTTAAACTATAGATGGAGAAAACTTGCTGAAAAGATTTTCGTTGGTTCTCGAACAACTGCGAACAATATTTTTAGTGAATTTATCAAGTATTAAGCAAACATTTTGGTTTCAATTGCTCTTCAAGGAAAAATAAACACCAGTCCATACGTTTTCATAAATTTCCTGAGAAAGATGCCTTAATACTATTTATCACTAATGCCTTCGCTATATTGGAAAATTGGACTGAAGAAAAGCATGGACAAACCATAGATGGAGAAAACTTGCTGAAAAGATTTTCGTTGTTTCTCGAACAACTGCGAACAATATTTTTAGTGAATTTATTAAGTATTAAGCAAACATTTTGGAAGGTTGTATTCAGTGGCCAAGTTCTGAGGTTGAATTGATGAATTTACCGCTTAACATTTTGGGAATATTCAAGTGATACTTAATTATAAGGATATGCCATACAGATCTTCATGTTTGTCATGTCGCATCAGAACTTATTCACATTCTGATCATAGTTTAGGCAGATGTGATCTTTTTGTGTTGCTATTTTGTAGTATATTTCCATGAAAATAAAGAACATTCAAAACAATAATTTATTCACATAATTTCCATCGTATACCTCGTGAATTGTCGATCCAATTAGAAAGGAAAAAAGTCAATTTGTATAACAAAATTTTATAAACTCGACACTGTACTGCCAATAATACATTAATTCACTGAAATTATCCACAAAATCATCACGAGAACAAAGAAAATCACTTAAAATAATCTGTTTTACATATCAAAACAACGTAGCTTCAAAAGAGATTACTGGAATTCCGCCATGTTTGTTTACAGTCAGCAGCGCCCTCATCGGTGTTTGGAATCGCCAATACCCGAAGGATCGGTGATCGTAATTCCTCGGGTTTGCTATCTGCGATCTGATTGGGGGCGTCCTTTACCAGGGTCCTGGCCACGGATACTCAAACAGTGTTTGAGTATCCGTGGGTCCTGGCGTCCTGGCCATATATCTAATAATTCCAATATGGGTAATAGCCAATCAAAATTGAAGCTGGGCTTTGGTATAACTCCAGATCTGCGCATGTGCAGAAATATTAAGAAAAAAAATAACGTAGTTATTCTATCTCTCTCTGGCACCTTGTATTATGTCATACACGTAAAATTAAGGATGTGATGTATTATTTCATACGCTCATAACCAAACAAATTATTTAATATTTATTCCGTTTGTGAAAATTCGTTAATCAGTTCGTTCGTTGTTTAAATCCTCGTTCATTTTTCACTTATAATCGTTGTTGTTATTGTTCATTTTCGCGTTTAAAATAATCATAGTTTATTTACCTAGTTGAGTTGGTTAGTCTTTATAGGTATAGTTGGTCCGTTTTTGAATAGTATTTACATATATCTATTTGAAAATTTTGTTGTGTTCTTTTATTCAATAAGGAATTATACATGTCTTTAAGGAGCTCTAATCACAAATGTTACATTTGTGACCCTACACGCTCGAATTCATATCACAGGTAAAAAATTCAAATACACCTGTTATACGTTCATGCTTTCTCCTTTACCACTATATTTTTTTCAGGTTCCCTCAGAATCACCTACAAAGATCTCAGTGGATGGCCCTATGTCACCTAAATGCTGATGTTGCACAGCTGAGAATTTGTGGAAGACATTTTGGTGAAAATTATTTTACAGGGAAAGGTACTAATGGAAAACACCCAGAGAAGTCAATTTTGGTTTGGATGGAGGACATCTTTTAAAGTATAAATCTCTCCACTCTCTCCACTCTAGGTTTATTCACCTCAACATTACGTACTCATCTTGTTTTAGCAAAAAACTTGCATGATTTTAATCTTCTACTGTTTACAGGCAATCCTTCCAATCAACGGTATGTCTTTTTAGTTTCAACTTTGTTTTTTAGATTACATATCATCCTGCTCACTATTTAGATGGTATTGAAAATTTAACAAAATTCAGCAATTTCAACATCTTTTTATTTTAGGTCATGGTTCAGTATTTTTGCAATACTGTATTACTTAGTGAATGTACTGCTACCTCCACTCCCGTGTTCTCGATATGTCATAATGATAGCCTCTCATTCAATTTTAATGGAATATGCAGTCCCCGGGTTGTTAAAAAATTGCATATTTCCATGAAGGTACTCGTAACAAACTCCAAATCACATATTCATATAATAATCCAATCAGAAAAGTTCAACCTGTTCTCGAAAGTGCCCTTCTGAGAAAAATTTTGGATTTACCCTTGTCTGACGGCTATTTCACTTACTATGTAAGCAATTATGATATGAATCATGGACTAAAAATTCAGTTCACCTGAAAACTCATAGTAAGAAAATATTTCAAAGTAATTTCATGTACCATTTCAAAATTGGAGGATTCAAACTTTTCTAATACTTAATTCATGTTGAATATGTCATGAAAGCTTATTTCCCCAAAAACCTTATCAAATAGGCCCCATATTTTCCAATCTACCAAAGTGAACAAAACTTCATATGTCTCAATTAAGAAGTAAGTTCATCCAAATCTACCTACCTCAGCATGTAAACTTTTGTTCTCTTCCTTGACAATAATTTTTGGTATGAAAAAAATGTGTAAATAAACTGTAAAATAGTTATTATTTGTTTTATTACATAGAATGATTGAATACATCATTTTAAGAAATTGCGTAACACAAATTTGAATAATTAATGTTCATGGCCTCTACTTGATAGTACTTCAATAGTTGCTATAAAAAGGATCTCAAAATGGAATATTTGAAGCAAAGAAGGAATTATTCATTCAGAATTGAAACCTTTCAATGAACAATCAAAAATTATTAAATCCTGAGCAAGTAGATCAACAAAACAAGACAAAAATTGTGAAGAGAATAACTATTGGTAGGTATCATTGCGAATAAACATATCCTTGAATACCTACCTGAAAAAAACTCATTTCAATTTTGTTTCAGTAATGAAATATTCAATTCAGCTAAAACACAAGAATCTTTTTGATTTCTACATTACTTTGATAACAAGAGTTCATTTAACTATTGATAGATTTGCGATGGATTATTCAATAATGTGAGTTACCATTTTATCAACCTCTCACAGCAAAGATGTTCATACCTATACCTACGTTTTATTTTATCGGGTAGTCGGAATTCCATTAGAACTTCTGACGAAAATTTCTCGATGAATCCTTGATACATGAATTATCAATATTTATTCCGGCTAAAAGAATGCATTCCCTTCAATACGATGAATCAAATAGTTTTCTGAAAACTTATAACATTCATTTCTTTGCGAAAACTAAAATAGAAATGTTTTAGTAGAACGTTTTCATCCAAGCAAGAAAATCTTGAAGCCTAAAATGTAAATAAATGATGACATAACCTCCAAGCCTATTGTCATAATTGACGAGTTGACGCATGCGTACAATTCAATCTTTACCAAAGATCTGACTTCACTTTCAGACAACTATTAGCAGGCGTATAATCACAGACCAACAAGACTTGGCACTCTGTCAATTTAGTTCCCAGCTATTGGTCGCGTGTTTTGTAACCTTGTTGTGTTTTCTGTCCTTGTCTCAGCCGCCAGATTTTACATTAGATTGCTTTGGAAAACGATTAAAACGGGAGGCGGCCAATCAGAGCGCAGACAAAACCGAATAAGACCGATGAGTTCTCGTGTCCATGCGAGATTGAAATAAATGAAATGTCAATTACGTGAAACGTCATATCAATGTTTTGTTTTCATATTTTGCTAATGAAAATTCTCGAATGGAGGATTTTTTTGTTGAGAATCCATACAATTATCTTCGATTCTTAATTTTCGACTCGTCCTCGGTCTTGTACAGCTTTTCAGGGATTGTCAAGGTCAAGGAATACTTTCGGTTTGGAAAGTTGTGATTGCAGAACCGACCATATTTTGAATGCAAGATTAGTATTTCCACACATTATTCTTAACATTTGCGAACATATACAAAAGACCACCGTTGAACTGAATATTTGTGTCGCATATTAAACTTTCATCTTCTGAAATGCAGTTCGGTATATATGAGCATCTGACAGCTTAGTAGCAATTTTTAGGTATCAAATTCCACTTCAGGAGTCATGATCACATTCCTCATTAGGTGAGGTGTATTAAAGATGTGAAATATCTTCTCATTCACCTGGAATGTACAATTATCTTGATTTAAGGTCAGCTGTTTCGAAAATTTATTTAAAGTTAGAACCCATCAGAAGGTTTTAATTAACATGAACTCCTAGATCATTAAATCCATTTTCATTATTTATTCGAGCACACTATTATTCAAATCCATCTGATTGCCAGTTATCAATACTTCTAAAATAAGTATAAACAGAAACAAGAATCGTTTCCCAATGACAGTTAGGGGTTATGTTATTTCGATTTGAATTTCGCGCTTCGTATGATTTTCTCCCACCAAGACCCCACAATTTCTCAAGGACATTGTCGCTGATTTGGCGGGATTGGGTAAGTGGATTGTCTTGTTGGTCTGTGGTATAATCCATATTGGTATAGGGCGCGGGCACATCTGACAGACGACAGCAAATTACAGTTGTCAAATCAGCCTGCTGGACAAACAAACGGATCTACAAATGCTTATTGTGTGTTTATGTCATATTTAAATTGTTTTTTTCTCGATAATGCCTCAATTTTGCGCGATTGTGAAATGTGGAAGTTGAAGCGGAAGAGATTCCACCGATTCCCTTCTATTTTCGACAATATAAAACATATTAATCCTCTTGCTGAAAAGAGACGTGAATTGTGGATTAAGGCAACTAGAAGAGCAGATTTAACTACTGAGAAGTTAAAATGGGCAACTGTATGTTCGAAACATTTTGTAGGAGGTATGTTCAAAGAATCAAGGAAACATAGTCATATAAAAAATTATTATTTTTCTTCATTTTAGGCAAGCCAAGTGCATTTAAAGATGTTGACAATATAGACTGGGTACCCAATCAATCACTTGGCTACAAAACAAATATCAATGCAGTTCAAAGCATCCTGAGATTGAATCGTAGGAAGCAGAGAGATAAAAATAAGATACCAAACCCAAATATTCCAGTTTATGTGGATAGAATTACGGATCATATTGACAATGACCCTTTGTGTGAAGCCTTGAATAATCCAGCTGTTCACAGCTTGGATACTATTGATAAAGAAGATGAAAGTGAACCTGTTGAAGAAGAGGAACATGCACAAAATTGGTGAACACCAATTTCCTGATATCAATTTAGAGTTACAGAATTGTTATAGTGAAATCCATCATCTCCGGGAAACTTTGCAGAGTTATACATTCACAATGGAAGAAGCAGAAGAAAGTAGAAGACTTGCAAATGTTAGAATACAAGTTGAGCGTGTTATTGGTTCCATGAGAAACAAATATAAAATAACATCTTCAACCTTACCCGTGCATATGATCAAGTTCAAGCAGAATAATGTTCCTGTGATCGATCAAATTTGACAGTTTGCTGTGCATTCATAAATTCATGTCCACTATAGTACCTTATTGATATGAGAGTTGATATAATTATACAGTGTTAGATATATATTTTCATCAAAAATTAAATTGAATTATTTGTTTTACTGATTTTATTGATTTATCATTTATATAATTTCCTTTATGCATTATTCAATTTTTCAGTCAATATGTACTAATGAGCCTATATACAAAATATTTAATTAAATTATTGAAATGATGATATAAAACAGTTTATTAATATTTACAGTTAGGTTTCCCCTCTTTCAGGATAAACTATAGATATTATAGTTACTATAAGTTTTATGGGATAAACCCATTGACTATACCCCAGTATAAGGTAAAGTACCTTATACTGTGACTATACCCTTTATAGTCTAAGGATAAACCCATAATCTTCTCAGAATTGCAATTTTAATACCATTAAATTACCATTGTTGTTTATAGAAATACGGTTTGTTTGTCCAGCAGGCTGAATGACAGTTGGCGTGTGACGTCATGTGCCCGCGCCCTATTAGGCAATCCAAACCACGTGGCGCCCTGCCTCCAGATAACCTATAAATTTTCTGACAGGTCGCTGGCTTGCAGTAAATATGAGGAATTTTATTATCTTATATGCATTTCATGAGTGAACGAGTGAGTTTTTATGATTTCTAATATCAAAAAGTATCCTGAAGTATCACTGACGAAGAAAATTTCACTCAATCATATGATTACAACTTTTAGTATTGGGAGCCCGAAGAGATTGAAGAGAAAGTATTGGAGACGGAATATTAATCAGAGCTCTGTCCCTGTAACTTCTTTATCCTTTTATATGATATAAATTTAAATATTCATCAGTTTTACATTTCACATGAACTGAACACTACTTATTTCAGTGTCTACGAAGACACATTCACTTTAGTTTCTTATCTTCGATATTGTCAAGTCTTGATGACTGCTGACCCAATTTCCTTTTGTTTCCTGATGAGTCACTTAATATGTGTATAATACACCAAGTTACACACACTGGGTGTTCCAAAATATTCAAGAAAATCCTCATAATTTGAACGACTTGCACATCCAACTTTGGCACACATTTATGGCATTTTTTATTGAAAATGCACTTAATTTAAATAATTTTCACTGGTCTGATATTCCTAAGAGTAAGATTGACTAGAAATATCGAAAAAATTTCCACATAAAACAATTTTTCAAGCAAATAAACGGTTTTAATGTCTACATGAACAAAGCTAAACTTGGTTTGTTTGACCACCAGCTAACCTCAAAAAAATATTTGACAGGTCGTTGGATTCCCTAATTAGTAGATATATGGTCCTGGCACTTCCTTTCCCCCACCATTCAACGAGTTTTATTTATGTGGGCATACACCAGGAGCGCTGCATACGCTTTTAATAAGTTCAGCCGCCTGTAGACGGCGCTGTATATGTCGTTTCTTTCGTTGTTTTGATTTCAGCGTTTGAGGTTCTTTTTGGTTAGAACTTAGTTTATTTGCTTTTAAGAAACAACATTGCTCTTGTAACACGTGGAATTTTTAATAATTTTAAGTTGTTCAACTACAAGAATATAGTGAAAAATGCCGTCGAGAATAAGGAAATGCTGTGAGCAAAAAACATCGTTTACCGAAGAGCAATCCAATTTTGTTCAAAAGATGGATAGAAATTATTAAATCTCTGAATTGGCAAAATTTAACAATGATCAGATTTACAGCAGGTATTATGCACATTTTTCTGAGGCTCATAGTTTGCCAGAATTTAGAAGGGGTCTTACAGTTGATGCGTTCCCTACTATAAATGTTCCTGGTAAGTTTTACAAAAACAATATTCAGTTCTTTGAAATTCATCAATTGCATTGTTTATTTTAAAAGATGATTATGTTTCGTTAGATCAACCAACATATTCTGGAGCTAATTAATGTTGAGGAGAACATAAGTGATACTTCTGTTTATTTTGATGAGCCAACATGTTCTGATGCGATGCAGGTTACAGAGGAGGAAGCACTAAAAGGTTTGTAATATTATTCCAACAATAGGTTGTTTCTGGTAGTCATGAAGTCATATGAAAAAAATCACTCAACTAAGTTTTTTCTTTCTGAAAAAAGAAAGTGATAGTAATACATATATTTTTCATTTCAGATATAAACAGCGACTTCAAGCTATCTCCAGAAGCTGCAGACACGGCAGACTTAATACTATTTCTGGATAAATTGTTTGATTCCTTGAATGTTAACGTAGCATATGGGCCAACAGCAAAACCTTTGAAGAGGGAAGTAAACAGTAATTCAAATCATGATAGTTTCTGGCAGCATGCTATAGAAGTCTTGAATAGCATGACTTTTTACTGTCCCTCAAAGAAAAGTTTTGTTGTTGTACCCAGTGTAAAGAACATGGTGCAAAGTTTGAGAGCATTTCTCTTTTTACGACCAAAACTTCTGAACAGAAAGGGTTTCAGCTACATCTTGACAAGGGCTTTTAATCAAGATTGTCTGGAAAATTTTTTTGGCTACATCCGATCTCATGGGGTAAGGAACACCAATTCAGATGTTGCACACTTTACTATGTCATTCAAAACTTTACTAATCAATAATTTCTTATCTGTACACTCTGCTGGCTCAAATTGTCGGGAGGATTTGTCCACAGAGTGTTTGGATAATCTTAAATCTTTTCTTACACGGAACATTCCATCAGCAGTTAGTGCCCATTAACTGTTGATGAAATGTCTGCGGTTATTCCTCCAAGCGTAGCACTTTATAAAAGAAGTAAACTTGGAAGATGCACTCTCATTTATATGAGTGGTGCAATTTGCAAGATTCTTCTAAAAAATAAATTCATTTAGGACTGTGAATCTTGTAGGAATAACCTGCTCAGTAATAATGAGTTGGGACAAGATCTAGATTTTATTGATTGTAGAGAGTATGAGTTTGGGCATTTAATCAAACCAGGCAAATGCAAATTCTTTCCCATTCACTCATTCATTCAATTATTTGTTTTATTTAATCCCTAGAATTTGCGAAACAAAAAATATTTCAAAATTACTTCAAAAAATCCTTTTAACAAATTTCAATTTTAAAATTATTGAATGCCCAACACACAACCTTGACGAAGTGATGTGTGAAACAATTGTTAGGTGTTCTTTGTTTTGGTGGTGTAATCAAATAAATAAAATTGCTAATTAAGGCGATTCAAAATTTTTCAAATTTCTCTCAAGTAATCCAGACAAACACTTGATAGATAGGTTCAAGCCAAAAATTCTTTCGATTCATGAAGGAAATGTAGATAGAGAGATGCTCTCGAAATATTTTGTAAGAAATTAGGCTCATCAATTTATTTATTTATTTATCAACAATGAAACCTAGATGCTTAACATCTGTATGTATCACATGCAATTATAAGTTTTTTTTTACTTTTACAGAAAGAAATATGATTGATATGTAAGTTACAATCATTGAACAATTCAAATGTTCGTCTTCTAATTTATATAGTGCCTTGTTGTAAAGTCCTCATTACAAAAGTATTATAATCTGAGTATTGATTCCTCTAGGGCTTCTAAGACGAGACTGTTTGTTCTCAGAATGTTCCTACTGAAGTTAATTATATGTGTCAGATATTCATTTCCAATATTTATATATATACATAATTAGTTGACTTCATTTGGCTTAGCAGTCGGTAATAAAAGAAACACTCTTTTCCTTGTTTCTCAAGCTTTCTGCTTTATTTAAGCTTTCTTCAGGAGACGCTACAATATGTTGATAATCAGAAATGTAGAATTAAATTGATATGTATACAACTTACATATATAGGTGAAAATCATAATTTTGAATTCGATTGTATAATTATGTATGAATAAATAATTATATTATTAACAGCAATTTTCTTTACTATTCAAAATTCCACCTATACTATTAGAAATTCATTCTCAATGTAATTTAGACAACTTCAACAAAATTGGAGTTTGTTGATTACATTGAAAATGAATTTCTACCAACTTCAAGATATTTTTTTTACCACCAAGAACCCAAAGGCAAATTCAAATTTTCGCGCCATTCATCGATAAAGTAGATTTCTATATCTCTATTTATATACTGCTAAAGTTCTGTTCGCATCCGCCGCGAAATAGCGCTCAACCATTTTCCGCCTATAGGCGGTCTGCATATTTGTAGGTGGCGGCCTCCGTGGTGAAATTAAGCAATACTCGCGTTAAAACATAACGCTTTTACCGTGTTTTGCATGCTAAAGTGCTGTTGAAATTTTAATTTTTTTGTCGATATTAAGGATTCTTGAGTTGTTTTTTTTCAATAACTTATTTATTGTATTGAATATGGATTCTGAATGGCCAACTATCTCTTGAAGAAGTTGAAGAAACTTATAGTGTTGCGAGTGTTAGAATTCATGTAGAAAGATCAATTCAACGTATAAAAATTTATAGAATTTTACATGAAATACCATATAATTTATTTAAATATTTAGATGACATTGTACATATATGCTGTGTGTTAACTAATCTTCAACCACCAATTATCGCAAATTGTGAAGATGATGAATAAGGATATCTTCTAGGATTTAAAGGAAGTACATTACTCTGTATCATCAACAATGTTGAGTTATATGGACTCTACTACACTAAACTCTGTTTCACAGATATTCTTTAGCATATGCTATTCTGTTTGGCAATAAGGGAAGTGGTTGAAATGAAAAATGAGTCGGTCAAAACTATATCAAAATATTTTTCAACAAAAACTAAAATATTCACAAAAATCAAACAACTTACACAAAGTATGTTCTACCAAGAAAACAATCACCATTTTACATGATGAATAATTATAAATCGTCCAATTTATCCAAAATTTCAATTGTCGGTCTCCTGAACTCAAGCTACAAATTTGAGTGGCCAGGAAACAAATCTTTTCTATATTTTTGCATTTCCTAAACACTACAAATTTGTTATATTTATTCATTATTACCACCCCTTCATCAAATTGACCTTAAGTTTTCAACCCATTGCAAAAACGAATTTGACACTCTGTACGGCTCTAATATTAAAATAATGAAATTGAAGGAACAAGGATTTCACAATTTACAGAATATAAATTAATTACATACAAATGATAATAATGTGCGTTCAAAAAAATTCGAGGTCAAATAGGCTATGGAAATTATTTATTTATCGAATTTGAACCATATTTGAACTGCGTTCAAACGCAGAATATTGACATTCCAGACTCCAGGTTCCATAGCCTACTTGACCTCGAATTTTTTTGAACGCACGTTATCTAATAAATTTTTTTTTTATTTTTTTTGGCCCTTGACGTAGGGGAAAGCATTTACGAAAAAAACTGTCGCAGATAAATGTTTGCAATGTCCAGAAATTCCAGCAATGCAAGAGCATGTTGCATGCCTCACGTTTCTCTCTTTGTCCAGCTGGAAAACATGCATTATTTAAAAGAAAGATCATAATACTGACTGTTATGAGTGTTATGTACTTACGGTGATTTCGACCGTATACGGTGGTCTCATTACTTTAGAAGTTATGAGACCACTCCGCTCTCTCACCTCATACACATGACCAGCTTTTTTCAAAGCTTGGCCTTTTTCTTCATTTCCTTTCGAGAAATGATCGAATTTTATTTTTTTAAATCCAAAAGATCTTTGAATATCCATTGTATAAACACCAAAATTCGCTCAAAAGTCAGAAACAATAAGCTAACCTATCATTAAGCTTTACTTCATGTTTTGACGAAAGTCACCACCAGATGTCTCATTTCAAGAATATGCAGACCGCCTATTAGAGGGGGGGGTGTCGAATCTATATAATTCTTTAATCTATGATTGTGACTGATTGTGACATTAGAAGTGTAAACAATAACAATGTTGGAAAGGCCAATTTCATAAATATTTTAATCAATGCAATATTTATTAATTCATTTTATATATATGTATGTATTTAGTATCTAAGTTTCTGAATTGGAATATACAGGCCATAGCTGTCGTATTATAGAAACTCTCAATTTACCAGGTAATTTAAAACATTCCAATTTCATTCACCTATTAAATTTTTTCTCCTATTCCAGAGTATGTGAGTTCCGCAAACAATAAAGATATATTTTTTGATACGTTTGTGAATAAAGATTATCATCCACTAACTCGAAGGTTCTTCAAAGGTGTATGGAAGAAAAAATCTACCCCTGCAAAGTATCAGTGAAATTGCACATGAAGTTGATTTTTTCCATGGGGTTGAATCAAATGATGAACCAACAACTTCAAGTAGAACTGTGAGCTCTCTATCGAAATATTCCTATTTTTAGGCAAATAAATATGATATATTTCTGATTCAATGTGACCTTTTAATCTTGACAATTCAACTGACAACTATAATCCTACATACATGATAAAAATGAACTGCAATATACAAAATATATCATATAAATTCTAACATTCTCCCCCCTGGTGAAGAATTTCACTATCCCTCCAGTTCCAACTTGCATATCTTGACGACTGGTCGCCGAAAAACAGAAGAACCAACTCTAACGTCGACAACTCTGATTCTTCCGTCAGGTCCTGGAAAGGTTTGAACTATTTTACCAAGTTTCCATTTATGTCTCGGTACATCATCGTCTACCATTACGACAACATCATCTTTTTCAATCTGTGCCTGATGAAGCGTCCATTTATTTCTTTTATTAAGGGTGGGAAGATATTCTTTTATCCATCTGTTCCAAAACGATGTCCTCAACATTTCTGCCTTTCTCCATTCACGCTTCAAAAAATTACTATCTGGATTCATTTCGATTATGGAACTATCATTGTTTGCAAACCCAGACAAAAAATGATTTGGGGTTAGTGGTGCGAGATCATAGGGATCAGTTGATAAAATGGTCAGGGGGCGAGAATTGACAATGTTCTCAGCTTCAGCGAAAAGTGTTTGGAGAGTTTCATCCTTCAACGATTGTCCGTATAGAATTTTTCCTATAACCTTTTTAACAGATCCAATTAGTCGTTCCCACACACCTCCCATGTGGGGTGCTGCTGCAGGATTGAATCTGAAGTTTATACCATCTGAGGTCACAGAGTTAATGAATGAGGTATTATCCAGGTCTTTCTTTGCTTTTTTAATTTCATTATCCGCTCCTCGGAAGTTTGTCCCATTATCACAGAATATACTTTTCGGTTTACCTCTTCTTGCTATCATTCTTTTTATCGCCATCATACAAGAATCCGAATTTAGAGAATGTGAAATTTCCAAATGAATAGCCCTGACTGCTAAACAGGTAAACAAAACACCCCATCTTTTTTCTTTTCTTCTTCCCACTGTGACATAAAAAGGACCGAAATAATCCAAGCCTACGTTCACAAATGCTCTCGTATTGGGAGTTACTCTGGCATTTGGAAGTTGACCCATAATTGGTGGAACTGGCCTAGCTTTCCTGTTCTTACAATTTTGACAGTTGAAAAATGTGGACTTTACTGCTGCTCTTCCATTAACAATCCAAAATCTTTGCCGTAGCTCATTGAGAACAAGATTAACCCCTTGGTGTCTGAATTTTTCATGAAAATGACGAATGAGTAGTTGGGTGTATTCATGTTTTGGATGTAGGATGATAGGTTTCTTTGTTCGCTCTTCTAGGGAATCAGCCAGGTCTATCCTGCCGCCAACTACTATGAATCCTTCTCCTAATTCTGGACACAAACTCCCAATCTTACTCTTTCTTCTTATTCTCTTTCCATCATTTAGACAATTCAATTCATCCTCGTAAAAATCGTGTTGGGTTTTCTTGATCCATAAATTTTCAGCTTCATTCAACTCTTCAACGGATAGCTCTTGTCTCTCTGGTGTAATTTTTTTTGTTCGCTTTATAAATCGTAACATCCAAGCTGTACTTCTGATGAGTCGAAGCCACTTTGAGAACCGTTTGATGTCTGGTAAACATTCCGAATAATTGCTCATAACATAAACGTAGTGAGTACCAGAAAATGTCTTCTTCATTTCAATTTCGACGCCATCTAATGGACCCATTTCTTTTTCTTTTGGCCAGTCTTCTTCGGTTCTCTTCAAGAAACTCGGGCCTGCGAACCATTCCTCGGAAATCGATGTTTGTTTGGAGGTATTTATTCTTGTAGCTTCATCTGAAACATTCATGTCGGTGGGAATCCATCTCCATTGATTTATTTCTGTTAAATCATGTATTTCGCCGACTCGATGAGCAACAAATTGTTTGTACTTCCAAACATCCCCTCGTATCCAACATAGGACGCACTTTGAATCTGTCCAATAGAAGGTTTTATTCACTGAAAGTTTCAGTTCGTTTTTTATTGTAGTTGTTAGCCTACTGGACATTACTGCTGCCTGAAGTTCCAAGCGCGGAATAGAAAGCAATTTCAAAGGTGCAACTTTAGTTTTTGCGGCAATGAATGAAACTTCTGTTTGTAGGCCTCTTGAAACTCGCAAATAAACGACACAGGCGTAAGCTTTCTGGCTGCTGTCGCAGAATGAGTGAATTTCAATATTATCAGCCTTTGGAATATTCACCGAATAACATCTGGGAATCCTAATTTTTTTCGATTTGCCGAAAACTAGCTATCCACCTACACCAGACTTTCATCAATTCCTCAGGAAGTTTTTCATCCCAGTTGATTCCTGAACGCCATATATCCTGCAGCAAAATCTTTGCTTCGATTGTGAATGATGAGAGAAAACCGATAGGATCGAAAATAGACATCAAATATTTCAGGACTCCTCTTTTGGTGAAAGATTTGTCCGAGGTATCTTCATTATTTATTCTGAATAGAAATTCGTCCTTTTCACTGTCCCACCAGAGGCCTAGTACTCGATGTAGGTTCTCTTCATCTAAATTCTTGACAACTAAATCAGAACCCAGCATTTCTCTCACTTTCGGCGAGTTCGTCATCCAGTTCACAATGTTGAATCCCCCTGTGGCTAAAATTCTGCGAACTTCGAGGATAGTTTCGATTGCTTCTTCTTCGGAATTTTTGCTATCAAGATAATCATCCACGTAAAACTTTCTAGTTATTGCAGTCAAGATATCTGGAGATTCTGCTTGTTCTTGAGCAACGTAGTTTTTAACAAATTGAGCACAAACTGGAGAACATTTGGAGCCAAAAATCATCACCATCATCTCGTATACATCAGGTTGTTTTTTTCTATTCAAATCTCTCCATAGAAACCGTTGTGCACACCTATCCTCTTCACGAATCAGCACCTGGTGAAACATATCTTTAATATCTCCGCAAAAACCAATTCTCCTCTTCCTGAACTTCCAAAGAATCGCCACCAATGACTGCAGTAGATCAGGGCCAGGTAATAGGAAATCATTGAGGCTAAATCCATTGGATTTGGCAGCAGCGTCAAATACTAATCTCATTTTTCCAGGCTTTTTAGGATTGACGACACCAAAGTGTGGCAAATACCACGTTCGAGGACTTTCAATCGAAGCTTCATGCTTAGATAACTTTCTGGCAAAACCATTTACAATATAATACTCTATTTTTTGTTGATACTTCATGGCGAAATCATTATTTTGCATACATTTATTTTCCATACATATCAAACGTTGGATGGCATTGTATTTACTTCTGGGTAATGTAGTCTCATCATTTTGCCAAAGTAAACCAATTTCAAATCTTCCACCAATGCGTTTAATTGTCTTGTTCATGATGGTGATTGCTCTATTTTCTTCAGGATCTCTCGAACTCTGGGCTGGCTTTATTCCAAAATCTTCATTGGCAAATGAACGTTTCAACATTTCATGCAACTCATTGTCAGCATCTCTTTCACAGATATGTAAAGTATGAGCTCCAATTTTTATATCTCCATCCTCCAGAACAGGACCGTGAAGTGACCAACCCAATTTGCATTTTGTAGCCACTGGAGTATTTTCTGGGCCACCTCTAACCTGGTTGGGAGCGATGAATTTTATGTTGTCTTGGCCAATAAGAAGGAGTGGTTTCTCATTTTGTATATTTTCGATAGGTAGATTCTTTAGATGAGGAAATGAGTTCCACTGATCCATATTTACGGTCTGAGGAGGAAGGGAGAGATTTTCTATAGTATGAACACCCACCATTGTGAATATTTCGGCACCATCCTGATTTTTTGAGATTTTCAAGTTCAGTTTTTCGGAATTTTCTTGCCTTGAGATGATGTCATTAGTCCACTGTAAACAAAGAGCTTCTTTCGTTCCATTTAGTCCGAGGCTTCTTATCACTTCTTTATCAATTATTGTAACAGTGGAGGCTTCATCACAAAGAGCGAGAATTTTCATCACTTTTGTAGGACCATGAATTTTTATAGGAATTGTTCTCAACAAAATCTTCTTTCTGTCATTATGTGTTGCAAGAATCGAATCAGTATGTATATTTATAATTGACTGCGTCGATACTGAAACCTTATGGAGAAGTGGATGATGGAAGCTTTGACAACCATCCACAAGACACCTCTTCTTCTTATTACATCTGAATTTCTGATGTTTTCCCTTAAGGCAAATGAAACACAGCTTTTTTTCTGTAACAATTCTCCATCTTTCGTCAACATCATCTGATTGAAGTTTGGAACAGGATCTATCATGTTCAAGCCCGCAATAACAACAAACTTTTTTCGTTATTTCACTCGTACTGAATACTCGTTCATGTTTTTTGGTTGGAACTGTTTTTTGAATATGTTTTTCAGGCTGAGTTGATGGATTCATTTCATTTGGCAAACTAACGTAACATGCTGCTTTAGCTATACCTTTCAACCACTTCGAAAAATCGAACAAATTTATTTTTCCACATTTTTCTGCAACTGTTTCACCCCACTTCAGTCTCAACATGTCAGGAAGTTTGTAGACCAAATCTCTTATCAAGTGTGGATTTTCCATATGTCCTTTGGAGTTCAAGGTATCCATAGTTGCTACAAGATTGTTCACCTCGTTGGAAAATTGAATGAGTTTATCGACATTTCTCTCTTTCAAAATTGGAAGTTGTTTGATGTTAGAAATGATCACTTCAATAATATAGTCTGGTCGCCCGAAATAAAGTTCCAAAGTTTCCATCACCAAATCAGTATTTTCTGAGGTTAGCATCATTCCCGCAACGGCAGATTTGGCCTCTCCTGTTAGGCATTTTTGTAGCTTTGACATCTTTTCCTCATTGGTGTAACCACATAATTTGGAAATTCTCTGATATTGTTGATGAAAAAGTGGCCACTCAGCAGGATTCCCTGAGAATTTAGGAAAATCTTTTTCGACGATCTGTCGTCTTAGGAATATATTATCTTGATTGTGTTCATTTGAAGCAGCATTTTTCGTAACTGTTTTTATCACATCAGTTATGGTTTGACACAATACCTCAATTTCTGATTTTTTCCTAGCCGATGCATCATTTCTTGGAGGATGTATCGATTCATCTTCTACTATGCTGAGAACTTCCTGATGATTAACATCCTTACAATGTTGAGTGGATTTTCTCACCCATTCAGTCACAAATTCATCTTTTGAAGTAACCTCCCGACCGAATTGATCATGATCTGAAGGACTAGATTTATCCTTTGCTGCGATAACTTCAGGATATAAACAATGGGATATATCGTTTTGTTGTCGAATGCTAATGGTAGTTTTTTCATATGTACCATTCGACTGACTTCTGTGACTCCCTACATCTTCGATTGCATCAAGTCTAGCATTTTCCAAATCATTTTCCATCTGCAACAACCGCATATTGTTATCTATCTCAAGTTTCTGTTTCTCCAAAGACTGCCGTTTCTTTTCCATCTCGATGGCAATTCGATGTCGTTCCAAGTTCACCTGAGAATTGTTTGAACAATTGTTGGATTTTTTGGAAAATGCAATAGACATTCTTCCGTCTTTAGGGTATGCAAAGTCAGCGGGCAAACTTTTATTTTCCCCTGCATTTTTTCGCGAACTTCTCCGTAGATCTTCCATAGAGTTGTTCTTTTGAGGTTCGAAGGACCAAAAATGTGAGCTCTCTATCGAAATATTCCTATTTTTAGGCAAATAAATATGATATATTTCTGATTCAATGTGACCTTTTAATCTTGACAATTCAACTGACAACTATAATCCTACATACATGATAAAAATGAACTGCAATATACAAAATATATCATATAAATTCTAACAAGAACATTTCAATCTGATGTGACTAGAGTTAAGGAGTACCCAGAAGGTATTTAGTTTTTAGAAAAAATAAATTCCTTGATTGAATTATTCTGAAATCAAACCACATCAATCTTTAAAAATTGATAATTAGAGAGATGAGAACATTTTTTCATGTCGAATAAAGTCGTTTTAATTTTCAGATATTATGAACGTAGATGTGCCATCAGGATCAAGAAAAGTCTCTATTCCTAAGGCAACTTCCAGCACAAGTATAAAAGATAACTAAAATTGTGTTGTAGTCAGTTTCGAAGATTAGGAGATCTATGTCAAATTATGTGCTAATCTTCAAAAATTGATAATTTGAGAGATGAGAATTGCCAATCAACATTTTTCATGTCTAATAAGCTCATTTTGAGTTTCAGATATTATGAACGTAGATGTGCCATCAGGATCAAGAAAAGTCTCAGGCAACTTCCAGCACAAGTAGAAAAGGTAACTAAAATTGTATTGTAGTCAGTTTCTAAGATTTAGGAGATTTATCTCAAATTAATTGCTAATGATTTATTTTGAAATAATTTTACTTTCAGTGTTTCATGGCAAGCGGATTGCTTCTGGGAAAGAAATTTCTGTTCTGAGGGAACTCAGATAGTACTCGATAGTGTTCCAGTTTGAAAAAGGTTCAAATTTAATGTGTGTATTGGATGCAATGATTTGTTACTGATAGTTCTCTAAAATAAACATTTTATTTTTAATATTCGATCTTTTCTTTTGGTTTTCATTGAATTTGGTGACAATTTCTTTGAAGTTGTCACCAAATTTGATGAAACCTCACCTCATTTATTCTCAACCTTTTGTTCATACTGGTACTTGATATGCCAACCACTAGATGGCGTTTGTGGACGGTTAGGAATCTGAAATTTTGTCCAATATATGAATGGATTTTATCGTCTGTGTGAATAATTAGGGAAAGATTTAGCGGCATGCAGACAAATTTTGTGAAATTCCGGAAAAAGTCACACACCGAGCAGGAATCGAACCTGCGTCTTCCACTTGCCGGGCGGATGCTCTACACTGGTAGCTTAGCGGTAGAGCATCCGCCCGGCAAGTGGAAGACGCAGGTTCGATTCCTGCTCGGTGTGTGACTTTTTCCGGAATTTCACAAAATTTGTCTGCATGCCGCTAAATCTTTCCCTAATTTTGTCCAATGTTTTCCAAAAATAGTGTGTCTACACATCATAGATGGCGCTTTTCAATGAACCAGAAATCGGAGGGGAGTTGCTTATCTATAGTTAGTCTATGACGAGGTCAACAGCACGTGCACGAGGGTCTTGTTGGTCTGTGCCACGGATCCTCAAACACTGTTTGAGTATCCGTGGGTCTGTGCTAAAAGATAATTTCAAATCGAAAGTCGTTGATCTTCTTCTTCTTCCTTCAAAACCCTAGTATGGGTTTATGGGCTCAATTATTAGTTATGTACCCAGTCGTTGATGGAAGATATTGAAGAAGTAGTTTTCAGTAATTGTTTTTCAAAGTTTAATGATTGGCATTATTTTTCAGAATCTCAACCATTGGATGGTCAATTTCCTGATGCTGATGGAAGTTCCCAAAGGGAAGATATTGAAGAAGGTATATAGTTTTCAGTAATTGTTTTTCAAAGTTTAATGATTGGCATTATTTTTCAGAACATATACCGTTTATTCAAGGAACTTCTGGAGAACCATCAACTTCAGGAATACAGATTCAAAGACCATCAAGTTCAAGGACGCGGTAATCCAGTTGTTTAGACAAGTGAGATTCGCGAAGTTGTGGGGGTCCGTCAAATTCGCCGCAACGTTGCCGGATCGGGCGATTATTCCGGTATTTGAAGAATAAGTCAGTTATTTTCGTCATTAGCACTTTGAACTAAGCAACTCTGAATAAATTATCAGAAGTCATAAGATTTCTTTCAATATATTCCTTTCGAAACAATTCTAATTGATTAAATTAGAATTTCTTAATATCTTCATCACGTGACATACGATGAGAAACAATAAGTTGGAATTGAATAATTGAATATATCTTTCCTTTGCATTTTATTTCACACCGAGGTGAATCTCAAAGAACAAATGGCAAAAAAATAGGTTGTCTAAGAAGTGAAAAACATTTCAAACTACTAATTTGAAAATTCTGACTCAAATTATTTATTATTACTCACAACTTATTTCGTGAATTGAGATAAATTTCATCGAAAAATGCGGAAGATGTTTTCATGTGGCGTTACCTTCCAATGAGTCGCCAATGAAAATTACTCTTTCAATTTCTGAACACGCAGTTTAAGTGTAATAACTTTTCTACGGCATTATAATTCAATCTTAAGAAACGGATTAGCACAATCTGGCAACAAAATCCGGTTGTGACACTGCTCGCGCATGCGCGAATCGGCCTCCAAATCTCACTTGTTTAAACAACTGGATTACCAAGGACGCCTTCCAGGAAAGGTATAGTTCTTGATGAAGTTAAAACATTTTTCCTCATTCAAATTATTTCAGCTTGCATGGAGAGGACATGCAGCAAGGAGGTGTTTCTGTTCAGGCAACTTAGGACTATGAAGCAGAAAGTTAATAGATTGCAGAACAGAAACAGAGCCTTGAAGGAGATATTGGGAGCCTTGAGGAGTTCCAACATGGTGCAGAACCTGAACAATGTGAACAAAACAACAATACAATTTTTCATCTCGCAGCAAGTCAACCAAAAATTGAAAAAGAGGGGTCGAAGGTTTTCTCTTGACGACAAAATTTTTGCCCTTTCATTGTATAAACAAGGTGGTAGAGGATATAGATATCTGTCCAAAATATTTAGTTTACCCTCAAAACGCACTCTCACAAAATTACTTTCTCATATACCATTTAAGTGCGGCATCAATTCCCAAATATTTGAAAGTTTGGGAGATGCTGTCGGTAAACTAAATATAAAAGACAAATTTTGTGTCCTCATGTTTGATGAGGTTGCTCTTAGTCCTGGGCTTTCATATAACTTTTCCGGCGATTTTATTGAAGGAATAGTGGACTTGGGCAGTGGAGAGCGCAGAGCACAGTTCGCAGATCATGCTCTCGTTTTCATGATAAAGGGCATACAGGGAAAATGGAAGCAGCCACTTAGTTTTTATTTCTGCCAGAGCACCACCCCAACCGGTGATCTGGTGAGAATTATTAAAGATATGGTAAGACATGTTCGTCTGGCAGGGTTGC
Source organism: Adalia decempunctata (assembly GCA_951802165.1). Taxonomy (NCBI): domain Eukaryota; kingdom Metazoa; phylum Arthropoda; class Insecta; order Coleoptera; family Coccinellidae; genus Adalia; species Adalia decempunctata. The sequence continues at coordinate 21,043,854 of OX637703.1, forward strand.
GCATTGTGGCCACAATATCTGACCAAGGAGCAACAAATGTTGCAGCAGTCAATAGACTGCTGCACGAAACAAAAGAATACTGTTTGAGAACTGGTAAGGAAAATACATACCAAGGATATCTTATAGATAAAAAAGAAATCGTCCATCTATATGATCCTCCTCATCTCCTCAAAGGTATTCGGAATGCTCTCTTGACAAAAGATTTGTACTTTTGTCAAGAGAGCATTGAAAAAGTTGCTACTTGGGCACATATTGTTGCTCTTTACAATCTGGACCAAAGTGATAACGGTAAATGCAGTTCTCTACACAAACTGTCAGAGTATCATGTTTTGCCACATAAAATAAAGAAGATGAAAGTTAAGTGTGCTGCACAAGTTTTCAGCCGGTCCGTAGGTGTTTTCATGAGAACGAGGGCATCAGTTAGCAATGATCTGCCAACTTCATCAAAATATTATCTTGATCCCTCTGCATCTGAAACTGCTGATGCTATACTTTTTTTTGATGAACTTTTTGATAGTGTCAACGGTCGTTCAATGGAATCTTCTTTAACAAAGCCTCTGCGAGGTGTGGTGACAGAAACTTCTCCTCATGTTGATTCATGGAATAGATCCCTGCAACTCCTGGATTCTATGTCCTTTAAAACCTACTCATCCTCAAATCCAATAATAACTCCATCCCTGAAGCATTTCAAATTCACGATCCGTGGCTTCTTATATATCTGGAGGACTTTAAAGGCCAAAGGATTCAAATCATTAGCTCCTAGAAATTTTAACCAGGATCCCCTGGAAAATTTTTTTTCTTTAATAAGAAGCCTTGGTGTGAGAAATGTTAATCCCAACTGTACATCCTTCATTTCTTCCTTCAAATCCCTCCTTATAAATAACTTTCTGTCATCACATTCACCAGGTGCTAATTGTGAAGAGGATGAAACTTGTGACGCCCTTGACACTCTTAAAAACTTCATCCAGAAAAAAAATGTAGCATCGCAATCAATGACACATATACGCACTCCTGTTTATGCAATCGAAGGGACAGAAATTTTGGATGTCGATAGAGATCTGGCAACACCTTATGTAGCGGGATACTTGGCGAGAAAAATCATGAAAAATATAAGTAATTGTCCTGAATGTTTGGAAGTAATAGAGGCATATGAGGAAATTCCCTCAAATGCTCTCATTAAAGCAAAGACACACCCTAATTGTAGAATGGTGAACCCATCCAGGACATATACTTCTGTTTTTTGTGAGTTTTCTCAACAAGTATTTGAAGCTATTCCTTACAGGATCAATTCTTTTAATTTAAAAAAATCAATTATCAATAACTTGCGTTTTTTATTTGGATATTTTATATCTATATTTCCGATTTCAGTTTCTATTTCATTTTTAAGTATTATGCATATTTTACTATTTGAATTTACATTGTCTCGGCCACTTGGCCACATGGTACGATGTTTTATGTCCTATGTATTACAGATAATAATGTTTACAAAATATGATGATTTACAGAAAAAGGAAACGTATTATAGTCACATTGATCAAATATGATTGTACAATTGGCATTTTTTCTATTGTTATTAAATCATTTTCTAAAAACTACAAATTGTTATTCATTACTTTTTACTAACTAATTTTCCATTAGATTTGGAGAAAACATTTCAAGTTGGAACTTGGATATTCCATTCAAATTCAAAATTGAAATGTTTTCGACAAATTCAATGGAAAAAGTCTAAAATTATTATGTTCCGTCTTTGGAATCAACTATTCTCATATGCATTCCGATGTGCAGATGGCGCCACCATACATTATTCATCAAAGATTATATAATCTTTGTTATTCATTATAATCGCGAATAGTTTCAAGAAGAATAATAGATGGCGCTGATACTTGTCCCAAATTTTACCCGAGAGTTTCCTATCTATAGGTTATCTATGCCGTAAATACAGCTTTGGTTGATAATTTGACATGTACCGCTGTCAGAATTGACGTAACCGCTGTGAAAACGTTGGTTTGGTTGTTTGGTACCTTGGTTGATTTACGGACCACACTCATGATGTCCCTGTGAGGACGTTCATGGCATGTCCCGGATAGTACATATAAAAAAAATCCGCATATGACACTGTTCGGGCATGCGCAAATCGGCTTCCAAATCTCACTTGATTAAACCACAACCTTCTATAGAGCGGAGGTTACGATTAAACAACAGGTTTATCCATAGACTTACTATCCATAAGTCTATGGGTTTATCCAAGATGGTATCAGAAAATTTTTAAGAAGAGCAGCTGATAGGGCGATTGCCGAAGAGAAGAGACTGGCTATTAGACAGTGAATGATTTTTCTCAATGATTTCAGAAAGTTTACGTTTGAGTTTTAAGTTAACATGTTTTTATTTTAGAGATCTAATAGGTATAATGTTGATTTTTTTTAGAATAAATTAATTTCATTTCAACGACATTTCTAATATTTTTTTAATATCTAGCAGCCACTCTTCGACCAGAGAGCGTTTCGCGATTGATATATACAGTGTATATCCACCTAAAATAAGTTGGCGACATATGAAAACTTTTATTTTCTTTTTAGGAATAAAGTTATTCTGCATGTTCTGGAACCTAATATTGAATAATCAAATCTTAAAATTTGGCAGTCTTGTACGAGAAGTGTCAAAAAATATGAATTTAGTACAACAGTGCAAAGTACTCTTTATTTGTGACAATACTGACAATATCGAAAATTGTTATTATGAAAAGTTGTTCGGAATTATTAATCACGTTCAAATATGTTGACCCATTTCTATATAGAAATTTTTGTAAAACTAGCTGAGCCTACGAATATTCTCCGACTCTTCACTATATGAGTACCATTATTTTAATGGGTAAACTAAAATCGCAGAATCGGTTTAGAAATAGCAAGGACGTCCATTTGACATACCATACTGCACCGAGTTGGATATCGTACGGTTCCAGATGATTCACAATAAGGTCATTTATTGTGAATCATCTGGAACCGTACGATATCCAACTCGGTGCCATAGACTAACTATGCTCGGTGCAGTATGGTATGTCAAATGCATGATACTAAAACACTGTGTTTTAGTATCATGTGTCAAATGGACGTCCTTCGGGACGTTTCATGGGCGTCCGTCGGGACGTTCGATCTAGGAGCATAGAATAACTGGAGAGAAGGCTCCCCCAGGGTCCTGGCACTTCCTTTCCCCCACCATTCAACGAGTTTTATTTATGTGGGCATACACCAGGAGCGCTGCATACGCTTTTAATAAGTTCAGCCGCCTGTAGACGGCGCTGTATATGTCATTTCTTTCGTTGTTTTGATTTCACTGATTTCAGCGTTTCAGGTTCTTTTTGGTTAGAACTTAGTTTATAACTTTATAAGTCTTTGCTTTTAAGAAGCAACATTGCTCTTGTAACACGTGGAATTTTTAATAATTTTAAGTTAGTCAACTACAATAATATAGTGCAAAATGCCGTCGAGAATAAGGAAATGCTGTGTACCTGGGTGCAACGACGAACGACGATGTGAGCAAAAAACATCGTTTACCGAAGAGCAATCCAATTTTGTTCAAAAGATGGATAGAAATTATTAATCCTCTGAATTGGCAAAATTTAACAATGATCAGATGCGTTCCCTACTATAAATGTTCCTGGTAAGTTTTACAAAAACAATATTCAGTTCTTTGAAATTCATCAATTGCATTGTTTATTTTAAAAGATGATTATGTTTCGTTAGATCAACCAACATATTCTGGAGCTAATTAATGTTGAGGAGAACATAAGTGATACTTCTGTTTATTTTGCTGAGCCAACATGTTCTGATGCGATGCAGGTTACAGAGGAGGAAGCACTAAAAGGTTTGTAATATTATTCCAACAATAGGTTAGGTTAGGTTAATTCATCAATTGCATTGTTTATTTTAAAAGATGATTATGTTTCGTTAGATCAACCAACATATTCTGGAGCTAATTAATGTTGAGGAGAACATAAGTGATACTTCTGTTTATTTTGCTGAGCCAACATGTTCTGATGCGATGCAGGTTACAGAGGAGGAAGCACTAAAAGGTTTGTAATATTATTTCAACAATAGGTTGTTTCTGGTAGTTATGAAGTCATATGAAAAAAATCATCCAACTAAGTTTTTTCTTTCTGAAAAAAGAAAATGATAGTAATATATATATTTTTCATTTCAGATATAAACAGCGACTTCAAGCTATCCCCAGAAGCTGCAGACACGGCAGACTTAATACTATTTCTGGATAAATTGTTTGATTGCTTGAATGTTAACGTAGCATATGGGCCAACAGCAAAACCTTTGAAGAGGGAAGTAAACAGTAATTCAAATCATGATAGTTTCTGGCAGCATGCTATAGAAGTCTTGAATAGCATGACTTTTTACTGTCCCTTGAAGAAAAGTTTTGTTGTTGTACCCAGTGTAAAGAACATGGTGCAAAGTTTGAAAGCCTTTCTCTATTTACGACCAAAACTTCTGAACAGAAAGGCTTTCAGCTACATCTTGACAAGGGCTTTTAATCAAGATTGTCTGGAAAATTTTTTTGGCTACATCTGATCTCATGGGGTAAGGAACACCAATTCAGATGTTGCACACTTTACTATGTCATTCAAAACTTCACTAATCAATAATTTCTTATCTGTACACTCTGCTGGCTCAAATTGTCGGGAGGATTTGTCCACAAAGTGTTTGGATAATCTTAAATCTTTTCTTACACGGAACAATCCATCAGCAGTTAGTGCCCCATTAACTGTTGATGAAATATCTGTGGTTATTCCTCCAAGCGTAGCACTTTATAAAAGAAGTTAACTTGGAAGATGCACTCTCGTTTATATGAGTGGTGCAATTTGCAAGATTCTTCTAAAAAATAAATTCATTAAGGACTGTGAATCTTGTAGGAATAACCTGCTCAGTAATAATGAGTTGGGACAAGATCTAGATTTTATTGATTGTACAGAGTATGAGTTTGGGCATTTAATCAAACCAGGCAAATGCACTTCTTTCCTATTAACTCATTCATTCATTTATTTGTTTTATTTAATCCCTAGAATTTGAGAAACAAAAAATATTTCAAAATTACTTCAAAAAATCCTTTTAACAAATTTCAATTTTAAAATTATTGAATGCCCAACACATAACCTTGACGAAGTGATGTGTGAAACAATTGTTAGGTGTTCTTTGTTTTGGTGGTGTAATCAAATAAATAAAATTGCTAATTAAGGCGATTCAAAATTTTTCAAATTTCTTTCAAGTAATCCAGACAAACACTTGATAGATAGGTTCAAGCCAAAAATTCTTTCGATTCAAGAAGGAAACGTAGATAGAGAGATGCTCTCGAAATATTTTGTAAGAAATTAGGCTCATCAATTTATTTATTTATCAACAATGACACCTAGATGCTTAACATCTGTATGTATCACATGCAATTATAAGTTTTTTTACTTTTACAGAAAGAAATATGATTGATATGTAAGTTACAATCATTGAACAATTCAAATTTTCATGAACGAGGAGCAGATTTTTAATATGAATTTATTTTGTACACTAGGTGCCTTTGATGAGTATAGAAGTCTTGTAGGATATCATCTGTCAACATCATATATTATTTTTTAAGGGTATTCATGTTCGTCTTCTAATTTATATAGTGCCTTGTTGTAAAGTCCTCATTACAAAAGTATTATAATCTGAGTATTGATTCCTCTAGGGCTTCTAAGACGAGACTGTTTTTTCTCAGAATGTTCCTACTAAAGTTAATTATATGTGTCAGATATTCATTTCCAATATTTATATATATATACATAATTAGTTGACTTCATTTGGCTTAGCAGTCGGTAATAAAAGAAACACTCTTTTCCTTGTTTCTCAAGCTTTCGGCTTTATTTAAGCTTTCTTCAGGAGACGCTACAATATGTTGATAATCAGAAATGTAGAATTAAATTGATATGTATACAACTTACATATATAGGTGAAAATCATAATTTTGCATTCGATTGTATCATTATGTATGAATAAATAATTATATTATTAACAGCAATTTTCTTTACTATTCAAAATTCTACCTATACTATTAGAAATTCATTCTCAATGTAATTTAGACAACTTCAACAAAATTGGAGTTTGTTGATTACATTGAAAATGAATTTCTACCAACTTCAAGATATTTTTTTACCACCAAGAACCCAAAGGCAAATTCAAATTTTCGCGCCATTCATCGATAAAGTAGATTTCTATATCTCTATTTATATACTGCTAAAGTTCTGTTCGCATCCGCCGCGAAATAGCGCTCAATCGTTTTCCGCCTATTAGAGGGGGGGTGTCGAATCTATATAATTCTTTAATCTATGGGCTCCCCTACGAAAATGAACTGCCAAAAACGTCCGAACTTGTCAGTTCGCCGCAAGGTCACGAGATGGCGACAACGTCGTTTCTTCCTACAACTACAGTGACTCTAACAAGACAGTGGCGACAATGGAGTGTCTCGTTTTTGATTGGTTCACGTGACGAAATCCGCCATTAAATTGCTAAATTTCTTTGTTTACATCTTGGATAAATAACCTAGCATTCTCGAGGCTCGAGCACGCTCAAAGACTTATAAACTAAACGCTGCATTATCGTATTTCTCGTCCCTCGTGCGTTCGATGAGTTTGGTTATTTTGAAACTTTTGATTTCTTGTGAGTGAGTGTAATTTCGATATTAGAAACAGACATTATTCTTTTCAAAACTGTTTTAGTTCTGTGAAAAGTGTGAAATCATTTCATTATTTTGTGGAGACCGATTTCTTTTCATTGGTGAGTTACATGATGATATCATGATACTTTTCTTCATATTCAAATATGAACATCAAATATACATTGTTGAATACTGGAATTGAGGTATCAGAAAATTTTTTTCATATAAGCCTTTGCACTTGTTAACAGATCATGCCAGCAATTCTGCGAAGAATGGCTTTTTAATGAAACATTTCCCCAAAGATCCATTGAGGAGGCAACAGTGGTTGATAAAAATGAAGAGGGAAAATTGGAAGCCTACGGATTATTCTTGTTTGTGTGAGGTAAGATCTTAATTTTATTCTCTGTCTGTTCTTAAGTTACAAAACATACATTTTAGGTTCATCTTGCTCCAGAAATGTGGGAGAAAACTAGAGTAGACGGAACACGGGCTTTAAAATCCAATGCTGTACCTACTCTCTTTTTATTTACACAACCTGCGAAAGTTAGAAAATCACCAAAAATAAGAAAACCAATATCTCCAGAAGAACCAGATATTTTAAATTCAGGTGAGTACTGAAACTTACGAAGGTAAATCAGGTTATAAAAAGTTACATGTATAATCTGATGATATTAAGAGATTTCATTTTATCCCCAGATGATATGTCATCAGAAATCCCTGATACGATCCAATGAGGATGAAAATAATCCATCTACTTCTCCGGTGGATTTGAACAAAAGTTCTTCGTCTCAGACTACTAGCGATGATACTCCAATACCAAACATAACATTGGATTCCTCCGAAAAATTAAAGAAATTAGAGAAAATGTACTTACGAGAAAAGCTCAGGGCTAGGAAGTACAAAATGCTTCTCAGAAATTGAACAAAAAAATATAATTTATGAGATGGCGAATTTGAAATTTGATATTCCAAATTGCCACAATTTAAAAGATAAAATCATTAAATGATTTATTTCCTTTCGATTGAAAATAAATTGGAAGAGGAAAAAATCACAATCGAAAAAATATAGCAGCAAGTCAGTAGCTGGTAATTTACTTTGAAGTGGACTGAATTTTAATCAATGTATGTAACTACTCAAACAACATTTATATTGTCTAATTTTGTATATATATATAGATATATGTATTCTATATGTAAATATTACAATATAAGTTTGAAATTTTGGTGTACTCTCTTTATTTTACAATGAATCGATATCATATCATCATATATCTTGGATAGGTATATGATAATGTATGAAGTAGTTAAGTTAGTTCACAGGTTTTCGACCAGGGGCAAGATATTCAAAACAAAGTCAAGTTGTTATTGGCTCTATATATTTTGTTACGAATTGTAACTTCTTCAGGAGCACAATTTGTAACGAATTATATAGATCCAATAACAGTTTGACTTTGATTTGAATATCTTGCCCCTGGTCGAAAGCCTGTGAAGTATCTACTTCAAATATCACAACCGTGAAACATCTAATTCATAATGTATGTACATATCTATAATGATGGACTTGGTGAATCATTAAAATAATGAAATAAATTCGTCATATTGAAAACTGTGCTTAAATATTGCTAGGATATTCTCCAGTTTTCACACTTCTGATTTTTCCTTCAAATGAAACCTTCGTTGATGGGGCAGTCCTGCAAATCTGTTGTTTATATAGAAATTTCAAATAATAAAACCTGAATTTTAAGGGATGTTATATTTCTTTACCTCTGAATAAAAAATGATTATTTCATTTTTTCTATTATCGTTTCAAACTTTCGAAACTACATATTACTTTCCACGAGCATTCACGTTTCGAAAGTCGTCTTTTTCCAAATTCCCATGCATATACGTGTAGAAAAAGAATAGAATGTCATTTTTCCGCACGCAAATAATGAATATAATCAAAATATATTCCAAATAAAATAGAAAGTCAAACGTCAAACGAATCAGCTGATTCTGATTTAGTCCGCCATTAAATTGCTAAATCAGAATGGGCGGGGCTTAGAGGCCCAATTGTCGCCACTGTCTTGTTAGAGTCACTGTACCTACAACATGGCTATCCTTAATAAAATTATCTTTAATGGTTATTCGTTGTTATTACTTATTAGGTCCCATTTATTACTATATCATAATATATATTCTTTTGAAAGAATGCAATACATACTTTTTTTCGTAAATCCGACAATATAATGTGTAAAGAAATGGCTACAAGGATCAGATTGAATATAGGAAGAAAAATCTGTTTCCCGCTCCGAATCTAAGTGTTAGCAGAGGGGATGTAAACGGGGTACCATACAATTCTGCGTATAATACACGAGAACAGATAAAACCTCAGTCTTCCCGTATAATAATAATAATACTTACCTGAATGTTCGCTTTTTCCGATAAGGATATTGTTTTGACAAATTTATTACCGTTCACAGACTTCCCATCAAATTGCGCATAAAAAATTAATCAGAATAAAGCGATGATATGTCATCAATATTGTCGATGTTATGATTTATGGCCATTTTCAATTAAAAAGAAGCATAAATGTATCAATAACAATGACAGCCACATTATATTCTTTGCAATTGTAGCGCCATAGAACAAAATATCTGACATGTTACTGAATAAAGGATCTCAGCGTTATCTATCAGGCGTCACACGAAACTCTAACTTCCGCCGTTATTGGCAGTTCAAAATGATCTGTCGAGCGTATGAAGCCTTCCCTCCAGTTATTCTATGCTCCTAGGTTCGATGGATGTTCGTCGGGACGTTCGATGGATGTCCAGCAGCATTCATAAGGACGTTCGAGGCATATATTTAAGGACGTCTAATGGATATCCTTGCTGCTCGAAAAGTGGTACTTCAGGATTTAGGTCCTTGAATGTCGTCCTAGGGACATCCTGAAAGGACGTCCCTAGTAAGTCCACAAGTGGGACATTTGTGCGTCCCACAGACGTCCTATGGACGTACACCGTACCAAATTGGAACGTCCTATGGACGTTCTGAATGTCCCAACAGGACGTCCGGAGGACGTCCATGGGTCATAATTGTGCTATTAGGGTTAATGTTTCATGGGTTGCCTAATTTGATCTGGTCGAATGACCATCAATAAATTTGAATATGAGTTCAACATAATTCACAGTCTTGATAATTTTGCTGTGTCCATCGTACTATCGACATGTTAACATCTCGATTTGTCTTCTAACGAGCTTGATATCGTCAACTAAATTGAAGAGAGATTGACAGCTCATATCCATGGAATAATGAGAATCGCGCTGCTCCACCAACTGAGATGTTTACCCATTATTTTGAGCTTAGCAGCATAGCTAAGATGTCTAAAATAATGGTGTGACCACTGATTAGATTTTGAGAATATAAGAAAAGTTTTGTTTTTGCCACTTCAGGTTGGGCTATTAACAAATGACTGATTTTTTAATTCTGGTCGACGGCCTGTGTTAATAGTCGATAGTTCATTAAAGGAATAATTTTTGTTCATATTCTTGACATTTTGATTCATATAAGAGGAAAGGTATAATATGGATTATACTCCTGCTATTCACAGTCACATGAGGTACTGCAAAAAGAGAACTGTACAAGAATTAAAAACAGAAAGTTATATCTTCAAGTTCAACAATTAGTTACCGCTTAAATAAAGAGATTTCTTTCCATGTGAATTACAAAATTATTAGAATTTTGTATATTTTGAACTTTAATTTTTCCTAATTTTTTTCCTGCTTGAAAAAAAGCAATGGTAAGTTTATACAACTTTTAAGTATAATTCAGGCGGTACAAAGTTCGCCGGGCCAGCTAGTATTAGTATAGATTGAAATCAAATTTCCTTGATCTTTGTTTCTTAAATTCGAAAATATTCACGAGTTTCTTTATGCAGTATATCTAAGTTAGTCCAGATTACTGCAAATTATTTATTCCCTTTCCGACCTCCCATAAAAAGAAGAGAAAAACAAGGTGTTTGACCAATTATGATTTTTATTTAAACAATACCATACTCAGTTTCGAAACCCAGAAAAAGAATTACAAAATCTTCTGGTTCTGAAATTAAAAAGAGTACATAATATATATTTCCTATATCACACTCCACAAAAATTATTTTGACTAAGTTAGGCACTTTCCCATAGACTTTTCATTCATCAAACCAGTTTTCCATAGAGATATTTTCATTGAGTAGGACATAAAAAGTTTCCATTTTCTTGAAATATATCGAGATAATTAAAAATATCTTCGTGGTATTTGTCTGTACATTTTTCATGTCTCCAAAATTTATTATCTTATTTTTTTCTATTGTCTTTTTTTCAAAATATCTTCAGAAGTTTATTTGGGATAATACCATTTTTTTTCATTATCTCAAAATGATTTCTCTTTCCTTGAAAACATTCCAAGAAAAAATGGAAGAGATCTTTTTAGAAAAATCATATATTGATACTATTTACACAACAAAGAAAAGAATAAGTTTCCCATGTTATTTCAATTCCTATTGAAACTATATAAACTAATCAACAAATGGTGAAAATAACTTTTTGAAAAAATTTTCTAGCACAATTTTAGTACAAACTTGAATTTGTATCTGAACAGAATAACAATATTTTTGTTGAAACAACAACAAAATATTCACAGAAACTTAAAAATCAACAATAATGGCTCGTTATTCAAGAAAAATCAATATATAAGTGATAAATCTATCACTTCAATTTGTTTTTACAGTTTTATTTGGTTTTTAAAATCATGAAAAAAAATAATTAACTCAAGGTGAATGTACAAATATATACAATTAAAAACAGTATATTTTAATATTGTTTTTTTCAAATTTACAATAGCATAACATTCTCTCGTTGTTGGGATTCAAACAAAAATAGAACTCAACTCCTTGGGATTTAAAATGACAACATCTCAATTTTTACTTAGGGATTTCCCACAATTGATCAAGTATTTGATTGATCTTCTCCAGTATCCTCAATCACAAAAACATTCAATTATTCCTCCAATACAAAAAGTTTCAGTTTTCAGTCTTGTTAAATTGTGTACCATTGAAAAACAGTAAATGAAAGGATTTGACTGATGATATAATAAGTAAATAATATAATTTAACAACAATTAATCAATTGCATATTGTTATTATATTAGTCACCTAACTCACAAATTACTTAATTTAGATGAAAGAGTATGGAAAATTATAAATAAAATTAATGGAAATTTCGATATGGAACGTTTAAGAAAAAACATCAATCAAATACTGGTGCAACAATTATTGATTTTCCATTAAGGCTTCAGGTTTGAAGAAACGTGGTTAAGGCAGAATTTTCTTGGTCATTCAAGGTACACACACAGCTAGCAGCTTTTTCCGAATGGATCAAATATTAATTATAATTATCAACAGTTATATACATCTCTTCTTCAATTAATGCACCTAGTCTTCAGGAGGACCAAATTTTGATACTTTTGGGATCGTATACTTCTCACACGATGAATAAAAAAAGAAAATTATCGATTTCGTTAAAACATTTAATGAGGTAAACTTTTCCTGTTCTATCCCAACATAACATAAATGGAAAGACAATTGGCGAAACTTCGAATGTTATCAGCATGGAATCCTCCACCTGACGGTGATTTTTTTGATTAGGAACAGTTTTTCCAATCGCTCTCCTTGTAATAAATAGTGAATCTACAAATAATTCAGGTAAAATAAATAAAGTTTCATAATAATCATTTCCAACAGTATATTCATGATTGGCAGTTTTGAATATTCGGAACTCCATTAAATTCATCTCAGAATATATGTCTGTGTTTTCGTTATGGCACTTAATGGTAAGGCTGAGGACTCAACTTGACAAGTATGCATACTCTCGATTTCACCAAGAATTCTTCTTACTCAAATCTTGAAGGGGAAAACTTCAGAAGCTTTTGACGATATTTGAGACATTTTTGGATGAAAGCACACAATTTTTTCAGTCTGGTATTCTTTGTAAGAATACTCAATGATAGCAGATTTTCAGGCAATATTACCTGCGAAAGTTTTTCAGACAAGCCTGTCCTTGTGAATTTTTTTCAAATTTATTTGGAATGCTTATAAACCCTTCCTGAATAGATGAAATATACAATTTCCAGATTTTTCCTGCAAATTTCCCTGGAAAGTTTCAAAATTAGATTTTTTTTGTTTTGAACAATTGGTTGAGACAATCAAAAATTTTCTTGAACATATTGGAGGTGAAAAACAAAACTTTATGAACAAAAATCGTAATTTGTCCAAATCAACACACACTTTTTGTTAAAAACACTAAATTCCAGAAATTGAGAATATGATTTTGTTTTTCAAGAGACATATGTTTTTTTGAATCAATGATCTAATAATTTAAATTAATTATTAGTATTTCATTTCAAAAAATAAGATTTCATGTGTTTTTTCCTAAAAAGTATATCAATTTGTTCTTTCTCTTCAATCCTCCATTTTCTTCTTACCAAATTAGAGCGGTCGCTATAATTTATTTCAGTTTGCACCTGAAAAACTATACAGGAATAATAACCGTTCCTCCATGAAAAATTTTTCCTGATTTATGCACTGCGAACTTGAGAAAAAACCATATAATTTAATTTCAATCCTTGAGCAATTTTTTCATTTATTTGAGTTCAAGGTGAGATGAGAATATTTTCAAAGTGCATCTTTACCAATAAACCTCTTCGTTTACCGCAAGAACACTCTAAACCCGAATCTTACTTATATATTGCATGGCCCTCAGCTTTGTCTCACCTCTTGCAACCTCTCTGTAATAATTCCACTGCAAAAAGAGATACACATAGATTACCGCATAATCCAAAGACCGCCAATCACTCACATTCAAAATCAACTTGGAGAAAAGGAGATAAACACAATCATCTCAAACATTTCATGATCGAAAACATTTTTCGCAATCAAAAAACTGATTGTTTCAAATTTGGTACAAGATCAATGATAAAAAGAAACAGAAAACGTTCTCGAATTTCTAGACTAGGTTCAATCGATAACCACATACGGCAGAATCTTCAGACTGTCCCCGTTGTACGAAGGCCTCTCTATGCACTCGTGCCACTCAGCGAAACCCTCGCACTCACTTTCACCTGTCCGTACCTCACTTTCTGGAGGCTGGCCTCCTTCTGATATACTATATTTTTTGTAGTTTTCTTTGGGGAGATCACCCTTCAATTTGCATTCGCTATATACATTAGGCACTACGTTTAGATAAAGACCGCGGTCGTCTTTCTCAACAACTTCATCGTTCGGTCCTTTTATAAGATTTCCGTTCACATTGGGGAGGTAAGTCTGGCTCAATTGCTGCACCCGACACTGATCCACCTCGCCGAGGAGGTATTTCTGGGTGTAATGAGTCTTCGCGGGGCACTGGTCGTCTTCGACGAATTCGAACTTGCAGGGTGGCTGCAACTCTGCCTCGACCGGTTCCTCTTCGATGGAGAAGTCGGTCTTGTTCTCTTTGAGAAGACAGGAGCAGCCCGTTTCCTCGGGTTCAGGTTCATGGAGGAACGAGTAATCTACAGGGGGAAGCTGGGCCAGTATTTCCTCCACGGTGAGAGGGGGAGGGCCTTCTGGTTCTGGAGGAGCGGCTTCTGATGGTTCCGCCTCCTGTTGTAGAAAAAATTATTAGGTTGTTATAGAATAAATTTAATGCTATTAGACAATCCAACGACCTGTCGAATATTTTCTGAGGTTAGTGCTGGTGGTCAAACAATGAAAATTTAGCTTTGTTCATTTAGTCATTAAAATCGTTTATCTGTTTGAAAACTTGTTTTATGTGGATATTTCTAGTCAATCTTACTCTTAGGAATATCAGACCAATGAAGATTATTTAAATTAAGTGTATTTTCAATAAAAAATATGCCGTAAATGTGTGCCGAAATTGGATGTGTAAGTCGTTCAAATTAAGAAGATTTTCTTAAATATTTTGGAACACCCAGTGTGTGTTACTTGGTGCATTATCCACATACTAAGTGACTTGCCAGGAAACCGAAGGAAATTTGGTCAGCAGTCATCAAGACTTTACGAAATCGAAGATAAGAAATTAAAGTGAATATTTCTTCGTAGACACTAAAATAAGCAGTATTCAGTTCATGTTAAATGTAAAACTGATGAATATTTTAATTTAATATCATATAAAAGGATAAAGAAGTTACATGTTGCAGTGTTCTGATGAATTTTCTCCAATACTTCCTATATACAGGGTGAGTCTTTGACTTGTACATATATTTTAACTGTAGATTCCTCCCATCAAAAGAAACACTTTTTTCCCATACCACTTTTCAAAATTCGATTTCGTTTGGAAGATACAGGGTGTCAAAAATCCATGAAATTAACACTATTCTTTCCATATATTCGTAACCGATATTTCGAATGAACTGACTTTTGGTTGACTGTTTACTCTATTCATGGTGCATATTCCTCAATTGAAACTTATTCGATATTTCTCCTGGTGAAAAAGTTACAGTATAGTCGACTTATAAATTCACGCAAAAATACTATAAAACCACTTGAAAAAGATAAACGGTTCACGTTTTCGAAAGAATTAATTATTTCAGAAAACAAGAGTATTTTTATATTTTTTCAATAAAACGCGTCGTTCTCAAGTTATTCCTAATTGTATAAGATTAAATTAGAGGAAAAAATCATGAATTTCCAGACTAATCTGAATGCTGTCCTGAGTTATATCTCATCGAATATTATTTCTTCTCTGGTCTCTCAACAAGTTACCAACGTTGTCAGAATGTTTATCAACTTTGTCAAGAATAAAATCTCTATGATGCAAAACGTTTGATGTAGAGATATGTAATAATAAAATTCCACATTTGTGGGACATAAAATTGAATTCTAAGAAGCATGAAATTATACATTTTATAGGCAGTTTCTATTAAAAATTCATTGTTACCGGTCCTTCAGCAAAATATCTATCGAAACAATATAACTCGACACCAGAACGACACTACTATTACATCAATTCACTGAAAGTCATTTACGTAGTCATCACCTGTTTGTTTTATTCTCTTTTCTCTGTAAATAAATAAAGTCCATCGCGTAAACTTCGTTTATGCCGTGTATGGGATCACTGACTAACGTTTTAGGTTGGACTGGTTGGAAACACAGAACAACGGTTTGTCTTGCATGGCGGCTACATCCACGGCCTTCTGAAGGGAAGAGTAGGCCGTGGCGACTGAAATTGAGAACGTAGCGCTATATTGGCGAGAATCAGAACTACTCGTTTGGCATTTCCAAAGAGCAACGCCTAGACGCCTTTAGCGATTGTGATAGTTCATCCGCTAACGATAGGGGACGTACTGCTTTCTTGAGTTCGCCTATACCATTGTTTGAAGAGAAAATCGGCAATCTGGCATCGTCTTCTCTAGAGTTCTGTGAGTGAATATCACAGAGGATGGGTAAGGTTAGGTCATTCAGTCATTGACGCGGAATCATAAGACTTTGGTTAATGGAGTTAGGATGGTTAGTGAGAAACCAATTTTTATGAGATCGTTTTAGAATATCGAGGAAAATATGAACAAATCATTAGTGTCTATAAACTAATCTTCAGGACGATCGAAGAAGGATATTTTGGTGTGCGAAATATAGCTTTTCAATTGACGAAATCATCGGACAGTACTAAGTGTTTTGTTAGGAAATATCGTGTTTGTAACATTCTTATTCAAATAAGGTAAGTGCTTGAGTGTTTTCTAATTGTATCAACCAGAACATCTAATAATCACCTCAATTTCAATCGAAAAGTATGAACTTTGAGGTGTTTGCAGAGAATTGATCCAGGCACGCATTAAGCTCAATTTTTTTTTCAAATGGCTATATCTCTTTAACAGAGCCGAATTCGGAAAAATGGAAAATGAAAAAAAGATTTCCTTCAGCCTCGAGAATCTACAGTTAAAATATATGTACAATTCAAAGACTCACCCTGTATACTAGTATTGGCTGATAGTACTCCCAACAAACTAGAATTTTTGGCCAATCAAGACCTTATTCTTTACAACGAGTGGTTATGTAACAACAAATTGGCATAAATGTAGCAAATACTGTCTACATTGTTACTAAACCACAAACAATCCTGACTGTGATATGAATTTGTACCCGAACAGATACATGCTGAAACCTTCCTTATTTAAAGTTTCTACGCCACTGAATCATAAACAGCCACCAAATTCAACATCAGTTTTTCTTGAAATTCAACTACTACCCCATTTTACCGGCAACGTGTTCCTTCGATAACCACGTGTTGAAAAAAGTATCTTTCCATCTCTTTTCGAACTGAAGTTGTGATAAGAGCGGTGATATCATAAATTAACCTCGATTTCTTCGGTACAATAGCCTCTAGCATAAAATAGCACAATCAACTATATTCTTTGACTTACTCATTAATAATATATCCGAAAAAACTGTCTCGAATTCGAGATGTTATATCAATTCAGCATTCTTAAATGAGAGAAATAGTTTTTGTGCATACAGGGTGAGTCTTTGACTTGTACATATATTTTAACTGTAGATTTTTCCGAATTCGGCTCTGTTAAAGAGATATAGCCATTTGAAAAAAAAAGTTGGGCTTAATACGTGCCTGAAACAATTCTCAGCAAACACCTCAAAGTTCAAATTTTTCGATTGAAATTGAGGTGATTATTAGATGTTCTGGTTGATACAATTAGAAAATACTCAAGCACTAACCTTATTTGACTAAGAATGTAACAAACACGATATTTCCTAACAAAAACATTTGTCCGATTATTTCTGCAATCGAAAAATAATATTTCTCTCAACAAAATAAGATCCTTCTTCGATTTTCCTGAAGATTAGTTTGTAAACACTAATAATTTGTTCATATTTTCCTCGATATCCTGAAACGATCTCATAAAAATTGGTTTCTCACTAACCAATTCCAACTCCATTAATCAGTCATATGATTCGAGGTCAATGACCTAACCTAATCCATCTTCTCTGTGATATATGTCACAGAACTCTAGAGAAGAAGATGCCAGATTGCCGATTTTCTCTTCAACAATGGTATAGGCGAACTCAAGAAAGCAGTACGTCCCCTATCGTTAACGGAAGAACCACCGAAGAGGTACTAGTTTTGTTTACTTTTCGCTGAAGGCTTCTAGGCATTGCTCTTTGGAAATGCCAAACGAGTTCAGATTCTCGCCGATATAGCGATTTCAGTCACGATGTAGCCGCCACGCAAGACAAGCCGTTGTTCTGTGTCTCCAGAGTTCCATCACACGCCACTGGCCAGTCTGTGATACAGATACAATGAACGACGCTTCGACGCGATAACCTTTCTACATAGACTTCGATTCATTCATTTATTTACTTGCAGAGAATAAAGCAAACAGGTGATGATTGTGTAGTGTAGTGTCGATTAAAAATTCCAAGAGGATATTGTTCAGATAGATATTTTCCTGAACGACCGGAAACAATGAATTTTCAATAGAAAGTGTGCTTATAAACTGTGTAATTTCATGCTTCCCGGAATTCAATTATTACATCGAACGTTTTTCCATCGTAGAGATTTTAGTCTTGACAAAGTTGATAAACATTGACACATTGTTAATTTGTTAAGAGACCAGAGAAGAAATAATATTCGATGATTTTTAATTCAGGGAAGCATTCAGATTTTTTATGAAATTCATTATTTTTTCCTCAAATTTCTTCGTATACATTTAGGAATAACTCGGAAAGACGCGTTTTATTGAAAAAATATAAGAATACTTTTATTTTCTAAAATGGTTGATTCTTTCGAAAATATGAACCGTTTATCTTTTTCAAGTGATTTGATAGTGTTTTTGCATGAATTTATGACTCGACTACACTGTAACTTTTATACCAGGAGGAATATGGAATAAGTTTCAATTGGGGAATATGCACCATGAATAGAGTAAACAATCAACCAAAATTCAGTTCATTCGAAATATCGGTTCCGAATATATGGAAAAAATAGTGTTAATTTCATGGATTTTTGACACCCTATATTTTTCAAACGAAACCGAATTTTGAAAAATGGTATGGGAAAAAGTGTTTCGTTTGATGAGAGGAATCTACATTTAAAATATATGTACAAGTTAAAGACTCACCCTGTATAATCAGAGATACCTACAATCTGCTCAGTTTGGCAACATGAGAATATAGCGAACGATTCCAGTGGACAGGTATACTCCATTCACTTTTATAAAGTAGCCCGGTTGGCGCTGGAATTCTGACACATTTCACCGCGTATATTTTTAAAATGTTAGGTTATACTAAGATGTCTAGAATAATGATGTAGGCACTGATTAGATTTTGTTTCGACCAAATTGAGAATATAAGCAATGTTTCGTTCTTTCCACTTCAGGTGGCGCTTTTCACAAATTATGACTGATTTTTATCAGTTATTTCAAATATTTGAATTCATTCTGGCGAACGTAGCGTGTTAATGGTCGCTAATTTTGTCAAGCGATAATGTGTGTTTATATTCTTGGCATCCTGATGTATATTAGTTCTTAGGAAAAGTATAAAACTTTCATTATGGAAAGATGCCATTCTGCTTTCATGTCATAATTGACTTTGGCAAATCAGCTGTTGATACATCAATCAAATTGACAACGGAAAATACACTGAAATGATATTGCGGCGCCGCCACGATACGTTGCTAGTATTTTCGATTTGGTCGAACGTCATTCCATTCAAAAATTGACGAGTGCCTACACCATTATTCTAGACATCTTAGGTTATACTCATTCTTCTGTCAGATATGGACACAACGTTGCCGTTTCTACATATAAATCATACGTAGAAATTACGTATTTATCCAAATGTTTATTTACTTTGGGAAAACAATGAATTTGAGGAAATATTATGTGAATTCAATAATTCCAAAGATCTAACGAATATTGAAGAAACTTTTTTTCTGTTAATACTGGAAATATTTCACGTGTACGAGTATAAACATGATTGGAAGATTCAGTTATGCTATTTTCTTGTACGGAAATCAAGAACCGAGTGTTGAAATTTTACTGAAAAATAATGGACAGAATAGTCCGTTACTTTGTGATAGTTCATTAACCCGATAGAAAAACTTTTAGACGAACAAAACAGACGGACGTATGGAAATCCCCACTTTTCAAAACTCTCAAGAAATAAGCCTACAGAGGACAATTAAATACCTCTTTGCACAACTTGAAATACTCCAGTAGGAAAAAGTAGTGGCACTACGAATCTTGTGTCACAGTTAAATGAGTTAAAGCTTAAAAGAACTAACTCCATTCACAAAGTTAAAAAAGAGTAGTTAGAAAGTAGACTTGGCAATGTCGCTTGATTTTCACGATTGCCAACCTGCGTCCGTTTTAAGTAAAAGAACTTGATAAACCTAAACCATGGCCCACCAAGATACTTTATAAAAGTGAATGGAGTCTATGAGGTACGATCGACCTTCCGACTTATTTCAATGTAAATGAACGGTTCTCTACAGGGTCTTTCACGAGAAACCTCACCCATATTTATACGGGAAACTACTGAACGTATTTTCATGAAATTCAGCACTTATAAGTATTTCACGATGCTGATGAAATCTAAAATATTTTCAAGGCATGAGCACCTCCGGTTTTTCCGGAAATGACGTCAACTTCCGTTTTTCAAATTAGAACACCATTTTTTTATTGCAGAAATAGATTCCTTAGAAAATTTCAAATTATTTTGATGTAACATTTTTCAGTTTTGGTTGGAAAATGCTCTCTGAGCGGGAAAATTCGAAAAAAAAATCGAAAATAGAGCTCCGCTGAAACAAGAATAACTTCGAGGTTTTTGAATGGAAAATTTTCATTTTTGGGATTTTTCAAGATGTAAGATTGATGTATCCACTTTAAAAATCGAAATCGCGATTCATGATACAGGGGGTGAAAAAATCGCTTTCAAAGTTAGGGATGACAAAATCGTGAAAAATCAATTTTTTCCAACTAGAACCCCATTTTTTTATGGCAGATATTGAATCTACGTTAAAAAATAATGTGAGTGTATGCATCACACCCTTGCCCTAAAGTGGATATTTTCTGAGTTATTCACAAAAAACTGTTCTTCGTCTTGAATTTTCAGCTATTTCTTTTCCCTTCACGCCAAAAAAAAAGACATTTTCAGGAACTGTTACTTAAACCATGTTTTAGATTTTACTACCCTAATATGCAATAGAAAAAAAGTTACAGGTTGTTCCTAAATAGATGGCGAATTTGGATTCGAATTTGTATCGGAAACCTCTTTATTTCAACTAATCGGCCATCGGTTTTCTCT
Organism: Adalia decempunctata; assembly: GCA_951802165.1. Classification (NCBI taxonomy): domain Eukaryota; kingdom Metazoa; phylum Arthropoda; class Insecta; order Coleoptera; family Coccinellidae; genus Adalia; species Adalia decempunctata. The sequence goes on from OX637703.1 coordinate 21,064,866, forward strand.
CCAGTGATAAATAAATAATTCCTTATGAACCATATGCAAAAACTTACCATGTTTTACATTCTTTTTTTTTAATGAAAGATATCATTAATTACATGCTACTGAATAAAGAGGAATTTGGCAGATGTAATTAATGATATCTATCATTAAAAAAAAAGAATGTAAAACATGGTAAGTTTTTGCATATGGTTCATAAGGAATTATTTATTTATCACTGGAGAGAAAACCGATGGCCGATTAGTTGAAATAAAGAGGTTTCCGATACAAATTCGAATCCAAATTCGCCATCTATTTAGGAACAACCTGTAACTTTTTTCTCTTGCATATTAGGGTAGTAAAATCTAAAACATGGTTTAAGTAACAGTTCCTGAAAATTTCATCTTTTTGGCGTGAAGGGAAAAGAAATAGCTGAAAATTCAAGACGAAAAACAGTTTTTTGTGAATAACTCAGAAAATATCCACTTCAGGGCAAGGGTGTGATGCATACACTCACATTATTTTTTAACGTAGATTCAATATCTGCCATAAAAAAATGGGGTTCTAATTTGAAAAAAATGATTTTTCACGATTTTGTCATCCCTAACTTTGAAAGCGATTTTTTCACCCCCTGTATCATAAATCGCGATTTCGATTTTTAAAGTGGATACATCAATCTTACATCTTGAAAAATCCCAAAAACAAAAATTTTCCATCCAAAAACATCGAAGTTATTCTTGTTTCAGCGGAGCTCTATTTTCGATTTTTTTTTCGAATTTTCCCGCTCAGAGAGAATTTTCCAACCAAAACTGAAAAATGTTACATCAAAATAACTTGAAATTTTCTAAGGAATCTATTTCTGCAATAAAAAAATGGTGTTCTAATTTGAAAAACGGAAGTTGACGTCATTTCCGGAAAAACCGGAGGTGCTCATGCCTTGAAAATATTTTAGATTTCATCAGCATCGTGAAATACTTATGAGTGCTGAATTTCATGAAAATACGTTCAGTAGTTTCCCGTATAAATATGGGTGAGGTTCCTCGTGAAAGACCCTGTATAGTCTTAGGATAAAACTAACCTTATCACCAGCGTTGACATCGTCCACCACTATGATCTCCTCCTCTTCCTCCTTCGCCCTGCTGTTCGTCGTCCTCCGTCCGCTCAGGCTCTTGTCGTTGATCACCGAGCCCGACTCGATCACCCTGTCGTTCTTCTCGCTCGCCCCGGACGCGTTCAGCCTCGACGACGTGAACCTGTTCTTCTGCTTGGACCTGTTCGAGTTGGTGTACAGGCGCTGATCGATCAGCGAGACCCGCTCGGTCAGTTTGGCAGCGCGCTCGTTCAGGTCCTCCTTCGGCTTGGAATTGAGCGGCGGCAGGTTGAGGACGGAGGAGGTGCTCTTGTTCTGGAGGCCGGCTATCAGCTCCTGGGTGGTCTTGACCTTGGAGTTGCCGCGAGACATGCAAAGACTGTAAGGGAAGTGAATCGGTGAGGTTATGGTGGATGGAACTGTACAAGTCGAGTATGTCAACTGTCAAGATACCTGGAGTTGAGTGTAGACTCCGTGTTACACCCAGAAGGAATAATCTTTTCAACTCGATTGATTGGCGAGACGATGGTCTTACATCAGGAATAAAACCACCACATTTGCAAGAAATGTTATCTATATACTAACCGACAAAAGAACTGCAACACCCAGAAGGAGCTGTTCAAATTTTGGTATAGAAAGGAGTTAGTATATGATTAAAATTTGGGAAAAAAGTCGTGAAGGCTTTTTCTATGTAAACATTTTATGTTACTTGAAAATAGCAGTCGTTTTTTGCAAATTTTTTAAATTTTACAACAAACCTGCTGTTCGAGGAGATCCAAAGTCGATGTTTAGTTGTTGTTAAAATGCCTAGTGAGGAAATTGGACTAGCAGAGATCTAAGCCATTTTTTCGCGTGAATCACGGTTCAAAACTATTTCAAAAACATTTCGAAGTAAACGTCACCAGTTCATGCATCGCTAAAATGCCACAATTTCAAAACGGTGACGTCATCATAGAAATGTCAATTCAATTTATGAATTTAAAAGTTAGAAACATGATACACGCACGTAATAATAAAAATATTTCTCTATTTCAGTATCGTAATGAGTTCACTACAGTACTAAAAACAGTGCTGAAATGAATTCATTACAGCATCGTTTTCAGTTACATTTTTCGTTTTGTGGTTGTCAGCAATGACTTCCGATCCTTTTAAATTTCAGCAGACGTCAATTTGGAAATGTCAATTTTTGTATTCCCTAACATTCACACCAACTGCCAAGATACAATATGAAAGTCACTAGGACCTATAATTTGAATTTTTTTATCGAATTTCACAAAATTTGAGTGAAATAGAGAAAATATCGTCTAATACTCGTTGCAGAATACAATTCCAATACTCATGCGTTCGAAAACTCGCTCCTTCGTCGCTCGTTTTCGAATTTCGCATTCGTATTGGAATAGGAGCCCATTCTGAAACTAGCTTTAGAATATACTATTATAATTTTAGGTGTGTTTATTTGTATATTATTATTAAATCTTGTATTTTCAAATTTGACTCCAATCAGTTTATGATGAATTTGAATGTTCTCGTCCTGATTAACGACTTGTTGAAAAAAATTCAAGCAATATTCATATTCATTGAATCAAGAGGAGGAGCCGTAAAATCAATTTAAAAAAAAATTCAATAATCAAATCAAATATTCAATGCAATAAAGAACAGTTATTATTATTTATTCAAAATAAAAACGGTGAAGACGAAATAAATCCAACAAACACAACCTATATTCTTCAATCAGCTGATTCCAAACTTCAAACTGCAGTTCGAACTATTCCGCTACCTGCTTTCAAACCGCTTCAAATTATTTTGAACCATTTGGTGCGTGACGTCACCAGTTCGACGCGAAAACACGAATATTTCGTAACGGACGAAATAGTTTTAAAATATTGTCACGCGAAAATTCGGCTCTAATTTCCAAAGTACACCACTGGTGGAACCACCACAACAGGATAATGACAGACCGGTTTCTGGCTTATTAGCCTTCTTCATTGCCACATAACCCTTATTGCGGTAGTATCCAACTTAAGAGTCTTTAGCCTTCGGAATAGGAAACGCATACCGCCAGATGGCGGTGCAGTGCATTAATTTTTATTTATTGGATTATTCAACTTAAAAGAACAAATGTTGGGGCGCAGTGAATATTAACAAGAAATCCTACCCTGAACTAGATCTCACATTGACTGTATAATACACTAATTTTCCTTCACCAGTAATCTGGGAGTAGATACCTGCGGGGCGTGTCATTTGAAAGAAATTCAATTCCATGTCAAAATCCATAATTGTAACAATTAATTTTCACTAATCGACGGCTAATAAAATGTCTTTGGTGAAAATGGATATTTATCATTTCGAATAGAAAAATTCAAGGAAATGAATTTCGCGAAAACAGCACATTGTTGTGATATCATTTACAAAAAAACGGTAAATTCTGACAGAAAAAGGAGATAGACATTTAATTAACTAAATGATAGACTTCAATACTGAAATGAAAAAACACAAAAATATTTATTCGTTTTGATGGTGGAAATGTAACAAAATAACCAAAAATGATGACGAATATCCTTTTCATTCAACATAATAGTATATTCTAAAACTAGTTGCAGAATGGGCTCCTATTCCAATACGAATGCGAAATTCGAAAACGAGCGACGAAGGAGCGAGTTTTTGAACGCATGAGTATTGGAATTGCATTCTGCAACGAGTATTAGACGATATTTTCTCTATTTTACTCTAATTTTGTTAAATTCAATGAAAAAATCAAATTATAGGTCCTAGTGACTTTCATATTGTATCTTGGCAGTTGGTGGATTGTTAGGAAATACAAAAATTGACGTTTCTAAATTGACGTCTGCTGAAATTTAAAAGGATCGTCATTGCTGACAACCACAAAACGAAAAATGTTACTGAAAACGATGCTGTAATGAATTCATTACAGCACTGTTTTTAGTACTGTAATGAACTCATTACGATACTGAAATAGAGAAAATATTTTTTTATTATTTTTATCTTTATACACTCATACATCCCTTCATCAATCAGAAAAAAATAAATCGTTTCTGACTCCCTTTTTTTCAGGGACGTAGACCCTTAACCGGTAGAACTTATATTACATCCTAGTAGGAACTAGGAACATCTGAGTACAGTTTTACATGTGGTGTCACAACTAGCGGATAAATGTCTACGCGCTTCATCCCAGAGGTTTCTTCGAAAACTAGATCTCTACGTACATTCATTTATTCCTGTTATGTGGCACTGAAGAAGGCTAATAAGCCAGAAACCGGTCTGTCATTATCCTGTTGTGGTGGTTCCACCAGTGGAATACTTTGGAAATTAGATCTCTGCTAGTCCAATTTCCTCATTATTATGCTAGTCCTATAGTTATAGTGAAAAGGGGTTACAGTCCACTGCGACCTTAAGGTCTATTGTACCCCCTAACAGAGCTGTTATCATCGCGCCTCCTACCGCTCGCCCTCCAGTTCCAGAGATTTGATGAAATCCAGTATCTGGGACGGCTTCAAGGAGGATAACTCCCCACTTCTACAAGTTTCTTGTACAAAGCACTTTTTCCAATGGCATAGCATTCCGTAACCAGGTGGATAGGAATTTCTTCCTCCTCCCCACAGGATATACACTCGTCAGTGTCCGATAAACCCTTTCTCAACAGATGCCTCTTTAGGCGACAATGTCCTGTGAGAAAGCCAGTGAGTAGGTGAAGTTGGTTCTTACTGAGATCCAGATATTTTTTGGATCTAGCAGTTTCAAAGTTCCTGAGAGACTTTTTGGAGTGATTCATCCCTGGGAGATTCCGCCGAGTTTTTCTCTTTCGGTTTTCTCCTTCAGCATAAACTCCTTCTTATAGGTGCATTTTCCTATACCACAGAAGGGTTCTGGGCCAGTGAGTGGCGTTTGTGCGCTCTTTCTGGCCAGTGTATTGGCCTCTTCGTTTCCTACGATTCCCGAATGACCGGGAACCCAGATTAAAAGGACCTTATTTTTCTCGACTACCTCATTGAGTTTGTTTCGGCACTCTCAAATCAGCTTTGAGTCAATGACGTAGGAGCTCAGTGCTTTAATATCTTTCTAGATTTATATCTAGACATCTTCCGATGGCAAGTATTTCCGTTTGAAGGACGCTTGTACAGGAGCCCAACGATAGTGCACACTTGGTATTTGTCCCGTAAATGCCAGCGCCAGCTCCTGTAGCGGTTTTAGAACCATCTGTATACCATTTTATTGAATTTTCTTTGAGATTATAGTTGGTGTATTCCCTTTCCCAATCCTCTCTTTTGCTTAGCATTGTACTGAAGTTTTTCTCAGTACTTACTTTCTTGATCATTACATCACTAGGAAGGTTTGCAGATGAGGTGTAGTCATTTAGAGAGGACCAAACTCTCTGAAACCTGACTAGGATCTTATCCTCTTCGTTGTAAAATGCCTAGAGCACGTGTACGCGGAATTTATCGCCAGCGGGGTTGTCATTTCGAGAAATCGCTAACCGTACAAAAAAATTATCTGAAGAAATTATTTATTTCACTAATTTCCTTGAATTACAGTGCTCTATATGAGCTGTTTCAGCCGTACATGAAATATAGCATTTCAAAGAAGAAATCAAACAGAAAACCCTACATTTCTTCAATTAACTGTTGCCATTCTTTATGTTTCTACTACGAAATCTCTAATCCTCTATCAAGGAAAATAATAAGTCATTTTTTGTCTATGCCATAAAGTTATCACGAATCCCCTAACTTTTATCCAATGTGGAAATTAAAAAAAAGTTATAAGCTCAGAAGCTTGTAATGTCTGAGGAGTCTCCTTGGTAGACCTAAGAGTTGTCAGTATAATCATAATCTTCCAAATATTAGTCTTGTTTATTATTTCTTCAGACAACTTAATGGATTACAATCAACCGCACAACCATCCACAGATTGAAAAGATATGTCAATTGTCCCATATTTCTTATTTTAACACTCAAAGGGCTTTGAGTGCATGGAATCCGATATCCCCATAAAAACCGTTTCCTATTGACAGATCGGAAGTTTTTTGGGAAAATCAATAGTGACAAATATGAATTAACTCGATTTCATTGATATTTCCTATATCCCCTCATGCAAATTCAACAAACAAAATCAACATTGAATAAAACCTCATGCCTTCACATAACAAGTTCCTTGCAGCCTTAAAAAACAACAACAACTTACCTAGAGACTGCCAGTTTACTTGCTAGGGAGGACTCGGCATCATCCAGCAAATTCCTATGGTTCTTCGAACCTTTTTTCCTGCCTCTCTTCTTCGGTAACTGCTGCTCTAATGGGGGATCCTGCCTTAATGCCTCCGGAAGACTAGAATTAGAGTCGGAATTGATCATTATCACATTTGAATTCGTCCTCAACTCGTTTATTTTGTTTGGGTGTACCGCCTCTTTAAAACTGGAATTGGAGTTGTCTGAAAAGTCAAACTCCGTAGACTGGCCGTTGATTTTCGGCCTTTTGGTCTGAGATATGTGCTCCGGAGCTTCTCTGGCAGGCCTTTTCCTGCCCTTGTCCAAGTCTGTTCTCTCTGATATCTGTCCGGTCTGGAAGGCCGGTTTAACTTGGCCATTTGTGTCGGGTATTAACATGTTTTTCCATTTTTTTACCAGTTCTTTTGCTCTCTTCGATAGGGATTCGTTCGAGGTCTTCTTCCTCAATTCGTTTATATACCTTCCCAGTCTGGTGGTCTAAAAACAATTTTGGGTTGAATTGCTCTCTGATCCCAAAAACAGAAATTTTAATCTGTCTTATATGTAAATTTCTCATAACGGCTCTTTTCTGAAGCCAATATTACATTTTAATTGTCTATTAGAATTAACTGTGATTTCATAATCTACTTGTAAATCTTCAAGATGAACTAAGAATTCTAACAAGTATTTTCAAAGTGGGTCTTTCCAACAACTAGTTTCTATCTTAGTTTCAAATAAATAATTAGTATTTATATCCACCAAGTCTATACTAAAACTATTTCTACAGATTTTCATCAGTTTTGTACACCATTATCCTTGTTTGAAACATCAAATGTGATAAGCTATTTCCCATCAAAATCGATCTCTAAAGATTCAACAGTTCAATTCTGTTTTCTAGCAGGTAAAAATTAATGACAAGAACCAGAAAAAAAGCTCAAATTATGAATATATTTTTTATTATTCATTCAAAATTCCAGTAAATCAATTGTAAACAATTGGTTTTATACAAAACTGTATCAAATAATATCTTTTATTTCAATGAACTTGGTCACTATCAATCTATAGAATAGCACACATGTATTTTTGGAAATACAAGTTTGGGGTAATTTCAAAATCAGCTGCAATAAAGAAAAGGAACGATCTAATATCCAAATCAAATCTACCTTGGTATTATTAGTAGGTTGCAAATTGAATGATTGTAAGTATACAAACCACAAAAATAAATATAGTGAAAATCATAACCTATAATCTTAGAATTTAACCTAATTTTACCAAGTAGATGTTGATTTAAGTGCTTATCTGCAACAAGTAACAAATAAATTAAGGTTTAGAAGTGAAATACTCAATTAAAACATATTACTGCATAAAATAATACAGCAGAGAAACACTGAAAAGAATGTTAGTAACAAATTCAAATATCATGTAAATTGAAATTTTGAGTAATTTTCCAATATTGACCTACACTGTATACATATAGAAGATGAAATCTACTAAGGAATAATAAGTATATCTTACCTCCAATAATTCTTTGGTAATAGAAACTTTTTCCAATATAGATATGATTTCAATGACTGCAGGCATGTCGACAACCTTAAAAAAATCACAATATTTAAGTACATCAAAATTAAAACGAGCAAAAATAAAGATAACACACTATATAGAATGTAAACTGAAATTTGCAAACAATTATTGTCATTGATAATTCCACCTCAAAAATATTGGTTTATCGACTTCCTTGGCAGAAAAAATGTTAAAAACCAAGAAAGAATCTCTTATTCCGAATTAATAATGACTTTTCATACGCTAAGTTATAAATTGACGACCAGTATTTGACGTTGCGAAACTAATAGTTACATATCACTATATTTGGAACTCCTATAACAAAAAACACAAGAATTTATTGGTAAATCGAGATGAACATCAATTTGGACCACTTAAAACAATAATTTCCTCGATAATGAAGAAATTCGAGCACATCACCATCCACCTGGTTGAGAAGCTAATAATGGTGAACACAAAATTCTTGATATTTCACGATTCTACGGATTTGCTTACATTGTAACTGCTATCCAGTGATCGTAGTAATCTCTGAGTTAATTCTATTACGTTATTCTGCATTTAAAGTTGATCTGTAACGAAAAAACCGAATAATTTTTGCCAGAACTTTGAGTAGCTCTGTTCCACAGTAATGGCGGTGGTACATTGCGCTTTGTGCAGTTCTCGAGTCTGCACTGTGTAAAGGGGAACATGGTGTACCCGAAAAGACTGAGTGGGGATTGGAAGAACGAATCCGTAGATACATTACTGCGCATGTGCCCGACCAACTCCTTCGGTTTAGGGAGATAAATTTCCCAAGAGATTTTTTTTTTCTTTTGAAAATCCGTCCTTCTGTCATTAATTGACACCTGCTAGAATTTCAAGCTCAGTTAACTTGACTAATGAACTCATTTGAATGTCGAAATGGCATTTTTTTCATGTGTAAACTCGTGCTGGAAATACACAATAACAAACAAGTTACTTTTGGTTTGGAACCAAGCAAACCTGATTCGGCGGAAAGTTCGAATTGTAATTATATGTCACGTAATTTCATTGGTTTTTTATTCGTCTCTAATCATAATTCGATTTCTCAAATTGATTTTCGCTAACTATAAAAATATTTATGAGCGATATTATCCCGTATCATTCAAAAGCATTTGAATTGAGGTGGATAGTAAAAGTATGCTATCATTTATCATACATAAGATTGAGCAGTTATTCAAAGAATATAGATTGAAGGGGTACAGGAACGAGAGTACATTATAACATATTTATTCAATTTATTAATACTGATGGGTAAGGGATCAATTACAAAAAAACGAGCAAAAAAAAACGTTTTGTTAACATTCTGCAGGATAATAATAACAACCTGTCAAACTGATTCTAACCATACACTTCTTATCATAGAAAAGTCATCAATTTCAATCAGAAATATTATGAAATATGTTATTATGCAAAACAAACATTTCGTATTTCGAAGAAATTGTCGTGATCGAGCCTAAGATTCTAAAATTATAAAAATTATTGGAAATTTTATTAAGGGTTACAGAACACAATAATTATGAGGCAGTTGTATTTTCTTTGATTCTGACGTATAAATTATTATTTTCTGTGATCTTGAACATATAGGTTGACAACTTGTCCAAGTAGAAATTTGTTTATTAATATTTCAAGAGATCAAAAAACACTTCTAGAATTAAGTTAAACATCGAAGTGCCCGCAAAAAGTGTAATGTATAATTCCCAAATGCTATTTAAAATTTCCTAAACCAAAAGTGACGTAAATATGATTGAAATATTAGGTTGTTAATTGAATTGATCAAGATGAAAAAAAGTCCAAATTCACTTGAGGAAATTTGCCTCGATGAAATAACAGATAATATTCGTTCGTACATAAACTGCGAATTTTTGGTAGAAGTTAGGCAGACCGATGATACGAAGTGCAAGTGTGTTTTCAAAGATCCCAATATATTCCTGATACAAGCAATCTCCGAAAGGTTGATGAACAAGTTGCAAGAAAAGAAACTCCTGACAAATGCCACATTAAGCTTATTTTCTGAACAAAACACAAAGCTTAAAAGAGTTAAACTCAAGGATATAAAGGCAACCAAAGATGGAATGATGTTCTTGAAGGACCACCAAATAACAGATTTAGAATGTGTTAATATAAAGACTCTTAGTATTGTAGATATTATGGGTGAGTTTCTAGCCAATTTTTCAAGGGTAAAAGTTCGTTTTGAAGGATTTTCCTTGTGAAAATATCATGTTTTGATAACCGAATTCTGTTCGTGACTAACAGAAACTGGTATCAATGTCATATAATAAGACAAAACTTGTCATAAACTCTCTTTTAAATGTACTTATTTACAGTTTGTCATATAATTTTTATGTGGATGAAGTTCAAATGAGATGCATGCTCCTCTTCTATTCAAACTATAATACATAGTTATTTGCTCTTGTTACTTTCTGTGTGAATAAGCTTTCACTACCGTTGAGAACCTTCAAAACTTACCTCTACTCATGAAAATAAAGCCTGTACTTGTGATATGCCTTCTACAAAGAAAAAAAATTATTAACGATATTTTTTTTAGCTTGTATGAATAGCTCCTCTGTACAAAACTTAATTAGTGCCAATTTTGCAAAATGTCATTTTGTGGATTCTTCGAATTATTGTTACATGGTTAAAATTCTGTCTTTTAAGAATCTGAGATGCTTGGGTTTGGCCTATACCGAACTGAATCAATATTGTTTCTCAATGATCTGTACAGATTTGAAATATTTGGAGAGGCTAGATATATCAGGGACATACGTTAAATGTTTGAAACCTTTACTAAGTTTACAGCATCAGATCAAAAGTCTGATATTAGTTGTGAGTATTAATTCAAATTAAACCTCTCATTTTGTGCTAACAATTTTTTTATGATTTTATTTTGTATTTTATTGCAACAAAAGGAATCAAGTAAATTATCTTCATTTTCGAAAATAAATTTCACCTAATACAGAATCAGAATGATAAATACCAATTTTTTTCCTCTTGGATATTTGAGAATTGAAGATTTAAATCTCCATTCATATTAAGAAACTATCCAATTTGATCAGTGGCAAATTCGAAAAAAAAAATTTTATTCAGTGGCTGATCATTTCCTAATAGGGTTCTATCATAAAAACAGTTATTACCATTTTTTCAGGATTTACCCTATGTAGATAATGTAGTTTCTGTGGTCCGTGTGATGAATAAACTGCAACATTTAGACCTCAGCTTATTCAATGAAAGATCAGACATTATTGATTTAGATGAAGAACGTGCCCATGTTGTTCAACTGTTAGAATTTAAAAATGATTTACCTAATTTGGTCTCATTGGATGTATCAGGATGGAAGGATATCATATCCAGAGATGTTCTCTATAATTTTATACTGAATCATCCGAACTTGGAATATCTTGGCATTGTATTCAATGATTTGATGTTTGAACCGGCTTTCAGTGATAAAAAGTACTTTGAGTATCCCCAGCATTTGGTCATCGGTGGATTGGGAAATAAGGAGCAAATAGCTGTAAGTTTCAAAAGTAGCATCAGTTTTGAAAATTACCGTAAAACAAAATTTCTAACCTTTTCAATTAGCATAAACCTAATGTAATCAATAACTCTGTTTTTAGGTGGTCCTTCAAAGGTACAAAAACAAGGTTAGCTACATCCAGAAAGCCCTCTACCATCTATTCCAAATAACAAACAGGGCTTCTTCCGAACCTTGTCCAGAAATGTTTGAACTAGTCCTTCCAGTCATGGCTATTCATTCTTTAGCCTTTGGGGTGCAAATGGCAGCCACAGCTTGCCTTTATAACCTGACAAAAGGCGAACGGTCGAAAAACATACATCCTAATCTACTGAGTAAGGGTATAAACTTAACTCTCAATGCAATGAGCAGTTTTCCTAAGGAGTTTCAACTACAAAAAAACTCCCTTTTGACCTTGTACAATGACAGGATTCTACTGGAGGTTAATTTTGACAGATCCAAGTGTGCGGTGTTGGTCTTGGATGCTCTGTGCAAGTTTTCAGACGATAATGTTAGTAGGATGGCAGCAGCGATTTGCAGCATCCTTGCTTCGAAGATTACATCCAAAGAAACGTCGCAGCTTGGATCCAAAGTGAAATACATGAGCAAACTATTGGAAATGGTAGCAAATAGGGTTACAAATGAATTGTCTGACATAACCTTAAAGTTCACGCTTAGTGCCCTCTGGAATTTGACGGATGACAGCCCTGATTGGTGCACTGTTTTTGTGGTGAAAAAAGGGATACTCCTTTTTCTCACTGTGCTCCAAAAATTCAAGAACGACAGTGCCGTAGAGCCAAAAGTTTTGGGATTGTTGAACAACATAGCAGAAGTGACGGAATTGAGAAAATACTTGATGTTGGACGATTTGATAAACGAATTGTACTCTTTGTTGATGTCGGAGAATATTGATGTTAGTTATTTTGCTGCTGGAATCGTTGCCAATCTTGCTTCTGATGGGAAGGAGCACTGGATCGCCAGTAGTCACACAAGGGACGAAATGCTGAGTGTGATGAAGGAGGCTATAATGACGTGGCAGGTGCCCCAGAGCGAGATGGTTGCTTATAGGAGTTTCAAGCCCTTTATACCTCTTTTGGATGTATGTATGGACCCTAGGGTGCAGCTTTGGGCTCTGTGGGCTATTCATCACGTCTGTACGAAAATTCGTAAGTTTCTTCTCATTTTTCTTTTGACAGATCAAAAATTGTATCTCCAAATACTGATTAAAAATTTGTCATATGTATTTAGAAGTGTTAATAGTCCAGTAAAGGAAGGGCTGAAATCACTTTTTCTCGGAAAGTGCTGCATTTTGGATATGTTGATTGTTATGAAGTAAGAAACATATGGTCAAAAATGCAGGTGTCAAAATTTACAGGAACATTGGAAAATTCGTTAAAAAATAGTGTTTTGAACTGTATTGGTGGACTGTATATTAAATCGAATAGTAACTCGCAAAAATATGGTTTATTGTCAATCTACATATATGGTACAGGTACATAGTAATTTCAGGTTATATCTCTATCCCCCGGGGCGACAAATCGGAAGTTCTGTCGAATCTTCTTCTTTCTTTCCGGAGCGCCTGCGCTCCAAGCTAGTGGACTGGGGCGCCAACTGTCGTCGGTGGTGTGAAGCCATATGAGCGTCAACAAATAGAAAAAAATACGGTTTTCCTGAAATTTTCGCGAACTGGCGGGTTTATGAATAAAAAGTTTCAAACAAAAGTTGTAGAGCGGAAAATTTTAGTCGAAAATGAGTTCTTACTCATTCTTTAAGTATTCATATAGACTGATAAACAGCGTATTTCTTTAGTAGCGCAATAGCAACGAATTTTAAATTTGGCGCCCGGTTAAATGAGTACCTGAACGCTGAAACAAACATCTGGCAGATATTCGCCAGAGTTGGACTCTCGTCTCGTTTTGTATTGAATTTATAAACATCGAACCCTAGAATAATATAAGTTGAGTTGGATGAAATCGGACAGGCTGGTTATTACGATGTTCGGTTATTCAATCTGATGTGCTACCGAAGGCGATTTAACTTCTGGCTGAATTTTCTAAGATGCATACGAGAATAATAATTTAGACGTAGGTATGTTTCTGATAGTGAAATAATAGGTAATTCTATGAAGGAAAGAAATTTATTTCGAGTAATGGGACAAAAGTTGAATGAATGTAGTAATTATTTGAAGAGCCATTACACATTTTGCAAAACCTCGTACACTGCAGTACTGCTTTTTTGCAACTGCAGCGAGAAGGTGTTAGGAAAAACGCTGGGACACGTCGATTTGTAATTTAAAATGCGCATATTTTTCAGGAAAATAAAATTATATAGGGTGTTCCATGCGACCGTGGCCAATACCAACTTTCTTATTTCAAATGCAACCCCCTGTATATTATTTATTTTTTGGATTCTTCAGAAAATTCTAGACATAATTCATGCACGATGTCCTATACCTATCTTCATCTTTTTCGGAAATATTAAGTGTTTTCAGATTTTTTACAATTTTTTACAATTTCACATTAGACTTCTTTTTGTGGGGATATCTCAAAAGTATTTTATACGAAACGAAACCCTTAAACTTAGACGACCTAAAAAACCGAATCACGCTTGCGATTAGATCAGTCACGTCTGAAATGTTGAGTAACGTTAGAAGACAATTCTACACCAGATTAGCATGTTGCCAAGACGTTCGCGGCGAGCATTTTGAACATTTCCTACATTGACATTAATGTTTTTTTTAATAATTAAGAAATAATCAGCAATACTTATTAGGTTTTAAGTGTAATGTACCGAATTTGTGAAATTAAATAATTTTTATTTAAAACGTTGATTTTTGCAATAAATCTGAAAACACTTAATACTTCCGAAATAGTTGAAGATAGGTATAGGACATTGTACATGATTTGTGTCTGTGCTGTTCACTATTCGCTGTTTTCATATCGGCATATTCCTCCAAACATTCCATGACGTCAAATGGCGATGGCATTCCCAGAAGATAACGCGCAACAGCACTGGGTGTGAATCCTCTACCATGCCTTAAATCTGTACCGAAAAATCTATTTAGTGTTTGTTCCATACACATATCACTCCAGACACCACTCCAAGCTTTGTCTGTCCTACGAATAGTGAAATATCCGTCTTTTGTGAACCTGTCGAATTCTAATGAATCCATCGTTGTTTCCAAATGCACCACATTTTGTAAGTAAGTACCATTGAGCACTTTTCGCATAGGCGAAATGCCCGGATGCATGAAGAAGTGGTAACATTTTCCTGACACTGTTTAAGTGCAAATCCCCAATCACCAAGACATTCTGCTTCGACAAACTGGAATAAAATAATTACGCTCTTCAAATATTGAATCCATAATTAAGCGGTGGGGCCATATTTTCTCAAATTATGGAGTTTTTCCTCGAATTTCCTAGTTGAACATATTATCATTGGGTTAATATTACAGATGCCCAAAGTAGGAGAATCTTCCTTCCAAATTCCGAAGAAAATTTTCACTTCATTCATTTCATCAATCACCGTTATATTCCTTGTTTTTAAAATATTAATTCCTATAGCAGTGAAAGTTAATATGTGAGCACGTAAAGCTCTGCTGAAAGCATGCCCTTCAGACATTCTCTTCACTGATTGTGCAGATCTTTCAAACCACTCACCACTTCCATCCATGATAAAGCAAATGGCTCCCTCATATGACATAAATAAATGGAATCCTCCTAATCTCACATCAATATTCCTAAATTCAGGATTGTCCTACTGTACAATGATGAAGTTAGCTTTGAAATAAAGAGGCTGATCGAATGTTACAAAAGTTGTTCTACTTTTATTTCACTCCGTTTCTTCTACTGCATAGAGCAAAGCTGTGTGTAATGTGGTCAAACTGGATGGTGGTGCATTGATGAATTGGAGACAATTAACATGCGACATCGTATATGTAAAGTCTCGTGATAAAGTTTCATGAAAACCCTTCCATGTCGGAATGCTTTCTATTTCAAGAGATTTCGCACATAAATATGCAACATAACATTTTGGGACTTCGGGTTGTACTTTTATATGAAGTAAATATATTATAAAAAAAAAAAACACTCATTTGCAGTGGCATTTATTTAGTGGAAGAGTGGAACTAACAAAAGAAATAGCTTCCATTTTGCTTAAGTGCATAATAAAGATAAATCCCAAGGTAGCTACCATAGTAGATATTCCTATTCATTGAACTTATGCCTGTTGAACTGAAAAGTATTAGAATTTGAATAATATAATATCTCCTGAGGAATTCACAAAGATAAAAAGGATCATTAGGACCTTCATTAAATAGTTATTATGAAAAGATACTAATCCTAATTTCAGATGGGACAGAAAAAATAACTATACAATAATCTATCATAGTAAATATTCAGAATCTCGTCAACGAGTTACTTGAGGAAATGAAAATGGAATTTTTTCGTGGCAATTATTCATTTCAATTCATCACTGAAATATCGACCTCAAACTAATGAGTTTAAACCAAATAATTACATAGTGTTATTGCGAATTCATTCTTTGAAATAGATCAAGAATTTCAAATCACTACCTCCAGACAATTTATCTTGAATCCTACCCTGTTCAAGAGGTTCAGTGGTGGGATTCTGTATCGTCAAAGCGTATCGATCACGCAACGAAACGATCGTTTTCTAGGTATCGGTATTCTATAAAGACATTCGGCAAGCGTCGTAGTGGCCGAAGGGCCTTCGGATCTTCTGACGATAACGTGACGTTTTACGTGTCGCTTGCGTTACGAAACTCTTGACGACAATTCCGATTGGTTGAATTTGTCCACGTGACAGAAGTAAAGTGTCAGATTTTGATTTTAAATTGTTATGTCTCCGTTCTTTATGGCTAAGATGTCTAGACATCTTAGTTATGGCAAACTTTCTCGTTCAGGTAAAGAAGATGAAAAGGATTAAGGAAGAAGAACTTCTTTCACGCTTCAATTCCATTTTAATTTTATGATCTTTTTTTTAAATTTCACTTGAAAAAATACAGCTAGTTCGGAAAAGTTCCACCTAACGTGATTATTCCTTAAATCTTTCGAATACAATTTAAGTTATGATAAAAACTCTGAAAGAAGTAACTCAAACTTTTGAGTTAACTAATTTTCAATCACCACAAAAATATACTTTGATTTGTCAAAAATAATGTGAAAAAAGAAGCATTCTTCAGAGATTGGTATTTTCCAATAAATTTATATTCAAATCTAATAATTATTGTTGAGATTTTTTCTTTTCATTATGTATGATTATGAGAATAGACTTATCTATCTGAAACAATTGAAACAAAAACAATTATTCACTTTCAAACATATAATCATTTTAAATGCATTAACATAATATTCCATATTACTGAAAATAATTCGATGATTCTTATTCTTAGTCGAATTCTCCTCTCGATTTCATCGGTAACTAAACTGAATATTGAAAACATGGTGAAGATTTACTTGCACAAAAATTAAGTTCACACCCACGTTTGAGTATCCGTGGTTCACACCGGACTCTCTTGTTTCGAACTAGTTAGAGGTTAAAATGTTGGCATTTAGGTTAGAAGCGTTCACAGACATGGATAACATAACACACAAACAGAGACAAACTCTGTGCCGCTGCACACAATTTCAAATTATTTGCAACGTTGCCATGTTTCTTCGTGTGAAATCGCCACATCTCGTAAACGGAATCGAGAGCGTAGAGATGACGAAACGAAAGAGATAAAGTGAGATATAGAATAGGGCCTTCCTTCGCTTGCGTTTCGCTGCGTTACGTTTTCGTATTCGTTTACTAAGTAAGCGGAAGTTACAGAATCCCACCACAGATGTTTACGACCGCTTGCCATTGCACTAGGCGCGAAATTTCAAATTCACTGCTATCGCCTCGTTAGAGAAATACCTTGCTAATCAGTATACAAAATAACTTCGAGAACAGGAAAGTACATATTTTCGTCTAGAATTTTTCGCTCTACAACTTTTGCTCGAAACTTTTTTCTCATAAACCTTCCGGTTCGCGAAAATTTCAGGAAAACCATATTTTTTTCTATATTTTCACGAATTTTTCAATGTTCCTGAAAATTTTGACACCTGCATTTTTGACCATATGTTTCTTACTTCATAACAATCAACATATCCAAAATGCAGCTCTTTCCGAGAAAAAGTGATTTCAGCCCTTCCTTTACTGGACTATTAATATCAACTGATACGGCCGGCCGGACGGACATAATTAAATCTGACCCCGGATTCTTCAGTGAGTCCAACCTAATCGTTTGACCATTTTCAGCTTGAAATTCGGAAATGTCAGACGTATGGGCAGCTCACAAGAGAGCTTTAGTTTCTTGACTTAATCATAGATCCGCCACTGGTTTCCCGTGAAAATCTAGCCGAATTTATCTAAAACTGAGATATTTTGCTGCCTAAATCTGTGAACTGGGTTGATTCTCTAGTTAGTCCATTTTATATCAATACATATACTCCATTCACTTTTATAAAGTATCCCGGTTGGCCATGATTTAGGTTTATCAAGTTCTTTTACTTAAAACTTACGCAGGTTGGCACTCGTGAAAGTCAAAAATTTCTGGGTGACGTTGCCATGGCTACTTTCTATTTATTCTTTTTTAACTTTGTGAATGGAGTTAGTTCTTTCAAGTTTTAACTTTGACACAGGATTCGTAGTACTACTAAATTTTCATATATTTCAACTTGTGCAAAAAGATATTTAAATGTCATCTGTAGGCTTATTTCTTGAGGAATTCCAGAATTCCGTCTGTTCTGTTCGCTTAGAAGTTTTTCTGTCAGGTTATTTGAGTACTTTTATTCTTTTTTTCGAATGAACTATCAGAAAGTAAGACTATTCTGTCCATTTTTCAGTAAGATTTCAACACTTGTTTCTTGATTTGCGTAAAAGGAAAAAGCATATCTGAATCTTCTCACCATCTTTATTAACGTGAAGTATTTCCAGTGTCAACAGAGAAAAAGGTTTTCAACATTCGTCAGGTCTTTGGAATTATTGAATTCACATATTTTCTCAAATTCATAATTTTCCCAAAGTAAATAAACATTTTGATAAACACGTCAATGAGATGATATTTCAAGAGATAATTTTTCTAGAAAATGAACGCTCTTTTTGAGTAAGAATGAGAAATACGATTTTAGACATGGCAGTATCAATGTGGTGTATGAAACTATACTGTATACTGAATTTGGTGAATACCATGGGCGCCCGCAGAAACCCGTAGAAATTTTTCTCAGGGGGGGCCAAAATAGAGATCAGAAGGTAATATTGAGGTGTCGTGCTGAAAAACGTTAGGGCCATCAAAATCTCAGGGGGGGGCCATGGCCCCCACTGCGGGCGCCCATGGTGAATACTTCCAGAGGTTCAAAATTATTTTTAAATTTTGAAGCTTTCTGAGCTTTTGTAGATATGAAATTTTGTTCTTGAAATTAGTTTTTCTATTGTCTGCTTAAGGGGCAGTATCACCTTTTGAATCGTGGTAAATCTCCATTCAAAAGTGGTCTCTTTATTTCAGGAGTAAGTACCCTAATTTACGACGTAGAGACTTGATTTTTTTTTTTAAATTTAAGTTGAAGAAAGTCCCGAGGTCAAATAGTTTTCTTTTTTTTTCGATTTAATTAGTTTTTCAATTAAAAAAACCAGGATAATCGTTAGATCTGGGGTTATTGAATATGTTTTTCGTTTTTCATGAGTACAAGCTATATTTTTGAAATAATAATCATGAAAAAATTTTTGTAGTTTATAGAAGATTAAATTGCCGAGGGCAAATAGTTGCGATTTTTTCGATTTAATTAGTTTTTCAATTAAGAAAAACAGGTTGAACTTCAGCGTTTTGGAAACTACACTTAATGATTTTTTTGTCGACGGTTATTCATCATTTTTTGGAAAAAATCGCAACTATTTGCCCTCGGCAATTTGATCTTCTATAAACTACAAAAATTTTCATGATTATTATTTCAAAAATATAGCTTGTACTCATGAAAAACGAAAAACATATTCAATAACCCCAGATCTAATGATTACCCTCTTTTTTTTAATTGAAAAACTAATTAAATCGAAAAAAGAAAACTATTTGCCCTCGGGACGTTCTTCAACTTCGATTTAAAAAAAAATCAAGTCTCTACGTCGTAAATTAGGGTACTTACTCGTGAAATAAAGAGACCACTTTTGAATGGAGATTTACCACGATTCAAAAGGTGATACTGCCCCTTAAGTCCGCGTAGTACAGGGTGGAACACTTGTATAATTTCCAAGACAATCAATTAATAAAAATGATTAAATCTCATAGAATTTTGAAGGAATAGTTCCTGCAGTATTTTTTCTTTTTAGGTAACGAAGCTCCAACCTATTTTTCTTTTTCAGCAAAACGATATTGTTCCATGCTTAAAGAAGAAGGTGGTGATAAGTTATTGCATCTGTTGTTAGAAAAACAAGATTCACAGGAAGAAATTAAGAGGATAGCTGGGCAAATAGTTGAAATACTGGAAAATACTCAACTTATTCAATGAATTCTTGGGATGAAAACAATTTGCCAATGAATTTGAGATAAAGATTGTTTTATATTATTAACTGATCAATTCAGACGTGCTTAATTGATTTAAAATTACAAGGAATGGTTGTAGAATATATTTGAAATATTGATTTGTCGATGAAAATAATTATTTATGTATATTTTATACAATTATTTATTGATTGTAATCAGACATGTTGGCAGCAATAGGGCGAGTATCAGTGCCAAATTCTTCAATTTTTTCTTTCAATTCCTCCTAAGAAATTGAATCATTCTGGAACTATTTAATATACAAGACAAATTTTCGACTTGTAAAATCAATTTGTTAGATGAATATTATATAAAGTGATTATTGACCTTTATTATGCCGTTAGCTCAATTAGTGATATTATGAATTGTGGTATACAAATATATATGTAATGAAATAATTTGTTTCTTTTTCTCAAGTATGAGCAATTTAATGATATGCAAAACTTCTTGAAATATTTGAATATTCAGCCATTCTTCAAGGATTAAATATCATCGCTGACGAATCAGTGAAAAAAAATGCATATATAGAAATCAATAACTTTAATCATAATAAATAAATTATAAACTGAATTACACAAATGTTGAGAAATAATGAAGTATTCCCTGACTGGAAAAACTGACCAAAGAAAATCGTAGAAATATCTTTGGAATACCCTAGAAAGAGGAACAACATCGTCAAAACGGACGAAGCACCTTCAAATAAAACTAAACTTGTTTTAACGGTATCCATACAATTTGTTACGTTTCTATTTGAGTCACGAAGATATAAATCACTTCAGAACCATTTAAACTGTCCCAATATTACAGATTTTCTAGACATTCAGACAGTCTTATAATTCTGTATGTTGGGGTTTGAGCTCTTCGATCCTCTTGATGAATTCTGATTTTTCTACACATCCGTCACAGTTTTCACCCCAATCATTGATGATTTTTTTGAGATCCCTCACTTTGAGCTTCTTCAAATCAACAGTTTTCAAATCGATCTCAGGATCGTACCTCAATTCACAGATTTGGACATCCTTTTTCTTGAGTTTTTCACATACTTTTTCTGGTGGCATAGACCACGATAGAGGTTTGGACATCTCTCCTAAAATGCCAGTTGCACTCTCTTCTAGTCCTCCTAGATAGTAACACTGCAAATTTGGAAATTTTCAACATCTAGATGACAAAATAGGCGATTTGAACTTACAAATCTATTTTCCTTGTTTTTAAGGTTTTTACAGAACTTTCTGAACTGATCTTCAATTTTTTTGGGATCCTTTTTCTGTGCTTCTGATAAGGTGTTCGAAAACTTAGTCAATGTTTTAATACAAACTGAAATAGTACTATATTAATGCTGTTATATCTTTCGAATGTTTATTCTATGAAAAATTTATCACCTTCACATTCCCCTTGTTTCAAACTGCTAACAGAGACAATTAACATCAGCAATGCTGATAAAAACACTTCTAGAAGCCTCATTTTGAATAACTTCTCACTGAAAATAAATTGGTAGGCTATTACACTTTTCTTGAAATTCGTACAAATTTTAAACTGATATTCCTAATAATAATAAGTAATTATTATGCTGATAATGAAAAAAAGACGATACCTCAGTTTATTGACTGTATACGTGTTCTTTCATCAATTTTCTGGACAATTTAAATAGGATTCTTTTCTAGCCGCCTTCAAATTCCCGGATTTTGACAGCTTACGTCATACTACATTTGGCAAATTTCTATTGGTGCACGTCTAGTTTGCTTACGACAGCTACCTAACGGGAATTTCAGTGAAATTTTCATTGAATTTCAACTTGAAGAAATATGATAGCAACAGAGACAACCAGATTGTCTCTGATAGCAAGTTGAAATGCAATATTCAATATTCGTAAGCTTTAAAATCCAATCTAATGACCATGCAAGATTTGAACGTAGATCAAACCTCCAAAATTTCTATAGTAGACCATTTGTCACGTCATCTGTTCCAGCTGACAGGAGCTGTCAGTGTCAAGCAGTGCAGACGTGTATGTAAACAAAAATATGGCAAATTAAAGTGAATTCAAATCGTTTATTTCTGATTTTTCCACGCCGAGACTTCTATGATAAACGTCAAATTCTTCACAAAATCATTCTCATGTTTCATTTTCACACAAAATTATTTTAAAGCTATTTAAAATGGGGGAAACAGCAGTAGATTTATCAGGACACATAGAGGCTGTTCCTACATCTGTTGATTCAAAAGTATCACAGTTTCAGAGGTTTCAGAATGTATTAATTTGAAAATATATTAGACATAAATATTTAATTTCCAGGTTTTTTCATGTACCTACCGAAATTCCAGATTTTAAAGAACTTATTAAGCAATCTAGTCAAAAAGTACGACCATGGATGGAATTTATAAATACCAGTAACTTTAAGACTGCACCATCCGTTCCGAGGACTGCGAAAAGGATTAAAAAGAATCTCGAGTATTTCTATGGGAATTATATATTTGTTTCACTTGGATTAGTGATATATTGCCTGTTAGTTGTATAACAAAAAAATCAACATGTTTTTGATTATTTTCATTTTAGAATTACTTCGCCACTGATACTTCTCGCTCTTGCGGGCAGTTTTTACATCAATAGATATGTAAATAGATGTTATGAAAGCAAGAACTTGAAATTGTTTGGACTGGAAATTTCAAAAAATCAGAGATTTTTGGTTGTGGGGATGTTAACGATGCCAATATTATATTTAGTAGGTGTACATGCTGCAATATTTTGGGTTCTTGGTGCTTCCTTTATGGTTATTATGTTACATGCTGCATTTTATAATATAGAGGCTGTGAATCCAAGTCCTGAAACTGAAGCCTTGTTTGGGGAAGAAGTATAATCGTTAGGTACTTGCATTTATTTCAGGATATGAATAAAACATTTTATCTAAATATCATTTCATTTACCCTTTTTATATTTTTCTTCGAATGCAAACATTCAAAAAAATTCATAGTTATTTATTTCATATTATTCAGATTGGGTTCTTCTCTCAAATCAATAAGAAGTTCCTATTATTATTTGGATACTCGCATTGAGTTTAAATATACATGAAGGTATAACGCCCTTGAACGATTTGACGCAAACATTTTCGGCAGTTTACTTGCCAAGTGTAGTGGCGGCAAATAGTAGCTACTAAAGGAACTATAATCTGCCGATCCTATTCATTTTACAGAAATCTGTAGGATATTTATTTTTCTCTATCCGTTCAAATATAAGAAGGAGCTTTGTAAACAAACAAATTCGTCTGGTTTGCGCACAATAAAGCTCCTATTGTTGAAACTTTTATAACAACGCACCCTTAGACCGCCCTAAGATAGTGCCAGGGTCGTACTCGGACTGTGGATAGTACTGGATAGAAATGATTCAATAATTTGAGTAGCAATTCTCACATAAGAACTTTTTTACCTCAGAAACTCTAGTGCAAAATTTCTGTTATGATTTGCAACTGTCATAAACATTTTATATCCGACGTACCCTATTTTTTTATTTTATTTTGTTTTTATATTATTATCTACTGAATAATTTCTTTTTCGGATGATCGAGATTGCGGCAAGGTAATTTCAGGAAACACCAGAGTTTTAGAGATTTGGGTCGGAATCTTGCAAGATACCGACAAAGTAATTCCGGGAAACACCAGATTTTGGTCCTTTCCCTTAATGGTTTCAAGCCATCTTGATTTGCATAAATATCGAAATTTTCAATTGACAAGACTAGTGAAAATACCTAGAGCTACTGTGAAGGTCTAGCTGTTCAAAGTGTTTAGATTTTGTTGTAAAAAGTGTACTGTGTTGGAAAATCTTTTGACAAAGTGTATATAGTGTTTATAGAACAATGTCGAATTCGGAAACGGATACTGCATCTGATGGTGATATGTGGGGACCACCACGAAAAAGTTCCAAAAGGTAGCCTTCTCTACTGAAGAGAAAGAGATAATTTTGAACATTTCTCGAAAAGAATTGGAAGAACATCCTGATTTATCGAAAAGAGACTTAGTAGGAATTGTTTCAAAATCCTCAGGGGTGAGTGACTCAGCTGTATTCAGAATTCCCAGAGAGTATAAAGAGAATAAAACATTGACGCCACGTAAGGAGAGAGCCCAGTCGTTAAAAATAAGTCGGTTGACGATTTCGATATGAACCTTATCAAAAGAATTGTCCACGTTTTTTTTTTCGGAATGAAATCCCAACGATTTCTAAAGTACTAGAGATCGTGAATGATGACGACAGTTTGCCAAATTTCAAAAGAACAACGTTCTATACATTTTTGAAAAAATGGAATTCAAGTTCAAAAAACGTGGTCGTGATAGTCTACTGATAGATAGGGATGAAATAATTATCTGGAGAAGAGATAATTTGAAGAAAATCCGCTCATTAAGGGAACAAGGCAGAAAAATTCATTAGCTGGATGAGACATGGATAAATAAACTGAACGATTGTGTGAAATCTCCTCGATTCGACTCTGGACGGAAAGTACCTTTACGAAGGCCCTCCTACCGCTGCGCGAAACATGTTGTTATTGCTCCTTCTTACATTTGAACAGAGTACGTATTGTTCTATGAATCATAGGCAGAATTAATTGTCGTTTCATTGCATCCAAAAAATCAGGTGTGATGAAATACTGAACATCACATATTTCTTACGCCAGTCCTGATCTTCATCGCGTTCGGCTTCGGAAATAGTGCTTTATATTTCAGCTACTTACCGCCAGATGCGAGGCTAAAAATTTCCGCTTCTTTCGAAACACACTTATCCATCTATGAACCGGTGAAAGAACTACACTAACTAGCTTCAAATCGTTGAACTGGGTTATGCCTCTATGTATATTTAAACTCAATGGTACTGGATAATAAATACAGGTACTAAGGTGGATTTGATGCAAAACGCCTTGTGGGTATTTGAATGATGGTGCACAACATACGACCTAACAGTAAACCCTAAGAAAACCGAAATGGTTCTCTTTACGAGGAAAATGGTGCCTTGCGACATTAGACTCCCCAGTCTTTTTGGAGTGAGGCTCACCTTATCTGACCAGGTCCGATATCTCCGTGTTATACTGGACCGCAAACTCCTGTGGAACAAACACATCAAAGCTCAAGCGAATAAGACCAATGTAATATTTTGGTCTACATGGAAGGTGAACATCAAGGGATGGGGCTTCAGACCCCATATTATACACTGGCTGTATACTGTGGTCGTGAGGCCTATCCTCACCTATGCATCAGTGGTATGGTGGACTTCCATGAAGGGATTTTTTTAAATAAAAGCACTTATGTTAAATCTTTTCTACCGATATCAAATTCCTGAAAGTAAGATCGCCTAATAATATCAAACAAATGTCCCCAAAAAACAGTTTTTCGAAGGTATAAACGTTTTTCTCTATTCAGTATCGTAATGAGTTCATTACAGTACTAAAAACAGTGCTGTAATGAATTCATCACTGCATCGTTTTCAGGTACATTTTTCGTTTTGTGGTTGTCAGCAATGACTTCCCATCCTATCAAATTCCAGCAGACGTCGATTTAGAAATGTCAATTTTCGTATTTCCTAGCATTCACACCGACTGCCAAGATACAATATGAAAGTCACTAGGACCTATAATTTTAATTTTTCATTGAATTTCATAAAATTTGACTGAAATTATCGTCTAATACTCGTTGCAGAATGCAATTCCAACACTCATGCGTTCGAAAACTCGCTCCTTCGTCGCTCGTTTTCGACTTTCGCATTCGTATTGGAATAGAAGCCCATTCTGCAACTAGTTTTAGAATATATTAATATCTACATGAACCCAGCTAAATTCCCATTGTTTGAGCACCAGCACTAACCTCAAAAAATATTTGACAAGTTCTTGGACAGTCTAATCACAATGAAACTCTGCCTACATATTGTATTGATGTTTCATTTGAGAATAAATCACCTGTATTAGATCAAAGATTCAGAATACGATGATCAGAATAGCCGAGGGAAATTTTGGGATTTCAAAAGTACTTCCATCTCAGAAGCGTAAAGTAAAAACACTGTTAGGTTAGTTTTTCATAAATTCCTGACTTATAAAGCAAAGAGTGGAATATGAAACATATATTTATTTGAAAAAATATAAATATCATCAATGGTATGAACAAGGCGGATAATCTTTGAATACAAACTCACATTTTTAAAATGTTCTCAATCACTTTCTTCCTCTTCACTGCTCTCCTTCTTTCTCTTACCTCTTTTCCCTTTCTTTGCTGGTGTTTTCTTTGCGTTCCTTTTGTTTAGGACTGGACGAGGAGGCGGTCTCTGATCACCCTCCATTATTTCGAAGACACTGTCTATTGCTTGTTCGATTTCGGTGATGATCGGCTGAAAAATCAAAATAAATTTTATTTTTTAGAAACAGAGGTAATAAAAGATGTCCAAATCTATATATATATAAAAGAAAGATGTTGGTTAAACCATTTATAACTCGAGATCGGATGGACTGTTTGTTATAAAACTTCATATAAGGATTCGTCTATTATATCGTTATTATAAAATACAATAAAACTTTGAAAAATCGATGAAAATTTTACTTATACAGGAAATGCTTTTCCTCCTTTTGAGTAAGGCCACTAGATGTCGCTACAGTTACAGTTACGCTCCGCTTATTCGTTTGGACTTCATTTGATATTCTCCGCGTTAGATGGCGATATAAACAAATAGTGTGTACAGTGACTATATTCCATCTATAGTCACTGTAATAGTGTGTAATTTGAGTTGCCTACAACTCCGCGCTGTTGGGCAAATACAAAATGTCTTGGCGTAGGAGTACATATGTCTAAAATGATTAGATTTCGTTGAGATATGAGAAAAGTTTCGTTCTTACCACTTCAGAATTTGTTGAGGCTTTCGCGGCCATCCATTGATGTCATCTGTTCTTTTTTCGAGCATTTCGGTCGTCGTGGTTCGAAATGGTCGAAAAAAAAACATATGACATCAATTACTGTGTAATTTACATAGGGCTTATAGTACCATGAAAGAGTATTAACAGATCCAGAAGCGGGTGAATATCACAGCGAATTTTTATCGAAATGTCAAGTAAATCGGATTTTGGCGATGAGTTCCAATCGTGAGATGTCCATTCTCATCTTATCTCATAATTTTTAAAATGTTTTTGAATTTCTGTTTGGGTAATAAATATATTTGCGGAAATAATTGAATCCAAAATTGCCACTATTAGTGATTGACATATTATGACATATTATTTTTGTGTATCTGTTCTGTGTGATAGCTCATATCCATGGAAACATTTGACAGTTCAAAAATCAGAGAACCAAGCCGTTGATCTCCGATCACCGATGATTACGATTTGTGAAATCCACCGCAAGTATCATTTACGCGGAACAAAGTTCGCCGGGCCAGCTAGTAATTTCATAACCTATACTCCATTCACTTTTATAATGTATCCCGGTTGGCCATGAAATTCTGAGACATTTTACCGTGTATATTTTGAGAATTTTAGGTTATATTAATTTTCCTGTCAGATGAATGAGCAATGTTGTCCTTTATACATAGAAGTCGTAGGATTTACGTATTTATCAAATGTTTAGACAATGAGGTCGAGAAAATATTAACTGAATTCAATAATTTCAAAGACCTGGCGAATGTTGAAGAAACTTTTTCTCTGTTAATACTGGAAATATTTCACGTATATAAACATGGTTGGAAAATTTAGTTATGCTATTTTCTTGCACGGAATTCAAGAATAAAGTGTTGAAATTTTACTAAAAAATAATTCACAGAATAGTACGTTACTTTATGATAGTTCATTCGAAAAAGAATAAAAGTACACGAATAACCCGACAGAAAAACCTCTAAACGAATGGAATGGATAGACCTATGGAATTCCCCACTTTTCAAATTCCCAAGAAATAAGCCTACAGAAGACATTTAAATTCCTTTTTGCACAACTTGAAATAATCCAGTATGAAAATGTAACAGTACTACGAATCCTGTGTTACTGTTAAACCTCAAGAGAACTAACTCCATTTACATAGTTAAATAGAAATCAAAATTTCCAACGTCTCACAGAATTATTTTACTTTCACGAGTGCCAACCTGCGTCAGTTCTAAGTGAAAGAACTTGATAAACCAAAATCATGGCCAACCGGGATACGGATATTTTTTCCAATGTCACTCTTATATTTTTCTCACATCTTAACATGGAGAATGGACTGAGAAAAATGGTGAATGCCTGAAATTACAATTATTTTTTGAGGGTTGAATTTATGTAAAATGATGAAAAATTGTTCTAACATATTTCTTCTTTTACTAAGAAATCGTTTAGAGTAAAGAAAATATGAGAATGCCATTTGAAAAACATATCTGGGGGTAGTTTTTTCAGGGGTGGTAATTAGAAACAGAATTTTAACGACGGATTCTGGTAGAGTTTTTGATGCCTTTTGAAAAACTTTTTGTTTGAATTTTCTACTTTGTCTGAGAGCCGAGATATTGGCTGTTTGGAACATCTTGGGACACCCTGTATATTCTATCGTTAATATCAAGGGAAAATTCACGTTTAGTGGAGGTTTATTTGAAATCTCAATATTATTCCTGACTTTTGTAGAAATATCTGTTACTTTTGAATGATAAATACCTTCAGATCTGTCTTCCCAATCTGCTGTTTGCTGCAGTTGCTAAGGATCTGTTTCACGTGCGCGTAAATCTCGTCATCGTGCACCAAATGTTTGTATAACGGGAAGTTTTCCTGCAACTTCTTCAGAGCCTTCTCGTTGTAAGTGATTAGGGTGAGACAGAACATGATATTCCTGCAGATGTTCACATCTTCTGTCAGTTGGAACTTGCAACAGAATCTGTCTACCAAATTCTCCATGTATTTCTTCTTGTCCATCAGATCAAACATGAACCTAACAGAAAAAAGTAGAGGAATACATTATTATTAGTATTACGATTTTTCTCGTATTTTATCGTTGAAGTGATCAAGAACAGAATTGGAATGTTTTTCGAAGTACATCATAAATGGTAAATGTGAAATTTCGATTTAAATGGTGAATATTTCAGGCAAATATCAAGTTTTGTATATTTTGGAATGTTTATATTTATTTTGATTGCCTTGGATTCTGCGAAGAAAAATAATTATAGCACTCTAAGATGCTCTCGCTCCTAAATTCAGAAATTTCTGAGTTATTTGAGATTTTCTGGATTCATGTTTTAAGTACCTATGGTTCATCCAAGAATTATTGACATAAAAGCAAGTCTTGGAAGTCCAGTCGCAGCTTTATTTCTAGTTGCAAAAGTCACTAAAAATTTTCTGTGGTTTCATCATAGCAATAAATAAATATAAATGGTATTTTTTTAAAGTAAGGCACTTCCAACATTAAAATGTCCTCATTCGGCGAACCCAAAGATTAAAACGCCCACTTTGGACAAAAATTCCAAACTATAAAATTAGTCAATTACGAGTTTCTCCAACAACTGTACAATATTTTTAGTGAATATATTAAGTATTTAGCAAATATTTTGGAAGTGGCCAAGTTCTGAGGTTGAATTGATCGATTCACCGCTTAACAGTTTGGGCATAGTCAAGTGATAATTGATTACAAGGAAACACCATTTACTTATAATAATATGTTTTACATATCAAAACAACGTAGCTTTAGAAAAGAGTACTCGTTTCCTCCATGTTTGTTTACAGTCAGCAGTGCCCTCATCGGTGGTTGAAATCGCCAATTGTCACATTCGATTACCATCGTGTGAATCTGTGTACCAATATTATTTTCATCAAAGTAGAGGATAACGTCCCTAGGACTAGCATAATCACGAAGATTATTTTCATCTTGTATTGATACATTTTCGAACGATCAATTATAGGAGCATACAGCCTGGAAATTCTGGTCCGATTACGAAAAATATCGTGGATGATTAAAAAGCATGTTCCTTTCCAAAGTTCAATATGAATATTCGCTAAACCAGAAAAATCTAATTTGAAGCGTGTTGCTGCAAAGTGAATGGATTGGTAAAATTATAAAAGATATCAAGACAGAAACAAAACTTAACGAATCTATTTAATATAATATATGAGGAATTTTGTGATGACATTGTAACTTTCAATATTTGTGAACAATGAAGGAGTAAAATATGTAAAATTAAAATTGTTAATATTCATTTTATTCTGCTTCAACAACAACTGCTATTATTTCCTCATCTGAGCAGAACTCGTCATGTTCATATTTAATGGCTTTATGTCAGCAATATCATGACATCCCATACATATATTTTGACTATTTTTATCTTATTTCTCTTTTTACGAGCTCTGTGCAGGCTTTCCATTTATTAGCTGTTCATTCTTCAAGTGCCTCATTCCAAAGATTTATCACTTGTGCAATTATTTGCCAAATTTGCTCGAATATTAATGATAGAACAAGACGTCAGTGTTATTTCCAACACCAACCTGAATTCTTCAACTCAAAATATTACTGAATGGGCTATTACCAACATAATTGCGATTCTCCAAAGCCCTCAGAGATGTCAATAATTCTTGGATGAACTGTAGAGTCAAATTAATCTAATCTGTTGCATGAGAATATTCTTGGACAATGAATGATAAATGATGCCACTAATAATTCACAAGTGAAAGGTCTGATTATTAGTTGTAACAGTAACATAGATGCATATATACTCCATTCACTTTTATTTAATCACATAGGAGGTCATGGTTTCGTTTTCAGGAGCTGGTGAACCTGATGAAAAGCACAGAACATATGATGAAAAGTCAGTGCGCGCACAGAAAATAACGTTAATGACAAAACGATGTTGCCAGTTTCTTTGTTTACATCAAAGTAAAAGTATCAAAGATATTCCACATTTTGTTAGGTTTACAAATTGTTCGCAGATTTTTGGTATTTAATCGATATTTGCAGGTGAGTTTTTCTTCGAATATCCAAGATTAACGTATGTTTATTGTTTTTAGCACCAGTTTGGAGCGTGAGGACGATTTTCAAGACCAGGACGAATGTTTACATTTCGAGGTGGAAGGGGTACACGGGAATTTCGTTGAAAAAGCTGTTATTTGGACAGATATCGCAGTAAATGGATCGGATGGAGCCTCGAGAGGTCGATTAGGATGATATTTTTCAGGTTTTCCAAGAAATTTGGCGATATCTGAGCAGATTTGCAAAAGTTAGGTACCTCACTAATAAGGTGGAACTTAGACCTAATTCTCCTATAAGAAACGCCTTTCAAAGGTCGAGATGGGGAAAAATGTATTCTTTAGATGTTGTTTGAACAAACGCAGCCGAGTTTTATATCCCAACATTGATTTTAAGAAAGTTATCAACAAAATAAAATTGACATTATTCTTGATTCTTGTAATTACCCATCAATTCATCTTATATCTTTGGGTTGATTTTTTTTAATGAATTCTTGATTAGAATCAACAATTGATGTCGTCAAGTCTTGAACTTTCAGTTCAAGAGGATAATAATCATCAAATCTTCACAAGCATGCATATGAAAATTATGTGAAAGCAATGCAATTTTCTTCCATGGCGAAAAATAATATATTTCAACAGTGATCTCTTGTATTTTTCATGCAAATAACTAGAAAAGGAATCCTTTCTATCAATTCATATAAACGTTAATTATTTTCGTCCAAAACACATCTTTTCCAATTCATTCATTTTCCGAATAAATTCACATTCTGAGAAATACGCTAAGAATGTAGAAAGGGCAACATAGTGTTTACTTGGAACATAAAAATATTTTGAAAAACGTCATAACTTCGATACAGAGTGGAATGTGTCAAATTTCCAAGGCCAGAGTTGTGAGTTTATAATTGTGAATGGAGTGTATGTTTAGTCCATCCAAGAATTATTGACATCTCGGGCGGCTTTGGAAAATCGAAATTAGGTTGGTAATGCCCGTTCAGTGATATTATGAGTTGCAGAATTCAGGTTTGTGTGGAAATAACACTGACATTTTGTTCTGTCATTAATGTTTCGAAATAGATGCATGGAATACCTAGTGTTGGCACCGATTAGATTTTGTTCAAGACTTTCTTGCCAATCGAAAATCTGAGAATTTGTCCTGCTTGTCATTTCTCTCGAAAGGGGTCGCGCTTTTTTTCGTTGACGCAATAGCGCCACGACCGCAAAATATTGCGGATTATTCCGTAACTAAACCAAAATCTGAAATCGACAATGCTGTTTTGATCTACAAATTTTGGTCACTATCTTTCGTAAGGAGTCGTTACACCAGGTATTCTATGCATCTATGTTTCGAATAAATTTGGCAA
The DNA here is from genome assembly GCA_951802165.1 of Adalia decempunctata. Classification (NCBI taxonomy): domain Eukaryota; kingdom Metazoa; phylum Arthropoda; class Insecta; order Coleoptera; family Coccinellidae; genus Adalia; species Adalia decempunctata. Next base: position 21,097,089 of record OX637703.1, read on the forward strand.
ATAATTGAGCAAGTGAAATAATTATCTTTAGAATGAAGCTCTTGAAGAGTGTATAGCTAATTAAAGGAAAGGCTTTCCATAGCACATAAGAAATAAGAAAAGATTAGTCGAAATATATGGGAGGTTGCTGACATAAAATCTTTTATTATGAACATGATGAGGAAATAACAGTTGTGGTTGTTGAAACAATAGTAGGAGTATTTACATTTCATATTTTACACCTTCATTGTTCACAAATATTGAAAGTTACAATGTCGTGACAAAATTCTTCATAATATAGTAAATAAATCCATTCGTTAAGTTTTGTTTCTGTCTTGATATCTATTACAATTTTCCTAATCCATTCAGTTTGCAGGTAATCGTATGTGATAATTGGAAACATTTTCATATTCAGATTGCCTTACTTTGAAAAATACCATTTAATTTTCAGGTTATTTCTATATTTTTTATTGCTATGATGAAAGCACAGAAAACTTTTAGTTACTTTTTTGTAACTAGAAATAAAGCTGCGACTGGACTTCCAAGGCTTTCTCTGATGTCAATAATTCTTGGATGAACTGTACATCAGAAATCCAGAAAATCTCAAATAACTTAGAGATTACCGAATTTAGGAGTAAGAGCATTTCAGAGTGCTCTCAATTCTTTTTTTTTCGCAGAATCCAACGCAAACATAAAAAATGGGGTTCTAATTTGAAGAAGTTATGGCCAATTTTGGTCACAGTTATCGACACAAGATTTGAAACACCCTTTGATGATATTTATGAAATTCAAAGATGTATGACCTTCACAAATTCTTCTGCTTTGACGTTATGAGAACGTTCTACACTCAGGATGTTGAGAATAAGAAAAATGGACATAATACCGACTATAACTCTTTGACTTCTTTTTCTGTTTTCTCTCCATATTAAGAAAACTATTTGGATGAATACAATGGTTTTAAGAGAAATGTATTCAGCATTGGATACTCAATAATATCAGAAACGAAAAAATTGAAAAAAACAAAAGTTTGAACAATTTTATTTTCACTCCTTGTATAACCGGAAGTGCTCAGGCTCCAAAAATATTTCAGCTCAGTAGGGAATTTCGAACAATATCCTAATCCCAATTTTCAGATTTCAAATTTGTCCAGTTCTCCAGAAACGTATAATGAGTACTCGAACTTGGGACACCTTGTTAATTCCCTAAAATCCGCTAGTGGGCTGTATTGTAATACATATTTGAGGGCCGATTGCACCGTAGACAAAACTGTAGATTAAATCTTGAACCTCGATTAGTGTCTATTGAATATCATAGACACTAATCGACGTTTAAGATTTAATCTACAGTTTTGTCTACGGTGCAATCGGCCCTAAGTCACCTTTATACTTCACACAGACAAAGAGCTTCTATCTTTTCAAAAACTCACCTCATGATCACCCTCAAGTCCTCAGTTTCCGTATTTTCCACCAGATGCGAAAAGATATCCGGCAATATGTTGTACAGGTTGTTCTCTTTGTGGGACAACTGAACGAAGAAGGTCCTGCTCATCTTGTTCAGCTCTTCGTCCTGATCGATGATGCACTTGGCCATCGTCGATATGTGTCCCTGTATTCTTATCATATCTCTCAGGATCAGATTGGAGAGCGTGAAGAATGTGGCTTTTCTAATATCCGACAAGGAGTCCTGAAGGCTGAATCGGGATGTTTTTATTATTTAATGTATTGCGAAAGGGTGTAGGCAGCATGGGCATCGCGACAAATTGAATAATTCCCATAATTATTTATGAATAAATAATAAATACAGGGTGAGTCTTTGACTTGTACATGTTTTAACTGTAGATTCCTCCCATCAAACGAAACACTTCTTTCCCATACCATTTTTCAAAATTCGGTTTCGTTTGAAAGATACAGGCTGTCGAAAATCCATTAAATTAACACTATTCTTTCTACAGAGTGTAATAGCCAAATGGAATAAATACGATAACGAATAAATGAGGGCGTGTTGGGAAAAACACTCGGACACGTCGATTTGTAATATTACATGCGCATATTTTTCAAGAAAATAATATTATATAGGGTGTTCCATGTGACCGTGGCCAATACCAACTTTCTTATTTCAAATGCAACTCCCTGTATATTATTTATTTTTTGGATTCTTCAGAGAATTCTAGACACAATTCATGCACAATGTCCTATACCTATCTTTAACTATTTCGGAAGTATTAATTGTTTTCAGATTTATTGCGAAAATCAACGTTTCAAATAAAAATTATTTTATTTCACAAATTCGGTACATTACACTTAAAACCTTATAAGTAATACTGATTATTTCTTAATTATTAAAAAAAAACATTAATGTCAATGTAGGAAATTTTCAAAATGCTCGCCGCGAACGTCTTGGCAACATGCTAATCTGGTGTAGAATTGTCTTCTAACGTTACTCAACATTTCAGGCGTGAATGATCTAATCGCAATCGTGATTCGGTTTTTCAGGTCGTCTAAGTCTAAGGGTTTCGTTTCGTATACAATACTTTTGACATTTCCCCACAAAAAGAAGTCTAATGGTGTCAGATCAGGAGATCGTGCTGGCCATTCTATCGATCCGCGCCTCCCTATCCACCGGTTTGGAAAAATTTGGTTCAAGTACTGCCGGACATTGATTTGGCAATGGGGCGGTGCTCCATCTTGCTGAAACCATATTATATTGGCAGGAACTTGTGGATTTGCTGGGTCAGGATATAAGTTTATCAAAGCTGGTACGACATTATTTTGGAGTAGTTCTAAATATTTTTCTCCATTCAAGTTGCCGTCAATGAGAAAGGTACCTACGATATGATTTCCAACAATTCCTGCCCAAACATTAACATTTTCAGGATATTGCGTATGTTCTTCTCTCAGCCAGTCAGGATTCTTATCAGACCAATAGTGGCAATTTTGACGATTAACATGACCGTGTAGTGTGAATGTACTCTCATCAGAAAACAAAACATTTTCTGATTGGATCACATTGTTATCTAACATTGCCATCATTTGCTCACAAAATGCGTTCTCCTATCAAAATAGTCTTCTATGAGCTCCTGAGTTGCCATCATTCTGTAGGGATGCATCTTACTTTCCTTTAATATTCGAAATATTGACGTGTGGCTGACGTTGAACAGCGGGCTACTTTTCGAACAGAATTATGTGGGCTTTCTTGAAACTCAAGCATAATATCAAATTTCGTATCATCACTTACTGCATTGGCAGCAATTTTTTTATTTGTCTTACATGACAAGGCGCTCGAAACTGCTTTTCCATTTTGCTAATTGTTCCTTGGGATATAGGCGGCAAATTTGGAAATTTTTCGTGAAACAAGCGAGAAACTTCCATTTGTGTCCGTGTGTAATCTCAATAACCAATCATTTGAAGAATGGTTATTTTGTGCATTTCTGTTAAATGAACCATTTTTCTAATATTATTACGTACAGTTATCGAAATTCAAAAGACAATAAATAGCACTTACACAGATCTCTTATTGTCATGCAAACAGAGAACGTGTTACTATAAGGCTATGAGAATAAACAAATCTGATTCTGTTCTTTTTAATTTCTTCTCAGTAACTGTTTTTGCTTACTTTCTTCATATCAAGAGGTAAATGGGAAATAAGTATTGGGTGTAACGTATCGAATTTGTGAAATGAAATAATTTTCATTTAAAATGTTAATTTTTGTAAAAAATCTGAAAACACTAAATATTTCCGAAAAAGTTGAAGATTGGACATTGTACATGAATTAGGTCTAGAATTTTCTGAAGAATCAAAAAAATAAATAATATACAGGGCGTTGCATTTGAAATAAGAAAGTTGGTATTGGCCACAGTCGCATGGAACACCCTATATGATTTTATTTTCTTGAAAAATATGCGCATTTAAAATTACAAATCGACGTGTCCGAGCGTTTTTACTAACACCCCCTCATTTATCGTTATCGAATTTATTCCATATGGCTGTTACACTCTGTATATACATATTCGGAACCGATATTTCGAAAGAACTGAATTTTGATTGATTGTTTTATCTATGCATGGTGCATATTCTTGAATCAAAACTTATTCAATATTTCTCCTGGTATAAAAGTTACAGCGTAGTCGACTCATAAATTCACGCAAAAATACTATGAAACCACTTAAAAAAGAAAAACGGTTCATATTTTCGAAAGAATCAACCATTTTAGAAAATAAAAGTATTCTTATGTATTTTCCATAAAACGCATCGTTTTCGAGTTATTCCTAATTTTATACTGTGACATTTGACGAAAAATCATGAATTTAAAAAATAATCTGGATGCTTCCCTGGACTAATATCATCGAATATTATTTCTTCTCTGGTCTCTTAACAAGTTAACAATGTGGTCAGAATGTTTATCAACTTCGTCAAAACTAAAATCTCTATGATGGAAAAACGTTCGATGTAGAAATATGTAATAATAAAATCCCACAAATGTGGGAGATAAAATTGAATTCTAAGGAGCATGAAAATATACATTTTATACGCACAGTTTCTATCAAAAATTTATTGTTACCAGTCCTCCAGGAAAATATCTATCTAAACAATATCCTCCTGGAATTTTAACTCGACACTACAGGGTTATTATTACATCAATTCACTGAAAGTCATCACATAATCATCACCTGTTTGCATTATTCTCTGTAAATAAATAAATAAATGTCCATGGCGCAGGTTATGGCTATACGAAAGCAACGTTCATGGGACCAGAGATTGGTCTGTGATGGGACTAACGTTGGAGACACAGAACAACGGGTTGTCTTGCGTGGCGGCTACCTCGCATTGCGAGGTAGCGAATGCGAGGTTAGCGCACCGTTATAGGCGGCTGAAATTAAGATCGTAGCGCTATATCGGCGAGAATCAGAACTACTCGTTTGGAATTTCTAAAGGGCAACGCCTAGACGCCTTTAGCGAAAAGTTAACAAAACTAATGCCCTTGCGATAGTTCATCCGTTAACGATAGGGTTTCGCCTATACCATTGTTTGAAGAGAAAATCAGCAATCTGGCATCGTCTTCGCAAAAGTTTTGTGAAATATCACAGAAGATGGATTAGGTTAGGTCATTGACCTCGAATCCTATGACCTAGGTTAATGGAGTTAGGTTAGGTTAGGCTACACTAGCTGGCGTCACGCGAAACTCTAACCTCCGCCGTTATTGAAAGTCCAAAATGATGTGTCGAGCTTATGAAGCCTTCTCTCCAGTTATTCTATGCCTCTAGCTAGAACTACTTACCCAAACAATTTGTTAGGTAGTACACATGTCGAATTTTCAATTTGAATCAAAATGGAAAATAATTCAAATATACATTCCTCATCACAATAGAGGTTGATACTGCTCAAGCACTGTGAAAAAACTCACCTCTGATAAATCCTAGGTGTCCATGGCTCAACAATATTAGGAAATCTTGTTAGCAGATCTGAACAATGGTACAGTATCGTGCATTTCAGGTCTGGGTGCGTAGTTTTCTCGAAAATGGTGAATAGAAGTTGTATATTTTCCTCGCAGAATCGGCTTGACACCAGCATGAACCTGAAAACAACATTGTTGGAATGAAGACCTGAATGTGACAGATATGTCACATCTAACAATTTAATATATGAGTGTTGTCCAATGAACAACTGACCACCAGTACCTAAAAAAGGCTAAAATATTGTGACAAGTGCATTCGAAATCTCGAATTTTCTGGACGCGTGTGGAGTGTTGTACACCTCTCGACAACTTCGCGGATGTTCATGAACCTGGTGCAAAGATATAGAGATATAATGCAGGCCAGAGTGGTATTAAGGTATTGATGCCCAAATTTTTTTATAAATTTTTCAAATTGAACATCACATAAAAGAAATTTTCGGTAAAATGGCCTATTTTGATGAGTTCTATCACCTGTCAAAAGAAAAGCCTCTGTATAGTCTAAGAATACTGGGTGTATTCGGTTACAGGAAATGGATAAAATTAACGAACGGTTAGTTATTAGACAGGTTGAATATTCACCTGATCAGAGCAATCACCGCCGCCCCCTGTGTTACTGAATTACTGTATAAATCTGGCCTCTGACAAATGCTTCTAATGATGAAGGACAGTTTTCCCATCAAACCTGAACCGTTGACCGTGTCGTTTTCCAACACGCTCAAGATGAATTCCGCGTCCGAATCTTCTGCTTGGGCTCCCTCAAGGGTAGATTCTTCGTGAACCTATAAAAATGATTTTTCATTATTTTGATCGTTCTAAACAGCCACAATATTTGTTAACGAAATTAACAAGAGTAATGTTCTGAATAAGGTCGGTTCCAAAAGACTATGTTAAGAACATTAGACCATAGAAAAAGGATACGCGCTTTTCAATAATAAATAGTGAAGCCAATTTTCGAAATTATCAGAACTAAACTGGGAGACTGTACTACGACGGAATTAAGGCTCTATAAAGGGGAGTATACCAGAAACCGCCATCAAGGAGCATAGAATAACTGGAGAAGGCTCCGCTACAAAAATGAACTGCCAAAAACGTCCGAACTTGTCAGTTCGCCGCAAGGTCACGAGATGGCGACAACGTCGTTCGTTGCTACAACATGGCTATCTTTAATAAAATTATCTTTAATGGTTATCAGTTGTTATTACTTATTAGGTACCATTTGTTACTATATCATAATATATATTCTTTTGGAAGAAAGCAATACATACTTTTTTTCGTAAATCCGACAATATAATGCATATGCTTCAAAGAACAGATTGAATATAGGAAGAAAAATCTGTTTCCAGCTCCGAATCTGAGTGTTAGCAGAGGGAATGTAAACAGGGTACCATACAATTCTGCGTATGATACACGAGAACAGATAAAACCTCTGTCTTCCCCTATAAGAATAATAATACTGAATGTTCGCTTTTTCCGATAAGGATATTGTGTTGACAAATTTATTTCCGATCACAGACGTTCCATATAATCGCGCATAAAAAGTTGATTAGAATGAAGCGATGATATGTCATCATTGGAATCGAATCATGAAATGGCAGATAAACAGAGAACTGCACATGGTCGAAATGATGGATGGTCAACAGCCAGAGGAAAATCAACAAGGAGAAAGACATTAATCTGCGAGGGTGCAAATCTCAATAAAGGAAACTCTCTGATAAAAGGGGCAATCAAGCGGAATTGGATATATGTCGGTAAGATTGCAGGAAGAGAAGTCACAGAGCAAGATATAGCCAACTTCATGAAAGATGTGGATCAGACTGGAGATATAATGGTAAAGAAGTTGAATACAAAAGGACAAAATTCTGCGTTTAGTGTCGGTATAGCAAACAGGGAAGTTTATGATGCGGTTTTTAATGTGAAGTTTTGGCCACAGGGCATTGTTCTCAGGGAATTTACATTCGATAAACATTTTTTTCAGAAACCAGGGGAAAAGAAAATCACGGAATAACAATAAATAAAGAAAATAAAGATTTAAAAAGAAAACACCAAATATGTCTAGTTCATCAAAATGTATGCTCAATAAACAACTCAATTGATCGTGTTGAACATAGTGTAAATAGTCAAATTATAGATTGTAGAATTATTTGTTTAACAGAACATTGGCAAAGTAGGGATGCATTAGAGAATATTTCAATAAATAATTTCAAGTTAGTAGCAAGCTATTGTAGACCGAAAGGTTATGGGGGGGCAGCAATTTACCTGCATCAATCATTAGTAGGGAAAGAAAGAAAAAAGCTATCACATTTGTCAGTAGAGGGTGAGTTTGAGTGTGCCGTGGCGGAGTGTATGTTGAATTCAGAATCTTTCTTAATATTTTCAATATATCGTCCACCTAATGGAAATATCAGTTTATTTATTGATAAAATGGATGAAATTATAACTAAAGTTTTTAACGAAGACAAATCAATCATAATAGCAGGGGACTTCAATATAGAATTAAAAGATGAGAACAAGCACAAAACAGAATTTTTAACATTAATGAGTTCCTTCAATTTGATTAAAACAATTAATGATTATACACGGATTACGGCACGTTCGAAATCATGCCTCGATAATATCTTTACAAATATAGAAACATGGAGTTCTGAAGTAGTGGAGTTTCATGTCTCTGATCATAAAGCCCAAAAAATCAGCATACCAAATACTAGTGATATAAAGCCTTACAGAAATTATAGTAGATTTTTCACTGAAGATGCTAAGGATATTTTTGTTACTAGACTTCAACAACAAGATTGGAAATTGATTTATGATATAGATACGGCCTTAGACCATAGAAAGAGGAGACACACCTTTCAATAATAAATAGTGAAGCCAAGTTTCAAAATCATCAGAACTGAACTGGGTGATTGTAATACTACGGAATCAAAATGTAGTAGAAATTTTTGCAACGTTGTGACGTTCGTTGAATTTTCTAATAAATAAACTCTCAATGAAAATGAAAAGTTTCTTAGATTGAAATTCATTTACTCATTTGTGCGTGAATGCCAGAAACGAGTATTGGTTTCTTCAACTATTGTGCATTCTTCACATTACATATACTTAAGTATATGTAAATGTTCGCGAAACGGATCGATCTTTCCGCCCCAGATTAATATATAAAAACGTTTGGCAATACGGTTTTTTGAATCTATGTCCAGTTCATTCATTAATTACGTGCCGCCATCTTTATTCTATGAAATTTCTGACAATTCGAACAGTGTTGTCAACAAGATTTTGAGCTTCATTGTATGTTAAAAGCGTTATTTGGATTTATTTTTGATTACCTCCAGCTGAATACGATAAGAAAATGGTTCGTAAGTGTCTTGTGTGTGGTAAATTTGAATCATAACTTGAATTTGCACAGGTATGTTCTAATCTTTTCATACTTAGTATCAGAGGCGTAGATTTTTAGAATTTCACTTTTCAGATTCCATTCTGATATTGAGAAGAGGAACATCTGGTTCTCAATCCTGAATATTACTTGATGATCTTTCTCAGAAACTGTTTGTATGTTCCGAACACTTTGAGCTAAAAGATTTAGTTATTCGAGTGAATGGTACCAGATAATATCTCAAAAATGATGCCAATCCCCTTCTTGCCAAACCAATCAACGTCCTTAAGGTAAGTTTCTGGGAATTTCCAGAGAAAGAACCAAAATATTGAAATCGAATATTAGTCATTTCACCAAAAAAATCATAATTGTGCCGGTACTCTGGAAACTCAACAGAGGGATGGATCAGATATAAGCATCTCACTATGATAAATTCGATAAATTGATAAGTCTCTTCCCAGTACCTGTTCTCCTACCGGCAGGTGGAATGGTTGTAATTTTTGTTGCATTAGTGATTAATTATATCTGGTGTAATCTGTTTTGCAGGGTTGAAAAAATTGAGCCAGTGGAGAAATGAGGTTCATCTTCCCGTTTCACTGAGGCACCATCTTCTTTTAAAATTAGAAGAATAAGGTGAATATTTCATCTCAAATCTCTTAAATTCCATTAACTCTGACAACTAAGTCATGATCATATCAAAAAATCTTCTCTTCTTTTCAGGCATTCATTAAATCAGGAGTTGCAAGAGATTCATTTCAAAGAATGTTAAAAGATCCAAGCAAGCAGGAGTACAACGTACAACCCATCATTGAAAGCCTTTGCAATAACATTGGCCTCTTTTTTCCCCAAGAATACAATTATGTGAGAAAAACATTCATCAACAACCCTCCCCTTTTAGAAACCATCTCAAAGTATAGATCTGTGGATGGAAGTCCAGGTATCATAAAAGAAGCATTGACTGCTCTGGTCCAAAGACAAGAAGAAGTTTCATATCCCTGGTACTGGTACAAGATTCTCAGGATATGTTAATATTGGTACCAACTTGTATTCTGCCTTCCAAATAGAACTATGACTATCGAATGTATATAGGGCTTTGGCAGGAGCAGTTAACAACAAATGGATCTGTTTTCAATATCAATGTTTATTTTAATATCGCATTCAGTAGATTTACTATGGTTTTATGATTGTATTATGTTCTTCTTCATGATGTGGATAGTGGATGAATAAATGAGGTTCATTTTCTTCAAGGAATTATGCTAAATTTTGTGAATAAATAAAGGAGGCATGAATTATTGTTGCTTTTTTCATACTGAACGCGGTTCATAGGCATATAATGTACGCTCGGCAATTCGCCGCCCCGTAGATTTTCATCTCAAATATTGATGACTCGGTTTGATGCTTTTTGCAGCCATTACTTATCATATTTGTAATAACGTGATAAAATACCTCAATTTATTATAAAATCTCGTGAAGAGGAAAATCTGATTCCTTCACATGAATTTACACATTTTTGTGGTCAGTTTCAGCATTTAATGAATCGTGTATAGTTTATTTTATATACCTTAATTGACTTCCTAAAGAATCAATTGTTTTTCTATAATTTTTCATACTTATTTTCACTAATTCCAAGTAATATAAAAAAGCTACGCATTTTAATATGTTCAATAATTCATTTGCATCAATTATGAATCTTCAAATATATTTATAGTACAAAAATAATTTCACATTTCAATAAACCGCCCTCGTACCAATATTGAAAGAATTCGCCATAAAAAGATTATTAACTCGTTATTTTATTTCCATTCTTCAAAATCAATAACTCCACGCCACTGGATTTTTCAAAGTTAGATTCTGCAATGTTGCCACATAAATGTAAAATGATATTGCTATCTTCGTCCCACTCATTGAAGTCTGACTAAATTTTGGCTTCATCAATTCCCGAATTTATGAATGAGATGCTGTGTCTCCTCTTTCTATGGTCTAAGGATACGGCAAATGTATGCGACCAATGGAACCAGTTTATATCAGTTTTTTATGGTGTCTTCTGTGAGTGTTTTCCACTTAAATTGGTATATAACAAACAACGGAAATATATTCCTCCAAATCAGCAAATCCATGATTTAAAAAATCGCTTGGACATTCTTTGGAGACTAAGTAGACACAACTCTGAGTACTGTGAGTCGTATAAAACAAAAAAAAAGGAATATGATAGATTACTTAAGAACTTAAAAATAGAAAATTATGAGTATAGGATAAATAGGTCTGATAATAAAAGCAAAACTATGTGGGCTGTATGTAACGAAATAAGGGGGAAAAATAAACTGCAAAGTGATTGCCAAATAGAGGGAGAGCCAATAGTTATCGCGAATGAATTTAATGAATATTTCAATAATATAGCGCTGGAAATGTTGAAGGAATTAAAAGATACACAATTTGATGTCACTCAACTAAGGAAGAACAACCGATCAATGTACCTACGACCTACTAATCCATTAGAATTAATAGAGTTAGCAAGATCCCTGAAAAATAAGCTCAGTTGTGGAGAAGATGAAATACCGGTTAGTATAGTTAAGATGTCTATCACAAGTATTAACAAAATATTGTCATATATTATGACTAATTCATTCAGAGAAGGCATATCTCCCCAACAGTTGAAGCGGGCGTTAATTAAACCATTATTTAAAAGTGGTGATCACAAACTCGTTGGAAATTACAGACCAATCTGTTTGCTATCAAGCTTCTCAAAAATATTCGAGCTTGCAATGTGTTCAAGGGTATTAGAGTTTTTGCATCAAACTGACTTCTTTGAGGAGAGTCAACACGGTTATCTAAAAAACAGATCAACTCAAACAGCCATGTTTCAGCTTACGAACGAAAAGCATAGTTGATTTGATAGAAAATGGTAATATGGCATTAGCAATGTTTTTAGATTTATCGAAAGCATATGATTCAATCAATCAGGAATATTTACTGCAAAAACTAGAAATATATGGAATAAGGGGAAAAGTTAATGATTGGTTCAGATCATATGTATCTGAAAGAACACAAAGAGTAAAAATAACGAAGAATGGTCGCACTGTGAAATCTGCCATGTTAGTCAACAAAACTGGTATAGCACAGGGGAGTGTAATTGGGCCTCTTTTGTTCATAATCTATTTAAATGACCTAAGCAGAATAGTACAGAATGTTGGAGAGAGTATCGTAAATTTTGCGGACGATACTAACTTAGTGGTGGGCGCATGTGACAAAACTGAGTTAATTAGAGTAGGAACAGACTATTTCGCCAGAGCAGAAAAATGGTTTTCAAGGAATAAATTATTATTGAATTCAAAGAAGTCTAATTTTGTGATCTTCAGTACAGACAGAAATAGGAAAGAAAAACCCGATAACATAACATTACATGGCGAGGAATGTAAGTTTTCAGAGCACTCGAAATTTTTGGGAATATTTATTGACAACTTTCTGAAATGGAGAGCACACACTGATTATGTTAAGCAAAAGCTAAACAGAATCAACTTTGCAGTGAGAACAACCAGTAAATATATGAATGAAAAAACCCTGAAAATTTTATATCACGCCAATTTTGAGTCAGTTCTGAAATATGGGATCATGTTTTGGGGGATGGAATACAACCTGGAGGAGGTTTTTATTGTCCAGAAAAGAATCATGAGAATTATGTATAGATTACCTTTTAAAAAATCTTGTCGGGGCTTGTTCAGGGAAAAGAACATTCTAACGGTTTTTGGTTTGTATATACTCGATTGTCTAACTTTTTTGAGTAAAAACAAGGAGAAGTTCACAGAGGGCAGCATAAAATCATATTATAACACAAGAACACTCGATTACATTTTACCGATACACCGTCTAACTCTTACGGAGAGAAATCCATCATATATGTGCATGAAACTTTTTAATAAACTTCCAAATGAAATTAAAGAAATCCGAATTACCAAGCAATTTATTAAAAGGGTTAAAATACTCTTAATAAATAGAGAACCTTACAACTTAAAGGAGTTTTTCAACATGTGAATTTTTGGTTTTTGGGTAAAAATGATTTTTTTTTGTGTGGGAAATACAAATTGTTAATGAAGATGTGATATTTTGACGCTATTTTGTTTGATGTTTTAGGTGTAGCTCAAAACTCTTGATGTTATATGTGGAGATCATTCAAAATAAAGTTTCTTATTATTATTATTATGTTATGATTTATGGCCATTTTCAATTAAAAAGAAGCATAAATCTATCAATAACAATGGGTGCGTTCATCCGACTAAGCAGCTACCACTACATGCTCCTTCAAACGTCAAAACCATATGATTTGTTCGATTCGTTGTGTCAAATTACTAACTAATTTGACACAACGAATCGAACAAATCATATGGTTTTGACGTTTGAAGGAGCGGTAGCGGTAGCTGCTTAGTCGGATGAACGCACCCAATGACCGCCACATTATATTCTTTGGAATTGTGGCGCCATAGAACAAGATATTTGACAGTCTTATAATAAACGATCACAGCGCTCATCTATCGGGCGTCACACGAAACTCTAACCTCCGCCGTTATTGGCAGTTCAAAATGATCTGTCGAGCGTATGAAGCCTTCCCTCCAGTTATTCTATGCTCCAAACATAGACTCGAAAATTACAGATCCCTTCGAATGAAATGAAATCTGTAATCGAAAGAAATGAAATCTGTAATCGAATGAGCATACTTTCGGAATGAGAGATCTTGTGGTGACTTTTTTCGGCATGCTCACATGAAAAACATTGGAAATAGGTTAGGTTCGTGGTGTTAGAATAATGCCGCGTCATCTAATAGTCAAATTTATAATAATTTATTGTTTATGTTGGTGTATCACCCCGATAGATGGCGATGAAAATGTTGCGAGTCCTGTAATTTTCGAGTATATGGTTGGATCCAATCAACCATAGAGCCAGGTCTATCTAGTATACCATACCTATCTTTATAGTGCTCTAACGGAATCAAAATGTAGTAGAAATTTTTGCAACGTTGTGACGTTCGTTGAATTTTCTGATAAATAAACTCTCAATCAAAATGAAAAATCTTTTAAATTGAAATTTATTTACTCATTTGTGGGTAATGTCAGAAATGATTTGTTTCTTCAAATATCGTGAATTCCTCACATTACATTTACATATACTGAAGTATCGGAATGTTCACGAAACGGCTAGGCCGCTTTTGCCTCAAATAATGACTGAGCACGTTATGACAGTACAGTTTTCTGAATCTTTCATTAATTTCGTACCGCTATTTTAATTTTGTATTACTAATGACGTATACAGGGTGAGTCTTTGACTTGTACATATATTTTAACTGAAGATTCTTGAGGCCAAAAGAAACATTTTTTTTATTTTCCATTTTTCCGAATTCGGCTCTGTTAAAAAAATATAGCCATTTGAATAAAAACATTGGGCTAAATACGTCCTTGAAATGATACTGTGGAATTGATTCAAAGTTCATATTTCTCGATAGAAATTGGGTTTATACATTTAGGCCCAATTTAGGGAATACTCAAGTGGTCAAGTACTAACCTTATTGGAATAAAAATGTTGCAAACACGATAATTTCAACAAAAACAGTTAGTTTCATCGGATTATATATGCAACTAAAAAGCCACATTTATATATTACTATATATTAACAAATGCGTTTCTAGATGATTGTAAAGTACGAGTTTTCGAACCTCATGTTAGTGACCATAGGGCTATATCGCTAAACTTATCCTTGAAATCACTTCAAGACCCAGTTCTTCCTGAAACCAAATATATTAGAGATTGCTCGACTGATAATCTTTCAAAATTAGAATCCATAATTTCGGAAATGAACTTTGATGAAACTTATGATGAGTTGAGTGTGGACGATAGTTTCCAAGTATTTATAGAGGCAATATATAATTCCTTTTGTGAATGTTGTCCACTGAAACCTTGCTGTAAATCTAACATCAAGGCGAAATGGATAACACCAGAGGTAAAGCGAGCCGGCCAAGAATTGAAGAATTTGCACTGGCTATGCAAAAATTCAAACTCAACTGAATTGACGGGTGCTTACAGAAAGTGTAGAAATAATTATAGAAAATTATTGAAAAGCTCCAAGCTGAATTTTCATGAAAGATTGGTAACATCGTCCACAAATGTCAACAAAACGGTTTGGAACATTGTAAACACAGAAACTGGTAGGAAAAAGTCCTGTGCTTTGCCAACTGTGCTCGAAATAGATGGCAAAAAGTGTGTAAGACGGGATCAAATGGCTAACGAATTTGCGAACTACTTCTCCACTATCAATGATGTAAGTCTTCTTAAGTGCTATGGGACTTCTAGATCAAAAATGTGTACTACTTCAAATATGCATGACAAAACATTCTTTTTTCTTCCTGTAATGAAAGAAGAGGTAATTGATGCTATAAGGATGCTTAAGAATAAATCCTGCACTGGTACTGATTTTATTTCAGCTAAGGTGAAAAAAATTTCAGGTAGTATATCTGAACACTTTGCTCATCTCATAAATAAATCGATCTCGAATGGAGTATTTCCATCATGTCTCAAAAATGCCATTGTTCTTCCAATTTATAAAAGAAATGATCCTTCTGTTATCAGTAATTATCGACCTATATCTATTCTTAGTGTCTTCTCTAAGGTAGTGGAGGGGATAGTTCACAAACGTATGATTGACTATCTTTCGAAATTTTGCCTCATTACTAACAGTCAACATGGATTTCGCCGCGGTAGATCTACTCAAACTGCTGCATTGGCTTTTGTTGAATATGTCTACGAATGCCTGGATAGCGGTTTATGCATTGCGGGTATGTTCTTTGACTTGTCGCGTGCTTTTGACTGCCTATCTTTCCAGTTCATGTTGAGCAAGCTCTATAATTTGGGTTTTCGAGGAATATTTTTGCAGTGGTTGCACTCATACTTGAAAGATCGCAGAATAACTGTTAAGGTAGAAGAAAGCTGGTCGGAACTCTTTGGTCTGTCGCTTGGTGTTCCTCAGGGTTCCACGTTGGGACCACTTCTGTTTCTTATATTCATAAATGATCTACCTGAATACGTGAAAGCAGACAAAACTATTATTTTTGTTGATGATACAACACTAGCAGTCTCAGCAAACACTTATGAAGAGCTCTCTCAGAAGTGTTCTTTATTGATGCTCAGTTTCACAGAATGGTGTAGGAAGAACTCTCTTATTGTGAATCTTGAGAAGACTGAATGTATTTTCTTTAGTCTGAAAAATATTTTGAATAATGTTCCATTCTCAATTGATAACAACTCCTTGTGTAAGGAAAGTGTCAAGTTCTTGGGTGTCTGTGTGGACAGTCATTTAAGGTGGAATGATCATGTGGACTATCTCAGTAAGAAACTGAATTCATCTTACTATGCACTGAACAGGATCAAAGATCTCATGCCTGTTCAATCTTTGCTTAGTGTATACTACAGTTTATTTCATAGCCACTTGAACTACAATATTTTATTGTGGGGAAGCTCTTCTTGTACACAGAGAATTCTCATATCGCAGAAACGAATACTTAGATTAATATATGGATTGAATCCACGGAATTCTTGTAAACCCATATTTGTCAAGAATGGAATACTTACTGTAACTTGTATATATATATATAGAACTTTGCTATATGTTAAGGAAAATATCAGAAATCTTTCTACTGTTGCTGATTCTCATTGCTATGTTTCGAGAAATAATAACACACTTTTAATACCTAAACACAAAACATCTAAGTATGAGTCCTTTCCCCTGTATCAGGGCATCAAATTGTTCAATCATCTACCTGTCTCGGTCAGATCACTTGAAAAAAGTAGATTCAAAAAGCTCATCAAATCTGTACTGATGAAGAAGGCTTATTATAATATTAAAGAATATTATAATGATGGTAATTTTCTATAATTGAAGTTATATTTTGTTTTATTGTGAACATGAATTTTTTTTTCTGGTGTATTTTTTATTAGGATATAATATTGACTTGTCTTATACATATCAAGTATGTCGAAAAGGACCAATAAATTATTATTATCTTTCATCATCGGTCTCCCGGTCTCAGCTTGAGCTGGTATTTCTTCTATGAACCAGTGAAAAAACATTTCAGTTCCTCCCACTAGTTCAGGAATTTCCGCACGATGTGACAGGTTTGCAAAGCTACAGCCTGCTGTGCATATCCCGCGATCCTCTGGGATATCTCGATCTTTTGAAGATTTTTCTTAAATGATTTGGACATGACTCCCTCAGCCGAGATCACCAATGGAATAATAGTGACTTTCGACAATTGCCACATGTTCTTCAGTTCTATTGCCAAGTTCTCGTACTTCGTTATTTTTTCGGACTCCGTTTTTCCGATGTTATGAGTCAATGGTACTGCCACATCAATTATCACCGCATACTTCTGATCCTTCTCAATGAACACAAGGTCCGGTCTATTGTAGTCCACTGTTCTATCCGTTGTTATGGGTCTGTCCCAATAGAGAACCGCTGCGTCCGTTTCTAACACTGCTGCAGGTTGATACCTATAATATGGTGGACAAGTATCCAAAAAACCATGTCTAAGAGCTAACTGCTGGTGAACAATCTTTGCCACTTGGTTGTGTCGGCCCAGATATGCGTTATCGGCTAGAACTCGACAACCGGCGATTACATGTTCAATAGATTCGCCAACTGCGCCACACTTCCTGCATTTGTCCTCCACGTTAAGCTTCAAACAGTGTTTCTCGTAGTTGCGAGTTCTTATAACTCGATCTTGGATAGCCGTCAGAAATCCCTCAGTTTCAGGATACAAGTGTCCCGCATTCAACCACGACAAAGATGCTAATTTATCGACATTTTCCCCTTCAAGGTGTTTGGGAAATCTGCCGTGCAAAGCTTGTTCTCGCCATGCACTTCTGTCCTCGCTTCTGGTAGTGATCTCAAACGCCATGTGTCGGTGTTGCAGGTTGAGAGGTGTATATCCCTTATCTTCTGTTGTCACCAATTTCATCAGGCTATCCTGTGACTCGAGCAATCGCTGCCTTAGATTTTTCTCCTGGGTTCTGCAGAGTCTATAGATGTTCAACAGACCTCTTCCGCCATCACGCCTAGGAAGATAGAGTCTTTTGACCGATGCATTGGTGTGTAAACATCGAAATTTTGTCATTAGGCGACGGGTGAGTCGGTCCAACTCATTCAGATCAGCCTCTGACCACTTCAAAACTCCGAAAGTGTGGGTCAGAACTGGCGTAGCCCAAGAGTTCAATGCATCGATCTGGTGTTTTGCAGACAGCTTTGTGTTCAGTACTTTTGTAACCCTGCTCCTATATTTCGCCATGAACTCAGTTTTCAAACGAGTGTGATCAATTCGTTGATTTTGAGGTGTGCCTAGATATTTGTAGGTGTCTTCTGGTGACATATTGAAAATGTCCTGAAATTGCTCGTGAGAGGTCTCCACTTTACCCTTCTTAATGTTGATAATGGCGCATTTGTCGAGGCCGAAGGACATGCCAATGTCACATTATTATTATTATTCTTCATCGGTCTCCCGTTCTCAGCTCGAGCTGGTTATTCTTCTATGAACCAGTGAAAAAACAATTCAGTTCCTCCCACTAGTTCAGAAATTTCCGCACGATGTAACAGGTTTGCAAATCCACAGCCTGCTGTGCACATCCCGCGATATTCCGGGATAATTCGATCCCTTGAAGATCTCTCTTCTCCATCCAGGAAGTGGTTTGTCCTCGCAATTGTTCACGTAATGAAAAGCTCGCATTACTTCAATATTCATTTCGCGGCTACACTGGATACGTGCGTTGCGAGCTCCCCTGCGGGCAGTCCTCCTCACGGTGGTCGAGCCAGCAGGTGGAGTGGCATCTCGATCTTCTGCCATGATATCGGTTTCCACTTCTCGTTCATGGGTTTGCCACCATTTACCCTTGGTGGCCCAGGTAACTCGGGCCGTGGGGACGTCACCCCCCATGTGGCGTGGCAGAAAGCAAACCACACCCGTGCGGTATTATTATTATTATTATGATCGTGGACTTATTCACTATCTCGGCATCCGGCCGGATAAATTTACCTTTCCCAGATACAATAATCAAAGGGAATAGGCTCGATCACGATACACTTGACAAAAATTTACGAACAATTCTACAGGTATTGAGAATAACAGCTTTTTGCATTTCAATGTAGCTGTTTACATTTAATTCTAATTTGTTCAGACTATTGTGTAAGCTCTTGGGTATCAATCCAGTCGACGAGATGATCACTGGAACGATATCAACCTTCTCTAGGTGCCACATTTCCTTGATCTCGAGAGCCAGGTCTGTGTACTTGCTTATCTTCTCCTGGTACTTATTCAACATGTTGTTGTTGTTGGGCACAGCTACATCCACCAAAATTGCCTTTCTGACCCTCTTGTCGTAAACCACAATATCCGGCCTGTTATTCGTCACCGTTCTGTCAGTGATAATAGGCCTATCGTAGTATAGTCTAAAAGAGTCATTTTCTAACACAGGCAGCGGCTGATACTTATAATACGGCTTGTAGGAGTTGAGAAGTCCGAACTTGAGCGCCAATTTCTGGTGTATGATGTTGCACACTTGGTTATGTCGGTGGAGGTAATCAGTGTTGGCTAGTTGTTCGCAGCCAGAAGTTACATGCTGAATTGTTTCAGATTTTTGATGACACTTCCTACACATATTTGTTGGCACTGTACGGTCCTTCATGATGTATTTCTTGTAGTTGTTGGTGGAGATGACTTGATCTTGTATAGCCATCATAAAACCTTCCGTCTCAGGAAACAGTTCACCCTTTGACAACCATTTGTTGGATGAGGTTTTGTCAATATGTGGCTGATTTAACTCATGGTGATGCCGTCCATGGAGTTCTTTTTTTGACCATTGTTCTAGCTTGTCAGTTTCAGAAAGAGATGGCAGATCCAGCAATTCATCTGCAGTAGCCAGAGTTAAAGGTGTGAACTTCTTATCAACCAAAGTAACAACTCTGTGTAGATTGGAATTATTCGCCTTCTCAAAGAAGAATTCCCTGAGGTTTTTAATCTGGCGAGTGTGAAGGTTGACAATATCCGCAAGTCCCCGTCCTCCCTCCTTCCGTGGTAAAGTGGTTCTTAATACGGACGACCTTGGGTGATGACCTCTCTGTTTCGTCAGCATCGTTCTGGTTTGCCTTTGAATGTCCTCCAGATCTGTCCTGGTCCACTTGATAACTCCAAATGAATAAACCAGCACTGGGATTGCGTAGCTGTTGATGGCTTTGATGAGATTTCCAGAAGTCAACAGTGACTTCATCACCGTTCTCAGTCGGCCAGTATACTCCTCCCGGATTTTTGCCTTCGACTGCTTTTGCTCCAAACATCTAGCCTGTTGGTATCCCAGATATTTATAAGTTTCTCCATCCCTCATGGCTTGAAGTATATCTCCATTCGGTAGTTGTGATTCACCGTCCACGACTTTTCCCCTATGGATGTTCAGGGTTCTACATTTTTCAATGCCGAATTCCATTCGAACATCAGTTGAAAAAGAACTGACGGTTTTCAGAAGCTCATCCAATTGCTTATTATTATCCTTCATTATCGGTCTCCCGGTCTCAGCTCGAGCTGGTATTACTTCTATGAACCAGTGAAAAAACATTTCAGTTCCTCCCACTAGTTCAGAAATTTCCGCACGATGTGACAGGTTTGCAAAGCTACAGCCTGCTGTGCATATCCCGCGATCCTCTGGGATATCTCGATCTTTTGAAGGTTTTTCTTAAATGATTTGGACATGACTCCCTCAGCCGAAATCACCAACGGTATAATAGTGACTTTCGATAATTGCCACATATTCTTCAGCTCTATTGCCAAGTTCTCGTACTTCCTTATTTTTTCCGACTCCGTTCTTCCGATGTTATGAGTCAATGGTACTGCCACATCAATTATCACCCCATACTTCTGATCCTTCTCAATAAATACAAGGTCCGGTCTATTGTAGTCCACTGATCTATCTGTTGTTATGGGTCTATCCCAATAGAGAACCGCTGTGTCCGTTTCCAACACTGCTGCAGGTTGATACTTATAGTATGGCGGGCAAGTATCCAAAAAACCATGTCTAAGAGCTAACTGCTGGTGAACAATTTTTGCCACTTGGTTGTGTCGGCCCAGATATGCGTTGTCGGCAAGAACTCGACAGCCTGCTATTATATGTTCGATAGACTCGCCAACTGCGCCGCACTTCCTGCATTGGTCCTCCACGTTCAGCTTCAAACAGTGCTTCTCATAGTTGCGAGTTCTTATGACTCGGTCTTGGATAGCCGTCAGGAATCCCTCAGTTTCAGGATACAATTGTCCCGCATTCAACCACGACAAAGAAGCTAATTTATCGACATTTTCCCCCTCAAGGTGTTTGGGAAATCTGCCGTGCAGAGCTTGTTCCCGCCATATACTTATATCTTCGCTTCTCGTGGTGATATCAAATGTCAGTTCTCTGTGTTGTAGGTTCAGAGGTGTGTATCCCTTATCCTCTGTTGTCACCAATTTCATCAGGCTATCTTCAGACTCGAGCAGTCGCTGCCTCAAGTTTTTCTCCTGGGTTCTGCAGAGTTTATAGATGTTCAACAGACCTCGTCCGCCATCTCTTCTGGGTAGATAAAGCCTTTTCACCGATGCATTGGTGTGCAGACATCGGAACTTTGTCATTAGGCGACGGGTGAGTCGGTCCAACTCATTCAGATCAGCATCTGACCACTTCAAGACTCCGAAAGTGTAGGTCAGAGCAGGCGTAGCCCAAGAGTTCAAGGCATCGATCTGGTTTTTAGCAGACAGCTTGGTGTTGAGCACTTTGGTTACCCTGTTTTTATATTTCGCAGTGAACTCAGCTTTCAAACGGGTGTGGTCAATCCGTTGATTTTGAGGAATGCCCAGATACTTGTAGGTCTCTTCGGGCAACATACTGTGGATGTCTTGAAATTGTTCCTGTGTGTTCTCCATTTTACCCTTCCTGATGTTGACTATGGCGCATTTATCGAGACCGAAAGACATGTCAATGTCTTTGCTGAAGGATCGCACTATATCTATCAGCGAGTGAAGTTGTTTTGAGTTCTCGCCGAATAGTTTCAGGTCATCTATGTACAATAAATGGGACAGTTTTCGCGGATTCCTCATTGCTGGTCTATACCCTATGGTAGTGTTTTTCAGAAGAGTAGACAGAGGATTTAGTGCCATACAAAACCACATCGGCGACAGAGCATCTCCCTGAAATATCCCCCTCGATATTTTCACGGTTCCAGCATTGATGTTATTTATCAGAATATTCGTTCTCCATGTACTCATAAGATGTTGGAGCACCGCTTTTATTTTCGGGCAGATCTTATAAATCTCCAGTACTTTCACAAGCCAATCGTGAGGCACCGTATCGAAGGCCTTCCGATAGTCGATATAGCAAAGACTTAAATTCCTCCTTCTCGCTTGGGCTTGCTTTAGCACTACAGCGTCTATAGTGAGTTGATGTTTACATCCTGCAGACCCTCGAGAGCAGCCTTTCTGTTCTTCCTCCAGAATATTATTGGCTTCACAGTGACGATATATCGCATGATTTACAAGCGACGTGAACAGCTTATACACCACTGACAAACACGTTATTGGTCTGTAGTTTTCTGGATTGTTGCGGTCTCCTTTTTTGTGGAGCATGTAGGTATTGCCTTGAGTGAGGAAAGTCGGTATCTTGAAGGGGTCTTCCAGTGCTTCCGAAAAACATCTAGCCAGACTTGGGAAACATGCTGGAAACTGTTTAACCCAGAAGTTTTGAAGTCGATCGGGTCCTGGCGCCTTCCAGTTACTAGTGTTTTTGATAATGTTGGATATTTCCTCGACTGTGAAAATATCAGTCCTCATCTCAACGATTTCGGATGCATGGTGTTCAATGTCCCTCAGCCAACTAGTATTTCTCTGAAATTTACCACTCTCCGACCATAAAGAACTCCAATATTGCCGAAATTCTTCACTGCTGATGTCAGCATGCAGACTGGAGGAGATTTCGGACGGCTTTTCAAGACTTCTGAAGAACTTCTTTCTGTCTCTCACATATTCAGCGTTTTGTTGTTTTCGCTTTGATAACTCGTTGTATCTTCGTAGGCGTGCACCTTTCGCTTTAGCTTGTTGTCTCAAGCGATCTTTCAGGTCAACTATCAAATTTTTATGTCGTGGAGATTCCAGGTCCAGCCCTGCGGATGTGGCTATTTTTCGCACTTTGTTCAATACTTTACGCGATTTATTATCCTTCAGGAACTCATCCAAGACATCAACTTTTCCACGAAGTTTATCGACGTCCTGCATTAATCTTCTTTTCCAGGCTGGAGTTTCATTTGTAACTTTCTGTTCACTGGTTCTGGGGAAGTAGATCTTTTGCCCATTTTGTCCGATTACTGTGATGGCGGCACAGTACAGGGATAAGTGGACTTGTTCCAACGTCCATTGAGTGCTAAGGTGTTCTGCCAATATTTCGTTGAGCCACCCGATGGTATTTTTGGCCGTAGAGTTGAACTTCAATTTTGGAAGGATGGGGCGGTTGAGCGGATCAGTAGATTCGTATTGCGCCAGGTTGCTATAGAACGTGTCATACAGTTGGCGATATTGTGGGCAGTCTTGGTGAGCAGTTCGGGTGACAGGCAGTTCCCTTGTCGTTTCTACTGGTCTCTCCGAAGGCTCGTTTGGTTCTTCATTATGATCTCCGACAATCTGATCTTGATTGACTGTATAGCCCATTTCTCTCTTGATCTCATCTAGTTCCTGTCCTGTCAGGTAGCCTTTCCGTATTATGACATTTTTACGATCCGCAATGTTTCCTTCTGTCAGCTGAAGTTCCGGATGCCTCTTGGTGAACTCGGTGTAAAGGGAGTATCTCCAACCAGGAAGTGGTCTGTCATCGCAATTGTTCACGTAATAAAAAGCTCGCATTACTTCAATATTCATTTCGCGGCTCCACTTGATACGTGCGTTGCGAGCTCCCCTGCGGACAGTCCTCCTCACGGTGGTCGAGCCAGCAGGTGGAGTGGCATTTTGATCTTCTGCCATGTTTTGGGATTCCACTTCCCGATGTTCTGGTGGAGCTGTATTTTGTTGAATGACAGGGGCCCGCTTCCTCAGCACCCTGCCACCGACGGATCGCATGCTGTCATGTCCAGCGTCGGCTCCGGACATGCCCTGGCGCTCCCCAGGCAGCGACTCTTTTCCGAGGCTTAATAGTTGCTCCATTTTCATGGGTTTGCCACCATTCACCCTTGGTGGCCCAGGTAACTCGGGCCGTGGGGACGTCACCCCCCATGAGGCATGGCAGAAACCACACCACACCCGTGCGGTTTTATTATTATTATTATTATTATTATTATTATTATTATTATTATTCCACCAAAATAAGTTCCTTCTTCGATTTTTCTGCAGATTAGTTTGTAAACACTAAAACTTGTTCATATTTTCCTCGAAATTGCCAAACAATATCATGAAGAGAGACTTTTCATTCAGATTTATTATTAAACAACCTAACCTAATCTAATTTGATTCGATTCTGTGAATTTTTGCACAGAAATTTCAAGAAGATGTTGTCGGCTTGCTGATATTTTCATTGAGGTTAAGGATTTTTTACGAAACATAGTATAAATCACGATATATTTGTGTACCGTGGTATAAATATCTATGAATTCTGCCGTTTCCATCATAAATCGACTTTGCCGCCAAATTTTACCACGCATGCGTAGAGCGAAAACCGAAGTGTGGTTATCTGGAGGCCAACGTTAAACAATTACAAACCAGAGTCTCTGAACAAACTGTAAACATTATGTGAAGTTCTGAATAATCTGAATACATTCAGTGACTTATTGTTCTAATGTGATTATTATGTGAAGTGTCGAGTTTATAAAATTCCAAGAGGATGTTGTTCAGATAGAAACATCGTCACAGATTATCAGGTATCGTATTATTTTTCATTAATTTCAATTTAATAAGTAGTTTGTATCGAGATTCATCGTTCATATCAGAATTTTGTATTTCATCGACATTTAACTTCAATATGGACCGGTAACTATGAATTTTCAATAGAAACTGTGCGTATTAAATCCTCCTTGGTGTTCAATTTTATCTCCCACATTTGTGGGATTTTATTATTAAAATATCTCGACAAAGTTGATATATATTGTGACAACATTGTAAACTCGTTTAAAGACCAGAGAAGGAATAATATTCGATGATATTTAATTCAGAAACGCATTCAGATTATTCTTGAAATTAATGATTTTTTCGTCAAATTTATCCGGGTAAAATTGGAAATAACTCGAAAACGACGCGTTTTATTGAAAAAAAAAATAGGAATCTACAGTTAAAATATATGTACAAGTCAAAGACTCACCCTGTATAGCGCCTATAAAATCACCCGATTTGCAGAGATGTACCTATAAGGATATCCCTAAGGTGGGCGTTCAATGTATTGTGTTTTTATTTCAAGTTGCATTTGAAAATGGTTTCACTTTGATAACTGAAATTTCGTGGGTAGATTCAGAAAGGATTGGAGGCTTTAATGAAATAATTGAAATCGATTTCATTTCGAAAGTTCATTTTTTTTCTTTCAAAAATAGAAGAAAATAAGCCAATTAATGCTTCCCTTTTATTTGAAACGAAAGACCCATGAAAATATTTCAACTTCCGATGAAAAGTGAATCTACAGATAATTTCGTTCAGGAAAACAACTTGAAATACGGAATTGACAGAGAATGGCCAAATTCAAATATATATGGCGGTAAAAAGTTCCTGCTTTACCCACAAATTCACTGATTTCATAGTTCAGCGATTTTCGGATAGAGAACGCCATTGTACATTTCATTCATAAGGAGAGATAAGTTCTATGAAGATATTCCATAAAATGCACGGTGGAGCCTCTATCGGATTAGTTTTCCTACTCGCTCTGAACGGCGACCATAATTCTGATGAATTTGGAAATTGGCTTCACTATTTATTATCGAAAGGCGCGTCTGCTCTTTCTAGGTTAACATTTAATTATTCACTTCGTTGAAAATTTAAATAGAAATTATTCGCCAAATTCAAAACTCACATTCGTCTGTTCCAGTACCGAACCGTTGACCTTCGAAGTGTTCTTGGCTTTCTCCTTATTGCCCTTCTTGTCCTTCTGCTTCTGCTCCCTTATGTTATTCCTCCTCTTCAGCTCTTTATACAGGATGTTGTCCATGTAATCCAGATGACTGACAGCTATGCAACCCAGCAGTTGACAGAACCGAACCAGTTGGAATTCGCACAGTTGTTTCTCGTTCTTGTTCCTGATGTTGGTGATTATATTTTTCAGAAGATTTTCACACACAGCCTCTGGTTTGGAGCATACCTTGAGATGGGAGGTAATCAGATTGAGACGGATCACAAGATCAAGACTATCGGAATTCTGATAGTTCTGATCTACTCAAATTTACAGGTAAAGTGGTATACTCGGTTCAAGAATTCTTGATATCAAAACAGGCCTTGGAAGCACAGTAACTAAAAATTTTTTGTGGTTTAATCATAGAATTAAAATATATAAATATAACCTAAAAATTATATGGTATTTTCTCAAAGTAAGTGACCATCAGCTTTGGTATTTCAAATGGAACTACCTATTTTTCTAACCAGAAATGGATTCCTTTTTGAATTTTACACATTTTTTATCTGAAACATTTTTACGTAGTTGTCATGTTAACGAAGATATAAGGACTTCTATGAGAAAATGGCCAGTTGCAGAGGTCCGCGAAACGTATCATAGCATGCATGCTATCCATAATAAAGAAACAAATGAAGGATCTTTGAAAATTCAATAATTTTGCTTCGTTTTGCATGGCTATCGAATCATGTTGTTCTATTGGAACTGTCACAATAAATTCATAATTCTGAGGAATTTCAAACTGCAATAACTTCATTTTTTCGAATGGCATGCCCATATTTTTTGTACAGAAATCGACAGAAAACTTAATTTCAAACATTAAACGAATGTATAATTTTTTTCACTTTTTTTGGTGTCTGAAATTTGTGCCAAAACTCATGGGACATACCTACGTTAATATAGAGCTGAATGCCTGTAACATCAAAACTCTGCTACCTTTTTTGTTGAAGGAAAAACATAGATGTCAGTATAATTTGAATGCAAAATGAAAAGTCCAAAATGCAAATTACAAAATTGAAATGAAAACCGTATCTGTATACAGGGTGTACAGAAATCGACAGAAAACTTAATTTCAAACATTAAACGAATGTATAATTTTTTTCACTTTTTTTGGTGTCTGAAATTTGTGCCAAAACTCATGGGACATACCTACGTTAATATAGAGCTGAATGCCTGTAACATCAAAACTCTGCTACCTTTTTTGTTGAAGGAAAAACATAGATGTCAGTATAATTTGAATGCAAAATGAAAAGTCCAAAATGCAAATTACAAAATTGAAATGAAAACCGTATCTGTATACAGGGTGACAAGAAAAACTTCGGACAAATTTTGCTGTGGTCTGGAACAAAAGTATTTCAGCGCAGCCAAATAATTTTTATTCTCCTGGTTTCTCTACACTTTCGTGTACGAATATGTGAATTTTCAGTTTGATATAATTTCATTTCATAGAGTTTCAGAATGTCAAACAAACGTAGTGCGATTTTGGAGCTGTTTCGTCAAGGTAGGCGTCAATGCGAAATTGTTCGTTTGCTCAATGTGCCTCGACAAACCTTGTCCGATGCAATTCGTCGTTTCAAGGAGCTTGGCCATGATGGTCGTCATCCAGGAAGTGGTAGAAAACGCACTGTCCATACACCTAGCAATCGCAACATCGTCAAGAAGCTAGTCAATCAAAATCCGAGGGTTTCCATGAGGAAAATAGCCTGTGAGACCGGTATCAACCGCGAATCAGTCCGTCAAATTGCCAAAAAGGAGCTCAACCTCAAGCCATACAAGCTCCAAAAAGTTCAATTCCTCACGGAGGAAAACAAGCGCGTGCGACTCCAAAGGTGCCGCCAACTCCTTCGTCTCGCCGCCGGTCAGCAATGGGAGCGAATTCTCTTCACAGACGAGTAGCTTTTCACCGTTGAACCATCCCACAACCACCAAAACGACATATTCTGGTCCGTAGAGGCTCCCGGTACATAGGCCATCGTCGAACACCGTCAAAATCCGCAATCAATCAAGTCTACCGCTGCGACATCCTCGAGCCGTAGTACTTCCGTGGGCCAAGAGGCACATTGGCGAAACGCATTGGACCTTCCAACAGGACTCCGCTCCGGCTCACAGAGCGAAAATGACGCAAGAATGGTGTAAGACCCATTTTCCTTGTTTCATCTCATCTGCAGAATGGCCGCCCTACTCAGCGGATCTCAACCCAATGGACTACAGCGTGTGGTCGATTTTGGAGCACAGGGCTTGTGCTAAAATACACAAAAATTTGTAGTCGCTGAAGCAATCTCTGCGTCCGGAATGGAACCGATTAACGCCCGAGGAGCTGCGGCCCATTGCCGAAAATTTCAAAAAGCGTCTGAAGCTGTGTATCGCCGCCAAAGGAAGCCACCTCGAAACGGCTTAAATATATTGTTAACAAATGTTCAAGCTCTTATTATTTTTGTTGTTTTGTTCAATTTCTTCTGTTTGATAAAGTTAAATGAAAAAGAGTTTGTTCGAGGTTTTTCTTGTCACACTGTATTGAAGTGTAGCCCAATTTTTTCTCAGACACCTCAAACACCAATTATTTATTTCCGCAGGCGCCCAAGCTTTCTATCCTGGAAAGAAAATGTTCCGAGTATAAAAAAAATCACGCTTTCACTTACCTTGTAAACAAAAGTGACGAAACTCGGCACCGCATTACTATAATAATGTACATTTTTGAAAAAATTAACGGACATGATCTCTAACAGGGACTGGAACACTTCGTCTTCGGCATTTATTTTGAAAGGTGGTTGTTTGGAATTCATATCGATCTTTTCCCTGCCGGCCACTGCTAAAGCTTTACATGCTGAGCTCACCAGAAGCATATCTTCTTGGACATTTTCACCTTTCTCTGCAAAAACAATAATGATATGCCATTTCTAATAAAAACATAAATAAAAAAAATCGAAGATTTTTCGCGCTTGTTCAAATACGATCAGAGCCAGAGCGGTCACCCATTCAGGTTCTGAAACAGGCCAGCGTTGCAAGTAAGATTAAAACTTTTTCCCGATATTCTGAGGACACGATTTTAACGAATTTTTGGTTGACTCATTCTATCTATTTTTTATGTACTCTAGAATTGGGCGAATATTTTCGGGGAAACATTTGCTACCTGCACTCACGACATTTTGAAACTTTATATCAAATTTTAATTCGATCGAATAATCAGTTTTTCAATATTGAAAAAATATTAACTACGAAAGGATTGAGCCGATGTTGCCTATTTATGGACACACAAAAGGACCCCGCACTTTCCTTATGGCAAATGGCGTTCCGCACTCTAGAGAAGACGATGCCAGATGGCCGATTTTCTCTTCAAACAATGCGAACTCAAGAAAGCAGTTCGTCCCCTATCGTTAGCGGATGAACTATCACAATCGCTTAAGGCGTCTAGGCGTTGCTCTTTGAAAATGCCAAAAGAGTAGTTCTGATTCTCGCCAATATAGCGCTACGTTCCTAATTTGTCGCCAACGGCCTACTCTTCCCTTCAGAAGGCCGTGGATGTAGCCATTGTAGCCTGTGATTGTAGCCGTGACGCAAGACCGTTGTTCTGTGCTCCAACCAGTCCAACCTTAAACGTTAGTCAGTGATCCCATAGACGAAGTTCACTCTTTATTTATTTACAGAGAATGAAGCAAACAGGTGATTATTATATAAATGACTTTCAGTGAATTGATGTAACAGTAGTGTCGTTCTGGTGTCGAGTTATATTGTTTCGATAGATATTTTGCTGAAGGGCCGGTAACAATGAATTTTAAATAGAAACTGCCAATAAAATGTAGGTATAATTTCATGCTTCTTAGAATTCAATTTTATGTCCCACGAATGTGGAATTTTATTATTACATACCTCTACATCAAACGTTTTTTCATCATAGAGATTTTAGTCTTGACAAAGTTGATAAACATTCTGACAACGTTGGTAACTTGTTGAGAGACCAGAGAAAAAAAATAACGCGTTTTATTGAAAAAATATAAAAATACTTTTGTTTTCTAAAATAATTAATTCTTTCGAAAACGTGAACCGTTCATCTTTTTCAAGTGGTTTCATAGTATTTTTGCGTGAATTCATAAGTCGACTATACTGTAACTTTTTTACCAGGAGAAATATGAAATAAGTTTCAATTTAGGAATATGCACCATAAATAGAGTAGACAATCAACCAAAATTCAGTTCATTCGAAATATCGGTTCCGAATATATGGAAAGAATAGTGTTAATTTCATGGATTTTTGACACCCTGTATCTTCCAAACGGAACCGAATTTTGAAAAATGGCATGGGAAAAAAGTGTTTCTTTTGATGGGAGGAATCTATAGTTAAAATATATGTACAAGTCAAAGACTCACCCTGTATAGAGGAATATGACCGAAAATCGTTACGGATACAGGGTTATCCATAATTGAATGCTCGCCCGATTTTGAAGGTAGAAAATGTGTCAGTTTAAGAGCGAGAACGTTCGCAAAATGAACTATTTCACTAGATATGTTGTTGTTACATCGAAAAAATCTGAAATACCCAGAATTCATACTAGGTGATCCATTATTATAGGAACTATTCACAATGAGGGTTAAGTGGACACCCTGTATTTTTGGGTTGATTTAAGATGTTTGTTTGATTTTTTCAGAACATATCACCATGGACTCCAAAGAATACAGGGTGATTCGGTCAAGAAATAAACTGAGAACCTCACGAAAATACCCAAGAACCACTTTTTTTTTCATCACTCTCTATTTCAAGATTAACACCGTTGAGGTGGGAATTTTCTTTCACCACTGTACTTGATATAAAAACATATCTTTTTTCGTGTCTGCTGGATGCGGGAGTGAAAATAATCCTAAGATTACTTCTTAGAAAATGTAAGGTATTCAATTCTCTACATTATTGAGGAAAAAATACAGGGTGTACATTTGAAAAAATCGAGAAATAATAATTTGAAGTTCCTCATATTTGGACCTTAATAACAACACCCTGTATATGATAGGTTGATCATTTAGGAACGGTGACAAGCAAATCCTTCAATTAAAAAACTTTTAGATCAAATTCATGTTACTGTCGTTTCTGGAAACCGTCAGAAGACTTTTACTGAACTGCCTTTTCCTCCCCATTTTGCCGTTTTCTTCGAATAAGAACTGTATCGTTGGAAAAATGTATCTAATAGGGCTGAAGGACCTCAGGTCGATGGCCGTGAATAAACTTTTCTCTCTTCTCTCTCTGTATCTAATATTTTGCGTCATGAAAGAGGTAGTGAAGGTCATTGAAAATATGTGAAAATATATGGGGTGATCCATCGAAAAAATCATTCATTTGTTGAATAACATTCATAGGGAACACCCTGTATATCAGAAAATAATTTCCTGAGATACAGATATGAAGGTACAAGAGGTATTCTTTCCAACTAAATCTCTGAGATGTCTGGTTTGGCAGCTATGGAAGATTTCCGCACTATTGCAGGACCCTGTATACTTGAAATAGAGGAAAAAATATTCATCTTATTTCCAGAACATAGATTGTTTATTTCTTGAGAATTTTTCAGCAAAGGAATATCTTACTCTCGAAAGCAATGGCGGCAATCAGCTTGATGTTCTTTTTGATGATGGACACTCGCTTGATGGAAGCCATACGGAGCAGATCCAAGGAGGCCCTTCTATCTTCTTCCGAGGTGGCCACTTTATTGGTGAAGAATTGCCAGAGCATATCGATGACGCCGTTGTCGATGAAGCCCTTTTTGGCCCATTCGGCCAGTACGTTCTGGAGATCTTCCAGGTTGTTGACTGGGATATATTTGAGGAGGAAGATCAGTCTTTTAACTATGATCATCGTGTGTTCTCTGTAAGGAATAGGCGGAAAATTTGTACAGTTATGCAAATTTCAATGTTTGTACCGTGTGTCCCAAATTCGTTGTCTAGTGAGGGGATCTCAGAAACCCGATGATCTAGAATAAAATGAGTAGCTATTTTCGGGCACGGTTTTTGAGAGAATAGTTCTGGTGAAAATCGCAACCTTCTAAGTCCAACCGTTTCCGAACAATTAGAGAAAATTGGAAAATGGCGTCAAATGAAAAGTTCTCATAACTTCTTTATTGCTGGTGCTATAAACATGAAACAAAAACATTATACAGACACTCGTTTTAGTAGACTTTAAAGGCGCAATCAATTTTTTTGTATTTAAATTATTTTCGAAGTTATAATACAAACTTGTGTTCTTTGATAAAATTGCATTTTTTTCCATTTCAAAAATATATAACACAAGCAGGCCAGGCCGTCCCAGCTTCGCCCGGGTAGATATTTGTTTCACGCGGCGGTTTCATCTCCAACACTTCAACCTGCCATATCTTTTGATTTACTCGTTGTAATTGGATGATGTAAAGGGCAATTTCGTTCTAAATTAAATACTGGGAATAAATAACGTATTAGGTTGGATGAGGATCAATACCAAATTCATAAAAACACACTCCCAAATAGTGCATAATTTTGGAAAACAACTGATTACCATAAACAGGTAATAGCAAGTCAATCTTGAGAGATAGATATATGCTATCGTGGACTTTTTTGTAGAACTATTCAAGAGGTACATTTCCGTCATACATTGTATCCACGTAAGTCTTACGGTTTTTGCAGCGCACGTGAAAATAGCTGATTATGGCTGATTTTTTTGTAATTATTGAAGTGGGTATCCTTACTTTTGTGAATGAAAAGCCTATGTCACTCAGGGATAATGTAGCTTTCTGAGGGTGAAAGAATTTCTGAAATCGGTCCAGTAGTTTTTGAGCCTATTCGTATCAAACAAACAAAAATACAAATCTTTCCTCTTTATAATATTAGTATAGATGATATATAAATTTCTTATCAAACTATGAAAATTATCAAAATTTTGATTTTCACACGACAAATCAACCAGGTGCCTATATATGATAATATTCGGTGGGTGAGAGCAGAATACTTGGGAATTCAATTTTTAATGCTCTCATATTCTGTGTTTCATACTAGTGATGATTTTCAATGATTTTCAAATCACGGTGATAAACGTGACTGCGTTTTGTCAGTACCAGTGATTTTAAACGGTGATTCGATCAATGGCATGATTTGGAGATCTACGTGATTAGTGACAAGTATCAACTTGTAGCGAATACGCGCATGAATACCAATAAGGCACGAAATCGCGTATCATCCATGTTATTCTTACGGTGATATCCGAAAATGACCTATATAGTTTCGGTCGATGTAATAAGGCACGAATTCACCCATGTTATCCTTAGGGTAATATAGGAAAATGATCCTTATGGTTTTGGTTAATGTTTTATGGATCGCAGAGATATATCCAATAGTAACAGAGGTTCAAATTTGGAGTGACGTGAATACAGAAATTCACCGTCCAAACAGGTGGTCTTTTGTGTCCTTCTCGCTTTGGACGCTTTGATCCGAGTAACTGTGATCAAATCACGCTCTTTATTACTGGTACGGAACAGTGACTTTGAGATATCAGTGATTAAATCACAGTGAATGAAATATCGCTCATCCCTATTTCATACAGACTTATACTCCATTCACTTTTATAAAGTATCGCGGTTAGCCTTGATTCAGGTTTATCAATTTCTGTCACTTGAAACGAACGCAGGTTGGCACTCGTGAAAATCAAGCGACATTGCCAAGTCTACTTTCTATTTACTCTTTTTTAACTTTGGAAATGGAGTAAGTTCTTCTAAGGTTTCGTAGAACTACTACATTTTCATACTGGGCTATTTCAAGTTGTGCAAAAAGGTATTTAAATGTCTGCTGTAGGTATTTCTTGAGAATTTTGAAAAGTGGGGAATTCCATAGGTTCGTCTGTTCCGTTCGTTTTTCTGGGTTGTTCGAGTACTTTTATTCTTTTTACGAATGAACTATCACAAAGTAACGGACTATTCTGTCCATTGTTTTTCAGTGAAATTTCAACACTCGATTCTTGATTTCCGTACAAGAAAATAGCATAACTGAATCTTCCTACCATGTTCATAGAGGTGAAATATTTCGAGTAATAACAGATAAAAAGTTTCTTCAGCATTCGCCAGGTCTTTGAAATTATTGAATTCACATAATATTTCCTCAAATTAATTATTTTCTCAAAGTAAATTAACATTTTGATAAATACGTAATTACAAAGATTTCATTTCAGAAACAACAACGTTGCGTGCGTATCTGACAGAGGAATGACCATAACCTAACATTTTCAAAATATCCGCGGTGAAATGTGTCAGAATTCCATGGCAAACCCCGATACTTTATAAAAGTGAATGGAGCATACAGGGTGATTTTTTTAAGTGTTTCATTAGAAGTTTTCGATGAAGGAATTGCGATACAAATTCAAAATTTTGTATTTTTGTTTTAGAGTATTCTGGTGGAAATAAAGTTATTATTATTATTCTTCATCGGTCTCCCGTTCTCAGCTTGAGCTGGTAATTCTTATATGAACCAGTGAAAAAACATTTCAGTTCCTCCCACTAGTTCAGAAATTTCCGCACGATGTGATAGGTTTGCAAATCCACAGCCTGCTGTGCACATCGCGATCTTCTGGGATAATTCGATCCCTTGAAGATTTCTCTTCTCCATCCAAGAAGTGGTTTGTCCTCGCAATCGTTCACGTAATGAAAAGCTCGCATTACTTCAATATTCATTTCGCGGCTACACTGGATACGTGCGTTGCGAGCTCCCCTGCGGGCAGTCCTCCTCGCGGTGGTCGAGCCAGCAGGTGGAGTGGCATCTCGACCTTCTGCCATGATATCGGTTTCCACTTCTCGTTCATGGGTTTGCCACCATTTACCCTTGGTGGCCCAGGTAACTCGGGCCGTGGGGACGTCACCCCCCATGTGGCGTGGCAGAAACCAAACCACACCCGTGCGGGGTAATTATTATTATTATTATTATTATATGAACTCAATTTGTAAAATATTTTCAAGTGGAATCTACTTCCGGTTCTACCGGAAACGGATTTGAACTTCGTTATTTCAAATGTAACACCCTGTATATATACATATTTGAATTATTCGATTAATTCTGCAATAATTTTATGTATGATATGCGCAACCACATCAAGCGATTGCTGAGTTATTGCCTAATTCTCAAATTTTTTGACAGAAAGATTGTCACAAATAAGGCCCGGTTGTACAGTCCCAGTTTAAACCGAGTTCAAGACTGAGCCCTACTCAAACATGAAACATCTGTTGTACAGTGCGAGTTCAAGCCTGAGCTTCGCTCAAATCGACCCTCAAGTTGAGCTACCGAAATCGGGAGCTCAAACCTGGTTCAGATGAAATGTCACTTCAAATTAACAATTTATTGGTTATATGTCAAATAGTTGAGAGTTGAAACCACAGAATACCTGTGATGAAACGCTCTGCTTTCTCTTGTGAGTATTATTTATTTTTGTGAATGAGTGTTTCACTCAAAAACATAGATTTTTGTACATCAAATTGATAGAAATGGATTTTCAACTCGGTAATAATCTTGCGGAAATGGCCGATGATTAAGATTTTGTGGAAGCAGTGTATTTTGCAATGATCGAGAAGAATGCCAAAGAAATATGGGGAGAGAATAAATCATTTTGAGGTGTGTGGAACTGAATTTTTGCGAAGATTCTGTTTATCGAATGATGGATTACGTTTTTTTCTTTCCATTTATCCAAAATTTGTCA
Source organism: Adalia decempunctata (assembly GCA_951802165.1). Classification (NCBI taxonomy): domain Eukaryota; kingdom Metazoa; phylum Arthropoda; class Insecta; order Coleoptera; family Coccinellidae; genus Adalia; species Adalia decempunctata. The sequence continues at coordinate 21,132,742 of OX637703.1, forward strand.
CAATTCGTATCGAAAACGCATGTTCCAAAGGAAGCGACGTTGCCATTTTCTGAAGATTTGCATTCAAGGAAAGTTTAGTTGAACTCGACTCAAACGTAACCTGTACAACAGAATGGCATATCTGAACCTAGCTCAAGAGTGAGCTGAGTTCAGTTGAGCGTGGAATTGAGCTAGCACTGTACAACCGGGCCTTAGTGTTTATATCTTCAGATTCCCTCATGGTAAGAATTTGTTTGCAACTGTGAAACAAAAGAAAGTACGCTGATACTGCTTCTTGTATAAATTATGAGGAAATATTATACAGGGTGTCTGAAAAAGGGCTTCAAAGTGAGCCTCAATAAAACTATGAAATTTCATTATTTTTCAAATGGGAACCATATAATTTTATAATTCCGATCGATTGCTCGTCAAAAACTGGTTCGAGTGTGCCAAACATTTCATGTCTTTAAAATGATTAGTTTTGCCGTTATCGAATAAAATTCGAATTTCACGTTTCAGGTTTCTTTGTCTAAACATCAGGTTTATCAAGATAATTTTTAAGTAGGCTGTGTCAATAGTAAGAATATGTCAGTTTTAAACTAAAATTTCTCTATGTAGTCATCATTCATTATCTGCTCTGTTTATTTGTCTCATTCGCCGCAAATAAAGGACAGACTTTTGATATATCATTCTAGTGTACCTTATTATTATTGCTTGCTTTGCATAGTGCTTGATCAATAAAAATAAGTAAGAATGACAATTCCTAACATAGCCTACTTTGAAATAGACGAGCATACCACTGAATTTGACTGATGTGACAAAACTGGCTTTATTCATGCAATTCTGTCAATTTCAGTAGTATACTCGTCTATTTCAAAGTAGGCTATGTTAGGAATTGTCATTCTTACTTATTTTTATTGATCAAGCACTTTGAAACTATGCACTATGCAACTATTTGTTATATATTTATGAGAAAGAAAAAAAGCATTTTTATCTGTCACAGGGATTGTATGGTTTACATTAAAAAAACACAAGTTTGTATTATAACTTCAAAAATAATTGTAACAAGAAAAATTGATTGTGTCAATGAATTCAACTGAAAGAAGCGTTTCATGTTTATAGCACCAGCAATAAGGAAGTTATAAGAACTTTTCATTTGATGCCATTTTCCAACTTTGTCTAATAGCTCGGAAACGGTTAGAAGGTTGCGGTTTTCACCGAAATAATTCTCTCAAAAATCGAGCCACTCTTTTTGTCTGGCTCATCAGGTTTCTGAGATCCCCTCATTAGATAACGAATTTGAGATACCCGGTACACTACATCAAAAAGCCTTGAAATACATTGGCCTCTCCTATCATTTTCCTCCCAGTAAAAAAATGTCGCGGCTCGAAATCGAAAAAAACAGACATCGTGACGAAATGATATAGCCCTTGTTCAAGTTGTACAAGCGCTCAAAAAGTATTAACACCCTGAAGCTGCATATGTAATAAAATATCGAAAAATTTCAAATACTTACGTTAGATTCTCTGCATCTGTCTTCAAGTAAATGGTTTTGAAAGCATTCACAATGGCATCTTTACGTTCTTGTTCATTTCTCTGCATTATCCTCAACATCTCTGTGAAGATGAGAAATCATTTTTAATCGGTATTCAGGCAGATTTTGAATTTCGTAAAAAGTTTTCACTTCGAGCGGGAGTCGAACCTCGCACCTCTGGATTTCCGGCCCAGCGTGCTCCCAGTTACACTATCAAAGCTAAACATTTTTCTAAAATTCAATATTATTTATACCGTACAAAACGCGGGTGAGAAAGTTGATGGGTGGGGGCAAACTCATTCGCTATCATCGGTCAAAGGATCCCCTCTTTACCCTTCTCCTATGCGCCATTGAAATTTTGTTGGACTTTGCGGGGGTCGGATTTCAGGTCTCCAACCGATGAACAGTTTAACCGAAAATCATGCAAATATTGATATGAATTTCAGTGGCGGCTTGTCCTATGAGGCAGTGCCTCACCAATAAATTTGAAAAAATACTCGTATTGATCGAATATTTAATTATATCATTCCTTCATCACTATCATTCCTGTCACAATTAGATTCAACATGAATGATTGCGCGTTCGGCAAAAAATATTCGATCACTTATTTACCCCGTCCCGTATTATAAGACAGGATATATACTTGCCGAACGCGCTTAAAGGTTCCGAGTTTCATATCTCCCCATTCCTATGTTCCATCACACTTGCTTTTTAAAAAGTAAACTGTTGAAGGCTGGCCTCACGTGCTTCTTCGTCTAGCACGTACGCTTCGAGCATCGACCGCTGCGTCGGTCCGCTTTGGTAGGAGAAAACTTGGCGCGTTTAAAGATAGATGTGAGGCTAGCCTCTCGCCCTTTCGTCTGAATGATATACGTTCAGAAGTCGGCTCGTAGAGACGGTATTGAAATTTCGATTGGTAGAGGGAAAATTGCACTTAATCAGGACGTTTACAGAATTATTTTTACATATGTGTGTACTTTTGGAATACTCCGTGTAGTGTGATCTGTGATTTCTTCTGAAATAAGCGTTTTCGTTTCTGTATCATCTTCAAATACAACCCGATTTCCAAATTTAGAGCAATCAGTATATTTATAAAAAGGAGATCGTGAAATAAGCTCAACTACTCAAAATATTTTTGATACAGACTTCTATCTGATGGGGTGTAACTAGCAAGGGCATATTTTTTCAAACGAAAGATAGAAACAAATTGAACAATGCAGCCATAATGATTATATCACGAGCAGTGTCTTTTTTGGAATTTGATGATTTCAGATTATTACGCAACTGACGAAGAAGAGAGTTCACTAGAAAACTCATAGTACAGTGCGATGAAATAGAAAATCTCATTATGTACTAACGTCAGTTCGAAATAAGAGATAATTTCACTGCAAAAGTTGTTGCTCTTGTACCTAAAATGTTTGTTGCGGTACTAGAATTGAGTCGATTTGTTCTATAATGGCAACCCCTTTATATTCTTTTATTCTTTAGTGCATATTACGAAAAATGTATGGACAAGGGGAAGTTTTCACTTCATTATCAGAGTAAAGTAAACTACAATTTTCTGATTAATGGGTGTTTCAAGTTTGGTGATATGCTGGAAAGCGATTCCCTTGAAGAGGATGTTCTTGAGAAGGTCTGAAAATTGAAGAATTTCAGCAAATAAGATTATTTTTTCCAAAATGTCTGACCATATAGGTATTTCATTCGCTCATTTCAACCCGCAAAAATCAGTTTTTATATACGCCCAAGTAAATATTTTACGAAGCAAAAAGTTCATCGAAATAAATGACCGCAAGTATGCTAGCGACAAAGAATTATTAATCGAGCACTATCAATTTTTGAGGATAAGTAGCTATGTATTAAAACGAATTTTGGAGGGATGAAAGAACAATATCGAATGAGCAAATTACGTATATATGAGGCGAACCATTTGAAAGTATGACATTATTCCCCAATGAAATTCCTCATGTTGTATCCTTTGTCTCGGCAACGCCACGGCAAGAAATCTTTTTTTTTAATGTGCCTCACCACCTTAAACTGTCACGGGCCGCCACTGATGAATTTAATGTCTATGAAATAAATATAAGGAATCATTTTTAATCGGTATTCAGACGGATTTTGAATTTCGGAAAAAGTTTTCATTTCGAGCGGGAGTCGATCCACGCACCTCTGGATTTCCGGCCTTCCGTGCTCCCAGCTTTGGTAGTGCAACTAGTACAAACACGATGTTCCCTAACAAAAACACTTAGTTCTGTCCGATTATTTCTGCAATTGAAAATCCATATTTCTCCCACCAAAATAAGTTCCTTCTTCGATTTTCCTGAAGAGTAGTTTGTAAACACTAATAATTTGTTCATATTTTCCTCTATATTCTGAAACGATCTCAAAAAAATTGGTTTATCTCTAACCTATCCTAACTCCATTAACCTAGGTCATAGAATTCAAGGTCAATGGCCTAACCTAACCCATCCTCTGTGATATTTCACAGAACTCTAGAGAAGACGATGCCAGATTGCCGATTTTCTCTTCAAACAATGGTATAGGCGAACACGAGAAAGCAGTACGTCCCTTATCGTTAACGGAAGAACTATCACAAAGGCACTAGTTTTGTTTACTTTCTGCTGAAGGCGTCTAGGCATTGCTCTCTGGAAATGCCAAACGAGTAGTTCTGATTCTCGTCGATATAGCGCTACGATCTTAATTTCAGTCGCGGTGCGCTGCGATGTAGCCGCCACGCAAGACAAGCCGTTGTTCTGTGCCTCCAACGAGTCCCATCACAGGCCAGTCTGTGAACCTTCTCCATGGACTTTTTTTTATTTATAAATAAAGCGAACATGCGATGATGTGAGTGAAGACCGTGTACTGTCGATTAAAAATTCCAAGAGGATATTGTTAAGATAGATATTTTCCTGAAGGACCGGTAACAATAAATCTATATATATAAAAGAAAGATGTTGGTTACACCATTTATAACTCGAGATCGGATGGACAGTTTGTTATGAAACTTTTACTTATGCAGGAATTGCTTTTCCTTCTTTTGAATAAGGCCAATAGGTGTCACTACAGTTGATGGATTTTTCGTCGGTACCTTATTTGATATTACCGCTATTAGATGGCGTGACTGTGTGATTTGCGTAGAACTTATACTAACATGGAAGGCTATTACCAGAACAAATAGCAAATAGCGGGAAAACATCTCAAGTGGATTTAGCAACAATATTGAGTAAATCTGATTTTGACGATCATTGTAATTGACATTATTTTTCTGTTTCTGTTTGAACAGAGACAGTATTGAGCGCGTCAATAATTTTGAAACGTTTGCTCATGGGGCTACCACTAATGATATAAAATAATGTTTTATGGGTTGCCTAATCTGGCCATTCGACCATCAATAAATCTGAATGTGGATTCATATCAGCAAAACTGGCAGTGTTGATAATTTTTTTTTCATTTTCACTCTGTGTCGATCGTGCTATCGATTTCATTTGAACATCTCGATTTGCCTTCTAACGAGCTTGATATCGTCTTGAACAAATTGAAGAGAGATTGAACCCAAAAGTTTTTGCTAATTTGCCGCAATGTTCGACAATAAGGAATTCATCTGATTTGGTCGAGCTTTTAGGTAAGCATTGTATGTGATCATGAAATACAAGTTTTCAACATTTTAGATTTTTTCAACATCTACCGGAATTTTTCATTTACTCTTATTAGTGAACCACATCCCAGCCTTCCAGCAGTTCCAGCACACGTTCTGTGTGACAGCTCATATCCATGGAAACATGAAAATCTCGCTGCTCCACCAACTCACATGTTTTGAGCTTAGCAGAATAGCAATAAATATGTCTAAAATATTAGTGTGAGCACTGATTAGATTTTGATAAGCCAAAATTGAGAATATTAGAAAAGTTTCGTTTTTTCCACTTCAGGTAGCGATATTCACAAATGACTGATTTTTATTTGTTATTCCGATATTTTTTTATTCTGGTCAACGGGCTGTGTTAATAGTCGATAGTTATTTAGCAATCATTTTTTTCATATCCTTGACATTTGGTTTCATATTAGTTCTGAGGAAAAGTATAATATGGATTATTCACCTGCTATTCAGTCACAAAGCGAAACCAAATTTTTGGTAAGGATTGAGTCAACTGGAAATTCGAAAATTGCGAGAAATGTGGAGGTTATGTATATTCCGAAAGACAACAAAAAAATAGATATCGAGGATGAAAATATGTCACTTATATATTTCCAGTTCAATTCTAGAACATGAATAGCAGTCGAAAATGATATCAAGGGCTTGAATTAAACGAAAGAAAGCGATTGAAACATTTTACATGAAATTGTGAGGTTACGATCGAAAGTATTCACATGAGGTATGAATGGCATACGATTCACGACATATGACGTTATGAAATTTACAATATTATTGAAATTTTTTTTATTTTGAACTATAATTCTGCCTAATTTAACTATACGTTTATACAACTTTAACGGTGGGTTTCACAAAGGGTGATCATCGGTGATCGCAGCTTCATCTAGAATCAACTCGATTTCACAGTTCGAAAATCAGAAAACCAAGGCGTTAATCTCCGATCACTGGTGAAGACGATTTGTGAAATCCACCGTTAGTATAATTTAGGCCTTAGACTATATAGATGAGTCAAGGATTTAGGCGAAACAAAGTTCGCCGGCGCAGCTAGTTTTCAATAGAAACTGTGCTTATAAACTGTATAATTTCATGCTTCTCAGAATTCAATGTTATCTCCCACATCTGTGGGATTTTATTATTACGTCGAACGTTTTTCCATCATAGAGATTTTAGTCTTGACAGAAGTGATAAACATTCTGATAACATTGTTAATTTGTTAAGAGACCAGAGAAAAAAATAATATTCGACGATATTTAATTCAGGGAAGCATTCAGATTTTTTATGAAATTCGTGATTTTTTTCTCAAATTTGTTCGTATACAATTAGGAATAACTCGAAAACGAGGCGTTTTATTGAAAAATATATGAATATTTTTATTTTCTAAAATGGTTGATTCTCTCGAAAATATGAACCGTTTATCTTTTTCGAGTGATTTTATAGTATTTGGGGAATCTGTGTTAAGCCACTGATCTCAGAAAAATTAAAACAGGTTTCTTTTGACCCCGAGAATCTACACTTGAAACAATATACAAGTCACAGTAGCACCATGTATGCAGGAGTAATCAGCCCAGTACGGATTTTATCTTGTAATGTTAATGACGGTTGACAGAAACTGTTGCATTTAAACAAAGACGCCGATGAAGTTCCTGCCACGAAAATATACTAACTGACAAGGAAACTGTATCATCCAGAAGGAGCTGTCTGAATGTAAAATTTTTTTTTTTGTAAAACATAGATAGTATAGCAAGGAATAAATAATTAAAATTTTGAGAAAAAAAAAACGATAATGTGTTTGTTTACTGCGATTATCTATATATTCATCTACACGCCTTGGCATTGATGCAATAAGATGGTCTATTTCTTCTTGAGGGATACTATCCCAAGCTACCTGTACTTCATGTTTCAGAGGGGGCTGGGGTAAATTTCCAAGTCTTCTACCCATGATGTCCCACACATGCTCTATGGGCGAAAGATCGGGGGCTCTGGGCAGCGATGGCAAAATATGCACATGGGTCGCTTCAAAATTTTTAAACTAACTCTGGCAACATGAGGTCGAGCATCAGCTAGCTGGAATATTGGATTCTCGAGCCGGTTAAGGTGTGGGAGAACATATGGCTCCACTATTTCTTGAAGGTAACGCAACGCTGTCATGAAACCTCGAATGAAGACTAAAGGTGACCTACTTGCATCTACAATAGCACCCCATACCATAACTACTATATCAGCTATATCCGCTATGTTCACAAGTATCGACCCGCCTTGAATTTGGCTTAATTTGCGGCCAAATTCATGATTGGCTGCGAACGGCGCGCTTATGATCAAAACTCACCGACGATGCCCATCGTGTTCCTGTCGATATTGAATTGGCAGGCGGTGGTTAGAAACTCGACAGCTTCGTGCAATTCGCCTATGGTTGGGGTCTCCAACAACTTGACCATGTGCTCAATCGCCGAATCGATCAGCGTCAAAAATGTGACCGTGTCCCTCAAGAACTCCGCCTTGTTGTTCAACCCGCCCATCTTCTTGTAAATCTCCTCCATGCTACTGTTGCTGGGCCTGACGAATGTGCTCTTGAGGAGTTCCAGAGTTAGTTCCACTTTCGCGCTTTCGTCTACGCCTTCGCTGCAAAGGTTTAATAAATGAAAATAAGAGTCGAAGGTCTTTTTCTGTGCAGGATTAGAATGTATTTGATACCTTTTCGGGAATTACACCTTCCACAACCTAAATATACAGGGTGTTAGGTAAACATGCGGAAAAAATTCAAGAGGTTATTGCTTGGACTATTTTAAGGATACTTTATCATTTGATTATTTTTGAAAAGGCGCTGTGTTGCAAAGATATGGGGCAAAAAGCATTCAAAGAAAGAAAAACAAATTTCCGGCATTTTGTGCTCCTTATTGGCATTGTTTACTATGCTGCAACGCGGTAAAGAATGACTGAACCAATGCTCTCTCTACCCTGACGTATCTTACCACGACTTAGCACAGGAAGTTGTTCAGACGTAGTAACTATTGTATTATGGATACGCCGCCCCTATTCTCGGGGCATTGTTTACCGCGTTCCAACTCAACATTGTGCGCTGTTATACAAAGATGTAATGCGTACAATGCTTGTGCCTAGGTAGATTTCCTTGCCAATGTTTTTGAGGCCTATCAAAGACGACGCTTGCTGTCATTTGCAAATTTTCGGAACTCAGAGAATGAAATACTGTTTATTTGGAATCACTTCTTGGAACTGTATGCAAATAAACACTCTCATAATAATAATTATGAGGAAGAGAAACGTTTTCCTCGGAGACTCTTTTAAGGGAATCTCGGCTTTTAGACGTGAGAAAGCTGTTTGTGTACCATTGTTTGTTGTGGATGATGAGGTTTTCGGTGTCACCTATACTCTGTTCAAATGTAAGAAGGAGCAATAACAACATGTTTGGCGCATCGGTAGGAGGGTCTTCGTAAAGGTACTATCAGTCCAAAGTCGAATCGAGGAGATTTCACACAATCGTTCAGTTTATTTATCCATGTCTTATCCAGCTAATAAATTTTTCTGCCTTGTTCCCTTAATGAGCGGATTTTCTCCAAATAATCTCATCTCCAAACAATTATTTCATCTCTATCTATCAGTAGACTATCACGACCACGTTTTTTGAACTTGAATTCCATTTTTTTCAATAATTTATAGAACGTTGTTCTTTTGAAATTTGGCAAACTGTCGTCATCATTCACCATTTATAGTACTTTAGAAATCGTTGGGATTTCATTCCGGAAAAAAAAAACCGTGGACAATTCTTCTGATAAGGTTCATATCGAAATCGTCAACCGAATCGATTATTTTTAACGACTGGGCTCTCGTCTTAGGGTGGCGTCACTGTTTTATTCTCTTTATATTCTCTGAGAATTCTGAATACAGCTGAATCACTCACCCCTAAGAATTTTGAAACAATTCCTACTAAGTCTCTTTTCGATAAATCAGGATGTTCTTCCAATTCTTTTCGAGAAATGTTCAAAATTATCTCTTTCTCTTCAGCAGAGAAGGCTACCTTTTGGACCTTTTTCATGGTGGTCCCCACATATCACCCTCAGATGCAGTATCCGTTTCCGAATTCGACATTGTTCTATAAACACTAAATACACTTTATCAAAAGATTTTCCAACACAATACACTTTTCACAACAAAATCTATAAACAAGTTGAACAGCTAGACCTTCACAGTAGCTCTAGGTATTTTAACTAGTCTTGTCAATTGAAAACTTTGATATTTATGCAAATCAATATGGCTTCAACCCATTAAGGGAAAGGACCCAAATCTGGTGTTTCCCGGAATTACCTTGTCGGAATCTTGAGCAGCTGACAAAGAGTTTCGTACAGAATAATATAAAATTTTGGACCGAAACTAAATATATTTCGGATATTACAAGTAAATGACCATTATAAATTTGAACAGAGATCTTTTACGAGTCTTGTCAATTGAAAACTTCGATATTTATGCAAATCAAGATGGCTTTCACCCATTAGGGAAAAGGACCCAAATCTGGTTTTCCCGGAATAACTTTGTCGGTATCTTGCAAGATTCCGACCCAAATCTCTAAAACTCTGGTGTTTCCTTGAATTACCTTGCCGCAATCTCGAGCATCCGAAAAAGAAATTATTTAGTAGATAATAATATGAAAACAAAATAAAATAAAAAAAATAGGGTACGTCGGATATAAAATGTTTATGACAGTTGCAAATCATAACAGAAATTTTGCACTAGAGTTTCTGAGGAAAACAGTTCTAATGTGGCAATTGCTGACTCAAATTATTGAATCATTTCTATCCAGTACCATCTACTGTCCGTTCCGAGTACGATCCTGGCAATTTCTTAGGGCGTTAAAAGGGAGCGTTTGACCAATAGCAGCTTTATTGTGCGCAAACCAGACGATTCTGTTTGTTTACAAAGCTCCTTCTTATATTTGAACGGACTATAGAATAATTGTTATATTCTCGTGCGGGCCTCGATAGACCGATGATGGTACCGCTATGTAAAAAAACTCACTCTCAGCGGTTTATAACATATCTAGGTCCAAGATTTATCAACATGCTGCGTATTCATATGCGGTATGTCTCTAACAAGAGACAGCGCAAGAATTTGAAATCATATGTTTTAGAGAACTTTGATGTGTTATTTATTTTTTAAAAGTTTTCAAATTAATGAAAATTGTGGAAGGTGATTATCCCAAAAAAAGAAGAAAAATAAGACCTACTCCACTTCTCGATAATCTCCAACAAATACAGTATCAAACTATGTCAATCAATCAGTAGGTTCCCCTATAGACAGGGAATCGACCATGATTTCGTCTTCATTTGGACTCGTCAGGATTGAACCATGGTTGGTTCATTTCCTCTCAATATGGGAATCTATTGGTTGAATGCTTGAAGGAAGCTAAGGACGCAGTTTGATTTATACTCGTTTTGTCAGTGATCATCGATAAAGGGGGTATGTCTTATTTTGTAATCGAATCTGTGTCTTTCATATTGAACATTATTGTATATTCAAAGGTTTAACAGTTGCAGGAGAAGAGGCAGCGGAACGCTGTTTGGGTTTTTTCTTGGAGATGTACTCACATTATGTCCTTCCAAGCGGACAGTACTTTTTCGGCCGTTCTACACATTTTGACGGCGCTTTTATAGTCTTTGGCTTCCAAGTACACTTTGATGATGTCGGAAACGTCCTCGACTTCTTGTGGAATTTCCGGAGCTTCAGTATCTGAGAAGAATAACTAGATGATAGACAATCTTACAATATTATAATCTTAGTAATAATAAGTTTGCGGCTTAAGGCCTGGGCAAATCAAACAAATCCTTTTTGAAGTGTCGACGTTTCGATCCCTGGTTTGGATCTTTTTCAAGTTATAGTTATAGTGAAAATGGGTTACAGTCCACTGCGACCTTAAGGTCTATTGCACCCCCTAACAGAGCTGCTATTATCGCGCCTTCTACAGCTCGCCCTCCAGTTCCAGAGATTTGATGAAATCCAGTATCTGGGACGGCTTCAATGAGGGTAACTCCCCACTTCTACAAGTTTCTTGTCCAAAGCACTCTTTCCTTTGGCTTGCAATGGCATTGCATTCCGTAACCAGGCGAATCGGAGTTTCTTCCTCCTCCCCACAGAATCTACACTCATCAGTGTCCGATAAACCCATTCTCAACAGATGCTTCTTTAGGCGACGATGTCCTGTGAGATAGACAGTGAGTAAGTGAAGTTGGTTTTTACTGAGATCCAGATATTTTATGGATCTAGCAGTTTCAAAGTTCCGGAGGAACTTTTTGGAGTGATCCATCCCTGGGAGATTCCGCCAGAGTTTTTCTCTTTCGGTTTTTTCCTTCAGCATAAACTCCTTCTCATAGGTGCATTTTCCTATACCACTGAAGGGTTCTGGGCCAGTGAGTGGCGTTTGTGCGCCCTTTCTAGCCAGTGTATTGGCCTCTTCGTTTCCTACAATTCTCGAATGACCGGGGACCTTATTCTTCTTGCCTACCTCATTGAGTTTGTTCCGGCACTCCCAAATCAGCTTTGAGTCAATGACGTAGGAGCTCAGTGCTTTAATAACAGCTTGACTATCTGTATGAATAGCTATATCGCACTTCTAGATTCGTATCTAGACATCTTCCGATTGCAAGTATTTCCGTTTGAAGGACGCTTGTACAGGAGCCTGACGATAGTGCACACTTGGTACTTGTTCCGTAAATCCCAGCGCCAGCTCCTGTAGCGGTTTTAGAACCATCTGTATACCATTAATTGTATTTTCTTTGAGATTATAGTTGGTGTATTCCCTTTCACAATCCTCTCTTTTGCTTAGCATTGTACTGAAGTTATTCTCAGTACTTACTTTCTTGATCATTACATCACTAAGAAGGTTTGCAGATGAGGTGTGGTCAATCGGGGAGGATCAAACTCTCTGAAACCTGACTCTCTCATTGCTTGCTCCTTCTTTAGATACTCTGAGGAAGACCTCATGGGCTACCGCATCAACCACTAGATGTAGAGGTGTGAGGTCTGTGATGATCAAGCGCCCTGGTTGGGCACGTTCTCATAGCTCCCGTGATGCACACACAGGCAAGCCTTTGTACTTTGTCGAGCATTTTCCTCGTACTTACCTGACTTGCCTTAGCAAACTAGGCTACTGCCTCATATGTGACTATAGGTCTTACAATCATGACATACATCAATCGCAGCCCAATTCCTGCCGCATAGACGCCTGCATGCCATCAGAGCTCTTGTAGCTCTGCCAGTAGCATTATCAACAATCTTATTGGACATAAGTTTGCTATCTAGTGTTATTCCTAGGTATTTGACTTCGGACCCCCACTCCAAGATAATTCCGTTTAATACTAACGTTTTCATGGGTGGAAGTTTTCTCTTCCGAGTGAACGGAATCAATGTGTTCTTGGTTGGGTTGATGTTCAGCCCCACTGACAAGCACCACTGCTCAATAATTCTAATGACCTTCTGCAGGAGGTCGCAGAGAGTGCCTTCGAATTTGCCTCTAATTATTAGTACTATGTCGCCAGGATAGCCTACACATTCGAAGCCATGCTCCGTTAGCCTGTACAGAAGTTAATCCACTACCAGGCTCCATAGGAGGGGGATAACACCCCACCCTGAGGTGTTCCACGAGTAGCTTTGATGAAGACGGATTCCTCGCCCATCGATGTCTGAGCTATCCTCGTCGTTAACACCTCTTACATCCATTTTAAGATGGTATTATTCACTCCTCGCCTCTCAAGTGCATCTCCGACAGACACGTGTGTTTTGTTGTCAAAGGCCCCAGATACATCCAGGATGGCACACATGGCGATTTCTTTGTTATTCAGAGTTCTCTGGATGACTTCAGTCAGCTGATACAGAGCGGTCTCCGTGAACGTCCCGCCTTGTAAGCATGCTGACAATTGTAAAGTGGTGTTTTCTCCAGATGCTCCGCTCTTATGCAGTTATCTACGACTTTCTCCATCGTTTTAAGAAGAATATTTCTCAAGACTTTTCAAATCGATGTTAGAGGAACCACAATGTGGTCATGAAATCTATAGGTCATTCTATGTCATTCTATTATTGTCAATGAATGACAAAATGAATTTTCGGATAGAGAGCGCCATTATACATTTAATTCATAAGGGAAACCATTTAATGGATAATTCCATAATAAATATATGATTCTATTCTATAAAATGCACGGTGGCGCCTCTATCGGATTAGTTTTCCTACTCGTTGTGATCGGCGACCTTAATCAACGTTATTATTGTAGTTCTCTTGAAGGAATTGGACTTTTATTCAGATCAAATTATTTGTTCTTGATATTTACGACGAAAGAACAATTATTCACCAATTGTGAATTGATTGCTGATCCTGTCAGTTCATTCAATGGTTGTCTCGATGAACAATCATTTGGAAATTTGGTCAGTAGGCATAAAGACTTGACAAATCGAAGATAAGAAACCAAAGTGAACATTTCTTCGTAGGTACGAAAAAAAGCATTATTCAGTTAATGTTATAAGTAAAACTGATGAATATTTTAATTTTATATCACATAAAAAGTTAAAGAAGTTCCAGGTTCCAGAGCTCTTATAAATATTTCCTCTCCAATAATTCCTCTAAACCCTCTGCGAGAAATTGAGTAAAATTTTCTTTATCAGTGTAGCTGCAGGATATACATAAGTATTTTGACATTACAAAGCATAAAAACATAAGATAGATGAAATAATAAAATTCCTCAAGGCTAACATTTGTGGAATAATCACCTTGTTTGCATTGTCTAATACTCTAATGCATCCAATCGAATACAACTAAACACTCCAAAGGTTCTGGTATATTTTCGTTAATTTTCAAATCTAAAAAAAAATCCTTACCTTCTTCGAATTCTTTCTCAACCTCCGTCTTCACGTCATCCTTGATTTCTGCCCATTTTGCCTCCATTTCGTCGCTGACTTCTTTGAATACTTTCTGGGTTTCTTCTTCCAATGCCTTGATTTCAGACTCTATTGCCTCTAGATTCTTCTTACGTTCACAGAGTTTCAACTGAAATCGAACAACCATAAAAAAAATATCCTTCAATGATCGTAATCGATACTTACGTCGTAGCTGTAAGCATTGTGGGACAAAAACAGGGTGACCAAATTAGCTGCGCATTTCCTGACTAAGGCGCCCTTATCTCTCAAATGCTCGATGGCCATTTCCAGAATTTCGTTCTGGTTTTTCAGCGGGATTGAGTTTTCTTTCTGTAGACGAGCCCAATGCTGGAAAACCTATAACGATGTTTGTATTAGACAAGCTTTTCCCAATCTTAGTTTATTCCATATTCGGTTAGCATAAATTGAACTCCTTCACCTTAGACCTAACCAATGGTGAGCAATCCCCTATATGTTCCTTCAGAATTGCTATGAACTCATCGCGAAATTCTTTTTCTTCTTCTGTAAGATCATGTTTGGTCAAAACCTTCGAAATAACCTCTGTAATTACAGACAGAACACAGTTCCTCAAAGTATGGGACTGAAAATATAATATGTATAAACCGTTACTGCTAAATGTGAAAAAGAACCACCTACTTCATAATATAAGTATCTAGTCAAATACATGACTTCAGGGAGCATATGATCTGGCATCAAAACAGCCATTTCAACCAAAAACGATGAGCAAAATCGAGCACCCTGAAAAATAGTTGTTCAAAAATTATGTTGAAAAAACTTATTTTTTGGTACCAACTTGAGCATCCTGATATTTCTCGTTTGTCTGCCATTCTGTAACCTCTTGTATGACATTGTGTATCATTGCCTTACAGTTGTAATTCTCAACTAAAAACTTGAATCCTTCTGGCAAGCATTGAATGAGATGTTCATGTAATTTTATTAGTTCTACTATTCTAATCACAAAAGAATTTCCATGATTGTGATCTTTTATCAATATACCTACAAGAACATTTTTCCACATATGTACCATTTAGTTATAAAGTATATAGGGTGAGCAATATTCGTTGTCTACTGAAGGGATTTCGAGAACTGTAGCAACTAGAAGAAAACTTTCAACACATTCTCTATATCTTTTTCCTGGCTAATCCATATTTGAAATCAGATCCAGCCTTTCATTCATAGATTTCAAATTATGAACGAAAATTGAGAAATTCTCATTTTCAATAATGCTAAATAACTGCTGTTACATTCTACAGGCACTTTTTTAGGAGTAATTCAAATATAATATGATTTCGAGAAATGAGAAGGATTTATGAATTCTCTTGGACTATAAACACCCGTTTATTTACATGCGACAAAATAATAATAATAATAAACAATCTTTATTTCTGAAGGTTCTCAGTTACAACAAAGAACAAATGAAATAGTGTCAAAGTTTTATGATTCATTCAAAGGAAAAAGTCTTCAAGTTTATAGGGTTCCAGTTTAATTAAATGATCATGTATGTATTTTTTGTATTTTTTGAAATTTTCCTCTGCCTGTATCTTAGCTGGCAATGTATTGTAGAATTTCAGGCATCTGTATTCCACTTGATTTTCAGTGCTTTTCAAGCGGTGTTTAGGATAGATGTAATTCTTGTTTCTAATATCATAGAGTGTCTTATTTTGGTTCAGGTGTTGATCGAAAAGATTTCTGTTTTTATGTAGATATATCAAACATTCCTGTATATAGATCGCATATATTGTAAGTAACTTGTTTGTCCTGAAAATGCCTCGGCATGACTGAATTCTGCTCATTCCCAATAGAATTCGGATAGCTCTTTTTTGTAGCACAAACAACGACGTGATGTCTCCAGATCCATAGAATATGATTCCGAATCTTATGGTGGTATTCTGCTTTTCATCTGTAAGCTACGATTCTGTAGCGCACGATCGATCTGTAAGTGGCCGACTTACAGATTCGTAAATATTGCTATTCTGGAATTGTTCCTGTAACTATCTCAGTTACAGTGTTACTTTTGAACTACTTATCGATAAACATAACCTGCAATCGTAAGTTCGAATATTTGAATGTTATTGTTATGGGTACCTAGTTAACGTGTTTTCGTTTCGTTGTAAATCAAAAATAGGTAAGAAAAAAATGTCTAGTCCATGGTAAGGTAATTCGTGATTAATCATTTTGTAATACTTATTGTTATTTCAACATTTCAGCGTTGATATTTCAATAGGCACTAAAAGAAAACGCACCAAAAATACAAGTCGTGAGCAGATGGAAATCTATTTACAGGCGATGGAGAACGATTATGTTCTCCGAAGCTATACTATTAATCCTACCTTGGGACCATCTGCAGGACAAATGGGATCAGCTGAATTCTGCAGGTGATGGTCCAGTTTTGACTGTAGATGAATGGAAAACGGTAATTTTTTCTTAAATGAAGTGAAAAGAATGAAAATTTGGATTATATTTCAGAGATTCACTGATTGGAAATATTCACTGAAAGCAAAAAAAAGAAAAATAGAAGCCCACCAGACAAAGACTGGTGGTGGCCCAATGATGCAGACCACATTGTCTGAAATAGAGGAGAGAGCTTTAGATGTTTGGGGTCGGGTAACAGTTGAAGGTGCTGATGTTACAAGGTACGAGGGCATAAATTTAAATAATGATCAAGAACAGCCAATTTTAATTGAAGTATTAGATGAGGACACAGTAGCAGTAGATGTGCAAGAAAAAGAGAAGGTGGAAGAGAGAAAAAAACAATGTGAATGAAAAAACCAAAGAGAAACCACTATCGTTATTAGCTGAAAAATAAGTAACCGTGACTGATGAAAACACAAAAAACCAAAAAGATCTGGTCGAAGCTATAAAGAACTTTTTTTAAGGAATATTGTGATCTGCAGAAAAAAAATTGGAATTCAAGATTAAAACATTTCAGTATTTACATCCAGATTTTAAAATGGAAAAATGAATCCAAACCTTTTTTTACCTTTAATTTTTATTAATTTTGTGATATCTATTAGATGAATATTTAGAAGAGATTATTATTTTTGTTATAACTTATGACTGAGGTTAAGTGATAAATAAAGTTCAAATGATGTTTTCAGATTGGTTTTAATTATATTTTACATTTTCCTTATTTAATGGTTTCTGGCTTCGATCCCCCTCTGGTGTACGCTAACAATATTGCCACCACCAACAAGATCTGTAACTTATGGTAAATAAATTATTATAAGTTTATGGCGCACTGCTTCTTCCATCTAAACATTTTTATAAACTGAGCATCCGGCATTTCGAAAGGATTCATTTGATCACGTAACCTTCTCCTTTCAATTCTCATAAAGTTCCTATTAAAAATAACAATGATTTTCAGATCATATATATTTTTGTGCAAAAATACTCACCTGTTATGGTTTTCTTCTAATAAAAACCCAATAAACAAAGACATATTATTATTATCATCCATTATGAATCTTATTTCAAAAAGTTGTTCACCAGAAAATAAACAAAGCATTCGACATAACCTCACAATATATCACCCGAAAGGTTTCCGACCACCTCTTGAGTACTCGTTAATATTTACGGTTTCTGTAAGCTACAGATCACCGAAAGAAAGTCCAGAATCGCACTCTTCCTATAAGCTCGTAAAAAGTTACAGATTGGCTTACAGATGAAAGCAGAATACCACCATTAGTCTTGCTTCTATTGTAGCATAGTAGATTGTTTTCATTGTGTGATTGTTTAAATATCTGGATACAATGCTGAGACCGTAGATGGAGGATGCTACCTTCCCTGATATAGATTCTATATGGTATTTCCAATTCAGTTTGCAGTCTATGTGGACTCCCAAGAACTTTACTGCATCCTTTACCTTGTATGTTTCTTCATTCAACCTGATTGTTTGAGGGTTCTGTATATCTGAGTTCTTGTGGTGGAACATCACTATACCAGTTTTGCCTTTATTCAAGATTAGGTTATTTTCATTGAACCATGCACTGGCTAGTTGTAATACTTCTTCCGTCAGTTTTTTCAATTCTGGCCATTGATTTTCTATCGTTAGAATGTTGGTATCATCTGCATAGTTTACTATTACTCCGTCTTTGTTAATTTCTTGGATGTCTTCTCCAAATTCGTTGATATATAATATAAAGAATACTGGTCCTGCAACACCACCTTGTGTGAGTCCTAGCTTTATTGATAGTTCTTCCGATCTTATTGCTTCACCATTTATCGTTATTTCTACTAGTTGAGATCTTTCTTTGAAGTAAGATCTGATCCATTCCAAAGCCGGCTCTTATTCCAGATTGTATGAGTTTATTGATCAGTTTATTTATTTCCACACAATCAAATGCTCTAGTTAAGTCTAAAAACAGACCTAACGCAAGCTTTCCATCCTCAAAAGCATTCAGTACTCTTTTTATGAAATCATATATGTCTGTATAGAGCGCCCTTTCAGATATCCATGTTGTCTTTCTGAGATTATATTATTCATTAGCATAAATTCCATGAGTTGTCTGCAAAAAGCAATTTCATAAATTTTCGAGAACGATGGCAGGATGCTTATTGGTCGGTAATTGTCAAAATCAGATGGGTCTCCTTGCTTAAGTATGGGCTTCACTACTGCTGTCTTTAGTTTTTTTTTTTGGAAAAATACCATTCTTGAATGATTTGTTCAATATATATTTCAAGGGTTCTTGTATTTCATCTATTGTTTGCTTGATTAAGGTGTTTGAGACTTCATCCACGCCTTGTGTTTGTTTATTCTTTAAGCTGTTCACAATATCTCTTACTTGTTCATTTGTTATTTTTCTCAGATATATTGATCTGTTTAATTCTGAAGTTGGTTTGTTTTTTGTCTTGGTAGTTTGTAGCTGTTCTGTGAGACTTGGGGCCTTGTTTATAAAGTATTCATTCAGTTTGTTTGCCGTGGTTATGGGGTTGTCATTGATAGGAAATTCTTTTTCTGTGTTTAGATCTTTTATTGATCTCACTATTGACCAAAGGGCTTTGTTTTTATTGTCTAATGTTGCTATTCTTTCCTCATAATAGGTAGTTTTATTAGCCATAAGTTCGGTTTCATATTGTTTTCTTAAGTTTTTGTAATCATCTTTGTACCTGGAATCTTGATCACTCAAAACTAGCAGAATGTCTAGTTTGTTCTTCATTTCTTCGATTTTGGGGCTATTCTTTATCTTCACTTTCTTCTTCTTTATCGGAAATTTCTTCAGTGGAAATGCTTCATACATATGTTCTAGATAGATGTTGTGGAAGATTTCGAATGTCTCATCAACATCATTTTCTTCATTGTAGAGTTTTGACCAGTCTTGTTCTTGTAGGGCTGATTTAAACTTTGTAACGTTGTTATTATTGAATTGTCTTTTCCATGTATATTGAGGTTTTGCTTGTCTTTCTGTGAAGGTGAGCTGTTGGGCACGGTGGTCAGATATGTGGGTTTCCCATACTTTTGTATTGAATGGTTTGTCAATATTCGTGAAGATGCCATCTATGGTGGTGGAGCTATGTGATATTACTCTTGT
Organism: Adalia decempunctata; assembly: GCA_951802165.1. Classification (NCBI taxonomy): domain Eukaryota; kingdom Metazoa; phylum Arthropoda; class Insecta; order Coleoptera; family Coccinellidae; genus Adalia; species Adalia decempunctata. The sequence continues at coordinate 21,152,368 of OX637703.1, forward strand.
TGGTTCGAATATGGTTTGTTTGATATTGTAGCAACTGAGGAAATTCAGAAATTCTACTTGTTCTTTGGAGTTTACTAACATATTGATGTTCAGATCTCCGGTTATGGTGACGTGCTGGTTCCCATTTTTCTTTAAAAGTGTATCTAATTTTTCTATTATTGTTTCAGTAGTCCCGTTGTTGTATATCGCAATGCAAAGAAGTCGCACCTTCTTTTGTCTTAAAGCAGGACTGCCTGAGGAAACCAGGACGTGTGGTCACTTCGAGTCTTCCATTCAACTCAAATATTTTATTCTATTTCCACTTAATTATTTATTATAACAACTGTTTCCTGTCATTTATATAGTCATATACAGGGTGATTCACGGTGGATTGCACATTAGACGTTTCTGCTGAACTAGATATCGGATTGGTTTGAAAATTTGCATGAGTGCATTATCGGACATTCTCTAACCAACTAAAATATTTTCGTCAATGTAGTGTTGCCACTTCCATTAGAAAGAAGTAGCAACTTTGCTTTTTCAAATGGAACACCTGGTATATTATATTATTTTTGTAATCTCCAACAACTTCTCGACAACTTTTCTCGAAATTTCCCTATACCTATCTGTTGCCGTTTCGAAATATAAAAACATTACCTCTAAAAATGCTGATATCTTCGGTTTGAGAGGCACTACGGCATTGAAATTTGGTTTGGAGTTAGGCGATAAATGAATGTTTCCAACACATCAGCCTGATCTACAATACTTCAATACAGGGTGGTAAAAAATACAGTCTTTTCGTTTGCTTGAAAAAGTGACTGAAAGTTGTTTATTTCAAATGGAACGCCCTGTATATTATTAGAAATTCAGAAAGCAGATGAAATTTGCTTTCATTCTATGTATATCATGCCTATCGCTAACTAGTCAAATTTCGAACTTATGAGCATTTATTTGTCAAAATGTTTACTATTTGGCAGTACCTTGTGACAATCTCCTAATAATAAAGGCACCAAGAAACTTGAAGTCAAACTATTTATATGAATTATTATTGAAAAGTAGAACAATCATGTCGAATATTTCAAAGTATGTTCGAATCGCTGAACGTTCACTTCCAAGCACTTCAAAATGCTGGTGTTGACTGCTTTCGTCGTGGCAGATCGTATTTCTTTGAAATCCAAATCTTCAAATGCTTGGGTAATCCTCTCCAACAATTCATCTCTCGAATGCACGGGTATTTTGAAAACTTTTTCTTTCAACATTCCCCACAAATGAAAATCTAATGGACTAAGATCGGGTGATCTTGCTGGCCAATTCCATGGTCCCAAGCGCCTTATCCACCGATCGTCAAAAAATCTCTCCAGTTAATAATAATAAAGAAATTCATGAATAGTTTTCTTCCATCGTTTCGAGGGTATTTGCGACTTCTGAAATGACGAAAATGTCGAAATTTAAGTTTCTTGGTGCCTTTATTATTAGGAGAATGTCACAAGGTACTATGAAATAGTAATCATGGCCTGCCTACCAAATACCATTTTGACATTTTGACAAATAAATGCTCCGAAATTTGACTAGTTAGCTATAGGCATGATACACATAGAATGAAAGCAAATTTCATCAGCTTTCTGAATTTCTAATAATATACAGGTCGTTCCATTTGAAATATACAACTTTCAGTCACTTTTTCAAGCAAACGAAAATACCGTATCTTTTACCACCCGGTATTGCAGTAACGTAGATCAGGCTGAAGTGCATTTATGTATCACCTAACCCCAAACCAAATTTCAATGCCATTGCAGTGGCGGCTTGTCCTATGAGGCAGGTGAGGCAATGCCTCACCAATAAATTTGAAAAAATACTCGTATTAATCGAATATTTAACTATATCATTCCTGTTACAATTAGATTCAACATGAATGATTGCGCGTTAGGCAAAAAATATCCGATCACTTATTTACCCCGTCCCATATTATAAGACAGGATATATACTTGCCGAACGCGCTAAAAGGTTCCGAGTTTCATATCTCTCCATTCCTATGTTCCATCTCACTTGCTCTTTAAAAAGTAAACTGTTGGAGGCTGGCCTCACGTGCTTCTTCGTCTAGCACGTACGCTTCGAGCATCGACCGCTGCGTCGGTCCGCTTTGGTAGGAGAAAACTTGGCGCGTTTAAAGATAGATGTGAGGCTAGCCTCTCGCCCTTTCGTCTGGATGATATACGTTCAAGTCGGCTCGTAGAGACGGTATTGAAATTTCGATTGGTAGAGGGAAAATTGCACTTAATCAGGACGAGTTTTACATGTGTGTGTACTTTTGGAATACTCCGTATCGTGTGATCTGTGATTTCTTCTGAAATAAGCGTTTTCGTTTCTACACTACTGGAAAAAATTGAAGGATCAAAAAAAAATTCCAAATTTTTCGGCAATTTTCAAGATGCCGCAACTTTGAGAGGAATGGTCGTACAAGGAATTCAAAAAAAGGAAATTGTAGCTCCAAGTGTCTAGTTTTTGGATTAGAACTACAAAAATTTTAAGTTTCAGTGGTTTTCGAGTAATGATAGAAAAATCAGCAACAAAAAAATTCTCAAAATTTTACCACTTTTTTCTTGTCTACGAGCGTGGTAATTTAATTTTTGCATAATCGTTATAATGATGGGAAACTTTGTTAATTCAGCTTTAATTTATTTTTTTATTGATCTCAATACGTCCACTTCTCGCCGAGATATCGGTCTTCAAATGGAAAAGAATCCATTTGTCTTTGATTATCGATTCCTCAGCAACCAATGATCGCACAGAAAATTGAAGGGGGTTTTCAAGACCTTAAATGAACTCCCATTAATGAACAACCATTGCTTATTCATAGAAAATTTTTTTTCTTAATGTCGCATCAATATGAAAATTTATCAAAAAAAGGGCTTTTGGTGGTTTCTTGGAAAATCTACCGCTGGATCGAAAATGTTGAGGAAACCAATAATGTTAAGTGTGACTTTCACAGTTCAATATGTTGATAAAAACCTCACGAAGAGCCAACTCAATTCAGCGAGCCGTTTTTTTGTTTGACTCGATTGAATTTTTGAAAAAAAATAAGGATCACGTTTTTTGCTCTGAGAAGCTCGTAATCTTTAATAAAGGCAAAAAAGAATTTTCTCAAGCTTTTTCCACATTTAATTGCAGATAGTTCATAAATTTCAAAAAAAGAAAAATAAAAACAACAACAAATAACATTTTTACTAATTTAATAACGGGTATTGCCACCCCTGTTTTCAATAACGGCTCTCAAACGTTCAGCCATGTTAATGCAGGCGGTAATTTGAGGCTGATGAATGATTGAAGGATTCACAGAAAACACCGACGAATTTCGAATTTACGGAATTGTTGTCAACAATTCAATCAAGCGATTTTCTTCTCGAAATTCGGTAAATTCGAAATTCGTCGGAGTTTTCTGTGAATCCTTCAATCATTCATCAGCCTCAAATTACCGCCTGCATTAACATGGCTGAACGTTTGAGAGCCGTTATTGAAAACAGGGGTGGCAATACCCGTTATTAAATTAGTAAAAATGTTATTTGTTGTTGTTTTTATTTTTCTTTTTTTGATATTTATGAACTATCTGCAATTAAAATGTGGAAAAAGCTCGAGAAAATTCTTTTTTGCCTTTTTTAAAGATTACGAGCTTCTCAGAGCAAAAAACGTGATCCTTATTTTTTTTTCAAAAATTCAATCGAGTCAAACAAAAAAACGGCTCGCTGAATTGAGTTGGCTCTTCGTGAGGTTTTTATCAACATATTGAACTGTGAAAGTCACACTTAACATTATTGGTTTCCTCAACATTTTCGATCCAGCGGTAGATTTTCCAAGAAACCACCAAAAGCCCTTTTTTTGTTAAATTTTCATATTGATGCGACATTAAGAAAAAAAAATTTCTATGAATAAGCAATGGTTGTTCATTAATGGGAATTCATTTAGGGTCTTGAAACCCCCCTTCAATTTTCTGTGCGATCATTGGTTGCTGAGAAATCGATAATCAAGGACAAATAGATCCTTTTCCATTTGAAGACCGATATCTCGGCGAGAAGTGGACGTATTGAGGTCAATAAAAAAATAAATTAAAGCTGAATTAACAAAGTATCCCATTATTATAACGATTATGCAAAAATGAAATTACCACGCTCGTAGACAAGAAAAAAAAAGTGATAAAATTTTGAGAATTTTTTGTTGCTGATTTTTCTATCATTACTCGAAAACCACTGAAACTAAAATTTTTTGAAGTTCTTATCCAAAAACTAGACACTTGGAGCTACAATTTCCTTTTTTTGAATTCCTTGTACGACCATTGCTCTCAAAGTTACGGCATGTTGAAAATTTCCGAAAAATTTGGAATTTTTTTTTGATCCTTTAATTTTTTCCAGTAGTGTATATCATCTTCAAATACAACCCGATTTCCAAATTTAGAGCAATCAGTATATTTATAAAAAGGAGATCGTGAAATAAGCTCAACTACTCAAAATATTTTTGATACAGACTTCTATCTGATGGGGTGTAACTAGCAAGGGCATATTTTTTCAAACGAAAGATAGAAACAAATTGAACAATGCAGCCATAATGATTATATCACGAGCAGTGTCTTTTTTGGAATTTGATGATTTCAGATTATTACTCAACTGACGAAGAAGAGAGTTCACTAGAAAACTCATAGTACAGTGCGATGAAATAGAAAATCTCGTTATGTACTAACGTCAGTTCGAAATAAGAGATAATTTCACTGCAAAAGTTGTTGCTCTTGTACCTAAAATGTTTGTTGCGGTACTAGAATTGAGTCGATTTGTTCTATAATGGCAACCCCTTTATATTCTTTTATTCTTTAGTGCATATTACGAAAAATGTATGGACAAGGGGAAGTTTTCACTTCATTATCAGAGTAAAGTAAACTACAATTTTCTGATTAATGGGTGTTTCAAGTTTGGTGATATGCTGGAAAGCGATTCCCTTGAAGAGGATGTTCTTGAGAAGGTCTGAAAATTGAAGAATTTCAGCAAATAAGATTATTTTTTCCAAAATATCTGACCATATGTGTATTCCATTCGCTCATTTCAACCCGCAAAAATCGGTTTTTATATACGCCCAAGTAAATATTTTACGAAGCAAAAAGTTCATCGAAATAAATGACCTCAAGTATGCTAGCGACAAAGAATTATTAATCGAGCACTATAAATTTTTGAGGATAAGTAGCTATGTATTGAAACGAATTTTGGAGGGATGAAAGAACAATATCGAATGAGCAAATTACGCATATATGAGGCGAACCATTTGAAAGTATGACATTATTCCCCAATGAAATTCCTCATGTTTTATCCTCTGTGTCGGCAACGCCACGGCAAGAAACTTTTTTTTTAATGTGCCTCACCACCTTAAACTGTCACGGGCCGCCACTGTGCCATAGTGTCTCTCAACCCGAAGTTATCAGCATTTTTAGAGGTCATGATTTTCGGTGAAAAAAATTGAAATTAATTTATATTTCGAGAACGGCAACAGATAGTTATAGGGAAATGTAAAGGAAAGTTGTCAAAAAGTTGTTGGAGATTCCAAAAATAATATAATATACCAGGTGTTCTATTTGAAAAAGCAAAGTTGCTATTACATACTTTCTAATGGAAGTGGCAACACTGCATTGACGAAAAAAATTTAGTTGAGTAGAGAATGTCCGATAATGCCGATATGACAATTTTCAAACAGATCCGATATCTGGTTCACCAGAAACGTCTAATGTGCCATCCACCGTGAATCACCCTGTATATAGGGGTTACTGTCCACTGCAGCCCCCTAACAGAGCTGTTATCATCGCGCCAGTCATTCGATTCCTATTAAAATGAATTTCTATCAAATGGAGACCGAGTCAATCCAGTATTGAATATTTTTGTATAGTTGAAATCAGTTATTATTTTCAAATCTTTAGAGTATTGAGGACTGAAACATTAATAATTCTTCACTTTTGTGAAATATTTTCAATAAAATCATATTGAAAGGAAGAGAGAGAGAAAAGATATTTATTGCTCTAGCAAATGGCTAACGACTTTCGTCTTTCTGTCAGTATAATATACATTGTTATATACATTATTTTTCTTGAAAAAGTAACAATCATTTGAGGAAGAGAAAAAAAAATGTTAAAGTGTTGAGTTGGCAGTGTCAGCCATCAGGAGGGTTCTTTATTACATCCATTAGTGGTTTAATTGGGTATTTTCTTTTGTTTTGCCCTTGGTTGCGTTCTTGTAGTATTACGGGTTTGAGGATTTGGAGGTTGTGTGGACTGTTCAAAAATTTCTTTCGCAATGTCTGAAGTCTATTGAGGATCGGGTCTATCTTCATTTTTTCATGCAGAAGAACATTTGGTGGATTATAGAGTGGATTTTCTGGATGGCGTATTTTGCTCAATGTTCTCAAACTACTTCTTTCTGCTACTTCGATATTATTTAGGGTTGGTCTTCTACAATTGTTATATATGAGATGTCCATATTAAAGAAACTTTGATAAAACCAATATTCAAGAAGGGTGAACCAGGAGATCCACAAAGCTACAGACCTATAAGCCTCCTAACAACATTTTCCAAAATATTGGAACTTACAATTTGCACACAACTGGCAGAGTACCTCATAAAAGAAAAAATCCTCTCACCAACACAACACGGTTACATCAAAGGAAAATCCACTCAAACAGCAGTATACGAATTCATCACAGGAATTCTTAATGCCTTGGAGGATTCCAATATAACAGTTGGCTTAATGCTAGACCTATCAAAAGCATTTGACACTCTATCCCATGACCTCATTCTTAAAAAACTTACTGGGTACGGCATAAAAGAGAATGGGCTAGACTGGTTTAGATCTTATTTAACGAATCGCAGGCAAAGAGTAGTCATATCTCAAAATGAGAAAGAAACATTATCGCAGGAGGAAATCACTGAGCTTGGAGTGCCGCAGGGTAGCATACTGGGCCCCATCATCTTTTAAATGATTTAAACAATATATTCAATGAAACAGCTGTTAAAACAACAAACTATGCAGATGTAACAAATCTTACTCTGACGGCCAAGACTCTTCCAGAAATAGGTGAAATGGTAGACTTAACGTTGAAACAAGCTAGCCAATGGTTTGAAGCAAACAGTTTACGCATGAACGCTGATAAGACAAACGCCATCCTATTCAAAACCACTCACTCTGGTTTCCACACCCCAGCAAACATTCAACTGTCTGACTCCACCTTAGACCTGACCAAATCGTGTAACTTCCTGGGCCTTACTATAGAAGAAAATCTCGATTGGAACGGACACATTACCAACCTCTGTGGTCAAAGAAGCTCCATCTGCTACACCATGGGCGTCCTCAATAGATATCTATAGTCTGTTCAAATATAAGAGAATGTAAACAAACAAACCAAATCGGTTTGTTTTGCGCATACTAACAGCTTATTGGTCAAAGGGTCTTCTCTACAATTCTTGTCACGCCCCCAAAAGACTGCCAGGATCGTACTTAAAGCTTAGAACGGAATGTCGATAGTAGGTACAGGAGAGATATGAAATTTGAATACAAGTGAATGTTTTGGATTTCTTTGTTACACCCTTGTAACCCTTGTAATTAGGTCCTTTAAAATTCGCAACGGTTATAACCTGATATATCTGAAGTAGGTACCTCAATTTGTCCCGGTTATAAATATTTGTTTGAATTGTACTTAACCCTTTGTCGGTTTCCGACGAGATTTCTGAAAAATAATATAAACGAAATCATCTATTGATTCCACCTAAGCAGAAATCCCAGTCGCTAAAAAGCATCGATTCAATAGACGATTTCGACATGAACTTAATTAGGAGAATAGTTCACGGTTTTTTTTCTTAATGAAATTCCTACAATTTCGAAGGTTTTGGAAGTTGTTAATAACGATGACAGCCTGCCGAATTTTAAAAAAACAACATTTTATAAATTATTGAAAAAAATGAAATTCAAATTCAAAAAACGTGGTCGTAATAGTTTATTGATTGATAGAGACGAAATAGTTGTTAGGAGGAGAAATTATTTGAAGAAAATTCGAGAATTTAGGGAGCAAGGCCGAAAAATTTATTACCTTGACGAGACATGGATAAATGCGGGATGTACAAAAAATTCAATATGGGTCGATGAATCGATTGGGTCCAACAGACAGGCTTTTCGAGAAGGTCTGTCAACTGGTCTCAAAAACCCAAGTGGAAAAGGAAAAGGACTGATTATATGTCATATAGGGGGAGAAGACGGATTTGTAGAGAACGGCCTATGGTTTTTCGAATCGAAAAAATCCGGAGATTACCATGAGGAAATGAACGGGGAATCGTTCGAAAAGTGGTTCTCAACAATTTTGCCAACTCTGGATCATAACGCTGTCATCGTAATGGACAACGCCAGTTATCATTCGAGAAAAATGGAATCGATTCCGTCTTCTTCAACCCGCAAGGAAGATGTCAAAAATTGGTTGCTCAGTAAAAATATTTCCTTCGAAAATGATCTTTTGAAGGCGGAACTTCTTGCTCTGGTCAAGGCAAATAGAGGGAGGTATGAAAAATTAATTATAGATGAAATGGCCAATGAGACGGGAAGAACAGTATTGAGACTCCCACCTTATCATTGCGAGCTGAATCCAATCGAGCTCATTTGGGCTCAAGTAAAAGGAAAAGTAGCAGCTCAGAACTCCTCATTTAAAATTGCTGAGGTTCGTAATGTGTTTCTGGGAGCTATAGGCTCGATTGGTGCTGAGAAATGGAAGAAATGCATACATCATGTTGTAACTGATGTCGAAGAAAAAATGTGTCAGCTCGATAATATCATGGAGTCAACAATAGAGCGAGTGCTGGTGAATCTGGATGAAAGTGACACAGAAGAAGACCAACAAAATTCTGAATAATGTTTAATAGGGTAATACATAATATATCATTTTGGACGCTGCATTATTTTTTTCAAACTTATGACATTTGTAATTTGAATATGTTGAATAAATGAATTTGAATTTGAGTTTATATGATTGTGTGAACTATCCTCGATCCGACCCTGGAGCCCTGAAATAAAGTCTCTACCTGAAGGAAGCCCATCCTACCTCTGCGCGACTTTGTTTATTTTGATGTCTCTTATATTTGAACAGAGTATAGACACCACTTCACTCAGAGCAATATATATACCAGGCAGTCTTCGAATCAAAATTTAGGTATGGCATCATGTTCTACGGTAGCTCATACAACCTGAATAGAATATTGAAGATGCAGAAAAGAGCTATTCGAATGATCTGGAAGATGAGGAGGACAGAATCATGCAGGGGAGTTTTCAAAAGAAATGGTCTATTGACTGCACCTGCGGTACATATCCAAGAATGCCTGATCTTCACTTACAAAAACAAGCACTATTTCAACGAGAAAACAACAAGTAATTACAATACAAGAACAATTACACTAAAATATCCTCAACACAGACTTAGCCTCACAGAAAAAGGACCTGAATACAGATGCATTCGATACTATAACAAGATAGTTCACAAACTGACAGGAGAATGGACCCTACAACGGTACAAGAAATTCATCTTCAAACTCCTACTTGAAATGGAACCATACAACGTGGAAGACTTTCTGACGTACAGAATATGATCCACCCAATGTCATTGACCTGTTTCACTTCAAGTGTTCAGTGTTGAATCTTTTCATGTGTTCACTTCATTTGAAATAAAGTACATTATTTATTTATTTATTTATTCTAATATCGGTCTGCATATAGTTTGGTAGATTCTTGAAGCTGTTGTGATGTTTATGCCGCGATTTTTGTAGGTGAGGGATCGGAAGTGTTTTGATCTAGCAATTATTTTTCTTTTCTTATTGTGGGAGTGTATTTCAAAGTTGGTCTTATTATCCATTGTAATTCCTAGGTATTTAGCATGGTGAACTGGTTTTTTTCTATAATGAAGCATTCTGATGGTTGGTGAATTAGAATGCTCATTATAAAATAAAACCAGTTCACCATGCTAAAAGGAAGATTTATCCTGAATAACAATTAATGTCGCGGCAGAAAGGATTTAAAATCGCACGCCCATGTTCATCCAAAACAAAGGTTTTAAGCAGTGTTACCACTTGCCAGAGAGCAGGGCTTAACAAAGCGATCCGATTTTTTATCTTTGTTCCACTCAATGTGATGACTTTCAATGTGGGAGCCAAAACAAATCATCAATCTACAAGGGTATGTGATGTCTAGAGGGTACAGTCTAAGTGAATTCTCAAATGTGAACTACAGTCGAAAGTTCTCTCATCTTCATAAAAAATGTTTGCTGATGAATATAACTTGAGATGAAATATTGTAATACTTTTGTCTTGCTTTTCGATTAACTGTTGAATTATAAGTAGGCTGCCGGTACCATAGCATTATACTTCGTAAACTCCACATAATAAATTCTATGTTAACTCACCCACTTTCGAAAAAATTACTTTTATGTATCGATTTCCGGTAATTATTTAGAACTAAAAGAACTGTGTTGGAGACTTGAAAAAATTTGTACTCACCAAGTTTGGGTCCCAGATAACGAAAATGAAAACGAGAAGTCTGCAATTTTCTTAGTTTTTTCAAAACAAAATCCCAAAGTTTCCGTTTGGAATTTAAGGTTATACATAGTTCTAGACAGTTTCCTATCTCTATTTTTGTTCATAATTCAAAATTTAAAAAAGATAGGCTGGATCTGATTTCAGATATGGATTAGCCAGGAAAAACATATAGAGAATGTGCTAAGTTTTCTTCTAGCTGCTATAGTTCTTGAGATCCCTTCAGTAGACAACGAATTTTGCCCACCCTGTACAAGAATTCTGATTTAGGGGAAGGTGGGGACCCTTTGTACGGTTTCAACATTTTATTTTTTGTTTTTTCATTAATCAATCACCTGACAGCTTGAATGTATAGTCTAACTATCTGAGATTCATATAAAAAAATTACAGATGATTTCATCTGATGTTTCAACCATAATTATGATTTCATACTAAATCTGGAATATGTACGAACCTGCCCCAACAACGGGGCACCTACATACAGTCAGTATTAATATGTGATTTTCCTGGCCATCGTCCTTTGTTTTATTACTTCTCACAACAGTCGGATAGGGTCGAATTGCCTCTAGTGTCAAAACTGTCTTCAAAGGAGCTACTATTATTTGATGGATTGGTGAATTATTCAAAGGATCTAAATTAAACCTTTGTAGTTCATCATAAGTTATCAATGGTGAGTTAATAGTTTGTTCTCGCGCAACGGCGGAACCTCCAAGAAAGAAGTTAATGCAAAAATTAGCAATTAGCACACTAACACACTAAATCGTACCTAGTTGGGGCACATTCTTACACGTCCAAATGTGCCCCATCTAGTTCTGTACGAAAGTACCCCACTTACTGAATAACAGCAAAATATATCCTCTTTCAAGATTGATAGGAAAACGTCATAAATTCATTATTGAAAACGTATCTTAAGTATATTTTTCTAGTTACTAATAGAATTCTCTACACGAAAACCTATCTTATCTACTGTAACAATAGACAAAAACATTGATCAAAAAATTACTTAGCGAGCGCGAAAACACGTTCGTGCCTGACACTTCGCTCTCACCAGTGCGAATGGCGCGATAGTACGTTGACGTAAAGGTGGTACCTCCACTCAAGCACACATACAAAAGCAAGGCCGTACGTCGTTTCGTTCAAGTTTTATTTTGACTGTATGAATGTGCCCTGCATACGAAGGGTAACGATCTCCCCCTATATTGGATATAAAATATTGCTATTTTAGATCATTCCAAGTTTCTGGGTGAAACTGGTCGATTAGAAAAATGATATTCTCACCTAAAAAACTCCATATCTCAGTCAAAACATTCTTTTCTCCTTTTATGGTTGGATTCTGAAGAAATCGATAGCAAACTTCTGATATTAAATTGATGAAGGATCCCTCAACAATTGGTGGATTCCAGAAATTCTTAATATTATGTTGAATCAGAGTGTTGAGCTGTGCAACTATTTGTTTTTTATCCAGAGAATATGCAGTTTCATTCTTCTTTTTTGGCCTTTTGATTTGTAAACTCTTCATATGTTTTTCCTCCTCTTTAGATTCGAATATAATAATCATTTGACTGAAGCAGTAAAGATGGATTTTGATAATGTTCAAATATTGCTGCCGCAGCGTTTCATCTACATCTTCATCATCCCAATTCAGTAACGTAGGCCCTAAATCTTCGTTCAATCGTTTCAAACCTATAATTCATGGGGGAAATAATTAAACCGCCATATTGTAGATTCAGAACCTTTTTACCTCTTTGTAAATCAGTATATGCTGAATGAATTATATCTATGGTAAGCATATCACTATGATAAATGGCTGAAAAGTATGCTTTACAATCTTCGATAATGTATCCCGTGCCATTTTTGTAGTTGTTCTTAGCCTCTACAAAATGAGAATGATTTCAAAGTAAAGAACTAGCTAAATCAAAAATTTATTAACCTTGAAGATAGCCTAAAATGTCCTTTTTCGACAAATCCTTATCCACGTCTAATTCACTTTTATGTGAAGGTATTTCAAAAGGCTCCATTATTTCTTTTTTATCAGTATCGGCCAATTCTTGATTAGTTGAATATTAATTTTGAACAACACCAAAAAAAATTCAAAAAAATCATGTGAACAGAGAAAACAGATCAACCGTCAAATGCACAGAACAACCATTGATGTAGAATCCGTAGATGGAGCATAGGGAAAAATCATCGGGTCTCAGATATAGAAAGAGATGAAACGATTGTGACGAAATGATTATCATATGATTGACATCAATGTTGCCGCCTTTTCCAAGAAATTAACCGACTTTCGGAGACACGAATATTTTCAAGTTCAAGAGGCTTTATCCTGTGATGAAGAAATATTCAAGAAGCTTTCCAAGATTCCAAGCGAAAGTTTTGTGCGAAATTATTCATTCAGTTCTTCTGAGAGCAATCCAGAAATGAAAAGAGCCTACCGCCTACCAGTCGAAGTCGGCAGATTTGCAGATATTTCCATTGCAACGGCAACACTGATGTCTTCCAATAATGACCTTGCCTACCAAAGCCTACCAAAGCATTTTCTCCCCTCGCTTTAATCTATGCCCCTCTCTTTCTATATCTGGGAACAGAACGCTCAGAACTGAGATAATTGGAGGCCCAGTCTAGATATTCTAGGTCAATGAGAACAACAAACCTTTGACCAGGCTGCGTTGCCAAATGTTAGTTTTTGGCTTGGAAGTATAAAAGCACAGAACATACATATAATGTGTTCTGTGGTTAAATGTTGGGAGTTAGTCTATGGTTAATTAACCAATTTCCTTCACAGAAAGCGCGTTCGGCAATAGCATCCGAGAGCGGACGGATTTTTTAGTCACGTGATAACAGATTGTACAGATTTGTCAGATTTTTCTGTAATAAACGAACGCTACGGAGCATTTTGATCGATTTTTCTGTTTGACGTATGTAACGCCTTACCCGAGCCAGATATTAAATTAGAGCTTGAAGGTCTATTCGTCCGTATAGGTAGTCTGGGTACTATTTTAATTCTTTTGTTATAGTTCTCAACATTTCTACCCCTTGGTTGAGATGATTCAATATTTTGAATCATTATTTTTTTAACAAACAACATTTTTTTATTTATTACTACACAACAAATAACATAAGACACGAAAATTCAACAGACTGTTCAAGAATATTCGAAGCGGAATAAAAAATCCATTCACAAAGGCCGAAAAGTAATTTCTGTTTCTGTTCTGTGGAAAAAAATCCGTTTCCTCCGTCGAAATACACCGAGCAAAAAGATCTACATCCGATTGATCAGATTTTCTTGCCGAACGGTCCAGATGTGTACTCCCCTCAATCTGGATGTAATAAACGAACGGTTCAGATCAATCCGACCAGTCAGATGTCATTGCCGAACGCGCTTAGAACAATAATAAGCGCGTTCGGCAATGACATCTGACTGGTCGGATTGATCTGAACCGTTCGTTTATTACATCCAGATTGAGGGGAGTACACATCTGGACCGTTCGGCAAGAAAATCTGATCAATCGGATGTAAATCTTTTTGCTCGGTGTATTTCGACGGAGGAAACGGATTTTTTTCCACAGAACAGAAACAGAAATTACTTTTCGGCCTTTGTGAATGGATTTTTTATCCCGCTTCGAATATTCCTGAACAGTCTGTTGAATTTTCGTGTCTTATGTTATTTGTTGTGTAGTAATAAATAAAAAAATGTTGTTTGATAAAAAAATAATGATTCAAAATATTGAATCATCTCAACCAAGGGTTAGAAATGTTGAGAACTATAACAAAAGAATTAAAATAGTACCCAGACAACCTCTACGGACGAATAGACCTTCAAGCTCTAATTTAATATCTGGCTCGGGTAAGGCGTTACATACGTCAAACAGAAAAATCGATCAAAATGCTCCGTAGCGTTCGTTTATTACAGAAAAATCTGACAAATCTGTACAATCTGTTATCACGTGACTAAAAAATCCGTCCGCTCTCGGATGCTATTGCCGAACGCGCTTAATATAAGATTTCCTCCTTCTTAACCTCGATCTTTGGATTTGTTGGCAGCACTGGCAAGATTACTACTGTTATATTTTTTCCAAAGATATTAAGAGATATTATAGATTATAGAAGATAGATAGAGATATTATAAGAATATCTTTGATTTTTTCTCATTTTCTCAGAGTAAATGACTATGGGATTTTGGGAATGAATAGATAATTGATAATATTTTCTTGATTTTTATTATCTATTCTTCTCTTGGATAGTGCAAGAAGGAAAACTAGTGAGTACATTATAGTTCAAATACATTTGCACATCAAAAACCATCCAGTGAATGTGAAATTTTTAGATGATTTGAAGGAGTAATAAGTACTAAAATATGGATTATTACGAAAAAATTTATCAAGCTGCTAGTTCGAATGATATTATTGTACTAGATGAATTACTTGAACGAGAGATCAAGGAAGACCCCGGTATTGCTGAAAATGTACTTTCAAATGTATGTATGCAGCTACAACTGAATTGTGTTCACCTATTAGAAGATACTAAAATTATTCTGGAGAGAAAACTAACACACCTTCGTTTTTTCCGTAAGCCAAAGACCATCCTTTTGAATGCAAACGATATTTGTGATCGAATGGGATTTGTCGTAGAACTTATTCATAATTTACCTACATATGAAAATAATGAGGAATTGTTTGTTTCTACTTTGATATTCATTGTGAAGCAAATTTATACATTGAAAAAAATATTAAAGTCAACTTATGATAGAATTCCTTGGGAAGAAATTGAATTTTGTGTGTTATCTTATATCAGAACTTTCAAAGATAAACATGTTGTTGTGTTGTATTCAAGAGCAATTCTCAGTAAATTCAAGATAATGACATATCTACAGAGTTTTGGTGATCATTTAGGAATATTGGAGGAATATGTGAGGAGTTCTAATCCTCAAGAATTAAATAAAATTTCAAATTTGAATCGTAATGTGGTAGTTGATAGCATAATCAATAAATGTCCTGAATTTAGGCCTCTCTATAATGATTATGAAAGAATTCGTGACATATATTCCTTGAACATTATGCTTAAATATGCAGAGTGTGTGAAGCAAGACACAAAGCATAATGGTTTGTTGATATTAAGAGCTTTGCAAATTATTGGCGAGCATTTGAAAAATACTCTCGAATCACCTAAATTATCTCAAACTACTATTAGTTTCTTATTAGCTTCTCTTAGTGACAGTACCAGAAACATAATTATTAACATACGGAATAAGTTATCCCACAGTCAATCTCTTTCTGAGGAGGAAGAATTACTTGAAGGTCTGGATTCAGATTTTCTTAGTGGAATAAAGAAAGATATTGACAAAATTGGTAATCAAATAAGCTATATTCTTTACAAATTTCTATTGCAATTTTTCAAAGAACTTTGTGATAAATTTTTGATTGCAGAGGATGAAAAAGAAATGAGAGAAGTTACTTTAGTATTGAAAAATTTCCAATTATGTGAATTGATGCAACCATATTTATTTTCCGTAGTGAAAAATGATGATATTGTTAAACTGAAGGACCTTGTTGTTCAATTTCGTAACAAAATATCTGATAAGACTTTGCATATTGAATTTTTTTTCAGTCAAATAGATGATATTCTCAAGAATTATTTATCCATCAATTCTAAGCATTTTTTAAAATCCATAATTACCATTTATGGTTTATGTGAAAAATTTCACATGTTTGTTGACAAAACTGGTGATAAATCAAATAACATAAGGTCAATGAAATACAATATGAAGCAAACATCAAAAAGCATCTCTCCACAATTAGAACCTTCAGACTTGAATTTAGTAGCAGAAATCATCAATCTTATTTATGGGTGTGTATCAGAACAATCCGAAGATGAGGAATTAATGAAAATTTACATTAACATTATGTATCTTACAAAATATGAAATCAATAGTGTTGCATGGGCTGAAAAATTTGATAGAAAACTAAGGTTAAAAAACCAGAAAGTTGCCCCACTGAAGACTAATTGTGCTGAAGGAGAAATTATTTCTGAAAATGAAGTACATGAAAAGATTACAAAGTTGAGAAAAATTTTTGGCGGTATAACTTATTTGGAGTACAAGAAAAATATAGAATTGCAAGCGTCTGTAGAAATATTGCTTCTTGAGCTGATTCCTTTGCTGAAATATTCACAATTCAAATCACTGTTTATGGATGATGCTTATCCATCACTTTTATGGGTAGATCTCCGTAACCATATTGCACACAATAATGTTGTAGTAGATGTATTAATGGATTCTTCTGTTTCTGTATTTATCTTCTTGGAAAAATTATTACAAGTTGAATCTACATTGAAGAATCTCAGATTGAAGAAAATTGAGTACCACAATATGTCATACCTCAGAAAAACCTACTTTACTATCATCAGTATATTACAAAGAAAACAAAGGATGTTTGCTGCTCTCAAGGAAAATAATTTTCAAATGTTTTCCCTGTGCATCAAAGGTGGCGCAGATATTCGAGCTAGGGACATAAACATGTCAACTTGCTTACATTTTGCCATGGATAAACCTGAAAACTTGAATATCATAAAATTTCTAGGGAAGAATAATTTATCTTGTAAATTGAAGAATTCTGAAGGTAAATCTCCTATCCACATTGCCGCAGGACAAAAAAACTCTAAAGTTGTAAAATTCTTATTGAGCACACTTAATTCTGAAATTAATTCTGTTGACTTATTTCATAATACAGCCGCACATATAGCTGCTATTAATGGAAATGACAATATACTGAGCTTACTCTTGGATCTTGGCGCAGATATGACTATCAAGGACGATATTTTGTGTTTTCCACCCTTACATCATGCAGTACTCAGTGGAAAAGTTGCAGCGGTTGAACTGTTTTTCCAAAAGAATTTATTTCATGAATTTAATGAATCCTTCAGAGGCTTCACAGCATTGCATATAGCTGCAGAAGATGGTTTGAAGGATATGACAGATTATCTATTATCTAAGAATGTGAAGGTTGGTGCAAAACTTGATTCAGGTACAACACCACTTCATTTAGCTGCCTTGAATGGCCATCTCCAGATAGTTAAAACTTTGATTACTTTTGGAGCAGATGTAAATTGTTGTGATTTCAATGGTAATGGTGCCATGCATTGGGCATGTGAAACAAATCGAGAAGAAATTGTGAAAGTATTAATAAAAAATGGAGCTGATGTTAATATAACTGATTACGAAGGTGGTTTTGCACCCATACATTATGCAGCTTCTTATGGTTTCACAAACATTATTCAGATTTTGCTGGAAAATAATGCTAAAGTCAATATTGCAACAAAATCAGGTTTAACACCTCTTCTAGATGCTGTGGAGGGTCAACATTTCAAGATAGTGGAGCTTCTGATGAAGGATAAGGGGGCAGATGTGAATTTTGCTGATGCTAGAGGAATAACGCCATTGCATATGGCAGCATCCAAAGGGGATACGAGTATTATGAGACTCCTAATGAAATATAAGGTAAATCTTAATTGTAAGGATGCGCAAGGTTTCAATCCTCTGCATTATGCAACTAAATATGCTCATGAGGATGCAGTGAATCTTCTATTAGTTAGCAATGTATCCATCACAGCCCGAACAATATTGCAGGAACTTCCTTTGCATTTAGCGGTTGAATCAGGAAGTAGAAATATTATTAATAACCTAATTCAAAAGGGGTCCAACATTAACGCACTAACTTCCAATGGGTCCAACTGTTTACATATAGCTATAAAAAATAAGAGAAATGTCACTGATCTGTTATTACAAAAACAGATCAATGTAGATGTGAAAACCAAGGACCAAGGTTT
Source organism: Adalia decempunctata (assembly GCA_951802165.1). Taxonomy (NCBI): domain Eukaryota; kingdom Metazoa; phylum Arthropoda; class Insecta; order Coleoptera; family Coccinellidae; genus Adalia; species Adalia decempunctata. The sequence goes on from OX637703.1 coordinate 21,170,756, forward strand.
GACACCTCTACATGAAGCTGTTCTACAAAAAAATTTGGAAGTTGTGGTTTCCCTCTTGAAATCAGGAGCTAATATTGACATGCAAGACCATCTGGGAAACACTGCTATTAACTTAGCTGTTGGCAATGGAAGTTTTGACATTTTTACTCATCTTTTACAGAATGGGGCTGATATCACGTTGAAGAACCATAAAGAACAAACGCCTTATTTGAATGCAATAGTACAGAAGAGGATTGAATTTTTACAAGAATTTGTGTCTTCTGGTTTGACTGATGAAAAACTGATTGCCAAATCAATAGAACAGGCAGTCATTGAAGGCAATACAAAAGTACTGCGGTTAATATTGAAGGGGAATACTGAATTTCTATCGTCAGCCAGCTGTAATTCTGAGAAAGTCTCATTTCTACAGTTGGCATCTATGTTTGGGAGAACAGATATCGTAGAGTTACTTTTAAGCTATGGTGTTGAAGTTGATTCAAGAAATAGTTATGGAGCCACGGCATTGTCAATGGCAACAAAAAAAGGATATGAAGAAATTGTGGAAATACTTCTGAAAAATGGAGCAAACGTGAATATTCAAGATGATGAAGGTCTGACTCCATTACATGATGTTTCCGAAAATCGTAGAAGAGTGATTGAGATTCTTTTCAATTATGGAGCTGATGTTAATATTTTAGATAAAAAAAAAAGATTAGCTTTAGAACTTGCAGTATCTAATGGATATCTGGACTCAATTAAACTCCTTCTGAATAAAAATAGGGATCATTTAAATCGTAAAGGAAATGCTGATTTTACTCTTTTACACATTGCTGCACAGTTAGGTCGGGCAGAAGTTGTGAAATTTTTGGTTGAGGAAGGTGCAAACATGCATTCCAAGAATAACAATGGTTCCAAGCCCATTCATATTGCAGCGAGAGAAGGTTTTATTGATATCATCAATATTTTCATTGAAAATGGTATGAGTTTGGAGGTTCGCGGCATAGTGAATAATTCACTATTACATTATGCAGCTTCCAATGGAAAAATCGACGTTGTAAAGTTCCTCATAGAACAAGGATGTGATGTTAATTATGAAAACGATCAGGGATTAACACCTCTACATGTTGGTTGTAACCAAGGACATGAAGAAGTTGTAGGGTGCCTATTGAACAGTGGCGCTATCTATAATAAATTAAATAGGAGCGAACTAGCTGTAGCACTGAAAATTCCAAGCAAGATGTTGGATTTGATTGAAAATTTGTTTTTGTCCATAAAAAAAGGTGACACTAAGGAAATTGAGAAAATCATCAGAAAAGGAGTGCCATTGAACTGCATAAATCTGAACAAAGGTTCTCCTTTGCATTATGCAGTATTTAAAGGTCACAGTGAGGTGGTAGAAGTACTGCTGGCTCATAATGTACTGAAAAATATAGTTCATAAGGACGGGTGGACACCATTACACTATGCTGTACAATATTCACAACATAAAATTGCTTTATTATTGTTGTCTCATGGAGCAAGGTATGATGCTGAGTCAGGAAATGGAAAGAAACCTGTTGATTTTGCTCAAAAGGGTCCAACTTGTGATTTACTTCATTTGATAAATGATTGTTTTGATAGCGTTCAAAGGAATGATGCGAGAGTATTGAAACGCTTGAAAGGCGTAAAAGTCGAAGACATTTTCAAAGCAGTGATGTCTGCTGAGAATAAACATGGGTCAACTCTTTTAGCTGCAGCCCTCAAAAAAAATTTTCCCAGAGTCGAACAACTAGAGGAAATTATTAAGAAAGACATACAAATTCAACTAGACCAATCCAGATTATTGAATGAACATGAAAAATATTCTGAAGCAAAGGATATCTTACTTTCAGTTTATGAGCAAAAGAAGAGATTTTTAGGAGAATATAACCCAGTAACTCTTGAAATCCAGAGCGAATTAGCTGTGACAATTTATAAAATGAAATCATATAAAAAGGCCTTGGAATTTATGGAGAATACATATCAAAAGTTGAAAAAAGTTTTAGGATCTCATCACGAACGTACATTGAAAGAGCAAAGCTCGATAGCTTTAGTTTTGCACCGTCTGGGTAGAAATGAGGAGTCTCTGAAAATATTCGATGAAGTTCATGATATCCAAAAACAAATACTATCGTTGGATCACAATGATTATTTGAATACCATCAGGCACATGGCTTTGGTACTTATGACAATGGGAAAATATGAAAAAGCTTTGGAATTTAATAACAAAGCTTTAAAGATTGAAGAAAAGATACATAGTCCCTTACATACAAACACTTTGGTTATAAAAAATAACATTGCTTTGATATTGTGTCAGCAGCAAAAAAATGATGAAGCCTCAAAACTTTTCGATGAAGTATATAATTTAAGAAAATACGTATTAGGTCAATTCCATTCCGATACTTTAAGAACTTTGTATAACAAAATATTGGTTTTACAGAGTCAAGAAAAATTGAATGAAGCTTTGAAGGAATTCAATAAATTATTGGAAGTTCAAAAGGAGCATTTAGGCCTGCACCATTTGGATACAATAAATACACAACGCCAAATAGCAGATATTTATTTGCAGCAGGGTAAATTAATTGCTTCATTCAAAATATTCAAAAGAATAAGAGATCATATTATAGCAATATACGGTATCAATAATTTGGAAGCAATAAATATTATGAAAAAGATGGAGGCAATAATAGACCTATTTAAGTGGAGAGGAGTTAATGACAATATAGACAGTTTTTCAGAAAATCTCATAAGTACCATGAATAATGCGGCAAAAATAGGAGATTTAACCACGCTTGAAAATCTTTTACGAAGTGGGGTTGATGTTAATGAGAAAGATAAAGAAGGTAGGAATACATTGCATTTTGCTGTGGATGGCAACAATGTGAAAGTCATCAAACTATTGTTGGAACATGGTGTGAATGTCACAGAGAAAACGGAAAAATTGAACACTTCTTTACATACAGCATGTAATAAAGGGTACAAGGATATTGTTCAATTGTTGTTGAGCAGTGTAAATCCAAAAAAATTGAGTTCTTTCATCAATGCTGAAACAAAAGTTGGTAAAATGACTGCTTTGCACATTGCAGCTAAACAAGGTTTCCTGGAAATTGTCCAGCTTTTGTTGCGAAAAGGTGCTGTATATGAAAGTGTGAATAAAGATGGAAAAAAACCGATAGACTTAGCTATCGATAGAAACGTGACAAACATCTTGAAAGTTGTCGAAGACACGTTTACAACATTCCAAAGCAATGATAGCCATGTGATTACTAAACTTGGACAGATGGGCAAAATCGAGTTTTTATGCGCTACAAGTGCTAGAAACTCTCAAGAATTAACATTATTGCAACTTTTTTTTTTTAATAAAAAAACAGATTCCGCTAGAAAAATAACTACAATGATTCAGGAAGCAAATGGTGTTTCAAAATAGAGAAGCTCGAAACGCGGTTTTCCGAAACAATCCCGATATTAAAAAAATAACATATACAAATTAATGTATAATTTTGATATGTATACAAGAAAATTGAGAGTGGACGCATTTAGATGGAAACGTAAGGAAATTATTTAAAAAGAGAATGTCATCTGCGAACTTTTACACATAAATTCTATCCATTTCAATTCACGACACTGCAAAAATCAATTTGATGAATATTTTTTGGAAAATTTTTGGTAAAGAAGAAATTACTTCTCTATTTTCTACATATTTTATATGTGTTTGAAATGTAAAATATAATATTTTTATAATCTGTAATACTTTTCGAAGTGCGATAATTATGTATAGCTTATTATGCTAGATATATTGTTAAAAATAACATATTTTAGAAAAATAATGTGATGAAATTTTTATATTTTATTATACTTTTATTTGTTTTTTAATTGTACTTATAGCTTTCAATATATTATACCTATGGTGCCTTAAATATAGATAACTGTTTTGTATTTTTTTCCTTTTCTTTGAAAATGATAATTTTTGGAGAATTTTAAAATAAATTTCAAATTCATTGAAGTAAAATTGATTGCTATGAGGCCAAAATTTTAGGTTTTGAGAGGTTGAAATTTATAAATTCAATGAATTTTGCGAAATAAGGCTACGTGGATATTGCAATACAAATCTAAAAATTCTCAATTTGTGGCAGCCCTAGAAAAGTGTTAAACTGTATGTCTCAAAATGAATGCACATATTAATTCTTTATCTAAAATTTTATCCTTGAAATTAAAAGTGAAACACCTAATGGGTTCTGCCACGGCCTACTCTACACTTTAGAAGGCCGTGGTTCTGCCAAACTCCCGAAAGAACTAATGCGCATGTGCGATAGGATTATTGTGATTGGGTTATCGGCAACAAGAAAAATTTTTTTTAAGGTGTCCATGGATACATAATGACATGTCCCTTCTCTACGCCGCGAAAGCTCACGACGCAAGCGTATAGTGATAACTTGATAAGATGACTAAAACCATGGTGTATGCACTAGTCAATTTTTGATTGCAATTGACCAAATCGAAAATATGTATTAGAATTGTTTCGTGGCGGCGCCGAAATGTCATACTTGGATACTTGTCATTCCGGTATTTTTTCCATTGACTTAAAGGAAGGGGAGGGGACATATCCTATATTCCTCTTGTATAATTAGCCTGTCACACAAATCGCCATATTGGTAAAGGGCGATTTTAATTTGTTGAATTCGAATTTTTGACGACCATTGCATTCAGAAATAATGAAATCACAAGTCTCAGGAGTCGAAATGTCATGATATCTAGCTTATTCGATGTTCTGTGATCTAGCTTTTCAAATAGGTTTGGGTGAGGGGAAAACAAATGAAGTCCCAACAGAATGAAAAAATTGTGTTTGAAATAGTTGCACAATTAATTATTTTTATTATATGCCGTATGCATTTTTTAAGGGGTTGGAACCAAAGATATTCTTTCTTGTAGAATAGAAGGCTGTGAAAGTTGTTCCTAAATCATATGACACAGTAAATTCTTCTGACAATGACCCAATCAACCCGGTCTCTCGACCAAATTCATTTCCCTCCCTAGTCCCTGAGGCTAAAAGGTATAGCTCCCCTCAGGATGCTACTCTTATTTCTGTTCATAACAGAAATTCATTGCTCCAATCCAACCAATTGAGAAACCATTCTTATGCGTCAGCATTAAAAAAGAGGAAGTTACCATTATCCCCAGGACCCCAGGTTATAACAGGGAAGCTCACAATGAACAGCTCCTCCATCTGTCTCTGCCGCTCTCTCCAATTCCTGCTTCCAGTTCTTCCTCCAGGCAAAACCTGTCAATTTCTAATAGCCTATCTGATGATGTATTAATCAAAATGATTTCCCAGCGAGTGTTGGGTAACAATAACCCTGAGTTTGTTAAGAGCCTTATGACCTTCTTGCCTTCTTGAATAAAAATCAACCTACACATACTGCGTTCTCTAATCCCTCCCACCCCATGATAAAAATAAAGCCATTGATAAAGTTCCTACTGATAAATAACAAGTAAATGTCCCTCTATGTTATTTCTCGTTTGTTTTTATCTTTTTTCTGTGAATTTTACCTATTTACTATAATGCTTAAGATTTTCCAGTGGAACATTAGATATGTTGCTTTTAATATGAATAATCTTAAATATCACATAGAGGAATACCAGCCCATCATCATCCTCCTCTCTGAATCTTGGTTGAAAAGCAACCAAAACTTTAAGATGTCTGGTTATAGTGTACTTAGACAGGATAGAACTTCTCGAGGTGGCGGTGTTGCCTCTCTTATTAGTGATAAATTTCTTTTTACAGAGGTCAATTTCAATCTATCCCTCCCGGATAGAGTCAACCTTCATGGATTCAAAATTGATCACTTTACAATCGTGAACATTTATTGCCCCCCCAGACATTTTACTTCCTGTGAAGTTTTGGCAAAACTTGTACTCCAGTCTCCACCCCATATCTCATTTGTAGTGATCTTAACGCTCAGCATCCCTCATGGGGTTCTCATTCTAATGCTAATGCATAATTTCTTTGCGACTTCCAAATACAATGTTAAGGAGGCCAATTGGCTGTTGTTTCAGGAATTGATTGCCCAAGAGGTTGAATGCCGAGACATACAAAATCTTGGTGATGTTCAAGAAATTATTGTTACTGCAGCTGATCAATCTATCCCTCTCAAAAATCACAATAAAAGCCAGTCCAAATTTCGTGTCCCTTGGTGGGATGACGAGATGAGAACTATTATGAAAAATAGGTCAGAGGCCTATAGAAATCTCCGCCATATGCCTACAACTGAAAATTATCTGAATGCTAAAAAACAACAAGCTATTGCCAAGAGGAGGATCAAAGAAAAGAAAAAAGCATCATTCAGAGAATTCTGCGAAAACTTGTCTGTAAAGGATAGCAGAAATCTATGGAGGAACGTTAGAAGGTTCCGCTCAGGTGTTTCTCCTAATTTGTCAAGACGTCCCCCCCCCCCCATCTTGTGGTAGGGAAATCCTTTCTAGACTCTGCCCCCCTCCTCATCCAGCTTTACACAGCTTTACAAAGCCCCTCTGGGCGTTAATGATTCAACCCCAAAGAACCGTTCCTTTATTTGTTTCCGTCGTTCACTTTGAGTGAGTTGTCCAAGATTATACACAGGAAAAGGGACTCTACGCCAGGCAAAGATTCGATTACGTATACAATGCTGAAATATCTCCCCATTCAAGCTAAGGAAGCTCTTTTAAAGATCCTCAACGGGTTGATGGCCAATCCCATTATCCCCTCCTCCTTAAAGAAACTATAGAAGTGCCAAGGGCGTCGCCAGCCTTTGAGCTAGGGGGGGGGGCAAAAAACAATTAGAATAGGAAAAATGAACTGATTTTCGTATATTATGCTATTATTTAATAAGTTTTTAAGGGATTTTTGAGCTCTAGGGGGGGGGCAACTGCCCCCTCCTGGCGACGCCCTTGAGTAGTGCCCATATGTATAAGCCTGAAAAACCCCCTCTCATTTCAACCAGTTACCGACCGATTGCTCTCACCTCCTGCTTGCTTAAAGTTTTTGAATCCCTTGTGGCCACTAGACTAGAGAGAATCCGCAAGAGCAAGTCTGTAACTGATGCACTGTCTGTCTTGACAGTCCCTATCTACTCTGCTTTTGTGAAGGATGAGTTTTCTCTTGTTGTTTTCCTGGACATCAAGCAAGCCTATGATTCTGTCAACTTTGACATTTTGAGACCTATTCTGGTGGAGGAAGGTATTCCTCTCCAGGTTGTCAGAGTACTGGAAGGTTTGATAGTGGGCAGGCGTGTCTTCCTGCTGGATCCATGCTTTAAAGTACTGATTGGTCCAGAAACATCATATCTGGGCCTGGCCCAAGGTTCCCCCATGAGTTGTGTCCTTTTCAAATTTTTTGTCAGCGGCCTTGCCTCTTTCTTGAACCTCCCAGGAGTTGAGGTTCTTCAATATGCAGATGATACCGCAATAGTATCTTCTGGAAAATCTTTTAAGAGGGCTTTTGACAATATGTCCCAGGCATTAGCGCAGTGGACTCGAAGTAGAGACCTTTCAATATCTGCAGAAAAATCCAAAGCTATATGCTTCCATAAAAAAAACCCTTATTAACTCTTCCTGCCTTAAAAATCTTTGGTGATGAAATTCCTTGGGTGATCTCCACAAGATACCTGGGAGTGACATTTCAAGCCAAGCTGGACTGGTCTAATCACATTGAAAATATGTGTTCAAAAGCAACCAGGAATATAAACATTATGAAGGCTCTGTGTCCTACCTGGTGGGGTTCCCACCCCCAAACCTTGTTAACCATGTACAAAGGAACAGTCCTCCCTTTTCTTGATTATGCTTCCATAATTTTGGGCAGATGCACCAAATCTGCTCTTGCTCGACTTGATAGAGTTCAATATGCTGCCATCCGGGTGGCTCTGGGATACATGAGGTCAACCCCCATCAGTACTTTGCTAGCAGAAAGTGGAGAACTTCCGCTATCCTATCGTCGCTCCTGGTTGGCTATCAAGTTCCTATCGAAGTTAGCCAGATTATCTCCCAACCCACTCCTCACGAAAATTTCTCAGCTTGCATCTTGGCCCCATGCGTGGGGCAGTAGATCTGTTCTTTCCTTTGTCGAGGCCGTCGGTATGCTTCCGGAGGCCGACTTCTTTTTTTCGTCTTCCAAACTTCCTTGTTTTTGTCTGCCCTTATCAGTCCACTACTTTGATGTTCCCTTCTTCTCCTTGAACTTGAGTAAGTCAGACCGGACAATTCTGCCCTATTTGTTGGAAGATGCAATGAAAAATTCCCCCATTACTCGTGGATTTTTACTGACGCCTCAAAATCAAGCGATAACGTTGGTATTGGAGTATATAACCCTGGAGGTGATTCCTTCAGGGAGAGGGCTCCTTCCTCTATTTCTCTATCTCGTCTGCTGAGCTTCTCGCAATTGATAAAGCCCTGTCTATGATTGAAAAAATGAATGCTGGTAGGGTTCTGGTGATTACTGATTTCAGGAGCGCCCTCGGAAAAATTAAAAATTGGCTTCCCCACTCCCAAAATGACTACACCACCCTCTCCATTCGACATAAAATATACCTCCTCTCTTGTTCCAACCGGCAAATAAAATTCGTCTGGGTTCCCAGCCACACTAACATCAAAGGTAATGAAAGTGCTGATCGGTTGGCTAAAGAAGGCAGTCAATTGCCTCACCCCTCCTCTATTGAAGGAGATATAAAAGAATTTTGGCCTAAACTCAAACGTAACATATGGGAAAAGTGGAAGGAAGAGTGGAGACAGACGTCCCTTCATAGAGGTCATCTGTATTCAGTGATGATAAACTCCACCAAGTTTAATCAAGGTCCATGGTTTCGTCAGCTGATCTCCCTAGAGGTAATGTCACAACGATTAATAGATTAAGGGCTAACCATTGCTGTTCCCCTGCACATTTATCCAAGATTCAGGTCAGGGACGATGACAAGTGTTTATGTGGAGACAGAGGAGACTTGCAGCATATTTTTTTTGCATGCTCTCTTAATGAGCGTAAAAGTGAACTCCTATATGATGATATTGTAAAGCTGCCTCTTAAGCTTTCTTTCCCCCTGAATGTTCAGGATTTTATATTTTCCGACAATATTTTATTTTATAGATCACTCTACGGTTTTTTTAATTCATGTGGATATAAACTTTAATGTCAGTGAAGTTTAATTACTAATACCTCCAACACACTTTCAGTCCCATCTTGTGGTGTTTTGTGTTACCTTTCCTGCCCGAGAGCTAAAAGGAATCCACTAAATAAAATTGTATAACCAGGATAGTATATCTTGGGAATGAAATGTTGAATGTGTAGATGGCCCCGCTGCCAAGCACAATAAAAGAAGAAGAAGAAGATATAAAGAGAAATATCCCCATTCTCCTCTGTGACAGAGATGAAAGTAAAAGCACAAAGAGGATTCAAAAGAAAAACGATGAAAGTAGTATATAGACCCACATAATTCTATACCTATAATTTGAGCGTAGTGGCTAATAAGTATACAAAAGTGTGGCAATCGTTCCCCTTAAATCCAGGGTCAGTCATCGCATATACGCATGCCTAGGGAGAAGAGAAGGGACATGTAATTCTGATCCATGGATACCGTATGTTACTCAATACAGAGACAAATAACAAAACTGCGTCCGCTGATCGCCACGATGTCCCTATTTTCCCACTCTCCGTTATCGCACATGCTCAACAGTCTCACTGACCCTAGTCAGAGCCTTCTAGATGTTTCACTTAATTAAGGATCAAATTATAGGTATAGAATTATGTGTATAGACCAGTCCAACGATCTGTCACGATCATCTTTTTAAAAATGGCTGCTGGGTCAAACAAATAACAAACCGAGGTTTTTCATTTAAGAGGTACGTGTTTCAGGGTAGTTTCTGTTGGTTTCTCAATTTTCAACCTCAATGTCTTCAATTATGCCATTTAAAATGATAGTTATAATAGAGTAACACTATAGCAGAAATGTTTGTTATTTGGTTGACCCAGAAGCCATCTTGAAAAAAGGTGATCAGCTGTTTTGTTGGACCTTTAAACAAACCATATCGAATGATATTTGCTCCAGGTCATGTTCCTGTGACTGGGTTGGCAGCACTGCCGGCACCTTTCCTGTGAAGTCTTGTGAGTTGTGTTAGGCCGGAGACACACTTGGCGTTTTTTTCCGATCGGATATTTTGCCGTCGACGGTACAACAAAATTGGAGCTTACACACTGGATTACACATTGGGCAGTAAAATATCCGTCTCAAGTCACAACCACACTACCTCCGCCAGTCAATTACTGACACGCAGCACTGTAGACTGGACGACGAGTGTGTAACCTTGCATTCGGTCACGTAGGCCACTGCTGGGGGTAGTCAGTAGAAAAACCGACGAATGTAGTGGCAGCGGTCGGCTGCATTTCTACCGACGGCGTTAAAAATTCCGATCGTCCTTTTTTCCGCCGAATGTGTACGTCGCCATAAGATCCCATGCGCCACTTTTGGTACGGCGTCGACGGCAAAATATCCGATCGGAAAAAAACGCCAAGTGTGTCTCCGGCCTTACTTGTGTTCTGTGAATTTAAAACGAGATTTTTACATGCGAAAACCCCATTGACTGAAAAAACCCGAGTTTTTTTGTTCGACAGTAAAATCACAGACCTCATGTGCGACAAATATGTCCTTTTGATGTTTGGAGTTAACTCCCTAATCTTTGGTTTTTTGTTTTAGTTCAGATTGAAATCAAATATTTGCCAAAATATTCCTTAAAGTGGTATTGCCAGAGTTACCAGAGTTGTCCAAAGATATTCTACAATATATCTTTGGAGTTGTCTCTGGTATTGCTTCATTTGTTGGTCCGCTGAGAAAGCGAGAAAAGTAAAAGAATCGAAGTGATTTTCGAAATGGAAGGAGATGGACTAAAGTGGTCAATAATATATGAAAAACTTAGTGAATTCAAGGAAAATGAGGTAAATTGGTTATTTCGAAATTATTAGATATCTTCTTTTCAAAAAGATCAAAATCGGTTGTAAAAAATAATTACTTTATAATTTTCAATGTCAAATACTATCAACAACATACATATTTGATTCTCAATGAGCATGATTTTATCGCAATGCCTGTACTATCTTTATTAAAAGGATACCATTTCGTCATTCGGAACTCGGAAGGTTTGCTGATATGTACACAGCTCAGGCTAGTATTTGTATCTTGTTGAGGGTTTTCCTCTTGCATATCTTATTGAACTAGGTTTAGTCACATACTAAATTTAGACTGAATTTCGGATGATGATACTACAGAGGATGTTTTATACGCCTGTAGGAGATACAATCAGGTATAGGAATCTATCTTCAAGAAAGTTTATTCTTGAAGGCATGGACAATCTTCCAACATCTAGGATCATCACTTTATGGGAAAGATGGGGCCCTAGTGGTGTTAATTTGCGCTATTATCGATAAATAGAGCACCTCTATGAATGCAAATCCTATACCGATGGCTGTACATGTGAATTGATGTGCTTTTTGATTGCAGAATCATTTTTCAAATAAATTTTCTGTTGGGAATGTTCCATGGAGATCTTGCATCAAGAAAATGGGCAATTTCTTATGTTTAGAACTTGAATGTACAAAAAAAAAGGAACTCAAGAGTTCATGGTCCTGCTATGCTCGTATCAAACTCTGTCTACTCAAAATTAACCATATTGTTGGAGTTTCTAGAGAAACAACAATCGAACTTCATGCTGGGGTAAGATAAAATCGTTACAAATTTCAATTTGCAATAAATTTTTTCTCAATATCATTCTTACTATTCAATTGATCTTGGGAATTTGTGTATATTGAGTTACACTTGGTAAGCAAAAAAAGATATTCAATAAACGAGTGATTTTGTGAATAGATTGCCGAGTATACTTATTTATAGAGTCATCATAACAAAAAGAATAATCCGTCATACACGGGATGTCAGGTATTGATAGCCAAATATGATATTGATATTGTTTATACTGATTACTCCTAGGTCTCCCAAGGAGACCACTCTGAAACTACAAGCTTTGAAGCTAGTAACTTGTACGAGTGCGGAGAAGCAGTTGTGTTCTGTGTAGGCTTTGTTACTGTGACCCAACAGTGAAATGGTGGTCCCTACCAAGACTAGAAATTGATATTTCTCGATTTTTTCAACTCTAACACCCTATCAAGTTTTTCAGTAGAATGCTCCACATTTTTGCAGCAGTAACCTTGAGGTCATTTTCACTCTTGTAGGCATGAACATTCTTACATGTTCACACAATATCATTTGAATATTGGACTCATATTTCTTACATACTTACAGACATTGAGATAGTCAAAACGATGAACCTTGCAGTTGAAAATATTCAAGGTTTACTCTGTAGTGTAGAGCAATCCAGTGGCGGCTTGTCCTATGAGGCAGGTGAGGCAGTGCCTCACCAATAAACGTCGAAAATTACACGTATAAATATCATATATTTATTAATTATTTATTCAATCAATTAAAATTGTTTTCATTATCTTCTTCCATACGCATTTATATCGAAATTTCCCTTCATTATATAGCAATAAAATGCGTCTCCGGTTGGGTCTAAGTTTCCGTATCTCACGATTTCTAGGTAAACGGCAGAGGCACGCCTCACACTGCCTTTCTTTACGCGTCATTTTACATCATAGGGAACGGACGGCAGGCGAGAAAACCGTACCCCTAAACGACAAATATTACGTTTAGTCTGAGGCTAGCCTCTAACTAGTCTTGATATTCTCTCGCGAAGGGCAAACTGTAATTATTCTGCACTATTCGGGAACCAGTTCTTTAATCTATGAACAGGGTCAGTTTTCAAATTGGGTTCGATTTGTAAAAATAGTTTTATCTGTTTTTCGTGTAGATTCAGGTTTGTCTCACTGTTCATATGATGTCTTTCAATCTTATTACTGAATTCAATTTCCATCGGAGACCCGAAGGCGAAATGTATTTAACGGGACCGATGGGACGTCACGAATTCCCCAGTTAGATGTAAACGCTCGAAAGACTTGTGATTTTTTTGATTTTTCAGCTAATCAGCAAAGTTTTTGTCGTAATTCTTATGGGGATAAATCATATATAGTTCAAGAAGTAAAGCGATCTATTCCAGATTTGAGTGAATGTCTTGAGAATATTACGCAACTGATGAGAGAAGAGAGTTCACTAGAATTAGTTATTTATAGGTATATGTACATATACAGAGTGTCCCATTAGTGCAATGAAGTAGATAATCTAATTACTTACGTCAGTTACGGAATAATTTTACTGCAAAAATGGTTGCTCTAGCACTGATATATCAGCCTAAAATAATAGTACCGGCCACAGGGTGTTCGTTTGAAGCGGTATTACTGGTATCAGAATTAGGTCGGTTTGTTCTAATGGTAAACACTTCATATTATTTCATCTCTTAGTGCCAAATTAGTATTTCTATTCAATATTCATTGGCATCAACATTTTTCTTAATTTATTCGGCGTGGCTAACATATAACGAAAAAATTATGGGAAAGTGGAAGATTTTACTTCATTATCAGAATGGCATAAACTTCAATATTCTCAATGTTCTAGTTAATGGGTGTTTCAAATCTGATGATATGATGAAAAGCAACTTGCTTGTAGAGGATGTTCTTAACAAGGTCCAAAATTGAAGAATTTCAATAAGGATGCTCATTTTCTTCAACTGGCTTCAAATTACTTTTCATACGCACCCTTTAAAATGTTTAGTTTTCGAGTAAGATAATTCTTCATCGCTAGAAGTAAATATTTTACGAAGCAAAATGTTTCTCGAAAAAGATGACCTTGAGTATGCTAGCGATAAAGAATTATTCTAATCATCAGTTTTGCAATAGCCTTTTTCACGGCAACGCCACGGCAGGGAATCTTTTTTCTCCGATGTGCCTCACCACCTTAAACTGTCACGAGCCGCCACTGGAGCAATCCTTGTTTTTTGGAAAATGTTTCAACAGACTAAGTTTTCTCTGAAAGTGATCTGTACTGTTAGTAAAATATTTCTAACATTTTGCTGGTGGGCGTTCAATGTATTTAATTTAATTTATTTAATAAACGGGATCAACCCTATGTAGTGTGTTTTTATTTCAAGTTGTATTTGAAAATACCCTTTGAGAACTGAAATTTTATGGGTAAGTAAGGATTGGAGTTCTTAATGAAATAATTGAAATTGATTTAATTTCGTAAGAGCAAATAAGCCAACTAATGCTTCTGTTTTATTTCAAACGAAAGACCCATGAAAATAGTTCAACTTCTGATTAAAAGTGAATCTACAGATAATTTCGTTCAGAAAAACAACTTGAAACACGGAATTGGCAGAGAATAGCCAAATTCAAATATATTTCATATAGTTCAGTAATTTTCGGATAGAGAGCGCCATTGTAAATTTCATAATTCATAAGGATAGAAATATTCATAGGACTTATATCGATAATGTAAGTCCTATGGAGGCATTCCATAAAATACATGGTGGCACCTCTATCAGATTAGTTTTCCTACTCGATCTGAACGGCGACCTTAACCCTTTCACTGCTAGCCATGAGTCCCTACCCATCGCCAAATGCTGAGCCTATAGAAAAAGTATACCGTGTAACGCGGATCCGCGTCGGCAGCACCTGCGCAACTACGCTGTTGACGCGGATCCGCGTTATCCGCACTGAAAGGGTTAAACAGAGATGGTGAAAGTCATTGAAAATATGTACAAAGGTAAAAATATATAGGACAATCCATTTGAAAAATCACTCGTTTGTTGAATATCTTTTTTCGGAAATACCCTATATATGTGTAGGAAAATAATTTCTTGAGATGCAGAGATAGAATTACAAGAAACCGGTGTTCAAACGAAATTTCAAACGGGATCTGTATAAAATATACGACACCCCTGTCCGAATTTTGCCAGAAGTGTCTAGGAGGACACACAGGTTTGACTGGTGGATTTTCTTACTTTCAGCAATAACTTGACAACGCCGCAAAATTTGCGGTAAAAGGAAATACCTCCTTATGTAAAACATCTTACTCTTTTCAACGGCGAAGAAATTAACAGGGGGCCCCTTTTAAAAAAAAATATGATTTGTATTGCCCCGCTTCGTAGGAACATTCTGTATATTGCAAAATATTTTCAAAATAAGCAACAAAGTAAACCATTGAACTCTTGTCTGAAACATTTTTTCATACTCCTCATTATAGGCGAGATACTGTACTTCCTCACATTCATGGGTATAGTACCAAGGAGTTGCCCTCCATATAATTCAAGTTTTTTCGAAGTAAAATAACATCATAAATACATCTCTCCAACTTTTTTAAAATTTTTCATATGTATTATTATGTCTTACACCTCGCAGGAAATGTGTAGCTTCCCAAAATTCATCTTGTGGGCGGATGTTCTTAATCCTGAAGAAGGATACATAATGGATGATTCCATTAGAGTAGGGGTTCATCTAACTACTAATCTTAACTCACTTACTACCAAGGAACTCAATGGTAATCTGAAACATGTTGATGTTCAAACACAATTTATGAATTACTAATTTTCAGGTTTCTCAGGTCTAACAAAAAACTGGAACAATAGCTATTTAAATTGTCTACTCCAGATATTGTTTTTCACAAAACCACTTAGGAGTGCGATTTTTCGAATTCCAGTTGGTTCTGGAGCTTCGAAAGCTTGTGAGGTCCTAGAGTTACAAAGAATTTTTTATGAGCTTCAATCTGGTACAAGGCCTGTTGAGCCAATGAAGTTGATTGAACTTTTCGATGAGGAAATGAAGCACAATCTTCTCACAGAAAACACTGTAGAATTCATTGGGGTGCATATATTTATAAGTTTTGGATCTTCAGTGGGAAGTGAACTGATTGATTTTTAGCAATTTTTAAGAAAATTAGATGGTGAAATGAAAGGAACACAAGTGGAAGGGACCATACCTAGACTATTCCAAGGAAAAAAATTGTCTAGTATCAGATGCAGAAATGTTAATTACTGCAAAAGTGATGTGGAAATATTTTATCATATAAATCTGAATTCTGGGAAAAACAAAAACAGTAGGTTTTTTTATTCTTATTTCCGAACTGTCATTTATTGATTTCAAATATCCAACATACAGTTTCTTTACGAACGCGGTAATTGGTTTTATTCTTAGACATTATTCTATGGTCTAAGGTTTTATTATAGTTTCAAAGTAATAATTTGGAATAACATTTCATTCCATCCCCAGGGAGCAACCATATAGAGAAATATGACCGAAAATCGTTACGAATACAGAGTTATCCATAATTGAAAGCATGCCCGGTTTTGAAAGTATATAAAATATGTCAGTTCCAGAGCGAGAACGTTCGAAAAATGAACTAATTCACTAGATATGTTGTTGTTACATCGAAAAAACCTGAAATACCCAGAATTCATAATGGGTGATCCATTATTCCCAAAGTAGAAAAAAACTCACAAAACTGGCTAAATTTGTCGAAATTACTACGATTTTTATGTAGAAAAGACAACGTTGAGTATGTATCTGACAGGAACATGACCATAACCTAAAATTTCCAGAATTAGGGAATCCAACGACCTGTCAAATATTTTTTTGAGGTTAGCTGGTGGTCAAACAAACCAAGTTAAGCTTTGTTCATGTAGACATTAAAACCGTTTATTTGCTTAAAAAATTGTTTTATGTGGAAATTTTTTCGATATTTCTAGTCAATCTTACTCTTAGGAATATCAGACCAGTGAAAATCATTTAAATTAAGTGCATTTCCAATAAAAAATGCCATAAATGTGTGCCAAAGTTGGATGTGCAAGTCGTTCAAATTATGAGGATTTTCTTGAATATTTTGGAACACCCAGTGTGTGTAACTTGGTGTTTTATACACATATTAAGTGACTTTTCAGGAAACAAAAGGAAATTGGGTCAGCAGTCATCAAGACTTGACAATATCGAAGATAAGAAACTAAAGTGAATGTGTCTTCGTAGACACTGAAATAAGCATTATTCAGTTCATGTGAAATGTAAAACTGATGAATATTTAAATTTATATCATATAAAAGGATAAAGAAGTTACAGGGACAGTGCTCTGATTAATATTCCTTCTCCAATACTTTCTCTTCAATCTCTTCGGGCTCCCAATACTAAAAGTTGTAATCATATGATTGAGTGAAATTTTCTTCGTCAGTGATACTTCAGGATACTTTTTGATATTAGAAATCATAAAAACTCACTCGTTCACTCATGAAATGCATATTCGATAATAAAATTCCTCATATTTACTGCAAGCCAGCGACCTGTCAGAAAATTTATAGGTTACCTGGAGGCAGGGCGCCACGTGGTTTGGATTGCCTAATATACACGGTGAAATGTGTCAGAATTTCATGGCCAACCGGGATACATTATAAAAGTGAATGGAGTATATTAAATACGACCTCAAGCCGCAAGCGCTTCTGTTGGAGTCGTATTGCTGGCTCCGGTTACACCTACATAAGCAAGTCGTTGCAGTGTTTGCATACGATTGCGTGTGGTGACCTTCTGATTTTGTCCACCATACTAAAGAAGCATAGGTGGCGGAATAAACAAAAAATAATATCCTGAGCTTACTCGCGTGAGTTCTCATCTGATTGGACAACCTCACATTGCCCAGTTGGCGGGATGTGCGTAGTGTTTTGTACGTTGAACAGTTTGCTTGGCTTCAGCCAACGCTTTTGTTGCCCTCGCCTTTGAAGTAGCGCCGAGTAAAAGGCCCTCAGCAGTATTTTGGTTGCTGTTTCTGGCACAGGCCACAAGAGGACGAGAACAGCTTGAGCTCCAGCTGCCAGGAAAGCTCTAACTAGTGCTATCAGACCATCGGAGGTTGTATGAGATGAACTCACCTCAAAACAATAAAGATGCATGCAGAAAGAGAAGAGTCGAAGAATCTCAAACTTATCACTACTAACTTGGCTGATAGCTTCAAAGATAGTATATCTGCTGCACTGAGTAAGAACTCGGATAAGGGTGGTATTTCTGCGCCTGTTGAGAGTTCACTACCCTCCTCGTCTTCATCGTTGTCAGATATGTACAGGGTGGCCAGATCCCTATATTTAAATACTACAACTCCTAAACCATAAGAGATAGAGAAAAAGTAATATTCTCGATTAATCAGATACATCACGGCAATTGATATAAATATCAACAACCGCCATGGATCTGACTCGAACTTGCCACAAATCATCATCCAGGGAACTAGCGAAAGTTCCAACCTCATCGAAGTGAGTAGATGTCGACCTAGGTTTCGAACTTGTTCTGATCTTTTCAGAACAACATAACCCTACTACGATGAAAATTGAAGTGGAACGAAGGTCGAGTCAGATCCATGGCGGTTGTTGATATTTATATCAATTGCCGCGATGTATCTGACTAATCGAGAATATATTTAATATATTACTAGCTGGCCCGGCGAACTTTGTTCCGCCTAAATGATACTTACGTTGGATTTCACAAATCGTTATCACCGGTGATCGGAGATCAACAGCTTGGTTCTCTGATTTTTGAACTGTCAAATGTTTCGATGGATATGAGCTGTCACACAGAACAGATACATAAAAATAATATGTCAATTACCAATTATAGCAATTTTGGATTTAGTGATTTCCGCAAATATATTTATTACCCAAACAGAAATTCAAAAACATTTTAAAAATTATGAGAAAAGATGAGAATGGACATATCACGATCGAAACTGATCGCCAAAATCGTATATACTTGACATTTCGATAAAAATTCACTGTTATATTCACGCGCTTCTGGATCTGTTAATAGACCTTCATGGTACCATAAGTATAAGTCCTATGCAAATTACACAGTAATTGATGTCATATGTTCTCTATTCGACCATATCAAACAACGACGACCGAAATTCTCGAAAAAAAAAGATGACATAAATTGATGGTCGCGAAAGCCTCAACAAATTCATCGCCATCTAATGGTGCTGATGTCAAATATAGTACCTTCACGATAAGATGTCTAGAATAATGGTGTAGGCACCCGTCAATTTTTGAATGGAATGACGTTCGACCAAATCGAAAATATTAGCAACGTGGCGGCGTCGCAATATCATTTCAGTGTATTTTCCGTTGTCAATTTGATGGATGTATCAACAGCTGATTTGCTAAAGTCAATTATGACATGACAGCAGAATGGCATCTTTTTATAATGAAAGTTTTCTACTTTTCCTAAGAACTAATATACATCAGAATGTCAGGAATATAAACACACATTATTGCTTGACAAAATTATCTACCATTAACACGCCACGTTCGCCAGAATGAATTCAAATATTTGAAATAACTGATAAAAATCAGTCATAATTTGTGAATAGCGCCACCTGAAGTGGAAAGAACGAAACATTGCTTATATAATCACAACAAAATCTAATCAGTGCCTACACCATTATTCTAGTAGGCAAATCAAATTACACACTATTACAGTGACTATAGTGGTAATATAGTCACTGTACACCCCATCTAACGGAGAGAGGTACCTACGAATAAGCGGTAGCGTAACTGTACTGTAGCGACACCTAGTGGCCTCGCTCAAAAGGAGGAAAAGCATTTCCTGTATAAGTGAAATTTTCATCGATTTTTTCGAAGTTTTATTGCATTTTATAATAACCAGACCATAGACGAATCCATATATGAAGTTTCATAACAAACACTCCATCCGATCTCGAGTTATAAATGGTGTAACCAACATCTTTCTTTTATATATATAGATAATTCCCTTTGGGATATTTCCTTCTGGAATAAACCTTCGTTGAAAAAGTCATATACATGCCATGTTTCTTTTTTCGGGAAACATAAATTGCTGAAAACCCCAAGTTGCGCGTCTAGTTTCCGAGCTTCAGGGCGATTTTGGTATTTGTTCCATTATAATAATTGACTATAACTTCCGTATTATAGGATCTACGCTCTCGAAATGAACACATGTTTAGGGCACTTTTTTTACTGCTTTTCATCGGTGCTATTGGATTTTTGTATCTGTTCAAATTCTGGAGAAATAACAATTTTTTTTCCAAACGGACACCATAATGGGACACGATATTTACAAATTGATCTTTCTTCAACGATTTCAAAAATATATATCATGATATAAATTTCGAGAAAACACTCTTCGTTTAACAAAATCCAAGCAAGCTTTGATTCACTTCCATAGAGAAAGGAAACTGTCCCTGTTCACTTCGCCCAACTGAGGAGGCCATAGAATTCGATATCTCACAATTATTGTAAGCTGCCGAATTGATTTAGGAAAAATTAGCTTTATTATAACTCAGACCTATTGGTTTCGCGAAACTTGTTTATTCTAGTATGATTTATCTGCTATATTGAAAAATGAAAAGCATTTAAATGATTTAACGATGACAATAACACAAAGTTTGATGTAACCCGTTAATAACAGTAACGAATGGTTCCATGAGGAAAAAATAATATTCACAATAAATGTTTAAATCGTTGTCCATTCAAAGAAATACATCAATTGCATCTTTTAGTGATTTAATATAAATAAGAACTTCAGAAGCGCGGACGATACAACGATCATGAAATCGTTGAAGATACATCAATTTGGAAATACCATTTCCCATAATGGTTTCCATTTGAAAAAAAAAATGTTATTGCTTCAAAATTTGAGCAGATACAAAGAATTCAATAGCACCGATGAAAAGCCTTAAAAGAGTTCCCTGAAGATGCGTTAGTTTCGAGAGCGTAGATCCTATAATACGGAAGTAATAGTCAATTATAATAATGGACCAAATATCAAAATCGCCCTGTAGCTCGGAAACTAGACGCCGTAGCAACATGGGGGATTCAGCAATTTATGTTTCTCGAAAAAAAGAGGACATGACATATATATTACTTTTTCTCTACCTCTTACAGTTTAGGAGCTGTAGTACTAACACTACTAACTCATCGAAATCTGGCTGTGCAGCCTCTTGGATCTAACTCCTAGAAAGCCAGTATGTGAATTTCTTCAGAGTTGAAAAGTTGGTAGGTATTCGTCCACCATTGTCGAGGCACTATGTGATCGATTTTCCTCCCCTTTCCCACAGAATCTTTACTCATCAGTTTTTGATTCTCTCGGTTTAGAAGTTCCGAAGGAATCCTATAAGAGTTCCAATTTTTCAGCCAATGTACGGAATCCAGAAAATGTATAAATCATGCAGTATCATCTAATATCGGTATTGTTGCAGTTCATGAGGCTTTCAAGCGTAATATTACGTCAAAACGGGAACTATCTGGTAAAAACAGATTTGATGCAGGGGAGTATGGTCTCCAAAAAGCGGATCAAAGTACTGAATATCAGCTTTTCCCCCCATTTTTACATATACATTTGAATAGATGCTACCGAAGGGGGGGTTTTAGGAAAAAGTGAGCAATTTGTCAGTTCCATTTTTTTTTCAAAGTAACAGTTGTGTTTTCTAGGTATCATGGTTATTTCGAATTCAGCAAAAATATATGCCTGGATGAGTACCTACAGAAACCTGACCCCAAAAATCCAGCGAATTATTCTTTACACGCTGTTGTTGTCCATGCTGGTAATCACGAAGGAGGTCATTATTCACTTTATATACATTTTGAAGGCAAGTAAAGTTTTTCCTTTCATTCAGTATTAAAGTAGATTTATACAGGAAAAAAAGATTTATACAGAGTCTTTGACTTGTACATATATTTTAACTGTAGAAAGAATCAACCATTTTAGAAAATAAAAGCATTCCTATGTTTTTTCAATAAAACGCGTCGTTTCGAGTTATTCCTAATTGTGTACGATGAAATTTGAGGAAAAAAATCATGAATTTCAAGAAGAATCTGAATGCTTCCATGGATTGAATATCATCGAATATTATTTCTTCTCTGGTCTCTTAACAAGTTAACAATGTTGTCAGAATGTTTATCAGCTTCGTCAAGATGTCAAAACGTTTAATGTAAAGATATGTAATAATAAAATCCCACGAATGTGGGAGATAAAATTGAATTCTCAGGAGCACGAAGTTACACATTTTATAAGCACAGTTTCTATTGGAAACTTATTGTTACCGGTCCTTCAGGAAAATATCTATCTAAACAATATCCTCTAGGAATTTCAAGTCGACACATCAATTCACTGAAACTCACATCTCAATCATCATCTATTTTGCTTTATTCTCTGTAAATAAATAAATCGAAGTCCATGGCGCAGGTTATCGCGTAAGAGCAGGGCCGTATCTAGGTACTACTGCGCCTGTGGCAAGATTTTCTTCAGCGCCCCCAAATTAGCGTAGATTTTTTTCATCATGTTTCAAATTTTTGTTTTGTTTTGAATAAACTAAATATGTATATACATATCTATATATTATAATATTTTTTCATAATATTATTCAGATATTTTCGTCACAAATTCGAAATAATACACAATAATATGGATATTTACCTATTTTTATTGAAAACATTAAAATACTCATCTCAAATAAAATTTAAATATAAAAATAATATGAATTCTAAAAACAAAACAGACAAATAAAATTTTCAACTGAAAATTCATTAACACTGCAAACGCAAAGTGAAATGTTTTTTTGGTTAGTTGACTAGAAAAACTAATCGTTAATCACAATCATATTATTAGGAATATGTTCAAAACCTCGCCTTTCTTGATTTTGCTTCGGCGAATATATCAATTAATTCAGAGTAATCTAATGCCTCAATTACACTCAGCCACTTCCACTGCTACTCGCGCTGCCAGAAATATTTCCCGGAATACTTCTGCGGCAGTATGGAAAGGCAGTGAGTATTTACACTCAGCTCAAACATTTCTCACGCGATCAAGTTTTGGCAATGGCGGACGACGAAATTGCACCTGATCCAGACTTCAGAAGAGCTCTGAATGAAGCCCTAAGTGACTTTTTTCTCACTTTAATTCTTCAATTCCAATCATCCTTCCAACCATCGTGCACTTTGTGCTTAAGTTTATGGTTTTCATCAGAAGAATCCCATATCACTCTTTCACTCTCAAGGTATTCTAGAAATGATATTATTTTTTCGTTGCTCCACTCCGTCGACATTTTTCGCAACAATTAACGACTTCTAATCAATTAATACAACGTACGCAACGCTCGCACGATAGTAACTAGGCAGAATGTGATCACTCCCTGCCACTCGCGCTGCCGGTCCTTTGACTGCCGCACGAAAAACCGCTAATTTAGGGAGTGATCGGCAGCGCGAGTGGCAGCAGAAGTGAAGTGATTACATTCTCACCCTGCCCATTTCCCTGCTCACTTCCCTGCTTCCTGCCGTGGAAGTGGGCTGAGTGTAATTGACGGCTTAGGTACATGTCGCTTCTTTCTCGATGGCGAGGATTGACATATTTGATAATCGCTCTTGTCCCAAGGAGGAACGAAGATACGACTTCATAAGTTTCAGTTTGCTAAAGGAACGTTCACATGTAGCAGTTGTCACTGGCAAACTCAAAAATATTCTCAACGCCGTTTCCAGGTTGGGATAAATATTTTCAAGAGTCAGATCATATATAGGTACCTCTCAATATTTGTAATGGTCCCATTTCATTCAAGTTTTCTAAAATTAGGCTACTTTGAAATTTGAAACTTTCGATTTCCACTGAAAACTCATGTGCATTTAAATCCAAAGGATACTTCATTGCAAGATCTGCAACACTTTTCTGTAAATCGTCAACAGTCATAGTTTGAATAGCATGTATCTACTCCGCTTTGGTATGTATTTACTCCGCTTTCAACCTCCAATCTACTACTATTTTTTGGCTTGGTGCGGCAACACTGTTTTCGGCTTGTCAGCGGACACATCTATGTACACGCGGTCGGTTTTCACATCCTACCTGGCGGAGTCGCGACATCGCTCCTTACGCAAAAAAATATTTTTGGCGTATACATGAAAACCGTGACATGTTATCTCGAATATTTTGTTGGCGCTTCTATATTTTATTCTTTGAATTTTTTTGGCGCTCAAATTTTTTTTTCATTTGATATTTTTTGGCGCCCCTGCGGACCTTGCGCCTGTGGCGGGGGCCACTTGGCCACACCCTAGATACGGCCCTGCGTAAGAGTCGTTCATGGGATCAAAGACTAACCTTGGAGACACAGAACAACGGTTTGTCCTGCGTGGCGGCTACATCGCAGCGCACCGTTATAGGCGACTGAAATTAAGATCGTAGCGCTATATCGGCGAGAATCAGAACTACTCGTTTGGCGTTTCCAAAGAGCAACGCCTAGACGCCTTCAGCGAAAAGTAAACTAAACTAGTGCCTTTGCGATAGTTCTTCCGTTAACGAAAGGAGACGTACTGCTTTCTTGAGTTCGCCTATACCATTGTTTGAAGAGAAAATCGGCAATCTGCCATCGTCTTCTTTGAAGTTCTGTGAAATGTCACAGAAGAAGGGTTAGGTTAGGTCATTGACCTCGAATCCTATGACCTAGGTTAATGGAGTTAGGATAGGTTAGTGAGAAACCAATTTTTTATGAGATCGTTTTAGAATATCGAGGAAAATATGAACAAATTATTAATGTTTATGAACTGATCTTCAGGAAACTCGAAAAAGGAACTTATTTTGGTGGGAGAAATATGGCTCTTCAATTGGAGAAATAATCTTACAGAAGTGTTTTTGTTAGGAAATATCGTGTTTGTTACATTGTTATTCAAATGGTTAGTGCTTGAGTATTTTATAATTGTATCACCCAAAACATCTAATAATCACATCAATTTCAATCGAAAAATATGAAATTTGAGGTGTTTGCAGAGAATTGTTTCAGGCACGTATTTAGCCCAATTTTTTCAAATAGCTATATCTCTTTAACAGAGCCGAATTCGGAAAAATGGAAAATGAAAAAGAAGGTTTTGATCTGGCCTCAAGAATCTACAGTTAAAATATGTGTACAAGTCAAAGACCCAGCCTGTATACTCCATGCACTTTTATCCCGGTTGGCTATGAAATTCTGACACATTTTACCGTGCATATTTTGAAAATGTTAGGTTATAGCATATATTTAATAAATAGTTTAGGTAATTGATATTTAATAAATAGTTTAGGTAATTGATATTTAATAACATCAATATTGGCGATTTCAACCACCGATGAGGGCGCTGCTGACTGTAAACAAACATGGAGAAAACGAGTACTCTTTTCTAAAGCTACGTTGTTTTGATATGTGTAACAGATTATTTTTAGTGATTTTCTTTGAATCCGTGATAATTTTGTGAAGAATCTCAGTGAATGAATGTATTATTGACAGTGCAGTGTCGAGTTTATAAAATTTTGGTGTACAAATTGGCTTTTCCCTTCTAATTGGATCGACATTTCACGAGGAATTCGATGGAAATCTCGAATATAAAATTCTCCTCTTTGCACTTTGTGGCCGAACTCCTCCAAAACTTCTAGACCGATTTTCGTGCAATTTTGTGTGCTTATCGGGTAGGACCGGGAATCGGCTAACATCTATTTTTCATCCACCTAAATGTTAAGGGTGGTCCACCCCTAACTTTTTTTTCAATTTTTTTTTGGACAATTTTTTTTATTTTATTTTTTTCATGATACAGCACACAAAAATACATGCAACTAAAATTTTCACCCCTCTACCTAACCTAACGGCAACGTGGTATAACAAAAGGCGGAACGGAGTTCGCGGGGTCAGCTAATTAAATAAATGATTGTTTTGAATGTTCTTTATTTTAATGGGAATATACTACAAAATAGCAAAACAAAGATTTACATCTGCCATAAACTATGATCTGAATGTGAGTAATTTCTGATGCGACATGACAAACATGAAGATCTGTGTATGGTGTTTCCTCGTAATCAAGTATCACTTGAATATTCCCATAATTTTAAGCGTTGAATTAATTGGCCAAGTTCTGAGGTTGAATTGTGTAGATCTGTGCGCCCGTTGAAACATATCCTGGCCGATACCATAACACTACCCCCTCGGAATGGATGGACTTCTTGGACACAGCGACGATTACGGGGTATGCGTAGATTGTCCATACCCTTATGCTTCGAGAATCTGAAAATCGTCCATATCTGGATT
This sequence comes from Adalia decempunctata, assembly GCA_951802165.1. Taxonomy (NCBI): domain Eukaryota; kingdom Metazoa; phylum Arthropoda; class Insecta; order Coleoptera; family Coccinellidae; genus Adalia; species Adalia decempunctata. Next base: position 21,196,804 of record OX637703.1, read on the forward strand.
CATCAGTGAAAAGGACACTACGCCATTGATCGTTCCAGTTGATATGTTGCCTTGCCCATTCCAGTCTTTGACGATTATGGTCACGTGTTAATGGAACTCCTCTTAATGGACGTCTAAAATCTAGATTCACCTCTCTCAAACCTTCGTCTGATGGTTTCGATGGAAACTTGGACCCCATCGTCCCCATCTGCATTTTGAAGAGTATTCCGTAGCATTCTACACGTAGATGTAGGGTTTCTTCTCGCCGAAACGGTGATGAAACGATTCTGAGCAGGTGTTGTTTTTCGTCGCCCACCAAGCCTTGGTCTTTCCAACACGGAACCTGTCTCCCTGAACCTATTCCAGAGTCGAGATATCACACTTTGGCTGATTTGGAGCCTTTCCGCTACAACAACCTGAGTTAGGCCACCCTGTAGCATTCCGATAGCCCTCTTAGCCTCAGCGTTGGTTAATTTACGTCTTAGCATTTTCAGAAAACTCGTTTCAAATCGAAGCCGTTGATAAACTGACTTTATTTCAAAATAAGAACATTCATGAAGCATATGCAAAGAACCAAACTTCAGAAAAAAGGCGACCAGATTGGAGAAATGTCTCATACTGATTTTTATTGGGATTCAAGTTCTTATTGAGTTTTAAATGATTTTTCAGCGATTTTCTCGAAGATTACATACTTTTAAAAACGATTGAATACGATATCCCTAACTCTTGTGGAGCAGTATATTTCACGTATATAAACATGATTGGAAGATTCAGTCATGTTATTTTCTTGTACGGAAATCAAGAATCAAGTGTTGAGATTTCACTGAAAAATAATGGACATAATAGTCCGTTACTTTGTGATAGTTCATTCGAAAAAAGAATAAAAGTACTCGAATAACCCGACAGAAAAACTTCTAATCGAACAGACATTGGCAACCTCTCTGAGAATTATTTAACATTCTCCAGTGCCAACCTGCGTTAGTTTTAAGTAAAAAAAAACTTCAAAAACCTAAATCATGGCTAACCACACTTTATAAAAGTGAATGGAGTATAAATCCTGAATTGATTTCTCACATTTTTTTTTGTATATATAGTAAATGATACTTCAACTTGGAGTAAATTTGATGATGATATTGTTTCTGTATGCAATGAGGAAAATGCTATTGATGCCAACTTTGGAATTCCCTGTGATGAACCCACGGTTTTGGAAACTACGTCCACCACTGCTTGCATGTTGGTTTATGTAAGAGATTCAGAGCTTCCTTGCTTTTCACAAATGGTAAGAAATGAGCAATTTTTATTTCAGAATTCACTGAGCACTCGTTCTCTAGGGTGTAGGTAGAAGCTGCAGGATTTTTTATCGAATAACAACGCATACATTTTAGAAAAAAGCATGACATCTTTATTTTAATCGATAGTACAGTACGGTCCATATAATTTAATGTTTGAAGATTATTTCATGCAGATGTTAACCGCGCCTGCTCCTCGAATGGTCCATCCGCTACGTCCTATTTCGGCACACTCTTTCGGCCGATATCTCACGAATAAATGCTTCAATGTTGCCTTCCAATGGGTCAATCGAAGCGGGCTTCTCAGTATAAACATGAGCCTTAACATAGCTCTAGATCTAGGCGGCCAAATGTGAAATAAAATGTTCACCGAATTTGCCTCTCAATTGGTTCATTGTTTGGCGTGTTGTGTGGCATTTGGCACCGTCTTCTTGAAACCACATGTCGTGCAAGTCAAGCTCTTCCATTTTGGCCAAAAGAAGTTGGATATCATCTCACGTTAGCGCTCACCATTCGCATCATCTTTGAAGGAGTACGGTCCAATCTTGCAATGCTTCTGGCTGATCTTCACGTATCTATAGAGCCAAAAATGAGCTTCGCCTCAATTTTTACAAGCTTTTATCTAGTTTCACCTGTCCCAGAGTTTGTCTGTCTCTCTGTAATCAAATCTTGCAAGTTAAATATGACACACTTCTAATCGTCCGATTGATTTGAAATTTGGCAGGTGTACATCATTCTGGTGACAATGCATCATGAAATATTTGTTGAAAACAAAATGGCGGATCAGTTTTGTAATTTATTATGATCCCATTCCATTCAAAATTAGTATCAGGGGGGTTTTCAGTGTTTTGACTTCGACAATGATGATTCTTCTGTCAAAATTGGAAAATTCAAGATGGCGGATTTTTGTTCTCCTAAATCTTAAATATCTCCTTAAACCTATTGGAAACTGGATCTCGGAAGCTACACTTCTTTTAGAAGAATTGGATGTGGGGCCAGTTCTTAGAAATAAACGAGTTCCAAGAAGAAAAGGCAAGTCGACGAAATGTGCGAGGATGTGTCAATAACACTAGATCTAGTTGGTTTATTCTCAACGGAAATTAAGGTTTGTTTTCGACAGATTATTGTCAGAAATCAGAAAAAGATCAGAAAGCGCAGAGAGTCTGCATACGAATTTCGCATTCTTCAATGGCCGTGCTCTGCAGATAAATGGGACCCTTTTAGCGCAAAAATATTGAAGGGACTTGTATATCTTATTGTAAAATATACCTACTGCTCCACAAGAGTTAGGGATATCGTTTTTAAAAGTATGTAATCTTCGAGAAAATCGCTGTCAAATCATTTAAAACTCAATAACAACAGGTTCAATTCCTGCACGGTGTGTGACTTTTTCCGGAATTTCAAAAAAAATTGTCTGCATGCCGCTAAAAATCTTCCTTAATTCAATTCACAGACGATAAAATAATTCATAATATAAATTCTCGGCTTAGTATATTTCATCATTTGTCGGAATCCAACATCCGACCTAAAACTGAAATCGAAGAAATTCGATGAAGTGAAGTGAAGGATAAAGGAGTCACCTGGCTAATGATGACGAATCAGTGCTCCCCACCTAGTAACCCCCCTCTCTCACTACATATGAGGTGAACCTCATGATATTGAATTCCGGGAAAAGTATCATACACACTGTTAGCTCAGTTGGAGAGAGCACCGACCCGGAAAGTAGGAGACGCAGGTTCAATTCCTGCACGGTGTGTGACTTTTTCCGGAATTTCAAAAAATTGTCTGCATGCCGCTAAAAATCTTCCTTAACTCAATAACAACTTGAATCCCAATAAAAATCAGTATGAGACATTTCATCAATCTGGTCGCCTTTTTTCGGAAGTTTGGTTCTTTGCATATGCTTCATGGATATTTTGAAATGAAGTCAGTTTATCAACGGCTTCGATTTGAAACGAGTTCTCCGAAAATGCCAAGACGTAAAATAACAAACGCTGAGGCTAATAGGGCTATCGGAATGCTACAGGGTGGCCTAACTCAGGTTATTGTTGCGGAAAGGCTCCAAGTCAGCCAAAGTGTGATATCTCGACTTTGGAATAGGTTCAGGGAGAGAGGTTCAGTGTTGGAAAGACCAAGGCTTGGTGAGCGACGAGAAACAACACCTTCTCAGGATCGTTTCATCACCGTTTCGGCGAGAAGAAACCCTAAATCTACGTGTGGAATGCTACGGAATACTCTTCAAAATGCAGATGGGGTCCAAGTTTCCATCGAAACCATCAGACGACGTTTGAGAGGTGAATCTAGGTTTTAGACTTCCATTAAGAGGAGTTCCATTAACACGTGAACATAAGCGTCAAAGACTGGAATGGGCAAGGCAACATATCAATTGGAACGATCAATGGCGCAGTGTCCTTTTCACTGATGAATCCAGATATGGGGGATTTTCAGATTCTCTAAGAATAAGGGTATGGACAATCCCACGCATACCCCGTAATCGTCGCGATGTCCAAGAAGTCCATCCATTCCGAGGCTGTAGTGTTATGCTATGGGCCGGGATATGTTTCAACGGGCGCACAGATATACACATTTGTCCTTTGAATATGACCGCCTCACACTATAGGGAGCATGTCATTGACAATGCTGTGCAAAATTTTCACGCTGCTATTGGTGAAACTTTTCAATTTCTAGATAACGATAACGCTAGACCGCACCTTGCAGCCATAGTTGAGAATGCGCGCGAGGAGCTTGGTATTCCATATTTACCAATACCTCCGCACTCACCAAATTTGAATTGCATAGGACATGCATGGGATATGCTCCAAAGAAGATTAGATAATCATCAACCTACCCCAGAATCCTCAAATGATCTGAGAGAGAGCTTCTTCCCCGTTTATGGAACCAAATTCTTCAAGAAATGTTCAACAACCTCGTGTGTAGTATGCAAAGAAGTTGTCAAGCTGTTATTGATGCCCGTGGAGGCCATACATTGTATTGATAGTCTTAAAATGCTTGAATTCTCTGGGAATAAAATTGCGTTATTTCACTCGATTTCTCTTAACCACCCTGTATACGCTGCAGACCTACAGGCTAAAATCAATTTGCAACTTGAAATCAAATTAATATGAATTTTCATCACGAAAATCTTATTTTAACTATATTTTTTGCAATTTAAGTCAATATCCCTAACTCATGTGGAGACAATTTTTTTGCGGAACAAGGTTTAGGAGTCGCAATCATAGAGGAGCACCACCAAAAAATTGTGAATGCCTTCTCATGGGCGCCCGCAGAAACCCGTAGTATATACTCTGCATATTTTTTAATATTTCGCTCGAATTTTTTCCGATTGGAGATAAAACCGATGTATGGACTTTCTCAATCTTTGAAATGGGTTGAACTATAGATGAACGAGTGCTCAAAAGCTCTTAATTGATCCCAAGCGGAGTTTTTCATTTTTTATAATTTTCAGATGAAGAAATCTGACATTCCTTCGAATTTATTAAACTCTCTCAATGGTGATTTATCCATTACCGTTAATGTAGTTCTGGAAGAATCCTTCAAAGAGAATGAAGGTCACGATCTTTATGATGAACAAAAAATACACTACAGAGAGTTCAAAATGAAGAAAAATGCTACCGTGGAAAATTTGATAAAGGCAATTTCGAAAGATTTTGAACAATCACCAGAAAAAGTTGAGTTTCAGTTTATTCCTGATATTTGTTCAACGAAAAATACTCTGTATTTCAGATCAGATTATGGCCTTTCAGTCTTCGTTCAAACCGAACATTCCGACCATCGTTTTTAGACTTGCAGAATGTGTCAAAAAAAAACATACGTGATGTTATGGGAAACGAAAAATTTTGGAATATCTTTCTGGAACTTCTTCCTTGCGATTCTACAGATTTGATTGATCTCCGTGAATTTGATAAGGTTGGTATTTGTTTCTTTTTATTCATTGAATATTATTCCTTATCTGGTCTTCAAACTAGTTTACAATGTTGTCACAATATTTATCAACTTTGTCGAGATATTTTAATAATAAAATCCCACAAATGTGGGAGATAAGATCGAACACCAAGGAGGATTTAATACGCACAGTTTCTATTGAAAATTCATAGTTACCGGTCCATATTGAAGTTAAATGTCGATGAAATACAAAATTCGGATATGAATGATGAATATCTATACAAACTACTTATTAAATTGAAATTAATGAAAAATAATACGATACCTGATAATCTGTGGCGATGTTTCTATCTAAACAACATCCTCTTGGAATTTTATAAACTCGACAAGGTTGAAATTATATTAATTCACTTCACATAATAATCACATTAGAACAATAAGTCACTGAATGTATTCAGATTATTCAGAACTTCACATAATGTTTACAGTTTATTCAGAGACTCTGGTTTGTTATTGTTTAACGTTGGCCTCCAGATAACCATACTTCGGTTTTCGCTCTACGCATGCGTGGTAAAATTTGGCGGCAAAGTCGATTTATGATGGAAACGGCAGAATTCATAGATATTTATACCACGGTACACAAATGTATCGTGATTTATACTATGTTTCGTAAAAAAATCCTTAACCTTAATGAAAATATCAGCAAACTGACAACATCTTCTTGAAATTTCTGTGCAAAAATTCACAGAATCGATACAAATTAGATTAGGTTAGGTTGTTTAATGATAAATCGGAATGAAAAGCCTTTCTTCATGATACTGTTTGGTAATTTAGAGGAAAATATGAACAAGTTATCAGTGTTTACAAACTAATCTCCAGAAAATCGAAGAAGGAACTTATTTTGGTGGAATAAATGTGGCTTTTCAGTTGCAGATATAATCCGATGAAACTAACTGTTTTTGTTGAAATTATCGTGTTTGCAACATTTTTATTCCAATAAGGTTAGTACTTGACTACATGAGTATTCCCTAAATTGGGCCTAAATGTATAAACTCCATTTCTATCGAGAAATATGAACTTTAAATCAATTCCACAGTATCATTTCAGGGACCTAATTAGCCCAATTTTTTTTTCAAATGGCTATATCTTTTTAACAGAGCCGAATTCGGAAAAATGGAAAATGAAAAAAAGGTTTCTTTTGGCCTCAAGAATCTTCAGTTAAAATATATGTACAAGTCAAAGACTCACCCTGTATATCTAATCCAATACGGTCAATGAACCGCTGAACATTGAAGCTGGGCTTTGGTAAGAATTCCGATCTGCGTATGTGCAATAATATTGAGAATAATAGTATACTTTATCTTCGACTTCTTCAGTAAAATTCGAATTAATCTGCATTTTCAAAATTGACAACAGTTGTCAAAAGCGATTTCTGTAGTCGAAAATCGTATCGATATCGAATCCCGTAGAAAACGTCAATAATTCACGTTTTCCAAATGCAATTTTTGGATATTCAGACAGAAAATGCAGAAATGGATGGCGAGAGCGTAACCTTGATGTCTGAAATAGAGTTCCCCATTGACCTGACTTATTTATTCATTTCGTAAGCTTCATTTTTCCTACATATTTGTATTAGAGTGAGTTATAGGCGTGAGTTATTATTACCTCACACTATTGGTTTATAGAGACTCTTACAGATCACAATCAGTTGAGTAATGGATATATTATTTATTCTATGGGAGTAGATGATAGTATATTGTTCAATGAGCGGTAATGTAAGTCATATCACACGCAGATGAATTTTGCAGCCCGAGCCGTCAGGCGAGGGGTGTAATTCATCAAGTGTGTTATGACCATTACCGCGAATTGAACACTATACTTTATCTTCGACTTCTTCAGTAAAATTCGAATTAATCTGCATTTTCAAAATTGACAACAGTTGTCAAAAACGATTTCTGTGGTCGAAAATCGTATCGATATCGAATCCCGTAGAAAACGATTTTATTATGTCGTGAAGCATACGTCTCACTAATTCATGTCAATTAGGCAATCCAACGACCTTTCGAATATTTTTTTAGGTTAGTGCTGGTGGTCAAACAATGTGAATTTAGCTTTGTTCATGTAGATATTAAAAACGTTTATTTGCATGAAAATTTGTTTTATGGGGAAATTTTTTTGATATTTCTAGTCAATCTTATTCTCAGCAATATCAAACCAGCTGAAATCATTCGAATTAAGTGCAAAGTCGTTCAATTAAGAGGATTATCGTAAATATTTTGGAATACCCACTGTATATAATTTGATGTAATATCCACGGATCTCTGCGAGCTTCCAATACTAAAAGTTGTGATCACATGATTGAGTAAAAATTTCTTTGTCAATTTTCCTTCATGAATTTTCTTTTATATTACAAAGCATAAAAACTCACTGATTCACTCATAAAATTCACAAAATAAAAAAACTCATCATATTTACCGCTGGCCGGCAACCTGTCAGAAACGTCAGACTGGTTGAATAATCACGTGGTTTGGATTGCCTTATATTTTTGATAATAACCTTACAAAATCATGTGAAAGTTTTCAATCGTCCTATTTCATTTTCTCCATGTCCTGAATATCATATTTTGAAACTGAACTGAACATATTTCAGTGGCATCCTCAATATATATTTTCTTCTCGTCTCTCGGAATATACATAATCTCCACATTTCCTGCGATTTTCAGTTGTCGCATGCGTATAACTCAATTCTTACCAAAGATACGGCTTCACTTCGCGTGACCTTTAATTGCTGGCGTATAAACCATATTGGTTTTATTTGATACAAGCAGGCCGTCCCAGCTTCGCCCGAGTAGAAATTTGTTTCACGCGGCGGTTTCATCTTCAACACTTCAACCTGTCATATCTTTTGATGTACTCGTTGTAATTGTATGATGTGAAGGGCAATTTTGTTCTAAATTAAATACTGGTCATAAATAACGTATTAGGTTGGATGAGGATCAATACCCAATTCATAAAAACACACTCTAAAATAGTGCATAATTTTGGAAAACATCTGATTACCATAAACAGGTAATAGCAAGTCAATCTTGAGATATACAGGGTGACTGGTGACGTAAGGGACAACGGCTAAGTGGAGAAAGAGGACCTCAAACTGAATGAGAATTTGGGTTTCAAATGTCCCATAAGGGTATTCGTTTCGGAGATATAGGGTGATTTATGAAAAAAGGCTAAATCTATGAACTCCCATATCTTCGTTAATATGATATGTTTTTCGCTGATATTTTACATGTTTGTTCATACAGGCATTCTCTGTCAGCATAAGAAAAAAAAATTGAAAAAATTGTTGGCCCGTACTCAAAAATTTCAATTTACATGTCAAGTGAGAAATATCACACGGTATATGAGATAAAATAAAATCAAATAGAAATTTGGAAAGAGGGAAAAAAACTGATGAAATATCTGTTTTTTGTTTGAATGGCACAAATTTTCTTTCGTTTCTATGGTATGTTGAAGTAAGAAAATTACAATATTTTTATATTCAAATCATGAAAATTAGTACTACTGATAGAAAAAACCTTGAATTCGAGGCGCTAGAATGAGCCTGGCATCAAAATATTCCTTCAAATCTTGAAATCTATTTTTATCAATTAATATTTCGATGCCATAAAAAATTTCAAAATAAAATTTGTTGTAGATGGGGTGATGATAGAGTTGGATACTCAAACATAAAAATAGAAAAAGTCGCAAATATGATTCATAAAAAAATCAAGTAAGCAAATATTTTGATGCCAGGCTCATTCTAGCGCCTCGAATTCAAGGTTTTTTCTATCAGTAGTACTAATTTTCATGATTTGAATATAAAAATATTGTAATTTTCTTACTTCAACATATCATAGAAACGAAAGAAAATTTGTGCCATTCAATCAAAAAACAGATATTTCATCAGTTTTTTTCCCTCTTTCCAAATTTCTATTTGATTTTATTTTATCTCATATACCGTGTGATATTTCTCAGTTCACATGTAAATTGAAATTTTTGAGTACGGGCCAGCAATTTTTTCAATTTTTTTTCCTTATGCTGACAGAGAATGCCTGTATGAACAAAAATGTAAAATATCAGCGAAAAACATATCATATTAACGAAGATATGGGAGTTTATAGATTTAGCATTTTTTCATAAATCACCCTATATCTCCGAAACGAATACCCTTATGGGACATTTGAAACCCAAATTCTCATTCAGTTTGAGGTCCTCTATCTCCACTTAGCCGTTGTCCCTTACGTCACCAGTCACCCTGTAGATATATGCTATCGCGGACTTTTTTGTAGAACTATTTAAGAGGTTCATTTCCGTCATACATTGTATTCACGTAATCACGTAAGTCATACGGTTTTTGCAGCGCACGTGAAAATAGCTGATTTTGGCGAATTTTTTTGTAATTATTGAAGTTATAGTAGGTATCCTAAAATTTTTCGGGTGAAAAGTATAGCCTATGTCACTCAGGGATAATGTAGCTTTCTAAGGGTGAAAGAATTTTTGAAATCGGTTCATTAGTTTTTGAGCCTATTCGTATCAAACAAACAAAAATACAAATCTTTCCTCTTTATAATATTAGTATGGATACAGGGTGTTTCAGAATAAGGGACCGTGAATTCGGGATCTTAATCCTCAGATGATTTTATGACATAAAGTTCCTATGGACTATAGGTCCCTGACGCACTGTTTCTGAGATACGGGGTGTTGAAATTAAAAAAAAAATGATTTTATGAAATTATTTTCTACACCGTACACGATTTTTTTTGCGTTTTGGTAGGTCAAGAGTACGCATTAACACATTTTTTCCTATACAAAATGATGTTCAATTTTCACCAGTGGCGTCCGTACAGACTTCTGTCCGAATAAATTCGGTGAAAAAATTGGTACGCCAATGATTTTTGTCGAATTTTAAATTATTTTCGTAATAACCATATAATTTTCAATAAGAATGGTTTCTTGAGTTTTTTACCTGCGACGAATACTTTCCCGTGAATTCGGGGTCTTAATCTTCAGATGATTTTTATGATATAAAGTTCCTATGGACTATGGCTCTCTGAGGCATTGTTTTTGAGATAAGGAGTGTTGAAAATAAAAAAAAATTTTTTCGAAATTATTTTCAGCACCGTACAGGATTTTGGTAGGATATGAGTACGCAATAAAACACATTTTTTGAATTTCGGGAAAAAAGGTATGTACGCCATTGCTTTTGATAAATAAAAGTACCACTAAAACTAATCATGCAAAATTGTTAAATTTAAGAAGCAATAAGAGATCTTCAAAAATGAACAAAATGAACCAAACCGAACTTAGGTATCACTTTATCAGTTGTTGAAAATGACCACCACCAGCAAGTATGCATGCCTCAGCCCACCTTCTCATCGATTCACGTACTCTTTGAACAATTCCTGGAGTATTTCGTATCTCTTCGCAGGAAGTTATTATTCGGTTTTTCAACTCCTCTACAGATTGAATTGGAGTCCTATACACCAATGTCTTCAAATGTCCCCAAAGAAAAAAATCCAAACAGTTTAGGTCTGGAGACCTAGGTGGCCATTCTCGTGGTCCTCCACGACCTATCCACAGAATTCACGGAAACTTATTATGAAAATGAGTACGCATATAAACACATGATGAAATTGCCTTTTTTTCTCAGAAAGTATTCGTCGCAGGTAAAAAACTCAAGGAACCATTCTTATTGTGAATTATATGGTAATTACGAAAATAATTTAAAATTCGAGAAAAATTATTAGCGTACCAATTTTTTCACCGAATTCTGTACGGACGCCACTGGTGAAAATTGAACATCATTTTGTATAGGAAAAAATGTGGCTTAATGCGTACTCATAACCTACCAAAACTCAAAAAAAAATCGTGTACGGTGTTGAAAATAATTTCATGAAACCAATTTTTTTTTTTTATTTCAACACCCCGTATCTCAGAAACAGTGCGTCAGGGACCTATAGTCCATAGGAACTTTATATCATAAAATCATCTGAGGATTAAGATCCCGAATTTACGGTCCCTTATTCTGAAACACCCTGTATTCCAGATATTCATATTATCTTTCCTCTTTATAATATTAGTATAGATAATGAATTTTCTCTATTTCAGTATCGTAATGAGTTCATTACAGTTCTGAAAACAGTGCTGTAATGAATTCATTACAGCATCGTTTTCAGTTACATTTTTCATTTTGTGGTTGTCAGCAATGACTTCCGATCCTTTTAAATTTCAGCAGACGTCAATTTGGAAATGTAAATTTTCGTATTTCCTAACATTCACACCAACTGCCAAGATACAAAATGAAAGTCACTAGGACCTACAATTTGAATTTTTTCATTGAATTTCATAAAATTTGAGGGGAATAGAGAAAATATCGTCTAATACTCGTTGCAGAATGCAATTCCAATACTCATGCGTTCGAAAACTCGCTCCTTCGTCGCTCATTTTCGAATTTCGCATTCGTATTGGAATAGGAGTCCATTCTGCAACTAGTTTTAGAATATACTATAAAAATATCTCATATATACTCCATTCACTTTTATAAAGTAGCCCGGTTGGCGCTGGAATTCTGACACATTTCACCGCGTATATTTTGGAAATGTTAGGTTGTACTCATTCTTCTGTCAGATATGGACGCAACGTTGCCGTTTCTACATATAAATCGTAGAAATTACGTATTTATCAAAATGTTTATTTACTTTGGGAAAACAATGAATTTGAGGAAATATTATGGGAATTCAATAATTCCAAAGATCTGACGAATATTGAAGAAACTTTTTTTATGTTAATACTGGAAATATTTCACGTGTACGAGTACAAACATGATTGGAAGATTCAGTTATGCTATTTTCTTGTACGGAAATCAAGAACCGAGTGTTGAAATTTTACTGAAAAATAATGGACAGAATAGTCCGTTACTTTGTGATAGTTCATTAACCCGATAAAAAAATCTGTTGGACGAACAGAACAGACGGACGTATGGAAATCCCCACTTTTCAAAATTCTCAAGAAATAAGCCTACAGAGGACAGTTAAATACCTCTTTGCGCAACTTGAAATACTCCAGTATGAAAATGTATTGATACTACGAATCTTGTGTCACAGTTAAAGCTTTAAAGAACTAACTCGATTCACAAAGTCAAAAAAGAGTAATTAGAGAGTAGACTTGGCAATGTCGCTTGATTTTCACGAGTGCCAACCTGCGTCCGTTTTAAGTAAAAGAACTTGATAAACCTAAACCATGGCCCACCAAGATACTTTATAAAAGTGAATGGAGTATATGTATTTTTTCAGATGAAGGATGTTCTTCTTTTTTTCAAAATGTATGACCCCAAACTGAGAAAAATTCAGTACTTTGGTCATTCTTACATACCTCATAGTGGCAAAGTAACAGAGTTAATTCAAGTTCTCAACAAAAAAGCCGGTTTTCCACAAGAAACCGAACTATTGTTATATGAAGAGATTGGACCAAACATGGTTGAAAAAATAAAAAATCATTCGGAATACTTGAGAAAGGTGATATCAGGTAGCATTTTGTGAAACTTAACCTGCTCATTTCATTTTTTTTTAGGGTATGAGAGAACTGGTAGATGGAAGCATCATTATATTTGAGAAAACAGAATTTTTCGAGCTTCCTACATGTGTTCATTACTTCAAGGATCTTTTCTATCGGTAATATAATCAAATCATATGATATGGTTGCATAATAAAGTGTGTCACATTTGATAAAAAATGGGCGCAAATTCGGGCAAAAAAGTCATGAAGGTCAATACTGATCTCAAGGTGCTATCTTTCTAATCCGGCCGTGGAATCCTTCATAAATATACACTGCGCAAAAAAATTAACGCACATTATGGACATCTCAAATTTATTCTACAACTGAAGGTGTTCTCAATGAAAAGTATTTTCATCAGAATTATGCATGCATATGTTATCCACTTTCAACGTTTTTCTTCAATTCAGATGCTTTCTCCCAGCAGGAATAAAAAAAGAATGTATGTATTGGCTGCATTCTAAAATCAGTTGCTCTCGATCAATTCTAGAGATCAATAGTTTTTCTTTCGTTTGATTTTCTACACTCGATCGCTATGCAACGCGAAACACGCAATTTGACCCAAGAGGAATGTGCCGAAGCGGTAGTTTTGCGAGAAGAAGGGTGGACATACACAAGAATTGCTGAAAGGTTTGGAGTTTCCCATACAAGTGTGTCTAGAATGTTGCAGCGATTCAGGGAGACAGGTATGAATGTCCGAAGACCAGGACAGGGTATGCCACGGGTAACAACTGCCATTCAAGAACGTTACTTGAGAGTTTCTTCGTTGAGACAACGGTTTGCAACCGCTCGCCTCCTTCAAAATCAGCTTGAGCAAACTCATGAGGTGCAAATTAGCACTCGGACAATAAGAAATCGCCTCAGAGAATATGATTTAAGGCATCGTGTCGCTGCAAGAGGCCCAGCTCTTACCCCAGCCCATCGAAGGGCGCGTTTGGATTTTGCGAGAGAGCATATCCATTGGGAAGAGGTCGATTGGGAAAGAGTTCTCTTCACAGATGAGTCTAGATTCTGCCTCTACCATTGTGATCGACGTTCCCTTGTATACAGACGTCCACATTAAAGATATGCTCAGTGCAATTTCCTGAATACTACTGGTTTCGGGGGAGGATCGATTATGGTATGGGGTGGAATATCTTTGACTGCTCGCACAGACCTAGTGGTCGTTGATAATGGAGCTATGAATGCTGATAAGTATATAAGGAACATTCTTGAAGAGCATTTGCCCCATAGATTGGTGAAAATTTCATTTTTATGGACGATAATGCCAGACCCCATCGTGCGCGCATCGTTCAGGGTTCAGGCGTACCTTGAAGAGGTTGAAGTCTCTCGAATGGAATAGCCAGCAAGAAGTCCAGATCTCAATCCGATTGAGCAGGTTTGGGACAACCTCAATAGAAGGCTGAGAAGTTCAGAAAATCATCCAGCTACTCTTAATGACTTAGGAATCCAACTCGGAGAAATCTGGGAAGGATTAGATCAGAACATTTTAAGATCACTCATTTTGAGTATGAACCGTCGTTGCCGAGCTGTAATTAACGCAAGGGGTGGAAATACCAAGTATTAAATCACTTATCAGCATTTCAGTATTTTGTAAATTGTTCATTTCTCTTCTTTCACATAAGATTCGGTGAAATATTCCATTTAATGTGTCTTGTTTCGTTCAAAACCTTCCCGAGAGAACATAAAAAATAAGTTATAAAGTCAATGTAGAGTTAACTTCCATTAAAATTGAGATTTTCAGAATGTGCGTTAATTTTTTTGCGCAGTGTATTTGATTTAGACACTAGACAATATTCATCCACTCGTTAACGCTGAATTGGATATGTTTCCATCTTATATTTCCGCACCTGTATATGAAATATTCTTTCTTACTCTATTCAGAAAAAACTTTTTCAGGGACATATCGTACTTATTTCTATTCGAAAGATCCCGCACTTTTCTTATGTAAAGTGGCGACCGGTCAAATTTTCTGAAAATTTGGTATGTTATTGTACCCGACTCAGTTACCAAAAGTGTCAATGGGCCAAACCCAAAATCCTATGGCTAGTTTTCTAAATACGGGGTGTTGAGTTGAAAATTGCCCAGATTTTCGGATTTATTTTTTAATTTTTAACAGTTTGATTGGATTTCTGTTGCATGCAGACGTTTACTACATGTTCTAGTGATGAAATAAGTGGATACGTATGATTAAAAATATTTATATTTACAAGGTGATTCACGAATGTATGACGATTATTTTTTTTGCCAAAATTCACTTTTTCTACTTCGATGTAGTATTTTGACGAGAAAATATTGCACAGTAACATTTTTCATACAGGTTGTTTCACAGAGAGAACCACTAGACATAATTATTTTTTTGAGAATTTATTTGGAACCCTGTATTAATGGATTGATTTTTGGGAAAAGTAATATCACAAACATATGTGTATCTCTAATCTCCGGAATATTCATGGTGGTTTATTCGTATGAAGGCATTCTATTTCGGGAAAAGTACAAAATGCATGAACAACCTGTATTCAGAAATTTCCTCGGTCAAATGTCAAATATATCGATTTTCAACGTCTCCAGAGGTAAGATTTCTAAAATAAAATCAGATACTATAACCAGTTTTCGAGATACAGGGCGTTAGAGTGAAGACTTTCTGATTTTATCAGTTCCAATTCCATGTAGAAACTCATATTAAGAGTCTACGTCCCTGAAAAAAAGGGAGTCAGAAAATGAAAAGGATATTCCCCATCATTTTTGGTTATTTTTCAACATTTCCACCATCAAAACGAACAAATATTTTTGTGTTTTTTCATTTCAGTATTGAAATCTATCATTTAGTTAATAAAATGTCTATCTCCTTTTCTTTCAAAATTTTCCGTTTTTTTGTAAATAATATTACAATGTGTTGTTTTCGCGAAATTTATTTCCTTGAATTTTTCTATTCGAAATGATAAATATCCATTTTTACCAAAGACATTATATTAAGGATTTTATTAGCCGTCGATTAGTGAAAATTAATTGTTTCTCACAATCGTGGATTCTTACATGGAATTGAATTTCTTTTAAATGACACGCCCCGCAGGTATCTACCCCCAGATGACTGGTGAAGGAAAATTAGTGTATTATACCTTCTGTATAAAAAGTACCCGGAATTGTAAAAAAAAAACACATAAATTTAAATTTAATCATCAATATTTATTTTGTCTCCTTCAAAATAGTCCCCATTGCTTACAATACAACTATGATATCGGCGAACCCACTTTTCCATGCACCGCTCATACGCCGCCAAATGTATGGCCTTCAGTTCTCGTTGCGAATTTGTTTTGATGGCTTCAATGGACTCAAAACGCGTTCCACGTAGGGGCAATTTGAGTCTTGGGAATAGAAAAAAGTCGCACGGAGCTAAGTCAGGTGAATACGGCGGTTGTTCGATGGTATTTATTGAGTTTTTGGTCTTGTATTCCTTAATAATTATGGCTCGGTGCGACCATAGACAAACTGGGTGCGACGGCGCGTTATCATCATGCAAAATCCACGAATTGTCTTTCCATAAATCTGGCCGTTTACGACGAACATTCTCACGCAAACGCCTCAATACACCCAAGTAATACTCCTTATTCACTGTCTGTCCTTCAGGAAGAAATTCTGAGTGCACAACACCACGATAATCGAAGAAAACAGTGAGCAAAACTTTAATTTTCGATCGACTTTGACGTGGTTTTTTCGGACCGTCTTTGAATGATTTGTACCAATCGTATGCTTGTGTTTTTGACATACAATTATCACCAAAGGCTTTTTTTAACATTTTCAATGAATCGGCACAAGAAAATTCGTTTGCAAGACAAAATTTGAGGCGAACTCTTTGATCAACTATTTTTTCCATTGTAAAATTCGCAGAGCACTTTTGAGGTCGACTGATACTGACAGCTGTTGTAAACACACTAGTTGACAGATCGCGCTCAAATTTGGCTTGGTAATAAAGGAAGGTCCTACCAACTTTAAGAAAAAAAAAATTACCGATTCCTTTTTGGCGGTTCATTTAAATAACATTTTCCGGGTACTTTTTATACAGAGAGTACAGTCAGTGTGAGATCTAGTTCAGGGTAGGATTTCTTGTTAATATTCCCTGCGCCCCAACATTTGTTCTATTGAGCTGAATAATCCAATAAATAAAAATTCATGCACTGCACCGCCATCTGGCGGTATACGTTTCCTATTTTGAAGGCTGAAGACTCTAAAACTCATAGGTCCAACATAATATCAATCCGGCTTTTCAATTTGAAGAAACAACTGATAAAATCAGTAATTCTCCACTTTAACGCCCTGTATCTCGAAAACTGATCATAGTATCGGATTTTGAATTCAGTGGTTGTGTGGTAGCTCTTTTAAACAGTTTATTTAAATTATTAAATTCAATGAAAAATGTTATACAGAACTAAAAAGTCTCCTCATCTACCTCAATGAGAAATATAAAATGAGTTTATTCATGTTTAATTCTTCCATAGAATCGAAGTGACTTTCATTGATAGAGATGTTCCAAACGATAACGGTTTCAAAATTAAATTGTCACGTGATACAAATTATGACCAATTAGCATGGGCTGTTTCCAAACAAATAGATGCCAATCCTCATTCATTAGTTTTCTTCCATTGTCAAAGGTAAGAAAATTATGTTTTTTAATTTTTATCCAAACACTTCAAGATTCTCTAGTTGTTCTGCATTGAAATATAAATTATTATTTTCAACTCGTATTTTTCCTTCAGGGACAAAGCAACACCTGATATCCATATAAAAAACGATTACGAAGGCACCCTTGATGATCTATTATATTTTGATAAATTTAAAATTTCCAACACTTTGTTCTACAAAAATTATAAAATACACGGGCGAAAACTCGATCAGAAAAAACAATTCACATGTTTATACTTCAGTTCAAAATTGAACCTTCAAAAAGAATTTTCTTTGTATATTAAAGAAAATGGAACAGTTTCTGACTTTTTAGTAACAGTAAAAAAATACATCGAAATGACTGAAGGTATTGAAGGAAAACTGAGGTAAAAGCTAATAATATTAATTTGTGATAACAAAATGATCATATTTTTTCAACAGACTTCTTGATATCAATTGTTACAATATGGCAATGAATCCAAAGAAAATATCAGAAAATAATAAGAATATTTGGAGGATAGAAGATAATGATGATCTTGAAGATGAATTACTTATTTGTTGCATCAAATTTCACGGGGAAATTTTTTCAACATTCGATACACCATTTCTGGTCAAAATCAAGCAAGGAGAACCTTTCGCCCATGTTAAAGGTAATTTCCAACTTCCAATTAATTCATTGAGCTATAATTTTGGTTTTGTCTATTTCAATCTTGTTAATCAAAATTTACTTTGATCTGATTCACTTTCACAAAAAGGATGGGATTAACAGGTAAAGTATACCATTGATAGCAAACCACAAGATCTTATAGGTTACACAGTTAGAGGTGGAGCTTTGAGCGCTCTTTCATCCATCTTGCAAGTAAATCCATATCCTGGGTTGATTCGTATTCAAGAATCCAACAGAAAACAGGTTTTGGGAGCTGTATAAAAAATTTGACAACTACTGTCAAAAAATTGAAAGCAGCTGTCAGAAAAATCATCCATGATTCGGTTATTACCATTGGGCGCGTTCATCCGACTAAGCAGCTACGCCACTGCTCCTTCAAACGTCAAAACCATATGATTCGTTGTGTCAAAATTACTAACTAATTTGACACAACGGATCGAAAAAATCATATGGTTTTGACGTTTGAAGGAGCAGTGGCGGTCGCTGCTTAGTCGGATGAACGCGCCCATTGAGTTTTAATATACAATTCAAACACAATGTTACCATTGAGTTTTAATATACATAGAGGCATAACCCAGTTCAACGATTTAATGCACAAATTTTGGGCAGTTTACTTGCCAATTTGCCAACTTAAGTGGCGGCACATAGCAGCTACAAAAGGAACTATAATCGGCCGATCCTTTTTGTCACTACTCATTTATAGAAATCTGTAGGAGATTTATTTTCCTCTAGTTCTATGAATCGTAGGCAGAGTCGGATTCATCCAAATTATATATCTTCGTTACAAACGGTGTGATTCAATAATGATGAACTATCAGCCATGAATTTCTCCAAAGGAGTGTTCTCAGGTAGGAAATGAGGGGTGAAAATGTTTCTTGGAGGGACATAAAAGAAACGTACTTAACCGATGAAAAGAATCGTCTTTCTCGTACTCTCTTGAAGATAACTGAAAGCCACATAAATCCAAACGCCTTCCAGAAAATGAAGGTTAAATTGGCCACGCAGATTTTCATTAGAACTTCATATTCGGCTATGAAAACAGTCATTGCAACTGGTGAGCTGAGGTCCAGAAGTGCCA
Organism: Adalia decempunctata; assembly: GCA_951802165.1. Taxonomy (NCBI): domain Eukaryota; kingdom Metazoa; phylum Arthropoda; class Insecta; order Coleoptera; family Coccinellidae; genus Adalia; species Adalia decempunctata. Next base: position 21,215,968 of record OX637703.1, read on the forward strand.
ATTCAACTGCTCAGTTCATTCTGAAAATGAATGATCTTTTCGACTGCCTCAATTCGAATGGAAATTTTGAGGGGAAATTATCTAAGTAGACCGTTTTCTGAGAATAACACCGCAGCAATACAAACACTGACGGAATCAATTGAATTCATTAAGGGCAGGTTTTAGAAAGGGCAACCGAGGATTCAAGAGTTGCGTAAAGAACCAAATTCCTCACTGAAAATACATAATCTGGTAGTTGGCGCACGGTTCAACTGTCAGTTCGGTTTTTATAAAACCGGCCCTAAGTCTTGAACAGTTGGGAAAAATATTCCCTATTGTTTCACAGTTTGATACAAACCATCAGTAGCATCCTTCAATTGTGGTAGAAGATGAAGGAAACATTTCCAAATTTGATAACAAGTCGGCTCAACCAGAACCCAATCGAGAATTTATTCTCCAAAATAAGACAGCGTAAGGGTTATGATCCAAACCCCTCAGCTCGATGCTTCAGATTTGGGTTGCAGCCGGTCATGACTGGTTGTCTTGAAAAATGTTCCGATCATTCTAACTGGCAAGACGACAATGATTTCGACCTGTGTACAATGGGGGAATCTGAAAGTAGGCCCATTGATGTGGTTGATTGGACAGATTCGGGCAGCGGTGAGAGCCTTGTGAGGGGTATATAAGGGATAAAGAGTTAATTGAACCCCTAAATACCCTAGAATCCAACTCAATCGCAAGTTTCTCGGGGTATTTGATGAGGAACATCGCCAAAAAAAAATGCGGTAAGTGCGAAAAAGCACTCCTCATTGATGATTTGAATAAGCTTGGTAATGATTGGATATATATTGCAAATCGAAATCGGATACATTTGAGAATTCCCTCAACCGATTTCAAACATTTGATGAGGAAAGCGCTGTTGTTCATAAAGAAAATTATGGTCACAAAATCAGATAAGATATTACTTCAAAGGTATATTTTAGGAAAATAAAAAAAATGAATTTATAAAAGATTGGAACTCTCCGTTAACTCCAGAATTTGAAAAGCACAGGATTAATTTGTTGAGACAACTGATAAGAGTGAAGCTGTACAGGAGACAGAAAAAAACAAAAGGAATCTCGACACAGAAGCATCCCGCTGTTTATAAAAAATTAAATATTTTTAAAAAATCATAGTAAATCTATTTATAAATACTTGTGAATAAAGAAAAAATTTCATGCATTTATTTTTCATACATCAGTATTTTATATCCATGAAAGATCAAAAATAATTGTCGTTTTATTGCATAAAAAAAATCAGGTGATGAAATACTGAACATCCAATATTTCTTACGCCGGTCCTGATCGTCATCGCATATTCGGCTTCGGAAATAGTGCCTTATAGTTCAGCTACTTACCGCCAGATGCGGGAGTAAAAGTTTTCGCTACACAAAACTTAGCTTCAAATCGTTGACCTGGGTTGTGTCTCTATATATATATTTAAACTCAATGTTATCACAGAAATATTAAGAATTTTATTTGTCAATAATTTTATAGCATTTTATTTGGCTCTGGATAAAATTTTGCATGTAGCATATATCGCATTATCCGATCCTCAGGATCGAAGCTCAACATTTGATTTGGCAAATATTATGAATTGGAGGAGCTATACTAACACACTGCGCCTTCGCAGAAAACATCTATCTCTATAGATCGCCACGAAAAAGTTACCGTTGTCAATTTGTCCAGTAGGACTTTGACTATTTAGGAGAATCCAATCCTTGAGAAAGGTCACAATTTCTCCTTTAGAAATGAGCATGATATGCCTGTTTATGAAGCAGCTATACGCTCTTCACCAGAGGTCACGGCTGAGGAATTAAGCTATAGAGATTATTAATGACCATAAGTAGATTATTGTAGCGGAAATACGTGCAGGGCGGCCAGATTTCGATGGTTCAGTACTGCAACTGCTAAACTATAAAAGATAGAGAAAAAGTAAGATACATGTCATCTTTCGACAAACTGAAATTGCTGAAAACCCCAAGTTGCTGCGGCGTCTAGTTTCCAAGCTACAGGGCGATTTTGGTATTTGTTCCATTATTATAATTGACTATAACTTCCGTATTATAGGATCTACGCTCTCGAAATGACCACATCCTTAGGGCACTTTTTTTACTGCTTTTCAGCGGTGCTATTGGATTTTTGTATATGCTCAAATTTCGGCGATACAAAAAAAATTTTTTTCGAATGTGGGAAATTATATTTCCGAGGATATTTCCAAATTGGCATTACTTCCGAGCTCCCTATGTATCGAAAATTTTGAAAAAACACTTTTCGTTTAACAAAATCCAAGCAGGCTACTATAACTTCAATAATTACAAAAAAATCAGACATAATCAGCTATTTTTACGCGCGCTGCAAAAACCGTGAGACTTACGTGGATACGGAAATGTATCTCTCAAATAGTTCTACAAAAAAGTCCGCGATAGCATATATCTATCCCTCAAGATAGACTTGCTATTACCTGTTTATGGTAATCAGATGTTTTCCAAAATTATGCACTATTTGGGAGTGTGTTTTTATGAATTGGGCATTGATCCTCATCCAACCTAATACGTTATGTATCGCCCAGTATTTAATCTAGAACGAAATTGCCCTTCACATTATCATACAATTACAAAATGTACATCAAAAGATATGGCAGGTTGAAGTGTTGAAGATGAAACCGCCGCGTGAAACAAATTTCTACCCGGGCGAAGCTGGGTGCTTGTGTTCTTATAAGGTCATAGAATTTGATATCTCACAATTATTGTAAGCTGCCAAATTGATTCAGGAAATATTAGCTGAGTTCTTTCAAGATATCTTTCAAAATATATTTGAGATGCATTATAAGCGTCATTATTTGCTTGTATAAAACGTTCTAGCATATTATATTTTTCATAATTCTCGAAATCAATATGTGATATAAATAATAATTTTAGAAGTGCCAGACAGATGCATAGAATACCTGGTGTTGGCACTGATTAGATTTTGTTTAAGACTTGTCGATCGAGAATCTGAGTATTTGGCCTGCTTTTCATTTCTCCCGAAAGGGGTCGCGCTATTTTCCATTGCCGCAATAGCGCCACGGCCGCAAAATATTGCGGATTATTCCGGAAGTAACACCAGTACTAAAATCTAGAGTGTCGTTTTGATCTACTGATTTTGGTCACGATTTTTGGTAAGGAGTCATTATATCAGTTATTCTATGCATCTATCGCCAGACGATACAACAATGATGAAACTGAATTGAATATGACAAATGAAAATAAATGAGACATGAAATTCTATGATCGCCTCAGTTTTGAAGGAAATGAAGTGAATCAAAGCCAGCTTGGATTTTGTTGAAAAAAATGTTTTTTCGAAACGAGCCTTTAAGGCTTGTTCGGACTAGGCCAGTATTTTAGTCGAGTGGAGAGTCGATTCGCCCTCTGACTACTCAACCACAGTATCAAAGACTCTAAAACAGTATAAGGTAGTAGGTACATCAACCTGTGACTCTACTCGACTCGATTGCTGGCGTTCGCACACGGGAAATTACAAAATCATTCGCTACTCGACTAATCCAATATAGTTTAAGAGACCTAGTACTAAACCATCGAAATCTGGCCACTCCATGCAAACATGACCAATTGAGCGAGTCTTTCGTCTAAGGGTGTACCCCTCGAGGATTTATCAGACAGCTGTTGCTTGTTTACTATTGTACTATACTTGTGAATCTACCTACAAGGTGGATTTGGTTACAATGTTGATAAAAGAGCGTTCAATAGCTCCTGACTGGCTCAGTGCTTTAGGTGACCAATTTTTCTTATAGATTTCAACTCGTTTAATTTTCAGAACGTATTCGAAAAAAGCTATCACTTTCTGAGAAAGATTGGAAGAAATTCAAAATTGCCATTGTGCATATGGGAGAGATTGATATTGTTGAATATATTGTAAATTTCTCCGATTTCATCCTCCCTCAAGATCAAAGTGGGACTTTGGACTATTATATTTCTATTGTGGAAGATAAAAAGAGTGAGGATGGAAAATGTAATGACGAGAAAATACCCAGTTGCGCGTCTTGTGGACCTGCTGTTAAATATAGAGAAATGGATTCATCTAAATCGGATTTTTTGGAATTTTCAAGAGAGTCATGCGAAGATCATTCATTGAATATATTTTCAGCATTAGAATCAAAAGTGTCATTTTTACAGGATAATAACTATTTATTGAAGAGTGAAATATCCATATTGAAAAAAAGATTACAAGAAAATGATTCACCATCATATCAAAATAAACTGTCTCCAAGAATTGTCGAATCTGTTTCTAATATGAATCATGGTAAGATCACACTAACAAAAAAGAGAAGAGAAATACCTAAAAACTATGAGTTATAATTTAATGTTATTGTGAATATTTCCTTTATTCTCAGTTGAATTTTTTTTATATAATGTTTTCTTTCCATTTATGTCTTAAAACATTTAATTATTTTTTTCATTTTGTTGATACGTGATTAGTTCACAGTTGGAATTAAATTTTTGTTGAAATAGTCATCAATTATGGAACAACTTCATTTGACTGCCTTCTATTTAGGTATACCCATCTTCGCCCACATGCGTTCCTCCTTGCTTTATTCTTGTCATTATAATTGAGAAAAAATGAGGAAAATGCCAGTAAACGACAAGTACTTTGAGAGCGCTCTATACGAAAATCGCTGAAATATGAAATTAGTGAATATGTGGTCAAAGCAGGAACTTTTGTCCGCCATATATTTGAATTTGGCCATTCTCTGCCAATTCCGAAAGATGATGCATACATCATCTTTCGATTCGCCACCAGAATAAGTCAAGGTAAGCACCCTGTCCCAGGGGCCAAATTTATACATTATGGTCGTTTCGTTAAAGAATAAAATCATATTTAACAAAATGGTTTCAAACAATTTGGGTGCACCGAGGGTAGGACCCACTGATGAATTCGTGGTGAAATCAAATTCTGTTTGTTCGTCATCAACGCGATAACCTTCGGAAGAAAAGACCTCGATGAGTAACAAACTTGTCTGCCTAGTGTAAAGTTTTCAGTATAGATATGTGCCATGTTTGTTAATGATAAAAGTTGAATATCTAATTCCCCCGAAAATACATAGTTTTAAGCGGTACTCGTCACACTTGAACATTTGGAAGTTCAAGTTAAGCGTGCAAAAATGTTGATTCAGTCTTTTTGAACAAAAGTTGGAGGTTTTAAGATTACGAAAGGAATGGATTTGAAACTCAGTACATAAAGTACTGAGAATGTACAGACATTCCCACTGATTGGGACAATGCAATTATTATCCTTCTGTTCAAAAAAGGTGGCAGATGCAAACTAAGCAATTATAGACCAATAAGCTTACTCTCGGTATTGTACAAACTTTTCAGCAAAATATTGACAGAGAGATTGACAAACAGGTTAGATCAATACCAGCCAAGAGAACAGGCAGGATTCAGTACTTTGGACCATCTTCAGGTCATGCGAACGCTAATAGAAAAAGCTAACGAATATAACATCAGCGTTTGGTTTGCGTTCGTTGATTATGAGAAAGCATTCGACTCAGTTGAAACCTGGTCGGTTTTGAACGCCATGTCCAACTGCAGGATAGACGGAAGATATGTTGCATTCATTAAGAAAATTTATAGTAGAGCAACGTTTCAGGTAGCCCTGAGAGAGAATACAAGAAAAATCCAAATGAGACGAGGTGTACGGCAGGGAGATACAATGTCACCAAAATTATTTACATTGGCCTTGGAAGACGTGTTCAAAGAAATAAACTGGCAAGACAAAGGTATAAAGATAGATGGTGAATATCTTGATCATCTACGATTTGCTGATGATATAGTGTTGATTGCATCCAGTGAAGAAGAACTGAAAGAAATGTTGGAAGACCTAAATAACAAATCCAAGGATATCGGTTTGAAAATGAACATCTCAAAAACGAAATACATGACCAACAAAACCACAAATGATAGTTGCATACTAAAAATAAGCAATGATGTCATAGAAAGAACAGAATCGTATATTTATTTAGGTCAAAAACCAACACTATCAAAAGAAAATCTCAAAGCCGATCTAGCGAGAAGAATATCATCAGCTTGGTTAGCGTTCGGCAAACTTCGTAATATCTTAACATCGAGAATACCAAACACCTTGAAAGCACGCACATTTGACCAATGTATTCTCCCTGTCCCTACATACGGAACAGAAACTTGGGCACTGAATAAAGAAATTCTCCACAAACTCCAGGTCACTCAAAGAGCCATGGAGAGACGAATGCTTGGTGTAAGTTTACGAGACCATATACGAAATGAAGAAATACGTAGGCAATCTCGGGTGACAGACGTAGTCACCCGAATGTGTAAACTGAAGTGGAGTTGGGCTGGTCACTTAGCCAGAGTGTCAGACAATCGCTGGACACGCAGAATTGTGGAATGGCGGCCACGCAGCAATTCGAGAACTAGAGGGCGACCACAAACAAGATGGACTGATGATATAAAAAGACTTCTGGGCACAAACTGGGGACAGCAAGCTCAAAAACGGGAAACTTGGAAGAAGTTGGAAGAAAAATATATAGAGAGATGGACAAAACTAAGGGAGGCTTAATTCGACAATGGGTTATTAGCTGTGAATGATGATGACACAAAGTCTATCCATTCCTGGCACAAAAAGTTAGGGTTAACATCAGTGGCGGCTCGGCACTGCCGACCCTATATATTTTGGGTCCAGCCAAAATTTGAATTACTCTTTTCTTCTGTTAAATTACCCAATTTATTATAATTATTGTATTCCCAATACCTATGTAAATAAAAATCTATAAATCATACATATCGCTCTTCCAATCTCAACGCCAAGCATCGATCGCTTTCTGGGGACCGACGTTCAAGCAGGTACGGCACCATGTACAAAACTCTGTTCAAATGTAAGAAGAAGCAACAACAACATGTTTGGCGCAGCGGTAAGAGGGCCTTCGTAAAGGTACTTTCCGTCCAGAGTCGAATCGTGGAGATTTCACACAATCGTTCAGTTTATTTATCCACGTCCCATCCAGCTAATAAATTTTTCTGCCTTGTTCCCTTAATGAACAGATTTTCTTCAAATAATTTCTTCTCCACACAATTATTTCATCCCTATCTATCAGTAGACTATCACGACCACGTTTATTGAACTTCAATTCCATTTTTTTCAATAATTTATAGAACGTTGTTCTTTTGAAATTTGGCAAACTGCCGTCATCATTCACGATTTTTAGTACTTTAGAATTTGTTGGGATTTCATTCCGGAAAAAAAAAACCGTGGACAATTCTTCTGATAAGGTTCATATCTAAATCGTCAACCGAATCGATTATTTTTAACGACTGGGCTCTCCTCTTAGGTGGCGTCAATGTTTTATTCTCTTTATATTCTCTGAGAATTCTGAATACAGCTGAATCACACACCTCTGAAGATTTTGAAACAATTCCTACTATCTTTTTCGATAAATCAGGATGTTCTTCCAATTCTTTTCGATAAATGTTCAAAATTATCTCTTACTCTTCAGCACAGAAGGCTACCTTTTGGACCTTTTTCGTGGTGGTCCCCACATATTACCCTCAGATGCAGTATCCGTTTCCGAATTCGACATTGTTCTATAAACACTATATACACTTTTTCAAAAGATTTTCCGCCACAATACACTTTTCACAACAAAATCTATAAACACCTTGAACAGCTAGACCTTCACAGTAGCTCTAGGTATTTTAACTAGTCTTGTCAATTGAAAACTTCGATATTTATGCAAATCAAGATGGCTTGAACCCATTAAGGGAAAGGACCCAAATCTGGTGTTTCCCGGAATTACCTTGTCGGAATCTTGAGCAGCCGACAAAGAGTTTCGTACAAAATAATATAAAATTTTGGACCGAAACTGAATATATTTCGGATATTACAAGTAAATGACCATTATAAATTTTAACAGAGATCTTTTACGAGTCTTGTCAATTGAAAACTTCGATATTTATGCAAATCAAGATGGCTTTCACCCATTAGGGAAAAGACCCAAATCTGGTGTTTCCCGGAATTTCTTTGTCGGAATCTTGCAAGATTCCGACCCAAATTTCTAAAACTCTGGTGTTTCCTGGAATTACCTTGCCGCAATCTCGAGCATCCGAAAAAGAAATTATTTAGTAGATAATAATATAAAAACAAAACAAAATAAAAAAATAGGGTACGTCGGATATAAAATGTTTATGACAGTTGCAAATCATAACAGAAATTTTGCACTAGAGTTTCCGAGGAACGAGTACGATCCTGGGCAGTCTCTTAGGGCGGTCGAAGAGAGCGTTGTTATCACCGTTTGACCAATAGGAGCTTTATTGTGCGCAAACCAGACGATTCTGTCCGTTTACAAAGCTCCTTATATTTGAACGGACTATAGCTTATATAAATTTCCGTCTATTTCCAGAGATTTTTAGCCGAGAAAAAATGCTGAACAGTTTAGGGAACGCTCTGGCTCGGCTGACCGACCGCCTAGCACATATTACACGTTTGCACGACGCTCGAATTTACCTACTAGGAATTGGGATTATTTTATATTCTCGTGGTCAGAAAATCACTTAATCTATATATATAAAAGAAAGATGTTGGTTACACCATTTATAACTCGAGATCGGATGGACTGTTTTTTATGAAACTTCATATATGGATTCGTCTACGGTCTGGTTATTATAAAATACAATAAAACTTCGACAAAATCGATGAAAATTTTACTTTTACGGGAAATGCTTTTCCTCCTTTTGAGTAAGGCCACTAGATGTCGCTACAGTTACAGTTACGCTACCGCTTATTCGTTTGTACTTCATTTGATATTCTCCGCGTTAGATGGCGATATAAACAGATAGTGTGTACAGTGACTTAATTCCCTCTATAGTCAATGTAATAGTGTTTAATTTGAGTTGCCTACAACTCTGCGCTGTTGGGAAAAACCAAAATGTCTTAGCGTAGGAGAACAAATGTCTAAAATGATTAGATTTCGTTGAGATATGAGAAAAGTTTCGTCCTTACCACTTCAGATGGCGCTATTCACACATTATGACTGATGATTATTAGTTATTTTTATAGTTTTATTTATTCCAAATAACGTAATCGTGAAGGTACTATATTTGACATTATCACAATTAAATGGCGATGAATTTGTTGAGGCTTTCGCGGCCATCGATTGATGTCATCTGTTCTTTTTTCGAGCATTTCGGTCGTCGTGGTTTGAAATGGTCGAAAAAAGAACATATGACATCAATTACTGTGTAATTTACATAGGGCTTATAGAACCATGAAAGGCTATTAACAGATCTAGAAGCGGGTGAATATCATAGTAAATTTTTATCGAAATGTCAAGTAAATCGGATTTTGGCGATGAGTTCCAATCGTGAGATGTCCATTCTGATCTTTTCTCATAATTTTTAAAATGTTTTTGAATTTCTGTTTGGGTAATGAATATATTTGCGGAAATAACTGAATCCAAAATTGCCATTATTAGTGATTGACATATTTTGACATATTATTTTTGTGTATCTGTTCTGTGTGATAGCTCATATCCATGGAAACATTTGACAGTTAAAAAATCAGAGAACCAAGCCGTTGATCTCCGATCACCGGTGATTACGATTTGTGAAATCCACTGTAAGTACCATTTAGGCGGAACAAAGTTCGCCGGGCCAGCTAGTTAGTATTAAAACTATTAAACGGTACGAAAACGTTTTTCCGGAAATAGACATAATATTGAATAATTAACTATTCATTTCATATCTGGAATGAACAATAAGAAACTGTAAAACGGTAGAATCATCGCTTGGAAGATCGGACCAGAAAGTTCGAAAGATCCTCTCGATCAAAGAGCAAGATTTCCACGAAATTGAAGATTTTTTTGGAACTATCTTAAAATGAACTCATTTTGAGATTCGCTAAGAATTTTGGTCAATCACATACTAAGATTTTTCTCAAAAATTTGCGTTTCAAGAAAAAAATTGCAAGAAACAAGGAAGTTTTTCAATTGAATGAGCTTTCTAACTGTTTAACAATTTCCAAGGAATTCGAATACGCGGTTAATGTTTTGTGTTACCAGAGGCATTGTGGTCCAGTAAAAAGGGGGGTCAAAATAGGTAACACTAATAAGATTTCGCATATATCATAAAACTCCTGTGTACCATATTCATCGATTCTCGCATGACTCGAGACATACTGATGTATACCACTTAAGATTTCTAGGGCTGCCTCAAAATTTGAATTGCCTCTTTTCGCAAAACAGGTCTCCGAAATTCGACGAATTTGAAAATTTTAACCTTTCAAAACCTGAAATTTTGTACTCATCGCAATCTTTCATCCTTCAATCAATTTGAAATTGATTTTAAAATTCTCCAACAATGGTTCTTCATAGGTATAATATGTTCAAAACTAAAAAAAACAATTCAAACAAAACAAATAAAAGTATAATAAAATATAAAAATTTCATCACATTATTTTTCTAAAATATGTTATTTTTAACAATATATCTAGCATAATAAGCTATACATACTTAATTATCGTAATATTATATTTTACATTTCCAACACTTATGAAATATGTAGAAAATAGAGAAGTAATTTCTTCTTACCCAAAAATTTTCCAATTGCTTTTTGCAGTGTCGTGAATTGAAACGGATAGAATTTATGTGTAGAAGTCGACAGATGACCTTTTCTATTAAAATAATTTCCTTACGTTTCCATCTAAATGTGTTCAATCTCAGCATGTATTTTCTTACGTACATATCAAAATTATATATACATTTGTATATGTTATATCGTAGCGCATAAAAACTCGATTTTGTTGATCTGACGAAGTTTAGTAATCATGTGACTATCATTGCTTTGAAATGTTGTAAACATGTCTTCAACAACTTTCAAGATATTTTTCACGTTTATATCGTTAGCTAAGTCTATCGGTTTTTGTCCATCTTTATTCACACTTTCATATACAGCACCTTTTCGCAACAAAAGCTGGACAATTTCCAGGAAACCTTGTTTAGCTGCAATGTGCAAAGCAGTCGTTTTACCAACTTTAGTTTGAGCATTGATGAAAGAACTAATTTTTTTTGGGCTCACGCTGCTTAACAACAATTGAACAATATTCTTGTACCCTTTATTGCATGCTGTAGGTAAAGAAGTGTTCTCTCTTTCCGTTTTTTCTGTTACATTCACACCATGTTCCAACAATAATTCGATAACTTTCACATTGTTCCCATCCACAGCAAAATGCAATGTATTCCTACCTTGTATATCTTTCTCATTAACATCAAACCCACTTCGCAAAAGTTTTTCAAGCGTGGTTAAATCACCTATTTTTGCCGCATTATTCATGGTACTTATGAGGTTTTCTGAGAAATTGTCTATATTGTCATTAACTCCTTTCCACTTAAATCGGTCCATTATTCCCTCCATTTTTTTTCTAATATATATTGCTTCCAAATTATTGATACTGTCTGTTGCTATTATATGGTTTCTTATTATTTTCAATAATTTGAATGCAGTTAGACATTTACCCTGCTTTAAATAAACATGTGCTATTTGACGTTGTGTATTCATTGTATCAAAATGATGCAGGCCTAAATGTTCTTTTTGAACTTCCAATAATTTATTAAATTCCTTCAGAGCTTCATTGACTCTTAGTCCGTTCTGTGAAACAAATATTTTGTAGTATAAAGTTTTCAAAGTGTCAGCATCGTATTCTCCCAATACGCATTTTCTTAAATCATATACTTCATGGAAAAGTTTGGAGGCTTCATCATTTTTTCCTTGATGAAACAATATCAAAGCAATGTTATTTTTTATATGCAAAATGTTTGGATGTAAGGGACTATGTATCTTTTCTCTAATCTTCAAAGCTTTGTTATTCAATTCCAAAGCTTTTTCATATTTTTCCATTGTCATAAGAACCACAGCCATACCCTGCATAGTACTCAAATAATCATTGTGATCAAGTGATAGTATTTGATTTTGAATGTCATGAACTTCACCAAATATTTTCAGACTCCTCATTTCTACCCAGACGGGGCAAAACTCTAGCTATCGAGCTTTGCTCTCTCAATGTACGTTCGTGATGAGATCCTAAAACTTTCTTCAACTTTTGATATGTATTCTCCATAATTTCCAAGGCCTTTTCATATGATTGCTTTTTATAAATTGTCAAAGCTAATTCGCTCTGGATTTCAAGAGTTACTGGGTTATATTCTCCTAAAAATTTCTTCATTTTCTCATAAACTGAAAGTAAGATATCCTTTGCTTCAGAATATTTTTCATGTTCATTCAATAATCTGGATTGGTCTAGTTGAATTTGTATGTCTTTCTTAATAATTTCCTCTAGTTGTTCGACTCTGGGATAATTCTTTTTGAGGGCTGCTGCTAAAAGAGTTGACCCATTTTTATTCTCAGCAGACATCACTGCTTTGAAAATGTCTTCCACTTTTACGCCTTTCAAGCGTTTCAATACTCTCGCATCATTCCTTTGAATGCTATCAAAACAATCATTTATCAAATGAAGTAAATCACAAGTTGGACCCTTTTGAGCAAAATCAACAGGTTTCTTTCCATTTCCTGACTCAGCATCATACCTTGCTCCATGAGACAACAATAATAAAGCAATTTTATGTTGTGAATATTTTACAGCATAGTGTAATGGTGTCCACCCGTCCTTATGAACTATATTTTTCAGTACATTATGGGCCAGCAGTACTTCTACCACCTCACAGTGACCTTTGAATACTGCATAATGCAAAGGAGAACCTTTGTTCAGATTTATGCAGTTCAATGGCACTCCTTTTCTGATGATTTTCTCAATTTCTTCAGTGTCACCTTTTTTTTATGGACAAAAACAAATTTTCAATCAAAACTAACATCTTTTTTATCTTGTCTGGATTTTTCAGTGCTACAGCTAGTTCGATCCTAATGATCCTATTTAATTCATTATAGATAGCGCCACTGTTCAATAGGTACCCTACAATTTCTTCACTTCCTTGGTAACAACCAGCATGTAAAGCAGTCAATCCCTGATTGTTTTCATAATTAACATCACATCCTTGTTCTATGAGGAACTTTACAACGTCGATCTTTCCAGTGGAAGCTGCATAATGCAATAGTGAATTATTCATTATGTCGCGAATCTCCAAATTCATACCATTTTCAATGAAAATATTGATTACATCTATGAAACCATTACCCGCTGCAATATGAATGGAACCACTGTTATTCTTGGAATGCATGTTTGCACCTTCCTCAAACAAAAATTTCACAACTTCTGCATGACCAAACTGAGCAGCAATGTCTAAAAGAGTAAAATCATCATTTCCTTTACGATTTAAATGATCCCTATTTTTATTCAGAAGGAGTTTGATTGAGTCCAGATATCCATTAGATACTGCATGTTCTATAGCTTATCTTTTTTTTTTATCTAACATATTAACATCTGCCCCATATTTGAGAAGAATCTCAATCACTCTTCTTCGATTCTCAGAAACAGTATGTAATGGAGTCAGACCTTCATCATCTTGAATATTCACGTTTGCTCCATTTTTCAGAAGTATTTCCACAATTCCTTCATAGCCTCCTGTTGCTGCTAATGACAATGCTGTGCTTCCATAACTATTTCGTGAATCTACTTCAACACCATAGCTTAAAATTAACTTCACGATATCCGTTCTCCCAAATATAGATGCCATCTGTAAAAATGAGACTTTCTCAGAATTACAACTGGCTGCCAATAAAAATTCAGAGTTTCCCTTTAATACGAACTGTAATACTTTTGGATCGCTTCTAGAGATTGCCAATTTTATTGATTGTACAATGACTTTTTCATCAGTCAAACCAGAAGACACAAATTCTCGTAAAAATTCCATTCTCTTATGTACTATTGCATTCAAATAAGGCGTTTGTTCTTTATGGTTCTTCAACGTGATATCAGCACCATTCTGTAAAAGATGAGTAAAAATATCAAAACTTCCATTGCCAACAGCTAAGTTAATCGCAGTGTTTCCCAGATGGTCTTGCATGTCAATATTAGCTCTTGATTTCAAGAGGGAAACCACAACTTCCAAATTTTTTTGTATAACAGCTTCATGTAGAGGTGTCAAACCTTGGTCCTTGGTTTTTACATCTACATTGATCCGTTTTTGTAATAACAGATCAGTGACATTTCTCTTATTTTTTATAGCTATATGTAAACAGTTGGACCCATTGGAAGTTAGTGCATTAATGTTGGACCCCTTTTGAATTAGGTTATTAATAATATTTCTACTTCCTGATTCAACCGCTAAATGCAAAGGAAGTTCCTGAAATATTGTTCGGGCTGTGATGGATACATTGCTAACTAGTAGAAGATTCACTGCATCCTCATGAGCATATTTGGTTGCATAATGCAGAGGATTCAAACCTTGCACATCCTTACTATTAAGATTTACCTCATATTTCATTAGGAGTTTCATTATATTTGTATCTCCTTTGGATGCTGCCATATGCAATGGCGTTATTCCTCTAGCATCTGCAAAATTCACATCTGCCCCCTTATCCTTGATCAAAAGCTCTACTATCTCAAAATGTTGCCCGTTCACAGCATCTAGAAGAGGTGTTAAACCTGATTTTGCTGCAATATTGACTTTAGCATTTTTTTTCAGCAAAATCTGAATAATATTTGTGAAACCATAATCTGCTGCGTAGTGTATGGGAGCAACACCTTTGTAATCAGTTATATTAACATCAGCTCCATTTTTTATAAATACTTTAACAATTTCTTCTCGGTTTGTTTCACATGCCCAATGCATGGCACCATTACCATTGAAATCACAACAATTTACATCTGCTCCGAAAGTAATCAGAGTTTTAACTATTTGGAGATGGCCATTGAAGGTAGCTAAATGAAGTGGAGTTGCACCTGAATCAAGTTTTGCATCAACCTTCACATTCTTAGATAATAAATAATCTGTCATATCTTTCAAACCATCTTGTGCAGCTATATGCAATGCTGTGAAGCCAAAAAAGGATTCATTAAATTCATGAAATAAATTCTTTTGGAAAAACAATTCAACAGCTTCCACTTTTCCGCTGAGTACTGCATGATGTAAGGGTGGAAAACGCAAAATATCGTCCCGTAAAGCCATATCTGCTCCAAGATCCAAGAGTAAGTTCAGTATATGGTCATTTCCATTAATAGCAGCTACATGTGCGGCTGTATTATGCAATAAGTCAACAGAATTTATTTCAGAATCAAGTGTGTTCAATAAATATTTTACAACTCCAGAGTTCCTTTGTCCTGCGGCAATGTGGATAGGAGATTTACCTTCAGAATTTTTCAATTTACAAGATAAATTATTCTCCCATAGAAATTTTATGATATTCAAGTTTTCAGGTTTATTCATTGCAAAATGTAAGCAAGTTGACATGTTGATATCCCTAGCTCGAATATCTGCGCCACCTTTGATGCACAGGGAAAACACTTGAAAATTATTTTCCTTGAGAGCAGCAAACATCTTTTGTTTTCTTTCTAATATACTGATGCTAGTAAAGTTGTTTTTTTTGAGGTATGATATATTGTGGTACTCTTTTTCTTTCAATCTGAGATTCTGCAATGTAGATTCCACTTGTAATAATTTTTCCACAAAGATAAATACAGAAACAGAAGAATCCATTAATACGTCTACTACAACATTATTGTGTGCAATATGGTTCCGGAGATCTACCCATAAAAGTGATGGATAAGCATCATCCATGAACAGTGATTTGAATTGCGAATATTTCAACAAAGGAATTAGCTCAAGAAGCAATATTTCTACTGACGCTTGCAAATCTATATTTTTCTTGTACTCCAAATGTACTGCCAAAAATTTTTCGTAACTTATTAATCTTTTCATGTACTATTTTCTCAGAAATAATTTCTCCTTCGTCGCACTTCTTCTTCTTTCCCACTTTCTGGTTTTTTACCCTTAGTTTTCTTTCAAATTTTTCAGCCCATTCTACACTATTGATTTCATATTGTGTAAGATACATTATTTTACAGTAAATTTTCATATATTCCTCATCTTCAAATTGTTCTGATACATGTCCATTCAAAAAAGCGATTATGTCGCCTACAAAAACCAATTTTGAAGGTTCTATTTGTGGAGAGAAGCTTTTTGATGTTTGCTTCATTTCATATTTCAATGAATTTATGTAATTTGATTTATCACCAGTACTGTGAACAAGCATGTGAAATTTTTCACATACACCAAAAACAGTAATTACGGATGCCAAAAAATCTACAGAATTAATGGATAAATCATTCTTGAGAATATCATCTATTTGATTGAAAAATAATTCAATATGCAAAGTCATATCACATATTTTGTTATGAAATTGAACAATAAGAACCTTCAGTTTTTCAATATCGTCATTTTTCACTTGGTAAAATGAATATAGTTGCTTCAATTCTTGCAATTGAAAATTTTTCAATACTAAGGTAACTTCTTTCATTTCTTTTGTATCTGCAAGTAATTCTTCCTCCTCAGAAAGAAATTTACTGTGGGATAACTTATTACGTATGTTAATAATTATGTTTCTGGTATTGTCACTAAGAGAAGCTAATAAGAAACTAATAGTATTTTGAGATAATTTAGGTGACTCAAGAGTATTTTTCAAATGCTCGCCAATCACTTGCAAAGCTCTTAATATCAACAAACCATTATGTTTTGTGTCTTGTTTCACACACTCCGCATATTTAAACATAACGTTCAAGGAATAAATGTCACGAATTCTTTCATAATCATTATAGAGCGGCTTAAATTCAGGACATTTACTGATTATGGTTTCAACTACCACAGTACGATTCAAATTTGAAATTTTATTCAATTCTTGAGGATTAGAACTCCTCACATATTCCTCCAATATTCCTAAATGATCACCAAAACTCTGTAGATATGTCATTATCTTGAATTTACTGAGAATTGCTCTTGAATACAACACAACAACATCCTTATCTTTGAAAGTTCTGATATAAGATAGCACACAAAATTCAATTTCTTCCCAAGGAATTCTATCATAAGTTGATTTTAATATACTTTTCAATGTAAAAATTTGCTTCACAATGAATATCAAAGTAGAAAGAAACAATTCCTCATTATTTTCATACGTAGGTAAATTATGAATAAGTTCTACGACAAATCCCATCCGATCACAAATATCGTTTGCATTCAAAAGGATGGTCTTTGGCTTACGGAAAAAACGAAGGTGTGTTAGTTTTCTCTCCAGAATAATTTTAGTATCTTCTAATAATAATAATAATATTTTATTAATCCTTTAGGACAATTACATGTATAGGATACGTCAGAAAAATATCAAAATTATACAATTACACCTTAACCATTAACAAGAGTATCAGACAAATAATCATTCACAGTATAATAACACTCCTGCAGTAATAGATCTCTAACTACCTTCCTAAATCTACTGAGACTAAGAGACTGGATATTTTGAGGCAAATGGTTGAATATTTTTATGCATTGGTACATGGGTGACATTTCGTACTTGTGAGTTTTATGCTTTGGCACATAAAGTGCTTCTTTACTTCTTGTGTTGTAATCGTGGAAACTAGAGAGCTTAGTTATATTATTTTCGTTTTCTTTTACATAGACTAAGCATCTTAAAATGAAAAAAAGGTGAACACAATTCAGTTCTAGCTGCATACACACATTTGAAAGTACATTTTCAGCAATACAGGGGCTTTCCTTGATCTCTCGTTCAAGTAATTCATAAAGTGAAATAATATCATTCGAGCTAGTAGCTTGATAAATTTTTTCGTAAGACTCCATATTTTAGTATTACTCCTTCAAATCATCTAAAAATTTCACATTAGCTGGATGGTTTTTCATTCGCAAATGTAATTTATCTATGAATTTGCTCACTAGTTCTCCCATTTGCACTAACTAAGAGAAAATGGATAATAAAAATCATACTCTGAGGAAAAAGATAACAGAAGAGGAATAATCTTGTCAATGCTGCCAACAAATCCATAGATCAAGGTGCAGGGTGATAAATTATCCAAGTGTATGATTGTTCTGTTATTTGGTTTCTAATGTTTCTATGGAGTTTATCTATGGTCCTATGTCATAACACTCCTAACCTCTCAGCTCAGATATTTTTCTGTCTCTGTTTTTTGTTCGAAACTAAGAAGAGAAATGATCATAATATAGAAAATTTTAGACGCATTGTTGAAACCGAAAACAATAAGTGAGTAGGTATTTTTGAATTCAACTCAAACATTATTATAAATTCTCCTCAAGTCATATACCAGATTGTTTTCAAAGTTTACTTGTAATTATTTTTCTTTTAAAAATCCATCTGACAAGCATTATAAGGTCTGACTTCCACACCGAGGTAACACTCTATGCATTTGTTGCTCACTACGAAGCCAGGGAAACAAACAGGAGTTTACATACCAAAGGCACAAATGTGTTGCTTATTCAGCGTGAGAACTACTGTTTGTTATTGTTACTCTGGGTTCGTTTTCAACCTTAGATTTAGATGAAGTTAAGTATTTCAACACGTTGAAGGCACAAGTGCATTGAGTCTTCGATGTGTCAATTCCTGTTTATTTCTCTGATTTTGTTATGTGCAACAAACGTTTTGTTACCTCAGTGTGTGAGCCACCTAAGATCACTATGAAAAGGGATCAAGAAATGTGTATTCACAGTTGAATTTTTCTAAGGAACTATAGATGTGTATGTGTACACTCAAAAGTAAAATTGTTTAACTATGTACTCTTTTTCTCTGCTTATTCAAACCCTTTCAAAAAGTTAATTTATCTTTCAGTATGGATTCCTATGGACTTCAAAAAGCAGAAGACATTGATGTCACTCATCAGTTCATTGATGAAAGGAACATTCATGAAAGACAAGAATTTATAGATTATATCGATGCCACTATTAAAGTGGAAGCCAATGTTTGGTAAGTATCTGATTCACACAATTAGGCAATCCGAATCACATGATTTTTCCACCAGTCTCACCTCATAATGGTTCTGACAGGTCGCTAGTTAGTGGAAAATATAAGAAACTAGCTGGCCCGGCGAACTTTGTTCCGCCTAAATGATACTTACGGACCTTACGGTGGATTTCACAAATCGTAATCACCGGTGATCGGAGATCAACGGCTTGGTTCTCTGATTTTTGAACTATCAAATGTTTCCATGGATATGAGCTATCACACAGAACAGATACACAAAAATAATATGTCATAATATATCAATCGCTAAAAATGGCAATTTTGGATTCAGTTATTTTCGCAAATATATTTATTACCCAAACAGAAATTCAAAAACATTTTAAAAAATATGAGAAAAGATGAGAATGGACATCTCACGATTGGAACTCATCGCCAAAATCCGATTTACTTGACATTTCGATAAAAATTCACTGTGATATTCACCCGCTTCTGGATCTGTTAATAGCCTTTCATGGTACCATAAGCTGTATGTAAATTACACAGTAATTGATGTCATATGTTCTTTTTTCGACCATTTCAAACCACGACGACCGAAATGCTCGAAAAAATAACAGATGACATCAATCGATGGCCGCGAAAGCTTCAAGAAATTCATCGTCATTTAATTGTGATAATGTCAAATATAGTACCTTCACGATTACGTCATTTGGAATAAATAAAACTATAAAAATAACTAATAATCATCAGTCATAATGTGTGAATAGCGCCATCTGAAGTGGTAAGAACGAAACTTTTCTCATATCTCAACGAAATCTAATCATTTTAGACATCTGTACTCCTACGCTAAGACATTTTGGTTTTGCCCAACAGCGCAGAGTTGTAGGCAACTCAAATTACACACTATTACAGTGACTATAGAGGGAATATAGTCACTGTACACACTTTTTGCTTATATCGCCATCTAACGCGGAGAATATCAAATGAAGTGCAAACGAATAAGCAGTAGCGTAACTGTAACTGTAGCGACATCTAGTGGCCTTACTCAAAGGGAGGAAAAGCATTTCCTGTATAAGTAAAATTTTCATCGATTTTTTCAAAGTTTTATTGTATTTTATAATAACCAGACCGTAGACGAATCCATATATGAAGTTTCATAACAAAAAGTCAATCCGATCTCGAGTTATAAATGGTGTAACCAACATCTTTCTTTTATATATATAGATTTCATTATTTTATACATGAAACTGTGAGTTTTATGCTTTGTAATATCGCAAAATATCCTGAAGCAACACTGACGAATAGAATTTTATTCAATCATACGATCACAGCCATTAGTATTGTGACCTCTCAGAGATTGTTGGGACGATTTGAAGAAGGAAGATTCTGAACCCGTTTTTGCCTCAGAATAAAAATGGGTACTTTATGACAGCACGCTTTCTGAATCCATGGGTAGTTATTTCATTAATTTCGTACCGCTATTTTAATTTTGTGTTACTAATGACGTTTTGGACAGTATTGTCATCACGATATCGCGTAAGAAAAGTGAAATTTGGAATTATTTCTGAATATCATTAGCAAAATACGTGTCTGATTTGAGTTAACACAGGTATGTTATACTCTTATCATTCTAAGTAACAGCAGATAAGATTCTTCGATTTTTAGGTATTCTGTATTGCATAAGGTTTTACTCTTTATCAAGAAATATAGGTATTTAATATTTCACCAAATATTTATGAATAAAATTCATGTTCTATTCTATAAAAATTGTTATTAACATATTCTGATAACTTGATAACATTGGATTAAAAAAAAAACATAGTTAATACAATGAATTTTTTCATGGATATTGAAAACTAATCATTACACTCGGCAATATAAATTAATGATAGGTATATAGTTATGGTAAAAAGGGGTTACAGTCCAGTAGTCCACTACGGCATTAAGAGGGGTTTATACCGCGGGGCTTCCTGAGCGCACGTCAAACTCTACCCACGTCTTACCCCTCACCCCCTCTAAGAAATCGTCGATTTTCAGGACGTCCGAAGATATCACAGACATTCCTCGTATTTACCGTCCTTTTCTTCCACATGCGGTTTTCTGTTACGTACAGCATTTACCAAGGGAAGGACGGAAGCTGTCGAATGCCCTCGAATATTCACGAATGAACTGGGATTATTTACGAAACTTCCGACAACACTGTAAATTCACAGGAAAGAGTCTTACCTCTGTGCCCTTACGTTTGACGAGATGGGAAGAAATAATTCCCTCAGTTGTAGGGTATTCCCACTTTCAAGGTTGAGGTCTATAATATTGATTTTAGCTCAACGACCAGACAGGCATGCTACCTGTGTTGAAAGATGTGAAGGAAAAAAATAAGAATATATTACTACTTCTTAGTTGTACGAATTTATTGCGAATTTCTGTTTTGATTGTAAGTTAGGTTCGGAAAAGAGTCGTGGACTAAAAAAATCATGCACATATGAATCTACAGTATATAAAAAATTGTAATTGAGACTAAGAATCTAAACCGAAAATTTTTAATGAGTTTAAATTTGTTTATTGTATGAGAAGCTGTATCAAAGGAATTGTATATATTCACATTATTAGTTACAGGCAATATAGGTAGGTATATGAAACTTTACTCCAGAGAAAAAAATATCGAAAATCGTTTTTCAAATTAGTACCCTTTTTTTATGATTGCGTTTTATTGTGCGAAAAAAAATAATGATAATTCTCTAAGTTTTTTAATTTTTTTTTATTGAAGTACAATAATTAGTTTTCTTTGCAGAATCAAATTAAACCATGGTTTAAACAGAAATGTACTTATTCCGAATTGAATACTTAAAAGAAGAAAAAAATTAAAAATAGTTATTTTCCTAACAAGTGCGAAAAGGGTTATATTTTTCCGCACGAAATTGCAGTGCGGAAAAGATATCAATTTGATCTCATCACACTGATCAAATTCAATTTGATATATTCAAATAATTTCATACTGATGTCAAATTTTAATTCACATGTCGTTTCCATAACAACGTCGTTGGTGGCGTTTGGTGCATAGGGACATATCATAATTCAGTTCATTCTTTAGAAAAAGCGTGCGGCAAAAACCCCCGCTATTCCATTCCCGCACGGAAAGTGTGCGGGAATGGAATAGCAGAGGTTTTTTCCGCACTGTTTGACAATGTGATTCTTTACGAATTGAAATGCGTGCAGGAATAAGGGGGAAAGCGCACGCTTGTAGAATTTTTTTTTAACAAATCTATTTTCACTTCTTATATAACCGAGAGCGCTCAGGCTCCAGTAGAAAATTTCGAACAATATGATAATCCCAATTTCCAGATTTCAAATATGTCCAGTTCTCCAGAAACGTCTAATAGGCACTCGAACTTGGGACATCCTATATATTCAAGTTAGACTAATTCCAGTACCTATTAAAGTCATATATTTTTTTGATATCATTAATTTGAAATAGCTTTCTTTATTTGTTGTTAGTGACTATGATATTATATTTATTTCCAAGATTATTTTACAGAAGTTTTTTTGGATGAACATTGATGAACATAAGTTTTTAAATGACGTTAAAAAAATATATGAAGAAATATCTGATATTACTCTCAATCTCTTAGTAACAAGTGACAAACATAATTCGAACTTTTCATTTTTTTAGAAAAATCCCACTTTAGCTGAATAGCATTCAAGACACAAAATCTCATGCAATTAGCTTTCACACTCTCCGCCAATAATAATAGTATGGTATGGTCCTCTTCTTCGGTGTTGTTTTCAGCCCTTTCACTTTTCACTGATAACAGACGCCTTACAAGTAAACAATAAATATTTGCCTTTGGATTTTGCTGAATAGTACCTGCTTCAATGTGCAGTATTGCCAGATAGACGGAACGATCAGTAGACAGTGGAAATAACCAAGTTTGTCGATTGGGTGGCAGCACTTTACCATCGTTTAATTTTAATTTTACTGAAATCGGTTTTGGAGCGATTGAAAAAAACTTTTTGTGTTGAATTTTGTGTGGAAATTCATAAAAAAAAATAATCTAGTTCGGAAAGTTATTATCATGCATATAGAGTCACTAAGAAAGAAAAAAAAATTTATTTTTTTTTCAGTCGACGAAAAAAAAAGTTTCCGACTTGAAGAACACTTCAAATTGAATAATAGTGAAAACCCCATTTAAATCGGTGGTCTCTATCGTGAGAAATACCGAATCGCGTTTTGAACTGAACGTCATTACGGTATAGGCCCCTCTTAAGGTCTATGGTGTTACTTATCATAACAGTATATCAAAGTATAAGTGGATATTAAGGTCTTTACTCTTTAGAGACGGAAATAGGGAAAGTGTTTTAAAGACCAGTTATCCACGAATACTTTACACAATTTTTTTTATTGGTAGAATTTGAAATCAATTAAATACTGTAAGAAATGCAATTGACAGACGTTGAGATTTCACATGTTTGAGATGATAGTAACCATGACACAACTTTAAAACACGTTCTGGTAATGAGCAAAATAAGGTACCTACCTATAAAATTACAGTTATTTCTAGTTTACAATTTTTGTACTTGGGAAAATGATGAAATGAGACTATATCCCTGTTGGCTTTACCACAGAATACCTAACTACACAGAAGCGTCTTCCCGCCAAAACTTTATTTGATGACGCTTGTGCCTTGCTGGGTAGTACAAATGTCAACGTGAAATTCAAACTTCCTGCTGGACCCATAGAATTATAAATGAAGTATAGAATTATGTCACAAAATACCCTAAATTAGTTAGGTATTCTGTGATTATCCGCTCAAAAGTGACATATGTACTACCAAACAGAGAATGAAGGTCACGAAAATTTGCCCCTTGAAGATCAAAGTACCGACGCTAAGTGACGCTTCTGTGTAGTTAGGTATTCTGTGGCTTTACTATTGCATCCATAAACGCAACAAAACGCATGTGATTTGATTTCGACATTTCAGGGCAGTAATCACTCATCACAATGTTCAAACGTATATAAAACAGAATCTGGACACAATTTTTCGAACTCACTTCACTAAAATAGAAAAATTAACAGGTAATTAATGTAGAAATCGAAGTTTTCCAAATACTTACCTACAAACCTACCCACTCCCGTTAATGCTGTTTCTGCCGCAAGGTGGCTTGGGAGATGAACTTGAATCTCATCATAGGCCTCCGGTCGCGTAAAGTTAGCGGAGTTGTCAGATTGTGTTTTATTTGGACATTTTTTGGATATTTCTAGTCAATCTTACTCTTAGGAATATCAGACCAGTGAAAATTATTTAAATTAAGTGCATTTTCATTAAAAAATGCCATAAATGTGTGCCAAAGTTGGATGTGCAGGTCGTTCGAATTATGAGGATTTTCTTGAATATTTTGGAACACCCAGTGTGTGTAACTTGGTGTATTATACACATATTAAGTGACTTATCTGGAAACAAAAGGAATTTGGGTCAGCAGTCATCAAGACTTGACAATATCGAAGATAAGAAACTAAAGTGAATGTGTCTTCGTAGACACTGAAATAAGCAGTATTCAGTTCATGTAAAATGTAAAACTGATGAATATTTAAATTTATATCATATAAAAGGATAAAGAAGTTACAGGGACAGTGCTCTGATTAATATTCCTTCTCCAATACTTTCTCTTCAATCTCTTCGGGCTCCCAATACTAAAAGTTGTAATCATATGATTGAGTGAAATTATCTTCGTCAGTGATACTTCAGGATACTTTTTGTTATTAGAATTCATAAAAACTCACTCGTTCACTCATGAAATGCATAAGATAATAAAATTCCTCATATTTACTGCAAGCCAGCGACCTGTCAGAAAATGTATCTGGAGGCAGGGCGCCACGTGGTTTGGATTGCCTAATAGACCAATGATCTGTCATGACAAACAGTAAACAAACCGATTGTTTACTCTGTGTTTTTTTACGCAATTGCTTCATTTTTGTCTTATAAAAGTATGCTATTATTCTGTTGTGTGGTTAATTGGGGAAGTAAAAGACCTCTTGGCATTGTAAAATTCTATAGAATTCCTGCTACTTCAATTTTACCCATAAAATACAACTAAATGGACTACCTGTTTAGGAGATAGTTATCAGCTCTTTAAGGTCGGCGTTTAAAGCGAGTTGGAAAGCTCAGCCGATAGAGGCGCCACCGTCCATTTTATGGATATCTCCATAGAACATGCACTATCACTATCAAGTTCTATGAATATCTCTCTAATCATGAATGAAATGTACAATGGCGCTCTCTATCCGAAAATCGCCGAACTATGGAATAGGCGAATTTGTGGGTAAAGCAGGAACTTTTTCCCGCCAAAATTTGAATTTGGCCATTCTCTGCCAATTCCGTATTTCAAGTTGATCTTCTGAACGAAATTATCAGTTGATTCACTTTTAAACGGGAGTTGAACTATTTTCATGGGTCTTTCTGTTGAAATAAAACAGAAGCATGGGTTTTGGCTCATTTTCTTCTATTTTTGAAAGAAAAAAAATTGACTGTCGGAATGAAATCGATTAAAATTATTTCAACAAAAACCCTAATCCTTTTTGAGTTCACCCACAAAATTTCAGTTCTCAGAGGGCTATGGTGTACTCAAGTTTATGATATTCAATATTGGAATCCCTTGTTTTTATCTGTTGTTTGGTTTTTTCATTGGGTTCATTTTTGGATATTGTTTTTCTTGGAAAAGAAATCTCGAATTTCGGGAAATATCTCCAACTCTTAATTATTATTCACTTTCAGCAGAAATCGTAAACATTTCAAAACAGTGAACCCACAACTTTTTCATCAATCAATTTTTTTGCCATTGTTGCGTTAATTAGCATTATTTAATGTTTCAGTGAAGAAGAGGCCAAGGCAGAATATGTTTACCAGCAATCAAGTCTCTTACCTAGCTATGCTGCAAATCAGAATGTAAAACGCAGAAGTCATACAACGTCTGGTCATTTGAAATTGAAAGAGTACCAGTGTTACCAATGTGATTATGATACAAATCAGAAAGTTCGTCTCAAAAACCATATACATGTTGTTCATTTGAAATTGAAGCAATACAAGTGTCATCAATGTGATTATGCGTCAGGTTGGAAAGAGTCTCTTAAAAATCATGTAGTTTCTATTCATTTGAAATTGAAGCAATTTAAGTGTACCCACTGTAATTATGCTGCAGATCTGAAAGGAACTCTCAAAACGCATATAGATACTGTTCATTTGAACTTGAAGCAATATGAGTGTACCCTATGTGATTATACTGCAGCTCAGAAGGGACGTCTCAGAGAACATATAAATTCTGTTCATTTAAAATTGAAGCAGTACCATTGTCACCTATGCGATTATTCTGCAAATCTAAGAGGAAGCCTCAAATATCATATAGCTTCAGTTCATTTGGAATTGAAGCAATACGAGTGTCAGCTATGTGATTACGCTGCAAGCAGGAAAGATCACCTCAAATCACATATAGATTCTGTTCATTCGAACCTAAAACAATACAAGTGTCAGCACTGTGACTATGCGGCACATCAGATAGGAACCCTCAATAGACATACAGATTCTATTCATTTTGACTTGAAACACAAATGCCAGCAATGTGATTATGTAGCTCGCCAGAAAAGAACTCTCAAGAAACATATAGATTCTGTTCATGTGGAATTGAAACATAAGTGTCACCAATGTGATTATGCGGCATGTCAGAAAGGATCTCTCGATAGGCATATAGACAACGTTCATTTGAACTTGAAGCAACACAGGTGCCACATATGTGAGTATGCTGCAAATAGCAAAAGAAATCTCAAAGTACATGTGGATTCTGTTCATTTAAAATTGAAGCAACATAAGTGTCAAAAGTGTGATTATGCTGCAGGTCATAAAGGAAATCTGAAGAAACATATTGACTCTGTTCATTTGAATTTGAAACAATATGAGTGTACCTACTGTATATATGCAGCTGGTCAAAAATCACATCTCAAAAAACATGTAGATTCTGTCCATTTGAAATTGAAGAGATAGCATTATCTCCATAATTATGCTTTGGTTTTTAAAGAAGAAGAAATTCCACCTATTAATTCAGAGTAATGTGATTATTTTACAATTTGAGCTACAAATAGTAACTCTGTGGACCGACCCGAGGGAATCTGTCAAAAAAGTGGGTCCAGAAGAATTTTACAATCACAGCAAAGCTGCGATACAGTCAGGAAATTTTCATACGGTCAAAAAGAGGAATGATAGATTTATTCGTGGATGAAATTTTGATTCCCTAGACGATGTAGAAGTATTTTTAAAAAATTCGCGAAAAAATCCGACAAAAAGGGCAATTTTGAACTGGATAAAAGTTTTTCACAGATATCCTTGCAGTGATGTTAATACAGGGTGAGTCTTTGACTTGTACATATATTTTAACTGAAGATTCTTGAGGCCAAAAGAAACCTTCTTTTCATTTTCCATTTTTCCGAATTCGGCTCTGTTAAAAAGATATAGCCATTTGAAAAAAAACATTGGGCTAAATACGTCCCTGAAATGATACTGTGGAATTGATTCAAAGTTCATATTTCTCGATAGAAATTGAGTTTATACATTTAGACCCAATTTAGGGAATACTTAAGTAGTTAAGTACTAACCTTATTGGAATGAAAATGTTGCAAACACGATAATTTCAACAAAAACAGTTAGTTATCGGATTATATCTGCAACTAAAAAGCCACATTTATTCCACCAAAATAAGTTCCTTCTTCGATTTTTCTGCAGATTAATTTGTAAACACTAATAACTTGTTCATATTTTCCTCGAAATTTCCAAACAATATCATGAAGAAATACTTTTCATTCAGATTTATTATTAAACAACCTAACCTAATCTAATTTGTTTAAAGACCAGAGAAGGAATAATATTCGATGATATTTAATTCAGAGACGCATTCAGATTATTCTTGAAATTAATGATTTTTTCGTCAAATTTCTCCGGGTAAAATTGGAAATAACTCGAAAACGACGCGTTTTATTGAAAAAAAAATAGGAATACTTTCAGTTTCTTAAATGATAGATTCTTTCGAAAATATGAACCGTTTTTCTTTTTAAAGTGGTTTTATGGTGTTTTAGCGGGTATTGATGAGTCGACTACCCTGTAAACTCAACCAAAATTCTGTTCATTCGAAATAACGGTTCCGAAGATATAAACAGAAGTGTTTTTTTCATGGATTTTCGACACCCTGTATCTCCCAAACCAAACCGAATTTTGAAAAATGGTATAGGAAAAAAGTGTTTCGTTTGATGAGAGGAATCTACATTTGAAATATATGTACAAGTCAAAGACTCACCCTGTATATGGATCGAAAGAGGAAAGATCAATGCAAAATAGCTTGGTATTCATATTTTCCATAATCTTCCCATTTCTTCAGGAAAATTGATCAATCTTTGACATTTTGCCTATAAAATCACCCGATTTGCAGAGATGTACCTATAAGGATATGTACTTAAGGTCGGCGTTTAAAGCGAGTAGGAAAGCTCAGCCGATAGAGGCGCCACCGTCCATTTTATGGAATATCTCCAAAGAACATGCACTATCACTATCAAGTTCTATGAATATCTCTCTGATTATGAATGAAATGTACAATGGCGCTCTCTATACGAAAATCGCCGAACTATGAAATAAGTCAATTTGTGGGTGAAGCAGGAACTTTTTCCCTCAAAATTTGAATTTGGCCATTCTCTGCCAATTCCGTATTTCAAGTTGTTTTTCTGAACGAAATTATCAGTAGATTCACTTTTAAACGGGAGTTGAACTATTTTCATGGGTCTTTCGTTCGAAATAAAACAGAATCATGGGCTGGCTCATTTTCTTCTATTTTTGAAAGAAAAAAATTAACTGTCGGAATGAAATCGATTAAAATTATTTCAACAAGAACCCTAATCCTTTCTGAGTTCACCCACACCTTAAGGTGGGCGTTCAATGTAGTGTGTTTTTATTTCAAGTTGATTTCGAAAACGGTTTCACTTTGAGAACTGAAATTTTGTGGGAAGACTCAGAAAGGATTGGAGTTCTTGATGAAATAATTTAAATCGATTTCATTTCGACAGTAAATTTTTTTCTTTCCAAAAAAGAAGAAAATGAGCCAACTCATGCTTCTGTTATATTTCAAACGAAAGACTCATGAAAATAGTTCAACTTCCGATTAAAAGTGAATCTACTGATAATTTCGTTCAGAAGATCCACTTGAAATACGGGATTGGCAGAGAATGGCCAAATTCAAATATATGGCGGGAAATAGTTCCTGCTTTACCCACATATTCACTTATTTCATAGTTCAGCGATTTTCGGATAGAGAGCGCCATTGTACATTTCATTCATAAGGATAGAGATATTCATAGAACTCATAGTGATAATGTAAGTTCTGTGGAGATATTCCATGAAATGCATGGTGGCGCCTCCATCGGATACGTTTTCTTACTCGATTTAAACGGCGACCTTAATTGGTAGATCTAGGGGCTCTTCTAGTAATGTCTTATTATTTGAAGTACTGACCAGTGAGTATTTTGGATGTAATGCTGTTTATAACTTACTTTACTATACATTCAATAAATTTGTAACAAACCGATTGAATGTCTTTTTTTTCTCGAAGTAACATAAGTGACATTAGAAGTGTAAAGCTGGCAACCCACACTTCTGCAGCAGGGACATCTTAGGGCGTTTGAGTTTGGAAATTTCTACTTACTCTCCTTCAGTGAACTGCCCTAGGAAATTCTCAACACAAAGGCCATAGGTGTTCCAGTTTCATGCGTGTGAGTAGCTTGCATCACACCCAAATTTATTTTTTCAACATGTCAAGTTGAAATTTTTGCATACTGGATTCCGTCTCCTTTACGAGCTTTCATAGGGGCCTTCCAATGAGGGGTCAGAATTTAGTCTCTGGTTTCAAAACCTGACAACTCCATTTCAGGTGAAAAATGAATTAGATTCGGAACTGGATTAGTTTTCTTCTTGTGCACAATACAGTACAAGTACTATATTATTACAGACTTGTCGGGTATTGAAACTAGGGGATTCATACATCAACATTAACGGTTTTCCACTATTTTCAAACTGGCAGCTATACAGGGTGTCTCATTTAAAAGCTTGCACCCTCAATTACTCAACAACGAATCAGAATTTGTGAAAACACTCGAGACAGGTCGATTTTCGATGACAGGGGGACATGACCTGGGATACAGAGCTTGATTCTTCTAGCGACCCCCTGGACAGGGGTAAAATTTTACTAATACTGTTTGTTAAAAATATTTTTCTTTCAAAAGAAATTATACGATCAATAAATCATCTGTTTCTTTTAGTTTTATCGGTACCATAATTCCATAAAAAACACCCTGTAATTTTGTGAATTTATAAGAACACAAACTGCAGGTTCATACAAATTTCAATCCTTGCATACATTTGTGCTACAAAACAACCCGCTGACCAACATCTGTACACCGGACATCCCCAGCTGTTTACCCCTCGCTACTCAATTTCCCTATTCAAATTCCTGATGGTGTTGCAACGCTCTCCAGGGGTTTGCTAGTAGAAACAAGCTTTGTATTCCCAATCATGTCCCCCTGTCATCAAAAATCGACCTGTCGGAGTATTTTCACAAATTATGATTCGCTGTTGAGGGTGGAAACTTCTAATTGAGACACCTGTATGCAGTAGAGTGGGAGAACAGGTTGTGGCACAGTATAGACACCAACTGTATGGTGTCTATACTGTGGTTGTGGTTTAAACGCATTTCGGTAAAGCCCTCTGTTAACTCTTTGGTCAAGTGTCATTTGGATCAGCCATTCTGAAGATTTAAGCCGGGTTTCATAAAAGTTGATCGGGTGATCAAATGCTTGAACGAGCGATTCTGTGATAAAAATCCGTAAATTTGAAATTCTATTGGTCGATTTGACAAAAACGTCATCTGTGAATCACTCAATCAACGATCTTTGTGAAACCCACCATACAACCTAGGAGCATATAATAACTGGAGGGAAGGCTTCATACGCTCGACAGATCATTTTGAACTGCGGAGGTTAGAGTTTCGTGTTTCGCCCGATAGATGAGCGCTGTGCTAACACTTAGATTCGGAGCGGGAAACAGATTTTTCTTCCTTTATTCAATTTGTTCCTTGAAGCATATGCATTATATTGTCGGATTTACGAAAAAGTGTATGTATTGCTTTCTTCCAAAAGAATATATATTATGATGTAGTAACAAATGGTACCTAATAAGTAATAACAACTAATAACCATTAAAGATAGCCATGTTGTAGCAAAGAACGACGTTGTCGCCATCTCGTGACCTTGCAGCGAACTGACAAGTTCGGACGTTTTTGGCAGTTCATTTTTGTAGGGGAGCCTTCTCTCCAGTTATTCTATGCTCCTAGATACAACTAACTAATTTTGTTGTATTCCATCTCGATTAAATTCAGTTTTTCAAATACTACAGAAAATCTTCTGTTTTAATTATTAGTATAGATTTAAAAAATGAAACACTTTCGTAATTTTGCTCGTTTAATATTTAGCTGTTTTCGATATAATCAATATTTTCCAGTAATCATCAATATAGGAGAGTTTTTCCAAGCACCCCTTACTTATTAAATTTGAAAGATGGAGACAGAAATTATGTTCTCATAGTGAATAGCATTTTATTCAAACTGCGGAATAATCTTTTTTTTTTCACATGATAGGTATGGATTTTTCAAAGCATATTTACCAGAATACACGCCAAAAATATATAATATACTCATGTAATCTCTTTGTTTGAATTCCACATCAATTTTTAATACAATACAACTTGCGAGGATAAAATATAAATCGAAAATAAAAATTTGGGTGCGAAGAAGAAGCTTGAAACACAGTTATTGCACTTATTAGGCAAACAAATCATTGCCAATCAATTTCTTAGTAATCTCATAAAAGTTTCCCTGTTTCAATTCAAATCCATACCTGATCAAATATCGGAAAGAAAAATATCATCCAAATAATTAAGGAAAACAAAGACGGAAAAAATGACTATATATTATATATTTAATTTCAACATTCTTGTTTGCTTTGTGAATTTCTGAAACCGGGGGGACTTGTTATGTTTGTGTTGGAGAATGCCTCGCTTGTGAACCAATTGTTGAGTTGGTTTGTGTGTGTCGTTGAGAAACCATTTAGACTGGGCTGTTGCAACTGCTGCGCGAAATTTGAAAATATGTTGGCTGTACTGAAGTCTGTTCCTCCGTTCATATAACTGTGTGGTCTGACGTTCTGTGTGGGTGTTGGTGATGTTTGGGGATTTAGGTTGGACAGACCATTTAATGACTGCTGCGCCAAGTTTGGATAAGTGTTGTGTTCTCTGATAGGAGGCGCTGGCATATTTGCTAGGGGGAAATGTCTACTGGAACTGAGGATTGCCGGATCTAGATTCTTCCAGTCGTTTACATTTGTTGATATATCTGGAAAAAACAAAATTTATATCTTTCCTCGAAATAACTGAAAAGAGAATTTATTTTTTGATACTCACTTTTCTGTTGATTTACATAACCGTTAGGCCAACTGTTTTGTGTTTGACTATTTAAAGACTGTGGATTATTTGACATATTTAGGAATGGTAAAATTTTACTACCTGCAAAGAGAAAGAAGAAAAAAAATTAAAATCATTTCCCAAAATCATTGTAATCAATCGGACTCACCAAACGAGTTCATGTGTGTGGAATTTTGTTGTACAAAACCAGGTGGTGGTGGAGGTATGTGTCCCATCCCAGGACTCGACTGACTGTGTATTAAACCGTTCATATGATGTGACATATTTGAACGTCCTGTAGGAAAACAATAAATTTCAACATGAATTGTTTCCATCTGGATTCTTCATTGCAATATTTCAATCTGAGAGTTCTTCAAATATTTTCGAAATACTCTGGATTATACAGGGTGAGTTTTTGACTCGAGTGCCTATTAGACGTTTCTGGAGAACTGGACATATTTGAAATCTGAAAATTGGGATTATGATATTGTTCGAAGTTCTCTACAGACCTAAAATATCTTCAGAGCCAGAGCACTTCAGGATATACAGGGAGTGAAAATGAATTTGCTCCAAAAATTTTTTTTCCAATCTTTTCGTTTCTGATATGATTGGGTATTCAATGCTGAATACATTTCTGTTAAAACCATTGCATTCATCCGAATAGTTTTCAAAATAACGAAAAAAAAACCTGAAATAAGTCAAATATTCATAGTCAGTATTATGTTCATTTTTCTTATTCTGAACATCCTGAGTGTAAACCGTTCTGACAACGTCAAAGTAGACGAATGTGGAAAGGTCATGCATCTTTTGAATTTCATGAATATCATCACAGGGTGTTTCAAAATTTGTGTCAAAAACAGTGATCGAAAATCGGCCATAACTTCTGTTTCTGCGAAGAAAACTAATGATAGCACTCTCAGATGCTCTTGCAACTAAATTCAATATTCCCGAGTTATTTGAGCTTTTCTGAATTCATGTTGTACGTAGAGTAGAATCAAATTCATCTAATCTTTTACTTGAGAATATTCTGTGACCATAGAAGATGAATTATCCGGGTCGATTGCACAAGTAATAGATCTAATTTTAGGTTTTATCTAAGATGACTAGAATAATGGTGTAGGCACTCGTCAATTTTTGAATGGAATGACGTTCGACCAAATCGAAAATATTAGCAATGTTTCGTTGCGGCGCCGCAATATCATTTCAGTGTATTTTCCGTTGTCGATTTGATTGATGTATGAACAGCTGATTTGCCAAAGTCAATTATGACATGACAGCAGAATGGCATCTTTTTATAATGAAAGTTTTATACTTTTCTTAAGAACTAATATACATCAGGATGTCAAGAATATAATCACACATTATTGCTTGACAAAATTATCGACCATTAACACGCCATAAATGCAAATATTTGAAATAACTGATAAAAATCAGTGATCATTTGTGAATGGCGCCACCTGAAGTGGAAAGAACGAAATATTGCTAATATTCTCAATTTGGTCGAAACAAAATCTAATCAGTGCCTACACCATTTATTCTAGACATCTTAGTTTTATCTTTACTTTTCGCTTTTATTCAATGGTTTCATAAAAATATTCATCGAATATGTTGCATGAGAATATTCTGTGACCATAGATGATAAATGTTCTCATTAATAATTCACGAGTGACAGGTGCAATTATTAGTTCTTACTGTGGTTTCGTAAGAATATTCTGAACAGATTCGATGAATTTGACTCTACGTACAACATGAATCGAGAAAAGCTCAAATAACTCGGGAATTACTGGATTTAGAAGCAACAGCATCTATGAGTTCTATCACTATTTTTCATCGAAGAATCCAACGCAATCATAAAAAAATAGGGTTCTAATTTGAAAAACAGAAGTTATGGACAATTTTCGATCAGAGTTTTCGACACAAAATTTGAGACACTCTGTGATGATATTTATGAAATTCAAAATAAGCATGACCTTTCCACATTCTTCTACTCTGACGTTGTGAGAACGGTTTACACTCAGGATGTTCAGAATAAGAAAAATGAACATAATACTGACTATGAATATTTGACTTTTTTTCAGGTTTTTTCGATATTTTCAATACTATTCGAATGAATTCAATGGTTTTAACATAAATGTATTCAGAATTGAAAACTTAATCATATCAGAAACGAAAAGATTGAAAAAAAAATTTGGAGGAAATTTATTTTCACTCCCTGTATCGGAAGTGCTCTGGCTCTGAAAATATTTTAGGTCTGTAGAGAATTTCGAACAATATCATAATCCCAATTTTCAGATTTCAAATATGCCCTGTTCTCCAGAAACGTCTAATAGGCACTCGAACTTGGGACACCCTGTATAAAGGGTGTGGCGTAACGAATGGAAATGGCTAACTATGGGTAGAGGACATTGTGGCGGTTCAGAAAAATATGTTTTATATTTTGTAAAAACACCTCTGTTTTCGAGATATTCGACATTTCCGAAAATTAAAAAAAAATCAAACTTCGTCTCTCTTTTTGGAGGCAAGACTCCAAACGCGGGAATTTTTTTGAATACTATTCCTCGATAGATGCGCTATCGAATGTGAGTTATGAATTTTGACGAGCATGTATGGTGTTTTTAAACAAAGATCTAGCTCAAATTTAATATTTTGCATATACAGGGTGAGTCTTTGAGTTGTACATATATTTTAACTGAAGATTCTTGAGGCCAAAAGAAACCTTTTTTTTATTTTCCATTTTTCCGAATTCGGCTCTGTTAAAAAGATATAGCCATTTGAAAAAAAAACATGGGGCTAAAAACGTCTCTGAAATGATACTGTGGAATTCATTCATAGTTCATATTTCTCGATAGAAATTGAGTTTATACATTTAGGCCCAATTTAGGGAATACTCAATTAGTCAAGTACTAACCTTATTGCAATAAAAATGTTGCAAACACGATAATTTCAACAAAAACAGTTAGTTTCATCGGATTATATCTGCAAATAAAGAGCCACGTTTATTCCAACAAAATAAGTTCCTTCTTCGATTTTTCTGCAGATTAGTTTGTAAACACTAATAACTTGTTCATGTTTTCCTCGAAATTCTCAAACAATATCATGAAGAAAGACTTTAATTCATTTTTATTATTAAACAACCTAACCTAATCTAATTTGTATCGATTCTGTGAATTTTCGCACAGAAATGACAAGAAGATGTTGTCAGCTTGCTGATATTTTCATTGAGGTTAAGGATTTTTTACGGAACATAGTATAAATCACGATACATTTGTGTACCGTGGTATGAATATCTATGAATTCTGCCGTTTCCATCATAAATCGACTTTGCCGCCAAATTTTACCACGCATGCGTAGAGCGAAAACCGAAATATTGGTTATCTGGAGCTCTGGAGGCCAATGTTGAACCATAACAAACCAGAGTCTCTGAACAAACTGTAAACAGTGTGAACATTATGTCGAGTTCTGAATACATTCACAGTGGATTATTGTTCTAATGTGATTATTACGCGAAGTGAATTAATATAATTTCAACCGTGTGGTGTTTATAAAATTCCAAGACG
Organism: Adalia decempunctata; assembly: GCA_951802165.1. Lineage (NCBI taxonomy): Eukaryota > Metazoa > Arthropoda > Insecta > Coleoptera > Coccinellidae > Adalia > Adalia decempunctata. The sequence continues at coordinate 21,252,033 of OX637703.1, forward strand.
ACGTTGTTTAGATAGAAACATATCAGGTATCGTTTCATTAATTTCAATTTTATAAGTAGTTTGTGTTAAAATTCATCATTCATATCCGAATTTTGTATTTCATCGACATTTAACTTCAATATGGACCGGTAACTGTGAATTTTCAATAGAAACTGTGCGTGTTCAATTTTATCTCCCACATTTGGGGAGATAATACAGTCAAAATATATGTACGAGTCAAAGACTCCAAAAATATGCCTGCTTCATTGAGATCCCGAAATATACTGACAATAGAAATTAGCATTGGCAACGTCTCTGAGAATTATTTTGACAACCGGTATTTCACGAGTGCCAATCGGCGACGGTTTTAAGTAAGAAAACCTGAGTCTTGGCCAACCGGGATATTTTATGAAAGTGAATGGAGTATGTCAAGTATGTGTAGAGTTAACGCCACAAGAGATCCGATCGGAAACCTACCTTGTGTCTGAATCTTCTCTCTTGCTATAAGCTCCGCCAGCCCCTTCTGTGTTTCTTGGAAAGGATCGAAATCCAGTTCGTCCTCCGGATTCCTCACCTTCTTGGTCTGTCCCTGACCCACTGCCATGGAAGGCGGAGCCGGAGGCGGAACCTGCGCAATGCCCACCCCTTGCGTCTGCGCCTGAACCGACGGTACGTTGTACAGCTGGTGCCGCGCTCCACTCGCGAACTGTGACGGACTAGAACTGTTCAGATCCCTGTTGTAGAAACCGTTCTGATATTGGTAGTTCTGAAATAGGGGAAACGTGAATCGGGTTATATTCCTTCGGCCTCGAAGAGTAAGACTAACTTGTTGCTGTTGTTTGAGATTGAGGTTCCTGAGTTGTTCTTCAAGCTGTTTCTGCTGCAGTAACAGTAGGTGTTCCTGTACTGCCGTTTGTTGCTGTTGGTAGTAACCATTCTGTTGTGAGGGTGGGGTGATTAGGGAGTTTATTCCGTTTAACATGTTTAGTTGCGTTTGGTTTTTGTGGAAATCCATGAAGAATTTTGACATGTTGTGATCTAAACCGTTCAGGCCGTTTGTACCGTTTGTGAGGACTTCTTTATTCGTCAAACCACCTAAAGAATAGAAATTGGTTATAGAATCGTTTTATCAAACAGATACGATATAAATAAGATGAGAATAGAACCATGAACATGCGCATTTCAATGAAAAAGTTTACTAGGAAATAAGATAAAATAAGGAATAAGAATAAACACAAAAGATAACCAACTTTTATCTCTTTAGGTTATACCAGTTTAGTATAGTATAGAATTACTCGGAATCTGACAATACGCATGTCCGGAATAGTCAGAACGTCAAATCACAGCACAGAACATCTAAAAACTGGCAGAAACCACAGACGCATATTTCTCTATTATGACACATATATCAAAAATGCTGTCATGAGTGTCATGTGATGATTTTCCAATAGCTTTTAATGCCCGTTTGCACCGTTTGTCAAAACAATGATTAAATTCATAAACAACGTTTTATTCTCTAATCGGGTTGCACCGTTCCTAACGAATGATTAAATAGCCATCTAACATCGTTTAAACTAAACACAGAAATTTGCTCGTTTAGAGCTCGATTAATGTCAAAACGATTGACAGTGGAATACTTGAATATTCAGATTTACCCGCGCAATTGCATAAAGTTCTAGACATAATTGAATTTGGTTTCCCTCTAAGATTTTACCGAAGAAGAAACTATTTTGAGAGCATGGATAAAAAGTACTATACTGAAATGAACATAGCTATTTTTATTTTTTCTTGAAAAACAACATCATTAGAAAATGGAATGAGAGTAGATTTTACACATTTTTAATTTGTTTCAGTTTTTTCAACTGCTCTTCCCTTATTTCTATATATAAATGAAATATTCGGGATTTTGCCACACTTTCCTCTAGAATAGCGAGGATTTCCTCATTGACTTTTTCTTCTTGTTTGTCAATGAGAGCCAACCTTCTATCAATGAGTAGACTATATTTTTCTGCGAAGTCTGTTCTGTTGAGAGCCTTCACTATTGTTGGATGGTGTATTCTGAGAGACACCTAAAAGTACATATGTGATATATTACACTAGCAGTGTGTGGTAGTACCTTCATATTTACGCTTTCTCGCATTGGGAATAACTTCCTTTCAATACTTTGCTTTCCATTATCCCAATCACTTTCAACACCAGTATCAAATTTTTCATTGCAAAGATGTGAAAGCTAGAAATGTACTGTCATCGAATTTTTCCACAATATTCAATATATTTATTCATAATTCTATGAATTTCTTATAACGTGAGCGACATTGCCAAACCTAGCGACAATTAAACTAAACAACGATTAAGATTCGACGGTGCAATCGGCAACGCCCTAAACAACGTTTAAATATTTAACATCGGTTAGTTTAACCATGCTTAGCACTGAAACGGTGCAAACGGCCATTAGGGTCGTTTATACTGGCCCGCAACTTATGCCCTTAACGTATGCCCTTAAAATTTGTTCTCTTTAAGGGAATAAGTTAAAGTTCGAGTATAAACCATAGCATGAAATTTCTATGTTTCAACTCTTATGGCCGTTTGCACCGTTTCACTGCTAAGCATGGTTAAACTAACCGATGTTAAATATTTAAACGTTGTTAAGGGCGTTGCCGATTGCACCGTCGAATCTTAATCGTTGTTTAGTTTAATCGTCGATAGGTTTGGCAATGTCGCTCACGTTATAAGAAATTCATAGAATTATGAATAAATATATTGAATATTGTGGAAAAATTTGATGTTTCGAATTCCTATGACAGTACATTTCTAGCTTTCACATCTTTGCAATGAAAAATTTAATACTGGTGTTGAAAGTGATTGGGATAATGGAAAGCAAAGTATTGAAAAGAAATTATTCCCAATGCGAGAAAGCGTAAATATGAAGGTAGTACCACACACTGCTAGTAATTGTGTAATATATCACAAATGTACTTTTAGGTGTCTCTCAGAATACACCATCCTCTTCAAGAAGGAGGCCACAAACAATAGTGAAGGCTCTCACCAGAACAGACTTCGCGGAAAAATATAGTCTACTCATTGATAGAAGGTTGGCTCTCATTGACAAACAAGAAGAAAAAGTCAATGAGGAAATCCTCGCTATTCTAGAGGAAAGTGTGGCAAAAGCCCGAATATTTCAATTATATATAGAAATAAGGGAAGAGCAGTTGAAAAAACTGAAACAAATTGAAAATGTGTAAAATCTACTCTCATTCCATTTTATAATGATGTTGTATTTCAAGAAAAAATAAAAATAGCTATGTTCATTTCAGTATAGTACTTTTTATCCATGCTCTCAAAATAGTTTTTTCTTCGGTAAAATCTTCGAGGGAAACCAAATTCAATTATGTCTAGAACGTCGATATCATCATCCAATAAAATCTCGTCTACAAAATTATCCATTTTATAGTTAAATCGACTTTATGCAATTGTGCGAGTAAATCTGAATATTCAAATATTCCACTGTCAATCGTTTTTGACATTAATCGAGCTCTAAACGAGCAAATTTCTGTGTTTAGTTTAAACGATGTTAGATGGCCATTTAATCATTCGTTAGGAACGGTGCAACCCGATTAGAGAATAAAACGTTGTTTATGAATTTAATCATTGTTTTGACAAACGGTGCAAACGGGCATTAGGGTAAGGGAAAAGTTTAAGTTAAGGGCCAGTATAAACGACCCCTTAGTTTTTACGATGTCTGTTCCCTTTTCATACATTTCAAAATATTTTCATTAATTTGTTTTGATGTAGGAAATCAGATTTCTCTATTTTCTTTAAACCTACTATAGACTATAGAAAGATGAGATGCGCCTTTCAATAGTAACTAGTGAAACCAACTTTCCTGAAGAAATGGGAAAATTATGGAAAATACGAATACCAAGCTATTTTGCATTGACTTTTCCTCTTTCGATCCGTATATTTACATCACAGCCAGGATATCTGCGAGAAAAGTTTTATCGAGTTTAAAATGGTCCTTTTTGTCGGATTTTTTCGCGATTTTTGCGAATTTTTTAAAAACACTTCTACTTCGCCTAGAGAATCGAAATTTCACACACGTATGAATCGATTATTCCTTTTTTCGACAGTGAAAAAATTTCCTCACCATATCGCAGCTTCGCTACGATTTTAAAATTCTTCTGGACCCACTTTTTTGACAGATTCCCTCGGGCCGGTCCACCGAGTTACCATTTTAGTATAGAATAGAAAAAGGGCGACCTCAACACAAGGTTGTTCAACCGAGGCCGCAAAGACGTTTATACCTAATACCATTGAGTTTAAATATACATAGAGACAAAACCCAGTTCAAGGATTTGAAGCTAAATGTTGTGTAGTTCCTCCACTGGTTCATAGATGGATAAGTGTGTTTCAGAGAAGCGAAAATTTTTACTCCCGCATCTGGCGGTAAGTAGCTGAACTATAAGGCACTATTTCCGAATCCGAATGCGATGACGATCAGGACCCGCATATGGAAATGTGGGATGTTCAGTATTTCATCACCTGATTTTTTTGATGCACTAAGACGACAATTATTTTTGATGAAAAAGGAGGATAATGTCCCTAAGTTGGAACAAACTATTTTTGATCTTTCATGAATATAAAATACTGATGTATGAAATTTTTCCTTTATTCACAAGTATTTATAAATAGATTTTCTATGAATTTTCAAAAATAGGTATTTAATTTTTTATAAACAGCGGAATGCTTCTAAGTCGAGATTCCTTTGTTTTTTTTCTGTCTCCTGTACAGCTTCACTCTAATCAGTTGTCTCAACAAATGAATCCTGTGCTTTTCAAATTCTGGAGTTAACGGAGAGTTCCAATCTTTTATAAATTCATTTTTTTTAATTTTCCTAAAATATACCTTTGAAGTCATATCTTTTCTGATTTTCCTTATGACCAACAGCGCTTTCCTTATCAAATGTTTGAAATCGGTTGAGGGAATTCTCAATTTCGCACTTATCGCATTTGTATTTTTTGGCGATGTTTCTCATCAAATACCCCGAGAAACTTGCGATTGACTTGGATTCTAGGGTATTAGGGGTTCAATTAACTATTTATCCCTTATATACCCTCACAAGGCTCACCGTTGTCCGAATCCGCAGAAGAAATGGTGGAACCTGTCCAATCAACCACATTAATGGGCCTACTTTCAGATTCCCCCATTGTCCACAGACACAGGTCGAAATCATTGTCGTCTTGGCAGTTAGAATTATCGGAAGATTTTTCAAGACAACCAGTCATGACCGACTGCAACCCAAATCTGAAGCATCGAGCTGAAGGGTTTGGATCAAAACCCCTACGCTGTCTTATCTTGGGGAATAAGTTCTCGATTGGGTCCTGGTTGAGCCGACTGGTTATCAAATATGGGTATGTTTCCTTTGTCTCCTCCCACAATTGGAGGATGCCACTGATGGTTTGTATCAAACCGTTGAAACAATAGGGAATATTGTTACCAACTGTCCAAGAATTAATGAATTCAATAGATTTCGTCAGAGTTTGTATTGCTGCGGTGTTTTTCTCGGACAACGGTCTCCTTAGATAATTTCCCTCATATTTTCCATTCGAATTGAGGCAGTCGAAAAGATCATTCATTTTCAGAATGAACTGAGCAGTTGAATTGGCACTTCTGGACCTCAGCTAACCAGTTGCAATGACTGTTCTCATAGCCGAAAATGAAGTTCTACTGAAAATCTGCGTGGTCAATTCAACCTTCATTTTCTGGAAGGCGTTTGGATTTATGTGGTTTTCAGTTATCTTCAAGAGAGAACGATAAAGACAATTCTTTTCATCGATTAAGTACGTTTCTTTTATGTCCCCCCAACAAACATTTCCACCCCTCATTTCCTACCTGAGAACACTCCTTTGGAGAAATTCATGGCTAATAGTTCATCATTATTGAATGAAACAGTTTGTAACGAAGATATATAATTTGGATGAATCCGACCCTGCCTACGATTCATAGAACTAGAGGAAAATAAATCTCCTACAGATTTCTATAAATGAATAGTAAGCAGAATATACACTGCGCAAAAAAATTAACGCACATTATGGAAATCTCAAATTTACTCTACAACTGAAGGTGTTCTCAATAATTATCTTTACCAGAATTATGCATGCATATGTTATCCACTTTCAACGTTTTGCTTCAATACAGATGTTTTCTCCCAGCAGGAATAAAAAAAAGATGATATTATCAGATTTTGAATGTATTGGCTCCATTCTAAAATCAGTTGTTCTCGATCAATTCTAGTGATCAATAGTTTTTCTTTCGTTTAAGGTGGGCGTTCAATGTAGTGTGTTTTTATTTCAAGTTGATTTCAAAAACGGTTCCACTTTGAGAACTGAAATTTTGTGGGTGAACTCAGAAAGGATTAGGGTTTTTGTTGAAATAATTTTAATCGATTTCATTCCGACAGTCAATTTTTTTCTTTCAAAAATAGAAGAAAATGAGCCAACCCATGCTTCTGTTTTATTTCAACAGAAAGACCCATGAAAATAGTTCAACTTCCGATTAAAAGGGAATCTACTGATAATTTCGTTCAGAAGTTTAACTTGAAATACGGAATTGGCAGAGAATGTCCAAATTCTAATTTTGGCGGGAAAAAGTTCCTGCTTTACCCACAAATTCGCTTATTCCATAGTTCGGCGATTTTCGGATAGAGAGCGCCATTGTACATTTCATTAATGATTAGAGAGATATTCATAGAACTTGATAGTGATAGTGCATATTCTATGGAGATATCCATAAAATGGGCGGTGGCGCCTCTATCGGCTGAGCTTTCCAACTCGCTTTAAACGCCGACCTTAATTTTCTACACTCGATCGCTATTTGACCCAAGAGGAATGTGCCCAAGCGGTAGTTTTGCGAGAAGAAGGGTGGACATACACAAGAATTGCAGAAAGGTTTTGAGTTTCCCATACAAGTGTGTCCAGAATGTTGCAGCGATTCAGGGAGACAGGTATGAATGTCCGAAGACCAGGACAGGGTAGACCACGTGTAACAACTGCCATTAAAGAACGTTACTTTAGAGTTTCTTCGTTGAGACAACGGTTTGCAACCGCTCGCCTCCTTCAAAATCAGCTTGAGCAAACTCATGAGGTGCAAATTAGCACTCAGACAATAAGAAATCGCCTCAGAGAATATGATTTAAGGCCTCGTGTCGCGGCAAGAGTCCCAACTCTTATCCCAGCCGATCGAAGGGCGCGTTTGGATTTTGCGAGAGAGCATATCCATTGGGAAGAGGCCGATTGGGAAAGAGTTCTCTTCACAGATAAGTCTAGATTCTGTCACTACCATTGTGATCGACGTTCTCTTGTATACAGACGTCCACATGAAAGATATGTTCAGTGCAATTTCCTGAATACTACTGGTTTCGGGGGAGGATCGATTATGGTATGGGGTGGAATATCTTTGACTGCTCGCACAGACCTAGTGGTCGTTGATAATAGAGCTATGAATGCTGATAAGTATATAAGGAACATTCTTGAAGAACATGTAGTGCCATTTGCCCCATACATTGGTGAAAATTTCATTTTTATGGACGATAATGCCAGACCCCATCGTGCGCGCATCGTTCAGGAGTACCAGATCTCAATCCGATTGAGCAGGTTTGGGACAACCTCAATAGAAGGCTGAGAAGTTCAGAAAATCATCCAGCTACTCTTGATGACTTAGGAATCCAACTCGGAGAAATCTGGGAAGGATTAGATCAGAACATTTTAAGATCACTCATTTTGGGTATGAACCGTCGTTGCCGAGCTGTAATTAACGCAAGGGATGGAAATACCAAGTATTAAATCACTTATCAGCATTTCAGTATTTTGAAAATTGTTCATTTCTCTTCTTTCACATAAGATTCGGTGAAATCCTGAATTTTTCTTCCATGAGAGAACATAAAAAATAAGTTATAAAGTCAATGTAGAGTTAACTTTCATTAAAATTGAGATTTTCAGAATGTGCGTTAATTTTTTTGCGCAGTGTAGTTTTCTCGATAGTTCCTTCAGTAGCTACTATGTGCCGCCATGTAAGTTGGCAAATTGGCAAGTAAACTGCCAAAAATTTGTACATCAAATCGTTGAACTGGGTTGTGCCTCAATGTATATTAAAACTCAATGCTATTACGAACTTTATTCAGTCGAGGGTTGACTTTTGACTCCCAACCACCGTTTGAGTACCCACCTTTTATAATACCGGCCCTTAGTATGAAATAAGAACAGGGAAAATAAAAGGGCAAAATCAACTCACCAAAATGCTGCGCACCGACGAAACCATTCGTTTTGCTCGCATTATTCACTATGAGACTTTCCATTAGGCCGTTCTCGTGTAATTTACCGTCCTCCAAGAACCGCCTCGTTCTGTCGAAATCCTCGAAGTATTTGCCGTTGCCGTAACTGCCCAAAAGGGTCGCCGCAGCGGCGGGCCCGTTCTGACCGACCGCCACGCCGCCCAGGATGTTGCCCGGCGTGCTCATGCCGTTCACCAGGGTGTCCAGGGAGTCCTTGGGCGGTACGCCGGCCTGTCTCGTCCTGGACGCCTGCGTCGCCAGTTCCTCAAGGTGGTCGTTCTCGAAGCCGAACACCCAGTCCTCGGCCGTCGTGTTCAAGGAGGGGAAGGTGTCCGACAGGACGCCCGGGGGCGTGTTTAGGCTGTTTTCCCTACTCGAATGGAGGTCTGTGTGGTGGTGGTGGTTGTCTTCCGTCGGCGGTAGGCCGTTCAATGTGTGATTTACTGTTTGGAAACCTGAGGTTGAAAAAAGTTATTCGATAAAAACTTTTTTCGTTTCATTCTTGCATTCGAAACTTAAGACTAAGGCCCTGAGCGATACTTAAGACTTAGGCCCGGTTGTACAGTCCGAGTTTAAACCGAGTTCAAGACTGAGCCCTACACAAACATGAAACATCTGTTGTACAGTGCGAGTTCAAGCCTGAGCTTCGCTCAAATCGACCCTCAAGTTGAGCTACCGAAATCAGGCGCTCAAACCTGGTTCAGATGAAATGTCACTTCAAATTAACAATTTATTGGTTATATGTCAAATAGTTGGGAGTTGAAACCACAGAATACCTGTGATGAAACGCTCCGCTTTCTCTTATCTAAGATGACTAGAATAATGGTGTAGGCACTCGTCAATTTTTGAATGGAATGACGTTCGACCAAATCGAAAATATTAGCAATGCTTCGTGGCGGCGCCGCAATATCATTTCAGTGTATTTTCCGTTGTCAATTTGATTGATGTATCAACAGCTGATTTGCCAAAGTCAATTATGACATGACAGCAGAATGACATCTTTTTATAATGAAAGTTTTGTACTTTTCGTAAGAACTAATATACATAAGGATGTCAAGAATATAAACACACATTATTGCTTAACAAAATTATCGACCATTAACACGCCACGTTCGCCAGAATAAATTCAAATATTTGAAATAACTGATAAAAATCAGATATAATTTGTGAATAGCGCTACCTGAAGTGGAAAGAACGAAACATTGCTAATATTCTCAATTTGGTCGAAACAAAATCTAATCAGTGCCTACACCATTATTCTAGACATCTTACTCTTATCAGTATTATTTATTTTTGTGAATGAGTGTTTCACTCAAAAACATAGATTTTTGTACATCAAATTGATAGAAATGGATTTTCAACTTGGCAATAATCTTGGGGAAATGGCCGATGATTAAGGTCGGCGTTTAAACCGAGTAGGAAAGATCAGCCGATAGAGGCGCCACCGTCCATTTTAAGGAATATCTCCATAGAACTTTCATTATCACAATAAGTTCTATGAGTATCTCTCTAATCATGAATGAAATGTACAATGGCGCTCTCTATCCGAAAATCGCCGAACTATGAAATACGTGAATTTGTGGGTAAAGCAGGAATTTTTTCCCGCCAAAATTTGAATTTGGCCATTTTCTGCCAATTCCGTATTTCAAGTTGATCTTCTGAACGAAATTATCAGTAGATTCACTTTTAATCGGAAGTTGAACTATTTTCATGGGTCTTTCTGTTGAAATAAAACAGAAGCATGGGTTGGCTCATTTTCTTCTATTTTTGAAAGAAAAAAAATTAGCTGTCGAAATGAAATCGATCAAAATTATTTCAACAAGAACCCTAATCCTTTCTGAGATCACCCACAAAATTTCAGTTCTCAAAGTGAAACCGCTTTCGAAATCAACATAAAAACACACTACATTGAACGCCCACCTTAAGATTTTGTGGAAGCAGTGTATTTTGCAATGATCGAGAAGATTTCCAAAGAAATATACCTAGGGAGAGAATAAATCATTTTGAGGTGTGTGAAACTGAATTTTTGCAAAGTTTCTTTCTATCGAATGATGGATTACGTTTTTTTCTTTCCATTTGTCCAAAATTTGTCACAATTCGTATTGAAAACGCATGTCCCAAAGGAAGCGACGTTGCCATTTTCTGAAGAATTGCATTCAAGGAAAGTTTAGTTGAACTCGACTCAAACGTAACCTGTACAACCGAATGACATATCTGAACCTAGCTCAAGAGTGAGCTGAGTTCAGTTGAGCGTGGAATTGAGCTAGCACTGTACAACCGGGCCTAAGGCCCCTAATGCCCACTCGCACCGTTTTATGCCTTACGACACTACACAGTCTTTGTTAAGAAGTGCCTTAACTTCGTCTTTGCGCTTCTAAGCTAGCACCCCGCTCTCACTAACGACGACTTAGTGAAGAACGTGTTAAGGATGGTGAACCTAGCAACATACGAGGATATATTGAAAAATTCTTAGCCTACTATAGAACCAAACAAAATTTCAATGTCAACATATTTTATTACTCAATATATTATCCTCTTAATTGAATACATTTATTACAGCGAACCTGCAACGTCTCTAGACCTTTCAAAAATTTTTCTTTTTGCTCTGCAAACTAGTCCTCCACAGCCTTTATTACCTCTTCGTTGGAAGAAAATTTACGATCTTCTAAACTTTTTTTTCAGTTGAGGACAGAGATAATAGTCTAACGGAGCCAAATCTGGTGAATAAGGGGGGTGTTCTAGTAATTCTAACCCTAAATCACGAATTTTTTGCATGGCAACATGAGATTTGTGTACTGGGGCGTTGTCCTGTAAAAACAAAATACCTCTGGATAGCTTTCCGCGTCTTTTCTCTTTAATTTTTTCCCGTAGAGTGGTCAGTAATGTCGAATAGTAATCTCCAGTTATTGTTCTACCCTTATCCAAAAATCAATCATGAGTACTCCATGGCATTCCCAAAAAACTGAAGCAAGAACTTTTCCAGCAGATTTTTGGACACGAAACTTCTTAGGTCTTGGAGAACCAGAGTGTCGCCATTCCATCGATTGTTGCTTCGTTTCTGGATCGTAGAAATGTACCCAAGTCTCATCCATAGTAACAATTCGGTTTAAGAAGTCTACATCGTTTTCAAATCGAGCACAGATCGAACACGATGCTTCTACCCTTGCACGCTTTTGGTCAACATTCAAACATTTGAGGATCCATTTTGCAGAAATTTTTCTCATGTCCAAATTGACGTGAACTATATGATGACCGCGTTCGTATGAAATCTTCAGTGCTTCAGATATCCGTTTTAGCCCAATTCGACGGTCTGATAAAATCATGTCAATAACTGCATCGATATTTTCGGGGACTGACTCAGAAACTGGCCTTCCCGATCGGTCATCATCTTCAATGGAAAATTTACCTCTTTTTAGGCTTGCAGTCCAATTTTTCACGGTCGCATACGAAGGACATTGAACACCAAGGGTATCAAGCATATCTTCGTAAATCTGCTTACCTCTTAACCCTTTTAAATACAGGTACTTGATGATGACTTTTTTAATTTATTGCGTAACTCTGGTTTACTTTTTTGACGTCAAACTCTACACTGACACTTCTAATAAGTTATTGTTCGTTGATATGGTATCGCAATATTTTGTTTATGCATGGAACTGGTCTAGGCTAACTGGACATTAATACATCCTCGTAGCTAAGCTTGACAATTTTTTCGGTTTCCGTAATTCAACATGAGGCACATGGACCTGCAAGCTCACTAGAAGAAGAAGATATTATTTTATCTATATCCCTATCTTTTAATATGTGCCTAGCTAATCACCATCTATACTCTATTCACTTGTATCCCGGTTGAGCAAGATTTAGGTTTATCAAGTTTTTTCACCCCAAACTGACGCAGGTTGGCACTCGTGAAATATCGGCAATGTCTAAATAATTCTCAGAGACGTCGCCAATGCTAATTTCTACTCTCTGGAGATTGAATATTCGAATTGACCTCAAAGTATGTCCATAAAAAATAATTCCATATCATATATATATTATTATAGATGGTTTTCATGGAGAATTTATCCAGATATAATGTCATTACACCCAAAGATAACAGACTGGAGCTAAGCTGCATCCCAGTTTAGAAATATGTTCTTCCTAATTCAGTGTATCATTCACATAGATTCCCAAGAACTTTGCAAATGCAGTTCTTTTAAGGTTTAACTCTAACAAGTTTCGTAGTACTACCACATATTCATACGGGAGTATTTCAAGTTATGCAAAAAGGTGAATGTCTTCTGTAGGCTTATTCCTTGAGAATTTTGAAAAGTGGGGAATTCCATAGGTCCGTCTATTCGTTTAGAAGTTTTTCTGTCGGGTTATTCTAGTACATTTATTCTATTTACGAATGAATTATCACAAAGTAAGAGACTATTCTGTCCATCATTTTTCAATTTCAACACTCGATTCTTGATAACTGAATCTTCCAACCATGTTTATATACGTGAAATACATCCAGTATTAACAGAGGAAAAAGTTGCTTCAATATTCGTCAGGTCTTTGGGATTACTGAATTCATCTAATATTTCCTCAAATTCATTATTTCCCAAAGTGAATAAGCGTTTTGATAAACACGTAATTACTACTAACTCTATATAGAAAGGACAACGTTGCTTGGTTATCTGACAGGAAAATGTCTATATCCTAACAGTCCAAATATACACGGTGAAATGTGTCAGAATGTTATGGCCAACCGGGATACATTATAAAAGTGAATGGAGTATATCTAAATCGTCCCCATATATGTCGTGGATTTCATTCAATCTATTTATAATATCCATATTTTCCATAATTGAATGACATCAACAAATAAAACGTTGAAACGTCGAAAACTCACCAACTGACCGAGAAGTTCTTCTTTTGAGGTTATGAACGAGTCTAAAGTTGAATACAGACTATTCTGACGTGACGTGATTTCACGTCACGTCAGGCACAATTAGTGCTCCCATTGGCCTAATATGAACGTGAACGCACAGAACGATGAGTTGCATTTTTATATCACTCATATTTTGACGTTCACGTTCATATTAGGCCAATGGGAGCACTTCTACACGTCTGACGTGACGTGGAATCACGTTACGTCAGAATAGTCTGTATTCACCTTAAGTCATGAAATATGACGGATTGAAATAAGAAGGACTTAACCTGCACTTAATCTGTGGTGCAAGAGAATCTGTGTCCCGAATCTTACTTAAAATTAAAGACGACCTTAAGGCAGGCTTAGATTCGACGGTGCAAGTGGGCATAAGCGTAACACACATTTGTGCGACTTGTTGAGACATACACATATCATGTTTCGAAACGACACTGTTATATTTGTCAAATCAAATATCTTCATTCGAACATATCGATGCAAACAGGATTTAACACTCTAGGGTTGTTGCATGTTCCAACATGCAACAAGTTTGAGCGCATTTTTTGTGCAAGCATGTTATGGATAAATATTTGCAACTTTTTCGAACCATCTTCTTTAAATTTGATTTGTTTGGATCAACATTCATCACACCAAAGGCAAAAATCACTCCCCAATGTTATATGCTCATACCACAATCTATTGTAGCCAACAAGTGGTGCAAAAACCTGCGAAGTAGAATTTGCACGATTTCATGATTACACAAACAATAATTTGTGGGTAGTGGAAGGACGTGGACGAAACTTACAATTACGCTTCACTGCTTCTATTCGACATCTTAAGATGTATAAACATGGCCGCTAAAAGCACTGACGCGAAATCAGAAACTTTGGAGCGCTCATTCATCCATCTTATAGATAAATTTACCTTGTAGGTAGATTCGCATCAGCCAGTTTAATTTTGACAGCCTTCAAACCGGTCGGGTCTGATATTACAGAAAGAAATTTTACTCGATAATCCGCTAGAATTTTCTGTGACGCGATCTGGACGAAATTTCATCCCCGATTCCGTAGTTCTGAAATGATCAATTTCGCCTGGCCATATTTACGGAACCCCTGGCCTAATTTTGCCAAGTTTCTAGGTTTCTCCGTCCGATATAGTGTTTCACCACTTCCGGATCAGCCTATAGAGTCGAAAATAAATTTAGCATATGTGCTAAGTTGAGTCGATTCCGCTACAATTTTAATTATTCTCCTAGGCCAAAATTTAAGAGTTATCCACCTACTGAGACACCACTGTTCACTGTGTACCTATGATTAATACACATTCTGCAAAATAAACTGCTCCACATGAGTTGGGGATGTTGACTTAAATTACAAAAAATATAGTTAAAATAAGATTTTTGTGATGAAAATTCATATTAATATGATTTCAAGTTGCAAATTAATTTTAGCCTGTAGGTCTGCAGCGTACACATGGTGTTTAAGAAAAATCTAGTAAAATAACGAAATTTTATTCCCAGAGAATTCAAGCATTTTAAGACCATCAATAGAATGTATGGCCTCCACGGGCATCAATAACAGTTTGACATCTTCTTTGCATACAACACACGAGGTTGTTGAACATTTCTTGAGGAATTTGGTTCCATAAACGGGGCAGAAGCTCTCTCAGATCATTCAAGGATTCTTGGGTAGGTTGATGATTATCTAATCTTCTTTGGAGCATATCCCATGCATGTTCAATGCAATTCAAATCTGCTGAGTGCGGAGGTATTGGTAAATGTGGAATACCAAGCTCCTCGCGCCCATTCTCAACTATGGCTGCACGGTGGGGTCTAGCGTTTCACCAATAGCAGCGTGAAAATTTGGCACAACATTGTCAATGACATGCTCCCTATAGTGTAAGGCGGTCATATTCCCAGGACAAATGTGTAGATAACACTACCCCCTCGGAATGGATGGACTTCTTGGACACAGCGACGATTACGGGGTATGCGTGGGATTGTCCATACCCTTATTCTTCGAGAATTTGAAAATCGTCCATATCTGGATTCATCAGTGAAAAGGACACTACGCCATTGATCGTTCCAATTGATATGTTGCCTTGCCCATTCCAGTTTTTGACGCTTATGGTCACGTGTTAATGGAACTCCTCTTAATGGACGTCTAGAACCTAGATTCACCTCTCTCAAACGTCGTCTGATGGTTTCGATGGAAACTTGGACCCCATCTGCATTTTGAAGAGTATTCCGTAGCATTCCACACGTAGATTTAGGGTTTCTTCTCGCCGAAACGGTGATGAAACGATCCTGAGCAGGTGTTGTTTTTCGTCGCCCGCCAAGCCTTGGTCTTTCCAACATGGAACCTGTCTCCCTGAACCTATTCCAAAGTCGAGATATCACACTTTGGCTGACTTGGAGCCTTTCCGCTACAATAACCTGAGTTAGCATATGCAAAGAACCAAACTTCAGAAAAAAGGCGACCAGATTGACGAAATGTCACATACTGATTTTTATTGGATCGATTCAAGTTGTTATAGAGTTTTAAATGATTTTACAGCGATTTTCTCGAAGATTACATACTTTTAAAAACGATTGAATACGATATCCCTAACTCTTGTGGAGCAGTAGCATATTATTCCGCATGTATACTGAAAATTTCATACATTTATCCCGAAAATTGATGGAGATATCCTGGAAATTAAATCGTTCGTACCAGATTTTTATGGAATTAGAGCTCACCCGGCTTTTTCCTGATATACGAAGAAGAACGGAAAAGCAAGTAATACACATTCTAGATAAATTATTAAATTGTTGGTTTACGCAGCATACTAACTGAGATATCATGGAAATTAAAAGCCCAATTCTTGAAGGGAGCTCGCGAGCTCGGACGTGTAGCATCTCCCCTTAACAAACATTCGCAAATAATGGTCTAACTGAGTGTTCCCTGTGCCGTTGGTGCATAAACGGCGGAATATATACTGTTCACGTGCATTGAGGTTAACACTCCTAGGGAACCCTACACCTTCCATCTCTATGATGAGAGGGACTCCTCCCTGTCGGCTCGTGGCATTCTTGTCGGCGTGCCTTCGGGTCTGAGTCTCTCTCTGGTATTACATAAATGCGGTATTAACAATGGGCCACAAGACCTACGTTCGGCCAACCAAGGGCGCCTCACTAGGAACAGAAGAACATAGAGCGTAATTCAAATCTTGCGCACTTATTAAAACACCCTTTATAATTATGAAGAACATTTCAGATCAATGAAATGAAGCCAAAGATAGAAATAGAATACCCTTCAGAATTTGGCCACTATGAAGAGATCATGAGGAATCCCCTTGCACCTGTTGAAAAATAACAACAAACATTGCATTCACTTACTTTGACTGAAGAAACTGGAATTGTCGATGGCCAATCCCAACTTGGGATCGCCCAACCCGAAGATGGTCTGTCCTTCCACTCCGTTCTTGAACTTCTCCAAATTTTCCCTCTGAATTTGTTTGCTATTATTGTGTAATTCGCCTATGTTGGAAATATGTTCGATATCTAATTTGCTATCCATCATATCGCTCTTGATCTGATCTGCTGTATCGAAATTATCTCTGTCCTGCTGTCCCTTATTCTCCAATTTCACTGAATGATCACTAAACAGACCGCTGCAACAACTCGAAGACGAGCTGCTCTCTGTTGACGCCTGCGATGGAGACCCGAGGCAATTTTTCGATTTGGCCTTGTTCGATTTCGATTTGTCTTTCGTCTGATCTGTTTTCTTAACGTCTGTCGTCTTTTCCCCTTTTTCTATACTTAGTTGTGGCCAGCTGTCCTGAAATTGCAATGAAAAATTAAATATGTATTTCAATCTTTCCACATGACTGCTCAGTGCCACAAATATTCCTATTTTAGGTGCTGTCCCTTTCTATTTTGAAATGGTGTTACTGAGGTCCTGTCATGAAAAATTCGGAGACACACTACAAATAACCTGCTCTACAAAAGTTTAGTGATGTTCAGAAGTGTTGTGACAGTACCATTGAGTTTAAATATACATAGAAAAACATCGCGGTTGAACGATTTGAAGCTGATTTTAGTTGTATAGTTCATCCAAGAATTATTGACATCTCGGGAGGCTTTGGAGAATCGAAATTATGTTAGTATCAGCCCATTCAGTAATATTATGAGTTGCAAAATTCAGGTTGGTGTTGGAAATAACACCGACGTTTTGTTCTGTCATTAATATTCGAACAAATTTGGCAAATAATTGGGCAAGTGAAAAATCTTTGTAATGAAGCTCTTGAAGAGTGTAGGTACAGCTAATAACTGGAAAGCCTACACAGAGCACATAGAAAAAGAAATAAGAGAAGATCAGACAAAATATATGGAAGGTTATGATGTTGCTGACATGAAGCCTTTAATTATGAACATGACGAGTTCTGCACAGATGTGGAAATAATAACAGTGGTTGTTGAAGCAGAATAATAGGAATATTTAACATTTTAATATTATATATTTTACTCCTTCATTGTTCACATATATTGAAAGTAACAATGTCATGACAAAATTCTTCATACAGGGTGTCTCAAGTTCGAGTGCCTATTAGACGTTTCTGGAGAACTGGACATATTTGAAATCTGAAAATTGGGATTATGATATTGTTCGAAATTCTCTACAGACCTAAAATATTTTCAGAGCCAGAGCACTTCCGGTTATACAGGGAGTGAAAATAAATTTGCTCAAAAATTTAGTTTTTCGATGTTTTCGTTTCTGATATGATTGAGTAATCAATGCTGAATACGTTTCTGTTAAAACCATTGTATTCATTCTGATAGTTTTCAAAATATCGAAAAAAAACCTGAAAAAAAGTCAAATATTCGTAGTCAGTATTATTTTCATTTTTCTTATTCTGAACATCCTGAGTGTAAACCGTTTTCATAACGTCGAAGTAGAAGAATGTGGAAAGGTCATGCATCTTTATAAGTTCATAAATATCATCACAGGGTGTTTCAAATTTCGTGACAAAAACTGTGATCAAAAATCGGCCATAACTTCTGTTTTTCAAATTAGAACCCTATTTCTTATTATTGCGTTGGATTCTGCGGCGAAAAATTATGATAGCACTCTCAGATGCTCCTGCTCCTAAATTCAGTAATTCCCGAGTTATTTGAGCTTTTCTGGAATCATGTTGTACGTAGAATCAAATTCATCTAATCTTTTACTTGAGAATATTCTGTGACCAAAGAAGATAAATTTTCCATTAATAATTCACAAGTAACAACTAATTTTAGGTTTTATCCACAGACCAACTAGTCTTAAGATGTCTAGAATATTCTAGTCATCTTATCTGTACTTTTCGATTTTATTCAATGGTTCCATGAAAATATTCATCGAATATGTTGCATGAAAATATTCTGTGACAATAGAAGATAAATAATTCACAAGTGGCAGGTCTAATTATAAGTTGTTACTATGGTTTCATGAATATTTTCATCGAATCTGTTCAGATTCGATGAATTTGAATCTACGTACGACATGAATCTAGAAAAGCTCGAATAACTCGAGAATTACTGAATTTAGGAGCAAGAGCATCTGAGGGTGCTATCATCATTTTTCTTCGTAGAATCCAACGCAATAATAAAAAAATAGGGTTCTAATTTGAAAAACAGAAGTTATGGCCAATTTTCGGTCAGTTTTCGACACAAAATTCGGAACACCCTGTGATGATATTTATGAAATTCAAAAGATGCATGACCTTTCCACGTTCTTCTACTTTGACGTTATGAGAACGGTTCACACTAAGGATGTTCAAAATAAGAAAAATTAGCATAATACTGGCTATGAATATTCGACTTTTTTTCAGGTTTTTTTTTTCGATATCCTGAAAACTATTTGAATGAATACAATGGTTTCAACAGAAATGTATTCACCATTGAATACCGAATCATATCAGAAACGAAAAGATTGAAAAAAAAATTTTTGAGCAAATTTATTTCCACTTCCTGTATAACCGGCAGTGCTCGGGCCCTGAAGCTATTTTAGGTCTGTAGAAAATTTCGAACAATATCATAATCCCAATTTTCAGATTTCAAATAAGTCCAGTTTTCCAGAAACGTCTAATAGGCACTCGAACTTGGGACACCCTGTATATTAAATAGATCCATTCGTTAAGTTTTGTTTCTGTCTTGATATTTATTACAATTTTTCCAATCCATTCACTTTGCAGCAACACGCTTCAAATTAGATTTTTCTGGTTTAGCGAATATTTATATTGAACTTTGGAAAGGAACATGCTTTTTAATCATCCACGATATTTTTTGTTATCGGACCAGAATTTCCAGGCTGTATGCTCCTATAATTTATCGTTCGAAAATGTATCAATACAAGAAGAAAATAATATATGTACCTACTGCTGGGATACAGATTCATACGTTGGTAATCGTATGTCATAATTGAGGAGATTTTCATGTTCAAAGTGCCTTACTTTAAAAAAATACCATCTGATTTCAAGGTTATATTTATATATTTATTGCTATGATGAAAGCACAGAAAATTTCTAGTGACTTTTTTGTAACTACACCTTTTCCAATTGTAATTCAGAAAACGTAAAATGTAATTCAGAAAAGCAAATTGAATTTCAGAAAATGGAAATTGTAATTCAGAATAGTAAGTTGATATTCAGAAACGGTTATTTGAATTTCAGAATAGTGATACGTAATTCAGGAAGGGTAATTTGAATTTCAGAATAGTGATATGTAATTCAGAAACGGTAATTTGAATTTCAGAAAATATAAATTGTAATTCAGAATTGGTGATTTGAAATTCAGAAATGGGAAATTTTAATTCAGAAAAACGAAATTGTAATTCAGAAAGAAGAAATTGTAATTCAATTGCTTGGTACCCAAACTACTTTCTCTAATATTATGTATGTAATTCAAATAGAGACATGATTCCATTTAAAATGGGTGGCGAAATATATTAATAATTCTTGAGGTCATTTTCCACTCTCAAAGTAGGTACTTAGATATCTCCATAGAAGTGAGAAATATAATAACAATAACTTTATTTCCAAGAATAACATGAAGGTATACAGTCAAAACCGAAAACAGGAAAAAAACAAACTTGAAAATACGAAATACTTAAGACAAGTTCGATGCCACATTGTTCTAGATTCCTATGTTGCATCACTTGATACCGAGCTCGATATTATTCTGAATTACATATTACATTTTCTGAAATTGAATTGATAACTTCTGAAATACAATTTTCCTTTTCTGAAATTGAATTTGCCATTTCTGAATTTCAATTCACTATTCTGAATTACAACTTTGTTTTTCTGAATTACAACTTCCTAATCTGAATTTCAATTTCGTTTTTCTGGAATTGAATTAACTATTCTGAAATTCAATTTCTGTTTTCTGAATTACATATTGCTATTCTGAAATACATGTTACCTTTTCTGAAATTCAACTTTGAATTTCTGAATTACAACTGTGAAAGGTGTAGAAATAAAGCTGCGACTTCCAAGGCCTGCCTTGATGTCAATCCTGGACTATACATATAACCTAAAATTTCCGGTGTAATCTGCACATAATTCTATACCTATAATTTGATCCTTGAAATTAAAAGTGAAGCATCTAGAAGGCTCTGCCTAGGGTCAGTGAGACTATTGAGAATATGCGATAACGGAGTGGGAAAATAGGGGCATCGTGGCGATCAGTGTATTTTGTTTCTTTATTTGTCTCTGTTCGTATTGAGCCACATATGGTATCCATGGATACATAATTACATGTCCCTTCTCTTCTTCCTAGGCATGCGTATAGCGACAACTGACCCTGGATTTAAGGGAAACGAGGGCTTCACTTTTGTATACTTATTAGCCACTACGCTCAAATTCTATGGTAATCCGTGCTTACCTCGATAAAAATAATGATCATCGATAAAATGGAGGGAAGATACTTTCAGATTTCTTGTCACTGGTTTACCGATTTTGAGTTTCAGTTGCCAAGCTTTTTGTCGGTCCATCGGCACTTTATTCCCCTTCACTCCCTTCCACCCAAACACGATATTTATGGCATGGAAATTGATATTTTATTCCCCAGGAGGAACACTGAAGAACTTAACAATAGCCATTCGAACAACTCAGAACCATTAAAATGATTTAAAAATACAGGTCGAGTCTTTAACTTGTACATATATTTTAACTGTGGATTCCTCTCATCAAACGAAACACTTTTTTTCCATACCATTTTTCAAAACTCGGTTTCGTTTGAAAGGTACAGGGTGTCGAAAATCCATGAAATTAACACTATTCTTTCCATATATTCGGAACCGATATTTCGAATGAACTAAAATTTGGTTGATTGTTTCCCCTATTCATGGTGCATATTTCTTAATCAAAACTCATTCAATATTTCTCCTGGTATACGTTAAAAAAATCACTAGAAAAAGATAAACGTTCATATTTTCGAAAGAACCAACCATTTTAGAACATAAAAGTATTCCTATGTTTTTTCAATAAAACGCGTCGTTTTCGAGTTATTCCTAACTGTATACGATGAAATTTGAGAAAAAAATCATGAATTTCAAGAATAATCTGAATGTTTGTCTGGGTTAAATATCATCGAATATTATTTCTTCTTTGGTCTCTTAACATTTAACAATGTTGTCAGAATGTTTATCAACTTCGTCAAGACTAAAATCTCTATGATGGAAAAACGTTTGATGAGATAATTATGTAATAATAAAATCCCACAAATGTGGGAGATAAAATTGAATTTTAAGAAGCATGAATTTATACATTTTATACGCACAATTTCTATTAAAAATTCATTGTTACCGGTCCTCCTTCAGGAAAAAATCTATCTAAACAATATAACTCTACACTACACGGTTATTATCACATCAATTCACTGAAAGTCTTTTACATAATCGTCACCTGTTTGCATTATTCTCTGTAAATAAATCGTCCATGGCGCAGGTTACGAAAGCATCGGTCATGGAACAGGGACAACAGACTGATCTGTGATGGGACTAACGTTGGAGACACAGAACAACGGTTTGTCTTGCGTGGCGTCTACGATCCGAGGTAGCGCACCGTTATAGGCGACTGAAATTAAGATCGTAGCGCTATATCGGCGAGAATCGGAACTACCCGTTTGGCGTTTCCAAATAGAAAGCTAGTGCTTTCTTGGTTTTCGCCTATACCATTGTTTGATTCGAAGAGAAAATCGGTTCGCCGGAGAGAACTATATGTGGAAACATGAAAGATGTTTTTAATAGTTCTATTTTAATTACTTAAAGACAGGTTAATGCCTAACAACAATAAGAAGAACCGAAGAATTGATTGAGTTTTTTCTGTGGTCATAGAGAACATCTTTAAGGTTAAGTTACACTCGAATACGTTTTGTTAATCGCATAATTCCTGGATTTGAGAATATACACTAACCAGGTGTCTATGACTTAACATACAATATATCATTATGATTTTGATGTATTATTTTCATGTTTTAGCCTCGAGAAAGGGACAAGTAGTTCCCGAAACGTCGGCAATTGTTTAAATTATTCTAACGAATATCCAATTACCTGTTTTTGATTTCGAAATTATGGATGAGAACCAACAAAATCTTTCTAAGATATTTTGGGAATATCGAGGAATATATGAACAAACTATTAGTGTTCACAAACTAATCTTCAGGAAAATCGAAGAAGGAACTCATTTTGGAAATATGGCTTTTCAATTGCAGAAATAATCGGACAAAAATAAGTGTTTTTTTTAGGAAATTTCGTGTTCGTAACATTATAATTCAAATAAGGTTAGTGCTTGAGTAGTTCCTGAATGTATCACCCAGAACATCTAATAATCACATCAATTTCAACCGAAAAATATTAACTTGGAGGTGTTTGCAGATAATGTTATCAGGCATGTATTTGGCCCAATTTTTTTTCAAATGGCTATATCTCTTTGACAGAGCCGAATTCGGAAAATGAAAAAAGGTTTCTTTTGGCCCCAAGAATTCACAGTTAAAATATATGTACAAGTCAAAGAATCACCCTGTATAAATATTTGTAGAATATCACACAAACACAAAGCACAATGCAAGAACTATGTCAAGATTTTCAGATACTCCGATTGTCACTGGGTGGAGTAGCGCTTATTTTCAGATGCCTACACATAACGGAAATAATCAGAATGTCTCAACGAATCTGTCCCAAAAGAAGACTCCGCTTGACCTGTGTGTGTCTCCGCCTCAATATCGACTAGGAGCATAGAATTACTGGAGAGAAGGCTTCATTAGCGCGAAAAATCATTTCGGACTTCCAATGACGGCTGAGGTTAGAGTTTCGTGTGACGCCCGCTAGTGTAGCGCTGTGATCGTTAATAGCTCTACACATTACATATCTTGTTCAGCGGCGCTACAGTTGCAAATAATATAATGTGGCTGTCATCGTTATTGATACATTAATGCTCCTTTTAATTGAAAATCGCCATAAATCATAACATAGACGATATCGTGGACATATCATCGCTTTGCGGTGAATTTCCATACATCCCATCATCCGATGATAAGATCGTCCGAATGTGTTGTGATTGGCAGAAATATTCAATTTTGAATTCCGAAGGTGTTGTGATTGGCCGAAATATTCCATTTTGAATATTTCTTCCAATCACAACACCTACGGACGATCGTATCATCGGATGATCGGATGTTTGGAAATCCACCTTTATTTTGAATCTCTTCTGCTAACACTTAGATTTGGAGCGGGAAACAGATGCTTATTCCTTTATTCAATCTGTTTCTTGTCACCTTTTCTTCAAGTATGTATTGCTCTCTTTAAAAAGAATGTACAGTAAGCGTCACCTAGTGACAGTACGGCGAACTAACAAGTTCCGACGTCTGTGGTAGTTCATTTTTGTAGCGGAGCCTTCTCTCCAGTTATCTATGCTCCTAGATATCGAATAAATCCATCCGTCAGAATCTTACCTTACTAGAAGTGCTTCCGGCAGAATGTATACCGCTATCCTTCCCCTTGGACGAAGAACCAACCGAACTGATACTGCTGTTGGTCGAATCCGACTTCGGAAAGCCCTCGTGGTGTTGCTGCGACGACGGGGGGCTGGAACTCAGGGCTGCCACCCCCTTGTCGCACTGCGCGCCGCCTGGCGGAGTCGTGGCGTTCTGACGCGACGAAAAGGCGTCGTGCAGCTTCTTTTCGTACTCCTGGTGTTTGCCGGCGTGCATTTGTTCCTTTGTGAAACTGGCCTCAGGATCTCCTTTTTCGTAGAGAGAGATCGGGAAAGAAACAAGCTCACTGTTAATTCGTAATGAAACGTATTTTGGGGAATGGAAGTCTTGAGCGATTGCGCTCGAAATGTGAAGAAATTCCGTTCAATGTTATGTTATAGTCATTCCCCTGTCAGATATGCACGCAACGTTGTCGTTTCTACATAAAAATCGTAGTAATTACGTATTTAACGAAACGTTTATTCACTTCGGGAAAGTAATGAATTTGAGAAAATATTATGTGAATTCAATAATAGGGATATTGACACATGTTACAAATTCATATAAAGTTTTCCATATTGAAGGTAGATTTTGAAACATTAAAAAAATATTTTAGTGATCTCATTACTCTCATGAAAATAAATAGATTCAAAATGTGTTATCTACTACCGATAATCACGTGACTGCAAACAGCAATCAGAATACGTGACGTCACTGTTCGATAAACAACCTAACCTAACTGTCTCCAATGTGTCATAACGAGTATGAACCTACGAAGAACAGAAGAGGGTAAAACGTATCACCAGCGAACTATTTCACGATTATTTGTTATTACCAAAACGATTTGGTCGCAAGAAATCAGACAAGATCAGTTCGCTTTGACAGAAGGCGAAGGTTTACCGTATAGTCACGTAATCATAACCACGTGACAGTATGAAACGTTTGAGCGGGAATTTTGAAAAATATTTTTGTTTACGTATTTTTTATATTTTTTCCATGAAAATATTTTTTTCGTGTTAGTATAGGGCTTATCTACAATTTAAAATCAATTCCGAAATATAGTCAACATCCCTATGCCAAAGACCTGGCGAATGTTGAAGAAACTTTTTCTCTGTTAATACTGGCAATATTTCACGTATATAAACATGGTTCGAAGATTCAGTTATGCTATTTTCTTGTACGGAAATCCAGAATTGAGTTATCAAATTTTACTTAAAAATAATGGACAGAATAGCCCACTAGTTTGAGATAGTTCATTCGAAAAAAAAAAAATGAAAGTACTCGAATAACCGAACAGAAAAACTTCAGAACGAACAGACGGACCTAAGGAATTAACCTCTTTTTGAAATTCCCAAGAAATAAGCCTACAGAAATATTTAAATACCTTTTTGCACAACTTGAAATACTCCAGTATGAAAATGTAATAGTACTACGAATCCTGTGTTACAATTAAACCTTAGAGAAACTAACTCCATTCACAAAGTTAAAAAAGAGTAAATAGAAATTAGCATTGGCAACATCTCTGGGAATTATTTGACATTTCACGAGTACCAACCTGCGTCAGATTCAAGTAAAAAAAAACTTGATAAACCTAAATCATAGCCAACCGGGATACTTCATAAAAGTGAATGGAATACAGGGTGATTTTTTTAGGTGTTTCATTAGACGTATTCGAGGAAGGAATTGCGATACAAATTCTAGATTTTGTATTTTTGTTTTAGCGTACATGAACTCAATTTGTAAAATATTTTCGAGCGGAATCTACTTCCGGTTCTACCGGAAACGAATGTGAACTTCGTTATTTCAAATGCAACACCCTGTATATTTATACTTATTTGAATTATTCGATTAATTCTGCAATAATTTTATGTATGATATACGCAACCACATCAAGCGATTGTTGAGTTATAGCCTGATTCTCAAATTTTTTGACAGAAAGATTGTCGCAAATTAGTGTTTATTATATTATATCTCCAAAATCTCCCATTGTAAGATTTTTTTTCCCAACAGTGGAACAAAAGAAAGTACGCTGATACTGCTTCTTCTATAAATTATGGGGGAAATATTATACATGGTGTCTGAAACAGGGCTTCAAAGTTAGCCTCAACAAAACTATGAAATCTCTTTTTTTTTTCAAATGGAAACCATATAATTTTGTGATTCCGATCGATCAAAACATTTCATGTCTTTAAAATCAGTAGTTTTGAAGTTATCGAATAAAATTCGAATTTCAGGAATAAATCCAGTTTTCTTTGTCTAATCATAGGTTTATTAAAATAATTTTCAAGTAGGCTATGTCAATAGTTAGAATATGTCCGTTCATTAATAATGCACTGTTGAGAACTGTCATTCATACTTATTACTTGTTGTTTGAATTCGAGCAATATGCAAAATCAGTAAAATCACAATTACAGTAACAGTGATGTATTAAATATGCTCTTCATTTATGGTGAAAGTAATAAAATAGTAGAAGGGTAGTCAAGAAATCCACATTTAACACCTTTAACAAAATCAAAGTTCTTAGAAGAATCAATAAATGTTTGGAGGAAGGGGGGCAACATTTTGAAAATTTTTTGTTGTTAGGAAAATTTTTTTGTTAGGAAAATTTTTGTGATAGTTTCTAACTCATTTTTTTTATTTTTTTATTTAGTCATCATTCATTATCTGCTTTGTTTATTTGTCACATTCGCAGCAAATAAATTCTATGCTAGTGTAGCTAATTATTATTGCATGTTTTCCATAGTGCTGACCAATAAAATACGTAAGAATGACAATTCATAACATAGCCTACTTTGTAAAAAAACGTGCATACCAATGAATTCGACTGACCGAAACCTGGCTTCAGTCATGAAATTCGAATTTTATTCGATAACAGCCGAACTACTGAATTTAAAGACATGAAATGTGTGGAACACTCTAGCTAGTATTTGACGAGCAATCGATCGGAATTACAAAATTATATGGTTCCCATTTGAAAAAAATGAGATTTCATATTTTTGTTGAGACTAACTTTGAAGCCCTGTTTCAGACACCCTGTATAATATTTCCTCATAATTTATACGAGAAGCAGTATCAGCGTACTTTCTTTTGTTCCACTGTTGCTAAAAAAATTTCTTACAATGAGAGATTTTGGAAATATAAAACACTAATTTGTGACAATCTTTCTGTCAAAAAATTTGAGAATCAGGCCATAACTCAACAATCGCTTGATGTGGTTGAGCATATCATAAATCAAATCATTGCAGAATTAAACGAAGAATTCAAATATGTATAAATATACAGGGTGTTGCATTTGAAATAACGAAGTTCACATCCGTTTCCGGTAGAACCGGAAGTAGATTCCGTTTGAAGATATTTAACAAATTGAGTTCATGTGCTCCAGAACAAAAATACAAAATTTTGACTTTGTTTGGCAATTCCTTTCTCGAATACGTCTAATGAAACACTTAAAAAAATCACCCTGTATTTCACGTATATAAACACGGTTGGAAGATTCAGTTATGCTAATTTCTTGTACGGAAACCAAGAATCGAGTGTTGCAATTATACTGAAAAATGTTGGACAGAATAGCCCGCTACTTTGTGATAGTTCATTCGAAAAATGAATAAAAGTACTCGAATAACCCAACAGAAAAACTTCTGAACGATCAGACGGACCTAAAGAAATACCTACAGAATACATTTAAATACCTTTTTGCACAACTTGAAATACTCCAATACGAAAATGTAGTAGTACTACGAAACCTGTGTTACAATTAAACCTTAGAGGCACGACATCACAGAGAGAAAACAATGGTTAAATAAAAGTTAAAAAAAAGAGTAAATAGAAATTAGCATTGGCAACGTCTCTGAGAATTATTTGACATTTCACGAGTACCAACATGCGTCAGATTTAAGTAAAAAAAAACTTAATAAACCTAAATCATGGCCAACCAGGGTACATTATAAAAGTGAATGGAATATAAGCACCTTTTACTCTGTGCCAAAAACGTAAAATAACAACTGCTAAAAGTTTAAGCTTCGAAAGCTGCCACTCTCTTCAATATAAATTATCATGTTGGGCTTGATTTGAATTCCCAATAACAAATAACGCAATAGTTTCAACAAAAAATACTACTCATTTTGATAGACAATCATCTAGTTACATATTTCATAATTCAAAATAATCAAGAAAAATTATACATCTAACATACATGACAGTGACCTTACGGTGGGATCATAGACCGCAATTATTATTATTATATGATGGGGTCCATATTAGCTGTACATTGAGGATTTGGAAAAGTGGGGAATTCAATAGGTCCGTCTGTTCTGTTCGTTTTTCTATGCTATTCAAATACTTTTATTCTCTTCTTGAATGAACTATCACAAAGTAACAGACTATTCTGTCCATTATTTTCCATTAAAATTTCAACACTTGATTCTTGATTTCCTCACAAGAAAATAGCATAACTGAATCTTCCAACCATGTTTATGGAGGCGCGATGATGACAGCTCTGTCAGGGGGCACAATAGACCTTAAGGTCGCAGTGGACTGTAACCCCTTTTCACTATAACTATAACCATGTTTATATACCTACGTGAAATATTTCCAGTATTAACAGATAATAGTATATTCTAAAACTAGTTGCAGAATGGGCTCCTATTCCAATACATGATTATTGGAATTGCATTCTGCAAGGAGTATTAGACGATATTTTCTCTATTTCACTCAAATTTTGTGAAATTCAATGAAATTCAAATTATAGGTCCTAGTGACTTAAATATTGTATCTTGGCAGTTGGTATGAATGTTAGGAAATACGAAAATTGACATTTCCAAATTGACGTCTGCTGAAATTTAAAAGGATCAGAAGTCATTGCTGTCAACCACAAAACGAAAAATGTAACTGAAAACGATTCTGTAATGAATTCATTACAGCACTGTTTTTAGTGCTGTAATGAACTCATTACGATACTGAAATAGAAAAAAAATTTTCTTCAACATTCGCTAGGTCTTTGAAATTATTGAATTCACATAATATTTTCTCAGATTCATTATTTTCCCAAAGTAAATAAACATTTCAATAAATACGTAATTACTACCACCTCTATGTAGAAATGATAACGTTGCTTCTTCATCTGACAGGAAAATGACAATAACTTAACATTTTCAAAACATATACGGTGAAATGTGCCAGAATTCCATGGCCAACCAGGATACATTATAAAAGTGGATGGAGTATATCCTCAGTTGCACATGTTTGTTTATCGAAAAGAATGATGTGACAGGCGACTTATAGCCTTTCAACAATGAAAATAATTTGAAAAGTATGCAACGAAACTGTGGGCAACTTTTGTGTTCACAAATTTTGAAACCTTCAGAGTCACTAACCATTGTTTGGAGTTTCTGACTATTCAAAAAAACAAATAAATCTTAACGATTCAAAATTTTTTTAGTTAAAACCTAGCTGAATGCTGCATAACATCAAGAACACAAAACTATTCAACTGATGACAAACAATCATTCTAACTATATATTGTAACTCGGAAAGACAGATATAATATTAGTGCAATAAGTGAACAAATGAAAATATCTCAAGTTCAAACTCACCGAAATCATGGAGATACATGCAGTCGGCCTTGGGGCAAGATTGATTCTTCATAAAATGGGAGCAATACTTGGTAGTACCTAAACTTGACTTAAGCATTCTGCCATCTATCATTATATTGTTAACACTTTGGATAGCGCGTAAAGCATCATCACTTTTCATATATGTCACATAAGCACCTAGAACACAACATATTCAACCATTGTTTTCTTTTTGTAAACCTCCCTCCTTACTTGCACTGGGTCCCTGCGATCCTGCGTAGGAAGTTGACTGATTTATTACCACCTTATGGATTTTGCCAAATTTGCCAAAATATTCATGTTTCTTTAGGAGTTCAGGATCAGCCAAACGTACTGGCAGTCCCACCACAAACACTAAATTACGTTGTACAACCCTAACACTAGCCAAATGTTTTCTATTTTCACTCAATTTCGCTTTTCTCTGTTGGTCCCTATGTCTTTTATCAGCTTTCAATTTCGCTACCTGAAAACATAAACATAAATTTAAACATTTTGACCAATAGACCAGTCCAACAAAACAGCTGATCACCTTTTTTCAAGATGTCTGCTGGGTCAAACAAATAAACATTTCTGCTATAGTGTTACTCTCTTATAACTCTCATTTTACATGGCATAATTGAAGACATTGAAGTTGAAAATTGAGAAACCAACAGAAACTACCCTGAAACACGTACCTCATAAATGAAAAACCTCGGTTTGTTATTTGTTTGACCCAGCAGCCATTTTTTTACAGCTGATCGTGACAGATCGTTGGACTGGTCTATACTAACACAGTCATCATCCTTATATCACTGAGAATTTTGAGAACTTCTCCAATTGTTGAGTATCATTTCAATTTTAATAAAGTCATGGATTTTACTCACTTGCTCCTTGGATAGAGGAATGAAATCTGCTGGATCTTCACTATAGGCCTTACGACAAGCTGGACATAACCCATTCTCATCAGTTCTTATCCTGTGCCAACAGAATCTACATATCTACAACAGATAACTAATACTGGGAACCTTCAAAATCGTTTCAACTCACCTGATATCCACAGGTACAAGGAAAGAAATTAAGATCATCAACTTCTAATGCTTCCATACAAAGCGGGCATTCCACCTGCTCCTCACCACTTTGATTGAGTACAGACATGTTTACCTTTGAATATTTCCTGAAATTAACAATCGAATCAATTAGTTGCAGCCAAAATGATCAAAATCTAACATACATATTGTTCATTTTCATGTCAAAATAATCGATTATCTTCAATGTCAAAAAAAAGATACTTTTGTTTGATCTGACTAGACGAATATTAGATGACAATTAAAGTGAAATAGTTATGATAAGAACATATATTTTCAGCTAAACTTTGGATATACCCCGTTGAAAAAATAACGTCAAAAAAAAATAGAACATCTGTCAAGTAAGAGGTAAAACTAAATAATTTGTGTACTTCCAGACCATTTCTTATGGGCATTCGGAAACGAATTAGTCCCTTCCTGATTTTAATTTTACGACCCTTCGTTCCAAGAATTTTGAATCATAGGGACGTTGAACCGTGCAATGGAATATTGCAACTTTCATTGTCCAGATTTATGCAACAAAAATCAGTATTCCAGCCCGATTTTCGATCGAATTCGGATACAAACACTTTCTACATGCACCTTACTTACGCGAATTTCGTATTAAAACTTCAATTGCGACAGATCTGATCTGGAAATTTTGTTAAAATCATAAAATAAATTGTATTTACTTACTTAAATTTTTCTGATAGACAGATTACTAATATGGCTACTACGATTAATAATTGTCGACGCATGCGTAAATTGTAAAGGGGGGAGCCACGTTTACAAGGCACAAATATTTTCAATTACCTACCTGTATCTTTCATTTGAAGGTACGTTGAACAATAAAAATAGACGAATGTTATTACTTTCCGTTCTAACAGCACAGCTCTTCCTGAATGAAATTTATACGTCATTGAAATTTCGTGACGTGAATACTTCACGTAATCTTCAAATATGCACTTTTCGAATTATAGGGGGGAAGAATAGAAAAGATGAATAAGTGGTAAAAAACAGTTTATTAAAATAAAATAGTTGTATACACTTTTGTAAAAAATAATACGTATTTATCTTGATCTTGATTCAGGTGTTTGACTATTCATTTCCAACTCTCCATCTGTAAAATCGAGATCTAGTGAATCCTTAAGAAGCATGATTTTTTATTTCAATCAAAGCAGACCAATCAAATAACTTTCTTATTATTTCGTCCATTACAATCATTCCGTGTACAAAGAACCGTTAGTCCGTATATGTATAGTTATATCCATCACAGTAGACTAACTAAATTTATTGATTCTATTCAACCTTAGAATAAAGAATTTTATATTCTATGTATTCAACTCATATTATTTCAAGTTTCAATGATCTTTTCATAGAAGAAAATAAAAAAACACTTATTCACTTTACATGTTCCCATTGTTTAAACAATGATGTTACAAATAATATGACCTAGCCCGTCATGAATCAAAGAGACGATGACGAACAATAGGTATTGGATGATTTATGGTCCCTTAAAATATTTTTACCTGAGTCCGTTACGCTCTCAGACGTTGAAGTTTGAAAATCGTACCCAAAAGAATACGACGGGGCGCACATAGGCCTCTGTAAGCTACTGGAACCGCCTTCTTCTAGATTCATTTTCCTGAAAATTGGATATTTAATAAATATTCTTGTAAAAGCTGGAAAAAATACCTCTGTGTACTGTCATCCTCCAAGAATGATTCTTCTTCAGTTTCTTCCACATTGTATACTTCTTCCTTCACGGCGAAACACATGCAATCCTGAAACAATGGAAAATTCGGATTTTCCGAAATTGAATTTGAACCATATTTTCAATTCGCATTTTCTGGATCATAGAAGAAAAAAAACTCAATTCATCGATAGATTGAATCAACATTATCAAAAATTTGTCTTCAGTTGATATTCATTTATTAAAACTAGCGCTCAGCTTATACCAAATAGTCCCTGGATTTGAGGTACATAGTCTATGATCTGAAGGGAATAAACTTTATATAATGTATCTGGGAATCATATGGTACATTCTAAACGCGAGCTTTAGTAACCGATATCAAAGTCTAATTTTTCTAAAGTCCTCTAGACCACGAAAATTTTCGATCGCTTTCATATCCCGAATTTATCAGATCAATTCATTGAGAAGAATATCACTTAATCTATGACGAAACCATAGATTGATGTCAAAACTTGTCAATATTCTATGAAGAACCACGGTATGCAAAAGAGGACATGCCAGGTTCCCGAAATAATTTTAGGAATTATAATAGTTTTCCGTAATTTTACCCTTTTATTTCCTGGGGATGCACTTCTACTGCCGCTTCTGCTTCCACTCCTACTCCTGCAGCCGGTCAATGTTGAAATTGTTTTTTTGACACCACAAGTGACAGATCTGACTGCCCCTAAATTATTTAAATCATTTTCATTCTGGAATATGTCACTGTAGATTATTAAACTTTTATGAAGGCTTACATAAGCGATTTCAATAATTTATCGAAGATTATCATGAAATAAAGTGAAAAATTCGAGACGGCCAAATAATTTTTGAAAATAAAGAAGAAGAAAAGATTACCTACCTCTTAAGGTGCCTTCACACTTGCATCCCTCTAAGAAAGAATGTCAATTATTTCATTTTCGTAATTTTGCGTCAATACTTACTTCTCGACCTGAAACACGAGTTATTAAAGCTAAATTACTTCGAAACAATTATATTGTCTCACCCGCTGTCCTCAGAACTGGACTTCTTGCCCCTATCTATAAAATGTGAATTGAAAACTCAATTTTCACCCGAATATAACCTCACCTCTCAATTTGCAGCAGATGAAACAAAAACCAACCATGAACCAGATGAAGAGGAATATTAGAATAGCCACCGCAATCTTTTTATGCTTTGTGAATGTCCAAATCTGCAAGAAACTGATAAATTTTGACATCGTAGGTATACAGTGTGACTCACCGAAGTCCTCCTGACGTAAGCGTCAGCCATGTGCGAATAGCGCTTGCGCAGAGCGTGTAGATCTATACGTTTGGCTCCTGAAAATTGTTCAACTTGAAATTTTGAACCATTAACCATGACAAATGAAAGATTTTCTGGACATTGAGTTGGGTAACTCACCAAGTCTTTTCAGAGTGGCTAAGACCCTCAAAACGCCCCCAAACACGGTGTAAATCTCCTCGTCTCCGAGTAAAGGTATAACCTCCTCTATCATCCAGGAATAGACGCCATTTTGAAACATCCTCATGGCTCTGGTACTTCTTCTTTTGGCCAGGCATTTGTACCCGGTTAAGTAGTATTTCACCACTAGATTCAGGCCCCAAGGAGCTTGCATCCCTCTCAAGGGGTAGCTCTTGAGGGGTACGGCCAGAACGGTGGGTTTAATCAGTCTGTCGAAATAGGGGATGGGGACTGCAACGTCCGGAAAGGGTGAGGGGATGGTTCTGTCGAAATTCTCGAATCTGGGACCGTAATATAGGGTGAGAGACTCGCAAGCCTTGCAATCCTTGGGGCAAGTGATGCTGAAGCTGTGAGGTTCACACTTACAACCTGGAAAACAGCAGATTTTCTACCTTAAAGAAGGCATCGAGATCGAGTGAATTCAACGTTGCCTCAAACGTTCAAGGCATCCCTTATTTCGAATGCCCAATCGCATAGACACAGGAGTAGTGTGCTTTGACACCTAACCTAACCTCAAAAGTTTTGATAAAACATAGTGCTGAAAGAGGTTAGGTAAGGTTATGACATCTGCTGAACATAAAGAATGTTGATTGATCATTGATCTAATATCAAATCTCCAAGATGCTCACATGAATCGCATACAGGCTCAGCCCATCCATGACCGTTAGTCTTCAACAAATTTTTTGTTTCCTTATAAAGATCTTGCATTTTTTCAACACTTGTATAATCCAGTGTCCCAGCATAGAACGAATATTTCACGTTTGGCAGCACGACATGTCGCATATAGCCTCCTGAATAAGAAGTGAAAGAGAATATTTTATTTTTATGTATATTTCAAAAAAATTTTCAACCCCCCTAGATTCTGCTCTTGCACGGCACATCCTTATCCAATGGTGAATGCAGAGGATAACTACGGCCAGAAATGCTCATTTACCGTATTAAAATCGACCCCCAAAAGCCGAGAGGATCAGTTATAAGTTTCTTCCCTTAAAATACAACCCTAGATCCGCCACTGCCATCGCCAAATTTTGCCGCACACGCCCGAATAGAAAATCATTTTTCATCATATTTTTTGCCTTTTTTAACTCACATAGCTCTTCACATTAGACAAAATGCAAGAAAACTAACAAATGTAAATGAAAACTCTCGAATTTTTGTTGCTTTTTCTCACCAAGAGCATCGCTGAAAGCTAAAAGTATAGTGTGCCTCTTGTTTCCACTCGTTTCCTTATTGATAGTATGATAGACCAGCTTGATATAGTCCAGCAAGTTGCAAACAATTTCATCGTCTATCATGTTCAGGATCGAGGGACAAGGAAGTAAGTCTTCCACTATCATTCTGGTTAATAAAAGCCTAGTACTGGCAGGTGACCAGCATTTTCTCTTCAAATCCTCGTCTACGAACAGAACGGTGCCTATATTCATCTGAATAGAAGCTCGGTAAAGAAAAGTAGTGATAAAAAATAAACTCCATAATGTGTAACAGTCAAACATTTCTAAAAATCAGTTCGATTTTTTCAAGTTTCAGTTTGACAAGGATTAATAAAGCTATCGTCTTCCTAAGAATTCTATGTCTCGTCTACAGAAATCTCTAGTACGGTTCTCATTGAAGAGGTTATGGTGATTTCACACCGTTGAAGTTGAACGAATTCATACTTTCATAGAATACTGTATACTCTATGGCGATACATAGAATAATAATATTATTGTTGACTATGGATTTCGACGAACACAGAAGAAAAGAGCATAGAATACAAGGTGAATATCATGATAAATTCTTGATAATTCAATGTGGCTCTCAACTCGGCATTCTTCTAAAAATTCTGTGTACCAATGAACAATTTGTTGGATAGTGAAAAGTTTAAATATCATCCGAATATAACAAACGGGCAGTGAAGTGTTGATGTGTTTGTAAACACCATTCTTTAATTCTTTTCACAACAGAGGATATTATTGAATAACCCATGTCTCTACTCAAAAAATGTTCAGTACCTGGTTGTTCTTCGCAGCAGTGTGGCTCAGTATCTTGGTTCAATTTCCCTGATCCAAACTCCTTGATTAATTATGAAAGGAAGGGAAGAACAGTGTATTTCAGCAAACTGAGGATATGGTTAGAAAAATTGGGACTCAGTGATGATTTCCTAGCAAGAAATGCATTTGTCTGCTCTTCACATTTCAAGGAGGAAGATTTCACAAAATCCCCAACAGGTACGATACATAAAATCATAACAATACGAAGGTTGATACCTTCCACGAACCGTTCTGTTGATAAACCATAATCGTAACTTTCAGGAGAAATTGTACTGAAAGATGAAGCTGTGCCTTGCTTGAATTTACCACCTGAAGCTGACTCAAATTCTAATGGTACACCAGTTGCCAGTGCGAAAGAGGTAAGTGATGTTTATGAAACAAAATATTATTTCTGTTCTTATGAATAACGAAGGTAGTACCTGATAATAATTGTAATTGGCATGATAGAATTATTTTAATTAATTTATTATTTAAATTATTCATTCAGTTATTGTTTCTTTCTATTTTGACAGAAAAATTTCTTAACCTGTAGAAATGTTAAAAAGTAATTAGATGTCAGCGCCATCTATTACTTAATTATTGAACTTGAGCAAAAAAGAAAACTTTTTGAGAAAATGAATGAGGAGATTTTGAAATCTGAATGACTACGATCCATGCATTACCCATATTAAATGAAAATAAAATGTATCATTAAGTTTTTGTATAAAGACAATGTTGTCCTTATAAATGCCCATATGATTTTGAATATGCTTTAACTATGAGATGCTTTAAAATTGTGAAAATTTATTTTTCAGGGTTCCAAAAAACATGAGAATCACATAGAAACTGTAGAAGAACCCGATATAGATGAAGATGACGATGATGTCCAGATTATAGAGCCACACAGAGAAACTATAACATTAGACGATGAAGATGCTGATAGTCAGGTAATATTGATTTCATTACGAGTTTTCACAGGAATAATTTTATTATGTTTTTCTTCTAGGCACTAACGATAGATACTGGTTCGGTAGAAAATACTTTAGTGAAGGAAAAGATTCCGGAAGCTCCTTATATCCCTAGAATTATCAAAATAAAAAAGGGGAAGAAGGTGCAAAAAGCTGTAAGTTGGATGTTTTTGTTTGTGGTGTAGTAAAAAGACACTGAAAAATTAAACTGCAATTATTATACAGCATCAACCACGGTTGATGGCAAGTTGGGAGTTGGGAGTCAAGTTTTATCAGTGCTGTATTGAAATGTGCAAAAATTTTCATATTTTAAATAGAAATCTTGTATATTTCTGCATTAATGTGAGAAATTTCTTTATTCTTCGTAAAAATCAAAGCTTTCATTATATGTATATCAATCGGATTCATAAAAAAGATGAAATTTTGGGTATACTTTACTGATGTTCTTAGCATTAATTATGGGGGCCATTGCTTTATTCTACATCATGGGGAACGGACGGCAGGCGATAAGACCGCACGCCTAAACGTCGCATGTTAAGTTCAGTCTGAGGCTAGCCTCTCGATTATAGATATACCCTCGCGAAGGGCAAACTGCAATTATTCTGCACAGTTCAGATTAATCGGGAACTCGGGTCAGTTTTCAAATTGGGTTGGATTTGTAAGAATAGTTTTAACTGTTTTTCGTGTAAGTTTAGGTTTGTCTCAGTGTTCCTATGATATCT
The DNA here is from genome assembly GCA_951802165.1 of Adalia decempunctata. NCBI lineage: Eukaryota > Metazoa > Arthropoda > Insecta > Coleoptera > Coccinellidae > Adalia > Adalia decempunctata. The sequence goes on from OX637703.1 coordinate 21,289,765, forward strand.
TTCGAAAAGTCTTTTAATTTTATTTTATTACTGAATTCAATTACCATCGGAGACCCGAAGGCGAAATGGATTTAGCGGGACCGAGTGGGTCGTCACAAATTCCCCAGTTAAATGTAAACAGTCGAAATACTTGTGATTTTTTAAATTTTTCAGCAAATCGGCAAAGTTTTTCGAGTAAGTCTTATCAGGATAAATCACATTTAGTTCAAGAAGTAATTTGGTACGCAGAGAGCCCTACAGTCTGGACGATTGCTGGAGTTAATCTGGACTGAAAACTTTTTTGTGAACGCAGTTTCGTTTCATTTCTTTGATGTATGCATAGTAATGTTCGTGTTATTTTGGGGATGATTTGAAATAAAGGGTATTATTATTATTAAAGCGATCTATTTCAAAGGACTCCGCACTTTTCTTATGGCAAATGGCGTTCCGTCAAATTTTTTAATATTTTGGTATAATGTAGTACTCGACCTACTGATCAAAAGTGAAAAGAGTCCATGGCCCCAACTCAATCCTATGACTAGTTTTTGAGATACAGGGCATTGAAGTTGAGAATTACCCACATTTACTAAACGCGTATCTCGGAACAGAATCGAATGAACTTCAGTTTTTCTCAAGAAACATTTAATTCCATCCCCAGGGAGCAACCATATAGAGAAATATGACCGAAAATCGTCATGAATACAGGGTTATCCATAATTGAATGCATGCCCGATTTTGAAAGTATAAAATATGTCAGTTACAGAGCGAGAACGTTCGCAAAATGAACTATTTCACTAGATATGTTATTACATCAAAAAACCTGAAATACCTAGAATTCATACTGGGTGATCCATTATTATAGAAACTTTTCACAGTAAAGGTTAAGTGGATACCCTCTATTTTTGGGTTGATTTGAGGTGTTTGTTTGTTTTTTTTCAGAACATATCATCATGGACTTCAAAGAATACAGGGTATAGTTATAGTTATAGTGAAAAGGGGTTACAGTCCACTGCGAACTTAAGGTCTATTGTGCCCACTGACAGAGATGTTATCATCGCGCCTCCTACAGATCGCCCTCCAGTTCCAGAGATTTGATGAAATCCAGTATCTGGGACGGCTTCAAGGAGGATAACTCCCCACTTCTACAAGTTTCTTGTCCAAGGCACACCTTCCTTTGGCTTGCAATGGCATAGCATTCCGTAACCAGGTCAATAGGAGTTCCTTCCTCCTCCCCACAGAATCTCATCAGTGTCCGATAAACCCATTCTCAACAGATGCTTCTTTAGGCGACAATGTCCTGTGAGAAAGCCAGTGAGTAGGTGAAGTTGGTTTTTACTGAGATCCAGATATTTTTTGGATCTAGCATTTTCAAAGTTCCGGAGGAACTTTTTGGAGTGATCCATCCCTGGGAGATTCCGCCAGAGTTTTTCTTTTTCGGTTTTCTCCTTCAGCATAAAATCCTTCTTATAGGTGCATTTTCCTATACCACAGAAGGTTTCTGAGCCAGTGAGTGGCGTTTGTGTGCCCTTTCTGGCCAGTGTATTGGCCTCTTCGTTTCCTACGATTCCCGAATGACCGGGAACCCAGATTAAAAAGGCCTTATTTCTTGCCTACCTCATTGAGTTGTTTCGGCACTCCCAAATCAGCTTTGTGTCAATGACGTAGGTGCTCACTGCTTTAATAGCAGCTTGACTATCTGTATGAATAGTTATATCGCACTTCTGATAGTTTCTTTCTAGATTTATATCTAGACATCTTCCGATTGCAGGTATTTCCGTTTGAAGGACGCTTGTACAGGAGCCTAACGATAGTGCACACTAAGTACTTGTCCCGTAAATCCCAGCGCCAGCTCCTGTAGCGGTTTTAGAACCATCTGTATACCATTTCATTGTATTTTCTTTGAGATTGTAGTTGATGTATTCCCTTTCTCAATCCTCTCTTTTACTTAGCATTTGTACTGAAGTTCTTCTCAGTGCTTACTTTCTTGATCATCACATCACTAGGAAGGTTTGCAGATGAGGTGCAGTCATTCAGAGAGGACCAAGCTATCTGAAACCTGACTCTCTCATTGGCCGCTCCTTCTTTAGATACTCTGAGGATGGCCTCATGGGCTACCCTATCAATCACTAGATGTAGAGGTGTGAGGTCTGTGATGATCTCAAGCGCCCTGGTTGGGCACGTTCTCATAGCTCCCGTGATGCACACTCAGGCAAGCCTTTGTACTTTGTGGAGCATTTTCCTCGTACTTACCTGACTTGCCTTAGCAAACCAGGCTACTGCCCTATATGTGACTATAGGTCTTACAATCATGACGTACATCCATCGCAATTCCTGCCGCATAGACGCCTGCACGCCATCAGAGCTCTTGTAGCTCTCTGCCAGTAGCATAATCAACATGCTTATTCAACAGAAGTTTGCTATCTAGTGTTATTCAGGGTTATTCAGTCATGAAATTAACTGTGAACCTAAGGAAAATACCCAAAAACCACCTTTTTTTCATCACCCTCTATTTCAGAATTAACTGCGTTGTACCACTGTACTTGATATGAACACATCAATGCACCTGAGAGTTTTTATCCACTTCCTATGACCAGATTTTTTTGTATGTGATATGCTGGAATAAGAATAGCGTAACATAAATAAATCATTTCCATATGACACAAAAAAAAATCTGGTCATAGGAAGTGGATGAAAACTCTCAGATGTATTGATGTTTTTATATCAAGTACAGTGGTGAAAGAAAACTCCCCCCTCAAAGGAGTTAATCTTGAAATAGAGGGTGATGAAAAAAAAGATGGTTTTTGGGTATTTTTTTGAGGTTCACAGTTTATTTCATGACTGAATAACCATGTATTCTTCGAAGTCTATGATGATATGTTCTGAAAAAATACAGGTGTCCACTTCACCTTCATTGTTAATAGTTTCTATGATAATGGATCACCCAGTATGAATTCTGGATATTTCAGGTTTTTTTGATGTAACAACAACATATCTAGCGAAATAGTTCATTTTGCGTACTGACATATTTTATACTTTCAAAATCGGGCGTGCATTCAATTATGGATAGCCCTGTAGTCGTAACGATTTTCGGTCATATTCCTCTATATGCTTGCTCCCTGGGGATGGAATGAAATGTTTCTTGAGAAAAATTGAAGTTCATTGGATTCTGTTCCGAGATACGAGCGTAGTAAAAGTGGGTAATTCTCAACTTCAACACCCTGTATTTCAAGAACTAGTCATAGGATTGAGTTGGGGGTCATGGACACTTTTGATCAGTAGGTCGAGTACTACATTATACCAAAATATTAGAACATTTGACGGAACGCCATTTTTTGCCATAAGGAATGTGCGGGGTCCTTTGGTTGAATGTCCTGTGAATATTACGCAAGTGACAAAGAAGAGAGTTCACTAGAATTAATCATTTATAAGTATACGTACAAATACAGAGTGTCCCATTAGTGCAATGAAGTGGAAATCTCATCACTTACGTCAGTAACGGAACAATTTTACTGCTCCTGCACTGATATAGGTATAAGCCTAAAATAATAGTGCAGTGTGTTCATTTGAAGCAATATATTGGGTCGGTTTGTTCTGATGGTAACCCATTCATATTATTTTATTGTTCAGTGCCAAATCAGTATTTCTATTTATTGGCATCAAAATTTTTCTTCATTTATGCGACGTTGCCGACATATTACGAAAAATTATGGAAAAGTGGAGATTTTACTTCATTATCAGAGTGATATAAACTTCAATACCTATTCTTAATTTTCTGGTTAATGGGTGTTTAAAATCTGATGATGAGATGGAAAGCGATTTCCTTGCAGAGGATGTTTTTAACAAGGTCCAAAAATTGAAGAATTTCAACAAGGATGCTTGTTTTTTTCAAATGGCTTCAAATTACGTTTTATACAGATCTTTTAAAATGTTTAGTTTTCAAGTAAGATAATTCTTCATCGCTGGAAGTAAATATTTTATAAGAAAAGAATTATTCTTATCATCAGTTTTGCAATAGCCTTTTTTTCGGCAACGCCACTGCCAGGAATCTTTTTTTTCTGATCTGCCTCACCACCTTAAACTGTCACTAGCCACTGCATTTTACGCCTTTCAAATTCAGTGTAAACTTTGCACATTTTCAGATAATCTATCCGAAGGATGTAGCACTGTCACCAAACAGGATCATCATACCTAAACCAGCTTCAGTCCAAAGCCCCACGCCTGAACCAGACAAACCGAACCGCAATACAGCCATCAAATCTACAGAAGACAATTCGAATTCAATCTTGAAAAAACCACCTCTCTCAAAGTCCTCGGTGTACAAATTGCAAGTGTTCACCGGAAAAAATGGCTCCACACTGTCTCAAACTGAAATTTCGGATGCTTTAAAGGAGCAGTTGCTGGAGATGATACAACAGAAGCCGATGGTGAGGACTTCCCTCGATAAGATAAGTCTAGAAAAGGCCCAACAGCCAAATAGTACAGTAGATGGGAAGAAATTGATAAGCATCCCAACATTGGAACTTGCCAATAAGAAGAAAAAAGGGAAACAGAATGCTAGTCCTGATCCTAAACAACCATCAAGTGTGATAGATGGGAAGAAAGTATTTGTGGTGAACAAAATGACGATGAAAATTGCTTCTCCAATCAGTCAGACCATTGAGGAAGTTGTCGCAAACATAAACGAGGACAATGGCCAGTTGAATGTCTCCACACCAAGCAGCCAGGTCCAAGAAGAATCAAACAAAACAAATAAACAGGTGAATCCAAACAAAAGCATCGAAATCATAAATTTAAACAAAGATTTTGATGAAATATCAGTTAAAGAAGAACCTAAAGATAAAGTAGAGGAAGTGGAACAACCTGCTCCTCTAGGTTTCGCAGAAATGTTCAACTTCATCAGAGATCGCATGATCGGCTTCACTTTCGACGTGTTCGGCAGTAAATATGCCCTAAAACAATGCAGTTTAACTTTCCAAACCGAAGATAAGGGGGATAAAAAGGTGGCTGCTATAACAGCATCCACACTGACCTCTAACGATTCCTTTTTGCTAAGCGGTATGAATATGAGCATAGCCAAATCTGAGAACAAAATGGAAGCGAAAGGATTCTCTAGAACTGTTTCGCACAAACATGAAACCATTAAATTCGAGAATATAGCTGTGAGCCGAGACCATAAAAATGTTGAAAATGACAGGAATAAGCCAAAAAGAAAAACTGCAAATAAAGAATGTAATTATATTGAAAGAACGGTTGGTACAGCCGAGAATCAAAAAGTCGTTATCCATCCAAAGAACTTTGTGAGAACTGAAGGTAGACGATTGTATGGTTCAGAATCATATAATGGTGATGTTGATCTAACTCATAATCTCACAAATACAAAACAGAACGATTTACAAGAGAAGGAAAAGAACGAAGAGATCTCAACAACAAACCCAATGAATAAAGGAACAGATGATGACAAAATGATGGGTGGAACTGACTTTTCTTTAGATAAAGCGGATGAATCTAGAGAAAAAAGTCTTCTGGATGAGATCAGTTATAATAAGAGATTGATGCTTAAGAAGAAACGAAATTTAAAGCTTTCGTTGGCGCGTAGCAGGAAGGTTTTGCCTGTGTCTCAGATGAATCCTACTCTAGCTGGGAGCTTTAGGGTGACGGGGGGTAGGTTGAAGAAAGGCAAGAGGTTGCTGCAGGATTCGGAGAAAGAGAAAAGGTTGTTGGAGAAAATGGATGAGGTTATAGCAGAAGGAAAAAGATTGAAAAAGAGAATGGATAGTGATACGTCAGATGGGAAGGATTCTACTAGAGAAACGAATGGTGATACGTCGGAAGACACAAAATATAAAGGTGAGTGAAAGTTTGAACTAATTTTTGTCATTGTTGTGATCTACTTGGTCCACTTTGGACTAGGAGGACTCTAACTCTCAATAGATAATCATACCTTGGTGGTTTCTGTGACCTATTCTTTTAAATGGAAAGGTCACATTTATCCATGTATGACAAGATATGCCAGCTGTAATATACAGGTCGTCTCGAAAAATTAATTTGTCTAACTCTATTTTTATGATTTCTTCTTTATAGGTTTCAGAATCCACAGCTCCATACAATGTACATTTGATTTCGCGAATCAAACTCGGAATAGCTCAAAATTTTGCCGTTATTTATCCGTAATTTATCCGTGAAAAAATAAATTTTGCCGCTCTCATATTCAAAAAGATATGGGATGTGTCGCTAAGTTGATATCAAGTTGGCGAAACAACCAATATTTTTTAAAATACAAGAGTGGCGATGTTTTTATCTTCACGGATAATTTGCGGATAAATCATTTAAAGAAATTGCATTATCTGTTGATTGCTGAAATCATTTTTTCAATATGTCACCTGGTAATTTGATGTACACATACCAGCGCACGTGATATTTTTTTGAAAACGAGAGCGGCAAAATTTTTTTCTTCACGAATAAATCAAAGATGAAAAGCTACATCTTCTTTTCAAATATCAACAATATTGCTTGCGTAGTTTTCGAGAAAAATGCATAAATCATGTTCCGTCGGCTGCTGATCGATCAATAAGATTTTGTCATTTTTCTTCGAAACCTTGATTGATACAAATTTTCTTTTTCCACGGATAATTTACGGATAAATCATTAAAAGAAATTACATTATCTGTTGACTGCTGAAATCATTTTTTCAATATGTCACCTGGTAATTTGATGTAGGTACACTTACCACAGCGCACGTCATATTTTTCAAAAACGGGAGTGGCAAAATTTTTTTCTTCACGGATAAATCAAAGATGAAAAGCTTCATCTTCTTTTCAAATATCAACAATATTGCTTGCCTGGTTTTCGAGAAGAATGCATAAATTATGTTCCGCCGGCTGCTGATCGATCAATCAGATTTTGTCATTTTTCTTCCAAACCTTGAATGATACAAATTTTCTTTTTTCACGGATAATTTACGGATAAATCACTTGAAAAGATGCGCTATTTTGTTCCGTGCTGAAACCATTTTTCGAAAAGATGTTTCGCCAACTTGATATCAAGTTAGCGGAACATCCGATATTTTTTTAAATACAAGACTGACGATGTTTTTTTCTTCACGGATAATTTACGGATAAATCACTGAAAAAAATGAGCTAGATTGATTTTTGCTGGAAACATTTTTCGGAGAGTTGTTTCGCTAATTCGATATCAACTTAGCGACACATCCCATATCTTTTTAAATATGAGAGCGGCAAAATTTATTTTTTCACGGATAAATTACGGATAAATAACGGCAAAACTTTGAGCTATTCCGAGTTTGATTCGTGAGAGTTGTTTTGCTAACTTTATGTACATCTCCATACTCTCATTTTGAGTTAAAAACTCAGATAAAATCGTTCACGTTAATAATCTTTTGAATATCTTAAGAAATTTATCAGTTCAACTTGCTTTTGAAGATGATACATTTGATCGCCCCTTTCAGTGCCAAATGAGCCTAAAATTGATTTTATTATTTCCAAAAATGCCAAATAGTAACAGAAAGAAAAGGAAATAATAGAATGTTTAATTTTGTAACAATTATAACTATTATACAGGCTGTTCAAGTGTCTATTAGATGTTTCTGAAGAACAGGGCCTATTTGAATTCTAAATTAGGATTATGATATTGTTCGAAGTTCTCTATTCACCTAAATTATTTTTGGAAATGAGAAGAAGTTATCCCGAAAAATGTGTTTTCATTTTTTTCTCCTATATGATTAATTGTTCAATTTTCAATGAATTTTTGTTCTGTTGGTTGCGTTAGTCCTTGTAGTTATTACAAGGAATATTCAGAAAAAAATTGTAGAAAAAGAGGCATATGCGTTATCACTGCTGAACATCAACCCAACCAAGAACACATTGATTCCGTTTACTCGGAAGAGGAAACTTCCAGCCATGAAAACGTTAGCATTAAACGGAAATATCTTGGAGTGGGGATCTGAAGTCAAATACCTAGGAATAACACTAGATAGAAAACTTCTGTGGAATGAGCATGTTGATAATGCTACTGGCAGAGCTACAGGAGCTCTGATGGCGTACAGGCGTCTATGCGGCAGGAATTGGGGCTGTAACCCAAAAATGCTGCGATGGATGTACGTCATGATTGTAAGACCTATAGTCACATATGGGGCAGTAGCCTGGTTTGCTAAGGCAAGTCAGGTAAGTACGAGGAAAATGTTCGACAAAGTACAAAGGCTTGCCTGTGTGTGCATCACGGGAGCTATGAGAACGGGCTCAACCAGGGCGCTTTAGATCATCACAGACCTCACACCTCTACATCTAGTGATTGATAGGATAGCCCATGAGGCCATCCTCAATGATGTAGGCAAGAAGAATAAGGTCTTTTTAATCTGGGTTCCCGGTCATTCGGGAATCGTAGGAAATGTAGAGGCCAATACACTTGCCAGAAAGGGAGCACAAACGCCACTCACTGGCCCAGAACCCTTCTGTGGTATAGGAAAATGCACCTATAAGAAGGAGTTTATGCTGAAGTAGAAAACCGAAAGAGAAAAACTCTGGCGGAATCTCCCAGGGATGGATCACTCCAAAGAGTTCCTCCGGAACTTTGAAACTGCTAGATCCAAAAAATATCTGGATCTCGGTAAAAACCAACTTCACCTACTCACTGGCTTTCCCACAGGACATTGTCGCCTAAAGAAACATCTGTTGAGAATGGGTTTATCGGACACTGATGAGTGTAGATTCTGTGGGGAGTAGGAAGAAACTCCTATTCACCTGGTTACGGAATGCTATGCCATTGCAAGCCCAAGAAAATAGTGCTTTGGACAAGAAACTTGTAGAAGTAGGGAGTTATCCTCCTTGAAGCCGTCCCAGATACTGGCACAATAGACCTTAAGGTCGCAGTGGACTGTAACCCCTTATCGCTATAACTATACAGTATGGTGCAAATGAAAGGAATAAATTCGTTATTTCGTAAACCGGCGACTTTAGGGAAAAATCCTGAAACCCGTCGATTTTTATTTTAAAACGGGCTATTCGTAAGGATACCTTTTTATTTTTGACGTCATCTATGTGAACGTGATGACGTCATCGCTGAAATTTTTGAATGGAAATGTGGGTGTTGTAATACATTAATTGAAAGGTCTTTTAGATGCCTATTTAGTCATACATATCAATAATTTACATTAATTGATTTTGGTATTTGTTTAAAAAATTAATGAAATTTCATTATTACACTAAATATTTAATATGTGTTACTCATTAAACATAACGAAACCCAAATTAAGTGCTTAAATTGTTTACCTTCAGCTAAAATACAATGACGGCCTCCACAAAATTTATTTTTGCGTGTCAATAAATATCATACCAATACTTAATGCATTTTATTGAGAAACCTGTTGAAATTTCATGAATAATATTTGTGGCAATAAGCAAATCAATTACTACATATTGGTATGGCTGAAAAGGTATTTAAAAGACCTTTCAAATAATGTATCACAACACCCACATTTCCATTTAAAAATTTTAGCGATGACGTCATCACGCTCATATAGATGACGTCAAAAATAAAAAGGTATCTTTACGAGTAGCCCGTTTTAAAATAAAAATCGACGTGTTTCATGATTTTTCTTCAAATTCGCCGGTTTCCGAAATAACGAATTTATTCCTTTCATTTGCACCATACTGTATATAACTATCACTGGTACATCATTTGAATTCTCAATATCCTCAGCGTAATGTGTCTTCACATTTTTGACAATGAAGAATTTGAAAATGCTGTGCTGTACACAAGGGCGGATTTACGGGGGGAGGGGTACTGGGGGTAACTACCCCCCCCATGAGCATCGAACACCTAAGAAAAAGGTGGTGCACAAAAAAAATGCATACATTGTGTACCTGATTTAATGGTTTTCAATCGTTATTACCCCCCCTCATGATAGTTATTACCCCCCCTCATGATAGTTATTACCCCCCTCATGATAGTTATTACCCCTCCCATGAAAAAGAGCTATATCCGACCTTAGCTGTGCATACTTTTAATTTGAGGAATTTGATCACTTCTACTATTGCGTCAATAATTGTGATCAATTTTCCACCATAACTTTTGGTTTTCAAATTAGATCCCATTTTTAAAAATTCAATTATGACATTTTGGATTCTTCGAAAAATTAAAATCCAAATGATATAAGAGGTTTTTCAATAAGAGATGTTATTTTGAATAGGCAGCCATTTGGTTAGTAGTCACTTTCGAACAAAGATATTCTACAATATTGTACAGTGGCTTTCGCTTTATACAAGACAGTGGCGACAATAGGGTCATAGAACACGTTTTTGCACAAACATGGCGGATATTTGTTCACATTTGAGTGTCGTGCTGTTTGACATTTGACTCGATCTTGAGCTTTTTGTCACTATGACATGACAACAAATCAATTGACCATATTCACCGTCGCCATACTGTTGTGCGACAATACCAACCACTCAGGGTTCCAACATCGAATAACGAAAGTCACTAATTTCTTAGGACCGCGAAAGTTTAAATGGACATATTTTGATGTCAGTTTTTTTAATTTTAGACCTATTTCTTGCCGAATAAGACGTCTCATTGACGATTTATTACTGACACAACAACCATGGCCTCCCCTATACTGATATCTACCCATATTTCTTGGATTTTATCACAAAATACTTAACCAAAGTTTATCACCAATTTTATATAACCTCTCATACCACATACCATTCTAATAATCTGATAGTATTTTTGATAAACTCAATATTTCTCCGTTGGGAACACTGGGTAGTTGGTATTGTCGCACAACAATATGGCGACGGTGAATATGGTCAAAAATCCGCCATTAGTGGTCGAAAACAGTCCGACCAATCAAAACGTAAACGCCACTGTCCTGTATAAAGCCACTGTACAATATTGTAGAATATCTTTGCTTTCGAAGCTGTCGTTTTTTGACATTTGACAAGTAGAAACTATGCCATTAATTAAAATGGAACGATGCACGCTTCAACAACGCATTGAAATGATTAAAGTGCACTATGAAAATGGTGAAAATTTGACAAAGGCGGTTCGTCAAATTCGAACATTTTTGGGTCGTCGTGAAGCACCTTGTCGACCCGCAAAACAGAAATTGGTGGAAACATTTGAGCTTTTGGGATGTGGAGAATGAAACCTGTGCACGTCGCTCAAGAACAGCCGAGAATATTGCTGCTGTAGCCGAAAGTGTTGAAGAAAACCCAGGTTTGTCCATTCCTCGTCGTTCTTTGGAAATAGGCATTCCACAAACGTCATTACACCGTATTTCGCTTAAATATTTGGGTCTTAAGGCTTGAAAAGTTCAGTTAATACTAGAACTCAAGCTGACCGATCATCAACAACGTCGTGTCTTTGCTGATTGGGTCCTTGAAATGCATGAAAATGATCCGGAATTCCATCGAAAAATCACCTTGAGTGATGGGGCCCATTTCCACCTCGGTGGCTCAGTAAACCCATGAGTTATTGTTGAAAAGCCTCTCTATCCTCAACATGAGACTGTTTGGTGCGGTTTATGATCCGACGGGGTTATTGGACCCTCCTTTTTCGAGAATGAGGCTGGAGCAACAGTTACGATGAATGGATTGCGCTATTGACTGATGATTAATGATGTTTTGTGACAGGAACTGAATGGTATTTATCTGGACAACGTTTACTTTCAACAAGACGGCGCTACGTGACACACCAGTAACGAAACTATTGATCTTTCACGGGAAGAGTTTCCGGACCGTGTTATCTCTCGAAGTGTGATCACAATTGGCCCCCGAGATCTTGTTATTCAACACCTTGCGACTTGTTTATTTGGGACCATGGGAAAGAGTTAAGAACTCAGCGTCGATTCAAGACCTCAAAAATGGAATTCGTGAGGCTATCGAAGACATGCGTCAGCCCGATTTAGTTATGGCGAATTTCATGAAAAGGACATGGTCCTGTAGTCGTGGTCGTGGTGGTCATTTTGCTGATGTTATTTTCCATTATTAACGGCATACCTTCCCCTTTATAATGAAATAACATCAGATCATTCATCTAAAAAAAAAATGGCATTTTTCTTCGAATGTCAACATAACACCTCTCATTGGAAAACCCTCAAATACTCACATAGAGGACGCCTTGAAAATTCAATGGCAGAATATAAAATTGACCGATATTCCAAACCATTTATTTTGCAATTTTAGATGCAATGTCGAATGAAGATCTAGATGAGTTAGATGTGAGCCAAAACAGAAGATCTAGTAGAAGAAACACAAGGAGTACTCTTAGAGCAGTGAAAAGAGATTATAAAAATTTCAACCTATATGGTACAAGCGAGGAAACGAAGATAATTTTTCCAAAAAGGAGAAAATCTACTACCAAATCGATTTCACCAAAAAAACCAAGATATTCTGATAAAGTTGGAGATATAGAGAGTTTCTTGGAAGTCGTCTTAGAACCAGGTAACAAAGGTTGGTTTATATTAGTAGCAAGTCCTAAAAAAGGAACAGTCTAAAGGAGAGATTCAAGATTTTTATCCACTTATGTTTTTCCTTGATTCCTGAAGCTTATTCTTTATTTTTCACTTTCAGAATCCTTGGAAAACAATGACGGGACACCCATAAATAAAAGTGATATCATCACTAATGACATCAATGTACAATGAAAGCTCTTATTTTCCGCCTGGTCCAACAGAAAAAAAATGGCGGAATTGTTTTTTCTTTCTTATGGACGCAACTATTATATTATATTGATTGACTTGAATATTTATACACAACCAATGATTGTTGACTTATACACTTTCGTTATTTTTTTGTAAATATAGTACTGTATAGTAGTTTACCTGTCTAAAAGAGTGAATCTTATATTCTAGAAAAAATTATATTTTAAATATTTGTAAATACTTTTTCGGTTTGAACTGTATTAACTTTCGGTTTTTAATTTTCTACACTGCGAATGAAATACATTTTTCAAGATATTTTTTTTATTTTAAAATTCTTTACATCTTCTTGGACCCTATTTTTTACACTAAAATTTACAATTATACATTCAGAAAAGATTCAATCTATTCAGATAATGGAATCATCTCCATTTTCTTTAAATAAACTCTTAATTCTCTGATGGACTTCATTTTATTCTCAATCTTATTGTTCTTACAAATGTTCATTGATAAATATTGTTCATGGGGAAGGAATAAGTTTTTAATCTTCAAATTTTGTTTGAATGGCCGGTTATCAGTTTTCGAGTTTTTTATCACAAAATATAGAAATTCAAACATAACCTCAAACTTGCAAGTTAGGGAATCGTTATTGTGTAAGATCCCAACATTGAATTGTTGTTTATAAATCTTCCTACTTAAAATTTATCCAATCTTATAATTCATATAATTTTCTCCAAAAATCTACAACATCTAGCAACTGTTTTCAGATAGTTCTACATCTTCAATCTAAAAATGAACTTCGAGTTTCATTTCATTGTTTTAAATAAATTTCATAGATTCTCCTAATTTCATAGATTCTCCTATCTTCTCTTAAGTTATCTCAAACTCGATCGTAATCTTATATATTTATGTCAATATATATTTTTTATAATTGATATCCAGTATTTCTGCAATTTCTGTCTTGCACTTCGTTTATAAAAAGTCGGTACTGCAAATTAACAAATATTATCACAGTATGAAGTCCTACATATCAAATTCATGTTGCGTTTTGATGAAATCATTTTAACTTCAAAATTCTCGTCAAATTACACAAAATTGGTATTTATTCCCCCAATTAACGCAAAAATGAGAATTTTCGATAGAAAATCTAAGAAAGAAAAGTGCAAACATTCAGAAGGTTTTTCTTTTATAAAGGATAAGGGTATTACTATTGTGGGCATGACTAAAATTCTTATAAATATCGTTTTCAGATCATATTGAGAATGAATGAACCCAGTGATCATTTTCACGATAAAAACATATTTGGACGTGTGTAAATGTTCGATGGATTCTATTTCCTTTCAAAATCATGTGGAGGATTTTTCAACAAGAGATGTAAAAGTATTTATGGTGCCTATGGTGGTGAAAATAAAGCTCATTTTAACATATTTCATTTGCAAAACTGATAAAATTTCGCAGTTACTTGTACAGGGTGTTCGGTGCAATAAATAAAATCGTTTCTTGTTGAAAGGTTCTATAAGAGATTTAGAACAGGTCATAGACAAGTTCATAGATTGATAGAAATTTTCCACCAACATTAAGGATTTGAAGAAATATTTTATTGAAAACTAACCTCAAGAAATATTTGACTGGTCGTTGGATTGCCTAATTCAGTTCATTTGAAATAACGGTTCCGAAGATATAGACAAAAAATGTTTTTTCTTATGAATTTTCGACACTTTGTATGTTTCAAACGAAGCCAAATTTCGAAAAAATACAGGGTGATTCACGGTGGGTGTCTCTTTAGACGTTTCTGGTGAACCAGATATCGGATCGGTTTGAAAATTTAATAAAGTGCATTATCGGACATTCTCTACCCAACTAAAATATTCTCGTCAATGCAGTGTTGCCACTTCTATTAGAAAGTAGTAGCAACTTTGCTTTTTCAAATGGAACACCTGGTATATTATATTATTTTTGGAATCTCCAACAACTTCTCGACAACTTTTCTTAACATTTCCCTATACCTATCTGTTGCCGTTTTCGAAATATAAATTAATTTCAATTTAATTTTTTTCACCGGAAATCATGACCCCTAGAAATGCTGATAACTTTGGGTTGAGAAACACTATGGCATTGAAATTTAGTTTGCAGTTAGATGATACATGAATGCTTCCAACGCATCAGCCTGAACTACGTTACTTCAATACAGGGTGGTGAAAAATACAGTCTTTTCGTTTGCTTGAAAAAGTGACTGAAAGTTGTTCATTTCAAATGGAACGCCCTGTATACTTATTAAAAATTCGGAAAAATGGTGAAATTTGCTTTCATTCTATGTTTATCATGGCTATACTAGTCAAATTTCGGACTTATGAGCATCTATTTGTCAAAATGTCCCTTCAGAATGGTATTCCCATTCGGTATTTGGTAGGCAGGCCATGATTACTATTTGACAGTACCCTGTGACATTCTCCTAATAATAAAGGCACCAAGAAACTTGAAAGTCAAAGTATTTATATGAATTATTATAAAAAAGTAAAACAATCATGTCGAATATTTCCAAATATGTTCGAACCGTTGAACGTTACTTCCAAGCACTTCAAAATGCGGGTGTTGACTGCTTTCGTCGTGGCAGATCGTATTTCTTCGAAATCCAAATCTTCAAATGCTTGGGTAATCCTTTCCAACAATTCATTTCTCGAATGGACGGGTGTTTTGTAAACTTTTTCTTTCAATACTCCCCACAGATAAAAATCTAATGGACTAAGATCGGGTGATCTTGCTGGCCAATTCCATGGTCCCAAGCGCCTTATCCACCGATCGTCAAAAAGTCTCTCCAGTTAATAATAATAAAGAAATTCATGAGCACTTCGTTTGAATAGTTTTCTTCCATCGTTTCGAGGATATTTGGAACTTCTGACATGACGAAAATGTCGAAATTTAAGTTTCTTGGTGCATTTATTATTAGGAGAATGTCACAAGGTACTATCAAATAGTAATCATGGCCTGCCTACCAAATACCGAATGGAAATACCATTCTGAAGGGACATTTTGACAAATAAATGCTCATAAGTCCGAAATTTGACTAGTTAGCTATAGGCATGATACACATAGAATGAAAGCAAATTTCATCAGCTTTCTGAATTTCTAATAATATACAGGGCGTTCCTTTTGAAATATACAACTTTCAGTCACTTTTTCAAGCAAACGAAAAGACTGTATTTTTTACCACCCGGTATTGAAGTAACCTAGATCAGGCTGAAGTCTGGAAGCATTTATGTATCACCTAACTCCAAACCAAATTTCAATGCCATAGTGTCTCTAATCCCGAAATTATCAGCATTTTAGAGGTCATGATTTACGGTGAAAAAAATTGAAATTAATTTATATTTCGAAAACGGCAACAGAGAGGTATAGGGAAATGTTGAGAAAGTTGTCGAGAAGTTGTGGGAGATTCCAAAAATAATATAATATACTAGGTGTTCCATTTTAAAAAGTAAAGTTGCTACTACTTTCTAATGGAAGTGGCAACACCGCATTGACGAGAATTTTAGTTGGGTAGAGAATGTCCGATAATGCACTCCATTAAATTTTCATATCGATCTGATACCTGTTCCACCAGGAACGTCTAATGCCATATCACCCTGTATATAGGACCAAGTGTTTCGTTTGATCAGTGGAATCTTCAGTTGAAAATTTGTGCAAGTCAAGAACTCAACCTGTATATTCTGAATCATAATTCAATATGATATATTTTTATGAAAATATTTTGCTTTCTCATGATTCAAAACGCCATCTCTTGTTGGAAAATCCTACTTACATATTCTGTGAATTGGCAGAAATAAGATGATTTAGGACAGAAAATAATCATTTTAGGAACTAAATCTTTTTTCAGTTGATTGAATGTACCTTGGTATATTCCTATTACCCTATTAATTGAACAGCATGGCTTTCTCATTTCACCACATCAAAACCGTGTTCAAACACTGCTCTCGTTAGGCTTATTCATAACGGCAACGTCAGCAGGATAAACGTGGTATTTTCTCCTGACCGAACCTTCACTAAAGTTCGCATTCAAACCACTCAAAAGAGGCAAAGCCTCAGTCCTTGCGAAAAAATCCTCTTGGCTATTCCTCCTCTTAGTACATAAAATAGTCTTTGGAGGCTCTAAAATTTTGGGTTTCGGCAACGTCAAATCCAGATTAATCTTCGAAGGGTTGCTTTTCGAACGGAAGAACGGCCATTTGTCCTTTTTCCTGGGACTCAGAGGGATGTGTTCGATGTTTATCACCTGAGGGTTGAACGTGACGTTTTTGCTGTCCGATGGTGTCCTGCACGTGCTGCCGGAGTCGACGCTGTTGCTTTTCGAACTGTAGATCTGCATGGATCTGTTGGATTCTTGCAGATTGAGATCTATGGCGAGGTTGGATAGGAGGTCTTGGTCTATTTCATCTGGACTGTTCGGCGACAGGAGGGTCGGGCTGCTTTGGTAGACGAGTCTGCAGAGTTTAGGGCTTTCTTGCTGCTTATCCGTTTCGAAAAAGTCGAAGTGGGTTTCCAAGAACGAGGGAGTGCTGTTGAAGAATTCTTTGCAACCTGGAAATTTGAAAAGATTCCATGTAGCCGGACGTGGATTACTATAGCTCAAATTATGAGGATACCATGAAGCTTAGAGCTGAATCTGTTGAATCTCCTAGCTGTTCAAATAAATTCGTGGTATAGAGTGCTGCTGCACGTCAAAGAATTGAAGATTTGTGTGCAGGGTCACCCAAATTGCTTGATTTTGGCTGTTTCTGGTACTTCTAGGCTAGATAGGTGAAAATTTTGCAAGGAGTCCTGGTCTCGATTTTTGTGAAAACTCCATAACTGAAAGCCGTTTCTCGATATCTTCATTTGTTTTGAAGATATAACAAAATTTTGATATTTTGGCGATTTCGAAAATGTGCCATAACTTCTTCATTTTCTAAAATATCTGAAAACGGCAAAAACTTTCTACACAGTGGCGCATCCAGAAATTTTATTCGAGGGGGGGGGGTCCTGCTCAAGAGTGAACAGGTTTTTGTAAGTTATATAATTTAAAAAATGCGCCGCAAGCGAAAACCTTCTAAAGTAATGGCATTCGTTATTATACAGGGTGTTTAATTGGTAAATGATCATACGGTAACCTGAGCTAGAGCTACCCTAGGCGAGTCCAAAAAACCGATATATGATAGGTCTAATCAATTCCATAACCGAGATACAGGGTGCTTTATGTATTCACCAAAAATTTCAATTCCTCATAACTTTTTAACCAACCAGTATAGTCGGTTGATATTTGGAACGTATGATTCACTTCTACAGGTCGATCGAATTACTTTTGAATTTCCAAAAAATTCCAGGTCCGTATTTGAAAAATATGGGACTTCTTCCAAGCTGAGATTCAACACCCTGTATGTTGAAATTTTACGATTTGATTGAGATATTTGAAAAGAGAAGAAAATTTTCAATGGAGTTCAGTAGATTTCATTGTCCCGCACGTCATTTCCAATTGAATATTGGAGTTCCACAAAATTCTCAGAAAAATCGTACATTATGATCTAATTGAATTTTTTTTTGTCCCACTAATTGCACGTTCGAATTTCATAATATTCTGTGGAATCATTTGGAGTTATTTCCGAAAAACAATATTCATCGAGAAAAATTTAGTTGAAGTCAACAAAGATGAATAAATAACTGAAGAAACATAAAAAGTCAACGTGAAATACAGAAGGTGCTCGAAAGTACCACCATTTTGTTCAATACACATTCTTGCCCTCTTCAAAAAATATGTCTGATACTTTTTTTGATCATGTCTGGATTATTTCGTATTTCATTGCATAATAAAATTCTGTTGACCATTCTTTCATTTCGTAAAATCCAGCTACTAAAGTTAGTTCTTCTAATTTCATCACCTGGATCCAATCGTTGTACCTTCTGGAGATCAATTTGATCATAATGTACGATTTTTCTGAGAATTTTGTGGAATTCCAATATACAATTGGATCTTTCTCTTAAGCTCTCTTTGAACAAAACGACGTGCGGGACAATGAAATCTACTGAACTCCATTGAAACTTTTCTTCTCTTTTCAAATATCTCAATAAAATCCCAAAATTTCAATATACAGGGTGAATCTCAGCTTGGAAGAAGTCCCATATTTTTCAAATACGGACCTGAAATTCTTTGGAAATTCAAAAGTAAATCGATCGACCTGTAGAAGTGAATCATAAGTTTCAAATATCAACCAGCTATACTAGTTGGTTCAGATGTTATGAGGAATTGAAATTTTTGATGAATACATAAACCCTTCTGTATCTCGGTTATGGAATTGATTAGGCCTATCATATATCGGTTTTTTGGACTCGCCTAGCTCTAGCTCAGGTTAACGTATGTCCATTCACCAATGAAACACCCTGTATATGTATATCAATCCCTATTTCTATCTGTAAAGGAAATGTTTAAGATTCCATTCTGTTCTAAAATAATTATTATTACTTTTAGAAAAACAAATATTTTAATTACTTTTCTTTGTCACAGCTCGGGGGGGTGGGGCTGCAGCCCGACAGTACCCCCTCCCCCCCTCGGTGTGCCACTGTTTCTACAGGCACCATTTCATTAGCAATACGACACCGTATTCAGTTATTTTTTATCCCTTGTATAAAGGGTTGAAAAAAACAACTTTCTTATTTTAAATACGAATGGTAGGTATCTTTTTTTGACCCCATGTTATGCAAAAAAATTAGCTCTTCGAAAATATATATATGTCGATATTTTATTTTCCGATCCTCAATTTCATAGAATAATGTATAACAGACTCCACTTTAAGTGAAAATTTAACTTTTTTGCTATTTCTTTCTCAAATATGGAAATAATATATCGACATATATATTTTCGAAGAGCTGATTTTATTTAGCACAATATAGGATCAAAAAAAGATACCATTCGTATTTGAAATAAGAAAGTTGTTTTTTTTTTTCACACTTCATGCATGGAATAAAAAATAACTGAATACGGTGTCGTATTGCTAATGAAAAAGTGCCTATAGAAAGTTTTTGCCGTTTTTAGATATTTTAGAAAAATGAAAATGTGCCATTTTCGAAATCGCCAAAATATGAAAATTTCGTTATATCTTCAAAACAAATGAAGATATCGGGAAACGGCTTTCAGTTATGGGTTATGGAGTTTTCACGAAAATCGAGCCCAGGACTCCTATTAACATTTTCACCTATCTAGCCTAGAAGTACCAGAAACAGCCAAAATCAAGCAATTTGGGTGACCCTGTACAAAAGTTGAGCACAGTAAAATGTCATAGTACACGACCACGAATTTATTTGAACACTCATTATAATCATGGATTCAAATTCAAAGAGAAGAGGATAATCATTGAATTGTTTTGTATGTTTTGCAAAATCTGTGATTAAGGGTAGGCACCTTGTGCTTTAGGTTAATTATGTCAATGAGTAAGTCTTTGGTTATGTTCAATGCAGTTCAGGGTAATCTCAATACGCAATATATACTCCATTCACTTTTATAAAGTATCGCGGTTAGCCTTGATTTAGGTTTATCAAGTTCTTTCACTTAAAATTGACGAAGGTTGGCACTCGTGAAAATCAAGCGACATTGCCAAGTCTACTTTCTATTTACTCTTTTTCAACTTTGTAATGGAGTTAGTTCTTTTAAGGTTTAACTAAGACACAGGTTTCCTATTACTAGTACAATTTCATACTGGATTATTTCAAGTTGTGCAAAAAGGTATTTAAATATCTTCTGTAGGTATTTCTTGAGAAAAAGTGGGGAATGCCATAGGTTCGTCTGTTCCGTTCGTTTTTCTGTGTTATTCGAGTACTTTTATTCTTTTTCCGAATGAACTATCACAAAGTAACGCACTATTCTCTCCATTATTTTTCAGTGAAATTTCAACTGCACTCGATTCTTGATTTCCGTACAAGAAAATAGCATAACTGAATCTTCCTATCGTTCTTATATGTATACGTGGAATATTTCTAGTATCAACACAGAAAAAGTTTCTTCAGCATTCGCCAGGTCTTTGAAATTATTGAATTCACATAATATTTTCTCAAAGTAAATAAACATTTTGATTAATACGTAATTACTACGATTTCAATGCAGAAACGACAACGCTGCGGGCGTATCTGACAGAGGAATGACCATAACCTAACATTTTCAAAATATACAAGGTGAAATGTGTCAGAATTCCATGGCAAACCGCGATACTTTATAAAGTGAATGGAGTATAAGTTGATAATTCTTTTTCCTTTTCTACATTATCTACAATCTAAAGTAAACGGATTTGCACAATTTGGCAACAAAATTAGGTTTTGACACTGCTCGCGCATGCGCAAATCGGCCTCCAAATCTCACTTGATTAAACAACTGGATTACCCAGTTCAGAGAACAGAGATCCATATATTCTCACTTATCTCTGTAAAGAACAAGAACGTTTTTGTGTATTCTATTATCTGACTTCTGGAAGTCTATTGAATGATTGTGTTTCAGATTGAAGCAGTGATGTTTGATATATTCTCGTTGATAATAATTAGGAATATGGAATAAGCGCCCTTGCTACGTTTTCATGTTGTGTTGGTATGTACATTTAAACTTATTGAATTTGGTATTCTGCTATTTCATATACTGCCTAAGTTAATAGCTTATTTGAATGCGCTGAATGATTGAACATAATAACAAAAGACTCTACACTCCATTTGCTCTTATATAGTGCGTTCCACTTGGCGATGACAACGATCAAAACGCTCCTTGGGCCGTTCCACATGGCGACTACGGTCGTTGTGGACGCGGCGAATACGTCACTCATGACGTCATTGTTTTCGCCCACGCCAAGCTCACAACGACCCATCCCAAGACTTGGGTCTTTGCGGTCGTTCGAGGAGTGGGGATGATAATTTGGTCACGGCCTGCTAAAGACTGATGTAGTAGGCCAATGCCAATCTAGCCCGTTCCACTTGAATGTTTGATTGCAACGATCGCGAGCATGTGGAATGGGATAAACAGCGGTCGTGAGCGTGAGCATTGTGGGCGCCAAGTGGAACGCACCAATAATGTATCCCACTTGGCCATGATATTCTGACACATTTCACCGTGTATATTTTGAAAATGTTAGGTTATAGTCATTTTCCTGTCAGATAACTAAGCAAGGTTGTCCTTTCTACATGGAGGTCGTAGTAATTACCTAGTAGTTTAAGTTGGGAAAATAATGAATTTGAGAAAATATTATGTGAATTCAATAGACCTGGCGAATGTTGTAGAAACTTTTTCCTCTATTCATACTAGAAATATCTCACGTATATGAACATGGTTGGAAGATTCAGTTATGATATTTTTTTGTACGGAAATCAAGAATCGAGTATTTAAATTTTACTGAAAAATAATGGACGGAATAGTCCGTTACTTTGTGATAGTTCATTCGAAAAAAAAAAAAAAAAATTACTCTAATAACCCAACAGAAAAACTTTCAAACGAAGAGATGAACCTATGGATTTCTCCACTTTTCAAAATTCTTATGAAATAAGCCTACAGAAGACATTCAAATACCTTTTTGCATAACTTGAAATACTCCGTATAGAAATGTGGTAGTACTACGAAACCTCTGGGTCACAGTTGAACCTTGAAAGAACTAACTCCATTTACAGAATTAAAAAAGAGTAAATGGAAATTAGCATTGGCAACGTCTCTGAGAATTATTTGACATTTCAAGAGTATCAACCTGCGTCAGTTTTGAGTAAAAAATTTGATAAACCTAAATCTTGGTCAACCAGGATACTTCATAAAAGTGAATGGAGTATAGAAGAGTTACATCTTTCTACTCCATGTTCTGCTTAATTTTCAATACCCAGTATTCGAATACTGGGTATTAAAAATTAAGCAGAAAATTCCTGAATTACCTGCAGAAATCATCACGTTGTCCAAAATGTCTTCTGCGGACTGAAAATCATCTCTTTCTGAGCTTGTCGAATTTTTATCAGGGATTATTTGAGGAGTTCCTAATATAGCACCATATTCTCTTAGTTGGGGCGCTTCTTCATTTATTGCAGACTCAAAACTAGAGCCTGAGTTAGTCGAATGACTCCCAGTACCAGACCGCTTCCTAAAAAAACAATAACAAAATTTTGTATATCTAAAACCAAACAGTTTTTTTGAACTAAAACTACAGAGAAAAGAGTTAAAACTCACCTTGCGAACGTTTTGACTTTCTGAAAGTTCCTCACGTTCACAATGTCATCTGCGCAAGTGCTGAGGTTCCCGATTATCTTCAAGGTCCTTTTCATCAATTTCGGCGTTTGACTAGTACTCTCCTCAGTCGAACTGATTTTTTCACAACTGTTCATCAAGCTGGTTCTAGACGATATCACAGAAATCTCAGAAAGGCTCTCCGGCGAAGCCAAGGGCGCAAGTCCAAACCAATCGTCATGTATCAGATCGAATTTAGCCACAGGAGACGTAGTAGTCTTGATATTCAAACTCAAACTCTTCGGTTGCTTCGTAGGACCAACGTTCAAGTTGAAATCCGAAATGTTATCGCTCCCCAACATCGTCAAAATATGGTTTATCTGAACGGGACTCGAGTGAGATCTGGCAGAGTGGTACCCGTTGGTTACCGAGGAGGCGTTGCTTGGCACAGCCCCGCCTGCGGTCGGTAAGGTAGGCGACTGCAGCGAGGTGAAGCTGGTCTCGAGGTATAGACGAGTTTTTGGACTGGATTCGGAGGATGGTGAGATTGTTAATTCGTTAAGAGTTGTTGCGTAGTTATTCGACGATATGCTGGGTATCCTTTGAGGCTTTCTGGGACCTAGGGTGGTTATAACCTATAATTTTAAAAGATTGAAGTAAAGGCTCGTTTTGGAGCGATCAATTTCGCTGTGAGCATATATCGCTTATGGTTCCGATTGAAACCTATCACTTGGAAGGGAGCATAGTTTGTTGTGTTTACTGAGTGGAGAAGGTTTCCATCAAAATCATCAAATCTGCCGAGGCAACGAGCATAGGAGTATATGGTCCTAAACTGAGATTTTCCGTGTCAGTAAGGCATAGGAATAGCAATAGTCAATCAGCATTAGGAGAGCTCTGGAATCTCACTGCCAGTGCTCACCTGGGAATACCGCAACATCATAAAGCAACTGGCCAGTGGCAACAGAGTGACTCTCTTATGGATGATAGAGCACTGTGGCATTGAGGGTGATGAGAAGGCTGAAGTACTTGGGAGAAGTGCATCAAAGGTTAAACCAGTTGGACCTCAACTTTTCTGCGGCCTTGGAAAGGACCACTTTAGAGCAGCGTTAGAGCAATAGTTGATGCAAAACTACCCTTCTCTAGAGAAGATCTACAGGACTAAAACAAGCGAGAAGATTCGTATTGTTTTCGCCGTCTTACACAAAGAAACTCTATCCAGCTTATAGGCGGATAGAGCTTCGATGTAATGTGGTACTGCTGACTGGACATTTTCAGTATAAGTATACTCCATTCACTTTTATAAAGTATCCCGGTAGGCCATGAAATTCTGACACATTTCACCGAGTATATTTGAAAAATGTAAGGTTATAGTCATTTTCCTGTTAGTTGAATAAGCAACGTTGTCCTCTCTACATAGAGTTCCTTATAATTACGTATTTATCAAAATGTTTATTTACTTTGGGAAAATAATGAATGTGAGAAAATATTATTTGTACTATAGTGGGCTGAAGGACCTCAGGTCGATGACCGTAAATAACATTCGACATTGCCGATATTTCACGAGTGCCAACATGCGTCAGTTTTAAGTAACTTGATAAACCTGATTCCTGAATCTTGGCCAACCGGGATACTTTATAAAAGTGAATTTTGTGCGTTTTTTTTATTCACTCTCTATACCTAGGGAAGTTCGGATCTCTGAGAATCTAATTTTACGAAGTATGCACAACAATGGAAACCATATTTCTTAGAACCGAATACTATTATTTATTCAAGTACTTACCCTAAAGTTGAATACAGACTATTCTGACGTGACGTGATTCCACGTCACGTCAGGCACAATCAGTGCTCCCATTGGCCTAATATAAACGTGAACGCATAGAACGATGTGTTGCATTTTTATATCACTCACATTTTGACGTTCACGTTTATATTAGGCCAATGGGAGCACTGATTGTGCCTGACGTGACGTGGAAACACGTCACGTTAGAATAGTGTGTATTCACCTTTAGGGATTCACTAATATTGAATTAGTTGCAATGAACTATTCGATGAAAACCGGTTACATCAATGATCATCTCGATTTAATTTCAATATTTTTGAAAACCCTAAGGTTGCCCAGTTCACGGTGGGGTCTTCAGCTAACCTATCTCGATACAAAAAATAAATTAACCCGTATTTTATTGGGCGACTCCAGATGAGAGAAAAAACTTTCATTTGAAAACTAACAATATTGAATAACTTTTTAGAATAGCACTCCTTTACACGGGCTGAATATTTCGTCTAATATAGCCTAAATTCCAGAAATACCTCCATTATAAATCTTAGAGCATTGGGGCCAAAATATCAAGAATTTCAAGTATGATCCTCAACTTCAAATTGGGAGTATTCCGGTTTTCCTAGCCGTGGTCCTATAGGGATTTCACGTGGCGTTCCGTCTACAACTGTGGTAGGCATCCACCAGTTCGGAGCAGTTAATCGTCGGGTACAATTTCCGATCGTGATACCTCTGTTGAAGGTTAGGTGAAATTCCTATAGGACCATGGCTAGAAAGCCCGCAATACTCTAAATTTGAAGTCGAATCCGGTGGAAGCCTTCATCAATATATGGTCCTAAAGTTTTGCATTTCTTATTTTGGGAATTGTAATCGTCTTCCATGTGGTAGGTTTTACTCCAAACTTATTATAGGAATACATTTTTTCAGTTGAATTTTGAGGACGATAAAACAAAATAATAAGATATAGCATTCAAGGTAGTGCAAGTGGGGACAGCAAAAGGTATATAAGAAGCCCCAATATTTGAGAGAGTTGTTCTGTTTCTCGACAATAGTGCCACATTGATATTGGAAGAAGTGAAATATCTCACAGCTTGGGAAGATTTTTGGTTATACAGGATGTTCCTATAAGCATGAACAAGCCTAGGTGTTCTTTTCCGCAACAACATTATATCGACGACGCATAGGAGAAGGGTAAGGAGGGCATCCTCAGACCGGTTGTAAACACGAAAGCTTTCCAAAATGAAGGCCTAGTTTCTTGAAACTTCCAGGGTACGTTTGGGAGTGAATGCTCCAACTAAGTTCGTGAAAGAACAAAATCAGCCCATGGTTGTGAAGTTATTCCTTTTTGAAATTTTTTCCCCAGTATTTCAAGAGTGACATCACCAATCGAGTTGACATTCAGTTTTAAGCCGCAAAATAAAGACCTTCGAGTGTGTACAAAATTGAACAAGATGATGTGATTATCTCAGGAGCTAATCTGCTAACTTAAGCTCGCCATGAAAAGTGACACTTCTCCTCATGAAATAATACACTATTATACATTATTTATGTACTCAATTTATATTTACTAGTAATCATTTTATTTGGAAAATATGCCAAGAAATCACAACCTGTAAACACGATTAAATGATCACTATTGTGAAGTAGTTCAAAAGTATTTACGTGGCATCCCATATAATAAATTAATTCTTTCGGAAATATTGTCCACGATTATTATCATTATTATTCGTCCAAATTATCCATTCAAAAATGAATTTCTTTGACCGCATTCTATCATGGTCATATTCATTCTGGTTTCGTGACACCCTGTAAAAAGCTCTCGCGGTAAATATTGGGGGCAACTTCCAAAGGGACCACATTCAAAGGGTACACTTGAACTCAAAAAAGTCAAGGATATGCGTTTCCGCAAAACTTTCATTTCGGAAACACCCGGTACCTTATGTCATGTGGCGGAGCCCTAAATTCGGAGGACGAGGTCGACGTTTTGCTCCTGTTCCTCCCTCTTACCGTCCCACATCGCACCACCTGGTTTTTATGGAAAAAAAGAAATGATGGAAAATGAAATAAAACATCGGAAAATATAAAAAGGTATATTGACAAGATGGGGGATAATTTAAATACAAAATAAATACATTGAACATGCATAAATCCTCGGTTCAATAACTGAATCGATCGAATTCATTTGGGTCTTATAACCTTAAAGATGTTAATGAAGGAAGGGGCTTATGTAACTTAAACATACAACGCTATTAGGCAATTCAACGAGCTGTCAAATATTTTTTGAGGTTAGTGCTGGTGGTCAAACAATGGTAATTAAGATTTGTTTTATGGAGAGATGTTTTTAATATTTTCAGTCAATCTCACTCT
Source organism: Adalia decempunctata (assembly GCA_951802165.1). Lineage (NCBI taxonomy): Eukaryota > Metazoa > Arthropoda > Insecta > Coleoptera > Coccinellidae > Adalia > Adalia decempunctata. The sequence continues at coordinate 21,316,741 of OX637703.1, forward strand.
CATGGATAACAAACCAATGAAAATTATTTAAATTGAGTGAATTGTTGTTAAAAAATCAGATAATGACAGAATAAATAGCAATCTTGATCTGATGCTGAATGTACATAATGTTAAGGTTTTGTGTCAGATGTCTTCAAGCTACAATAATTTATCTCGAGACCAAAAATTTATTAAAATTGAATTTGACAAATCAGGATTGCATGGTAAAAAAACTTTATACACCTAAATCTTGTGATGGCGGGATGAATTGTACATTTTCTGTAGATTTCTCTCACCGAACGAAAACATTTTTATCTGTAGCATTTTTCAAAATTCGACTTCGCTTGAGAGATTGCTGATTCTATTGAAAGACACTTTTTAAAATTCCTGCGAAAGCAATATTTTGAATAAATTAAACTGCATATCGGATGTATAGTAACTGACAAAAAAAACTGCAACACCCAGAAGGAGCTGTTCAAATTTTATTATTTTTTGGTAAAACATAGTTTAGCAAGGAGCTAAATCTAGCTACATCTAGTGATTGATAGGGTAGCCCATGAGGCCTCAGAGTATCTAAAGAAGGAGCAGGCAATGAGAGAATCAGGTTTCAGAGAGCTTGGTCCTCTTTGAATGAATATACCTCATCTGCAAACCTTCCTAGTGATGTAATGATCAAGAAAGTAAGCACTGAGAAGAACTTCAGTACAATGCTAAGCAAAAGAGAGGATTGGGAAAGGGAATACACCGACTATAATCTCAAAGGAAATACAATAAAATGGTATACAGATGGTTCTAAAACCGCTACAGGAGCTGGCGCTGGGATCTACGGGACAAGTACCAAGTGTGCAGTATCGTTAGGCTCCTGTACAAGCGTCCTTCAAACGGAAATACTTGCAATCGGAAGATGTCTAGACATAAATCTAGAAAGAAATTATCAGAATTGCGATATAGCTATTCATACAGATAGTCAAGCTGCTGTTGAAGCAATGAGCTCCTATATGTCATCGATTCAAAGCTGATTTGGCCGAAACAAACTCAATGAGGTAGGCAAGAAGAATAAGGTCTTTTTAATCTGGGTTCCCGGTCATTCGGGAATCGTAGGAAACGAAGAGGCCAAGAAAGGGCCAGAAAGGGAGCACAAACGCCACTCACTGACCCAGAACCCTTTTGTGGTATAGGAAAATGCACCTATAGGGAGGAATTTTTGGTGAAGGAGAAAACCGAAAGAGAAAAACTCTGGCGGAATCTTCAGGGATGGATCACTCCAAAAAGTTCCTCCGGAACTTTGAAACTGCTTGATCGAAAAAATATCTGGATCTCAGTAAAAACCAACTTCACCTTTCTCACAGGACATTGTCGCCTAAAGAAACATCTGTTGAGAATGGGTTTATCGGACACTGATGAGATTCTGTGGGGAGGAGGAAGAAACTCCTATTCACCTGGTTACGGAATGCTATGCCATTGCAAGCCAAAGAAAAGAGTGCTTTGGACAAGAAACTTGTAGAAGTGGGGAGTTATCCTCCTTGAAGCCGTCCCAGATACTGGATTTCATCAAATCTCTGGAACTGGAGGGCGAGCTGTAGGAGGCGCGATGATAACAGCTCTGTCAGGGGACACAATAGACCTTAAGGTGGCAGTGGACTGTAACCCCTTTTCACTATAACTATATAAGGAGTGAATGTGGACATGTGGACATTTTTTGTTACTTGAATATTCTAGTCGATTTTTGCAAATTTTGCAACAAACCAGCTGTTCGAGGAGATCCAAAGTCCATGTTTAGTTGTTGTTAAAAAGCTTAGAGCACGTGTACGCGGAATTTATCGCCAGCTAGTTGAATTCGAAAGGCGTCGAATAATTGGTCTACGGGAGGCGGGGTTGTAATTTCTAGAAATCGCTAACCGTACGAACAGAAATCCAACTACTTGTATGAGATGTTGTCAAGCGTGGTTTGATAATGCCCGAAATCGAAGAAGAGTAGGCACCGGACGCCGAAGGGGCACAAATGAAGTTCCAGATCTACTTCTGAGACTTATGGCCATTAGAGACCGATTTGCGACAACTCTATCTTTGGCTGATGAGTGATTAGAACAACAAGGCCTATCCTGTAACTGCTCGAACGGTTCACCGCCGGATAAGATCTTTTGGACTGCAGCATTATCGACCCCATCTTGTGTTACCTCTGACGGTTGAGCATCGCCGGCAACGATTAGAGTGGTGCAGAGAACGTCAACATTGGTTGTTATTGGTTGGTATCAGGTCGTCTTTTCTGATGAATCTCGATTTTCCTAGGGTGCACATGATGCCCAAAGAAGGGTTAGACAACGTCGGGGAGAAAGACGTGAACATCAAATTGCTGTTGAGCGTCATGTCCACGGGACAGTAGGCGTTGTGGTATGGGGTGCTAAGGACTGAACGAGAATAAATTCGCTATCACAAAAACGCTCATATCTTTTGAACCACTGGACCGATTTCGAAAATCATTTTCGAATCATCTTCTAATTCCAATGAAAACTGTTTTTACTATAAAAAAACCAAAACTATTTTTTACAAAATTCATGGATTTTTTCTGGAATTCTTCCCATCATGCTTCTTATAGTGTTTTCAGTCACTTTCTGGGATGCTGTCTTCCACTTTTGCTTGAATTCCGCTAATGTTTTCGTTGATTTCTTAGTCTTCTTCAATTCTCTTTTTACCAGGGCCCAATATCTTTCGATTGGCCTGAGTTCTGGGCAATTTGGTGGATTGGCTTCTTTGGAGACAGAAACCAACTCATTAGCTTCGTACCATTCCTTGGTGGCCTTGCTGTAGTGGCATGAAGCTTAATCTGGCCGAAAGATTGTTGACACATCATGCTCACGTAAAAATGGTAAAAGTCGTTTCTTCAAGCATTCCTCGATGTATATCTTCGAGTCAACAAAGCCTTGGCCAACGAAAAATTTGCTCCTTTTACCACTAGTGCAAATTGCTTGCCAACCAGGGACTTTTTAGAAAACTTTGCTTGTTTCTTCACGCGAAATTGTTCGTCATCATTTCCACGAGAATCTGCAGTATAAAATTCTTGACCTGGAAGTTGCGGGAAATCATCCAAGACATAGGTTTCGTCGTCCATCACGCAACAGGAAAAATTTTTCAAGAAATCCTTTTTTAATTTCTTTGCTCTTGATTTCGCTTCTTGATTCTTCACAGCGTTCCTGTCTGGAATTTCTGCACTTTGCATGTTCTGAGCTCACACTCGACTTGATTTTCTGAACGGTTGACTGCGAACAACACACTATTTGGGCCATTTTCCGTCCTGAAAGGTTAGGATTCTTTTGAAAAAGGCTGATGGCTTTCTTCACTTTTTTGGGCTATGAAACCCCCTTTTCCTCCCGGTTCCTCCTTGCGGTTAATTGTAAAATCTTCGTTGAAGCGCTCAACAACTCTTGATACCGTTTCCGGACGAACGCGAGCCTCTTTTGCGATTCTTTTGAAGCTCCATTCTTGATTATTTTGAAAAAGTTTCACTATAAATTCTCGTGTTTTCACTTCGCTTGCGACAGAGAATTGGAATATCTTCGAAGTAAATGTTCCATATGTTTCTGACGTTCATAACAAAGCTAACTATGATCAAATTTTGATTTTTTCTCAATTGATTCAAGAGATATAGGCGTTTTTGTGATAGCGAATTTATTCTCATTCAGTCCTTATTGCACATGCAAAGAGGTCACTTTTAGTCTTTACTCGAGGTAACATGACAGCGCTGCGTTACCTTCAAGAAATAGTGGAGCCATATGTTCTCCTTTACCTTAACAGACTCGAGAATCCAGTATTTCAGCAAGGTAATGCTCGACCTCAAGTTACCAGAGTTAGTTTGAACTCTTATTGAAGCGACCCATGTGAATCTTCTGCCATGGCCGCCCAGACCCCCCGATCTTTCGCACCTAGAGCATGTTTGGAACATCATGGGTAGAAGGCTTGGAAATTTACCCCAGCCCTCACGGACTTTGGTGGCTCAGAGACATGAAGTACAGGTAGCTGGGGATAGTATCCCTCAAAAAGAAATAGACCATCTTTTGCATCAATACCAAGACGTGTTGGGGAGTGTATAGATAATCGCGGTGGACAAACACAGTATGTATTAACAAATTTATTAAAAAAAATTGTAGACCCTTCATTTTGTCACACCTTAATCATTTACTCCTTGCTCTAGGTACTATTACTAGTGCAGAAATCGAGTGTTGCCCATAGAGCATGTTTGGGTCATAATGGGTAGAAGGCTTGGAAATTTACACCAGCCCCCCCGGACTTTGGCGGCTCTGGGACATGAAGTACAGGTAGCTTGGGAAAGTATCCCTCAAGAAGAATTAGACCATCTTATTGCATCAATGCCAAGACGTGTTGGGGAGTGTATAGCTACAATCACGGTGGACAAACACAGTATTAACAAATTAATTTAAAAATTTGTGAACCCTTTGTTTTTTCTTCAAATTTGAATCATTTACTCCTTGCTATACTGCCTATGTTTTACAAAAAAAAAAATTAAAAATGTAAACAGCTTCTTCTAGGTGTTGCAGTTTCTTTGTCAGTTAGTATATATTTTCATTTATATCAGGAATGTATTTGCCCGAATTAAAAAAAAATGGTTATATCTCTTCAGAAGAGCATTCACAAAGATGAAAAATGAAAAAAATTGTTGAAATATGTGAAAAGCCAAAGACTCAGCCAGTACCGTATTTTTGACACATTTCAAGGAAACTGGGTTAACTCTTACAAGCCCCTTCCTACAATACAGATCTAGCTTCAAATCAACCAAAAATCCACATCAACATAATATACAACAATTCATCGAGATCTTTTTCTTTCTCCTAAATCTATATAAAAAAATCAAATCAACACTGACTCTATCATGCTATCTCTTCACATATACTGACTAAACTTGCCACCGTGCTCTCATCTCTGGAACGTACCTTTTTGAGGGCGCTCAGCACCCTGTCCGGCATGTGGTCTTGTATCATGACGGGCGAGATGATCACTTCGTCGAAATCGATGTTTTGGGCCCACAGGGCCTGGTATACTGGTTGCTTTTTGGATATGGCTTGTCTGCGAAAAAAAAGACAGAATAAGATGAATTAAAAAAATAATAAACTTAGAGATTGCAATCCAAAATCAAAAGTCTAGAGTAAACATTGCATTTACAATTATTCATAGATTCTCCTAAAACATGAGTTTTGAGCGAAAAAATTTGACAATTATTCAATCTAACTACATTGCACATTGACATGTGCATTCAACGATAACAGACGAATTAATTGTGGTTCCGGCTAAAATTGAAGTTTACATGCTAGATAATTGGCATTTTTTTTTTAAATTCGTCGAATAGTGACAAGTAGCGTTGAACTGTCCTTAGGTGAGATATCTCTCTACAATTAACATCGATTTATTGATATATCTTGTGAACTAAATACAATGGTATTCACGGAAAGACAAAAAACTGAACTGAAGGCGCTGACCCGCGATATCACACGTGATATAGTTAAAGATGCGGTAGCAGATGAGTCATTTATAAATATGTTGATCGACAAAATCTCCAACAAAGTTTCGCAAAAAATAAACGAAACATTTCAACAATTTACTTCGAAGATTAATCAACTGGAAACACGGCTCGATCTTGTTGAAAAGGAGAACGACGTTTACAAGATGAGGATAGACGAATTGGAACAAAAGGGCAAGATGAACCAACTCAGAATATATGGTTTACCTGAGGATTCAAGCTACGGAGAACAGCTAAATAAGCAAGTTACAGATATGTTCAAAAATAGTCTCAATGTCTCTGAAATAACACCTGTATTTTGTCAGAGAATTAGTAGGAATAAACGTAACAAGAACACTGCTGTACTGGTACACTTCAACAGCATCCGAGATCGAAATCAGATATTTCAACAAAAAAAGAAATTTAAAGGAACTAAATTGGTAATGCTTGAAGAGTTGACGAGAAGAAGATACCAACTGATGCTTCTAGCAAAGGAAAAAATAGGTAAAGGAAATGTTTGGTCTATGGGAGGAAAGATCTTCGGAAATGTGGCGAATAAAAAGATCTTGATACAAAATGAAGATGATATTGCGAATATTCACGAGCAGGCCGTAAACCGCGAATAGGAACTCTTATTTTTTCTGTTTATTTCATTTTGAACTTTTCTGGGTATACATGTCTATGTAGATATATATTTTTTTGTTTGTTATTTCATAGAAATTTTTTTTTTATCTTTGGCACCCGAACGTTATATTCTCTTGAGGGAGAAAACTTTTGTTTTTTTAATTGTCCTCCAAAGCTGCCCGATCTATCATTCATTCAAATAAGCATTTCAGAACATTTACTGATAGTATATTTATATATTTTTTGCAATTATTTTATTTTCATTCTATGATTGAATTCGGGTACGCGTTTGCGCACAAGTGAAATGAAGATTGCACACATCAATATTCGATCGATGTTCACAGGTTTCAGTGAATTTTCAAGAATTGTGTTGGAAAATGATTTTGACATTGTTGCGGTGACCGAGACGTGGCTGTCTGATGGCGTGGATGTTGCGGTTGTGGGGATTCCTGGCTACAATTTTTTTCATAGGCCGAGACCTACAAGAGGTGGTGGTATTGGATTTTATTACAGGGTTTCATATACGGGTCAGTCTATTCCTCATGAGTCTGCGCAGAGCGGTAATTTAGAGTGTTTGTTTATGAGGTTCAGATTCGGTTGTAAAAGTTTAACTGTTGGTGCTTTTTATAGACCTCCCAATACAAATATGAATAATTCCATAACTGATTTAGATAATGTTTTGTCGAGCGTTTGTATAACTGATGATGAGGTTGTCTGTTTGGGTGATTTGAATGTGGATTTTTTCAAATTGAATAACCCTGTTATAAATTGTTTCGAGTCATATGGTTTCACTCAACTGTTGAATGAGCCAACTAGGATAACATCCTCGTCTTGTACTTTAATTGATCCAATATTCGTTCTCAATGAGGATTTAGTGAATACAGTCGGCACTCTACCGTTTGATGGCATTTCAGATCATAGGTTGGTGTTTGCAGATCTCAAGTTAAAACGTGTAAAGCCATCGCCACGCTTAGTTAGGTTCAGGTGCTTCCGTGGTTTGAACCTTGATAACTTTCTGAACGATTTATACAATTTGCCATGGATGAATGTAATATTAGATGCAAGTATTGATAGAAAAATAACCGCGTTCAATAAATTCATCACGGAACTTTTCGATAGACATGCACCCCTAAAAGAGAAGAAGGTTTCAAAGCCGCGAGCCCCGTGGTTAACAGATAACTTAAAATTAATAATGAAACAACGAGATATAGCTCTTCAAAAATATAAACGAAGTCGTTCAGAAGCAGACTGGGTATCATATAAACATTTACGCAACTTCGCAGTTACTTCGACTAGAAATGAAAAAAAAGCGTATCTGAATTCAGTCTGTGCTGAGAATAACTCGAATAAAACTTGGAATACACTAAGAAATCTCAGTATTCGTTCAAAAAGGGACCATAATGTCATTCCACCTGATATCTCGGACCCGGAAGGTATAAGGGATTACTTTGCATCTTTTCAGCAGATCATATCATCCGGTCAGACGTTTGAAACTATAAACCGTTATGATAACGTTAGGTATGGTTCACAGGCAAATTTCTCGTTCACAATGACATCAGTTGCGGAGGTAAATTCTATTCTGAATGGCCTCAAGTCTAATGCCCTTGGTATTGACGACATAAGTGCTACTATGCTCAAATATTGCAGTCCCTTCATTGATACCATAATAGTAAATATAATAAATAGTTGTATTGAACAAAATTATTATCCTAATTCATGGAAAGTAGCCATAGGTAGACCAATTCCTAAGAAAACCGATTGTAAGGCTTATAATGATTTGAGGATAATTAGCATCTTACCAGCTATATCTAAAATATTTGAGCGAGTTTTGTATGGCCAGATATTTGAATATATAAATAAAAATAATATTTTGCCCCCAAACCAGTGTGGCTTTAGAAGAGGGTTTAGTACCGCTACAGCTTTAACCACGGTTATAAATGATATAATTGAAGCTCAAGACAAGGGTCTGGCCAGTGTTTTAGTTCTGTTAGACTATACAAAAGCTTTCGACACCATAGATCACGGGCTACTCGTTGCTAAATTGAGGTACTATGGTTTTGATGCATCTGCTTGTATGCTCATGAACTCGTACATTCGAAATAGATCTCAGGTTATTTTTAACGACGGAAAATACTCGTCGAGAATGAAACTTATGGCAGGTGTACCTCAGGGTTCGATTTTGGGTCCCCTGGTTTTCATTATTTACACCGCGGATATCCTTCGGTCTGTGGCTCATTTTGAAGCGCAGGCTTATGCTGATGACCTACAGTTATATGCTCATTTCGATTCGAGAGAGGCCGGGGTGGTCAGTGAACGATTGAGTGCTGAGCTTGCGAACATAGCACTGATTTCAGAACAGCATGCACTGAGGCTGAATGTGGATAAGACGGTTCTTCTGTGCTTTTCATCCAAAACAACCCGAGAAACTCTCATTCAAAATTTGAATATAAGAATTCATGACACTAAAATTGCAGTTAGTGATGTAGGAAGAAATTTGGGAGTTTATTTGGATTCTAATCTGAGATTCGATGACCATGTGAAGAATCTGATGAGGAAATCATATTCCAGCCTTAAGCTGCTTTACGGCAACAGACATGTATTGAGCTGTTCATTGAGGAAAACGCTGTGTGAGTCTCTGGTACTTTCGCATTTTACTTACTGCGATTTCATATATGGATGCTGTTTGCGAAAGACAGAAATAGACCGTATTCAAAAAGTTCAGAACAGCTGCTGTCGCTTAATTTACGGATTACGAAAGTATGATCATATATCACGTTCTTTGGTCGATACTGGTTGGCTTAATATGAGCAATCGTAGGAAGCTGCACCTTGCGAATTTCACGCACAGGTTAGTAAGTTGTGTTGACTCATCTCCATATCTTTGTAGTAAATTTATCCCTATGGAGTCAAGACATAGTAGGAACACAAGGTTTGGGGGTCGCTTTCTTGTTCCGCGTCATCGGACTGCCATGTTCCGTAGGTCGTTTGCTTACTGCGCGGTATCACTTTATAACGCGCTCCCGGAACATCTTAAGAGTTTGGGTAATAGATTTAAGTTTAAGTATAAAGAATATTTATTGTTAGATCAGAACGGTCAGAACCACTTGACTCAGTGATGTGTGCGGTTGAATGGACGTGAGCGTGTACCTGATATCTCCGTGGTTGCTTTAGGAGGTTTCAGATTTAGATTTTTTTGCTTCATTTCGGGTGCCATGTACTATTTCTTTTCTCATTGTTTGTTTTCATTTCAGCTGCAAGTGTGGTTGAGTAAGAATAGCTATGCTAGACTCCGCCACGCTGAGCAGCATACTACATTTTGTATATTGTCTGTATTTTTGATTCGAATCAATAAAGGCCATTTATTATTATTATTATTATATCTATAAATGTTAACGAAAAATTCTAACCAATAATGCAGGGTGTCCCAAATTGTTGCAGGTTAAGAAATATACTACTCCACAAGAGTTAGGGATATCGTATTCAATCGTTTTTAAAAGTATGTAATCTTCGAGAAAATCGCTGTTAAATCATTTAAAACTCAATAACAACTTGAATCGATCCAATAAAAATCAGTATGAGATATTTCGTCAATCTGGTCGCCTTTTTTCTGAAGTTTGGTTCTTTGCATATGCTTCATGGATATTTTGAAATGAAGTCAGTTTATCAACGGCTTCGATTTGAAACGAGTTTTCTGAAAATGCCAAGACGTAAATTAACAAACTCTGAGGCTAATAGGGCTATCGGAATGCTACAGGGTGGCCTAACTCAGGTTATTGTAGCGGAAAGGCTCCAAGTCAGCCAAAGTGTGATATCTCGACTTTGAATAGGTTCAGGGAGACAGGTTCCGTGTTGGACCACCAAGGCTTGGTGAGCGACGAAAAACAACACCTTCTCAGGATCGTTTCATCACCGTTTCGGCGAGAAGAAACCCTATATCTACGTGTAGAATGCTACGGAATATGTACTCTTCAAAATGCAGATGGGGTCCAAGTTTCCATCGAAACCATCAGACGACGTTTGAGAGAGGTGAATCTAGGTTCTAGACGTCCATTAAGAGGAGTTCCATTAACACGTGATCATAAGCGTCAAAGACACTGGAATGGGCAAGGCAACATATCAATTGGAACCATCAATGGCGTAGTGTCCTTTTCACTGATGAATCCAGATATGGACGATTTTCAGATTCACGAAGAATAAGGGTATGGACAATCCCACGCATACCCCGTAATCGTCGCTATTTCCAAGAAGTCCAACCATTCCAAGGGGGTAGTGTTATGGTATGGGCCGGGATATGTTTCAACGGCGCACAGATCTACAAATTTTTCCGGGGAATATGACCGCCTTACACTATAGGGAGCATGTCATTGACAATGATGTGCCAAATTTTCACGCTGCTATTGGTGAAACTTTTCAATTTCTAGACGATTACGCTAGACCGCACCGTGCAGCCATAGCTGAGAACGCGCGCGAGGAGCTTGGTATTCCACATTTACCAATACCTCCGCACTCACCAGATTTGAATTGCATAGAACATGCATGGGATAGGCTCCAAAGAAGATTAGATAATCATCAACCTACCCCAGAATCCTTAAATGATCTGAGAGAGCTTCTGCCTCGTTTACGGAACTCAAGAAATGTTCAACAACCTCGTGTGTAGTATGCAAAGAAGATGTCAAGCTGTTATTGATGCCCGTGGAGGGCATACTTTCTATTAATAGTCTTAAAATGCTTGAATTCTCTGGGAATAAAATTTCGTTATTTTACTCGATTCTTCTTAACCACCCTGTATACGCTGCAGTCCTACAGGCTAAAATTAATTTGCAACTTGAAATCATATTAATTTGAATTTTCATCACAAAAATCTTATTTTAACTAAGTTTTTTTGTAATTTAATTCAATATCCCTAACTCATGTGGAGCAGTTTATTACATGTGATTTTTAATAATAAATTCTCATTTCTTGAAAAATTGTTTCGTCCTTTATCTTCGCAACAAAGAGCTTTTTTGAGAATAATCAAAGGATAAAATATCCTTGTAATAGTCCAAGGAATAATCTCTTTAATTTTCGCCGCATGTTTACCTGTTTTTAATCGAAAAGCTCTTAAAGTGCTGACCATTCCGAGTGCTTAAATTTCTTTCAAGATTGAGATATCGCGAAGAATAAAAATAGAAAATGTTCAGAAAACATGAGGCAACATTTGAGTGTTCGTAAACATTCGCGTCTGCCAACGATTCATTCCACAGGGTGTTTAAAAAAACCTTATTTGTCATTCATGTGCACCCCTGTATACAGATACAATCTCTTCGTTATGATACATTTTGAATCCTTATTACTAATTGTTTTTGCAACAGTCAATGACTACAGTTGTAGCATGCATGAGAACAAAATCAATGATTAATCTCTTGATGGTTTTGGCAAAATCAAATTGTCACTGTTAATTTTTGTGAATAAACCGATTCATCAACATGATGTTTTTAGTTATTGCGCCTGCGTCTACACTTGTTTCATATCCTCCACGATTGGTGCTTTTTTACTGCAGACCACTGTCATCAATGTTTGATCTGGTGCAGAGAACGGCAGCTTTGGGAGGCATAATAATATATTGTTTAATGAGCGGTAATGTAAGTCACAACACACGCAGATGAATTTTGCTGCACGAGCCGTCAGGCGAGTGGTGTAATTCATCATGTGTGTTATGACCATTACCGCGAATTGAACACTATACATTACCTTCGACTTCTTCAGTAAAATTCGAATTAATCTGCATTTTCAAAATTGACAGCAGTTGTCAAAAGCGATCTCTGTGGTCGAAAATCGAATCGATATCGAATCCCGTAGAAAACGTAAGAGATTCACGTTTTCCAAATGCAATTTTTGGATATTCAGACCTAAGAAAATGTAGAAATGGATGTCGAGAACGTTACCTTGATGTCTGAAATAGAAATCCCTATTGACCCGACTCTTTTATTCATTTCGTAAGCCACATTTTTCCTATTTGTATTAGAGTGAGTTATAGGTGTGAATTATTATTACCTCACACGATTGGTTTATAGAGACTATTACAGATCAAATTCAGTTGAATAATGGATATATTATTCTATGTGAGTAGATAAAGAAATATTACATGTGATTTTTAGTAATAAATTCTTATTTCTTGAAATTTTTGTCGTCCTTTATCTTCGCAACAAAGAGCTTTTTCGGAAATAATCAAAGGATAAAATATCCTTGAAATAGTCCAAGGAATAACCTCATGTTTACCTGTTTTTAATCGCAAAGCTCTTAAAGTGCTGACCATACAAAGTGCTTAAATTTCTTTCAAGATTGAGATATCGCGAAGAATAAAAATAGAAAATGTTGAGAAAAGATGAGGCAACACTTGAGTGTTCGTAAACATTCTCGTCTGCCAACGATTCCACAGGGTGTTTAAGAAAACCTAATTATTCCATTCATGTTCACCCTTGTATACAGATACAATCTCTTCCTTATGATGCATTTTGAATCCTTATTAATAATTTAGTTTTTGCAACAGAGACTTACTACATTTGAAGCATGCATGAGTACAATATCGAAGCTTAATCTTTCTATAGTTTAGGCAAAATGAAATTGTCAACCGTTAATTTTTTGTGAATAAACCGATTCATCAAGTCTGACAGAATGTTTTTAGTTATTGCGCCTGCGTCTAGTTGTGTTAAGAGCAACTTGATACTTGTTTCATATCCACTACGATTGGTGCTTTTTTACTGCGGACCTGTGTCATCAATGTTTGAACTGGTGCAGCAATGGGAGGCATAAAATATTTTAATATTTTGAGCCGGCATATTGACAACATTTTTTCAAGTGAAAATCTCGATATCCAGTATCTTCCGAAGTTGCACATGCACTCCATCAAATAGTGCAAAATCCACAAATCCATCATATCGTGTAACATTCCTCACTCACATAAACTACTCTGGATGAATTAAAATGAAAGAGACAGACAGGAAAAAAAGAAAAAAGATAGGACAGGAACCATGCACGCACTACATTTCTACCTATTGAAACAAAAAATGACTCTTTCAAATCAATTAATTACCTCCACCTATTGTCATATTTTTGTCTGAAAGCGATACAAAAAGGTAGATTATTAGTTCTATACAGATAGTAGTCAAAGAGTCAAGTTCAAATAATTTAGAAATTTCATTTCGATCATTCCAATAAGCAGTGCATTTTGAAACTACTTAGTGAAAATGAAGCCAAGATTAAGATATAGTCAGTATTTAAGTTAGTTCAACTTCAAGATACCCCCTCAAATACGAGTCAGTGTGAATCACAAGCATTTTGAGGAATATTTTGAATTGTTCGAGGCCCAAGAGAAAGGATAAATGAATTCTATGATTATTTTTTGATAGATGAAATCGTCTGAACTGTACAATAACATCAGTTGCCATTGAGGTAATGATCCTATTAGTGGTCAAGAATGTTGGCTTGAGATTTAAGCTCCATCTTAACTGATCTACAAAACTTTGGGAAGATTTTTGATCAATATTAAATATCGTCCTTCAAAGATGAGTTTTTGGCTACTGTTGGCCCACCGAATTTTGGAGACCCTGCGATGACAAAATATCATTAAAAAGTCGAGACCACCATTCGGATCACAAACTTATGATAGCAACTCTCTGTTATCAAACAAATACGGAATTTTTTATTATCTTATACTTACTCTCCCTTTGTGGGATGATGCCTAACAACATGAATAATCCTGCCTGGTGGATACAGAGGATGGTGGCTGGTTAAGGCTATTGATGAATCACTAGGGTGCAGGCTTTCTTTACGAGCCCTTTTTTTCGATCTAGAATATTCACTAACTATATTATCACGTTCGTTCATTTCTACCACCGAGGTCGGTTGGATGCAACCACAGCAAATTATTGAGCAGGTGATGGTTTTCCACTGAAAAAAATAAAATTAATCGATTACTCGGAAAGTAGACACAATCAAACTTATATGAGGTCACACAGTATTTTACAGAACAAAGTGTTTATGACGAAAATGTAGTTCCTTCCTAACTCTGAAGTAGTAACAAAGTACAAAGCCTTGCTTGTGTGTGCATCATGGGAGCTATGAGAACGTGCCCAAATAGGGTGCTTGCGATCATCACAGACCTCACATCTCTTAATCTAGTGATTGATAGGGTAGCCTATACCGGCTGAGTCTAGTATTGGGTTGGCTACCTCAAACCTTTAAAACTGTGAACGTGGTCTTTATCCCGAAACCTGGACGGGACTTCTACGACCAGGCTAAGGCATACAGACCAATAAGCCTATCTTCCTTCCTCCTGAAAGGCTTAGAAAAACTTATAGATAGAGACATAAGGGAAACCGCTCTCATAGAGCAGCCTTTACACCAAAACCAACATGCCTATCTATCAGGAAAATTCTGCGAGACAGCTCTTCACCATCTCGTTTCAAGGATTGAAGAGTCTCTGGCAAACAAGGAAATCGCACTATGCGTTTTCCTAGATATCGAAGGAGCTTTCGACAACACCTCCTTCGAAAGCATGGTCTCTGCGGCTACTCGACGAGGCACTGATGAGGCCACTTGCAGGTGGATACGCTCAATGCTTCAAAACAGACTGGTCCAGGCCAACATGCTCGAGGAAAAACTGCGGGTCGAAATTGCCAGAGGTACCCCACAGGGGGGCATATTATCCCCTCTTCTGTGGGACATGGTGGTGGATGAACTGATAGCCTCCCTGAATAACCAAGGATATTATTCTCAAGGATACGCAGACGACATAGTCATACTCGTCAAGGGAAAATACACCGGAATAACCTCAGAACTTATGCGAAACGCACTGAGGACCGTAGAGGAATGGTGCAACAGAGAGAGCCTAAGGGCTAATCCGCACAAAACAGCACTCATTCCCTTCACTCGCAAAAGAAACATAGGAGATCTCACACCTCCCAGATTCTTCGGCGAAATATTACAAGTTGTAGAACAGGTGAAATACCTTGGGCTGATTCTCGATAAGAAACTAACCTGGAACCCGCATCTACATCATGTTACCAACAAAAGTAAAACGACACTTATGATGTGCAGGGGAGCTTTTGGAAAAACTTGGGGACTCAAACCGAAAGCCATGCACTGGCTTTACACAGCGGTAATAAGACCCAGAATCACTTATGGCTCACTCCTGTGGTGGCCAAAAACAAATCAAAGACAGGCAAAAACCAACCTTGGAAAAATCCGAAGGCTTGCCTGTCTCTGCATCACGGGTGCAATGAATAGCACTCCAACAGCTGCTATGGAGGTCATCCTTAACCTCTCACCCCTTGACATACATGTCATGGGAGAGGCCAGGATGGGTGCATACATACTGTTCCAAACAAAAAACTGGAAAACCAGCACAACTGGGCACACCAGAATCACTCATGTAGCTGACGTAGCCGAGCTTGATATGATTTCAGACTACATGCAACCTCTATACTCATTCGAAAAACTATTCAAAACATAGCTCGACTGGAACAGATGGGACTCGAGTATAGAATCACAATCATCTGCAGAAATAGTCTGGTACACAGACGGTTCTAAGCCAGATGAAGGAACAGGAGCGGGAATACACGGAATGAGGCCAAGAAGGGACTACATAATACCTCTCGGCAAACACGCCACGATATTTCAAGCTGAAACACATGCCATTAGGACATGCATACAGGAGAACCTGGAAAGTGGCTACCAAAGAAAACACATCCACATTCTCTCTGACAGCCAGAGCGCCATCAAAGCTCTCAACTCGACACAGATAAAGTCTAGACTCGTCTGGGAATGCCTCCAGGACCTTCTGGAGCTGGCAAAACACAACAAGGTCACTCTGATGTGGGTGCCAGGTCACAAGGGAATAGCGGGCAACGAAAAAGCAGACCAGTTAGCAAGACAAGCATCTGAAACGCCATTCACAGGGCCAGAACCTGTGCTTGGAATCAGCAAAAACCGATGCAGGACCCTGATTGAGGAGTGGATAAAACAAACACAGACAACACTGGGAACAGAGAGACGGGCAAACACACAGCAAAGCCATGGTAGGGCACACAAGCCAAACCTTGACGGCTGACTTTTTGAATCTAAACAGAACAAAGGCAGGTATAATAGTAGGTCTACTGACGGGACACTGCGGCCTTAGAAAACATCTGAACACCATAGGAATACTTGGAGAACCCGTGAATTGCAGACTCTGCGGTGATGAGGAAGAAACAGCCTCTCACATAATTTTTGAATGCGACGCCCTGGGAAGAAGGCGCCACAGAATCTTCGGAGAAATCAATTCGGAAACAAGAATGAATCCGAAAAACCTCATAAACAGGCTACTGAACCTGAACTAAAGAGTGATACAATAGACCCAAGTTGGTCGCAGTGTTACAGGGAGGCCAAGCGCTAACCCGGTCTCTTGTTCGTCAGCTTATCAATCAATCAATCAAGGGTAGCCCATGAGGCCATCCTCAGAATATCTAAAGAAGGAACAGGCAATGAGAGAATTAGGAATCTGAGAGTTTTGTCCTCTCTGAATGACTACATCTTATTTGCAAACATTCCTAATGATGTAATGATCAAAAGATTGAGCATTGAGAAAAACTTCAGTACAATGCTTAGCAAAAGAGCGGATTGGGAACGGGAATACACCGACTGTAATTTCAAAGAAAATACGATAAAATGGTATACAGATGGCTCTTAAACCGCTACAGGAGCTGGCGCTGGGATTTATAGGACAGGTACCAAGTGTCCACTATCGTTAGGCTCCTGTACAAGCGCCTTTCAACCGGAAATACTTGCAATCGGAAAATGTCTAGAATAAATCCAGAAAGAAACTATCAGAAGTGCGACATAGCTATTCATACAGATAGTCAAGCTGCCGTTAAAGCACTGAGCTCCTATGTCATCGATTCAAATTGATTTGGGAGTGCCGGAACAAACTCAATGAGGTAGACAAAAAAAATAAGGCCTTTTTAATCTGGGTTCCCGATCATTCCGGAATCGTAGGAAACGAAGAGGCCAATACACTTGCCAGAAAGAGCGCATAAACGCCACTCACTGGCACAGAATCCTTCTGTGGTATAGGAGAATGCACCTATAAGGAGGAGTTTATGGTGAAGGAGAAAACCGAAAGGAAAAACTCTGGCGGAATCTCCCAGGGATGGATCACTCCAAAAAGTTCCTCCGGTACTTCTAGATCCAAAAATATCTGGTCTCAGTAAGAACCAACTACACCTACTCACTGGCTATGTTACAGGACATTGTCGCCTAATGAAGCATCTATTGAGAATGGGTTTATCACTGACGAGTATTCACCTGGTTACGGAATGCTATGCCATTGCAAGCCAAAGAAAAAAAGTGCTTTGGACAGAAACCTGTAGCAGTAGACAATTATCCTCGTTGAGGCCGTTCACGATACCGGATTTCACCAAATCTCTGGAACTGGAGGGCGAGCTGTAGGAGGCGCGATGATAACAGCTCTGTCAGAGCATCATAAAAGCACTCGCCAGACCGCAGCTAACATTTGGACCAACAGCATGGGGCTAAGCAGTGAGAACCCATATAAAGAGGATAGAAAGTACAGAAAGCATATTTTGGAGATGGGCATTAGACGCCCTGTTAAAATTATTGATAATCGAGATAGTTAGTTTTGAGTTCTGTCAGTTTGATATTCTTGAATTCAGTATTGTCATATAAAGACTTGATGACATTTTTATTAGTTTTATTGAAATACGACCGAACATTTGGCGACCCCGACGAAAACGAACTAATTATGAGCCAAAGCGAAAGGATCAGAAGGAATTGCGCCGGACAGAATAGAAGTTTGTCGAAGGACTTCATTTGGCCTGAAAATTTTGGACGACATCAATTTTCTGAGCCAGAATTAAAATCCAGGATGAAATTGACAAATTCAATTCAAGGACGAAATGATACCTCTTAAAAATTGAACCTTTCAGAACAAAAAAAAACAAATCATCGAAAAATTCAGATAAAAATGTAATAATTGAGACCATCAATCACTCCGTTAAAAGTTGCAGAACGAAAATAAAGCCCGCAACGGACGGCGAGCGATATATTATATCTCATATATTTCACCAATATCGCTCCTTATGAAAATGCACCAAGCCCCGCGGACGACGCTATAATATATATTCCGATATTACGATATTTTTCCATACTAAAATGACATATGTCAATGCAAAGCTATAATATATATTATATTATCGCTCGCCGTCCGTTGCGGGCTTAACTCGCAAAACTGGAACTTCATCTCTCAGTGTTGCGAGAAGAAGAATAGCTTTAGAAGCTGAAAGGAAGCGCCATGATCTTGAGAAGAAATTAATAGATTTAGAAAACAGTGGCGGCTCGTAAACTTTTATCTTGGGTCGGCAGATATACAGGGTGTCCCACTAGTGCCGCAGCGGACGATATACGCGTAACGGACTGAGTTTGTCAAAATTTTTTGATGTAGACTTGATATACTCCAAGAAGAGCACATCCTAAAAATATTTTAGAATAAATCGGGTGGCCCACAAAACAGGAATAGCGGGTGACTTTGTTTTTTCAAATGGGACAACCTATATTCAATAGTGTTTTTCAATTCTCTGAAACTTCCTGCATGCTTTCGTATACTTTTCACATATTTTTTTATTCGACAGTTTTCGAAATATTGGCCATTTTGACAAAAGAATTATACTTGTAGAGGCTATTTTATCCAATTATATTTCACGAACCCTTGCACATACCAATAACAATGTTATATGGATTGAAAGACAAGACTTCAAAGTATCCTACCAAGCTATAATAAAGCATCTCCAGCATATAGAGTCCACAAAAGACTATCAACATGACGAATTTCAAATCGATTTTTCTTCATTTTTTCAAATGCCTTGCATATTATTTTTTTCTGCATTATAAACACCATTCATTTTACTCCATTTTTTGTCAAATACATGATTTATGCACATCTCTAACAGAAAAGGAATTTTTTGAGTTCGCGTTAAATAATTAATTTCCTGGAAGAAACGATCCAACCACTCACCCAAACTGTTTGGGCCAAACATACGAACACTGAAGGCTCCTGTTCCTGTCTGTAGCCGCATCCCGAACGAAAATAATCGAGGCACCCCGATCGGCCCGATCCGATCGTTCCTCGTGTATAATACGAGTCGAGGCATTTCAGGTACGGCAGAATAGAATCCCATTTGCCGACCCTGCGATGTGTTGAGCCTGCTATAAGAGTTTAGCGGCTACTGTTCAGCATTTTTTTTTCTCGGCTTAAAATTTCGGGAAATAGTGGTATTGGGCGGAAATTCATATAAGTAGGTACTATCATATTCAAAATCCTTGTCTATAAAAGTACGAAATACGACAAAAATTCGTTCAAAGCAACATTTATCTCATAAAATTTGTGAGGTGGAACGAACAACGAAAACATCGCATTTTCGATTTTGAAAAAGCATTAACTAGGAGGCGACTATAATATTTATCATTATCTGAATAAAATTTCAACAGAAAACAGTCGAGTTAAAATTGTTTCGCCTCATTCGTATTCGCATTTCATTGAAACGTCGAATCAGGTGCAGCGTGCCGTACTTGGTCCCTAGAAAGCGTTCGATGCTTGGCGTTATCGTCTTCCCGTACACGTACACATCGGACTGATTTGAACGGCGCGGCGTTGAGATTGGAAGAGCGTATTTCCAAGAAGTTGAAATATATCAGTGATATACAAATATGATTTATAGAATTTTATTCACACAGGTCTTGGAAATACAATAATTATAATAAATTTAGTAATTCAACAGAAGAAAGAGTAATTTACATTTTGGCTGGACATAAAATATATAGGGTCGGCACTGCCGACCCTGCCGTCCCTGACGAGCCGCCACTGTTAGAAAAACAGGAGATCCTAAGAGCTATCGAAATAGTAAATATGGAGGAAGATTTGAAGAAAGATGAGATTTCAGTTTCTTCACAGAAATCTGAAATATCGGAAAAACTAAATATGCCTCGAATTCTGTTAAAGAAAGAGGAAAATTCTGATTGGACAAACAATTTATCAGATGAATACACTGAAATTACTGAAAATCATAAATTATTGGAAACAACTCATGCTGGTAATAAAATCAAATTACTATGTGATACCATTAAAGAAGTGATACGATCAACAAAACCTACAAGAAGCTGCGAACTAAGTAATGGAACTCTTGAAATTGATGCTCTTTGTGATGAAGGCTCAACAGTTACAATTCTACAAGAGAAAGTAGCCAATCAAATTGGAATTCAGGGAGAAAAAGAACCATTATCGGTACGATGGACCAATGACGATGTGACACAAAAAGTCTGCATAAAAAATGCGAAAGGGAAAATATACAGAGGAGAAGATGAAAGGTTTATAGGAACCATCCGCAGAAGAGGTTGAACCTATGAGGAAGAATAATAATATAATATTATACGAAATTTTCGTGATCCCTTCACCTTATTTTTTTAACTCACCTTAGGATCCACACTCCTCTTGATTGCCGTGATGAGATCGGCCCTTAAAGCCTCCATCTGATGTAGACCTATCCTGGGGACTACGTCCTTGCCTACCACTACTGATATAGTAAATTTTTTGCTATATTCCACAGCCGGCATACTCAACAAGCCTCCTGGAGGGGCGTAACAATAACATTCCAAGTTTTGGTAATGCTGCCTCAGCAAAATGCCAAGTATGGAAGCAGTACCTGTAATGCAAAAAACCTTGTGGTGAACCAGAAGATTAAATAAACTGCTCCTCATGAGTTAGGGATATTGACTTAAATTGCAAAAAATATAGTTAAAATAAGATTTTAGAGATAAAAATTCATATTAATATGATTTCGAGTTGCAAATTAATTTTAGCCTGTAGGTCTGCAGCGTATACAGGGTGGTTAAGAAAAATCGAGTAAAATAACGAAATCTTATTCCCAGAGAATTCGAGCATTTCAAGACTATCAATACAATGTATGGCCTCCACGGGCATCAATAACAGCTTGACATCTTCTTTGCATACTACACACGAGGTTGTTGAACATTTCTTGAGGAATTTGGTTCCATAAACGGCGCAGAAGCTCTCTCAGATCATTTAAGGATTCTGGGGTAGGTTGATGATTATCTAATCTTCTTTGGAGCATATCCCATGCATGTTCTATGCAATTCAAATCTGGTGAATTGGTAAATATGGAATACCAAGCTCCTCGAGCGCATTCTCAACTATGGCTGCACGGTGCGGTCTAGCGTTATCGTCTAGAAATTGAAAAGTTTCACCAATAGCCGCCTGAAAATTTGGCACAACATTGTCAATGGCATGCTCCCTATAGTGTAAGGCGGTCATATTCCCAGGACAAATGTGTGCGCCCGTTGAAACATATCCCGGCCCATACCAAAACACTACCCCCTTGGAATGGATGGACTTCTTGGACATAGCGACGATTACGGGGTATGCGTGGGATTGTCCGTACCCTTATTCTTCGAGAATCTGAAAATCATCCATATCTGGATTCATCAGTGGAAAGGACACTACGCAATTGATATGTTGCCTTGCCCAATCCAGTTTTTGACGCTTATGGTCACGTGTAAATGGACGTCTAGAACCTAGATTCACCTGTCTCAAACGTCGTCTGATGGTTTCGATGGAAACTTGGACCACATCTCCATTTTGAAGAGTATTTCGTAGCATTCAACACGTAGATGTAGGGTTTCTTCTCGCCGAAACGGTGATGAAACGATCCTGAGCAGGTGTTGTTTTCCGTCGTCCACCAAGCCTTGGTCTTTCCAACACGGTCTCACTGAACCTATTCCAAAGTCGAGATATCACACTTTGGCTGACTTGGAGTCTTTCCGCTACAACAACCTGAGTTAGGCTACCCTGTAGCATTCCGATAGCCCTATTAGCCTCAGCGTTTGTTAATTTACGTCTTGGCATTTTCAGAAAACTCGTTTCAAATTAAAGCCGTTGATAAACTGACTTAATTTCGAAATAAGAACATTCATGAAGCATATGCAAAAAACCAAACTTCAGAAAAAAGGCGACCAGATTGACGAAATGTCTCATATTGATTTTTATTGGATCGATTCAAGTTGTTATTGAGTTTTAAATGATTTTACAGCGATTTTCTCGAAGATTACATACTTTTAAAAACGAATGAATACAATATCCCTAACTCTGGTGGAGCAGTATATTATGTAGTTTTTCAGGAGAAATATACACATGGTGCACAGATGGTTCAAAATCCACAACTGCAAGAAAACACTATCAAAGATGTGAAATAGCACTCTTATTTGGCTTCCTGTGGCAAAAAGTACCTACAAGAAAGAGTTTCAGAAGTGGGAAAAAACTGAGGGGCCATCTTTATGTCTATGGGGCTACTTACCAGCTCCAAGAGAGTGGCCAACGATGACCAACTGAAAAGTGTTGGTGCCCCTCTCCAAGTTATGCTGAAGGGCGGCTTCTATAAGCCCCTCAGTTTCCAAATGGTTGTATATGTACTGCGCCGCTTGTACCATCCCCTTATGGCCAAGCCAGTCTTCTTTGATTGGATTTAGAGGTATTGTTTCACCCTCTGCGTTCAGATCTGTCAGTATGTCCTGCAAACGAAATAGTACTCGTGAAATACCTAATCAAATATGAAAATGGAAACAATATGTTTGGGATAAATTCAACGAAACTAGTGCCCTTGCGATAGTTCATCCGTTAACGATAGGGGACGTACTGCTTCCTTGGTTTCGCCTATACTCTAAACCATTGTTTGAAGAGAAAACCAACACAATCTGGCATTGTCTTCTCAAAAGTTCTGTGAAATATCACAGAAGATGGATGAGGTTAGGTCATTGACCTCGAATCATATGACCAAAGTTAATGGAGTTAGGATAGGTGAGTGAGAAACCAATTTTTTATGAGATCGTTCCATAATACCTATCGAGAAAAATATGAACAAATTATTAGCGTTTACAAACTAATCTTCAGGAAAATTGAAGAAGGAACTTATTTTGGTGTGAGAAATATGGCTTTTCGATTGCAGAAATAATCGGACAAAACTAAGTGTTTTTGTTAGGAAATATCGTGTTTGTAACATTCTTATTCAAATAAGGTTAGTGCTTGAGTATTTCCTAATTGTATCACCCAGAACATCTAATAATCACCTCAATTCCAACCGAAAAATATGAACTTTGGGGTGTTTGCAGAGAATCGTATCAGGCACGTATTTAGCCCATTTATTTTCAAATGCCTATATCTCTTTGACACAGCCGTATTCGGAAAAATGGAAAATGAAAAAAAGGTTTCTTTTGGCCTCAAGAATCTACAATTAAAATATATGTACAAGTCGAAGACTCACCCTGTATTCACGCAACCAAGAGTATATGACGCCAAAATAAATTCACTTATGTGTTGAAACGGTTTTTTTACCATATGTCTAACCTTGGTTCATGACGCTTCGGATATGCCAAAATCGACTAGAGCTTACTCCTGGCGCCATCTATCGAAAAACCGCGGAAACTTAGCTGCGCACCTAATAACATTCTTCTGTATTCACTTTGAGGTTTGTTCAATTGATTTATTTTTTCCCTTGGTTTTCTCACGTCTTGCCAACTCAACATGATTAATACTACTGATTATTATCGTGAATTGGGGTACAGCTGCAGACGCAAAATCAAACCAAAATTGACGACCACGATTTCGCAACAGCCCTTTCGAAGGTATACAGGGTGAGTCTTTGACTTGTGCATATATTTTAACTGTAGATTCCCCCCATCAAACGAAACACTTTTTTTCCATACCATCTTTCAAAATTGGGTTCCGTTTGAAAGATACGGGTTGTCAAAAATTCATGAAGAAAACATAACTTCGGAACTGTGATTTCAAATGAAACGTGTCGTTTTCGAGTTATTCCTAATGGTATGCTATAAGATTTGAGGAAAAATAATGAATTTCAAGATTAATCTGGATGCTTCCGTGGATTCAATAGGTATCTTCAAGTATTATTACTTCTCTGGTCTCTGAACAAGTTAACAATGTTGTCAGAATGTTTATTAACTTTGTCAAGACAAAAATCGCTATGATGGAAAAACGTTGGATGAAATAAGTCAATTCCACAAATGCGGGAGATAAAATTCAACACAAAAATTTATTGTTACCGGTCCATATAAAAAATAAATGTCAATAAAATGATACCTAGCACTAAATAATCTGTGGCGATGTTTCTATATAAACAATATCCTCTTGAAATGTAATAATCTCGACATTACACGGTTAATATTACATTCATTCACTGAAAGTCATATAATCATACGAGATCGAAGAAAAACACTTGAAATAATCACTTCCACCTTCACGGATCGCGTCGGTTGTCGCTATACGCATGCGTCGTCCACAGACACTCGGGGTTGAGACACAAAACAACAATACAAGGTTTGAGATGGGTCGATTCATAGATCTTACGGTTTTGTCTTGCGCGCCCGCTACCTCGCAAGACACACCGTTACCCCATTGAAAATCAACAATCTGGAATCGTCTTCTCAAAAACTCTGTGAAATATTCATAAAAGATGGGTTAGGTTAGGCCATCGACCTAGAATCCTATGAGTCAGGTTGATTGGTCATAGATAGAGTGAAAAAACAATTCTTTATGTTCTTTATATTTTTGGGATATCGACGAAAACATGAACAAGTGAATGTGGCCGTATTTGGCCCAAATTTCTTTTCAAATGACTATTTTTTAATGGAACCGAATTCGCAAAAATGGAACATTTCTTTTGGCCTCAAGAATCTAGAGTTAAGATAAATGTACAAGTCTCCATGTATACGTTACTCACCTGCATACTTAAGGTCCCCCTAATACTGATGACAACTTTTCTTCTGTCATAGTCCAGAGCGATAAAAAATGGAGTCTCCCCCACATCACAATGATATGTGGCGTACACGATCTCAATGTCGCCTTCGTCACATAATTTTTGCAAGACGGCGTAGTTACATCTGAAAAAAACAAAGCAGATTATTTAAATGTATTGGTCCAGCAAAAAACCTTAAAAGTTTAACCTTCAGAAAAATTTTCATTTCTTGCTGAATCCAGCTGCAATGGTGATGATGAGTGCAACCCATAGAACTTATAGTAACATGGTATGCTATTAATGAGGCTCTATAAAGGGGAGTATACCAGAAACCGCCATTTTGGGTCCAACCATAGACTCGAAAACTACAGATCCCTTCGAATGAAATGAAATCTGTAATCGAAAAAAATGAAATCTGTAATCGAATGAGCATATTTTTGGAATGAGAGATCTTGTGGTGACTTTTTTCGGCATGCTCTCATGAAAAACATTGGAAATAGGTTAGGTTCGTGGTGTTAGTACAGTGACTCTAACAAGACAGTGGCGACAATGGAGTGTCTCGTTTTTGATTGGTTCACGTGACGAAATCCGCCATTAAATTGCTAAATTTCTTTGTTTACATCTTGGATAAATAACCTAGCATTCTCGAGGCTCGAGAACGCTCAAAGACTTATAAACTGAACGCTGCATTATCGTATTTCTCGTCCCTCGTGCGTTCGATGAGTTTAGTTATTTTGAAACTTTTGATTTCTTGTGAGTGAGTGTAATTTCGATATTAGAAACAGACATTATTCTTTTCAAAACTGTTTTAGTTCTGTGAAAAGTGTGAAATCATTTCATTATTTTGTGGAGACCGATTTCTTTTCATTGGTGAGTTACATGATGATATCATGATACTTTTCTTCATATTCAAATATGAACATCAAATATACATTGTTGAATACTGGAATTGAGGTATCAGAAAATTTATTTCATATAAGCCTTTGCACTTGTTAACAGATCATGCCAGCAATTCTGCGAAGAATGGCTTTTTAATGAAACATTTCCCCAAAGATCCATTGAGGAGGCAACAGTGGTTGATAAAAATGAAGAGGGAAAATTGGAAGCCTACGGATTATTCTTGTTTGTGTGAGGTAAGATCTTAATTTTATTCTCTGTCTGTTCTTAAGTTACAAAACATACATTTTAGGTTCATCTTGCTCCAGAAATGTGGGAGAAAACTAGAGTAGACGGAAAACGGGCTTTAAAATCCAATGCTGTACCTACTCTCTTTTTATTTACACAACCTGCGAAAGTTAGAAAATCACCAAAAATAAGAAAACCAATATCTCCAGAAGAACCAGATATTTTACATTCAGGTGAGTACTGAAACTTACGAAGGTAAATCAGGTCATAAAAAGTTACATGTATAATCATGATATTAAGAGATTTCATTTTATCCCCAGATGATGTCATCAGAAATCCCTGATACAATCCAATGAGGATGAAAATAATCCATCTACTTCTCCGGTGGATTTGAACAAAAGTTCTTCGCCTCAGACTACTAATGATGATACTCCAATACCAAACATAACATTGGATTCCTCCGAAAAATTAAAGAAATTAGAGAAAATGTACTTACGAGAAAAGCTCAGGGCTAGGAAGTACAAAATGCTTCTCAGAAATTGCACAAAAAAAATATAATTTATGAGATGGCGAATTTGAAATTTGATATTCCAAATTGCCACAATTTAAAAGATAAAATCATTAAATGATTTATTTCCTTTCGATTGAAAATAAATTGGAAGAGGAAAAAATCACAATCGAAAAAATATAGCAGCAAGTCAGTAGCTGGTAATTTACTTTGAAGTGGACTGAATTTTAATCAATGTATGTAACTACTCAAACAACATTTATATTGTCTAATTTTGTATATATATAGATATATGTATTCTATATGTAAATATTACAATATAAGTTTGAAATTTTGGTGTACTCTCTTTATTTTACAATGAATCGATATCATATCATCATATATCTTGGATAGGTATATGATAATGTATGAAGTAGTTAAGTTAGTTCACAGGTTTTCGACCAGGGGCAAGATATTCAAAACAAAGTCAAGTTGTTATTGGCTCTATATATTTTGTTACGAATTGTAACTTCTTCAGGAGCACAATTTGTAACGAATTATATAGATCCAATAACAGTTTGACTTTGATTTGAATATCTTGCCCCTGGTCGAAAGCCTGTGAAGTATCTACTTCAAATATCACAACCGTGAAACATCTAATTCATAATGTATGTACATATCTATAATGATGGACTTGGTGAATCATTAAAATAATGAAATAAATTTGTCATATTGAAAACTGTGCTTAAATATTGCTAGGATATTCTCCAGTTTTCACACTTCTGATTTTTCCTTCAAATGAAACCTTCGTTGATGGGGCAGTCCTGCAAATCTGTTGTTTATATAGAAATTTCAAATAATAAAACCTGAATTTTAAGGGATGTTATATTTCTTATACCTCTGAATAAAAAATGATTATTTCATTTTTTCTATTATCGTTTCAAACTTTCGAAACTATTACTTTCCACGAGCATTCACGTTTCGAAAGTCGTCTTTTTCCAAATTCCCATGCATATACGTGTAGAAAAAGAATAGAATGTCATTTTTCCGCACGCAAATAATGAATATAATCAAAATATATTCCAAATAAAATAGAAAGTCAAACGTCAAACTAATCAGCTGATTCTAATTTAGCCTCCATTAAATTGCTAAATCAGAATGGGCGGGGCTTAGAGGCCCAATTGTCGCCACTGTCTTGTTAGAGTCACTGTAGGTGTTAGAATGATGCCGCGGCATCTAATGGTCAAATTTATAATAATTTATTGTTTATGTTGGTGTACCACCCCGATAGATGGCGATGAAAATGTTGCGAGTCCTGTAATTTTCGAGTCTATGGTTGGACCCAATCAACCATAGAGCCAGGTCTATCTAGCATACCTATATTCATAGTGCTCTACTACTATTATAAGCCTTACAGCTTGCAGCTCAGCTTAAAATAATAGCAAGGCACACACGAAAGGGAAATCTGTAAGATCTGATCGGCAGTCCAGATCTGTAACAGATCTGGACGGCGGATAGGATCGCTCCCGCCGATCTGGTCTGTCGCGGATCATGGAGTTATATGATCCGCGACGGACCAGATCGGCGGGAGCGATCCTATCCGCCGTCCAGATCTGTTACAGATCTGGACTGCCGATCAGATCTTACAGATTTCCCTTTCGTGTGTGCCTTGCTATTGGAGAAACATCTCAAGTTGGAGGAATTGTGAGATTTCCATGTTCCCATGGATATGAGCTGACACAGAACAGAAACACAGAAATACTATGAATCTCATCGTCAAAATCCGATTTACTTGGCATTTCGACAAACATTTCTGTGTTTCTGTTCTGTGTGACAGATGGTATCTATGGCAACGATTCCTCCAACTTGAGATGTTTAACCAATTTTTGATCTGGTAAAAGTAGAGCACTATGAAGAGAGGTATGCTTTAGATGTCTAGAATAATGGTGTAGGCACTGATTAGATTTTGTTTCGACCAAATTGAGAATATTAGCAATGTTTCGTTCTTTCCACGTCAGGTGGCGCTATTCACAAATTATGACTGATTTTTATCAGTTATTTCAAATATTTGAATTTATTCTGGCGAATGTGTCGTGTTAATGGTCGATAATTTTGTCAAGCAATAATGTGTGCTTATATTCTTGACATCCTGAGGTATATTTGTTCTTAGGAAAAGTATAAAACTCTCATTATAAAAAGATGCCATTCTGCTGTCATGTCATAATTTACTTTGGCAAATCAGCTGTTGATACATCAATCAAATTGACAACGGAAAATACACTGAAATAATATTGCGGCGCCGCCACGAAACATTGCTAATATTGGGCGCGTTCATCCTACTAAGCAGTTACCGCTACCGCTCCTTCAAACGTCAAAACCATATGATTTTTTCGATCCGTTGTGTCAAATTAGTTAGTAATTTGACAAAACGGATCATATGGTTTTGACGTTTGAAGGAGCGGTAGCGGTAGCTGCTTAGTCGGATGAACGCGCCCATTTTCGATTTGGTAGAATGTCATTCCATTCAAAAATTGACGAGTGCCTACACCATTATTCTAGTCATCTTAGGTATGCTAGATATACCTGGCTCTATGGTTGATTGGGTCCAGCCATAGACTCGAAAATTACAGGACATCGCCATCTATCGGGGTGATACACCAACATAAACAATAAATTATTATAAATTTGACTATTAGATACCGCGGCATTATTCTAACACCACGAACCTAACCTATTTCCAATGTTTTTCATGTGAGCATGCCGAAAAAAGTCACCACAAGATCTCTCATTCCGAAAATATGCTCATTCGATTACAGATTTCATTTCATTCTGAGGGATCTGTAATTTTCGAGTCTATGGTTGGACCCAAAATGGCGGTTTCTGGTATACTCACATAATTCTATACCTATAATTTGAGCGTAGTGGCTAATAAGTATACAAAAGTGTGGCAATCGTTCCCCTTAAATCCAGGGTCAGCCATCGCTATACGCATGTCTAGGGAGAAGAGAAGGGACATGTAATTCTGTATCCATGGATACCGTATGTGACTCAATACAAACAGGGACAAATAACAAAACTGCATCCGCTGATCGCCACGATGTCCCTATTTTCCCACTCTGCGTTATCGCACATGCTCAACAGTCTCACTGACCCTAGTCAGAGCCTTCTAGATGTTTCACTTTTAATTTCAAGGATCAAATTATAGGTATAGAATTATGTGGGTATACTCCCCTTTATAGGGCCTTAGTAAAAGCATTCCATGTTACTATAAGTTCTATGGTGCAACCACGACTTACTTGCAACAATTGTCGCTTATGATTTCCGGATCTATGGTCGCCTCACCGCCCTTGCTGCAGGGTAGACAGCAGCACGTCAAGTTGGAACAGACTTTGACGAATCCCAGCTTGTTGTTCATGACGTACATGGGCCAACCGTAGGCGTGCACGGCGAAATGGGCGAAGTGTATCACAGTCTGGAACAGATCCAAGTCTTGTCCCCCATCGTGGAGGGATAGGAACTGGGTCCTGGGGGTCACCGGTACCCCGGAGAGGTATTCGTAGGTATCGTTCAACTTCTGCAAAGGAAAATTCGATCACTATACTCCATTCACTTTTATAAAGTAGCCCGGTTGGCGCTGGAATTCTGACACATTTCACCGCGTATATTTTGAAAATGTTAGGTTATACTCATTCTTCTGTCAGATATGGACGCAACGTTGCCGTTTCTACATATAAATTGTAGAAATTACGTATTTATCAAAATGTTTATTTACTTTGGGAAAACAATGAATTTGAGGAAATATTATGTGAATTCAATAATTCCAAAGATCTGACGAATATCGAAGAAACTTTTTTTCTATTAATACTGGAAATTTTTCAAGTGTACGAGTATAAACATGATTGGAAGATTCAGTTATGCTATTTTCTTGTACGGAAATCAAGAACCGAGTGTTGAAATTTTACTGAAAAATAAGGGACAGAATAGTCCTTTACTTTGTGATAGTTCATTAACCCGACAGAAAAACTTTTAGACGAACAGAACAGACGCACGTATGGAAATCCCCACTTTTCAAAATTATCAAGAAATAAGCCTACAGAGAACAATTAAACACCTCGTTGCGCAACTTGAAATACTCCAGTATGAAAATGTAGTGATACTACGAATCTTGTGTCACAGTTAAAGCTTAAAAGAACTAACTCCATTCACAAAGTTAAAAAAGAGTAATTATAGAAAGTAGACTTGGCAATGTGGCTTGATTTTCACGAGTGCCAACCTGCGTCCGTTTTAAGTAAAAGAACTTGATAAACCTAAACCATGGCCCACCAAGATACTTTATAAAAGTGAATGGAGTATATTATGTTTGATTGTATTGGAAATTAAGTCGTTATATGGTTTATAGCTTCGATTAGGTATGGACAAATAATATAAATAAATCAAATATCTTCTTCCTCTTGGGAAGAAAAAATATGTTCAACAAAATTCAAAGAAAGAACATCAAACGTGTTTATTTGCTCTGCTACCAACTCTTTACAAAAAGACAAGTCGGGACTGAAGACCTGTTAACGCCAGAATACCTGGGTCTGGAACGCTGCCAAAGAAGACGAAATAAACTGCTCCACATGAGTTAGGGATATAGACTTAAATTGCAAAAAATATAGTTAATAAGATTTTTGTGATGAGATTTCAAGTTGCAAATTAATTTTAGCCTGTAGGTCTGCAGCGTATACAGGGTGGTTAAGAAAAATCGAGTAAAATAACGAAATTTTATTCCCAGAGAATTCAAGCATTTTAAGACAAAAATACAATGTATGAAATACTGAACATCCAATATTTCTTACGCCGTTCCTGATCGTCATCGCATTCGGCTTCGGAAATAATGCTTTATAGTTCAGCTACTTACCGCCAGATGCGGGGGGTAAAAATTTTCGCTTCTCTGAAACACACTTATCCATCTATGAACCGGTGAAGGAACTACACTAAATTCAGCGTCAAATCGTTGAACTGGGTTATGTCTCGTTAGGCGCATTCGGTATTTCCTTTCGGAGACGGATCGGACACAGAACATCCAATAATTCGGATCTCTCTCTCTCTGGCTAAAAGAGAGGAGAGAGAGAGATCCGTATTTATTAGATGTTCTGTGTACGTTTTCTCTCCGGATTGGTAATAACGAACGCAGTGTATGTATATTATTTAAACTATAGTAAATACTAGGAGCATAGAATAACTGGAGGGAAGGCTTCATACGCTCGACAGATCATTTTGAACTGCCAATAACGGCGGAGGTTAGAGTTTCGTGTGACGCCCGATAGATAACGCTGAGATCCTTTATTCAGTAACATGTCAGATATTTTGTTCTATGGCGCTACAATTGCAAAGAATATAATGTGGCTGTCATTTTTATTGATACATTTATGCTTCTTTTTAATTGAAAATGGCCATAAATCATAACATAGACAATATTGATGACATATCATCGCTTTATTCTAATCAACTTTTTATGCGCAATTTTATGGGAAGTCTGTGATCGGTAATGAATTTGTCAAAACAATATCCTTATCGGAAAAAGCGAACATTCAGGTAAGTATTATTATTATTATACGGGAAGACTGAGATTTTATCTGTTCTCGTGTATTATATGCAGAATTGTATAGTACCCCGTTTACATTCCCTCTGCTAACACTTAGATTCAGAGCGGGAAACAGATTTTTCTTCCTATATTCAATCTGATCCTTGTAGCCATTTCTTTACACGTGCTATATGCATTATATTGTCGGATTTACGAAAAAAAGTATGTATTGCTTTTTTTCAAAAGAATATATATTATGATATAGTAATAAATGGGACCTAATAAGTAATAACAACGAATAACCATTAAAGATGATTTTATTAAGGATAGCCATGTTGTAGGAAGAAACGACGTTGTCGCCATCTCGTGACCTTGCGGCGAACTGACAAGTTCGGACGTTTTTGGCAGTTCATTTTCGTAGGGGAGCCTTCTCTCCAGTTATTCTATGCTCCTAGGTAAATATAGCGACTTATGTGTTATCAGATCGTTTTCGATAAAATGTCATACCTGTTCAATAATGTTCTTCCTCTCTATTTTCTGGAATTTCCTCAACAAAACAAGTCCCACAAGAACGTCGGACGGCACAACATCGAGATCTCGGAAAAAATCCGATAGCAGCTTCGCGATATCAGAGAAAGAGTTCCGATTTCTATCTGAGGAAGAGTAGCAGCAAAATAAAAATTTACATCTCTGATGCCATCGGTCTTGATAGGCCCTGAGTACTTTTCTGCAACAGACGGGAAGATTTAACTATTGAAGCATGAGAAAGAATGGGTTCTTTACCTCTGTCTCCAGTTTCTAGTGCTGTTGGATCTTTTGTATTGATATTTCGATTCCATTTCCCTCATAGACTTCTGGTACTGTTTCATCTTGACCCATGACCTTCCAGCTGCATCGTAGGTGCACCAGACAGTTATGAGGACTGATAGGAGTAAGCACAGGTTGAAAATGACTAGACCTGTAAATTGGAGATCGTTACAATAACCAAACTTGAAAAGAACCATTCTTTTTTTTGCAGAACGAAGTACATAATATTTATAATGAATACAGGGTGAGTCTTTGACTTGTACATTTATTTTAACTGTAGATTCTTGATGCTAAAGGAAACCTTTTTTTCATTTTCCATTTTTCCGAATTCGGCTCTGTTAAAGAGATATAGACATTTGAAAAAAAAATTGAGCTTAATGCGTGCCTGGATCAATTCTCTGCAAACACCTCAAAGTTCATACTTTTCGATTGAAATTGAGGTGATTATTAGATGTTCTGGTTGATACAATTAGAAAACACTCAAGCACTGACCTTATTTGAATAAGAATGTTACAAACACGATATTTCCTAACAAAACACTCAGTTCTGTCCGATCATTTCGGCAATTGAAAAGCTATATTTCTCACACCAAAATAAGTTCCTCCTTCGATTTTCCTGAAGATTAGTTTGTAAACACCAATAATTTGTTCATATTTTCCTCGATATTCTGAAACGATCGCATAAAAAATGGTTTTTCACTAACCTATCCTAACTCCATTAACCAAAGTCATATGATTCAGGGTCAATGACCCAAGCTTACCACATTCTCTGTGATATAGCACAGAACTATAGAGAAGACGATGCCAGATTGCCGATTTTCTCTTCAAACAATGCGAACTCAAGAAAGCAGTACGTCCCCTATCGTTAGCGGATGAACTATCACAATCGCTAAAGGCGTCTAGGCGTTGCTCTTTAAAAATTCCGAAAGAGTAGTTCTGATTCTCGCCAATATAGCGCTACGTTCCCTTCAGAAGGCCGTGGAATCCACGGCGTGGATGAAGCCATTGTAGCCGTGACGCAAGACCGTTGTTCTGTGCTCCAACCAGTCCAACCTAAAACTTTAGTCAGTGATCCCATAGACGAAGTTCACTCTTTATTTATTTACAGAGAATGAAGCAAACAGGCTTAGAATATAAAACAAATATTCTAAGCAAACAGGTGATGATTATGTAAATGACTTTCAGTGAATTGATGTGATAGTAGTGTCGTTCTGGTGTCGAGTTATATTGTTTCGATAGATATTTTGCTGAAGGACCGGTAACAATGAATTTTAAATAGAAACTACCTATAAAATAATTTCATGCTTCTTAGAATTCAATTTTATGTCCCACGAATGTAGAATTTTATTATTACATATCTCTACATCAAACGTTTTTTCATCATAGAGATTTTAGTCTTGACAAAGTTGATAAACATTCTGACAACGTCGGTAACTTGTTGAGAGACCAGAGAAAAAAATTATATTCGATGAGATTTAACTCAGGACAGCACTCAGATTATTCTTGAAATTCATGATTTTTTCCTCTATTTTAATCTTTTACAATTAGGAATAACTTGAGAACGACGCGTTTTATTGAAAAAATATAAGAATACTTTTGTTTTCTAAAATAATCAATTCTTTCGAAAACGTGAACCGTTCATCTTTTTCAAGTGGTTTCATAGTGTTTTTGCGTGAATTTATAAGTCGACTATACTGTAACTTTTTGACCAGGAGAAATATGAAATAAGTTTCAATTGAGGAATATGCACCATGAATAGGGTAGACAATAAACCAAAATTCAGTTCATTCGAAATATCAGTTCCGAATATATGGAAAGAATAGTGTTAATTTCATGAATTTTTGACACCCTGTATCTTCCAAACGGAACCGAATTTTGAAAAATGGTATGGGGAAAAAGTGTTTCTTTTGATGGGAGGAATCTACAGTTAAAATATATGTTCAAGTCAAAGACTCACCCTGTATATCTATATCATAAAATTCCAAAGTGAATACCATCAAATGTATAGCATACATATACAGGGTGAGTCTTCGACTTGTACATATATTTTCAATGTTGATTCTTGAGGCCAAAAGAAACCTTTTTTCATTTTTCCGAATTTGGTTCTGTTTGAAAGATATAGCCATTTGAAAAATAAAATTGGGCCAAATACGTGCCCGATACGATTCTCTGGAATTGATGCAAAGTTCATATTTTTCGATTTAAATTGAATTGATACATTTAGGATATACACAAGCACTAACTTTATTTGAATAAGAATGAACACGATATTTCCTTACAAAAAAACTCAGTTTTGTCCGATTATTTCTGCAATTGAAAAGCCATATTTCTGCCACGCAATGCGAAGTAGCCGGCGCGCAAGACAAACCCTTGTTTTGTGTCTCCAACGTTAGTCCCATGAACGACGCATGCGTAAAGCGATAACCGGCGTGATGGACTACGCTTTATTTATTAAAAGAGAAGAATGCAAACATATGATGATTATATGAAGACTTTCAGTGAATTAATGTTATAAAAACCGTGTAGTGTCGAGCTAAAATTCCAGGAGGATATTGTTCAGATAGAAACATCGCCAAAGATTATTTACTGCTAAGTATCTTTCATTTTATTTTTCATTAATTTCAATTTAATGCGTGGTTTGTAGCGACATTCATCAATAATATCCGAATTTTGTATTGCATTGACACTTATTTTTGAAATGGACCGGTAACAATAAATTTTCAATAGAAACTGTTCGTAGGTATAAAATGCACAATTTCCTAGAATTCAATTTTATTACCCACATTTGTGGGATTTTATTATGACATATCTCTACATCAAACGTTTTTTCATCATGGAGATTTCAGTCTTGACAAAGCTGATAAACATTCTGACAACATTGTTAACTTGTATAGGGATCATAGAGTTTATACATTTCAGCCATACTGTTATATTGAAAATCCAGGGAAGCATTCAGATTATTGTTATGATTTTTTATTTTTTTCGTCAAATTTTATCGGGTAGAATTGCGAATTATTCGAAAACTACGCGTTTTATTAAAAAAAAACATAAGAATACTTTTATTTATTTATATTGTAGCGGACGAAATCCTCCTGAATACGTCTCTGGACTCTATGTGATTCCACGTACAGAAACTCTCGAAGCCTCCAGACTATCTGG
Organism: Adalia decempunctata; assembly: GCA_951802165.1. Taxonomy (NCBI): domain Eukaryota; kingdom Metazoa; phylum Arthropoda; class Insecta; order Coleoptera; family Coccinellidae; genus Adalia; species Adalia decempunctata. Next base: position 21,352,849 of record OX637703.1, read on the forward strand.
AATATTCTCGAACAGACGCGCATGTTGCAGAGCAGTTAGTTACTTTCCTGAGTGAAGCCGAATAGAATTGTGATTAGCGAATTAGAAGTAGTGAATATAAATTAGCAAGTATGTAAATGATCAGTATTATTTATTGTCCATAAATTAGTGTGATAAGTTAGTGGTATTGTAAATAAATTAGACATTCAAACGAAGCAGACAATTTGTTTAACCCCGAGAACGTTACAATATATTTAAGATAAATTTCAATGAAATACAACACTCAGAAATATGAATGATGAATGTCGATACGAATCACGTATTAAATTGAAATTAATGAAAAATGAAATGATATTCAGCACTAAATAATCTGTGGTGATGTTTCTATCTAAACAATATCCTCTTCGAATTTTATAAACTCGACACTACACGGTTAATATGACATAAATTGACTGAAAGTCTTCCAGATAATCATAACGAGATCGAAGGAAAACACCTTGAATAATTCAATTTATTAACAACTTATTAGTGTTCACAAACTTATCTTCAGGAGAATCGATATTTTGATGGGAGAAAAATGGCTTTTTAATTGCAGATATAATCGGAGAAAACTAAGTATTTTTGTAAAGAAATATTGTGTTTTTAACATTCTTATTCAAATAATTTTAGTACTTGAGTATTGCCTAAATGTATTAATTCAATTTCAATATAAAAAATATTAATTTTGAGGTTTATGCAGAGAATCGTTCCAGGTACGTATTTGGCCCCAAGAATCTGCAGTTAAAATATATGTACAAGTCAAAGACTCACACTGTACAGGTTTGTCTTCTCGGAAAATGTCAAGCTACGAGGATGTATTGATATTAGCCAAGACCAGTTCCATGCATAAACAAAATATTGCGATACCATATCAACGAACAATAACTTATTAGAAGTGTCATTGTAGAGTTCGAAGATAAAAATTTAACCTTAATTACTCAATGAATTAAAAAAAAGTCCACCGAAATTGTAAAAACCGAAAAATTGAAGTATCGAGTGTTAAGAGGTAAGCAGATTTACGAAGATATGCTTAATACCCTTGGTGATCAATGTCCTTCGTATGCGACCGTGTAAAATTGGACTGCAAGCTTCAAAAGAGGTGAATTTTCCATTGAACATGATGACCGATCGGGAAGAGCATACATTAATTGTCCAATGTCACAAACCAATCAGAGAGAAGTATTTTCCGCGCATGCGTTACGAAGTGTTTACCTAACTCTGATGTTTGTGTTTGTACGAATGTCAAAATGGAAATGATCAATCATCATAGCAAAGTGGAGAAAGAGGATTGAACTGAATAATAGATCTCACCCTGAACTCAGTTCGATTCTACATCATATTATTCGATAACGAGGAAATCATTCTTGGATTTGACATTTATTCAGAAGGTTTCTTGCTTTAAGAAGATTTTCATCATCAATTCCTTTCAATTTAACTGCCAGATGAAAAGATGCGGGACCAAATTGCTTTCAAATCATAATTTGTTATGAAAATGAACAAAGTATCAGAGGGAGTAGGTGACTTTATTAAAATAAGGAAGTTCTTGTTTCGAAAAGCTATTGATCAGTCTTTTCTTCCCGGATCATCATTTAAAAAGCAAGGATTCTACTCAGAAGTGTGGTTCTGAATTATATTGGTCTGCTCAATATTGATACTATGGAATAATATACCTATATTTATAATCTAGAAACTGAATTATTTTAAATTTACATATTTAACTCTGACAATTCAATCGTTTGGTATAATTACTGAAATATTGAAATAGATGAATTAATTTATTACAGTATTCAATTTGTGACGCCACAGCAAATCATTCTTTATTATGAAATTGCCTGTTCTTTTGTTCTGATATTGTTTCAAATAAAATATTTGGTTGTGAACGAAAGGGAAAGAAAAAGTGTTCATTTGATTGTCTAACATTTATTCAAATTTATGCATGAATTCTTCACAATTCAATATAAGATCAATGTTTGATTTTTATTTACAATACAAGATACCATCACCACCATACTTAATCATACAAAATCTAGTTCTTTTAAACATTCACATGAAAATTTTATGCATTATTTATAAAGATGTAAGTTTAAAGTATCACTATTGTAAATAAGCTTTCATCTCGACCTTTCTTTGTCTACCATCATCAATAAAAATTTCTTTCTAAAAAATCACAGTTCATTCTAATAATGAAACATACCTGTAGAAGGTTCAGAGATTTCTAATTCAATATCATCGGAACCTCCACCTAAAACAGAGTCACTTCCCTTTTCTACCAAAGCAACTCCATTAATGTGTTCACATAGTATATTCACCTTGATTTTTTGTCCATACCTGGACTCATTTTCGTCAACAGTTTGGACCTTAATATAAAGTGTACATGGACACCTGTAAATAGATATACATCGTTGACGGTAACTAGTGAAAGAATTTATTCAAATACACTTCTAGTAATGTGGCCTGAATTCCTAAAGGGCAAATTCCAGAAATTTTGATACTACCTCCTCTTTCATTCTTCGTTCAACACATTGACTGACATAACCTGAACAAATAAGTATTTGTTGTAACATTTTCGAATAATAAATTAGTGTTCAACCTTTGGCATTGCTCCGATTACAATCATAAGTAGTCAATTTTCCTCTAGCAGTTTTTTTTTTGTTCCTCCAAACATAATAGACACATCGTTATTCAGATTTCTCCAAAACCTAAACTCATGAATTTCCCTAAAAACACTTATTTCATTTATTTCAGAGAATGTATATTCGTTTAGATATCAAATCAAATCTTCATCTGTGCAGAAAGTTTCCATGGATCTGCAGAGCAGAGTGGGCACTTGAAATGCTTCTTTTTTGCCTTTACGATTATTTTGTGAGCATTTTTCATGTGTCGATTCTTAGTAAACAATGAACTGAAACCTGTGTTGCAAACTTCGCAGATGAGTTTGTTATGGCTGAAAAATATTTGCTTTTAAAATCGGAAGGTATTGATATGAGAAATAGTCTTACTTCTGTTGTTCCATATTGCAGCTTTAGTGGTAAAATCCCAGTTGTAAGCACTTAGATTAAAAGTAAATACTATGGAATAAAAGTAATGTAGAGTATGTAGTCTGTGATGTATTTGTTACACACAAAGATATTCTACAGAATATCTTTGGTTACACAGCAACCAAATAGAATGAATGTCGTGCAGAAATTGAGGAAAATAATTTATGACGAATATTCTCGCTAGTTCTCTCTAGAGTTGTCAACATAGGTTGTCAACGTGTGACGGACGCGGCATTTCAAATCAGTCATTCGTAAATGCGCGGGAAACTGCTTCTCTCTGATTGGTTTGTGACATTGGACAATTAATGTATGCTGATCGGGAAGGCCAGTTTCTGTGTCAGTCCCCGAAAATATCGCTGCAGTTCATGACATGATTTTATCAGACCGTCTCCAATTGGGCTCAAACGGATATCTGAAGCACTGAAGATTTCATACGAAGCGTTCATCATATAGTTCACGTCAATTTGGACATGGGAAAAATTTCGGCAAAATGGATCCCTAAATGTTTGAATGTTGACCAAAAGCGTGCAAGGGTAGAAGCATCGCGTTCGATCTGTGCTCGATTTGAAAACGATGACTTATTAAACTGAATTGTTACTATGGATGAGACTTGGGTATATTTCTACGATCCAGAAACAAAGCAACATCGATGGAATGGTCACTCTGGTTCTCCAAGACCTAAGAAGTTTCGTGTCCAAAAATCTGCTGGAAAAGTTCTTGCTTCAGTTTTTTGGGATTGCCATGGAGTAATCATGATCGATTTTTTGGATAAGGGTAGAACAATAACTGGAGATTACTATTCAACATTACTGACCACTCTACGGGAAAAAATTAGAGAGAAAAGACGCGGAAAGCTATCCAAAGGTATTTTGTTTTTACAGAACAACGCCCCAGTACACAAATCTCATGTTGCCATGCAAAAAATTCGTGATTTAGGGTTAGAATTACTAGAACACCCCCCTTATTCACCAGATTTGGCTCCGTCCGACTATCATCTCTTTCCTCAACTGAAAAAAAGTTTAAAAGGTCGTAAATTTTCTTCCATCGAGGAGGTAATAAAAGCTGCGAAGGACTGGTTTGCAGAACAAGAAGAAACATTTTTTTTGAAAGGTCTAGAGACGTTGCAGGTTCGCTGTAATAAATGTATTCAATTAAGAGACGAGAATATGTTGGTAATGAAATATTTTGACATTTAAATTTTGTTTGGTTCTATAGTAGGCTAAGAATTTTTCAATATATCCTCGTAGGATCGCTCTATAGATCCATCACAAACGCAAACAGATCACGCAAAAACATTTGGTGTTACTCGACCAGCAATTAGCCATAATTTAAAAACAATGGGCATGCTCCGAAAGGTATGAAATTGGATGCCGTATGAACCAAAGCCGGGATACTTTATGAAAGTGAATGGAGTATACTTTTAAACATTAATAGTATGGGTGTTTCATATAATATAGCTTGAATATTCGGGAAAAACCCACATAAACTTTTTATTATTATTATTATTATTACACTTCAATAGGTATGATTCGATACACTTGGGTTTTTCCATGAACTTACCCAAAACATATTCTTTGGCTTTTTCGATTTGGCAGGTTTTGTAGAAGGTAGCGAGCCAATAGACACCCGCACCCAACCATCCTCCTTCGATTAACATGACAACTAAAATACAAAAATAACGCGTTAGGACACGAATTTCAACCGGGACACAGTGTATACTCACCAACCCTAAGGTAAAGGACGTACTGCATGGATTCTCTAGGTTCCTGATCGAGGATGGTACCTTTCAGCGCTATTACCGCTACAGAAATTTCGAGCATCATTGAAATGACTAGAACTACCATGTAACCTATGATGAACCACCACAGCCAGAAGACGCATTCCGTTTTTCTATCAAAATGGACGAGGATCAGGAGGAGGGTAAGGACGATGCTCCTGAAAAAGAAAACAAGTTGAATTTTGACAGGAACAACTGTATAATTCGGCTTGAAAATACTGAAGAATTTTTTACAAAATAAATACTAACTGACAAAGAAACTGCAACGGTAAAACATATATGTATAGTAAAGCAAGGAGTGAATGATTCAATTCGGACAAGAAAATTGTGAAGGCTTTTTCATGTAAACATTTTTCGTTATTCAAATATTCTAGTCGTTTTTTGCAAATTTTTTAAATTTTACAACAAACCAGCTGTTCGAGGAGATCCAAAGGCGATGTTTAGTTGTTGTTAAAATGCGTAGAGCACGTGTACGCACAATTTATCGCCAGCTAAGTGAATGTGAGAGAGGTCGAATTATTGGTCTACGGGAGGCGGGGATGTCATTTCGGGAAATCGCTAACCGTACGAACAGAAATCCAACTACTGTTATGAGATGTTGTCAAGCGTGGTTTGAGAATGCCTAAAATCGAAGAAGAGTAGGCACCAGACTTCGAAGGGGCACAAATGAAGTTCAAGATCGAAGTCTAAGACTTATGGCCATTAGGGACTCGATCTTTGACCGATGAGTGCTCAGGAGAACAAGGCCATCCTGGTATGGGGTGCTATTGCACATGCAAGTAGGTCCCCTTTAGTCTTTATTCGAAGTAACATGATAGCGCTGCGTTACCTTGAAGAAATAGTGGAGCCATATGTTCTCCCTCACCGGAACGAGAATCCAACATTTCAGCAAGATTATGCTCGAGTTCATGTTGCCAGAATTAGTTTATTGAGAAATATCAATGCACCGATGCCAAACTTTCTTCATGGCTTCCAAATTTGCAAAACTGTCCATTGTCGAAACGTGGAACTACGTTGAATTAAACTCATTTAATTTAATTTTATACTTCTACTAGCCGGCCCGGCGAACTTTGTTCCGCCTAAATGATACTTACGGTGGATTTCACAAATCGTAATCACCGGTGATCGGAGATCAACAGCTTGGTTCTCTGATTTTTAAACTGTCGAATCGTGTTGATGCTATATCAAGCTCCGATCACCGATGATTACGCTTTGTGAAATCCACCGTTAAATTTGTATCAACTAATCATGGCTATTTTTTGAAGCTGGAGATAAATTAGGCAAAATATACAAAATTTTGGTAACATTGTTATTCGCACGAAAAGAATTCTCTTTATTCAAGCGGTATCTAATTATTGTTGAACATATAATTTTTCTTCGAATGCTTACAGTTTTCTCATTGCTGTACCTAAATAAAAATATGAATCACGATCGAATTATATGGATGAGAAATAGTTCCAATGATTAATTACCTCTGATCACTGTAGAAAACATTTTAGTTCTGCCAATACAACGCTGAAAATTCGAATTGAAGTACTTTGTCTATGGTACTTCAATCTCACTTTACAGAATACAAATACGCTAAGACGTTTTCTTATTTTTCTTCCTGACTAAGAAATTTTTGTTTTGGTCCACAGCACAGAGTAAGAGGCAACTCAAATTACACACTATTTGTTTACATCGCCATATAACGGGGAGAATATCAAATAAAGTACCTACGAATTAGCTGTAGCGTAACTGTAACTGTAGCGACACCTAGTGGCCTTACTCTAATGAAGGAAAAGCATCTCCTGTATAAGTGAAATTTTCATCGATTTTTTCAAAGTTTTATTGTATTTTATAATAAGCAGACCGAAGACGAATCCATATATGAAGTTTCATAACAATCAGTCCATTCGATTTCGAGTTATAAATGGCGTAACCAACATCTTTCTTTTATATATATATAGATGAATATTAGTGCGACTCCAAGCAGTACTCCAGACAATTCGCATCTTTAAAGATAGGAGATTTTAATCATATTGAAGGTTCACCATAATGTATGAAGACATGCGATTCTGTGGTTGAAAAACTAAACTCTAAACGAAAACAAACGGGGGAGGGACTTCACTTCTTTATTTTATCTTCATTCGATTCCCTTTTACTTTCATTCTAATTTTCAATATGTATTTTTGGAAATGGCGTTCCTCTTCCAGGATTCTGCCATTTCAGATTCGCTTTAGGAAGCTCCCTTTGTCTTTCTGGTATGTACACTTTCTCCATTTTAATGTCACTCTGTTCTATTCACAGGAATTAATATCATGTAAGCTTCCTTATTCTATTTAATTACTAGCTGGCCCGGCGAACTTTGTACCGCCTGAATTATACTTAAAAGTTGTATAAACTTTTTTTTTAAGCAGGAAAAAAATTAGGCATAATTAAAGTTCAAAATATACAATATTTTAATAATTTTGTAATTCAAATGGAAAGAATTCTATTTATTTAAGCGGTAACTAATTGTTGAACTTGAACATATAACTTTTTGTTTTTAATTGTTGTACAGTTCTCTTTTTGCGGTACCTCATGTGACTGTGAATAGCAGGAGTATAATCCATATTTTACCTCTCCTCTTATATTAATCAAAATGTCAAGAATATGAACAAAAATTATTCCTTTAATGAACTATCGACTATTAACACAGCCCGTCGACCAGAATTAAAAAATCAGTCATTTGTTAATAGCCCAACCTGAAGTGGCAAAAACAAAACTTTTCTTATATTCTCAAAATCTAATCAGTGGTCACACCATTATTTTAGACATCTTAGCTATGCTGCTAAGCTCAAAATAATGGGTAAACATCTCAGTTGGTGGAGCAGCGCGATTCTCATTATTCCATGGATATGAGCTGTCAATCTCTCTTCAATTTGTTCAATTTAGTTGACGATATCAAGCTCGTTAGAAGACAAATCAAGATGTTGAAATGTCGATAGTACGACACGGCAAAAGTATCAACACTGTGAATTATGTTGAACTCATATTCAAATTTATTGATGGTCATTCGACCAGATCAGATTAGGCAACCCATGAGACATTATTGTAAATAATAAGTGAAAGCCCGATGAGCAAACGTTTCAAAATTATTGACGCTTACTACTGTCTCTGTGCGAACAGAAACACGAATATAATATGTCAATTACTACTAATGGGCAATTTTGGATTCAGTTATTTCCGCAAATATATCTATTACCCAAACAGAAATTCGAAAGCATTTCAAAAATAAAGAAAAAAGATGAAGATGGCCAACTCACGTTTGAAACTGATCGTCAAAATCAGATACTTGATCTTTCGGTAAAAATTCACTGTTCCACCAACTTGAGATAAGTTTACCCGCTTTTTGATCTGGCAATAGACTTCCATGTAAGCATGAGTTCTATGCGAATCACATATCGCCATCTAACAGCGGTAATATCAACCTACGACTACGTACAGTGACTTGTCTATTCACTGTACGACTACGCATCAACGGTAGCGACACCTAGTGGCCTTATTCAAAAGAAGGAAAAGCATTTCCTGCATAAGTAAAACTTTCATCAATTTTTTCGAAGTTTTATTGTATTTTATAATAACCAGACCGAAGACGATTCCATAAATGAAGTTTCATAACAAACAGTCCATCCGATCTCTCGTTATAAATGGTGTAACCAACATCTTTATTTATTATATAGATTGTATTTCTACTGAATATTGAATATTGGGAACTTCGTTCTACTATTTACCCACGTGGAATATTCTTATACATCTGGTAAAACCTACTTACAGTACTTACTGTACATTTAAGTGTTCACTTGAAATTATGGTATAAGCCTTGGAATTGTTGCTTTTAGGATGATATGTTAGGTACAATGGTAAATGGTTTGAGAGCCTAGGATAAACTGATGACACACTTTATATGCCTATAACCTTACAACAACTTCAGATGCTTGTGATTCTGCCGGGGGTATAGGAAGCTCCATATTGTACATAACTTCAACACTCTTCTAATTAATTATGGATTGTTAACATTTCATTAGTTATTTATGAAAAAGGGTTTTTGCTTTGACTCCAATGATGAATTGGATCTCGTTCGTTTTCCTCTCTTTAACGGCTGTGGTTCCTAGAATTACTGGACCAACACAGGCCTGTTTCACCTTTGTGTCTAATCAAGTTATTTATTCATCTATTTCGCCTCATTAGTTCCCATCCTATATTTCACTAATCTGAGTTATTACGAATCTGAATAACTGCGACATAACATAGCGTTCTACGAACTATAGACGATCACAAGCCCGGCCAAAAATAAAAAATCCATTTCAACGTAATTCACCCTTCAGGTGCCCAGGGTAAGTTTTACCCCTTTTCATTTCTTTAATAATATTTCCTTTCTTTCAATAGGGTGTCACATATTCTTCGATTAAATCGATTTCGTCACCTTTTTTCGAATTTTCTTCCAACTATGTGAGATGGAAACTGAATAACTGAGTCTTAATACGACAGAAAAACTTATAAGGGCCACTTGCACCGTATTGGTTCTAATCGTTAGTTAGTTAAGCGTCGATTAATTTATTTAATCCAGGATTAAATATTTGGCTTGCACCAAGGCTGAATGTCACTAGATTAAAGTTAATCCACAAATCTAGTTATTTTTACGTAAATTGGTACTTGTGCCTAACTTCACGTTGTTTATTTTATCCCTTTTTATGCTTTGACAGTTTCTTTGTTGAGACATAGGTGCATAGAAATACCTGGTGTTGGCACTGATTAGATTTTGTTTAAGACTTTCTTGTCGATCGAAAATGTGATATTTTGTGCTGCTTTTCATTTCTCCCGAAAGGGGTCGCGTTATTTGTCGTTGCCGCAGTAGCGCCACGACCGATAAATATTGCGGATTTATTCCGGAACTAGACCAAAATCTGAAATCTAGGATGCCGTTTTGATCTACAAATTTTGGTCACGATTTTTAGTAAGGAGTCGATACACCAGGTATTCTATGCATCTATGTTGAGACATTTTTTGATATCGATCATTTCGCAAATTGAAAGAGTTTGTAATAACGAATTTCTTTGGTAAAAACCGATGCAACATCCATTGCACAAGTTGACATCTTTCTTTGGAATATTCTACTTCAAATGAAAATATACCTGATGGTTAGAAACCACTTCAGATTTGGATGTAAAATATGATAAACTAATGGATTCTTGTATGGAAATAACTGAGGCAAATAGAGAAGAAACCAGTTTAGTATAGTATAGAATGATCGAAAAGCATGAACAAACCTGATTTTCGATAATAGCGAAACATCTACAAGAAAATATGTGATTTGATTCCAAATATGGCATGTGTCTCGAAAAGGCAACAAGGAACAGATCATTCAAACAAACATATTGATCCATTCCCCGCTCCTAATCTCAGTATTAGCAGAGGAATGTGAAACGGGGCACCATACAGTTCTGCGTATGATGCAAGAGCACAGATAAAAACCTCAGCAAAAACTCTGTCTCCCCGTATAAGTGTAGGTATATTGGATTTGTGTACAAATATTCATGTTGGAGGGCATCTTCTTCGAATGTAAATGCTTCTTCATTTCTTCAAAGGGGTTGACAAAGCATTTTTAAATAATCTGAAACAAAAACCAAAGGGAGAAAAAAGGAAAAGCAAAATCCACTAATATATTCAAATTGTTTTGAAGGTCCCAACCCATCTCAAAAATGAATCAGATACTGAATGAATAGAGTTGAAACCATCTGGAAATTTATATATTGGACAATTATTGACCAAATGGTCAATAGTTTGCTCTTCATGCCCACACTCACATCTCGGGCTATCAATAGCATTCCATTTGAAGAGCATACTATCACAACGTCCATGACCTGTTCTAAGACGATTCAGAAGACACCAATTTTTCCTAGACAGATGAAAACCGGGAACTTTCTCTGAAGGATCGAGAATTAAACTTCTATTGAAAAAATCATATGAAGTCCATTCCGAACTCCAAATTTCTTTATGATTTTTTTTTAGAATAAAGAAAATTATTTATCCATAGAGGCTTTCGAGATTTCAATCTAGCCAGTCTTGTATCTGGCATATAACTCATAATAGGAAATGAATTTGGAAAGGAATGAAATTTATCCCAAGACTTCATGGCAGCAACCTGTCTACGAATATGAGGAGGTATTATATTAGAAAGAACTGGTAACCAAGCTAATGGAGTAGATTTAATGGTTCCAGTTATAATCCTCATAGAAATATTGAGTTGCCCATCAATTTTATGGACATGGGAACTATTCAACCAAACAGAACAGCAGTATTCAGCTGCAGAAAAAACCAAGGCTAAAGCAGCCGTACGAAGAGTGGTAGCATCGGCACCCCAGGATGTACCAGCTAATTTTTGAATTATATTATTCCTCGTCTTCAACTTTAAACGTAAACTTTCCAAATGAGCCTTAAAAGTTAAAGAAGAATCTAGTTTTATTCCCAGATACTTGGGAGTGAAATTATGATTTAAAACTGTATTGTTGAAACTAACCCTCAAAGTTTTATGTTTTTGATGATTATTCAAATGAAAACATGCATCTTGGAATTTTGTTAATATTTATTCACTTTTATTTCAACACATAGGTGATGACATTGGTGCCGATTGAATGATATCATTTGTCACTGTAAATTGAAGAATAATTCTGCATAGCTATCAGAAGAACTGAACCTCCAATTTTATTAGACATGTATGAATTTGTTCAGTTCATATTTTACCTCGACCGTTAATATTCAGTTCAATTATTCATTCTTGTGTGTGCTTTTTCTTCCACACCAATTTGATCTTTCATATCTGCGCCTAGGAAAACCAAAATCCATAATTTCTACTTCAACCATTATTCTTTTCAATTTGATTTATAATTAAACATCATTTTTGAAACAAGCCTGACATTTGTCATCCATGAATGTAACCTACAATTCAAAGTTTATCGTTAAACTTCCATTTAATCCTCTCAATTTGGAGGATTATCTTTAAGCGTTAGTTAAGGTTGTTAAACTAGGATTACGACACGGTGCAAGAGAATCATAGACACTAATCGAGGTTTTGGATTTAATCTACAGTTTTGTCATACGGTGCAAGCGGCCCTAAACGAACAGACTATGGACCTATGGAATTCCCCACTTTTCAAAATTCTCAAGAAATAAGCCAACAGAAGACATTTAAATTCCTTTTTGCACAACTTGAAATAATCCAGTATGAAAATGTAGCAGTACTACGAAACCTTTGTCACAGTTATACCCCAAAAGAACAAACTGCATTTGCCAAATTGAAGAAGAGTGAATAGAAATTAGCATTGGTATCGTCTCTAAGAATTATCAGACATTCAACGAGTACCACCCTGCGTCATTTTCAAGTAAAAAAACTTGATAAACCTAGATCATGGCCAACCGGGATGCATTATAGAAGTGAATGGGGTATACAAATTGTAGGTATATTTCCGAGAAAGAATATTCGAATAAACGCCACCGTCAGGAAAATTGTACAAATTCCTATAGGAAAAGTTCGACCATTACTAACCTAGTTTCGCCGTCAAATATTGGTACAAGTTTTCCTCCTCATATTTAGTGCCATTATCCAAATTTCCAAAGCATAAACCTATCTATGGACGTCATTAAATGTTCCATATCATGAAATATACCGTAAATAAATAACATAAATGGAATTGACTCATATGTGATATACATTGATAACGTTTTATGCGTCATATTTTATCTAACACATGTGTCGCGCATTTTATCTCACTGTTGAATAATAATAATAATTTTGCGATGACAACTTTGTTATCTACATCCGGAAAAGCTTTTATTTTCCTCTTGAATTTTATGCCCTGCAATGTTGATGGCCATAGATAAAAATGTACGGGGGTTTCATAAATAGAGCACAAACGACCAGCTGCTGGTGCTCAAAATCATTTGATGGAGTCATCAATAATTTTTTATGCGATCTACCATTAAAATAGATTTATGGTTCCTGTTCAACAGTGGCGGCTCGTGACAGTTTAAGGTGGTGAGGCACATCGGAGAAAAAAGATTCCCTGCCGTGGCGTTGCCGTGAAAAAGGCTATTGCAAAACTGATGATTAGAATAATTCTTTATCGCTAGCATACTCAAGGTCATCTTTTTCGAGAAACATTTTGCTTCGTAAAATATTTACTTCTAGCGATGAAGAATTATCTTACTCGAAAACTAAACATTTTAAAGGGTGCGTATGAAAAGTAATTTGAAGCCAGTTGAAGAAAATGAGCATCCTTATTGAAATTCTTCAATTTTGGACCTTGTTAAGAACATCCTCTACAAGCAAGTTGCTTTTCATCATATCATCAGATTTGAAACACCCATTAACTAGAACATTGAGAATATTGAAGTTTATGCCACTCTGATAATGAAGTAAAATCTTCCACTTTCCCATAATTTTTTCGTTATATGTTAGCCACGCCGAATAAATTAAGAAAAATGTTGATGCCAATGAATATTGAATAGAAATACTAATTTGGCACTAAGAGATGAAATAATATGAAGTGGTTACCATTAGAACAAACCGACCTAATTCTGATACCAGTAATACCGCTTCAAACGAACACCCTGTGGCCGGTACTATTATTTTAGGCTGATATATCATTGCTAGAGCAACCATTTTTGCAGTAAAATTATTCCGTAACTGACGTAAGTAATGAGATTATCTACTTCATTGCACTAATGGGACACTCTGTTTATGTACATATACCTATAAATAACTAATTCTAGTGAACTCTCTTCTTCGTCAGTTGCGTAATATTCTCAAGACATTCACTCAAATCTGGAATAGATCGCTTTACTTCTTGAACTATATATGATTTATCCCATAAGAATTACGCCAAAAACTTTGCTGATTAGCTGAAAAATCAAAAAAATCACAAATCTTTCGAGCGTTTACATCTAACGATCTAACTGGGGAATTCGTGACGTCCCATCGGTCCCGTTAAATACATTTCGCCTTCGGGTCTCCGATGGAAATTGAATTCAGTAATAAGATTGAAAGACATGATATGAACACTGAGACAAACCTAAATCTACACGAAAAACAGATAAAACTATTCTTACAAATCGAACCCCAATTTGAAAACTGACCCTAGTTCATAGATTAAAGAACTAGTTCCCGAATAGTGCAGAATAATTACAGTTTGCCCTTCGCGAGAGAATATCAAGACTAGTTAGAGGCTAGCCTCAGACTAAACGTAATATTTGTCGTTTAGGGGTACGGTTTTCTCGCCTGCCGTCCGTTCCCTATGATGTAAAATGACGCGTAAAGAAAGGCAGTGTGAGGCGTGCCTCTGCCGTTTACCTAGGAATCGTGAGATACGGAAACTTAGACCCAACCGGAGACGCATTTTATTGCTATATAATGAAGGAAAATTTCGATATAAATGCGTATGGAAGAAGATAATGAAAACAATTTTAATTGATTGAATAAATAATTAATAAATATATGATATTTATACTTGTAATTTTCGACGTTTATTGGTGAGGCACTGCCTCACCTGCCTCATAGGACAAGCCGCCACTGCTGTTCAAGCCAAAATTTAATTGATCACATAGGCTGTGGAATGTTTGTAACTAAGGAGTATTGGCGAATCTACAGTGACTCTAACAAGACAGTGGCGACAATGGAGTGTCTCGTTTTTGATTGGTTCACGTGACGAAATCCGCCATTAAATTGCTAAATTTCTTTGTTTACATCTTGGATAAATAACCTAGCATTCTCGAGGCTCGAGAACGCTCAAAGACTTATAAACTGAACGCTGCATTATCGTATTTCTCGTCCCTCGTGCGTTCGATGAGTTTAGTTATTTTGAAACTTTTGATTTCTTGTGAGTGAGTGTAATTTCGATATTAGAAACAGACATTATTCTTTTCAAAACTGTTTTAGTTCTGTGAAAAGTGTGAAATCATTTCATTATTTTGTGGAGACCGATTTCTTTTCATTGGTGAGTTACATGATGATATCATGATACTTTTCTTCATATTCAAATATGAACATCAAATATACATTGTTGAATACTGGAATTGAGGTATCAGAAAATTTATTTCATATAAGCCTTTGCACTTGTTAACAGATCATGCCAGCAATTCTGCGAAGAATGGCTTTTTAATGAAACATTTCCCCAAAGATCCATTGAGGAGGCAACAGTGGTTGATAAAAATGAAGAGGGAAAATTGGAAGCCTACGGATTATTCTTGTTTGTGTGAGGTAAGATCTTAATTTTATTCTCTGTCTGTTCTTAAGTTACAAAACATACATTTTAGGTTCATCTTGCTCCAGAAATGTGGGAGAAAACTAGAGTAGACGGAAAACGGGCTTTAAAATCCAATGCTGTACCTACTCTCTTTTTATTTACACAACCTGCGAAAGTTAGAAAATCACCAAAAATAAGAAAACCAATATCTCCAGAAGAACCAGATATTTTACATTCAGGTGAGTACTGAAACTTACGAAGGTAAATCAGGTCATAAAAAGTTACATGTATAATCATGATATTAAGAGATTTCATTTTATCCCCAGATGATGTCATCAGAAATCCCTGATACAATCCAATGAGGATGAAAATAATCCATCTACTTCTCCGGTGGATTTGAACAAAAGTTCTTCGCCTCAGACTACTAATGATGATACTCCAATACCAAACATAACATTGGATTCCTCCGAAAAATTAAAGAAATTAGAGAAAATGTACTTACGAGAAAAGCTCAGGGCTAGGAAGTACAAAATGCTTCTCAGAAATTGCACAAAAAAAATATAATTTATGAGATGGCGAATTTGAAATTTGATATTCCAAATTGCCACAATTTAAAAGATAAAATCATTAAATGATTTATTTCCTTTCGATTGAAAATAAATTGGAAGAGGAAAAAATCACAATCGAAAAAATATAGCAGCAAGTCAGTAGCTGGTAATTTACTTTGAAGTGGACTGAATTTTAATCAATGTATGTAACTACTCAAACAACATTTATATTGTCTAATTTTGTATATATATAGATATATGTATTCTATATGTAAATATTACAATATAAGTTTGAAATTTTGGTGTACTCTCTTTATTTTACAATGAATCGATATCATATCATCATATATCTTGGATAGGTATATGATAATGTATGAAGTAGTTAAGTTAGTTCACAGGTTTTCGACCAGGGGCAAGATATTCAAAACAAAGTCAAGTTGTTATTGGCTCTATATATTTTGTTACGAATTGTAACTTCTTCAGGAGCACAATTTGTAACGAATTATATAGATCCAATAACAGTTTGACTTTGATTTGAATATCTTGCCCCTGGTCGAAAGCCTGTGAAGTATCTACTTCAAATATCACAACCGTGAAACATCTAATTCATAATGTATGTACATATCTATAATGATGGACTTGGTGAATCATTAAAATAATGAAATAAATTTGTCATATTGAAAACTGTGCTTAAATATTGCTAGGATATTCTCCAGTTTTCACACTTCTGATTTTTCCTTCAAATGAAACCTTCGTTGATGGGGCAGTCCTGCAAATCTGTTGTTTATATAGAAATTTCAAATAATAAAACCTGAATTTTAAGGGATGTTATATTTCTTATACCTCTGAATAAAAAATGATTATTTCATTTTTTCTATTATCGTTTCAAACTTTCGAAACTATTACTTTCCACGAGCATTCACGTTTCGAAAGTCGTCTTTTTCCAAATTCCCATGCATATACGTGTAGAAAAAGAATAGAATGTCATTTTTCCGCACGCAAATAATGAATATAATCAAAATATATTCCAAATAAAATAGAAAGTCAAACGTCAAACTAATCAGCTGATTCTAATTTAGCCTCCATTAAATTGCTAAATCAGAATGGGCGGGGCTTAGAGGCCCAATTGTCGCCACTGTCTTGTTAGAGTCACTGTAGGCGAATCCAAAGATCAAAGCGCCCTCTTTCGGCAAAAACGCCAAACTATGGAACAAGTAATCCGTTGAGATCTTCTATGTTTCGCGTGCTTTCGAGTTTCGAGCAATAATATTTTGTTTCATATCCAGGTATTCTTGAGTGATATTTCGAAGTTTTTATAGTGTTCTGAACAGATTAATTAGTACTTAAATAAAAATTGTTGAGAAGGTATTTATATCAGTGTTATTCATTTAAAATATTATTCACAAAGTTATCATGTTTTAGGTTACCAGACGTCTTGTTTGAGTTTGATTTTCTGGTGCAGTTTTAACTGATGTGAAAGGTTGATACCACAATTATCAATAAGAGTGTTACGAAATTGATCATCGTAATTCACGGTACTGAGCTGTGCCTTTATTATTCTGTAAGATAGGAATTAAAAAATAAGGTGAAGTATCTGAGCGAAGGGGTTCATGTTTTAATGCTAATGTTATGTTTAATTTCAGGCCAGTGCATTGATTATAGAACAATGAGTAAGCTCAGTTCTAGTGCTGAAAAAAAACTGTATTCAACTGTTGTGGTTTCAATTGTTCTTCAAGGAAAAATAAACACCAGTCTATACGTTTTCATAAATTTCCTGAGAAAGATGCCTTAATACTATTTATCACTAATGCCTTCGTTAAATTGGAAAAATTGGACTGAAGAAAAGCATGGATAAACTATAGATGGAGAAAACTTGCTGAAAAGATTTTCGTTGTTTCTCGAACAACTGCGAACAATATTTTTAGTGAATATATTAAGTATTTAGCAAATATTTTGGAAGGTTGTATTCAGTGGCCAAGTTCTGAGGTTGAATTGATGAATTTACTGCTTAACATTTTGGGAATATTCATGTGATACTTAATTATGAGGATATACCATACAGATCTTCATGTTTGTCATGTTGCATCAGAACATATTCACATTCTGATCATAGTTTAGGCAGATGTGAATCTTTTTGTGTTGCCATTTTGTAGTATATTTCCATGAAAATAAAGAACATTCAAAACAATAATTTATTTACATAATTTCCATTGTATACCTGGTGGATTGTCGATACAATTAGAAGGGAAAAAAGCCAAATTGTATAACAAAATTTTATAAACTCGACACTGTGCTGTCAATAATACATTAATTCACTGAAATTATGCACAAAATCATCACGAGAACTAAGAAAATCACTTAAAATAATCTGTTTTACATATCAAAACAACGTAGCTTCAAAAGAGATTACTGGAATTCCGCCATGTTTGTTTACTGTCAGCAGCGCCCTCATCGGTGGTTGGAATCGCCAATAGTGAAGTCAAAAGTGGAAGCCATTCATATTGGAGTATTATCAATGATAGAGGTTATTATGCTTCAATTATTCACCAGGAGAAGAAACTGAATCAATAGCGCTAAGGTGGATTGAAAACAAATTTATTTTCAAGGCTCAAAGATAGATCAAATACACTGCGCAAAAAAATTAACGCACATTATGGAAATCTCAAATTTATTCTACAACTGAAGTTGTTCTCAATGATAATTATTTTTATCAGAATTATGCATGCATATGTTATCCACTTTCAACGTTTTTCTTCAATACAGATGTTTTCTCCTAGCAGGAATAAAAAAAGATGATATTATCAGATTTTGAATGTATTGGCTCCATTCTAAAATCAGTTGTTCTCGATCAATTCTAGTGATCAATAGTTTTTCTTTCGTTTGATTTTCTACACTCGATCGCTATACAACGCGAAACACGCAATTTGACCTAAGAGGAATGTGCCCAAGCGGTAGTTTTGCGAGAAGAAGGGTGGACATACACAAGAATTGCTGAAAGGTTTGGAGTTTCCCATACAAGTGTGTCCAGAATGTTGTAGCGATTCAGGGAGACAGGAATGAATGTCCGAAGACCTGGACAGGGTAGACCACGGGTAACAACTGCCATTCAAGAACGTTACTTGAGAGTTTCTTCGTTGAGACAACGGTTTGAAACCGCTCGCCTCCTTCAAAATCAGCTTGAGCAAACTCATGAGGTGCAAATTAGCACTCAAACAATAAGAAATCGCCTCAGAGAATATGATTTAAGGCCTCGTATCGCGGCAAGAGGCCCAGCTCTTAAGGTGAATACAGACTATTCGGACGTGACGTGATTCCACGTCACGTCAGACGTGTGTGTAGCAGTGCTCCCATTGGCCTGATATGAACGTGAACGTCAAAATGTGAGTGATATAAAAATGCAACACATCGTTCTGTGCGTTCATGTTCATATCAGGTCAATGGGAGCACTGACGGTGCCTGACGTGCCGTGGAATCACGTCACGTCAGAATAGTCCGTATTCACCTTTACCCCAGCCCACCGAAGGGAGCGTTTGGATTTCGCGAGAGAGCATATCCATTGGGAAGAGGCCGATTGGAAAAGAGTTCTCTTCACAGATGAGTCTAGATTCTGCCTCTACCATTGTGATCGACGTTCCCTTGTATACAGACGTTCACATGAAAGATATGCTCAGTGCAATTTCCTGAATACTACTGGTTTCGGGGGAGGATCGATTATGGTATGGGGTGGAATATCTTTGACTGCTCGCACATACCTAGTGGTCGTTGATAATGGAGCTATGAATGCTGATAAGTATATAAGGAACATTCTTGAAGAGCATGTAGTGCCATTTGCCCCATACATTGGTGAAAAATTCATTTTTATGGACGATAATGCCAGACCCCATCGTGCGCGCATCGTTCAGGAGTACCTTGAAGAGGTTGAAGTCTCTCGAATGGAATGGCCAGCAAGAAGTCCAGATCTCAATCCGATTGAGCAGGTTTGGGACAACCTCAATAGAAGGCTGAGAAATTCAGAAAATCATCCAGCTACTCTTAATGATTTAGGAATCCAACTCGGAAAAATCTGGGAAGGATAAGATCAGAACATTTTAAGATCACTCATTTCGAGTATGAACCGTCGTTGCCGAGCTGTAATTAACGCAAGGGGTGGAAATTCCAAGTATTAAATCACTTATCAGCATTTCAGTATTTTGAAAATTGTTCATTTCTCTTCTTTCACATAAGATTCGGTGAAATCCTGAAATTTTCCTCCATTTAATGTGTCTTGTTTCGTTCAAAACCTTCCCGAGAGAACATAAAAAACAAGTTATAAAGTCAATGTAGAGTTAACTTTCATTAAAATTGAGATTTTCAGAATGTGCGTTAGTTTTTTGCGCAGTGTAAAATTGAAGGGTTTTCCAATAGGAGGTGTTATTTTGAATATCCCGCTATTTCGGTAGATGTCACTTTTGAAGCTGTCATTTTTTGACATTTGACAAGTAGAAACTACACCATTAATAAAGTTGGAATGATACCCGCTTCAATATTGCACTGAAATTATTAAAATTCACTTTTTGAATGGTGAAAATTTGGCAGAGGCCGGAATCAGCAGAAATGGCGATAAATCGAACAATCCGACAACATCGATTCCGACGCCGCCGGCCAAATCCGATAAAAACTCATCAAACTCAATGCGACTGACCAAGATCTTGTCGTGCCGCTGAAACATCCCCCGGCCCAATTATTCCGCCAACCGCCCCCGCGTTTCCCTTCGCCTAAACCCCGAAGCAGTATTTCAATCAGAGATAAGTCCAAGGAGCAATTTCTACGAGACGCTCTCTGCCAAATTTAATTCTATGCTCACGCTCACCCTCCCCTTCATTCTCGAATTTCTCAATTTCATATTTCCCAAGACTCAAGCGTTGGAGTGTTTTACGCTCGGGGTCTATTAGGTAAATGGGAATACGGTGTTCGAATTGAATATTTAACTAAGGTTAGATTGTAGTCTTGATTATTTCATCCACACAAGATTCCGCCTATACTATAGTCATTTTACTGTCAGATGAATAAGCAATGTTGTCCTTTCTACATCTACAGACGTCGTAGTAATCTATATATAGGGGAAGTATGCCTATGATGGCACCTTGCCTATGATGGCACACCATGAAGAAGTCTGTTAATATCAACTGAATAAACTTATGTTCACTGAGGTTGTTCGCCAGATAGTATTAATGAGAGGTATTCGTAGTTACAACTTAAAGGCCTCTTGCAACGACAGAGAATTCTCGCGAGAATTTTCTGTCAAATTCACTGACCGAAAATTCTCTGCCGTTGCATACTACTTTCGGTAGAATTCTCTGTGGAATTCCATTGTTCCATCGTATGCCACGGCCGAGAATTCTCGGTCAGTGAATTTGGCAGAAAATTCTCGCGAGAATTCTCTGTCGTTGCAAGAGGCCTTAATACGTGGCATTTTGTGTCTTTTGTAACAGTTCAATTATTTTGGTAAGTGTTGATGTATGATAATTATCTCCTTTATTTTCATATTATTCAGATGTTTCACAACTTTGTGTTAAAAAAATTTTACTTTCCTTTGAATGCCTTATAACAATGCTGTAAGTGTGAAGTTTGAGGTAATGTCGTATTGTAATTGCCTTCTTCGGTTGGTTGAAAGATATATGACATTTATGCCTATGATGGCATAGTCGAAGTGTTCCTATGATAGTAAAGGGTGCCATCATAGGACAAAAGTGGTTCATCACATTGAATATTCTTTTTTTCTAAATCAACTTTATGACAACAAGAAGCAAGAGTCAATTTTGGAAAGAGGAAGATATGGAGGCAGCGCTAAATGCTGTGAAAAAAAATAATATTAAGATATCTAATAATATAAATGTCAAAGAATTTAAATTTAGTTTTATGTTTTGTTACACTCTTACGTGCAGGTATACTCATCTGTTGACCTCTCAATTTCATTTTTATGCGATGAGACTGCAATTTTTTTTCAATAAACCAATTCAATAATTAGTTTCTTTTCATTTTCAGTCATATGCCATCATAGGACATATGTGCGCCTATGATGGCACCCTTGGCCAAATTTTGAAAAGTGCTATCATTCATTTCCTTCAAAATTTATACTGAAAATATACTCAAGAATGCATACTACATAGGAGCATAAGTAAATCTATGAAATCGATTATCCAAAAAAATTTTCTTCCAATGAGATATGTGGATAATTCGTTAAGGGTGCCAACATAGGCACACTTCCCCTATATAAAAGAAAGATGTTGGTTACACCATTTATAACTCGAGATCGGATGGACTGTTTGTTATGAAACTTCATATCCGGATTCGTCTACGGTCTGGTTATTATAAAACTATGAAAAAAATTTTACTTATACAGGAAATGCTTTTCCTCCTTTTGAGTAAGGCCACTAGATGTCGCTACGGTTACAGTTACGCTACCGCTTATTCGTTGGTACTTCATTTGATATTCTCCGCGTTAGATGACGATATAACCAAATAGTGTGTACAGTGACTATATTCTCTCTATAGTCACTGTAATAGTGTGTAATTTGAGTTGCCTACAACTCTGCGCTGTTGGGCAAAACCAAAATGTCTTAGCGTAGGAGTACAGATGTCTAAAATGATATGATTTCGTTGAGATATGAGAAAAGTTTCGTTCTTACCACTTCAGATGGCGCTATTCACACATTATGACTGATGATTATTAGTTATTTTTATAGTTTTATTTATTCCAAATAACGTAATCGTGAAGGTACTATATTTGACATTATCACAATTAAATGACGATGAATTTGTGGTGGCTTTCGCGGCCATCGATTGATGTCATCCGTTCTTTTTTCGAGCATTTCGGTCGTCGTGTTTTGAAATGGTCGAAAAAAGAACATATGACATCAATTACCGTGTAATTTACATAGGGCTTATAGTACCATGAAAGGCTATTAACAGATCAAAAAGCGGTTGAATATCACAGTAAATTTTTATCGAAATTTTAAGTAAATCGGATTTTGGCGATCAGTTTCAATCGTGAATTGTCCGTTCTCATCTCTCCTCATAATTTTTGAAACGTTTTTGAATTTCTGATTGGGTAATAAATATATTTGCTGAAATAACTGAATCCAAAATTGCCATTATTAGTGATTGACATATTATGACATATTATTTATTAGGCATTTCGAGTCAGCTGATTTTGACATTTCGACTGTGGGGCAACCAGTTAGTTTTTGCATTTTGTTGAGTCTCTTATGGAGTGTTCTATATTTACTTAGCGAAAAAAAGTTTTTAAGACGTGAAAAATATTATCAAAATCTGAGATTATTCCCGTTCTGCCTGCTAAATGGAGCTAATGTGTGCCCCACAGATCATAGAAATGATACAGTGTGACGTCAGCTCGAAATGCCTAATTATGTATCTGTTCTGTGTGACAGCTCATATCCATGGAAACATTTGACAGTTCAAAAATCATAGTGGATTTGTGAAATCCATCGTAAGTATCATTAGGGCGGAACTAAGTTCGCCGGGCCAGCTAGTTACGTATACAGGGTGATTCACGGTGGATGGCACATTAGATGTTTCTGGTGAACCAGATATCGGATCGGTTTGAAAATTTGCATGAGTGCATTATCGGACATTCTCTACCCAACTAAAATATTTTGGTCAATGCGGTCTTGCCACTTCCCTTAGAATGTAGTAGCAACTTTGCTTTTTCAAATAGAACACCTGGTATATTATATTATTTTTGGAATATCCAACAACTTCTCGACAACTTTTCTTAACATTTCCCCATACCTATCTGTCGCCGTTTTCGAAATATAAATTAATTTTAATTTTTTTCACCGAAAATCATGACCT
Organism: Adalia decempunctata; assembly: GCA_951802165.1. Classification (NCBI taxonomy): domain Eukaryota; kingdom Metazoa; phylum Arthropoda; class Insecta; order Coleoptera; family Coccinellidae; genus Adalia; species Adalia decempunctata. The sequence continues at coordinate 21,376,346 of OX637703.1, forward strand.
CTAAAAATGCTGATAACTTCGGGTTGAGAAACACTATGTCATTGAAATTTGGTTTGGAGTTAGGTGATACATAAATGCTTCCAACACATCACCCTGATCTACGTTACTTCAATACAGGGTGGTAAAAAATACAGTCTTTTCATTTGCTTGAAAAACTGACTGAAAGTTGTTTATTTCAAATGGAACGCCATGTATATTATTAAAAATTCAGAAAGCTGATAAAATTTGCTGTCATTCTATGTATATCATGCCTACACCTAACTAGTCAAATTTCGGACTTATGAGCATTTATTTGTCAAAATGTCCCTTCAGAATGGTATTCCCATTCGGTATTTGGTAGGCAGGCAATGATTACTATTCCACAGTACCTTGTGACATTCTCCTGATAATAAAGGCACCAAGAAACTTGAACTTCGACATTTTCGTCCTTTCAGAAGTTGCAAATACCCTCGAAACGATGAAAGAAAACTATTCAAACGAAGTGCTCATGAATTTGTTTATTATTATTAACTGGAGAGACTTTTTGACGATCGGTGGATAAGGCGCTTGGGACCATGGAATTGGCCACCAATATTAACCGATCTTAGTCCATCAGATTTTTATCTGTGGAGAATGTTGAAAGAAAAAGTTTACAAAACACCTGTGCATTCGAGAGATGAATTGTTGGAAAGTATTGCCCAAGCATCTGAAGATTTGGATTTCAAAGAAATACGATCTGCCACGACGAAAGCAGTCAACATGCGCATTTTGAAGTGAACGGCCAGCGATTTGAACATACTTTGAAGTATTCGACATGATTGATGATTGTTCTACTTTTTAATAATAATTCATGTAAATAGTTCAAGTTTCTTGGTTCCATTATTATTAGGCGAATGTCATAAGGTACTATCAAATAGTAATCATGGCATGCCTAACAAATACCGAATGGAAATATCATTCTGAAGGTGAAGGGACATTTTGACAAATAAATGCTCGTAAGTCCCAGAGGACCCCGCACTTTTTGTATGTAAAGTGGCGACCGGTCAAATTTTCTGAAAGTTTGGTATGTTGTTGTACCCGACTCAGTGACCAAAAGTGTCTATGGGTCCAACCCAATCCTATGGCTAGTTTTCCAAATACGGGGTGTTAAAGTTGAAAATTGGCCAGATCTTCGAATTTATTTTTTAATTATTAAGAGTTAGATTGGATTTCTGTTGCATACACACGTTTACTACATGTTCTAGTAATGAAATTAGTGGATACGTATGTTTAAAAATATCTTTATTTACAGGGTGATTCACGAATATATGACGGTGATTTTTTGCCAAAATTCACTTTTTCTACTGTGATGTCAGGGAGGCATATTTTTGAAATGTTCTCTTTGATATGGTATTTAGACGAGAAAATATTGCACAGTACACATTTTTTATACAGGGTGTTTCACAGAGAGAACCACTAGACATAATCATATTTTTTTAAGGATTAATTCGAAACCCTGTACTTTTGAATTGATTTTTGGGAAAAGTATTACCACAAACATATGTGTGTCTCTAATTTCCAAAATATCCATGGTGGTTTATTCCAAGGAAGGTATTCAATTTTGGGAAAAGTACAAAAAACATGAACACCTTGTATTCGAAAATTTCCTCGGTCAAATGCAACTATTTTCTCACTATATATTGATTTCCACAACATCTCCAGAGGTATGAATTCTAAATCCGATACTATGACCAGTTTTCGAGATACAGGGCGTTATAGTGGTGAATAACTTATTTCATCAGTTTTTTTTTAGTAATTGATAAGCCGGATTGATTTTATGTTGCGCCCATGAGTTCAGTATGGGTACAGACCAGATGCGCATGGAAAGGTTCAGCTAAAATATTTAGTGTTACAGGGTGATTCATCAATAAATCACAATATATTTTGCAAACACTCGATAATTCTACTATTTCGTCAAAGAGAAATTATTCCATGAAGTTAATATCTAGTCGTTCACAATTTTCAGTCTGAAATATGTACTTCATTATGATTACTTTTCATACAGGGTGAGCCATAAATAATATGCTTTGAAATAATTGAAAGGAGAATTTTTCTGGTGAATTTTGAATATATGTCTAACATTACATCAAGTACCTAAGCATAGCCGTAAGAATTTTTAAATATAGAAATATACAAGGCGATTTAGAAATAATCACCTACCGAAAATATACATTTCTTGCATGCGTAGATCATCCTAAATAAACATTTTTTGGCTGAAAAAGTGTATTTATAAAGTAATAACCGAGGTTATGACTATAATAAGATTTAAACTATTCAATATACTTAGTTATAACTCGCTCTACACGAATATTGTGGACTGTGGAGTACCTACCTATAAAAATAGGTTCGTATTATACATACACAAGAAGATGGTTAATTGTCATCTTTTTGGGGGTGATAGCGCAGTTAGTGAGGGCCATCATAAAGATACTCAAAATTCTCTAAAAAGTACTCATTCCAATCAATTTAAAGCATAAGTATGTTTGGTATGGTTGGCTGTATGGCTCACCCTGTATGAAAAGTAATTATAATGAAGTATTTCAGACTGAAAATTGTGAACGACTAGGTATTAACTTCAAGGAGTAATTTCTCTGTGACTAAACTGTAGAATTATCCAGTGTTTGCGAAAGCTATTGTGATTTATTCGTGAATCACTGTCACTAGCTTAGCCTGTTTACATTATGCTAGTAGGGGGATAGTAAGTACTCTACCACCGTACTCTACCATTTACTCTACCCGTGTAAACCGCACTTAAGAGACACACATATGTTCGTGGTATTACTTTTCCCAAAAATCAATTCAAAAATACAGGGTTTCGAATTAATCCTTAAAAAAATGATTATGTCTAGTGGTTCTCTCTGTATAAAAAATGTGTACTGTGCAATATTTTCTCGTCCAAATACTATATCGAAGAGAACATTTCAAAAATATGCCTCCCTGACCTCACAGTAGAAAAAGTTAATTTTGGCAAAAAACTACCGTCATATATTCGTGGATCACCCTGTAAATATAGATATTTTTAATCATACGTATCCACTAATTTCATTACTAGAATATGTAGTAAACGTGTGTATGCAACAGAAATCCAATCTAACTCTTAATAATTAAAAAATAAATTCGAAGATCTGGCCAATTTTCAACTTTAACACCCCGTATTTAGAAAACTAGCCATAGGATTGGGTTGGACCCATTGACACTTTTGGTCACTGAGTCGGGTATAACAACATACCAAACTTTCAGAAAATTTGACCGGTCGCCACTTTACATACAAAAAGTGCGGGGTCCTTTGACTAGTTAGGTAAAGGCATGATATACATAGAATGAAAGCAAATTTCATCCGCTTTCTCAATTTTCAATAATATATAGGGCGTTCCATTTGAAATAAACAACTTTCAGTCTATTTTCCAAGCATTCACGTATCACCTAACTCCAAACCAAATTTCAATGCCATAGTGTCTCTCAACCCGAAGTTATCAGCATTTTTAGAGGTCATGATTTTTGGCGAAAAAAATTGAAAATAATTTATTTTTCGAAAACGGCAACAGATAGGTATAGGGAAATGTTAGGAAAAGTTTTCAAGAAGTTGTTGGAGATTCCAAAAATAATATAATATACCAGGTGCTCCATTTGAAAAAGCAAAGTTGCTACTACTTTCTAAGGGAAGTGGCAAGACCGCATTGACCAAAATATTTTAGTTGGGTAGAGAATGTCCGATGATGCACTCATGCAAATTTTCAAACCGATCCGATATCTGGTTCACCAGAAACGTCTAATGTGCCATCCACCGTGAATCACCCTGTATATCGAAATGTTTATTTACTTTGGGAAAATAATGAATTTGCGAAAACATTATGAGAATTCAATGATTCCAAATACCTGGCGAATGTTGAAGAAACTTTTTTCTCTGTTACTGGAAATACATATTTCACGTTGTATACATATAAACATGGTTGGAAGATTCAGATGCGTGTCCTTGGCTCAGGTTAGAGCATTGTATTAGGACTATTAGGACCCGGCGAGTCCGAAGTTCAATCCCGAGCTAGGAAAGAAATTTTCAAGTCTCGGTAGGGGCTACCATTTCACTATTGGGTCAAAAATTAACAGTGCTGTGTCTAAGGTGGCGTAAGGACACAGTAAGAAAGCCGACACAGAACACAACTGCTTCTCCGAACGAGTAATCAGTATAAACAATATATCATATCATGGTTGGAAGATTCAGTTTGTACGGAAATCAAGAATCGAGTGTTGAAATTTTACTGAAAAATAATTTTCAGAATAGTCCGTTACTTTTTGATAGTTCATTCGAAAAATTAAAATTGGAATACTCCAGTATGAAACTGTAGTAGTATTACGAAATCTGTGTCATACTTGAACCTTAAGGGGAAGTATCACCTTTTGAATCGGGGTAAATCTCCATACAAAAAGTGGTCTCTTCATTTCAAGAAGTAAGTACCCTAATTTACGACGTAGAGACTTGATTTTTTTTTAATTGAAGTTGAAGAACGTCCCGAGGGCAAATAGTTTTCTTATTCTCAATTTAATTAGTTTTTCAATTAAAAAAACCAGGGTAATCGTTAGATCTTGGGTTATTGAAAATGTTTTTCGTTTTTCATGAGTACAAGCTATATTTTTGAAATAATAATCATGAAAATTTTTGTAGTGTATAGAAGATTAAATTGCCGAGGGCAAATAGTTGCGATTTTTTCCAAAAAATGATGAATAACTGTCGAAAAAAAATCATTAAGTATAGTTTCCAAAACGCTGAAGTTCTACCTGTTTTTTTTTTAATTGAAAAACTAATTAAATCGAAAAAATCGCAACTATTTGCCCTCGATAATTTAATCTTCTATAAACTACAAAAATTTTCATGATTATTATTCCAAAAATATAGCTTGTACTCATGAAAAACGAAAAACATATTCAATAACCCCAGATCTAACGATTACCCTGTTTTTTTTAATTGAAAAACTAATTAAATCGAAAAAAAGAAAACTATTTGCCCTCGGGACGTTCTTCAAATTCGATTTACAAAAAAGTCTCTACGTCGTAAATTAGGGAACTTACTCGTGAAATAAAGAGACCACTTTTGAATGGGGATTTACCACGATTCAAAAGGTGATACTGCCCCTTAAGAGTCTTCAGTCTTCAAAATAGGAAACGTATACCGCCAGATGGCGGTGCAGAGCATTAATTTTTATTTATTGGATTAATCAGCTTAATAGAACAAATGTTAGGGCGCAGGGAATATTAACAGAAAACCTACCCTGAACTAGATCTCACACTGGCTGTATAATACAATAATTTTCCCTCACCAGTCATCTGGGAGTAGATACCTGCGGGGCGTGTCATTCAAAAGAAATTAAATTCCATGTAAGAATCCACAATTGTAAGAAACAATTAATTTTCATTAATCGACGGCTAAAAAACCTTAATAAAATGTCTTTGATAAGCATGAATATATTTCATTTCGAATAAAAAAAATCAAGTAAATAAATTTCGCGGAAACTACACATTGTTGTCATATTATTTACAAAAAAAAAAACATATTCTGAAAGAAAAATGAGATAGACGTTTGATCAACTAAATGATAGACTTCAATACTGAAATGAAAAAACACAAAAATATTTGTTCGTTTTGATGGTGGAAATGTTGAAAAATTACCAAAAATGATGGGGAATATCATTTTCATTCATTTAATACTTAAAAAATATTTTTTTTATTATTTTTATCTTTATACACTCATACATCCCTTCATCAATCAGAAAATCCTATCAATTTTCAGTACACGTCAATTTGGAAATGTCAATTTCGTAACAGGCATCAACTGCCAAGATACAATACAAAAGTCACTAGGATGTATAATATGAATTTTTCATTGAATTTCAATAGTATTTCACGAAATTTGACTGAAATAGAGAAAATACCGTCTAATACTCGTTGCAGAATTGCTCCTTCGTCGCTGGTTTTCAAATTTCGCATTCGTATTGGAATAGGAGCCCATTCTGCAACTAGTTTTATAGAATATACTATTCTGCCAAATATGTATAATCTGACACACCGCAAAAATACCATGTCTGGTTACAACATTAATTTTTCCATTTTGATGTGTACGAAGGTGACCCGAAAATTAATTTCACTCAGAGCCATATCATCAAAAGTAACGACATCAGTGGTCCTGCAGGAGCAGGGGTGTGAGTTTGAAGGGTGGAGGAATTTAATAATTCAGCGGACCGATTTCGAGGGTAAGTGCGAGTCCCTCGTAACAAACTGCAGTTAGGGGGGGGTTCTTAGCGACCCTTAAAAACGAAACAGCGATAGATGTAGGCAATAAATTCAGGGAACTGAAGGCGAGTCACTTCTGTTTGAGACAAAATTGATCGTTGCTCTTTGGAATGAAAGAAGATTAGATGCGTGGTCACTTATATTCTTCCATTGAACATATCTGGGAAGGAGTTTACCCCATGCTCCACTGACTCTAGGTCTAGCGGTACTTCAGCATGAGTAATCTGAGATGAGATACTTCAAGAGGAAATCGATCATCTCATTATAAGTGTGCCCAGGTGTACACTTATATAAATGACAAAGAAACTGCAACACCCAGAAGGAGCTGTTTCAAATTTGAATTTTTTTTTGGTAAAACATAGATAGTAAAGCAAGGAGTGAATGATTAAATTTGGAGAAAAAAACAAAGGGTTACAATTTTTTCAATAAATTTGATAATAATGAGTTTGTTCGCCACGATTATCTATACACTCCCCTTGTTTGAGGTTCCTTCATGGACTTTTGAATGGCACTGTTGACTGTTCCGTTCTACTTGCTATACTCTGTTCAAATGTAAGAAGGAGCAATAATAACATGTTTGGCGCAGCGGTAGGAGGGCCTTCGTAAAGGTACTTTCCGTCCAGAGTCGAATCGAGGAGATTTCACACAATCGTTCAGTTTATTTATCCATGTCTCATCCAGCTAATAAATTTTTCTGCCTTGTTCCCTTAATGAGCGGATTTTCTTCAAATAATCTCTTCTCCACACAATTATTTCATCCCTATCTATCAGTAGACTATCACGACCACGTTTTTTGAACTTGAATTCCATTTTCTTCAATAATTTATAGAACGTTGTTCTTTTGAAATTTGGCAAACTGTCGTCATCATTCACGATTTCTAGTACTTCAGAAATCGTTGGGATTTCATTCCGGAAAAAAAACCGTGGACAATTCTCCTGATAAGGTTCATATCGAAATCGTCAACCGAATCGATTATTTTTAACGACTGGGCTCTCCTCTTAGGTGGCGTCAATGTTTTATTCTCTTTATATTCTCTGAGAATTCTGAATACAGCTGAATCACTCACCCCTGAGGATTTTGAAACAATTCCTACTGAGTCTATTTTCGATAAATCAGGATGTTCTTCCAATTCTTTTCGAGAAATGTTCAAAATTATCTCTTTCTCTTCAGCAGAGAAGGCTACCTTTTGGACCTTTTTCGTGGTGGTCAATCACCCTCAGATGCAGTATCCGTTTCCGAATTCGACATTGTTCTATAAACACAATATACACTTTGTCAAAAGATTTTCCAACACAATACACTTTTCACAACAAAATCTATAAAGACTTTGAACAGCTAGACCTTCACAGTACCTCTAGGTATTTTAATTAGTCTTGTAAATTGAAAACTTCGATATTTATGCGAATCAAGATGGCTTCAACCCATTTAGGGAAAGGACCCAAATCTGGTGTTTCCTGGAATTACCTTGTCGGAATCTTGAGCAGCCGACAAAGACTTTCGTACAAAATAATATGAAATTTTGGACCGAAACTAAATATATTTCGGATATTACAAGTGAATGACCATTATAAATTTGAACAGAGATCTTCTACACCAAATCTGGTGTTTCCCGGAATTACATACTTTGCCGGAATCTTGCAAGATTCCTACTTAAATCTCGAAAACTCTGGTGTTTCCTGTAATTACCTTGCCGCAATCTCGAGCATCCGAAAAAGAAAATATTCAGTGGATAATAATATGAAAACAAAACAAAATAAAAAAAATAGGGCACGTCGGATATAAAATGTTTATGACAGTTGCAAACCATAACAGAAATTTTGCACTAGATTTTCTGAGGAAAAAAGTTCCAATGTGGGAATTGCTGACTCAAATTATTGAATCATTTCTATCCAGTACCATCTACAGTCCGTTCCGAGTACAATCCTGGCAATCTCTTAGGGCGTTAAAAGCTGGAGCGTGGTTATGACCGTTTGACGAATAGGAGCTTTATTGTGCGCAAACCAGACGATTTTATTTGTTGACAAAGCTCCTTCATATATTTGAACGGACTATAGAATAGGATTTTATGTACGACGCCCAAGTATCCGTAGACACTTGTTCAACATTGCTACGCCCAGAACAAATATTGTGTTACAGTCACCTGTGTATATGATGTGTTCTAAATTGAATATTGAATCAAGTCTCACATCTCTGTGATATTCACCTAGACAGAGTCTCCTTGATTTGTGAAACTTTCACTAAACTTTGTGAGAATAGATAAGAATGTTAAATCTTAAAGTAAAAATGTTAAATCTTCAATTTTGTTTCCTGTTGGCATTTTTTTTTTCTAATTTTGCTGTTCATTGTGTTCATTTTGTAGTTGAAGTGTATATGATATCTATTTGTATTCTAGTTTTAGTTAATCGTTTTTGTAGATTTCCTGAAACTTGGTTCTGCCTGTTTAAAACAAATCCTTATTATTATCATCATTATAACACGTCTTGGCATTGATGCAATAAGATGGTCTATCCCAAGCTACCTGTACTTTATGTCTCAGAGCCGCCCAAGTCCGTGGGGGCTGGGGTAAATTTCCAAGCCTTCTATCCATGATGTCCCAAACATGCTCTATGGGCGAAAGATCGGGGGATCTGGGCGGCCATGGCAAAAGGTATACATGAGTCGCTTCAAAAAAGTTTAAACTAACTCTGGCAACATGAGAGATCGAACCGAGAATCGAGCATTATCTTTCTAGAAAATTGGATTCTCGAGCCGGTTGAGGTAAGGGAGAACATATGGCTCCACTTTTTCTTGAAGGTAACGCAGTACGCAGCGCTGTCATGTTACCTCGAATAAAGACTAAAGGTGACCTTCTTGAATGTGCAATAGCACCTCATACCATAACGCCTGCTGTCCGGTGTACATGACGCTCAACATAAAACTAAAGGCGGAAACACATTGTTATCACGTCATCTTCCCATAATGTGCAACCACGATAATGCATGGAACTTAGACCATAGGAAGAGGAGACACACCTTTCAATAATGAATAGTGAAGCCAAATCATCAGAACTGAACTGGGTGATTGTACCACTACAGAATCAAAATGTAGTAAAAATTTTCGCAACATTGTATCTGCTGTCACGTTATAGCACGCAAGATCTATATTCCGCAAATTCACATTTTCTGACCGTACGTGATATCACGTCTGATATTTTGTGAAATGTCATTCTGACATACATTTGAAACCGATCTGGGTGCTCATTCAGTAATTCTTGAATTAATTGTTGGAATTCCCCCACTTCCTCTGTTCGTTGATACATTTAGTAAATCGAATCCCTCCTATAACATCACTAGCAACTGTAAAAGCAGTGAGCTCACGTGACGTGACAACAATTTGGGAATGGGAAGAAGATATGGAGAACATAGCTGCTTTTACAGTTGCTGGTGATGTTATAGAAGCGATTCGATTTATCAAATGAATCAACGAACAGAGGAAGTGGGGAAATTCCAACAATTAATTCAAGAATTATTGAATGAGCACCCAGATCGGTTTCAAATGTATGTCAGAATGACATTTCACAAAATATCAGACGTGATATCACGTACGGTCAGAAAATGTAAATTTGCGGAATATAGATCTTGCGTGCTATCAGTGCTATAACGTGACAGCAGATACAAGGTTGCGAAAATTTTACCTACATTTTGATTCTGTAGTAGTACTATCACCCAGTTTAGTTCTGAGCTTCTGATGATTTGGCTTCACTATTTATTATTGAGATGTGTGTCTCCTCTTCCTATGGTCTAAGATCCATGCATTATTGTGATTGCACATTTTGGGAAGATGACGTGATGTGACGTGATAACAATGTGTTTCCGCTTTTAGGTTCACGTCTTTCTCCGCGACGTCGTCTTACCCTTCTTCGGTCATCATGTGCTCCCAAGGAAATTCGAGATTAATCAGAAAAGATGACCTGATGCCATTTCACATTCCAATGTTGACGTTCTCTGCACCACTGTAATCGTTGCCGGCGATGCTCAACCGTCAGAGGTAACACAAGATGGGGTCGATAATGCTACAGTCCAAAAGACCTTATCCGGCGGTAAACCGCTCGGACAGTTACAGGATGGCCTTGTTCCCCTAACCACTCATCAGCCAAAGATCGAGTTGTCTCAAATCGGTCTCTAATGGCCATAGGTCTTAGACGTCGATCTTGAACTTCATTTATGTCCCTTCGACGTCCGGTGCCTACTCTTCTTCGATTTTGGGCAATATCAAACCATGCTTGATAACATCTCATACAAGTAGTTGGATTTCTGTTCGTACGGTTAGCGATTTCTCAAAATGAAAACCCCGCCTTCCTTATACCCATAATTCGACCTCTTTCAAAGTCACTTAGAGGCGATAAATTCTGCGTACACGTGCTCTAGGCATTTTCAACAACAACTAAACATCGACTTTGGATCTCCTGGTTTGGTGTAAAATTCAAATAATTTGCATAAAACGACTACAATATTTTAGTAACAAAAAACTGTTTACATGAAAAACGCTTCACGATTTTTTTCACAAATTTTAATCATTTACTCCTTGCTATACTATCTATGTTTTCCTTTTGGGTATTGCAGTTTTTTCGTCAGTTAGTATATGTTCAAGTTCTGAACATTTTGAATGCAAGCCTCACATATATGAACATGAATCAAAGATGCCGTTACAAAGGTAGTTTAAATTTTTTTGAAGCGACTTATGTGAATCTTTTGCCATGGCCGCCCAGATCTCCCGATCTTTCGCCCATAGAGCTTGTTTGGGACACCATGGGTAGAAGGCTTGGAAATTTACCCCAGCCCCCACGGACTTTGGCGGCTCTGAGACATGATGTACAGGAGGTTGAGATAGTATCACTCAAGAAGAAATAGACCATCTTATGCCAAGACGTTTTGGAGGGTGTATAGATAATCGCGGTGGAAAATCACATTATTAACAAATTTACTAAAAAACATTGTAAACCCTTCGCTTTTTTCTCCAAATTTTAATAATTAACTCCTTGTATACTCTCTATATACACTGCGCAAAAAAATTAACGCACATTATGGAAATCTCAAATTTATTCTTCAACTGAAGGTGTTCTCAATGATAATTATTTTTATCAGAATTATGCATGCATATGTTATCCACTTTCAACGTTTTTCATCAATACAGCAAGAATAAAAAAAGATGATATTATCAGATTTTGAATGTATTGGCTCCATTCTAAAATCAGTTGTTCTCGATCAATTCTAGTGATCAATAGTTTTTCTTTCGTTTGATTTTCTACACTCGATCGCTATGCAACGCGAAACAAGCAATTTGACGCAAGAGGAATGTGCCCAAGCGGTAGTTTTGCGAGAAGAAGGGTGGACATACACAAGAATTGCAGAAAGGTTTGGAGTTTCCCATACAAGTGTGTCCAGAATGTTGCAGCGATTCAGGGAGACAGGTATGAATATCGGTGTGAAGTTGGCCACATCCACACATACACTCAAAGACAAACAATGGCTCATGAAAACAAAATTCATAACTCACTCAAATGAGATCGTATCGCATTCAGATTTCGATCTGGGCTTGATGGGTCGATGAGAAATTGAATCCTCTTTCATTTGGAGACTTTTAAGCCTCAGGGAGGGAGTTGTGGGGGTTTTTGGGGGTGATTTCTGACTAAAATCATAACTCGACGAAATGGGAGTGTTCCACAATGAGCTTTGAATATATGTTTCTTCAATGCCGAAAGAATGAAATGCAATATCCCTCATGGTTTGTTAGCCCCGACGTTTGGAGATTTGGGGGGGTTGTTTATGCGAAATGATGAAAAAAATTCATATCTCGGAAAACTAAGAGTGTTCCACGATCAGCTTTCAATATGTGTTTCTCGAATGCCGAAAGAATAAAATAGTGAGAACCCCATAGTTTGTTAGCCCCCAGCTTTGGAGATTTGGGGGGTTGTTTATGCAAAATGATGAAAAAAATTCATATCTCGAAAAACTAAGAGTGTTCCACGATCAGCTTTGAATATGTGTTTCTTGAATGCCGAAAGAATAAAATACTGAAAACCCTATAGTTTGTTAGCCCCCAGCTTTGGAGATTTGGGGGGTTGTTTATGCAAAATGATGAAAAAAATTCATATCTCGAAAAACTAAGAGTGTTCCACGATCAGCTTTGAATATGTGTTTCTTGAATGCCGAAAGAATAAAATACTGAAAACCCTATAGTTTGTTAGCCCCCAGGTTTGGAGATTTGGGGGGTTGTTTATGCAAAATGATGAAAAAAATTCATTTCTCGAAAAACTGAGAGTGTTCCACGATCAGATTCGAATATGTGTTTCTTGAATGCCGAAAGAATGAAATAGTGAAAACCCCATAGTTTGTTAGCCCCCACGTTTGGAGGTTTGGGGGGTTGTTTATGCAAAATGATGAAAAAAATTCATATCTCGAAAAACTAAGAGTGTTCCACGATCAGATTCGAATATGTGTTTCTTGAATGCCGAAAGAATAAAATACTGAAAACCCCATAGTTTGTTAGCCCCCACGTTTGGAGATTTGGGGGGTTGTTTATGCAAAATGATGAAAAAAATTCATATCTCGAAAAACTAAGAGTGTTCCACGATCAGTTTTCAATATGTGTTTCTCGAATGCCGAAAGAATAAAATAGTGAAAACCCCATAGTTTGTTAGCCCCCAGCTTTGGAGATTTGGGGGGTTGTTTATGCAAAATTATGAAAAAAATTCACATCTCGAAAAAGTGAGAGTGTTCCACGATCAGCTTTGAATATGTGTTTCTTGAATGCCGAAAGAATAAAATACTGAAAACCCCATAGTTTGTTAGCCCCCAGGTTTGGAGATTTGGGGGGTTGTTTATGCAAAATGATGAAAAAAATTCATATCTCGAAAAACTAAGAGTGTTCCACGATCAGCTTTGAATATGTGTTTCTTGAATGCCGAAAGAATAAAATACTGAAAACCCCATAGTTTGTTAGCCCCCACGTTTGGAGATTTGGGGGTTGTTCGAAAGATTCGAATACTGCGTAACAACTATTCAGCGGATCTTTTTTTCCTGTATCTCGATTGTTTCGATCCAATTTGCCTATTTGGGATAATGGAATTCCCCAAAATTTTCTGTTTCATAATCACGTTTATGCCAGTGCTTCCAGGAATAAGATAGGACGCATTTACACAATTCATGGTTTTCCCAGTTATTATGATCCCGAACGGACTCAAATAGCCTGATATTTTTTTATGATTCACCGACAAACGGAAGGTCTAATTACGAGTACCTTTATCCTTCTGTTGGAATATTTACGAAATGAATGACCCACCCCAATAAAATGAGCCATTCACCAAGTGAGAACGTGCTACCAGGTAATCCAGGTATTGAAAGACGAATTGGATGTACAGTGTGTCCCAGCAAGAAAGTGAGCTTAATGTTTTTCTAGTAATCGATTGTTTTTAGTCAACATTTTTTCCAATCAGTTATCTTATGGTAATAGACGAATCTGATCGTGGAACACTCTGATTTTCCCAAGATATGAATTTTTTTCATCATTTTGCATAAATAACCCCCCAAATCTCCAAACGTGGGGGCTAACGAACTATGGGGTTTTCAGTATTTTATTCTTTCGGCATTCAAGAAACACATATTCAAAGCTGATCGTGGAACACTCTCAGTTTTTCGAGATATGAATTTTTTTCATCATTTTGCATAAACAACCCCTCAAATCTCCAAACCTGGGGGCTAACAAACTATGGGGTTTCCACTATTTTATTCTTTCGGCATTCCAGAAACACATATTCAAAGCTGATCGTGGAACACTCTCAGTTTTTCGAGATATGAATTTTTTTCATCATTTTGCATAAACAACCCCCCAAATCTCCAAACCTGGGGGCTAACAAACTATGGGGTTTCCACTATTTTATTCTTTCGGCATTCCAGAAACACATATTCAAAGCTGATCGTGGAACACTCTCAGTTTTTCGAGATATGAATTTTTTTCATCATTTTGCATAAACAACCCCCCAAATCTCCAAACCTGGGGGCTAACAAACTATGGGGTTTCCACTATTTTATTCTTTCGGCATTCCAAAAACACATATTCAAAGCTGATCGTGGAACACTCTTAGTTTTTCGAGATATGAATTTTTTTCATCATTTTGCATAAACAACCCCCCAAATCTCCAAAGCTGGGGGCTAACAAACTATGGGGTTTTCACTATTTTATTCTTTCGGCATTCGAGAAACACATATTGAAAACTGATCGTGGAACACTCTTAGTTTTCCGAGATATGAATTTTTTTCATCATTTCGCATAAACAATCACCCCAAATCTCCAAACGTGGAGGCTAACAAACCATGAGGGGTATCGCATTTCATTCTTTCGGCATTGAAGAAACATATATTCAAAGCTCATTGTGGAACACTCCCATTTCGTCGAGTTATGGTTTTAGTCAGAAATCACCCCCAAAAACCCCCACAACTCCCTCCCTGAGGCTTCAAAGTCTCCAAATGAAAGAGGATTCAATTTCTCATCGACCCATCAAGCCCACATCGAAATCTGAATGCGATACGATCTCATTTGAGTGAGTTATGAATTTTGTTTTCATGAGCCATTGTTTGTCTTTGAGTGTATGTGTGGATGTGGCCAACTTCACACCGATCCCAGGTCTTACCCCAGCTCATCGAAGGGCGCGTTTGGATTTCGCGAGAGAGCATATCCATTGGGAAGAGGCCGATTGGAAAAGAGTTCTCTTCACAGATGAGTCTAGATTCTGCCTCTACCATTGTGATCGACGTTCCCTTGTATACAGACGTCCACATGAAAGATATGCTCAGTGCAATTTCCTGAATACTAATGGTTTCGGGGGAGGATCGATTATGGTATGGGGTGGAATATCTTTGACTGCTCGCACATACCTAGTGGTCGTTGATAATGGAGCTATGAATACTGATAAGTATATAAGGAACATTCTTGAAGAGCATGTAGTGCCATTTGCCCCATTCATTGGTGAAAATTTCATTTTTATGGACGATGATAATGCCAGACCCCAGCGTGTGCGCATCGTTCAGGAGTACCTTGAAGAGGTTGAAGTCTCTCGAATGAAATGGCCAGCAAGAAGTCCAGATTTCAATCCGATTGAGCAGGTTTGGGACAACCTCAATAGAAGGCTGAGAAGTTCAGAAAATCATCCAGCTACTCTTAATGACTTAGGAATCCAACTCGGAGAAATCTGGGAAGGATTAGATCAGAACATTTTAAGATCACTCATTTTGAGTATGAACCATCGTTGCCGAGCTGTAATTAACCCAAGGGGTGGAAATACCAAGTATTAAATCACTTATCAGCATTTCAGTATTTTGAAAATTGTTCATTTCTCTTCTTTCACATAAGATTCGGTGAAATCCTGAATTTTTCTTCCATTTAATGTGTCTTGTTTCGTTCAAAACCTTCCCGAGAGAACATAAAAAATAAGTTATAAAGTCAATGTAGAGTTAACTTTCATTGAAATTGAGATTTTCAGAATGTGCGTTAATTTTTTTGCGCAGTGTATTACAAAAAAAATTTAAATGTAATCAGCTCCTTCTGGGTGTTGTAGTTTCTTTGTCAGTTAGTATAATTTAGTTTGCCATGGAGCTCATAGAACACCTTGAACAACATGCCGTTTCGAAATTTTCAGTCTTAACATTCTATCATGAAGGCAATGACAGCATCTATGACTCCACAGAAAAATCATCAAAGCAGAAATAAAAAAAAATGAAATTTAGGTTCAAATTTGTATAATAATAATAATAAGGGGTATAAAAAGAAATCTTGCTCTAGAACAAATGAAACTTACCAAATGAGATGCATGGTGAACAGAAACACCCCAGGCACTACCAGATCGTCGGAACCTACCGACCATCTTCTTCTAAAGGCCACTAAACCCGGCATTTTAACAACACACCGTATATACACACACACAGCCTTCTAAAAAACACCGGTAGGACCCAACATTTTGTCCGAAACACGCTGTCTATCGTTCACTGAGCACAAAACCGATCGATACATGTTGTTTCTGTCTCTCTTCACGTCCGGTGACAAGGGACACCCCGTATACAATTCGGATGTCAGCTACGGTCCTTTTTGAGGGTAGCAGTTGACACACAACATCCTGACGGTGAGATCTGCGAACAAATAATGCAACTTTATGTCCGTCTACTCGTGGTTTCGTTATCTGTTTACTGTACAGAGTAGGACTTGTAGAATTTACGGTAAGAAAAATGCGATTATTGGTGTTATTAATTTGTCTTAGAGAGGCATGTCAAGGTTGAGTTGGAAGGCCGTCAATTCGATGATTTGCTAATTGTTTTCGAATTGGTATTTATTAGAGAAGGTACTATTAGAAACAGGTTATTTCGGTAACTTAGGGTCATTTTATTTCTGTGAATAAAAGATATTTTCACTTTCATGCAAATTAGTAAAATGACTCACACCTTTTATTGATAGAAATCTTGGAGCACACTTTTGGAGATATGTAATAATTCCTCAGTTAATACTGAACTAAAGCGATTTCCAATAAGAGGTGTTATTTTGAATAGCCCGCTACGAGGATGTATTGATATCTAAACCTTTCACAGTTGTAATTCAGAAATTCAAAGTTCAATTTCAGAAAAGGAAATATGTATTTCAGAATAGCAATGTGTAATTCAGAAAATAGGAATTGAATTTCAGAATAGTTAATTCAATTTCAGAAAAACGAAATTGAAATTCAGATTAGGAGGTTGTAATTCAGAAAAACAAAGTTGTAATTCAGAATAGTGAATTGAAACTCAGAATTGGCAAATTCAATTTCAGAAAAGAAAAATTGTATTTCAGAATTTATCAATTCAATTTCAGAAAATGTAATATGTAATTCGAAGAAGTATCGAGCTCGGTATCAAGTCATGCAACATAGGAATCTATGACGATGTGGCATCGAACTTGTCTTAAGTATTTGGTATTTTCAAATTTGTTTTTTTTTCCTGTTTTCGTTTTTGACTGTATATACCTTTATGTTATTCTCGAAAATAAAGTTATTATTATTATATTTCTTGCATCTATGAAGGTATCTACCTACTTTGAGAGTCGAAAATGACCTCAAGTATCATTATTAATATTTTTCGCCACCCATTTCAAATGAAATCATGTCTCCATTTGAATTACATACATGATATAAGAGAAAGTGGTTTGGGTACCAAGCAATTGAAATACAATTCCTTTTTTCTGAATTACAATATCGTTTTTCTGAATAATAATAATTAAAATTTTCCATTTCTGAATTACAATTGATATTTTCTGAAATTCAAATTACCGTTTCTGAATTACATATCACTATTCTGAAATACAAATTACCCTTTCTGAATTACATATCACTATTTTGAAATTCAAATTACCGTTTCTGAATATCAACTTACTATTCTGAATTACAGTTTCCATTTTCTGAAATGCAATTTGCTTTTCTGAATTACATTTTACGTTTTCTGAATTACAATTGGAAAAGGTGTAGTTAGCCTAGACCAGTTCCATGCATAAACAAAATATTGCGATACCGTATCAACGAACAATAACTTATTAGAAGTATCAGTGTGGAGTTCGACGTCAAAAAAATAAACCAGAGTTACGCAATTGTACAATTGTTACCGAAATTGTAAAAATTGAAAAAATTGGAGTATCGAGCCATCATCAAGTATCTGTATTTAAAAGGGTTAAGAGGTAAGCAGATTTACGAAGATATGCTTAATACCCTTGGCGATCAATGTCCTTCGTATGCGACCGTGAAAAGTTGGACTGCAAGCTCAGAAGAGGTAAATTTTCCATTGAACATGATGACCGATCGGGAAGGCCAGTTTCTGTGCCAGTCCCCGAAAAATATCGATGCAGTTCATGACATGATTTTATCAGACCGTCGCATTGGGCTAAAACGGATATCTGAAGTACTGAAGATTTCATACGAACGCGTTCATTATATAGTTCACGTCATTTTGGACATGAGAAAAATTTCTGCAAAAGGATCCCCAAATGTTTGAATGTTGACCAAAAGCGTGCAAGGTTAGAAGCATCGCGATCGATCCGTGCTCGATTTGAAAACGATGTAGACTTCTTAAACCGAATTGCTACTATGGATGATACTTGGGTACATTTCTACGATTCAGAAACAAAGTAACAATCGATGGAATGGCGACACTCTGGTTCTCCAAGACCTAAGAAGTTTCGTGTCAAAAAATCTGCTGGAAACGTTCTTGCTTCAGTTTTTAGGGATTGTCATGGAGTTATCATGATTGTGTAGGACAATAACTGGAGATTACTATTCGACATTACTGACCACTCTACGGGAAAAAAATAAAGAGAAAAGACGCGGAAAGCTATCCAAAGGTATTTTGTTTTCACAGGACAACGCCCCAGTACACAAATCTCATGTTTCAATGCAAAAAATTCGTGATTTCGGGTTAGAATTACTAGAACACCCCCCTTATTCACCGGATTTGGCTCCGTCCGATTATCATCTCTTTAATCAACTGAAAAAAAGTTTGAAAGGTCGTAAATTTTCTTCCAATGAGGAGGAAATATACGCTGTGGAGGACTGGTTTGCAGAGCAAGAAGAAACATTTTTTTTTGAAAGGTCTAGAGACGTGGCAGGTTCCCTGTAATAAATTAATGAAATATTTTGACATTGAAATTTTGTTTGGTTCTCTAAGAATTTTTCAATATATCCTCGTATTTAGGTAGATGTCACTTTTGAAGCTGCCATTTTTTTGACATTTGTCAAGTAGAAACTACGCCATTTATAAAAATGGAACGATACACGCATTGAAATTATTAAAATTCACCATAAAAATGGTGAAAATTTGGCAGAGACGGTTCGTAAAACTCGAATATTTTTGGGTCGTCGTGAAGCACCTTGTCGAACCGCAATACAGAAATTGGTGGAAAAATTTGAGCTGTTGGGACAAGTTAGTTATGTGAAGAATATCGTGCACTTCACTCAGGAACAGCCGAGAATATTGCTGCTGTAACCAAAAATGTTGACGAAAGCCCAAGTTTGTCCATTTCTAGTCGTTCTTTGAAATTAGGCATTCCACAAACGTCATTATATCGTTTTTTGCATAAAGGTTTGGGTGTTAAGTTCAGTTAACACAATAACTCAAGCCAGCCGATCATCAACGACGTCGTGTCTTTGCTGATTGGGTCCTGGAAATGCATGAAAACGATCCGGAATTCCATCTAAAAATTTCTTGAATGATGTGGCCCATTTCCATTTCGGTGGCTTCGTTAACAAGCCAAATTGTCGCATCTGGGGCTCGGAAAACCTAAAAGATATTATAGAAGAGCTCCACTATCCTCAACGTGTGACTGCTTGGTGCGGTTTATGGTCCGGCGGGGTCATTGGACCTCACTTTTTCGAGAATGAGGCTGGAGCATCAGTTACGGTGAATGGATTGCGCTATCGAGAGATGATTAATGATTTTACACAGCCGGAATTGGATGGTATTGATCTGGACAACGTCCACTTTCAACAAGACGACGTTACGTGCCATACAAGCAACGAAACCATTGATCCTTTGCGTGAAATTTTCTGGATCGTGTTATCTCTCGAAGAGGTGATCACAATAGGCTACCGAGATCTTGTGATTTAACACCTTGCGACTTATTCCTATGGGACCATGTGAAAGAGAAGGTCTACACCAAGAGCCCAGCGTCGTTTCAAGACCTCAAAGATGGGATTCGTGAGGCTATCGAGGACATAGGGCAGCCACTTTCAAAATTTCATGGAATTTATCTAAAACAATGGATTTTTTTTTAATATCAAAATAACACCTCTTATATTGGAAAACCCTTTGTAATCAGAATGGACAAATTATAAGTGTTTCGTGAAAACGATGATAAGCGGAACAATTACAAGATCACTTGTAATGCTAGAAGTCTGAAAGCCAATTCTGGTCACCAAATCGGAAAATGACACGACCAGGAGCAAACTCGTGCAAGATCGTCAATGCTTCACGTGCGGTATGACATGTGGCACCGTCCTGCTAAAACCACATGTCGTCAATAGAATAGAATCATTTATTTCTGTAGAATGCAGAAAAATAAGGACTGAACGAGAATAAATTCGCTATCACAAAAACGCCTATATCTCTTGAACTAATTGAGAAAAAAAATCAAAATTTGATCATAGTTAGCTTTGTTATGAACGTCAGAAACATATTCCAATTCTCTGTCGCAAAATGTCAAGCGAAGTGAAAACACGAGAGTTTATAGTGAAACTTTTTCAAAATAATCAAAAATGAGCTTCAAAAGAATCGCTAAAGAGGCGCGCGTTCGTCCGGAAACGGTATCAAGAGTTGTTAAGCGCTTCAACGAAGATCTTACAATTAACCGCAAGGAAGGAACCGGTAGGAAAAGGGGTTTCATAGCCCAAAAAAAGTGGAGAAGGCCATCTTTCCGAAGAATCCTAACCTTTCAGGACGGAAAGTGGCCCAAATAGTGGGTTGTTCGCAGTCAACCGTTCAGGAAATCAAGTCGAATTGTGGGCTTAGAACATACATAGTGCAGAAAGTGCCAGAGAGGAACGCTGTGAAGAATCAAGAAGCGAAATCACAGAATACCTAACTAGTTAGGTATTCTGTGGCGAAATCAAGAGCAGAGAAATCTAAAAAAGATTTCTTGAAAAATTTTTTCTGTTGCGTGATGGACGACGAAACCTATGTCTTGGCTGATTTCTCGCAACTTCCTGGTCGGGAATTTTATACAGCAGATTCTCGTGGAAATATTGACGAACAATTTCGCGTGAAGAAACAAGCAAAGTTTCCTAAAAAATTCCTGGTTTGGCAAGCAATTTGCACTTGTGGGAAAAGGAGCAAATTATTCGTTGGCCAAGGCTCTGTTGACTCGAAAATATACATCGAGGAATGCTTGAAGAAGCGACTTTTACCATTTTTACGAGAGCACGATGTGTCAACAATCTTTTGGCCAGATTTAGCTTCATGCCACTACAGCAAGGCCACCAAGGAATGGTACGAAGCTAATGAGCTGGTTTTTGTCCCCAAAGAGAAGAATTCAAGCAAAAATGGAAGACAGCATCCCAGAAAGTGACTGAGAACACTATAAGAAGCATGACGGGAGGAATTTCAGAAAAATCATGAATTTTGTAAAAAATAATTTTGGTTTTTCCATTGTAAAAACAGTTTTCATTAGAATTAGAAGATGATTCGAAAATGTCAAAAAGAACCAAAGACCCAGAATGTGTTTTCAAGTGGAAACAATAGGCTTACAAACTAGAAACAAACCT
The DNA here is from genome assembly GCA_951802165.1 of Adalia decempunctata. Classification (NCBI taxonomy): domain Eukaryota; kingdom Metazoa; phylum Arthropoda; class Insecta; order Coleoptera; family Coccinellidae; genus Adalia; species Adalia decempunctata. The sequence continues at coordinate 21,397,948 of OX637703.1, forward strand.
AATTCTAACAATGAAAACACAAAAAAACACTACTTCATCAGAAATTCGTTTAAACTATAATAACATTTCTCTATCAGAAATTTCCTCAATTTCGATCTGAAAATATCAGAAGCTTCCAAATGAGACAAAATCTGTGTTATCATGGCACGATAACTATCGCCATTCACCGTTACCGCATTTTTTGAAAATCAGGACGCGTTGTTCCACCGTGTAATGCTCCATGTTTTTGAACTCCCATCTGTCAACTTTCTATCTGCCACTTCATAACCATGTAACATTATGACTGTCAAACATGGCGCGGAATTCAAATCTTGTGCTCTTATTGAAACACCCCTTATATTTATTGATTTAGGCTGTGTTCATTAACCCAAAAAAGGGGTCGAAAAAACATTATATTCCTTCACAAAAAATGACCTCAGAACAAAATTAATATTGATGCTGTTTCAATACACGAATTTGGAATACCAACTCTCATCATTATGAACATTAGCTTTATCGATAAAACCATGTCATTAGCCATGAATTTCAAATGACTATGAAGGGATATCTTTCTATTATTGCTAGCAGAAAAGATTTGGACAACCCGTTTCCAACAATACGTTACGCCCATGAAGAAGAATCAAGCTTCATTTTTTTCCAATTGATCTTGAGCTGGCGACTGCGAATCAACCTACAAGGTGGATCTACCTATCGGGTGTTTTTTTAGAGTGATAATAATAATAATAATAAATAAAACACATTTATATGAAGATTGAAGCCAATTTTTGTTATTGAAAGATAATATCTATATATATAAAAGAAAGATGTTGGTTACACCATTTATAACTCGAGATCGGATGGACTGTTTGTTATGAAACTTCATATATGGATTCGTCTACGGTCTGGTTATTATAAAATACAATAAAACTTGAAAAACTCGATGAAAATTTTACTTATACAGGAAATGCTTTTCCTCCTTTCGAGTAAGGCCACTAGATGTCGCTACAGTTACAGTTACGCTACCGCTTATTCGTTTGTACTTCATTTGATATTCTCCGCGTTAGATGGCGATCTAAACAAATCGTGTGTACAGTGACTATATTCCCTCTATAGTCATTGTAATAGTGTGTAATTTGAGTTGCCTACAACTCTGCGCTGTGGGCCAAAACTAAAATGTCTCAGCGGAGGAGTACAGATGTCTAAAATGATTAGATTTCGTTGAGATATGAGAAAAGTTTCGTTCTTACCACTTCAGATGGCGCTATTCACACATTATGACTGATGATTATTAGTTATTTTTATAGTTTTATTTATTCCAAATAACGTAATCGTGAAGGTACTATATTTGACATTATCACAATTAAATGGCGATGAATTTGTTGAGGCTTTCGCGGCCATCGATTGATGTCATCTGTTCTTTTTTCGAGCATTTCGGTCGTCGTGGTTTGAAATGGTCGAAAAAAGAATATATGACATCAATAACTGTGTAATTTACATAGGGCTCATAGTACCATGAAGGGCTATTAACAGATCCAGATGCGGGTGAATATCACAGTGAATTTTTATTGAAATATCGAGTAAATCGGATTTTGGCGATGAGTTCCAATCGTGAGATGTCCATTCTCATCTTTCCTCATAATTTTTAAAATGTTTTTGAATTTCTGTTTGGGTAATAAATATATTTGCGGAAATAACTGAATCCATTGCTATTATCAGTGATTGCCATATTATATTTTTGTGTATCTGTTCTGTGTCATAGCTCATATCCATGGAAACATTTGACAGTTCAAAAATCAGAGAACCAAGCAGTTGATCTCCGATCACCGGTGATTACGATTTGTGAAATCCACCGTAAGTATCATTTAGGCGGAACAAAGTTCGCCGGGCCAGCTTATATGATCATAAAAGCTTGTCGCGAGGTCTGTGTAAGTACCTATATGTATTTATTTAAACCGATATAAAAAAATTGCATTTTGCAGATTAAAATACTCAATTGAATAGGTACTAGCTTATTTAGACAAGTAAATCGCGCGACAAGCTTTTATGATCATATAAATTGTGGTTATAAGTTGATAGTTGCAATTTTAAAGGAAAATTTCAGCTCAATCGGTTGAAGATATCTGCTTCAATATTAATTTCAGCTCAATCGGTTGAAGATATCTGCTTCAATATTAATTTCAGCTCAATCGGTTGAAGATATCTGCTTCAAAATTGAGTAGCAAGATTCCACCCGAACATACATACATACATTGCAACTTTGCAAGTTAAGGTGGGCGTTCAATGTAGTGTGTTTTTATTTCAAGTTGATTTCGAAAACGGTTTCACTTTGAGAACTGAAATTTTGTGGGTGAACTCAGAAAGGATTAGGATTTTTGTTGAAATAATTTTAATCGATTTCATTCCGACAGTCAATTTTTTTTCTTTCAAAAATAGAAGAAAATGAGCCAACCCATGCTTCTGTTTTATTTCAACAGAAAAACCCATGAAAATTGTTCAACTTCCGATTAAAAGGGAATCTACTGATAATTTCGTTCAGAAGATTAACTTGAAATACGGAATTGGCAGAGAATGGCCAAATTCAAATTTTGGCGGGAAAAAGTTCCTGCTTTACCCACAAATTCGCTTATTCCATAGTTCGGCGATTTTCGGATAGAGAGCGCTATTGTACATTTCATTCATGATTAGAGAGATATTCATAGAACTTGATAATGATAGTGCATGTTCTATGGAGATATCTATAAAATGGACGGTGGCGCCTCTATCGGCTGAGCTTTCCAACTCGCTTTAAACGCCGACCTTAAATAAGAGCTTTTAAAAGAATAAAAGTACTCGATTAACACGACAGAAAACCTATGGAATTCCCCACTTTTCAAAATTATCAAGAAATAAGCCTACAGCAGAAATTTGAATACCTTTTTGCACAACTTGAAATACTCCAGCATGAAAACGTAGTAGTACTACGAAACTTGTGTCACAGTTTAATCATAGAAGAAGTATGTAACTCCATTTATAAAGTTAAAAAAGAGTAAATTGAAATTAGCATTAGCATTTAGCACCGTCTCTGAGAATTTTTTGACATTTCCGATATTTCACGAGTGCCAACCTGCTTTAGTTTTGGGTAAAAAAAACTTGATAAACCTAAATCATGGCCAACCGGGATACATTATACAAGTGAATGGATTACACGTAAAAATTTGAAATACAGTTTTTTGTTTTGTTTCAAGGCTACAATTACTTAATATGATTTTTTTCTTGATGCGGACCCTGTATTTTAAGTGTAGTAAGCTGCTATATTGGGCTTTGAATGAGAATTGTGTGTACAGAATTTCAAAAAAATCTGTGGGGTGGTTCAGAAATTATGGCCCCAAGAAGAAATGAGCAAAATCGATAAACCTTCCTCTCAGGTCAATAAATATGTACAAGAAAATCTCGTGAAAAATATATGATATTTGTTTCAGTTTCAAAAACATACCTAATTATTTCTTATCGCGTAACCTGTTTGGACACAAATCCAAATTATAAATAAATATAATCCTGGGAAAGAGCAGTCTGTGAATTATGTATTAATGCACACATCGACCTCCAGGGCACCTCGTTATCGACCGAAATGCCTCTGAACGATCCAATTGTTCGCCTTGAAGCCACTTGGAAATTCTAAAGGTGACCATCCACGACCGGGTCGCTGACCTACGATACCCCGATTCTGCGTTTAATAATAGACGACACGTCCACTACGTTGCTATCCCGGAAATTTGGTTTACGTCCCTCCAAAAATTCCGGCCATAACGTCACGGTCAACGAAAATATTCGAGAAACGTTTAGTTTTAACGCGTTTTTCATTGGTCGGAATTAGTATGTCAGATGTGCGGTTGTTCTTGAGCTGTTCCGTATTTGAAAGTTGAATTTTAATGAAGGTTTACCCGCATATCGAATTATGCCGGTAAAGTTTCGTGTTCCATATGGATTTCGGTTCATTATTAGGTACCAGTAGTGAATTTTAAAAATCGAGAAAAATATACCCCATTCACAGCTGAAGGACCAATGTCGATGGCTTTTGTCTAGGACACAAAAGAACAGTTCTCTCTATATCTATACTCCATTCACTTTATAATGTATGCCGGTTGGCCATGACATTCTGACACTCTAAAAAAAAACAGCCAATACAAAGTGGTTGTATATTTTGAAAATGTTTAGTTATAGCCATTTTAGGGTCAGATGAATGAGCAACGATATCCTTTCTACACAGAGGTCGTAGTTATTACGTATTTATCGAAATGTCTATTTACTTTGGGAAAATAATGAATTGAGAATAGTATATTCTAAAACTAGTTGCAGAATGGGCTCCTATCCCAATACGAATGCGAAATTCGAAAACGAGCGACGCAGGAGCGAAAAGCATGAGTATTGGAATTGCATTCTGCAACGAGTATTATACGATATTTTCTCTATTTCAGTCAAATTTTGTGAAATTCAAAGAAAAATTCAAATTATAGGTCCTAGTGACTTTGATATTGTATCTTGGCAGTTGGTGTGAATGTTAGGAAGTACGAAAATTGACATTTCCAAATTGACGTCTGCTGAAATTTGATAGGATCGGAAGTCATTGTTGACAACCACAAAACGAAAAATGTAACTGAAAACGATGCTGTAATGAATTCATCACAGCACTGTTTTTAGTACTGTAATGAACTCATTACGATACTGAAATAGAGAAAATATTATATGATTCCAAAGACCTGGCGAATGTTGAAGAAACTTTTTTTTTCTGTTAATACTGGAAATGTTTCACCCATAAGAACATGGTATCTGATATGAGGGTCTATGAAAATGAAAATGAAAATAAGAATTCATATGATCACAGATTATGATTTTGAAGTATGTAATTCTGTAATGTAATATTGAATGAAGTTTATTGACTCTAGGTATAAAATAATTCAAAATCTGAAATAACTCCCACATCATTGAATTAAGAAGCATAATCATTTCGAACAATGTGATCAATTTTTTTTTGTAGGAAACGCAATTCTGTTTTGCAACGACCTTCAATTTTTTTTTGTTTTTCATGTCGGCATAAGATTAAAATTATAATCAAGGAGAGAGAATTCAATTCTGGAAAGTCAACTATATTTGTGTTTTTTTTTCGGAGTGATAGGACTTTAAATTGAAACTAGCTGACCCGGCGAACTTTGTTCCGCCTAAATGATTATTACGGTGGATTTCACAAATCGTAATCACCGGTGATCGGAGATCAACAGCTTGGTTCTCTGATTTTTAAACTGCCGAATCGAGTTGATTCTATATCAAGCTCCGATCACCCATGATAACGCTTTGTGAAACCCACCGTTAAAGTTGTATCAACTAATCATTGCTATTTTTTCAAGCAGGAGATAAATTAGGCAAAATATACAAAATTTTAGTAACATTGTTATTCGCACGAAGAGAATTCTCTTTATTTAGCGGTATCTAATTGTTGTTGAACATATAATTTTTCTTTGAATGCTTTACAGTTTTCTCATTGCTGTACCTGAATCTATATTCTATATCTATATATATATATATATATACATATATAAAAGAAAGATGTTGGTTACACCATTTATAACTCGAGATCGGATGGACTGTTTGTTATGAAACTTCATATATGGATTCGTCTACGGTTTGGTTATTATAAAATACAATAAAACTTCGAAAAAATCGATGAAAATTTTACTTATACAGTAAATGCTTTTCATCCTTTTGAGTAGGGCCACTAGATGTCGCTACAGTTACAGTTACGCTACCGCTTATTCGTTTGTACTTCTTTTGATATTCTCCGCGTTAGATGGCGATATAAACAAATGGTGTGTACAGTGACTATATTCCCTCTATAGTCACTGTGATAGTGTGTAATTTGAGTTTCCTACAACTCTGCGCTGTTGGGCAAAACCAAAATGTCTTGGCGTAGGAGTACAGATGTCTAAAATGATTAGATTTCGTTGAGATATGAGAAAAGTTTCGTTCTTACCACTTCAGATGGCGCTATTCACACATTATGACTGATAATTATTAGGTATTTTTATTGTTTTATTTATTCCAAATAACGTAATCGTGAAGGTACTATATTTGACATTATCACAATTAAATAGCGATGAATTTGTTGAGGCTTTCGCAGCCATCGATTGATGTCATCTGTTCTTTTTTCGAGCATTTCGGTCGTCGTGGTTTGCAATGGTCGAAAAAAGAACGTATGACATCGATTACTGTGTAATTGACATGGGCTTATAGTACCATGAAAGGCTATTAACAAATCCAGAAGCGGGTGAATATCATAGTGAATTTTTATCGAAATGTCAAGTAAATCGGATTTTGGCGAAGAGTTTCAATCGTGAGATGTCCATTTTCATCTTTTCTCATAATTTTTAAAATGTTCTTGAATTTCAGTTTGGCTAATAAATAGGTATATTTTCGGAAATAACTGAATCCAAAATTTCCATTATTAGTGATTAACATATTATGACATATTATTTTTGTGTATCTGTTCTGTGTGATAGCTCATATCCATGGAAACATTTGACAGTTCAAAAATCAGAGGAACCAAGCCGTTGATCTCCATTCACCGGTGATTACGATTTCTGAAATCCACCGTAAGTATCATTTAGAAGGAACAAAGTTCGCCGGGACAGCTAGTAAAAATATAAATCACGATCGACTTATATGGATGAGAAATAGTTCCAATGATTAATTACCTCTGATCACTGTATAAACCATTTTAGTTCTGCCAATACAACGCAGAAATTGAAGTACTTTGTCTATGGTACTTTAATGTCACTTCACAGAATACAAATATGCTAAGACGTTTTATTATTTTTCTTCTTGACTGAGACATTTTTGTTTTGGTCCATAGCACAGAGTTGGAGGCTACTCAAATTACACACTATTCGTTTACATCGCCATCAAACGGGGAAAATAGCAAATAAAGTACCTACGAATGGCTGTAGCGTAACTGTAATTGTAGCGACACCTAGTGGCCTTACTCTAAAGAAGGAAAAGCATTTCCTGTATAAGTAAAATTTTCATCGATTTTTTCGAAGTTTTATTGTATTTTATAATAACCAGACCGTAGACGAATTCATATATGAAGTTTCATAACAATCAGTCCACCCGATCTCGAGTTATAAATGGTGTAACCAACATCTTTCTTTTATGTATATAGATGAAACACATTTAAATTAATATTGAAACCGGTTTTTTTTGAAAGATAATTTTTTAACATAATTTCCATCATGTCCATTTCGTGCTCGTTACAGATCGATGATCAATTATTTGTTTCAAAATTTGAATGGTATCGACCCAGAAGTTTTTAGTTTCAACAAGATGGTGCTACACCTCATGCTGCTACCGTAACAATTGATTTATTGAAGGAAAAATTTGGCGATAACATTATTTCGATAAATGTTCCAATTAACTGGCCTCCAAGATCATGCGACATAACTCCAATGCATTATATTCTTTGGCGTTTTGTCAAGTCAGTGGTTAATGCGGATAATCCAGAAACAATAGACGCTTTGAAGCCAACATAACTCGTGTTATTGCTGAAATAAGGTCTGAATTACTCGAAAATGTGGTCCAAAATTGGTCTGGTCTATATAGGTTCTTCGGAGCTAGTCGTACTGTCGTAGTGGACATATGTCTGGAATTATTTTCAAAACACAAATATCATAAAATTATTTTTCAATTTAAAAAAAATGGCGCCAATCTTGATTTGAGGTCCCTGTTCAGAGCGAGTAGGAAAACTAATCCGATAGAGGCGCCACTGTGCATTTTATGGAATATCTCCATAGAACTTACATTATCACTATAAGTTCTACAGCCAAATGGAATAAATTCGATAACGAATAAATGAGGGCGTTTTGGGAGAAACGCTCGGACACGTCGATTTGCAATTTTAAATTCGCATATTTTTCAAGAAAATAATATTATATAGGGTGTTCCATGAGACCGTGGCCAATACCAACTTTCCTATTTCAAATGCGACCCCTGTATATTATTTATTTTTTGGATTCTTCAGAGAATTCTAGACACAATTCATGCACAATGTCCTATACCTATCTTTAACTATTTCGTAAGTATGAAGTGTTTTAAGATTTATTGCAAAAATCAACGTTTTAAATAAAAATTATTTTACTCCACAAATTCGGTACATTACACTTAAAACCTAATGAGTAATACTGATTATTTCTTAATTATTAAAAAAAAACGAAAAAAACATCAATGTCAATGTAGGAAATGTTCAAAATGCTCGCCGCGAACGTCTTGGCAACATGCTACAGACAACGTGTTACTAAGTCTATGAGAATAAACAAATCTGTTTTTGTTTTTTTTTTAATTTCTTCTCAGTGAAGGTTTTTGCTTACTTTCTTCATATCAAGAGGTAAAGGGGAAATAAGTATTGAGTGTAATGTATCGAATTTGTGAAATAAAATAATTTTCATTTTAAATGTTAATTTTTGTAAAAAATCTGAAAACACTTAATATTTCCGAAAAAGTTGAAGATGGGTATGGGACATTGTACATGAATTATGTCTAGAATTTTCTGAAGAACCAAAAAAATAAATAATTTACAGGGGGTTGCATTTGAAATAAGAGTTGGTATTGGCCATGGTCGCATGGAACACCCTATATAATTTTATTTTCTTGAAAAATATGCGCATTGAAAATTACAAATCGACGTGTCCGAGCGTTTTTCCTAACACCCCCTCATTTATTCGTTATCGAATTTATTCCATTTGGATGTTACACTCTGTATGAATATCTCTATCCTTATGAATAAAATGTACAATGGCGCTCTCTATCCGAAAATCGCTGAACTATGAAATTAGTGAATATATGGGTAAAGCAGGAACTTTTTCCCGCCATATATTTGAATTCGGCCATTCTCTGCCGATTCCGTATTTCAAGTTAATCTTCTGAACGAAATTATTTGTAGATTCACTGTCAATCGGAAGTTGAACTATTTTCATGGGTCTTTCGTTTGAAATAAAACAGAAGCAAGAGATGGCTCATTTTCTTCTATTTTTAAAAGAAAAAAAAATATCTTTCGAAATGAAATCGATTTAAATTATTTCATAAAGAACTCCAATCCTTTCTGAGTTTACCCACAAAATTTCGTTTCCAAAGTCAATCCATTTCCAAATTGAACTTGAAATAAAAACACACTCCATTGAACGCCCACCTAAAATGTGTCTCATTAATTTCAATTTGAAGTTCTATCACTATCAATCTAAAGAAAACACCCTAACATACCTATCATATACAGGGTGGCCATTTGAAAACGAAACAGACGAGATTACAGACGAAATAAATTTTTTCGATAGAAATGCTCGGACAGGTCGATTTCTGTTTCGAGGGGGACAACTTAAGATATAGGTTACGGACGCATAGCGCTTCAACCCTTGCTGCTACAACCCCCACCCCCAATTTTTGAATAGGGAAGATGGGGTGAGTGATACCTCATTGGAAAGGTATTTTTATACTGATTTCAGCACAGTAATTGTTTTTTCATTTTATGCATTAGTTGTTTTTTTGTGAAAAATCGACATCTTGATTAAAGATTTCTATGTCAGTGGATTGGAGGAAGGAAGCCACAGTCATGGTTGTTTTGAAGCTCAAAATGTCGATTTTTCACAAAAAAACACTACAAGTGCCATGAAAACACCACTTCATTTTCAAATACTTAGTTGAGAATATTTCGAGAACTAATGCATAAAATGAAAAAACAATTACTTTGCTGAAATCAGTATAAAAATACCTTTGAATTGAGGTATCACTCACCCCATCTTCCCTATTCAAAAATTGGGGGTGGGGGTTGTAGCAGCAAGGGTTGAAGCGCTATGCGTCCGTAACCTACATCTTAAGTTGTCCCCCTCGAAACAGAAATCGACCTGTCCGAGCATTTCTATCGAAAAATTTTATTTCGTGTGTAATCTCGTCTGTTTCGTTTTCAAATGGCCACCCTGTATTTGCCGAACATATTATTCATTTATTCATTCTTCATAGACGTTTAGCATTATTTTTCTGTATAGTTAGATTTTTGTTTGAACAATATTTTTACTCCGATTTGAAAATTTTCAGGATTTAATTGATTTTTTTATTTTTCGAAATATTCTGGCTTAATAGTGATGCGAGTTCAGAGCTCCGAGGAATATATTTAAATAATGATAATAATAATTTATATTCAGTTCATTTGAAAAAATAAAATAAGTAGGTAAATATAAATAAATATATTGAAACGTCTCCAAGCCACTGGCGGATACAGGGGGGACGTGCATGCCGTCCTCTTGAACCCAATAGTATCTTTTTATGAGTTCAATCGATTCCTAATATTTTCAAACAAAACATTTCATTTTAATTTTTGACTCCAATAATTTTAGCAGAAAATTTCTAGCAATTCATGGCGCCCCCCTCCTGAAAAATTCATGCCCCCCCTGTAAAACTGTCTGGATTCACCAGTGATTAAAGCAGTTGTCTTAAAACAGGAACTGATTTCTATTAACTGTAAAAACTGTATAAAAAATATTTAAAAAACAAAGGTTATGGTCGAATTTTGTTCATAATCTTTGACGCAATATGAGGAACATCCTGTGATGAAATTGCTCAGATTCAAAAGATGCACGGCATTTCCACATTCTTCGACTTCAAGAATGTGAAGACAGATAACGTTGAGGTTATTGAGCATTATAGTGATAAACATAACAGTGATAACGCATATGTCACTTTTTCTCCAATTTTCCTTATATTTTCAAAAATATTGGGACTATCAATTAGAACAAAAATCATTGAGGATTGAAAATCCAATCTTGTTGCAGAAGATAAATAAAAAAAATAATTTCGAACGGTACCAAAATTCAAATTATCATATTCCCAATAAGCCCATCAGGTACCCTGAAACGACTCCCGAACTTGGAACACCTTGTATAATATAACTAAGATTAATTTCAAAATTAGAAAACAATTAAACCAAGAAGCAAATGAAAACAGTGTAATATTTCATTTATCATTATTAAACATCTTGTCAGGTCGAATTATCCATTAATTGTTAAATCCTAATTACAAAAATACTGTTGAAACTTATTAATTTTGCTAAATAGTCGTAAATTTTTTTAACTGATATTGAACAGTTGTTAAAATTAGTTACTGAGCACTGTAGCGTAAAAATAAGACAGAATAATTATGTTGATTCTAGCAATACTACACTCTGATTAATTTTATTTTTGCAGTTTTTCCCTGACTAGAAAAGCCAGGAAGCCTTCCAAAGAATCCACCAATTCCACGCTCATCAAATTCCAAATTAATCAATTTTCATTCATGAAACCCTTTCCGAACCACTACCCCTTGGGTATCGCAAAGCACGAGAAACTACGTTCTTCCACAACTCACCTGAAGCTCGCAGGCCCCGTCCTATCGAGGGGCTCAAAATCAATGGGTTTTCGACCCGAATCGCACCAGTTACGCCACAATTCACTCACACGCCGCTACGTGGTACACTTTCGACTTTTTGTGCGAAACAAACTTGCATTCCGCGAAATGAATCATGGCAAAAGCGAGGATTCCCCAGCCTACTTTGCTTCCGACGAGATAGTGACATTAGTGGACGTCTGATCTGACATTATAGCGGGCCAGGCGTTACGAGGGCCGTCTCGGCTAGCTGGCTGTCAGGCGGAGTTGCCGGTTGGGGCGGGTGGTTTTTCCCTAGGGCTACGTGATGAGAAGGGTATACCTATACGTGAAATTGGGTGAGACACTTAAGGGGTAGTATCACCTTTTGAATCGTGGTAAATCTCCATTCAAAAGTGGTCTCTTTATTTCACGAGTAAGTACCCTAATTTACGACGTAGAGACTTAATTTTTTTTTAATTGAAATTGAGGAACGTCCCGAGGGCAAATAGTTTTCTTTTTTTCGATTTATTTAGTTTTTCATTAAAAAAAACAGGATTATCGTTAGATCTGGGGTTATTGAATATATTTTTCGTTTTTTCTAAGTTCAAGCTATATTTTCGAAATAATCATCATGAAAATTTTTGTAGTTTATAGAAGATTAAATTGCCGAGGGCAAATAGTTGCGATTTTTTCGATTCAATTAGTTTTTTAATTATTAACAGGTTGAACTTCAAGCGTTTTGGAAACCACACTTTATGATTTTTTTCCGACCGTTATTCATCATTTTTTGGAAAAAATCGCAACTATTTGCCCTCGGCAATTTAATCTTTTAAAAACTACAAAAATTTTCATGATGATTAGGTCAAAAATATAGCTTGTACTCATGAAAAACGAAAAACATATTCAATAACCCCAGATCTAACGATTACCCTGGTTTTTTTAATTGAAAAACTGATTAAATCGTAAAAAAGAAAACTATTTGCCCTCGGAAAGTTCTTTAACTTCAATTTGAAAAAAAAATCAAGTCTCTACGTCGTAAATTAGGGTACTTACTCGTGAAATAAAGAGACCACTTTTTGAATGGAGATTTACCACGATTCAAAAGGTGATACTGCCCCTTAATATGCAGTTTCACGAGTAACGGGACTAACTCGACGGGAACATACAGAATTTCCAAACGGGAATTATATCGATCTATACAGAGTACCTCATAAGGAATGCCAAAACTCCAATTAAAGATAAAAGATATCGACACGATTCAATATTACCGATACCAACGAGCAAAATTTCTTCTTTCTTGCATTCTTCAAATTCTAGGACAAGGAGACCTGAGTACCTCAGCGACCACCAGGTTATAGAGCTACCCCTGCTACCCGTCGGCAATAGGTAGAACAGGATTCGGTTTCTAAAGTGATAGTCAACGAGAAAGGGTTTGGAGAGGTCCAGGCAGACTAGAGCGTCGAAATTTAGCCCAGAAAGTTGTGCCCTTTCAAGGCGGATCGATAAGTGCTGGGGGGGGGGTTGTAATGTCAGGTAATTATACACCTCTTATTATCGTTGAACGAATAATGACTGGTGCTATCTACGTAGAAAACATAATTGAACCAATCATTGTTCCTCTGCGCAACGAATTTGGGGATAATTTCATTTATCAGGATGATAACGCTCATCACACCGCACACGGAGGGTGCAAAACATTATTCAAGAGAACAATATCCAGAAGATGAACTGGCCAGCAAACTCACCGGACATTACTCCAATTGAGCACGTATGGGAATGCTTAGGGAGAGCAATGCCAATCGCCAAAACCCACCTTCAACTTTTCAGGACTTGAGCTTAGCCCTTCCTGAAGAATGGAACGATATGCCTGGAAAATGTCATTAATGACTTGATTCTTGGGATGCCTAAAGGCGTATTTGGCAGTTGATTGAAAGAAGTGGTAATACGGGCTATTGAATTTTGATTCAGTTGTGGAGGATTGGAGTTCCTGATGAAATAATTTATATCAATTCCATTTCGAAAGTTCATTCTTTTTCTTTCAAAAATAGAAGAAAATGAGCCAACTCATGCTTCTTTTTTATTTCAAACGAAATTAAACTTCCGATTAAAAGTGAATCTACAGATAATTTCGCTCAGAAAAACAACTCGAAATACGGAATTGGCAGAGAATGGCCAAATTCAAATACGTATATGACAAGAAAAAGTTCCTGCTTTCACTATTCACTAATTTCATAGTTCAGCGATTTTCGGATAGAGAGCGCCATTGTACATTTCATTCATAGGGATAGAGATCATAGAACTTATAGTGATAATGTTAGTTCTATGGAGATGTTTTATAGAATGCACGGTGGCGTGGCGTCTTTATCGGATTAGTTTTCCTACTCGCCCTGAACGGCGACCTTATTCAAAAATTAATAATCGATAAATTAATATAATTATGTTTTTCGGAGAGAAAACTATGTTTTTAAAAGACAACTTTATTTCGGAACTACCAATCTACTATACATGAAATAGATTTACAACTAATGAGATAATAGTCAATTCAGATGCCTGAAGGGACATCTCTGATATTTATAAGTTCTATTGAGTAGGCGGTAATGGCCGATTACACGTGCCATGGAATATACGCAAATAATAACCACCTGCAAGTCTAAACAAAGAACAATGAAAAGAAGCTTACCATGCCGTTTCAATAATATGGTAATATACAGGCTGATACAATTTTTTATACACTCCAATTTCTTTATTTTACAGCTCAGTACCGAATTTTAACTCTACCGGAAATGTAGTTTTCGAAATGTAAAGAAAATGAAAAAAGGTCTTTCCTTGCCGAAGTATTCCTTGAACATCAACATTTTATGAGGATTCCATGTAATGACCAGTAAAAAATTAATTTTATATGGTAGCCAAGCAGCGTTGGGCGATATCAGTACCTGGAGGGATGACCGCACTGGCTACAGATTCAAACAAGCTCACAAACCCCCTAACCTGCGGTTAGTACTATTCTTGTAATTTCCATTTCTGCCGTAGTTACTTATTATACATAACAAATATGCATTTTACTTGGATAGAACATGATTTCACAGTAGAACATTGCTAGAAAAAACTATAAGAAGTAGGAATTATTTTTCGTGGATCAAATTGAAAACGAAAAACAAAAAATGGAATTAATTTGAAGTAGCCATTTTACTGCACAATTATTTCACATATACTCCATTCACTTTAACCCGTCAATTACACTCAGCTGTAGTACCCTGGGTAATAAATAGAAATTATTTCATCTTAAAAAGAAAACTATTCAGTTTTACCATTATTCTAGAGGAAAGTTATTCAAACTTATGGGATCAATCCCAGACACATAAATTAAAATTTCGACAGGCGTAAGCTGGTAGGGACTCTGATAAACAGATCAAGGGGTCACGTAACCGAAGGGGTGCGGAGTCAACGGTTTTGTTTGCTTATCATCAGATTTGATGATTTCTTAACCAATAGTGTAAGACCACGTCGTCTCAAACGAATTTCTTCTAGAATATTCCAAGGGGCCAAAGAGGCAGGGGGGAGTTTGATTTAAATAGGCAAATTTTCAGGAACTAAGGAGATCCGACGGAGATTTTGACGGGAGTGCCGACAGTGGCGTGAAGTAGGCACAGCGTGTGCATCGCGAAAAGGGAACATGCGAATTTACAAAAAATTCGTAGGAAGTACCTATATTAACTGGAAGTAAAGTTCGGTCGGGTTTTCAAGATTTCAAAAGTAAATTAACGATAATTTGGAAATTAATCAATTTGTTATATGAACGTAACAAATGATTCAAAGTTCAAAAAAAAAAAATAATCAATTTGTCTTATTTTTGTGACTATCAGTGTTTCGGGAGTGTTTGGTCTGGTAAGAGAGACATTTTCTTTAATAAATGATTATGTGAGATAGGTATATACCAGAAGGTACTGCGTCGCTCTCTATTTTATTGGTTTTCGGTATCATTGTTTTTCTTTATGCCTACTGTTGAGTTTTTGAAAGGTTAGAAACATAGCAGCTTTGTTTTTTTTTGTTGCTCAGTAAATGTAGAAGAGATTTTGTTTAAATTATAATATTGTTGATTTTGATGACAGTTTATTTTTATTTCACCCCCTCTCAGAAAACGATTACTTTTTTTCATACGACCTTGCGTTTGCTCAAGGCACAAATCCAGGTTCCCTTTCGGCTGGAAAAGTGTGTAAGCTTAAAAGGTAAGGTTTCTTTTGAAATTTCTTATTAGCGGGTACAGGTGTGTTTAGAAACACCCCGCAGGTACTACACAGCCCACTTCCACGGCAGGGAGCAGGGAAGTGAGCAGGGAAATGAGCAGGGTGAGAATGTAATCACCTCACTTCTGCTGCCACTCGTGCTGCGACGTGCTGCTACTCGCGCTGCCGGTCACTCCCTAAATTAGCGGTTTTTCGTGCGGCAGTCAAAGGACCGGCAGCGCAAGTGGCATGGAGTGATCACATTCTGCCCAGTTACTGTCGTGCCTGCGTTGCGTACGTTGTCGTATCAATTGATTGAAATCGTTAATTGTTGCGAACAATGTCGACGGAGTGATATGGGATTCTTCTGATGAAAACCATAAACTTAAGCACAAAGTGCAAGATGGTTAGAAGGATGTTTGGAATTGAGGAATTAAAGTGAGAAAAAAGTCACTTAGGGCTACATTCAGACCTCTTCTGAAGTCTGGATCAGGTGCAATTTCGTCGTCCGCCATTGCCAAAACTTGATCGCGAGAGAAATGTTTGAGCTGAGTGTAAATACTCACAGCCTTTCCATACTGCCGCAGAAGTATTCCGGGAAATATTTCTGGCAGCGCGAGTAGCAGTGGAAGTGGCTGAGTGTAATTGAGGCATTATAATGTATCCCGGTTGCCCATGTCATTCTGACACATTTCTCCGTGTATATTTCGAAAATGTTAGGTTCTATGCCTCAATTACACTCAGCCACTTCCACTGCTACTCGCGCTACCAGAAATATTTCCCGGAATACTTCTGCGGCAGTATGGAAAGGCAGTCAGTCAGTATTTACACTCAGCTCAAACATTTCTCTCGCGATGAAGTTTTGGCAATGGCGGGCGACGAAATTGCACCTGATCCAGACTTCATCGACTTCATTTTCCCCTTCAGAAGAGGTCTAAATGTAGTCATAAGTTACTTTTTTTTACTTTAATTCCTCAATTGGAATTTCCCCCATTTTCTGGCTGATTCTCTTCCAACCATCGTGCACTTTGTGCTTAAGTTTATGGTTTCTATCAGAAGAATCCCATATCACTATTTCACTCTCAAGGTGTGATATTAGTTTTTCGTTGCTCCACTCCGTCGACATTTTTCGCAACAATTAACGACTTTTAATCAATTGATACGACACCGTACGCAACGCAGGCACGATAGTAACTGGGCAGAGTGTGATCACTCCATGCCACTTGCGCTGCCGGTCCTTTGACTGCCGCACGAAAAACCGCTAATTTAGGGAGTGACCGGCAGCGCGTGTAGCAGCAGAAGTGAGGTGATTACATTCTCACCCTGCTCACTTCCCTGCTCCCTGTCGTGGAAGTGGGCTGAGTGTATTTGACGGGATAGTCATTTTCCTTTCAGATAAATGAGCAACATTGTTCTTGCTGTATGAAGGTCATAGTAATTACGTATTTATCAGAATGTTTATTTACTTTGGGAACATAATGAATTTGAATAAATATTATGTGAATTAAATAATTTCAAAGACCTGGTGAATGCTGAAGAAACTTTTTCTCTGTTAATACTGGAAATATTTCACGTATATGAGCATGATTGGAAGAATCAGTTATGTCCGTTACTTTGTGATAGTTCATTCGAAAAAAAAATAAAGTATTGTACTCGAATGACCCGACAGAAAAACTTCTGAACGAACGGACGGACCTATGGAATTCCCCACTTTTCAAAATTCTCAAGAAATAAGCCTACAGAAGACATTAAAGTACCTTTTTGCACAACTGGAAATACTCCAGTATGAAAATGTGTACTACGAAACCTGTGTCACAGTTAAATCCCAATTCGGCATTCACAAAGTTAAAAAAGAGTAAATAGAAATTAGCATTGGCAACGTCTCTGAGAATTATTTGACATTTCAAGAGTACCAACCTGCGTCAGTTTTAAGTAAAAAAAACTTGATAAACCTAATCATTGCCAACTAGGATACATTATAAAACTGAATGGAGTATAATATATGTTTTCTAGGCCTAGCCAATTAAAAAAAAAACGCTCGGAATTGCCGGAAAAATAAAACATGTCACGAAACAGATGCGAATAAATGTTAATAGTCGTTCACAGAGGATTAATTGGTTATTTCATGTATAATTGGGAAGCGTTAATGGGCCTAGAATATCAATTTTTGTAACACATTCTCGATAACTCCAGGAGTTATTTTGCTACGTCTCAGAGCTTATCAGGTCAAGGTCAATAACAATATTGTAGCCAAGAGCATTACTCTAATACTAGGAAAAATGTGAAAGCATGTCAACACTGTTTGATATTAGCGGCTTACTCCATATCTATACTCTGCTAGCCGCTGAAGGGTCTGTTCGGGTTATTTTACACTGGGGGTCTCCACACACTACAAAACTCTCAGATTCCTTTCTGGAATAATAATAATAATAATAATAATCTTCTTTATTCCAAATTTCATATAAATTACATAAAAAATGAAATGACGTCAAAACAAAAAAACAGACTGCCCTCAGGCACTATATAAAAAACAAATTTGCAGAGCTGAAATAATCATTCAAATTATAAGGCTCTAATCCAATCAGCATTTTCTTGATTAGTTTCTTAAATGTAACCAAATGATTACATCTCTTAATATTAATTGGCAACTTATTATACAATCTAATACACATGTAGTATGGACCTTTCTCAGTAAGAGTCAATCTATGCTGCGGGTAAATGAAATCCAATGTCAGGGCCGGATTAACCAAGAAGCAGAGTAGGCAACTGCCTAGGGGCCCCGAATCAGCTAGAGGCCCCCGAGCCAAACGAAAGAGCAATAAATGGACCCCCGATTATCGCAAACTTACCGATTCGCGAAATTTCTCTAAAATAATGAGCGAAACAAATAAATTCAATAGCCGAGGAAGGTGTAATTATACCTATACCAGAAAAATATTCCCGAATTATATTCCAGTCGGCATATCACATCCCCTATTTTCAAGAGCTTTTCATACTCATCAAGAGTGTCGGCATTCTCTTGAAACGTCACTAGATGATAGTTTTATTAGGCAGGCGGCACCTCTGATGTGAGAGCCGTTTCACATGCGACAGGCGGCATCTTCTATATTTCAAAAATGATTATCCAGTCTCCAATCAGGATATTCTTCCATAAGGGGAACAATATTCCAGATTCTTTTTAGTTCTATTTCCATTCTAGTGAAACCACGTTGAGATTGCGTTCAGAGTCAAAGTGTTCAATATTTCGTGACTTTTTTGGAGTATGTATTTGGATTTTTTTACTTCGAATTGTATTGTTGAAGGTAGGTTCTATATTTAATAACGTTGCTAATTTTTCCGTTGGGCGCCTCTTCTATTTTTTTATTTTGAATGTTCTCCGGTGGAAAACAAGTTTCAATAATATGATTTTTCTAGAATGAAATACATACTAGTATTTCAGGAAATTTCGGAACAAGATCGGAAGTGAATTGCCGGGTGTGTATGGATATTAGAATAACAATCAATAACAGATCTACATAAAATACAAAGGAAAAACCAAATGACAAAAATCACCAGAAAAAATAATTGAAAATCTACATAAACCACTCAAATGATCCTCCATCTTTCTCAATGCATAAACGAAAAGAGTTTTTAACATAAGCAAATACTCGGGGAGTACTGCTTGCAAAAGCGTCTTTTATTCTTCTTTTCATGTCTTGAGAACACAATAGATTTGATATAACCCCATAAAAAAAATCTGGAGATGTTAGATCTGGTGACCTTGCAGGCCAATTTTGTGGGCCTCCACAACCTATCCATCTGTCAGATCATTCATCATAGAACGTATTTCTATGAATATCATTGCTCCTAATAGTCGGTTTACTAGTTGAATTAAAAATCGAAAATTACTGGAAAACTATTAGGTTTAGGTAGGGAAACCCAATGAAGATAGTTTCGATATTAATTTTTACGTTCAACAAGGTATGGAAATACTGGGTGTGACATTTGAAATAGGAGAGTTTTTGACCATTATTTGTAGTTAATGTTTGAATATTAATTATGATCCCTCAGTGTATTCCAGAGTTAAATTTTTTTCTTCTGCATAAGAGTAGCCATTATGTCTACACGAAAAAACATTGTCTGTATCGTTGGCTTGAAGGGTCTATTCATTAATTTTTAATTTTTTCGATTTTTCACCATTTTCTCTTAAGTGGTTCTCCTAAGGCATAAAATGGTCTTCATGAACTCATCCTTATTTGAGCGTGCCATTGAATTTTTGAATTCATTTATAGGGTATTACATTGCAAAAAGTGTAACTATGGTCTATATCTTTGTTATCGAACACCCTGTATATGTGAAAACAATTTTAAATTGTGCATCTGATTGCCCTTCACATTTCACGAAAAAAAATTTCCAAAATGTCTTCATTTACTGCCTGAAAATGAGAACCGCGTCTGTGGTGGGCCACCCTGTATATACTTATCAAATTGAAAAATTCTGATAATGGTTGAATAGGGGGGGGCCCAAAAATTGCACTGCCTAGGGGCCCCCGACATGGTTAATCCGGCCCTGTCCAATGTTCTCGTATTGTAACCATGATTTCCGCTCAAATGAAACATTTCCTTATTTTTGAAAACAAACATTAAGCACTCAAAAATGTACAAGCCATAAACAGTTAACAAAGACATACCCCTGAATTTACCTCTACATGATTCCCTAAATTTCATCTTGCAAATAGATCTTAAAATTCTTTTCTGAACAACAAAGACAGATTGAATCTTATCATTTCTCCCCCAGAAAATTATTCCATATCTCAAAATAGATTCAAAGTTGGCATGATAAACAATTTTCAAAGTATTCTCACACATGTGAGCGGATAGAACCCTAATTCCATAGCCTATACTAGCCAGCCTTAAACAAGTCTCATCAATGTGATTTTCCCAGTTCAAAAACTCATCAATATGTACTCCCAAAAACTTTGTACGCGATACAAGTTCTATCTCTTGATTATCAAAAAATATGCTCTTCAAGCTGTCACATTCAGCTTGTTTGGATCGAAACAAAATCAAGTTAGTTTTGGATTCATTGATCTTTAACTTATTCATAGTGAACCAATTATTAATATCATGAGCTACGTTCTTAGTTTTCTCAATAATTTCATTTAAGTCATTTCCTTCAATTAAAACATTAGTATCGTCAACAAAGTTCGTGGTCAGACAGTTATTAATTGCCATAGGAAGATCATTAATATACATCAAAAACAAGATTGGACCAGATATTGTGCCCTGACCTATACCCGTCTCAATACATAGTTCCTCAGACTTATCATAACCTATAACAACCTGCTGTATTATTACACAGGGTGTTTCAACCGTAGACTTATCAAATATGGGATAATATGTCAATGGTTTCAATTGAGGCGGTTTATTTCCATATTGTTTATTCAAGAAGAAACGTTTTCAGCTCAAGTTCCAAAATTCGAGCGTTTCTTTCAATTATTTTAGAAATTTAGTATGAAAACAAAGCTTCTTTTCACAATTTTTCTTCAAACTAACAATGGCTACCCAAATAAGAATTCTGGAGTAAAGTGCGGGACAGTGTTCCAGAAAAATATCACTCCGTATAGTAGTCCGTAGATTTGGAATCGAAATTCGCAGTCACATAGTGTAAACTATTAATTGTAATATCTATGCCAAGTTTCAGTTGAATATATTGTGGAGCGCGGATATTATGAGATAAAAAAGGAAAAAAATTAAAATTCAACGAAACGTTTGCGGTCCCTTGTCTATGGAACTTTTTTATCTTAAAATAGTGCAAGGAAGATTCTTTCGTTTGTACCTTCAGTTTAGGAACACCTGTATACAGGGTGTTACAGCCTTGTAGGTGACAAGTTATTTTTGCCTTATGACATATATCCCGTTTTCGACTCATGAGCAAGATACAGGGTGCTTAATGTCAACTTTGACAACTATGATAACTGTGGTTAGATATGCGTGACCTTCGAAATAACGGTTTCTGGTCAGATCTTACTATTTTTTGAGGCTCTATCCAATTGTGGAGTGCAAAGTTGGTTTTATTATTTTCGATGCCCAAATTGTATAGCATTAATTACGTTAAACATTTTTTCCCGATTCCTACTCAACTTTTTTTGCATGTCCACAATAAAAAAAAAATCACCCAATGTTGTTGGATTCTTTGAAGGTTGAACCATCTTTCATTATGAAAACTGATGGGAAAACTGAATGAAAAATATGCATAATTTTCATTTGAAAGACTGGTGGTCTTAGGAAGACCAAAATTCTGCTAATAAACGATAGAATTATAGAAATAAGAATCTAAAATTGAAAGCAAAAAACCTTTTTGAAAAAAGCTTTTATTTAAATGCTCTAAAAAAAAATAAAATTTTCCCTTGAAATTTCAACAATCAACTTTTTATTAATTTCAGTTCAATTAAATACTTATAGGTACTCACGCATACCTCGCGACAAGCTTTTATGATTATATAAATTGTGTATAATGAGGTTTTGTTGATTGTTGAAATTTCAAAGGAAAATTTTTTTTAGAGCATTTAAATAAAAGCTTTTTTCAAAAAGGTTTTTTGCTTTTAATTTATTTTTTACTTTTTAGTTATTTCTAAATATTCCGGGTAAGCCCTTTCATTCGATACCCATATTGCAGAAGTGCATAAAAAATATCTATTCCGCCATATTGGATTCAGAATTCCGTCACATTATTTTTCGAGTTTCTCTCAACAAGCCCTTAAGGTCGGCGTTTAAAGCGAATAGGAAAGCTCAGACGATAGAGGCGCCACCGTCCATTTTATGGCATATCTCCATAGAACATGCACTATCACTATCTCTCTAATCATAAATGAAATGTACAATGGCGCTCTCTATCCGAAAATCGCCGAACTATGAATTAAGTCAATTTGTGGGTAAAGCAGGAATTTTTTCCCGCCAAAATTTGAATTTGGCCATTTTCTGCCAATTCCGTATTTCAAGTTGATCTTCTGAACGAAATTATATGTAGATTCACTTTTAATCGGAAGTTGAACTATTTTCATGGGTCTTTCTGTTGAAATGAAACAGAAGCATTGGTTGGCTAATTTTCTTCTATTTTTGAAAGAAAAATAATTAACTGTCGGAATGAAATCGATTGAAATTATTTCAACAAGAACCCTAATCCTTTCTGAGTTCACCCACAAAATTTCAGTTCTCAAAGTGAAACCGTTTTCGAAATCAACTTGAAATAAAAACACACTACATTGAACGCCCACCTTAAGTTGCTACGGTTATTCTTTCTTAATAGTTCAATCCTGTCGTCATAAAAATACAATTAATGATTTTTGTTTTCACAAGACTGAATTTCATCAATGAGCACTGAGACTATCAGGAATGGGTTATATATGCCTTAATCTAAATCAAAAATTACACTCAATCTAACCAATCTATTATCCACAAAATTCCATACAAAACAAGTTCTAATGGTACAGATCGAACCTACAATTTTATCCGAATTCTGAAAATACAGGAAATGAATAATCTGAGAAAAATCAATGCAACTAAAATACCGTGCACATAGAACAATGGTCACTATCCATTTATGAGGAATGAAGCAAAATACAAACCAGTCAACTTGAATATTTGATAGTTACAGACAATTATTGAAAGTGAAGTGAAACAATATGAAATAGAATTTCGATACTTAATTTTGAACGTAACGATATGATATGTGAAAATCCGAAATATAAAATGATGAATTAGGAAAGATGAGGATCGAAATTGATTATAAAACTTTGTTGAATTAAACTATTACAATTGATATGTGAAATTAAAGTGGGGGAGATTATGATTATTGACAATGACCAAAATGTAAAAATTTAGAACGGTTGATTAGCCAAATACAAATTTACAAGAAATATCGAAAATAATTTCCAGTTCAATACAAATAATGAATTCATATGAGGAAACCAGATATGACAAGAGACTTATCTTGAAAGTCAGGATGAAATCCTCTCCCAAGCGAACTGCACCAAAACATATACCAAACTAGCTGTCCCGGCGAACTTTGTTCCGCCTAAATGATACTTACGGTGAATTTCACAAATCGTAATCACCGGTGATCGGATATCAACGCCTTGGTTCTCTGATTTTTGAACTGTCAAATCTAGTTGGTGCTAGATCAAGCTCCGATCACCGGTGATTACGCTTTGTGAAACCTACCGTTGTATAAACTAATCATTGCTATTTTTTCAAGCAGGCGATTAATTAGGCAAAATATACAAAATTTTAGTACTATTGTTATTCGTACTTTGTCTATAGTACTATAACTTCACTTCACAAATACGCTAAGACATTTTCTTATTTTCCTTCTTGACGTTCACCAGAATGAATTCAAATATTTGAACCAACTAATAAAATTAGAACTTATTTTGTGAATAGCGCTTCCTGAAGTGGAAAAAACGAAACTTTTCTAATATTCTCAATGTTGGCTAATCAAAATCTAATAAGTGCCCACACCACTATTTTAAACATCTTAGCCTTTTGGTGCTCAGCTTAAAATAATTGGTAAACATCTCAGTTGGTGGAGCAGCGAGATTTCCATGTTTCCATGGATATGGGCTGTCACACAGAACAGAAACAAAAATGTAATTACTAATTATTGCAAACATATTAATTCCCAAACAGAAATTCGAGAACATTTCAAAAATTAAGAGAGTAGATGAGAATGGACAATTCACGATTGGGACCGATCGCCAAAATCCGATATACTTGACACTTCGATTAAAATTCACTGTGATATTCATTCGCTTCTTGATCTGGTAATGGTAATAGCCTTTCATGGTACTATAAGTTCTGTACATCGCCATCTAATGGTGATAATATCAAATATAGTACCTTCGCGATTACCTTATTTTGTTTTGAATAAATAAAACTGTAAAAATAACTAATAACCAGTCCAGTATAGTATAGAACAATCAGTCATAATGTGTGAATAGCGCCACTTGAAGTGGTAAGAACGAATTTTCCCTCATATCTCAACGAAATCTAATCATTTTAGAGATCTGCACTCCTACGCTAAGACATTTTGGTTTAGGTCAACAGCGCAGAGTTGGAGGTAACCCAAATTTCACACTATATGTTTACATCGTAATCTAACGCAATCTAAGCTGTAGCGTAACTGTAACTGTAGCGACACCAAGTGACCTTACTCAAAAGAAGGAAAAGCATTTCCTGTTATAGTGAAATTTTCATCGATCTTTTCAAAGTTTTATTGTATTTTATAATAACCAGACCGTAGACGAATCCATATATGAAGTTTCATAACAAACAGTCTATGCGATCTCGAGTTATGAATGGTGTAACCAACAACTTTCTTTTATATATATAGATATGGATTGGTATGATGTGAACTTTCCTAGATTCAGCTTTAACCATGAAATCAATCAGTTCCAGGAGGCATGCACCATTCAACCAAAAATTCCGTGTGAAAAATTACCATGAGAAAAAATCCTCGTGGTCGAGGATTTTGACTTAATTTCAGCTTCAAAGCGAAATAGAATAAATCCGACTAGTCTATCCAAATTTAATTGATTAGTGCCTCAACAGTAAAATTAATTCAGCTACCAAATAATAATCGAATCGAAAAATGCTGGTTTTGAACTCTACTGCTCGTCAAATTTTATTCTTAACGCTGCAATGGCTACGATGAGAAAGAACGAAATTCGAAATTTATATTCAGAATACTCGAATCGAGAGATAAGCTAGATCCAAAAAAAAAATGCAGAAAAAAAGTGTACGTGTTTATATTAATTTTAATGGCTTGAATGAAAGATCGAATTCCCGAAAAAATGACATCTACCGGTGGTGGAACATATACCTCCTGTTACAGAAATCATTAACAACAATGAAATAAATTATAAGAAGACTGCAAAGAACAAAGATGTGAATTCAAACTGTATCAAAGTTAATACCCATATAGTGGAAGCGCATAAAAAAGAACTATTCCGCCATCTTGGATGTTCCACCATATTGAATTTAAAATGACGTCAACTTTATTTTCCAAATTACTCTCAACAAGCCCTTTCATTTGATACCCATATTGTAGTGATGCGTGAAAAATAACGATTCCGCCATCTTGGATGGTCCGCCATAATGGATATAGAATGACGTCATAAAGTTTATCGTGTATTGTCATCTAAGTTTAACGTGTATACAAAATTTCAGCTCAATCGGTTAAAGATATCTGCTTCAAAATTGAGTAGCAAGATTCCACCCGAACATACATACATACATTGCAAGTTAAATAAAAGCTTTTACAAAGAAAATTATTCCAAAAAAGCTTTGGTCAGAATCGAACTCCCATTTTCGAATACATTAATAAGACAACGACTCCTTACTAAAAAACGTGACCAAAAATTGTAGATCAAAACGGCATTCTAGATCGCCGATTGAGTCCTACTTCCGGAATAATCCGCAATATTTCACGTTTGGGGCGCTATTGCGGCAATGGAAAATAGCGCGACTCCTTTCGGGAGAAATGTAAAGTAGGACACAGATTTTCGATCGACAAGAAAGTCTCAAACAAAATCTAATCAGTGCCAACACCATGTATTCTATGCATCTATTCAACGATATATTCAATTTATACACGAGAGCTATTATGACCCTACTGTCAGTGTTCAGCAAGAGAGTCAACAATAAGAAGATCTTCTCTGAATTGAGATTGAATGATCACTAGATCACAGCTAAAAATAGCGTAAAATATCTAGGTTTGATATACTGTTTTTACTGAGGAGACCCCTCTGAAACTACAAGCTTCGAAGATGAAAGATTAAACTTCAGAGCCCACGTCAAAAATTGCCTAGTTCGAGGTTACGCTGCAAAAAGAAAACCTCACCCCTTATTGCGCAAAAACAGTAACTTGGACCAAAATAAGAAAGCCCTCATCTATACAGACCACTCATTACATACGGGACTCCTGCCTTTTGCCACCTTCGTTCATCACCTCTTCGTCCATTCCAGGTAGGTATTCTAAAATAAATGCCTCCCACCTATAAAAAACAGAAATAGATATGCCCGAATAACAGACCTTCATGAGTCAACCGCCATCCCCACAATCCGCGAATTCATCGACCAATTTAATATTTACTAGCTGGCCCGGCGAACTTTGTTCCGCCTAAATGATACTTACTTATAGCGTTTTCTATTGGTAAAACTAGTGCTGCAGGCCGCGTGAAGTTAGCGAAAAGTTGGTGGAACAAATTCTGAAACCAAGCTAAATATTTAGTACTGAATTTGTTCTAATTTGTTCTGTATCAATCATCCCCAGCACCCTTATGGTTTTCGAGTTATTCGCATGTCTTTGATTTAGTGCTGACTTCACGCTCAGCACCAACATGTCCGAATTTGGAAAAAAATTTTATGTCAATATTTAGTCCCGAATTTGTTCCAATTTGTTCTGAAGAAAATTCTCCGATATCATTTTTCGTTAACGAGTTATTCACATTCGTAACATTCGGTGATGACGTCACACCCAGCTCCAAAGCTTTTTGTTCTTCAAGAAATTCGAAGAAATTTTGATGCAAATATTTAATACCCAATTTGTTCCAATCAGTAAAAGTTGTTTTGTTGAAATAACATTGTTGGTTTTCGAGTTATTAACGTTTTGAGCGAGCGTGAAGTTAGCGAAAAGTTGGTGGAACAAATTCTGAAACCAAGCTAAATATTTAGTACTGAATTTGTTCTAATTTGTTCTGTATCAATCATCCCCAGCACCCTTATGGTTTTCGAGTTATTCGCATGTCTTTGATTTAGTGCTGACTTCACGCTCAGCAGTCAGCACCAACATTTTCGAATTTGGAAAAAAATTTTATGCCAATATTTAGTCCCGAATTTGTTCCAATTTGTTCTGAAGAAAATTCTCCGATATCATTTTTCGTTAACGAGTTATTCACATTCGTAACATTCGGTGATGACGTCACACCCAGCTCCAAAGCTTTTTGTTCTCCAAGAAATTCGAAGAAATTTTGATGCAAATATTTAGTACCCAATTTGTTCCAATCAGTAAAAGTTGTTTTGTTGAAATAACATTGTTGGTTTTCGAGTTATTAACGTTTTGAGCGAGCGTGAAGTTAGCGAAAAGTTGGTGGAACAAATTCTGAAACCAAGCTAAATATTTAGTACTGAATTTGTTCTAATTTGTTCTGTATCAATCATCCCCAGCACCCTTATGGTTTTCGAGTTATTCGCATGTCTTTGATTTAGTGCTGACTTCACGCTCAGCAGTCAGCACCAACATTTTCGAATTTGGAAAAAAATTTTATGCCAATATTTAGTCCCGAATTTGTACCAATTTGTTCTGAAGAAAATTCTCCGATATCATTTTTCGTTAACGAGTTATTCACATTCGTAACATTCTGTGGTGACATCACACCAAGCACCAAAGCTTTTTGTTCTCCAAGAAATTCGAAGTTATTTTGATGCAAATATTTAGTACCCAATTTGTTCCAATCAGAAAGAGGTGTTTTGTTGAAATACCATTGTTGGTTTTCGAGTTATTAACAATTATTGTTTTGAGCGAGCGTGAAGTTAGCCATAAAGTTTTAAATTAAAATTTTTTTTTTCAACATCTAATAGTAAGTACTCAATTTGTTCCAATTTGTTCTAAAAAGAACGAATCAATTTCATTATTAGTTTTCCAGATATTAAGGATTTACGACGATTTGATTACGTCACAATAGGTGTAGCTTTGAAGTTTGAATCATCCATTCGAGACCATACCACTGAATGCAGATTTGGATTCAGGACCAATTCGTTTCTTATTCTCGCTTATTAAATTGTTAGGAAATAATTATTTATATCAGAACTTCTAAATTTGTAGTTTCTTTATTTGGACTCAATGAAATCCTCTTTATACGGAGGCAATTTTTCAGATTGAAGCAAATTATTCAGTTAGATAAATCGTCTGTTATTTTCGTCTTGGTATTTTTGCATTCAAGAAGTGTGATTCATAAAAAAGGCTTCGTACGAGTGTATCGAACTGACAGATATTCGTGACACGATATCTGTTTCTGTTGACAATATGAACCAAATTCAACATTTTGCCATTTTTCATAAGTGGAATTTCAATATTCTTGTCGTAACCGATGTAATGAATTTCTGGGGTAGGAATTCCGTAGTATCTCTTACTTTTCACATTTTTTGATTTTCCTAATCCACCCCAGTGCTCAATCTCAATGCCTTGAAATCTACATGCAAGGTACGATTTTATGACGGCGTTTCTTCGTAGAGATCAAAATGCCGCGAAAGCGTATATAAAGATAAGAGCGACTGCGCCCGGCGCATGTTCGTTTGATCTGCGACGTTTTCCTTGAGCTATCGGTGTCGTTGCTTTCAGAAAAAACATGCGCGGTTGCTTTTAGTCCAGTAATGAATTATTTAGATTTATAGACTGCTCCATTATTTCGATTTTTTGCAAAACACGATAGTATAAAAAGATGCGCAGAACTCAAATTCAATCATTCTTGTGAAAATTTTCGAAGTTATATGTTGCAGTGATCTCGTAATAATTATCGTATATACCTACCCCGATATCAGTTGATTTAGAAAAGGTGATTTTCTGTAGAAATTGCTCTATTTCGCGCTTCTGTAGTGCAGTTAATACGGCCGGAAGAAAGCTAGCGTTAGATAATGCCTTAGTTGTGAAAAAACTAGTTGAACACAAGGAAAAATTATTAGAAAAATTGGGGAAACCCAGTGATGAAATATGGACATTCATCAGCAGAGAATTTGATAACAAAATTTCTGCGAAAGCATTGTACGTATTTGTGAGGAGAAATTGCTCAGAATGCTGGAAATATTTGGCAATATCAGAAAACAATTTCAATTTGGATAAATTATCCTGTTTTAAGAAACCGATTCCAAGCTCTACTAACTCCACTTTGTGAAACATTCAGCCGCTGAGCGGCTTCTTCTTGCGACAAACCAGGAACAGCAAATTTTTTTCTCAATAAATCAATTGTGTGAGTTGCAAAGTGAGGTGTAGCGCCATCCTTTTGAAACCATATGTCCTCTAGATCAATATTCATTAATTCAGGCCACATAAATCCGATTATAATCCGACGGTACCCAACACCATTTCACAGAACGCTGATTCTCATAAAATAATTCAACAATTTCAACGCGTTGTTGTATAGTGTACGAAGCCATTTTTATAAATGTCATAAATCACACTTTTTGAATGTCAAAATACCCAGACGAATTCAATGCGCCATCTATATTTTATTTATTCTTGAAAAAAAAACACGCAATTTGAAACACCCTTTATATGTTCAGGTCAAAGACTCGCCCTGTATAACAGACGATTTATCTAACTGAATAATTTGCTTCAATCTGAAAAATTGCCTCCGTATGAAGAGGATTTCACTGAGTCCAAATAACGGAAACTACAAATTTAGAAGTTGTTGATATAAATAATTATTTCCTAACAATTTAATAAGCGATGATACGAAACGAATTTGTCCTGAATCCAAATCTGCATTCAAACGTGATAAAAGCGGCTGCGTGCGGCGCATGATCAAAGAGACAACGGCTCTTCTCATGTTTGATTTATGACCAATTACAGATAGCTTTGTATGAGCCAAAACTGCCGACAGTGTTATGGTCTCGAATGGAGATTCAAAGCTACACCTATTGCGACGTAATGAAATCTTTAATATCTGAGAGAAAACAATGAAATTGAATCCTTCTTTTTAGAAGAAATTGGAACAAATTGAGTACTAAAATATGTTGAAAAAAAAGTGATAATTTAAAACTTTCTCGCTAACTTCACGCTCGCTCAAAACAATAATTGTTAATAACTCGAAAACCAACAATGGTATTTCAACAAAACAACTTTTTCTGATTGGAACAAATTGGGTACTAAATATTTGTTTCAAAATTTCTTGGATAACAAAAAGCTTTGGTGCTTGGTGTGACGTCACCACAGAATGTTACGAATGTGAATAACTCGTTAACGAAAAATGATATCGGAGAATTTTCTTCAGAACAAATTGGTACAAATTCGGGACTAAATATTGGCATAAAATTTTTTTCCAAATTCGAAAATGTTGGTGCTGACTGCTGAGCGTGAAGTCAGCACTAAATCAAAGACATGCGAATAACTCGAAAACCATAAGGGTGCTGGGGATGATTGATACAGAACAAATTAGAACAAATTCAGTACTAAATATTTAGCTTGGTTTCAGAATTTGTTCCACCAACTTTTCGCTAACTTCACGCTCGCTCAAAACGTTAATAACTCGAAAACCAACAATGTTATTTCAACAAAACAACTTTTACTGATTGGAACAAATTGGGTACTAAATATTTGCATCAAAATTTCTTCGAATTTCTTGGAGAACAAAAAGCTTTGGAGCTGGGTGTGACGTCATCACCGAATGTTACGAATGTGAATAACTCGTTAACGAAAAATGATATCGGAGAATTTTCTTCAGAACAAATTGGAACAAATTCGGGACTAAATATTGGCATAAAATTTTTTTCCAAATTCGAAAATGTTGGTGCTGACTGCTGAGCGTGAAGTCAGCACTAAATCAAAGACATGCGAATAACTCGAAAACCATAAGGGTGCTGGGGATGATTGATACAGAACAAATTAGAACAAATTCAGTACTAAATATTTAGCTTGGTTTCAGAATTTGTTCCACCAACTTTTCGCTAACTTCACGCTCGCTCAAAACGTTAATAACTCGAAAACCAACAATGTTATTTCAACAAAACAACTTTTACTGATTGGAACAAATTGGGTACTAAATATTTGCATCAAAATTTCTTCGAATTTCTTGGAGAACAAAAAGCTTTGGAGCTGGGTGTGACGTCATCACCGAATGTTACGAATGTGAATAACTCGTTAACGAAAAATGATATCGGAGAATTTTCTTCAGAACAAATTGGAACAAATTCGGGACTAAATATTGACATAAAATTTTTTTCCAAATTCGGACATGTTGGTGCTGAGCGTGAAGTCAGCACTAAATCAAAGACATGCGAATAACTCGAAAACCATAAGGGTGCTGGGGATGATTGATACAGAACAAATTAGAACAAATTCAGTACTAAATATTCAGCTTGGTTTCAGAATTTGTTCCACCAACTTTTCGCTAACTTCACGCGGCCAGTGCTGCACTCTGGCTGCACTGTATGCGCACGAAAACAAAACAACACGGAATTAGTTTTCGTGCGCATACAGTGCAGCCAGAGTGCAGCACTAGTTTTACCAATAGAAAACGCTATAACGGTGGATTTCACAAATCCTAATCACCGATGATCGGAGATGTCAACGGCTTGGTTCTCTGATTTCTGAACTGTCAAATGTTTCCAAGAATATGAGCTATCACACAGAACAGATACACAAATATAATATGTCATAATATGACAATTACTAATAATGGCAATTTTGGGTTCAATTATTTCCGCAAATATATTTATTACCCAAACAGAAATTCAAAAACATTTTAAAAATTATGAGAAAAGATGAGAATGGACATCACACGATCTAAACTCATCGCCAAAATCCGATTTACTTGACATTTCGATAAAAATTCACTGTGATATTCACCCGCTTCTGGATCTGTTAATAGCCTTTCATGGTACTATAAGCCCTATGTAAATTACACAGTAATTGATGTCATATGTTCTTTTTTCGACCATTTCAAACCACGACGAACGAAATGCTCGAAAAAAGAAAGAATCGATGGCCGCGAAAGCCTCAACAAATTCATCGCCATTTGATTGTGATAATGTCAAATATAGTACCTTCACGATGACGAATAAAAAATTTTTTATATGAATTATGCCCCTCCTGTTTCGAGAAAATGAAAATAGAATATTTTCCAGTTTCTAGGTGAATCTGAATATTCCTCAGTCCGAACCTGCTCACTCACCTGCTTCTCCGTAGATATCAACATCTCTTGTTTTCTGCCTCCTATCATACATGACTCAGAATATCGATTGTGATTCTTCGATCGTGTTACGGCGAGGGTGCTATGTAGATTGTACGAGTGTTTACGTTTATTCGAATAAGGAACTTGTTGAGGTGCTTTTAATTTATGGTGAATCAAAACAAAATCCCATTTCGGCGAGCAAGTTGCACGGGCGTAGCCAGGATTTATAACGGGGGGGGCAAACCATGGTCATGGTCCAAGGTCGTTCAGAATGTGAAATTTTGGGATAAAAAGAAAAGGAAGATTTAATTCATTTTTTCTTTTATAAATTTCTCGAATTGAATATTTCATATAAGAAATTTTCGGTGAAACGACTTATTTTGATGGTTTCTATCACTTCTATCACCTGTCAAAAGAAAAGCCTCACATTGGAATACACCCTGTATAATGTATACAATTCACAATTATTTTGAACAAGTTTTTTTGTTTTTATTTTTCTTGTATATGTAGGATATTTATAACTCGTATGAAATCAAGATGGGTCTTTCTTATAATAAAATTTCCCAAGCCCACCCCTTTCTGAGATATCGCCCTTAAAAAGTGGTTAATAAATTTATTTTTCTCTAAAATTTCAGAAAAGCTAGAATCTTGAAATTTTGTGCACTCGCAAAGGAATAATTACGGATATTTTATAAGCTTTTATTTAGTTTCACCTGTCCCGGTGTCTGTCTGTCTGTAATCAAATCTTGCAAGTTAAATATGACACGCTTCTAATCGTCCGATTGATTTGAAATTTTGCAGGTGTACCTAATTCTGGTGACAATGCATCATGAAATATTTTTTATAGAAAAAAACGAAATGGCGGCTCCAAAATGGAAGATGAGTTTTGCAATTATGATCCGATTCCATCCAAAATTAGTATCTGGGGGTATTTGGGTTCGAAAATATACTTTTGTCGAAATTGGGATATTCAAGATGGCGGCCACAATATGGCGGATGAGTTTTTTAAATATGATCATATTCTATTCAAAATTGGTATATGGGGGTTTTCTGGGTCGGAAATTACGATTCTTCAAAATCGAGGAATTCGAGATGGCGGCTTCAAAATGGCGGATGACTGTTGTTATAGAAGCTTATCTTCAAAAATGTTTTTTGAAAATCAGGCTTGTTTTAAATTGAAGTTGAAGAAGGCACCGAGGGCAAATAGTTTTCTTTTTTTAGATTTAATTAGTTTTTCAATTAAAAAAACCAGGGTAATCGTTAGATCTCTGCAATATTTGGGTTATTGAATACGTTTTTCGTTTTTCATGAGTACAAGCTATATTTTTGAACTGATCGTCATGAAAATTTTTGTATTTTATAGAAGATTAAATTGCCGAGGGCAAATAATTGCGATTTTTTCCAAAAAATGATGAATAACCGTCGAAAAAAAATCATTAAGTGTAGTTTCCAAAACGCTGAAGTTCAACCCGTTGTTTTTAATTGAAAAACTGATTGAATCGAAAAAATGAAGACTATTTGCACTCGGGACATTCTTCAACTTCAATTTAAAAAACTCAAGTCTATACGTCTTAAGGTGGGCGTTCAATGTAGTGTGTTTTTATTTCAAGTTGATTTCGAAAACGGTTTCACTTTGAGAACTGAAATTTTGTGGGTGAACTCAGAAAGGATTGGGGTTCTTGTTGAAATAATTTTTATCGATTTCATTGCGACAGTTAATTTTTTTTCTTTCAAAAATAGAAGAAAATGAGCCAACCCATGCTTCTGTTTTATTTCAACAGAAAGACCCGTGAAAATAGTTCAACTTCCGATTAAAAGGGAATCTACTGATAATTTCGTTCAGAAGATTAACTTGAAATACGGAATTGGCAGAGAATGGCCAAATTCAAATTTTGGCGGGAAAAAGTTCCTGCTTTACCCACAAATTCGCTTATTCCATAGTTCGGCGATTTTCGGATAGAGAGCGCCATTGTACATTTCATTCATGATTAGAGAGATATTCATAGAACTTGATAGTGATAGTGCATGTTCTATGGAGATATCCATAAAATGGACGGTGGCGCCTCTATCAGCTGAGCTTTCCAACTCGCTTTAAACGCCGACCTTGAATTAAGGTAGTTACTCCTTAAATAAAGAGACCACTTCAAAAGGTGACACTTCCCTTTAAGACCCCTAATCTTCATTCAAAATACAGTGTAAATTGACGTTTGCGGAATTCCCCATTCCTAATATAACTACGATGAATGGACAAAACTGGGTTTTCTTCAACATTTTCGGCTACAGCTGCAATATTCTCGGATATTCTTGAGTGACGTGCGAGGGTTTCATTCTTCACTTAACTTGTTCCAATCACATATCACCCCTTATTGGAAAACCGTATTATAATGTTTATAAATGAACTACACCAGCGCCCCCTTATTTTGGGTCTAGGGGGCTCATTCAGTTTGGTGAAATAAGGGCTAAATTATTTTCCAATTTCCGTTCTTGCATTTTACAACTATTGCTGCAGAAATTTCAAAACAGGTGATAAACTTGAAAAACATTCGAAATTTTATTTTGCATACAAATAGTTGACAAATAATTAACTTCAATAACTCATGTCTCAAAGTCAATACAAACAGATGACAAACTAGATGTATATACAATTTCTTACAAAATCCAGTGAACCTTGTGAAGCTTCACAAGTCAACAATTTCTGAAACGACATTTTTTTATAATTATACAAGTACCTACGATTAGTCTATAAATCAGTGCGATTTTCCACATGTGCTGAAAAGGGAAACAGAGAGTTTCTTCTTTCCCTTTTACGAGGCAAAGGAAACAGTACATTTACAATAAGTCAATCACAGATATTTGATAAAATATTCACTTTTAACAGTTGGCACGAAATTCCATTCAAGATGGTCAGGAAAAACAGCTAACAAATATTGACGAAAGTACACAAAATGCCTTTCTTTTCGTTCAACCTAATTCTCACCCTCATACGTCGTGGAACAAAAGGTAGGTTATTCTTCTGAAATCTATCTTGGAATATCAAAGTACCGAACATTGTCTAAGCGTACCTAATTTTATTGTATTTATACCAGTCAGATTGACATTTATATCATCGAAGAAGAACACTTTCAAAATATACGAGAAAACCATATAAAAATTGAGTATTTGACATGTACATTTTTACAAGCTTTTATTTAGTTTCACGTTTCACCTGTCCCGGTGTCTGTCTGTCTATCTGTAATAATATGACACTAGCACTAGCTAGGTATACTCCATCTTTCTTTCTATACTCCATTCCCTATAATAATGTATACCGGTTGGCCATTACATTCTGACACATTTCACCGTGTTTATTTCGAAAATGTTAGGTTATAGTCATTTTCCTGTCAGATAACTACGTAACGTTGTCCTCTCTACATAGAGGTCTTAGTGATTACGTATTTTTCAAAATGCTTATTTACTTCGGGAAAATAATGAATTTGGTAAAATATTATGTGAATTCAATAATTCCTAAGACCTGATGAATGTTGAAGAAACTTTTTTCTGTGTTAATACTTGAATTATTTCACGTATATAATTTCACTCATTCTATTTTCTTATACAGAAATCAAGAATTGTAGTGTTGAAATTTTACTGAAAAATAATGGACAGAATAGTCCGTTTCTTTGTGATAGTTCATTCGAAAAAAGAATAGAAGTTCTCGACTAACTGTTGAGAGTAGAAATTAGCATTGGCAATGTTTCTGAGAATTATTTTGGCATTACCGATTATCGAGTGCCTGCGTCAGTTTTAAGTAAGACAATTTTATATACCTAAATCTTGGCCAACCGGGATACTTTATAAAAGTGAGTTCACTTGGCCAAAAAATATTCTGATAATGGCTATACAGGGTGAGTCTTTGACTTGTACATATATTTCAACTGTAGACTCCTCTCATCAAACGAAACACTTTTTTCCTATACCATTTTTCAAAATTCGGTTTGGTTTGGGAGATACAGGGTGTCGAAAATCCATGAAAAAAACATTTTTCTGTTTAAATCTTCGGAACCGTTATTTCGAATGAACTGAATTTTGGTTGAGTTTTTACTCTATTCATGGTGCATATTCCTCAATCGAAACCTATTCAATATCTCTACTAGTATAAAAGTAACAGAGTAGTGGACTCATCAATACACGCTAAAACACCATAAAACCACTTTAAGAAGAAAAACGTTCATATTTTCGAAAGAATCAATCATTTAAGAAACTAAAAGTATTCCTATTTTTTTTTCAATAAAACGCCTCGTTTTCGAGTTATTTCCAATTTTACCCGGAGAAATTTGACGAAAAAATCATTTATTTCAAGAATAATCTGAATGCGTCTCTGAATTAAATATCATCGAATATTATTCCTTCTCTGGTTTTTAAACGAGTTTACAATGTTGTCATAATATTTATCAACTTTGTCGAGATATTTTAATAATAAAATCCCACAAATGTGGGAGATAAAATTGAACACCAAGGAGGATTTAAAACGCACAGTTTCTATTGAAAATTCATAGTTACCGGTCCATATTGAAGTTAAATGTCGATGAAATACAAAAGTCGGATATGAATGATGAATCTCGATACAAACTACTTATTAAATTGAAATTAATGAAAAATAATACGATACCTGATAATCTGTGGCGATGTTTCTATCTAAACAACATCCTCTTGGAATTTTATAAACTCGACACGGTTGAAATAATATTAATTCACTTCACATAATAATCACATTAGAACAATAAGTCACTGAACGTATTCAGATTATTCAGAACTTCACATAATGTTTACAGTTTGTTCAGAGACTCTGGTTTGTTATTGTTTAACGTTGGCCTCCAGAGCTCCAGATAACCACAATTCAGTTTTCGTTCTACGCATGCGTGGTAAAATTTGGCGGCAAAGTCGATTTATGATGGAAACGGCAGAATTCATAGATATTTATACCACGGTACACAAATGTATCGTGATTTATACTGTTTCGTAAAAAATCCTTAACCTCAATGAAAATATCAGAAAGTTGACAACATCTTCTTGAAATTAGGTTAGGTTGTTTAATATATAATAATAAATCTGAATGAAAAGCCTTTCTTCATGATATTGTTTAGTAATTTCGAGGAAAATATGAACAAGTTATTAGAGTTTACAAACTAATCTACAGAAAAATCGAAGAAGGAACTTATTTTTGTGGAATAAATGTGGCTTTTTAGTTGCAGATATAATCCGATGAAACTAACTGTTTTTGTTGAAATTATCGTGTTTGCAACATTTTTATTCCAATAAGGTTAGTACTTGACTACTTGAGTATTCCCTAAATTGGGCCTAAATATATAATAGTTATTTTTGTATCTAGTGCGCGAAATGCTACTTTGGTGATCGAGAACTGATTTTTTTTAACGAGGCGCAGCCGAGTTAAAAATAAAAAGTCGAGATCACCAAAGTATTTCGCGCATGAGATGCAAACAAATTTTTTTCTACAAACGTTCGTGCACTGGCTGGACCATAAATGTTAACATTATAAATAATAAATAAAATTAGGTAGTGTTAAATTTTCTCACAATTTGAAAGCCTTAATTATTGTTATACATTAATAATTAAATAATTTCTTGGATTTTTGCTTGATTGAGGAACATAAAGGTTAAAATATAAAAATCGCATATATAGTTTACATGCAGTGTGCGAGGTAAGTATTTCGCACACTACTTCGCGCACGGTGTCATGGTAACGAAGGAAAATGAAAAAAAAGGTCACTTCGCATATTGTTGTCTATGCGCGAACATTGTCATTTTTTGACGTTTGTAGAAATATGAACTTTGAATCAATTCCACAGTATCATTTCAGGGACGTATTTAGCCCAATGTTTTTTTTTAAATGGCTATATATTTTTAACAGATCCGAAATCGGAAAAATGAAAAATGAAAAAAAGGTTTCTTTTGGCCTCAAGAATCTTCAGTTGAAATATATGTACAAGTCAAAGACTCACCCTGTATAATTTCATCAAATAAACAAGGAATAAGAAAAAACAATTTTTGTCACCTCCAGAATCTACTTCAAAAAATGTACAAGCCAAAAACTGACCTTCTTTTAGTGGCGACAATTCGTTCTTCAAAACGACTCGATCAATTTTTTAAACAAATTTTTTGAGGGCTCGTTTCACTTCAACAGGTGCTATATCATTTCGTTACAAGGTCTGTGTTTTAGAATCTTGAGTTGAGACGAACCAGATAAAATGCCATGGAGTTTCACCAAACGTTTACCACCCAACTGCGGTAAGCATCTTCAAACGTGTCTCGGTCGGAGGTTGTACCCCGACGATTGACTGCTCCGAATTGGGGGATGTTAGTGAATATATCGCTGTATTTATAGCCGCAGTGCCACCGCCGGCCTGGTCGGTCGGTTCATCCGCTCCGCTTCGCATAGGTTTAGTTCTATCATTGCAAACCGCAGGCAACCAAGCATTATGAACAATGGGGTGTTCCTAAATAAGTGTATTGAAGGTCAACTGATGATTTATCAGAAAAAACTTTTTTTTTCCTTCCATTTTTTCATTCGGGTCTAATATCTCAGGAACCGTTTGGATTACAGAATTGAGTTTCTGTACACACATTGTCACTAATAAAAGCTACTTTGTTGCACTTTACTCGGATTTATTAGACTTGCCAGAGGCGGAGATATTGAATTTGCTCGAAGGTTTTTCCCCCAACTTTTAAACCACTGGAAAAATTTGCATTTGCACAGCAAATTTTGATGCGCAAATGTGTTTTACATAAAAAGGTACAATTGGTTCATTACTGTGAAGTGAACCGTTTTCGAGAAAACTGGCATTGTATGATCAAAAACTATTTGCTAACCCAATGTAAATTTTTTGTAATTGGAAAAATTCTTGTAATCTTTTTAACTATGATCGCTAAAAATAATGAAAAATAACATTCAAACTTAAAAACCTAGTTGTCAAATTTTGTTGAAATTAATAAACTTGTTAATTGTCACCACTCATTTTTCCAATTATGTACCAGAAATTCACAATGTGTTAGCAAATATTTTTTGATCGTACAATGCCAGTTTTCTTGAAAACGGTTCACTTTAGAGTAATATGAATAAGGAGTACACATTGGAGCATCAGAATATGCAAATGCAAATTCAATATCTCCGCCACTGGCACGTCTAATGAAACCGTAATTCGAACAGTTCCTGAGATTTGAGCAAAAACCTGCAAAAATACAAATTTTTGACCCCCTGTATCTCTGAAAAAAATGTTATTTTTTCATGAGAATTCTACAGTTGACCGTTGATACGCTCATTAAGGAAGACCCTGTATTTAAAAAAAAGGACCTGCTCGATATCGAATAATGAATTGTCGCCACACGAAGTAAAACATACTGTACGACAATATTATCTCCCAATGCATCAAAGAAATCACAACCAATAATAAATCACATACAACATACTATTTTTCAATTTGTTCATTACGACTTACATTAAAGATTGTCAATTGGTACAAATGTGATTTTACCTTCCAACCTGATTACTCATATACAGGGTGATTTTGAAGATTTCTGGGAACATTTCCATTTTCTAAAACTATACATAGTTTGAGCCCAAGTCATCTGAGACAATTTTACGGTGATATCTATGGTAATGCGGTTTTAGCCAATGAGTTTTTCATAAAAATTGCCCCCCAGCTCAGACCCATAGAAAAGGGGAGACACAGCATCTCATTCGTAAATTCGAGAATCGGTGAAGCCAAAATTTAGTCAGTACTCAATGTGTGCGACGAAGATAGCATAAAGGATAGCAATATCTTTAGATACTGCCGTGGCAACATTGCAGAATCTAACTTTGAAATGCCCAGTGGCGTGGTGTTAAAATAGTATTAAATAGTGGAAATAAAATTACAAGTGAATTAACTCTTTTTGGCGAATTCGTGCAATGTTCTGAACGTTTACACAGATTCTGAGTTAGATAAACAGATTCAGCTGAATTCAGAATTGATGTTCCTCCCCTCATTATCAAATGGGAATCTGAAAAGTCGAATTTAAAAAATCGAAGAATCTAGGCCTTCGTTGCTTAGAAATGATAAGAGGAGAACATACCACTGTTAACTCAAATCAGGATTTGAATAGTCCAATATACGACAAACAAGACACATACGAACCATTTTTCCAACGTATTTGGCTAATAATATTCAGAAATAAATCCAAATTTCGCTTTTCCTACTCGTTATAATTTGACAACACTGTTCAAAACGTCATAGTAACACAAAATTGAAATTAATGAATGAACTGGCGACAGATTCAGAAAACCGTGCTGCTATAATTTGACCATGCATTATCTGAGGCAAAAACTGTCGAGCCGTTTCGCGAACATTCCGATACTTGAGTGTATGTAATGTGAAGAATGCACAATAATTTGAAGAAACAAATACTCATTTATGATATACACTCACAAATGAGAAAATTAATTTAATTCTTAAGTACTTTCCATTTTGATTGAGAGTTCCATTTATTAGAAAATTCGAGGAAA
The DNA here is from genome assembly GCA_951802165.1 of Adalia decempunctata. Lineage (NCBI taxonomy): Eukaryota > Metazoa > Arthropoda > Insecta > Coleoptera > Coccinellidae > Adalia > Adalia decempunctata. The sequence goes on from OX637703.1 coordinate 21,439,027, forward strand.
GTCACAACGTTTTCTATACTCCATTCACAATTATAAAATCACAACTCTGGCCATGGTTTCGTTTTCAGGAATTGGCGCACCTGATGAAAAATCTGTGCTCGTACATAGAATATGGTTAATGACAATACGACGATGCCAGTTTTTCTGTTTACATCAAAGTAAAAGTATCAAAGATTTTCCCCATTTTGTTAGTTCGTATCGATCGGTGATTTTGGGGAGAAAAATCGATAGGAAATCGCCTATTTTTCCGTTCTTCGGCGTCCAGAAGAAGTTTCGTGCAAGTGTCATTTTTTCCTTTCACGAGTTTTGGCGTGAGTACGAACGGCAAATTTGAATTGGACCAAAAATCGATTTATAAGCATAAATAAAGCGAAAGTAAGTACTAATCGACCTTTTTACACTTGATAACGAAGTTTTTTTAGGTATCTGGCCGTTTTGAAAGATTTCAAACGAAATTCCGGTCCCCCAGAAGTTTGGTTAGTTTCGGTATCGATTTTGGTGCTCAAAATTTATTTGGAATGTGTAAATGGACAAGAAAGGCTTCCTTATACGATCTTCTAACGGAAGCGACCGGAAAATATGGTTCAGGTAGAATTGAAATGTGTCACTGGAGCTTTCATTCCGAGCCGAAAGTAGAAAAAGGCTATATTGAACCAGAATACATCGGTTTTTTCCATATTCCAGGAGTTTGTGTCTTATTTTAGAACAGGTGAATGATAAATGTGAAGTTAGTGGTTTGACCTATTCCATTTTATTTGTACAAACCTACTTGGTAGTAATGTATGAATATTTTTTAATCCAATAAATTACTATACAATCAGAATATTTTACTCCTCGTTCATAAGATCTAATAAATGAAATGTCGTCAATCTTGAACTTTCAGTTCAAGAGGATAATAAACATTGAATCTTCACAAGCATGCATATGAAAATTATGTGAAAGCAATGCAATTTTTTTCCATTGCGAAAAATACTTAATATATTTCAACAGTGATCTCTTGTACTTTTCATGCAAATAACTAGAAAAGGAATCCTTTCTATCAATTCATATAAACGTTAATTATATTCGTCCATCACATCTTTTCCAATTCATTCACATTCTGAGAAATACGCTAAGAATGTAGAAAGGGCAACATTGTGTTGACTTGGAACATAAAAATATTTTGAAAAACGTCATAACTTCGATACAGAGTGGAATGTGTCAAATTTCCAATGCCAGAGCTGTGATTTTATAATTGTGAATGGAGTATACTACATTTTGATTCCGTAGTAGTACAGCTAGTTACCCAGTTTTAGTTTAGTTCTGATGATTTTGAAAATTGGCTCAACTATTTTTCATTGAAAGGCTCGTCTCCTCTTTCTATAGTCTAAGGACCCAGGACACCTACATCCGTTTCCGTCTATCTAGCACGGAAAAAGGACTTCAAAAGTGTCCAATTTGGCCCACCTGTACATACAGGGTTTCAACTAGTACATTCGGAAATACAGGGCGAGTCTTTGACTTGTACATATATTTTAACTGTTGATTCCTCCCATCAAACGAAACAGTTTTTCCTATACTATTTTTCAAAATGCGGTTTCGTTTGAAAGATACAGGGTGTCGAAAATCCATGAAAAAACACTGATTGCTTTCTCTATTCATGGTGTATATTCCTCAATCAAAACTTTTTCAATATTGCACTTGGTAAAAAAGATACAGCGTAGCCGAATCATAAATCCCCTTGGAAAAAATAAACGGTTCACATCAATCATTAAAAAAAAAATAAAAGTATCCTTATGTTTTCTTAATAAAACGCGTCGTTTTCGAGTTATTCCCAATTTTACCCGATGAAATTTGACGAAAAATCATAAGAATAATCTGGATGGTTCACTGGATTTTAAATATAACAGAATGGGCAGAATGGCTGAAATTTATAAACTCTCTGATCTCTAAACAAGTCAACAATGTTGTCAGAATGTTCATCAACTGTGTCAAGACTAAAATCTCTATGATGGAGAAACGTTTGATGTAAAGATATGTAATAATAATAAACCCACAAATGTGGAAGATAAAATTGAATTCTAAGAAGCATGGAATTATGCATTTTATACGCACAGTTTCAATTAAAAATGTATGGTATTAATAATAAATGTCAATGAAATGCCAAATTCGTATATTCATGACGAATGACGATACAAACCACAATTGAAATTAATGAAAAATAAAATGAAACTTAGCACTAAACACTCCGTGGCGATGTTTCTATCTAAGCAATATCTTCTTGGAATTTTAACTCGACACTACACCGTTATTCTTACATTATTTCACCCAAAGTCTTCACATAATCATCGCCTTTTTGCATTCTTCTCTGTAAATCAAGGTGGGCGTTCAATGTAGTGTGTTTTTATTTCAAGTTGCATTTGAAAATGGTTTCACTTTGAGAACTGAAATTTTGTGGGTAAACTCAGAAAGGATTGGAGTTCTTGATGAAATAATTTTAGTCGATTTCATTCCGAAAGTTAATTTTTTTTCTTTCAAAAATAGGAGAAAATGAGTCAACTCATGCCTCTGTTTTATTTTAACAGAAAGACCCATGAAAATAGTTCAACATCCGTTCAGAAAAACAACTTGAAATACGGAATTGGCAGAGAATGGCCAAATTCAAATTTTGGCGGGAAAAAATTCCTGCTTTACCAACAAATTGACTTATTTCATAGTTCGGCGATTTTCGGATAGAGAGCGCCATTGTACATTTCATTCATAATCAGAGATATATTCATAGAACTTGATAGTGATAATGCATGTTCTATGGAGATATTCCATAAAATGGACGGTGGCGCCTCTATCGGCTGAGTTTTCCTACTCGCTTTAAACGCCGACTTTAATGAACAATCTGTAGTCACAACTGTTACCGCTATCCGCATGTGTCGTTTATGGGTCTAACTGCCTACGTAATCAAGATTACGTAGGCTACGAACTAACGTTGGAGACATAGAACAACAGTTTGTCTTGCGCGCTGGCTACCTCGCATTGCAATGTAGCGCACCGTTGTTCGAAGAGATAATCAACAAAATCTGTCATCGTCTTCCCAAAAGCTCCGTGAAATATCACAGAATATGGGTTTGGATCATAGAACTATAAAATCTATGGTTAGGATAGGTCTTTGACCTCGAATCCTATGACCTAAGTGCAGTTATGTTAGGTTAGTGAAAAAACAATTTTTATGAGATATTTTTTGTTTCAAAAACTAATCTTCAGAAATCTAAACGTCCCTCCTCAAATCTGATCTGATCTTCAGGAAACTCGAAGAAGGAACTTATTTTAGTGGCAGAAACATGGCTTTTCAAATGCAGAAATAATCGGACAAAACTAAGTGTTTTTGTTAGGAAATATCGTGTTTGTAACATTCTTAATGAAAAAAAGGTTTGTGCTTGAGTATTTCCTAAACGTATCAACTCAATTTCAATCGAGAAATATGAACTTTGCATCAATTCCGGAGAATCTTATCAGGCACGTATTTGGCCCAATTTTTTTCAAATGTCTATATATCTTTTAAACAGTGCCGAATTCGGAAAAATGGAAAATGAACAAAAGGTTTTTTTTGGCCCCAAGAATCTACATTTGAAATATATGTACAAGTCAAAGACACACCCCATATGTAAAAATGACCGAGATATCACGTGAAAGTAATACATATTTCAATAAAAATTAGGTCAGAAAATAAAATGGATTTAATATTTAAATTAACTGCTGATATCAATCCGCGCCTGTGCCTCTTCAATAGTATCTTACAAGTATCAATGGGACATACTTTCGTGAGTGTCTCGAATTGTATATAACCTGTCACCCAGCATGACAACACTGGATCACCCTGTATTATGGAGAAATCTCAAAACAATTCTACTAGAAATCAAACCAGAAATCCTATACATTCTCATCTACGTCAACCTCAATACCGACCTACCACACATCCACCATTCTACTACACCTCGAGGTGCAACACTTCGACTACAAAATAAACTAATTAGTTTCATCGCTCGCTGGTATGATTCCTGCACCTGGGCCTCCCTGATCTCCCCAAAAACTCCCTGTATCACCAAAGTACCGTGGACGGTCATAACCTAGAAATATTCTTCAGTTTCTTCGTGTTTTCCAGCCTGACGTCCAAGTATGTGAAGGTCACTACTGCCGCCACCATGAAGAACGTCAAACCGTATAGTTTGACGTAGTTGCAGACGTAACCGTGGAACAGGAAGGCCACTCCTATTCCAAGCAGGCGGTAAAATGACGTCACTGCGAAGGCTACCTCCCATCTGTCTGTGGCAAATTGACAGGTCAGAAGGGCTAGAAAGATAATGAAATTAGGTCGGATATTTTTTGAGGTAAGTGCTGGTGGTCAATCAATGGGAGCTTGGTCCATGTCGATATTAAAAACCATATATTCCAACTTTAAATAAGTTTTGATGGCAGTATGTGTCCATTTGTGCATCTCTACTATTCCAACGAGGATGTATTGATATCTAGTTAGCCCAGACCAGTTCCATGCATAAAAAAAAATATTGCGATACCATATATCAACGAACAATAACTTATTAGAAGTGTCAGTGTAGAGTTCGACGTCAAAAAAGTAAACCAGACTTACGCAGTAAATTTGAAAAAAAAGATGTGTAAAAATTGAAAAATTGTAGTATCGAGCCATCATCAAGTACCTGTATTTCAAAGGGTTGAGAGGTAATTGCAGATTTACGAAGATATGCTTAATACCCTTTGCGGTCAATGTCCTTCGTATGCGACCTTGAAAAATTGAACTGCAAGCTTCAAAAGAGGTAAATTTTCCATTGAAGATGATGACCGATCGGGAAGGCCAGTTTCTGTCTCAGTCCCCGAAAATATCGGTGCAGTTCATGACATTTCATCAGACCGTCGAATTGGGCTAAAACGGATATCTGAAGCACTGAAGATTTCATACGAACGCGTTCATCATATATAGTCCAAGATCCCAGAGCAATCAGACATAACTTATTTTCACACGGATGAAACCTGAAGTTTTCAGTAGCGTCTCGTGTGCCTTGGATACCTACGCGCTTTATGGAACTTGCCGAGTGACACCTGGGCAGTTACCAGGTGAGAAAGGTAACTAAAAATAAGAATTATTTAACTTAAATTCACATGGCTGATTTTTATATACGAGTATGTCATGTAGAGTATTATTTTAAATTAATATCATAAGTGTCAGACACTTTTGATGGACCAGAGCTTTTGTCAGACGCTTTTAAGCTTTCCAAAAAATAAATGAACTGTACTTATTTTTACATGTCTGATTTTTTAATATGTTATTGAAGTATTTATTTAAAAGTTATATTCAATCAGTCAGACAAATTAGGGTGACCAAACATCCCCTAAGACAAAAATTATTCGGCCAGAAGTATGAGGGCGAGAGCACTATGTATGCGCTTCAGAGTGAGTGAGACGTCCATAATAACTCGGTTTCCCTTCTTAAACTCACCATCTGTTTCAATCTACTGTGTATGTGCTGTTTGCGTGTAATAAACTTATAATATAAATATACAGTATGGTGCAAATGAAAGGAATAAATTCGTTATTTTGTAAACCGCCGAATTTAAGGAAAAATCCCGAAACACGTCGATTTTTATTTTAGAACGGGCTACTCGTGAGGATACCTTTTTATTTTTGACGTCATCTATATGAGCGTAATGACGTCATCGCAAAAAGTTTTGAATGGAAATGCAGGTGTTGTGATACATTATTTGAAAGGTCTTTTAAATACCTATTCAGCCATACCAATATGTACAGTACAGTCATTGATTTGCTTATTGTCACAAATATTATTGATGAAATTTCAACAGGTTTCTTAATAAAATGTATTGAGTATCGATATGATGTATTTATTGACACACAAAAATAAATTTTGTAAAGGCTGTCATTGTATTTTAGCTGAAGGTAAACAATTTAAGCACTCAATTTAGGTTTCGTTGTATTTAATGAGTAATACATATTAAATATTCATTGTAATAATAGAATTTTATTAATTTCTTAACAAATACAAAAATCAATTACTGCAAATTATTGATATGACTGGATAGGTATTTAAAATACCTTTCTCTATTTCAGTATCGTAATGAGTTCATTACAGTACTAAAAACAGTGCTGTAATGAATTCATTACAGCATCGTTTTCAGTAACATTTTTCGTTTTGTGGTTGTCAGCAATGACTTCCGATCCTTTTGAATTTCAGCAGACGTCAATTTAGAAACGTCAATTTTCGTATTTCCTAACATTAACACCAACTGCCAAGATACAATATGAAAGTCACTAGGACCTATAATTTGAATTTTTTCGTTGAATTTCACAAAATTTGAGTGAAATAGAGAAAATATCGTCTAATACTCGTTGCAGAATGCAACTCCAATACTCATGCGTTTAAAAACTCGCTCCTTCGTCGCTCGTTTTCGAATTTCGCATTCGTATTGGAATAGGAGCTCATTCTGCAACTAGTTTTAGAATATACTATTCAAATAATGTATCACAACACCCACAAATTCCATTTAAAAATTTGAGCGATGACGCCATCACGCTCACAAAGATGACGTCAAAAATAAAAAGGTATTCTTACGAATAGCCCGTTTTAAAATAAAAATCGACGTGTTTCGGGATTTTTCCTTAAATTCGGCGGTATACAAAATAACGATTTTATTCCTTACTGTATATTTATATTATAAGCAAGGGCGTCGCCAGCCTTTGAGCTAGGGGGGGGGGCAAAAAACAATCAGAATAGGAAAAATGAACTGATTTTCGTATATTATGCTATTATTTCATAAGTTTTTAAGGGATTTTTGAGCTCTAGGTGGGGGCAACTGCCCCTCCCTGCCCCCTCCTGGCGACGCCCTTGATTATAAGTTATATAATACTACACGCAAACAGCACATACACAGTAGATCGAAACAAATGGTGAGTTTAAGAAGGGGAACCGAGTTATTATGGACGTCTCACTCACTCTGAAGCGCATGCATAGTGCTCTCGCCCTCATACTTCTGGCCGAATAATTTTTGTCTTAGGGGATGTTTGGTCACCCTAATTTGTCTGACTGATTGAATATAACTTTTAAATAAATACTTTAATAACATATTGAAAAATCAGACATGTAAAAATAAGTAAAGTTCATTTATTTTTTGGGTAGCTTAAAAGCGTCTGACAAAAGCTCTGGTCCATCAAAAGTGTCTGACACTTATGATATTACTTTGAAATAATATTCTACATGACATATATAAAAATCAGCCATGTGAATTCAAGTTAAATAATTCTTATTTTTAGTTACCTTTCTCGCCTGGTACCTGCCCAGGTGTCACTCGGCAAGTTCCACAAAGCGCGTAGGTATTCAAGGCACACGAGACGCTACTGAAAACTTCAGGTTTCATCCGTGTGAAAATAAGTTATGTCTGATTGCTCTGGGATCTTACTCTAATAGTTCACGTCAATTTGGACATGAGAAACATTTCTGCAAAATGGATCCCCAAATGTTTCAATGTTGACCAAAAGCGTGCAAGGGTAGAAGCATCGCGTTCGATCTGTGCTCGATTTGAAAACGATGTATAGACTTCTTAAACCGAATTGTTACTATGGATGAGACTTGGGTACATATCTACTATTCAGAAACAAAGCAAACACAGATGGAATGGCGACACTCTGGTTCTCCAAGACCTAAGAAGTTTCGTGCCCAAAAATCTGCTGGTAAAGTTCTTGCTTCAGTTTTTTGGGATTGCCATGGAGTAATCATGATTCATTTGTTGGATAAGTGTAGAACAATAACTGGAGATTACTATTCGACATTACTGACCACTCTGTTTTATTTAGTTTCATCGGTACCATAATTCCATAAAAAACACCCAGTAACTTTGTGAATATTCACTTATAAGAACACAAACTGCAGGTTCATACAAATTTGAATCCATGCATACATTTGCGCTTAAAAGCTACCCACTTTCCTTATTAAAATTCCTGATGGGGTTGCAACCCTGTCCAGGGGGTTGCTAGTCAGGGTTGGCATGTTTTAAAACATGTTTTAAACACAAGCCTCTGTTTATGTTTAAAACATATTTTGCAAATTCGTTTCTTCATACTCTTCAGAGTGAATTGTAATGTCGTAGAAAAGGAATAAGAATTATCAACTTCGTTCAGGAATAGGGAGAGTAATTTTTATTGGCGATTCATTGGAAGGTAGTGCTACCTAGAAATATCTTCTCGATGAAATTTGTCTTAATGAACGAACTGCAGTTGAGAACAAAATATGAGTATTAATAAATCATATTGGCCCAATTGTCGAAATGTTGGCTTTTTTGTGTAAATGAATCTAATTGTGTCTTAATTTTGAAATTAGTAGTTTTGAATTTTTTCACTTCTTAGACAAGAGAACCTATTTTTTTCCATTTGTTCTTTGAAATTCACCTCGTCGTGAAATAAAATGCAAAGGAAAAATATATTCAATTCAATTGCACTTTATTGTTTCTCATCACATCTATTGTAACGTGATAAAGATATTATTAATTCTAATTTAATCAATTATAATTTTTTGGGAGGGTTTTCTGATTGAACTATATTTTCATTGGAAAAAAAGCTATAGAGAAAAGAACTATGTCCTATTCTTCAAATACCGGAATAATTGCCCGATCTGGCAACGTTGCGGCGAATTTGACGGACCGCTCACCGCGGCCCAGATCTCACTTGATCAAACAACAGGATTACCCTGTAAACAATATAAGTTCTATTCAGTGTTGTCAGATTTAAATATTTTACCGAGACTATCATAGCCAAAACTTTTGTTTTAAACATGTTTTAAATGTTTTAAATCATGTTTTTTGAATGTTGAAAAAAAAACATGATTTAAATCAAATAAAACAGTTTCAAATGAAAAAACACAATGTTTTGTTTTTTTTTAAACATGTTTTTGCCAACCCTGTTGCTAGTAGAGACAAGCTTTGTATCCCAGATCATGTCCCCCTGACATCAAAAACCAACCTGTCTGAACGTTTTCACAAATTCTGATTCGTTGTTGAGTTATTGAGGGTGGACACTTCTAAATGACACACTCTGAATGTGAAGTGTGAGTGTGGACGATAAATTTTGAATATTTTGGTTCGCGGCCCTATACAAGAGCCGTCTCTTCGTCCGATATCTATATCTAATTTCTGATGATTTTTTTGAAACTGTAAAAAAGTTTATTTATTTATAATTATTTGTGTGGAGAAATTGATGAGGAAACTATAATAAGGTGGGGTTAACTTACTGAAGCCTAACATCTCCCAGATGGCGTTGCAAACGCCCCAGGCAGCTGATATAACGAAAAATAAGGCAGGATCGTCTTCTATCGGCTTCCAGAGAATGAGGACCAACATCAGACAAGAATGGAATATGAAACCAACACCTACAAAAACACAAAGAAAGTACTTATCAAATTTCATACTATTTCGAACATAATTATCAAAAATTGAGGATAACGTCCCTAGGAAATAGAATGAACATTGAGAGAAATGGACTAGTAGAGATCTAATTTCCAAAGTATACCACCGGGTGGCACCACCGCAGCAGGATAACGACATACCGATTTCTGACTTGTTAGCCGTCATCAGTGCCATGTAGTCCAATGCTACGGTGGCAATCAACTGAAACGGCAGAACTTACATTACTCCCTAGCAGGCACAATCGAGTACAATTAATGTACAGTGTTCCACCTAGCGGGCAAATGTCTACGCTTCATCCCAGAGGTCCCTTCAAACACTATATCTCTACGTACATTCATTTTCCCCTACGGAGTTTCGCAAGTACTCACATGAAGTAAGGACTGAACGAGAATAAATTCGCTATCACAAAAACGCTTATATCTTCTGAACCACTGGGCCGATTTCGAAAATCAAACTCATTTTCGAATCATCTTCTAATTCTAATGAAAACTGTTTTCACAATAAAAAAACCAAAACTATTTTTTACAAAATTCATGGGTTCTTTCTGGAATTCTCCCCATCGTGCTTCTTATTGTGTTCTCAGTCACTTTCTGGGATGCTGTCTTCCCCTTTTGCTTGAATTCCGCTAATGTTTTCGTTGATTTCTTAGTCTTCTTTACTCCTCTTTTTACCTGGGCCCAATATCTTTCGATTGGCCTGAGTTCTGGGCAATTTGGTGGATTGGCCTCTTTGGGAACAAAAACCACCTCATTAGCTTCGTACCATTCCTTGGTGGCCTTGCTGTAGTGGCATGAAGCAAAATCTGGCCAAAAGATTATTGACACATCGTTCTCACGTAAAAATGGTAAAAGTCGCTTCTTCAAGCATTCCTCGATGTATATCTTCGATTCAACAGAGCCTTGGCCAACGAAAAATTTCCTCCTTTTTCCACAAGTGCAAATTGCTTGCCAAACCAGGAATTTTTTTAGGAAACTTTGATCTTCACGCGAAATTGTTCGTCAACATTTCCACGAGAATCTGCAGTATAAAATTCCTGACCAGGAAGCTGCGAGAAATCAGCCAAGACATAGGTTTCGTCGTCCATCACGAAAAATTTTTCAAGAAATCTTTTTTAATTTCTTTGCTCTTGATTTCGCTACTTGATTCTTCACAGCGTTCCTGTCTGGCACTTTCTGCACTTTGTATGTTATATGCTCACAACTCGACTTGATTTTCTGAACGGTTGACTGCGAACAACCCATTATTTGGGCCACTTTCCGTCCTGAAAGGTTAGGATTCTTCTGAAAAAGGCTGATGGCTTTCTTCACTTTTTTTGGGCTATAAAACCCTATTTCATCCCGGTTCCTTCCTTGCGGTTAATTGTAAGATCTTCGTTGAAGCGCTTAACAACTCTTGATACCGTTTCCGGGCGAGCGCGAGACTCTTTTGCGATTCTATTGAAGCTCCATTTTTGATTATTCTGAAAAAATGGGCGCGTTCATCCGACTAAGCAGCTACCGCTACCGCTCCTTCAAACGTCGAAACCATGTGATTTTTTCGATTCGTTGTGTCAAATTAGTTAGTAATTTTGACACAACGAATCGAAAAAATCATATGGTTTTGACGTTTGAAGGAGCGGTAGCGGTAGCTACTTAGTCGGATGAACGCGCCCAATGTTCCACATGTTTCTGACGTTCATAACAAAGCTAACTATGATCAAATTTTGATTTTTTCTCAATTGGTTAAAGAGATATAGGCGTTTTGTGATAGCGAATTTATTCTCGTTCAGTCCTTATCATGCATTCATTGTGGGATGTTGAAATTAGATCTCTACTAGTCCATTTCTCTCAATGTTTATTATATGTCCTAGGGACGTTATCCTCTATTTTTGATTATTATTACCTTGCGGGCTCCAAACCGTATGAACGGGCGTAATCAACTTCCTACGGTGAATGCATGTGACTTCATAGAAGTACCCGCGAAACTCCGTAGGGAAAAATGAATGTACGTAGAGATCTAGTGTTTGAAGGGGCCTCTGGGATGAAGCGTAGACATTTTTCCGCTAGGTGGAACACTGTACATTAATTGTACTCCATTGTTCCTGCTAGACAGTAATATAAGTTCTGCCGTTCCAGTTGGTTCCCACCGTAGTATTGGATTGTATGGCACTGATGACGGCTAACAAGCCAGAAACCGGTATGTCATTATCCTGCTGCGGTGATGCCAACCGGTGGTTTACTTTGGAAATTAGATCTCTACTAGTCCATTTCTCTCAATTAATTATTATTTTCTAAGCGACAATAGAATAAGATCTCATACTAACCCACTATATAATATCGTCTGATTGATCTCAGCAGCATACTCAAGGTACAAGCTGCGATGCTCTGCAACGATCCCATAGCCAAATAGACCAAGTTCAAACGATGTATACCCAAGGTACAAACGACATACGACTGAAAATAATCATATATTAGCAATCTGAATTTTGTATCCCCTATGAATCAGTGGGGGCTTGACTTATGTGGCATGTGAGGCAGTGCCTCACCAATAAACGTCGAAAATTAGACGTATAAATATCATATTTTTTTAATTATTTATTTAATCATTTCAATTTTTTTATACTCTGCATCCATACGCATTTATATCGTAATTTCCCCCTCATAACATAACATTAAAATGCGTCTCCTGGTCTACGTCCATATCTCACGATTTTTGTGTATCCATCTCACTTTCTCATCGCCCAGTGAACGGCAGAGACAGGCCTTGCACTTCCCCGTCTAGCGCGTTATTCTACATGATAGGAAACGGACGGAAGGCGAGAAAACCGCACGCCTAAACGCCACATGTTACGTTGAGTCTGAGACTAGCCTCTCGATTCTAAATATTCCCTCGCGAAGGGCAAACTGCAATTATTCTGCACTATTCAGATTCACGGGGAACTTGAGTCTGTTGTCAAATTGGGTCGGATTTGTAAGAATAGTTTTACCGGTTTAAACTGTTTTTCGTGTAGGTTAAGGTTTGTCTCAGTGTTCGTATGATATCTTTCGAAAAGTCTTTTAATTTCATAACTGAATTCAATTACCATGGGAGACCCGAAGGCGAAATGGATTTAGCGGGAACGAGTGGGTCGTCACAAATTCCCCAGTTGAAGAAAACACTCGAAATGCTTGTGATTTTTTTTAATTGAAAAAATGAACTGAATTTTGGTTGATTGTTCACTCTATTCATGGTTCATATTCCTCAATCTAAACCTATTCAATTTTTCTCCTGGTATAAAAGTCACAGCGTAGCCCACTCATAAATCCACGCAAGAATACCACAAAACCACCATCATATTTTCTAAAAAATAAAAGTATTGTTATTTGTTATGGTTTCTTAATAAATCGCGTCGTTTTCGCGATATTCCTATTCGATGAGATTTGACAAAATAATCACGAATCTCGACAATAATCTGGATGCTTTCCTGGATTATAAAATAGCACCGAATCGCAGAAAAATGTGGGAGATAAAATCGAACACCAAGGAGCATGATATTATACATTTACCTAATACGCACAGTTTCTATTGAAAATTTATTGTTACCGGTCCATATTGATGTCAATGAAATACAAAATTCAGTTGTATGAATGATGAATGTCGATACAAACCACGTTTTAAATTAAAATCAACGGAAAATGAAATGATACTTAGCACTAAATAATCCGTGGCGATGTTTCTATCTAAACAATATCCTCTTGGAATTTTATAAACTTGACATTACAAGGTTAATATTACACTAATTCAACTGAAATTCTTCCACATTATCATCACGAGATCGAAGGAGAACACCTAAAATAATCAGTTTCCCCGTTTATAACCACATAGCTCCAAAACAAATGTCGTCATATTTGTTTACATTTGCAAACCGCTCCAGTTGTCGCTTGAAACCCAGAACAACAATACAGGGTGAGTAGCCATAGGTAAATGGTGGATAGGTGATGCTATTGGCTACTTGTTGCGCCTAATAAAATAACATTTTGCCCAAAGTTCAAAGCGTTATAATTTTTTTGCCATTTTTCTAGAAATTTCCCATTTTTTTTCATTAAAATCTTGAATTTTTCTGAATTTAATGCTCGAGGTGCCTATAAAATGATTTATTTTTTTAGTCTAGCCTTGTCTTATTCAGATTGAATCATAATTTCATACAAACGTCTTCAAAAAACCTGACAGCGCCGTATCAAACACCAAAATGAAAAATAAATGTTGTGTCCACTTTACAAAGTGAAATAAAAAAAAATTACATAGTGTTGGGTTTTAAAATGGTTTTAAAAACTCCTCTAGTTAATACTCTTTGCAATGGTATGTAACATGTACCTACCATTAAGAATCAGATAACTCAACAAAAAACCGTTTTATCTTCAAGGATGCCTTAAAAGGGTGACGACAAAACTATTCCATTGAGCAGGTAAAATTAATCTAACATAGCTTTTTGTTGAGTTATCTGATTATTAATGGTACATGTTACATACCATTGCAAAGAGTATTAAATAGAGACGTTTTTAAAACCATTTTGAAACGCAACACTATGTAATTTTTTTTTCACATTGAAAAGTGGACACAATTTTGTTTTCATTTTGATGTTTGATACACCGCTGTCAGGTTTTTTGAAGACGTTTGTATGAAATTATGATTCAATCTGAATAAGACAAGACTAGACTAAAAAAATAAATCATTTTAGAGGCACCTCGAGCATTAAATAAAAAAAATCAAGATTTTAATGAGAAAATGGGAAATTTCTAGAAAAATGGCAAAAAATTATAACACTTTGAACTTTGGACAAAATGTTATTTTATTAGGCGCAACAAGTAGCCAAGAGCACCTATCCACCATTTACCTATGGCTACTCACCCTCCAAACACCCTGTATAAGGTTTGATATGGGTCGATTCATAAATGTGTGTGTGCCTTGCGAGACCGCTACCTCGCACCATTGTTTAAAGAGAAAATCAACAATCTGGCATCGTCTTCTCAAAAGCTCTGTGATAGATCTGTCATAGAAGATTTTTGTTTGTACGTGAAATGGGTTAGGTTAGGTTGATTAATCATAAATTGGATTAAAACCTCTTTTTACGTGATATTTTTGGGATATCGAGGAGGATATGAACAAGTTATTAGTGTTTACGAAGTAATCTTTAGGAAGATCGATTATCGGAATTTGGCTTTTTAATTGCAGATATAATCGAAGAAAACTAAGTGTGTTGACAAGAAATATCGTGTTAAGAGTAGCTGGAGAAGCCTTAAACGGGAAGGTTCTCAGTTGACTCGAGTTCGGGAGTTAAGAGTAGCTGGAGAACGCTTAAACGGTAAGGTTCTCAGTTGACTCGGGTTCGGTTTTTTTTAGGGTACTTCAGTGTTTGGAAGTACGGTCTCAAAGCGGAGATGAAAAAAGTGCCATTGGGAGAATAGCGGAGTTAAGATATTGAATCAGGAGTAGTATTATTTAGATCAGGTCTCGTTGATAAGACCGGGAGTGAAGTTAATCTGCGAACAACGGGTTAGTGACGTGTATTTGTTGTTTTTTAGATATCATTCTAGGATTACCTGCCAAAAGGAGAAAGGTCAGGTAATTTTGGGTATATGTATGTACTTTGCTTATTTGAGTATTGTTAGAAAGCTGCATGTAACGCCAAACACCGTTAGAGTTCATAATCCTGAAATATCCCCCAGTTTTCGGTATTTCGAATTATGCTATTTTGGTAAACCCCAAGTTTTCGGTTTGATTTTGTTTTGACAATTTGATTCAGTTTCGATAAATTGACCATCTATTTTGATAATTTATTCTTTTGACGTGAGTGAGTTATATACAGTGTGTCTAATACTATATCGTCGACTTCTTCAGTGAAATTCGAATTTTCAAAATTGACAACAGTTGTCTAAAGCGATTTCTGTGGTCGAAAATCGAATCGATATCGAATACCGTAGAAAACGTCAAAAATTCACGTTTTCCAAATGCAATTTTTAGATATTCAGACCTGAAAAAATGTAGAAATGGTTTGGGGGAACGTTACCTTGATGTCTGAAATAGAGTTCCCCATTGACCCGACTTTTTTATTCATTTCCTAAGCTACATTTCTCCTATTTGTATTAGAGTGAGTTATAGGCGTGAGTTATGATTACTTCACACTATTGGTTTATATACTCCATTCACAATTATAAAATCACAACTCTGGCCATGGTTTCGTTTTCAGAAATTGGTGCACCTGATAAAAAATCTGTGCGCGTACAGAGAATATCTTTAATGACAAAACAGCGATGCCAGTTTCTTTGTTTACATCAAAGTAAAAGTATCAAAGATATTTTGACATGGGTACAAACGGCAAATTTTAATTGGACCAAAAATCGATTTATAAGCATAAATAAAGCAAAAGTAAGTACTAATCGCCATTTTTACACTTGATAACGAAGTTTTTTTAGGTATCTGGCCGTTTGGAAAGATTTCAAACGAAATTCCGGTCCCCCAGAAGTTTGGTTAGTTTCGGTATCGTTTTTGGTGCTCAAAATTTATTTGGAATGTGTAAATGGACAAAAAAGGCTTCCTTATACGATCTTTTCACGAAAGCGACCGGAAAATATGGTTCATTTAGGATTTGCGAGGAATTATGAGGAAAGAACTTGCAGAATGAAATTGCACGATTTTCGTAAGTAAACGGGTTTTGGATGGCCATCATCGGTCTCTAAATGATTATTGTTGATCGTTTTCACGTTTCAGAAAAAGAACCACTTCGTATAAGCCCATTTTGAAGAAATTTGTGTATGTAACATTCAACGGTAGGTATTTGCTCTTAATCGAAAGAATATATTATATCTAGTGCTACTTCTTTCAAAAGAGACACAAGCTTTTAATGCTGTAGGGGCCCTATAATGTGGAGGAGTTTGTGTCTTATTTTAGAACAGGTGAATCATAAATGTGAAGCATATGTTTGACCTGTTCCATATTATTTGTACAAACCTACTGTGGTTGTAATGTATGAATATTTTTTAAACTAATAAATTACTATACAGTCAGAATATTTTACTCCTTGTTCATAAGATCAAATAAATGAAATGTATATCTTCTACTCTTATTTTTATTAAGTTAGCTATTAAGGTTATGTTCCAAGAAAAAGTTCCTGTTGCATCAGAACTCCCTTCAACTATTTGGATTCCAGTAGAGGGATATAATGTTCCATTATTCTTGATTCAACAATTGATGTCAAGTCTTGAACTTTCAGTTCAAGAGGATAGTAAACATTAAATCTTCACAGGCATGCAAATGAAAATCATGTGAAAGCAATGCAATTTTCTTCCATGGCGAAAAATAATATATTTCAACAGTGATCTCTTGTACTTTTCATGCAAATAACTAGAAAAGGAATCCTTTCTATCAATTCATATAAACGTTAATTATTTTCGTCCTCACATCTCTTCCAATTCATTCATTTTCCGAATAAATTCTGAGAAATACGCTAAGAATGTAGAAAGGGCAACATAGTGTTGACTTGGAACATAAAAATATTTTGAAAAACGTCATAACTTCGATACAGAGTGGAATGTGTCAAATTTCCAAGGCCAGAGTTGTGATTTTATAATTGTGAATGGAGTATAGAGACTATTACAGATCAAAATCAGTTTAATAATGGATATATTATTCTATGGGAGTAGATAAAACGGTTTATTTCATTTTGATCTCAATAGACGTCTAAAGTTTGATTTCGAATGTTTCATTCATCATCACCCTTCTCCGTGTGGAATAAATAAACACAAAGTCCTCTCCCTAGTGGGACGGTCCGATCTCACATATTCTCCCTTCAAGGAAAAAGATCTTAAAATTTTTTTTAACGCCTTTTTTCTAAGTAATAACACCTCGTGATTGGTGGAAAGCCGCTCTTCCGTTGAATCTCAAATGGGTTGTTTTTTCACAAGATATGTATAGGATGCAGGATTGCAGGAAACGTGAGGCAATACCATTTTTTAATCTATGGCCAATTCATTCATATTAATTACTTGTCGCCATCTTCATTCTATGGAAAAAACTTCTGACGTTTCGAACAGTGTTGTCATCACGATTATCTAAAAGTGTTATTTGGATTCATTTTTGAATTTCGCCAGCCAAATACGAAACAAAATGGTTCGTAAGTGTATTGTGTGTGGTAAATCGTACAATTTGAATCGTAACTTGAGTTTCCACAGGTATGTTCTACTCTTCTTATTCAAAGTATCAGAGGCGTAGATTCTTCGATTTTTAGAATTCCACTTTTCAGATTCCCTTCTAATATTGAGAGGAGGAACATATGGTTCTCAATCCTCAATTTTACTGACCCAGAAAGCCTCGCTCGAAAACTGTTCGTATGTTCCGAACACT
Source organism: Adalia decempunctata (assembly GCA_951802165.1). NCBI lineage: Eukaryota > Metazoa > Arthropoda > Insecta > Coleoptera > Coccinellidae > Adalia > Adalia decempunctata. Next base: position 21,456,840 of record OX637703.1, read on the forward strand.
TTGAGCCCAAAGATTTGGGTATTCGAGTGAATGGTACCAGATATTTGATAAATGATGCCAATCCCCTTCCAGTCAACCCAATGTTCGAACATTCGTCCTCAAAGTAAGTTTCTGGGAATGTCCGTAGAAAGAACCAAAGTATTGAAAAGAAATGATAGCATTTCACCAAAAAATTATTATGATGGTACTTTGAGAACTCAACAGAGAGATATGAATCAGACATTAGCATTTTACATACATACCTACCTATATACTCCATTCACTTTTATACTATTTTTAGTTAAAACTGACGCAGGTTGGTACTCGTGAACTGTCAAATGCCAATGCTAATTTCTATTAACTCTTTTTTAACTTTGTAAATGGAGTTAGTTCTTTTAAGGTTCAACTGTGACACAAGATTCGTAGTACTACTACATTTTCATACTGGAGTATTTCAAGTTGTGCAAAAAGGTATTTAAATGTCTTCTGTAGGCTTATTTCTTGAGAATTTTGAAAAGTGGGGAATTCCATAGGTCCGTCTGTTCCTTTAGAAGTTTTTCTGTCGGGTTATTTGAGTTCATACTTTTATTCGTTTTTCGAATTAACAATCACAATGTAACGAACTAATCTGTCCATTATTTTTCAGTGAAATTTCACCACTCGATTCTTGATTTTCGAACAAGAAAATAGCATAACTGAATCTTCCAAACATGTTTATACAGGGTGAGTCTTTGACTTGTACATAGATTTTAACTGTAGATTCCTCTCATCAAACGAAACACTTTTTTCCCATACCATTTTTCAAAATTCGGGTTCGTTTGAAAGATACAGGGTGTCAAAAATCCATAAAATTAACACTATTCTTTTCATATATTCGGAACCGATATTTCGAATGAACTGAATGTTGGTTGATTGTCTACTCTATTCATGGTGCATATTCCTCAATCGAAACTTATTCCATATTCCTCCTGGCATAAGAGTTACAGCCTACTCGTCTCATGAATTCATGCAAAAACACTATAAAATCACTCGAAAAAGATAAACGGTTCATATTTTCGAAAGAATCAACCATTCTAGAAAATAAAAGTATTCCTATATTTTTTCAATAAAACGCGTCGTTTTCGAGTTATTCCTAATTGTATACGAACAAATTCGAGGAAAAAATCATGAATTTCATAAAAAATCTGAATGCTTCCCTGAATTGAATATCATCGAATATTATTTCTTCTCTGATCTCGTTAACAAATTAACAATGTTGTCAATGTTAATTAACTTCGTTAACACTAAAATCCCTATGATGGAAAAACGTTCGATATAATAATTGAATTCTGAGAAGCATTTTCTATTGAAAATTTATTGTTACCGGTCCTTCAGGAAAATATCTATCTCAACAATATCCTCTTGGAGTTTTTAATCGACACTACACGATCTGCACCTCACAATCATCACCTGTTTGCTTTAAAATCTGCAAGTAGTGCAAGTAGATAGATAAATATTAAATACGGTTATCCCGTTTAAGCATTTAGTTTATAAGTCTTTGCGTTTAAGCGTTGTTCATTGTATCATAGACTGGCCTGCGATGGGACTCGTTAGCGGTTGGAAACACAGAAACAGAACAACGGGGCCTGTCTTGCACGGCTACATCGCAGCGGAGCGGACCGCGATTGAAATTAAGATCGTAGCGCTATATCGGCGAGAATCAGAACTCGTTTGGCATTTCCAAAGAGCCACGCCTAGACTCCTTTAGCGAAAAGTGAACAAAACTGGTGTCCTAGTGATAGTTCATCCGCTAACGATAGGGGACGTACTGCTTTATTGAGTTCGCCTATCTATACCATTGTTTCAAGAGAAAATCGGCATCGTCTTCTCCAGAGTTCTGTGGAATATATCACAGAGGCTGAATAAGGTTAGGTCATTGACCTCGAATCCCCACTTTGGTTGATGGAGTTAGGATAGGTTAGTGAGAAACCAATTTTATGAGATCGTTTCAGAATATTGAGGAAAATATGAACAAATTATTAGTGTTTATAAACTAATCTTCAGGAAAATCGAGGAATGAATTTATTTTGGTGGGAGAAATATGGCTTTTCAATTGCAGAAATAATCGGATAGTGTTTTTGTTAGGAAATATCGTTTTTTTTACATTCTTATTCGAATAAGGTTAGTGCTTGAGTATTTTCCAATTGTATCACCCAGAACATCTAAGTCACCTCAATATCAATCGAAAAATATGAACTTTGAGGTGTTTGTAAAGAATAATATCAGGCACGTATTCAGCACCATTTTTTTTTCAAATGGCTATCTCTTTAACAGAGCCGGATTCGGAAAAATGGAAAATGGAAAAAGGGTTTCCTTTGGCCCCAAGAATCTACAGTTGAAATATATGTACAAGTCAAAGACCCTGTATACGTGAAATATTTTCAGTATTAACAGAGAAAAAGATTCTTCAACATTCGCCAGGTCCTGGTAATTATTGAATTCACATAAAATTTTCCAAAATTCATTATTTTCCCAGAGTGAATGAACATTTTGATAAAAACGTAATCATACTACGACCTTTATGCAGAAAGGACGACGTTGCTTATTTATCTGACAGAAAAATGACTATAACCTAACATTTTCAAAATATACACGGTGAAATGTGTCAGAATGTCATAGCCAACCGGGATACATTATAAAAGTGAATGGAGTATATGAAGTATAATTCGATTAATTGATAAGTTATATTTTTCCATAGTTCAAGCCCCACTTCCAATGAAACTTCACCATTTGTGAAAAGGTAATTTATTCAATTAAGTATTCGTTGTGTGAATATATTGAAATATTTGCAGAGTTCAAGATTCTTCTCTCGATGGAGCAGTTGACGAAAAAATGGAAATCCTTTTCAGGACCTGCTCTCCTAGTGGCAGGTAGAATGTAATTTTTGTGCATTACTGTTTAATTATATCTGGTGTAATCTGTTTCGCAGGGTTGAAAAAATTGGGCCAGTGGACAAATAGGATTCGTCTTCTCATTTTACTGAGGCAACATCTTCATTTTGTGAATAAATAAAGAAGGCATGAATTATTTTTGCTTTTTTCATACTGAACGCCGTTCATAGGTATACAGGGTGAGTCTTTGATTTGTACATATATTTTAACTGTAGATTCCTCTCATGAAAAGAAACACTTTTTTCCTGAACCATTTTTTTCCTGAACCATTTTTCAAAATTCGGTTTGGTTTGGAAGATACAGGGTGTCGAAAATCCATGAAAAAAACACTTTTCTGTTTATATCTTCGGAACCGTTATTTCGAATGAACTGAATTTTGGTTGAGAATCAAAACCTATTCAATATCTCTCCTAGTATAAAAGTTACAGGGTAGTCGACTCATCAAAACGGTTCATCTTTTCGAAAGAATCAATCATTTAAAAAACTAAAAGTATTCCTATTTTTTTTTTATAAAACGCGTCGTTTTCGAGTTATTTCCAATTTTACCCGGAGAAATTTGAAAAAATTTCAAGAATAATCTGAATGCGTCTCTGAATTGAATATCATCGAATATTATTCCTTCTCTGGTCTTTAAACGAGTTTACAAAGTTGTCACAATATTTATCAACTTTGTCGAGATATTCTAATAATAAAATCTAAAATCCCACAAATGTGGGAGATAAAATTGAACACCAAGGAGGATTTAATACGCACAGTTTCTATTGAAAATTCATAGTTACCGGTCCATATTGAAGTTGAATGTCGATGAAATACAAAATTCGGATATGAATGATGAATCTCGATACAAACTACTTATCAAATTGAGATTAATGAAAAATAATACGACACCTGATAATCTGTGGCGATGTTTCTATCTTAACAACATCCTCTTGGAATTTTATAAACTCGACACACGGTTGAAATTATATTAATTCACTTCACATAATGATCACATTAGAACAATAATTCACTGAATGTATTCAGAACTTCACATAATGTTTACAGTTTGTTCAGACTGTTCAGAGACTCTGGTTTGTTATTGCTTATAGTTGACCTCCAGATACCTAACCAATACTTCGGTTTTCGCTCTACGCATGCGTGGTAAAATTTGGCGGCAAAGTCGATTTATGATGGAAACGGCAGAATTCATAGATATTTATACCACGGTACACAAATGTATCGTGATTTATACTATGTTTCGTAAAAAATCCTTAACCTCAATGAAAATATCAGCAAGCTGACAACATCTTGAAATTTCTGTGCAAAAATTCACAGAATCGATACAAATTAGATTAGGTTAGGTAGTTTAATAATAAATCTGAATGAAAAGTCTTTCTTCATGATATTGTTTAGGAATTTCGAGGAAAATATGAACAAGTTATTAGTGTTTACAAACTAATCTGCAGAAAAATCGAAGAAGGAACTTATTTTGGTGGAATAAATGTGGCTTTTTAGTTGCAGATATAATCCGATGAAACTAACTGTTTTTGTTGAAATTATCGTGTTTACAACATTTTTATTCCAATAAGGTTAGTACTTGAGTATTCCCTAAATGTATAAACTCAATTTCTATCGAGAAATATGAACTTTGAATCAATTCCGCAGCATCATTTCAGGGACGTCATTAGCACAATTTTTTTTTCAAATGGCTATATCTTTTTAACAGAGCCGAATTCGAAAAAATGGAAAATGAAAAAAAGGTTTCTTTTGACCTCAACAATCTTCAGTTAAAATATATGTACAAGTCAAAGACTCACCCTGTATAACTTATCATATTTATAATAACGTGATGAGACACCTCAATTTATCTAATTTCTTCACATTATTCTCAATGATCTACAATGCTTGGTCTCCAACATAACAACCCACCTTTCCGAAATCCGAATAGATAAACGCCTGCTCCAGTCCGATGAAGAACATCATGGGCGACAACAACTTGATCCTCGAATCCCTCAGGACCTCCCTCACGCTTCGTAACGACGCCATCAGTCCCGGTCTGTGCGAACTGTCCGGATGCGCGTGCGCGTACAGGTTCAACGTGTCCATGCCCACCACGATGAGAGCGGTGGCGGCGGCGCACAGGAACGCGTAGAAACCAGTCAGCGCTTGCGCAGATCCCAGCGGTAGCGCCGAAATGTACTGGGAGGGGAGGGACTCGTTGAAGGAGAGAGGGTATGCGAGGGGGCAGGCCTGGGAGCCGCACATCCTGGTGCCTTCGACGGTGTCGAAGATGTCGTCTAGGAAGGAGTTGTATTCGTAGGTCGTGGAGATCTGTTCGACAGTGGTTGCGGAGCAGTTTGAGGTCGAGTTGGAGACGGAAGTTTGGAGGCAGCTGTAAAATTCAATATTGTCATTGAGTTTTAATATACATAGAGACACAACCCAGTTCAACGATTTGATGCACAAATTTTTGGCAGTTTACTTGCTAATTTGCCAACTTAAGTGGCGGCACATAGTAGCTACTAAAGAAACTATCGAGCAAACTATATTCTGCTTGCTATTCATTTATATAGTTCTATGAATTGTAGGCAGGGTAGGATTCATCCAAATTATATATCTTCGTTACAAACGGTGTGTCAATAATGATGAACTATTAGCCATGAATTTCTCCAAAGGAGTGTTCTCAGGTAGGAAATGAAGGGTGAAAATGTTTTTTGGTGGGAAATGAAAGAAACGTACTTTATCGATGAAAAGAATTGTCTTTCTCCTACTCTCTTGAAGATAACTTACAACCACATAAATCCAAACGCCTTCCAGAAAATGAAGGTGAAATTGGCCACGCTGATTTCCAGTAGAACTTTATATTCGGCTATGAGAACAGTCATTGCAACTGGTGAGCTGAGGTCCACAAGTGCCAATTCAACTGCTCAGTTCATTCTGGAAATGAATGATCTTTTCGACTGCCTCAATTCGAATGGATAATTTGAGGGAAATTATCTAAGGAGACCGTTGTCCGAGAAAAACACCACAGCAATACAAACTCTGACGAAATCAATTGAATTCATTGAGTCTTGTACAGTTCGAAAAAATATTCCCTATTGTTTCAACGGTTTGATACAAACCACCAGTGGTATCCTCCAATTGTGGGAGGAGACGAAGGAAACATTTCCATATTTGATAACAAGTCGGCTCAACCAGGACCTCATCGAGAATTTATTCTCCAAAATAAGTAATAGTAATAATAATAATAATATTGATTATTACGCACGGGTGTGGTTTGGTTTCTGCCACGCCACATGGGGGGTGACGTCCCCACGGCTCGAGTTACCTGGGCCACCAAGGGTAAATGGTGGCAAACCCATGAACTCGACCACCGTGAGGAGGACTGCCCGCAGGGGAGCTCGCAACGCACATATCCAGTGGAGCCGCGAAATGAATATTGAAGTAATGCGAGCTTTTCATTACGTGAACAAATGCGAGGACAAACCACTTCCTGGATGGAGATACTCCCTCTATACCGAGTACACCGGGAGGCATCCGGAACTTCAGAAGACGAAAGGGAATCATTCAAGAGAAATCTTCAAGGGATCGAATTATCCCAGAAGATCGCGGGATGTGCACAGCTGGTTGTGGATTTGGAAACATATCACATCTTGCGAAAATTTCTGAACTAGTGGGAGGAACTGAAATGTTTTTTCACTGGTTCATAGAAGAATTACCAGCTCAGGCTGAGAACGGGAGACCGATGAATAATAAATATTGATTGGAATTCTTCGTTAACTCCAGAATTTGAAGAGCACAGGATTCATTTGCTGTCTATAAATAATTAAATATTTTTAAAAATTCATTGAGAAACTATTTATAAATATGTACTTGTGAATGAAGGAAAAATTTCATGCATGTCGTTTTATTTTATCAAAAAAATCATGTGATGAAATACTGAACATCCCACATTTCCGTATGCCGGTCCTGATCGTCAGCGCATTCGGCTTCGGAAATAGTGCCTTATAGTTCAACTACTTACCGCCAGATGCGGGAGTAAAAATTTTCGCTTCTCTGAAACACACTTATCCATCTATGAACCGGTGAAGGAACTACACTAAATTCAGCTTCAAAGCGTTGAACTGGGTTGTGTCTCTATGTATATCTAAACTCAATGATATTGTATAGGGTTTTCCAATAGGAGGGGTTATTTTGAATAGTCCGCTACTCTGGTAGATTTCACTTTTGAAGCTGTCATTTTTGGTGGAAAAATTTAAGCTGTTGGAAAATGTAAGTGGTGTGAAGAATAAATCCCTTGTACGAAAGTGTTGCAGAAAACCCCTTTCTCGTGGTTCTTTGGAATTAGGCATTCCAAAAACGTCATCACACCGCATTTTGCATAAAGATTAGGGCTTATAAGGTTCAGTTTACACAAGAACTCAAGCCGGCCGATCATCAACAACGTCGTGTCTTTGCTGATTGGATTCTTGAAATGCATGAAAATGACCCGGAATCCCATCGACAAATCATCTTGAGTGATGAGCCTCATATCCCCCTCGGTGGCTTCGTCCACAAGCACAATTGTCGCATCTAGGGATCGGAAAACCAAAGAGTTATTGTTGAAAAGCCTCTCGATATCCTCAACGTGTGACTGTTTATGGTCCGGCAAGGTCACATTGGGCCTTACTTTTTCGAGAATTAGGCTTAAGCAACTGTTATGGTTAATGGATTGCGCTATCGAGGGATGATGAATGATTTTTATGACCGGAATTGGATGGTATTGATCTGGACAACGTTTACTTTCAACAAGAGGGCTCTGATGGCGTGCAGATAGGAATTGGGGTCGTAACCCAAAAATATCGCCATGGATGTACCGGGTTTTTCACTATAATTTGACCCCCCCTTTAACTTTGTTACTAAAGGAGATACAGAAAAATGTTTCATACAAAAATTTCACGAAATTAACTGAGGTTTTTTAATATGACTTCACGAACTGAAATATATACAAGGTGGCCAACATATTGATGGCAACTTCATTTTTTCAAATGGAACACCCTGTATATTTTCCTATATTTGGCTAGCTCTTTTTTCCCTAATTTCGAATATGTAATATATGTTGGTCTATCTCTCTTATTCTGAGCACCACAGAGTTTCAAATTTAAAGAACAACCTGGCAAGCTCAGCAATAACTTTTCAAGTGGCAGGCTGCGATTACTCAAAATGTCCGTTTTTGGAGTTATCTCCTTAGTAACGATATGACATACGTTATCATAACTCCAAAAACGGGCATTTTGAGTAATCGCAGCCTGTCACTTGAAAAGTTTTTGCTGAGCTTGCCAGGTTGTTCTTTAAATTTGAAACTCTGTGGTGCTCAGAATAAGAGAGATAGACCAACATATGTTACATATTCGAAATTAGGGGAAAAAGAGCTAGCCAAATATAGGAAAATATACAGGGTGTTCCATTTGAAAAAAATGAAGTTGCCATCAATATGTTGGCCACCTTGTATATATTTCAGTTCGTGAAGTCATATTAAAAAACCTCAGTTGATTTCGTGAAATTTTTGTATGAAACATTTTTTTGTATCTCCTTTAGTAACAAAGTTAAAGGGGGGGTCAAATTATAGTGAAAAACCCGGTACAGGGTGGGCAAAATTGGTGCTACATGAACTAAAACTTTTTAACCCGAGGAGATAGAGAAAAATGAATGGCACCTTATAGTCCTCTTTCTTCGAGAAACTGTTAATGCCATCAACTGCATTCCTCTATCTTCTTTCGTTTCCGAGTTATAGGCCGAAATTGCAATTTGGGCAATTTCAACTTTGGTCATTATCTCCGTTTCTGTTTATGCTAGGATGTTGAAATAAAAACATTATACAGGCACTTTTCTGATAGCAATCCAGTGGCGTACTCTGATTTTTTCTAAGAGGTTTATTTGCTTAGTTATAACAAAAAGTTTTAGTTCATGTAGCACCAATTGTGCCCATCTTGTACATACGTCATGATTGTAAGACCTATAATCACATATGGGGAAGTAGCCTAGTTTGTTAAAGCAAGTCAGGTGAGTACGAGAAAAATTCTCGACAAAGTACAAAGGCTTGCCTGTGTGTGCATCACGGGAGCTATGAGAACGTGTCCAACTAGGGCGATTGAGATCATCACAGACTCAGATCTCACAACTCTACATCAAGTGATTGATAGCCCATGAGGCCATCCTCAGAGTATCTAGAGAAGGAGCAGTCAATAAGACAGTCAGGTTTCAGAGAGTTTGGTCCTCTCTGAATGACTACATCTCATCTGCAAACCATCCTAGTGATGTAATGATCAAAAAAGTGAGCATTGAGAAAAACTTCAGTACAATGCTAAGCAAAAGAGAGGATTGGGAACGGAAATACGCCGACTATAATCTCAAAGAATATACAATAAAATGGTATACAGATGTCTCTTAAACCGCTACAGGAGCTGGCGCTGAGATTTATGGGACAGGAACCAAGTGTGCACTATCGTTAGGCTCCTGTACAAGCGTCCTTCGAACGGAAATACTTGCAATCGGAAAATGCCTAGATATAAATAATGAAAGAAGTGCGATATAGCAGATAGTCAAGCTCCTATGTCATTGGTTCAAAGCTGATTTGGGAGTGCCGGAACAAACTCAATGAGGTAGGCAAGAAGAATAAGGTGTTTTTAATCTGGGTTCCCGATCATTCCGGAATCGTAGGAAACGAAAAGGCCAATACACTTGCCAGAAAGAGCGCAAAAACGCCACTCACTGGCCCAGAACCCTTCTGCGGTATAGGAAAATGTACCTACAAGAAGGAATTCATGGTGAGGGAGAAAACCGAAAGGGAAAAACTCTGGCGGAATCTCCCAGTGATGGATCACTCCAAAAAGTTCCTCCGGAACTTTGAAACTGCTAGATCCAAAAAATATCTGATTCTCAGTAAAAACCAACTTCACCTACTCACTGGCTTTCTCACTGGACATTGTCGCCTAAAGAAGCATCTGTTGAGAATGGGTTTATCGGTCACTGACGAGTGTAGTTTCTGTGGGAAAGAGGAAGAAACTCCTATTCACCTGGTTACGGAATGCTATGCTATTGCAAGCCGAAGGAAAAGTGCTTTGGTCAAGAAACCTGTAGGAGTGGGGAACTATCCTCGTTGACGCCGTCCCAGAGACTGGATTTCATCGAATCTCTGGAACTGGAAGGCGAGCTGTAGGAGGCGCGATGATATACGCTCACAATAGACCTTAAGGTCACAGTGGACTGTGACCCCTTTTTACTACAAACTATAGAAACAAGACGACTCTACGTGCCACACAAGCAACGAAACCATTGATATTTCACGGGAAAAGTTTGCGAACCGTACGTGTTATCACTCGAAGAATTGGCCACCGAGATCTTGTGACTTAACACCTTGCAATTTCTTCCTTTGTGGCCATGTGATAGAGAAAGTCTACGCCAAAAAAACCCAGCGTCGATTCAAGCCCTGAAAGATGGAATTTGTGAGGCTATCAAGGATGTAGGGCAGCAACTTTGCGATTTGGTTATGGAAAATTTCATAAAAACGATTATGGTCCTGTAGTCGTTGTCGTGGTGGTCATTTGGCTGATGTTATTTTCCATTAATAACGTCATAACTTTCTCTTCATTATGAAATAAACATCAGATCATTTATCTAACAAAATTGGCATTTTTTTAATGATAAAATAACACCTCTTATTGGAAAACCCTTTAATTGTATTTATGTTTTTTTTATGCAACTTTACATATAAAGCTGTACGGGACTAGTCTTCAAATATTACACATAATACACTGCGTAAAAAAATTAACGCACATTATGGAAATCTCAAATTTATTCTACAACTGAAGGTGTTCTCAATGATAATTATTTTTATCAGAATTATGCATGCATATGTTATCCACTTTCAACGTTTTCTTCAATACAGATGTTTTCTCCCAGCAGGAATAAAAAAAGATGATATCAGATTTTGAATGTATTGGCTCCATTCTAAAATCAGTTGTTCTCGATCAATTCTAGTGATCAATAGTTTTTCTTTCATTTGATTTTCTACACTCGATCGCTATGCAACGCGAAACACGCAATTTGACCCAAGAGGAATGTGCCCAAGCGGTAGTTTTGCGAGAAGAAGGGTGGACATACACAAGAATTGCAGAAAGGTTTGGAGTTTCCCATACAAGTGTGTCCAGAATGTTGCAGCGATTCAGGGAGACAGGTATGAATGTCCGAAGACCAGGACAGGATAGACCACGGGTAACAACTGCCATTCAAGAACGTTACTTGAGAGTTTCTTCGTTGAGACAATTGTTTGCAACCGCTCGCCTCCTTGAAAATCAGCTTGAGCTTGAGCAAACTCATGAGGTGCAAATTAGCACTCAGACAATAAGAAATCGCCTCGTGTCGCGGCAAGAGGCCCAGCTCTTACCCCAGCCCATCGAAGGGCGCGTTTGGATTTTGCGAGAGAGCATATCCATTGGGAAGAGGCCGATTGGGAAAGAGTTCTCTTCACAGATGAGTCTAGATTCTGCCTCTACCATTGTGATCGACGTTCCCTTGTATACAGACGTCCACATGAAAGATATGCTCAGTGCAATTTCCTGAATACTACTGGTTTCGGGGGAGGATCGATTATGGTATGGGGTGGAATATCTTTTACTGCTCGCACAGACCTAGTGGTCGTTGATAATGGAGCTATGAATGCTGATAAGTATATAAGGAACATTCTTGAAGAGCATGTAGTGCCATTTGCCCCATACATTGGTGAAAAATTCATTTTTATGGACGATAATGCCAGACCCCATCCTGCGCGCATCGTTCAGGAGTACCTTGAAGAGGTTGAAGTCTCTCCAATGGAATGGCCAGCAAGAAGTCCAGATCTCAATCCGATTGAGCAGGTTTGGGACAAACTCAATAGAAGGCTGAGAAGTTCAGAAAATCATCCAGCTACTCTTAATGACTTAGGAATCCAACTCGGAGAAATCTGGGAAGGATTAGATCAGAACATTTTAAGATCATTCATTTTGAGTAGGAACCGTCGTTGCCGAGCTGTAATTAACGCAAGGGGTGGAAATACCAAGTATTAAATCACTTATCAGCATTTCAGTATTTTGAAAATTGTTCATTCCTCTTCTTTCACTTAAGATTCGGTGAAATCCTGAATTTTTCTTCCATTTAATGTGTCTTGTTTCGTTCAAAACCTTCCCGAGAGAACATAAAAAACAAGTTATAAAGTCAATGTAGAGTTAACTTTCATTAAAATTGAGATTTTCAGAATGTGCGTTAATTTTTTCGCGCCGTGTATATTCAATTCTACAGAGAGAGTAATAAGTAAATCTCAAAATCTCTGAGATTTACTATCTGATTTACGAGTATGTATTGATATCTAGTTAGCCTAGACCAGTTCCATGCATAAACAAAATATTGCGATACCATATCAACGAACAATAACTTATTAGAAGTGTCAGTGTAGAGTTCGATGTTATAATGAGTAAACCAGAGTTACGCAATTGATTAAAAAAAAAGATGTCCACCGAAGTTGTAAAAATCGAAAAATTGGAGTATCGAGCCATCAAGTACCTGTATTTAAAAGGGTTAAGAACAAGAAGTAAGCAGATTTACGAAGATATGCTCAATACCCTTGGCGATCAATGTCCTTAGTATACGACCGTGAAAAATTGGACTGCGAGCTTCAAAAGATGTGAATTTTCCATTGAAGATGATGACCGATCGGGAAGGCCAGTTTCTGTGTCAGTCGCCGAAAATATCGAAGCAGTTCAAGACATGATTTTATCAGACCGTCGAATTGGCCTAAAACGGGTATCTGAAGCACTGAAGATTTCATATGAATGCGTTCATGATATAGTTCACGTCAATTTGGACATGGATCCCCAAATGTTTGAATGTTGACCAAAAGCGTGCAAGGGTTTGCATCGCGTTCGATCTGTGCTCGATTTGAAGACGATGTAGACTTCTTAAACCGAATTGTTACTATGGATGAGACTTGGGTACATTTCTACGATCCAGAAACAAAGCAACAATCGATTTAATGGCGACACTCTGGTTCTCCAAGACCTAAGAAGTTTCCGGTCCAAAAATCTGCTGGAAAAGTTCTTGCTTCAGTTTTTTGGGATAGCCATGCAGTTATCATGATTGATTTTTGGATAAGGGTAGAACAATAACTGGAGATTACTATTCGACATAACTGACCACTCTACGGGAAAAATTAAAGAGAAAAGACGCGGAAAGCTATCCAAAGGTATTTTGTTTTTACGGGAACGCCCCAGTAAACAAATCTCATGTTGTCATGCAAAGAATTAGTGATTTAGGGTTAGAATTACTAGAACACCCTCCTTATGCACCAGATTTGGCTCCGTCCCACTATCATCTCTTTCCTCAACTGAAAAAAAGTTTAAAAAGTCGTAAATTTTCTTCCAACGAGGGGGTAATAAAAACTGTGGGAGACTGGTTTGCAGAGCAAAAAGAAAATTTTTTTTTGAAAGGTCTAGAGACGTTGCAGGTTCGCTGTAATAAATGTATTCAATTAAGAGGAGAATATGTTGAGTATTAAAATATTTTGACATTGAAATTTTGTTTGGTTCTATAGTAGGCTGAGAATTTTTCAATATATCCTCGTATATGGTTTTCCATTAGATTTTACTTCTATAACCGACTCACATAAGTTCCGTTGTGTTGGCCACAATATCGGTACTCGAACTGGTGCTGCCAAGGGTCCAAGAAATGATTAAAGTCGAAACGATGGACCCAAGAATCAACCCAAAATCGTGGGCCCCCCTGAAGGCCCTAGCGGTTCTTCTTATAAGGCATGTGTATCTGAAACACATCCAAAACCCTCGTCTCAAAAAAAACACACAAACAATGATAAAACCCACCTGATATTCTTTATTTCTTCGTCTTCCTCCACCATTCTATAAACATTGGACAGTTTGATGGCTATTGTCATCAGGCAAGTGATCTGGGCATTCACTGTCAGACCCAAGGCAATGCCGAAAATAACACTTGAGGGTAACATCAGATATAAAACTGGGTGGAGATTCATTATGAAATGGACTGTCATCAATAGGTAACTGACAGCCAGGAGGATGTTACTGCCTAATCTTTGATTGATTGGCAGGGTCAGCAAACATACAATGCTGGCAAGAACATGGCTCTGGAAACATACATAATTTCAAGAAAGTACCTACCTACGCTACATACTGGGAATTGATCATAATCCTGCTTAAAGATGTTGCCGAAATCATTTTTGTCGCTAAGTTGGTACATGAAAATATACAGGGCCATCCATTTAAAAAATATCTTTTTTGGGTAACGTATTTGGACGTGGATGAACGCGAAGTGGCATCAAGTGTTATCGGTTTAGCTCTAATCTCTTCATATGAGTTCGTATAATTTTTACGTATTTGATGCAGAGGAATAAACAATCTATGTTCTGGAAGCGAGATGGATGTTTTCCTCTATTTCAACTGCAATTTGGGGGCACGGCAGTGGCCCCGCCAAGTCGAGCGCGAAGCAAACACTGCCGTACTATCTTTACCCGAACCATTTCGCCGCATATTCAGGCCCCTATTTGAGAACCTCCGGATAAGACCAGAACGCCGAAATTTTTTTCATCCAATGAGCTATAATCACGTACTTGAAATCCAAAATTTCAAGTGTGTAGGTCATTTAGTTCCGAAGTTAAGCGAAAGCAAAGTTTCGCATTTTCGAAACTCACTCATGTTCATCAAAATAGAACTAGTACTTCCCATAAACTCAGAGAGCTGAAATTTGATACAGTGTTAGGGTTTAATGGTCACATAAAGGAAAACCTTTAAAAACTAGGATAATCGAAAATCTGGAGTACCATTGTTGGCACGTCACGTGAGCTCACGTGCTATCACGTCATCTTCGCAAAATGTGCAACCACAATAATGTATGGAAGTTTATGCGCTTGGAAACACATTGCTATCATACTCAATATGTGAATATCGACTTAAGAATATAAATTGAAAAAAGAATAATATGTAATCGGCTGATCAGTCTTATACACAGTGATTTTTTTACTGTCTCATTTATTGTTCAAGGAAACGATAGGTTTTCGAATGCTAGGCCGGAACAATAAATGAGACAGTAGAAATTATCACTGTGTATAAGACTGATCACTCGATTATTATCCTTTTTTCAATTGTTATCATTTCACACATTCACGAAGTTAGTATCTGCTGTCACTTGATAGCACACCAGAACTACCCGCAAATTTACATTTTTCAACCGTAAGTGATATCACGTCGGATATTTTGTGAAGTGATTGAAGTGAAAATGGATGAAAATTTGATCGAACTTGTCAGGCTTCATGAAGTGATCTATGATCATTCTTGATCAGAGTACAGGGATCAGAATGTACGGCAACAAGCTTGGGTGCTGGGTGCTCATTCAATAATTCTTGAACTATTTGAGGGAATTCTTCTACTTCCTCTCTTCGTTGATTTATTTGGTGAATCAAATCTTTTCTATGATAATCACCAGCAACTGTAAAAGCAGTTATGTTCTCTCTATATCTTCTTTCCATTCCGAAGAGCTTGATGAATAAGAAACTCTGTTTCGCTGTATCACTGAATAAATAAATGCTATGAAATTTGGTGCAATATAGAACATCTATTGCTCTTCAGAAAAAACATCATCAGATGGGTCTGCGGTGGTTAGATTGGGAGAGAAAAAATTGAATCCGAAAAGGAATCGGGTAAGAGATGGGCTATATGGACAAGTTTGGTATCAAATTATAGGTTTTCGGGGACGCTGAATTTAATAAAAAATAATCGGAGGCTCTATTTACCATAGTTCAGAACAGGAAAAAAATAAAGATGTGTAATAAAAAAAACTTCTCTTGAAAAAAAATGTTTCAAACAAGAAAATCTAATAAAATAGATCAATATGCCCACGTTTCTACAAAAAGAAGTGAAATCCCACCAAAAACATTGTGTAAAAAACTAGCCAAGTCTCGATGGAGCTGCTTGTTTATCTCTAAAAAGTAATGAAATCTAGAAAAAGTCGAGCCAAGTTTAAGGCTCCTTACTGCGATTTCTTTATTATTATAGTTAATGTTGTGTGACTTGGCCGTTGAAGGGTACACACGGGTACAAAACCAGGTGCTCCATGACACCATTGCGCCAATCTGTCGCCAGAAACGCAACCCATTGACGATGAAAATTGCCACTTGGAAAACGTTCATTCAATAACCAGTCAATTGTAGGCTTAATAAAGCTCCGTATTCAATAATACGAGCCTGAAACAAACAGTATAAAAAATTATTTCCAGTACAGACTTGACGCTCCAAAAAGAAGAGAGCAGAAGTCAGCTTTGTCAATGCTGAATGCATATATGTGTTGCACAATCAACAACAGCCTACAATGAGACACTAGCGTCCAATTACCAATACCAGCATGGGCTATTATATCGCTTAACAAACATAGGTAGTTACAACAGATATAGCATTACGTGTAAACAAAATTGACTTGAACCCACTAACGTATAAAGAATGTTCAACGCCCAAGTCACACAACATTAACTATAATAAGCTCCATCGAGACTTGGCTAGTTTTTACAGAATGTTTTTGGTGGGATAAGTATTATTGAAATACGCAGCTTTATCAAGCCTACATTTGACTGGTTATTGAATCAACGTTTTCCAAGTGGCAATTTTCTATCGTCAATGGGTAGCGGTTCTGGCGACAGATTGATGCAAGTTGCAATGGTGTCATCATAGAGCACCTGGTTTTGTACCACTGTGTACCCTTCAACGGCCAAGTCACACAACGTTAACTGAAATAATAAAGAAATCGCAGTAAGGAGCCCTAGACTTGGCACGACTTTGTCTAGATTTCATTACTTTTTAGAGATAAACAAACAGCTCCATCGAGACTTGGCTTGTTTTTTGCAGAATGTTTTTGGTGGGATTTCACTTCTTTTTATAGAAACTTGGGCATATTGGTTTATTTTATTAGATTTTCTTATTTGACCCATTTTTTCTCTTTTCAGGATTAGTTTTTTTTAATTATTACAAATCTTTCTTTTCTTTTTTTCCGGTTCTGATTCTTATACAGTAGTAACAGTTTTTCGTATTGCCCATTCGCGTTCATTATCTATTCTTTCAGACGGTTGAATTTCTGAAAGATTCTGAAAGCCGGTTGTATTCGGTGATTGGAAAGCTTGAGCTTTTGCTTTTATACTCTTGAAGTCAACATTTATGAGGTGCACCCCATGAAAATTGCCTTTGATTATCCTAGTTTTTATAGTTTTCCCCTTTATGAGGCCATTAAACCCTAACTCTGTACCAAATTTCAGCTCTCTGGGTTTTTGGGAAGTACTAGTTCTATTTTGATGATACAAGTTCGTGATTATAGCTCACTGGATGACGAAAATTTCTGCGTTCTCGTCTTATCCAGAGGTTCTCAAATAGGGGCCTGAAAATGCGGCGAAATTCTTCCAGTAAAGGATGGTACGCTACGCATCGCACTCGATTTGGCGATTTCACCCAACAAACTTTTAACACAATGAAGACATAACTTACCAATCCTAAAAACAGCGAACCAACGCTGATGTTAAGTGTGAACAGATCGTCCGACTTCGACCAAACCGACAGAGAACTTTGCAGAGCCAAGTAAGGGAGATATGTGGCAGTTATGGTCAGATGGGACACGCATAAAAGTATCAAATTAACTATGAGGTTATGTTTGCTTGGTTCCGAGGTCCTGTGTACCCTCTGCCTGTGCGAAGGGCCGTTTCTGACCACTGCTAGAAGTCGTCTGACTGATGTCGCTCCTATAGAACTGCTCAACGAGTCTTTTCTTCTTATTTGATGGAACTGACGAACTGAACGGTTCGAAATCGGTGAATAACCAGCCATATGCTGAAAAATTAAATCATACTGTATAATTCATACGTAAATCGTATTCTAGCAGTATGGTCGTGTGCAATGGCGTAGCTAGATAGTCAGGGGCCCAGGTGCAAAAATCGAAGCGGGGCCACTTATTGGATTGTCGAAATATAAATACTTCGAAGAAGCAAAGCTACTTACCGAAGGTACAGTTGAGGTGTATACTTGAATAGATGATGCTGTTATCCATATATACAGGGTGTCCCGTAAAGACCACGTCAAACGAAAACGGAAAGTAGATCAGAATGTGCTCTGCCTGATGTGGAGAAATCGTTCATATGAAAGTCTCACAGTTTTCGAGATATTTGATGTTTTATGAAAATGTTGAATTTTTACTCTTAAGGTCGGCGTTCAAAGCGAGTAGGAAATCTCCTCCGATAGAGGCGCCACCGTGCATTTTGTGAAATATCTCCATAAAACTTACATTATCACTATAAGTTCTATGAATATCTCTCTAATCATGAATGAAATGTACAATGGCGCTCTCTATCCGAAAATCGCCGAACTATGAAATAAGTCAATTTGTGGGTAAAGCAGGAATTTTTTCCCTCTAAAATTTGAATTTGGCCATTCTCTGCCAATTCCGTATTTCTAGTTGATCTTCTGAACGAAATTATCAGTAGATTCACTTTTAATCGGAAGTTGAAATATTTTCATGGGTCTTTCTGTTGAAATAAAACAGAAGCATGGGTTGGCTCATCTTCTTTTATTTTTGAAAGAAAAAAAATTAACTGTCGGAATGAAATCGATTAAAATTATTTCAACAAGAACCCTAATCCTTTCTGAGTTGACCCACAAAATGTCAGTTCTCAAAGTGAAACTGTTTTCGAAATCAACTTGAAATAAAAACACACTAAATTGAACGCCCACCTTAAAATGCTTTCTCTCTTGCGGAAGCTACAATAGAATACTTTTTGAATCAGTTTTTTTCGTAAATATTGTTGAATGGTTACTTCATTGCATGAAATGAAAAATAGCAAAAAATATTATACAGGGATTCTGAAAAAAAAATTGAAATACATTTTCTGAAGGAAGTGTTTTTTTTGTACTGAATCCTATCTGACGTGGTATAAAAAAAAGACATTAGGCCTTTTCGGCATATTACGTTGAAAAGTTGCCCATTTTGTGAGGATTCCGAGGAGGTAAAATACAGGTGATAACCGTCTTCAGAAAAGAAGATATTCGAATGTTTATCGAAAATGGAGCATTTCTGTGAAAATATTATTTTTTCACCTTTTCCATAAATACTTTCATTTTGCACTTCCTGCTGAAAATAATCAATCAACAAATCAATAAAATGTTATTACGATTCCAATTCACTGACTATTTTCTAAGGAACAGTGTACCCTTACTCTTAGAAGATATACCACTGGAAATGCGACGTAATCTATGGTTTCAACACGACGGGTGCCCAGCACACTACAGTCGTCATGTTAGGGAATAAAAACCAAAAATATCCTCACCGGTGGATCGGAAGGGGCCGTGAAATTTTGCGGCCTCCCCGTTCACGAGACTTAAATCCTCTGGATTTTTTTTACTGGTGTTTTTTAAAAAAATAAATTCATTCGAATCCCATAAGAGATGAAGCACAACTAAGGGACCGCAATCAGCTATTTTCACGCGCGCTGCAAAAACCGTAAGACTTACGTGGATACGACGGAAATGTACCTCCTGAATAGTTCTACAAAAAAGTCCGCGATAGCATGTATCTATCTCTCAAGATTGACTTGCTATTACCTGTTTATGGTAATCAGATGTTTTCCAAAATTATGCACTATTTGGGAGTGTGTTTTTATGAATTGGGTATTGATCCTAATCCAACCTAATACGTTATTTATCCCCAGTATTTAATTTAGAACAAAATTGCCCTTCACATCATACAATTACAACGAGTACATCAAAAGATATGGCAGGTTGAAGTTTTGAAGATGAAACCGACGCGTGAAACAAATTTCTACTCGGGCGAAGCTGGGACGGCCTGCTTGTTATTGATATTTTTATAAAGTTTCTTCACAATAGATATTGTTGATGTTGAAGGTCCTGTGCGTTATTACATTAGATCATTGCAATTAATGAATAATTTCATTTTATAAGTAATTTAAGGACTAACTGACATTTTTCAAGAGAATTATTCAATATGTTACAGCAGAATCTGCAAAATGAAAGGATTTGTGGAAAAGGTGACAAAATCAGTTTTTCACAGAAATGCTTCATTTCCGATAAACATTCAAATATCTTTTTTCGTGAAGAAAGTTATCACCTCTATTTACCTTTCCGGAATCCTCACAAAATGGGCAACTTTTCAACGTAATATACAGAAAAGCTCTAGTGTCTTTTTTTTATACCACGTCAGATAGAATTCAGTACAAAAAAACACTTCCTTCAAAACATGAATTTTAATTTTTTTTTCAGAATCCCTGTATAATATTTTGTGCTATTTTTCATTGCATAAATTGAAGTAACCATTCAACAATATTTACGAAAAAACTGATTCAAAAAGTATTCAATTGTAGCTTCCGCAAGAGAGAAAGCATTTTAAGTGTAAAAATTCAACATTTTCATAAAACATCAAATATCTCGAAAACTGTGAGACTTTCATATGAACGATTTTTCCACATCAGGTAGAGCACATTCCGATCTACTTTCCGTTTTCATTTGACGGACACCCTGTATAAAAAAAGATGTTGGTTACACCGTTTATAACTCGAGATCGGATGGTCTGTTTGTTATGAAACTTCATTTATGGATTCGTCTACGGTCTGGTTATTATAGAATACAATAAAACTTCGAAAACACCGATGGAAATTTCACTTATACTTCATTGAATAAAGCCATTAGGTGTCGCTACCGTTGATGCGTAGTCGTAGGTACTTTATTTGATTAATACCGGTATCAAATGGCGATGTGTGAATCGCATAGAGCTCATAGTAACGACATTTGAATTTAAAATTGAAAGGCACTATAGGTATATCAACCACATGAACTCGAATTTAAACACACCTCTAACGTTGAATCATCTATTATTATCTTGTTCGGCTCACATCCGTAGCTTCTGGTTTTTCCAACTTTGTTGTGTCGGTGCAAAATTTTATTCCTTTCGTGTTCTGAGAGCACGTAACCTCCTTGACCTCCGCAAAGGTTTCCTAGGGCGGCTGGAGCTTTGAAACTAGCCCCGGCATTCTCTTTGCCAAGCTCATGAAGATTTGGTAAGCTTCCCATATTTTACACTAACTGAGCATGATGAATTGGCGAAAAAGCTCTTCTGATCCTGCAATGGAAAAAAACTTTAGACAAAGATCGTTGAGTTTTAATATAGTACATAGAGATACAACCCAGTTCAACGATTTGATGCATAAATTTTTAGCAGTTCACCTGCCAACTTAAGTGGCGGCACATAGTAGCTACTAAAGGAACTATCGGAGAAACTTTATTCTGATTGCTATTTATTTATAGAAATCTGTAGGAGATTTATTTTCCTCTAGTTCTATCTACAGTGACTCTCTTGTTAGTAACTCTCTTGTTAGAGTCACTGTAGTTCTATCTAGGAGCATAGAATAACTGGAGGGAAGGCTTCATACACTCGACAGATCATTTTGAACTGCCAATAACGGCGGAGGTTAGAGTTTCGTGTGACGCCCGATAGATAACGCTGAGATCGTTTATTCAGCAACATGTCAGGTATCTTGTTCTATGGCGCTACAATTGCAAAGAATATAATGTGGCTGTCATTGTTATTGATACATTTATGCTTCTTTCCAATTGAAAATGGCCATAAATCATAACATAGACAATATTGATGACATATCATCGCTTTATTCTAATCAACTTTTTATGCGCAATTATATGAGAAGTCTGTGATCGGTAATAAATTTGTCAAAACAATATCGGAAAAAGCGAACATTCAGGTGAGTATTACTATTATTGAGAATAGGTTTAACGTCTGTAAATATAATTAAGGAAAGAAATAACGGCATGCAGACAATTGAATATTTTTGAAATTCCGGAAAAAGTCACACACCGTGCAGGAATCGAACCTACGTCTCCCTACTTTCCGGGCATGGGGCCTTGACATGCATCGTTAGCCTAGTGGTCAAGGCCCCATGCCCGGAAAGTAGGGAGACGTAGGTTCGATTCCTGCACGGTGTGTGACTTTTTCCGGAATTTCAAAAATATTCAATTGTCTGCATGCCGTTATTTCTTTCCTTAATTACTATTATTATACGGGAAGACTGAGGTCTTACCTGTTCTCGTGTATCATACGCAGAATTGTATGGTACCCCGTTCACATTCCCTCTGCTAACACTTAGATTTGGAGCGGGAAACAGATTTTTCTTCCTATATTCAATCTGATCCTTGTAGCCATTTCTTTACACGTGCTATATGCATTATATTGTCGGATTTACGAAAAAAAAGTATGTATTGCTTTCTTTCAAAAGAATATTATATATTATGATATAGTAATAAATGGGACTTAATAAGTAATAACAACTAATAACCATTAAAGATAATTTTATTAAGGATAGCCATGTTATAGCAACGAACGACGTTGTCGCCATCTCGTGACCTTGCGGCGAACTGACAAGTTCGGACGTTTCTGGCAGTTCATTTTCGTAGGGGAGCCTTCTCTCTACAGTGGCTTTATACAAGATAGTGGCGACAATAGACGTTCACGTTTTGATTGGTCGGACTGTTTTCGACCACTAATGGCGGACTTTCATTGTTTTGTTGTCATGTATCTAAACATAAAGCTCGAGATCGAGTCAAATGTCAAACAGCACGACACTCAAATGTAAACAAATATATGCCATGTTTGTGCAAAAACGTGTTCTATGACCCTATTGTCGCCACTGTCTTGAATAAAGCCACTGTACTTCTCTCCAGTTATTCTATGCTCCTAGGTTCTATGAATCGTAGGCAGGGTCGGATTGATCCAAATTATATATCTTCGTTACAAACGGTGTGATTCAATAATGATGAACTATTAGCCATGAATTCCTCCAAAGGAGTATTCTCAGGTAAGAAATGAGGGGTTAAAATGGTTCTTGGAGGGACATAAAAGAAACGTACTTAATCGATTAATAGAATTGTCTTTCTCGTACTCTCTTGAAGATAACTGAAAACCACATCAATCCAAACGCCTTCCAGGAAATGAAGGTTAAATTGGCCACGCAGATTTTCAGTAGAATTCGGCTATGAGTCATTGCAACTGGTGAGCTGAGGTCCAGAAGTGCCTTAATTCGAATGAAAAATTTGAGGGAAATTATCTAAGGAGACCGTTGTCCGAGAAAAACACCGCAGCAATACAAACTCTGAAGGACTCAATTGAATTCATTAAGTCTTGGGCAGGTGGAAAAAATATTTCCTATTGTTTCAACGGTTTGATACAAACCATCAGTGGCATCCTCCAATTGTGGAAGGAGACGAAGGAAACATTTCCATATCTGATAACAAGTTTTTTATTCTGCAAAAAAAGCAATCAGAATAATACTCAATATGAAGGCAAATGATTCATGCAGGGAGAGATTCAAAACCGAAAAGATTCTTACCCTTTCTTCGGTTTACATCAGGGAGACCCTAAAATACGTTCATGACAACAAGGACCCCAGGCAACACAAAGATATCCCAGAGAAATGCCTGCGACTTCTTTTTAGGAAGTTGTGACGCCTTTTGTGACTTCTTTGGGAGGTCACAGGGAGCTCTATATTTCCTCCAAATGTCCGCCACAAAAGAGTTCCCAGAGAACTCTTGACGATATCCTACGTGGATATTCTCAAACAAGCCACACTGAGAGTTCGCATACACCTCCCGCGGCGAGGACTTTGAGAACTTCTTATTAACCTCCGCATTGCGAGATGTATAAGATATTCTCAAACAGGTCGCTTTGCGGGATGTATAAGAAGTATCTACACAGGCCGCTTTGCACAGGTATATACAGGTCGAATTGCGAAATGTTAATAGAACATCAAAAACTAAATTTGATTTGTTTTATTCCTATGATGAGAATCTGCATATTAGCTATATTACAGAAACTATACAACAAACAGTGTTAAAAGTTATTCATTATTTTCGGCTGCAACAGAAGGTAAACTAAAACAAGTGAATAAATTCTTCAATCTTTATTATCAACAAATTGCAATAAAAAATTTAAAAAAAAATTATTCAAAACATTACATTTCTTTCTTCCTCTGGGTACAATCTCTCAGCCCATCTTGAGAAAAGACTCCTCTGTTGTCCACCACGTATGCACTGTTGCCACTTACCACCCTCCTTACCTACAAGTTCGGAAAAATTGGTAGATTTCGGTAGATTTTTGGAAAAAGATACCTTTTCACATATTTCTTGTGTTATTCAAGTTGAAATACCATTTATCCGAAATATTCGGCAAGAAGGTTATTTTACGAATGAAGCAAAATTGAAAATGGATTTCATTTATTTACAAAATTAATGTTCGAAAAACGGATCTTTCGAACAAAAAATGAGTATTCTGACAAAATAAATAGGTATTCAAAAAATTAATACCTATTGAAAACAGAAAATATTCTGAAAATAAACGAATGTACATCAAATTGCTTGAAAAAAATATAGATTTGTCAACGTGTAACTCAACTTATGTATCAAATTATGGTATGCTTAGGAAATCTCCAAAATAATATCGTAAGAGTCATGATCTCCTAGAATATCAGGACATACATTCACTCCATCAAATTTTGGTAGATTTATGTGCTTTTTCGTTAGATCGGTAGATTGACAAGAAAATCGGTAACACTTTTGTAAGGTCAGTGGTTTATACATTAATCAAAACGTGAATAAACATTGTGTCAAGTGCTATTGAAGCACAAATTGAACAAAGAGGATTTCAACAACATTTCAATGCCCATTCTGCATTCATATATCAGCTTGAAACAAAATGAGATATAATTTCAAACAGTTCCCGTGGAATTGCAATACTGGTTTCCATAGGAACTTTTAAACCATGCCTATTAAGAATTATCAATAATTTATTAGCTTGAATTTTAGGAATATTCGACTTTACTAACCATTCTTGTAAAATCTGTTGTGAAGAGTGAAGTTATTACACTCATCCATATTCTTAATAGAAATAATTATCCTGATCACCAGTATATCAAGTAGGAAATCGTTTAATGTGAATTGATCAATTTATTGTCGGTGTTGGTTATTGGTGGTTGAATTACTCGGATAACATAAATGGCGGTAAAAATGGTTACGGTATATGTCCTAATAGGTGAGAAAACTCCAGGATTTAATAAAAATAACACTTACTTGGAGCACAAATATCCTCATCGAAATTTCACACAATAACGAACCTCGCACAGCACAGTAACACCGATAAACACAGCTAACTACTCTATCCACAAAGCCCCTCTCGATGTCTTGCCGTCTTGGTAAACTCGCTGTTTATACAAGTTCGACTTGATAGACAAATAGCGCCTGCGTGAACAGATTGACCTTGTCAATCGCATGGTGCGCTCTCCTCTCCAAGTTATCGCATGGAGTAGTCCCAAGGATATCGCATGGCGAGGTCTCCAAGATATCGCATGGGCACATCAGTGGGAAATTCGCTTAGTTACATCACATAGAGATCTCTGGGAACTCGCGGTAGGAGCTCCTATAAAAGTCGCATTGTAACCTCTCAGAGATATCGCGGAGAAGTCTGTGTTGCCTGGGACAAGTATTGTAGGAATGGATGGTTCCACGACAAGAACACGAGATTTAAAAATCAATTAGTAACTCAATTGCACACTCAAAAATATACCCAACAGTTTGTGGACTTCTGGGGAGTAAAATTGTACAATCACTTACCAGAAAATATTAAATGTCTCATGCAGCCACATTCCAACCAGAAAGTGAAGGGAGTCTTGATAAGGGGTGCATTTTATTCAGTGGATGAGTTCCTTCAGTCACGATTGGATAGTTTATTTTTTGTTGTTGTTTGTTCTCATGTTATTTCTTTTGTAATGTGATATATACTCTTATATTATTGTGGACAAGTCATGTAATATTGATGACAATAAATTACTACTACTACTACCACGACAAGTCGGCTCAACCAGGACCCAATCGAGAATTCATCCTCCAAAATAAGACAGAGTAGGGGTTATGATCCAGACCCCTCAGCTCGTTCCTTTAGATTTGGGTTGCAGTCGGTCATGACTGGTTGTCTTGAAAAATGTTCCGATAATTCTAACTGCCAAGACGACAATGATTTCGACCTGTGTACAATGGGAGAATCTGAAAGTCCATTGATGTGGTTGATTGGACAGATTCGACCATTTCTTCTGCGGATTCGGACAACGGTGAGCCTTGTGAGGGTATATACAGGGTGAGTCTTTGACTTGTACATATATTTTAAGTAAAGATTCTTGAGGCCAAAAGAAACCTTTTTTTCATGTTCCATTTTTCCGAATTCGGCTCTGTTAAAAAGATATAGCCATTTGAAAAAAAAACATTGGGCTAAATACGTCCCTGAAATGATACTTTGGAATTGATTCAAAGTTAATATTTCTCGATATAAATTGAGTTTATACATTTAGGCCCAATTAAGGGAATACTCAAGTAGTCAAGTACTAACCCTATTGGAATAAAAATGTTGCAGACACGATAATTTCAACAAAAACAGTTAGTTTCATCGGATTATATCTGCAACTAAAAAGCCACATTCATTCCACCAAAATAAGTTCCTTCTTCGATTTCCCTGCAGATTAGTTTGTAAACACTAATAACTTGTTCATATTTTCCTCGAAATTCCCAAACATAATCGTGAAGAGAGACTTTTCATTCAGA
The DNA here is from genome assembly GCA_951802165.1 of Adalia decempunctata. Classification (NCBI taxonomy): domain Eukaryota; kingdom Metazoa; phylum Arthropoda; class Insecta; order Coleoptera; family Coccinellidae; genus Adalia; species Adalia decempunctata. The sequence goes on from OX637703.1 coordinate 21,483,459, forward strand.
TTTATCATTAAACAACCTAACCTAATCTAATTTGTATAGATTCTATGAAGTTTTGCACAGAAATTTCAAGAAGATGTTGTCAGCTTGCTGATATTTTCATTGAGGTTAAGGATTTTTCACGAAACATAGTATAAATCACGATACATTTGTGTACCGTGTTATAAATATCTATGAATTCTGCCCTTTCCGGCCGCGTGAAGTTGGCGAAAAAATGTCGGCACAAATTCTGAAATAATCCCCAATATTTAGTGCCCAATTTGTGCCCATTTGTGCCGTATGAATCAATTTCAGCACCATTATGGTTTTCGAGATATTCGAGTTTGAAGTTTTTGGTGCTAGCTTCACACTTGGCACCAACATTTTTCGATTTCGAAAAACTTTTAATGCCAATATTTAGTGCCCAATTTGTGCCCATTTGTGCCGTTTAATTCACCTCATTATCACTTGTAGTTTTTAAGTTATTTCAGTTTGAATATCTTGGTGCCAGCTTCACACTTAGCACCAACATAATCCAACTTTGAAAAAAATTTTATGCCAATATTTTGTGCCCAATTTGTGCCCATTTGTGCCGTATAAATGACATTTCTACCATTTGTAGTTTTTGAGATATTGACTGTTGTTTTTTAGCCGGCGTGAAGTTGGCACCAACATATTCCAACTTTGAAAAAAATTTTCCACCACTATTTAGTGCTGAATTTGTGTCAATTTGTGCCGTCGAAATGGCTTCGATATCTTGGATAGTTTTCGAGTTATGAACAATATTGTGTTTTATTAACGGCGCCATCTATGGGAAAAAGCAAGTATTGTTTCGCTTCATAATAGGTCAAATATGTCGGCCTCATATATGTGAATTCTGTTACATAATAACTTCCCATGAACTTATAAATAGACCTCTGATTATTATTATTATTAAGCAAACAATTCCTTGCGTTAATCGAACAATCTATCCTTTTCGATGGTAAAAATATGTTGAATCGGGAAAATTGTTGAGTAATATTATTTGTAAATAATATTATATTTCGATATGGAATTCCAAATTCAATAAATACAAGTAGAAATATATTCCTTATTACAATTACTTGAATGGATTGAAATTCAATCCATTCATTCAATCATTGAATGAAGCTCCTTGCGTAATAGAAAAATCTAGTTGTGAAAAATGTTTCCACAACGTGAAAATAAGAAAATTATTTTTGTAGCAGTCTTTGTAGAACGTCTGAAAAAATAAAGTTTTCAAAGATTGCAAGAATGCATTGCAATCAAAATGCTCTAAATGCTCCAACGAATTGAAAACAGTCAAAACATTCACCGATTATTTGATAATTGATTGTGATGTGGGAAAACTGATTATCCTCAATGAAATTCAATTAGTTCTGAGCATTGAAAATAAGTCCTATATGCTCAGAGGAGTAGCCAATTTTATTTCCCCAGCTGTAAGTACCGGGATAGGTCATTACACTGCATACTGTAGAAGAAATGATGGAAAGTGGGAGGAATTCAATGACTTATTGAAGGAATATAGAGTTGTTAGGAATGATGTTTCCGTGAACCCTCATCTGCTCCTATATACAATTTGAATATAGCATAAAGCCTTTTTGTCAAAAATTGTTGATGATGTTTGTTTGTTATAAGTATTTATTTATCAATTGTACATAGTGATGATGTAAAGATATGAAGTGTAATAAAAATTTCATTTTTTTTTCTATTCTTTCTATTACCTACTGTTACGAACTTTGTATTAGTTCAAGTATATCACGAAGAATAACCTTAGTGATGCAATAATTCCTGGGGTGCTTCGGGACTTTAAACTAAAATTTGTGTCACAGTTTAAAAAAAAAACTGATTTTCAACCCGGTTCAATATTCCATCTTTAACCTGGGTAAGTTTATCTGGGAGTCTGGGACCAAGCTAAATTCGATTTCAATTAATTCAGAAGGTCCGTAAATTACCAAAGTGAATTAAATTCACCAGTAAATGTCAGATCAGAGAAATCGCCGAATGTGCCGTAGATGCCATGTCGGCACGTCCTTTTAATAAAAAATTTACGCTCACGATGCAGCCGTTTCAACTAGGCAAGCAGGTGTTAGATCGCCCCGTTTGATGTTTGCCGCCACACGCTATCTGCTTATGCAGGAAAGTGAATCCATACAAGTAATTGTAATAAGGAATATATTTCTACTTGTATTTATTGAATTTGGAATTCCATATCGAAATATAATATTATTTACAAATAATATTACTCAACAATTTTCCCGATTCAACATATTTTTACCATCGAAAAGGATAGATTGTTCGATTAACGCAAGGAATTGTTTGCTTAATAATAATAATAATCAGAGGTCTATTTATAAGTTCATGGGAAGTTATTATGTAACAGAATTCACATATATGAGGCCGACATATTTGACCTATTATGAAGCGAAACAATACTTGCTTTTTCCCATAGATGGCGCCGTTAATAAAACACAATATTGTTCATAACTCGAAAACTATCCAAGATATCGAAGCCATTTCGACGGCACAAATTGACACAAATTCAGCACTAAATAGTGGTGGAAAATTTTTTTCAAAGTTGGAATATGTTGGTGCCAACTTCACGCCGGCTAAAAAACAACAGTCAATATCTCAAAAACTACAAATGGTAGAAATGTCATTTATACGGCACAAATGGGCACAAATTGGGCACAAAATATTGGCATAAAATTTTTTTCAAAGTTGGATTATGTTGGTGCTAAGTGTGAAGCTGGCACCAAGATATTCAAACTGAAATAACTTAAAAACTACAAGTGATAATGAGGTGAATTAAACGGCACAAATGGGCACAAATTGGGCACTAAATATTGGCATTAAAAGTTTTTCGAAATCGAAAAATGTTGGTGCCAAGTGTGAAGCTAGCACCAAAAACTTCAAACTCGAATATCTCGAAAACCATAATGGTGCTGAAATTGATTCATACGGCACAAATGGGCACAAATTGGGCACTAAATATTGGGGATTATTTCAGAATTTGTGCCGACATTTTTTCGCCAACTTCACGCGGCCGCCGTTTCCATCATAAATCGACTTTGCCGCCAAATTTTACCACGCATGCGTAGAGCGAAAACCGAAGTTTGATTATCTGGAGGCCAACGTTAAACAATAACAAAGCAGAGTCTCTGAACAAACTGTAAACATTATGTGAAGTTCTGAATAATCTGAATACATTCAGTGACTTATTGTTCTAATGTGATTATTATGTGAAGTGAATTAATATAATTTCCACCGTGTCGAGTTTATAAAATTCCAAGAGGATGTTGTTTAGATAGAAACATCGCCACAGGTTATCAGGTATCGTATTATTTTTAATTAATTTCAATTTAATAAGTAGTTTGTATCGAGATTCATCATTCATATCCGAATTTGGTATTTCATCGACATTTAACTTCAATATGGACCGGTAACTATGAATTTTCAATAGAAACTGTGCGTATTAAATCCTCCTTGGTGTTCAATTTTATCTCCCACGGATTTTCCGCGAGAGAGCCGTCTCTTCGCACCTAACGCTTTCGATAGTGCGGAACAAACTCCGGCCGATTTTTCCTCCCTTGTTGGTCGCCTCACAGAGGAGATGAAGGATTTAAAGAGATCGGTGAATTTCTTCTCCGATAAAATATCGGATTTTGAGGTAAAACTTGGTCAATTTGGTGAAGCGATGGCAACTGTTTCAAGATTGGAGGCGGAAAACGTTGCTCTTAAAAAGGAGGTGTCTCTTCTAAACAGCAGGGTCAATACCATAGAGCGTCATAGTAGGCAGAATAATGTGGAAGTGCAGAATGTTCCATATAAGTCTGGGGAGAATTTGGTTGAGATTGTGTCTAATATTGGCTCGTCCTTGGGAGTTCAGATCGACCCCCAAACAATCGATTACGTCACTAGGGTTCCAACGGCAATTCAGGATAAACATAAGAATGTTGTAGTCAGATTTTCCTCGAAGAATAAACGTGATGATTTTCTAGCTGCCTACCGTCAGAAACGTCTTTCCTTTGGGGTCAGTCATTCTGGTTTAGCGGTGGCGAATGTAGCGGAAAAAATTTTCATTAATGAGCACCTCACATTGACGAACAAAATAATTTTCAAAGAGACCCGAAGAGTAGCAAGAGAAAAGGAGTATAAATATGTATGGACTCAGGGTGGAAATGTTCTCGTTCGTAAGGACGACACTTCGAGGATTATCCATATTTCTTCTGAGGCGGACTTGAATCGACTTTAAGCGAATGTTAACACTATTCACACATCGTAAAGATATTTTGATCCATGATTGAATCGCTGAATGTTTATTACCAGAATGTTCGCGGACTTAGAACTAAATTAAGCAATTTCAAATTAAATGTTAGTTCAAATGATCATGATTTGTTATTCATCTCCGAGTCGTGGCTGAACTCAAAAATATTTGACAGTGAAGTGGTCGACCTTGGTAAATACTCGATTTTCCGCAGAGATAGATCCTCCGCTTCCAGCACTCGAGTGGATGGGGGTGGTGTTCTTGTGGCAGTTAAGAGTGTGCTAAAACCCTCGCGAGTTGACGAGTTTCAAAGTGACGCTGAGGATGTTTGGGTGAGGATTACTATGAACAAAATGAAAATTCTACTGTGTTGTGTATATATTCCACCATCTGACTCAGATGCTCAGGGCCGGATTAACCAAGAGGCAGAGTAGGCAACTGCCTAGGGGCCCCGCATCAGCTAGGGGCCCCGTGGCCGTGCCCCGTCCCTGTGCCCGGAACTAAAGGTGTCCCCGAGCCATACGAAAGAGCAATAAATGGACCCCCGATTATCGCAAACTTACCGATTCGCGAAATTTCTCTAAAATAATGAGCAAAACAAATAAATTCAATAGCCCAGGAAGGTATAATTATACCTATACCAGAAAAATATTCCCGAATTACATACATTCCAGTCGGCATATCACATCCCCTGTTTTCAAGAGCTTTTTATACTCATCAAGAGTGTCTGCATTCTCTTAAAACGTCACTAGATGATAGTTTTATTAGGCAGGCGGCACCTCTGATGTGAGAGCCGATTCACATGCGACAGGCGGCATCTTCTATATTTCAAAAATGATTATCCAGTCTCCAATCACGATATTCTTCCAGAAGGGGAACAATATGCCAGATTATTTTTAGTTATATTTCCATTCTAGTGAAATCACGTTGAGAATGCGACGAATGCGTTCAGACTGTTCAGAGTCAAAGTGTTCAATATTCTGTGACTTTTTTAGTGTATGTATTTGGATTTTTTTTACTTAGAATTGTATTATTGAAGGTAGGTTCTATAACGTTGCTAATTTCTCCGTTGGGCGCCTCTTCTATTTTTTATTTTCAATGTTCTCCGGTGGATTTCCGCTATTTTTCTAGAATGACATACATACTAAGTATTTCAGGAAATTTCGGAACAAGATCGGAAGTGAATTGCCGGGTGCGTATGGATATTAGAATAAAATTCAATAACAGATCTACGTAAAATACAAAGGAAATACCAAATAACAAAAATCACCAGAAAAAATAATTGAAAATCTACATAAACCGCTTAAATGATCCCCCATCTTTCTCAATGCATAAACGAATTCTTTAAGAAAAGAGTTTTTAACATTAGCAAATACTCGGGAAGTAATGCTTGCAAAAGCGTCTTTTATTCTTCTTTTCATGTCTTGAGAAGTTGTTACGGGATTCTCATACACAATAGTTTTGATATAACCCCATAAAAAATTTGGAGATGTTAGATCTGGTGACCTTACAGGCCAATTTTGTGGGCCTCCACAACCTATCCATCTGTCAGATCATTCATCATAGAACGTATTTCTATGAATATCATTGCTCCTAATAGCCTGTTTACTAGTTGAATTAAAAATCGAAAATTACTGGAAAACTATTAGGTTTAGGTATAGTATAGGGAAACCCAATGAAGATAGTTTCGATATTAATATATAGGTATAGAAATACTGGGTGTGCCATTTGAAATATTTGACAATTATTTGTAGTTAATGTTTGAATATTAATTATGATCACTCAGTATATTCCAGAGTTAATTTTTTTCTTCTGCATAAGGGTAGCCAATATGTCTACACGACAAAACATTGTCTGTCTCGTTGGCTTGAAGGGTTTATTCATTAATTGCAAATTAAAAATACTCCTTTTTTTCGATTTTTCACCATTTTCTCTTAAGTGGTTCTTCTAAGGCATAAAATGGTCTTTATGAACTCATCCTTATTTGGGCGTGCCATTCAATTTTTGAATTCATTGAAAAAAGTGAAACCATGGTCTATATCTTTGTTATCGAACACTCTGGATATGTGAAAACAATTTTAAATTGTGCATCTGATTGCCCTTTACATTTCACGAAAAAAATTTTCAAAATGTCTTCATTTACTGCCTAAAAATGAGAACCGCGTCTGGGGTGGGCCAACCTGTATATAGGTACTTATTAACTTGAAAAATTCTGATAATGGTTGAATAGGGAGGGGCCCCAAAAATTGCACTGCCTAGGGGCCCCCCACATGGTTAATCCGGCCCTGCAGATGCTGCTTCATGTTTCCGAGAAAAATTGTCTCAGGTTATGTTCAAGCTGAGGGACCATTATGTTCTCATTCTGGGTGATTTTAATTTATCGGGTGTAAGCTGGGTTAAAAATGAAATAAATGGTATTTGCGATGCTACCAATGTTCCCAGCAGTCAAGATGATCTTATTGATACATTTTCGTTTTTGGAATTGTTCCAATTCAACTCTATCTCTAATTCCAGTGGTCGAACATTAGACCTGATATTATGTAATTCACAACTAGTGAGTAATGTTCATAGATGTGACATACCTGTTGTACCCGAGGACGGATATCACCCCTCATTGGAGTTTTTGCTTGACGTTAATGTTTGTGAATCTTTGAAACGTAATGATATAATTTATAGGTTCAACTACAAGCATGCTGATTATAATTTAATAAATTGTTCTCTTTCCGAGATTCCCTGGCCTGATCTGCTTGACTGTGATAATATTGACTTTGTTGTGGATACTTTTTACGATATTCTGTATGATGTAATTAATCTTCTTGTGCCGAAAAGAAAAGTTAACAGACGTTATCCACCTTATTACTCTAATGACTTAATCAAACTTATTAAATATAAGAATAAAATTCACAGAAGGTGGAAAACTTATAAGAATCTATCTGATCAACTCGAATTTAAAGCCCTGCGTCAATCCTGTAAAAAATGTATTAGACGTGATTTTGTTAAGTACAGGGATTCCATTGAAACTGAAATATCATTCAACCCGAAAAAATTTTTTAAATTTGTATCTGTCAAAGACAAGGTTTTCAGCTGTCCTAACCGCATGACTTATGGTGAAAGAACTGCAACCAGTGGCAAAAATATAAGTAATCTCTTCGCGGATTTCTTCGAAAGTGTTTATGTATTACCGAATTCCAGAACTGACTCTGATGAAGAGCTTGGTTCTGATTCATTCTTCTTGAATGGAATCAACATTGACGCCTCGGACGTCGAACGAGCTTTGTTATCCCTAGATGTTAATAAGGGTCCAGGCCCGGATTCTATTCCCGCTCAGTTTATCCGTTCATGTGGTACATCACTTTCTGAACCCTTGACTATAATATTCAATAAATCTCTCAAATCCGGGGTTTTCCCGAATCGTTGGAAGTTGGCATGTGTCGTTCCTGTTTTCAAGACGGGAAGTAAGCTATTGGTAGAGAATTATAGGCCAATAAGTAAACTTTCAATTTTTGCGAAATTGTTCGAATCCTTAATATATCCCCATCTGTTTCATCTCGTCAGATCCCAGATTATTCCTGAGCAGCATGGCTTTTTCAGGGGACGTTCCGTTGAGACAAACCTAGTCAGCTTTACTGAATTCTTGCTGGATAGTCTGGAAGAGGGAGTTCAAGTGGATGTTGTTTACACTGACTTCACTAAGGCCTTCGATAAGATATATATTCGTAGACTTCTGGGTAGATTGTGTGGGGTCGGGGTATGTGGGTCTCTCTTGCGGTGGTTCGAATCTTACCTCAGAAATAGGTCGCAGTACGTCTCGGTGGAGGGTTTCGAGTCACGGTATATATCGGTTTCATCCGGTGTTCCACAAGGCTCTCATCTGGGGCCTTTGTTATTCATAATTTACATAAATAATATCATAAAAGCATTTAAGTCTTGTAGAATATTGTTATTCGCAGATGATTTGAAGATGTTTATGAAGGTCAGAGACCCCAGTGATTGCCAACGTCTTCAGGATGACATTGACAGTTTTATGACTTTTTGCGCAGGAGCTAACCTGTCTGCAAGTGAAACCAAATGTCACGCGATTACTTTCACGAGGAAAAGAGACCCAATAATGTTTTCATACTTGATGCTGAGCTCGCCGCTGAGACGTTCAAATCATGTACGTGATTTGGGTGTTACCTTTGACTCTCATCTCAAATTCGACCTACATATCGAAAATATAGTCAAGGCTTCAAGTAACATGCTTGGTTTCATATTGAGACAGGGTCGATCATTTTCCAGCTATAGATCCTCAATTACTCTCTACTACGCTTATGTGTCCAGCAGGCTGAATTTCTCTTCGATTGTTTGGAACCCCCAGCAGGCGCGTATCCAGGGGGGGGGCTATTGGGGCTCTAGCCCCCCCCCAAGGCTTTCGCCTCAGGCGAAAGCCTCATTTTTTCCAAGATGGAAAAAAAGTGGGCTACTTCAACAGCGGATGATTCCAAATCATGTGCTTCATCTGCACTTTCAGCTCTAGAGAAATGTAGCGGAGATTTCTATCCAAATTGAGACTGCACTCTATCTCAGCTATTATTGAAGATAGAGACATTCGGTTATCGCGACCCTGTATCACATTTTTGTAAAACTTTCAAAGCCACAAACAGAAATATTCCAACTACTCCTTGTTCCTGAAATGCAGGGCGAAAACGAAAATGTTCACTTTTGGAAATGTAATTATTTCTTAGGCCTTTATAAGATAAGAAAATAGTGAATACTGCTTATAATAGATATTTTTACAAAGAAGTCAGTGCCGTATTTAAATTTTTTCTTGAGAGCGCTGTTTTTAAGATTGGACACAAACTTGGTATTTTTCAAATGCATCACCCTGTTCCTGTATATTACAACGTCAAATTTTTGCTGAATACATTGATGTATCACAACCCAATCTTCAATAAGTTTTAACTCTAAAAATCAGAAAAATCCAAATTGATGTTTTTGATACTAGGCCATGAATACTTTCACACATGCATAAAAGTTGAACATGCATAAAATGATGTTTTGTTTATTGCATTCAAGAAAACTGATTCACAAACAGAGTGAAAACAAATGAATGATGATGGCTGACGGTGAAAACATGGAATTTCAAAATTTGAAAAAAAAAAATATATGAAAATATAAAATGTAAGCATATCGGCGTTATAATATAGATGAGCTCCGAGCCCCAACCAAAGAAGCATTCAGAAACTCACAAACGCAATCCTTAATAATTTTAAATGTCGAATTGCAACTGTGCGGTTTATGTATAAGACAAAATGGACAACAGTTTGAACAACCATTAGATTTATATGTTTATTTTTGGTTTATGTAATAAATTGTCCAATTTGAATCTTGTAATCACATCAGGTAATGCTAAATCTGTACCGATATATTTTGTTGTTTACAACATTTTTAAGTTCATGTTGAAGAGTGATATTTCAAATCAAATCAATCAAATCAAATTTATTCACAAAAAGTTACTACACAAAAGGTAACAATTAATAGTCAATAAAAGCAAAAATTACAACAATAAGAAACACATTTAGAAAATTCAGTTGATACATATATGTATGAATTCGCTTCTTTACTGGAAATCTTCAGACAGGAACTCATCTACTGAGTAGCAAACTCTGGACACCAGCAAATCTCGAACACGCCCTTTGAAACCGGTTGAGGTTTTGATTTCAATAGGGAGGTGGTTATAAAGCTTTATAGCTAAATAATTCGTGGCTTTTTGGGCATGTTTTATTCTGTGATATGGAACACAGAGATAGTCTCTTTTCCGTGTGGCGTACTGATGAAAATCACCGCTCAAGTTGAATTTTTGTTTGTTCTCGTGTACGTGAAGGAGGCACTTGAATATGAATTCGGAATAAAAGGTAAGTATTCCATATTTCCTGAAATATTGTCTGCACGAGGTCATGTTGTTGATTCCTGCGATTATTCTAATCGCTCTCTTCTGTTTCAGGAAAACGAGATTAGCTTCTGGTGCGTCACCCCAAATGAGGAGGGCATATGTCATGCAGCTATGGAAAAGAGCATAGTAGGTATTGATTAAAACATTTTCATCTGTAATGCTTTTCAATCTGTATAAGAGATATATGGTAGATGACAACTTTTTAACCATTTTATCTATGTGGATATTGAATTTGAAGTTCTCTTGAATTTCCACTCCGAGAAACTTTGCACTCTTTATACTCTGTGAAGATTTCATACCTATTTCCATTATGCTGGTCTTCTCTAGATTCAAAAAGAGACCGTTAGATGTGAACCATGATTTTGCTTCCTTCAGTGTCTTTTCAGTTTTTGCTCTTACTGAATATTTACATATATTCAGGAAAGAGGTGTCATCAGCATAGTTGCACACATTTTCACATGATATATTGTGCGGAAGGTCATTTATGTATATGATGAATAGCAGTGGTCCTAGAATAGAGCCTTGAGGCACGCCTTTTTGTACCTTCATCCAGGATGTCTGAGTGTTATTTACCTGTACTCGCTGCTGTCTGTTCTCCAAATAGGACGTCATCAACCTGAGAGATGGACTACGTATTCCATAAAACTCAAGCTTCCTCAAGAGAATTCGATGAGAAACATTATCGAAGGCCTTTGAAAGATCGCACAAACTCAATTCCACCTTGCTTCCATCGTCTAGACCCTCTGTTATTTTTTCGACAACTTCTACCAAGGCAGTGATAGTTGACCTATTCTTTCTATATCCGTGTTGTCGATTCGTGAGATATTTATTCTTTTCGAAATAATTTATTATTCTTTTCTTCAATAGGCTCTCTATGATTTTCGATATTGTAGGAAGGATTGATATCGGCCGGTAATTACAAGGCATGTTCTTATCACCTGTTTGTTTATAAACAGGGACGACTGTTGCTCTCTTCTGGGATTCCGGGAAAACACCTTCTTCGAAACATCTGTTGATGATAAGCGTGAGAGGTTCCGCGATAACATCTATAATTCTTTTCAGAATTAAGGTAGATAAACCATATGTGTCATTCGTTGACTTGCTTTTTAATGAGTTTGTTGTTATCTTCACCTCGTCTGGTGTTGCCGGACTTAAGAAAAATGACTTGTAACTAGAAATTTTCACCATTTTCAAGTACTCCATGGAATGGGCATCATCGATACAATCCAATTTCTGATTGGATTTTTGAATGAATTTGGAATATTCTTCTGGGTCAACTACATTTGTATTGAATCCATTCTTTCTGTGCGAATTAACAATTTTCCATACTTTTTTCTGTTTATTTTCGGCCTCATCGATCTGCATCGAGTAATAATTCTTCTTGGCTTCTCCTAATGATACTTTATATTGTTTCATATATCTTCTGTAAAGTTCTACTATATCTTCGTCTGGTTTGACCTGAATGCGAGTTTGCAAAGCATCTAATGTATTTTTAATTTTTTTCAGCTCATTAGTGTACCAAGGATGTCCTCTAGATTTTGGCTGTGGTTTTATTTCCTTTCTAATGAGGGGACAACAATGATTGAGGGCTGCAATGATATCACCATGAAATTCCTCGAACATAAGGCTAGCTGTTCCAACCCGATATTTATCGTTTGTCCAGTCGATGTCACTCAGATAAGTTATAAGTTCATCCATGCCAACATCAGTTGCACTCCTCACGTATCTGTACTGCTTACTTTTTGTTTCAGGACCAGAAGTACTATACTCAGCTTTCTGGGCTAAGTGATCAGAGATATGTGGATTGAACGTACTTCTATTAATAATACGGGTACCACGATTATTGTGGAATATATTATCGATACAGGTCGACGATTCCGAAGTCACTCTTGATGGCTTTCTGAAAAGAGGCTCAAATCCAAACTCCTTCATCAAACATAACAATCTTTCAGAGTCCCTCGAGGGCCTCAACAGATCGATATTAAAATCACCTCCAATAAAAATAGTTTGATTATTTGATTTTTCACATATAATCCTGAGACATTCCAATAACCTAGAAAAGAACTCCTCAATCTCGTGTCTAGATCCCGATGGGGCTCTGTAGATGCCAATCACTTGGGTGCGTATTTTATTGATTTCGATTCCCGTTACTTCGAAATTTCCTTCCAATTCGCATTTTTTGAGATCGGTTATGTTCGTCTCGTAGCTATCCTTGACTATAATGGCAACTCCTCCGTGAGGCGTACTTTGTCTTGAAAAATAAGACGCTACTTTCAAACCTGGTATGCTGAGTTGTGAATAGTTTTCCCCTGGCATCCATGTCTCCGTAATAATTCCAAAATTTATTGAATTCTCCTTGAGGAAGCATTCTAACTGGTCGATCTTTCCCCTTATAGAGCGACAATTTAAATTAGCTATTCTATAATCACAATCTTTGATCAAATCGTCGAAAAAAACGAAATCTTTGTACGGTGACTCCTATTGGCCAAGTCTCCGGTTTATTCAGTTCTTCAAGAAGAGTGAAATCTGCTCCCACTCTAAAGGATAAGCTTGAAGAATTTTCTTTTTCTTGTATTCTGTCAACAAGAAAATCTTTCCCGGGAAATTTTTGCTTTAGATGACCCTGTATATGGTCAGATGTTACTCCTGGTTGTACTCTTCCTATATGTAGCCAAGCTCTTTTGGTTACAGCTGCGAAACTAATAGTTTCGTTAGAAGACTTTTCGACCTCAATGGATCCAATAATCTTATTGTCTTTCTTTCTTCTTTCTTTAGTCTTTTTGACATTTTTTGCATCTTTATTTTTTGTTGTCTCCATTTTTGCCTCTGTATCTGTTTTTGAAGGTTCCTCTATAAACTGGATAGTTCCCACCTTTTGTACGCGAACAGGTTTATCCGTTCCGGCAACACTGTTTGAATGGCAAGTATTTGATTTACCAGGTAGGACTTCCGTTTGGACTCCGGACAAATTATCAACAGGATATTTCTTCACTTCATTAGATGTTTGAAGTAATTTAATGATGAGTTTTTGATCCTCAATTCTCTCCTCCATTTGACTCACAAGTTTCAGGAGTACTTCATTTCCTTCACCAGATTTTAGGTTAGGTTCTTGTATGGCACTTCCAAAATGTTTATCCAACATTTCTTTGGTTTTTTCAAGTGTTACCGCACTCATACCGGTTACACTATCAAAACTAACCATTTTATCAATTATTATTGAAACTAATTGATCCTTATTCATTCGGTTTAGTTGAGTCGTAAGGAACGTTGTGTTTACTTCGACCGCCATGTTTGAACCATTTTAGTTGATGTTCGAAATAGAATTGAATAAAAATGCTTGAATCACATGGCGTTTCGAAAAAGTAATAATTGAATGCAGGTGTGAAAGAATTCATGGCCTACTATTGAAAAACAAACATAAATATGGATTTTTCCGATTTTTGAAGCTATAATTTATTGGGATAAGGTTGTGATACATCAAGGTATTCAAAAAAAATTGCAAAAATTTGACGTTCAAATATACAGGGTATTCCATTTAAAAAATACCAAGTTTGTGCCCAATCTTAAAAACAGGGCTCTCAATATCTCTTATAAACCGTTTTAATTTTTTTTCATCTTATACAGGGCCTTAGAAATAATAACATCTACAAAAGTGAAAATTTTCGTTTTCGCCCTGTATTTCAGGAACAAGAGTAGTTGGAATATTTCTGTTTGTGGCTTTGAAAGTTTTTCAAAAAAGTCGTGAAATGTGGTCGCGAAAATCGCATATTTCTATCTTCAAGAATAGCTGAGATACAGAGCAGTCTCAACCAAAATGGTACACACTGTACGTCCCGTGTTCCCGTAACAACGGCTGAAGCAGAGCACAGTTTTTCTCAAGACCTGGCTCAGAACCACTATGGCAGAAAACCTCTTGAATGGATTAGCTCTAATGCACATAAATTACGAGACAGTCATAGATACAGAAATGGTTGTGACCAGATTTGTTTTTTAAAGATTCATATTTACAAGAAATAATTTTTATTCAGTAACTGAAAACTAGTCAACTGCATGCTTTCATATTTTCTTATTTGTTTTTTACGATTTCTCATGGTTAAAAAACATAACTGTTACATCTTTTACTGGATGAAAGCTGAGCCCCCCCCAACACACCTTTCTGGGTACGCGCCTGACCCCCAGTATAACACTTATATAGACCGAATAGAAAAGGTTCAAATGAAATTTCTGCGTTTTTTGGGTTTTAGGTGTGGTCTGCGGTTGAATAGGGGAGATCCTGGTAACTATCAGATACGGTTGAGACACTTTAACATGATAAGTTTGCAGAATCGCAGAATCATGAGTGACGTACTCTTTGCAAATAAGTTGTTGAACAATCAATTGGAATCTTCGTCACTCTTGTCGCGAATTAACTTCCATGCTCCATTGAGGAGATTCAGACAGCTGGAGACCTTCGTCTTACCTTTGAGGCATACTAATAGCTCAAAGAATTCTCCTATCATTAGAATGCTAAGTCGCTGTAATGGTTTTGAAGAGTTGGTGGATGTAATTGGTCAGAGCCACAAAGTTGTTAAAAAGCGTTTGAACGACTACTTCAGGGGCATCTGAGCTTGTAATTTGTTGTTCCCTCGCTGGATTTCTCCTTTATTTTCTTTTTCTTTTTGGTATTTTTTTTTGAGGGGTAGAGTAAGAAGTGGCAAAAATAAAATTAATAGATGAAATAATGTATTTTAAGATTTAGAATTAATTTTTTATAAAAAAAAATGAATGTCCTTTTTTTTTGTTTGGTTATTGTTGTTCTTCATTCTATTCACTTCTGTAAATGAAAACTTACTTGTGAACATTGTTCTTGGGTATTAGTTTACCTGTGTATGTTCCATTGTGAATAAATAAATAAAAATAAAAAAAATAAAATAAATTTGTGGGATTTTATTATCAAAATATCTCGACAAAGTTGATAAATATTGTGACAACATTGTAAACTCGTTTCTCTATTTCAGTATCGTAATGAGTTTATTACAGTACTAAAAACAGTGCTGTAATGAATTCATCACAGCATCGTTTTCAGTTACATTTTTCGTTTTTTGGTTGTCAGCATTCCGCTTCTATCAATTTTCAACGCACGTCAATTTGGAAATGTCAATTTCGTAACAGTCACCAACTGCCAAGATACAATATAAAAGTCACTAGGATGAGTTTTTCATTGAATTTCAACAGTATTTCACGAAATTTATAATAGAGAAAATATCGTCTAATACTCATGCGCATTCTTATTGGAATAGGAGCCCATTCTGCAACTAGTTTCAGAATATACTATTAAAGACCAGAGAAGGAATAATATTCGATGATATTTAATTCAGAGACGCATTCAGATTATTCATGAAATTAATGATTTTTTCGTCAAATTTCTCCGGGTAAAATTGGAAATAACTCGGAAACGACGAGTTTTATTGAAAATAAAAATACTTTTAGTTTCTCAAATGATTGATTCTTTTGAAAATATGAACCGTTCATCTTTTTAAAGTGGTTTTATGGTGTTTTAGCGTGTATTGATGAGTCGACTACCCTGTAACTTTTATACTAGTAAAGATATTGAATAGGTTTTGATTGAGGAATATGCACCATGAATAGAGTAAAAACTCAACCAAAATTCAGTTCATTCGAAATAACGGTTCCGAAGATATAAACAGAAAAGTGTTTTTTTCATGGATTTTCGACACCCTGAATCTCCCAAACCAAACGGAATTTCGAAAAATGGCATAGGAAAAAAGTGTTTCGTTTGATGAGAGGAATCTACAGTTAAAATATATGTACAAGTCAAAGACTCACCCTGTATAAGGGATGAAGGGTTAATTTTGAACCCCTACATGCCCTAGAATCCACCTCAATCGCAAGTTCCTCGGGGTATTTGATGAGGAACATTGCCAAAAATACAAATGCGATAAGTGCGAAAAAGCATAAACAAAATTATGGTCACAAAATCAGAAAAGATATGACTTCAAAGGTATATTTTAGGAGACAGAAAAAAAACCAACGAAATCTCGACACCGAAGCATCCCGCTGTTTATAAAAAATTTAGTATTTTTAAAAATTTATAGAAAATCTATTTATTAATACTTGTAAATAAAGGAAAAATTTCATGCATTCATTTTTTCATACATCAGTATTTTATATTCATGGAAGATCAAAAATAATTGTCGTTTTATTGCATCAAAAAAATCAGGTGATGCAATACTGAACATCCCACATTTCCATATGCCGGTCCTGATCGTCATCGCATTCGGATTCGGAAATAGTGCCTTATAGTTCAGCTACTTACCGCCAGATGCGGAAGTAAAAATTTTTGCTTCTCTGAAACACACTCATCCATCTATGAACCGGTGAAGGAACTACACAATATTTAGCTTCAAATCGTTGAACTGGGTTGTGTCTCTACGTAAGTATATTCAAACTCAATGCAAAGATATAAATTTATTAATGTGATGAGGATAATAATCTATATGACTGGCTCTGGCCCTCGATTCAATTTGACAACTAGGTTTTCAAGTTTAAATTTCAATAGTATATTCTAAAACTAGTTGCAGAATTGTCTCCTATTCCAATATGAATGCGAAATTCGAAAACGAGCGACGAAGGAGCGAGTTTTCGAACGCATGAGTGTTGGAATTGCATTCTGCAACGAGTATTAGACGATATTTTCTCTATTTCAGTCAAATTTCGTGAAATACTGTTGAAATTCAATGAAAAACTCATCCTAGTGACTTTTGTATTGTATCTTGGCAGTTGGTGACTGTTACGAAATTGACATTTCCAAATTGACGTGCGTTGAAAACCAAAAAACGAAAAATATAACTGAAGACAATGCTGTAATGAGTTCATTACAGCACTGTTTTTAGTACTGTAATGAACTCATTACGATACTGAAATAGAGAAAGTTATTTTTCATTATTCTTAGCGACCATAGTCAATAAGATTACAAGAATTTTTTCAATTTCAGGAAATCAATGTGTTAACAAATTGCTTCTGATCATAAAGTGCTCAGACTGCTCAGAGAAGTGATTATGTTTAGGAGAAGGTCTGATTTCAAGTCAGGAGCTTTCGAGCGCTAGTTCATCAACTTCGCAAGTACATCTACCTTGTAGGTAGATTTGGGTTCCACTGATTCCATTCATAAAACGAAAAGAATTTCTGACAGCTGTCGAAATAATTTGACATCATCTGTCAAATGAACCGTCCATGATCCCGAATCTGATATTACAGTGATGTCGGAATTTTTTTTTCAAAACTATCATCCGTTTGAGAGTTATCTTGATGTCGGACGGACATACGGAATTAAATTGCACTAAGGATTCTTGATCAACGATTCGAAACTAGTGGATTGAAAACATTCTCGGCACAAAACTCTAGAAACATAGGAATCATTAATTCACTGGAATTCTTCACATAATCATCACGGGATCGGAGAAAAAACACTTTCCCCTTTTATGACAACAGAGCGCCAGAAAAGATTTCCTCCATGTTTGTTCACAGTTCGTAGTGCCACCAACAGTAGTTGAAAACGCCAATATCCGAGGATACAGTATGGCCGGAGACACACTTGGCGTTTTTTTCCGATCGGATATTTTGCCGTCGACGCCGTACCAGAAGTGGCGCGTGGGATCTTATAGCGACTTACACATTCGGCGGCAAAAAGGACGATCGGATTTTTTAACGCCGTCGGTAGAAATGCAGCCGACCGCTGCCACTACATTCGTCGGTTTTTCTACCGACTACCCCCAGCAGTGGCCTACGTGACCGAATGCAAGGTTACACACTTGTCGTCCAGTCTACAGTGCTGCGTGTCAGTGATTGACTGGCGGAGGTAGTGTGGTTGTGACTTGCGACGGATATTTTACTGCCCAGTGTGTAATCCAGTGTGTAAGCCCCAATTTTGTTGTACCGTCGACGGCAAAATATCCGATCGGAAAAAAACGCCAAGTGTGTCTCCGGCCATCGGTCAGAATTTTCGGACCCTCGGCAATCATCGCGCGACCATTTGGCTCCCGTCGTGATATTCCAACTCAGAAACTGTAACTGCAATCTTCTTTGTTCTGGTTATGACGTCGGAGTGAAGAGTGTTTCGCGCTACATATTTCAAATTTCGACTTCATTCAGCAGATTGTTAATTGGTTCGATTTGTTCCAATAATTAATTGTCTTTGCTTGTTACTGAGTTACTGAATATTTATTTCAAGGGTCAATTCTGAACATAAGAAATAATGCAGTTTCATACTGAATGATGGTCAGTAAACGATGTATTTCAAGAACCAATCTTTCTCTTTTGCGTTACCTCACAGCTGTTCAAGAGAAAACCTTGCACATAAGTTCTGATGGAATTCTTCCTAATTTGTATCTTCAGACTCATTATATATAATGAGTACTCAATGCAAATATAATGAGTATTCTAAGACTAGTTGCAGAATGGGCTCCCAGGCAAGGCGTGCCCGGCACAAGGGCGGCACGTCCAGGGGGGCGGCAAATCCAGTGAAATTGAAATTTTTTTTGAAGGGGACAAACAACGAGGTAAGCGGGGGGGGGAGAAAAAAGGGAGGGGCGGTTGTCCAACTCCAACTGCTTTGAAATTTTGCCAATTGTCATAGAAACATAGAAATTTTGCCATATGCGATCGAAACTTTGCCAACTGCTTTGAAATTTCTCCAACTCCGTTCAACATTGGGGGCGGCAAGATCTCCCCATCCCCCTTAGAGAGACTTTTTCTCTGAAGGATCGGGAGGACAGGCGGCCAACATCGATAATTTCCGTATATCCACGGAATTCAGTGAATTCACTGCAGTGTTTCTTTCAGGTATATTTCCGGGAGGGGCACTGCCGCCCCCCGAAGTTCCGCAGAGAATCAAAATATTTCTCCATCATATTAGATTGCACACCAGATGTTAGTCATATAGAACAAATTACAGTTATACTCAGGCATGTTCTTTTAGATAATGAGACAAAAAATGTTACGATATGTGAAAATTTCCTTGATTTCTGCCCTATCAACAGCTCCCCAGGCGAAGGTCTATTGAATTTTGTTACGGATTTATTTTCGCAATTGAATCTCAACATTCAAAATTCACGAGGCCAGGGTTATAATAACGGTTCAAATATGCGTGGAGAACACAGTGGACTACAAAAAAAATATTTGGAAATCAATAACCGTGCATTTTACGTACCGTGTTCGGCTCATAGTCTTAATTTGGTAGTGAATGATGCAGCAAGTATTACGCACTAAACTGTGAATTTCTTCAATATAATTCAAGAAATTTACGTTTTCTTTTCGTCATCTACAAAAAGGTGGTCTGTTATCTGTAAACATTTACCAAAGTTGAAATAAAAACTTTAAGTAATACGCGATGGTCAAGCAGAATCGATGCAGTTAAACCCTTACGTTATCACCTCGAAAAAAATTTTGATGCTTTGCTAGAAATATCTGAAATTCCTCAGAATGGGATTGTACTACTTCCCACAAAGCTCATTCGCTGGCCTTAAACGTACAAAATTATAGATTTATTTGCTCGGTACTAATTTGGTTTGATATCCTAAATGAAATTAATGAATGACCTGAGTAAAATGAAATGATGCAGAGCTCCACCATGAATACCCAAATTTGCATGAATTTGTTGGAGACGTTGATTGATAAGTTCAAACAATATCCTACGGCTGAACATTTTGAAATTGTGTTAGCAGAATCTTCCAAAGTGGCCCACGAACTCAATGTAGAAACAGATTTTCCACCAATCAATAAAATCAGACCAAGAAGAAAACCAACACAATTTCAATATGAACACAGTGATGAAGTTTTATCCGACCCAAAAACCAAATACCGAGTGGAGTTTTATTTTAGGATACTAGATCAAACAATCAATTCCTTGAAAAATAGATTCGAAGAGTTGACAACATTTTGCGACGTGTTTAGGTTTCTTATAGTGCGTTCCACTTGGCGATCACAACGATCAAAACGCTCCTTTGGCCGTTCCACATGGCCATGGCGACTACGGTCGTTGTGGACGCGGCGAATACGTCACTCATGACGTCATTGTTTTCGCCCACGCCAAGCTCACAACGACAGGCGACACTAAATTCCGGGAAAACCTCGGAGAAGTTCGGCAAGTTCCGTTGATAATCGCAACTTTGAATTTGGGACTGAGTGGCGCCTGACTGGTTTCGCGGTAAAAATTGTCAACTTAAACCTCATAAGTCGTTGTTTAAATTATTCAGTAACTGAAGAATTGTGAATTGTGAGAGTTGGAAGTTTTAAGATAGATTTATTGTGTAATATGGAAAACCAAGACAAGGTTTGCTCACTTTGTGGTGTGGAGTTTTCTACAATTTCATCGAGAAACAGGCATTTGCGAAGTATTCATGAAGTGAACACTACTCCGACTTCTAAATTTTTATGTCATGTTGGTTCAATAATATCATCCAAAAGTTTCTTTGAAGTTTCTTCTTATGGGTTGTAATCGAAACTTCGGATTCAAAAAAGTTTTATTAAAATTTCTAAGTAGAATTTGATTTCATTTAACATTCAGAAATTAACTGAAATATTACTACCTATTTGCGTTGCTGTGTTTCAATTGTGAAAACCTTTCCTATTCCAGCTTCAACGAATCTAGTAATTTGCAGAAGTTCCTCATTGCTAGATATTGAGTGAATCAAGATTCAGTGAATGCATCCGTAAACATTGTAAAAAATTAATTTTTAAAATTTCATAATACATATATTATTCATAAAATAAATAACTATTATGACAAAACAAGCAATTTAATGTCCCGTAGCCTGCGTAATCTACGTAGGCTACGCATTTCCTTATTCCTCTCCTCTACAAAGTTACAATGGAAAAATAATGTATTAATTAATATAATATGACCCATAATAAAATAAGCATTTGCAAGTAAACAGTTTACTGTGCCTCATAAGAGCAAAATTCTTGTGAAAAATTAGATAGATCATTAATATACCAATATGTATACCTACTCCATTAATCAAAAATCATCTCACATTATGAAGTGTCGTTAATTACAGACATTCATAAATCCAGTATATTAACACGTTCGCGACGTCGAGAAAATCACACTTTTTTTGTTGAATAACGTATATTAATTTTGAACATGATTATAATCTGTTTTTATGTTAAACTTTGATTGTTTTTCAAATTTTTGGCCATCTTCCATCGTGACCCACCAGTGGGTCACGACGTCCACTAGCAATAACCAGTGTGCCCCACCGGTGGGCCACGATGTCCACTATAGCAATAACCAGTGTGACCTACCGGTGGGTCACGAAGTCGCGAACGTTTTAAAGGGACGTGAGGTAGGTATCCTTTTTAAATAGATACATTAACGAATGAAAAGAATTATTATCGATTGAATAATTTAGGATGGATATTTTTGATTTCATATTATATATAATATTGAAAAAGTACGTTCCTTCCAAATTATGTACACATTTGCATCGACAAATATTTGGAAAGTCGCAAAATAATAGAACCTACGCCAACCTCTGTTATATATTAGCTTTGAGCATCAATAGTAATTACTATTATTAATAATATTAATACCAATCGATTTCATAGCGAGTAACCAGTAATTACGGGGGTTATTATTAGTCTTCCCATTGGTTTTAGCTCTTTAGGAATAACCACCAATAACTCACTTGCACTTGAATACAGTTGACATTATATCCAAATAATAATTCAAACAACGCGCGCGCCCATTTGAAAGTACCGATTATCAACGGATTTTGCCGAACGTCTCCGAGGTTTTCCCGGAATTTAGTGTCGTCTCACAACGACCCATCCCAAGACTTGGGTCTCTGCGGTCGTTCGAGGAGTGGGGATGATAATTTGGTCACGGCCTGCTAAAGACTGATGTAGTAGGCCAATGCCAATCTAGCCTGCCGCGTGAAGTTGGCGAAAAAATGTCGGCACAAATTCTGAAATAATCCCCAATATTTAGTGCCCAATTTGTGCCCATTTGTGCCGTATGAATCAATTTCAGCACCATTATGGTTTTCAAGATATTCGAGTTTGAAGTTTTTGGTGCTAGCTTCACACTTGGCACCAACATTTTTCGATTTCGAAAAACTTTTAATGCCAATATTTAGTGCCCAATTTGTGCCCATTTGTGCCGTTTAATTGACCTCATTATCACTTGTAGTTTTTAAGTTATTTCAGTTTGAATATCTTGGTGCCAGCTTCACATAATCCAACTTTGAAAAAAATTTTATGCCAATATTTTGTGCCCAATTTGTGCCGTATAAATCACATTTCTACAATTTGTAGTTTT
The DNA here is from genome assembly GCA_951802165.1 of Adalia decempunctata. Taxonomy (NCBI): domain Eukaryota; kingdom Metazoa; phylum Arthropoda; class Insecta; order Coleoptera; family Coccinellidae; genus Adalia; species Adalia decempunctata. Next base: position 21,505,971 of record OX637703.1, read on the forward strand.
TGAGATATTGACTGTTGTTTTTTAGCCGGCGTGAAGTTGGCACCAACATATTCCAACTTTAAACAAATTTTGATGCCAATATTTTGTGCCCAATTTGTGCCCATTTGTGCCGTATAAATGACATTTCTACCATTCGTAGTTTTTGAGATATTGACTGTTGTTTTTCAGCCGGCGTGAAGTTGGCACCAACATAATCCAACTTTGAAAAAAATTTTATGCCAATATTTTGTGCCCAATTTGTGCCGTATAAATCACATTTCTACAATTTGTAGTTTTTGAGATATTGACTGTTGTTTTTTAGCCGGCGTGAAGTTGGCACCAACATATTCCAACTTTAAACAAATTTTGATGCCAATATTTTGTGCCCAATTTGTGCCCATTTGTGCCGTATAAATGACATTTCTACCATTCGTAGTTTTTGAGATATTGACTGTTGTTTTTCAGCCGGCGTGAAGTTGGCACCAACATATTCCAACTTTGAAAAAAATTTTCCGCCACTATTTAGTGCTGAATTTGTGTCAATTTGTGCCGTTGAAATGGCTTCGATATCTTGGATAGTTTTCGAGTTATGAACAATATTGTGTTTTATTAACGGCGCCATCTATGGGAAAAAGCAAGTATTGTTTCGCTTCATAATAGGTCGAATATGTCGGCCTCACATATGTGAATTCTGTTACATAATAACTTCCCATGAACTCATAAATAGACCTCTGATTATTAAGCAAACAATTCCTTGCGTTAATCGAACAATCTATCCTTTTCGATGGTAAAAATATGTTGAATCGGGAAAATTGTTGAGTAATATTATTTCTAAATAATATTATATTTCGATATGGAATTCAAAATTCAATAAATACAATTAGAAATATATTCCTTATTACAATTACTTGTATGGATTCACTTTCCTGCATAAAAGCAGATAGCGTGTGGCGGCAAGCATATAAGGGCGTAGGCCAAAGTGCAATAAATTCATCAAGAAGTAGTCTAAGGACACACTGCGAAGTGTCGGCAATACTTCTAAGAATAATAAAAGCTTTCGATTGCAATGCCGCTCTCATCCACCTGTGTGGTCACTGTTTGATGTTTCCGCCTTACTCGCAATAGGAATTGTGAATTGATGGAGATAATTCAAAAAATAAAAAAAACAGATTATTTTTCGATAATTCCCAAATCATTTATATGTTACTGGTTGAGCGATCTTGGTAACATCCATTTGAATAGAGAACTGTATCTCGTTGAAACCTACCTTACCTACCCTGAAAATTTCAACCCTCTTTCTAGGTCTATTACTTATCAATTCGCGGTAATGGTTATAACACACTTGATTAAATACACCCCTCCCCTGACGGCTCGGGCAGCAAAATTCATCTGCATATGTTATGACTTACATTACCGCTCATAGAACATAGCCATTTCAACGGCACAAATTGACACAAATTCAGCACTAAATAGTGGCGGAAAATTTTTTTCAAGGTTGGAATATGTTGGTGCCAACTTCACGCCGGCTGAAAAACAACAGTCAATATCTCAAAAACTACGAATGGTAGAAATGTCATTTATACGGCACAAATGGGCACAAATTGGGCACAAAATATTGGCATAAAAAATTGTTTAAAGTTGGAATATGTTGGTGCCAACTTCACGCCGGCTAAAAAACAACAGTCAATATCTCAAAAACTACAAATGGTAGAAATATCATTTATACGGCACAAATGGGCACAAATTGGGCACAAAATATTGGCATAAAATATTTTTCAAAGTTGGATTATGTTGGTGCTAAGTGTGAAGCTGGCACCAAGATATTCAAACTGAAATAACTCAAAAACTACAAGTGATAATGGGGTCAATTAAACGGCACAAATGGGCACAAATTGGGCACTGAATATTGGCATTAAAAGTTTTTCGAAATCGAAAAATGTTGGTGCCAAGTTGAAGCTAGCACCAAAAACTTCAAACTCGAATATCTCGAAAACCATAATGGTGCTGAAATTGATTCATACGGCACAAATGGGCACAAATTGGGCACTAAATATTGGGGATTATTTCAGAATTTGTGCCGACATTTTTTCGCCAACTTCACGCGGCCAATCTAGCCCGTTCCACTTGAATGTTTGATTGCAACGATCGCGAGCATGTGGAATGGGATAAACAGCGGTCGTGAGCGTGAGCATTGTGAGCGCCAAGTGGAACGCACTATTAGCGACAACCTATTCGACTATTCCAATGTTGATTTGATGAAGTATTGTCAAGACTTGAATCTGAAGCTTAAAGATGATGCTACTAATGAATCAGACATTGACGGTATTGATTTGTTTAATGAAATTATTGCACTAAAATCGCATTTTGCAGAACACCAATCGAAGGATCCACAATCACTGTTACAATATATTTTTCAATTTTTGGCAATGACTTAATTTCTACATTTCCGAATACAACAATAGCACTAAAAATACTACTAACATTGCCGGTTTCAGTTGCATCTGGAGAAAGATCTTTTTCAAAATTAAAAATTATCAAGAATTATTTAAGATCCACTAAGATCCAACACAGATTAAGTAATTTAGCTATAATTTCAATTGAACACCAAATTTTGGATAGATTGGATATGACTAAGATTATAGAAGATTTCGCAAATATAAAAGCGAGAAGAGTGAAATTTTTTTAAATAAATATTTGAGGGTGCATCTATATGATTTTTCAATTTTATAAATAGAAATAACAATAATATATATATATATATATATAATTCAAGATTTAGCGACTGTGTATATTCAAAATTAGTTAAATTTATTTGGGTTGGCAGTCGGAAATAAAAGAAAGTCTCTTTTTTCCTTTTTTCTCAAGCTTTCGGCTTTATTTAAGCCTTCTTCAGGAGACGCTACAATATGTTCATAATCAGGAATTTAGAATGAAATTAATATGTATACAACTTACGAAGTTGAGATAATCTACATAAAGTTGAAACATTCTAACTAATAAGGCAAACAAAGGTACAATTTCTTTTTTTAAATTCTGAAAGAGCAGTCAAACGTTTCGAAATTGTCAATAATTTTTCATGACATATAGTAATATAAATGGAGAATCTATGAATGCTCTTCCTCTTCACAAGTTGGTATAAAATGATTAGGTAAGTATATGAAATTTTGTGATTACTGAACAAATGCCATTCCAGAAGGTATTTCAATTATGAAGTTGAAAACGGTGATTTTGTTTTTTATTTTTGTCCATATCGATCAAAAGGGCATATACATTGCTCAGGGAATCAATGTCTTTTTTTGAATTCATATTCTGTTCATTTTGTGAAATTCTTATCATTTCTAAAAGGGTCCTTTTTCTAAGATTTGATTCCCGATCCAACAACTCAGTATCTTCAAATGATGGAATGTGGCCTGTTTCGATACAGTGTTTGGCTAACGCACAATGGTCTTTTCTCAGTTTAATATTACTCTTATGGAGAGTGATGCGTTGTTGCAAAGTTGTGGACGTTTGCCCTATGTATTTCAACTCACAATGGGAACAGGGAATTTTGTAAATAACATCACTATTCCTGAATAATGGTGTTTCATCTTTTAATTTACTGTATAATTTTTTCAGGGGTTTAACATTCTTGATCGCGAATTTAAGTTTTTCTTTTGGTAAAATATCTTTGAGTCTATTTGTTAATGGTTCTATATTTGGAAGGGTAATATAAATTTTGTTTGCCCCATTTTCTGGTGGATTCTCTTCTGTTTCAATCTCTGTTAATCTATCAGGGTTGTTATACAGAATTCTTCTGATAAAGGTTTTGGGATATCCATTTTCTAATAATATGTTTTCCAGTCTTGTGAGATTCTTATTCCTAAATGACATATGGGATAATTTATTCACTCTTGTTTTTAGGTTTTTAATTATATTGATCTTCATTTGCATTGGATGATACGAAAGGTAGTGTACATATCTTTGAGATGCCATGGGTTTGATATACCAGTCAGTGATTATTCTATTTACAGAAGTTCTCATCAATTTCATATCTAAGAAGGCAACCGATCTATCTGTTTCATTCTCGATCGTGAACTGGATTTTGGGATTCACTTCGTTTATTACATCCAAAACCCGGTGAGTCCATTCTTCTGGCACAGCTGTCACAACATCATCCATGAATTTTTTGCAAAATGGAAGTTCAAATGGTAATTTTTCTTGTATTTTCTCTAATATATCATCCACTACAAATTGTGCTATTATAGGAGACGCTATTGAACCCATGGGAGCTCTTTGTAATTGTTTGTAGTATTGATTGTTGAAAGAGAAAACTGTAGTATCAAACCACATATCTATAAGGAGGCAAAATGTTTCTACTGTAACAGAACAATTTGGTTGAATGTCATTCCATTTTCTTCTGATAATATCTTTGGTCAGCGATACCGTGATGTTTGTGAATAGAGATACTACGTCCCAACTCTGCAAAATATAATTTGTAGGCAACTGAAAATCACATATGAATTCGGAAAACTCGAAAGAATCTCTTATGTTAAACATATTCGAGAAGTTATAAGATTTCGTTAAAACATCTCTTATGAATTCAGCAATATTGTAATTAGGACAATTAATGGATGCTATTATAGGTCTCAAACTTAATTCTTCTTTGTGAATCTTTGGGAGTCCGTAAAATTTAGATGCCGTACCTTTGTAATACATAAGTTTGTGAGCCAATTCTTTTGAAATCTTATTATCCTTTTTTAGTTTGGTAATTAAGGAATTAATTCTCTGTTGGTATGAACTACTTGGATCCCTTGGCAATGCTAAGTAATTTTCTTCATCAGACAATAAATTATTTGATAATTCTATATATTTCGTTCTGTCCATTACAGTAGTAACATTACCCTTGTCTGACTGTAGGACTAGTACTTCTGGGTGATCTCTTAAAAACCTTGCAGATCTATTAAACATTTTGTTGATTGGGTGGAATGATATGGAATCCTTATGGCAGAAATTTGTGATTATGTTAGTTATTCTAGATGTTAAAATCTGTTTTTCTCTATTATCTTCAATCATAGAAACCACTTTATCTAATTCTGATATTAAATGTGCAATAGAAATATCTTTTCCTGAAGGCGGTAAACAAAATTTTGGACCCAGTGATAAAGTTGTCGCTACATCATCTGGGAGTGCTATTGATGAAATATTTTTAATCCATTTGTTTTGAGTTCTTATAATTAATTTCTGTTCTTCCTGAAGTTTTTCAAATTTTCTTACGTTTACTGCCTTGACTTTGTTGAATATCCCACTGCATTTTGTTTTAGTTTTGTGAGCGTCTCCTGAAGAAGGCTTAAATAAAGCCGAAAGCTTGAGAAAAAAGGAAAAAAGAGACTTTCTTTTATTTCCGACTGCCAACCCAAATAAATTTAACTAATTTTGAATATACACAGTCGCTAAATCTTGAATTATCAATACAAAATGGGTTTTTTCAACATCATCAGAACACAATATGGTACAGAAATGGTAAGGCAAATGAAGGAGTATTCCAACAATAACAGGAAACTATCAAACCTAATAAACAGGAAGATCTTCCTATTGAAATGCAGGTCCAATGGTATTATCCCTAGACACGTGAACAACAGTCTGAAGAACGTTAGGTACAATTTCGAGTATAAAGATGCAAAAACAGGACAGAAGATCCATAATTTCACCAACAAGTTAGGGCAAAAAATGATTAATTTAGAATTGGACATTTCTCATAAAAACATCGGATTTTTGGAACGGAGAAATAAGGAATTATGTGATAATTTTAGGATGGTTTTGAATGAACATATTTGGTTACAATTCGCTCACAAAACTAAAACAAAATGCAGTGGGATATTCAACAAAGTCAAGGCAGTAAACGTAAGAAAATTTGAAAAACTTCAGGAAGAACAGAAATTAATTATAAGAACTCAAAACAAATGGATTAAAAATATTTCATCAATAGCACTCCCAGATGATGTAGCGACAACTTTATCACTGGGTCCAAAATTTTGTTTACCGCCTTCAGGAAAAGATATTTCTATTGCACATTTAATATCAGAATTAGATAAAGTGGTTTCTATGATTGAAGATAATAGAGAAAAACAGATTTTAACATCTAGAATAACTAACATAATCACAAATTTCTGCCATAAGGATTCCATATCATTCCACCCAATCAACAAAATGTTTAATAGATCTGCAAGGTTTTTAAGAGATCACCCAGAAGTACTAGTCCTACAGTCAGACAAGGGTAATGTTACTACTGTAATGGACAGAACGAAATATATAGAATTATCAAATAATTTATTGTCTGATGAAGAAAATTACTTAGCATTGCCAAGGGATCCAAGTAGTTCATACCAACAGAGAATTAATTCCTTAATTACCAAACTAAAAAAGGATAATAAGATTTCAAAAGAATTGGCTCACAAACTTATGTATTACAAAGGTACGGCATCTAAATTTTACGGACTCCCAAAGATTCACAAAGAAGAATTAAGTTTGAGACCTATAATAGCATCCATTAATTGTCCTAATTACAATATTGCTGAATTCATAAGAGATGTTTTAACGAAATCTTATAACTTCTCGAATATGTTTAACATAAGAGATTCTTTCGAGTTTTCCGAATTCATATGTGATTTTCAGTTGCCTACAAATTATATTTTGCAGAGTTGGGACGTAGTATCTCTATTCACAAACATCACGGTATCGCTGACCAAAGATATTATCAGAAGAAAATGGAATGACATTCAACCAAATTGTTCTGTTACAGTAGAAACATTTTGCCTCCTTATAGATATGTGGTTTGATACTACAGTTTTCTCTTTCAACAATCAATACTACAAACAATTACAAAGAGCTCCCATGGGTTCAATAGCGTCTCCTATAATAGCACAATTTGTAGTGGATGATATATTAGAGAAAATACAAGAAAAATTACCATTTGAACTTCCATTTTGCAAAAAATTCATGGATGATGTTGTGACAGCTGTGCCAGAAGAATGGACTCACCGGGTTTTGGATGTAATAAACGAAGTGAATCCCAAAATCCAGTTCACGATCGAGAATGAAACAGATAGATCGGTTGCCTTCTTAGATATGAAATTGATGAGAACTTCTGTAAATAGAATAATCACTGACTGGTATATCAAACCCATGGCATCTCAAAGATATGTACACTACCTTTCGTATCATCCAATGCAAATGAAGATCAATATAATTAAAAACCTAAAAACAAGAGTGAATAAATTATCCCATATGTCATTTAGGAATAAGAATCTCACAAGACTGGAAAACATATTATTAGAAAATGGATATCCCAAAACCTTTATCAGAAGAATTCTGTATAACAACCCTGATAGATTAACAGAGATTGAAACAGAAGAGAATCCACCAGAAAATGGGGCAAACAAAATTTATATTACCCTTCCAAATATAGAACCATTAACAAATAGACTCAAAGATATTTTACCAAAAGAAAAACTTAAATTCGCGATCAAGAATGTTAAACCCCTGAAAAAATTATACAGTAAATTAAAAGATGAAACACCATTATTCAGGAATAGTGATGTTATTTACAAAATTCCCTGTTCCCATTGTGAGTTGAAATACATAGGGCAAACGTCCACAACTTTGCAACAACGCATCACTCTCCATAAGAGTAATATTAAACTGAGAAAAGACCATTGTGCGTTAGCCAAACACTGTATCGAAACAGGCCACATTCCATCATTTGAAGATACTGAGTTGTTGGATCGGGAATCAAATCTTAGAAAAAGGACCCTTTTAGAAATGATAAGAATTTCACAAAATGAACAGAATATGAATTCAAAAAAAGACATTGATTCCCTGAGCAATGTATATGCCCTTTTGATCGATATGGACAAAAATAAAAAACAAAATCACCGTTTTCAACTTCATAATTGAAATACCTTCTGGAATGGCATTTGTTCAGTAATCACAAAATTTCATATACTTACCTAATCATTTTATACCAACTTGTGAAGAGGAAGAGCATTCATAGATTCTCCATTTATATTACTATATGTCATGAAAAATTATTGACAATTTCGAAACGTTTGACTGCTCTTTCAGAATTTAAAAAAAGAAATTGTACCTTTGTTTGCCTTATTAGTTAGAATGTTTCAACTTTATGTAGATTATCTCAACTTCGTAAGTTGTATACATATTAATTTCATTCTAAATTCCTGATTATGAACATATTGTAGCGTCTCCTGAAGAAGGCTTAAATAAAGCCGAAAGCTTGAGAAAAAAGGAAAAAAGAGACTTTCTTTTATTTCCGACTGCCAACCCAAATAAATTTAACTAATTTTATATATATATATATATATATATATATATATATATATATATATATATATATATATATATATATAAATCCTGGTGCTGATAGACGTCCAGTATAAATATATATATATATATATAACAATAATTTTTTCTCACCATAATGAGGGAAACCTTTCTAGAGAAGACTCAGCATATTTAGCGCAGGGGAGTATTTACGGGGGGGTACTGTGGGTAATTAACCCCCCCCAGGAAAGAGTTTTTCACACTAAATCTTCGAATGGAAACTATCTAAATAACCCCCCCCTCTTTCCCCGCTTTTCACTCAAGATCACTACCCCCCCCCCCGAATTGCTCTCTGGATACGCCCCTGATGTAGCGCCCTATTGGGGGCGGCATAACAGTATTTGCACGCGGGCGCTCAGACAGCTAGCGGCGGACCAGGGCTCCTATTCCAATACAAATGCGAAATTGAGTTTTCGAAAGCATGAGTATTGGAATTGCATTCTGCACCGAGTATTAGACGATATTTTCTCTATTTCAGTCAAATTTTGAGAAATTCAATGAAAAAATTCAAATTATAGGTCCTAGTGACTTTCATATTGTATCTTGGCAGTTGGTGTGAATGTTAGGAAATGCAAAAATTGACATTTCCGAACAGGCCCGGATCTAGGGGGGGGGGCAAGCGGGGCGCTTGCCCTGGGCGCCAGCTTGAGGGGGCGCCAAAAACAACCAGAGGTTAAAAAAATTTTACTGTTGATTTTCTCGGAAAAAATTATTATTATTAAATATGACCCGACTAGTGCCATCTAGAACACCTAAAAAAGCACAAACATCCTAGCTTTCCAAAACTATACGAAATGAAATTATCGATGGCCACCAAAGTTCGGAATAACATTATAAATGAGATCAAGAGGGGGCCAACAACTTCACTATTATGTTCGACTGCACCCCAGATGTATCTCACACAAAACATTTGGCCAGGTTATACGATATTTAAAAATATGGATATGAAATAAAGGAAAGTTTTATTGACTTCCTAGAAATTGACGGAAAGACTGGAGAATAATCTCACAGCGAATTCTAGATAAACTGCAAATGTCGTGGGCAATCCTACGACAACGGATCTAATATGGCTGGCATACATAAAGGAGTCCAATCCAGAATTCTAAAGATGAACGAGCTGGCAGTATTAGTTCCATGCCTAGCACACTCTTTGGATCTTGTGGGTGTGCATTCGGCTTCATCATGTTCAGAAGCAGTAGATTTATTTGGTGTTGTAGAAAAACTGTATTCTTTTTTTGTTGATTCATCCACATGATGGACAATTATGAAAAAGTGCACGAAAATAAATTTAAAAGAAAGTTGCCAACCAAGATAGTCAGCTGAACATCAAGCTGTTAATGCCTTGCTCCTTGCTCAATAATTTATCGGGAGTTGTGAAGGCTCTGGAAGAAATCAAAGAATCCTCACAAGCCGCAGAATCCAAGTATGGAGCTGGACAGTTACTTCATGCTGAGATGGATTTTAGATCCTGAACCTAACAATTTGCAATCATATTCTGCGGATCAATAGGGTCAACGTGGACATTCATAAAGATGATATAATTATTTTACGTTCATTATCATTGTTGCAAGGTCTTGTGAAGATCTTGCAAGGAATGAGAGAAAAACCTATTGAAAACTGGATCTCGGAAGCTACACTTCTTTCTGAAGAATTTTATGTGGAGCTAGATCTAGTTGGTTTATTCTCGAAAGAAGTAAAGGTTGTATTCGGCAGATTATTGTCAGAAATCAGAAAAAAGATTAGAAAGCGCAGAGTGTCAGCATACGAATTTCGCTTTCCTCAATGCTCTTCTAAACACGCAAAAATAGGATCTGCAGAAAGATGGGACCCTTTTAGCGCAAAAATATTCAAGAGACTTGAATGCGGTTGATTTCTGTCAGGAACTAGTGGTTTTCAAAGAGCTGGTTCCTGAAATTAGTGAAAGATCGACTTCATTAGACCCGCTACAAATTCAGTTTCAGCAGATTGAAAATAATAAAAAATTATTTGCGTTCCTCAATGAGTCAAGAACGTCTTTCTGGTCTCCCGATCTTAGCTATGCAAAACAAAACTGTTTCCGAAACAAATTTCGAGGAGCTGATAGAAGCGTTCGCGGAAAAAAAATCGCGCCGCGTGAAGGTGTGAAGAAAAAAAATCTGGTTTCATTTATTTTTGGCTATTTTTTAATAATTCATATATTACACAAATGGGAGGGGCGCCATAATGAATTGTTGCCCCGGTCAGAAAAAATCGGAGATCCGGGCCTGTTTCCGAATTGACGTCTGCGGAATTTGATAGGATCGGAAGTCATTGTTGACAACCACAAAACGAAAAATGTAACTGAAAACGATGCTGTAATGAATTCATTACAGCACTGTTTTTAGTGCTGTTGTGGGTTGCTGTGTTTTTGATCTGTAACTTCAATTAATTCACAGGGAAAGGAAAGTGAAAGAAAAGGTTCAGGCAAAAATATATCACAGTTTTATTTCAACCCAACTATTTGTTTTTGTCCCTGAAGTTTGAGGACACCGTTTTCAGAAAAACGATTGATTTATAGTGTTGTGACAGAGTCGTTATCGTTGGTCCAGGCGCCAAGGGTCGAGATTATGCGAACCAGATGTTGCGGACGAAAGTACTGGCTTTCTTCCGTTTCTTGAAGAGCACGACGCTGATGTGGAACAGATGTGCGTTGATGGACGGTCTTTCTTGTCGCTGGTCGAGGGTTTTGATAAAAACCTTTTAAGATTTAGTGGTTGTCGACGATTATAGCTGATTTCTTCTTCTCGAGTGCTGGTGCTCGTTCTAGGTGATGAATCGATGAGATCTAATTTCTGGTTTGCATATCGGCCCTTTATATCCAATTTCTGGACCGATTTTAGTTGCTCCAATAAGGTTGCTCGAATGAGTTTTCTCATCTCGAGGCGTGGTTTCCCAGATTCCACATTTTCTTTGTCCGCCGAATTTGCACTCGAAACTCATTTTATTCCTTCGATATTTCTGTGGAAATTAGTTTCCCACACACTCCCCCACCAGTGACGAAGTTACGAAATCATCTGCACAAATCGCTTTGGGAAATGGACTTTTCTGCCGGATCGTGTGGTCCGCGTTTCCTGCGATGGCCTTGGATCTGTTGTGTTGGGTTCTACAGGGTGTTCTCTTCTTGGCAAGTCTTCCATCTTATCGTCGGTGATGACGTAGGCTGGCTTCAGTCTGTCGATCGTCACCGTCGTTTCCTTGCCGTTCACTTTTATTACGAAATGTTTTGGATTTCGACTTAACACTTCGTATGGTCCGTCATATGGATTTTGCAGACCTTTCTTTGGGCCGTCATGTCGGACGAAAACGCAAGGTGAAGTTGATAAATCCTTGAACACGAAGTTGGTTCGTTCTCCGTGGTGGCTTCCTTCGGTGGGTCTTATTGCTAGCATTTGTTGCCTCAGATTCACGATGAAGTCGGATGTGTCTTCATAGTCATTTGTATTCGTAGCTAGGAATTCTCCGGGCAATCTTAGTGGTTCGCCATACACTAGCTCTGCTGCGGTTGTCTTCAAATCCTCTCGCCAGGCCGCTCGCATTCCAAGCAGGACGGTTGGTAACGTTTCGGTCCATCGATCGTTGCTGTGGCATTTTATTGCTGCCTTGAGTTGTCGATGAATTCTCTCCACCATGCCGTTGGCTGCTTGGTGATAGGCGGTGGTTCGGATGTGATTCGAGCCAGTCAACTTACTCAACTCGTTGAACAGGCTCGACTCGAATTGTCTTCCTTGATCCGTTGTGATCCGCAGTGGAGTGCCAAACCTCGCTATCCAGTTCGTGTAAAATTCTCTGGCGATGGTGACTGCCTCCTGGTTTTGTAGAGGGATTGCTTCTGGCCACCTGGTGAATCGGTCGACGCAAGTGAGACAGTATCGGTAGCCCTCAGAGTGTGGCATGGTTATGATGTCCATATGAACGTGCTCAAATCGTCGTGCTGGTGGAACGAATGGACTAAGTGGAGCCATGACATGACGAGTGACTTTGGCTCGCTGACACTCTATACAGCCGCGGGACCATTTCCTGCAGTCTGCGTTGATTGAAGGCCATACAAATCTTTGTTTCGCCATTTTTGTGGTTGCGTTGATACCAGGGTGTGCCAGTCTGTGGATGGTATCGAAGGCTGCTCTACGAAATGGCTTCGTCAAGAACGGTCGTGCCTGTGGTGTGGATGTGTCACAGTACACCGAGATGGTAGAACCATGTGGCTTCATTTTCCTTAGCAGCAATCCTGTGTCTCCTCGTAGGTATCTCCGTAGTTCGTCGTCATCCTCTTGTGACTTGGCCAATGCTGCATAGTCCACCGTGGGAGTGAGTTCGTCCACTCTTGAAAGGGCATCAGCGACGACGTTCTGCTCTCCTGGGACGTATCGTATGTCGGTGGAGAACTGGGAGATGTAATCCAGGTGTCGGAACTGCCTGGGCGAGCACTTCTCTGGCTTCTGCTTGAAGGCGTACGTCAAGGGTTTGTGATCCGTGAAGATGGTGAAGTTTCGGGCCTCTACCATGTGTCTGAAGTGTTTGATGGCTAGGTAGATGGCTAGTAGTTCACGGTCGTAGGCTCCATAACGGGTCTCCGGTGGTGATAGTTTCTTAGAGAAGAATGCAAGAGGTTGCCATTCACTGTTGACCAACTGTTGAAGAGTAGCTCCGACGGCTGTGTCTGATGCGTCGGTTACTAAGGCAAGTGGGGCGCCATCCATAGGGTGTGCTAGCAAGGTCGCTGAGGCTAGCGTTTTCTTCCCTTCTTCAAAAGCTGCAGTGGCTTCTGGGGTCCATGAGATCTTAGCCTTCCCTTTTAAGTTTGGTACGAGTATGTCGTGGAGCGGTGCCAGTGACTGTGATGCTCGAGGTATGAAACGACGATAGAAGTTTATCATACCCAGAAATCTTCGAAGGTCTTTGGCAGTTGTTGGTTGGCTGTATCCCAGTATGTCTTGGACTCTGTCTGGAAGTGGCCTTGTTCCTTCAACTGTGACGAGGTACCCTAGGAACTTCACTTCTGGTTGTCCGAATGTGCATTTGGCTGGATTGAGGACGATGGAGTAATTGCGGAACCGCTCGAAGATGATCCGGAGATGTTCCATATGTTCCACTTCTGATGAGGAGGCGATCAGCACGTCGTCTATATAGCTGAAGCAGAAGTCCAGTCCTCGTAGAACCTCATCGATGAACCTCTGGAAAGTCTGTGCAGCGTTCCGTAGTCCGAACGTCATGAACGGGAACTCGAACAATCCAAACGGCGTTGTGATGGCTGTCTTGGCTACGTCTTCTTCTGCCAGGGGTATTTGGTTGTAGGCCCTCACTAGGTCGAGGGTCGAGAAGATTGTCTTTCCTTGGAGAATGTGAGCGTAGTCCTGGATGTGTCTCACAGGATATTGGTCGGGGATAGTCCGGGCGTTTAGTGCACGGTAGTCTCCGCACGGTCTTCATTCTTCGGAACCCTTCTTCGGTGCCAAGTGCAGTGGGGACGACCAAGGGCTGTTGGATGGACGGGCGATTCCTAGTCTGAGCATGGCTTCGAATTCTTTCTTGGCTGCCTTGAACTTCTCTGGTGCCAAGCGTCGTGGTCTCGAAGCGACTGGTGGTCCAAGGGTCGTCTTAATGTGATGCTTCGTCTGGTGCGTGATGCGTCCTGGGGCTCCTTCCGGTCTTGTGATCTCTGGAAATTGTGTTAATAGATTGTGATACCTGGAGGATCCGTTGACTGTTTTGACTTCTGGAATATTACACTCAGCCACTTCGCCTTGGGTAGTGAGCTGGGTGGTTCCGTCCAAAAGTCTTCTGTTTCTGACGTCCACTAGCAGGTTGTAGAAGCTCAGGAAGTCGACGCCGATGATGGGTTTCGATACGTCTGCTATGACGAACCTCCATGTGAATGCTCGGCGTAGTCCTAGGTTCAGCGTGAGGGTGATTGTACCATAGGTGGCTATGGGTGTCCCGTTGGCTGCTGAAAGGACGTAGTTGGACTTCTCTCGTCTGCCAGTGACTGCGCTGTATGGAAAGATGCATAAGTCTGCACCAGTGTCGATCAGGAACTGAAGCTTGGAATCCTGATCCGTTACGAACAGGCGGCGCGTAGACGGGCTGGGATCACTGGCCGCCTCTAGTGAAGGCCCCCTCCGTTTCCCGAAGAGTAGTTGCAGGGCTGCACGCACCTCGTAGACCTTGCTCCAAATCTGTCGTGGTACCAGCACTTTCCGTCGACTGTGGGTCGTCTGCGACTATGGCTTCTTCGACGATCATTGGAACGGCCTCGGGTCCTATCTCTCCTAGGTCGTTCTTCGAATGCCGCCAGTTTCGCCTTCAGGGTTGCAATCTCCTGGTTGAATCCTATGGTCCACTGCGTGAATTCCTTCTTGAGGGATTCCACGTTGGCCACTTCAGCTACATGGTGGACGGGGGGTCGGGAAGCTTCCACGATGTTGTCTGCGAGGTTAGCCAAGTCCTCCAATTTCTTGTCCTTGATGATAGCCAACGACATCTCGATGTTCTTGGGTAGACGGCTCATCCATAGGGACTTCATCAGGTTCTCTGGCACTGTTGCATCTGCAAGCCCCTGTAAGTGACGAAGAAATTGTGAGGGCTTACGGTCTCCCATTTCCTCTCGCTCCAGTAGGCGGCGGGTTTTCTCTTCCTGGGAGGCACTCAACCGTCGCACCAGCTCCGTCTTCAACTTGTCGTAGGCTTCACTGGCAGGTGGTTTTATGATGATATCCTTCACCTCTACTGCATATTTGGCTGGCAGGGCTCCTACGACGTGGTTGAACTTGGTCCGGTCCTGTGTCACGCCAGCATTGCTGAAACTCCCTTCGCAGATGGCAAACCATAATTCGGGATCCGTGAATGTGAATTCGGGCAGACGGACGGCGACTCTTGATATTTGGGCTTCTTCTTCCATTGTCTTCAGGGCTTCTTTTTCAATCACGTCGGGGTCACCAATTTGTGGGTTGCTGTGTTTTTGATCTGTAACTTCAATTAATTCACAGGGAAAGGAAAGTGAAAGAAAAGGTTCAGGCAAAAATATATCACAGTTTTATTTCAACCCAACTATTTGTTTTTGTCCCTGAAGTTTGAGGACACCGTTTTCAGAAAAACGATTGATTTATAGTGTTGTGACAGAGTCGTTATCGTTGGTCCAGGCGCCAAGGGTCGAGATTATGCGAACCAGATGTTGCGGACGAAAGTACTGGCTTTCTTCCGTTTCTTGAAGAGCACGACGCTGATGTGGAACAGATGTGCGTTGATGGACGGTCTTTCTTGTCGCTGGTCGAGGGTTTTGATAAAAACCTTTTAAGATTTAGTGGTTGTCGACGATTATAGCTGATTTCTTCCTCTCGAGTGCTGGTGCTCGTTCTAGGTGATGAATCGATGAGATCTAATTTCTGGTTTGCATATCGGCCCTTTATATCCAATTTCTGGACCGATTTTAGTTGCTCCAATAAGGTTGCTCGAATGAGTTTTCTCATCTCGAGGCGTGGTTTCCCAGATTCCACATTTTCTTTGTCCGCCGAATTTGCACTCGAAACTCATTTTATTCCTTCGATATTTCTGTGGAAATTAGTTTCCCACACTGTAATGAACTCAATACGATACTGAAATAGAGAAATATATTATTAGCCTAATGTTCCTAAAATCTATATCTGATTTGGTAGGAGAGTTGTTTCGTTTTCGAAAGCTTGTTTGCTCGATGTCATTTATACATCTTCAGCATAATCTTCCTAAAAAATTTGAGAATTCCATTGGAAATAGCTGTTCATCTCACAATACCTTTCTATGTTAAAACGTGTAAAAGATTTTCACCAGTTACATCCATTAGTTTATAAGTCTTTGGTTACATCAAACAAAAATCCTAGCCTAAATGTCACTATGTCAGAAATCAGCTGGTTGCCGAGAAGATTGAGAGTTGCGGTGTTCACCGATGAGATGTTTGCGCCGACAGCCGAATGGCCGCTCGGTGATTGTCGGAAGGGTCTGAAAATTCTGACCGATACTGTATCCTCAATATCCAGCGCCGGTTGTAGCTATACGCATGCGTCGTGGACTTACGCGGCATAGAGAAGGGACATCACAGATCAAAGACTGACGTTTGAGATGGGTCGAGGTAGGCATTCAATGTAGTTTGTTTTTATTTCGAGTTGCATTTGAAAATGGTTTCACTCTGAGAACTGAAATTTTGTGGGTAAACTCAGAAAGGATTGGAGTTCTCCAAGAAATAATTGAAATCGACTTCATTTCGGAAGTTAATTTTTCTCTTTCAAAAATAGAAGAAAATAGGCCAACTCATCCTGATGATTTATTTCGAACGAAAGACCCATGGAAATACTTCAATTTCCGATTGAAAGTGAATCTGCAGATAATTTCGTTCGATCAACTTGAAACACGGAATTATTCATTTATTTCATAGTTCAGCGATTCTCGGATAGAGAGCGCCATTGTACATTTCATTCATAAGGGAGACCATTTTTGATCGAATATTCCATGAAAATGCACGGTGGGGGGTCTATCAGATTATTTTTCCCACTCGTTGTGATCGGCGACCTCAAGGAATGGTAGAATTCATAGATATTTGTACTATGATATCCGAAATTTCAGAAAGCTGGCAACGCCTTCTCTGTTCTCAGAATAGCTCTGTGAAATATTCGTTGAAGATAATTGTCTCGAATACAAAATAGGTTGATAGAGCTTGATTAATCACAAATTGATTGAAAAACCTTTCCTTACAAGATATTTTTGGGATATCGAGAAAAATATGAACAATTTATTAGTGTTTACAAACAAATCTTCAGGAAAATCGAAGACGGAACTTATTTTGGTGGGACAAACATGGCTTTGTTAATCGCAGATATATTCGGACAAAACTAAGTATTTTGTTGAGAAATGTAGTATTTGTAACATTCTTATTCGAAACAGTTTAATACTTGAGTATTTCCTGAATGTTTCAACTCATTTTCAATCGAGAAATATGAACTAAGCGTTGATTCAAGAGAGAGGGAGAGAGAGAATCATATCAGGCACGTATTTGGCCCAATTGAAAATTGAAATTCTAAAAGAACAATATTTTTGCAGATAAATTAGAGAAGAAATGAGGTTATTTTAATTTAATAGAAACGTCAAACTCCTCTTCATTCGCTCCGTAACCGTTCAGCAAATACATTGCTATACCATCGCTCCGAAGTAACGTGATCGTATATTCGTATACCCGTTTGTATCAGCATTGTTTAAACAATTTTATCAGTATCCACTTATGGCTTATGAAGTATTGCACTTCATAAGTCCTCTTCACCTTGATATGATTTCAGGCTACATGCAACCTCTATACTCATTCGAAAAACCATTCAAAACACAGCTCGACTGGAACAGATGGGACTCGAGAATAGAATCACAATCATCTGCAGAAATAGTCTGGTACACAGACGGTTCTAAGACAGATGAAGGAACAGGAGCGGGAATACATGGAGTGAGGCCAAGAAGGTATTACATAATACCTCTCGGCAAACACGCCACGATTTTTCAAGCTGAAACACATGCCATTAGTAATGCATATAGAAGAACCTGGAAAGTGGCTACCAAAGAAAACACATCCACATTCTCTCTGACAGCCAGAGCGCCATCAAAGAAAGCTCTCAACTCGACACAGATAAAGTCTAGACTCGTCTGGGAATGCCTCCAGGACCTTCTGTAGCTGGCAAAACACAACAAGGTCACTCTGATGTGGGTGCCAGGTCACAAGGGAATAGCGGGCAACGAAAAAGCAGACCAGTTAGCAAGACAAGCATCTGAAACGCCATCCACAGGGCCAGAACCTGTGCTTGGAATCACCAAAAACCGATGCAGGACCCTGATTGAGGAGTGGATAAAACAAAGACACCGATAACACTGGGAACAGAGCGACGGGCAAACACACAGCAAAGCCATGGTAGGACACACAAGCCCAACCTTGACGGCTGACTTTTTGAATCTAAACAGAACAAAGGCACGTATAATAATAGGTCTACTGACGGGACATTGCGGCCTTAGAAAACATCTGAACACCCAGAACACCATAGGAATACTTGGAGAACCCGTGGATTGCAGACTCTGCGGTGAAGAGGAAGAAACAGCCTCTCACATAATTTTTGAATGCGACGCCCTGGGAAGAAGGCGCCACAGAATCTTCGGAGAAATCAATCCGGAAACGGGAATGAATCCGAAAAACCTCATAAACAGGCTACTTAACCCGATAAAGGACTTACAAACCTATTCTCGTGAGGAACCACTGAAGAAAGATAGACCCAAGTTGGTCGTAGTGTCACAGGGAGGCCAAGCGCTAACCCGGTCTCTTGTTCGTCAGCTTATCAATTAATCAATCAATCATCCACTTACTATCATATTTATGATCTTTCCCGAAAAGTCAACTCTTAAACACATGTGAAATTCGGAACAGCCATTCCGAAGATCATCCCGGCTAGATAGACAAACGAAAGTATTTTGTTTCATTAGGAGTGATACTTTTTGTGTCGATTTTCAGAAAAATACGATAAGTGTAGTTTGTCACTCTAGATTATTTTACAAAATCAGAAATTCAAGTGGTTATTGTAGCTAAAAGTGCTTTAAATAATTATTTTTCTGCTCGAATGGCGTAATTTGTCCGAATAAGGATCTATTGAATTTATTTCTACTTTGAGAATAAACTCAACAACATCGTTTCGTTACTTGTCTCGATGTTGCCTTGTTGTCGATTATTCATAGCTTGTACCCACTAGAAGCACAGACTGCTAGAAGGCCTCTGTTTACATTCTCTATGGTTGACATTTGATATTCCCAAGGTTGCTTTGTGTTGTTCCCGAAGTTATTAGAATATTTTATTTGTAACTTTAGTGAACACATAAAGGGTGATTGCACATTTGATCGTCAGATTTAAGGGAGATAGGTAATAATAGTAATAGACTTGACAATTTAGAAACTAGTTTTTAGAGGTTATTTCTCCGGCCCCGATAAAAATCGAATCGATAAATGTTTTCGATAGAGGTCCTTGAATTTCTATACATTTCCAGCAAAATCGAGATATAATTTACATGTATCAATTCCTTGAATTATCCATGACATTTTAGCACTTTGTTGGGTTATTTTAACTGCTATTCATATGGTAATTCGGCATGCATGGAACTATCCACATAATTATTCTATACCGAACTATCATGATGGAACATGCAAAATGCAAATTGATATTCAGTGTATCAGAAATATCGTGCAGAATAACGCTTATTACATTTGTCGAAATAGTATACCTACTACATACATACACAGGGTGCATATGAAATGTTCAATTTGAAAAATACATACAAAATTTTGGGCATACTACTCAGGCTTGCATCTTGCATCTTTCCGTTCATCATATCTCTACATCTCTGCACCAGGTTTATGAACATCCGCGAAGATGGGTGATTTGATAGCGATTATCTTGTTCTGTACAACTAATGCGCTGAACTGGAATTTTGTTTTGATTCACCATAAATTAAAAACATATCAACAAGTTCATAATTTGAATAAACGTGCGACATTTTCGAAACATAAAACCATCGCACCCTCGCCGTAAGACGATCGAAGATTACTGATCAAAATCGATATGCTGAGTCATGTATGATAAGAAGACAAAAACATGTTGATATCTACGGAGCAGCAGGCGAGGGGGCAGGTTCGGACTGAGGAATTTTCAGATTCGCCTAAAAACTAGAAAAGGTTCTAGTTTCATTTTCTCGAAACTGGAGGGGCATAATTCAAATAAAAAATTTTGATGAGTTCTACCATATGTCAAAAAAAAAGCGAGAGGCTAGGAACTTCATTGTTTCACATTAAACTCCATTCACTTCTATAATGTATCCCGATTGGCCATGACATTCTGACACATTTCACTGTGTATATTTTGAGAATGTTACATTACAGTCATTTTCCTGTCAGATAAATAAGCAACGTTGTACTTTCTACCTAGAGGTCGTAGTAATTATGTATTTATCAAAATGTTTATTTATTTTGGGAAAATAATGAATTTGAGAAAATATTATGTGAATTCAGTGATTCCAAAGACCTGGCGAATGTTGAAGAAACTTCATGAGAACTAGAGTAGCAGTTTTTTTGTAGTTATTAGTTTTTTAGCTCAATGAATCCCCACCAAGACCATATGGAGAGAAAAAGAATGGAAATCGATGTCGGACGCACAAATTTCAGCTTTGAACATTAACTGATGGCTCACCCTGTATTTTTATTTGATGTGTTGTTAATATTCAGGAATTTCATTTTATTTTGTTCCTCAACCCATTTTGAGCGAAATTTTAATACGAATTTCGAGTTATGCGTGAAGATCACAGCCATTTTCGAGTTACCCCAAAATGGGATAATTTTTTCAATATTTTTTCGAACTGGGCTGACGTAGAATTTTTTCAAGTAGCAAGTTCACTTCCTCTGAGTGGAATTATAGCTTTTGTGATAACCAGACTCTTAAGAAATAGCTTATGTTATTGAATATCGCCAAATGTTTATCAAATGATCTCGTTCTAGGATATTTCTCTTTCAGATGTCAGTACAGTTATGAATAAAACGGAAATTAAGCTTGTTTACTCTCACCCTTCCAATTCAAATAATCCAAATATGTCCCACTATCCATTCAACAACACATGTTCACAAAAATTACATTCGTGTTCTTCACTTGATTTTCACATCATTTAACACACATAATCTTGATATATCTGGATATGGAACTTATCGCTAACGACAAGTAAATGCGAAAAAATGCTCAAAATAACAGACCAGCAAAACAACCCTTACAAAATTCAGGGTTGAGTCTCAACACCAGTTCGCGAAGATACGGTACTCTGTAAGTCAGAATCCTTCGATATCGCAAATGGACAGATCATAGACATCGGAAAACTATCTTCTATTTTGGATGTAGTCATGATTATCAAATTGCTGTAATACTTTCCCGAAGATCAAGAGTGTGTCGGTCTTTTTTTCAGTTATCGAATTTAGGGATTTTGAATTTGACCAGGAATCAGTGGAACCAACCTGATGGTTCGAGACAATTTTCGGCTGAAAAGTGCAGACGTTTGTGAGAATGATAACGATCTAAGTTGTCCATATGAAAATCATCTCAACAATCCTACAATTAGAAGATCGATATTTTTTTTAAAA
The DNA here is from genome assembly GCA_951802165.1 of Adalia decempunctata. Lineage (NCBI taxonomy): Eukaryota > Metazoa > Arthropoda > Insecta > Coleoptera > Coccinellidae > Adalia > Adalia decempunctata. The sequence continues at coordinate 21,527,505 of OX637703.1, forward strand.
ATAAGCTGAATGGATGACTAAACTATACTCTATATCCCTGTTGGCCATGATTTAGGTTTATCAAGTTCTTTTACTCAAAACTGACGTACGAGGATGTATTAATATCTAGTTAGCCTAGACCAGTTCCATGCATAAACAAAATATTGCGATACCATATCAACGAACAATAACTCTTTAGAAGTGTGAGTCTAGAGGTCGACGTCAAAAAAGTAAACCAGAGTTACGCAATGAATAAAAAAAAAGATGTCCACCGAAATTGTAAAAATCGGAAAATTGGAGTATCGAACCATCATCAAGTACCTGTATTTAAAAGGGTTAAGAGGTAAGCAGATTTACGAAGATATGCTTAATACCCTTGTTGATCAATGTCCTCCGTATGCGACCGTGAAAAATTGGACTGCAAGCTTCGAAAGAGGTAAATTTTCCATTGAAGATGATAATAAAAAAATTTCAAGACTATTCTTGATTTCCGTACATGAGAAAAGCATAACTGAATCTTCCAACCATGTTTATGTACGTGAAATATTTCCAGTATAAACAGAGAAAAAGTTTCTTCAACGCCAGGTCTTTGGATTTATTGAGGTCACATAATATTTTCTCAAATTCATTTTTTCCCCAAATTAAATAAACATTTTGATAAATACATAATTACTACGACTTATACAGGGTGAGTTTTTGAATTGTACATATATTTTAACTGAAGATTCTTGAGGCCAAAAGGAACCTTTTTTTCATTTTCCATTTTTCCGAATTCAGCTCTGTTAAAAAGATATAGCCATTTGAAAAAAAACATTGGGCTAAATACGTCCCTGAAATGATACTGTGGAATTGATTCAAAGTTCATATTTCTCGATAGAAATTGAGTTTATACGTTTAGGCCCAATTAAGGGAATACTCAAGTAGTCAAGTACTAACCTTATTGAAATAAAAATGTTGCAAACACGATAATTTCGACAAAAACGGTTAGTTTCATCGGATTATATCTGCAACTAAAAAGCCACATTTCTCACACCAAAATAAGTTCCTTCTTCGATTTTTCTGCAGATTAGTTTGTAAACACTAATAACTTGTCCATATTTTCCTCTAAATTCCCAAACAATATCATGAAGAGAGACTTTTCATTCAGATTTGTTATTAAACAACCTAACCTAATCTAATTTGTATCGATTCTGTGAATTTTTGCACAGAAATTTCAAGAAGATGTTGTCAGCTTGCTGATATTTTCATTGAGGTTAAGGATTTTTTACGAAACAGTATAAATCACGATACATTTGTGTACCGTGGTATAAATATCTATGAATTCTGCCGTTTCCATCATAAATCGACTTTGCCGCCAAATTTTACCACGCATGCGTAGAGCGAATAATCTGAATACATTCAGTGACTTATTGTTCTAATGTGATCATTATGTGAAGTGAATTAATATAATTTCAACCGTGTCGAGTTTATAAAATTCCAAGAGGATGTTGTTTAGATAGAAACATCGCCACAAATTATCAGGTATCGTATTATTTTTCATTAATTTAAATTTAATGAGTAGTTTGTATCGAGATTCATCATTCATATCCGAATTTTGTATTTCATCGACATTTAACTTCAATATGTAACTATGAATTTTCAATAGAAACTGTGCGTATTAAATCCTCCTTGGTGTCCAATTTTATCTCCCACATTTGTGGGATTTTATTATTGAAATATCTCGGCAAAGTTGATAAATATTGTGACAACATTGTAAACTCGTTTAAAGACCAGAGACTGAATAATATTCGATGATATTTAATTCAGAGACGCATTCAGATTATTCTTGAAATTAATGATTTTTTCGTCAAATTTCTCCGGGTAAAATTGAAAATAACTCGAAAACGACGCGTTTTATTGAAAAAAAATAGGAATACTTTTAGTTTCTCAAATGATTGATTCTTTCGAAAATATGAACCGTTTATCTTTTTGAAGTGGTTTTATGGTGTTTTATGGTGTATTAATGAAACGACTACCCTGTAACTTTTATACTAGTAAAGATATTGAATAGGTTTCGATTGAGGAATATGAACCATGAATAGAGTAAAAACTCAACCAAAATTTACTTCATTCGAAATAACGGTTCCGAAGATATAAACAGAAAAGTGTTTTTTTCATGGATTTTCGACACCCTGTATCTCCCAAATCAAACCGAGTTTTGAAAAATGGTATAGGAAAAAAGTGTTTCCTTTGATGAGAGGAATCTACAGTTAAAATATATGTACAAGTCAAAGACTCACCCTGTATGTAGAAAGTACAACGTTGCTCATTCATGTGGCAGGAGAATGACTATAACCTTACATTTTTCAAAATATACGCGGTGAAATGGTCGGCATTTCATGGCCAACCGCGATACTTCATAAAAGTGAATGGAGTATACGGAAAAGATTCAAATTTTCCGTTTTTATTTCCATAATTTTTCTTATTTCAAGTTGACACGTTCGTAAGACTGAATCAGCGAAACCAAATGATACGAAAAACTTACAGCTAGTACGAAATGTCCAACTGCTAAGTCCAAACTGTCGCTGTGCTCTGTGGTCTATTGGGATTTCACTTACAGTTCGGCGTTGGTTTGCCATCGCATTTAAGAAAAGCGAGTATTTTCCTGGAAATCAGTTCACGGCCATCCTGGATGCGCGACGTGGAAAAGGGGAGGGGGGGGTTCCAGGAATCAATACTCCTTTTCTCTTTCGAAAACACATTTTTCGGAATCGCGTCACGTACAAACGGCGGGTATGCCAGTAATGACGATATGTTCGAAATTGAATGAAATATCGAATATTCGAGGTAAAAAGCAAACCTTTTGTAGTAGAGTTTTAGAGAGTGTTCAAAATTCGATGCGCTTGAATAACCAATGGCGGCTCCGTAAATACAGGGTGTTCCAAGTGCAAGAGCCTATGAGACAACTCTTGCAATAGTTCTCATAGTCCTCGAAATATAAGGAAAAGCCAGAAAATAGGCGAAATATTCGTAGTTTCTAAAGGTATTTTCAATAAGTGGTGTGATTTCGAATAGCCCGCGATTTCGGTAAATGTCACTCTTGAAGCTGTCATTTTTTGACATTTGGCAAGTAGAAACCACGACATTAATGAAAATGGAACGATAAACGCTCCAACTTCGCATTGAAATTATCAAAATTCACTAAAAATATGGTGAAAATTTGGCATTTCGTAAAACTCGAACATTTTTGGGTCGGCTTGAAGCACATTGTCGAACCGCAATACTGAAATTGGTGGAGAAATTTGAGCTGTTATGCCGGGTTTCCACCAAGCGTACAGAACAAAAACCAAACACGAACTCGGTCCGTATGTGACAGTCCGCGAACTGTTTGCGAACTGTTCTAGAACTTGTGGATTGTTTTTCGGACTCAAAAGTCCGCGAATTGCGTCTTTACGGACACAAACAGAGTCCCATCCAATGTCAGTAAACTTCAAAGGATTTTAGGATTTACGAGTTCTAGGACTGTTTGTCAGCTTGGTGTAAACGCCCAGTTTGTTTTTATTTACGTTGTTGCGATCTAGTGGTAGTTTGATTCGGTGGGTGAAGGAAAGAATGTTTATTAAAACTTGATCAAAGTTCACCTCCTATAATCATATCATATCCTCTGAGACTGAGATCTTGTAACAGTTTAGACGTCACATTTCCCCCTTTTTGCCTTAAGCATAGCCTAATCCAAAACCGGCATTCAGTTTTGTTCTTTTTAATAATGTAAAATGTAACTGCCAGCAAAAATAAATCCTCGTCGTCTTGTTTTCTCAAGTTTGCAGCGCGGCACATTCCCACAACGTCCGGTGTAAACTGAATGAAACTTAAACAAAACACGAACAGTTTTCATTCATTTGTGTCCGCTACTGGTGTAAACAGAAAGTCCGTTGGGAACCCCAACAGTCTTCGAACATTTTTCGAACAAAACTGTTCAAAATTTCTGTTCGAACGGACAGTTCGTGGTTTGTTTTGACCTGTCCGCTTGGTGGAAACACGGCATTAGGACAAGTTAGTGGTGTGAAGAATAAAACCCGTGTTCGTCGCTCAAGAACAGCCGAGAATATTGCTGCTGTACCTAAAGTGTTGAAGAAAACCCAGGTTTGTCCATTCCTCGGCGTTTTTTGGAATTAGGCATTTCACAAACTTCATTACACCGTATTTTGCATAAAGATTTGGGTCTAAAGGCTCATAAAGTTCGGTTAACACAAGAACTCAAGCCTACCGATCATCAACAACGTCGTGTCTTCGCTGTTTGGGTCCTTGAAATGAATGAAAATGATCCAAAAAATCATCTAGAGTGATCCCATTTCCACCTCGGTGGCTTCGTCAACAAGCAAAATTGTCGCATCTGGTGCTCGGAAAACCCAAGAGTTATTGTTGAAAAGCCTCTTTATCCTCAAGGTGTAACTGTTTGGAGCGGTTTATGGTTCGGCAGGGTCATGAGACTCTACTCTTTCGATAATGGGGCTGGAGCAATACTGCCCTCCTAAGCCAAAAAGGCGTATCTCAAATTTCCTTGTTTTAATATACAGGGTGAGTCTTTGACTTGTACATATATTTTATATAGATTCTTGAGATCAAAGGAAACCGTTTTTTCATTTTCCATTTTCCCAAATTCGGCTATGTTAAAGAGATGTAACCATTAGAGAAACAATTGTGCTAATTACGTCCCTGTGGAATTGATTCGAAGTCCATATTTCTCGATAGAAATTGAGTTTCTACATTTAGGGAATACTCAAGTACTAACCTTATTGAAATAAAAATGTTGCAAACACGATAATTTCGACAAAAACAGTTAGTTTCATCGGATTATATCTGCAACTAAAAAGCCACATTTATTCCACCAAAATAAGTTCCTTCTTCGATTTTTCTGAAGATGAGTTTGTAAACACTAATAACTTGTTCATATTTTCCTCGAAATTCCCAAACAATATCATGAAGAAGGACTTTCCATTCAGATTTATTATTACACAACCTAACCTAATCTAATTAGTATCGATTCTGTGAATTTTTGCACAGAAATTCCATGTTGTCAGCTTTCTGATATTTTCATTGAAGTTATGGATTTGTTACGAAACATAGTATAAATCACGATACATTTGTGTACCGTGGTATAAATATCTATGAATTCTGCCGTTTTCATCATAAATCGACTTTGCCGCCAAATTTTACCACGCATGCGTAGAGCGAAAACCGAATTATTTGTTATCTAGAGACCAACTATAAACAATAACAAACCAGGGTCTCTGAACAAACTGTAAACATTATGTGAAGTTCTGAATTGTGAATTATTGTTCTAATGTGATTATTATGTGAAGTGTATTAATATAATTTCAACCGTGTCGAGTTTATAAGATTCCAAGAGGATATCGTTTAGATAGAAACATCGCCACAGATTATCAGGTATCGTTTCATTAATTTCAATTTAATAAGTAGTTTGTGTCGAAATTCATCATTCATATCCGAATTTTGTATTTCATCGACATTTAACTACTCCAATATCAGAAAAAATTCTCAAGAAACCAGCCAACAGAAGACATTTAAATAATTTTTTGCAGAACTTGAAATACTCCTGTATGAAGATGTAGTAGAGTAACAATTAGCATTGGGAACGTCTCTGAGTATTATTTTGACGATATTTCACGAGTGCCAACCTGCGTCAGTTAGAAGTGAAAAAACTTGAACCTAATTCTCGTCCAACCGGGATACTTCATAAAAGTGAATGGAGTAGGTATATTTGCTCGTTTTTACTGCTGTTTTCGTTTTTATATCACTTTCAGTTTTCTATTATTCTATGTGTGAAATTTCTAAACTATGTGCAAAAAAATATATAGCCCTTGTTCAAGTGGAACGGGTTCTCAATGATAATTTTCTATAAGGTGATTGGCAAGAAGTCGTTCTTATCTTTATCAAATACTCTTTTATGTCCATAAAGACGGATACCAAAATTTCTACCAAAAAAAATTACTTTTGGCTAGTCCAGAGAAATGATTTCTTATACTCTTTATATTTGAAGTATATCGATTCGGTTTTTGATTAAAACTTCAATATTTCCTAGATAAGTGAGAGTGTTGTATTTATTTTCTGATAAATAAGAAATAAATGGATAAGCTTCTTTTATTGTTGTATTCAATTGAGGTGTAAAATATTCGGAGTGAGATGGTATCATACTTGTAAAGTATACATGCGAAACCTTTTTTTTATTTCCAAACGTACGATAACAACGTCAGTTCTCGACTGACAGGATCATCGAAAAGTTCTATTTCTCCGCCTAGGCTGAGAAATATTTACTTCTCCCTCCGGCGCCGGCGCGGCGGCAGGAAAAGTGTTGCTACGAAAAAGATTACTTGGTTACCATGAACATAGATGCATAGAATACAAGAACTTCCAATTCAAACGTCATTTTTATTTGATAAAGTTACATTCAAAGATTATAGATATAATCTTTGGTTACATTAAATGTATACAATTTTCATGAATTTGAAAACGTTTGGAAATAAAATAGCATATTTCACTCGGAGAAGAAGTGACTTTTCGTGGCTCGCTTTCAATTATCGCCACGAAGAGTGACACTTCTCCTCCTAAAGAAATAATATACTATTATTCTCGATAGAATTTAAGTTTGGTAAAGTCAATGCTGAATACTTCGATGCAGTTTACACAAGTTAAACATATTGAAAAAATATGAACCTGGTCAACTTGAGACCCAGTCAAATAAAACTCTATCTGTTTCAGAGGAAGAAGACAAAATAAAGTGGAAAATTACCTATGGATCGTGTCCAGTCACGCACCTCAACTTATAATGGCAGAGGGCGTGGAAGACGCAGCCGTGGAAGACGCATCCGTGGAAGACGCAACCGGCCCAAGATAGAGAATTCAGCTGCCAAAGTTTCCTTTGATGAATTGCCACGAAATGTCTACCCACGCCATTTATATTTTAAAATTTTGTGTGGTAACTACGGTGCTGAAGAACTGTGTAAGGCTGTCTTCCGAAAATTACAGTCTAGTTACAGAATGGCCGAAGAGCTTAACTTGGATCGATTAATCTATTGCACTCTGATTGCCCATTTAGCACGTTGTTGCTCTGTAGCAATCAACCTTGGCTACAAATTTCCCGAAATGCAGGAACTGGACAACATAGGAAAAAGTTTATGGCTACCTGACATGATCGCAAACTACATTGAAGCTATAGGTGCTTATGAAATGTCTAATGGGATAACAGTGGTCCCATGGGTCGCAGACAAGGAGGACTTTTACTCACCTCAACTTGGCCAACTGAAGCCTGAACAAGTACTAGCTCGTGCTGGTCGTCAAATACCAAAAAATTACTGGGCTATTGATCGCGAATGGATAGGTCAGCATAACTTGTGCGCCACTCAGCCTGCTTTGCTTTATCGACAACTAGAATTCGAGGAAACGTCTGGATCTGTTGAGATGCTTATGACACCGCATACAGCTCCCCATAGCGGAAACTGTCTTATACCTAGTACTCCCGAGTTCTGCACAGATGCAGAGGCAAAAATCGGTGCCACATACAATTATCGTAGAATTAGTGATATTTCCGCATGGCCCGCTGAGACCGCAGAAGTCTGTCAGGATTTCCATAGGGGAACGTTATTCTATCCCAATGAGATCGCTCATAGGTGAGTGCAACTGTAATAAATGGGGTGTTTGGATGCTTCACTAACACGTCACCGCAATCACAAACCCTCAGAATTCTGTACACCCTTCCAGCCGAAAGGGAACCTAATGGCTTCGTGCCTTGAGCAAACGCAAGGTCTATGAGAAATTATTAAATCTTTTTCTGAGAAAGGAAGAAACAAAAAAATTTCGTTGAAATGAAAAATATATTAAATTCCAGAAAACTGCCTCATCATTAATTGTACGTACAAAATTATTCTTTCTCAACCTTTTCACGGACCCAACAGTGAATATAGAAAAACAATAGAACAGAAAAACAAATAAATCGAGAGCGACGTGGTACTTTTTGGTATGTTCCTTATTCAAATAATCCAAAATTCCCTTTTAGTTATGAACGAGTATAAAATTGCCCATTTTGTCGGAATTTTTCGCGATTTTCGCGAATTTTTTAAAAATACTTCTAGATCGCCTAGAGAATCGAAATTTCGCCCAGGTATAAATGGATTATTTCTCTTTCGGACCGTACAAAGATCTCCTCGATGTATCGCAGCTTCGCTGCGATATTAAGATTCTTCTGGACCAACTTTTTTGACAGATTCCCTCGGGCCGGTCCACAGAGTTACCAGTTTAGTATAGTATAGAACTAGTAAGCCAGTAGATCTACCTTTGAAGAGAATTCGCATATGAGATATCAGAAAAATCAAAAGATCGCAGAAATGGGCACATTGATATCATTATTTGATGAAGTATTAGTTATATTCAGAGAAAAAATCGAAACTCATGAGCAAATAAAGGGAAATGAAAATGAGGAAAACAATTTCCTGTTTTTTCTGAAAAAAAAATATTATCCTCAAGAAGTAGACTAAATATACGAAAATGTAAACATGAATTGTTAAATTATTTTCCCACAAACAATTCAAAATCTATATATATAAAAGAAAGATGTTGGTTACACCATTTATAACTCGAGATCGGATGGACTGTTTGTTATGAAACTTCATATATGGATTCGTCTACGGTCTGGTTATTATAAAATACAATAAAACTCTGAAAAAATCGATGAAAATTTTACTTATACAGGAAATGCTTTTCCTTCTTTCGAGTAAGGCCACTACGTGTCGCTACAGTTAGACAGCGATGTAAACATATAGTCCGTAATTTGGGTTGCCTCCAACTCTGCGCTGTTGACCAAAGCCGAAATGTCGTAGCGTTAGATTACAGATCTCTAAAATGATGAGATTTCGTTGAGATATGCCTGATATGAGAGTAGTTTCGTTCTTACTACTTCAGGTGGCGCTATTCAGAACTTATGACTGATTATTATTAGTTAGTTTCTCATCTTTATTTATTCAAAATAACGTAATCGTGAAGGTATTGACATCAATTACTGTATAATTTGCATAGAATTCTATCACAGTGAATTTTTATCGAAATTTCAAGTAAATCGCATTTTGTCGATCAGTTTCAATCGTGAGTTGTCCATTATTTTCATCTTTTCTCATGATTTTTGAATTTCTGTTTGGGTAATAAATATATTTGCGGAAATAACTGAATCCAAAATAGCCATAATTAGTAATTGACATTATTATATTTGTGTTTCTGTTCTGTGTGACAGCTCATATCCATGGAAACATGGAAATTTCGCCTAAGGGCGGATACAGCTTTTTTTTTCATGGGGGGGTATTAACGATTGAAAATCAGGTACACAATGTATGAAATATTTTATGTGCACCACATTGTGTAACTTTTTCAAAGGACTTCGATACTCATGGGGGGTGATCTGAGTTTCATCTAGCATCCACTCGATTTGACCATTCAAAAATCAGAGAACCAAGCCGTTGATCTCCGATCACCGGTGATTACGATTTGTGAAATTCATCGTAAGTATCATTTAGGCGTAACAAAGTTCGCCGGGCCAGCTAGTGTGTTATAAAACATAGTCATGAGTAATTTTTCAGATATTTTTATTATTATTATTGGACATAATTACAGAGTTGAGCATTGCCAATTGTAGAAAACATTTTGTGGATTGATTTCAAACCAACATTCATTCATCACATGTTCCATTCGATTATTAGTAATAAATTAAAACACATAATACTATTTGATTGCAGGCTGAACAGGATGATGAGAAGAGGAAATATTTTGATGAAAATGTATATACAGGGTGTTTCCTAATTGAATGTCAATATCCGTGGGGGTGATTTTTGGGCACATTTCAAGAAAAAAACTTCATTTGAACATATGTCCTAAACGTCTTTCCTTTTGATATACAATAGGGTGGTGAAGTATTCAAAAATAAATCATTCATTATTGATATCTAAATATTAATATTCAAAGACATGAAGTGATCACAACCAAATATCAATTCTTGGCCACATCCTACTAAGATAAGAACCAATTCTTCCTTACTTACAAAAATAGTGTAATTTATTTCAATGCAGAGAAACAGTTTTCATTTTTTAAGCGAAAGCATCGGATTGAAAAAATCAAGTGATCAATTTTGGTGAGAAATGTTTGTAAATTTCAAAAATGAATTTAATTTTAGGAAAAATCTGTGGCGTACCATCAATGTCTGCCAAAATAGGTAGGTCAAGTTACGTACGAACGCCACTGGTAGGAATAAAAAAAAAGTGATACATTAAAAAATGCCTCTTGATTCATAGTCCATGTATGACAAATTTCGTCAAAATATCTGAAGTGGTATTGTAGTTATTAATAATAAATGATTTATTTTTGAAAACTTTACCAAACTGTATCTCAAAAGGTAAGACATTTAGGACATATGTCCATAAGAAGTTTTTTTTTAATGGGCCCAAGAATCACCCCCATAAATATTGACATTCAATCAGGAAACTCCCTGTATAATTATATAAATATGCACAGAAACTTTTCTTAACATGTCAGGATAGTTGACCTTGAATGAGGCATAAAAGCTCGTTTTGTATATATGCCTATTTGCTTCCGAAAAAAACATGAGTATTTTTGGTGTGCTTTTTATAACATGACTTTGACCCACACGCCACAAAAAATATTTGGGAATATAACTGGATATCTCGTTGTAAATCGGCCAGTTACATTGTGATGACATAATGGTTTCGAGTATAAAATGGTTTTCGCAAAAAGAAACACAAATTTTACCGTAGTAGGTAAATTCAACAAAAAGTTGTGAATAATTGCATGTTTTGCTCATAACAGTGTGAATTTAATCAAAAAATATATATCATTTGTAGAATTCCGCACATTAGATAGAAAAAAAGGTAGTCACAGTCAACTGGACAGAATTTATTGAAATTTGGAACATACAATGACCTTTATATTCCTAAAAAGAACGTATTCAGAGCAAATATTCAGTTTTGCGACATTTGTAGGACAGGGCCGAATCAGAGTAGTCAAACAGGGAAATGAATAAGCTAAACATTTTTCCACAGAACCGATATCAATAAGAGCCGTTTCCAGTATCATATCAAGTCTTACAAGGATTGCGAATTATCCTTGTTGCAAATTATTATTATTTTAAACGTTAGGTCTCGTTAAAGTGCAGTCAATCAGCCATTACAAAAAGCAGCGAGGTTTTTGAAAGTGCTCTTCTTTCGGTTTCACCTGTTGTTTTTTAAATGTGTTATACTCGGTAGGGAGGCGCAAAAATGGCAACTCGCACGGTCGACATTATAAACTCTGATGTAGCTAAAACGCGATATGTTTCAAGTCAGAATAAACCGAAATCAATATTTTATTTATTATTACATATCCGCTTCGACTTCTAGGTCATTAGCGGTTTGTTCAACTCGAACTTATGTACATTTATTGGGTACAATAGAGGTATTCAATTATAAAAGATTTAGAATAAGGATATTACAGTTTAAGTCTGGAACTTAATTGATTTGATAAAAGCTATGGTGTTGATTGAGGATGGTGAACTGGGGTTGAGAGCTTCTTCTAGGTTGCTGCAGACGTCGTGTAGTATTCTCTGGCCTTGATATAATGGACATTCTTTCAAGATATGGGGTACGCTGAGTTTTAAGTTGCAGGATTGACATCGTGGAGGTGGTTCTCTTTCAAGAAGGTATTTATGTGTTGTGTGTGTATGGCCTATTCTGAGCCTCCTTAGGATGATGAGGTCTTGTCTTGTTCGCCCAGAAGGGTATTTTCGAATTATCGATGGGTCTATCAGTGAAAGTTTTGATTTTCGCTGTTGCCATGCCATCTTCCACTTATATCCGACTTTATTTCTGCAAAGAGCGCTGAGGTCGTAATTCATCAATGTTTTCATGTGTCTACCATCTAATATAGCCTCTTTTGCAGCTGAATCTACTTCTTCATTACCTTTGATTCCACAGTGCGAGGGTATCCACATCAAAGTAAGGGAGTATTTCTTGTTCTGGATGGTGTTTATGAGGTCTTTGATGTTATTGACAATTGTGTTTTCGCTATACAGCTTCTGGATGGCTTGAATTGAGCTGAGAGAGTCGGAACATATCATTGTATGTGTTGTCCTGTGTTCTGCAATGAATTCGAGCGCTTTCTGGATTGCTATTAGTTCAGGGTGAATATGCTACAATCGTCTGGCAATTTGAATTTTTTGACTATATTTGTTGTAACGTATGCACATCCTGCTCCTTCGATGGTTTTTGAGGCGTCCGTGTAAAAGATATCTTCGTTGGTCCAATGTTGAATGTGGTTTTTGAAATGTTGTTGCAATAATTTTGGGTGAGTTTCATCCTTTTTGTATACTGTTAGGGAAGTGTCAAAGATTGGTCTCTTGATTGTCCATGGTGGTGTTATGGTTTTTCTATAGGGAGTACTTTTTGGGAAGTTGTGTTCTAGTAGCTGGTGATTTAGTTGATGGTATAGTGGTGGTCTCAGATTTGGCTGGTTCATGTATGTTCGACTATATTTTGTGCTGTAGAAATATTGTTGATTTGGGTTATTGATATCTGCGGATATGCGTGCGGCGTACGTCAATCCCAACATCTGTCTCCTGAAATTCAGAGGTAGTTCACCAGCTTCCCTGCATAGGCTATCAGATGGGCTCGTAATATATGCACCTGTCGCTAATCGAATGGCAGTATTTTGGATCACATCAAGTTTTGCTAATGAAGTTTTGCAGGCCGATGAGTATACTATGCTTCCATAGTCCAGTTTTGAACGAATGAGTGATCGGTATATTGTCAGTAATGTCTTCTCGTCTGCTCCCCAATGGTTGTTCGCTAGAACCTTCATGAGATTCAGTTTTTGAATGCAGTCAGCCTTGAGCTTTTTTATATGTTCATTCCATGTCAACCTGGAATCGAAAATGACTCCCAGAAATTTATGGTGTCTAACATTTGGTAGTGGTTTCTTCATCAACTCCAGGTGGCATGGTTCAAGACGTCTTCTTGTGAACTTCATAACTTCTGTCTTCTGCAAGGAAAAAGCAAAGCCAGAAGTCTCTGCCCAATTTTCCAGCCTGTCTATGCATTGTTGGAGGAGATTTGTTGTTGTGCTTGAGTTCCGTCCACGACACATGATCAACAAATCATCGGCAAATATTGATGGTTTTATGGGGGGCTTGATTATGTCCAATACGTCTTCGATGGCTATGAGAAACAGGGTCGTACTAATCACTGAACCCTGAGGTAAACCGTTTTTTTGTGAGTATATTTCAGACCATATGTTTCCCAGTCTCACTCGAAAGGTTCTCTCGTTCAGGAAGTTTTTGATGAAGTACAATATATTGGCGTCGATCTTCCATTGTTTCAGCTTCATTAATAGTCTGTGGCGCCATGTTGTATCAAAGGCCTTGTTTATATCAAAGAAAACAGCGATGAGTTCTTGTTTATTGGCAAAGGCGTCGAGTGCTTCGGTGTGTAGTTGGACCAAGTTGTCCATGGTCGATCGGTGTTTTCGGAAACCACTTTGGAATTTACTGATTAAGTTATTAGTTTCCAGGATGTAGCACAATCTTCTATTGATGATCCTTTCTAGTACCTTACACATTGTACACGTGAGAGAAACTGGGCGGTAACTCTTAGGGTCCAATTTAGGGTGATTTGATTTATATATGGGTATAACTATTGCTTCTCTCCATATGTTTACGAAAGTGTTTCCTAAGAAAACCTTATTGAAAATCTGAAGCAGAATATCAAGTCCTATTTGTGGTAGATGTTTGAGAAAGGTTGCTGGTATTCGATCTGGTCCAGGCGAACTATTATTGCAGGAATCTAGGGCATGATTTAGTTCCTCGATCGTTATGGGTAAATTCAAAGGGTCGGTAGTATTTTCCTCAATCTCTAAATGTTCATTAGCCTCTGACTCTTTTTTGAAATTTATGAACTCTGGCTTGTAGTTTGCGTCTGATGATTGTTTCTGAAAAACTTGAGCTAATAATTCGGCCATTTCTTCCTTATTCGTTGTTATGTCTTGATCTAGTGTTTTTAGAGCTTTTATCTCCTGTTTCTTTTTTCTTCCATTGATAGCATTTATTTTGTCCCATACTTGTTTTGTAGTGGTATTTGACGAAAGTTGTGAAACATAATCTTGCCATGATTTCTTTTTGCTCATTTTAAGGATACGTCTTGTTTGCGCTCTTTGTTTTTTGAAATCAATAAGATTTTCCATAGTTCCTTTCTTTTTTAGTCTGTACAGTGCATGTTTACTGCGTTTAATGGCTTGCTTACACTCAGAGTTCCACCACGGAACGCAGTAATTTCCCTTCGATTCCCTTCGTTTTCCAACAAACTTTTCAGCTGCTTCGGTGATTAATTTAGAAAAATCGTCTGCAGTAGCATTAATGTCTTCGTTGAAATGGAACTGCTTTAGCTCGGTATCCAGATACTTTGTGAAACCAATCCAGTCTGCTTGATTCAGCTTCCAACTTTCATTAATTTCGTTTTTGGTTTTAGATGTCTGATAGGTGGTTTTTACGGGAAAATGGTCGCTGTCATATAAGTTGTCTAATACCTCCCATTCAATAGAGTTACTGATTCTTGCGTCAGATAGTGTAAGGTCAATGTTGGAGAACGACCCATTAGATTCATTTAAATGTGTATAGTTACCATTATTATGAATAACCATGTTCGAATTTGTGAGGATGTTTTCGAGAACTTTACCTTTCTTGTTGACATTTTTGGAACCCCATATGGGGTTATGAGCATTGAAGTCTCCGAGCAGAATAAATGGTTTCGGAAGCTGATTGATCAGCTGGTGGATTTCTGATTCCTGAAGATCGTAGTTAGGGGGAATGTATAAGTTGACCACTGTGACTTTAGTTGGTATGTACAATGAAACTGCAATTGCCTCCAAATTAGTCTGCAAGGAAATATGTTCACTATGGTACGGATTCTTCACAAAGACTGCAACACCGCCACTGGCTTTTCTAGCATTAGTTCGGTTGAAATTGTAAGCTTCGTAATGTTTCAAATTTGGTATTTCGTTATCCTTCATGTTTATTTCCTGCAAGCATAGTATATCTGGTTGGTGGTCACTGATGAGATGTTGTATACTTTCTAGGCGTCGGTAGAAACCCCGACAATTCCATTGAATTATTGCGAAAATATTTATTTTTTTTTTTGGGGAGTGTATGTTTTCGATTAGTCTGATTGGATTTCTTGTGAACTGATGCTTGTGTTGCTGAAAAGTTCAAAATCTTCCTGTTGTAGCTGATTCTTTAGTTTCTTTATTATCTTTGAAATCTTAATTTTCGTGGTTTTATTTGGTAAATTTGGGTATATATCCTCCAAGGTGTGAATAACTGTGTTAACGTCTTCTGAGATGTTTTTAGCGTTGGAATAGGGATCGTTATTTTCCATACATTGTTCTAGGAAATTTTTCAGTTCTCCGAAATTGCAAGGATATTGTCTGGTATCATTCGAGAACAATTGTTCAACACCATCTAAATTAATATTTGTGCATTTTGGCTTTGTCGGTTTGTATTTTTTGCTTCTATTTGTTTTCACTACTTTCATTTGGGGTGTGGCGAATTCTTGGGGTGGGTCCAGTTTTTCTAGTGCGGAACTTGCAGCAGTAGATGTAGTTGCTAAAGGATCCATAGTATTTATAGAGTTTGGCGAGTTAGGGGCGCTGGAAGATGCTCGACGTTTTTAAGGGTTATCTGACTCATCAATGAGTGTACTTTCGTATTCAGTTTGTTCCAGGTCCTTGAATTCTTGTGAGAGTTGGTTTTTGTCTTCGAGTGTAATTATTGGATGGAATTCGCTTGTTGGTTTTGGTTTTGGGCATGCTGTTGCGAAATGGCCTTGCTCCTTGCAATTGAAACAAATAGGTAAGTCCGAAGATAGAAAAATTCTGTAAGTTGTCTGTTCGTGAGTTAATAGAAAGGAAGATGGCAAATTTGTGTCTTCTGTTTCCGGTGGGGTGATGTAAACTTGTCTTTTGAAGCTGAGGATGTGTGAAAACTCATCCCCTTCAATACCTGCTCTTAGGAAACTTATCTGAGATACAAGTGTTAGTCCTAATCCTTTGAGTTTTTCTTCTATAATCGATATATTATATGTACTTTATTCTATAAATGTACTATGATTACTTGTTGCATACATTTGACCTACTGATTGATGTATTGAATTGAGGCATCAATTAAAATTTCTCGAGAAACTATATGATTTTGAAAATAAGATACAAACCTTGGAGGTTTGTAAAATATTTATCAGTATATTTCCCCTGCGCTGTGTGCTTACTGTTTTTTCAGAGTGTTTACGCAAGTTTGTAATCTTCAGCTGCTATATCTAACACACATTCCAACTATATTAGCATCAATAATATGAGAGAAAAAAATCTCAGAAATATCTTTCAAAGTCTTCAGAGGCTATTGCACAAACCTAGATATCACCGATGATATATACATGATCATATCCAAAATCAATCATCAAGAAGTCAAGTTAATCAAAATAAATAGATCGTGGTCAACATATTCAACATTCAACATGAACTCTGCATTTGAAACATTCAGTAGCATAAAATAGGAATGCAGTATGTCCCAATAGCAAAATGAAGATTTTCCCAGAAATACGAATTTTACAGGAGAAATGCTAGTCATGAAGTTTCGACAATATAGAAACTTCAGAATGTGTGATATGCAGTAATGAAATAATATGGAATACATAAATTCGAAAGAAGACATATATATTGACTCAAGAAAAATAATTAATGGCCCTTGTGTTTCAAGGCCTCTTGCAACGACAGAGAATTCTCGCGAGAATTTTCTGTCAAATTCACTGACCGAAAATTCTCTGCCGTTGTATACGATGGAACAATGGAATTTCACAGAGAATTCTACCGAAAGTAGTATGCAACGGCAGAGAATTTTCGGTCAGTGAATTTGGCAGAAAATTCTCGCGAGAATTCTCTGTCGTTGCAAGAGGCCTTTACATTCATTTAATAATGAGAATTGACGTATAAGAAAAAAGTTACTTTGAAAATTATGCCTTTGTGTTTCTTCAAAATCAGATATTCACCAAGAAAATTTGCTATGTAAACAATTTAAAAATCTCAGAAATATAAGGATGCATACATACATATAGTATAGTAAATGAAAATTTGCTTTGTATTTGCTTGAAGGATTAATCCATAGGTTATACTGCAGAAAACAATCATCTAGAGTGCAGGGATCATCAAAATATCAGTAGCATAACCTGTGGTGACAAATGTCCCATCATTCAAGTGGCGATGCATTATAAATAAATCCAATAACATCTGCCCTGCAAGAGTAATTCAACGTTATTGTCACCAGTAGTAGTATTCATAACATAAATCCCGAAATTGTTGGAAATAACAATTATCTTCGATATGAGAAAAAAATGACTAAGATACATGACATACTGAACATTTTTCCAGAAATCATCTCTCAAAGGATTCATTATCATATCCATTGAAATCATGAAGGGTTGTTCAAATGTATATTCATAAACCGTGATGTTCATATCAAACATTCTTGCATATTTTGTTTGAGTTTCCAGTGATAGTCATACAAATACACCGATCTCGTAAAGACAGAGGCTATTGCAGAAACCTAGATATCACCATCAAGAAGTCAAGTTAATCAATATAAATAGATCGTGGTCAACATATTTAGCTTAGAACATGAACACTGCATTTCAAACATTCGGTAGCATAAAATAGGAATGTAGGATGTCCCAATAGCAAAATGAAGAATTTCCCAGTGTGACGAAGCTCGATTTTTCGATCATGAAATCGGTCTTCATCTTAAATTAATTTTTCCGGATTTTTATTTCGAATTCCTGCATTTCATTTCCGTTCAGAATTAAACCGAGAAGATCGAATATGGTCCGTTCGATATTGTTGTGCATGCAGAGAATCTAGTAAAAAGAGTCATAAGAACCACGTAGAATGTAGATAACGCCGTTTTTCTAGTTTATACGTACGATAAGCCAGATTCGAAGATGTTTTACCGGAGTACTTTTCTAGAAAAATAACATTTCTGCGCCTGTCATTTCTTCCCCACTCAGGGAGATTATAAAAGGCGGTTTTCCCCTCATCTGGGACCCCATTATTCATTTTTGCTCCGGCCTGAATCGAATAGTATTTTCTTGCGTTTCCGAAATTTCCTTTCTTTTTGAGTCGAAAGTTTAACGAACGTAATTCCTGATTTTCTCTTTTCTTTACCGAGTGAAAAGTAGTGCCCTGAAACCGTAAGTACCGATCCAATTCATTTCAGTCTCATTTTCCTGTATCTTCGTTGAGTCTATCAAAATAGCTGTTACGTCGAGATCCGTATTAAATCTTCCTGTATTCGTACAAGATTTCCTGAGTCTATAGTACGTTTATCTGAGTTAGTCAGTGCCTGATAACGTCTGAATCTTAGTGGCGAGTAATCTCACTATCAGACCGGAGGGCTCATGCAAACCTATGCTATAGAACGTGGAGTCTAATTCCGTTTCGGTACCGATCTTTCGCGCCCCTTGTTCGGTGCGTCCTGTTTGACCATTTATATTTAACCTGGCCAAACCCGACCTTTCTAGACGTAAAACAAGCTAAGTAGACAATATAACCCTTTGGAGTTTCCGGACTGAAAGAATATCGGACAGACAGTGAGCACCATACATTTTCATATCCGTCCCACATTCTTTTCAACTGTAGATTTAAATTCTCCGTTTAATTCAATTTTCCCCCCCCTTCTATTCTGGCTGACTCGTACCGTAAAATATTTCTTTTGAATAAATGCTCGCAGTCAGGCAAAACTGAATCACTTTTCTTTAACTGTGTATATTTGATATTTTCTGATTACTGCATATTTGATATATCTTGGGATTAACGTATATTTAATGTTTTATTGCTATTGGTGAATATTTGATATTTTCTTATTATTGCATATTTGATATTTTCTTGACATTATTGCATTTGTATCACTATTTCAATCTATTGAATAAATTGTGTGAATTGCTCTATTTTCGATTTCTCAGTTATCGCTACCACCCTAGATACAACCGAACTCTGTCTCCGACTAAGCAGCTATCCTGGCAGGTTTGCTATTCTACCTTATAAGCAAAAAGAATAGCTGGCGCTCGAGGTAAGGTTTCCAAAAAGGGAAGAAAACCCTATTACAAAATGGCGCCCGAGCAGGGACTGCAAAAATAGAGTTTCTGTGCAAAATTTGCGCCCCGATTCTGACCGTATTCATTACCTGATACTGTGCATTTTTTTTTCGTTCGAAATTGACTTTCTGAACTGAGTTGATTCCCGATTTATTCAGTAAGTAAAGTGAATACCATATATTGAGTTTTATGCTTGAACTGTGAAAACCGCTGTTTCTGGTATTTCTTTTTGAAAACTGTGTGAAATAAATGCATTGTTCTGAGTTTGATTTGTTGCCATTGTTTTTGAACTGTTATGAAATATTGAATCTTTCCCGGTAGTGTTTTATTTCTGATGAACATTGAACTTTCAGTACTGATCAGTTGTTTTTTTGATATTATTGGATTTCGTTGTTTAATTTTCTGTTACAGAAACCGAACCGTTAAAGGATTATTCCGAGGTAGGTGGTTTCGAATTTTTGTACTTAAGACTGAAAGTTCTTCTTTTCTATTCTTTATCTGAACAATTATTGGTGAGTGAAATAAAGACAGATTTGGTGTTATTCCGGCTATATCATTTGTAACTGTTGCGGCATTTATATTTTTACTGTTACCTGTACGCATAAACAAATAATCCACAGTTCGTGAGTGACATAACCGGCAACTGTGAACATTTCTAACTGGACACAGCTTTACGTGGAAAGACTTGACCGCAAACAATAATCATGGATGTGAACCGGCTGCTGAGTGATGAGCTGACCTACGAACTTCAACTCCGAGGGCAAACGGTACCCAGCACAGTGATGACCAAACGAAGTTTGCTACGACAGGTTCTCCATTCGGATGCACCCTTACAATCTGGGGCATGGATGGATCCTGCTCAAGATATCGAGGTGTGCCGGGACAAGCTCACCGATTTAGTAGAGGCAGTTCAGAACTTCAATCACGACAACGCCGATAACGAGTATTCGCGCATTTTCACGAGGCTGAAACACATACAGGGAAGACTGAATTTTATTGACACAACTGAGGAGTCACAATTACAGGTGGTAAATCAGCTCAAAGGAGCCACCCTCAAAGCCTTGGATGCTTTACAGGCAGTTCACAAAGTCAGCAGTCAGCAACCGTCGTCGCAGCCGGAAGGAAGGTCTCTCCTGGATCTGGAGGTCCCACCGTCACCTGGGATGTCTCCAATTCAGCCACAGCGAGCAGCAAGGGTCGAGCCCTCCCTTATTGATCTGGGAGAAGACATCCATCCACCGTCAGCTGGCAGGATCTCACGAGCTCGCACACCTGAAAGAAATTCCATATCAGATCGAGTTATGAATGACACTAGACGGACATGTAGAAGCATACTACAGGAAATGCCGGCCATACCTACTTCCCAAGGGCCGCCTGCGATATCACGACCTGAGAGACTGACACCGGACCGCTGGGCGAACTCCACACGAGGGGTATCTTTCCCGGCAAACCTACCACCGAGAAACCCCCTAAGATCATTGGCACAAGGCAGTTACCGACCTGAGCCCGAAGCCCGACCTACATCACCACCGTTTGTCCCGCTGTACAAATGGTCGATTTCTTTTGATGGGACCCAGAGTGTCACCGACTTCATTGATGAAGTGGAGAGGCTGGCAGAATCACGGAAAGTACCCTTACGACAGGTGTTTGACTCTGTGTACGAACTTCTGAGGACAGATGCTCGGGATTGGTTCATCCCCAGGAGGGGAACGTTTCAGAACTGGGACGACTTCAAGGCCCAATTGAAGGACGCGTTCCTACCGGTGAATTATGAGGAAAATCTGTTGGAGGAAATAAAAAGGCGAATGCAGGGCCCAGACGAGAAACTTCTGCTCTACGTTACCAGGATGCAGAACCTGTTCCAGAAACTGTCAGGTATTCGACCGTCCGAGGAGGAACAGATCCGTCTGATTAGACAGAGGTTGCTACCGTCCCTACAGCAAGCCTTGGCCTTCCAAGAAACTAGGACTTACGATGAACTTCTTCGGAAAGGAAAGGTGTTCGAACTGGTCCAATGGCAGATGCACCAATACACCAGGCCACCTTCCAAACCAGGCCTCATTGATGAACCGCACCTGACCTACCACACCCAGCAGCGAAACCGTTATCAGGCCAATTGTTCGCTGGACACCGAGAATCGAGTCCAACCAGCAACCGCAGCAGCCCATCCAAAACCTGCAGAGTCAGTTTCTCGGACACAAACATCACGTTCAGCATCAACAAGTAATACTTACAGTCAACCACAGTCGACCGCCACCCCCGCACACCGTCAGGCTGAGAATTCATCACCTCCGGACCGGACCGATCAACAGAGAGCCCGGAGAGTCTCCTTTCAGACCCAATGTTTCCGCTGTGGTGGATACGGCCACATGCGACGAGAGTGCCGGAGACCCCCGAAACTGTTTTGTTCTCGATGCCAGAGGGAGAATATTCTCTCCAGAGACTGCCCGTGTTCGGAAAACTAAATGGAGGTATGAAATCGGGGTCAGCCATATCTCCGGAGACTTTGACTCCACTGACACCGTCCATCTGTAAAGAAAATCGTCCGTTAGTAGAGGTTCATGTGACAGGCGAGCCCTTCCGAGCATTAATGGATACAGGAGCCACCAAAAGCTTCTGCAGCCAGAAAGTTGCAGAATGCTTGGAAGAAAAAGGAATAAAGGGAGAACCCATGGTTAACGAATTTGTGGTGATCGCCAATGGCAAAACTACCGTCGTACCGAAACGCTACACGACTATGGTCCGGATAGACGATTATACCTTGGCCGACTTAAAATTCCTGTTGGTTCCTGATCTACCTGTAGACCTCATTCTGGGAATGGACATACTCTCAAACTACAACTTCAACATCAACCTGAAAACAGCAGAATGCTATCTGGAAGGACAACCGATTTCTAAACCAATTCCTGTCTATGAACCAACTCCTGAAGTAAATATCGCCGGTGAACACCTGTTAGAACTGACCAGCGAACAGAAGAAGAAACTAGATAAATTTCTTGACAGGGAACTGAAGGAATTTGAGGGATTACAAGGTACTACCGATTTGATCGAACATAAAATCAAATTGAAACCTGGCACTGAACCGATCAAACAACGATATCGTCCTCAAAATCCGAAAATGCAGGAAATTTTCAATCAGGAAGTAGACCGGATGTTGGCTGAGGAAGTCATCGAACCTTCAAAGTCACCGTGGAGCTCACCTGTTGTACTGGTCCGAAAGAAAGATGGAAAATACCGGTTTTGCATTGATTTCCGTACAGTTAACCAAGTCTCCGTTAAAGATGCATATCCGTTACCTTACATTTCCGGAATTCTGGACAAACTTCGCAAGGCCAAATATATCTCTACACTGGATCTAAAACAGGGATACTGGCAAATACCACTAGCCAAGGAAAGCCGTCCGATTACAGCATTCACGGTTCCCGGAAGAGGGCTGTTTCAGTTCACCGTGATGCCTTTTGGTCTGCACGCAAGTCCAGCAACCTTCCAAAGATTTTTGGATACAGTGATTGGCCCAGAAATGGAACCGGACGCGTTTGCCTACCTCGACGACATCGTAATCCTAGGAGAAACTTTTGAAGAACATCTCAAAAATTTGAAAGAAGTATTCCGTCGACTAAGAGAGGCCAACCTCCGTCTGAATCCCGATAAGTGCGAATTTGTCCGCAAATCCTTGAAATATCTTGGACATGTCGTCACCTCTGATGGCATCTGCACCGATCCCGACAAAGTTTCCTCGATAGTGGCTTTTCCGATTCCAAAAACCGTCCGAGAATTGCGTCGATTTCTTGGAGTTGCCAGCTGGTACCGTCGTTTCATCGAAAACTTCTCCGAAGTAGTCTCGCCGTTGACTATGTTACTGCAGAAGAAACACCGATGGAAATGGGGAGAAGACCAGCACAAGGCCTTCGAAATCCTGAAACAAAAGCTCACTGAATCACCTATACTGGCTTGTCCGGATTTCACACAACCGTTCGTCCTACAAACAGACGCCAGTGACATGGGACTTGGAGGAGCCCTGACGCAAGTGATTGATGGAGATGAGAGAGTAATCGCCTATGTAAGCCGTACCTTAAACCCCGCAGAGAAAAATTACTCCGTCTCAGAAAAGGAATGCCTCGCTATAGTATTTTCAATAGAAAAACTACGGCCGTACCTGGAGGGATTCCATTTCACCGTCATTTCCGATCACATGAGTCTGAAATGGTTAAATTCCATCAAATCACCGTCCGGAAGAATCGCTAGATGGGCAGTTTTTCTACAGCAATTCGACTTCGAAGTCCAATACCGGAAAGGATCCATGAACGAAGTTGCTGACAGTCTGTCCCGGAATCCATTGCCGTCCGTGGATTCTGTGTGTTTAACCAAGGTAGAAACAACCCCCTGCAAATGGTATAACAAGAAGTTACAGGAGGTGGAAAAAGATCCGGCAAATTTCCCTGATTATTCCGTAGAAAATGGAAAATTATTCAGGCATTTCTGGGACTCATCCGACTTCACTGAAGATGGATCCGGCCGACCCTGGAAACTCTGTATTCCTACTGACCAAAGGACTGAAATCCTGAAAGAAAACCACGATTCCGAATTAGCTGGTCACATGGGAATTGCCAAAACCATTTCTAGGATAGCCCGGAAGTACTACTGGCCAGGGATGTTTAGAGACGTTGCCAAATATGTAAGGAGCTGCACTTCGTGCCAGAAGTTCAAAGTTTCGCAACAGAAAACTCCTGGGAAAATGCAACCACACCGAATGGCGGATGCGCCGTTCAAGGAAGTATCTACCGACATCGTGGGGCCATTGCCACGATCCAAAAAGGGAAATTCCTACATCGTTGTGATGCAAGACCGGTTTACAAAGTGGGTAGAATGCCGTCCGTTGCGAAAAGCCACCGCCAAAACTGTTTACTCTGCCCTCTACGAACAAGTAATTCTGAAATATGGCTGTCCAAAACTGGTGATATCCGACAATGGGGTACAATTTGACAGCCGATTATTCAAGAACAGTCTCCGCGAGTTGAACATAGCTCACCGTTTCACCCCTCCTTACACACCGCAATGTAACCCCGTAGAAAGGGCCAACCGTACATTGAAAACAATGGTAGCACAGTTCTGCGAAACCGATCAGCGAAACTGGGATGAGAAGATAGGAGAACTGACTTTTGCAATCAACACTGCCAAGCAAGAATCTACCGGATTCACACCTGCCTATTTGAATTATGGAAGAGAACTAGAAGTTCCAAGGGCGATTTATTCGACAAACCCCCATAATGAAGAAACCGGCCAGGAATCCGGCAGTCAGGAAGCAGGAAGAAGAGATATGACTCACCGTACTGATCAGCTCAAACATCTCCAGGAGGCATATGAGTTTGTCCGAACCAGGTTGTACCGTGCTTTCAATCAGCAGGCTCACAGTTACAATCTCCGCCGTAGAGATGCCCGTTACCATGTTGGGGACAGAGTTCTGCGCCGTGATCGCCCGCTATCGTCTGCTGTCGACCATTTTGCTTCCAAACTTGCACCAAAGTTCGTCGGCCCATACACCGTGGTAAAAGTAATTTCCCCCGTCGTGTACGACCTGAAAGATGACGGTGGTAAAAGAGTGTCAAACATCCACATTAAAGATCTTAAGCTATACCATGAATAAAACTGTAAGTAGTATTAATTAACCGTTTCTGTGAGTATGTTTGACTACTGTATCTATTATTTATAAGTTTTGATTTTAATTCTGTTCACTTACCACCCTCAGCTTCCAAGCCACCGGTACAGTCTGGTTTTCCTGTCATTATATGGGAGCCGCCAAGCAGGCCAGCTCACCGTCTACTTCCGGCCAACAACACCAGAGTGGAAAACAGTCCAACGTGAGCAGAAATGGGGAAACCTCCGTGCTTGCCCCAGATGTAGAGCGAGGGCTGAGACCTGTAACACAGAGAACCGTCAGCACTAGTATTACCCTCAGCACACCGTAACACCGTCACCTTAGAGAAGCCACCGCATTTTCCGGCCAACAACACCAGGTAATCGTTCAAAATAATACATAAATTAATAACAACCTTTCAATAACGTTACCTGGTGGTGTTATCTCATCTTGATCTTTTCTCTACCGGGAAACAACTAACCCATTATATAAACTGTCTGAACTGTCATATTTTGCCTATGAATTGATATCTGTTTCACTCGTTAGACTACTAAACCTTCATCTGTAAAACATTCATCAAGGTACCTGTCTGGGCTAATACCGTTAAACGTAACATCATTACTTCTAAGTATTTCTAGTTCAGAATTATTAAATCAGTCTGTTAGTCCAGGAAGGTCAACCTATTGCACCGTTTCCATTCTGAATCAAGCATTATTGCATTAATAACTGATGATTAATTATTGTATTATGTATGTTTTATGTACACAACTGTTCGCTGTTCACTGTCTGTGGAAATGAGGACTAGTCTATCGAGGGAAGTCCGCTAGAAAGAAACAAGAAAATGGGAGAAGTTTCACCGAGATCAGATGGTTGGAACTATATGGAATACCTACCTGTAACAATCACTAAACAGCCGAAGTCGACAATCCGCCTAGTGTCTACATCGACGACCCATCAACTCCGATGCCAACATCCAGTGCGTCGGTTTTGGACGCCGACTCCATCGTCTATTCCACTGGATTAATTCATACCAATTCGGCGTGCCCTATTTCGAGTCCAACAACCAACAAAGTCAAGCCAAAATCTGAAAAGCACTAAGTCAAACCACATCGAAGAGGACTTGTAATTAAGTACTTACTGTGTAGGAGGTGTCTTCGACCAATTAGTTCATTATTCCATCACCCTTCGCTGTACACCTTTATTAATTCAAGGTTTACTGTTCACCAGAAAATGGAAATGTCAGCTGATAACACATCGTAAACAAGGCATCGAAATGGCGGCGGCGTCGACAGCGACACATGCGCAGATATGAGATATGGGATATTGGAACTACCCTTTGACTGGAGGGACAAAGATCTACGACCACAGACCACGCATAGAACATGGAGACGATAGATTGTAAATAATGTAAGCCTGATTGCGAGACAACCGTGTTGATTTGTTTATTTAGATGGTCGGGAACCGCGAAAATTCAAATTGTGATTGATTGAATTTTGCCATCCGTCCTTCGGGAGATGTGACGAAGCTCGATTTTTCGATCATGAAATCGGTCTTCATCTTAAATTAATTTTTCCGGATTTTTATTTCGAATTCCTGCATTTCATTTCCGTTCAGAATTAAACCGAGAAGATCGAATATGGTCCGTTCGATATTGTTGTGCATGCAGAGAATCTAGTAAAAAGAGTCATAAGAACCACGTAGAATGTAGATAACGCCGTTTTTCTAGTTTATACGTACGATAAGCCAGATTCGAAGATGTTTTACCGGAGTACTTTTCTAGAAAAATAACATTTCTGCGCCTGTCATTTCTTCCCCACTCAGGGAGATTATAAAAGGCGGTTTTCCCCTCATCTGGGACCCCATTATTCATTTTTGCTCCGGCCTGAATCGAATAGTATTTTCTTGCGTTTCCGAAATTTCCTTTCTTTTTGAGTCGAAAGTTTAACGAACGTAATTCCTGATTTTCTCTTTTCTTTACCGAGTGAAAAGTAGTGCCCTGAAACCGTAAGTACCGATCCAATTCATTTCAGTCTCATTTTCCTGTATCTTCGTTGAGTCTATCAAAATAGCTGTTACGTCGAGATCCGTATTAAATCTTCCTGTATTCGTACAAGATTTCCTGAGTCTATAGTACGTTTATCTGAGTTAGTCAGTGCCTGATAACGTCTGAATCTTAGTGGCGAGTAATCTCACTATCAGACCGGAGGGCTCATGCAAACCTATGCTATAGAACGTGGAGTCTAATTCCGTTTCGGTACCGATCTTTCGCGCCCCTTGTTCGGTGCGTCCTGTTTGACCATTTATATTTAACCTGGCCAAACCCGACCTTTCTAGACGTAAAACAAGCTAAGTAGACAATATAACCCTTTGGAGTTTCCGGACTGAAAGAATATCGGACAGACAGTGAGCACCATACATTTTCATATCCGTCCCACATTCTTTTCAACTGTAGATTTAAATTCTCCGTTTAATTCAATTTTCCCCCCCCTTCTATTCTGGCTGACTCGTACCGTAAAATATTTCTTTTGAATAAATGCTCGCAGTCAGGCAAAACTGAATCACTTTTCTTTAACTGTGTATATTTGATATTTTCTGATTACTGCATATTTGATATATCTTGGGATTAACGTATATTTAATGTTTTATTGCTATTGGTGAATATTTGATATTTTCTTATTATTGCATATTTGATATTTTCTTGACATTATTGCATTTGTATCACTATTTCAATCTATTGAATAAATTGTGTGAATTGCTCTATTTTCGATTTCTCAGTTATCGCTACCACCCTAGATACAACCGAACTCTGTCTCCGACTAAGCAGCTATCCTGGCAGGTTTGCTATTCTACCTTATAAGCAAAAAGAATAGCTGGCGCTCGAGGTAAGGTTTCCAAAAAGGGAAGAAAACCCTATTACACCAGACATACAGGAAATGCTACGTGAAGTTTCGACAATGTAGAAAATTCAGAATGTATAATATGCAGTAATGAAATAATATGAAATACATAAATTCGAAAGAAGACATATTACATTGACTCAAGAAAATAATTAATTACACTTTTGTTTCACATTCATTCAATGAAATCGAAGAGAAAAGCAGTGTTTTGAAAAATATGCCTCCTTGTTTCTTCAGAATCAGATTATATTGTATATTGTATTTATATAATTTAACAATCTCAGAAATATAAGGATGCATACATACATATAGTGTAGTAAATGAAAATTTGCTTAGTATTTGGTTGAAGGGTTAATCCATAGGTATACAGCAGAAAGCAATCATCAGGAGTGCAGGGTTCACCGAAATATCAGTGGCCTAACCTGGGGTGACAAATGTCCCACCATTCAAGTGACGATGCATTATGATTAATTCAATAACATCTGCCTGCAAGAGTAATTTAACATTATTGTCACCAGTAGTCCGGATTATTTATTTTTTATTTGAAAAGTAATTAATTCTGCATGTGAATGTTGAAAATGAAACCTGGTGAATATGAATTTTTTCCAATAATAATATGATAAAAGAAAAATACTTTAATCTAATATTATATAAAACATATACATATAAGAAAAGAAGAGATGTGGTAATAGCAGAATTTGCCATTACTTAATCGTATCTTCATAAGAAAAAGTAATACGTATTATTAATACTGGAAAAAATTCTTTATACACTCAGGTTGGAAAGGCCATTATAAACTTTGGACACTATATCCTTAGGCGATACAAACCTCCTGATATGATAGTACTCTGTTGACATACATACATGATCTTCTTATGTTATTAGTGGTGGAATATCACCGTTACCCCTTTTCCACTGAATCATAATGATTTCCGATCAATTTTCAACTTTTCAGAAACAAAATATGTATTGATATCGAAAAGCCATCATCCTTGTGTTCATCTGAAAACTAACAAAAATTTAGAATTTAAGAAATCACCCCTTTCGTCTTGATACTTACATAATGAATAAGTTTTCCACGTAAAACTGTTTAGACGATGACTAAAACGATGGTTCTCCATTTCGAATAATATCTGGAAAGATTCATAGCTTAAGATGTGGCATATAAATTTTGAGGAATTTGTCATCGGAATGAATAAAAGGAAGCGATGACTCAAAACAAAAATAATGTGAAAACATAATTGTCGTCTCTCATCAAATATGACATCAAATATTCTATTGCATAATTCAGAAATGAGGTTTGTTCTTTGAGAATGCATGAAAAAACTTCAGATATAATCTGGGGAGTGAAGCAGTTGAAATCTATGAGACATGGAACGCCCTATTTAGCCCCATAATACTGACCTGTTTGCACGTTTGCAGATAGATTATCAGCAATTATTTACCAGATCGAACAATCATAATAAAGAACGCTATGACACAATCCTCTTTCATCCAACGTAGTGAGCAAGGTCGTAGAAAGCTTTCTGTTTACCTGGCGATGAAAGCAGTACGAAAAAATTGAAAATACCAAAATCTGGAAGAAAAAATAGTTAAAACCTTTGATAACCGAATATATACATATGTATACTTACCTCCAATTCTTCTAATATACTGAACATTTTGACCATTATCTGATTTAGAAACAAATAAAAGTTTGTTGGTCGATTTGAGATTGAGGTTAAGGTGGAATTCGACCAGATGAACGTCAAAACTCACATCATCGGTAAAATGTTGAATTTAAATAGACACATAATATGTAAAATAAGGTCCAATCATTCATTTTCTACCAAATTCATGGCTTATTTATATTAGTTACGCGAAATACATTCCCATTCAGCACATGTCAACAAACCCGGGCTACGTCAAACTTTGACAGCGACAGCTACAATGTCAAATCGTTCTCTGTGATCGCTGCAGATCGGGTGATTTTATAGGGGAAATGTCAAACTTTGATCAATTTTCCTGAAGAAATGGGGAAATTATGGAAAATATCAATATTAAGCTATTAAGCATTAACATTTCCTCTTTCGATCCGTATATTTACATCACGGCCAGGATATCTGTGGAAAAAGTTTTATCGAGTATAAAATTGCCCATTTTGCCGGAATTTTTCGCGATTTTCGCGAATTTTTTAAAAATACTTCTAGATCGCCTAGAAAATCGAAATTTCGCCCAGGTATAAATGGATTATTCCTCTTTCGGACAGTACAAAGATCTCCTCGATGTATCGCAGCTTCGCTGCGATATTAAGATTCTTCTGGACCAACTTTTTTGACAGATTCCCTCGGGCCGGTCCACAGAGTTACCAGTTTAGTATAGTATAGAAATAGAACCAGCTGGCCCGGCGAACTTTGTTCCGCCTAAATGATACTTACGGTGGATTTCACTAATCGTAATAACCGGTGATCTGAGATCAACGATTCTCTGATTTTTGAACTGTCAAATGTTTCCATGGATATGAGCTGTCACACAGAACAGATACACTAAAATAATATGTCATAATATGACAATTACAAATAATGGCAATTTTGGATTCAGTTATTTCCGCAAATATATTCATTACCCAAACAGAAATTCAAAAACATTTTAAAAATTATGAGAAAAGATGAGAATGGACATCTCACGATTGGAACTGATCGCCAAAATCCGATTTACTTGACATTTCGATAAAAATTCACTGTGATATTCACCCGCTTCTGGATCTGTTAACAGCCTTTCATGGTACTATAAGCCCTACGTGAATTACACAGTAATTGATGTCGTAAGTTCTTTTTTCGGCCATTTCAAACCACGACGACCGACGACCTGGGCCACCAAGGGTAAATGGTGGCAAACCCATGAACGAGAAGTGGAAACCGATATCATGGCAGAAGATCGAGATGCCACTCCACCTGCTGGCTCGACCACCGTGAGGAGGACTGCCCGCAGGGGAGCTCGCAACGCACGTATCCAGTGGAGCCGCGAAATGAATATTGAAGTGATGCGAGCTTTTCATTACGTGAACAATTGCGAGGACAACCCACTTCCTGGATGGAGATACTCCCTCTGTACCGAGTACACCGGGAGGCATCTGGAATCGAATTATCCCAGAGGATCGCGGGATGTGCACAGCAGGCTGTGGATTTGCAAACCTATCACATCGTGCGGAAATTTCTGGACTAGTGGGAGGAACTGAAATGTTTTTTCACTGGTTCATAGAAGAATTACCAGCTCAAGCTGAGAACGGGAGACCGATGAAGAATAATAATAATAATAGTTTATTAATCCTTTTAGACAACAGTACAGTGTATAGGACAAGTCAGATAATATATTTCAAATCTCATCTACATCAAGAAAAGAACAATCAGAGTGGAATTCATTTACAGAGTAATAACATTTTGTTAACAAAACATTTTTGATTTTTCTCTTAAATTTTATTACATCTAAAGATTTTATAGAAGTCGGTAGGAAATTGTACATTTTTATGGCCTGAAACATCGGGGAACGTTCAAACTTACTTGTTCTATGCCTGGGCACAAGCAGTATTTCTGAGTTCCTAGTAAAATGATTATGGCCATCTGACAATTTTGTCCAATATGTTTCGTTTTTCTTTGCATATAGCAGACATTCTAAAATATACATGCATGGCAACGATAGTATCTCATTTTCGATGAAAGAAGGTCGACAAGATGTTCGAGAATTGAGGCCAAATATCAGGCGAATGATGCGCTTTTGAGCGATAAAAGCTCTGGAAAAATCAACACTGCTACCCCAGAGTACTATATTGTACGAAAGCTGACTATGAACGAGGCTGTAATAAACTTGAATAAGTGAACAGAGGGGCAGGATATTCCTCACCCGACTTATGGCAAAAAACGAAGTATTGACTTTTTTGCAGACAACATCAATATGCGCCGACCAACTTAGGCTTCGGTCAACAAATACTCCCAGAAATTTTGTGCAATCAGCGGGTGTTATAATACTGTCCAAATAGCTAATCTGCAAGGTATCCATCACATCAGGCCTCAAGCCGAAATAAACGCACACAGTCTTGTTAACGTTAACTATCAGTGCATTTGAGCGACACCACTTAACAAATTCAGCAACAATATCCTCACAAGCTTTCCGGAGCTCCACAAGGCTCCGCGCAGAAACTACCACCGAGGTGTCATCAGCAAAAAGTATCAATATGAAACTGTCCAAATGAATAGGCAGATCATTTATGAATAATAAAAATAATAGAGGTCCCAACACGGATCCCTGTGGAACTCCAAGACCCACATGAAAACGCTCCGAAAATGAATCCCCGACTTTAACACGCATAGTTCTGCCGCAGAGATAGCTACGTAACCAATCCAGAAATATGCCCCTGAACCCCAAATTATAACACTTATCCAGAATGAACTGAAAAGATAGTGTGTCAAATGCGCAGGAAAGGTCGAAAAATAAACCAGCCACTTGTAGGTTGTTATCAAGACATGTATAAACAGATTCAATAAAATTGAGCGCAGCTGATTGAGTTGAACGACCACTTCTGAAACCGTGCTGGGCAGGGTTGAGGAGCTTGTATTTGTCAAGGTATTTTGCCATTCTATCGAAAACAATTCTCTCGAAGATCTTAGACAGGACACTCAAAATGGATATCGGACGGAAGTTCGTAATTTCATCTAGTTTACCGCTTTTGTGCACTGGTATAACAATTGATTCCTTCAGAATATCTGGAAATTTACCTGATGTTACCGAATAATTTATGAGGTGAGCAAAGGGCTCGCCAATTATGTCTGCAGTTGCTTTTAATACTTGGGTTGAAATGGAATCCGATCCAGCGCATTTTTTATTCTTTAGGTTTTTTATTGTGTCCACGATTTCAAATTTAGATACCGGATAAAAAAAGAAATTATCGAGGACTAATGGTGATGTGGTGCAGGAGATCGAAAAATAATCATCAGTCATAATTACAGTGACTAGATCTAGTCTGAGGAACTATTAGGTTAACGCATAGGAACACCTTATGAAAAAAGTTTCGAAATTGATTTTTGCTTTCAACGAGATGAAGAAATACCGGGTGTGCCATTTGAAATAAGAAAGTTTCTGGCCATGGTTTGTAGTAGATGTTTGAAAATTAATTAAGATCACTCTGTATATTCCAGAGTTCAATTCTTTTTTTCTTTAGAGGAGTATCCAATACGTCTACTCAAAAAAACATTGTTTGTATGGATGGCGTAAATAGGTTTCTTCATGAATTGCTATCTAAAAAAACTCCATATTTTCAATTTTTCGTAATTTTCTCGTGAATGGTGCATCAAATGTGCAAAGTAATCTGAAGAAACACAACATAATGTGAGCTTACCTTTCCATTTTTGAAGTCATATATTGGGTGTTACATTCAAAAAAGTGTAACTATCTTTTTATTGGAACACCCTGTATATATGTAAATAACTGTAAATGGTCCTCTGATAAACCTACATACACCACAAGAAAATATTTTCGAAATATCTTTATTTACTCCCTCAAAATGAGCATCGCGTCAGTGGTTGGCCACCCGGAATTTGTAAATACATATTGGGTTTGGCCGACCCACTCCTGAAGGACACGAGCCGTCACTGCTGAATACTATCATCCAGCTGTCCGACGAATAAAGTTCGGCAATTTCAGTTGTTGCCGATATAATATTCTTAGTGGTGATGAAGTGTTTTTTGTGCAAACATTCAAAAAATATCCGTGACTTTAAAACGAAAAAGGGGGAAGTGGCATCCTTAAACTGTGCAAAATATTCTTGGCATAAAGAGAACATTCATAATCACCAATATAGAAATGTCATTCTACCTGACGATTGGTGTGATACTTTTACTGGATACCATTCGTCTTGTTACAATGAATTCAATGTGGGGAAGGAGTATTTTCGTTGTTTTTTTATTAGATTTGAATAAAAATGTCGGTAAACAATTTGAATTATACACTTTCAATCAAAATCAATAGTTTCATTTCAATAATAATCGAGAAAAGATTCTGAAACAAAACCATTATACAGGGTCTTTCACGAGGAACCTCACCCATATTTATACGGGAAACTACTGAACGTATTTTCATGAAATTCAGCACTTATAAGTATTTCACGATGCTGATGAAATCTAAAATATTTTCAAGGCATGAGCACCTCCGGTTTTTCCGGAAATGACGTCAACTTCCGTTTTTCGAATTAGAACACCATTTTTTTATTGCAGAAATAGATTCCTTAGAAAATTTCAAGTTATTTTGATGTAACATTTTTCAGTTTTGGTTGGAAAATTCTCTCTGAGCGGAAAAATTCGAAAAAAAAATCTAAAATAGAGCTCCGCTGAAACAAGAATAACTTCGAGGTTTTTGGATGGAAAATTTTCATTTTTGGGATTTTTCAAGATGTAAGATTGATGTATCCACTTTAAAAATCGAAATCGCGATTCATGATACAGGGGGTGAAAAAATCGCTTTCAAAGTTAGGGATGACAAAATCGTGAAAAATCAATTTTTTCAAATGAGAACCCCATTTTTTTATGGAAGATATTGAATCTACGTTAAAAAATAATGTGAGTGTATGCATCACACCCTTGCCCTAAAGTGGATATTTTCTGAGTTATTCACAAAAAACTGTTTTTCGTCTTGAATTTTCAGCTATTTCTTTTCCCTTCACGCCAAAAAGATGAAATTTTCAGGAACTGTTACTTAAACCATGTTTTAGATTTTACTACCCTAATATGCAAGAGAAAATGTTACAGGTTGTTCCTAAATAGATGGCGAATTTGGATTCGAATTTGTATCGGAAACCTCTTTATTTCAACTAATCGGCCATCGGTTTTCTCTCCAGTGATAAATAAATAATTCCTTATGAACCATATGCAAAAACTTACCATGTTTTACATTCTTTTTTTTAATGATAGATATCATTAATTACATCTGCCAAATTCCTCTTTATTCAGTAGCATTTTGTGTTTACTATTAATTTGGTGATAATCCTTATTAAGTTATAAAATCGATCACTATGCCTAATTTTACCAACGAAGATTATTTAAATCTCATTCTACTTCATGGAGAATACTCTCTGTATAAAAAGTACCCGGAAAATGTTATTTAAATGAACCGCCAAAAAGGAATCGGTAATTTTTTTTTTCTTAAAGTTGGTAGGACCTTCCTTTATTACCAAGCCAAATTTGAGCGCGATCTGTCAACTAGTGTGTTTACAACAGCTGTCAGTATCAGTCGACCTCAAAAGTGCTCTGCGAATTTTACAATGGAAAAAATAGTTGATCAAAGAGTTTGCCTCAAATTTTGTCTTGCAAACGAATTTTCTTGTGCCGATTCATTGAAAATGTTAAAAAAAGCCTTTGGTGATAATTGTATGTCAAAAACACAAGCATACGATTGGTACAAATCATTCAAAGACGGTCGTGAGGTGGTCGAAGATTTGCCCCGTTCAGCTCACTGTTTTCTTCGATTATCGTGGTGTTGTGCACTCAGAATTTCTTCCTGAAGGACAGACAGTGAATAAGGAGTATTACTTGGGTGTATTGAGGCGTTTGCGTGAGAATGTTCGTCGTAAACGGCCAGATTTATGGAAAGACAATTCGTGGATTTTGCATGATGATAACGCGCCGTCGCACCGAGCCATAATTATTAAGGAATACAAGACCAAAAACTCAATAAATACCATCGAACAACCGCCGTATTCACCTGACTTAGCTCCGTGCGACTTTTTTCTATTCCCAAGACTCAAATTGCCCCTACGTGGAACGCGTTTTGAGTCCATTGAAGCCATCAAAACAAATTCGCAACGAGAACTGAAGGCCATACCTTTGGCGGCGTATGAGCGGTGCATGGAAAAGTGGGTTCGCCGATATCATAGTTGTATTGTAAGCAATGGGGACTATTTTGAAGGAGACAAAATAAATATTGATTCAACAGATAGATTTTTCGTTCCAGTAAATTATCAAGATGAAAATACTTGTTGGGTTTGGGAACGTTATTAAAAGAAACCACTTTGTGTGATGGCCAACGTTTCGCAAAATTTATTATTGCATCATCAGGGCTCTAGAAAAACAACTACAAGTCAGAAACCCACATCATAACCAAACAATTTGATACAACCTTCAACCAACAGAAAACCAAGAGGAGTACAATCATTTAAAACAGAAATACAAACACGGACAACACATATAAAAAGGTTTTTTTCCTGAATGATAAAATTTAAATAACATGAATATAAATAGAAAAATATAAAAAAAAAAATTTTTAAAAATACAAAATAGATTTCTCTCGAAATACTCACATTCACAGTTGTGCTTCCTTTGGTCTATTAGAACATCACAGTCAAAAATAAAACATAATAGGTACCACAAAATTCATCGAAAATATCAGGGTAGCAGATATCCAGGAGAGATGAATAAATCGAATAATGATCTGTCATATGTACCAGTCTAACAAAAAGTAACAACACAGGAATGACAAAATGTTTGAAATAATTCAGGTGTTCAATCTTCCTAGCAAATTAAAATATGAGGAACTAAGTCCATCAATGTCAGATCTTTTGTTGACAGAATTAGGCTCTTTTTTTATACAAATCATCTCATGTAATAATCGTTTTCTATAATTGGATTGTGATGCTAAAATTTTTACTTCACCAAAGTTAAAATCATGTCCAGTATCTTTTTTATGTTCGACTAAAGCAGTTGGATTTTTTTTAATTAAAAAATTTTTACTATCATTAGAATGTTCATAAATTCTTTGTTTCAGATATCTACCTGTCTGACCGATATAACATTTAGAACAACTAATACAAGGTATTTGATATACCACATTTGAAATCAGATCTTTTTCTGTTTTTGATTTCAAACGAGAAAAGAAAAGGCTTCGAATTGTATTTTCACTTTTCTGTGCAACTCTCACATTATCAAATTTTCTCTCGATCACGTGTTTGATCCTCTGTGAAAGGGCATCTACGAAGGGGATCTTAAAATATTTGGTCAACTGGCGCTGTTCATCAGACGCCGAAACATTTTGGTTCAAAATTTTCCTTACTGAAGACAAGGGAAAGTTATTCTTCAAAAGTAAATCAACGATATATTGTTCATTTTTTTGGTGGAATTCAGGATCAGAAATTCTTCTACTTCGGCATTTCAAGTTGTTGATAATATTAATTTTTTGTTGAAGTGGATGTTGCGAGCAAAAATTCAGGTATCTCTCAGAGAATGTTGGTTTATGGAACCAATAAGTCTTGTATAAAAAAAGAGCCTAATTCTGTCAACAAAAGATCTGACATTGATGGACTTAGTTCTTCATATTTTAATTTGCTAGGAAGATTGAACACCTGAATTATTTCAAACATATTGTCATTCCTGTGTTGTTACTTTTTGTTAGACTGGTACATATGACAGATCATTATTCGATTTATTCATCTCTCCTGGATATCTGCTACCCTGATATTTTCGATGAATTTTGTGGTACCTATTATGTTATTTTGCTGTTTTATTTTTGACTGTGATGTTCTAATAGACCAAAGAAAGCACAACTGTGAATGTGAGTATTTCGAGAGAAATCTATTTTGTATTTTTAAAAATTTTTTTTTATATTTTTCTATTTATATTCATGTTATTTAAATTTTATCATTCAGGAAAAAAACCTTTTTATATGTGTTGTCCGTGTTTGTATTTCTGTTTTAAATGATTGTACTCCTCTTGGTTTTCTGTTGGTTGAAGGTTGTATCAAATTGTTTGGTTATGATGTGGGTTTCTGACTTGTAGTTGTTTTTCTAGAGCCCTGATGATGCAATAATAAATTTTGCGAAACGTTGGCCATCACACAAAGTGGTTTCTTTTAATAACGTTCCCAAACCCAACAAGTATTTTCATCTTGATAAATATTGATGATTAAATTTAAATTTATGTGTTTTTTTTTACAATTCCGGGTACTTTTTATACAGAAGGTATAATAAAGTTGTAGATAGAACGATTCGACTGTTCATTGAGAGGTTTCCTGACCGACCCAGACCAACGAGAGATACCATTAACAGAACCATGACAAACTTGAGAAATGTCGGATCTTTCGTTAAGAAAACTATACACAGAGAAAAAAGTGTAGTAGAAGATGAGAACAACGAAATTACAGTTCTTGCATATTTTCGTGTAAATCCTCAAAATTCTCTCAAAGATGCCGAGATTGATCTGGGATTATCTCAATCGAGTGTTTGGAGAATATTAAAAAAACATAAAATGCACCCATATTAATTCAATAGATAACAGCATTTGAAGGAAACTGATTTCGTCAGGAGAAGAGAGTTTTGCGAAGCTATGATGATTCGATTTCAAGAGAATGAAAACTTTTTGACTGTATAATTCGGACAGATGAATCTAAATTCACAAAGAATGGTTCTTTCAATAGGCATAACAGTCATTATTGGGATGAAGAGAACAACCACCACTTCAGGCAATGGAACTTTCAAGAGACCTGGAGTTTCAAGGTTTTTTGCGCCATCAAAAATAATGCAATTCTCGATGTTCACATTAATGATGGGACTTTAACTGGTGAGATAGAACACTACACATGTTTGCATTATTTAAAGAATGTTCTCCCTTAGGAGATAGATATTCTGACATATCGACTCAAATAATTGAGCGGGCGCTAGTACAGAACCATAATGACTTATGGTATCAACAAGATGGCGCGCCTCCACACAATTCACTCAATGTGTCAAATATCCTCTACAGGCTATTTGAAGATCGATTGTTGGCGAACAATGGTCCACATCTTTGGCCACCACGTTCTCCCGATTTAACTCCTTTAGACTATTATGTTTGGGGTAGGATAAAAAATATTGTCTACTCAACTCCCCTGACTGATAAAGAGGACTGCATAGAACGAGTCAGAAATGCGTTCAGGTTTGTTTAGATTTTTAGATTCATTGTTTTGAAACTCAATTTGGTTTTTATACACTTTTGCAGATCTCTTCCTCCCGATGAAATAGGAAGAGCAACGCACGAAGCATTCCTGAGACGTATAAATAAATGTCTAGAAATTAACGGTCAAAACTTTGAGCATCTTCTCTAGTTATAACTGCGAGAGTTTGCCATGGTTCTCCTAATAGTAACTTGAAGTCGGTTTCAAGAAGGGGTGAAAAATCTACAGCATGGTTCAAATAACAGTTCCTGAAAATCTCACCTTTTTGGCGTGAAGGGAAAAGAAATAGCTGAAAATTCAAGACGAAAAACAGTTTTTTGTGAATAACTCAGAAAATATCCATTTTAGGGCAAGGGTGTGATGCATACACTCACATTATTTTTCAACGTAGATTCAATATCTGCCATAAAAAAATGGGGTTCTAATTTGAAAAAATTGATTTTTCACGATTTTGTCATCCCTAACTTTGAAAGCGATTTTTTCACCCCCTGTATCATGAATCGCGATTTCGATTTTGAAAGTGGATACATCAATCTTACATCTTGAAAAATCCCAAAAATGAAAATTTTCCATCAAAAAACCTCGAAGTTATTCTTGTTTCAGCGGAGCTCTATTTTCGATTTTTTTTTCGAATTTTCCCGCTCAGAGAGAATTTTCCAACCAAAACTGAAAAATGTTACATCAAAATAACTTGAAATTTTCTAAGGAATCTTTTTCTGCAATAAAAAAATGGTGTTCTAATTTGAAAAACGGAAGTTGGCGTCATTTCCGGAAAAACCGGAGGTGCTCATGCCTTGAAAATATTTTAGATTTCATCAGCATCGTGAAATACTTATAAGTGCTGAATTTCATGAAAATACGTTCAGTAGTTTCCCGTATAAATATGGGTGAGGTTCCTCGTGAAAGACCCTGTATACAACTAGACTAAGGATTTGCCGCATTTCATATGGTGGACAGTTGTTTTTTCTATGAAACGAATCTCTCCAAAATATAAATTCCTTCTTGTCCAACAAATATAAATGAATTTAAAAACTCAAAAAAAAACGTCTATTTTCATCTGCCACATTTTTTTGTCGGACAACTGCATGTTCATATTTCATATGGTTATATAAACCGATTCTGAAAAAATCAGGAGTGTATTCATAATTTAAAAATGCGATTTCCAGTCATGTTTATATTGGTAGACAATCATGTTTTCTAATTTTTCCCAGATTGTTTTCATGATTGCATTCAACAAAAAAAGGGTACATATGAAAAAAAAATGAAAATATGTTCGACTCTACCTAATAAAGCTATACAGAAAGAAAGAAAACTTTCTTAATAATTTGCAATTTGTCCCATCGGCACCCAAAAGACTAACAGGGCAATGAGCACATCGCGCATATCTGCTAGGAAACGGAGTGTTCGAATGTGCATTCCGTTTCCTATACGGTGAGAGCGACCTGTCGCGCTGACTGTATTGGGAACGGAAAAATGGAACACTCCGTTTCATAGCAGATATGCGCGATGTGCTGACTGCCCTGTTAGTCTTCTGGGTGCCGATGGGACAAATTACAAATTATTAATAAAGTTTTCTTACTTTCTGTATAGCTTTATTAGGTAGAGTCTACCACATTTGTCCTCTGTGAACATTTTTGTCGTCGCGGTTTGTTTTCAGCAAACCTCTCGTAAGTCGACCAAATTTTCATACGTACTCTTTTTTTGTAAAATGCAATCATATGAACAATCTTGGAGAAATGAGAAGACATAATTGTCTACCAATATAAACATGACTGAAAATCGCATTTTTTAAATTATTAATACACTCCTGTTTTTTTCAGGATCGGTTGATATAACCATATGGAATATATGAAAATGCAGTTGTCCGACAAAAAACAAAAAAACGTGGCGTTTTTCTTGTCCGACTGATGAAAATCGACGATTTTTTTGAGTTTTTAAATTCATTAATATTTGTCGGACAAGAATGAATTTATATTTTAGAGAGATTCGTTTCATATAAAAAACAACTGTCGACCATTTAAAATGCGGCAAATTCTTAGTCTAGTGGAATATAATGGTTTTGTTTTAGAATCTTTTTTCGATTATTATTGAAATGAAACTATTGATTTTGATTGAAAAGTTTATAATTCAAATTGTGTACTGACATTTTTATTAAAATCTAATAAAAAAAACAACGAAAATACTCCTTCCCCACATTGAATTCATTGTAACAAGACGAATGGTATCCAGTAAAAGTATCACACCAATCTTCAGGTAGAATGACATTTCTATATTGGTGATTATGAATGTTCTCTTGATGCCAAGAATATTTTGCACAGTTTAAGGATGCCACTTCCCCCTTTTTCGTTTTAAAGTCACGGATATTTTTTGAATGTTTGCACAAAAAACACTTCATCACTACTAAGAATATTATATCGGCAACAACTGAAATTGCCGAACTTTATTCGTCGGACAGCTGGATGATAGTATTCAGCACATCCTTCTTAAATGGTCCTCAAAAAATCTAATGTTTATTTGTAACATGAGCAAAGTTATATCCGATAAATGCATATAGTTTATTTATAACAAAATTAGAGCAGTGAATTCTTTAATTTTTGAATGAACGCCACATTTTTTTTGTCGGACAACTAGTGCCCTACATTGTATTTTCAAGGTGGAGAGAGAATAAGAAAAAAAAAGACATTATTCATAATTTTTTATCCCAAAATATCTTCTTTTTTCATTTGTCGGACAAGGAAATCGCCACATTTTTTCGTCGGACAATTGCATTTTTATACTTCATATGTTTGTATCAACCAATTCTGAAAAATTCGGGAGGGTATTAATACTTTGAAAAAAATGCGATTTTCAGTCATGTTTATGTTTGTAGACAATCATGTTTTCTCATTTCTCCCAGATTGTTTTTATGATTGCATTTTACAAAAAAGAGTATGTTTGGTTCAAGAAAAATGAAAATATGGTCGACTCACGAGAGATTTGCTGAAAAAAAACCGCGACTACAAAAATGTTCACAGAAGAAAAATGTGGTATACTCTACCTCAGTGGTTCCCAAATGGTGGTCCGCGGAACCCTAGGGTTCCGCGGAAGGGCTATAGGGGTTCCGTCTTATCCGAGTGTTGTATGTTTTGATCATTCGTAACACCTTTAAAATACTATCGGACTCGAAGCCCTTTTGTAACTGAAACACTTCAACAATTCACTCATATTTTTTTTGTTATTTCTCTTCAGACTGTTCATTCTGAAATATCCCCATTTGAAATTTTATAATTTTTGAGAAGAACTAATCACACATATGCCAGCTAAGATAAATAGGATTAGTTTTTATTCCGATTAAAATAACTTCAAGTTTAACAGTTCCTAAAGAAGTGTTTCTTAGCCTTAGCTCTCGAAATATCGAACTACTTTGCCAAAGTGCTTAGTATTCGGGAGCCTTTTGTGGAAATTGGTGCTTAGTGCTCGCGAATCGGGAGCTTTTTTTCAAGTGATTAGTACTTGAAGCACTATTTATCAGTGCTCGGCACAGCTCTGTTGGACTTCATATCATGTTTTAAAGTTCAACTTGCAATTTTTTTTCACTTTATAACATGGATAAATGGATTAAGACGAGTCAAAACCTGCAAACCTCAACAATCCACAAAAAGAATGAACCTCAGGAAAGATCCATTTAAAAAAAAAATTGATGAATCCTATTTGTCTTTTGGGTTTATTCCTGTAGGAATGGCTGAAAGCCCAAATGGACAATGCGTCATTTGCAGCAAAATTTTGTGTAACAGCTTATAATATTCCAAGCATACAATTTGTTCTTCCTTTTCAAGTGTAATATGAAAATAGTCAAACTTAACATTGGATCAAAATAGGGTTCCGACATAAAAAATGTTGCCGATTAGGGTTCCGTGGCAAAAAAATTTTGGGAACCACTGCTCTACCTAATAAAGCTATACAGAAAGTAAGAAAACTTTATTAATAATTTGCAATTTGTCCCATCGGCACCCAGAAGACTAACAGGGCAGTGAGCACATCGCGCATAGCTGCTAGGAAACGGAGTGTTCCATTGTGCATTCCGTTTCCTATACGGTGAAAGCGACCTGTCGCGCTGACTGTCTAGGGAACGGAAAAATGCTCCCTGGTACCACCCATATCTGAGACGCGTTCCCCTATCCACCACCTGGGGAGGCGTCCAAAAGAAATGGCATAATTCCTTCGCATTTACACAGGGTACTACTTGTATAGGTTCAGTTTAAACTTCACCTCACCTGACGCGTTTGAAGTTTAAACTGAAGATTATGTATGCTTCACCTGTGTTCTCAGTACGTAATGCATTCGGTCAACCCAGCGTGGTCAACTAGAGACCCAGTCAAATGAAGGTCCATTTGTTTCAGCTTGCTGATTTCAACTGACAAAGAGGGCGAAATTAGGGGAGAGTCAAGCACCTCATTCAATTCTAGGAGTAGCAACCGGCTCGAAATGCAGTTACCAAGAAATGTCTGCACACCCGGTACATATCAAATTCTGTGTGGTAACTACGGTGCTGAAGTGCTGTGCAAAACTGTCTTCCAGCGATGGCCCTATGGAAGTCCCAATGAAGTCACCTTGGATCAGTTAATCTATTGCACTCTTATTGCCCATTTAGCACGTTGTGCAACCAACCGATACTACCCTACTCCTGTAGAACTTCTCGATACAGTGAAAAACTTGCAACTACCTGACGTGATTGCAGAATACATCGAGACTATAGGTGAGTATAAAATGTCTAATGGGATAACAGTGATCCCTTGGGTAGCAGACAAGGAGGACTTTTACTCACCTCAACTTCGCCAACTACACCCTGAACAAGTACTAACTCGTGCTGGTCGTCCGATACCAAAAAATCGCTGGGCTCTTGACTATGGATGGATAGCAGATTGGAAGATAGCCACCTCTGCCCGTACTTTTCTTTTTCGAAGTATAGATTTCGATAAAAAGTCTGGATCTGTTAAGATGCTTATAACACCCCATATAGAAGTCCCTAGCGGAGAACCCTGTTTTATACCTAGTACTCCTGAGTTCTGCACTGATGCAGAGGCACAAACCGGTGCCTGCTACAATTATCGAAGAATTAGTGATATTTCCGCATGGCCCGCTGATACCGCAAAGGTCTGTCACGATTTCCACAGAGGAACGGAATTGTACCCTATTTTTTTTTCGCATAACCTGGCGATGAAGTCACAGTCTTTCCCATTAATCAGCGATGACAGTTCAGACTGAATAAGAATAACGAAAATGTATGGGAAATAAAATGTTAGTCCCCTTCATATTTCGTATGAA
Source organism: Adalia decempunctata (assembly GCA_951802165.1). Classification (NCBI taxonomy): domain Eukaryota; kingdom Metazoa; phylum Arthropoda; class Insecta; order Coleoptera; family Coccinellidae; genus Adalia; species Adalia decempunctata. Next base: position 21,571,481 of record OX637703.1, read on the forward strand.
ATAGACGTTTTATTTTATCCATTCAATTATACTCCATTCACAATTATAAAATCACAACTCTGGCCTTGGAAATTGGACACATTCCACTACAGAGTTCGATACAGATCGAAGTTATGACGTTTTTCAAAATATTTTTATGTTCCAAGTCGAAACTATGTTGCCCTTTCTACATTATTAGCGTATTTCTCAGAATGTGAATTCATTCGGAAAATGAATGAATTGGAAAAGATGTGATGGACGAAAATAATTAACGTTTATATGAATTGATAGAAAGGATTCCTTTTCTAGTTATTTGCATGAAAAGTTCAAGAGATCACTGTTGAATTATATTATTCTTCGCCATGGAAGAAGATTGCATTGCTTTCACATAATTTTCATATGCATGCTTGTGAAGATGTAATGTTTATTATCCTCTTGAACTGAAAGTTCAAGACTTGACGACATCAATTGTTGATTCTAATCAAGAATTCATTAAAAAAAATCAACCCAAAGATATAAGATGAATTGATGGGTAATCACAAGAATCAAGAATAATGTCAATTTCATTTTGTTGATAACTTTCTTAAAATCAATGTTGGGGTATAAAACTCGGCTGCGTTTATTCAAACAACATCTAAAGAATACATTTTTTATCATCTCGACCTTTGACAGGCATTTCTTTTAGGAGAATTAGGTCTTAGTTCCACCTCATTAGTGAGGTACCTAACTTTTGCAAATCTGCTCAGATATCGCCAAATTTCTTGGAAAACCTGAAAAATAACATCCTAATCGACCTCTCGAGGCTCCATCCGATCCATCTACTGCGATATACGTCCAAATAACAGCTTTTTCAACGAAATTCCCGTGCAACCCTTCAACCTCGAGATGTAAACATTCGTCCTGGTCTTGAAAATCGTCCTCACGCTCCAAACTGGTGCTAAAAACAATAAACATACGTTAATCTTGGATATTCGACGAAAAACTCAACTGCCAATATCGATTAAATACCAAAAATCTGCGAACAATTTGTAAACCTAACAAAATGTGGAATATCTTTGATACTTTTACTTTGATGTAAACATAATTCTTTAATCTATGGATGTAAACAAAGAAACTGGCAACGTCGTTTTGTCATTAACGATATTTTCTGTGCGCGCACTGACTTTTCATCATATGTTCTGTGCTTTTCATCAGGGGCACCAACTCCTGAAAACGAAACCATGACCCCCTATGTGATTAAATAAAAGTGAATGGAGTTTTTATACAGGGTGACTGGTGACGTAAGGGACAACGGCTAAGTGGAGATAGAGGACCTCAAACTGAATGAGAATTTGGGTTTCAAATGTCCCATAAGGGTATTCGTTTCGTAGATATAGGGTGATTTATGAAAAAATGCTAAATCTATGAACTCCCATATCTTCGTTAATATCTAGGAGCATAGAATAACTGGAGGGAAGGCTTCATACGCTCGACAGATCATTTTGAACTGCCAATAACGGCGGAAGTTAGAGTTTCGTGTGACGCCCGATAGATAACGCTGAGATCCTTTATGCAGTAACATGTCAGATATTTTGTTCTATGGCGCTACAATTGCAAAGAATATAATGTGGCTGTCATTGTTATTGATACACTAGCTGACCCGGCGAACGTTGTTTCGCCTCAATTTTACATTAAGTTGTATTAACTTACCATTGCTAAGTTCCCAAGCAGGAGATAAATGAGGCAAAATTAAAGTAAAAATATACAAAATTTTAATTACATTGATATTTACATGAGAAAAAAAGTCATCTTCATTAAAGCATAACATTTTTAATTTTCTGCAGTTACCTCATTGAAGTACCTTGTGATGAACAATATTTTTAGTTTTTTCACCTGGTGCCAGAATAAATAGAGCAGAAGGTTTTCCAACTCGCGAACATGCAACATACAATTGACCATGAGAAAAACAACTATTTTCTAGATTCAGTCCACACACTCCCAATGATTGGCCTTGCGATTTGTTGATTGTCATAGCAAAGGCAAGGCGAATAGGAAATTGAATTCTTTTAAACTCAAATGGCATATCTGTTGGGATCATCGGAATTCTGGGAATGAGAACTTCCTCACCTTTATATTTTCCTTTGAGTATTGTGGAGTGAATCACATTATTTTTGAGATTTTTCACCACTAAACGTGTTCCGTTGCATAATTTTGGCTGGTTAAGATTTCTCAACATAATGACAACAGATCCAACCTTCAGTTGTAGATTGTGAGGTGGCAAACCAGGTATATCCAATGAATTCAAGAACTCAGTTGGATAATTTGTTGTGTCGTTCTCATTCGTTGCACTATCTATAGATTTATAGCTATGCAGCTGACCTATAATTTGATTTTGAATGGTCAGATTCAACTCATCAACATCTCTGTTCTTTGCCGCAAGAATGGCTCGTTCACTTAACCAATTCAAATTTTTATGGTTGCCAATAATATCAGGAAAGACTTTGCTAATTAGTTGATCCTTTGTTGACACAAAAGTGCAAAAAGTCCGAGGTAGCGAAATCAAACCTGTCGATTGATCGGCAGGCACACGACCATTACCTATATCCAGTAACTGTTCTGAAAAAATTCTGGCAGATGGATCGTTTAACAATGCAACTCGCATGTTTGTTGTCAATTGCAGTTTTTGCACATAACGCCACAAAGTCGATGACTTTAGGCAAGCATTTATTTCATCAGCAGCGGTCGATTTTGGAATGACCGGTAATGTTTGTCGGAAGTCGCCAGACAATAGAATCAATGCGCCTCCAAAACATCTGGAATCATTGCGCAAGTCTTTCATAGTCCGATCGAGTGCTTCCAATGCTCGTTTGTGGGCCATTGTGCATTCATCCCAGATAATTATTTTACTTGCTATCAGAACTTTTGCCGTTGCTGAATGCTTTGCAATATTGCATGTTGGGTATTCTACTGTTTGTAGGTTTAACGGTAGCTTGAATGTAGAATGAGCTGTTCTGCATCCCTCTAGCAATGTGGCTGCTATCCCAGAAGAAGCTACTGCTACTGCAATTTCTGAATTTGCACGAATCGTAGCTAAAATTATTGATATCAATAAAGTTTTACCAGTGCCACCGGCCGCATCGAGGAAAAATAAACCACCATTCCCTTCTTGAATTGTTCCCATTATCCTATCGTAAACTTCCTTTTGTTGGATATTTAAGAGTGGTACATTTGTTTGCACTAAGTGGTTTAGAGCATCTCGATCATACTCCTGTTCGCGTTCCAATTCTCGATTGAAAGCTTCATTAGTTCCACGATGAGGTGATGGCATTCCCAACTTAAGCAACAAATTGCCTGACATCAGATAACAAAGATCTTCAATCAAAATCAGAGCCTGGTTATGGATCTCTGCATTCATCTCTAGATTAGGATTGCCTGATGTGACACGAAGGTGATGTAGTATATCTTCGGACATGTCATCTTTGTACTTACTCCACAGTTCACATGGATTCGATGGAAAGCATGCAGAAATAATGATGGCAAATAATGTGCGTATCTGGCTTGCAGATGCAGAAACAATTGCTTCAGCGATTGTTGTGTCCCAATGTGCATCGCTTTCAAGTAGATTGAGCTCTTGACATGCAGCACGAAATGTTGGATATACAACACCATTGACAGTTCGAAGAGACTGGAACGACGTTGGCCCACGAACAGTCACCAGCAATAATCGCAAGTAAAAACATTCGTCATTTTTCGGATGAACTGTGTAAATGCGACCAAGAGCATCAGAAGAACGCACACCTGGATGGTTGGGCACCACGTTACCTTGTTTTCGACGTTGAAATTTCTTTGAAGAAGCATTCCAAGTATAATAACGTGGTATCTCAGAGTAAAGTAAATTTCGTGCAAACGGATCACTTTGGCAGATCGAAAAAAAACTGGTCAATGTTGTTGCTGGAGGTGTTTCAGCTCGTTGAGCTATATTCGAGGAATTGAAATAAACTCTTTGTCCATTTTCCAGATGAACTGCCAAGTGTACAACAGTCGGATGGCGTTCGTGTATTGAAAATGAAAATATACGCCAAATTGCTTCATTGCAGCTGACATATCGACCAATTTGATACTGCGTGACTTCATCATTGGTATTGTGATTTTGTACGCCGAAAACCGCCATATCACTGCCTTTTGTGACATATTTGCAGATATATTTAATCGACTTCACTGAATTGCAGTACTCCACATTGCAATGGGCCTTGAAGGTTTTGGAAAGAAGTGGTGAATAAGGAACAATCCAAGTATTATCGATTACAATATCATTTCCTTTAACTTCCCTTATGGTGGTTCTGCCGTTATCATCAGGTGATCGACGTCGGTAAAGTGGATAACCATCGTTGCCAGTGATGGAGTTCTCTGTGAAACCTCGAGGATAACGCTTTGAACACTTTCCATTAACCATGCAAGGTGATTGGGGATTGATGATGCCACATGGTCCATGAATCATGTTAGTGACTACAATATCATGCAGTTCAGGGTCGTTCACATGATCAGGAATCTCTGCACATATAACGTCATCTATCTGGTCTGGTCGAATTCTTTCTACTAACCAGATGAGAATGTGTGCATGTGGAAGGCCTCGCTTTTGCCATTCAATTGAATACATCCAGCATCGAGTATCCCCAAAGACATGATGTTTAGTGATATAATTCATTAGCGACTTCACTTTTTGTTTGAAGACACGTGCAGTGATGTCATGTCGATCACTTGATGTTTGTCCGGGAAGTAGCAGCTGAGTGATTTCATCCCATTTCGGATTGCATGTAAATGTAATGAATAAATCAGGGCGACCATAATTACGAACATATGTCATTGCATCTTGTGCATATTCATGCATATGACGCGGGCTGCCAATATACGTTGCTGGTAAAATTGTCAATCGACCTACATTAGCTGCATCTCCTTCGGTGTTGATTGCATCCCGTAAATGAATATATTCCTCTGAACGTAGTTTAGACTGGTTCATTCTGATGAATGTGAGGCGCTCTGTTTCTATTTTAACATACATGTCCACACAATACTGCTGCAGCAAACGACGAAATCTCAGCAAATAGTTATCAGCATTTTGACGGATCATCAAACGGAATGCATAATAATTCATCGAGCTAACTTTCTTGGTAGTTTCCTGGCCTGAAATCAAATAATGCAAATTAGTATAAAATAGACATTCTATTCTAATATAGATAATCAGAAGATGGTTGTGCACAATGAATATTTTAAAAATAATCAAACGGTACTTCAGTGTGGGTATAACTCTTGGACAGGTAATTATCTAGGTTTGTTTTACTTGCTTTGTAATAACCATAGCTACCCTTCCAGGAAATCCTGATGATGACAATTTGTCGAAAGGGCTGGGTTTCTACTTGAATAAATACCCATACTGAAGTACTGTTTTGGATTTTTTCAAATTCAAATATAGGTACTCACCATTCGATGGATTTATCATCTTGATATTGAAGTGATATCCATCATCTCCACTCCAAAACATGAGGGGGTATTGCAGAGCATCATATGAACGGTGTGTTTCATATATTCGTTGCAATTCTCCTGTATTGCGACGTGTCAGAATAATATCCCGAGTATCCAAATTTTCTCCTACAATCACAATTGCCACTTCGTCTATTGTTGGAGCATTGAATTGGCGTGCATGTGCTCCGACAGGTCGTTTATCTGCTCTAATCACAACCTTGTGATCGTCACTTGGCATGCGTTCCAAAGCAGTTTTAAACAATTGAACCAATGCATGATTATCATGAAGCATTTGCTGCAGTTCTTGAAGAATTATTCTTCTCACTGATGCATTAATAGTTTGCCGTTGATCGAGTTGATCATCCATATTGCCCATGAAGTAAATTTGGAGGAATTTATGCTGTGCATCCTGATGTGGATGCAATGATCCAATTCGATGGTGAATCTGGCCTTGTATCTATACATCGGAAGGGGAAGACAAAGTAAGTGATTTGATATCATTAATGTTAGTAAAACTATCTTACCTTGAAGGTTGGATTGAATCCACGTTCTTCAATAATGTCTGCTCCAAAGGAAGTCATTTGGAAACATCCATTGTATTTCTGAGCATTCAATAGAAAATGTCGCGAATCTGTTGTTTCTCCAAGAAGAAGAGAATGCAATGGTTCAGGTGGGGGAGGCAATGATGGCAATTTTACCTTGCCATTCAAACAGCACAATCCTGGAACTTCTCCAACAAACCTCAAAGCATCGCAATAGCAGCATACAACCTCCATTGGGCCTATTACAACTGAACGGTGAGAGCTGTAGTCAATTGTACAATCATATTGAAAAGCTATACCTTTCAAATTTATAATCGAGTTATTGCGATTAGCTCGAAGCTGTCTCATATCCATCTGAGCTGTTCGACGGACTGCCTCTCTTTGTTCTGGTGTCCGTGAAGAACGAAGTCGGGCCATACTTAAACGGCGCTGCTCCCGTGCTCTTTCTTGATCCTCTACAGAGGATTGACTCGAAATATTCCGAAGCCTAGTTGCATTACGGCTTCTTCGTGATGTATCAGATCTTCTGGTACGTGGCATTGTAAATAACACTGGAGAATAAAACAAATTGTTACAAATCAAAATGGGGGAAAGAAGCATTCAATACTTATATATGTCCACGAATGCAAATATAGATCACGATAGTTCCAATGATCAATTACCACTGATCCACTTTAGGTTTACAAATAACACTGAAGAATAAAACAAATTGTTACAAATCAAAATGGGGGAAAGAAGCATTCAATACTTACATATGTCCACGAATGCAAATATAGATCACGATAGTTCCAATGATCAATTACCACTGATCCACTTTAGGTTTACAAATAACACTGGAGAATAAAACAAATTGTTACAAATCAAAATGTGGGAAAGAAGCATTCAATACTTACATATGTCCACGATAGTTCCAATGATCAATTACCACTGATCCACTTCAGGTTTACAAATGCAAATACAAACACCAAAGACACTGAAAATTCGAATTGAAATTCACTCACTTAACGGTTTTCACTTAACCAAAATTTGCGTCCTTGACAAAACGATGGCAACACAGAATCCAGAAGAAGAACACAGAACACAGATATAAGTGTGGCAGGTATCTCAGAATTCTTGATTTGATTTTACCACTTTTCACTCCAGTTTTGGTGTAGTAACGTTATTAATAAGTAAAACAGTAAAAATAACTGATAATAATAAGTCATAATCACTGTAGTCATAATGTGTGAATAGCGCCATCTGAAGTCGTAAGAACGAAACTTTTTAAGAGAACTGAGATATCTCAACGGAATCTAAAGAGATCTGTACTCCTACGCCAAAATAGTTTGTTTTGGTCAACAGCGCAGATATCAATGACAGATATCACAGAATTCTTCTTTGCCAAATATTCGATTTTATTACTTTTCACTTCAGTTTTATTGTAATAACTAAAATTCATGGACAGGAAAATGTTTGCTAACGTCGTTATTAATAAGCAAAACTGTAAAAACAACTGATAATAATAACTCATCAATAATAAGTCATAATGTGTGAATAGCGCCATCTGAAGTCGTAAGAACGCCAAGTCGGCGAGAAGTACCTACGAATAAGCTGTAGCGTTACTGTAACTGTAGCGTCATCTAGAGGCCTTACTCTAAAGAAGGAAAAGCATTTCCTGTAAAAGCAAAATTTTCATCGATATTTCCCAAGTTTTATTGTATTTTATCACAACCAGACCTCAGACGAATCCATATATGAAGTCTCATAACAAACAGTCCATCCGATCTCGAGTTATAAATGGTGTAACCAACATCTTTCTTTTATATATATAGATGCTTCTTTTTAATTGAAAATGGCCATAAATCATAACAAAGACAATATTGATGACATAAAATCGCTTCATTCTAATCAACTTTTTATGCGCAATTTTATGGGAAGTCTGTGATCGGTAATAAATTTGTCAAAACAATATCCTTAACGGAAAAAGCGAACATTCAGGTAAGTATTATCATTATTATACGGGAAGACTGAGGTTTTATCTGTTCTCGTGTATTATACGCAGAATTGTATGGTACCCCGTTTACATTCCCTCTGCTAACACTTAGATTCGGAGCGGGAAACAGATTTTTCTTCCTATATTCAATCTGATCCTTGAAGCCAATTCTTTACACGTGCTATATGCATTATATTGTCGGATTTAGGAAAAAAAGTATGTATTGCTTTCTTTCAAAAGAATATATATTATGATATAGTAATAAATGGGACCTAATAAGTAATAACAACGAATAACCATTAAAGATAATTTTATTAAGGATAGCCATGTTGTAGGAAGAAACGACGTTGTCGCCATCTCGTGACCTTGCGGCGAAGTGACAAGTTCGGACGTTTTTGGCAGTTCATTTTCGTAGGGGAGCCTTCTCTCCAGTTATTCTATGCTCCTAGTTAATATGATATGTTTTTCGCTGATATTTCACATGTTTGTTCATATAGGCATTCTCTGTCAGCATAAAAAAAAAAATGAAAAAATTGCTGGCCCGTACTCTAAAATTTCAATTTAGATGTGAAGTGAGAAATATCACACGGTATAAGAGATAAAATAAAATCAAATAAAAATTTGGAAAGAGGGAAAAAAACTGATGAAATATCTGTTTTTTGTTTGAATGGTACAAATTTTCTTTCGTTTCTATGATATGTTGAAGTAAGAATATTACAATATTTTTATATTCAAATCATGGAAATTAGTACTACTGATAGAAAAAACCTTGAATTCGAGGTGCTAGAATGAGAAGTAAAGAATTTTCTGAATAGGGAGTTTCCTGACAGGTGGATTGGTCGGGGAGGTTCTAGGAATTGGCTTGCTAGATCACCCGATCTAACTCCTCTGGATTATTTCCTATGGGGTCATCTTATGGATACGGTGTATAAAGAAACAATAACAAGCCGTGAACATTTGAAGAGCAGAATAACTGAAGCATGCGAAGAAATTAAAACAAATATTCCCCTGATTAGAATAGCTGTGCTTCATTTGTTCAAGAGAGCCAATAAATGTATGGAGGTGAACGGCTCTCATTTCGAACATTTGCTTACTTGATTTTTTTATGAATTATATTTGCGACTTTTTCTATTTTTGTGTTTGAGTATCCAACTCTTTCATCACCCCATCTACAACAAATTTTATTTTTAAATTTTATATGGCATCGAAATATTAAGGGTCTACATCCCTGAAAAAAAGGGAGTCAGAAACGATTTATTTTTCTGACTGATCTAGGGATGTATGTGTGTATAAAGGTAAAAATAATAAAAAAAATATTTTATGAATATTGAATGAATAAAAAGGATATTCAACATCATTTTTGGTTATTTTTCAACATTTCCACCATCAAAACGAACTAATATTTTTGTGTTTTTTCATTTCAGTATTGAAGTCTATCATTTAGTTGATGACATGTCTATCTCATTTTTCTTTTATAATTAGCCGTTTTTTCTGTAAATGATATTACAAAAATGTGTTGTTTTCGCGAAATTTATTTCCTTGAATTTTTCTATTCGGAATGATAAATATCCATTTTTCTCAAAGACAAGTCATTAAGGTTTGTTTTAGCCGTCGATTAGTGAAAATCAATTGTTGATAACAATTATGGATTTTAAGATGGAATTGAATTTCTTTTAAATGACACGCCCCGCAGGTAGCTCCTCCCAGTTGAATGGTGAATGAAAGAGAGAGCATTTATACAGCTAGTGTGAGATATATAGTTCAGGGTCGGATTTCTTCATTTCTTGTTATATTCCCTGCGCCCCAACATTTGTTCTATGAAGCTGAATAATCCAATATATGTATAAAAATTAATGTTTGTTTCTATTTCTTTGTATTTTCATCTTCATCATCCTCATTATCATCATTAAGATGACGGAATAAGGTTTTTTGGCAACGGGAACAACGGGAGTAACAGGAATAACGGGAATAATAGGAACATCGGATTATCGGAAATAACAAGAATAATGGGAATAACAGGAATTATAGAAATTACGGGAACAACGGGAAGGACTGTGGAAAATTTTTATGGTGTTGTAAATTCTTTAATAGATATATATGTACCAAAACGAATATCCAAACAGTATAATTTCCCAAATTGGTTCTCTCCTCAGTTGAAAACTCTTATTTACTCTAAAAAGTCAGCCCATAAAAGGTATAAAATTACGAATGATACTGATGATTATCTGCGGTTTTCGAGTCTTAGGAATCAATGTAAGATTGAGACCAAGAATTGTTACAGCCAATATATAAATTCAGTTGAAGGAATTATAAGCGATGATCCCAAATATTTCTGGAAGTTTATAAATGATGCGAAGATTAATAATGGATTACCCAGTTCAATGTTTCTGGATGGTGAAAATTCAAATAACCCTATTGAGATAGCTGAATATTTCAGGTCTTATTTTTCAAAAGTATACAAGCATAGCACAAAAAAAAGAAACGAAAATATCCTACGATCTTACAGTTGATTTGGGCAGTATAATTTTCTCCTCCGAAGATATTTTCAAGGAATTAATATCGTTGCCAAGTACAAATGATTGTGGGACACGGGGACATACCCTCAGTTTTGGAAAAACAGTTTTATTGTACCTATACATAAGTCAGGTGACATACGAGATATCAGGAATTACAGGCCTGTACTGAAAAGCTCTTATTTGCCGAAAATATTTGACAACTTAATAAAACTCAAAATAACACCTTCATTTACACATATTTTTATTGAGGAACAACATGGATTCATCAGCAAAAGATCAGTTACCACAAATTTAGCTACATATGTCGATTTCATTATAAACGCCATGAAGGACAAAATACAAGTAGACAGTATATACACTGATTTTCAAAAAGCATTCGATACTGTCACCCATTGGTTACTTATAGAAAAATTATCAGCCATGGGTGTGGGCCCACCATTAATTGATTGGATATCAGATCGCATTCAGGGTTGTCAATTTAAAGTTAAGCTTTCAGACGATGTTATATCACGGAAAATATCCGTTTATTCGGGAGTTTTTCAGGGTTCCCCATTATCAACTCTCTTATTTCTATGCTTCATAAATGATATAGGAAAATGTATAAAACACAGTAAATTTCTGCTATTCGCAGATGACCTAAAGCTGTTCAGAATAGTTAAAGATGATTACGATTGTTTACTATTACAAGAAGACCTAAATAATGTTTCCAAATGGTGTGAGGATAATGAAATGCAGTTGAATATTGATAAATGTCATGTCATGAAGTTCTTCAGGATCAAATCACCGATTCTTCATCGTTATGTGTTGGAAAAAGTTGAACTTAACACTATCAAAGTTGTAAAGGATTTAGGAGTCTACCTTGACAATCAATTGGATTTCATACATCATATTCATTACATTACCCAAAAAGCCTTTAAGATGCTAGGTTTTATCAAAAGAAAGATGAAAGATTTCAAGGATATCGATGTGTTGAAGACGGTTTATCTCGCTAACGTTAGGAGCAATTTAGAATATGCATCAATAATTTGGTCACCCTATTATCAAATAATCAAAACAATATCGAACGTGTACAACGCAAGTTTTTAAAGTGGATTTCTTATAAAATGGGTGTTCCGAATGACCTGATAGATTATGATGTTTTGTATACATCCTTAGAATTAAACAAGTTGTCAATTAGAAGAAAAAATTTCGATTTAATGTTTATATATAAGCTGATAAATAACTTCATTGATAGTGCGTATTTGCTTTCCAGGATAGAATTCAATACAAATGGCACAACCCTCAGAAATAGGGATTTGTTTAGCATAAATTTCAACCCAACAAATTATAGCATGAATAATCCTATTGAAAGGGCCATCCGAGAGGCAAACTCAACCGATGTAGACATATTTAATACGTCAATTTTCAGTTTGAAAAGGCATTTTGCGAGGTAGATAATAACAATATATAGTAGATTCGTAATTTCGGCTTTGTGGGTGTAATTGAACTTGTTTTTTTTTCTCGTTTTTTTTGTTTGAGGGAATATAAGTACATATATGGATGTAGATGTATATGAGTTAATGTTTCAAGTCAGCATGTCATTTATTTGAATTTGTTAATTTAGTTAGTTCTTTTTATACTATTAGATAGAATTATTTGAAATTACTTGTAAAGTGTGGTTCAGCCATTTATAATAAATAAACTAGTAAGCCAGTAGATCTACCTTTGAAGAGAATTCGCATATGAGATATCAGAAAAATCAAAAGATCGCATGCAAGATAGATCGCAGAAATGGGCACATTGATATCATTATTTGATGAAGTATTAGTTATATTCAGAGAAAAAATCGAAACTCATGAGCAAATAGAGGAAAATGAAAATGAGGGAAACAATTTCCTGTTTTTTCTGAAAAAAAAAATATTATCCTCAAGAAGTAGACTAAATATACGAAAATGTAAACATGAATTGTTAAATTATTTTCCCACAAACAATTCAAAATGTGTTATAAAACATAGTCATGAGTAATTTTTCAGATATTTTTATTATTATTATTGAACATAATTACAGAGTTGAGCATTGCCAATTGTAGAAAACATTATTTGGATCGATTTCAAACAATTTTTGTATAAAATTAACACTATAATGATCAACACATAATACTATTTGATTGCAGGCTGAACAGGATGATGAGAAGAGGAAATATTTTGATGAAAATGTATATACAGGGTGTTTCCTAATTGAATGTCAATATCCGTGGGGGTGATTTTTGGGCACATTTCAAGAAAAAAACTTCATTTGAACATATGTCCTAAACGTCTTTCCTTTTGATATACAATAGGGTGGTAAAGTATTCAAAAATAAATCATTCATTATTGATATCTAAATATTAATATTCAAAGACATGAAGTGATCACAACCAAATATCAATTCTTGGCCACAGCCTACTAAGATAAGAACCAATTCTTCCTTACTTACAAAAATAGTGTAATTTATTTCAATGCAGAGAAAGTTTTCATTTTTTAAGCGAAAGCATCGGATTGAAAAAATCAAGTGATCAATTTTGGTGAGAAATGTTTGTAAATTTCAAAAATGAATTTAATTTTAGGAAAAATCTGTGGCGTACCATCAATGTCTGCCAAAATAGGTAGGTCAAGTTACGTACGAACGCCACTGGTAGGAATAAAAAAAAAGTGATACAATGCCTCTTGATTCATAGTCCATGTATGACAAATTTCGTCAAAATATCAGAAGTGGTATTGTAGTTATTAATAATAAATTATTTATTTTTGAAAACTTTACCAAACTGTATCTCAAAAGGTAAGACATTTAGGACATATGTCCATAAGAAGTTTTTTTTTAATGGGCCCAAGAATCACCCCCATAAATATTGACATTCAATCAGGAAACTCCCTGTATAATTATATAAATATGCACAGAAACTTTTCTTAACATGTCAGGAGTTGACCTTGAATGAGGCATAAAAGCTCGTTTTGTATATATGCCTATTTGCTTCCGAAAAAAACATGAGTATTTTTGGTGTGCTTTTTATAACATGACTTTGATCCACACGCCACAAAAAATATTTGGGAATATAACTGGATATCTCGTTGTAAATCGGCCAGTTACATTGTGATGACATGATGGTTTCGAGTATAAAATGGTTTTCGCAAAAAGAAACACAAATTTTACCGTAGTAGGTAAATTCAACAAAAAGTTGTGAATAAGTGCATGTTTTGCTCATAAGAGTGTGAATTTAAGGTCGGCGTTTGAAGCGAATAGGAAAGCTCAGCCGATAGAGGCGCCACCGTCTATTTTATGGCATATCTCCATAGAACATGCACTATCACTATCAAGTTCTATGAATATCTCTCTAATCATGAATGAAATGTACAATGGCGCTCTCTATCCGAAAATCGCCGAACTATGAAAGGAGCGAATTTGTGGGTAAAGCAGGAACTTTTTCCCGCCAAAATTTGAATTTGGCCATTCTCTGCCAATTCCGTATTTCAAGTTGATCTTCTGAACGAAATTATCAGTAGATTCACTTTCAATCGGAAGTTGAACTATTTTCATGGGTCTTTTTGTTGAAATAAAACAGAAGCATGGGTTGGCTCATTTTCTTCTATTTTTGAAAGAAAAAAAATTAACTGTCGGAATGGAATCGATTAAAATTATTTCAACAAGAACCCTAATCCTTTCTGAGTTCACCCACAAAATTTCAGTTCTCAAAGTGAAACCGTTTTCGAAATCAACTTGAAATAAAAAAACACTACATTGAACGCCCACCTTAATCAAAAAATATATATCATTTGTAGAATTCCGCACATTAGATAGAAAAAAAGGCAGTCACAGTCAACTGGACAGAATTTATTGAAATTTGGAACATACAATGACCTTTAGATTCCTAAAAAGAACGTATTCAGATCAAATATTCAGTTTTGAGACATTTGTAGGACAGGGCCGAATCAGAGTAGTCAAACAGGGAAATGAATAAGCTGAACATTTTTCCACAGAACCGATATCAATAAGAGCCGTTTTCAGTATCATATCAGGTCTTACAAGGATTGCGAATTATTCTTGTTGCAAATTATTATTATTTTAAACGTTAGGTCTCGTTAAAGTGCAGTCAATCAGCCATTACAAAAAGCAGCGAGGTTTTTGAAAGTGCTCTTCTTTCGGTTTCACCTGTTGTTTTTTAAATGTGTTATACCCGGTAGGGAGGCGCAAAAATGGCAACTCGCACGGTCGACATTATAAACTCTGATGTAGCTAAAACGCGATATGTTTCAAGTCAGAATAAACCGAAATCAATATATTATATGTACTTTATTCTATAAACTAGCTGACCCGGCGAACGTTGTTTCGCCTCAATTTTACATTAAGTTGTATTAACTTACCATTGCTAAGTTCCCAAGCAGGAGATAAATGAGGCAAAATTAAAGTAAAAATATACAAAATTTTAATTACATTGATATTTACATGAGAAAAAAAGTCATCTTCATTAAAGCATAACATTTTTAATTTTCTGCAGTTACCTCATTGAAGTACCTTGTGATGAACAATATTTTTAGTTTTTTCACCTGGTGCCAGAATAAATAGAGCAGAAGGTTTTCCAACTCGCGAACATGCAACATACAATTGACCATGAGAAAAACAACTATTTTCTAGATTCAGTCCACACACTCCCAATGATTGGCCTTGCGATTTGTTGATTGTCATAGCAAAGGCAAGGCGAATAGGAAATTGAATTCTTTTAAACTCAAATGGCATATCTGTTGGGATCATCGGAATTCTGGGAATGAGAACTTCCTCACCTTTATATTTTCCTTTGAGTATTGTGGAGTGAATCACATTATTTTTGAGATTTTTCACCACTAAACGTGTTCCGTTGCATAATTTTGGCTGGTTAAGATTTCTCAACATAATGACAACAGATCCAACCTTCAGTTGTAGATTGTGAGGTGGCAAACCAGGTATATCCAATGAATTCAAGAACTCAGTTGGATAATTTGTTGTGTCGTTCTCATTCGTTGCACTATCTATAGATTTATAGCTATGCAGCTGACCTATAATTTGATTTTGAATGGTCAGATTCAACTCATCAACATCTCTGTTCTTTGCCGCAAGAATGGCTCGTTCACTTAACCAATTCAAATTTTTATGGTTGCCAATAATATCAGGAAAGACTTTGCTAATTAGTTGATCCTTTGTTGACACAAAAGTGCAAAAAGTCCGAGGTAGCGAAATCAAACCTGTCGATTGATCGGCAGGCACACGACCATTACCTATATCCAGTAACTGTTCTGAAAAAATTCTGGCAGATGGATCGTTTAACAATGCAACTCGCATGTTTGTTGTCAATTGCAGTTTTTGCACATAACGCCACAAAGTCGATGACTTTAGGCAAGCATTTATTTCATCAGCAGCGGTCGATTTTGGAATGACCGGTAATGTTTGTCGGAAGTCGCCAGACAATAGAATCAATGCGCCTCCAAAACATCTGGAATCATTGCGCAAGTCTTTCATAGTCCGATCGAGTGCTTCCAATGCTCGTTTGTGGGCCATTGTGCATTCATCCCAGATAATTATTTTACTTGCTATCAGAACTTTTGCCGTTGCTGAATGCTTTGCAATATTGCATGTTGGGTATTCTACTGTTTGTAGGTTTAACGGTAGCTTGAATGTAGAATGAGCTGTTCTGCATCCCTCTAGCAATGTGGCTGCTATCCCAGAAGAAGCTACTGCTACTGCAATTTCTGAATTTGCACGAATCGTAGCTAAAATTATTGATATCAATAAAGTTTTACCAGTGCCACCGGCCGCATCGAGGAAAAATAAACCACCATTCCCTTCTTGAATTGTTCCCATTATCCTATCGTAAACTTCCTTTTGTTGGATATTTAAGAGTGGTACATTTGTTTGCACTAAGTGGTTTAGAGCATCTCGATCATACTCCTGTTCGCGTTCCAATTCTCGATTGAAAGCTTCATTAGTTCCACGATGAGGTGATGGCATTCCCAACTTAAGCAACAAATTGCCTGACATCAGATAACAAAGATCTTCAATCAAAATCAGAGCCTGGTTATGGATCTCTGCATTCATCTCTAGATTAGGATTGCCTGATGTGACACGAAGGTGATGTAGTATATCTTCGGACATGTCATCTTTGTACTTACTCCACAGTTCACATGGATTCGATGGAAAGCATGCAGAAATAATGATGGCAAATAATGTGCGTATCTGGCTTGCAGATGCAGAAACAATTGCTTCAGCGATTGTTGTGTCCCAATGTGCATCGCTTTCAAGTAGATTGAGCTCTTGACATGCAGCACGAAATGTTGGATATACAACACCATTGACAGTTCGAAGAGACTGGAACGACGTTGGCCCACGAACAGTCACCAGCAATAATCGCAAGTAAAAACATTCGTCATTTTTCGGATGAACTGTGTAAATGCGACCAAGAGCATCAGAAGAACGCACACCTGGATGGTTGGGCACCACGTTACCTTGTTTTCGACGTTGAAATTTCTTTGAAGAAGCATTCCAAGTATAATAACGTGGTATCTCAGAGTAAAGTAAATTTCGTGCAAACGGATCACTTTGGCAGATCGAAAAAAAACTGGTCAATGTTGTTGCTGGAGGTGTTTCAGCTCGTTGAGCTATATTCGAGGAATTGAAATAAACTCTTTGTCCATTTTCCAGATGAACTGCCAAGTGTACAACAGTCGGATGGCGTTCGTGTATTGAAAATGAAAATATACGCCAAATTGCTTCATTGCAGCTGACATATCGACCAATTTGATACTGCGTGACTTCATCATTGGTATTGTGATTTTGTACGCCGAAAACCGCCATATCACTGCCTTTTGTGACATATTTGCAGATATATTTAATCGACTTCACTGAATTGCAGTACTCCACATTGCAATGGGCCTTGAAGGTTTTGGAAAGAAGTGGTGAATAAGGAACAATCCAAGTATTATCGATTACAATATCATTTCCTTTAACTTCCCTTATGGTGGTTCTGCCGTTATCATCAGGTGATCGACGTCGGTAAAGTGGATAACCATCGTTGCCAGTGATGGAGTTCTCTGTGAAACCTCGAGGATAACGCTTTGAACACTTTCCATTAACCATGCAAGGTGATTGGGGATTGATGATGCCACATGGTCCATGAATCATGTTAGTGACTACAATATCATGCAGTTCAGGGTCGTTCACATGATCAGGAATCTCTGCACATATAACGTCATCTATCTGGTCTGGTCGAATTCTTTCTACTAACCAGATGAGAATGTGTGCATGTGGAAGGCCTCGCTTTTGCCATTCAATTGAATACATCCAGCATCGAGTATCCCCAAAGACATGATGTTTAGTGATATAATTCATTAGCGACTTCACTTTTTGTTTGAAGACACGTGCAGTGATGTCATGTCGATCACTTGATGTTTGTCCGGGAAGTAGCAGCTGAGTGATTTCATCCCATTTCGGATTGCATGTAAATGTAATGAATAAATCAGGGCGACCATAATTACGAACATATGTCATTGCATCTTGTGCATATTCATGCATATGACGCGGGCTGCCAATATACGTTGCTGGTAAAATTGTCAATCGACCTACATTAGCTGCATCTCCTTCGGTGTTGATTGCATCCCGTAAATGAATATATTCCTCTGAACGTAGTTTAGACTGGTTCATTCTGATGAATGTGAGGCGCTCTGTTTCTATTTTAACATACATGTCCACACAATACTGCTGCAGCAAACGACGAAATCTCAGCAAATAGTTATCAGCATTTTGACGGATCATCAAACGGAATGCATAATAATTCATCGAGCTAACTTTCTTGGTAGTTTCCTGGCCTGAAATCAAATAATGCAAATTAGTATAAAATAGACATTCTATTCTAATATAGATAATCAGAAGATGGTTGTGCACAATGAATATTTTAAAAATAATCAAACGGTACTTCAGTGTGGGTATAACTCTTGGACAGGTAATTATCTAGGTTTGTTTTACTTGCTTTGTAATAACCATAGCTACCCTTCCAGGAAATCCTGATGATGACAATTTGTCGAAAGGGCTGGGTTTCTACTTGAATAAATACCCATACTGAAGTACTGTTTTGGATTTTTTCAAATTCAAATATAGGTACTCACCATTCGATGGATTTATCATCTTGATATTGAAGTGATATCCATCATCTCCACTCCAAAACATGAGGGGGTATTGCAGAGCATCATATGAACGGTGTGTTTCATATATTCGTTGCAATTCTCCTGTATTGCGACGTGTCAGAATAATATCCCGAGTATCCAAATTTTCTCCTACAATCACAATTGCCACTTCGTCTATTGTTGGAGCATTGAATTGGCGTGCATGTGCTCCGACAGGTCGTTTATCTGCTCTAATCACAACCTTGTGATCGTCACTTGGCATGCGTTCCAAAGCAGTTTTAAACAATTGAACCAATGCATGATTATCATGAAGCATTTGCTGCAGTTCTTGAAGAATTATTCTTCTCACTGATGCATTAATAGTTTGCCGTTGATCGAGTTGATCATCCATATTGCCCATGAAGTAAATTTGGAGGAATTTATGCTGTGCATCCTGATGTGGATGCAATGATCCAATTCGATGGTGAATCTGGCCTTGTATCTATACATCGGAAGGGGAAGACAAAGTAAGTGATTTGATATCATTAATGTTAGTAAAACTATCTTACCTTGAAGGTTGGATTGAATCCACGTTCTTCAATAATGTCTGCTCCAAAGGAAGTCATTTGGAAACATCCATTGTATTTCTGAGCATTCAATAGAAAATGTCGCGAATCTGTTGTTTCTCCAAGAAGAAGAGAATGCAATGGTTCAGGTGGGGGAGGCAATGATGGCAATTTTACCTTGCCATTCAAACAGCACAATCCTGGAACTTCTCCAACAAACCTCAAAGCATCGCAATAGCAGCATACAACCTCCATTGGGCCTATTACAACTGAACGGTGAGAGCTGTAGTCAATTGTACAATCATATTGAAAAGCTATACCTTTCAAATTTATAATCGGGTTATTGCGATTAGCTCGAAGCTGTCTCATATCCATCTGAGCTGTTCGACGGACTGCCTCTCTTTGTTCTGGTGTCCGTGAAGAACGAAGTCGGGCCATACTTAAACGGCGCTGCTCCCGTGCTCTTTCTTGATCCTCTACAGAGGATTGACTCGAAATATTCCGAAGCCTAGTTGCATTACGGCTTCTTCGTGATGTATCAGATCTTCTGGTACGTGGCATTGTAAATAACACTGGAGAATAAAACAAATTGTTACAAATCAAAATGGGGGAAAGAAGCATTCAATACTTATATATGTCCACGAATGCAAATATAGATCACGATAGTTCCAATGATCAATTACCACTGATCCACTTTAGGTTTACAAATAACACTGAAGAATAAAACAAATTGTTACAAATCAAAATGGGGGAAAGAAGCATTCAATACTTACATATGTCCACGAATGCAAATATAGATCACGATAGTTCCAATGATCAATTACCACTGATCCACTTTAGGTTTACAAATAACACTGGAGAATAAAACAAATTGTTACAAATCAAAATGTGGGAAAGAAGCATTCAATACTTACATATGTCCACGATAGTTCCAATGATCAATTACCACTGATCCACTTCAGGTTTACAAATGCAAATACAAACACCAAAGACACTGAAAATTCGAATTGAAATTCACTCACTTAACGGTTTTCACTTAACCAAAATTTGCGTCCTTGACAAAACGATGGCAACACAGAATCCAGAAGAAGAACACAGAACACAGATATAAGTGTGGCAGGTATCTCAGAATTCTTGATTTGATTTTACCACTTTTCACTCCAGTTTTGGTGTAGTAACGTTATTAATAAGTAAAACAGTAAAAATAACTGATAATAATAAGTCATAATCACTGTAGTCATAATGTGTGAATAGCGCCATCTGAAGTCGTAAGAACGAAACTTTTTAAGAGAACTGAGATATCTCAACGGAATCTAAAGAGATCTGTACTCCTACGCCAAAATAGTTTGTTTTGGTCAACAGCGCAGATATCAATGACAGATATCACAGAATTCTTCTTTGCCAAATATTCGATTTTATTACTTTTCACTTCAGTTTTATTGTAATAACTAAAATTCATGGACAGGAAAATGTTTGCTAACGTCGTTATTAATAAGCAAAACTGTAAAAACAACTGATAATAATAACTCATCAATAATAAGTCATAATGTGTGAATAGCGCCATCTGAAGTCGTAAGAACGCCAAGTCGGCGAGAAGTACCTACGAATAAGCTGTAGCGTTACTGTAACTGTAGCGTCATCTAGAGGCCTTACTCTAAAGAAGGAAAAGCATTTCCTGTAAAAGCAAAATTTTCATCGATATTTCCCAAGTTTTATTGTATTTTATCACAACCAGACCTCAGACGAATCCATATATGAAGTCTCATAACAAACAGTCCATCCGATCTCGAGTTATAAATGGTGTAACCAACATCTTTCTTTTATATATATAGATGCTTCTTTTTAATTGAAAATGGCCATAAATCATAACAAAGACAATATTGATGACATAAAATCGCTTCATTCTAATCAACTTTTTATGCGCAATTTTATGGGAAGTCTGTGATCGGTAATAAATTTGTCAAAACAATATCCTTAACGGAAAAAGCGAACATTCAGGTAAGTATTATCATTATTATACGGGAAGACTGAGGTTTTATCTGTTCTCGTGTATTATACGCAGAATTGTATGGTACCCCGTTTACATTCCCTCTGCTAACACTTAGATTCGGAGCGGGAAACAGATTTTTCTTCCTATATTCAATCTGATCCTTGAAGCCAATTCTTTACACGTGCTATATGCATTATATTGTCGGATTTAGGAAAAAAAGTATGTATTGCTTTCTTTCAAAAGAATATATATTATGATATAGTAATAAATGGGACCTAATAAGTAATAACAACGAATAACCATTAAAGATAATTTTATTAAGGATAGCCATGTTGTAGGAAGAAACGACGTTGTCGCCATCTCGTGACCTTGCGGCGAAGTGACAAGTTCGGACGTTTTTGGCAGTTCATTTTCGTAGGGGAGCCTTCTCTCCAGTTATTCTATGCTCCTAGTTAATATGATATGTTTTTCGCTGATATTTCACATGTTTGTTCATATAGGCATTCTCTGTCAGCATAAAAAAAAAAATGAAAAAATTGCTGGCCCGTACTCTAAAATTTCAATTTAGATGTGAAGTGAGAAATATCACACGGTATAAGAGATAAAATAAAATCAAATAAAAATTTGGAAAGAGGGAAAAAAACTGATGAAATATCTGTTTTTTGTTTGAATGGCACAAATTTTCTTTCGTTTCTATGATATGTTGAAGTAAGAATATTACAATATTTTTATATTCAAATCATGGAAATTAGTACTACTGATAGAAAAAACCTTGAATTCGAGGTGCTAGAATGAGAAGTAAAGAATTTTCTGAATAGGGAGTTTCCTGACAGGTGGATTGGTCGGGGAGGTTCTAGGAATTGGCTTGCTAGATCACCCGATCTAACTCCTCTGGATTATTTCCTATGGGGTCATCTTATGGATACGGTGTATAAAGAAACAATAACAAGCCGTGAACATTTGAAGAGCAGAATAACTGAAGCATGCGAAGAAATTAAAACAAATATTCCCCTGATTAGAATAGCTGTGCTTCATTTGTTCAAGAGAGCCAATAAATGTATGGAGGTGAACGGCTCTCATTTCGAACATTTGCTTACTTGATTTTTTTATGAATTATATTTGCGACTTTTTCTATTTTTGTGTTTGAGTATCCAACTCTTTCATCACCCCATCTACAACAAATTTTATTTTTAAATTTTATATGGCATCGAAATATTAAGGGTCTACATCCCTGAAAAAAAGGGAGTCAGAAACGATTTATTTTTCTGACTGATCTAGGGATGTATGTGTGTATAAAGGTAAAAATAATAAAAAAAATATTTTATGAATATTGAATGAATAAAAAGGATATTCAACATCATTTTTGGTTATTTTTCAACATTTCCACCATCAAAACGAACTAATATTTTTGTGTTTTTTCATTTCAGTATTGAAGTCTATCATTTAGTTGATGACATGTCTATCTCATTTTTCTTTTATAATTAGCCGTTTTTTCTGTAAATGATATTACAAAAATGTGTTGTTTTCGCGAAATTTATTTCCTTGAATTTTTCTATTCGGAATGATAAATATCCATTTTTCTCAAAGACAAGTCATTAAGGTTTGTTTTAGCCGTCGATTAGTGAAAATCAATTGTTGATAACAATTATGGATTTTAAGATGGAATTGAATTTCTTTTAAATGACACGCCCCGCAGGTAGCTCCTCCCAGTTGAATGGTGAATGAAAGAGAGAGCATTTATACAGCTAGTGTGAGATATATAGTTCAGGGTCGGATTTCTTCATTTCTTGTTATATTCCCTGCGCCCCAACATTTGTTCTATGAAGCTGAATAATCCAATATATGTATAAAAATTAATGT
Organism: Adalia decempunctata; assembly: GCA_951802165.1. Taxonomy (NCBI): domain Eukaryota; kingdom Metazoa; phylum Arthropoda; class Insecta; order Coleoptera; family Coccinellidae; genus Adalia; species Adalia decempunctata. The sequence goes on from OX637703.1 coordinate 21,594,546, forward strand.
TTGTTTCTATTTCTTTGTATTTTCATCTTCATCATCCTCATTATCATCATTAAGATGACGGAATAAGGTTTTTTGGCAACGGGAACAACGGGAGTAACAGGAATAACGGGAATAATAGGAACATCGGATTATCGGAAATAACAAGAATAATGGGAATAACAGGAATTATAGAAATTACGGGAACAACGGGAAGGACTGTGGAAAATTTTTATGGTGTTGTAAATTCTTTAATAGATATATATGTACCAAAACGAATATCCAAACAGTATAATTTCCCAAATTGGTTCTCTCCTCAGTTGAAAACTCTTATTTACTCTAAAAAGTCAGCCCATAAAAGGTATAAAATTACGAATGATACTGATGATTATCTGCGGTTTTCGAGTCTTAGGAATCAATGTAAGATTGAGACCAAGAATTGTTACAGCCAATATATAAATTCAGTTGAAGGAATTATAAGCGATGATCCCAAATATTTCTGGAAGTTTATAAATGATGCGAAGATTAATAATGGATTACCCAGTTCAATGTTTCTGGATGGTGAAAATTCAAATAACCCTATTGAGATAGCTGAATATTTCAGGTCTTATTTTTCAAAAGTATACAAGCATAGCACAAAAAAAAGAAACGAAAATATCCTACGATCTTACAGTTGATTTGGGCAGTATAATTTTCTCCTCCGAAGATATTTTCAAGGAATTAATATCGTTGCCAAGTACAAATGATTGTGGGACACGGGGACATACCCTCAGTTTTGGAAAAACAGTTTTATTGTACCTATACATAAGTCAGGTGACATACGAGATATCAGGAATTACAGGCCTGTACTGAAAAGCTCTTATTTGCCGAAAATATTTGACAACTTAATAAAACTCAAAATAACACCTTCATTTACACATATTTTTATTGAGGAACAACATGGATTCATCAGCAAAAGATCAGTTACCACAAATTTAGCTACATATGTCGATTTCATTATAAACGCCATGAAGGACAAAATACAAGTAGACAGTATATACACTGATTTTCAAAAAGCATTCGATACTGTCACCCATTGGTTACTTATAGAAAAATTATCAGCCATGGGTGTGGGCCCACCATTAATTGATTGGATATCAGATCGCATTCAGGGTTGTCAATTTAAAGTTAAGCTTTCAGACGATGTTATATCACGGAAAATATCCGTTTATTCGGGAGTTTTTCAGGGTTCCCCATTATCAACTCTCTTATTTCTATGCTTCATAAATGATATAGGAAAATGTATAAAACACAGTAAATTTCTGCTATTCGCAGATGACCTAAAGCTGTTCAGAATAGTTAAAGATGATTACGATTGTTTACTATTACAAGAAGACCTAAATAATGTTTCCAAATGGTGTGAGGATAATGAAATGCAGTTGAATATTGATAAATGTCATGTCATGAAGTTCTTCAGGATCAAATCACCGATTCTTCATCGTTATGTGTTGGAAAAAGTTGAACTTAACACTATCAAAGTTGTAAAGGATTTAGGAGTCTACCTTGACAATCAATTGGATTTCATACATCATATTCATTACATTACCCAAAAAGCCTTTAAGATGCTAGGTTTTATCAAAAGAAAGATGAAAGATTTCAAGGATATCGATGTGTTGAAGACGGTTTATCTCGCTAACGTTAGGAGCAATTTAGAATATGCATCAATAATTTGGTCACCCTATTATCAAATAATCAAAACAATATCGAACGTGTACAACGCAAGTTTTTAAAGTGGATTTCTTATAAAATGGGTGTTCCGAATGACCTGATAGATTATGATGTTTTGTATACATCCTTAGAATTAAACAAGTTGTCAATTAGAAGAAAAAATTTCGATTTAATGTTTATATATAAGCTGATAAATAACTTCATTGATAGTGCGTATTTGCTTTCCAGGATAGAATTCAATACAAATGGCACAACCCTCAGAAATAGGGATTTGTTTAGCATAAATTTCAACCCAACAAATTATAGCATGAATAATCCTATTGAAAGGGCCATCCGAGAGGCAAACTCAACCGATGTAGACATATTTAATACGTCAATTTTCAGTTTGAAAAGGCATTTTGCGAGGTAGATAATAACAATATATAGTAGATTCGTAATTTCGGCTTTGTGGGTGTAATTGAACTTGTTTTTTTTTCTCGTTTTTTTTGTTTGAGGGAATATAAGTACATATATGGATGTAGATGTATATGAGTTAATGTTTCAAGTCAGCATGTCATTTATTTGAATTTGTTAATTTAGTTAGTTCTTTTTATACTATTAGATAGAATTATTTGAAATTACTTGTAAAGTGTGGTTCAGCCATTTATAATAAATAAACTAGTAAGCCAGTAGATCTACCTTTGAAGAGAATTCGCATATGAGATATCAGAAAAATCAAAAGATCGCATGCAAGATAGATCGCAGAAATGGGCACATTGATATCATTATTTGATGAAGTATTAGTTATATTCAGAGAAAAAATCGAAACTCATGAGCAAATAGAGGAAAATGAAAATGAGGGAAACAATTTCCTGTTTTTTCTGAAAAAAAAAATATTATCCTCAAGAAGTAGACTAAATATACGAAAATGTAAACATGAATTGTTAAATTATTTTCCCACAAACAATTCAAAATGTGTTATAAAACATAGTCATGAGTAATTTTTCAGATATTTTTATTATTATTATTGAACATAATTACAGAGTTGAGCATTGCCAATTGTAGAAAACATTATTTGGATCGATTTCAAACAATTTTTGTATAAAATTAACACTATAATGATCAACACATAATACTATTTGATTGCAGGCTGAACAGGATGATGAGAAGAGGAAATATTTTGATGAAAATGTATATACAGGGTGTTTCCTAATTGAATGTCAATATCCGTGGGGGTGATTTTTGGGCACATTTCAAGAAAAAAACTTCATTTGAACATATGTCCTAAACGTCTTTCCTTTTGATATACAATAGGGTGGTAAAGTATTCAAAAATAAATCATTCATTATTGATATCTAAATATTAATATTCAAAGACATGAAGTGATCACAACCAAATATCAATTCTTGGCCACAGCCTACTAAGATAAGAACCAATTCTTCCTTACTTACAAAAATAGTGTAATTTATTTCAATGCAGAGAAAGTTTTCATTTTTTAAGCGAAAGCATCGGATTGAAAAAATCAAGTGATCAATTTTGGTGAGAAATGTTTGTAAATTTCAAAAATGAATTTAATTTTAGGAAAAATCTGTGGCGTACCATCAATGTCTGCCAAAATAGGTAGGTCAAGTTACGTACGAACGCCACTGGTAGGAATAAAAAAAAAGTGATACAATGCCTCTTGATTCATAGTCCATGTATGACAAATTTCGTCAAAATATCAGAAGTGGTATTGTAGTTATTAATAATAAATTATTTATTTTTGAAAACTTTACCAAACTGTATCTCAAAAGGTAAGACATTTAGGACATATGTCCATAAGAAGTTTTTTTTTAATGGGCCCAAGAATCACCCCCATAAATATTGACATTCAATCAGGAAACTCCCTGTATAATTATATAAATATGCACAGAAACTTTTCTTAACATGTCAGGAGTTGACCTTGAATGAGGCATAAAAGCTCGTTTTGTATATATGCCTATTTGCTTCCGAAAAAAACATGAGTATTTTTGGTGTGCTTTTTATAACATGACTTTGATCCACACGCCACAAAAAATATTTGGGAATATAACTGGATATCTCGTTGTAAATCGGCCAGTTACATTGTGATGACATGATGGTTTCGAGTATAAAATGGTTTTCGCAAAAAGAAACACAAATTTTACCGTAGTAGGTAAATTCAACAAAAAGTTGTGAATAAGTGCATGTTTTGCTCATAAGAGTGTGAATTTAAGGTCGGCGTTTGAAGCGAATAGGAAAGCTCAGCCGATAGAGGCGCCACCGTCTATTTTATGGCATATCTCCATAGAACATGCACTATCACTATCAAGTTCTATGAATATCTCTCTAATCATGAATGAAATGTACAATGGCGCTCTCTATCCGAAAATCGCCGAACTATGAAAGGAGCGAATTTGTGGGTAAAGCAGGAACTTTTTCCCGCCAAAATTTGAATTTGGCCATTCTCTGCCAATTCCGTATTTCAAGTTGATCTTCTGAACGAAATTATCAGTAGATTCACTTTCAATCGGAAGTTGAACTATTTTCATGGGTCTTTTTGTTGAAATAAAACAGAAGCATGGGTTGGCTCATTTTCTTCTATTTTTGAAAGAAAAAAAATTAACTGTCGGAATGGAATCGATTAAAATTATTTCAACAAGAACCCTAATCCTTTCTGAGTTCACCCACAAAATTTCAGTTCTCAAAGTGAAACCGTTTTCGAAATCAACTTGAAATAAAAAAACACTACATTGAACGCCCACCTTAATCAAAAAATATATATCATTTGTAGAATTCCGCACATTAGATAGAAAAAAAGGCAGTCACAGTCAACTGGACAGAATTTATTGAAATTTGGAACATACAATGACCTTTAGATTCCTAAAAAGAACGTATTCAGATCAAATATTCAGTTTTGAGACATTTGTAGGACAGGGCCGAATCAGAGTAGTCAAACAGGGAAATGAATAAGCTGAACATTTTTCCACAGAACCGATATCAATAAGAGCCGTTTTCAGTATCATATCAGGTCTTACAAGGATTGCGAATTATTCTTGTTGCAAATTATTATTATTTTAAACGTTAGGTCTCGTTAAAGTGCAGTCAATCAGCCATTACAAAAAGCAGCGAGGTTTTTGAAAGTGCTCTTCTTTCGGTTTCACCTGTTGTTTTTTAAATGTGTTATACCCGGTAGGGAGGCGCAAAAATGGCAACTCGCACGGTCGACATTATAAACTCTGATGTAGCTAAAACGCGATATGTTTCAAGTCAGAATAAACCGAAATCAATATATTATATGTACTTTATTCTATAAACTAGCTGACCCGGCGAACGTTGTTTCGCCTCAATTTTACATTAAGTTGTATTAACTTACCATTGCTAAGTTCCCAAGCAGGAGATAAATGAGGCAAAATTAAAGTAAAAATATACAAAATTTTAATTACATTGATATTTACATGAGAAAAAAAGTCATCTTCATTAAAGCATAACATTTTTAATTTTCTGCAGTTACCTCATTGAAGTACCTTGTGATGAACAATATTTTTAGTTTTTTCACCTGGTGCCAGAATAAATAGAGCAGAAGGTTTTCCAACTCGCGAACATGCAACATACAATTGACCATGAGAAAAACAACTATTTTCTAGATTCAGTCCACACACTCCCAATGATTGGCCTTGCGATTTGTTGATTGTCATAGCAAAGGCAAGGCGAATAGGAAATTGAATTCTTTTAAACTCAAATGGCATATCTGTTGGGATCATCGGAATTCTGGGAATGAGAACTTCCTCACCTTTATATTTTCCTTTGAGTATTGTGGAGTGAATCACATTATTTTTGAGATTTTTCACCACTAAACGTGTTCCGTTGCATAATTTTGGCTGGTTAAGATTTCTCAACATAATGACAACAGATCCAACCTTCAGTTGTAGATTGTGAGGTGGCAAACCAGGTATATCCAATGAATTCAAGAACTCAGTTGGATAATTTGTTGTGTCGTTCTCATTCGTTGCACTATCTATAGATTTATAGCTATGCAGCTGACCTATAATTTGATTTTGAATGGTCAGATTCAACTCATCAACATCTCTGTTCTTTGCCGCAAGAATGGCTCGTTCACTTAACCAATTCAAATTTTTATGGTTGCCAATAATATCAGGAAAGACTTTGCTAATTAGTTGATCCTTTGTTGACACAAAAGTGCAAAAAGTCCGAGGTAGCGAAATCAAACCTGTCGATTGATCGGCAGGCACACGACCATTACCTATATCCAGTAACTGTTCTGAAAAAATTCTGGCAGATGGATCGTTTAACAATGCAACTCGCATGTTTGTTGTCAATTGCAGTTTTTGCACATAACGCCACAAAGTCGATGACTTTAGGCAAGCATTTATTTCATCAGCAGCGGTCGATTTTGGAATGACCGGTAATGTTTGTCGGAAGTCGCCAGACAATAGAATCAATGCGCCTCCAAAACATCTGGAATCATTGCGCAAGTCTTTCATAGTCCGATCGAGTGCTTCCAATGCTCGTTTGTGGGCCATTGTGCATTCATCCCAGATAATTATTTTACTTGCTATCAGAACTTTTGCCGTTGCTGAATGCTTTGCAATATTGCATGTTGGGTATTCTACTGTTTGTAGGTTTAACGGTAGCTTGAATGTAGAATGAGCTGTTCTGCATCCCTCTAGCAATGTGGCTGCTATCCCAGAAGAAGCTACTGCTACTGCAATTTCTGAATTTGCACGAATCGTAGCTAAAATTATTGATATCAATAAAGTTTTACCAGTGCCACCGGCCGCATCGAGGAAAAATAAACCACCATTCCCTTCTTGAATTGTTCCCATTATCCTATCGTAAACTTCCTTTTGTTGGATATTTAAGAGTGGTACATTTGTTTGCACTAAGTGGTTTAGAGCATCTCGATCATACTCCTGTTCGCGTTCCAATTCTCGATTGAAAGCTTCATTAGTTCCACGATGAGGTGATGGCATTCCCAACTTAAGCAACAAATTGCCTGACATCAGATAACAAAGATCTTCAATCAAAATCAGAGCCTGGTTATGGATCTCTGCATTCATCTCTAGATTAGGATTGCCTGATGTGACACGAAGGTGATGTAGTATATCTTCGGACATGTCATCTTTGTACTTACTCCACAGTTCACATGGATTCGATGGAAAGCATGCAGAAATAATGATGGCAAATAATGTGCGTATCTGGCTTGCAGATGCAGAAACAATTGCTTCAGCGATTGTTGTGTCCCAATGTGCATCGCTTTCAAGTAGATTGAGCTCTTGACATGCAGCACGAAATGTTGGATATACAACACCATTGACAGTTCGAAGAGACTGGAACGACGTTGGCCCACGAACAGTCACCAGCAATAATCGCAAGTAAAAACATTCGTCATTTTTCGGATGAACTGTGTAAATGCGACCAAGAGCATCAGAAGAACGCACACCTGGATGGTTGGGCACCACGTTACCTTGTTTTCGACGTTGAAATTTCTTTGAAGAAGCATTCCAAGTATAATAACGTGGTATCTCAGAGTAAAGTAAATTTCGTGCAAACGGATCACTTTGGCAGATCGAAAAAAAACTGGTCAATGTTGTTGCTGGAGGTGTTTCAGCTCGTTGAGCTATATTCGAGGAATTGAAATAAACTCTTTGTCCATTTTCCAGATGAACTGCCAAGTGTACAACAGTCGGATGGCGTTCGTGTATTGAAAATGAAAATATACGCCAAATTGCTTCATTGCAGCTGACATATCGACCAATTTGATACTGCGTGACTTCATCATTGGTATTGTGATTTTGTACGCCGAAAACCGCCATATCACTGCCTTTTGTGACATATTTGCAGATATATTTAATCGACTTCACTGAATTGCAGTACTCCACATTGCAATGGGCCTTGAAGGTTTTGGAAAGAAGTGGTGAATAAGGAACAATCCAAGTATTATCGATTACAATATCATTTCCTTTAACTTCCCTTATGGTGGTTCTGCCGTTATCATCAGGTGATCGACGTCGGTAAAGTGGATAACCATCGTTGCCAGTGATGGAGTTCTCTGTGAAACCTCGAGGATAACGCTTTGAACACTTTCCATTAACCATGCAAGGTGATTGGGGATTGATGATGCCACATGGTCCATGAATCATGTTAGTGACTACAATATCATGCAGTTCAGGGTCGTTCACATGATCAGGAATCTCTGCACATATAACGTCATCTATCTGGTCTGGTCGAATTCTTTCTACTAACCAGATGAGAATGTGTGCATGTGGAAGGCCTCGCTTTTGCCATTCAATTGAATACATCCAGCATCGAGTATCCCCAAAGACATGATGTTTAGTGATATAATTCATTAGCGACTTCACTTTTTGTTTGAAGACACGTGCAGTGATGTCATGTCGATCACTTGATGTTTGTCCGGGAAGTAGCAGCTGAGTGATTTCATCCCATTTCGGATTGCATGTAAATGTAATGAATAAATCAGGGCGACCATAATTACGAACATATGTCATTGCATCTTGTGCATATTCATGCATATGACGCGGGCTGCCAATATACGTTGCTGGTAAAATTGTCAATCGACCTACATTAGCTGCATCTCCTTCGGTGTTGATTGCATCCCGTAAATGAATATATTCCTCTGAACGTAGTTTAGACTGGTTCATTCTGATGAATGTGAGGCGCTCTGTTTCTATTTTAACATACATGTCCACACAATACTGCTGCAGCAAACGACGAAATCTCAGCAAATAGTTATCAGCATTTTGACGGATCATCAAACGGAATGCATAATAATTCATCGAGCTAACTTTCTTGGTAGTTTCCTGGCCTGAAATCAAATAATGCAAATTAGTATAAAATAGACATTCTATTCTAATATAGATAATCAGAAGATGGTTGTGCACAATGAATATTTTAAAAATAATCAAACGGTACTTCAGTGTGGGTATAACTCTTGGACAGGTAATTATCTAGGTTTGTTTTACTTGCTTTGTAATAACCATAGCTACCCTTCCAGGAAATCCTGATGATGACAATTTGTCGAAAGGGCTGGGTTTCTACTTGAATAAATACCCATACTGAAGTACTGTTTTGGATTTTTTCAAATTCAAATATAGGTACTCACCATTCGATGGATTTATCATCTTGATATTGAAGTGATATCCATCATCTCCACTCCAAAACATGAGGGGGTATTGCAGAGCATCATATGAACGGTGTGTTTCATATATTCGTTGCAATTCTCCTGTATTGCGACGTGTCAGAATAATATCCCGAGTATCCAAATTTTCTCCTACAATCACAATTGCCACTTCGTCTATTGTTGGAGCATTGAATTGGCGTGCATGTGCTCCGACAGGTCGTTTATCTGCTCTAATCACAACCTTGTGATCGTCACTTGGCATGCGTTCCAAAGCAGTTTTAAACAATTGAACCAATGCATGATTATCATGAAGCATTTGCTGCAGTTCTTGAAGAATTATTCTTCTCACTGATGCATTAATAGTTTGCCGTTGATCGAGTTGATCATCCATATTGCCCATGAAGTAAATTTGGAGGAATTTATGCTGTGCATCCTGATGTGGATGCAATGATCCAATTCGATGGTGAATCTGGCCTTGTATCTATACATCGGAAGGGGAAGACAAAGTAAGTGATTTGATATCATTAATGTTAGTAAAACTATCTTACCTTGAAGGTTGGATTGAATCCACGTTCTTCAATAATGTCTGCTCCAAAGGAAGTCATTTGGAAACATCCATTGTATTTCTGAGCATTCAATAGAAAATGTCGCGAATCTGTTGTTTCTCCAAGAAGAAGAGAATGCAATGGTTCAGGTGGGGGAGGCAATGATGGCAATTTTACCTTGCCATTCAAACAGCACAATCCTGGAACTTCTCCAACAAACCTCAAAGCATCGCAATAGCAGCATACAACCTCCATTGGGCCTATTACAACTGAACGGTGAGAGCTGTAGTCAATTGTACAATCATATTGAAAAGCTATACCTTTCAAATTTATAATCGGGTTATTGCGATTAGCTCGAAGCTGTCTCATATCCATCTGAGCTGTTCGACGGACTGCCTCTCTTTGTTCTGGTGTCCGTGAAGAACGAAGTCGGGCCATACTTAAACGGCGCTGCTCCCGTGCTCTTTCTTGATCCTCTACAGAGGATTGACTCGAAATATTCCGAAGCCTAGTTGCATTACGGCTTCTTCGTGATGTATCAGATCTTCTGGTACGTGGCATTGTAAATAACACTGGAGAATAAAACAAATTGTTACAAATCAAAATGGGGGAAAGAAGCATTCAATACTTATATATGTCCACGAATGCAAATATAGATCACGATAGTTCCAATGATCAATTACCACTGATCCACTTTAGGTTTACAAATAACACTGAAGAATAAAACAAATTGTTACAAATCAAAATGGGGGAAAGAAGCATTCAATACTTACATATGTCCACGAATGCAAATATAGATCACGATAGTTCCAATGATCAATTACCACTGATCCACTTTAGGTTTACAAATAACACTGGAGAATAAAACAAATTGTTACAAATCAAAATGTGGGAAAGAAGCATTCAATACTTACATATGTCCACGATAGTTCCAATGATCAATTACCACTGATCCACTTCAGGTTTACAAATGCAAATACAAACACCAAAGACACTGAAAATTCGAATTGAAATTCACTCACTTAACGGTTTTCACTTAACCAAAATTTGCGTCCTTGACAAAACGATGGCAACACAGAATCCAGAAGAAGAACACAGAACACAGATATAAGTGTGGCAGGTATCTCAGAATTCTTGATTTGATTTTACCACTTTTCACTCCAGTTTTGGTGTAGTAACGTTATTAATAAGTAAAACAGTAAAAATAACTGATAATAATAAGTCATAATCACTGTAGTCATAATGTGTGAATAGCGCCATCTGAAGTCGTAAGAACGAAACTTTTTAAGAGAACTGAGATATCTCAACGGAATCTAAAGAGATCTGTACTCCTACGCCAAAATAGTTTGTTTTGGTCAACAGCGCAGATATCAATGACAGATATCACAGAATTCTTCTTTGCCAAATATTCGATTTTATTACTTTTCACTTCAGTTTTATTGTAATAACTAAAATTCATGGACAGGAAAATGTTTGCTAACGTCGTTATTAATAAGCAAAACTGTAAAAACAACTGATAATAATAACTCATCAATAATAAGTCATAATGTGTGAATAGCGCCATCTGAAGTCGTAAGAACGCCAAGTCGGCGAGAAGTACCTACGAATAAGCTGTAGCGTTACTGTAACTGTAGCGTCATCTAGAGGCCTTACTCTAAAGAAGGAAAAGCATTTCCTGTAAAAGCAAAATTTTCATCGATATTTCCCAAGTTTTATTGTATTTTATCACAACCAGACCTCAGACGAATCCATATATGAAGTCTCATAACAAACAGTCCATCCGATCTCGAGTTATAAATGGTGTAACCAACATCTTTCTTTTATATATATAGATGCTTCTTTTTAATTGAAAATGGCCATAAATCATAACAAAGACAATATTGATGACATAAAATCGCTTCATTCTAATCAACTTTTTATGCGCAATTTTATGGGAAGTCTGTGATCGGTAATAAATTTGTCAAAACAATATCCTTAACGGAAAAAGCGAACATTCAGGTAAGTATTATCATTATTATACGGGAAGACTGAGGTTTTATCTGTTCTCGTGTATTATACGCAGAATTGTATGGTACCCCGTTTACATTCCCTCTGCTAACACTTAGATTCGGAGCGGGAAACAGATTTTTCTTCCTATATTCAATCTGATCCTTGAAGCCAATTCTTTACACGTGCTATATGCATTATATTGTCGGATTTAGGAAAAAAAGTATGTATTGCTTTCTTTCAAAAGAATATATATTATGATATAGTAATAAATGGGACCTAATAAGTAATAACAACGAATAACCATTAAAGATAATTTTATTAAGGATAGCCATGTTGTAGGAAGAAACGACGTTGTCGCCATCTCGTGACCTTGCGGCGAAGTGACAAGTTCGGACGTTTTTGGCAGTTCATTTTCGTAGGGGAGCCTTCTCTCCAGTTATTCTATGCTCCTAGTTAATATGATATGTTTTTCGCTGATATTTCACATGTTTGTTCATATAGGCATTCTCTGTCAGCATAAAAAAAAAAATGAAAAAATTGCTGGCCCGTACTCTAAAATTTCAATTTAGATGTGAAGTGAGAAATATCACACGGTATAAGAGATAAAATAAAATCAAATAAAAATTTGGAAAGAGGGAAAAAAACTGATGAAATATCTGTTTTTTGTTTGAATGGCACAAATTTTCTTTCGTTTCTATGATATGTTGAAGTAAGAATATTACAATATTTTTATATTCAAATCATGGAAATTAGTACTACTGATAGAAAAAACCTTGAATTCGAGGTGCTAGAATGAGAAGTAAAGAATTTTCTGAATAGGGAGTTTCCTGACAGGTGGATTGGTCGGGGAGGTTCTAGGAATTGGCTTGCTAGATCACCCGATCTAACTCCTCTGGATTATTTCCTATGGGGTCATCTTATGGATACGGTGTATAAAGAAACAATAACAAGCCGTGAACATTTGAAGAGCAGAATAACTGAAGCATGCGAAGAAATTAAAACAAATATTCCCCTGATTAGAATAGCTGTGCTTCATTTGTTCAAGAGAGCCAATAAATGTATGGAGGTGAACGGCTCTCATTTCGAACATTTGCTTACTTGATTTTTTTATGAATTATATTTGCGACTTTTTCTATTTTTGTGTTTGAGTATCCAACTCTTTCATCACCCCATCTACAACAAATTTTATTTTTAAATTTTATATGGCATCGAAATATTAAGGGTCTACATCCCTGAAAAAAAGGGAGTCAGAAACGATTTATTTTTCTGACTGATCTAGGGATGTATGTGTGTATAAAGGTAAAAATAATAAAAAAAATATTTTATGAATATTGAATGAATAAAAAGGATATTCAACATCATTTTTGGTTATTTTTCAACATTTCCACCATCAAAACGAACTAATATTTTTGTGTTTTTTCATTTCAGTATTGAAGTCTATCATTTAGTTGATGACATGTCTATCTCATTTTTCTTTTATAATTAGCCGTTTTTTCTGTAAATGATATTACAAAAATGTGTTGTTTTCGCGAAATTTATTTCCTTGAATTTTTCTATTCGGAATGATAAATATCCATTTTTCTCAAAGACAAGTCATTAAGGTTTGTTTTAGCCGTCGATTAGTGAAAATCAATTGTTGATAACAATTATGGATTTTAAGATGGAATTGAATTTCTTTTAAATGACACGCCCCGCAGGTAGCTCCTCCCAGTTGAATGGTGAATGAAAGAGAGAGCATTTATACAGCTAGTGTGAGATATATAGTTCAGGGTCGGATTTCTTCATTTCTTGTTATATTCCCTGCGCCCCAACATTTGTTCTATGAAGCTGAATAATCCAATATATGTATAAAAATTAATGTTTGTTTCTATTTCTTTGTATTTTCATCTTCATCATCCTCATTATCATCATTAAGATGACGGAATAAGGTTTTTTGGCAACGGGAACAACGGGAGTAACAGGAATAACGGGAATAATAGGAACATCGGATTATCGGAAATAACAAGAATAATGGGAATAACAGGAATTATAGAAATTACGGGAACAACGGGAAGGACTGTGGAAAATTTTTATGGTGTTGTAAATTCTTTAATAGATATATATGTACCAAAACGAATATCCAAACAGTATAATTTCCCAAATTGGTTCTCTCCTCAGTTGAAAACTCTTATTTACTCTAAAAAGTCAGCCCATAAAAGGTATAAAATTACGAATGATACTGATGATTATCTGCGGTTTTCGAGTCTTAGGAATCAATGTAAGATTGAGACCAAGAATTGTTACAGCCAATATATAAATTCAGTTGAAGGAATTATAAGCGATGATCCCAAATATTTCTGGAAGTTTATAAATGATGCGAAGATTAATAATGGATTACCCAGTTCAATGTTTCTGGATGGTGAAAATTCAAATAACCCTATTGAGATAGCTGAATATTTCAGGTCTTATTTTTCAAAAGTATACAAGCATAGCACAAAAAAAAGAAACGAAAATATCCTACGATCTTACAGTTGATTTGGGCAGTATAATTTTCTCCTCCGAAGATATTTTCAAGGAATTAATATCGTTGCCAAGTACAAATGATTGTGGGACACGGGGACATACCCTCAGTTTTGGAAAAACAGTTTTATTGTACCTATACATAAGTCAGGTGACATACGAGATATCAGGAATTACAGGCCTGTACTGAAAAGCTCTTATTTGCCGAAAATATTTGACAACTTAATAAAACTCAAAATAACACCTTCATTTACACATATTTTTATTGAGGAACAACATGGATTCATCAGCAAAAGATCAGTTACCACAAATTTAGCTACATATGTCGATTTCATTATAAACGCCATGAAGGACAAAATACAAGTAGACAGTATATACACTGATTTTCAAAAAGCATTCGATACTGTCACCCATTGGTTACTTATAGAAAAATTATCAGCCATGGGTGTGGGCCCACCATTAATTGATTGGATATCAGATCGCATTCAGGGTTGTCAATTTAAAGTTAAGCTTTCAGACGATGTTATATCACGGAAAATATCCGTTTATTCGGGAGTTTTTCAGGGTTCCCCATTATCAACTCTCTTATTTCTATGCTTCATAAATGATATAGGAAAATGTATAAAACACAGTAAATTTCTGCTATTCGCAGATGACCTAAAGCTGTTCAGAATAGTTAAAGATGATTACGATTGTTTACTATTACAAGAAGACCTAAATAATGTTTCCAAATGGTGTGAGGATAATGAAATGCAGTTGAATATTGATAAATGTCATGTCATGAAGTTCTTCAGGATCAAATCACCGATTCTTCATCGTTATGTGTTGGAAAAAGTTGAACTTAACACTATCAAAGTTGTAAAGGATTTAGGAGTCTACCTTGACAATCAATTGGATTTCATACATCATATTCATTACATTACCCAAAAAGCCTTTAAGATGCTAGGTTTTATCAAAAGAAAGATGAAAGATTTCAAGGATATCGATGTGTTGAAGACGGTTTATCTCGCTAACGTTAGGAGCAATTTAGAATATGCATCAATAATTTGGTCACCCTATTATCAAATAATCAAAACAATATCGAACGTGTACAACGCAAGTTTTTAAAGTGGATTTCTTATAAAATGGGTGTTCCGAATGACCTGATAGATTATGATGTTTTGTATACATCCTTAGAATTAAACAAGTTGTCAATTAGAAGAAAAAATTTCGATTTAATGTTTATATATAAGCTGATAAATAACTTCATTGATAGTGCGTATTTGATTTCCAGGATAGAATTCAATACAAATGGCACAACCCTCAGAAATAGGGATTTGTTTAGCATAAATTTCAACCCAACAAATTATAGCATGAATAATCCTATTGAAAGGGCCATCCGAGAGGCAAACTCAACCGATGTAGACATATTTAATACGTCAATTTTCAGTTTGAAAAGGCATTTTGCGAGGTAGATAATAACAATATATAGTAGATTCGTAATTTCGGCTTTGTGGGTGTAATTGAACTTGTTTTTTTTTCTCGTTTTTTTTGTTTGAGGGAATATAAGTACATATATGGATGTAGATGTATATGAGTTAATGTTTCAAGTCAGCATGTCATTTATTTGAATTTGTTAATTTAGTTAGTTCTTTTTATACTATTAGATAGAATTATTTGAAATTACTTGTAAAGTGGTTCAGCCGTTTATAATAAATAAACTAGTAAGCCAGTAGATCTACCTTTGAAGAGAATTCGCATATGAGATATCAGAAAAATCAAAAGATCGCATGCAAGATAGATCGCAGAAATGGGCACATTGATATCATTATTTGATGAAGTATTAGTTATATTCAGAGAAAAAATCGAAACTCATGAGCAAATAAAGGAAAATGAAAATGAGGGAAACAATTTCCTGTTTTTTCTGAAAAAAAAAATATTATCCTCAAGAAGTAGACTAAATATACGAAAATGTAAACATGAATTGTTAAATTATTTTCCCACAAACAATTCAAAATGTGTTATAAAACATAGTCATGAGTAATTTTTCAGATATTTTTATTATTATTATTGAACATAATTACAGAGTTGAGCATTGCCAATTGTAGAAAACATTATTTGGATCGATTTCAAACAATTTTTGTATAAAATTAACACTATAATGATCAACACATAATACTATTTGATTGCAGGCTGAACAGGATGATGAGAAGAGGAAATATTTTGATGAAAATGTATATACAGGGTGTTTCCTAATTGAATGTCAATATCCGTGGGGGTGATTTTTGGGCACATTTCAAGAAAAAAACTTCATTTGAACATATGTCCTAAACGTCTTTCCTTTTGATATACAATAGGGTGGTAAAGTATTCAAAAATAAATCATTCATTATTGATATCTAAATATTAATATTCAAAGACATGAAGTGATCACAACCAAATATCAATTCTTGGCCACAGCCTACTAAGATAAGAACCAATTCTTCCTTACTTACAAAAATAGTGTAATTTATTTCAATGCAGAGAAAGTTTTCATTTTTTAAGCGAAAGCATCGGATTGAAAAAATCAAGTGATCAATTTTGGTGAGAAATGTTTGTAAATTTCAAAAATGAATTTAATTTTAGGAAAAATCTGTGGCGTACCATCAATGTCTGCCAAAATAGGTAGGTCAAGTTACGTACGAACGCCACTGGTAGGAATAAAAAAAAAGTGATACAATGCCTCTTGATTCATAGTCCATGTATGACAAATTTCGTCAAAATATCAGAAGTGGTATTGTAGTTATTAATAATAAATTATTTATTTTTGAAAACTTTACCAAACTGTATCTCAAAAGGTAAGACATTTAGGACATATGTCCATAAGAAGTTTTTTTTTAATGGGCCCAAGAATCACCCCCATAAATATTGACATTCAATCAGGAAACTCCCTGTATAATTATATAAATATGCACAGAAACTTTTCTTAACATGTCAGGAGTTGACCTTGAATGAGGCATAAAAGCTCGTTTTGTATATATGCCTATTTGCTTCCGAAAAAAACATGAGTATTTTTGGTGTGCTTTTTATAACATGACTTTGACCCACACGCCACAAAAAATATTTGGGAATATAACTGGATATCTCGTTGTAAATCGGCCAGTTACATTGTGATGACATGATGGTTTCGAGTATAAAATGGTTTTCGCAAAAAGAAACACAAATTTTACCGTAGTAGGTAAATTCAACAAAAAGTTGTGAATAAGTGCATGTTTTGCTCATAAGAGTGTGAATTTAAGGTCGGCGTTTGAAGCGAATAGGAAAGCTCAGCCGATAGAGGCGCCACCGTCCATTTTATGGCATATCTCCATAGAACATGCACTATCACTATCAAGTTCTATGAATATCTCTCTAATCATGAATGAAATGTACAATGGCGCTCTCTATCCGAAAATCGCCGAACTATGAAAGGAGCGAATTTGTGGGTAAAGCAGGAACTTTTTCCCGCCAAAATTTGAATTTGGCCATTCTCTGCCAATTCCGTATTTCAAGTTGATCTTCTGAACGAAATTATCAGTAGATTCACTTTTAATCGGAAGTTGAACTATTTTCATGGGTCTTTTTGTTGAAATAAAACAGAAGCATGGGTTGGCTCATTTTCTTCTATTTTTGAAAGAAAAAAAATTAACTGTCGGAATGGAATCGATTAAAATTATTTCAACAAGAACCCTAATCCTTTCTGAGTTCACCCACAAAATTTCAGTTCTCAAAGTGAAACCGTTTTCGAAATCAACTTGAAATAAAAAAACACTACATTGAACGCCCACCTTAATCAAAAAATATATATCATTTGTAGAATTCCGCACATTAGATAGAAAAAAAGGCAGTCACAGTCAACTGGACAGAATTTATTGAAATTTGGAACATACAATGACCTTTAGATTCCTAAAAAGAACGTATTCAGATCAAATATTCAGTTTTGAGACATTTGTAGGACAGGGCCGAATCAGAGTAGTCAAACAGGGAAATGAATAAGCTGAACATTTTTCCACAGAACCGATATCAATAAGAGCCGTTTTCAGTATCATATCAGGTCTTACAAGGATTGCGAATTATTCTTGTTGCAAATTATTATTATTTTAAACGTTAGGTCTCGTTAAAGTGCAGTCAATCAGCCATTACAAAAAGCAGCGAGGTTTTTGAAAGTGCTCTTCTTTCGGTTTCACCTGTTGTTTTTTAAATGTGTTATACCCGGTAGGGAGGCGCAAAAATGGCAACTCGCACGGTCGACATTATAAACTCTGATGTAGCTAAAACGCGATATGTTTCAAGTCAGAATAAACCGAAATCAATATATTATATGTACTTTATTCTATAAATGTACTATGATTACTTGTTGCATACATTTGACCTACTGATTGATGTATTAAATTGAGGCATCAATTAAAATTTCTCGAGAAACTATATGATTTTGAAAATAAGATACAAACCTTGGAGGTTTGTAAAATATTTATCAGTATATTTCCCCTGCGCTGTGTGCTTACTGTTTTTTCAGAGTGTTTACGCAAGTTTGTAATCTTCAGCTGCTATATCTAACACACATTCCAACTATATTAGCATCAATAATATGAGAGAAAAAAATCTCAGAAATATCTTTCAAAGTCTTCAGAGGCTATTGCACAAACCTAGATATCACCGATGATATACATATACATGATCATATCCAAAATCAATCATCAAGAAGTCAAGTTAATCAAAATAAATAGATCGTGGTCAACATATTCAACATTCAACATGAACTCTGCATTTGAAACATTCAGTACCATAAAATAGGAATGCAGTATGTCCCAATAGCAAAATGAAGAATTTCCCAGAAATACGAATTTTACAGGAGAAATGCTACGTGAAGTTTCGACAATATAGAAACTTCAGAATGTGTGATATGCAGTAATGAACTGTTTTTGTTCCGATCTTGTTCATTTCTTCTTTGTACCAACAGAGACTTTGAGGATGGTATCTATTATTTTTACCTTTATTCTCACAAATTCTACAAGGTTTATAACAATTTTTTTCTTGCGATTCTTGTTTTTTGCTCTTATTTGTAGGGTCAACGTTTCTATTACTGTTGTAGTTCTTCTTTTCAACTATATTTTCATGACCTCTTAACCCATTGAATAAATCTTCAGAATTTTTCAAATTTTGTCTATCTATTTTGTCTCTCACATATATTGGTAATCCAGCCGCAATCAAGTTTATCAATGTTATTTTGTCTATATTTTTATTTGTTTCAAGTAGTAATCGTTCTTTTTTTAAAGCATAATCTAGCAATGAGCCATTCAAGTATTTGAAATTTATTGCGTAAACTATTGAATTCCATCCCTTATCTGCGAAAGTTTCTAACAAATGTTTTTTCCAAATTTTCCATTCAGAGTTCAATGTGTTTTTTATTAGCATTGAATTGTACCAATCTTTCCCTGCATCGACCAAGAAAAACCTCAACATCTCAATTTTTTCTGAATCCTCTGTGATTTCCAATCTCCTACATTCAGTTTCATAAGTATCTAGCCACTGATTAACATTTATTTTTTTTCCAGTAAATTTGTCTAAAACAAAATTACCAGCAACATAGCCCAGATTTTTGTTTATTTTATTAGGATATTCTTCTTTTACAGACAACTTCTCCAAAATTTTGATAAGGCTCTCATCAGTTTTTTTATTTTGTACGTATTGTTCATCCTTGTTTTGAACTTCTTCAAGAAGGTATTCTCCAATTGCCATATTACCAGCCTCATCTTTGTATAATCTCAACATATCCTCACTCAAGTTGAAATAAACATCCCTTCTTCTTTGTCCCCTTCTTTGAAGTGTTTTCACGACTCTCTTAAATTCTGGTAATTTAGCTAGTTCAGAATGATTTTCCAATGTTTGTAAGTCGCTTGGAATTTCGTATATCTTTTCATCTTCATCAGTTATGGAACTCAGTCTTAAGACATTTGATTTCTCATTCTCTGCCGCTACCAATTCAAAATGGAATTTCAGCTTTGCCATATTGTTTGTCGCATGTACCCAAATTGTCGATTTATAAGATTATGAATTGAGTTTCTTGAAGCAAAAACACAAATTGATTCACCTGAAAACAGTGTCTTTTATTATTAACAAATTCTAGCAACAGTGAATCGACAATTAAATGCCTATGCTTCACTATCTTCTTCAATCAATTAATATTATAATAATTTAACAATTCAAAAACTTCAAATTGAAAGCTTATGTCAAAATTAAATAATTTATCATGGCTATCCAGTGATATCACGTACACAAGCTTACACGAATTTTACAGGAGAAATGCTACGTGAAGTTTCGACAATATAGAAACTTCAGAATGTGTGATATGCAGTAATGAAATAATATGGAATACATAAATTCGAAAGAAGACATATATATTGACTCAAGAAAAATAATTAATGGCCCTTGTGTTTCAAGGCCTCTTGCAACGACAGAGAATTCTCGCGAGAATTTTCTGTCAAATTCACTGACCGAAAATTCTCTGCCGTTTTATACGATGGAACAATGGAATTTCACAGAGAATTCTACCGAAAGTAGTGTGCAACGACAGAGAATTTTCGGTCAGTGAATTTGGCAGAAAATTCTCGCGAGAATTCTCTGTTGTTGCAAGAGGCCTTTACATTCATTTAATAATGAGAATTGACGTATAAGAAAAAAGTTACTTTGAAAATTATGCCTTTGTGTTTCTTCATAATCAGATATTCACCAAGAAAATTTGTTATGTAAACAATTTAAAAATCTCAGAAATATAAGGATGCATACATACATATAGTATAGTAAATGAAAATTTGCTTAGTATTTGGTTGAAGGGTTAATCCATAGGTATACAGCAGAAAGCAATCATCAGGAGTGCAGGGTTCATCGAAATATAAGTGGCCTAACCTGGGGTGACAAATGTCCCACCATTCAAGTGACGATGCATTATGATTAATTCAATAACATCTGCCTGCAAGAGTAATTTAACATTATTGTCACCAGTAGTCAGGATTATTAATTTTTTATGTGAAAAGTATTTAATTCTGCATGTGAATGTTGAAAATGAAACCTGGTGAATATGAATTTTTTCCAATAATAATATGATGAAAGAAAAATACTTTAATCTAATATTAAATAAAGCATATACATATAAGAAAAGATGAGATGTGGTAATAGCAAAATTTGCCATTACTTAATCGTATCTTCATAAGAAAAAGTAATACGTATTATTAGTACTGGAAAAAATTCTTTATACACCCAGGTTGGAAAGGCCATTATAAACCTTGGACACTATATCCTTAGGCGATACAAACCTCCTGATATGATAGTACTCCGTTGACATACATACATGATCTTCTTATGTTATTGGTGGTGGAATATCACCGTTACCCCTTTTTCACTGAATCATAATGATTTCCGATCAATTTTCAACTTTTCAGAAACAAAATATGCATTGATATCGAAAAGCCATCATCCTTGTGTTCATCTGAAAACTAACAAAAATTTGGAATTTAAGAAATCACCTCTTTTGTCTTGATACTTACATAAGTAATAAGTTTTCCATGTAAAACTGTTTAGACGATGACTAAAACGATTGTTCTCCATTTCGAATAATATCTGGAAAGATTCATAGATTAAGATGTGGCATATAAATTATAAGGAATTTGTCATCAGAATGAATAAATGGAAGCGATGATTCAAAACAAAAATAATGTGAAAACATAATTGTCGTCTCTCATCAAATATGACCGTTCTATTGCATAATTCAGAAATGAGGTTTGTTCTTTGAGAATGCATGAAAAAACTTCAGATATAATATGGGGAGTGAAGCAGTTGAAATCTATGAGACATGGAACGCCCTATTTAGCCCCATAATACTGACCTGTTTGCACGTTTGCAGATAGATTATCAGCAATTTTCCACCAGACCACAGTATATATACCTTATACTGTGACCAGACCAAATAATCATAATAAAGAACGCTATGACACAATCCTCTTTCATCCAACGTAGTGAGCAGGGTCGTAGAAAGCTTTCTGTTTGCCTGGTGATGAAAACAGTACGAAAACATTGAAAATACCAAAATCTGGAAGAAAAAATAGTTAAAACCATTGATAACCAAATATATACATATGTATACTTACCTCCAATTCTTCTAATATACTGAACATTTTGACCATTATCTGATTTAGAAACAAATAAAAGTTAGTTGGTCGATTTGAGATTGAGGTTAAGGTGGAATTCGACCAAATGAACGTCAAAACTCACATCATCGGTTAAAGTTGAATTTAAATAGATACGTATGTAAAATAAGGTCCAATCATTCATTTTCTACCAAATTCATGGCTTATCAGTGGCGGCTCGTCAGGGACGGCAGGGTCGGCAGTGCCGACCCTATATATTTTATGTCCAGCCAAAATTTGAATTACTCTTTCTTCTGTTTGATTACCAAATTTATTATAATTATTGTATTTCCAAGACCTGTGTGAATAAAATTCTATAAATCATATTTGTATATCACTGATATATTTCAACTTCTTGGAAATACGCTCTTCCAATCTCAACGCAGCGCCGTTTCGTCAACCCAAATCAGTCCGAGAATTGAAATGTGTGTAACTGCGCGAAGACGAGAGCGCCAACTGCCAAGCATCGAACGGTTTCTGGGGACCGACCAGGTACGGCATGCCGTACCTGGCCGTACTGCATCAATGAAAGGCGAATACGAATGAGGCGAAACAATTTTAACTCGACTGTTTTCTGTTGCAATTTCATTCAGGTAATGATAATTATTATATTCGCCTTTTAGTTAATGCTTTTTCAAAATCGAAAATGCGATGTTTTCGTTCCACCTCACCAATTTTAAGAGACCAATGTTGCTCAAAACGAATTTTTGTCGTATTTCGTACTTTTATAGACGAGGATTCTGAACATGATAGTACTCATACGAATTCCTGCCCATTTCCACTATTTCCAGAAATTTTTAGCCGAGAAAAAAAATGCTGAACAGTAGCCGCTAAACTCATATAGCAGGCTCAATATATCGCAGGGTCGGCAAATGGGATTATGCCGTACTAGAAATGCCTCGACTCGTATACACGAGGAACCATCGGATCGGGGTGCCTCGATTGTTTTCGTTCGGGATGCGGCCCGCTAAGGAGCCTTCAGTTCAGTGTTAGTTTGTTTGGTTTTGGTTCTTAAAGGGGGGAGTGGTTGGATCGTTTCTTCCAGGAAATTAATTATTTTACGCGAACAAAATGGCCAATAATCAGGTTAGAGAATTTGTAGCTTCTTGTGAACATCCAGACGTCGTAAATTTTATAGTTGATGCGATGAAAAATTTATCTCACGATGATAGGATATTTTTGAAGAACATGCCAAGACCCTGCCCGAAGATGAGTAGTTTGGTTCAAACGGGATCGCGAAATCAATCGAATAGGTCATTTAATGAAATTTGGTTTTCTAAATTTGGATGGTTAACTGGCAGTACAACTAGAAATAAAAAAAAAATATATATATATATATATATATATATATATATATATATATATATATATCTGCCGACCCAAGATAAAATTTTACGAGCCGCCACTGTGGCTTATTTATATTAGTTACGCGAAATATAGATGCATAGAACACCTGGTGTAACGACTCCCTACTAAAAATCGTGACCAAAATTTGTAGATCAAAACGGCATCCTAGATTTCAGATTTTGGACTAGTTCCGGAATAAATCCGCAATATTTATCGGTCGTGGCGCTACTGCGGCAACGACAAAAAACGCGACCCCTTTCGGGAGAAATGAAAAGCTGCACAAAATATCACGTTTTCGATCGACAAGAAAGTCTTAAACAAAATCTAATCAGTGCCAACACCAGGTATTTCTATGCATCTATCGCGAAATACATTCCCATTCAGAACATGTCAACAAACCCGGGCTACGTCAAATTTGACAGCGACAGCTACAATGTCAAATCGTTCTCTGTGATCACTGCAGATCGGGTGATTTTACAGGAAAAATGTCAAATTTTGATCGATTTTCCTGAAGAAATGGGGAAATTATGGAAAATATCAATACCAAGCTATTAAGCATTAACATTTCCTCTTTCGATCCGTATATTTACATCACGGCCAGGATATCTGTGGAAAAAGTTTTATCGAGTATAAAATTGCCCATTTTGCCGGAATTTTTCGCGATTTTCGAGAATTTTTTAAGAATAGTTCTAGATTGCCTAGAGAATCGAAACTTCGCCCAGGTATAAATGGATTATTCCTCTTTCCGACCGTACAAAAATCTCCTCGATGTATCGCAGCTTCGCTGCGATATTAAGATTCTTCTGGACCAACTTTTTTGACAGATTCCCTCGGGCCGGTCCACAGAGTTACCAGTTTAGTATAGTAAAAAATAAAAAATAAATAAATAATAATAGAAATAATAGAATAATAGAACAATGTATAGTCTATGTAATATTAATGTATTTCCTATTTTTATAAATGTATTCAAGTCTAGTTTTAAGTACAAGTCAGTCAGAACTAAACATATAGTAAAAGTTTTAATTGGTTAAGTAGTCAATTGTCCGATTCTAAGATTGGGAGGGGGTGTTAACGTAAGTTCTGCTGGCCCAGTGTGGCAACAGAGCTCGTTATTATGACAACCTCGTAATCGGACAAATGCGTACCTCGTGCACAGAGGTAACTTAACGTCGAGTCTATGGTTGAGGCGGTAGTCCAGTTCTGTTTTAGACAAAGGGCAGATAAGTGTACACGCCAAGCCGAAGCCATATTAGGCAATCCAAACCACGTGGCGCCCTGCCTCCAGATAACCTATAAATTTTCTGACAGGTCGCTGGCTTGCAGTAAATACAGTTTATAAGTCTTTGAGTAAATATGAGGAATTTTATTATCTTATATGCATTTCATGAGTGAACGAGTGAGTTTTTATGATTTCTAATATCAAAAAGTATCCTGAAGTATCACTGACGAAGAAAATTTCACTCAATCATATGATTACAACTTTTAGTATTGGGAGCCTGAAGAGAATGAAGAGAAAGTATTGGAGAAGGAATATTAATCAGAGCTCTGTCCCTGTAACTTCTTTATCCTTTTATATGATATAAATTTCAATATTCATCAGTTTTACATTTTACATGAACTGAATACTGCTTATTTCAGTGTCTACGAAGACACATTCACTTTAGTTTCTTATCTTCGATATTGTCAAGTCTTGATGACTGCTGACCCAATTTCCTTTTGTTTCCTGATAAGTCACTTAATATGTGTATGATACACCAAGTTACACACACTGGGTGTTCCAAAATATTCAAGAAAATCCTCATAATTTGAACGACTTGCACATCCAACTTTGGCACACATTTATAGCATTTTTTTATTGAAAATGCACTTAATTTAAATAATTTTCACTGATCTGATATTCCTAAGAGTAAGATTGACTAGAAATATCGAAAAAATTTCCACATAAAACAATTTTTCGAGCAAATAAACGGTTTTAATGTCTACATGAACAAAGCTAAACTTGGTTTGTTTGACCACCAGCTAACCTCAAAAAAATATTTGACAGGTCGTTGGATTCGCCAATTAGGCAATCCAAACCACGTGGCGCCCTGCCTCCAGATAACCTATACATTTTCTGACAGGTCGCTGGCTTGCAGTAAATATGAGGAATTTTATTATCTTATGCATTTCATGAGTGAACGAGTGAGTTTTTATGAATTCTAATAACAAAAAGTATCCTGAAGTATCACTGACGAAGATAATTTCACTCAATCATATGATTACAACTTTTAGTATTGGAAGCCCGAAGAGATTGAAGAGAAAGTATTAGGGAAACAAGATTTGAAATTTACCCTTTATTAATTATTATATTTGGATATGAGTCTACCTTCCATGCAACACTGTCGTTCTTCTTATTTACTGTTAAAAACAGCAATTGGGCTGGAAGTACTCCCAAAAAGATATGGACATCATTTGAGAGGAAAAGCCCCTGGCATAGCGCTATCAATCGATCAGCGATTGAAAGGTGAATTAATTGAATTTATATGTATTATTTGCAACTGAATTTTTTTCTTCCTGTAGAGCTCAATCGCACAGATCCTGAGCTAACTAAACGTATCGACATTGGATTACCCCTGAATAAAGTCAGTGATAAAGTTAAACAGGATCAAATAGACATTTGAAAAAAGTACGACTCTATATGACTATGGAAAAAGAATCAAGAAACAAAACATTAAGAATTGATGTAGATGAAACTTTCAAAGAATGTGAAGCAACAGTAGGGCCGATATATATAAAAAGTATTGCAGATCACTATTCCATATTTAAAGACCTCTATGGTGACGCTTACTTTTATCCAAAAGTAACATTGGATGTTTTGTTTTCATCTGGCGATGTTTTGAATCCAGTTTATTATGGTAACGTGATAAAAGCTGAAGATGCTAAAGCAAAACCTCAAGTCACCTATTCTGCGGAAAAAGATACTCTATGGACATTGACTATGGTAAATCTCGATGGCCATTTCACAGAAAATGATAAGGAGTATATTCACTGGTTTGTTGGTAATATACCAGAAGCAAAAGTTGAGAACGGTGAAACTATTTTCAATTACTTACAGCCTTTTCCTCCTAAAGGCACAGGGTATCACAGATTTGCCCTTGTTTTGTATAAACAAGATAAAAAAATTGATTACTCATCCTTGAAATCAAATGATATCAGTGATTATGATTTACCAGCAAGAACGTTCTCCACCCTTGAGTTTTATAGAGAACATCAATATCACATGACTCCAGCCGGGTTAGCGTTCTTTCAATCACACTGGGATCCTTCATTAAAAGAATTTTATCATGATAAACTAGTTATGAGTGACTGAGTGAGCCTAGGTTTGAATATGATTTTGATCCACCTTACATAAGACCTCAGGCATGGTTTCCTCTACGCCAGCCATTCAATCTATACATGGATAAATATAGAGACCCAAAACAAATCAATAAAGAATTTCTACAGAGAAAGATGCAAAAAGTTCATCTGTTTAAGGCTCCTGAAGCCCCACTTCCATTTCCTAATGCAGAACCGTGGAGCAAACCGTATATACCTTCATGGTTGAAATTGGAAATTACCAAGTCTAGACTTAAATGGGGAAGAATTAACGATATTGAATGAAATGTTAGGGTATGAAAGTAATAAATTTTGATTGTTTTGAATACTCTCTTTGGTATGTTAACCTATCCTGATCTGTCAAATATTTTTTGAGGTTAGTGCTGGTGGTCAAACAATGGGAAGTTATATCTTTGATCGTGTAGATATTTGAAACGTTCATTTGCTTGAAAAATTGTTATACGGGGACATTTTTTTATATTTTCGGTCAATCTTACTCTCAGGAATATGAAATTATTGAAAATTGGTCAAATTCAGATCATCAACAGGGTTTTTTGGGTCCTGTGAGTACTACATTAGGAAAAAGTTGTCGATGTATCCAGTTGTTCAAGCAAAATATAACATGGTTATGCAAGGGAAATATTCCGTGGAGGAAAACAAAAAAAAAGGCACTGAAAGTACAAAAATGCATTCAATAACATTTTACAAAAATTATTAGGTACTGATTTTGTTAAAAATATAAATTATAGATAAAAATTTCAATTCTATTCCTATACTACTTCATAAATTAATTGTCACATTTTTCATAAAAATAATTATTTAGGAAAATTAATTTATAAAAATGCTGAAATGATTTAAGACTGAAATGATGTTCCACCAATAAACATTTGGAACATAAAGAACAATTTTTTCCTTAACATTATAGGAAACATAAAAAACACATAATAAAGAGGAAACTTAAGAACAATAACAATACTTATCACAAATTACATTGAACAAAAGTGGAATGCTTTAGATATTTTACATTCAAGTAGTCTTTCCACAAGATCATTTTGAAACAAGGCGAATATTCCGTATTGCACTTTATTTTTTGGAATTTGGTTTCAATGTCAAATTTTTCCGGGCAACTTTCAACATATTTACATAAATATTCAGTTAACATTATGTATATAACTGTTATTTTCTTTTTCATGTTGGACAGTAAAGTTTAACTATCTACAATAAAATTCGTAACAATAACATTTATAATGAGAATTTTTGAGAGATTTGAGCACAAGAACGAGAATACAAAGAGATCTACCAATTTTTCTTGGTTACACTGCAAAAGTATCTTTTGTGTTTACACAAAGAAACCACCGGTACAACAATTAATGAGAAAAAATATGTTCTTTCCAAAATCAATCTCAAAAGAGTAATGTAAATTTTTGGATTCAAAATGTTTGAGCCTGGAAATTACATAGTTTCTCCTGAGACCAACTTTCAAACTTGTGAGGAATCTGAGACAGTTAGGTCTTGAAATATAGAAAATTGCAAGTTCTCTTCATATATTATTGCAGTCGTTCATCGTGCTCAACAAAAATTCATTCATTATAATTAAATGGCGGTTCATTTTAAGGGCGGTCGTTTCAAAATGATCTTTTAATAAAATGCAATTCACTGGATTACAAAAAGTAAAGATCACACAGTAAAATTATAACAATAATCACACTAAGACTAGTTCTGGGATTTGGTCTGGCTGAAACCCATAAATATAGCGCACGCAGTGGCTACAAACCTGTAAATAGAAGGTTAATAAATTGAACCTGCCATGGAAGCAGTTTGACAAAGCTGAAGAATATAATTCACTGGCAAATAATCCTTTGCATTAAAATTCGAGTCGAATTTAATAAGTGAATGATAAACTGAAAATAATGATTCATATTCATTATAATTTCATCGATCTCACCTCCACTGAAGAGGATCTTTAGTAGACAAACAAATCAGCGAAGAAAAGAACATTTTGCTGCCAAACTATCCTGATTTTGACGAGGTAGACTACTTTGAATTTGATTGTTTTCCTCGGCTAGAAGAAATTATTAATTGTGATACATAATTGCCAAAAACAATTATTGTCCTTGAGGGTCCAGCAAGAAGCTTCCAATTGTCAAAAACGATCGTTTTTTGAGCGCTATTTCTATATCATTTCGCCACAATGTCCGTAATCTTCGAATTTTGGGCCTGTTATAGTCTCATTGATTACTAACTTGACAGATCCAGCATCATGGACGATTTATTTGACAGCTGCTGTCAAAACTTTGTTTGGATACATTCTCGAATGAGAATCTACCTACAAGGCAGATATTTAATAATTCCATAACGAAAATATCTTTCCAATTTGGATGCCTTTCCACACAATTATCATGTTTAAAATGAAGTTGTGGTGGTGTACAATAAGTTGAACGAACGCCATTTGCAGTTGACGATTGTTGGGCAAAATGATACAAAAAGTTTCCCCGATCAACACCTCCTTGTCAAACCCTTTATCAAGTCAAGATTAATGAAAGAGTTCTTACCTTAAAGTAACGGTAAATTTCCTGTTCATTTTTTCAAGTTCATATGCATATTTGATCGCAAGATTCTCATTATTCGTTTTTGATTCTTCATAAAGTTCGGATATTTTCTCAACTTTCTGTTCAAGATCATGTCTCACTTTATTAAATTCATCAGTAATTTCTGCAATTGAAAGATTCTCATTATTTGTTTTCAATTTTTCGTACACAAGATCAGTTATTTTTTCAACTTCTGAAAAAAATCAATTCAACTTATAGTTCAACCTATTCTAAAGATTTGAATAATATTAACGTATCAGCAATAAATTGGACATTATGAAAACCAGAATTACCTTGATTTGTCTTCTCTAAGTCGTTATATTTTTCCTGAAGCAACTTGAATCTTGTTTTGTAATCCCAATCTGGAACTTTGGACTTCTTAATCACAGTATTCTTCACTTCAGAAGCTGAAGATTCATTTGGTCTTTTTATGCCTACCCTAGCCGTAGTTTTAGTTTTATTTTCACTTAAGACTCCCATTCTTGGGACTCCCACTCTTGGTACTTTATTTGCAGCTACTTTAAGAGGCGGTTTTGGTAAAGGATTCAGAGCACTGAATGATTTCGATCTTCTCAGGTTTGTTCTTATAGGTCTTTCATTTATTACTGGTGGTTCTGGAACGGTGTCTTCCGCCCTAGTAGATTCTGACTTAGTTGCATTCTTGGTATCGATATTCTTAATACCTGAATTTCCAAATGAGGGATTCAAAATAGGTTTTGATACTGCATCATCAGTAGTCTGGGAAGGCTTACTTTTGAAACCAAATTTTAAACTTTTGTTCATGTTCTGCAAAAACAGTATAATATATGTATAGTAATAAATACACAGGATTTCATGCTGTAAACAGAACTCACATATCCCAGTCTAGTTAATAAGCGGATATAAAGAACATACAAAAATTAAATTAAAGCTTTTTTAACCTTATCACCACTATCACTATCAAAGAAAAACGGTTGACTTCAATTCAAATTTATTTTTTTGGCATTGGATCATAGAATAGAAGGGTTACTCTTTCCTCTATGATTCTTTGGGTTGTGAACAGGGGAACATTAGGAATAATGATATGCGAACTTGGAATCAAATGGATAACATTTTTCTAAATTTCAAGATACATTTGTACATGCTCACTTCGGATAAGGGTGCTTGAGGTAGGCATGGGTAACACAGTGCGGTGCTGCGCTATTGTGCTGAAACCCGAACCGGTGCTGCCGGTGCTGACACCGGAATAACAAAAGTGTTAACACCATAGCACATTGAGAATATTGAGATCAGAGTGCGAGTTCCCACCGTGGTTCGTACGTTCGTAGATTGAGAAGCACAGATGAACTGTGGGCCTGGTGCTGGTGCGTCGGAGCGATAACACCGAAAACTCTATATTCTACAATAATAATTCGAATAATTCATTAGAACTGGAAATTCTTGATGAACTCTATAATAATTTAGAATAGTCAATAGTTAACTTCAAAATCAAGACAAATCACTGATTCATAGTTTTTACTATCTTTAACAATACCTATATATATATATATATTCTTTTGAACCAGAGAGCTAAAATAATACAATACATCTTGTAACAAAAAGTTCCTGGCTGAGGTAAAAAAAACGGTGTACCATAACAATCAGCGTATGATACTAGAGCCCAGGGAAAAACCTCAGCCGAAAAAACCCTGTCTCCCCGTGAAAAAAATAACAAAACATTCATTAAAATTTTCGCTTAGATGGTCTTGCGAGGCCAGATTTTTGTTTCGGGGGGGTCTCAATAAAAAAGACCTGCTAATTCAAATTTAATTAATTACCATTATATTGGCAAGGGAAAAGCCCTCCACTGAAAACACAGTACTAACATATTCGTTTTTAAAACAAAAAACCTCAAATTTCCAGTTCAGTGAATTCATAATATAAAATCAAGCCGACAGGGCCGGCGCTGATTGGTGAAAATACTGAAAAGATTAATTTCTTTGATCTTTGGAATGTTTGCCGATTTTATCTAGTGTTAATCCATTTATTCTTCTTTAATCTTGAGAAAATTGACGAAATTCTCTAAACTGAAATTTTCATGACTGATCTCGAAATTGTCACACCAAAGCTTTTAGGAATGCTGAAAATTTTTTTATGGATGGATATGCAACAAAAAATATTCGAATACAAAAAAATTTTTATTAGGAAAAACATAAATTTTATTCTATAATTAAGAAAAAGTTGGTAGGTTTATAATTTAGAAACGAAAATTTCACGGAGACAGATTATTAGTTCACAATAGAGAAATTCATAAATATCAAAAATATAAAATAAAAATAATCAATCCTTGTTATTCAAATTATAATTCAGAAATACAACTTGGGAAATTTTTTCTGTTTTTAGTCTTTCCCTTCTTTCATTGGCGATCTGTCCACTATTGGAAAAAATTCTTTCACATGGAACTGATGTCGCTAATATACAATGTCTTCTTTTAACGAGTTGAAAAAGTCGAGGATATATTTGTTTCCTTTGATGCCACCATTTCAATGGATCTTGAATCGATCCATTTTTGTCCAATCTAGATAGAAGTGGCTCATCCAAATATTTGTCCACTTCAACTATAGCAGAAGCCATCGGATTAACTGGATTCAGATAATCCTTCACTTCCGAATCGAATTCTTCCCACAGAGCACTGTATTTATCGGATTTCGATTTTTTTTCGACTTCAGCTATTGCTGATTCCTCATTATACGATGTTGTTTTATCATCACCTTGTATATTAGCAACCTTGTTGTATAGGTTTTGAACTCCTTTTTTGAATTTGGACAAATCATTGAACCCGAACTTCTTGAATCGAGGGTCCAAGATAGTAGCTTGTGCCACCAATTCATTATCCTCGATATCGCCAAATCTCCTTAACAGCTCCGATGCTAATTTATTCCTGAAATGTTCCACCTGAGGCAAAGGATTTGAGAAGTTTGTTACACTTAAATGCTTGGACAATTTCTTATAATATATAATAAGGGAGAAAAGTGTGACATTTTTCTGAGAACTGATGGTTTCTGTAACCATGTCGAACATTGAAAGGAGTTCCATAGATTGTTCGGCGATAATCCACTCTTCATTGCTCAGCATCTCAATATATTCCTCATCGGCGCTCCTAGATGAAGAAGAGTTAATCATTGCCACAGTGGATATTAAGGCATCCTTCAAATTAAGCACTCGTCTTATCATGTCGTAAGTGGAATTGTCGGTACGTCATTTTTGAGCTTCAGAATTGGAAGCCCAAACCGCTCCTGCATTTCTTTCAACTTTACCAAAGCATGGCTACTCTTGTTGAAGTACCGAACCATGCCTTTTATTTTTTCCACTACTGTCTGTACCTCTTTTTCCTTCAATCCAGATTGGGTTATCAAATTCAGGGAATGTGCGAAACAACCCCAATGACGCCAACCACCTGTTCTTACTGCCAGTTTCATATTGGAGGCATTATCCGTAACAACGGCTGATATTTTATTCTCTATTTTCCATTGGGATAAAGAGTTCGTTATTTTTGTACAAATATTTTCCCCTGTGTGCCTTTCGGTATAAGAATCACAACCCAATAAATCTGAGGATAAAAATGTTTTATCTGCCTCTTCTACAATATAATGTGCGGTTATACTGAAAAAACTGTCGTTATTCCTTGAAGTCCAGCAATCCATTGTTAAGCATATAGCCGAAGCTCTGGCTAGTCGCGACTCCACAATGTCGACAGTTTCTTGGTAAATGGTGGGTATCAGAGATTGCGACACAGTTTTCCTAGTGGGTAAATTATAACTAGGATTTAATAATTTTAATAATTTTTTGAATTCTTCATCCTCCACTATTCTGAAAGGATGATATTCTTTTGTGATCATAGCGATCAATTGACGATCAACTTCTCTTTGCTTCGATACGGGTAGCATTTTTCCGTTCCCTATACAGTCAGCGCGACAGGTCGCTCTCACCGTATAGGAAACGGAATGCACACTGGAACACTCCGTTTCCTAGCAGATATGCGCGATGTGCTCACTGCCCTGTTAGTCTTCTGTACTTCTGTGTGCCGATGGGACAAATTACAAATTATTAATAAAGTTTTCTTACTTTCTGTATAGCTTTATTAGGTAGCGTCTACCACATTTTTCCTCTGTCCGATTTTTGTAGTCGCGGTTTTTTTTTTTCAGCAAACCTCTCGTAATTCGGCCATATTTTCATTTCTCTTGGATCAAACATACTCTTTTTTGTGAAATGCAATCATAAAAACAACCTGGGAGAAATGAGAAAACATGATTGTCTACCAACCATAAACATGACTGAAAATCTCATTTTTTCAAAGTATTAATACCCTCCCGAATTTTTCAGAATCGGTTGATACAACCATATGTATCGACAAAAAAATGTGGCGATTTCCTTGTCCGACAAATGGAAAACGAAGATTTTTTTGGGATGAAAAAATTATGAATAATAATGAAGTCTTAGGACGTTATCTTCTTCGTTGTATTATGAATAATGTCTTTATTTTCTTATTCTCTCTCCACCTTGAAAATACAATGTAGGTTGTCCGACAAAAAAGATCTGGCGTTCATTCAATTAAAGAATTTACTGCTCTAATTTGGTTATGAATAGACTAGGATATAACTTTGCTCATGTTACAAATAAACATTTGATTTTTTTAGGACCATTTAAGAAGGATGTGCTGAATAGGTACTATCATCCAGCTGTCCAACGAATAAAGTTCGGCAATTTCAGTTGTTGCCGATATAATATTCTTGAGTGATGGAGTGTTTTTTATGCAAACATTTAAAAAATATCCGCGGCTTCAAAACGAAAAAGGAGGAAGTGACATCCTAAAACAAAATATTCTTGGCATCAAGAGAACATCATAATCACGAATATAAAGATGTCATTCTACCTGAAGATTGGTGTGATACTTTTACTGGATACTATTCGTCTTGTTACAATGAATTCAATGTGAGGAAGGAGTATTTTCATGTTTTTTTTATTAGATTTGAATAAAAATGTCAGTCAACAAATTGAATTATACACTTTCAATCAAAATCAATAGTTTCATTTCAATAATAAACGAAAAAAGATTCTGAAACAAAATCATTATATTCAACTAGACTAAGGATTTGCCGCATTTTATATGGTGGACCATTGTTTTTTTCTATGAAACGAATCTCTCTAAAATATAAATTCATTCTTGTTCGAAAAATATTAATGAATTTACAAACTCAAAAATATCGTCGATTTTCATCTGACGGACAAGAAAAACGCCACATTTTTTTGTCGAGCAATTGCATTTTCATATTTCATATGGTTATATCAACCGATTCTGAAAAAATCAGGAGTGTATTGATAATTTAAAAAATGCGATTTTCAGTCATGTTTATATTGGTAGACAATCATGTTTTCTCATTTTTCCCAGATTGTTATTATGATTGCATTTTATAAAAAAAAGAGTAAGTAAAAAAAATGAAAATATGGTCGGTTTGCTGAAAAAAGCCGCGACTACAAAAATGTTCACAGAGGAAAAATGTGGTAGACGCTACCTAATAAAGCTATACAGAAAGTAAGAAAACTTTATTAATAATTTGCAATTTGTCCCAAATTTGTCCCATCGGCACCCAGAAGACTAATAGGGCAGTGAGCACACCCAGTGGGCACGCGCACGTAGAAAATACGTTGAAAAGATGTTACATAACCAAACGTTGAAAAACAGTAAAAATGTCGCGGGAAAAAACGTTTTCTTGCATCGAGAATTTAGTTATAAATAAACGTTGTCTTTCAACGTATTGATTAAATATAAATTGGGCGCAATATTAACGTTAATTTATAACGTGTATGTATATTATTTTACCATACAAGTTTACTGTCAAACCGATAACGTATAAATAACGTTTATTTCCACCATATCATATATACTTCATAAACGTTGTCTTTCAACGTATTGATTAAATATAAATTGGGCGCAATATTAACGTTAATTTATAACGTGTATGTATATTATTCTACCATACAAGTTTACTGTCTAACCGATAACGTATAAATAACGTTTATCTCCACCATATCATATACCTATACATAAACGTTGTCTTTCAACGTATTATTATAATATACCTTGTGCTCAGTCTGAAAGTTAGTTTATAACGTGTATATATATTATATTACCCTACGAGTTTATATGTTCAATCATTAATGTATTAATAATGTTTATTTTCACCATAACGTATATCCTCATTAACAGTTGTCTTTCAACGTAATGATTCAATATATTTTGAGCATAATCTGAACATTGTATTGAAACGTTGACCTATATTATACAAATTTCATAAAATAATGTATAATGTTCCTTGAACAAGAAGTCATTATTATGATAAACATCTTTCAATGGAAAAATATAAATCTTGCATGAATAATTCAATTGTTGAACTGAAACGTATGGGTATATACCTATAAAGAATATATGGATTCTATATTTGAGTTTTCACAAATAGGTACTAATAAATCATAATTGAATCGAAAGTTACCTTGTGTTTTCAAATTGGTGAACCTCAAGAAAAAAAAACATTTCTGATTATTATGAAAAATATATTATAAAAGGAGATATTCACTACAAGAGATCAAAGAAACAAAAATAAAATAAAAGTTTGTCTATTTCACTTTCTTCAGCCTTGCCGAGGCGAATTTCAGCCATTCCTTCATGACTGTGCAAAGTCGAAACTCATCAATTTCCTTGGTTGGGAAGGAAATCTTAACAGCCTCTATAAATATGGAAAAAAAAATCAGACACGAGCATTCTATTCTGAAATTTATATGAAAATTTTTTTCTGGTTAACACATCTATATCTAATAAGATTTTATTTCTTTTAAGAAAAGTATTTTAGAAAACTAGCATTTTCATACCATTCATGGAAAAACTTGGAGAAACAATATATAGATATTTCGAAAATACTAGCCCATAATTAATGATAGTCAGTAAACTTCAATATAATTCAGATTCAGAGACTGGTGTATGGTGATTGCAGAAACAACATGAAGTATATTATTATTCAACCAAATACTTATTGGGGGTGATGTCCTTAGATGCCTTGAAATGATTGATCTGGGGAGAGTCTATACAAGATATCCGTATACAATGCCTTCTACTTTCATTCGTGGGTGTCTGAATGAAAATGAAAGTCTAACAACAGCATTCTTGAAATAAATCACAATGTTACTCAATGTTGGTCGGGGTGTTAACCAAAAAAATCATATTTCATAATAATTTTAGACAGTTTTATGTTAAGCTCCTTTACAGAAATACCTATATTCACCGCCTCAGGTGACTGATATAAGTTCTCAAATGGAACTGTTCATTCATTTTAAAATATCCCTTTTGCATAATATTAATGGACAAACAATGCATGTATGTCAATGCAACCATTTATTGAAAATGAAAATAATAAGATTATTGGTTACCCAAAAGAGTCAGCCTTGGTTTAATATCAACTTGTATTTGCCATTATACGGAACACCATTACTCATTTTCAAATATAGATGTCAATATGTGCCTCATAAACTAGATTAGGATACTAAAGTATATTTTTTTTATTTACCCAACAGCAACTCCTTGGTTTTGTATTTTTCGAAGGCTATTTTGTCTCTTCCTTTCCAATTAAAAAGTTTGGCCACATCGTCAGCAATGAGGTATCGGAGCATTCGTCTGGTCAGGCCCTCTGACCCAGACCCTCCAAGACATGCCAATCTCCTTACCTGGAACAGATATGATTTATATTTACTACAGTGACAGGAAGATTTTTCTACAAATATTCAATTGAATATGATTTCTAAGAACAGTTCTACTGAAATCTTCATCTTTTCAACCTCAAAATGCACTAAATTAGTGCATTAGTGCAGTAAATTACCCTTATTTTTTAAATATAAAAAAAGTTTTTCCATCTCATCGAATTGTCAATATAAATATTATTCTGCTTGAAATAGTATTGCTACAAATATTGTTGTGTTCTTACCATATATTCCCAAACCATTTTATCAGCTAGTTTCTTCTCAAACTCTTGAAAACTGGAAAGAGTTTGAAATGGAAAAGTTTCAGACATGATACACTCTGGTGGATTCAAGTGTTCCGAGCCTGCCAAACTCGTTCGTCTGTTTATATCAGCCAGAATGATTGAGAGTTGGTCTACACTTGCCGATATCTTTGACAGAGCATTTAAAACAACACTCTCAAATTCTGAAAATATTAAAAAAAATATATAAAATATATATTTGTAATCAAATTAAAAAAAAAAGACTAAGTTATTTTGAGATGCTATAGGTTATTGAGTTTTTTTTTATTGCTTTGAGGTGTCAACAGACACATTATGGAGTCTTGGTTTTTAATATGTACTTGCTATCAATATATTATGAAGGAACACATTCAATTTACCTGCGTTTCGTGAAAGGGAGACATGTCTACCACCATCATTTGCAATGGTAGATGAAAATGAAGAGGATGTCGGAGACTTTCCTCCATATCCACTTCTACTAGTAGAAGCTCCTTCAGTTGCCAGCGAAAGCGTAGAGTATGAGGATACTGTTGGAGACTTTCCTCCATCTGCACTTCTACTAGTAGAAGCTCCTTCATTTGCCAGGGAAAGCGTAGAGTATGAGAATACTGATGCAGCACATAAGTCATCCTCACGACGTGGTTTTTTAGCAGGAACAGGTTCAGAATCAGTGCTGGAGTTCGAATCATTCAAAAGTCCTTTTTGAGTCAAAGTTCTGACTGATTCTGCAGATTCATAATTATCTGCTATGATTTTATTTAAATTTTTCTCTGCTAACTCATAAGTTGCTGGAAACAGATCAGATGTGAACAGAATTTTACCAGTTTCAGGAAAACCTTACCACATGTGAAGCGCGTGTTAACCTTATAAGTGGGCCAACTTTTTTTAAAGGGGGTGAGATCTTCCACAAATTTTCTGAAGGGTACTTTATTAGTACGTATTGGCCAATAACATTTTTTCCCATTTTTCAGCAGCCAAATTAATGGCACAATAGATATTTCCCCTGTGGATTCCATTTCGGAATTCAGGAACTCCACTACCGCATACATTGCTTCACTGATGGAAATCACAGAATTTATAGTGGTTAAGAGGAAAAGCGGCAAAACCTTCTTTGAAAGGCATAATCATACATTTGTGTGAAATGTCACCCAAACTGAATGTTTTTGCTCGAGATTCATCAATTTTCTTAATATAAAATATGCCCAATTTGGAAGATTGCAATGGTTCACTATATAAATCATCATAATATGTGAAAGGCTCACCACCAAGTACAAACGCGTCTTCAATGTATCTTATGAATTTGATAATATACATTTTTTTAGAATTCAACATAACACAATTGTCAGGCTTGTGAATAGATAAACATGTCTCATTAAATTGCAACTTTTCACAATTGTAAGAAATTAATTTACCCTGTGCATTATACAACTTCTTACATAGGTTTTTTGGTTCATGTTTAGAAATTTTTTTAAGATTGACATGTTCTGCTGAGACATATTCATGCTCATGGATTCTCCTATGCAGCTGCTGCAATGGATTATTTGAAGAGTGTAATTTCCTTTTCAAAAATGTCATGTAATTTTCAAAAGGAAAACAAGAATATTGATTGATTGTACCGTACAACTTTATATCATCAACCAAGTGCACCAAATTATGGATATTGAATACAACAAAATCTCTACCAAACACTTCAGCAGATTTTACAACAAATTTTTTTAAGCTTTCATCAGCAACAGATATATATTTTGAGATCAAGTTCTCATCTGTCAATATGAAAATAGCGCAATGTAATAATAAAACTAATTTGAATTGGATAGTATTCACAGCATTATAGAAAATGACTGGAAAAGTGTATAAAATGAAAAGTTTGAATTCTGTTGCTTTCCACCTTCGTATTTCTTTGAAGGTTCTGCATTTTCTAGGGAAATCTGATGTAATATACTCATGGAGAATGATAGTTTTATCATCAATTTCTTTCATTATTTTCTGGGATAACTTCACTGGAGAAGTGGCAAAAAAATAGTTCACTAATAGTCGCTTCACTACACCCAGGAATAGTAGATGCATGGGATCTATAGGAAACTGTGTTACCATTTTAATGTTTGCTCTAAGAAGAGGACTTTTTCCTTTGATATATGTAGGAAGTGGTTCAGTTATGAAGTCTTGGTCCAACTTAGAATTAAACAATTTGAGATTGTTTTGAGCATATATAATTCTGTGATTTTCATATTCACCAGCAATGTGGCATTTCTCACACCCTAATTTTGACGTATGACCTACAGTTTGGCGCAAGTAGCTCCTAGCAGGAGCATCACAAATGAAGAAATGTATATCGAATGTGTATACTTTTTCATTGTAATTTATTCCACGTTCTTTCAACGAAATAATTTCATCTATGAAATTTTGTAAATAAATTTCTAAAGGATCTGGTTTGCCAGTACCGCAAAATAAAGCAATGGTGAATGGAGAATTATCTTTCAAATCCTGACACATGCCCAAAATAGGATAGAACTCTGTAGAACTGCTTTTGAAGAGAGGCAAACCATCAATATTGATTTGTAATGAAATTTTCTTCACATTTTCTTTTATACCATATTGACATTTTTTCAAAATTGTATTTTCAATTCCGAAATAGTGCATGTTCCCATTATTCAGTTTTACAATTTCTGTGTGTCTCGGGGTCCCCATGAGTGTTCGAAAATCTTTAGGTATAAAAGGTAAAACTGGTTTTAGTATATGTAATAATGCAGTTGTAGAATTACGGGTTACATTATATGTATTGACCCATTCCCTCAGTTTATTCTTCAAATCGATAGCAATATCTACAGATTCTTCTAGTTCAATATCACTATCAGAATCAAAATCAGTTTGGTCTGTACCGATCTCCAGAAAATCAGTATTGCTACTAACATTATCAACCTCTCTATTATTATGTGAATCCAATTCGGAACTGATTAACGGGATTTTTAAATCCATATCATTATTGACAGCTAATATTGAACTAGAAGATTCCCCTACTCCATTGTTTATTTGATTTTGTAAAAGTTTGGTTTGGCGTTTTATTCTACGCTGCAACTGCCTTTTTCCCACTAATTTATTTTTGAACATTTCACCTTATGAATGAGTACCTACGAAGTTACCGCTTTCCGTTTAACCACTTAAAATTTATGACAAAAAGAGTTCGCCAATGTTTCGTATATCCTAAAAAAGATGATATTGTCAGTAATGCTGGATTTCCATACATCCGTCATCCGATGATACGATCGTCCGATCATCGTTGTGATTGGTTGAAATATTCAATTTTGAAAATTTCTGCCAATCGCAACGACGATCGGACGATCGTATCATCGCATGACGGTTGCAAGGAAATCCAGCATTATCTACTCATTTTCACAAGAACAAATAACTAAAATCATCGAATATACAATGCAATCAACATTTTGTGCATTATTTAATGATCAAAATGGATAGAAGAAATTTCTTAAATAATTAACAAACAGGAAGATCGAAAAAAATAATTATTGAAGATTATTTGCATATCATTAGTTGTTGAATGATTGTTTGGGCTATTGTCACGATTTATTATATTGATGCTGATCTACACTGTGTTCCTAAAGTATGGAATTTTAGCTAAACTGGTCATTTTAAGAAATAATCCTGAAACATGTCGATTTTTGATGTTAATTTACCGTATTTCAAAAAAATAATAACGTCACCGTCATTTTTTTAATGGAACACCCCCATTTTGTCTCAATTTTCGGATTACTCTAACTGAGCTGATTCCAATTGGTACAGGGTGGACAAAAATACAATAGTTTTTGTTTGTAAACAGCTCATTTGGTAATCCTGTTGAATTAGAAGGTCGATTTGCGCATGCGCGAACCGGATTTTGTTGCCAGATTGTGCAAATCAATTCCTTCAGAGTGAATTGTAATGTCATAGAAAAGGAATAAGAATTATCAACTTATACTGCGTTCAGGAATTGGAAGGGTAATTTTTATTGGCCTCTCAATGGCAGGAATCACCACTAGAAAATATCTTCCGCATTTTTCGATGAAATTTGTTTTAATTCCATTAGAAACTAAATTATGTGTTAATAAATATTGGCTAAGTTGAATTAATCAACTACTGATCAGAAGGAGCGTAAATTTTGAAATTAGTGATTTGAAATTTTTTCGCACCTTAGTGGCATGAAATAAAATGCGAGGGTAAAAATCCAATTCAATTTCACTTAATTGTTTCTTAATCTCGTCTATCGTCACGTTATAAAGATATTAGAAAATTCTAATTTGATAAATAATTAAATTCTAATTTAATAAATTAGAATTTAATTCTAATTCCATGAATAAGAATTGTTTTTGGATTTAACACTATATTGAAAGAAAATATATGATTTTTAATAATTTATTCAGGGTTGCTTAGTTCGAAGTGCTAATGAAGTAAAGAACTAAGCATAGAAAACCATCACTCATCAAGCACCTAATTAAAAAAAATACATCATATTTGTTTGAAAAAAAGTTCCAGCATGCTATAACATTGGAATTACAATAGAGCATTTATAAAAAAGTTTAAATTACTGCCAGAATTGGTCGCGGAAAATTACCGTACTGTCAGATGAATGCGGTTCTATGACCTTTTCTTCAAATACCGGAATAATCGCCCGATCTGGCAACGTTGCTGCGAATTTGACGGACCCCCCACCACTACCCAAATTCTACTTGATTAAACAACGTCAGGATTACCAAGTATTATTGATAATATTGTTAATTTACCTAATAAAGAATGTTACGCGTTACTTTATGAGCACACACAAAACTATTGTATTTTCGTCCATCCTGTACCAATTGGAATCAACATGTGATACATTTTTTGAATCAGCTCAGCTAGAGTAATCCGAAAA
Source organism: Adalia decempunctata (assembly GCA_951802165.1). Lineage (NCBI taxonomy): Eukaryota > Metazoa > Arthropoda > Insecta > Coleoptera > Coccinellidae > Adalia > Adalia decempunctata. Next base: position 21,636,795 of record OX637703.1, read on the forward strand.
TTGAGACAAAATGCGAGTGTTCCATTTCAAAAAAATGACGGTGACGTCATTACTCGAACGTAATTCCCCTGTATATTAGATTATTATTTTAAAATACGGTAAATTAATATAAAAAATCGACGTGTTTCAGGATTATTACTTAAAATGACCCGTTTAGCTGAAAATGAATTTGTTCCATACGGACACAGGACACAGTATATATCGGTATACATCTTCTACCAATTTCAAGGAATTTCTTCGAATAAAGCAGAAGAGAATTATTCGAAAATAATTCAATTTTCATGAAAATATCAAGATTATTATCGATATCCAAAATGCAGATGCAAATATTAACCAATATTTTATAATTGGCAATCAATAAAATACAACTTGAGGAAAAAAGCGAATTGAAACAGAATACTCACCTAAAATAAAACCGACGCTTGGCAAAATCAAATTGGTGGAAAATGGAGGTAGAACGGGCACACCCAGAAGTATAGTGATTCAACTGAAATTTCCAAGCATTTGCATCATAGGTGTTTGAATGATTATTATAGTACTCACCAACTCAAATGTAATTAACAACACTATTATAATAATTTATACAATATTCCAATATAAGCGAAACTCTGGAACTCAACACACTGAACCATCAACGAAACTAACGAGAGTATAGACCTGTTGCTTGCGAATGGCGGTTGCATTTGCGACCACTCAAGCACTCAGCAGTAGGCGCAGAAGCACACGCAAGACGCAATGTCATAAGTCAATCAGAGAGAAGCAGTTCCCGCGCATTCCCGAATGATGCGCCCGTCACAGACGAGTTGCGCTGTTGCGCATGCCGCGAAGAGTGTCGAATGCTGATTTTGTTGCCAGATTGTGCAAATCCGTTCTTTGAAGGTGGATTGTAGTGTAGAAAAGGAATATAAATTATTATTGCGTTGAGGAATTGGAAGATAAATTTTTTTGGTGATTCATTGGAAGGTAGCGCCACCTGAAAATATCTTCCTCATTTTCCGATGAAATTTGACAAATTTGTGCTAATTCACGAACTCCATTTGAAAATAAATTATGAGTGTCAATATTTATTGGCCCAGTTGTTAACACATGTCAGCTTTCCTTTTGTGTAAATCAATCTATTGAAATTTTTTTCACCCCTTTGAATTTTACCTCATTAGCGCGTGAAATGAAATGTAAAGGAAAAATATATTCAATTCGATTGCACCTTATATTGTTTTTCATCTCAAGTATTGTCACGTAATAACAGAGTTGTCTCTGCGTAAAAATTACTATTGATACCATTTTCTGCCAAAAATTCGAAAATTACAGACATTTGGGCAAATTAATATGCTCTCAGTTCAGCTCAACAAAAGCGCCAAAAATATCCTAATATGTAAAATAAAGAATAATTTGGTGACAAACTGTTGGCTGTTGATGAGTAGAATTTTCAACCTTTAATGCTGGATTTCCATGCATCCGTCATCGGATGATACGACCTTCCGATCGTCGTTGTGATTGGCAGAAATATTCAATTGAAAATTTCTGCCAATCACAACGACGATCGGACGATCGTATCATCGGATGCATGGAAATTCAGCTTAATGCCCTATTAAACTTAACGATAGACAGGAGAGGCAGAAAAACTGTCATCTTATCAAAATCGTGTCCAGAGTAGTCGATGCTTCTCAAACTTTTTGGAATTGTGACCCATTTTTGAAGTAAAATGAATATCAACAGAAGAATAAAATGTTCACAACTGCTGGTGGAGCCTGGCGAGGCACTCGGAACGTGTTTTTCGGCACGGGTAGACTTCCATCAAATCAATCAGAAATTTTGGAATTGTTCTTAGATAACGTTTAGTTGTGAACGTATTCGTATTGTTGACTGGATACATATTTTCAACAATTCAAATAGACTAGAAAGTTGAAGAATGGACATTAAAAAAACGTTCAGAGCACACGTTAAAATTCGATTTCAAAATAAGGTATTTTCAGATGAACTATTCTTCGGGAAGTAAGAAAAGTAGGTTAAACATACGTAAATCATTAACGTATTCATATTGTTTACTAGATACGTATTTTAAACGATTCAAATTGATGAAAAATAGTGGAATTGTTATTAGATAACGTTTAAATAACATTTTCCATAAACGTATTCGTATTGTTAACAGGATACGTATTTTCAACGATTTAAATAGACTAGTAGTTGAAAAATTGACGTTAAAAAAACGTTCAGAACACACGTTAGCCGTCTTTTTCATAATAACGTTTTTTCAGATGAAATATTCTTATGGAAGTAAGAAAAGTACGTTGAACATACGTAAATCATTAACGTTTCCATATTGTTGAATTGATACGTATCTTAAACGATAAAAATTGATGAAAAATAGTGGAATTGTTATAAGATAACGTTTAGATAACGTTTTCCATAAACGTATTCGTATTGTTAACAGGTTACGTATTTTCAACAATTTAAATAGACTAGTAGTTGAAAAATGGACTTTAAAAAAACGTTCAGAACACACGTTAGCATTCTTTTTCATAATAACGTTTTTTCAGATGAACAATTCTTCTGGAAGTATGAAAAGTACGTTGAACATACGTAAATCATTAACGTATCCATATTGTTGACTGGATACGTATTTTAAACGATAAAAATTAATGAGAAATTGTGGATTTGTCATCAGATAACGTTTAAATAACATTTGCCATAAACGTATTCGTATTGTTGACTGGAGACGTATTTGAAACGTTTCTAATGAACTAGAAGTTGTGGAATCGTTACATAAGAACGTTAAAATAACATATTTCATAAACGTTATAATAATTTCGGGAGGAAACGTATAAGCACTCAATTTTATAACCGATTATTGTAAAATTACGTTTAATATATGTTATTGAAACGTATTTAATTAACGTTATAAATCATAACTGAAATGACAACGTTGAAAAATCAACTGATAACGTATTTTTCTACCAATCAACGTTAAAAAAACATTTATTCAACGTGTGTGTGCCCACTGGGCATCGCGCATATCTGCTAGGAAACGGAGTGTTTCATTATGCATTCCGTTTCCTATACGGTGAGAGCGACCTGTCGCGCTGACTGTATAGGGAACGGAAAAATGCATACGGGTAGTGGTCTATTGAAATATTCATAAACAGGGCGTATTGTAGTGCCAACTGCTTGAGTAATTTTTCGAATTGGTTCCTCAGGAACGATTGCACTTGTGGAGGAACTGGAAACACTTGTGGAGGAACTGGAAACACTAGCACTAGCACTAATTTCTTTTCTCACTTGCACTTGAGATGATGGTGGCCTTACTATTTGTTGGGTAGGATGCTTCCTTGACATATGTCGGATCAGAGGACCTGTTGATTTATTTGCCACTGATAACTGTTGACCACAATATAAACATTTGACCCTTTTGTCTTCATTTGGTTTGGAAAAATGAAGCCAAATCTGACTCGTTTGTTTCGAAGACATTTTTTCTCGAGATTTCCACTGAGGAACAATACGTTTCAGCTGACTTTGACTTCTTCTTGAATATTTTCTGAATATTATGTAGAGATGGGCGTTTTCAGTTTTTTATGCAAATCGTTTCAAAACCGTTTTAAAAACACAATTTTCACAATACTGATTAACCTAAACTTCATTCACAAGTTTAAGACTTCTCTAAAACTGAAAAATATGGAATTTGTGCCCTTATTATATACTCTGAATGCGACAAAATGGGATTCCCAAAAGGGCTTATCGAAGAAATCATAAAACGATTTGCCAACGTACCAGTTGGTTATAAAACTTTACAATTACCCGGACCCGGAAATAAACTAACAAAATTTGCATGTTCAATAATGCCTAATGGTGTAATGCCTTTATAGACGGTTATTAGAATAGAAAAACATGAAATGTAAATTATTGGCCTAATTTACCTTTAACTAATGAGTGTTGCAGCTTGAAGTCCCGAACCGCCATAACAATATTCTTACCTGCAATCTCTTTCTTTCCGACGGCATCTTCTACATTTCTTTTAGAATACAATAAACTTAATAAAATATGCTATAAACAGCTTTGAACTTTCGGTGAACTACGAGTGTAGTTACGTGTAGTACCTGAATGTTTGTACTGTTTATAGTATATTTTATAATGTTTATTGTATTATAAAAGAAATGTAAAAGATGCCGTCGGAAAGACCCGGGTACTTTAACTTTACACTCAAATATCCTTCAAAATCCGCCCCATCTTTCTCCCGCTTCTAATTCACTCATTTACGGAACACATGAAACATACAACGAATTTTGCTTGCTATCAATTTTTAATGATAGAAATCTTTCAAATTCGCCCTAACTCTTTTGCAATTTTAACACTTCCATAAATAAAAGAAATTGAAGTGAATTTCGAATTTCAATGGTTTTCGTTTCCAGAACTGAAGGCAAACGATATGCAAACCAAACAGAAATTAGAATTAAAACCAACGAAAAGGAAAACATCCATATATCGGAAACAGGCGCGTATCCAGAAAGGTTGCGGGGGGCTCAGCTTTTATCCAAAAATAGTTATGTTTTTTAACCATGAGAAATCATGAAAAACGAAAAAGAAAATATTAAAGCATGCATTTATTTCTTGTAAATATGAATCTTCAAAAAACAAATTAATATTGAATCATCGCAAGGGTTTATTAGTTTTTAGTTATTAAATAAAAGTTTCAAGCGCCAGCATTAGCAACTCTGGTCACAACCATTTCTGTATCTATGACTATCTCGTAATTTATGTGCATTAGAGCTAATCCGTTCAAGCGGTTTTCTGCCATAGATATGCGATTTTCGTGACCCTGTATCACTTTTCTGTAAAACTTTCAAAGCCACAAACAGAAATATTCCAACTACTCTTGTTCCTGAAATACAGGGCGAAAACGAAAATGTTCCCTTTTGGAGATGCAATTATTTCTTAGGCCCTGTAAAAGATAGACAAAAAATTAAAACGGTTTATAAGAGATATTGAGAGCCCTGTTTTTAAGATTGGGCACAAACTTGGTATTTTTTAAATGGAATACCCTGTATAGTTAAACGTCAAATTTGTGCGATTTTTTTGAATACCTTGATGTATAGCAACCTTATTTTCAAAAATCAGAAAAATCCATATTTATGTTTGTTTTTTAATAATAGGCCATGAATTCCACACCTGCATTAAATTATTACTTTTTCGAAACGCCATGTGATTCAAACCTTTTTATTCAATTATATTTTGAACATCAACTCAAAATATAACTCTTCAACATAAACTTAAAAATGTTGTAAACAAAAAAATATATCGGTACAGATTTAACATTAACTGATGTAATTACAAGATTCTAATCAGACAATTTATTACATAAACCAAAAATAAACATATAGATCTAATGAAGTTGTTCAAACTGTCGTCCATTTTGTCTTATACATAAACCACACAGTTTCAATTCGACATTTAAAATTATTAAGGATTGCCTTTGTCGGTTTCTGAATGCTTCTTTGGTTGGGGCTCATCTATATTATAACGCCGATATGCTTACATTTTATATTTTCATATAATATTTTTCAGATTTTGAAATTCCATGTTTTCACCGTCAGCCATCATCATTGATTTGTTTTGACTCTGTTTGTGACTCAGTTTTCTTGAATGCAATAAACAAACCAATATTTTATGCATGTTCAACTTTTATGCATGTGCGAAAGGATTCATGGCCTAGTATCAAAAACATCAATTTGGATTTTTCTGATTCTCAAAGTTAAAACTTATTGAAGATTGGGTTGTGATACATCAATGTATTCAGAAAAAAAATTGCGAAAATTTGACGATGAAATAAACAGGGTGATACATCTGAAAAATACCAAGTTTGTGTCCAATCTTAAAAACAGTGTTCTCAACAAAAATTCATTTTTTTCCTATCTTATACAGCGCCTAAGAAATTATTACATCTCCAAAAGTGAACATTTTCGTTTTTGCCCTGTATTTCAGGAACAAGCAGTAGTTGGAATATTTCTGTTTGTGCGAGAGATATGGTGCGGTTTTGGTTTTCGTTTCGTTCTCATACCGATCGAATTGTGTGACGCAGAACTATAACGCCGGCACCGGCGGACCCGGCTGCGTATTGGCATTGTTTACTACAGTGCAACGCATACATGGTGTTGGAACGCGGTAAAGAATGGCTGAACCAATGCTCCCTCTACCCAGACATATCTTACTACGGCTCAGCGCAGCGAGGTGTTCAGGCGTAATATTATGGATACGCGCCTATTCTCGGGTCACTACGTTCAAAATTGCTTTCTTCCGCAATTTTGCAACCATCGTTCATAAAGATAACAATAATATACTATCGCCAAAAATAGTTTATTGAACCATACTTGAGTAAAAAAAGAATAATATATAGAAAATGATACATAAAAATAACAATAGTATAATTTCAGTATCACTGAAAGCAACTACATAAAATGTAAAATCAGCTGGCGTATAATCCTAGTGTGCATTTCCACGTGATTCTGCATTTGATCTATTAAAATCAATATTTTTCTTTAAAGATCTGTGCCTTTTAGGATTTTATGTCATTTCGTTGTTGGATGACCTACCAGCATGAAAAACCACGTCTAATTTTTCATCGGCTCACTGATGTTGGCTGAAGAGAAATGTTCTTTTTTCGTGGGATATTTTTTGATGCAAGAATAAAATTTAATAAGTCGTATGGTGTAACAACTTTGTTTAAAGTCTGATTAAATTTTTTTATGGCATTAACCATATCAACCGTTTTATTTTCGCAGGCTATTTTAGTAATGCGTTCAAATTTTTCTGTTAGTTCTGCAGCAGCAGCGGAATATTTTTCATCTAAATTCGTTTCATTGGCATTATCGACAGTGTTTATAGGTATACAGAAACATTATCTTGTTGGGTAGACACATTGTTTTGTTGCTTTGTAGTACCTATTTTGCAAGTCATTTTCTATACTCACATCAGTTGACATGTCGTCATGAAATTCTGAGGATATGTTTTCTCCTAGAGCTAATTTTGCCTATTATTTTCTGTCGTTAGCGTTTGTTTGCATACAGGTCCTAAAAGTGATTCCATACTTATTTAGTATGGCGCAAAGATGCTTACAATACCTTCCACCCTGTCCAAAAACACAGTCGCAAAATGCAATATTTACATATGCAGTATAAAACATGTGATCATCGGTCTCCGAAGAAACTAAAGACTAAAAAGGTATTTTCGTCGATTCTTTCAACAGAGACATTAGCAGAATGTGACATTTTTCTGAAGAGTATCTTATTCTTTGAGTTCCGGAAATTTGCAAATGACAGAAAGTGGCGTCTTTGATAGGACTCGAAAACATTGGCAACTAAATCCAATAGGGCACAAGCATTGAACGCTTTACATCTTTGTAGAACAATGTCTTTAATGCGGTAAACAATGACCCGAGAATATTCGCGTATCCATAATACAATAGTTATTACGCTTTAACACCTCTCTGCGCTGAGTCGTAGTAAGATATGGCTGGGTAGAGAGAGCATTGGTTCAGCCATTCTTTACTGCGTTCCAACACCATGTATGCGTTGCACCGTAGTAAACAATGCCAATACGCGACCCGGCTGTTAAGGCAAGGTTCCGCTTCATAGTGTTGGGTGTTGTCTGTGTTATTCAGCACATTTGTGTTAGCACAGTGTGCTGTCACTCAAGCCGGTGCTGGTGCTTATGTGACAGCACACGAAAAATTGCGGTGTTACCCATGTCTATTGCACGTATGGTAGCAACTGTTGTGTTCAATCTTTACGTACGAGATGCCTGCGGAAGCCAAACTGTGTTGGAGCTTGAGCGTGTGGTAGGCCCATTAATGCCGGAACTAGCTTCCAAACGCTGTAGATACAGGGTGGGGCAGAAAAACCTATCCGATTTCAAAACGTTATAAAATTAAAACCACTCAGCTTGTCAAAAAATTTTTTTTATTAACATATCGCAAATTTTATGCCATTTTTAAATTTAAGTTTTGAAAAGCACATCACTCAAATGTCGTCCTTGGGAGCGGATACACTTATTTAGGCGCTCGCGGTAGCTTTCCATGACTTTCACCGTCATTTCCATCGTCGTTTGGCAGTTCTCGGAGATCGCGACACAGGTTCGTACGGGTTTCAAAATCCCTTTCACTTAATTTCTGTGCAACAACCATTTTGTAGGGATGCATTTTGAGGTCCCGGTGCAAAATTCGCCGAATACTGCGGTTGGAAATCCCCAAAGCGAGCGAATGTTTTCGCGCCGAACGACGCGGGGAACGTTCAATCGCGGCTCTCACATTGGCCACGTTTTCAGGTCCTGTTGCTGTCCTGGGACGTCCAGGCGACTTCTTTTTCAATGCTGAACTCGTCTGTCTAAAATTTGACACCCACACTTTAATCGTAGCGTGATGTGGAACAGGATCATGACGCCCGAGCCCGAAATGAATTCGAAAAGCACGTTGTGTAGCAATTATCGAACCGCCGCATTCGATAAACCGCTCAATAACAAAAGCACGATGTTCACCAGACCAAGGCATGTTGACTACTGACAAATGGCATAAAACCAGCTTTCTAACGGTTTTTACCCCACTACTCTACCTGCTCTCTCTTCTGAGAAAAAGGGATTTGAAATCGGATAGGTTCTTCTGCCCCACCCTGTAGTATCCCAGATTACGTTGCCACAAAAGTTGAGAAGAATGGAGAATTAGAAATATGTAACTACATAGTTATTTCCTAACAAGTGCGGAAAGAGATATTTTCCCGCACGAAACTTCCGTTGCAAGCAGTTGAGTGCGGGAAAGACACTTTCCGCACGAGTTAGGAACAATATTTTTTCTACAAGCACTTACATGATATCGATTTGATTTCAACACACTGATCAAATTCGATTTGATATATTCAAATAATTTCATACTGATGACAAAAATGTTGATTCACATGTCATTTCCATAGCAATGTTGTCGGTGGCGTTTGGTGCATATATCCTAATTCAGTTTTTTCTTTAGAAAAAGCGTGCGAGAAAAACCCCTGCTATTCCTTTCCTGCACTGAAAGTGTGCGGGAATGGAATACCAGGGGTTTTTTCCACACTGTTTGGCAATGTGACTCTTTACGAATTGAAATGCGTGCGGGAAAAGGGTTGAAAGCGCGCGCTTGTAGAAAAAGTTTTTTTGCCTCAAGAATCTATGGTTAAAATATGTGTCAAGTTCATAGTTGCTCACCCCGTGACAATGGTCACGAACCATTTCGCCGACATAATAAATATAATATTTTAAAAGAAGAGCTGCAATTTTTTTTCTCCACGGAAAATTGACAAAACGGACAAATTTGGGTTTTTTCCCGTTTCATTAGCTGCGGCTGTTTTACTAGCTCATGTTCATTTTTCCAGGTGGTGAAATCATGCACTTTAGCTGCGTCGATATTGTTCCTTTCGATACTATTCACGAGCCTGGTAGTTAGGTGGTGCAGCCATAGAAGAGATGTGCAGAGGCTCCTCCTAAATCTTCCGGAATTTCCATTGCCTCCGTTTCAAGGACCAGGAGAACATGGTCAACAAGAATCTTACAACCTAGGTTACTCAGACTCCGATTTTAGGGTAGGCGGAGACGTTTTCGAGGCGTTTGCTCGTATCAGAAGAAGAATTGAAACGGATAATAAGAACATGGAAAGTAATGTTGTCTCTTCAAGAACCCACAGTGGAAGTGCTAATTTCAGTTCGAGAGGAGGTGACGGGAACGTTGAAATAATAGAAGCTTTAGTCTCGCTCAGTTTACCATATAAGATGTGTATCGGTTTAGATTGGTATATTGTAGAGATAATGGAAAATTCCAACGCTAAACAAACTAGATATATAGGTGACATTCCACCTAAATTAGAAGGAACATTTCTACGCGAGGGGACTACACTAAGATACTAATAACATTTTACTCATTTATAGCAAAGTGTGCGAGTTCTTCATCAATAATGATAATGCATGTGTACAGATTAATGCATAATATAATGTTCTTGATAAAACTATATGAAAGATAATTGAACATTGAAAAGGGGACTATTATCTCACTAAGAATAATAACATCCAAATATTACAGGATGATAAAGGAAAATAAATGCTACAGTCACAATGGTTTCAATTACTAAATGTCACATAAAACATTTGGCCGCATACAAATATTTTTAAACCAATAAAAATCCAACTTCTATCAAAGAGAGGAAAGTTTTTACCTATTAAGAAAAAAGATGATAAAAGATCATCCAGTTGAGAAGGCAGCTACCTAATCAATAGAAAGAATTAAAACTCAAATCATTTGCCACGGCTCGCGTGATCTCGAAGTTTCTGGAAGCGCGTCGAGTTGTTCTTCTCCAGACCCTTTCACCCGACAGGGCGCCCGCGTGCGAAGCGTTCGGCAGGTTTCCATTTCTAGACGCCTCCGGACTTTACGAGAAAGCAATCGGCGTGATAAACAAGGTGATTCACTATAAACTGGACAAACATATACAGGGTGAGTCTTTGACTTGTACATATATTTTAACTATAGATTCTTGAGGCCAAAGGAAACCTTTTTTTCATTTTCCATTTTTCCGAATTCGGCTCTGTTAAAAAGATATAGCCATTTGAAAAAAAAAATTGTGCTGAGTCCGTGCCTGGATACATTCTCTGGAAACACTTCAAAGTTCATATTTTTCGATTGAAATTGAGGTGATTAGATGTTCTGGGTGATACAATTAGAAAATACTCAAGCACTAACCTTATTCGAATAAGAATGTAACAAAAACGATATTTCCTAACAAAAACACTGTCCGATTATTTCTGCAATTGAAAAGCCATATTTCTCCCACCAAAATAAGTTCCTTCTTCGATTTTCCTGAAGATTAGTTTATAAACACTAATAATTGGTTAATATTTTCCTCGATATTTTGGAACGATCTCATGAAAATTGGTTTCTCACCAACCTATTCTAACTCCATCAACCTAAGTCAGATGATTCGAGGTCAATGACCTAACCTAACTCATCTTCTGTGATATGATATTCCACAGAACACGGCCATCTAAAGACTAAAGTCTTTAGAAGGCCGTGCACAGAACCTGTCTAAGCACAGAACTCTAGAGAAGACGATGCCAGATTGCCGATTTTCTCTTCAAACAATGCGAACTCAAGAAAGCAGTACGTCCCCTATCGTTAGCGGATGAACTATCACAATCGCTAACGGCTAAAGGCGTCTAGGCGTGCCAAACGAGTTCTGATTCTTGCCGATATAGCGCTACGATATAGCCGGCACGCAAGGCAGACAGGCGGGACAGGCCGTTGTGTTGTGGTTGTTCTGTTTCTGTGTCCCGAACCGCAGGCCAGTCTATGATAATGAAAGACGCTTAAACGGGATAACCTTAATTATCTATCTAAATTTACTTGCAGATAATAAAGCAAACAGGTGATGATTGTGATGTGCATACCGTGTAGTGTCGATTGAAATCTCCAAGAGGATGATATTGTTGAGATAGATATTTTCCTGAAAGACCGGTAACAATAAATTTTCAATAGAAACTGTGCTTATAGACTGTGTAATTTCATTTCATGCTTCTCAGAATTCAATTATTACATCGAACGTTTTTCCATCATGTAGATTTTAGTCTTGACGAAGTTGATAAACATTGACAACGTTGTTAATTTGTTAAGATCAGAGAATACATAATATTCGATGATATTTAATTCAGGGTTGCATTCAGTTTTTTTATGAAATTCATCATTTTTTCCTCGAATTTGTTCGTATACAATTAGGAATAACTCGAAAACGACGCGTTTTATTGAAAAAATATAAGAATACTTTTATTTTCTAAAATGGTTGATTCTTTCGAAAATATGAACCGTTTATCTTTTTCGAGTGATTTTATAGTATTTTTGCATGAATTCATGAGACGAGTAGGCTGTAACTCTTATACTAGAAGGAATATGGAATAAGTTTCAATTGAGGAATATGCACCATGAATAGAGTAAACAATCAACCAAAATTCAGTTCATTCGGATTATCGGTTTCCAATATATGGAAAGAATAGTGTTAATTTCATGGATTTTTGACACCCTGTATCTTTCAAACGAAACCGAATTTTGAAAAATGGTATAGGAAAAAAGTGTTTCGTTTGATGAGAGGAATCTACAGTTAAAATATATGTACAAGTCAAAGACTCACCCTGTATATACAGGGTTTCCCTAGTTCGAGTGCCTATTAGATGTTTCTAGAGAACTGGGCATATTTAAACTCTGAATATTGGGGTTCTGATATTGTTCGAAATTCTCTACAGACCTAAAATATTTTTTGAGCTCGAGCTGTCCCTGTTACACAGGGAGTGAAAATAAATTTGTTCAAAATTTATTTTTTTTTTCAAATTTTTCGTTTCTGATATGATTGTTCATTCAATGGTGAATAAATTTCTATTAAAACCATCGTATTAAATCAGATAGTTTTCATAATATCGAAAAAAAAAAGCCAAATATTCATAGTCACTATTTTTTTTTATTTTTCTTATTCTGAACATCCAGAGTGTAAGCTGTTCTCACAAAGTGAAAGTAGAAGAATGTGGAAAAGTCATGCATCTTTTGAATTTCAAAAATATCATCACAGGGTGCTTCAAATCGTGTGTCGAAAACTGTGATCGAAAATTGGCCATAACTTCTGTTTTTCAAATTAGAACCCTATTGTTTTATGATTGCGTTGGATTCTGCAAGGAAAAATAAAGATAGCACTCTCAAATGCTCTTGCTCCTAAATTCAGAAATTCCCGAGTTATTCGAGCTTTTCTGGATTTATGTTGTACGTAGTCAAATTCATCTGAGAATATTTTGTGATGATAGAAGTGACAGGTCTAATTATAAGTTGTCACTATGGTTTCATAGGGATATTCATCGAATCAGTTTAGATTCGATGATTTTGAATCTACGTACAACATGAATCCAGAAAAGCTCAAATAACTCCTCATAATGAGAAAAATGAACATAATACTGACTAAGCATATTTGACTTTTTCTCAGGTTTTTTTTCGATATTTTGAAAACTATTTTAGTCAATAGTATGGATTCAACAGAAATGCATTCAGCATTGAATACTCAAACATATCAGAAACGAAAACATTGAAAAAAAAATTTTTGAGCAAATTTATTTCCTTTCCCTGTATTTTGAAAACTATTTTAGTCAATAGTATGGATTCAACAGAAATGCATTCAGCATTGAATACTCAAACATATCAGAAACGAAAACATTGAAAAAAAAATTTTTGAGCAAATTTATTTCCTTTCCCTGTATAACCGGAAGTGGCCAGGCTCCAGAAATATTTTAGGTCCGTCGAGAATTTCGAACAATACCTATCATAATCCCAATTTTCAGATTTCAATTATGTCCAGTTCTCCAGAAACGTCTAATAGGCACTCGAACTTGGGACACCCTATACAGGGTCTTTCACGAGGAACCTCACCCATATTTATACGGGAAACTACTGAACGTATTTTCATAAAATTCAGCACTTATAAGTATTTCACGATGCTGATGAAATCTAAAATATTTTCAAGGCATGGGCACCTCCGGTTTTTCCGGAAATGACGTCAACTTCCGTTTTTCAAATTAGAACACCATTTTTTTATTGCAGAAATAGATTCCTTAGAAAATTTCAAGTTATTTTGATGTAACATTTTTCAGTTTTGGTTGGAAAATTCTCTCTGAGCGGGAAAATTCGAAAAAAAAATCGAAAATAGAGCTCCGCTGAAACAAGAATAACTTCGACGTTTTTGGATGGAAAATTTTCATTTTTGGGATTTTTCAAGATGTAAGATTGATGTATCCACTTTAAAAATCGAAATCGCGATTCATGATACAGGGGGTGAAAAAATCGCTTTCAAAATTAGTGGTGACAAAATCGTGAAAAATCAATTTTTTCAAATCAGTACCCCATTTTTTTATGGCAGATATTGAATCTACTTTAAAAAATAATGTGAGTGTATGCATCACACCCTTGCCCTAAAGTGGATATTTTCTGAGTTATTCACAAAAAATTGTTTTTCGTCTTGAATTTTCAGCTATCTCTTTTCCCTTCACGCCAAAAAGATGAAATTTTCAGGAACTGTTACATAAACCATGTTTTAGATTTTACTACCCTAATATGCAAGAGAAAAAAGTTACAGGTTGTTCCTAAATAGATGGCGAATTTGGATTCGAATTTGTATCGGAAACCTCTTTATTTCAACTAATCGGCCATCGGTTTTCTCTCCAGTGGTAAATAAATAATTCCTTATAAACCATATGCAAAAACTTACCATATTTTACATTCTTTTTTTTTATTGATAGATATCATTAATTACTGAATAAAGAGGAATTTGGCAGATGTAATTAATGATATCTATCATTAAAAAAAAGAATATAAAACATGGTAAGTTTTTGCATATGGTTCATAAAGAATTATTTATTTATCACTGGAGAGAAAACCGATGGCCGATTAGTTGAAATAAAGAGGTTTCCGATACAAATTCGAATCCAAATTCGCCATCTATTTAGGAACAACCTGTTACTTTTTTCTCTTGCATATTAGGGTAGTAAAATCTAAAACATGGTTTAAGTAACAGTTCCTGAAAATTTCATCTTTTTGGCGTGAAAGGAAAAGAAATAGCTGAAAATTCAAGACGAAAAACAGTTTTTTGTGAATAACTCAGAAAATATCCACTTTAGGGCAAGGGTGTGATGCATAAACTCACATTATTTTTTAACGGAGATTCAATATCTGCCATAAAAAAATGGGGTTCTAATTTGAAAAAATTGGTTTTTTACGATTTTGTCATCCCTAACTTTGAAAGCGATTTTTTCACCCACTGTATCATAAATCGCGATTTCGATTTCTAAAGTGGATACATCAATCTTACATCTTGAAAAATCCCAAAAATGAAAATTTTCCATCCAAAAACCTCGAAGTTATTCTTGTTTCAGCGGAGCTCTATTTTCGATTTTTTTTTCGAATTTTCCCGCTCAGAGAGAATTTTCCAACCAAAACTGAAAAATGTTACATCAAAATAACTTGAAATTTTCTAAGGAATCTATTTCTGCAATAAAAAAATGGTGTTCTAATTTGAAAAACGGAAGTTGACGTCATTTCCGGAAAAACCGGAGGTGCTCATGCCTTGAAAATATTTTAGATTTCATCAGCATCGTGAAATACTTATAAGTGCTGAATTTCATGAAAATACGTTCAGTAGTTTCCCGTATAAATATGGGTGAGGTTCCTCGTGAAAGAACCTGTATAGCCGTGTAGATGTCAGATGACACCAAAGAAGTCTTTTTGCCTTATGACATAAACCCCGTTTTCGATGCATAAGCGAGATACAGGGTGTTTAATGTCAACTTTGAGCCATATTCTGCCAACTGTGGTAAGTTATGGGTGAAATTTGAAATAACGGTTTCTGGACACATCTTAGTATATTTTAGGGCTCAATCCAATTGTAGTGTAAAATTCTGAAGAAAAAAAATCAAAATAGCGGAAAACTTACAAAGTTGGAATTTTCATGCCAATTTGGAAAGCATTATTTCAACGTACTAGATTTTCTAAAAATTTTTCTTCAATTCGAACTTAACTTTTTTTACATTTCTTCAGTGAAAAAAAAATAATTCGGCCAAATTGTTGGAATTTCTCATGGTTGAACTATTTTTCATTCTGAATACTGAGGTGAAATCAGAATAAACTAATATCCATTGGTTTTCTTTTTGTAGCCTTCCAAATATTACGCTAGGAGTACATACTTTCATAATTTTAATTTAAAAAACTGGAAGCCGGACGAAGGCCAAAATTGTGCTAATAGGCTGCCACAATGACCCGGATAGAAGTATGAATTTATAAACCAAAACATTTTTTTTTCAAGAAACTTTGGTAGGGTTCGAACTCTCTACGGGTATGAATTGGATTTATTCTACTCTCATAAAATTCCGTTACCAAAGCAACGCTACTAACGCTAGTTAATCGAAAGTGGATTCTCAAAGTTTTTAGAAAAAAAATTTTTTGCTTTATAAATCCATATTTCTATCCGGATCATCCTGGCAGCCCATTAGCACAATTTTGGCCTTCGTACGGCCTCCAGTTTTTCAACTCCGAGCGTAATCTTTCGAAGGCTACAAAAAGAAAACCAGCGGATATTATTTCATTCTGATTTCACCTCAGTAGGTATTCAGAATGAAAGATAGTTCAACCATGAAAAATTCCAACAATTTTGGCCGAATTTTTTTTTTACTGAAGACATGTAAAAATATGAATATGAGTTAACAATGATATGCAAGACTCAAAGAAAACGGAATAAAGAGATTGAAACATCTCACATGAAATTGTGAGATTATGATCTAAAGTATTCACATGAAGGTATGAAATACAATATTCGATAGTAAAAGTGAAAACCTCGTAAGTCTAAATTTTTGAGATTAAAAGGATTTGAGCTCTTTGGGTAGTATTTGAGCCGAAGATCCATCGGGTGAAGCCGAATTCCACCGCTTTCGATTCAGTTCTTTTTTGTGGCCATGTGCAATAACCAGAAGAGAGACAGAAAGGGATAGCCTCCCAAAACTAGAACTTTTTTTTCGTACCCTGAAAAATTTCTTTTTTCGGAATTCAAGGATTATGATGTGTCAGAGAAAGACAGATAAGGAAATTATTTTTATTCTCAATATTCCCACACAAGCGCAGATCTGGATTGTTACCAAAGCTCAGCTTCAATTTTTATTGGCTCATTCCCCATATTCGAATTTTTAGATATACTGAATAAAACCTAAAATTAGACCTGTCACTTGTGAATTGTCCCATTAATAGGATAATTTATCTTCTATGGTCACAGAATATTCTCATGCAAATGACAAGATGAATTTAAATCTACGTACAATATACATCCAGAAAATCTCAAATAACTCCGAAACTACTGAATTTAGGAGCAAGAACATCACTATTCTTCTTTACAGAATACAACGCAATCATAAAAAAATAGTAGGGTTCTATTTTGAAAAACACAAGTTATGGCCAATTTTCGATTACGGTTTTCGACACAAAATTTGAAACACCCTGTGATGATATTTATGAAATTCAAAAGATGTATGACCTTTCCACATTCCACAATATTATAATTAGGAGTTATTTGGGTTGCAGTCAAGAAGTACTATATACAATATTATAATTCCAATTTTTAGATTCCAAATATGTCCAGTTCTACATATAAACGTCTAATAGGCACTCGAACTTGGGACACCCTGTATTTCAAGGTCTATACAACCCTCAGGTTGGAATATGTATAATATCGACTTCTGAGAGTATACAAAAAATAATGTTCATTAAGTTAGCAAAAAAAATTTCGCGAATCAAACTCGGAATAGCTCAAAATTTTGCCGTTTTATCCGTGAAAAAATAAACTTTGCCGCTCTTATATTAAAAAATAAATATGAGATGTGTCGCTAAGTTGATATCAACTTAGCGAAACAACTATCCGAAAAAAATTTTCAGCCGGAATCGAACTAGCTCATCCCTTTCAATGATTTATCCGTAATTTATCGGTGAAAAAATAAATTTTGCCGCTCTTATATTTAAAAAAAATATGAGATGTATCGCTAAGTTGATATCAACTTAGCGAAACAACTATCCGAAAATTATCTCTGATGAAAAAAAACATCGCCACTCTTGCATTTTAAAAAATATTGGATGTTTGGCTAACTTGATATTAAGATGGCGAAACAACTATTCGAAAAATAGTTTCAGCACGAAACAAAGTAGCTCATCTTTTCAAGTGATTTATGCGTAAATTATCAGTGAAAGATAGTACATTGTTTACCGGGTAGGAAAAGCATAACATTCCTGGACGATTGTGAAAATTGCTAAGTCGAGGCGCAAGCCGAGACTTGGCAACACAGAGTCCAGGAATGAACTATTTTTCCGCAAATCGTTCAAAATTCGACAGATTCCAATTAATTTTGATGAAATCGCGAATTATTTAATTCATAAATAAATGATGCTTCGAAATTCGTATTGAAATTGGTTATGTTACCATGGAAACGTACTCATGTTGAATTGTCAAAGTTGAAGCGCATAATTAATTTAATTGCTAGTGTTTTCGAATTTAAAACAGTGTGAAATGATAAGTGATGATGAATTTTCTATTTCTGGGACTCCTCCAGAGCTGATGGTTGTTGCAGTGATAAAACGCTTTTTTAGAATAAGTGCCGAAGAAATCATAAGAAAAGTTCGTATATGCATATGTCGAACCAACTGTAAGGAAATAGCATTCTTCTACACAACATTGGCGAATATTCGTTTTGACACATTGATTAACGAGTTTGGGATTCTATGGAAAATCATAGACCATGACAGAAATAAATACACAGATCCATGTATGCCGGTCATAATTTTTGAAGGATGCCAAGTTCTCTTTGGAAATTCAATAATTTTCAAACGGAAATCTGCATTAATAATTAGTTTGACATGGATGAAACTGCAAAATTTTAAATATTTAACTAAATATATAAGTTAAGAGATTTCAGGTTAAAGGTATTATTATACAGAAATTCAACACATATTAACTTTCCCGCACTAGTGCGGGAAAGTGACACTTTCCGAATCGAAAACAATGCGGGAAAGTAGTTAGTTAGGCCCGGTTGTAGAAAAATATCATTTCCTTACTGTAAGGAAATGATATTTCCTTGCAGTTGGTTCGACATATGCATATACGAACTTTTCTCATGATTTCTTCGGCAATTATTCTGAAGAAGCAGTATTTTCACTGCATCAATCAGCTCTGGAGAAGTCCAAGAAATAGAAAATTCATCATCACTTATCATTTTACACTGTTTCATTATCGGAAACACTAGCAATTTAAATTTCCAAACGTACGATAACAACGTCAGTTCTCGACTGACAGGATCATCGAAAAATTCTATTTCTCCGACTAGGCGGAGAAATATTTACTTTTCCCTCCGGCGGCAGGAGAAGTGGTGCTACGAAAAAGATTACTTGGTTACCATGAACATAGATGCATAGAATACAAAAACTTCCAATTCAAACGTCATTTGTATTTGATAAAGTTACATTAAATGTAGAATTTTCATGAATTTGAAAACGTTTGGAAATAAAATAGCATATTTCATTCGGAGAAGAAGTGACTTTTCGTGGCTCGCTCAATTATCAAACTCAAGCTCGCCACGAAAAAGACATTTCTCCTCCTAATGAAATAATATACTATTATATGCGTCAATTTTGACAATTCAACATGAGTACGTTTCCATTTTAACGTCACCAATTTCAATACGAATTTCGAAGCATCATTTATTTATGAATAAAATAATTCGCGATTTCATCGAAATTAATTGAAATCGATTTGAGGAAAAATAGTATGTTCACCTCGTAGGAAAAGACACATTCCTGGACTCTGTGTTGCTAAATCTCGGCTTGCGCCTCGAGAAAGTTAGCCTAGTCCGGAAAGTACGTACTTTCCGGACTAGGCCGGAAAAACTCACGTCGTTGTTGTCATTGTTATGATCATCACAATAGCAACGAAATAACGGATGATAGTTCTGTTCTGTTTAATTCAAATAAGAATCAAAATATATAATAAAGAGATGTGATGTCTCATTGATTTGTAATTCACGGTTGCCGAAAAAATATTGTACGCAACACGCCCGAAAATAGTTTTTTTCGGCAACCGTCCGGGAAGTACCCACTTCCCGGACGCTTTTTCTTTGAGAAAGTAGCATTTCCCGGCCTAGGCCGGAAAGTACGTACTTCCCGGCCTAGGCCGGAAAAACACGTCGTTATTGTCATTGTTATGATCATCACAATAGCAACGAAATAACGGATGACAGTTCTGTTCTGTTTAATTCAAAGTCTATGATTCAAATATGAATCAAAATCAATAAAGAGATGTGTCATCTCATTGATTTGTAATTCTTCACGGTTGCCGAAAAAATATTGTACGCAACACGCCCGGAAATAGTTTTTTTAGACTCACAGACTTCCAGGACTCGCCTCTGGCTCGTCCTAGAATCTTGTCTATTCGTCCAAAAAAACCCTATTTTCCGGACTTGTTACGTAAATTACTATTTTCGGCAACCGTCCGGAAAGTACCCACTTCCCGGACGCTTTTTCTTTGAGAAACTAACATTTCCCGGCCTAGTCCGGAAAGTAGGTACTTTCCGGACTTGGCCGGAAAAACTCACGTCGTTGTAGGCATTGTAATGATCATCACAGTAGCAACGAAATAACGGATGACAGTTCTGTTCTGTTCAATTCAAATAATCATCAAAATGTATAATAAAAAATGTGTCGTCTCATTGATTTGTAATTCTTCACGGTTGCCGAAAAAATATTGTACGCAACACGCCCGGAAATAGTTTTTTTGGACTCACAGACTTCCAGGACTCGCCTCTGGCTCGTCCTAGAATCTTGTCTATTCGTCCAAAAAAACCCTATTTTCCGGACTTGTTACGTAAATTACTATTTTCGGCAACCGTCCGGAAAGTACCCACTTCCCGGACGCTTTTTCTTTGAGAAACTAACATTTCCCGGCCTAGTCCGGAAAGTAGGTACTTTCCGGACTTGGCCGGAAAAACTCACGTCGTTGTAGGCATTGTAATGATCATCACAGTAGCAACGAAATAACGGATGACAGTTCTGTTCTGTTCAATTCAAATAATCATCAAAATGTATAATAAAAAATGTGTCGTCTCATTGATTTGTAATTCTACACGGTTGCCGAAAAAATATTGTACGCAACACGCCCGAAAATAGTTTTTTTGGACTCACAGACTTTTGTCTATTCGTCCAAAAAAACCCTATTTTCCGGACTTGTTACGTAAATTACTATTTTGGACTCACAGACTTCCAGGACTCGCCTCCAGCTCGGCCTAGAATTTTGTCTATTCGTCCAAAAAAACTCTATTTTCCGGACTTGTTATACGTAAATTACTATTCCTATCAAGGGCGGAAAATGCAATAATTTTCAAACGGAAATCTGCATCAAAAATTAGTTTGACATGGATGAAACTGCATAATTTGAAATATTTAACTAAAGATATAAGTGTGTAGATTAAGAGATTTCATGTTAAAGGTATTATCATTCACAAATTCAACGAATATTAACAATCCCGCACTATTGCGGTGTGAGTGACAATTTCCGAATCGGAAACAATGCGGGAAAGTGGTTACTTAAGCCCGTTTGTAGAAAATAGTTATTTTCCTAACAAGTGCGGAAAGAGATATTTTCCCGCACGAAACTGCCGCCCTGCTATTCCTTTCCCGCACTGAAAGTGTGCGGGAATGGAATAGGTACCAGGGGTTTTTTTTCCACACTGTTTGGCAATGTGACTCTTAACGAATTGAAATGCGTGCGGGAAAAGGGTTGAAAGTGCACGTTTGTAGAAAAATAATATTAATCGCTCGTATTAGTTAACTTTCATCAGGATACCTATAAAATTGGTTCACAAAAAACACTGACGTGAAGTCGGGCTATTAAGCGCAAGTTCATCCACCCTGTAGGTAGGTTCGCATTTGTCAGTTCATGAAACCAATATGAACTAGTTTTGACAGCCGCCAAAAAATTAACAGCAGCTGTGAATGAATTCGACCATGATCCCGGATCTGTTGTTACGAAACCCCAAGTCGGATTTTTACCTTCAACAAACTGAAACCAAACTTTTCGAGTTTTTAGGCTTTTCCGTTCGAGAGTTATGGTCGAAGGAAAGCCGAACATAATTAAATTTGACCTCGAATCCTTTATCAGTGAGTCCAACCTCATCGTTTAATGCCGGGTTTCCACCAAGCGGACAGGTCAAAACAAAACACGAACTGTCCTTTCAAACAGAAATTTGGAACAGTTTTGTTCGGAAAATGTTCGAAGACTGTTGGGGTTCCCAACGGACTTTCTGTTTACACCAGTCGCGGACAGAAATGAATGAAAACTGTTTGTGTTTTGTTTAAGTTTCATTCAGTTTACACCGGACGTGTAGTTGTGAGAATGTGGCGCGCTGCAAACTTGAGAGAACAAGACGACGAGGATTTATTTTTGCTGGCACTTGGCAGTTACATTTTACATTATTAAAAAGAACAAAACTAAACGCCAGTTTTGGATTAGGCCATCCTCAAGGCAAAAAGGAGGAAATGTGACGTCTAAACTGTTACAAGATCTCAGAGGAGATCATATGAGCATAGGATAGGAGGTGAACTTCGATCAAGTTTTAATAAACACTAGCTGGCCCGGCGAACTTTGTTCCGCCTAAATGATACTAACGGTGGATTTCACAAATCCTAATCACCGGTGATCGGAGATCAACAGCTTGGTTCTCTGATTTTTGAACTGTCAAATGTTTCGATGGATATGAGCTGTCACACAGAACAGATACATAAAAATAATATGTCAAATACCAATTATAGCAATTTTGGATTTAGTGATTTCCGCAAATATATTTATTACCCAAACAGAAATTCAAAAACATTTTGAAAATTATGAGAAAAGATGAGAATGGACATATCACGATCGAAACTGATCGCCAAAATCGTATATACTTGACATTTCGATAAATATTCACTGTGATATTCACGCGCTTCTGTATCTGTTAATAGACCTTCATGGTACTATAAGTCCTATGCATATTACACAGTAATTGATGTCATATGTTCTTTATTCGACCATTCCAAACAACGACGACCGAAATTCTCGAAAAAAAAAACAGATGATATAAATTGATGGTCGCGAAAGCCTCAACAAATTCATCGCCATCTAATGGTGCTGATGTCAAATATAGTACCTTCACGATAAGATGTCTAGAATAATGGTGTAGGCACCCGTCAATTTTTGAATGGAATGACGTTCGACCAAATCGAAAATATTAGCAACGTGGCGGCGCCGCAATATCATTTCAGTGTATTTTCCGTTGTCAATTTGATTGATGTATCAACAGCTGATTTGTCAAAGTCAATTATGATATGACAGCAGAATGGCATCTTTTTATAATGAAAGTTTTCTACTTTTCCTAAGAACTAATATACATCAGAATGTCAGGAATATAAACACACATTATTGCTTGACAAAATTATCTACCATTAACACGCCACGTTCGCCAGAATAAATTCAAGTATTTGAAATGACTGATAAAAATCAGTCATAATTTGTGAATAGCGCCACCTGAAGTGGAAAGAACGAAACATTGCTAATATAATCAATTTGGTCACAACAAAATTCAATCAGTGGCTACACCATTATTCTGGACATCCTACTTCACGATTACGTTATTTTGAATAAATAAAACTATAAAAATAACTAATAATCAGTCATAATGTGTGAATAGCGAAATCTAATCATTTTATACATCTACGCTAAGACTTTTTGGTGTTGGCCAACGGCGCAAAGTTGTAGGCAACTCAAATTACGCACTATTACAGTGACTATAGTGGTAATAGTCACTGTACACCCCATCTAACGGAGAGAATATGAAATCAAGTACCTACGAATAAGCGGTAGCGTAACTGTAGCGACACCTAGTGGCCTCGCTCAAAAGGAGGAAAAGCATTTCCTGTATAAGTGAAATTTTCATCGATTTTTACGAAGTTTTATTGCATTTTATAATAACCAGACCGTAGACGAATCCATATATGAAGTTTCATAACAAACACTCCATCCGATCTCGAGTTATAAATGGTGTAACCAACATCTTTCTTTTATATATATAGATTACCACTTCTTCCCTTCACGCACCGAATTAAACTACCACTAGATCGCAACAACGTAAATGAAAACAAACTGGGCGTTTACACCAAGCTGACAAACAGTCCTAGAACTCGTTAATCCTTTGAAGTTTACCGACATTGGATGGGACTCTGTTTGTGTCCGTAAAAACACAATTCGCGGACTTTCGAGTCCGGAAAACAATCCACAAGTTCTAGCAGGGGCGGTTTTCAGGGGGGGGCGACAGGGGCGATCGCCCCCCCCTAAACTTTAATTTCATTAGGTTAACATAATAATCGAATGAAATAGGTCTGACTGGCATGACCCCTGATACCTGAAAAGTAAATATATTCAATATACAGGGTGTCCCAAGTTCGAGTGCCTATTAGACGTTTCTGGAGAACTGGACATATTTGAAATCTGAAAATTGGGATTATGATATTGTTCGAAATTCTCTACAGACCTAAAATATTTTTGGATCCTGAGCATTTCCGGTTATATAGGGAATGAAAATAAATTTGCTCAAATATTTTTTTCAATCTTTCCGTTTCTGATATGATTGAGTATTCAATGCTGAATACATTTCTGTTGTTTTCAAAATTAAGAAAAAACAACTGAAAAAAGTAAAATTTTCATATAGTCGGTATTATTTTCATTTTTCTTATTCTGAACATCCTGAGTGTAAAATGTTCTCACAACTTCAAGGAAGAAGAATGTGGAAAGGTCATGCATCTTTTGAATTTCATGATTATCATCACAAGGTGTTTCAAATTTTGTGTCAAAAACTGTGATCGAAAATTGGTCATAACTTCTGTATTTCAAATAAGAACCCTATTTTTTTTATTATTCCGTTGGATTCTGCGAAGAAAAATAATGATATCACTCTTAGATACCTTTGCTCCTAAATTCAGTAATTCCTGAGTTCTTTGAGCTTTTCTGGATTCATGTACGTAGAATAAAATTCATCTAATCTTTTACTTGAGAATATTCTATGCCATAGAAGATAAATGATACCATTAATAATTCACGAATGACAGGTGTAATTATGTGTTGTTACTATGGTAAATGGTTTCATGAGAATATTCATCGAATCTAAACAGATTCGATGACTCTACGTACAACATGAATCGAGAAATGCTCAAATATCTCGGGAATTGCTGAACTTAGAAGCAACAGCATCTTAGAGTGCTAGCACTATTTTTCCTCGCAGAATCCAACGCAATAATAAAAAATACGGTTCTAATTTGAAAAACAGAAGTTATGGCCGATTTCCGATCAAAGTTTTTGACACAAAGTTCGAAACACTCTGTATTGCCATTCATGAAATTCAAAAGATGCATGACCTTTCCACATTCTTCTACTTTGATTTTGTGATCACAGTTTACACTCAGGATGTTCAGAATTGAAAAAATGAACATGATAATGACTATAAATACTTTACTTTTTTTCAGTTTTTTTTTTCGATATTCTGAAAACTATTCGAATGAATACAATGGTTTTAACAGAAATGTATTCAGCATTGAATATTCAATCATATCAGGAACGAAAAAATTGAAAAAAAATTTTTTGAGCGATTTTATTTTCACTCCCTGTATAACCGGCTCTGGAAATACTTCAGGTCTGTAGAGAATTTAGAACAATATCATAATCCCAATTTTCATATTTCAAATAAGTCCAGTTCTCCAGAAACGTCTAATAGGCACTCGAGCTTGGGACACCCTGTATATTTTTATTCACCTCATTCAGAATTTTTGTTTTAGCTTTATCATTGTCGTCCCATTGAAAAAAATCCCCACGAACTGCTTTTTTATTTTTTCACTTCGCCCCCCCCTCAGTAGATAAATAAAACCGCCACTGAGTTCTAGAACAGTTCGCGGACTGTCACAAACGGACCGAGTTCGTGTTTTGTTTTTGTTCTGTCCGCTTGGTGGAAACCCGGCATAAGAGCATACCCAGCTCAAAATTCCAAAAAAAAAATAACTTGAAGAAATGATATAGCCATCATTTGTAGAACGAGGGCTAAATAAAATATTTCATTAAGGTCGCCATGACGAATTTATCAATGATTCTAGAGAACATTAAAATAGAATTAGTATCACTCATCACATTGTATGTATTAATGAAATTCAAAGCCGTATACAGAAGGATAATTGTGATGTAAATTGCTCCATTCAGTGGAAATACTCTTTGTTAAATGGAATCTTTCGTTAACAATAAATATATGTATAATTATTTTTGAGTGAGAATTCAACGCTCAATGTCCAACAGCGGTTTCATTTAATTTCAATCAAGTTCGATATGTAGCATGGAAAATCAGCTCTTCGAGTAAAGAAACTGAAATGACAATTTTAGAAAAAACATTGACACGCCTAACCAATTGCTAACTCGGTTTCATGAAAGAATTAATTCTTATGGAAGTCAAATCAACTACAACGATATTCTGATGCAAACAAGAATTATGACAATGTCACATACCATCATCTCAATTTTAGACTACGAGGATTCTCTAAGGCCTAAACACAAAACCATAATGCATTTCATGAATCATTTGGGTCTATCCATTGTTCCCACGATAACCATAACAATTCATATACATATATGTATACACCAGAGACAGAGGTTATCTCTGTATACACCTTATTTCAAATGAGAATTAGGGGGTAAAATACGAAAACCAACAATTCAATATTGATTGGGTAATCCAGTTGTTTAAACAAGTGAGATTTGGAGGCCGATTCGCGCATGCGCGAGCAGTGTCACAACCGGATTTTGTTGCCAGATTGTGCTAATCCGTTTCTTAAGATTGAATTATAATGCCGTAGAAAAGTTATTACACTTAAACTGCGTGTTCAGAAATTGAAAGAGTAATTTTCATTGGCGACTCATTGGAAGGTAACGCCACATGAAAACATCTTCCGCATTTTTCGATGAAATTTATCTCAATTCACGAAATAAGTTGTGAGTAATAATAAATAATTTGAGTCAGAATTTTCAAATTAGTAGTAGTGGAGTGCCTGGAGCATTCAAGCTCGGACTAGAGTTATAGTGAATGAATTGATACGATCGATGTGGGATATTGTTTTTCAAACTATAAATTGCAATGTTTACCAATTTTTTTTTTGTGCAATCCATTTTTTCATTGTTTAAACAAATTATTATAAAAAATTAACGTTTGACCATATATTTTCACTTTAAACAGTAATTTTTTTGTATGTATATGTTGAATCTCACCTGAGTAGACATATAGGAACATTTTTCAAAGATACCTGTGAATGAAAATACCAGTAGGGATCTCGAACGTGGAGGGGAGAGCGGAGCGACAGCTGCTATTATCTCTAATATATAAAATTCTCCTGTCTGCATCTTTGTTACCGAACTCCTCCGAAACGGCTGGACCGATTTTCGTGAAATTTTGTGTGCATATCGGGTAGGACTGGGAATCTGCCAACATCTATTTTTCATCCCCCTAAATGATAAGTATGGTCCACCCCTAACTATTTTTTCAATTTTTTCTGAGAAAATTTTTTATTTTTATTTTTTTATGATACGGCATACAAAAATACATATAACCCTAAATTTTCACCCCTCTACGATCAACCCCTTTTTCTAACACAACCTAACCTAAACTAAATTGAACTCTTTCAGGCTAGTTCTTCATTTTTATTGGCCAACATCTATTTTTCATCCCCCTAAATGTTAGGGGTTGTCCACCCCTAATTTTTTTTTTAAATTTTTTTGGTAAACATTTTTCATTTCAATTTTTTCATGATACAAAAATAAAATTCGCTTGATAGAAATGTTGAGAGTTAAAGTAACTGACAACAATATATTTACATGCCAAGCGGAAAGCGATGCCGACAAATTAATTGTTGAGACGGCAATGAATTTGGAATCAAAAGATGTTGTTATAGTTTCAGAAGATATCGATGTCTTAGTGATTAACGGCATTGGTAGATAGGGATCGTGAAATATATTTTCTAAAACCATCCCGAGGCAAAGTTCAACAGAAGATATTTTCATCGAAATGTTTAGAAAAATCATTACCAAACTCTAAAGAACATATTCTTTTTTACATGCCCTTACGGGTTGTGACACTACTTCTGAATTTTTCAATAAAGGAAAAATTAAGTTTGCCAAAAATATCAATGAAGACCCCAATAATATATTGCAAGCAGGTGTGGCATGTATTTTGAGTATATATGGCGCTCCGTCTAACACTCATGATTTAAATACATTGAGGTTCAATTATTTCATAAAAGGAACAGCCAAAAATACAAGTGTTCTTTTGTCATCACTGCCTCCAACCACTGATGCAGCGTTTGAGCACCTTAAAAGAGTGTACCTACAAATTCAGATGGCTAGGAAATGACGTAGGTACTTATTGAAAATTGGGGATGGAAGTATTCCAATAACATGTACATCCCAATAACTATGAATCAATTACCTGCTCCGGATAATTTATTACAAATGTTATTTTGTAATTGCAAAAAGGGATGTGGAGCTGCGTGTGGATGCAGAAAAAATGGTTTACACTGCAGTGTAGCATGTCTACAGTACTGCGAAAATAGTTGTTCCAATACTTCACCCATTATACAGATAGATGAAGTAGAAGAAAATATTTGATGTTGACAACAATGTTATATATTTGAATAAACGGATTTTGTACTAATAATTTTTTTTTCATGGTCGTAATTAATTACATTATTTCTTTAAATGTACACAATAGACTACGTTTCATTTATAATTGAACTGGCCACTATAATTTGACCCCCCCTTTAACTTTGTTACTAAAGGAGATACAAAAAAGTGTTTCATACAAAAATTTCACAAAATCAATATGACTTCACGAACTGAAATATATACAAGGTGGCCAACATATTGATGGCAACTTCATTTTTTCAAATGGAACACCCTGTATATTTTCCTATATTTGGCTAGCTCTTTTTCCCCTAATTTCGAATATGTAACATATGTTGGTCTATCTCTCTTATTCTGAGCACCACAGAGTTTCAAATTTAAAAAACAACCTGGCAAGCTCAGCAATAACTTTTCAAGTGGCAGGCTGCGATTACTCAAAATGCCCATTTTTGGAGTTATGATAACGTATGTCATATCGTTACTAAGGAGATAACTCCAAAAACGGGCATTTTGAGTAATCGCAGCCTGCCCTTTGAAAAGTTATTGCTGAGCTTGCCAGGTTGTTCTTTAAATTTGAAACTCTGTGGTGCTCAGAATAAGAGAGATAGACCAACATATGTTACATATTCGAAATGAGGGGAAGAGGAGCTAGCCAAATATAGGAAAATATACAGGGTGTTCCATTTGAAAAAATGAAGTTGCCATCAATATGTTGGCCACCTTGTATATATTTCAGTTCGTGAAGTCATATTGAAAAACCTCAGTTGATTTTGTGAAATTTTTGTATGAAACATTTTTTTGTATCTCCTTTAGTAACAAAGTTAAAGGGGGGGTCAAATTATAGTGAAAAACCCGGTACATAGCAGCTTTCGCTCCGCTCTCCCCTCCACGTTCGAGATCCCTACTGGTATTTTTATTCACAGGTATCTTTGAAAAATGTTCCTATATGTCTACTCAGGTGAGATTCAACATATAGATACAAAAAAATTACTGTTTAAAGTGAAAATATATGGTCAAACATTAATTTTTTATAATAATTTGTTTAAACAATGAAAAAATGGATTGCACAAAAAAAAAATTGGTAAACATTGCAATTTATAGTTTAAAAAACAATATCCCACATCGATCATATTATTTCATTCACTATAACTCTAATCCGAGGTTTTACGGTTTTGAATGCTCCAGGCACTCCACTATAGTTTGAAATGTTTTTCACTTCTTAGACAACCTATTTTTTTGCCATTTGTTCTTTGAGATTCACCTCGGTGTGAAATAAAATGCAAAGGAAAGATATATTCAATTATTCAATTCCAACTTATTGTTTCTCATCGTATGTCACGTGATGAAGATATTAAGAAATTCTAATTTAATCAATTAGAATTGTTTCGAAAGGAATATATTGAAAGAAATCTTATGACTTCTGATAATTTATTCAGAGTTGCTTAGTTCAAAGTGCTAATGACGAAAATAACTGACTTATTCTTCAAATACCGGAATAATCGCCCGATCCGGCAACGTTGCGGCGAATTTGACGGACCCCCACAACTTCGCGAATCTCACTTGTCTAAACAACTGGATTACCATTGATTGTATGGTAATAAAACGAGTATCAGGAATCAGACAAAATGTATTATCTCCTTCGTTAAATTCTTCATGATTATAGTTACGCTGTACTGTTGTTAAACCAATGGTAATCGCATTCTCGAACATATTTGAAAAAAATTAGATTACCGGTAAACCGGTGAAGGTTGGTCAGTTAACAAAGGAGATAAAAGGAATATTTTCACTCAAAGCAATAAAATTAAACAACATATTGGGAACTCGTAGCAAGATTCATTGAACAAATGAATGATTGATTTACCTTAAATTAAAATAGCACTAAATATTACAAAACAACTATCCAAATCTATACACTAGACATCAGGGGGATGAAGCGCTAGTAGGTAAGACCGGCAACACGATCCATAAAACACATACGTCCTTTCCACTTTTAAATGGCTGCCGAATCGTATGATGTAGCTACGACAAACGTTGAAGTGGATTGAAATGACAATTTTGACGTATGAATAAAATAAGTGGAGTGATGTAAACAAGTGGAATGGAGAATTAAATGGAAAAAAATTACATAAATTGTGATGTAGGGATTAAGAGGATATAATCGAATTATTCTTTTTCAGGTTTATTTTCTTCTGACAACTCGTAACGATATTATAGCATGTCGGAATTTTTATTTTTGATGAATGGTTATCTTGAATAATTTTCTCTAGAACCTCCAGAACATACATCAGTTATAGAGAATTATATTTGAAAGGTGAGTTGTAGCACTTATATTTTCTGATTGAGAATTCAATTGCGATACAAAGTATCTGTTTGAAGTTTTGTTGGATCAAGTTCTTATGAAGTTAACTGACTCGAAATATAATGATCTGCCAATTCTGTTTATTTGAAGTCTGTATCTTATCCAGATATTTATAAATGTTCAATGATAAGCACTAACTATTTAGAATCATTCTCATTTAAAAAAAGAACTGGCATATTAAGTAATCGAGTCTCCAATCATGCTTTGATGATCAGCGTTATTGATTACCTGACTGAATGCATCTCTCAGATGTTGGTTTCTCTAAAATTTTGGTTTGTTTTAAGTGTCATCAATGAACGTTACCTGGCAGTAAGAAAAACAAAAATGTTTGTTTTTTTGAGAAGATACAAATCCACCTGACGGTGACCTGTATGGAACCAATGAAAATGAGATACCTAAACAGTTGCGATGAATGGTTGTGATAAATAATAATGTCAGAGAAGATATATTTCTAATTTTCCAATGAATATGTTGAAATGTGAACAATTTTGTGAAGCTAAATAAATGGATTTTATGATAGCTCAGTTTTATTCGAAATAACAAGAACATTTCACTTCCCATGAATTTTCGTTACTTTCGAAGTCAACGAAAATCATGGGAAGTGAAAATTTGCAAAACAAAATCATAATTTAAATAAAGCTCAAAAGCCAAAACTTTTCAAGTCGGTAAAGAAGGTTTCTGTATTATCTTCAACTCTCCACTTTTAAATGGCGTCTCAAAGCCATTTCTGTGGTTTGAACTGTCAGTGGTGTTGCCATCGTTTAGTAGGGAGGTAGCATTTCTTTTATTAGATGTTCTGTGCTAGACATTGAAATATCGGACTAGAGATGTTACGAAAATAACGGAACAGGTTATTTGGAACTGTTATCACTTGACTGTTCCAATAACATGTTATTTGAAAAGAACGGAACATGTTATTTTTAAGAACACGGTGCGTCGTTCCCCGTAACTTCCGATATAAATGTGTTATTCGGATGATTGCCTGTTCTTAACAAGGTACATCTGGCACTTCTAGCAAGCATTTGGTTTTGTTTAGGTAACAGGGTGAGTCGACGCTCGAGATTTCATTGGATATTCGGAAAGATGACTTGATTGCTTTTGCGTTCGCAGAGAAGAACGACTTGTGCGAGTTCGAGAATTTAAAATCTTTAAAATTATGGTTTTTGGGTGGTTGTTTGGAAAGAACCAGTTAATATTTTTTTATAACAATTATTTGCATAGCTACCATTTCAGGAATTCTATATCGGAAGAATATATAATCATAATTTAGGAATTTGATATTTTATAGAAATTGCGAGTTGTTGATAATAAAACAAACAAAATGCGAAAGACTTTCTATTTCTTAATTTCAACTTGATAAATGTTCACTGTGGGGTGTTAAGTTCATTTTGGACGTTTTTTTCTCGAATTGTTACCGTCGACTTGAAGGGGATTGTTTGTTTACATACATCACAATTTTCCAATACCTTCAATTTATCACACTCCGCGTGAAATATTCGAAATTGGACTAGATCGTCTACTACATTTAATTGATGAATAAGTCAAACAATTGTTTTTCTTATATTGGGAGCGATATTCTCACTACAACCTAGCTTAACGCTTCACAAAATAAAACACACCCTGATATTCTTATTCGAACGAGGTAGAACTTCGGCCGAAAGTGGTACTGGATACCCATAAAATCATAAAACAAGAAATATGTATTAAGACTGCATATTTATAAACAAACCAGCAGCCGAAATCCATAATAAAGGCCACAGCGTCCCATACCCTACGTCACTGTTCTCTCATCCCTGCATATTAACGAGTTAGGAACCGTTCCTGTTCCTACGCTGGAGCATTCTAGTCTACTAATAACATGTTATTGAAATAACATGTTACTACCCTACGTCACTGTTCTCTCATCCCTGCATATTAACGAGTTGGGAACCGTTCCTGTTCCTACGCTGGAGCATTCTAGTCTACTAATATTAAATAACATGTTATTGAAATAACATGTTATCGCTAAGGAACGGAACAGGTTGTAACTGTTCCCTGAATTTGCCTGTTCCGTAACATCTCTATATCGGACTGTAAAGCCTAGTTCTCAGAGCTCGGTGCCGTCGCCTGCGACGCTCCCCACTCCTCCTCATACGGCAGCGGAGATCTCAAATTGGTTATGTTTGTGGCAGAAATCCAGTGTTGCCAGGTAAAAAAATTAAAAGTTTCGATAACCTCATCTAAAAGTCTCCATTTTACTGTCAAAATCCCCAGAATTCAAAAAATTAACTCGGACCATAGACCTACAGTGTTGACACTGATTAGACTTTCTTGTCGATCAAAAATCTGTGTTGGGGTCCTACTTTTCATTTTTCCTGAAAGGGTCGCGTTATTTTCCATTGCCGCAATAGCGCCACGATCGCCAAATATTGCGGATAATTCCGAAACTAGGGCCCGATCTACAATCGAGAGTGTCGATTCGATTCACAATTTTTTGTCACCATTTTTAGTTAGGAGTCGTTACACCAGGGTTTCTATGCATCTATATCCTGTATCGGTGGTTCGTCAAATCATTACAAGATATATACTCCATTCACAATTATAAAATCACAACTCTGGCCATGGTTTCGTTTTCAGGAATTGGTGCACCTGATAAAAAATCTGTGCGCGTACAGAGAATATCTTTAATGACAAAACGGCGTTGCCAGTTTCTTTGTTTACATCAAAGTAAAAGTATCAAAGATATTTTGACATGGATACAAACGGCAAATTTGAATTGGACCAAAAATCGATTTATAAGCATAAATAAAGCAAAAGTAAGTACTAATCGCCTTTTTTACACTTGATAACGAAGTTTTTTTTAGGTATCTGGCCGTTTGGAAAGATTTCAAACGAAATTTCGGTCCTCCAGAAGTTTGGTTAGTTTCGGTATCGTTTTTGGTGCTCAAAATTTATTTGGAATGTGTAAATGAACAAAAAAGGCTTCCTTATACGATCTTTTCACGAAAGCGACCGGAAAATATGGTTCAGGTAGGATTTTCGAGGAATGACGAGGAAAGAACTTGCAGAATGAAATTGCACGATTTTCGTAAGTAAACGGGTTTTGGATGGCCATCATCGGTCTCTAAATGATTATTGTTGATCGTCTTCACGTTTCAGAAAAAGAACCACTTCGTATAAGCCCATTTTGAAGAAATTTGTGTATGTAACATTCAACGGTAGGTATTTGCTCTTAATCGAAAGAATATATTATATCTAGTGCTACTTCTTTCAAAAGAGACACAAGCTTTTAATGCTGTAGGGGGCCCTATAATGTGGAGGAGTTCGTGTCTTATTTTAGAACAGGTGAATGATAAATGGGAAGCATATGTTTGACCTGTTACATATTACATATTATTTGTACAAACCTACTGTGGTTGTAATGTATGAATATTTTTTAAACTAATAAATAACTATACAGTCAGAATATTTTACTTCTTGTTCATAAGATCAAATAAATGAAATGTATATCTTCTACTCTTATTTTTATTAAGTTAGCTATGAAGGTTATGTTCCAAGAAAAAGTTCCTGTTGCATCAGAACTCCCTTCAACTATTTGGATTCCAGTAGAGGGATATAATGTTCCATTATTCTTGATTCAACAATTGATGTCAAGTCTTGAACTTTCAGTTCAAGAGGATAAGAAACATTAAATCTTCACAGTCATGCATATGAAAATCATGTGAAAGCAATGCAATTTTCTTCCATGGCGAAAAATAATATATTTCAACAGTGATCTCTTGTACTTTTCATGCAAATAACTAGAAAAGGAATCCTTTCTATCAATTCATATAAACGTTAATTATATTCGTCCTCACATCTCTTCCAATTCATTCATTTTCCGAATAAATTCTGAGAAATACGCTAAGAATGTAGAAAGGGCAACATAGTGTTGACTTGGACATAAAAATATTTTGAAAAACGTCATAACTTCGATACAGAGTGGAATGTGTCAAATTTCCAAGGCCAGAGTTGTGATTTTATAATTGTGAATGGAGTATATCTATTTTGGCATATGAGGCCATCGGCCATTGCAAATTGCTAATTGGCATTTGTCTTTGTCTCTTTGTCATTTGTTTGTTTGTGTTCCTGTCATTCAGTACTGTCACTAGTGTCACTCCGCCATGGCATTTGTTTGTGTGAAATAATAATTTCATTTATTCTGTGCACAAACGTCAAACGCGATAAATGACCATATTTATTTTCGAATTTTATTATCTGTTGATAATGATGAAATTTTTATCAAACGTGATAATAAAATTTAAATTGAGGAATTATTTGTTCGAAATTCTCCAAAAAATCTCCAGATTATTGAAATCCCCAACTTTTTCCCCAGACGCTTTAAAAATCTCCAGATTGGGGATTAATCCCCAGACCTGGCAACACTGCAGAAATCCATTGTGTAGTTGGAATATTTCAACGACGAAAGGGGCGTGTCGCGACACATTTTGACAACCAGAAATGGAAAGGAAGGGGTTAGGGGAAGTTTTGTTTACATGCTCTGATTGGTTGAAGAGGTGTCGCAGGCGACGGCACCGAGCTCTGAGAACTAGGCTTAACGCGCACAATCTCAGTTAAAATGGCGTTTGCCATGACAAACCAACTTGAATTTCTATTGGTAGATTTGATTCGGGACGCTCTAGTGTCTAGTGTTACCAACAACGAAACTGAAAGGAGCAAATCCTACCATTTCCACTAATACCGTTGGGTGTGGTGGTATAAAATACGAAGTAATTGAATTACATGGATATTTTCGAAAATGCAACCAATAAACTTAAGCAAAAAATATGCTGGTAAGGCCAATTTGCTTCAAAGAATGATATGGTTCAAAAAAGCAGTTTCCTTTACTGAAATTAAGATCAAGAAACAGTTTCTCATTCCACCAATAGATGACTCTGCAATAAGATGTCTAGTGCAGTGACTATAACAAGAGTCACTGTAATGTCTAGCACAGAACATATAATAGATGTCTAGTACAGTGGTTATATAAGCTCAGTGATGTTAAGTCTAGGGAATTGTCCCTAGATCTAGGGATTTTTCAATCCTCATAGAGTCCTGTAATATTTGGTCGCTTCTTTTAATTCGAGAGACATAATACAGGTGTCGTTGCGTATATTAACTTCAGGGACGGCCCTGAGGGGGGGATCATCCCCATCACCAGTCCAACGATCTGTCACGATCAGCTGTTTAAAAATGGCTGCTGGGTCAAACAAATAACAAACCGAGGTTTTTCAGTTACGAGGTACGTGTTTCAGGGTAGTTTCTGTTGGTTTCTCAATTTTCAACTTCAATGTCTTCAATTATGCCATGTAAAATGATAGTTATAATACAGTAACACTATAGCAGAAATGTTTGTTATTTGTTTGGCCCAGCAGCCATCTTGAAAAAAGGTGATCAGCTGTTTTGTTGGACTGGTCTATAGACGAGTCCCTTCATGCTGGCCAACTGAAAATCTCTTCCCTTTTTTTCGCAATGATTCAACTCTTACCTGAAAGCTTTAATCCTAACGAGTGTATCCTGAAAATATTAGATGTCACGAAGGTCTTCATCAAAAGCTATAAATTTTTGTTTTCTTAGGGTTTCATCAATGGAAAATAAATATCCCCAACAAAATGTTTGAATGGAGAGTTTGAATTTTTCGAATCAAATGAGGATTTCGCTTGAGTTTGTTTTTTATAATAACTTTTCTGATGAATGAGATGTTTCTATTAACAGTGTAAAAATGATTCAAGATACTGCAGAAATATCCAATCCAAATTTCATTAATTTCCGAAGAAGGAGCACTCGTGTAAAGACCTGTTGCAAGATGTAAAACTGATTATTATAGGTGTTTTCTTTGGATTCGTAGAGATCATAGGAAGACTTTCAGTGAATTAATGTATTATTAACCCTGTATTGTGGAGTTTATTAAATATAGGTGCATAATTGGCTTTTCGCTCTACAAGGAATTCAAAGCAAATTAGGGAAATAAATGATTGTTTTTAATGTTCTTTATTTGCATGGAAACTTACTACAGAATAACAACCCAAAAGTATTTACAACTGCCGTAGACTATTATCTGGATGTGAATAAGTTCTGATGCCGCATGAGAAATTAGGATCATTGTACTGGAAAATCATTATAATGAAGTATCACTTTGAAATCATAGTATATTCTTAATATGTAAAGTGGTAAATTCATCAATTCAACATCAGAACATGGCCAGTGTATACCACATCTCAAAATAATAAATACAGACAATATATTTACTAAAAATATTGTTCGCAGTTGATTGAGAAATTCCCTTAAAAATGGCTACTTCACAAACAGTTTCAGTTTTATTAATACTAGAACTAATCTCTCTGGAGCAATTTATTTATGGATTTTTCAATCTGGATATAAATCTGAAATTAACTTGACATAATCGTCCATGTGAAGGGATCAAACACATATATTCTTTGCAGCAAGGTTCCCATCCATAGTTTGTCTATCCATGCTTTTCTCCAGTCCAATTTATGCAATATGCCAAAGGCATTAGTGATATTCGGTGTTGAGGCATCTTTCTCAGGAAATTAATCAAAACGAACAGCTGTGTTTTTACTTTTCCTTGACGAGCAATTGAGAACAGTTTTTTCCAGTACTAGTACTTTGCTTACATTGTTATATAATCATCTACTGGCCTAAAATTCAAATATATCATGAGGATTGAAACATAAAAATCTTTTCGTGCAGATATCTACTTCACCTTTTCTGATTTCCATCTTACAGAAAGATGAAGTCACAGCTCAGTACCTCGGATTACGAGGATCATATCCCCCAAGAACACCTGAAACAGCCATTGATTTAGAATAGATATTCTAATTTCTAAGTCAATGAAAACAGCTTAGGAGCAAGTAAAAATATAAACAAGTCGTTTTCTAGGTTGGAAAGTCATAGATTTCCATTAATGAAAACATAAGAAAACAAAAATTTATAGCTTTTGATGAAGACCTTCGTGACATCTAATATTTTCAGGATACACTCATTGGGATTAAAGCTTTCAGGTAAGAGTTGAATCATTGCGAAAAAAAGGGAAGTGATTTTCAGGTATTTTTAAACAGTTGGCCAGCATGAAGGGACTCGTGTCGAGTGACGAGTGACTTCATCTTTCTGTAAGAATTCACCCGAAGCCGAAGTAAACTCAACGTAAGAGATAGCGTCCGTTCCTGCGGTCTTGAACGTATTTTATGACCTGTGGGATCGCTATCGCATTGTTACCAAATAGAGTTTTTGAAGAAAATAAGCGCAGATTTTTTTATGCAAATCGATGATTAAATAGTAAGAACGAAAACAGCCACAGAAGGGGAAATTGAAACTGAGGTGAGGGGTTTTGCGTAATATTCCCATAGTAGCAATTCGAAATATTATTGAATCAAAAGACGAGAGGGAATTACATCAGGACTACATCATCAACTACAATTAAAAAAATCAAATCTTGAAATAAGATAGGAGAATGAATTGGTAAGTGCAGTTTCTGAATGGATAAAAGAATCTAAGTCAACATAAAGAATCATCATTCATTTTATGAATGGAAATAATTGAAAAAAAGTTAATTGTGAAAAGATTTTATTAATCTTAAAATATCATACCCAAAAAATTTCATATTTATAAATTGCTTTCATAACCAATAACTAAAAACCTAATATATGGGTGGGCAACAATGAAATTTATATCGACATATAGCTGAGCTCCTCATTTTCCTATTCATTCACGTATAACAGGGTTACTCTCACTCCTTACAAAGTACTTTTTGTTATAACGATCCGAATCATCATTTGGACAGGGTTATTGGATGTTGTTAATTAGGTATTCCCAAATTTAGTTCGGATATAACTATACCATTTGAGAAAAATGTGGAGTGATCTTATTCATTGAATATAATTTTCGAAAAAATTCTGTCCCCTTAACTTTTTGAATAGTCTTCCAATCATACTTTCACTTTCACAAATTTTTCCAAGCAACGATGATCCTTATTTTTGTCTTTCGTATGTTGGACAACTTATCTCAATTAAGTGATATTCTTTTTTGATACCATTCTCCTTTTGACAACTTTTGAACTTCATAACTCCCCTATCAATTGTGTACATTAAGTTCAGTGATTCTTCTTTTCAACGGCTTTTTACTTTGTGTTTCTTTGTAACAGCAACGGAATATAATATGTACCTACTCACAAAATTCAATTTGCTTGATAGCTATGTAAATTAAGATTAATTTTGTCAATTCTTTTCAGAAGTGGGAGGCCGAACTTATGAATGCAACAAAAGTAACTCGATCAATGACAACAACTATAAGAACACCCCTCAAAAAGTTTAAAAAAATATACCATTAAAGAAAAGATTTCGATCATTCTTTTGGCTTCAGTATAAAATCTATTCTAAATTTACTTATTTTTTCACCCCAATGAATTCATATCCTTAAAGCATTCACTCTTGAATAAGAGGTAGCCGTTATTATTCGTGAATGTGGAAAAAACCTAATCGTTATTATTTGAACTGAAAAAAAAATAAAAGAATCGGGGTATCATTATAACGTATAATCCCAATTCATATTCCACGACTGACATCGCCAAATAAGACGCGATCACGCGCGTGGTTTATCGAGTAAGCTTCGGCTGTCTCCTAGCTGCGATACGGTACGTGGGATATGAATATTGAATATGCTGCCAGGCAGTGTTGCCAGGTAAAAAAATTAAAAGTTTCGATAACCTCATCTAAAAGTCTCCATTTTACTGTCAAAATCCCCAGAATTCAAAAAATTAACTCGGACCATAGACCTACAGTGTTGACACTGATTAGACTTTCTTGTCGATCAAAAATCTGTGTTGGGGTCCTACTTTTCATTTTTCCTGAAAGGGTCGCGTTATTTTCCATTGCCGCAATAGCGCCACGATCGCCAAATATTGCGGATAATTCCGAAACTAGGGCCCGATCTACAATCGAGAGTGTCGATTCGATTCACAATTTTTTGTCACCATTTTTAGTTAGGAGTCGTTACACCAGGGTTTCTATGCATCTATATCCTGTATCGGTGGTTCGTCAAATCATTACAAGATATATACTCCATTCACAATTATAAAATCACAACTCTGGCCATGGTTTCGTTTTCAGGAATTGGTGCACCTGATAAAAAATCTGTGCGCGTACAGAGAATATCTTTAATGACAAAACGGCGTTGCCAGTTTCTTTGTTTACATCAAAGTAAAAGTATCAAAGATATTTTGACATGGATACAAACGGCAAATTTGAATTGGACCAAAAATCGATTTATAAGCATAAATAAAGCAAAAGTAAGTACTAATCGCCTTTTTTACACTTGATAACGAAGTTTTTTTTAGGTATCTGGCCGTTTGGAAAGATTTCAAACGAAATTTCGGTCCTCCAGAAGTTTGGTTAGTTTCGGTATCGTTTTTGGTGCTCAAAATTTATTTGGAATGTGTAAATGAACAAAAAAGGCTTCCTTATACGATCTTTTCACGAAAGCGACCGGAAAATATGGTTCAGGTAGGATTTTCGAGGAATGACGAGGAAAGAACTTGCAGAATGAAATTGCACGATTTTCGTAAGTAAACGGGTTTTGGATGGCCATCATCGGTCTCTAAATGATTATTGTTGATCGTCTTCACGTTTCAGAAAAAGAACCACTTCGTATAAGCCCATTTTGAAGAAATTTGTGTATGTAACATTCAACGGTAGGTATTTGCTCTTAATCGAAAGAATATATTATATCTAGTGCTACTTCTTTCAAAAGAGACACAAGCTTTTAATGCTGTAGGGGGCCCTATAATGTGGAGGAGTTCGTGTCTTATTTTAGAACAGGTGAATGATAAATGGGAAGCATATGTTTGACCTGTTACATATTACATATTATTTGTACAAACCTACTGTGGTTGTAATGTATGAATATTTTTTAAACTAATAAATAACTATACAGTCAGAATATTTTACTTCTTGTTCATAAGATCAAATAAATGAAATGTATATCTTCTACTCTTATTTTTATTAAGTTAGCTATGAAGGTTATGTTCCAAGAAAAAGTTCCTGTTGCATCAGAACTCCCTTCAACTATTTGGATTCCAGTAGAGGGATATAATGTTCCATTATTCTTGATTCAACAATTGATGTCAAGTCTTGAACTTTCAGTTCAAGAGGATAAGAAACATTAAATCTTCACAGTCATGCATATGAAAATCATGTGAAAGCAATGCAATTTTCTTCCATGGCGAAAAATAATATATTTCAACAGTGATCTCTTGTACTTTTCATGCAAATAACTAGAAAAGGAATCCTTTCTATCAATTCATATAAACGTTAATTATATTCGTCCTCACATCTCTTCCAATTCATTCATTTTCCGAATAAATTCTGAGAAATACGCTAAGAATGTAGAAAGGGCAACATAGTGTTGACTTGGACATAAAAATATTTTGAAAAACGTCATAACTTCGATACAGAGTGGAATGTGTCAAATTTCCAAGGCCAGAGTTGTGATTTTATAATTGTGAATGGAGTATATCTATTTTGGCATATGAGGCCATCGGCCATTGCAAATTGCTAATTGGCATTTGTCTTTGTCTCTTTGTCATTTGTTTGTTTGTGTTCCTGTCATTCAGTACTGTCACTAGTGTCACTCCGCCATGGCATTTGTTTGTGTGAAATAATAATTTCATTTATTCTGTGCACAAACGTCAAACGCGATAAATGACCATATTTATTTTCGAATTTTATTATCTGTTGATAATGATGAAATTTTTATCAAACGTGATAATAAAATTTAAATTGAGGAATTATTTGTTCGAAATTCTCCAAAAAATCTCCAGATTATTGAAATCCCCAACTTTTTCCCCAGACGCTTTAAAAATCTCCAGATTGGGGATTAATCCCCAGACCTGGCAACACTGCTGCCAGGACCCTGTTGGAGAGGATACATTAAAAGGCAAATAAACACAAGAGTTACAGAATGCCGATGTAAGGCCAAACTTGACCTGCGCGCTGGCAGTTTTCTCATGACATTGCCATTATTGCCAACATCTGATTTTGACACCATAGACTAACTTTTTTTTTGACACTTTGTGACTTCGACGTTTAATGCGAGTTGGAATGCTCAGCCGATAGAGGCGCCACCGTCCATTTTATGGATATCTCCATAGAACATGCACTATCACTATCAAGTTCTATGAATATCTCTCTAATCATGAATGAAATGTACAATGGCGCTCTCTATCCGAAAATCGCCGAACTATGAAATACGCGAATTTGTGGGTAAAGCAGGAACTTTTTCCCGCCAAAATTTGAATTTGGCCATTCTCTGCCAATTCCGTATTTCAAGTTGATCTTCTGAACGAAATTATCAGTAGATTCACTTTTAATCGGAAGTTGAACTATTTTCATGGGTCTTTCTGTTGAAATAAAACAGAAGCATGGGTTGGCTCATTTTCTTCTATTTTTGAAAGAAAAAAAATTAACTGTCGGAATGAAATCGATTAAAATTATTTCAACAAAAACCCTAAACCTTTCTGAGTTCACCCACAAAATTTCAGTTCTCAAAGTGAAACCGTTTTCGAAATCAACTTAAAATAAAAACACACTACATTGAACGCCCACCTTAAGCTAAGCGTCCACAGGTCCGCATCGGACGGATCGGATCAAACGGATTTCGGTATTCTTTGTATAGAAACTCGTGCAAGCCCGTCCACAGACCCGCACCGGAGCATCGGCATTTCTGCAATGGAGATCCGTAAATCCGATCCGTCCATGTGGACGCCTAGCTTTAATGTATTATGTCGTCGGTCAGAAACTCAGACATACAATTGAAAAACTAAATATTTCAGATTCTGGGATACCACGCGAAATCAATCAATCAATTTCTCATTCAAGTATTTCAAAACGTTTCACCCAAACCGTGAGTGAATTAGGTCTTGGATTAATTGAA
Organism: Adalia decempunctata; assembly: GCA_951802165.1. Classification (NCBI taxonomy): domain Eukaryota; kingdom Metazoa; phylum Arthropoda; class Insecta; order Coleoptera; family Coccinellidae; genus Adalia; species Adalia decempunctata. Next base: position 21,679,457 of record OX637703.1, read on the forward strand.
TTAAGAAAGTTATCTGTTGAAATTATAACCGAATTTAATTTCTGCTCTACACGTTATAAATCGATCAAATTTTTCTTAATGGTTGGTTGAACCGATGACTGAAAATCATTTCCCAGCAGACAGTTTACTAAAATACACTTTCAATCAAGGGCGGATTTACGGGGGGGGGGGGGATACTGACCCCCGTATGAGTATCGAAGGCCTAAGAAAAAGGTGGTGCACAATTTTTTTTTTATACATTTTGTACCTGATTTCATGTTTTCCAATAGCTATTACCCCTCCCATGAAAAAGAGCTATATCCGCCCTTGCTTTCAATCAATATTCACTACTTTGAAATTAGAATTTTACCTAATTGAATCTGCACAGTAAGGTGTAGTGACCACATAATAATTTATTTCAATTCCTTTCGCAATCGAAGAAATCAATATGATATTGTTCCATTTTAAGCCCTAGAATAGGGCTGGAATATGCATTGTGGATTTCAAAATAAAAGAAACAAAAATTTTTCACCACCATGTTTTATTCATTGTTTTGATTGAGGGCAATAAATATATAATACGTAAACAAACAGAAAGTGTTTGCTGAGGTTGGTGCAATGCTTCTCTCAAAAGAGAAACCGAGTCTTTTCCAAGATACCCTGAGTTCAAATCTGATAAGTGAAATAATGTCTTCACCATGCTGGCTAAGTAGTTTCCTGGAAGATGATTTAAAATAATATGCCCAATAAAACTCTGAAAATATTCTACCACTTTAGTAGAAGAAATTCTGCTATAGAACACTTCGAAACATATTCTATTGTATCCTCAGATAATATGTATGCTTTTCTATTCTTCTTCTTTTGCAAATTTCACCTCGGATTTCTGTGCGAGCCATCTGTTTAATTCCTCCCTCTCTTCCTGGTCCAACAATTTAATTCTTTTCATTAATTCCTCATCACAATATCTTATTCGTCAATGTTCATCAGAAGAAGTTATTATAGAAACATGGCAGTACTTATCTTCGTATTGGGATTTTACTCTGAAACAATTCTTACGAACATTCTCCACCTTTTCTTTAATCTTGAGGGACTTACAATGTGCTTCCACAGTAACTCCATGATGATAGTTGTTTTCATTTGGTCTTCCTCCGTGAAGAATTTGTTTCCACATCTACTATTTGGTCCAATGAATCCAAAAGCTTTTCTACCATAAAATGAAGCAATATTTAACGAGGATTTCAAGTAATAACCAGATAACCATAAATACCTTATATTTTTTTCCTTCCATTTTTATTGTATTTCAAATATTTATTTCAACTTTCTATAGCCATATCCTTTTCTGTCATAGTAAAAAATTGCCTCTCTTTTACTCAATAAATTTGAGAATAAGAATAAACACAAATGAGATTTTATTGAAGTTCAGCTATTCTAACCTCTAAACTAAACCAGATAATCCAGAGATATCTCACGTCATACGTTATGAAGCCGAATTACCACAGATATGTGAAGTATTAGCGATTCAAGTTCATCTCCCAAGACACCTTGCGGCAGAAACAGCATTAACGGGAGTGGGTAGGTTTTCAGGATATGTTTATAAAAGTTTTTATAGATTAGAACATGAATTTTATTCATGAATATTTGGTGAAATATTAATATTACATACCTATATTTCTTGATAAAGAGTAAAACAATACAAAATACCTAAGTACACTTTCCTTCAGCTATCTGAATTCTTTTATAATCCCAACGGTACTCGTTCCTTCGGCCGCGTGAAGTTAGCGAAAAGTTGGCGGAACAAATTCTGAAACCAAGCTGAATATTTAGTACTGAATTTGTTCTAATTTGTTCTGTATCAATCATCCCCAGCACCCTTATGGTTTTCGAGTTATTCGCATGTCTTTGATTTAGTGCTGACTTCACGCTCAGCACCAACATGTCCGAATTTGGAAAAAATTTGTATGTCAATATTTAGTCCCGAATTTGTTCCAATTTGTTCTGAAGAAAATTCTCCGATATCATTTTTCGTTAACGAGTTATTCACATTCGTAATATTCGGTGATGACGTCACACCCAGCTCCAAAGCTTTTTGTTCTCCAAGAAATTCGAAGAAATTCTGATGCAAATATTTAGAACCCAATTTGTTCCAATCAGTAAAAGTTGTTTTGTTGAAACACCATTGTTGGTTTTCGAGTTATTAACAATTATTGTTTTGAGCGAGCGTGAAGTTAGCGAAAAGTTGGTGGAACAAGTTCTGAAACCAAGCTCAATATTTAGTACTGAATTTGTTCTAATTTGTTCTGTATCAATCATCCCCACCACCCTTATGGTTTTCGAGTTATTCGCATGTCTTCGATTTAGTGCTGACTTCACGCTCAGCACCAACATGTTCGAATTTGGAAAAAATTCTTATGTCAATATTTAGTCCCGAATTTGTTCCAATTTGTTCTGAAGAAAATTCTCCGATATCATTTTTCGTTAACGAGTTATTCACATTCGTAACATTCGGTGATGTCGTCACACCCAGCACCAAAGCTTTTTGTTATCCAAGAAATTCGAAGAAATTTGGATGCGAATATTTAGTACCCAATTTGTTCCAATCAGAAAAAGTTGTTTTGTTGAAATACCATTGTTGGTTTTCGAGTTATTAACAATTATTGTTTTGAGCGAGCGTGAAGTTAGCGATAAAGTTTTAAATTATCACTTTTTTTCAACATATATTAGTACTCAATTTGTTCCAATTTCTTCTAAAAAGAAGGATTCAATTTAATTGTTAGTTTTCCAGATATCAAAGATTTGATTACGTCACAATAGGTGTAGCTCTAGCTTTGAATCTCCATTCGAGACCATACCACTGTCGGCAGTTTTGGCTCATACAAAGCTATCTGTAATTGGTCATAAATCAAACATGAGAAGAGCCGTTGTCTCTTTGATCATGCGCCGCACGCAGCCGCTTTTATCACGTTTGAATGCAGATTTGGATTCAGAACAAATTCGTTTCTTATCATCGCTTATTAAATTGTTAGGAAATAATTATTTATATCAACAACTTCTAAATTTGTAGTTTCCGTTATTTGGACTCAGTGAAATCCTCTTTATACGGAGGCAATTTTTCAGATTGAAGCAATTTATTCAGTTAGATAAATCGTCTGTTATGCAGGGCGAGTCTTTGACCTGAACATATAAAGGGTGTTTCAAATTGCGTGTTTTTTTTTCAAGAATAAATAAAATATAGATGGCGCATTGAATTCGTCTGGGTATTTTGGCATTCAAGAAGTGTGATTTATGACATTTATAAAAATGGCTTCGTACACTGTACAACAACGCGTTGAAATTGTTGAATTATTTTATGAGAATCAGCGTTCTGTGAAATGGTGTTGGGTACCGTCGGATGATAATCGGATTTATGTGGCCTGAATTGATGAATATTAATCTAAAGGACATATGGTTTCAAAATGATGGCACTACACCTCATTTTGCAACTCACACAATTGATTTATTGAGATAAAAAATTGCTGTTCCTGGTTGGTCGCAAGAAGAAGCCGCTCAGCGGCTGAATGTTTCACAAAGTGGAGCTAGTAGAGCTTGGAATCGGTTTCTTAGAACAGGATAATTTATCCAAATTGAAATTGTTTTCTGATATTGCCAAATATTTCCAGCATTCTGAGCAATTTCTCCTCACAAATACGTACAATGCTTTCGCAGAAATTTTGTTATCAAATTCTCTGCTGATGAATGTCCATATTTCATAATATGTGGAAATTTTCAGGTGTTGCGGTCTGTTTGAATAATATCATCACTGGGTTTCCCCATTTTATCTAATAATTTTTCCTTGTGTTCAATCAGTTTTTTCACAACTAAGGCATTATCTACCGCTCGCTTTCTTCCGGCCGTATTAACTGCACTACAGAAGCGCGAAATAGAGCAATTTCTACAGAATGATAACTAAAATCACCTTTTCTAAATCAACTGATATCGGGGTAGGTATATACGATAGTTATTACGAGATCACTGCAACATATAACTTCGAAAATTTTCACAAGAATGATTGAATTTGAGTTTTGCGCATCTATTTATACTATCGTGTTTTGCAAAGAATCGAAATAATGGAGCAGTCTATAATAAATCTAAATAATTCATTACTGGACTAAAAGCAACCGCGCATGTTTTTTCTGAAAGCAACGACACCGATAGCTCAAGGAAAACGTCGCAGATCAAACGAACATGCGCCGGGCGCAGTCGCTCTTATCTTTATATACGCACAGGCCCGGATCTACGTTTTTTTCTGACCGGGGCAAATATTCATGATGGCGCCCCCCCTTTTTGTGTAATATATCAATCCGTAAAAAATAACAAAAATAAATAATACAAATGAATAATGAAAATTAATACTAATAATAAGGAAAATATCGCAAGGAAAGAAATTGAATTTTTTTCTTCACAGCTTCACGCGGCACGATTTTCTGTCCGCGAGAGCATCTATCAGCTCCTCGAAATCTATTTTGGAAGCAGTTTTGTTTTCTAAAGTTAAGATCGAGAGACCATAGAGACGATACTGACTCATTGAGGAACGCAAATAATTTTTATTTTTTTCAATTTGCTGAAACTGCGTTCACCTCTTGCATACGTGGTATGTAATGTGCAGTATATTCTTAAAGCTATACTGACATTAGGGAAAGCTTCTTGCAGATCTTGCCTGTGAAGAATTTGTAATAAGAAGATGCTAGTGAAGTAAATCTTTCACTAATTTTAGGAACCATCAGCATCAGCTCTTTGAAAACCGCTAGTCCCTAACACAAATCAACTGCATTCAAGTCTCTTCAATATTTTTGCGCTAAAAGAGTCCCATTTTTCTGCAGAACCTCTTTTTGCAAGTATGAAAGGGCATGACCAGTGAAGAATGCGAAATTAATATGCAGACTCTGTGTGCGCTTTCTGAGCTTTTTCTGATTTCTGAAAATAATCTGTTGAAAACAACCTTAATTTCCTTCGAGAATAAACCAACTAGATCTAGCGTCCTCGACTCATCCTCGCACATTTCGTAGACCTGCTTTTTCTTCTTGAAAATACGTTTATTTCTGAGAATTGGCTCCACATCCAATTCTTCTGAAGGAAGTGTAGCTTCCGAGATTCTGTTGTTAATAGGTCTTTCTCCCATTCCTTGCCAGATCTTCACAAGACCTTGCATCAACGATAATGAACGTGGAATAATTATATCCCCTTTCTGAATTTCCACGTTGACCCTATTGATCTCTCGCAGAATCTTATCCCAAACTGTTAGGTTCAGGATGAATCTAAAATCCATCACAGGATGAAGCAAATGACCAGCTTCATACTTGGATTGTGCGACTAGTGAGAATTCTTTGATTTCTTCCACAGCCTTCACACTCCCGGTAGCATTTTTCCGTTCCCTATACAGCCAGCGCGACAGGTCGCTCTCACCGTATAGGAAACGGAATGCACCATGGAACACTCCGTTTCCTAGCAGATATACGCGATGTGCTCACTGCCCTAGTCTTCTGGGTGCCGATGGGACAAATTGCAAATTATTAATAAAGTTTTCTTACTTTCTGTATAGCTTTATTAGGTAGAGTCTACCACATTTTTTCTCTCTGAACATTTTTGTAGTCGCGGTTTTTTTCAGCAAACCTCTCGTTAGTCGATCATATTTTCATTTTTCTTGGATCAAACATACTCTTTTTTGTAAAATGCAATCATAAAAACAATCTGGGAGAAATGAACATGATTGTCTAACAACATAAACATGACTGAAAATCGCATTTTTTCAAAGTATTAATACCCTCCCGAATTTTTCAGAATCGGTTGATACAACCATATGAAGAATACGAAAAAGCAATTGTCCGACAAAAAAAAGTGGCGATTTCCTTGTCAGACAAATGGAAAACGAAGATGTTTTGGGATGAAAAAATTATGAATAATGTCTTTTTTCTCTTATTTTCTCTCCACCTTGAAAATACAATGTAGGGCACCAGTTGTCTGACAAAAAAAAGTGGTGTTCATTCAAAAATTAAAGAATTCACTGCTCTAATTTGGTTATGAATAGACTATATCCATTTATCGGATATAACTTTCCTCATGTTACAAATAAAAATTTGTTTTTTTGAGGACCATTTAAGAAGGATGTGCTGAATACTATCATCCAGCTGTCCGACTAATAAAGTTCGGCATTTCGGCAATTTCAGTTGTTGGTTGTTGCCGATATGATATGATGGAGTTTTTTTTTTGTGCAAACATTTAAAATATATCCGTGGCTTTAAAACAAAAAAGAAGGAAGTGTCATCCTTTAACTGTGCAAAATATTCTTGGCATCAAGAGAACATCATAATCACAAATATAAATGTCATTTTACCTGACGATTGGTGTGATACTTTTACTGGATACCATTCATCTTGTTACAACGAATATAATGCGAGGAAGGAGTATTTTCATTGTTTTTTATTAAATTTGAATAAAAATGTCAGTAAACAATTTGAATTATAAACTTTCAATCAAAATCAATAGTTTCATTTCAATAATAAACGAAAAAAGATTCTGAAATAAAACCATTATATTCAACTGGACTAAGAATTTGCTTCATTTTATGTGGTAGACAGTTGTTTTCTCGATGAAGCGAATCTCCCTAAAATATAAATTCATTCTTGTCCGACAAATATTAATGAATTTAAAAACTCAGAAAAAATCGTCGATTTTCATCTGTCGGACAAGAAAAACGCCACATGTTTTGTCATTGTTTTTATGATTGCATTTTACAAAAAAAGAGTACGTATGATTAAAAAAAAATGAAAATATGGTCGACTTATACTACAGGTTTGCTGAAAAAAAACCGCGACTACAAAAATGTTCACAGAGGAAAAATGTGGTAGACTCTACCTAATACCCTATACAGAAAGTAAGAAAACTTCATTAATAATTTGAAATTTGTCCCATCGGCACCCAGAAGACTAGGGCAGTGAGCAGATCGCGCATATCTGCTAGGAAACGGAGTGTTCCTTCGTGCATTCCGTTTCCTATACGGTGAGAGCGACCTGTCGCGCTGACTGTATAGGGAACGGAAAAATGCCTCCCGGTAAATTATTGAGCAAGGCATAAACAGCTTGATGTTTAGCCCATCTCGTTTGGCTACTTCCTTTCAAATGTGTTTTCGTACACTTTTTCATAACTGTCCATCGTGTGGTTGAACTAACAAAAAAGAATACAGTTTTTGTACAACACCAAATAAATTAACTGCTTCTGAACATGATGAAGCCGAATGGACACCCACTTGATTCAAAGAGTGTGCTAGGTATGGAACTGATGCTGCAGCTAGCTCGTTCATCTGTAGAATTCTGGATTGGACTCCTTTATATACGTATGCCAGATTGCCAGCCATATTAGATCCGTTGCCGTTGCACGAAATTTTTTGACAACTAAATCATCAGCTTGCAGTTCATTTAGAATTCGCTATGATATTATTCTCCAGTTTTTCAGTCAATAAGACTTTCCTTCATCTCATATCCAGACTCCGTTCTCTTCAAATATCGTATAACCTGGTTCATTTCTTTTGTGTGAGATACATCTGGGGTGCAGTCGAACATAATAGAGAAATGGTTGGCCTCCTTGATCTCTTTAATAATGTTATTATTTGTATAGTTTTGGACATATAGGATGTTTGTCCTTTTTTTGAGTGGTCAAGATGGCACTTCAGAGTCGGGTCATATTCAATAATAAGACGTTTTCCGAGAAAATAAAAAATAAAAAAAATTTAACTTCTGGTTGTTTTTGGCGCCCCCTTAAGCTGGCGCCCAGGGCAAGCGCCCCGCTTGCCCCACCCTAGATCCGGGCCTGTATACGCATTCGCGGCATTTTGATCTCTACGATACAAAGAAACGCCGTCATAAAATCGTACCTTGCATGTAGATTTCAAGGCATTGAAATTGAGCACTGGGCTGGATTGGGAAAATCAAAAAATGTGATAAGTAAGGGATACTACGGAATTCCTACCCCAGAAATTCAATACATCGGTTACGACAAAAACATTGAAATTCCACTTCTAAAAAATGGCAAAATGTTGAACTTGGTTCATATTGTCAACAGAAACAGATATCGTGTCACGAATATCTGTCAGTTCGATACACTCGTACGAAGCCTTTTTTATAAATTTCATACATCATACTTCTTGGGCGCCAAAATACCAAGACGAATTCAATGCGCCATCTTTATTTTATTTATTCTTGAAAAAACCACGCAATTTGAAAAATTGAAACATCCTTTATATGTTCAGGTCGAAGACTCGCCCTGTATAACAGACGATTTATCTAACTGAATAATTTGCTTCAATCTGAAAAATTGCCTCCGTATAAAGAGGATTTCACTGAGTCCAAATAACGGAAACTACAAATTTAGAAGTTCTGATATAAATAATATATGGGTATATGGGTTGTGCTGTAGAGGTAGTACCTTTCATCAAGGACGGTCGGACTCAATGACATAATCAGTGAGTAGTCGGCGATGACTGGTCCTCACAGGGCTCCCAATTCTCACTTATGGCTCCACGTGCCATACCCCGGGCAACTGCATCGACCTGCAGGCTAAACTAAGTGAGAATAGCCAGATATGGTGAACCTGCAGCGTCTGACCCAGAATGGGCGGCTGCAAACAGCGACTGTTCTCCATGTTAGGAGCGGCTGAACATGAAGCAGTGAAGGCAACGGGAAACCACACTGCAAAACTTTCCCCAGGATATTGCTATGGCGAGAAACACAAATACTTCGGCCCCTAGTCCCGGGCAGCTCTTAGATGAGCAAGGGGTGCTAAGAATCTCCCGGCTCAAGATAGCAAAGTCCAAACTAAAAATTGGCACATGGAACGTTAGAAGCCTGTACGCTGCTGGTAAGTTTGATAATCTTATCCAGGAAGCCAGGCGGATGGAAACAACGATTATGGGAATCAGCGAATTACGATGGCCAGGTTCCGGAACATGCAGACACGACGAGGGCATTCTATACTACTCAGGCAGCGAAGACAGTGACCAGGGGGGTGTAACTCTCTAAGAAACTACTTGAACCGTGCAGAAGTGCTGCCATCCTCACGTTTTTCTCAAGAAGCTTAGAAGCATCACCGGACTATTGTTAGGATTCCTGTAATAATCCTTATGCGCTTGCGTTCCATTATACATGTCAAATTCCTGAAATTCCATAGACGTCAAATTACTCGGAAAGAAAAATAAACAAACTTATTTTGAGAAATGTTTCTATGCCCAAAATGCACGTTAAACGAGAAGGTTTAATTTTCTTCCTTTTTCATTTTGTTGTTGGAATCGAGATAGTTCAGTTTACCAATATTTTCAAGATGTCCAGGTATTGTTGTGTACCCAAGTGCTTCAACAGGAATGATAAAAAAAAAATGGTAAAGTACTCAGTTATTCTAGATGGATTGTACAACTACTAACATGTCTATGTATTTAGTGATGAAATAATGCTGATGGAGCAGTACCTGGAAGTTCAATTAATTCGGTACCTGCAGATATCTGCCTGAGTAGGTTGTTGATGTAGAAGGTATGTCTTCTGATTATTGTGTGCTAATTATTAATGTTATAATCTCAATAGCTTTCATATACCAACCAATAAAGAAGTCCAGAGAGTATGGCTACAGAGAATTAACAATAAAGATGTATCCAACTCCTCTGCAGTCCATAAATATGTTGTATGTGAGGAGCATTTTGATAAGGAGTGTGTGTGGCCAATTAAAAAATTGAAAAAATGTTCCTTACCAACACTCAACTTACCTGGTAATGAAGCAGCATCTTGTGATTTATTCCCCTTTCAAACTTGGGTTTTTGTCTTTACAGATTATAGTGCCGATCCAGACAAGGGTGATATATTTTATTCGGAACCATCTACAGGCAAAGCAGTCAAAGCACATGATGGAGGGGGTATGTACTCGATATTTAATATTGGTTCATTTTTTAATTTTTTGAAACAAATTATTTACAGAATCTTCCAGTGAATGGCAAACTACCTGTTCCCTATTAGAAGATTCTCCTGAAGCCTTGAGGGTACTTTTACCAGAGAAGGTATACGGGAGGAGAAGAGAGATTTCTTCAGGATTACCTTTGGAAGAGATAGATATTCCCGAGGATATTCCAGAAGGTACAGAGTGATTACTAATTCTTCGTTCCATGTATAACTGTTTGCATTATTTTACAGAATCTCAACCATTGGATGGTCAATTTCCTAATGCTGATGGAAGTTCCCAAAGGGAAGATATTGAAGAAGGTATATAGTTTTCAGTAATTGTTTTTCAAAGTTTAATGATTGGCATTATTTTTCAGAATCTCAACCATTGGATGGTCAATTTCCTGATGCTGATGGAAGTTCCCAAAGGGAAGATATTGAAGAAGGTATATAGTTTTCAGTAATTGTTTTTCAAAGTTTAATGATTGGCATTATTTTTCAGAATATATACCGTTTATTCAAGGAACTTCTGGAGAACCATAAACTTCAGGAATACAGATTCAAAGACCATCAAGTTCAAGGACGCCTTCCAGGAAAGGTATAGTTCTTGATGAAGTTAAAACATTTTTCCTCATTCAAATTATTTCAGCTTGCATGGAGAGGACATGCAGCAAGGAGGTGTTTCTGTTCAGGCAACTTAGGACTATGAAGCAGAAAGTTAATAGATTGCAGAACAGAAACAGAGCCTTGAAGGAGATATTGGGAGCCTTGAGGAGTTCCAACATGGTGCAGAACCTGAACAATGTGAACAAAACAACAATACAATTTTTCATCTCTCAGCAAGTCAACCAAAAATTGAAAAAGAGGGGTCGAAGGTTTTCTCTTGACGACAAAATTTTTGCCCTTTCATTGTATAAACAAGGTAGAGGTAGAGGATATAGATATCTGTCCAAAATAAGTATTATGCATATTTTACTATTTGAATTTACATTGTCTCGGCCACTTGGCCACATGGTACGATGTTTTATGTCCTATGTATTACAGATAATAATGTTTACAAAATATGATGATTTACAGAAAAAGGAAACGTATTATAGTCACATTGATCAAATATGATTGTACAATTGGCATTTTTTCTATTGTTATTAAATTATTTTCTAAAAACTACAAATTGTTATTCATTACATTTTACTAACTAATTTTCCATTAGATTTGGAGAAAACATTTCAAGTTGGAACTTGGATATTCCATTCAAATTCAAAATTGAAATGTTCTCGACAAATTCAATGGAAAAAGTCTAAAATTATTATGTTCCGTCTTTGGAATCAACTATTCTCATATGCATTCCGATGTGCAGATGGCGCCACCATACATTATTCATTATAATCGCGAATAGTTTCAAGAAGAATAATAGATGGCGCTGATACTTGTCACAAATTTTACCCGAGAGTTTCCTATCTATAGGTTATCTATGACAGTGACACACAGCACAGAAATGGGGTTGGAATACTCATAAAACCAGAACTTGAAAAATACGTAAAACAGGGTATCCCTATAAACAACAGGATCATAATACTTCAACTAAATGCCAGCCCATTCAATGTTAATATAATACAAATATATGCACCTACGGCGGAGAAGAAATATGATCACGAAACCGAGATTTTATACCAACAACTAGACGATGTACTTAATCGCCTTAAAAGAGATGAAATCAATTTTATTATGGGAGATTTCAACGCTAAAATAGGGAAAGGTCGTAGATCTGACCTAGTAGGTGAGTACGGTCTGGGTGAGAGTAACGAACGCGGCGACAGACTATACGAATTTGCCCAAGAGCATGATATGGTTGTAACGAACACATGGTATAGATTACCCAAAAGAAGACTATATACGTGGACCGCCCCTGGCGATAATACTGAACACATAATAAGAAATCAGATTGATTACATCCTGGTAGCTAAGAGGTTTAGAAACTGTCTCACAAGGGTCACCACCTATCCGGGCGCAGACATGGGATCGGACCATAACCCACTAGTCGCAAACATAAAAATTAACCTTAAAAAATTAAACAAAAACAACAAAAGTCTAAGGTTTTCCATAGGCGATGTGGACATCAATAAACTGAGAAATGAACTCAACGACAGCCTCGACACAATGACAGGGATAAATAGCAATACGGTAAACGAAACGTGGGAGATATTTCGAGAACACATCATTAAGACAATGGAGGAGAACACAACAAACAACATCAAACCAAAGAAAAAACGTTGGATGACTGAAGAGATACTAAAACTCATGGAAGAGAGACGAAAATGCAAAAACAACACGGAGGAATATAAGAGCAAAGAAAGGGAAATAAAGAACAAAATCAAGAATGCAAAGGAAGAGTGGATGACGGATAGATGCGAGGAAATGGAGGATCTGGAGAGAAGACATGATACCTTCAACATGTACAAAAAGGTCAGAGAAGTAGCAGGCCTATTTAACAAAAAAGCCCCTAGTATCTTAATGGACAACGCAGGAAAAACCATTATAGATGAGGGAGAAGTTCTTAATGCATGGATACAATACATAGATGATCTATTCGGGGACAATAGACCGACGTCGATGACTGATGTAGACGACAACGAGGGACCTGAAATCTTGAAATCCGAAGTCCTATTCAACATAAAATCTGCAAAAACAAAAAAAGCAGCGGGACCTGATGACATCCCAGTAGAACTCCTTCAACTTATCAACGAGAAAAACATTGATATCTTGGTTAAACTCTTCAATGATGTATACAACACGGGAGAAATACCAGAAGAATGGCTGAGATCTGTATTCATAACAATTCCCAAAAAACAACGAGCCAGAAGATGCAACGATCACAGACTGATAAGCCTGATGAGCCACACACTAAAGGTGTTCCTTAAGATTATACACTCTCGAATAAGAAACAAATGCGAAAATGATTTAGACGAGACGAGACGCAATTCGGCTTTAGAAATGCCCTTGGCACCAGAGAAGCAATGTTTGCTCTGAATGTTCTTCTCCAAAAATGTCGAGACCAGCGTAAGGATGTCTTCGTGTGTTTCATCGATTATGAGAAGGCCTTCGACAAAGTACAACACGAAAAGCTCATAAATATATTGAGAGGCGCTGGTGTTGATGGAAAGGATTTACGTATAATTAAGAACCTGTACTGGCAACAGAAGGCCGTCGTTCGAGTCAACGGGAGATTTACAGATGAACGACAAATCCAACGAGGCGTTCGGCAGGGATGTGTCCTGTCTCCGCTGCTCTTCAACATATATTCTGACAGAGTCTTTAAAGAAGCTTTACATGACAAAGAATTTGGGGTCAAAATCAACGGGGAACTGATTAACACCATTCGCTATGCTGACGATACGGCTATTTTGTGCGACGATCTTCAAGGCCTCCAAAATCTCATCAATTCTGTTAATGCAGTGGGACAGGAAATGGGACTGAATATAAATGTTGCTAAGACAAAATTTATGGTCTTTAGCCGTCAGCCATACCTCAATGCGTCACTAGAGGTGAATGGACTAAACATTGAGAGAGTATCCAGTTTTAAATACCTCGGATGCTACATCACCGAGCAACTCGACCCGGAGAAGGAGGTTAGATGCAGGATTGAATCAGCGCGTGCAACGTTCAAGAAGATGAGGTCACTGTTCTGTAATGACAGCCTGAACCTTAAACTGAGACAAAGAATGATTAAATGTTACATTTGGTCTGTGCTGTTGTACGGAGCTGAAGTCTGGACCCTGAAAGCTGCCACAATCAACCGTTTAGAAGCATTTGAAATGTGGTTACATAGAAGAATGCTGAAAATACCATGGGTGGCCTTGCAAAGAAATGAAGCAGTCTTAGACAGGGCAAATACAGTTCGTGAACTTTTAACAACAGTTAAATGCCGAAAACTGGCATACCTCGGCCATGTTCTCAGAGGAAATCGTTACCGGATTCTACAACTTATAATGAAGGGCAAGATAGAGGGCCGCAGGGGCGTAGGAAGAAAACAAATCTCCTGGTTGAAAAACATCCGGGATTGGACAGGCATACATAGCGTCGAACAACTGTTTAGAATGGCTGAAGACAGAGATCAGCTCGCCATCGTGATCGCCAACGTCAGGAGGACCTGACAGGGCACAACAAGAAGAAGAAGATATAAATAATTATTTCCTAACAATTCAATAAGCGAGAATAAGAAACGAATGGGTCCTGAATCCAAATCTGCATTCAGTGGTATGGCCTCGAATGGAGATTCAAAGCTACACCTATTGTGACGTAATCAAATCTTCGTAAATCCTTAATATCTGGAAAACTAATAATGAAATTGATTCGTGATTTTTAGAACAAATTGAGTACTTACTATTAGATGTTGAAAAAAAAAATTATAATTTAAAACTTTATCGCTAACTTCACGCTCGCTGAAAACAATAATTGTTAATAACTCGAAAACCAACAATGGTATTTCAACAAAACAACTTTTTCTGATTGGAACAAATTGGGTACTAAATATTTGCATCAAAATTTCTTCGAATTTCTTGGAGAACAAAAAGCTTTGGAGCTGGGTGTGACGTCATCACCGAATGTTACGAATGTGAATAACTCGTTAACGAAAAATGATATCGGAGAATTTTCTTCAGAACAAATTCGGGACTAAATATTGACATACAAATTTTTTCCAAATTCGGACATGTTGGTGCTGAGCGTGAAGTCAGCACTAAATCAAAGACATGCGAATAACTCGAAAACCATAAGGGTGCTGGGGATGATTGATACAGAACAAATTAGAACAAATTCAGAACTAAATATTTAGCTTGGTTTCAGAATTTGTTCCACCAACTTTTCGCTAACTTCACGCGGCCGAGAAAGAAGATTGAACTGAATAATAGATCTCACCCTGAACTCAGTTCGATTCTACATGATATTATTCGATAACGAGGAAATCATTCTTGGATTTGACATTTATTCAGAAGGTTTTCTCTTGCTTTACGAAGATTTTCATCATCAATTCCTTTCAATTTAACTGCCAGATGAAAAGATGCGAGACCAAATTGCATTCAAATCATAATTTGTTATGAAAATGAACAAAGTATCACAGGGAGTAGGTGACTTTATTCAAATAAGGAAGTTCTGGTTTCGAAAAGCTATTGATCAAAGTCTTCTTCCTGCATCATCATTTAAAAAGCAAGGATTCTACTCAGAAGTGTGGTTCTGAGTTATATTGGGCTGCTCAATATTGATACTATGGAATAATATATATTTTTAATCTAGAAACTGAATAATTTTAAATTTACGAACATATCTAACTCTGGCAATTCAATCGTTTTAGTATAATTAGTAATTACCGAAATATTGAAATACATACATGAATTAATTACAGTATTCAATTTGTGACGCCACAGCAAATCATTCTTTATTGTGAAATCACCTGTTCTTTGTTCCGATTTTGTTTCAAATAAATTGATATTAGGTTGTGAACGAAAGGGAAAGAAAAAGTGTTCGTTTGATTGTCTAACATTTATTCAAATTTATGCATGAATTCTTCACAATTCAATATGAGTTCAATGTTTGATTTTTATTTACAATACAAGATACCATCACCATCATACAAAATCTAGTTCTTTTAAACCTTCACATGAAAATTTTATGCATTATTTATAAAGATGTAAGTATCACCATTGTAAATAAGAGTTCATCTCGACCTTTCTTTGTCTACCTTCATCAATAAAAATTTCTTTCCAAAAAATCACTGAGTTCATTCTAATAATGAAACTTAAATTAGAAGGTTCAGAGATTTCTAATTCAATATCATCGGAACCTCCACCTAAAACAGAGACACTTCCCTTTTCGACCAAAGCAACTCCATTAATGTGTTCACGTAGTATATTTACTTGATTTTTTTGTCCATACCTGTACTCACTTTCGTCGAAAGTTTGGGCCTTAATATAAAGTGTACATGGACATGTAAATAGATATACATTGTTGACGGTAACTAGTGAAAGAATTTATTCAAATTTCAAATACACTTCTAGTAATTGTGGCCTGAATTCCTAAAGGGCAAATTCCAGAAATTTTGATACTACCTCCTCTTTCATTCTTCGTTCAACCCATTGACTGACATAACCTGAACAAATAAGAATTTGTTGTAACATTTTCGAATAATAAATTAGTGTTCCACCTTTGGCATTGCTCCGATTACAATCATAAGTAGTCAATTTTCCTTTAGCAGTTTTTCTTTTGGGTAATTATGCAGAACTAAAAGAACCGTTTTAGAGACGTGAAAAAATTACTACTCACTAAGTTTGGGTCCCAGATTACGAAAATGAAAACGAGAAGTCTGCAATCCTTTTAGTTTTTCCAGAAAAAAATCCCAAAGTTTCCGTTTGGAAGGTGAGGTTATATATAGTTCTAGCCAGTTTTATTGTAATTTTTCAATGAATACTCATTGGAAATGGTTTATTTAACAATCTCTGAGCGTTTCCTGCAAAATTAAGCTTTCATTTCGTCGAAATCAACGATTTTGTTCTTTGTTTACATTCGTTTGTGAGCGCCATTATGTCGACCTTCAAACTTTCAATCGTCGCGAATTCTGCAACGTTGCCAATGTTTCAAGTTCGTAGTTAAATTTACGTTGAGTAGTTACCTTTTTTTTTCTTTTGCCAAATTTTGCTTCGTGAATTTCAACAATTTGCCCGGCGCGGCGCCGCGCCGGGCAAATTGTTGAAATTCACGAAGCAAAATTTTTTGTTTAGTGTGGGTTAAACGCTCATGATTGAAACGGCGCCTCTTTTCTTCTTTTGCCAAATTTTGCTTCGTGAATTTCAACAATTTGCCCGGCGCGGCGCCGGGCAAATTTTTTGTTCAGGTTAGGGGTTAAACGCTCATGATTGAAACGGTCCCTTTTTTCTACTTTCGCCAAATTTTGCTTGAAACGTTGGCAACGTGGCAGAATTCGCGACGATTGACAGTTTGAAGGTCGAAATATGGCGCTCAAAAACGAACGTAAACAACGAACAAAATCGTCGATTTCGACGAAATGAAAGCTTCATTTTGCAGGAAACTCTCAGAGATTGTTAAATAAACCATTTTCAATGAGTATTCATTGAGAAATTACAATAAAACTGGCTAGAACTATATATAACCTCACCTTCCAAACGGAAACTTTGGGATTTTTTTCTGGAAAAACTAAGAGGATTGCAGACTTCTCGTTTTCATTTTCGTAATCTGGGACCCAAAAACTGTAAGTACGATTTTTTTCACTGCGCTGAACCAGTTCTTTTAGTTCTGCATAATTACCAACACTTGTTTCATTGAATTCCAAAGAATGTATTCGTTTAAATATTAAATCAAATCTTCATCTGTGCAGAAACTTTCCATGGATCTGCAGAGCAGAGGGGGCACTTGAAATGCTTTTTTTTTGCCTTTACGATTATTTTGTGAGCATTTTTCAAGTGTCGATTCTTAGTAAACAATGAGTTTGTTATGGCTGAAAAATATATGCTTTTAAAATCGGAAGTTATTGATATGAGAAATAGACTTACTTCTGTTATTCCATATTGCAGCTTTAGTAGTAAAATCCCAGTTGTAAGCACTTGGATTAAAAGTAAATACTATGGAATAAAAGTAATGTAGAGTATGTAGTCTGTGATGTATACCGATTTATTTGTTACACAGCAACCAAATAGAATGATTGTCGTGTAGAAATTGAGGAAAATAATTAACTCTCTAGAGTTGTCAACATAATAGGTTGTCAAAGATGTGAGTATGTGACGGACGCGGGATTTCAAATCAGTCATTCGTAAATGCGCGGGAAACTGCTTCTCTGGTTTGTGACATTGGACAATTAATCAGTGGCGGCGCGTGGATTTATATTTTGGGAGTGCACATGTAGGCAGATACCGGGGGGTCTAGAGGGTACGGACTACATAGGGAAGGGGGGTTCTGGGGAGGAAAAAATGTGAAATAAAACTTCGAATCTCGCAGTTTAGAGCAGTTTGTGATGTTCTTTGGCCTTATCTTGGAATAACATTCAGTCTGCTGAAGCATAACGGCAAACTATAACCATTTGGAAAATGTTTGAAATGTCAATTGTTTCATCACTTATCACGGACACGAATTTTGAGGCAGCAAGTTCTTTCTTAATGTGTGCATGACACACAGAAAGCAATGAAAGCATACAGTCCAACTATTCATTTTGAATGTCTTTGGATGTTCCGCTGAATACTGGGGTGGATTGATCCAAATGATCCCTGAGTGCTAAATCTAATTCAGACGAAATATTGAATAGACCAGGACAAGCAATTTTGATTTCTGTTTTTTTTTCTAATGTCACCGAATTTGTTTTTGAATATTGTACGCTAATGCTAATCGGATTCCCCAAATTTGCGGCCATAATTGCGCGAAATACAACCAATTAAATATTTTTGTGTGTTCTCTTGAGTGAAATATTATTATTTGCCTTGACATTAATTCATGTAGATAAACAAACATGTATAAATGAATAATATTTAACTCCTATATAAGACTTGGTTTTAATCACTGGTGTTCTACATTTTATGCTTTTTATAAGATTTAGTGATTGCTCTGGAATACAAATAATCATCGTATCTAATGAACTCGAAATTTGAAATTTTTTTATACAAATGGTACATAAAACGATGTCTGTTTTTTACGCCGATATCAGCTGTTAGTACTAACGACCGAGTATACATAGCGCAGACACAATGAACAGAATTTGAATTAAGAGTTGCCTATCTATAGCTTGTCCAAAGAGTAGACACTCTCTACTCTTTGGCTTGTCTATGCAACGGACGACCGTGCACATGCTGGATGTGTACCTATGCCAGCTAAATACTATGGACTGTTACGGGGAGTGCGGGACGCGAAGGGTAGCTGCTGCTCCAATGAGGGATCAGTTCGACGGTGCAGTGTACGGGCTACGCGTATTTGCATTGACCGTTGGCGTTCGAAGTTTTGACTGTTGTGAGTTCGCCCGCCGTCTGTTTCTTGTTTCTATAGTAGTCTACACTCTACAGTAATACAGAACCGTGTACCGGAACATCGGAAATTAAAAATAAAATTAAAAACCCAATGGAAAACGTTACATTTACATCAAACACAAAAATAAATTCCTTTAGATGAAGATATTACTTGGGGGTACACGTGCACATGTGCACAAATGGAGGAGCCGCCACTGCAATTAATGTATGCTGACGATGCCTGGAGACCTGAGAGGGCTGCAGCCGGTGCTTTGTGTTGTCCGACACTGGGATGGATGTGTGCCATCGCCAGCGAGGGACGGTTGCACACCTTGTTGCGCTTGCAGCCATAATTGTCTCGAAGGTTGATCCCTTAGACAAAGGTCTAAGGTTGATCCAGACATCGTATGTGGGGACGAAAGTTGAGCTGTTATTTCCCCATGCCCGATCACGTCGGGGTCACCAATTTGAAGCGTGTTGCTTTCAATTGTGAATCGGGATGGGGCTACGTTTCGTCCCAGCCTCGCTTACGATGGACTCATCAGATTGGCTAATGTAAGCGAGGCCTGCCAATGACGTAGGTGTTACAGCTGCCCTGCTCTAAGCGAGCGAGGGTACTGGACTACTGGATATAAGACGTGGTCGGTCTATAAAGGAAATGGTTCCGCAGTACCCGGGCTGCTTAGGGGGAGGTGCCCTCTGCCGGACATATGCTGAGGCGCGGGCAGCGTGCGAAAGGCGTGAGCAGATTTCTACACGCGTGGCATTGAGTCGCCACAAGTTCTACAAAAAAGTCCGCGATAGCATATATCTATCCCTCAAGATTGACTTGCTATTACCTGTTTATGGTAATCAGATGTTTTCCAAAATTATGCACTATTTGGGAGTGTGTTTTTATGAATTGGGTATTGATCCTCATCCAACCTAATACGTTATTTATCCCCAGTATTTAATTTAGAACGAAATTGCCCTTCACATCATACAATTACAACGAGTACATCAAAAGATATGGCGGGTTGAAGTGTTGAAGATGAAACCGCCGCGTGAAACAAATTTCTCACCGGGCGAAGCTGGGTCGCCCTGCTTGTATGATATAAACACACAATAAGCATTTGTAGATCCGTTTGTTTGTCCTGCAGGCTGATTTGATAACTGTAATTTGCTGTCGTCTGTCAGATGTGCCCGATCTCCCAAGCCACCTTGCGGCAGAAACAGCATTAACGGGAGTGGGTAGGTTTGTAGGTTAGTATATGGAAAACTTCGATTTCTACATTAATTACCGGTTAATTTTTCTATTTTAGTGAAGTGAGTTAGAAAAATTGTGTTCCAGATTCTGTGTTATATACGTTTGAACATTGTGATGAGTGATTAATGCCCTGAAATGTCGAAATCACATGCGTTTTGTTGCGTTTATGGATGCAATAGTAAAGACAACAGGAGTCCAGTCTCTTTCATTATTTTCCCAAGTACTAAAGTTGTAAACTAGAAATAACTGTAATTTTATAGGAATATGGGTACCTTATTTTGCTCATTACCAGAACGTGTTTTAAAGTTGTGTCATGGTTACTATCATCACAAACATGTGAAATCTCAACGTCGATTTTTAATTATTGATCTGTCAATTGCATTTCTTACAGTATTTGAATGATTTTACATTCTACCAATAAAAAAAATTGTGTAAAGTATTCGTGGATAACTGGTCTTTAAAACACTTCCTCTATTTCCGTCTCTAAAGAGTAAAGACCTTAATATCCACTTATACTTTAATATACTGTTATGATAAGTAGCATAATAGACCTTAATGTCGTAGTGGACTGTAACCCCTTCTTACCATAACTATCATTAATTTATATTGCCGAGTGTAATGATTAGTTTTCAATTTCCATGTATAAATTCATTGTATTAACTATGTCCTATTCTTTTTTTTTAATCCAATGTTATCAAGTTATCAGGATACGTTAATAAAAGTTTTTATAGAATAGAACATGAATTTTAGTCATAAATATTTGGTGAAATATTAATAGTACATACCTATATTTCTTGATAAAGAGTAAAACCTTATGCAATACAAAATACCTAACCTAAATAAGTACACCTTCCTTAAGCTATCTGAATTCTTTTATAATCTCAACGCTACTCATTCCTTCAGACCCAAAGAGCCTTCCTACTATTTGGAGTTGCTTCCAAATATCGGAAATATTCGCTTATGCTCAGAAAAACACTCTTTTCACTTTCCATTTTATTTTTTCCCTGCAAATTAAGGATGTCAGAACTAATGTTTACAAATCTTACCCACTCCCGTATGCATTTAAACATTCCGTACTCGCGTTTGGCACCAAGCGCGAACAGCGCTCTGCCATTGGCCTGACGAACTGGAACTGAGAAACCAATCACACTTAGAATGCGAAACGGCATCTCTGAGCCATGGACATCTCTCACAAAATGTGAAAAGGGATCAGCCTAATGCTATTAAACATGGATCATCCCACTGAATATTTCCTCCGCATATATGTTCATGTTCATTATATTTGATTATTTCATAAAATACCGTTACCCACTTGCACTGTCGTTTTTCTTCTGTATTTTCCTTGCTTGAAAAATCTAGAATACATATAGGAATACCTATCTATACTTAAAAATAACAAACAAAAAATATACAAGGGGTATAGCCGTATCATCCAAGGTCGTGAATTTCCATAGGTTCTCGACTTGTTTAGGGCTTGTTGAGAGAAACACAACTATTGTTGTTCTCTGTCTATATTTCGGACCTTTATTAGCTCCTTTTTCAGAACATTAGCTGCTATTTAGCTGGTTTCTTCCATATACAAACTAGTTTCTTCACAGCGAGTTGCTCATGTCTTGACGAAGGACCCAATCGGTCCGAAATATAGACAAAGAACAGCAATAGTTGTGTTTCTTTCAACAAGCCCTAGACAAGCCGAGAACCTATGAAAACTCACAACTTTAAAAATAACTCAAATCGCTTATAACTTCTTTCGGTATCAACGATTTCCTACACATATAATATAGAGGTTCAATAAAGAAAGAATAAAAATAAATCAAACTATAGGTATTAATAATTAATGTCCTCACTCTGCTCGCGCGTGTTATATCAGTTGATTAAATTACTTCATTTTGATTACCTATTCTCATCTCCATTTGATTTTTCAATAAGGGAGGTAGAGATGTTTTTAGTCTGAATTGCAACCCAACCCACCATAATACTCAGATTGTATCTTGGATTTTTATGGAAAGTTGGAAAGTGATTGAATTAATCGAATTTCCGTGTTTAGAAAACGTACGAAATGATTGTACCCCATTCAAACAAGACGTTTCCATTTCGTTGCTTCAAAATTGAAAAGTTCTTTCTTTATAACTCTTCATCTCAAAAGTATTCCATTTAGATGCTGCAGAATATAAATTACCTACATTACCAGTAAAGATTCATTCATCACTTGGAATAATCCCACTTTCAATTAGATGAATAAGATGATAAATACCGAACTTCAATTGAATTACGCTTATTACACCTATTATTATACGATTATGTTTCGAATTCGAAGTGTGATTGGTTTCTCAGTTCGAGTTCGTCAGGCCAATGGCAGAGCGCTATTCGCGCTTGGTGCCAAACTCGAGTACGGAATGTTTAAATGCCTCCCGTGACCCGTATACACGTGTAGTAGTGGGCGCTGCCTACCCCTGAATCGCGAATAACACGGTCTATTAGTGTGACGTCACCACGTCATGAGAGTTGTCTATGGTCAGGGATCTGTATCCAAACAACGGGAATTTAGTTCGGGATTTATGAAGAAGTTTCATTTATTTAACCAATAAGCATATTTAACGAAAAATTCGATATATATTGAATAATCCGACCAAACGAGATTAATATATGTGAGTATGAAATCTGTAACATTCTTTATTATGTGTTAAAATCCGTTTTTATAAATAGAAACATAACCTCAAATATCTTTATGCTTGATAAAAGAATCAATTCTTTCTAAGAACAATTTAGTTTTATTGTATAAATCGGTTGCCGAAGCCGAATTATCCATATGTATTCAATTTCTGCTTAAATAGTAAAAAAGTTGAAAATATAATACGCAGAAAAACCTATGAATGAACATTGGAACAATAAAGATTTTCTTTTTAAGATATTCAAACGAAAATGGTGATGTGTTGGGCTCCTGGTTGCACACATTATAATACGAGGGAGACCTGTACATTTTTCAGGTTTCCTAAGGATCCTCAGCTACGAAAAAAATGGATCCAGCTCATAAGGTAAGTAGAATCAATGATCATCAATATTTAGAAATGAAAAAGGAGGATCATGTGCATTTCTCATAATATTTAGAAAGTTATTATCATTGCTAGCAATTGTTGATTCAATTTCTTATAGTATAATGAAGATAATAATGATATTATAGATATCATATGTTTAATTAATTCCAATACAAATAAACGCATTTAATTTACCCTATTTCCATTGAAGTATTGAATTTGATTGTTCTCCCTTTCTTCTTCTCTGGACTGGGAAACATGAACGATTTCCCTTCGTTGTGCTTTAAATATTTAGGTCCATTTTCTTTTTTCCCATCATGAAAATGGCAACTACATTCTACAAATGAACGCACCTGAACCAGGCTCATCAGCCCTCCTGTTTAAAAATCAATAAAGTAGTATTAATACTGCCATCTTCATTATACTATAAGAAATTGAATCAACAATTGCTAGCAATGATAATAACTTTCTAAATATTATGAGAAATGCACATGATCCTCCTTTTTCATTTCTAAATATTGATGATCATTGATTCTACTTACCTTATGAGCTGGATCCATTTTTTTCGTAGCTGAGGATCCTTAGAAAACCTGAAAAATGTACAGGTCTCCCTCGTATTATAATGTGTGCAACCAGGAGCCCAACACATCACCATTTTCGTTTAAATATTTTAAAAAGAAAATCTTTATTGTTCCAATGTTCATTCATAGGTTTTTCTGCGTATTATATTTTCAACTTTTTTACTATTTAAGCAGAAATTGAATACATATGGATAATTCGGCTTCGGCAACCGATTTATACAATAAAACTAAATTGTTCTTAGAAAGAATTGATTCTTTTATCAAGCATAAAGATATTTGAGGTTATGTTTCTATTTATAAAAACGGATTTTAACACATAATAAAGAATGTTACAGATTTCATACTCAATATATTAATCTCGTTTGGTCGGATTATTCAATACTAGCTGTCCCGGCGAACTTTGTTTCGCCTAAATGATACTTACAGACTACGGTGAATTTCACAAATCGTAATCACCGGTGATCGGAGATCAACGCCTTGGTTCTCTGATTTTTGAACTGTCAAATCACCGGTGATTACGCTTTGTGAAACCTACCATTGAAGTTGTATAAACTAATCATTGCTATTTTTTCAAGCAGGCGATGAATATAGCAAAATATACAAAATTTTAGTACTATTGTTATTCGCACGAAAAAAATGCTCCTCATTTAAGTGGTATCCAATTGTTGAACATATAACATTTTGTTTTGAATGCTTCACAATTCTGTCATTGCAGTACCTATCTTGTAATGAATGACAACACGAATGCAAATATAAATCCCGATCGAATTGTATGGATGAGAAATAGTTCCAATTTCCAATGAGGAATTACCTCTGATCACTCGATCACTGTGTAAACCACTTTAGTTCTGCCAATACAACGCTGAAAATTTGAATTGAATTACTTTGTCTATGGTACTTCAACTTCACTTCACAAATACGCTAAGACATTTTCTCATTTTCCTTCTTGACTTCTTGACGTTCACCAGAATGAATTCAAATATTTGAACCAACTAATAAAATTAGAACTTATTTTGTGAATAGCGCTTTCTGAAGTGGAAAAACGAAACTTTTTTAATATTCTCAATGTTGGCTAATCAAAATCTAATTGGTGCTCACACCATTATTTCAAACATCTTAGCCTTTTGGTGCTCAGCTTAAAATAATTGGTAAACATCTCAGTTGGTGGAGCAGCGAGATTTCCATGTTCCCATGAATATGGGCTGTCACACAGAACAGACACAAAAATGTAATTACTATAATTATGGCAAACATATTAATTCCCAAACAGAAATTCGAAAACATTTCAAAAATTATGGGAGTAGATGAGAATGGACAATTCACGATTGAAACCGATCGCCAAAATCCGATTTCTTGACATTTCGATTAAAATTCACTGTGATATTCATTCGCTTCTTGATCTGGTAATAGCCTTTCATGGTACTATAAGTTCTATACATCGCCATCTAATGGTGATAATATCAAATATAGTACCTTCGCGATTACCTTATTTTGTTTTGAATAAATAAAACTGTAAAATAACTAATAACCAGTTTAGTATAGTATAGAACAATCAGTCATAATGTGTGATTAGCGCCACTTGAAGTGGTGAGAACGAATTTTCCCTCATATCTCAACGGAATCTAATCATTTTAGGAATCTGCACTCCTACGCTAAGACATTTTGGTTTTGGTCAACAGCACAGAGTTGGAGGCAACCCAAATTACACACTATATGTTTACATCGCAATCTAACGCAATCTAAGCTGTAGCGACACCTAGTGACCTTACTTGAAAGAAGGAAAAGCATTTCCTGTATGAGTGAAATTTTCATCGGTCTTTTCAAAGTTTTATTGTATTTTATAATAACCAGACCGTAGACGAATCCGTATATGAAGTTTCATAACAAACAGTCCATCCGATCTCGAGTTATAAATGGTGTAACCAACATCTTTCTTTTATATATATAGAATAGATATATCGAATTTTTCGTTAAATATGCTTATCTATTAAATAAATAAAACTTCTTCATAAATCCCGAACTAAATTACCTTTGTTTGGATACAGATCCCTGAATTCCCTGACCATAGACAACTCACGTGACGTGGTGACGTAAGCACTAATAGACCGTACTGGAATAACGTGGGAATAACTACAGTGGCTTTATACAAGACAGTGGCGACAATAGACGTTCACGTTTTGATTGGTCGGACTGTTTTCGACCACTAATGGCGGATTTTCATTGTTTTGTTGTCATGTATATTGTTAACGTAAGTACTGTTGGCCAGTGTGGCAACAGACTTAGTTATTATGGCAACCTCGTACTCGGACAAATGCGTACCTCAATGCGCAGAGGTAACCTAACATCTAGTCTATGGTTCTTAACTTCTAGTCTATGGTTGATGATGGTAGTCCAGTTCTGTTTTAGATAAAGAGCAGATAAGTGTACACGCCAAGTCGAAGCCATATTGCCCATATTACACTTACATGTATCTAAACATAAAGCTCAAGATCGAATCAAATGTCAAACAGCACGACACTCAAATGTAAACAAATATCCGCCATGTTTGGGCAAAAACGTGTTCTATGACCCTATTGTCGCCACTGTCTTGTATAAAGCCACTGTAGGAATAACTAACTGATGAGTCACACTTGGTTCTCAAAGATGGCCTTTTCCGTTCACAAGGTTTTCCATAGAGAGAACCCGGTATGCTCCTTCCTGGTATTTTATATTCTATGGGTCCCCGCTAGAGATGGCCTGCTGTTATAGTCATCCTTGTCATATTATTTACAACTATGTTGCCGCTTTTTCTGATAAACTGAACCCAACTTTCCGAGACGGGTTATTTTCTGAATATTAATATTTTAATATGTAACCATATCCCAAGTAACTCCTCGAAGTAGTGGCAATGAACGCAAGTATGCTTAATAGGTTTGTTCGCGTCGCAGTTCTCTTGGTACTCTGGGTTCAGGGAGAACTTGGTTCTATAGTCTGTTCAAATATAAGAGAATGTAAACAAACAAACGAAATCGGTTTGTTTTGCGCATACTAACATCATATTGGTCAAAGGTTCTTCTCCACAATTCTTTTCACGCCCCCAAAAGACTGCCAGGATCGTACTTACAGCTTAGAACGGAATGTCGATAGAAGGTACTGGAGAGTTATGATTTGGATTTTGGATTTCTTTGTTACACCCTTATAACCCTTGTAATTAGGTCCTTTAAAATTCGCAACGGTTATAACCTGATATATCTGAAGTAGGTACCTCAATTTGTCCCGGTTATAAATATTTGTTTGAATTGTACTTAACCCTTTGTCGGTTTCCGACGAGATAATTTCTGAAAAATCCTGAGCAATTTGGGTCCTTTCTATATAAATTTCGGAAACATATAGAAGTTTTTAGTCGATAGCAACCTAGAGTACGGTGAAGGTGTAGTTAATAATGGTGTACATTGATTTTGTAGTGAAAAAAGTTAATCAAGTGTTCTCGTTAGAAAAAACAGTGGGCTGACAGCAGTGTGATCGTGAAGCTATAAAACGGGCGTTTTATAGCTTCACGATCACACTGCTGTCAGCCGCAGCCCACTGTACAGGACCGAATCGGTGCTTGTTCTCCCAAATTACAAAAGTGTTCGTTTTCGAAGGTAATCTGAAAGTTTTCACGAAAATTTCAGATAATTATATATTGGAATCCAGTCACAGAATGTATCGAAAATTATTCAAGGAAAATCTCTAGATCCGTTTAAAATATAATTAGGAGGGCCGAAATAACTATTTTCAAGGCGAATTTGTTTTTAATTTGCGTAGGGATATCGATTATTTTCTTAAAATTGAAAAATACCAGATACATCTGATCTTGTTTCGAGCATTTCGGCCGAGAGAGAAATAATTCCTGAAGATGCCAGACACTCGACCTGGCAAAACGTCGAAATCTAATAAACCACGCCGGCCGAAATGCTCGAAACAAGATCAGATGTCATCAATGGAATATTTGTTGAAAGATTATTTGGGCTGTTTCCATTATCTGTAGATAATGTGAACTATGTCATCCTGTATTGTTGATATTTTCTTGTACACAGTTGAGTTATTCCCATTGTTCCCGTAATTTCTATAATTCCTGTTATTCCCATTGTTCTCGTTATTTCCGATAATCCGATGTTCCTATTATTCCCGTTATTCCTGTTACTCCCGTTGTTCCCGTTGCCAAAAAACCTTATTCCGTCATCTTAATGATGATAATGAGGATGATGAAGATGAAAATACAAAGAAATAGAAACAAACATTAATACATTGATTTTTATATATATATATTAGATTATTCAGCTTCATAGAACAAATGTTGGGGCGCAGGGAATATAAGAAGAAATGAAGAAATCCGACCCTGAACTATATATCTCACACTAGCTGTATAAATGCTCTCTCTTTCATTCACCAGTCAACTGGGAGGAGCTACCTGCGGGGCGTGTCATTTAAAAGAAATTCAATTCCATCTTAAAATCCATAATTGTTTTTAACAATTGATTTTCACTAATCGACGGCTAAAACAAACCTTAATGACTTGTCTTTGAGAAGAATGGATATTTATCATTCCGAATAGAAAAATTCAAGGAAATAAAT
The DNA here is from genome assembly GCA_951802165.1 of Adalia decempunctata. Classification (NCBI taxonomy): domain Eukaryota; kingdom Metazoa; phylum Arthropoda; class Insecta; order Coleoptera; family Coccinellidae; genus Adalia; species Adalia decempunctata. Next base: position 21,707,839 of record OX637703.1, read on the forward strand.
TTCGCGAAAACAACACATTTTTGTGATATCATTTACAAAAAAACGGCTAATTATAAAAGAAAAATGAGATAGACATGTCATTAACTAAATGATAGACTTCAATACTGAAATGAAAAAACACAAAAATATTAGTTCGTTTTGATGGTGGAAATGTTGAAAAATAATCAAAAATGATGTTGAATATCCTTTTTATTCATTCAATACTCATAAAATATTTTTTTATTATTTTTACCTTTATATACACACATACATCCCTTGATCAGTTAGAAAAATAAATCGTTTCTGACTCCCTTTTTTCAGGGATGTAGACCCTTAAGTGACGGTGATCGACGTTTTGATAAAAAATGGTTCTTGAAGATTTTGCCAAATGGAGATAGGTTGCACAGAAACTGGCTTATTTATTGTAAGAGGATGGATGCTTTATTTTGCTTTCCCTGCTTGCTTTTTTCTGGAAAAAAAGATTTTTGGACTACAGGCTATCGAGACTGGCCACATCTCAATCCATCACTACCCCGTCATGAGATTTCTTTAAGGGGCAGAATCACCTTTTGAATCATGGTAAATCTCCATTCAAAAGTGGGCTCTATATTTCACGAGTAAGTACCCTAATTTACGACGTAGAGACTTGATTTTTTTTAAATTGAAGTTGAAGAAAGTCCCGATGGCAAATAGTATTCTTTTTCTAGATGTAATTAGTTTTTCAATTAAAAAACCAGTTATCGTTAGATCTGGGGTTATTGAATATGTTTTTCGTTTTTCATGAGTACAAGCTATATTTTTGAAATAATAATCATGAAAATTTTTGTACTTTGTAGATGATTAAACTGCCGAGGGCAAATAGTTGAGATTCTTTCCAAAAAATGATGAATAACCGTCGGAAAAAAATCATTAAGTGTAGTTTCCAAAACGCTGAAGTTCAATCTGTTTTTTTCAATTGAAAAACTAATTAAATCGAAAAAATCGCAGCTAATTGCCCTCGGTAATTTAATCTTCTAAAAACTACAGAAATTTTCATGATTATTATTTCAAAAATATAGCTTGTACTCATGAAAAACGAAAAACATATTCAATACAGTGGCGGCTCGTGACAGTTTAAGGTGGTGAGGCACATCGGAGAAAAAATATTCCCTGCCTTGGCGTTGCCGGATGATTAGAATAATTCTTTATCGCTAGCATACTCAAGGTTATCTTTAACATTTTAAAGGGTGCGTATGAAAAGTAATTTGAAGCCAGTTGAAGAAAATGAGCATCCTTATTGAAATTCTTCAATTTTGGACCTTGTTAAGAACATCCTCTACAAGCAAGTTGCTTTTCATCATATCATCAGATTTGAAACACCCATTAACTAGAACATTGAGAATATTGAAGTTTATGCCACTCTGATAATGAAGTAAAATCTTCCACTTTCCCATAATTTTTTCGTTATATGTTAGCCACGCCGAATAAATTAAGAAAAATGTTGATGCCAATGAATAGAAATACTACTTTGGCACTAAGAGATGAAATAATATGAAGTGGTTACCATTAGAACAAACCGACCTAATTCTGATACCAGTAATACCGCTTCAAACGAACACCCTGTGGCCGGTACTATTATTTTAGGCTGATATATCAGTGCAAGAGCAACCATTTTTGCAGTAAAATTATTCCGTAACTGACGTAAGTAATGAGATTATCTACTTCATTGCACTAATGGGACACTCTGTATATGTACATATACCTATAAATAACTAATTCTATAGTCTGTTCAAATATAAGAGAATGTAAACAAACAAACCAAATCGGTTTGTTTTGCGCATTACTAACATATGATTGGTGAAACGGTCGGCTGTATAATTCTTTTCACGCCCCCAAAAGACTGCCAGGATCGTACTTAAAGCTTAGAACGATTTCACAGTTATCTTTTCCGGACAATAATGTCGAATTCAGAAACGGACACTGCATCTGAAGGTGGTATATTGGGCCCACCACGAAAAAGAACGAAACGTTCACATTTGTCTATTCAAATCATGTGTATTCCATTCAGAGAATAATATCAAGTTTATATGATTGTGTGAACTATCCTCGATCCGACCCTGGAGCCCTGAAAGCAAGTCTCTACCTGAAGCAAGCCCATCCTTCGTGTGCGCGACTTTGTTTACGTCGTAGTCGCTTATATTTGAACAGAGTATAGTGAACTCTCTTCTTCGTCAGTTGCGTAATATTCTCAAGACATTCACTCAAATCTGGAATAGATCGCTCTACTTCTTGAACTATATATGAATTATCCCCGTAAGAATTACGCCAAAAACTTTGGTGATTAGCTGAAAAATCAAAAAAATCACAAATCTTTCGAGCGTTTACATCTAACTGGGGAATTCGTGACGTCCCATCGTCCCGTTAAATACATTTCGCCTTCGGGTCTCCGATGGAAATTGAATTCAGTAATAACTAATAAGATTGAAAGACATCATATGAACACTGAGACAAACCTAAATCTACACGAAAAACAGATAAAACTATTTTTACAAATCGAACCCAATTTGAAAACTGACCCTAGTTCATAGATTAAAGAACTAGTTCCCGAATAGTGCAGAATAATTACAGTTTGCCCTTCGCGAGAGAATATCAAGACTATACTCTGTTCAAATATAAGAGACATCAAAATAAACAAAGTCGCGCAGAGGTAGGATGGGCTTTCTTCAGGTAGAGACTTTATTTCAGGGCTCCAGGGTCGGATCGAGGATAGTTCACACAATCATATAAACTCAAATTCATTTATTCAACATATTCAAATTACAAATGTCATAAGTTTGAAAAAAATAATGCAGCGTCCAAAATAATATATTATGTATTACCCTATTAAAAATTATTCAGAATTTTGTTGGTCTTCTTCTGTGTCACTTTCATCCAGATTCACCAGCACTCGCTCTATTGTTGACTCCATGATATTATCGAGCTGACACATTTTTTCTTCGACATCAGTTACAACATGATGTATGCATTTCTTCCATTTCTCAGCACCAATCGAGCCTATAGCTCCCAGAAACAAATTACGAACCTCAGCAATTTTAAATGAGGAGTTCTGAGCTGCTACTTTTCCTTTTACTTGAGCCCAAATGAGCTCGATTGGATTCAGCTCGCAATGATATGGTGGGAGTCTCAATACTGAATACTCAATACTGAATACAGGGCAGCTCTGCGCAGAGCACGTAGGACAGCTAATGAGAGTTTCATCTTGAATTCAGGTAACCCTAGCAAAAATATGTGGAAAATAATAAATAGTAAGAGACGTTCTGAGGTAATTCCATCTATACCCTTGAGCTCTCAGGACTTGAATTCCTACTTCATTTCATTGCCACATGAACTGGTAAATAATTTACCAAATGTTGATATTTCGGGGCCTAGCATATCCATGGAAGCTATTTGTCAACATGCAAGTGGTTTTCAATTTCATGAAGTATCCTTCAACAATATAAGGGATATCATATGTTCCCTGAAAGGAAGTAAATCAAGAGACTACTATGGTCTGTCAACAACACTATTAAAAAGGAATATCAATCATATAGTGAGTCCTCTCACTAAAATAATAAACCGCTGTATTAAGGAGGGAGTTTTCCCGGATTGTCTGAAGGTAGCGAAGGTAATCCCAATACACAAAAAAGGTGATAAAAATGACAAAAAAAACTATAGACCGATTTCTTTACTCCCCATATTCTCAAAGGTCTTCGAGAAGATCATTTATGAACAAATAATGAACCATTTTGAGAATGAGAATCTATTTCACAGGAACCAATATGGATATAGAAGGAAGTCAAGTACCTGTGATGCAGTAATACGTTTTGTTGAGTACACTCTAGATTGTTTTGAGAGGGGTTCACTTTCATTATCAATATTTTTAGACCTGAGTCGAGCCTTCGACTGTGTGGCTCCACAGGCTCTTGTTAGCAAGCTGTCAAAGTATGGTTTCGATGAGGTTGGTCTCAGACTCATCCAGTCCTACTTCTTCAACAGGACCCAGAGGGTCTTCTGCAATAACACTTGGTCCACAGAGGGTCATTTGAGTCTCGGGGTGCCACAGGGTTCCATATTAGGACCCCTTTTATTTATCATTTTTATGAATGATTTCTCTCTTTTCATGGCAGCTTACGAACATCTTTTATGGGCTGATGACTCTGGAATTACCGTGGAGCATAGGGAGCTGCAGGGAGCTCAGCAGCTTGCATATGCAGCAGAATTAAGGGCCAAGGAGTGGTTTGCATCAAACAAGCTTGTATGCAATGAGGAGAAGACAGACACCATGTTGTTCAACCTGAGAGGACTCAAGGATAATAATACCAATGAGTCAATAAAGTTTCTGGGAGTTCATTTGGACTCCAGTCTCACTTGGATTTCTCACGGCAATGAAACATCCTCAAAGATAATCAAAAATATCTTTCTGCTTCGTAACCTGGCGAACATCGTGTCCAAGAAGGTTGTAAAGGTTGCCTATCATAGCCTCATTGAATCGCATCTGCGATATTGTGTGCTTGTCTGGGGTAACAGTTCCAGTAGGGAAAGCATTTTCAGACTACAGAGGAGAGCGGTTAGAATAGTGGCAGGCCTGGGATATAGAGATGATTGCTTGAGCGCCTTCAAAAGTCTTAAAATACTTACTTTTCCATCAATATACATTTATGAATGCCTTGTCTATGCTTATAATAGTGTCGGGGATCTTCCAAAATATGGGGACACCCATGACTATTGTACACGACACAGGAATAATATAAAATCCAAGTATATGCGACTCGAAAAATCAAAGAATGGTCCCAATTTCATTTCTCATAAACTTTTCAACAAGTTACCTGAAGAGGTTAAAAGGCTCAATCTTAAGGAATTTAAAAAGAAAATCAATGAAGTATTGCGGCAAAATGCATTTTGGAACGTGCAAGAGTTCCTGTCCAGTAATTTGAAATTTTAATATTTTAAACTAATTTATTGAATAACTGTAGTTTGTTTTTGATGTGGAATAGTGTTTTGTATTATTCCAATTTTATTTATATGTATATATATATATATATATGTTATACTGCCTGGACTTTTTATCCTTGTTGACTGTTTATGTTGCATTTATATTATACATTTTTATATCTATTTCTGATGTTGACTGATTTATGTTGTATTTATAATACACATTTTTTATATGTATTTCTGACAATGATGAGAGATGGTTATCATCCTAAAATTGTTATATTGATTTTAAATTTTACTGACTTGTGCAATACGATGTACTTTGTAAAAGAGCACCAATAAATTATCTTATCTTATCTTATCTTATCTTCCCGTCTCATTGGCCATTTCATCTATAATTAATTTTTCATACCACCCTCTATTTGCCTTGACCAGAGCAAGAAGTTCCGCCTTCAAAAGATCATTTTCGAAGGAAATATTTTTACTGAGCAACCAATTTTTGACATCTTCCTTGCGGGTTGAAGACGGAATCGATTCCATTTTTCTCGAATGATAACTGGCGTTGTCCATTACGATTACCATTACGTTATGATCCAGAGTTGGCAAAATTGTTGAGAACCACTTTTCGAACGATTCCCCGTTCATTTCCTGATGGTAATCTCCGGATTTTTTCGATTCGAAAAACCATAGGCCGTTCTCTACAAATCCGTCTTCTCCCCCTATATGACATATAATCAGTCCTTTTCCTTTTCCACTTGGGTTTTTGAGACCAGTTGACAGACCTTCTCGAAAAGCCTGTCTGTTGGACCCAATCGATTCATCGACCCATACTGAATTTTTTGTACATCCCGCATTTATCCATGTCTCGTCAAGGTAATAAATTTTTCGGCCTTGCTCCCTAAATTCTCGAATTTTCTTCAAATAATTTCTCCTCCAAACAACTATTTCGTCTCTATCAATCAATAAACTATTACGACCACGTTTTTTGAATTTGAATTTCATTTTTTTCAATAATTTATAAAATGTTGTTTTTTTAAAATTCGGCAGGCTGTCATCGTTATTAACAACTTCCAAAACCTTCGAAATTGTAGGAATTTCATCAAGAAAAAAAACCGTGAACTATTCTCCTAATTAAGTTCATGTCGAAATCGTCTATTGAATCGATGCTTTTTAGCGACTGGGATTTCTGCTTAGGTGGAATCAATAGATGATTTCGTTTATATTATTTTTCAGAAATCTCGTCGGAAACCGACAAAGGGTTAAGTACAATTCAAACAAATATTTATAACCGGGACAAATTGAGGTACCTACTTCAGATATATATATGTACCTACTATCGACATTCCGTTCTAAGCTTTAAGTACGATCCTGGCAGTCTTTTGGGGGCGTGACAAGAATTGTAGAAAAGATCCTTTGACCAATAAGCTGTGTTAGTATGCGCAAAACAAACCGATTTGGTTTGTTTGTTTACATTCTCTTATATTTGAACAGACTATAGTTAGAGGCTAGCCTCAGACTAAACGTAATATTTGTCGTTTAGGGGTACGGTATTCTCGCCTGCCGTCCGTTCCCTATGATGTAAAATGACGCGTAAAGAAAGGCAGTGTGAGGCGTGCCTCTGCCGTTTACCTAGAAATCGTGAGTACGGAAACTTAGACCCAACCGGAGACGCATTTTATTGATATATGATGAAGGGAAATTTCGATATAAATGCGTATGGAAGAAGATAATGAAAACAATTTTAATTGATTGAATAAATAATCAATAAATATATGATATTTATACGTGTAATTTTCGACGTTTATTGGTGAGGCACTGCCTCACCTGCCTCATAGGACAAGCCGCCACTGATTCAATAACCCCAGATCTAACGACTACCATGGTTTTTTTAATTGAAAAACTAATTGAAACGAAAAAAAGAAAACTATTTGCCCTCGGGACGTTCTTCAACTTCAATTTAAAAAAAATCAAGTCTCTACGTAGTAAATTAGGGTACTTACTCGTGAAATAAAGAGACCACTTTTGAATGGAGATTTACCACGATTCAGAAGGTGATACTGCCCCTTAAGTCATAGGGAAACTACATAAAATTGTGAAGTTTTGAACGGAGTTTGAATATTGGCGGATTCATTTGGAGAAAATGATCATGATTGAGAAACAGAAATGGAGGCATATCTTAAAGGTTATCTTGGATGCGATTCTTCACTGCGTTAAGAATAATGATGCTTTTAGGGGTACTTCTGGAAAAATAGGAGAATTGTGGAAATTTTTTTTATCGTTTTCTATTTACCTATTATGTTGATTGAGTTTTTTTTCATTACCTTTTAAGAAATATGGGAGATTATTGTGAATAAAAAGTTCTTCAAAAGTTCAAAATATAATCAATAAATGTCAACTATGAAAAACATGTATTTATTGGAAAATGAATTTCTTCAAGGGCGCATTTTGAAAGTTTGCCACAGGCGCTAGAATCCTAGTTCCGGCTCTGCCATTTCGCCGCATTTTCAAGCCCCTATTTGAGAACCTCCGGATGAGACCAGAACGCCGAAATTTTCGTCATCCAGTAAGCTATAATCACGTACTCAAAATCCAAAATTTCAAGTGTGTAGGTCATTTAGTTCCGAAGTTACGCGAAAGCAAAGTTTCGCATTTTCGACCCTAATTCACTCATCATCATCAAAATTGAACTAGTACTTCCCATAAACTCAGAGAGCTGAAATTTGGTACATAGTTAGGGTTTAATGGCCAAATAAAGGGAAAATTATAAAAACTAGGATAATCGAAAATCTGTTGGCACGTCACGTGAGCTCACGTGCTATCACGTCATCTTCGCAAAATGTGCAACCACAATAATGTATGGAAGTTTATGCGCTTGGAAACACATTGTTATCATACTCAATATGTGAATATCGAATAAATTGAAAAAAAAAAATAATAATCGGGTCATCAGTCTATACACAGTGATATTTGTACTGTCTCATTTATTGTTCAAGGAAACGATAGGTTTTCGAAAGCTAGGCCGGAACAATAAATGAGAGAGTAAAAATTATCACTGTGTATAAGACTGATGACCCGAATATTATCCTTTTTTCAATTGTTATCATTTCACGCATTCATGAAGTTAGCATCTGCTGTCACTTGATAGCACACCAGAACTACCCGCAAATTTACATTTTCTAACCGTAAGTGATATCACGTCGGATATTTTGTGAAGTGATTGATGAAGTGAAAATGGATGAAAACTTGATCGAACTTGTCAGGCTTCATGAAGTGATCTATGATCATTCTTCATCAGAGTACAGGGATCAGAATGTACGACAACAAGCTTGGGTGCTGGGTGCTCATTCAACAATTGTTGTACTATTTGTGTTAATCCTCCCACTTCTTCTCTTCGTTTATTTATTTGGTGAATCAAATCTCTTCTATCAGAATCACCAGCAACTGTAATAGCAGTTATGTTCTCTATATCTTCTTTCCATTCCGTATTCGGAAGCTCTTGCTTGATGAAGAAGAAACTGTGTTTCGCTCTGTATCACTGAATATGAAAATGCTATGAAATTTATGTGCAATATAGAACGTCTATTGCTCTTCAGACAAAACATCATCAGATGGGTCTGCGGTGGTTAGATTGGGAGAGAAAAAATTGAATCGGAAAAAAAAATCGGGTAAGAGATGGGCTATTTGGACAAGTTTGGTATCAAACTATAGGTTTTCGAGGACGCTGAAATCAATAAAAAATAATCGGAGGATCTATCTACCATAGTTCAAAACCGAAAAAAAATAAAGATTTGTAATAAAAAAACTACGCTTAAAAAAAAGTGTCAAATAAGAAAATCTAATAAAATAGATCAATATACCCACGTTTCTACAAAAAGAAGTGAAATCCCACCAAAAACATTCTGTGAAAACTAGCCAAGTCTCGATGGAGCTGCTTATTTATCTCTAAAAAGTAATGAAATCTAGAAAAAGTCGAGCCAAGTTTAAGGCTCCTTACTGCGATTTCTTTATTATTATAGTTAATGTTGTGTGACTTGGCCGTTGAAGGGTACACAAGGGTACAAAACCAGGTGCTCCATGACACCATTGCACCAATCTGTCGCCAGAAAGCAACCCATTGACGATGAAAAATTGCCACTTGGAAAATGTTCATTCAATTGTAGGCTTGATAAAGCTGCGTATTCAATAATACGAGCCTGAAACAAACATTAAAAAAAATTATTTCCAGTACAGAGGGACTTCTAATCATTGATAGAAGACCGTCTGTACGTCTATTTTATTTTAGATCGGTGGTCGATTTGACGCTCCAAAAAGAAGGGAGCAGAAGTCAGCATTGTCAATGCTGAATGCATATGTGTTGCACAATCAACAACAGTCTAAAATGAGACACTAGCGTCCAATTACCAATACCAGCATGGGCTATTATCTCGCTTAACAAACATTGGTAGTTACAACAGATATAGCATTACGTGTAAACAAAATTGACTTGTACCCCCTAACGTATAAGAATGTTCAACGGCCAAGTCACACAACATTAACTATAATAATAAAGAAATCGCAGTAAGGAGCCATAAACTTGGCTCGACTTTTTCTAGATTTCATTACTTTTTAGAGATAAATAAGCAGCTCCATCGAGACTTGGCTAGTTTTCACAGAATGTTTTTGGTGGGATTAAAAATTACCAAAAAGTACAGTTCCGAACCGCGAAGCGAACAAACCTCATGAGTTTATAAAAGCTTGTAGAACTGTATGACAGTTAGGTTGGTAGATACATCTGAATAAAGCTCGTATTAAGTCTTTCCGTGTTTTTTTTTTTAAAACGGATTTTCAAGTTGTAAAAATATATTTGGCGACGAGGATGGGATATTGCTAGTATTCCGAAAAAAAGAATACGTGAAATCAATTTCTTTGAGCAATATACAAAGAACTGCAGTTGTGAAAGTTTGTGACGTCAATCGAGTGTGAAACCGATCAAAAGTAGCAACAAACCCACGAGTGAGCAGGAGTCCACGACGAGAGGCTGAATCCCTGAAGAAGTGTAAGGTGAACCCTCTCTGGTCTGCTTGTGATCTTTTCAACGTCTAAAAACACCCCTGAGGATTGATCGAGTAGCGCCCCTCAAATCAGGACAGAAAGCAACAGAGTGAGTTGGTTATTAACCTCCTAGTTTTTCTATTCTCTAGACCAAAGGAATACTTGTTTTTTTTTATTTTAAGAAGTAATTGTAAGAAACAAACTGGTAAAATACCCGAAATCAAAATAGACGATTTAATTGAAAAATTCAAAAATCTTGATACCAAAATGACTCAGGCTTCAGGAAGTCAAAACGATACAGTAGATATTAACGATTTAAAGTTATTTGGAGATCTGTTACCAAAATTCAATGGTAATTCAAACGAACTCCAATCATTTATTGTAGAAATAGAAAATTATATCTCAAAATTCGGAGGCACGAGCAATGCTCGAATTAATCATTATTGCTTTGCTATGATAAAATCTGGAATAATTGATGAAGCAAGAATAATTATGAATTCAGGCCCCATTCCAAATAATTGGCTACAATTGAAACAAATTTTAATTGATAAGTTTGGATTTAGAATCAATTTTGATGTTTTACAAGACGAATATCAAAATATGCGTAGAGCCTATAAAGAACCTCTTTTAAATTTCTTGGAAAGAATTAAGCAAACCAAATTGCATTTTGATTATCAATTGCAGATGCAAGGATTCAATCAGAACGAACTTGTGATTTACAGGAATATTTCTGAAAGAATTGGACAAAGAGTAATTTATAATAATGTTGATGAAAATGTCAGAAATTTGTTAGATAATAATGAACGAAAGTTCGATGAAACATGCAAAATGTTAGAAAATAGAGAGATAAAGAGACAACAACTAAATTTCAAATAAATAATAATAAACTGCTAATTTCCAAATTTAAATTCATTTTCACAAACTTCTCATACTAGTAGAGAGAAAATTAATAATTCCTCTTATCATTCCACTAAATTCCATCAAAATTACTTCAAACAGAATACGCGTCCACATATCAATTTTATTCCGAATCAGAATTTCCCAAGTCAACCAATACGTATGCAACCAATTCAACATTCAAGTCAACCAAAATATTTCACTAATGAGCAAGTATTTGGAAAACCTCAAAACGTTTTCAAACCCAATCCTAATTATAGACCCACCAATAAACCAGAACCAATGTCAATAAGAACGAGAATTTTACCTCAAAAACGTCCTAATGAATCATCAAGTATACGTCAACCCAAACCAAATTATCAGCCTAGAGAAAACTATTTTAGACCTAGAGCACCTCCAAATTTTATATCGGAAGAATTAACGAATACGGAAGAGCAAAATGAATTTCCACCAGAAGAACAATTTCTCGAAAATTATGATGATTATTTTTGCGACCCAAATATCGACCAATAGAATTGCACCATTCGACGTCACATGGTACAACCTACATGGTATTATACTGATAATTTTTTGAAAATTTTCTCTGGTAGTTGCTATATATAAAAAACAAAACATGATCCAGTCAAATTAATCACACGTCAAACTGACAGGTTGAATTCAATTGTGAAAATTGGAGATTTTGCATGGAAATGAGTCGATTTGGAGTTTGTTCTCTGTCCACCATCGATAAAAAAGTCAAAGGAAATGTTCCCATTAATACGGAGAAGTCAAAAAAAACAGTTTGGAACCAATTTACTACTTTTTGTACTGAGAGGGCATACACATTGAGTGCTGAAACGAGTGAAGCGCAATTGGCAAACTGATACGGTTTTCCGGCTAACCTTTTTCAGAAAACAAAATGAGTGTACAAATTTTACAAATTTTATTATTTCACAAATTTCATCAAGGTTAAACGCAATTCTACAGGTATTATAAATGGAAATTATACAAGCATGAAAATAAATGATACCTATGCTTAAATACTACCAAATTCAAATATGAAAGAATTACTGTAACTTCCAAATCTCAAAGTCAGGGTCTGAGTTCTCTGTTCTAACAAGAACAGGCCTTAACTTCAAAAATTAATTCAACTTCACAATTATTAGATGAACCAGGTGAACTTCAACAAAAGAAATAAACGTACAGAAAATAGCTGTTTTTTTCAATTTCACTTATCTTTTGGTTTTTAAAATGAACGAAGGGAATGCTGCAAGCTCGTTTGGACACACGATGTGATCTCCAGGGGATGATGGAATCTCGTGTTGCAATCTGCAAGGGAATTTCTGGTCGGAAGCGAAATCCCGAAAAATCTCAAAATATGGCTCGTCCAATATCCGAAGCGATGGTATTAAATTTGATGCCAGATGACTCGAAGTGATGTTCTTGAATCGACGATAAAAATGAAGATTTTAATGGCAGACAAATCTAAATTGGATAAAGGCATGTTTTACGCTTCAAAGAAAAATCGAGAAAAAATAACTCTTACCCTCAGTCTCACAAACTTATTTCACCAACGAATTGAATTATCGATAAAATAACAGGGCTTATCCGGCAGAGCCGAAAATATTTGCCTAACAAAAGGAATTATCCAGCAATCTAAGGAAATCAAAAATTTGCCGTTTTTTACTCCTATTTCGTTACTTCTCTCAACAAATTCAGAACGCAAAAAGAAAGAGGAATCAAGAATCGGGCTCGTTCTTGGAAACATATTGTCGCAAAAAAAATTATAAACATGCGTAACAATATTTCCTTACATGTTCTATGAATGGTAAATATAATTTGAATTTATCAATCGATTCTGTGTCGAACATACAGGGTTGACTTTAATATTATATGGGTGAAAATGAAATTCATTGCAACTAGCTTTCTCTTAAAATTTCCATAAAATTCTCTGATCATAATCTATACTGTAACATACTTCCCCTCCCTGGAATAAAAAAAATCGAAGATTTTTTTTCTCCGGTAAACGAAAATGAGAAGTGGAAAAATAAGTGCAACAATCTCTGGAAATCACAACGTCACTCCAAACAACCTTACAGACCTGAAACAAAAAGCAAAAAAAAATTAATTTGTATCATGAGTTTTATCAGGTTTAAGTTGGGAAATGTGCCAATTTCCTTTGGAAATTCCGGCATCATCAACCAGTTCATAGGCATTGATTCCCAACTTCCTCCCAATTCTATATGGACCAATATATTTATCACCCAATTTGGCATTGAAATTTTTAATGTTTGATGAAAGTTGATGTGATTTTACCCACACATAATCGTTTACGGAATATTGTTTAGGTCGATGTCTTAGATTATATGCATGTTTTGTTTTTTCATGAACTACATTCAATCTCTTTTTCACGAATGATCTTAATTCTTCTAATTTCTCTAAACGACTAGATTGAGTAGAACTAGAATTAGTATTGTCTGGTAATTGATCGGTAATACTTTTACGGTCTCTCTCAAATTTATAGTGGTTACCATCGACTGTCATCTCGCAACCAAAATTGACGAAGTATGGAGAATTTTGAGTAACTTCGTGTTTTACTGTTCGATAAGCACATCCTAATTTCATGAGATGCTTATCCCAAGTTTTGTGATTAGATTCCACATAGCTCGAGATCATTGTTTTAATGACCCTATTGACTCGTTCTGTGAAATTCGGTTCCGGATGGTACAAAGGATTATAATAAGGGGTGACATTATAGTCTTTAAGTAATTTGGTGAATTCCTTACTTTTAAATTGACTTCCATTGTCACATTTTATTATCTCCGGAACAGAGAATAACAAAAAAACTTGTTCTTCGAGAATTCTTACTATCGCTGTAGCTGTTGCTGTTCTAAGAGGGAAAAGTAATGTGAACTTACTAAAATAATCACAAACAACAAAGACATACTGGTATCCTCTAGATGATTTTGGAAAAGGTCCAATTAAGTCACATGCGAGATATTGCCAACATTTATCGATATTAGGTTTTGTGCCCATTTCACCAGCTTTACGGGATTGTTCTGGTTTATGTGCTGCACATACTCTACATTTATTTACATATTTGGTAATATCACACTTCATTCCGGGCCAAAAATAGTTTTCAAGTATACGATAATACGTCTTATAAATACCCAAATGACCTCCTGTTTTAGGTTCGTCATGAAACCTCATTAGAAGATTTTTTCTTTCATGTTTTGGAACAACTTGTTTCCAACAATTTTTATTCAGTGAGTTCTGACCAATATTTTTATAAAGACAACCGTTTTCTGATATACGGAAATTTGGAAAATTCAGAGGATTTGTACGAACTTTTGAAATTAGATTATTATACCACGAATCTTGAACAATATCGAATTTAATATCTGAGATCTCATAATTTTCGGGAATAGCTCGACTTAAGCAATCTGGTACAAGGTGATTTTTTCCGGGTCGATGTATAATGGTGAAGTTGTACTGTTGTAATTTTAGTGCCCATCTACCTAGTCTTCCTTGGGGACATTTCAAATTATTTAACCATACTAAACTGTGATGATCAGTTATAATAGTGAAATGAGGAGCACCTTCGATGTAACATCTTAAACGATCTACTGACCAAAGAACACTCAAACATTCTAATTCGGTTGCTGTGAAGTTACGTTCGGAACGGGTTAAACTTCTAGAGAGATAACATATTACATGTTCTCTGTCATTATAAAATTGTGACAAAACACATCCCAAGCCATAGCTACTAGCATCACATTGCAAAACGAATTCATAATTGAAATTTGGACAACTTAAGATAGGTGCGCTTACTAGACAATTCTTGATGCTTTGAAAAGCTTGTTCGCATTCGGGGTTCCAGTTGAATTTTACATTTTTTCGAGTCAAATTTGTTAATGGTTCTATGATATTTGACAAGTTTGGAATGAATTTTCTATACCATGTTATCATACCTATTATTCGCTTTATGTCTTTAGGTTTTTCCGGCCTAGGTAAGTCCACGATAGCTTTAACCTTTTCTGGATCGACAGAAAGACCATGATTATTTACAATGAAACCTAGATATTTCAATTCTGATCTGAAGAAACAACATTTTTCTTTATTGAGGATTAAATTCGCGTTTAATAATTTTTGAAAAACAGACCTCAACAATTGGACATGCTTAGAGAAATTATCTGATACAATAATAATATCGTCAAGATAGCGAAAAACATTTTTTGAATATTCGGGACCGAAGAGAGTGTCCACCAATTTTTGAAATGTGGCTGGTGCATTGCAAAGACCAAATGCCATACGCTTAAACTGGAATAAACCACGACCAGGGATAGTAAAAGCTGTATATTTTTTACTATTTTCTTCCATTTTAACTTGCCAATATGCACTTGTGATGTCCAAAGAAGTTAAATATTTTGCATTTCCTAAACTGTCAAGAACGGCTGAAATGTAAGGTAAAGGATAGGCGCATTTTTCTGTAACAGCATTTAATTTACGAAAGTCCACTACAAATCGGTAAGTGTTGTCTTTTTTGGGAACCATAAGAATTGGTGAACTCCAACCGCTAGTGGATGGTTCAATTACGTCGAGCTCTAACATTTTATCGATTTCTTTATCAATTTTTTGTTGCATAAACGGACTCACAGGGTAGTACCGTTGTTTTATGGGCGCACTATCAGTCTTAATTTCATGTTCGATCAAATTCGTACAACCTAGCTTAATATTCTTTACAGACCCAAAATATTCGTCTATGACCTGTTTAACTTGTTCACGTTGGTCGAACGTCAAGTCGTCAGTGGTCTGAGTATATTTTACTTGCAAATCCAATGTATCCACGCAATTATTTTCTACGAAATACCAACATCCTCTACGTAAATCTGGAATTATACCCATTTTTACCCAAAATATGGTTCCTAGCACTATGTTGTGACGCAATTCGGGCAAGACGTAGCAATCAAAAATGTGAACTTTTTCCTCTAGTTTTATCGGAATGGTAACAAAGCCTAAACAAGATAATTCTGAATTATTTGCAACTGTACAAGAAATAGAGCTATCAGGTGTTAATTTTACTCCTAAATTTTGAAGAAATTTAAATGTATGTCCGTTAATGAAGATTTGATTTGCTCCTGAATCCAACAAACCTTTAAAAGAATTGCCATAAAGTTCGACAGCAATATAAGGGCATTCATTCTCGGAAACTCGGTCCAAAAGAAAATCTAATACCGGTTTATGTTTCTTGAAATATTGATCGATTTCAGACGATGAGCACTGAAATGATAGTTGATTATCAAAACTATTTGAACTTTGAAAGATATCCTGCGAAAAATGAACAGAATCAGGATCAGTACTTGTCTCAATATTATCTATGACCGGACAATCATCAGAAGTGGTAGTTCGGTCTGCACTACACTTCTTATTTAGTTTAAAGAGCATTTCGGGCATGATCTTTTCGTGAAACCAACTAATCCACAACCGAAGCATTTTCTAATTGACGAAGTACAATTTTTAGCGAAATGATTCAAACCATTACATCTGTAACAAACGATATTTCTATCTTCAGTATTTCGACTAATGAATATTGGTGTATTTCTGCTTGAATTATTTCTATTAGGTACATTCGTGAAACTTTTAGCATTAACATTCAATGAACACTGTTCAGGTGAAAACTGATCTCTTTGTGTGTTATAATTCGAAAAAGTATTGCTAGAAGATGCATTATCAACTGGTACTTCATTATTATGAATATGAGAATATTGTCTATTTCGATCTCTACTATATGAACGGTCTCTAGAATATCTACTGTTACAATTATCTCTAGCAAAATGTGACGATCTCATATGATTATCTCTAGAACAATGATTTTCAAAACGATTTGATCTTTCGTAATTTCTTCTACTTCTTAGCGTACTACAACAATGATTACTACAATTGTCTCTTGATCTAGATGTACTTCTACTATTGCTTCTACTACTTCTATTCTTTGAATTTGATCTTGATCGAGATCTTCGAGAATTTGTCTTCAAAGAATCAAAATTAATAAGTGTTTCGTCTGTAGGGACTAAGGACTTGTCTGAAAATTTGACCTGTTTATTCAAGTTAATATTATCTAATTTCTTTTTAGCACCAGTGTATTCTAAATCTGGTTCAACTGCGTTCTTATTAAAATGAGGGGCAACAAATTGACTAACTGAACGCTTCGTGTCCTGAAACTTTCTACCCAGTGCAATTAAATCATTAATAGAATCTATATTTCCTAGAAGTCCGAAACTCAACTGATATTCGGGTCTCAATCTACTTCTAATCATCTCCAATTTCATCTTTTCATCTACCGAAAATGACAGAAAACTAAACAAACGTTGCATTTTCGCAATGTAAATTGCAATCGTTTCCTCTTCGCCTTGAGTTCGAGATTTGATCTGTTCGAAAATTTTACGATCACCATCTCTGAAATATTCATCACGAAATAGTTTCATTAAATCCTCCCATGAATTAGCCTGATCTCTTACTGCTCGAAAATAAATCAAAGCTTCCCCTTCAAATAAATCTGAGGCACATCGAAATAAAAATTCTTTTGTTATACCTCGAGCTGCAGCCATTTCCTGAATTTTTTCGAAAAATACATTGAAACTCAAAGAACCATTATTACCTGAAAACTTAATACCGAAGTTTTTCATATTGAATCTTGAATCGAGTAAACTAAAATTTTTGAGAATATCTGTGACTTGTTCTATAGACGTCGAAGATTGTGTTGTAGGGATTTGTTGACCAGAAGTATTAGCTTGTGAAATATTAGGTTTGGATTTTGGTGTTGAAGACACACTATCTGCAAATAACTTCTGTTCAATCGCAATATCTATTGGTGGTATGTCAGTTGAAGATTCTGCGGTTTTTATTTTTTTTGTAAATATTGAAATTGAATTTAAAATTATAGCTAGTAGTTCTGATTTTTTCTCTTTACCTTTCTGATCTGTTGGTTGTATATGTTCAATTCGATTAAGTACATGTCCTAACTTTGATTTTACTTTACGTTGCCAAGAGCTTGTTATAACTTCTGAAAGCGATTTATCAATTTCTTCAAGTTTTTTCTGACATATCCCTAATTCAGTTTCTGGGTCACGATTATAGGTTATAGTGAAATGTTGGCCTTCACTTTCTAGCTTAAGTAAATTGCGCAATATGGAAGTAAGTTCGGTTACAGAACCTGCTGGATTAACACCTCTTAATGAAATTTCAAATTCAAGTTCTTCCTTTAGTAATCTGTCGGGATCTATCTTCAAAGTTGGTGAAGCCATAATGTACGAAAAGTTCGTAGCAATTCACAAAAGTATAGGAAAAATAATATGATGGTTTTTTCTTTAAGGTAAATAACTCAAAAGGAAAAATAAATCAATGAGATAACCACAGCAACAATCAACTAGTATATATGTTTCAAAGTATTAATGTTGGTCCAGATAAAAAAGGAAAAAAATTAGGTCTTACTCAATGTCCTGGTCGACGAGACGGGTTGTGCTGAGAAATGTAATTCCAAATACCGCTATTTTCTTCACAATAAGTTGACAATATTCTGGATTCCTGGTGATCTCAAAGCTTCTGAAGATTTATTTGAAGTTGTTGTAGTTGTTGGGCGCCAAATGATACAGTTTTCCGGCTAACCTTTTTCAGAAAACAAAATGAGTGTACAAATTTTACAAATTTTATTATTTCACAAATTTCATCAAGGTTAAACGCAATTCTACAGGTATTATAAATGGAAATTATACAAGCAAGAAAATAAATGATACCTATGCTTAAATACTACCAAATTCAAATATGAAAGAATTACTGTAACTTCCAAATCTCAAAGTCAGGGTCTGAGTTCTCTGTTCTAACAAGAACAGGCCTTAACTTCAAAAATTAATTCAACTTCACAATTATTAGATGAACCAGGTGAACTTCAACAAAAGAAATAAACGTACAGAAAATAGCTGTTTTTTTCAATTTCACTTATCTTTTGGTTTTTAAAATGAACGAAGGGAATGCTGCAAGCTCGTTTGGACACACGATGTGATCTCCAGGGGATGATGGAATCTCGTGTTGCAATCTGCAAGGGAATTTCTGGTCGGAAGCGAAATCCCGAAAAATCTCAAAATATGGCTCGTCCAATATCCGAAGCGATGGTATTAAATTTGATGCCAGATGACTCGAAGTGATGTTCTTGAATCGACGATAAAAATGAAGATTTTAATGGCAGACAAATCTAAATTGGATAAAGGCATGTTTTACGCTTCAAAGAAAAATCGAGAAAAAATAACCCTTACCCTCAGTCTCACAAACTTATTTCACCAACGAATTGAATTATCGATAAAATAACAGGGCTTATCCGGCAGAGCCGAAAATATTTGCCTAACAAAAGGAATTATCCAGCAATCTAAGGAAATCAAAAATTTGCCGTTTTTTACTCCTATTTCGTTACTTCTCTCAACAAATTCAGAACGCAAAAAGAAAGAGGAATCAAGAATCGGGCTCGTTCTTGGAAACATATTGTCGCAAAAAAAATTATAAACATGCGTAACAATATTTCCTTACATGTTCTATGAATGGTAAATATAATTTGAATTTATCAATCGATTCTGTGTCGAACATACAGGGTTGACTTTAATATTATATGGGTGAAAATGAAATTCATTGCAACTAGCTTTCTCTTAAAATTTCCATAAAATTCTCTGATCATAATCTATACTGTAACAAAACATTATGAAAGATTACGCTCACAATATGAAGAAAATGGATGGAGAAGACTATAAGGAAGGTACAATAAAAACAATGTGGAATCAGACTGCAAAATTACTTCAAGAAAAGTATTTGAACGATTTCTACATCAAAATCAACCCATTTTCGGATGCTGCATTCAAGACCGCTCGAGGAGCTCGTGATGCCAAGCGTAAGGCTTTACAATCTATTCCGGAAAAACGGAGGGCAAGTGCAGCAGCGTTGGAGGAAAAAGATTGGGATGCAATGACCACTGTTTGGGACGAGGAAACTCCTGATGGCCTCCAGAAAAAATTATTCATGATAATATCAGTGGAATTGGCTTGGAGAGGTGGTGAGGGCAGCATGGCGTCAATACATCACTTCAAGGCAGAACAGCGAAATGACGGGGAAACAACTGGGAGAATTGAATACAATCCAATTTTCAGCAAGACCACACAAGGTGGTGATAAAAAATTATCAGACAGCAAGTGGCTGGTGGAGAATCGGGAAATCCCTGACAAGTGCCCAGTGAGACTGTTCCAGAAATTGAGAGAGAAGAGAGATGCCAATATCAAGAGCGACAGACTATTCCTGACCCAAAATCCATTCTGGAATAAAGTTCCAGGCGCTAGGTGGTACAAGGATTCCCCAGTAGGCCAAAACACGATTTCAAAGTGGGTTAAGGAGTCAGCACAAAAAGCTGGGCTTGACCTTGGTAACAAAAAAATCACCAATCACTCCAGTCGTGCAACAGCCGTCTCCAATCTAGCGAAATCGGGCCTGGGAGAGCAGCAGATAATCAAAATAACTGGACATGCCAACAGTAACTCCATCAAGCCGTATCTCCAACTCGACCAGGAACACCACGAATTAATTGTCAAGAAACTGCGAAGGAGTGAGCCTACTGCAGAAAATGCCATCAACAGCATAAACCTCATGCCATCTACCTCTTCTGGGACCATTACCGATAACTCTGACTTGAAGAAAACATGCACCAATGTTTACAACAATTGTATTTTTAATTGCACTAGTCTTTATCTTAATTAAATGTTGTTTTATTCATTATGAAATTCTTATTTGTTAACTGCACATTTCGTCTCATGGTGCAATTCTATTGGCCGACATTTGGGACGGAAAAATAATCCCCCGAATGCCACACGAGCTTCAAAATTATCTAGCATTTCCCTCAAGGTTCCCTGCAAACAAATAAAGTCGTCAAGTTTTTCAGGAAAAATCACTCGCGCTTCGCGCTCGTGATTTTTTAACCTGAAAAACTTGACTCCTTCATTTGTTTGCAACGAACCTATCGGGAAATACCCGATAATTTTGAAGCTCTTGTGGTATTATAAGTGAAAATTATGATGAAAGTTATGAATCGAAATACCTAAGTTCAAATGAGTTCCAATCTCCTGAGATCGAGAACGAAAATTTTCAGGAAAGTCCTTATCAAGCACCCATGACTCAAATTTTAATGATGAAAGAATAGCAAGTTCAATTTCAATTATCGATCCAATAATTGCTTATAATTATTTTCCAAATTCAATTTATAAAGAAAGCCCATATTTTACAACAGCTACAGGAAAAGATTCTTGTAACAATAAAATGCTATTCCCTCTTGACATATTTGGCTATGATACATCCTACCCATTTGTTGTTTATAAATTTCATCCTCAATATGACGGTGTAATCGGTTATAATTTAATGAAAGATCTACAACTTACTGTGGATATGAAAAATAATGTTTTAACTAATGGAATCGTTTCCCATAAACTTCATTTACAATAGGTGAAACCAAGAGAAGAATTATCTTTAGATTTGAATCACCTAGATAAGAATTTGAAAAATCAATTAACAAAAATTTTGCAGAGTAATAAATCAGTTTTGCAATTTCCCGGAGAACCACTAAATTTTACAAGTAAGATCAAACACAATATCAGAACAGTTGATGATAACCCAGTCTATGTTAAACGATATAGATACCCAGAAATTCACAAAGAAGAAGTCCGAAATCAAATCAAAGATCTTTTAAACAAAAATATAATTAGACCGAGTATTTCACCCTGGTCTTTTCCTATTGTAGTCGTTCCCAAAAAAGCAGATAAATCAGGCAAAAAAAAGTGGCGAATTGCAATCGATTATAGAAAACTTAACGAAAAAACAATCGATGACAAATTCCCAATTCCAAATATCGATGAAATGTTAGATAATTTGAAAGGTGCAAAATATTTCAGCATACTATTGATTAAGCATCAGGATATCACCAAATTGAACTCGACGAAGAATCCATAGAAAAAACTGCTTTTGCTACGGATGATGGACATTTTGAGTTTTTGCGAATGCCTTTTGGTCTCAAAAATGCCCCATCCACATTTCAGAGAGTAATGAATGAAGTTTTAAGACCCCTATTAGGAAAAATTTGTGCAGTATACATGGACGATATATTAATATTCTCTAAAGATCCTGATAAACATTTAGCAGATATTCAAACTGTACTGGAAGTACTAAAACAAGAAAGATTCAAAATTCAATTAGATAAATCATATTTTTTCAGGAATGAAGTAATGTTTTTAGGATTCAAAATTTCAGATAAAGGAGTCGAGCCTAACCCAAAAAAAATAGAAGCTATTAAGAATTTTCCAATTCCAAAAAATCCTAAAGAAATAAAATCCTATTTGGGCATGATTGGTTATTACCGAAAGTTTATTCCAAATTTTTCAAAGCTAACTAAACCTTTGACACAATGTCTGAAAAAAGATGCATAGATAAAAAATCAAGAATATCTGGAATCTTTCAATATTAGTAGAAACATGTTGATAAATCATCCTATTCTTCAATTCCCAGATTTTAATCAACCTTTCATTTTAACAACAGATGCCTCGAAATATGCAGTTGGTGCTATTTTATCGCAGGGAAATCCACCGAACGACTTGCCCATAGCTTATGCTAGCCGTACTCTTAATAAAGCAGAAATAAACTACTCAACTATTGAAAAGGAATTACTGTCTATCGTTTGGGCGACCAAACATTTTCGATCTTATTTATTTGGAAGAAAATTTATTATTTACACCGATCATCGACCTCTTACTTGGTTATTTTCACTAAAAGAAGCCTCTTCAAGATTGATGCGTTGGAGAATAAAACTCGATGAATTCAATTTTGAAATAAAGTATCGGAAAGGTGCGAATAACAACGCAGATGCTCTATCTAGAATTAAAAATGATGAATTTAATATTACTGAGAAAGAACAATTATTATCGGATCTCGATTCAATTATTCCTCAAATATCACATAAAGATTTAGAATTAAGACCAGAAGAATTTGAAGAATTAATGTCAATAGATGCAGATGATAACTCAGATAATGAAACAATACATTCGAACCAAGAAGACCCTATTCTAGAAATTCCTCACACTGAACGAGCCATAAATGTTTTTCAATACCAAATCATCATTAAAAAGAGCAATAAGTTCAATGTTAGTAAAATAAAATTACATAATCAATCAAAATTCAGATTAATTTTATCTATTTCAGAAGAAAATCAATTTACCAAATTTTTGAAAGAATTCATTTCCCCAGACAAAACATATGGAATATTCTTCCAAGATAAAAATATCGAAACGCCATTTATACAATATGCACATAAACTTTTCAATTCAGGAAGTTTCAAATTCAAAATTTCAAATATCTTATTGGAAGATATAGAAGATGAAGAAGAACAAATTGAAAAAATCAAAATGTATCATGAGACTAAAACTACTCATAGAGGTATCCAAGAGAATGTGGAAAGCATTAAGAAAAAATTCTATTTTCCGAAAATGTCATTCAAAGTCCAGCGTTATGTGAATAGTTGTGATATATGCCAACGTCAAAAATATGAAAGACAACCCAATAAATTAATATTCAAACGAAATCCAATCGGTGAAAAACCTTTCGAACATTTATATGCCGATACAATAAATATTTCGAAAACACCCTGTCTCACATTAGTAGATTCATTCTCAAGACACGGGCAATGTTTCATTCTTAAAAGTAAAACGTCAGTAGAAATTGTAGAATCACTTATTCGCTATTTCTCGAATCATGGAACGCCTAGGAAAATAACAACCGACAATGGAACGGAATTTAAGAACGCGATAATTCAAGAATTCGCTTCCACACATAATCTATATATATAAAAGAAAGATGTTGGTTACACCATTTATAACTCGAGATCGGATGGACTGTTTGTTATGAAACTTCATATATGGATTCGTCTACGGTCTGGTTATTATAAAATGCAATATAACTTCGAAAAAATCGATGAAAATTTCACTCATACAGGAAATGCTTTTCCTCCTTTTGAGCGAGGCCACTAGGTGTCGCTACAGTTTCAGTTACGCTACCGCTTATTCGTAGGTACTTCTCGCCGTTAGATGGGGTGTACAGTGACTATATTACCACTTTAGTCACTGTAATAGTGTGTAATTTGGGTTGCCCACAACTTTGCGCCGTTGGCCAATGTTTCGTTCTTTCCAATAGGTGGCGCTATTCACAAATTATGACTGATTTTTTTCAGTTATTTCAAATACTTGAATTTATTCTGGCGAACGTGGCGTGTTAATGGTAGACAATTTTGTCAAGCAATAATGTGTGTTTATATTCCTGACATTCTGATGTATATTAGTTCTTAGGAAAAGTAGAAAACTTTCATTATAAAAAGATGCCATTCTGCTGTCATGTCATAATTGACTTTAGCAAATCAGCTGTTGATACATCCATCAAATTGACAACGGAAAATACACTGAAAACTGAAATGATATTGCGGGCTGCGGCGCCGCCACATTGCTAATATTTTCGATTTGGTCGAACGTCATTCCATTCAGAAATTGACAGGTGCCTACACCATTATTCTAGACATCTTATCGTGAAGGTACTAACTATATTTGACATCAGCACCATTAGATGGCGACGAATTTGTTGAGGCTTTCGCGACCATCAATTTATGTCATCTGTTTTTTTTTTTTCGAGAATTTCGGTCGTCGTTGTTTGAAATGGTCGAATAAAGAACATATGACATTAATTACTGTGTACTTTGCATAGGACCTATAGTACCATGAAGGTCAATTAACAGATCCAGAAGCGCGTGAATATCACAGTGAATTTTTATAATCACTAAATCCAAAATTGCTATAATTGGTAATTGTATTTTTATGTATCTGTTCTGTGTGACAGCTCATATCCATCGAAACATTTGACAGTTCAAAAATCAGAGAACCAAGCAGTTCATCTCCGATCACCGGTGATTACGATTTGTGAAATCCACCGTAAGTATCATTTAGGCGGAACAAAGTTCGCCGGGCCAGCTAGTATAGAGATACATTACGTGACAAATTATAATCCAACATCGAATGCCATTGTTGAGAGATATCATTCAACCTTGACCGAACAAATAAGGGTAATCGAAGATAAAAATCTGAGTTTAAGAGAGAAATTAAATAGATAAAGATAAATCAAAATCGAGTTATAAGTACTTATAGTGAAATCGATATCTGATAGATTTCAGAATCAAACCAATATTATGATAAAACAAATTGATAAATTCATGAAATTACAGCAAATCTTAGA
The DNA here is from genome assembly GCA_951802165.1 of Adalia decempunctata. NCBI lineage: Eukaryota > Metazoa > Arthropoda > Insecta > Coleoptera > Coccinellidae > Adalia > Adalia decempunctata. Next base: position 21,733,021 of record OX637703.1, read on the forward strand.
TAAAGTTTTCCTTTTGCAATTTGAACAGAATAAAATATCCAGAATTCTTTCAGAAATAAATACTGCCATTAGTTTTGTTAGGCTTCACCTAATACATGAATCAATATTGTCATTGAGTTATTTCAGGACTTATATTCAAGATGATAATTTATTGAAAAAATTAGTCTACTTGAAGGATTTTTACTCAGTCTGTTTCACATCAGTTAAAATTGAGAAATCGCAGATGTCATCTATATATATAAAAGAAAGATGTTGGTTACACCATTTATAACTCGAGATCAGATGGACTGTTTGTTATGAAACTTCATATGTGGATTCGTCTACGGTCTGGTTATTATAAAATACAATAAAACTCTGAAAAAATCGATGAAAATTTTACTTATACAGGAAATCTTTTCCTTCTTTCGAGTAAGGCCACTAGGTGTCGCTACAGTTAGACAGCGATGTGAACATATAGTGTGTAATTTGGGTTGCCTCCAACTCTACGCTGTTGACCAAAGCCGAAATGTCTTAGCGTTAGATTACAGATCTCTAAAATGATGAGATTTTGTTGAGATATGTCTGATATGAGAGTAGTTTCGTTCTTACCACTTCAGGTGGCGCTATTCAGACATTATGACTGATTATTATTAGTTATTTTCACATCTTTATTTATCCAAAATAACGTAATCGTGAAGGTATTGGCATCAATTATGTACTGTATCACAGTGAATTTTTATCGAAATTTCAAGTAAATCGCATTTTGTCGATCAGTTTCAATCGTGAGTTGTCCATTATTCTCATCTTTTCTCATGATTTTTGAAATGTTTTTAAATTTCTGTTTGGGTAATAAATATATTTGCGGAAATAACTGAATCCAAAATAGCCATAATTAGTAATTGACATTATTATATTTGTGTTTCTGTTCTGTGTGACAGCTCATATCCATGGAAATCGCGCCCAAGGGCGGATATAGCTTTTTTTTCATGGGGGGGGGGGGAATAACGATTGAAAATCAGGTACACAATGTATGAAATATTTTATGTGCACCACATTGTGTTACTTTTTCTAAGGACTTCGATACTCATGGGGGGTGATCTGAGTTTCATCTAGCATCAACTCGATTTGACAATTCAAAAATCAGAGAACCAAGCCATTGATCTCCGATCACCGGTGATTACGATTTGTGAAATTCATCGTAAGTATCATTTAGGCGTAACAAAGTTCGCCGGGCCAGCTAGTTTATTATAAAAGTGCCTTTGGTAAATGATATTCCTTATAGTACTTTGGAGTTGAATTTCGTTCCCTTCTTAAATACTAATATAATAGATCAACCAAAGTATTTGCTTATCAAAGAAGAAGAAATCATATGGTCCCTGTACGAAGAATGCCAGCAAGTGGAAAAATGGATGTTGTGCCCACAGAACAGACTAGTGAAACCACCTACGTGTTTGAGTGAATTTGTGCGTGAAAAACACGAAAACTGTTCGAGAAAACCGATAACAAGTTTTGAAGACTTACAACTTTTACCCAATGGACAATATTTATCATTATTCAATAGCATTATAAGTGAAAACTGTTCAGGACATTTAACATACGAACATGAACCCAACAAGATTTTAATGATTGAAAGCAACTGCATCATATCTAATGGACTAAAAACATTTGAACTATCCAATATTGATAATTTATACCATGTATTCCAACTTGATGATTTAAACATCCCACAGATTCGAGATTTAACTTTAGAACCTCTGAATGTAACGAATATTTCTGATTTAAAATTGTACGAATGGAATTTAGGTACATCCAAACCATCTTTCAACCCTGTACTTCATTTTTATAATTATATGTTTAATCATAATTTTCTATGTAATGTATAAAATTTTCATAATGAAATTTCAAATGATCGTTGATAAACGGAGTTCAAACAATAAGATTGAACTCAGTTCATTAAAAGGGGGAGATAATATGTAACCATATCCCAAGTAACTCCTCGAAGTAATGGCAATGAACGCCAGTATGCTTAGTAGACATTATTCATGAGCTTATAAAAGCTTGTAGAACTGTATGACAGTTAGGTTGGTAGATACATCTGAATAAAGCTCGTATTAAGTCTTTCCGTGTTTTTTTTTAAAACGGATTTTCAAGTTGTAAAAATATATTTATATAATATTATATATTCCATTTTCAGAGTTCAGACACGACTTAACTGTCTTCAAGAGGATTGTACTGATTTTCCAATTGATATTGCTGTGCTTCGGCTGGAGCTATCAAATTATATAATATAAAGTTTTTTTGAGAGCCAAGAATATTATTTCGGTAAATTTGCCGATAATTCTGTGGCTGCGGCAACAACTGAATGCATATCCTGATGCGCGCCGAGGTATGCGCGAAATCCCGTTGGAGTAAAAATTTCAGTTCATTTTAGCGAGAGGCGAGAGTGCCACTAGGCGACTACTGGTTGGTGTCTATTGTGTCCAAACTTCCTCTGTGTTCTGTTAATCCTGGTTGGTGAGTGTAAATAATATACCTGCTGACTATTAGCCTTTTCATACATTAATCGATTTCAAGCGGATAACCACTAATAACCGCGGTTATCTCTGGTCCTGCCCTTGGTTATAGCCCTTCAGGAAGGACCACGTATAACCAACTTGCGCTTGAATGTGGTTATCTGAATCGCGCGAAATTCAAGCCTATTATGCCCGTTTGCACCGTTCGTCTAAACTCTAAACAACGATTAAATCCTAAACAACGTTTAATCCGTTGCACCGTTCTTAACGCTTGATTAAAGGGTCCTCTAACGTCGGTTAAATTAAACGCAGAAATTTGCTCGTTTAAAGTTCGATTCACCTCAAATATTATTGACAACGAGGATTTGAAGTTAGTTTATCTGTGATTCAGTGTTTTCAACAAGGTGTAAGGTTCAAGTGCATTTCAAATTTATAATTGATATATAATTTGCTCTTAGTAAACTCAAATATTAGTAGATAAAAATATATTTTTTTCATAATGGACAAAATCACTCAGAACATGATCCACTTCCTAATACTGGATAACATTTATTTCTTCATGAGGTTCCACATCTCCATCCTGACATTCCAGTCCGTACACCGTTTTCTTGTTCATTAAATTTAAAAGGATATCATGGCATTCATCTTTCTTCGATAGTAATGCCCTACCACCACCAGTTTTAAAAATTCCTTTTTTTTTCTTCCGCCGCAGGTCCAAAACCCAACTCCGACTTCGTTTAGAAATTACGTTCTCCATTTTTCAATAACACTCGAAACGAAATTTTAAATTCAAATCAAATTTCCCACGTTGACTTCGTTGACATCAAAACTTCAATCATGCAACTAAAGAAAGTTATTGGCGAATCCAAAGATCAAAGCGCCCTCTTTCGGCAAAAACGCCAAACTATGGAACAAGTAATCCGTTGAGATCTTCTATGTTTCGCGTGCTTTTGAGCAATAATATTTTGTTTCATATCCAGGTATTCTTGAGTGATATTTCGAAGTTTTTATAGTGTTCTGAACAGATTAATTAGTACTTAAATAAAAATTGTTGAGAAGGTATTTATATCAGTGTTATTAATTTAAAATATTATTCACAAAGTTATCATGTTTTAGGTTACCAGACGTCTTGTTTGAGTTTGATTTTCTGGTGCAGTTTTAACTGATGAGAAAGGTTGATACCACAATTATCAATAAGAGTGTTACGAAATTGATCATCGTAATTCACGGTACTGAGCTGTGCCTTTATTATTCTGTAAGATAGGAATTAAAAAATAAGGTGAAGTATCTGAGCGAATGGGTTCATGTTTTAATGCTAATGTTATGTTTAATTTCAGGCCAGTGCATTGATTATAGAACAATGAGTAAGCTTAGTTCTAGTGCTGAAAAAAAAACTGTATTCAACTGTTGTGGTTTCAATTGTTCTTCAAGGAAAAATAAACACCAGTCTATACGTTTTCATAAATTTCCTGAGAAAGATGCCTTAATACTATTTATCACTAATGCCTTCGCTAAATCGGAAAAATTGGACTGAAGAAAAGCATGGATAAACTATAGATGGAGAAAACTTGCTGAAAAGATTTTCGTTGTTTCTCGAACAACTGCGAACAATATTTTTAGTGAATATATTAAGTATTTAGCAAATATTTTGGAAGTTTGTATTCAGTGGCCAAGTTCTGAGGTTGAATTGATGAATTTACTGCTTAACGTTTTGGGAATATTCAAGTGATACTTAATTATGAGGATATACCATACAGATCTTCATGTTTGTCATGTCGCATCAGAACATATTCACATTCTGATCATAGTTTAGGCAGATGTGAATCTTTTTGTGTTGCTATTTTGTAGTATATTTCCATGAAAATAAAGAACATTCAAAACAATAATTTATTTACATAATTTCCATCGTATACCTCGTGAATTGTCGATCCAATTAGAAGGGAAAAAAGCCAAATTGTATAACAAAATTTTATAAACTCGACACTGTGCTGTCAATAATACATTAATTCACTGAAATTATGCACAAAATCATCACGAGAACAATGAAAATCACCTAAAATAATCTGTTTTACATATCAAAACAACGTAGCTTCAAAAGAGATTACTGGAATTCCGCCATGTTTGTTTACAGTCAGCAGCGCCCTCATCGGTGGTTGGAATCGCCAATACCGTTATTATTATTATTTTTCTTTATCTTCTATGATGTGCTTCGCTGAAAGCTCAAACTTTGCTAAACTGAGCGGTGTTGCCAAACCTATCGATGATTGAACTAAACAACGATTAAGATTCGACGGTGCAATCGGCAACGCCCGAAACAACGTTTAAATTTTTAACATCGGTTAGTTTAACCCAGGGGGGTGAAGCGCCAGTTCAAAGTCAGGCAACACGGATATACGAAGACATACGGTGCCACTTAAAGCAAATGTTGAGAGAAAACATATCTCTCTCGCACTCTAATTCAGAATCGTATGTCGTTGATGAGTTGGTACTGACAAATGCCACTTGACAAGTGACTTGTCAGCCATTTGTAAATTGATTAAAGTGGTGATGTCGAAGAAGTTTTAGAGATGAGACAAATTTAACTTAATGATGAAGAAGTAAAGTGAATCTTAATACAAAATTACTTTTGTACTATTCTTAAGGTAATATCCCATGTTACCAATAATGTCGAACGTCTATAACGATATTGATTTTTGCAGGAACTGATGAACAACATACAAATTTTGGGGGGATGACAATAATAAATCAGTGATGAGAGCATGATATTAAAGCATATTCGAACTCATTTCTGGTAATTATTATTACTTTTCATATAATCAAGTATGTACATTGAAAATCCATAATGGAATTTATTTTTGTAGGATCCAACGGACATAGGAATACCTTTCGATGTAATCATTTTGCAGGGTAATGAAGATATAGGTGAGAACTGCATATAAACAAATTTAAAAGTTGATGCTTCTTTGAAAGTTTTATTCTGCAAGTGTTTTGAATATCATTAGAAGAATATTCATTTTTATCATCATTTTATTGAATTAATCAACATGTCCTGGTTAAACACTAACACTAATTTGTTGCAATGAACAAATACGTACATTAAATATTCACATAGAGAAGTGAAACATTAATTTTTCAATTCCGACTAAATTGATGAATGCAGTTGCCTAGATTGTAGAATGAATAATTTGTAATACACCTGTTCTTATAAGAAATAAAGATATTTATATTTTCCATATTGAATTTTTTCATAATTATTATATTAATTTAAGTGAAAATAAAATTAATAATATGGTACAACGTACCTTATTTCAAGTATTTGAAAATTAATAAGAATATGGTAATTTTTTCTTCAAGGGAAGGTTATAAAATTATTGTGGCGTCTATTGGAACAATATTGAAGAATAAGAAATCATTCAGCGACCCCCCCATGAAGGAATGGAATCGTCGACATCTGTCAAACTGTCATAGAATATTTATGGCCGCCATTTGCCACTTATTTATGTAGTCTATGACCGCTGCAGAAACGTCACTGCCGTTGCCAAAGATTAGTGGGCAGGTTGCACTTCTTCTATTATATGTTCTGTGGTTTAACCATGCTTAGCAGTGAAACGGTGCAAACGGCCATTAACCTCACTTCTTATAACCAGAATCTTAACCCAGCTCTCGAGTACGGTTATCTGCGGTCCAAACGATGACGTTGAAGGGCTAGTTCATGACGTCACATACTTATAACCAACAAGGACCAAAAGCGCTTGAATGAAGTTGGTTATCTTTGGTAATTACCACTTAGGACCAGGTTATCCGCTTGAAATCGACTATTCATAACGCTTGATAAAGTGTGTAAATTTCCTATTGCATAATTGTTTTTTGAAAATTTTTTTTGCAGTAGTAGTTTTTTAAGATCATCCGGCCTTGGCCGGTCACTTTTTTTACCATTCATTAAGATGAGTTTTGACAGTCCCGGGGTCCCCCTGGGATTCTTGATCTGTTGTCTCCTAGATTTCAACAAGCTTCTGAACGTATTTTTAAATATGCATCGAATAATAAATTAGATTTATTCATTATTAAGGAAGATGTCAAATCAATCAGAAAAAATCCAACACATGGTGGTAATTCTCAGCTTATAGGGGAGTTTAACTCGTTCCTGGACCTTATAAAAAAGAAATTCGATTCTATGCTAGATGAAAAACTCAGATGCAACAAGTATAAGTTAACTGATAAGGGTCCATTCCTAGTCTTGGTAGAATCAAAGTAAAAGAATATTGGTAATCTCAATCCTATCAGTTTGGGTAAGATGCTTCACGCAAGTCCTAACTATTTTGATTTTAAAATCACAAAAATTTGTCGTAAAGGACTTAAAAGAGTGGGTGGTTACTTTGATTGTCCAGATAGAGCTAATTATTTTGTTGAGAACATTGATCTCGATATGAGAAAATACATTGTTTATATTCCGGCAAGGATGATTTCTACCATGGGCATAGTGAGGGATATAGGATTAGATATTAGTGAAGTGAGGATGATCTGATGGATTATGGTAAGGGGTGCAATCCCAGTTGCAAAATTTTGAAAATGCGCAGATTAAACAGGAGAGTTAGAACAAATGATGAAGTTTCGTATGTACCAACTACCACTTGTGTAGTAACGTTTGAGGGTAACATATTACCTAAAGAACTTACGCTTTTCAGTACGATCTCTCCTGTCGTTATTTATATTCAACCAGATATTCAGTGCATGAAATGTTTGAGATATGGGCATGTTAAGGCCCTTTGTAGAGGTACTTTTAGATGTTACAAGTGTGGAGATTCTCTTAATGATGGGTCTGCATGTGATGGCGCAGTTAATTGTGTCTATTGCCTGGAACCTCACTGTGCCAATGATAGAAAATGCAAGGAGTATTTACGGCAAAAAAATGAAAGAGCGTATGGCATTTTACAATATTTCATTTTTCGAAGCTGATAAGGGTACAAGCACAGCTCCGTCACCAGCTGCCTCAGATTTCCCAAATTTGATTAATAGTTCACAAAGTATGTCCCATATACCTTCAACATCCTCTGGTATTGCCAGTCGACAAACCTTTTCAACAGTGCTGAAAAATAACAATGCGCCACCCAAAGGTACATACCCAAAAAAAAAATACGGTAATTATTTAGAACTAAAAGAACTGTGTTGGAGACGTGAAAAAATTTGTACTCACCGCGTTTGGGTCCCAGATTACGAAAATGAAAACGAGAAGTCTGCAATTCTCTTAGTTTTTTCAAAAAAAAAATCCCAAAGTTTCCGTTTGGAAGGTAAGGTTATGCATAGTTCTAGACAGTTTTCTTGTGTTTTTTCAATCTATACTCATAGGAAATGTTTTATTTATCAATTTCTGAGAATTTCCTGCAAAATAAAGCTTTCATTTCGTCGAAATCGACGATTTTATGTATTGTTTACATTGATTTCGAACGCCATATTTCGACGTTCCAGCTGTCAACCGCCGCGAATTCTGCAACGTTGCCAATGTTTCAAAACTCGTAGTTAGGTTCACGTTGATTAGATAATCAGGTCGATTCTGTTCGCATCTTGTTATAACATTGCTAAATCTACAACATTGTTATAATTATAAAATATAACAAACTTTGCTGTGATGGCAATATCTTTTCTATAACCATATTACTATTTCCAAACAGAATCGACTTGTGAAGGGTGTCCTTATTTCGTGCCCCTTTTTTGGTGACACTTGGCAAGGTGTCAACAACCTTTCCAGAAACAAAAAGAACCAACTGTATTTCGAAGTTTACCCATACAGGGTGAGTCTTTGACTTGTACATATATTTTAACTATAGATTCCTCCCATCAAAAGAAACACTTTTTTCCCATACCATTTTTCAAAATTCGGTTCCGTTTGGAAGATACAGGGTGTCAAAAATCCATGAAATTAACACTATTCTTTCCATATATTCGGAACCGATATTTCGAATGAACTGAATTTTGGTTTATTGTCTACTCTATTCATGGTGCATATTCCTCAATTGAAACTTATTTCATATTTCTCCTGGTAAAAAAGTTACACTATAGTCGACTTATAAATTCACGCAAAAATACTATGAAACCACTTGAAAAAGATGAACGGTTCACGTTTTCGAAAGAATTGATTATTTTAGAAAACAAAAGTATTCTTATATTTTTTCAATAAAACGCGTCCTTCTCAAGTTATTCCTAATTGTATAAGATTGAATTAGAGGAAAAAATCATGAATTTCAAGAATTATCTGAATGCTGTCCTGAGTTAAATCTCATCGAATATAATTTTTTTCTCTGGTCTCTCAACAAGTTACCAACGTTGTCAGAATGTTTATCAACTTTGTCAAGACTAAAATCTCTATGATGAAAAAAGGTTTGATGTAGAGATATGTAATAATAAAATTCTATATTCGTGGGACATAAAATTGAATTCTCAGAAGCATGAAATTATTTTATAGGCAGTTTCTATTTAAAATTCATTGTTACCGGTCCTTCAGCAAAATATCTATCGAAACAATATAACTCGACACCAGAACGCCCCTACTATCACATCAATTCACTGAAAGTCATTTACATAATCATCACCTGTTTGCTTAGAATATTTGTTTCATATTCTAAGCCTGTTTGCTTCATTCTCTGTAAATAAATAAAGAGTGAACTTCGTCTATGGGTTCACTGACTAAAGTTTTAGGTTGCACCGGTTGGAGCACAGAACAACGGTCTTGCGTCACGGCTACAATGGCTTCATCCACGCCGTGGATTCCACGGCCTTCTGAAGGGAACGTAGCGCTATATTGGCGAGATTCAGAACTACTCTTTTGGCATTTTTAAAGAGCAACGCCTAGACGCCTTTAGCGATTGTGATAGTTCATCCGCTAACGATAGGGGACGTACTGCTTTCTTGAGTTCGCATTGTTTGAAGAGAAAATCGGCAATCTGGCATCGTCTTCTCTAGAGTTCTGTGGGTGAATTGAATATCTGCACAGAGGATAGGTATGGTTAGGTCATTGACACCGAAACATATGACTTTGGTTAATGGAGTTGGGATAGGTTAGTGAGAAACCAATTTTTATGATATCGTTTTAGAATATCGAGGAAATATGAAAAAATTATTAGTGTCTATAAACTAATCTTCAGGACAATCGAAGAAGGAACTTATTTTGGTGTGAGAAATATAGCTTTTCAATTGCCGAAATGATCGGACAGAACTAAGTGTTTTGTTAGGAAATATCGTGTTTATAACATTCTTATTCAAATAAGGTTAGTGCTTGAGTATTTTTTATATGTATCACCCAGAATATCTAATAATCACATCAATTTCAATCGAAAAATATAAACTTGTTTGCAGAGAATAATACGTACTTAGCCCGATTAATTTTTTCGAATGGCTATATCTCTTTAACAGAGCCGAATTCGGAAAAATGGAAAATGAAAAAAAAGTTTCCTTTGGCCTCAAGAATCTACAGTTAAAATATATGTACAAGTCAAAGACTCACCCTGTATTTCAAAACTATTAAGCCCTGTTATCAAATATCGATTTGAAAAGCATCCCTCCAACTCTTTCTACTTTCGTCTTCAGAGCTGGTGGGTACCTTAAATTTGAAATGTCGTGGGATGTCTTCTTTCTCGCACAGATTTTGGTGATTTGTTGAGAGGTGAAGACCGTTTGGAAGGTTTTTGTGAGAGCATGGTGTATTACACACAAAACAATGCGCGTTTAGGGAAGACGAAAGTAAAAAGGGCTGGAAGGACGTAAGCTAGGGTTTATATAGTAAATTAACTCTTGCCAAATGTTTCACCAAAAAAGGGGCGCGGAATGATAACACCCTTCATACGTCATTATCTAGAAACAATATTCAAACTTATCAACGTAAATTTAACTACGAGTTTGAAACGTTGGCAACGTAGCAGAATTCGCGGCGGTTGACAGCTGGACTGGAAGGTCGAAATATGGCGCTCCCGAAATCAATGTAAACAACACATAAAATCGTCGATTTCGACGAAATGAAAGCTTTATTTTGCAGGAAACTTTCAGAAATTGATAAATATAACATTTCCAATGAATATTGATGGAGAAAACACAAGAAAACTGTCTAGAACCATGCATAACCTTACATTCCAAACGGGAACTTTGGGATTTTTTTAGAAAAAACTGAGAGAATTGCAGACTTCTCGTTTTCATTTTCGAAATCTGGCACCCAAACTTGGTGAGTACAAATTTTTTCACGTCTCCAACACAGTTCTTTTAGTTCTAAATAATTACGAATGTAATCAACCATAAAAGGAAGGTTCAGCCTTCTCCTGGTTATGATGTGAAAACTCATGAAAATTGTCTTTTGACATACAAGCCGTCCTACTCTTCAAACTCCCAATCGTCATCTCAAGCTCTCTCACAGCTCTCACCTATTTCACCGGATGACTTTTCCCCTCCAAAGAGGTTAGTTACTTCGGCTCAAATTCACCACAGCGCAAATCAGTCATTATTATCATCAAATCAAACAAAAAACATTATTACTAAAAATTGATCCTTAGCCTGTAAGGGTTTGGAATAGGTGGGTGAGGAGAAAGGTCCTCCCTCCCCTGATGTTTCCTAGATTCTATTCTTGTCAATTTAATTTTATACTATGAAGGAAGCAAATAGTTTTAAGGATTTTACCATTCTTCAGTGGAATATCAGATCTAACTAAGGAACTATAAAGATATGTATGCTAGATAGACTTGGCTCTATGGTTGATTGGGTCCAAATATAGACTCGAAAATTACAGGATTCGCAACATTTTCATCACCATCTATCGGGGTGGTACACCAACATAAACAATAAATTATTATACAGGGTGAGTCTTTGACTTGTACATATATTTCAACTGTAGATTCTTGAGGCCAAAGGAAACCTTTTTTTCATTTTCCATTTTTCCGAATTCGGCTCTGTTAAAAAGATATAGCCATTCGAAAAAAAAAATTCGGCTGAGTCCGTGCCTGGAAACATTCTCTGGAACCAATGCAAAGTTCATATTTCCCGATTAAAATTAAGTTGATATATTTGGGGAAACTCAAGTACATACTAACCTTATTTGAATGAGAATGTTAAAAACACGATATTTCTTAACAAAAACACTTTGTTTGCTCCGATTATATCGGCAATTGAAAAGCCATATTTCTCCAATCAGAATAAGTTCATTCTTCGATTTTCTTGAAGATTAGTTTGTAAACACTAAAAACTTGTTCATATCCTCCTCGATATCCCAAAATTATCTTGTAAATTGTGGTTTTCAATTCAATTTATAATTTCGATCAAGCTTTAACCTATTAAAACAATGTCAATAAAATCACTGTAGTGAAACAGTCACAGAACTTGGATTTTGTTGCCAGTTTCAGCAATATTCCTGAAACTAAGGAAATTGATTTTTTTTCTGATAACATTACTGAATAAATATCTATGAATTTGACCATAGATCCTGTAGTGATAATCGGGCGTGATTAAAATAAAACTACCGTTCTATTCTATCTTTCTAATCTTCCAAAAATAATCTCGTAATACACACTTTATCAGGATTCAGGATACCTTCCTTCATCAAACTCTCCATCTCCTAACTTAATCCACCTAACCTCTCTTTTCCCAACCACAGAACATAATACATAAAACATAATTCACAGAACATATCATTCGGTACTAGGACCGACGACCTCTGGTGTTCATATCAACAACCCACATGAGATACACTATTCAATATACTGCAAGTGGAATTTTCTTCGTCAGTGTTGCTTCAGGATAGTTTTTGTTATTTCAAATCATGAAAACTCACTTGTTCACCCATTAAATGCCTAAGATAATAAAATTCCTCATATTTACTACAATCCAGCGACCTGTCAGAAACGTTTGGAGGTTGAAAAATGAAAATGGTGGAAAAAACACGTGGTTTGGATTGTCTAGGGCATTTTCAAAGAGGAACGCCTAGACGCCATTAACCAAAAGTAAAGAATACTAAATTGCCCTTGCGTTAGTTCATTCGTTAACGATAGGGGACGCGACGTAATGCTTCCTTGGCGAAACAATGGAGGAGGCTATGGTTCGCACATAATTCTATACCTATAATTTGATCCTTGAAATTAAAGGTGAAACATCTAGAAGGCTCTGACTAGGGTCAGTGAGACTGTTGAGAATGTGCGATAACGGAGAGTGGGAAAATAGGGACATCGTGGCGATCAGCGGATGCAGTTTTGTTATTTGTCTCTGTTTGTATTGAGTCACATACGGTATCCATGGATACAGAATTACATGTCCCTTCTCTTCTCCCTAGGCATGCGTATAGCGATGACTGGCCCTAGATTTAAGGGGAACGATTGCCACACTTTTGTATACTTATTAGCCACTACGCTCAAATTATAGGTATAGAATTATGTGATGGTTCGGCACGATATAAAATGCCAAATTAGGTAACCATAGATACATAATGACATGTGAACGACGCATGCGTATAGCGCATATTCTATGGCTTCATTAATTCATCATTTCCCCCGAAAATTGGCTATGAACAATGAACATGAACTCATGAACTGATTCGGTCAGTTAATTGACTATTAATTTGGGTGGTGTATGGTGTATGTATTACACGATACGATTTTTAACTTTTTTTAATTTGGCACGAACTTAAGATAACATCTGTAGGCTGTTTTGAAGTGCATTATTTCTAGTGATGTTTTGTGTGAAATGGCTGAAAAATTCAGCCTAGTTGGTTCTAGTTTTACTGTTCCAGTTAGGATTTTTGCGAATTTTGGCAGAGGATATTATTCAGATAGAAACATCGCTAAGTATAATTTAATTTTTCATTTATTTCAATTTAGTACGTGGGTTGTACTAGCGATTCATATACCTGAATTTTGTATTTCATATCATTCATTTTCAATATTTTCTCGAAGGTTGGACAAACAAATAAATTACTCAATTACTGGACGTATAATTTCGAAAAAAAAATCTGTTGTGTGGCGTGAGGTGAACTTCAATAAGGATCTTTGAGGAACTTCCTGCTATTTAGAACTCAATTTTATCTATTCATAAAAATACATATGATATATTACCTAGTATCAATTAACTGAGTCGGCAGTTACATTCTGTTCAATTTTGTCTACAAAATTTGTGGAATGTCATCATCACACATCTCGAAATCCAACGTTTTCCCATCATAGAGATTCAAGTAGTTTTCAGGTCAGTCATTTCCAAATGAAAATTCGACAAACATTCCGGCAACATTGTTAACATTTAATTCGATTACAGAATATTAATACATCTCCGATTCGGTGATCTTTAGAATGTAGTGGGGTATTCAGATAATTCTCGAGATTTATGATTTTCTCGTCAAATTTAATGGGATTTAATTATTTTTTATTGAAAAAACTTAGGAATAATTTTATTTTCTAAACCTATTGCTTTTTTCGAAAATAGGAACCATTCTTCTTTTTCGCGTGGTTTTATAGTATTTTTGTGTGGATTTATAAGTTGGCTACGCTGTAACTTCCATACCGGGAGGAATATTGAATAAGTTTTGATTTGAGAATATGCACCATGAATAGAGTAAAAACTTAACCAAAATTCAGTTCATTCGAAATAACGGTTCCGAAAGTGTTTTTTTCATGGATTTTTGACACCCTGTATCTTTTAAACGGAACCGAATTTTGAAAAATGGTATAGGAAAAAAGTGTTTCATTTGATGAGAGGAATCTACAGTCAAAATATATGTACAAGTCAAAGACTCACCCTGTATATTTGACTATTAGATGCCGCGGCATTATTCTAACACCACGAACCTAACCTATTTCCAATGTTTTTCATGTGAGCATGCCGGAAAAAGTCACCACAAGATCTCTCATTCCGAAAATATGCTCATTCTATTACAGATTTCATTTCTTTCGATTACAGATTTAATTTCATTCGAAGGGATCTGTAATTTTCGAGTCTATGGTTGGACCCAATCAACCATAGAGCCAGGTCTATCTAGCATACCTATCTTTATAGAGCCTTAATCTAACTACAATAACTCACACATTTTTTTAAAGGATATAGATCCGGATATTATTGCTCTTTCTGAAACATTTTTGAGATTTGATCATGAGTTCACATTATCTGGTTAATTATACGAGAAGAGAGGTCTGATGGTTATGGTGGATTCGCCATAGCCATCAAGAATCATATTCGGGCAGTAGCCATGACCATTAATTCTTCTCTGCTGCCTGATCGTTGCCAAACCATGGGTGTCTCCATTGATGGCAGGGTCCCGATAATACTGAGTTACTTTCCACCGGACATAAGGATGGATGATAAGGTGTGGGAAGGCTTCCGGGATTACATGTCGGGCGGCGCTGCTCTTTGGCTAGGTGACTTCAATACCCAACACACCTCATGGGGTTCAGGAGTATCAAATCAGAGAGGCCGTTCATTCCATAGCTTCCTATTTGATCATGATCTGGTATTGTTGAACGATGCATCACCGACCAGACCGACCAACCCAGACCAAAATCGCAGTGGCCCTGATATGTCAATTGTGGTGTCGGTGTATCAGGATACAGGTTTTAGTGATCACTTTCCCATTATTGTCAAAATTAATGAGGAGGCGCTGAACTTTCCCAAGCCTGTTAAGTTGCCTTCACAAAAGTTCAACATGAAGAAAGCTGATTGGACTAGGTACCAGACTAACCTACTGCTGAACCCGGAGAGAGAGGATCAAGATCTGCAGACGATCTTATCAAGGTAATGGATCAGAGTGCGGTGGGTGCCATCCCACTTATAAGTAAAAACCCTGAATGTAAATATAGAGTGCACTGGTGGGATGAGGAAATAGCTGAGGCGATCAAACAAAGAAGGTGGGCCATATCTGATTACGTCAGAAGGCCTAGTATGCAGAACTGGGTTGAGGCCAATCGAATGAAGGCTAGAGCGAGGAATATGATCAGACGCAAGAGGAGGGAATCATTCAGGTCCTTCTGTGAAGGGCTGAATTTCTCGGACTCACGTGAGGCCTGGAAGGTCATTAATGGCCTTGCAGGAAAATTCAAAAAATCACAGGCCCCTCCTAGAACAGACGAATTGTCTCTCTACATCCTGGGCAATTCGCGGGAGGGGTCTTATACTTCTCCTTTTGTTGATGATGGTGTTGATGTAGAATTCACACTTAGTGAGCTTAGTTTGATCCTTGCACAGGTTAAAAATTCAGCTCCGGGTCTGGATGGCCTGGGCTACCCTTTATTCAGTAATCTCCCGCCATCACTCAGGATCAAACTTTTGAATATGATGAATGAAATCATAAGGACTGGTCTTATTCCTCCCTCTATGTTGGGGTACAGGATCATCCCCCTCCTGAAACCGGGGAAGCAGCCTCACCTACCTTCAAGTTATCGTCCTATCTCTCTCGCCCCTTGCATCACCAAAATTCTTGAAAAACTCATTAAGATAAGAATAAAACCTTTAATTGAGAGGAGGCTGGGTGATAGGATGATTTTTGGTTTCCGCAGGGGACTTTCGGTTTTCGATGCAATCACTGCTTTCACTGCGACCATCTATGGGGCCTTTAAGGACAGGGATCTGGTATATATATATATATACCACGCGTCGTGTGAGCCTTTGGCGCCCTGAGGACCCAATTGATCTTGAGACCAATGCAACATTTAAAAGAAACCTCATGTTGTACGGAGGAATTGCACCGGAGAAAAGACCGAATATACCAAGAATGAAAGGGTCCAAGGAGATGCTAAGGAAAGTGGAATCAGTAGACCGAGTTATAGTCGGCCACGTGGGCAGCAGCAAACCATCTCTGCATGACTTGGTGGACTACGTATACGCGGGAGCAGCGACGGTCTGCGAGACCCTGGGTCGCAAGCTAGCCTATGGAAAGCCCATGAGAATACCTAAAAAACCACCGTGGACAAGGCGCCTGGAGGAAACCATAATTAAGTCGAGGAAGAAGATAGGAATATTCCACAACTACCTAAATACTGCTAACCCGTCTAAAAAACTGAAAAAGTCGGTTAAAAAAGCTGCATCTGAGTATCGCATTAAGATCAAAGACAAGGGCGTCGCGGAACAAATAAAGGTTGTGATGGACAAACTGAAGCAGAGGATAAAGGCCTTGGGAAGTAGACTCAGAAGGTACAATGAAAGAGTGCTGAGATACAAAAACAACCAACTTTTCTACAAAAATCAGAGACAATTCTTTCGCGATCTTGAAGCTGGACCGAATGCAGACTCTGAACCGCCGAAGCCCGAGGAGATGCACAGCTACTGGAAAAATATCTGGGCTGACGACGCGCCTTATAACCGGGGGTTTGTGACTGGAAACATCGAGTCCAACGTGCCCGAGCAGAGTATGCAGTCAATCCAAATCTCCGAACAGGATCTCAGCTGTGTACTAAAAAAGTTAAGTAATTGGTCAGCCCCAGGAGTAGACAAGATCCACAATTACTGGTGGAAGCATTTCTCAGGCCTTAGACCTTCCCTGAGATTTGCTCTCCAGGAGGCTCTGGATGACCCTACCAAGATCCCTGAGTTTTTCACCCTGGGAATCACTAATATGCTGCCAAAAGAGAACGGTACCTCGGACCCCAAAAAATATAGACCTATCACTTGCTTGCCTACTGCATATAAGATTTTAACTGGCACCATATCCCGTCACCTGTGGAAATACGTTAATGCAAACAATATACTTGCTAAAGAACAAAATGGCTGCCGTAGGGACGCAATGGGCTGTAAGGAACTCCTGGCAGTAGATAGCATCATCACCAAGCTAGCTAAAAGGAAGCAGCGCAATATATCCATGGCATGGATAGACTATAGAAAGGCCTTTGATTCCGTGCCCCATGCCTGGCTGCTAAGGGTGTTGAAACTATATGGTGTGTCCGAACAGGTAGTGAATTTGCTTGAACATCTGATGCAAACCTGGCGTACGAATCTCCTTGTAAAAACAAACAATGAGGAGTACAAAACGGCTGAGATAAAAATCAAAAGAGGCATCTTTCAGGGGGATACCTTGAGTCCCTTGTGGTTTTGTCTGGCGTTGAACCCCCTCAGCCAACTGCTGAATAACAACTCCTATGGGTACATAATCAACAAAGAGCGCAACGCCAGAATTAGCCACCAACTATACATGGACGACTTGAAGCTCTACTCCCGCAATGCAGAAGAACTTGGGAAGCTGCTCAGCATCGTCAGATCCTTTAGCCGAGCAATACGTATGGAAATGGGAGTGGAGAAATGTGCGGTAATTCACGTCAAGCGCGGGAGGATCACCGAAGGTGAAAGTAGAATTCTCACCAGCGAGGATGCGCTGCCTCACCTCGGCCCTCAGGAAACCTACAAATACCTCGGCGTGCAGCAAGCGCTCGAAATTAAGTCCAAAGATGTGAAGAGCTCCCTGAAAGAAAAACTGTTGAAGAGACTGCGGCTTGTGCTACGGGCCAAACTGAACTCCGGAGCGCTGTTCAATTCAATAAACTCGTGGGTGCTGCCTAGCGTGGTGTACTCGTTTGGTGTGGTAGGATGGTCGCAAACAGAAATCGAGGAACTCAGCACAAAAATAAGAACAACTTTGACAAAATTTGGTGTCCACCACCCGCATGCCTCAGTTAACAGATTGTACATCCCACGAAAAGAGGGTGGCAGAGGCATGCAACATTTGGCGATTGTCCATGACAGAGTTTTAAAAAACTTGAGAGAATATTTCATCAATAACAACTCACCTTTCATGAGAACAATTCGCGAAGCTGATGAAAATATAACTCCCCTCCATTTGTCATCTGGAGCTGCACCACTGCTGAATGTCACTGTAGAGAAACTCCGCGAGGAATGGCACTCCAAAGCCCTGCATGGCAGGTATCCAAAGAACCTGAAACATAAAACTGTAAATGAAAAGGAATCACTAACTTACCTTATATCTGGTTACCTGTTTCCCGAAACTGAAGGCCGAATTCTGGCAGTGCAGGACCAGGTTGTTGGCACGAGAGCTTTCTTGAAGCGCATCGCGGGGCAGAACTTACCGACCGATCGATGCAGAAGATGCAACCAGGCAACCGAACACATTCAGCATATAACATCCTCCTGTCCTATATTAGCCCCAAGAGAATACCTGGAACGTCACAACGCAGTATGTAAAATATACCATCAGGCAATAGGACTATCAATAAAATTAATAAAGAATTTAACACCAAATCATACTTACATGCCAAGCGACGTTCTTGAGAACGATAGATACAAGCTGTATTGGGACACATCAATAATAACCGACAGGCCGGTGAAGCACAACAGGCCCGATATCGTTCTGTTGGATCGGGAAAAGAGTGAAGTCAAGATCATCGATGTGACAATACCCGCAGATGATAACATTGAGAAGGCATACACTGAAAAACTTTCCAAGTATCACGACCTTGCTTTTGAAATGAAAGAGATATATAGGCTGAAATCAACATCTATCATCCCCTTGATACTGTCTGTGAATGGATTGGTCGAGTCGCATCTGCCGGAGAATACATCAAGGTTAGGGCTGGAACAAGATCTGATCAGCAAGGCGCAGAGAGAAGTTATACTGGGAACCACTAGAACTGTAAGAAAGTTCCTGACGAGCTCGTGAGGGTATCTTGGCACTCGTGCCCGGCACTCCCACGTAACAACCCGTCTACAAACGGTGAAGAATTAAAAAAAAATATAAAAAAAAAAATATATATATATATATATATATATATATATATATATATATATATACAGGGTGTTTGGTAATTCGACGTGAACCTTGAAAAGGGATATACTAGACGTCATTTGCAGTGAATCGCTTCGAGTGGAGCGTGGTCCGAAAATCTATGGTTACGAAGATATGGCGATTTTTCAACTTTTTTGAAATTTTCTGCTTCGTTATCGAAAATAGTTAATTTTGTGAAAACTACTCGACTCTAAATATTCAATGAATATTTTTTTCAAAGCTGAGGAGATGGTCCTCATTTCTTGCGAAAAAGTATTCACTAAAAATTCAGATAACCCGAGATATACAGGGTCATAAATGGCTGCACCTGTTTTCCTCATAAAATCTTGATAAAACAATTGAGAATTTCTCGAAAAAAATATTATGAACTTGGTGTACAAATGTAAGGGAAAACTTTCCTGTTTCATCAGCTTTCCAAAAAGGTACATATGTCAATAATTTCTTCATGCAATCAAAAAATATGGCCGGAAAACCAAGCAGACAACAGACTTTTTCGAGTCATTCAGATATCCTATTATCCCTTAAGGCTTGTTCGGACTAGGCCAGTAGATTAGTCGAGTAGCGAGTGATTCAGTTACTTGCCGTGTGCGAACGCCAACAATCGAGTCGAATGGATTAGTCAGTGGGCGAGTCGAGTCGATCCATTCCATTCTATTTTCTCGGGCGAGTAGCTTCCCCCACCACGCGCCACTTGCCACTGGACCGCCAGTAGACAGTAGTCCGAACATTTCATGATAGTCGAGTGCATTAGTACTGACAAAACCGTACTGTCACAGGCGAAAGGAAAAGATACCGTCCGTCGTTTTTCAAATATGTTTCGTGGGAGCAAAGATATATCACATATAGATTTGTTCAAAAATATTTGGATCACGAATGTTTATGGAACATTAAGTCGAAAGACTACAAAAATAAAATGATGAGCAAATCCGCATTAGAGGAAATAGAATCAGAAATGCATTTACCCGCTTTAGGAGAAAAAGAAATAAAAACGATAATTAAAAATATCAGGTTTGTATATTCTTCACATCTATAAAGTTTTATTAACAGAAAATTTACACAACTTTCTGACATTCTCAAAGTATCGAGGTATTCTTTGGGATCTTCTAATGCCAAATCCTTCAGAAGACAATTTGTAGCTCCTAGTTCGTATCTTCTATTGATCCATTTCCGCAGCCAAAGCTTCTTTTTACGTATCTCACATATTTCCTCATCCACCTCTTCTAAAATAGCCATTACGATGAGGTTAAACAGTTTGTCTACTTTATTGTGTTGCATGCTGTTCGTTCTTCGAAACATCACTCACTTCTCATTTCACTTGTGAACTCGACTGGACCAAAGTGCGAATGATTTCCTGACAGTTGTGTGACAGTAGTGAGTAGATTAGCTACTCTCTACTCTCCACTCGACTGAACTACTGGCCTTGTCCGAACAAGCCTTTATTTCACTCGGCGTGATTCGTAAGCCGTAAGCGGGCCATGGTTCGATCACTTAATGACTCGAAAAACTCTGTTGTCTGCTTGGTTCTCCGGCCATATTTTTTGATTGCATGAAGAAATTAATGACATATGTACCTTTTTGGAAAGCTGATGAAACAGGGAAGTTTTCCCTCACATTTGTACACCAAGTTCATAATACTTTTTTCGAGAAATTCTCAATTGTTTTATCAAGATTTTATGAGGAAAACAGGTGCAGCCATTTATGACCCTGTATATCTCGGGTTATCTGAATTTTTAGTGAATACTTTTTCGTAAGAAATGAGGACCATCTCCTCAGCTTTGAAAAAAATATTCATTGAATATTTAGAGTCGAGTAGTTTTCACAAAATTAACTATTTTCAATAACGAAGCAGAAAATTTCAAAAAAGTTGAAAAATCGCCATATCTTCGTAACCATAGATGTTCGGACTATGCTTTACTCGACGCAATTCACTGCATATGACGTCTTGTATATCCCTTTCCAAGGTTCACGTCGAATTACCAAACACCCTGTATATATATATATATATACAACTGATATATTACAAAAATATGATTTGCTTCATCAGCTGCTACCCTGTTCATCCAATGTCTGTATCAGTGATTTTGGTGGATACTTTCTGGCTGCTTGGGCGATCGGTTCGCGGTGGAAGAGCTCCAAGATATCCTGCGATTCTTTCAGACGTGTATAGAAATTTTTGTTCAGTTTCTTTAGTCTTTCTTCTATCGGTTGAACTTCTGTTATTTCGTACAATAATTCATTAGATGGATTATCTGTTTCGCGGGTGCCTAATTCTTGTAATTGTACGAAGGGAAGTAGTTTCTGCTGTTTTTAAGTTATAAAGTGCGGGATGTCGACAATCAATGAATATTGGATGTGCATACTCCAGGACAGGTCTGCATATTGTGGTGTATATTCTGACTGCGTTCTTCGTGCTTATTCCTCTATTTCCGACAGTTAGTTTGGTAAAAGTTCTGGCTCTTGATATAGTCCTCTTCTTAACTAATTTCGAATATTTGTTGAAGTTCATTTTGCTGTCCACTTCAACTCCAAGATATTTAATTTCCGCAGCAGGTTTTTTTGCTATTCCTTTTATTGATATGGTAGACGAAGTTGAATATATTTTATGATGGAAAATAAGATATTGTGATTTCCTGGGATTAGGTTTCAAACGCCATTTGCTGAGCCACATTTCCAATTGATTCATCATACTTTGCAGTCCATTCAAGCAGTTTTGCAGTGACCTATCGTGCGATATGATGAAGGTGTCATCTGCGAACTGTAGTAAATATTGTTGATTATTTCCTCCTTTTGGGATGTCATAGCAGTACAGTAAATAGAGGAGTGGAGACAGACTTGATCCTTGTGGAGTTTTAATTCTCACTATCAGCTTTCTTTCATTCAAAAAATCTTGTATTATAAGTATGAGGTACCAAGGTACCTTCATTTTGGCTAATTTATAGATGAGACCTTTATGCCATATACTATCAAAAGCTTTTTCAATATCGAGACTTATAGCAGCTGTCTTATAATTTTTTAATTTGGCGTTTTGTGTGTTGGATACCAAAATGGCCAGTGGGTGTGTGGTTGACCTTTTATTCCTGAATCCAAACTGAAAAGTGGGTATAATGTTGGCAATATGTTTTTCCATCTTGAGTTTTATTATTTTCTCGAAGAGCTTTCCCAGGACCGGTAAGAGCGCAATAGGTCTGTAGTTCTTTACTGACTTATGATTCGAGTTAGCTTTAGGGATTGTTATTATACATCCTGACTTCCAAATGGATGAAAATAAATGTTTTCTGAGACAAGTTTCAAAAATTTTCATTATATGTGAATGAATCCCCCCATCAAACTGTTTCAATATTTTCCACGAAATGCCGTCTACGCCTGGTGCACAGTTTTTGGTTGCATGCAGTAGTTGGTAATAGTCTCATTCATCTATTTTCACATCTTCCTCTGAATTTGTAAATTCGTCATCTGAAGATTCATCGTACCATCTGTTGATATTGTCCTCTGTTATTTGGCAGAAATTTTGGTTATTATCATATGCAAATGAAGATTCGTAATAATTTCTGAATAGTTCAACTTTGTCCTTGTCAGTTACATACCATTTTCCATTTTCCTCGAGGGCAGGCATCGAGAATGTTTGTTTGTATCTCGAAAGTTCTTCTACTTTTATATAGGGCGATTAATCGTCCCCATTTAGATCTTGCAGCATTAACGTATGGTAGAGTTAGCAAGTCTGCACTGGCAAAGTTGGATCGGGTACAGTATGCCTCTCTTCGGCTGGTACTAGGGTTGATGAGATCTACCCCCACAAATATACTACTTTCAGAGAGTGGTGAGTTTCCTCTGTACTTGAGAAGGAGATGGCTGGCCTTTAAGTTTATGTCCAAGGCCATGCGCCTTTTGGGTAACCCATTGATCAATCTCTTGGTGGATGCAGAGCAGTTCAGCTGCTTATGGTTTAATGGCACAGTTCCCCCTTGCATTGAAACGTTTTCGAGCCTGACTTCGAAGAGAGAACTCATCTGGCAGAGTAGAAGGCTCCCATTCTACGACCTTTCTTCTCCTATGAGATCGAACATTATCCCAATCTACTCATCAGGCCTACCGAAGGGCTGTCTCACAAATGGAGTTCTCTTCCAGGGGATGATTAATTCCAAGTTCCCAGATTATGACTGTATATACACTGATGCCTCGGTATCATTTAATCAGCCATCGGTGGGATATGGTGTGTATGCCCCTTCCCTGTCTGTTAGTAAGTCAGGAAGATTGCCTGACCATTGGACAATTTTTTCAGCAGAGGTCTTTGCCATAGGTGAGGCCATTGATGTGACTATTGCTAAAAAGAATTATAAGACGCTAATCATTACAGATTCCCTTAGTGCCCTCAAATTTGTTGATTCTAGGAAATTTGGTTCGAATATTGATATCATTGCTGTTAGGATGATGGGGAAATTTTTGGAGGCAAGGATGAGTGCATTGAGGGTGGCATGCATGTGGGTGCCGAGCCTTTCTCACATTCGGGGAAACGAAATTGCGGACAGGCTGGCAAATGAAGGTAGAGTAAAAAAGGGTTCTAATAACATAAAGACGGGCCCAGGTGAGCTGTGGCCTTTCTTCAGGAAGGAACTGGCAGGACTTTGGTCTCGTGACTTTAAAGATTTGGGTGCCGTTAAGGGAAAAACACATGAATGATCACACCCCCTATAATTCTAAGCACTGGTTTCGGGACTGGGAAAAGCCCAGGAGGTTCATCTCAACTTTTTGCAGATTGCGTTCAGGTCATTGTTTGATTCCACCCCATTTGTATAGGCTGAGAATAGTGGATTCACCTTTGTCTGATTGTGGCGATACATTTGATTACTTCCACTTATTTTTTACCTGTGGTAGGTTTGCTTCACGGTCTTCAGTCCTATATGATGGATTGGCCCGCATGAGGTTTAATCTGCCCATCAATATTCATGAAGTTATATTTCTTGTAACTCGACTGCGTACGATGCATTGTATGCCTTTTTGAGTGATTTCAAGATTAGAATTTGAGATAGCAGATTGAGTATTTTGTTGATTTTAATTTCGGTCAGCATGTGTATCATGCTGTGTGTGCTCCTTGTGTTAATACCTTTTGCTGCTTGCGCTTTATTAGAGACTAATGTCGTTGACTTATATTTATTAATAATGTGGAATGATATAGGTCCGCCTTGACTCCTCAATCCCAGGAATCATTCCACCGTTGCCATCACAAAGACGTAAAAAGCTCACCTTCTGATTATGGGTACATACTATGTACATAGCATAATTGCTGAGCCCAAGGCCTGACCTGGTGGATGCAAAGGGATTGTTTGCGACCCAGTGGATGGTATTTGAGAAGAAGAAGAAATGAGAATAATTTTTTAAACTCTACTGAAACAAGGAGCAGAGATTAACATCGAAAATAATGCTTGATAATAGAAATCCTAATAAACAAAGTAAACAACCTCCATCTGATCCTAATAAAAGGCAAAAATTTGATCAGGTCAATAGCTTTCAATTTGCCGAGAAAACATTAAATCAACAAGATTATCAAGTATGGCTGACCCATGGAGATGTTGTTGATATTGCAAGGTTTATATATGGGTGGTGCGGAGAAAATAGAAATGTACTGTTTGATGTGATTGGATCAGTAGAACAATTAGATGTTGAGTTAAATCGAAATAAAGAAATACTACCTAGTAAACAATCACTGACATTTATTATCAATTTAAATAGTAATCATTGGGTAACACTGGTTATTATTCATCAAAAAAATCAGCAATTTTCTGCTTACTACATTAACTCTTTTGGTGATGAAATAACAAGTGATATTCGTGATAAATTAAACTCAGCAATGCCAAAAATTCAGATCAGTAATTTCAAATTTAAGCAGCAAGAAGATGGTTATAATTGTGGAATATTTGCTTTAGAGAATGCGAGAATAATTAATGATAAAATAAAGTCTGGCAAGACTAACTTAGAAATTGAACAGGCATTGAAAGGTTATAAACTAACTTCAGACAATTTAAAGAACAAGAGGAAAGAATTTGCAGAAGAATTACAAAAAGCTAAGCTTGATTATGAAGGAAGTATGCTAAGTGATAGTAGTGCTAAAAAATCAAGTTCAACGGAAATGCAAAAACCTAAAGCAGAGAAGAGACCAAATAATGATCAAGAAGTACCAAACAAAAAAGTAAAATTGTCATCTCAAAAATATTCTAAATCTGGATTGGTACATACCTTACATGGAGATATTTATCAGCTAAAGTTATTAATGCTGTTTGTAAAAAGAGGATTAGATAGAGGGTATCTTTTTGAATTAGCAACAGAAATGGATGTAGCTCAAAAGTTTGATGATTTGGTTTTTCAATATAAAAAGACTAACACAGATGGAACGGAAGAAAAGGTAGGGAGATTTTTGCAGGCTAAGCATAAACAAGATGAGGATGAAAGGATCTCTGTTAATGATTTACTTGGAGGAAAAAATGGAGCATTAAGTCTACAAAAATACTTTATTTCTTATCGTAAAATCCAACAAAATCTGGAGTTTAGTAACTTACAATATAAAGATTTTATTATCTGTACGAATATTGGTTTTAAATTTGGTGATAAAAGAGGCAATCTGAAGCTAAGTGAAGATATTTTTTTTCATCACGAGACGGATGAAAATGAAATCTTAAACACTAAGCTCTTTCAATTTAAGGATGAATTCACCGGAAGGGAGGAGATATTTTCAGTATTAAGAAACGCTCCTGATTTAACTAAGCTAGCAAAGGTACTAGCTGAATGTGTATTAGATGGTAAGTCTATAAACAATGATAAGTCCAAAGATGATCCAGAAGGTAATCTTTTTAAATCATATCGAAGTGCATTGATAGACAAAGTTATTGATAAAGAAAGTCACAAACTAAGTGTTGATTTCGTGAGAGGACAGCGACTGTCTTCAGAGACTAAAAATCTTCGAGATGCTTTTGAAAAAGTATTTGATGATCGGAGAAAGTCTTTTAATTTAGATGATGAACATATTATAAAAGATATAGAAAACTTTGCTCAGCAAATTAAACATAAAATAATGGAACCTAATGTCATTAAAATTAAAATTGAGAAAACAATGGCTGTTATAAGGGAGAATTTTCATAAGTTAGCTGTTTATGTATTAATAAAAAAAGATAACGTGATAAAGTTCAGCACAGCATTTTTAAATGGTCATGAATTGCCAGGTAATTTAAATACTTTTAGAGAAAAGTTACAAAGTGAGTTTTCGAAGTCTATCCTTGATAAATGTGAGTTTGATACTTATAAAGACTTCAAAACTTGTGAGGAAATAAAGGAAAAAGAATTAAGGTTGTCTGACGATGCTTTTGAAAAAGTACCTGATGATCGGAGCAAGTCTTCTAATTTAGATGATGAACATATTATAAAAGATATAGAAAACTTTGCTCAGCAAATTATACATAAAATAATGGAACCTGATGTCATTAAAATTAAAATTGAGAAAAGAATGGCTGTTATAAGGGAGAATTTTCATAAGTTAACTGGTTTTGTATTAATAAAAAAAGATAACGAGATAAAGTTCAGCACAGCATTTTTAAATGGTCATGAATTGCCAGGTAATTTAAATACTTTTAGAGAAAAGTTACAAAGTGAGCTTTCGAAGCCTATCCTTGATAAATGTGAGTTTGATACTTATAAAGACTTCAAAACTTGTGGGGAAATATATGTAGATAAGGATAATTTTTGGGAAAACATGAAGGAAAAAGAATTAAGGCTGCTTGGCGATTTCACAAATCTAGATAACAAACTCAAATCTACAGGAAAATTTGTAGGCAAATTTATTTCTTTGCTAGAAGAAAGTAAATCCAACGAAAATCTAGTTGTAAAAATAAATAGAACAGACAAAATTATTAGCGAAAATATCGATAAACTAGCCCAACATGTATTGATTGAAAAGGAAGACGAGATTCGATTTAGCTCAGTATTTTTGAGCGATACTCAACTACCAGGTAATTTAAATGATTTTAGATCTCAATTAAAAGCTGAACTTAAGAAGCGCAATTTTGATTGGAACGAACTTAAAGAGTATAAATTTTATATCAGTAATTTTCCTAAATTTAACTTGCCAAACGATAGTATCAAAGATATAGAAGACAATATAAAAGATTTTTTAAAAAAATTAAGGTTTGCAGTCAATCAGCCAAATGAAAATGAGCTTGGTGAAATGATTAAAGACGAGTTGGGTAAAGAATTTAACACAATTGATACGAAAAATGTTTATGGTAGGTTCTTGGAGAAAATGCTGGATTGGATGAAAGACAAAAAAGGAAAATTTTTCTCACATGAGGAAGGAAAGACTTTCTTTGAAGGAATAAGGAAAGAGATTTTAGGGACAATTTGGTTTAATATGAGAGATCCAGTAACGTTATTCACTGGAAGAAAAAGAGAGTTAAGTGATTTACATAAAGCATTGCAGCGAAACCAAGGTAAAGATAAGTGTTCAGTAATATCACAGATGACCTCTATTAGTGGTTTGGGAGGAATAGGTAAAAGTGAATTGGCTAGAAAGTATGCTTATGATCATGAGATTGATTATAATGGCAATGTTATATGGATAAATGCTGAAAAATATGATACTCTTAAAGACTCCTTTCTTAATTTAGCTAGAGATAATAGATTAGGTATTCCTATAAAGGATTATAATGGAAGAGAAAAGAAAGTAGAGGCTATTGTTAAAGAGATATATGTTTTTTTTGAAAAGAGGAAAAGTTTATTTATTTTTGATAATGCTGAAAACAATGATGACTTGATTACATTTTTACCACTTCATGATTTAAAACCTAATGCTGACAAGCCTTACATTTTAATTACTTCTCGTAATAGAGAGTGGGAAAAAGGAATAGAAGTGATAGACCTAAGTAAATTAAAGTCAGAAGATGCAATAGAATTTGTGAAAAAAGGGCTAGGTATATCTGAAGAAGATGAATTGCAATTCCAAGAGATAGAAAATTTAGTAGAAAAACTACAGAGTTTTCCTTTAGCTATACAACAAGCAATAGCATATATTGAAGACCAGAGAGTAACAGGAGAATTTGGAATTAATGATTATTTGAAAGAATATGATGAAAGGAAGATAAAAAAAAAATTACTTGACTCAGAATTATTTAGAGGAATCGATAATATCTACGCCAAATCAACTTTTAAAACTTGGAAAATTACAATTGATAAAATAGCTAGTATTGAACAACATGGAAAATTAGCTTTAAAGATTTTGGATACTATTTCTTACTTTGCACCTGAAAACATTGGTAGAGAAATATTTTTAAGTTTAGCAGGTGATGAAGAAGAGTTAAAGTCAGCTTCTAGGTTACTTGTGAAGTATTCTATGGTAAATGGTGGGCAAAAGCAAAGTGTATTAAGTATTCATAGATTAGTGCAAGAAGTAATAAGAATAGATTTAAAGGGTGAGGATAGAGAGCAAAAGGTTTTAAGAGAAGCACTAGGACTGTTGAGAGATAATATTGAAAAATGTGATGTAGACCATCCTATTTCTGTTTGGAATTATGCAAGCAGTCATCATGAATTAGTGAAAGAATTTAGCAATCTGCCAAAAATGATTGTCGATAAATTGCATTTGGATATGAAATATACTAAAGCTTTCTCATTTGAGGAAGAGGCGTTAAAATCGTTAAAAATATTGGGAGACGAAAATTGTGAAGTTCTTATAATGAAAAGATACCTGGCTAATGGTTATGGCGGTGAAGGTAAATATGTGGAAAAAAAAAAGCTTCTTGAAAACGTTTTAGATAATCTTAAGAAACATCCCTCCGATCAATCTCTTGAAATTGCTAAGACACTGAGAAACTTGGGTGTCGTTTGTGGAGATTTAAATGAATATGAGGAAAGTGAGAAGCGTCTGTTGGAGGCTTGCGAGATTTTTGAGAAATTTGGTGGTGATACTGATATTCGTATTGATGTTGCTAAAACAAAAAGAAACTTGGCTAATACTTATGGCCATTTAGGTGAATATGAGAAAAAAAGGAAGCTTCTTGAAGACGAGGTTTTACCTAAGCTTAGGGAACATCCCTCCGATCAATCTCTTTTAATTGCTAATACACTGAGAAACTTGGGTGTCGTTTGTGGAGATTTAAAGGAATATGAGGAAAGTAAGAAGCGTCTGTTGGAGGCTTGCGAGATTTTTGAGAAATTTGGTGGTGATACTGATATTTTTGAATTTGCTCAAGCAAAAAGAAACTTGGCTAATGCTTATGGCCATTCAGGTGATAATGAGAAAAAAAGGGAGCTTCTTGAAGACGTTTTACCTAAGCTTAGGGGACATCACTCCGATCAACCTCTTGAAATTGCTAAGACACTGAGAAACTTGGGTGTCGTTTGTGAAGATTTAGAGCATTATGAGGAAAGTAAGAAGCATCTGTTGGAGGCTTGCGAGATTTTTGAGAAATTGGGTATTGATATTGATATTTGTATTGAAGTTGCTCAAACAAAAAGAAACTTGGCTAATGCTTATGGCCATTTAGGTGATTATGAGAAAAAAAGGGAGCTTCTTGAAGACGAGGTTTTACCTAAGCTTAGGAGACATCACTCCGATCAACCTCTTGAAATTGCTAAGACACTGAGAAACTTGGGTGTCTATTATGGAGATTTAGGGAATTCTGATAAACAAAAGGAGCATCTGTTGAAGGCTGTGGAGATTTTTGAGAAAAATTATGGGGATAATAATATTGAAGTTGCTAAAACAATACAAAAATTGGCTAATGCTTATGACGATGATAACAAGAAAAAGCTTCTTGAAGAAAAAGTTCTTCCTATTTATAAGATATTTTATGGCGATGATCACCCTAAAGTTGTTAAATTACAAAAAAAATTAGGATATCCTCTTCATGGAGCTGTTATTTGTGGTAATAAGGATAAAGTAGAATAAGAACTTAAGAAAAATGATGTTAATCGTAAAACAGATGATTTGGTTACACCATTACACCTAGCTGTTCGAGAAGGTCATTAAGATATTGTAAAACTACTACTAGAGAAACAAGCAGATCCTGATATTAAACATAAAAATGGAGAAACTCCTTTACACCTAGCTGTTCGAGAAGGTCATTCAGATATTGTAAAACGACTACTAGAGAAACAAGCAGATCCTGATATTGAAGATAAAAATGCAGAAACTCCTTTAGGGTTAGCTAACAAGCAGTTGAATCAAAATTCACGATTAACCACTTAATCATCCGATTTGACGGTGCCATCAAGGATTTGACGGTGCGAATAAGGATTTGACGGTGCCATCAAAAATTCCACAATCAACGCGCTTGGACGGTCGATTAAGGAGGAAATGCGTTTCACAGAACATTTTTGTGAATCAAATTGATTCGACGAAATTGAGCAATCAAACTAGTTGACGGCCGTTGAAATTAAAAATTTTGAGCGATATTAGTTCATCCTCCTCAGAGGAAAAAAATAATGTTGTAATTCGTAGGAATCGTATATATAGGACAATCAGAGACAGAAACGATCCTTCTCTAAATTATAATGAACATGATTTCAAAAACCGTTTTCGATTCAACAAGAGTACTGTAATAGAATTAGTGCATGAAATAGGAAGCGAAATTGAAGCACACACAAGAAAAAATAAATCCATT
The DNA here is from genome assembly GCA_951802165.1 of Adalia decempunctata. Classification (NCBI taxonomy): domain Eukaryota; kingdom Metazoa; phylum Arthropoda; class Insecta; order Coleoptera; family Coccinellidae; genus Adalia; species Adalia decempunctata. The sequence goes on from OX637703.1 coordinate 21,763,893, forward strand.
GATGCAAGATTACAAATATTGGTGGCTTTGAGGTTTTCAAATGACGATAGGCGATCACGTCAATATTTCTAAATCGACTGTATGCAGGATAGTGGAAAGAGTGCAAATTGCCAAATTGAAACCCCGCTTTATTTCTATGACAACTACCCTGCAAGAAAGCGTGGAGGTAGCAGCTGGTTTCCACGAAATGAGTGGTTGGTTTGCCAAGAGTGTTGGGAGCTATTGATTGCACACATATCCGGATTACATCACCAGGAGGAACGAATGCGGAGAATTTCAGAAACCGTAAAGGCTACTTCTCCATAAATGTGCAGGTAGTGTGTGATGCCAAATTAAAGATAATGCACAGCATAGCACGATGGCCGGGATCTGTACATGACTCCACGATCTTCAATGATTCCCCATTGATAGTCGAACTGGAGCAGGGCTTATATGGTAGCGGTTACCTTTTGGGCGACAGTGGTTACGCTTGTAAGCCCTACCTATTGACACCTATTCTGAGTCCAAGAAATGAAGCTGAAAGGAGGTACAATATAGCTCATGTTAAAGCTAGAAATCCAGTGGAAAGATGCTTTGGTACCCTTAAGAGAAGATTTCCTTGCTTGCATTTTGGACTCAGGAACAAAATGGACACACTGCTATGTATCATAGTTGCCTGCAGTGTGCTGCATAATTACGCCCTGAGCCAGTTCGATGAAATGGAGGAGATTGAGGAACTAAACACCGAAAGAGAAGAAGACCACCAGTTCAATCATCACCATCAAAACACTGCAGTACGAAGCGCATTGGTATCGGATATTTTCGAAAGGTAAATCTTGAGCAAGATCAAACTACAACTCAATAACTGTATTGTATTCACTTTCAGGTAACATGTGCACAAGAGAACTTGATTTGGGAACAACTGTAGCAGCTAAACAATTTGTACTACTACCCTTTTGACTATTCTGCATAAATATGGTTTTATCGAATCGCAAACGGTTTTTGAATTCATGTTCATTATAATTTAAAAAAAGGAAAAAATAATCTATGATTGATTGTTCTTCTCTACGAAATGCACTATTATTTCCTTTATCTCTCTTTTTGCTATTTAGTGATCATTTCATACTAAACTGAATTTATTTGAACGCTGTAGCTATTCTTTCAAGAGTGGTTATTGACCCTGAAAAAAACATTCATTGCTGCCTATTAGATTATTACTGTCTCAAAATATCTTTTTACAAGGATGTTATAGTTCATTTTTCTTTTTTTATATTTGTGAATTTGTTCTCAACTTGATTATGTTATAATGTATTGATGCATCTTAAGTTATTGTATGACCTATTTTTCTTTTTGAGTTAAAATGTAGTTCATGTTCTCAATAGTGGATACTGTTTCTGAGTTTCACACCTGTTTATATCCCTAATTCTCTGAATAAATGAATAAATAAATCTATCTGACTGTTTTGGATATTCTCAAACGGAATTATTGTTTGTAATTTGCAAAAATAAACTTACAACTAATGATGAAAAAAATATGGATTCAATAATCACAAGATTTGTTGGGAAATCGTAAAAAACAAGGATCTATGAAACAAAACTTTTATTAATTAAGAATTACATATCTCTCATCAATTTTCTCAATTGTAGTTTCAAAATCTGCCCTTCTAATTTCTATTTTGGCATTCGCTAATTTTTGCATATAATATCTGTCTTTAGGACACAAAACATTGTAAAAAGCACCCTCTTTGTGATTTGACGGAAGAGCGGCTTTCCACCAATCAAGGGTGTTATTACTTAAAGAAAAGAAAAGATGTTATTTTAATTTTGAAGTTCTTTCTCCAGAAGGGAGAAAGTGTGGGATCGGCCCAACGCACTTGGGTCGGGACTTAGTGTTTAAGAATATTCTCTAGGGAGAGGGATGATAAATGAAACTTTTTGGATTAAATTTAAGACGTATATTAAAACCAAATCAGACTAAACAACTTTACATTCGTTACGTATATTTCAACGATCTGAATTATCGAAAATACTCGGATATTTCTTAAATCATATGCAATCAATCACACCAAATCAAACTATTACATCAGCTTTAAAACCACAAAAATAAATCTAGTCATTTCAATCAAATCAAACATCAGTGTGAATTCCAAGTATAAAAATGTAAAATCGAGTTATCAAGAAACTACAGGGTTTGTCAAAATAACCCCAAAATCACAAACATGGGATGTTCTCAAAATTTACTCCATTGAGCCTTCAAGTACTCAAGAGAGACTTCAAAAATAATACAAATTCAAACTTTCTAATAAACAAGGGAAATCTCAAAAATTATTTCCACATATATGTAATTTCAAATACTTCAGGTTGATTACATAAACAATACCCTTTAAACGACAATTACGACTTGTGGGAGATTTCAGGACTCTGGACCATAAGAGATATATGGGCTTTCATGCAGCTTTCTACCAATACTCAAAATAAGCTAAGCATAAACAAAATATCTGACCTTTTTCCTGTACCAATAATCCCAAGGATGTTGAATATAGGATGATGACTCTTTGACGGTGCTTCTTTCCTGAAACAGACAGATTAAACACCAAACACGACACCCACACGCGTTTCGCAAACTGACCTCACTCCCGAATATACCGACGATACGCAATCTAAAATAATTCCAAGTAATTTAGAAATTACTACCCTTAACTTCCGATTCAACCTTAACTGTTTTCGTCTCCGCTTTGAGACCGTACTTCCAAACACTGAAGTACCTACCCTAAAACCGTACTACCCTTAGTTTCCGATTCAACCATAACTGTTTTCGTCTCCGCTTTGAGACCGTACTTCCAAACACTGAATTACCTACCCTAAAACCGTACTACCCTTAGTTTCCGATTTCAAACCTGAGTCAACTGAGGACCTTCCCTTTAGGTTCCTCCAGTTACTCCCTATTACCGACGCGAGCACTGGCAACCTTCTCGTTTAAGTTTCCACCAGACACTGCTTTTTCGTCTCCCGAGCAAGTCGAAGTTTTTCCCCTCTTCGTCTCCTCCAAAAACCAATCGTCAATCTTTCAAACCCAATAAAATCAAAACTTCTTCCATCTTCCTTTTTACGAACCAATCAAATTGAAGACTTTTCCGCTTCCTACCCCCCTCGTAGGTGGGGCTTTCTTGAAAAATCTAGGTTCCCAAGCACCGGTTTGGGAAATGCAACGTCGGAAAAATCTCATGGTTCCCAGCGAACGCAAGCATATTTCGGTGCTGGGTTCGAGGAACCATAATCTTCTTATCGTCACAGATGCAGCAGAAACTTGAACCGTTTTCGGTTCAATCTCGATCGTTACCGTCTCGCCAGATCTTTTAGGTGGTCTGATAACTGATTCACTTATTTCCTGGCACAGGGATATCGAATTTCCGAAGTCTACATTGATCAATTAAGTTATCGTGAGTTTCTTGGGCGATTTCCGAATAAAATAAACGGTGTTGAAAATACCGGCGAATTATTATGGAAAAGACAATGTTCAAATCCCAATTTTCGAAAGGATATTCATTTTATTACTTCCAAATTATCTCGCTTATTACAAATTTAGGTTTTCTTTTTTTTTATGGCCCTTTTTTTATTTCGGGTTATTTTGATAGGAAGGGAGGAGGAACCTCCTTGAGGAGTAGGATCTACCATTTCTTGGGATGGGATAGCCAGGACAGGGTCGAAGTCTTGGATTGAGGGAGCAGGGTCTACCACTTCTTGGGTTGGGATAAGGTTGATCTCTTGACTCTTGATATAAGGAAGCAGGGTTCGATGGAAAGCAATTTATGTTAGTAATTGGCAAAAAAAAACAGTATCCAAATATCCTGGATAGTTCTGCAATTATCAAACTGTAACGAGCTAACCTAACATGCATACCTAATTATGTAATCACAAAAATTAAATCATTATCGAGTGAATCAAATAAAATGAATGTGATACCATGAAGTTGACCTGATGAGTTTCTATGCATATATGTTTCATTTTGGAATACCATTGTATCTAACAATGCTGGAATTCCACTGAGAAATGTATCCAAAATAATCGTTCTATTCCTAGGAACACTGTATCTTCATTTACAGAAAAAATAGTAAGAATTTTGGATTACTCACTCGCAGACATGCGGAAGCAATCATAAAACATCGGTACAATTGTATTGATAGACAAATTCTGTCTATCTTTTGACTATTACCTCATATTCCTGAGTTCATTCGAACTGGATAATGTGAATACAATTACAAAAATTGTATGAGCTTACCAAAGTATATATTTGCATCATCATACTCATTATCAAGAGGTCTTATATTATCACCTAGAACTGATAAAATCCTATGATCAGCCTCCGTAAGTGTGGTGTTGAAGCTACCACCAACTGTTCGGTAGATTTCTTTCTGTAATATAAACCACTATTAATGTTGATCTAAATTATTGATAAGAAAATCTAAAACAAAAATAGTATCAGTTGATATCCACAAATTCTGTGAACTATCAATGATTATTAACAGGCTTACTTTCTCCTGCCTGGCTCTCTCTGTGAGGTCTTTCAGATTAACCCCCTCAACTTCATCCCAGAACGGAGTAATTCCTTATATTTTTCCTTCTACAAAGAAATGTGTTCAGAATATGAATCGAGTTAAATAAGCACATACTTACATTTTCTGAAGCCACTTCTATCTTCGTTTTTCTTTTTATATTTTCATAAAAAGTTTTCAATTGCTGCATTGTAATATTTTCAATTAATTAGATTGTATAATCATCGGATTCGCCAAGTTCGTAGAAATAATTGCTATGTGCAGCTTAAACATTGAGACAGTTTGAATAAAAGTTACAAGATTTAGTATACGCTAACACGACTACAAGAATGATATTGTAAGAAATTAAAACACTAGTAGTGCAGTTTTATCATTTAATAACGACAATCACGTTATTCTCAAATATTAGAAATAAATCGAGCGGCTGGTTAACCCGAGCACGGAGGAATCTTGAATAATCATCACATCATCGAATCCCGAGATTGATGTCGTATTGATGACTCGGTGATATTTTCCCCAGGACCGGCAGGCATATTCATATGTTACCGACACAACCAAGCACGCCGAGAAGCCGAATGATTTCGTATAAGTTACCGACGTAACTTCAGGATTCTGTCGGTAACTTATACAAGCAACAAGTCCATCGGCACCTTATATACATATAACAGGTATTGAAAAAAAACTTGATATATTAGCGAGGATGGTTGATTATTACAGTCTGAACAAAATATATGTTTCCAGAAATAAACTATAAAAAATTTAATATATATAAAATATATAATACAGACATATGTCTATTTTTTCCTCTTATTGTCACCTAATCCTACATTTTTTTTGACACATTCCTTCAAATTGTGGGGCGCTTTCTTCAGCTTTCTGGAATTTCCGCTGGTAAGTCTTCTAGTTCCAGTCACCTAAAATAGTTATTATTTTGAGTTTGAAATGCTCATCATTTGATGTAATAGTTATTTATAATACTAGTATGGTATAAAACTGTCTACAACCAAAATTTTTATGTTTTTTATGAATTCAAAATGATTTAAATTTTTCCCAACATATCATGCATTTACTTTACCCAAAAAATGAAACTAACTGACTGACCAAAAAAGTCCAGGTAGGTGGTTTTTTAATAAAAATGATTCACGTTATAAGCAAACTGAATCACTAGTGTTGTAATTGATTCATTACATTGCAATTGAAATTAGTAAACTTTACATTTTCCAGAGTTAAAAAAAAAGTATACTTCTCACCTAAGTTTTCCTTCTACTAACAGAAGTTGGCTGAACGGGGATTTTCATCCCTTTTATCTTCTTAGTGCGCCCATATTTCTTTATAGTATTCACATTCTGATATTTGGATCCCTCAGTAGAATATTGGTAAAGTTTTGGTAAATTCTCTAAAGTTACTGGGTTCATCTTGGTAATGAAATAAGCAGTATTAAAAATATGCAATATTGCGATAACTGAATGCACTTGTTTGATAAAACCACTACTCGCATAATAGTTAAGTTACAGACAAAACTGAGAATTACGTCGGCAACTTATTATTACGTGTTCAGCATCGCTCGGAAAACCGATTTTGTGTTTGTGTCGGTAACATATGAATATGCGACCGGCAGCGGCTCGCCGTACTTCATTTCATATTTCTAACACGGCCTTCCTGACAAGGGTGACGCTCTCGGCACCCTCTTCAGCTGCCATTTCATCTGAAACATTACAAAAACAAAAACTATCCTTCTTGATAGCATCGAAATACTCCAACCTACTGCACCGGTAGGTTTTGTAATAACTTGTCAAAATATGACTCATCAATTGCAATGTTTTTCAATGGAACGAATAAAATCGTCATCGAATTCGAATAAAACTTGTCTTTTAGTTTTACCGTTAATAGATACTAGAGATACCTCAGTTATCACATGGTTCTGTCGCGCATGGAGCAGAGACCAAAATTTTGAATTGAACCTGTAATGACCTCAGCCATCACTTGACTCTGTCACGCATGGAGCAGAGACCTATTAAAATTCAAATTCTTCCTGTAATGACCTCAGCCATCACACAGCTCTGTCACGCATGGAGCAGAGACCAATTAAAATGTAAATTTTACCTGTAATGACCTCAGCCATCACACAGCTCTGTCACGCATGGAGCAGAGACCAATTTAAATGTAAAGGACCCCGCACTTTTAGTATGTAAAGTGGCGACCGGTCAAATTTTCTGAAAATTTGGTATGTTGTTGTACCCGACTCAGTGACCAAAAGTATCAATGGGACCAACCCAATCCTATGGCTAGTTTTTTAAATACGGGGTGTTAAAGTTGAAAATTGCCCAGATTTTCGGATTCATTTTTTAATTATTAAGAGTCAGATTGGATTTCTGTTGCATACACACGTTCACTACATGTTCTAGTGATGAAATAAGTGGAAACGTATGATTAAAAATATTTATATTTACCGGGTGATTCACGAATATATGACAGTAGTTTTTTGCCAAAATTCACTTTTTCTACAGTGACGTCAGGAAGGCATATTTTTGAAATGTTTTTTTCGATTTAGTATTATGACGACAAAATATTGCACAGTGCATATTTTTTATACAGGGTGCTTCACAGAGAGAACCACTAGACATAATCATATTTTTTTAGGATTAATTCGAAACCCTGTATTTTTGAATTGATTTTTGGGAAAAGTAATACCACAAACATATGTGTGTCTCTAATCTCCAAAATATTCAGGGTGGTTTATTCATAGGAAGGTATTCTATTTTGGGAGAAGTACAAAAAACATGAACACCCTGTATGCGAAAATTTCCTCGGTCAAATGCAACTATTTTCCCACTATATATTGATTCCCACAACATATCCCGAAGTATGAATTCTAAATCCGATACTATGACCAGTTTTCGAGATACAGGGCGTAAAAGCGGAGAATAACTTATTTCATCAATTTTTTTTTTCAAATTGAGAAGCCGGATTGATTTTATGTTGCGCCCATGAGTTCAGTATGAGTACAGATCAGATGCATATGGAAAGGTTCAGCTAAAATATTTACTATTACAGGGTGATTCACGAATAAATCACAATAGCTTTTGCAAACACTCGATAATTCTACAGTTTCGTCACAGAGAGATTATTCCATGAAGTTTATACCTAGTAGTTAACAATTTTCAGTCTTTAATACTTCATAATAATTACTTTTCACACAGGGTGAGCCATAAATAATATGCTTTGAAATAATTGAAAAGAGATCTTTTCTGGTGAATTTTGAATAACTGTCTAACATAACAGCATGTGAGCATAACCGCAAGAATTTTTAAATATATAAATATACAAGGTGATTTAGAAATAATTACCTACCAAAAATACACATTTCTCGCATGCGTAGATCATCCTAAATAAACTTTTTTTTGTTGAAAAAAGTATATTTATAAAGTAATAACCGAGCTAGGTTATGACTAAAATGAGATTTAAACTTTTCAATATACCTAGTTTTAACTCACTCAACACGAATATTGTGGACTGTGGAGTACCTACCAATAAAAAAATATTCGTATTTTACCTACATGAGAAGAAGGTTTATTGTCATCTTTTTGGGGATGATAGCGCAATTAGTAAGCGCGCTCATAAAGATACTCAAAATTCACTAAAAAGTTTTTATTTCAATCAATTCAAAGCATAAGTATGTTCGGTATGGTTGGCTGTATGACTCACCCTGTATGAAGAGTAAACATAATGAAGTATTTCAGACTGAAAATTGTGAACGACTAGGTATTAACATCATGGAATAATTTCTCTGTGACGAAACTGTAGAATTATCGAGTGTTCGCACAAGCTATTGTGATTTATTCGTGAATCACCCTGTATAACAGTAAATATTTTAGCTGAAACTTTCCATGTGCATCTGATCTGCTCTCATACTGAACTCATGGGCGCAACATAAAATCAATTCGGCTTTTCAATTTAAAAAAAAAATTGATGAAATAAGTTATTCTCCGCTTTAAGTCCTGTATCTCGAAAACTGGTCATAGTATCGGATTAAGAATTCCTACCTCTGGAGATGTTGTGGGAATCAATATATCGTGGGAAAATAGTTGCATTTCACCGAGGAAATTTTAGAATACAGGGTGTTCATGTTTTTTGTACTTTTCCGAAAATTGAAAACCTTGCTAAGAATAAACCACCCTGAATATATTGGAGATTAGAGACACACATATATTTGTGGTAGTGGTATTACTTTTCCCAAAAATCAATTCAAAAATACAGGGTTTCGAATTAATCCTAAAAAAATATGATTATGTCTAGTGGTTCTCTCTGTGAAACACCCTGTATAAAAAATATGCACGGTGCAATATTTTGTCGTCATGATACTAAATCGAAAAGAACATTTCAAAAATATGCCTTCCTGATGTCACAGTAGAAAACGTGAATTTTGGCAAAAAACTACCGTCATATATTCGTAGATCACCCGGTAAATATAAATATTTTTAATCATACGTATCCACTAATTTCATTACTAGAACATGTAGTAAACGTGTGTATGCAACAGAAATCCAATCTAACTCTTAATAATTAGCAAATAAATCCGAAAATCTGGGCAATTTTCAACTTTAACACCCCGTATTTAAAAAACTAGCCATAGGATTGGGTTGGGCCCATTGATACTTTTGGTCACTGAGTCGGGTACAACAACATACCAAATTTTCAGAAAATTTGACCGGTCGCCACTTTTCATACTAAAAGTGCGGGGTCCTTTTACCTGTAATGACCTCAGCCATCACTCAGCTCTGTTATACATAGATCAGAAAAGAATCAAAATTTTAAATTTTACCTGTAATGACCTCAGCCATCACACAGCTCTGTCACGCATGGAGCAGAGACCAATTAAAATGTAAATTTTACCTGTAATGACCTCAGCCATCACACAGCTCTGTCACGCATGGAGCAGAGACCAATTAAAATGTAAATTTTACCTGTAATGACCTCAGCCATCACACAGCTCTGTGACGCATGGAGCAGAGACCAATTAAAATGTAAATTTTACCTGTAATGACCTCAGCCATGACACAGCTCTGTCACGCATGGAGCAGAGAACAATTAGAATGTAAATTTTACCTGTAATGACCTCAGCCATCACACAGCTCTGTCACGCATGGAGCAGAGACCAATTAAAATGTAAATTTTACCTGTAATGACCTCAGCCATCACTCAGCTCTGTTATACATAGATCAGAAAAGAATCAAAATTTTAAATTGCACCTGTAATGACCTCAGCCATTACTCAGCTCTGTCACGCATGGAGCAGAGACAAATTGAAATGTAACTACAGCAAAGCTGTTTGTACACTAACCTTTATTTTCCACAGACTCTTCGGCCTCAAGAAAATTCAGTACTTCGTTCATGTCAACATCCAAAGCCCATTGCACAGGCCATCGTCGGAGCTGTTATTTGGCAACTTTGGTCATGATATTCGTGCCAACTTTCTTAATTTCGTAGCGTCCATTGCTCAGGCAACTCACGACCTCGTATGGACCAAGAAATTCGTAATCGCTCTTGTTGATATGCATCTGAGAATCACGATGCATCAGCACAAAGTCACCAGGCGAGTACTGAACGTTGTCTCTTGTTTACATTATCGAGATTGCACGTTAGAGACAGTTTTTCTGCTACCCGTTGTCTATCTAAATCGCGGTTTCTTATTGGATTCAGATCTTTCGACACATTTTTCAATAACGCCTGTATTAATGGTGTCGAACCTTGTATTCCCAAGAGCAATTGCAGTGGGGTCGAATTGGTCGATTTCTGCACAGTGGTGTTTAGAACAAGCTGGATTTTTCATAAGCCACTCGGCCATTCTGCTTTAACACGAGTCTCAATCCTCAATAAGTTCCGAATGGTTCTCATATAGCGTTCCACCTGCCCATTTCCTCTGTGTATGTCAGGTGTAACATAATGATGTTCAATATTCCATTGCTCTAGGTACTTCGGAAAAGTTGTGTTTTTAAACGACGTAGCGGCATCCATTATAACTCGTTAGGAGTTCCAAACAATGCTAATACATTCTCCAATTTTTCACGAGTTTCTGCGGTGGTAACAGCTTTCATCGGCGTCAAAATGCAATATTTTGTGAAGGCATCAACCATAACCAAAATATGCTTGTAACCGTCGGATGACATAGGTAATGGCCCCAAACAATCCAAATGTAAGGTGTGAAACGGTTCTTTCGGGATCTCTACTGGATTAACGTAACCTTGTAAAGGCCCTGTTCGGGTCTTCTTTACTGCACATATTACGCAGTGCTTGACGTAGCAGTTAATGAAGTTTCTCATTCGAGGGAACCAAAAGTGTTCAGCAATCGATTGGTAAGTCTTGTCATTGCCGACATGACACTGCTCATCATGAAAAATGCGCAATAACCCTAACCGACTTTGTCTTGGAACAAACCACTGCAGGTTCATCGTTCCGTCCGAATTGAGCTTTTTGTGGTACAACATTCCATCTTTTTCTGTGTACTGATTCGAATCGAGATCTCCATTCTTCAGTTGTTCCAACAAGTTTTGAACTTCCTCGTTCCCTTTCTGTTCGATGTAAGCCCAGTTGGTATATATTTGAGAATTCCCTCAACCGATTTCAAACATTTTATAATGAAAGCGCTGTTGGTCATAACAAAATTATGGTCGCAAAATCAGAAAAGATAAGACTTCAAAGGTATATTTTAGGAAAATTGGAAAAGAATGAAATTATAAAAGATTGGATCTCTCCTTTAACTCCAGAATGTGAAGAGCACAGGATTCATTTGTTGAGACAACTGATTGAGTGAAGCTGCACAGGAGACAGAAAAAAAACCAACGGAATCTCGACACCGAAGCATCCCGCTGTTTATGAAAAATTAAGTATTTTTTAAAATTCATAGAAAATCTTTTTATTAATACTTGTAAATGAAGGAAAAAATTTATGCATTTATTTTTTCATACATCACTATTTTATATTCATGGAAGATTAAAAATAATTGTCGTTTTATTGCATAAAAAAAATCAGGTGATGAAATACTGAACATCCCACATTTCCATATGCGGGTCCTGATCGTCATCGCATTCGGCTTCGGAAATATGTAGTGCCTTATAGTTCAGCTACTTACCGCCAGATGCGGAAGTAAAAATGTTCGCTTCTCTGAAACACACTCATCCATCTATGAACCGGTGAAGGAACTACACAAAATTTAGCTTCAAATCGTTGAACTGGGTTGTGTCTCTATGTATATTTAAACTCAATGCAAAGATAGAAATTTATGAATGTGATGAGGATAATAATCTATATGACTGGCTCTGGCCCGCGATTCAATTTGACAACTAGGTTTTCAAGTTTAAATTTCGAAGTTATTTTTCATTATTCTTAGCGACCATAGTTAACAAGATTACAAGAATTTTTCCAATTTCAGGAAATATACAATGCGTTAACAAATTGCTTCTGATCATAAAGTGCTCAGAGAAGTGATTATGTTTAGGAGAAGGTCTGATTTGAAGTCAGGAGCTTTCGAGCGCTAGTTCATAAACCTCGAAAGAACATCTACCTTGTAGGTATATTTGGATTCCAGAATAAAACGAAAAGAATTTCTGACAGCTGTCGAAAAAATTTGACATCATCTGTCAAATTGAATTGCACTAAGGATTCTTGATCAACGATTCGAAAACATTCTCGGCACAAAACTCTAGAAACATAGGAATCATTAATTCACTGGAATTCTTCACATAATCAACACTTTCCCCTTTTATAACAACAGAGCGCCAGAAAAGATTTCCTCTATGTTTGTTCACAGTTCGTAGTGCCACCAACAGTAGTTGAAATCGCCAATATTCAGCGTCGGTTGTAGCTATACGCATGCGTCGCGGACTTTCGCGGCATAGAGAAGGGACATCACAGATCGAAGACTGACGTTTGAGATGCGTCGAGGTAGGCATTCAATGTAGTGTGTTTTTATTTCGAGTTGCATTTGAAAATGAAATTTTGTGGGTAAACTACGAAAGTATTGGAGTTCTCAAAGAAATAATTGAAATCGACTTCATTTTTTTTTCTTTCAAAAATAGAAGAAAATAGGCCAACTCATCCTGATTATTTCAAACGAAAGACCCATGGAAATACTTCAATTTCCGATTGAAAGTGAATCTGCAGATAATTTCGTTCAGAAGATCAACTTGGAACACGAAATTATTCATTCATTTCATAGTTCAGCGATTCTCGGATAGAGAGCGCCATTGTTCATTTCATTCATAAGGGAGACCATTTTTAATCGAATATTCCATGAAAATGCACGGGGGGGGGTATATCGGATTAGTTTTCCTACTCGTTGTGATCGGCGGCCTCAAGGAATGGTAGAATTCATAGATATTTGTACTATGTTATCCGAAATTTCAGAAAGCTGGCAACGCCTTCTCTGTTCTCAGAATAGCTCTGTGAAATATTCGTTGAAGATCATTGTTTTGAATACAAAATAGGTGGATATAGCTTAATTAATCACAAATTGATTGAAAAACCTTTCCTTACAAGATATTTTTGGGATATCGAGAAAAATATGAAAAATTTATTAGTGTTTACAAACAAATCTTCAGGAAAATCGAAGACGGAACTTATTTTGGTGAGACAAACATGGCTTTGTTGATCGCAGATATATTCGGACAAACCTGAGTATTTTGTTGAGAAATATAGTGTTTGTAACATTTTTATTCGAAAGAGTTTGATACTTGATTATTTCCTGAATGTTTCAACTCATTTTCAATCGAGAAACATAAACTTTGCGTTGATTCCAGAGAGAGAGATAGAATCGTATCAGGCCCAATTGAAAATTGAAATTCTGAAAGAACAATATTTTTGCAGATAAATTAGAGAAGAAATGAGGTTATTTTAATTTCATAGAAACGTCAAACTCCTCGCTCCGTAACCGTCCAGCAAATACATTGATTGATATCCCAACGCTCCGAAGTAACGTGATCGTATTTTCGTATGCCCGTTTGTATCAGCATTGTTTAAACAATGTTATCAGTATCCACTTATGGCTTATGAAGTATTGCACTTCATAAGTCCTCTTCACCTTGATATGATTTCAGACTACATGCAACCTCTATACTCATTCGAAAAACCATTCAAAACACAGCTCGACTGGAACAGATGGGACTCGAGTATAGAATCACAATCATCTGCAGAAATAGTCTGGAACACAGACGGTTCTAAGACAGGAACAGGAGCGGGAATACACGGAGTGAGGCCAAGGAAGGAACTACATAATACCTCTCGGCAAACACGCCACGTTATTTCAAGCTGAAACACATGCCATTAGGACATGTATACAGAAGAACCTGGAAAGTGGCTTCCTAAGAAAACACATTCACATTCTCTCTGACAGCCAGAGCGCCATCAAAGCTCTCAACTCGACACAGATGAAGTCTAGACTCGTCTGGGAATGCCTCCAGGACCTTCTGTAGCTGGCAAAACACAACAAGGTCACTCTGATGTGGGTGCCAGGTCACAAGGGAATAGCGGGCAACGAAAAAGCAGACCAGTTGACAAGCATCTGAAACCCCATCCACAGGGCCAGAACCTGTGCTTGGAATCAGTAAAAACCGATGCAGGACCCTGATTGAGGAGTGGATAAAACAAAGACACCGACAACACTGGGAACAGAGCGACGAGCAAACACACAGCAAAGCCATGGTAGGACACACAAGCCAAACCTTGACGGCTGACTTTTTGAATCTAAACAGAACAAAGGCACGTATAATATTAGGTCTACCGACGGGACACTGCGGCCTTAGAAAACATCTGAACACCATAGGAATACTTGGAGAACCCGTGGATTGCAGACTCTGCGCGGTGAAGAGGAAGAAACAGCCTCTCACATAATTTTTGAATGCGACGCCATGGGAAGAAGGCGCCACAGAATCTTCGGAGAAATCAATCCGGAAACGGAAATGAAACCAAAAAACCTCATAAACAGGCTACTGAACCTGATAAAGGACACAAACCTATTCTCGTGAGGAACCACTGACGAAAGAGTGATACAATACAATAGACTCAAGTTGGTCGCAGTGTCACAGGGTGGCCAAGCGCTAACCCGGTCTCTTGTTCGTCAGCTTATCAATCAATCATCCACTTACTATCATATTTATGATCTTTCCCGAAAAGTCAACCTTTGAACAGATGTGAAATTTGGAACAGTCATTCCGAAGATTATCCCGGATAGATAGACAAACGAAAGTATTTTGTTTCATTAGGAGTGATACTGTTTGTGTCGAGTTTAAGAAAAATACGATAGTCGATAAGTGTAGTTTGTCACTCTGGATTATTTTACAAAATCAGAAATTCAAGTGGTTATTGTAGCTAAAATTGCTTTAAATAATTATCTTTCTGCTCGAATGGCGTAATTTGTCCGAATAAGGATCTATTGAATTTATTTCTACTTTGAGAATAAACTCAACAACATCGTTTCGTTACTTATCTCGATGTTGCCTTGTTGTCGATTATTCATGGCTTGTACCCACTAGAAGGCCTCTGTTGACATTCTCTATGGTTGACATTTGATATTCCCAAGGTTGTTTTGTGTTGTTCCCGAAGTTATTAGAATATTTTATTTGTAACTTAAGTGAACACATAAAGGGTGATTGCACATTTGATCGTCAGATTTAAGAGAGATAGGTAATAATAGTAATAATAGACTTGACAATTTAGAAACTAGTTTTTAGAGGTTTTTTCTCCGTCCCCGATAAAAATCGAATCGATAAATGTTTTCGATAGAGGTCCTTGAATTTCTATACATTTCCAGCAAAATCGAGATATAATTTACATGTATTAATTCCTTGAATTATCCATGACATTTTATCACTTTGTTGGGTTATTTTAACTGCTATTCATATGGTAATTCACTATCCACATAATTATTCTATATCGAACTATCATGATGGAATATGCAAAATGCAAATTGATATTCAGTGTATCAGAAATATCGTGCAGAATAACGCTTATTACATTTGTCGAAATAGTATACCTACTACATACATACACAGGGTGTATATGAAATGTTCAATTTGAAAAATACATACAAAATTTTGGGCATACTACTCAGGCTTGCATCTTGCATCTTTCCGTTCATCATATCTCTACATCTTTGCACCAGGTTTATGAACATCTGCGAAGATGGGTGATTTGATAGCGATTATCTTTTTCTGTACAACTAATGCGCTGAACTGGAATTTTGTTTTGATTCACCATAAATTAAAAACATATCAACAAGTTCATAATTTGAATAAACGTGCGACATTTTCGAAACATAAAACCATCGCACCCTCGCCGTAACACGATCGAAGATTACTGATCAAAATCGAGTATGATAAGAAGACAAAAAACATGTTGATATCTACGGAGGAGCAGGCGAGGGAGCAGGTTCGGACTGAGAAATTTTCAGATTCGCCTAAAAACTAGAGAAGATTCTAGTTTCATTTTCTCGAAACTGGAGGGGCATAATTCATATAAAAAATTTTGATGAGTTCTACCATATGTCAAAAAAAAAGCGAGAGGCTAGGAACTTCATTGTTTCACATTAAACTCCATTGACTTCTATAATGTATCCCGATTGGCCAAGACATTCCGACACATTTCACTGTGTATATTTTGCAGGCCCGGATCTACGATTTTTTCTGACCGGGGCAAAAATTCATGATGGCGCCCGCCCATTTGTGTAATATATGAAATCATAGAAAATAACGGAAAAATAAAAGAAACAAATACTAATGATAAGGCTTCACGCGGCGTGATTTTCATTCCGCAAACGCATCTATCAGCTCCTCGAAATCTGTTTCGGACGCTCTTTTGTTTTCTATGGCTAAGATTGAGAGACAAAAGAGACGTTCCTGACTCATTGAGGAACGCAAATAATTTCTATTATTTTCAATTTGCTGAAACTACGTGGTAGGTAATTCTTAAAGCTTGTTGCAGATCTTGCCTGTGAAGAATTTGTAGGAGGTCTAATGAAGCCATATTTCACTAATTTCGGGAACCAGCTCTATGAAAACCGCTAGTTCCTAACAAAAATCAACTGCATTCAATTCTCTTCATTATTTTTGCCTTAAAAGGGTGCCATTTTTCTGCAGATCCTCTTTTTTCATGTTTAAGAGGGCATGGCCGTTGAGGAATGCGAAATTCGTATGCAGACTTTCTGCGCATTCTAAGTTTTTTCTGATTTCTGACAATAATCTGTCGAAAACAACCTTAATTTCCTTCGAGAATAAACCAACTAGATCTAGCGTTCTTGACTCATCCTGGCACATTTTGTCGGCCTGCTTTTCCTTCTTGGAAACACGTTTTTTTTCTATGAAATTGGATCCACATCCAATTCTTCTGAAAGAAGTGTAGCTTCCGAGATCCAGTTTTCAATAGGGTTTTCCCTCATTACTTGCAAGATCTTCACAAGGCATTGCATGATCTTCACAAGACCTTACATCAACGATGATGAACGTGAAATAATTATATCCCCGTTCTGAATTTCCACGTTGACCCTATTGATCTCTGGCAGAATATTATCCCAAATTGCCAGGTTCAGTATGAATCTAAAATCCATCACACCATATAAAGCACATGACCAGTTTCATACTTGGATTCTGTGATGATTCTTTGATTTCATGCACAGCCTTCACAACTCCCGATAAATTATTGAGCAAGGCATTAACAGCTTGATGTATAGCCCATCTTGTTTTGCTACTTCCTTTCAAATATATTTTTGTGCACTTTTTCATAATTGTTCATCGTGTGATTGAACTAACAAAAAACGAATACAAAGCCGAATTTTCGCGTGACAATATTTTAAAACTATTTCTTCTGTTTTGAAATATTCGTGTTTTCGCGTCGAACTGGTGACGTCACGCACCAAATGGTTCAAAATAATTTGAAGCGGTTTGAAAGCTGGTAGCGGAATAGTTCGAACTGCAGTTTGAAGTTTGGAATCAGCTGATTGAAGAATATAGGTTATGTTTGTTGGATTTATTTTGTTTTCACCGTTTTTATTTTGAATAAATAATAATAATAACTATTCTTCATTGCATTGAATATTATTTGAATATGACAGCTTTGTTTTAAGAATGCATTGTAACCTGTGACTCTGACGTCATAAATCACTTCGAGTAGAGCACACCTTTTATTTTAGAATTCTGAAATATTATTTAGTTTTGGAAACGTATGTTCAAATTTTTGAAATTGATTTTACGGTTTTTTCCTCTTGATTCAATCAATATGAATATTGCGTATATTTTTTTCAACAAGTCGTTAATCAGGACGAGAACATTCAAATTCATCATAAAATGATTGGTGTCCAGTTTAAAAATACAAGATTTAATAATAATATACAAATAAACACACCTAAAATTATGAATATTTTTATTATTATATGCGTGTATCATGTTTTCAACTTTTAAATTCATAAATTGAATTGACATTTCTATGATGACGTCACCGTTTTGAAATTGTGGCATTTTAGCGATGAATGAACTGGTGACGTTTACTTCGAAATGTTTTTGAAATAGTTTTGAACCGTGATTCACGCGAAAAAATGACTCAGTTTTTGTACAACACCAAATAAATTTCTGAACACGATGAAGCCAAATTGACACCCACAAGATTCAGAGAGTGTGCTAGGCATGAAACTATAATACTGCCAGCTCGTTGATGTGTATAATTCTGGATTGGACTCCTTTATACAGGGTCTTTCACGAGGAACCTCACCCATATTTATACGGGAAACTACTGAACGTATTTTCATGAAATTCAGCACTTATAAGTATTTCACGATGCTGATGAAATCTAAAATATTTTCAAGGCATGAGCACCTCCGGTTTTTCCGGAAATGACGTCAACTTCCGTTTTTCAAATTAAAACACCATTTTTTTATTGCAGAAATAGATTCCTTAGAAAATTTCAAGTTATTTTGATGAAACATTTTTCAGTTTTGGTTGGAAAATTCTATCTGAGCGGGAAAATTCGAAAAAAAAATCGAAAATAGAGCTCCGCTGAAACAAGAATAACTTCGAGGTTTTTGGATGGAAAGTTTTCATTTTTGGGATTTTTCAAGATGTAAGATTGATGTATCCACTTTAAAAATCGAAATCGCGATTCATGATACAGGGGGTGAAAAAATCGCTTTCAAAGTTAGGGATGACAAAATCGTGAAAAATCAATTTTTTCAAATTAGAACCCCATTTTTTTATGGCAGATATTGAATCTACGTTAAAAAATAATGTGGGTGTATGCATCACACCCTTGCCCTAAAGTGGATATTTTCTGAGTTATTCACAAAAAACTGTTTTTCGTCTTGAATTTTCAGCTATTTCTTTTCCCTTCACGCCAAAAAGATGAAATTTTCAGGAACTGTTACTTAAACCATGTTTTAGATTTTACTACCCTAATATGCAAGAGAAAAAAGTTACAGGTTGTTCCTAAATAGATGGCGAATTTGGATTCGAATTTGTATCGGAAACCTCTTTATTTCAACTAATCGGCCATCGGTTTTCTCTCCAGTGATAAATAAATAATTCCTTATGAACCATATGCAAAAACTTACCATGTTTTACATTCTTTTTTTTTAATGATAGATATTAATTACATCTGCCAAATTCCTCTTTATTCAGTAGATGTAATTAATGATATCTATCATTAAAAAAAAGGAATGTAAAACATGGTAAGTTTTTGCATATGGTTCATAAGGAATTATTTATTTATCACTGGAGACAAAACCGATGACCGATTAGTTGAAATAAAGATGTTTCCGATACAAATTCGAATCCAAATTCGCCATCTATTTAGGAACAACCTGTAACTTTTTTCTCTTGCATATTAGGGTAGTAAAATCTAAAACATGGTTTAAGTAACAGTTCCTGAAAATTTCATCTTTTTGGCGTGAAGGGAAAAGAAATAGCTGAAAATTCAAGACGAAAAACAGTTTTTTGTGAATAACTCAGAAAATATCGAGGGGTAAACCGCTGGGGATGTCCGGTGTACAAGCTCGGGGATGTCCAGGGGATGTCCAGGGATGCCCAGGGGATGTCCAGGGGATTTTCCGGGGATGTCCCAGGGATTTCCGGGGATGTCCAGGGATGTCCGGGGATGTCCAGGGATGTCCGTAGATTTCTCGGGGATGTCCGGTGTACAGATTTTGGTCAGCGGTTTACCCCTCGGAAAATATCCACTTTAGGGCAAGGGTGTGATGCATACACTCACATCATTTTTTAACGTAGACTCAATATCTGCCATAAAAAAATGGGGTTCTAATTTGAAAAAATTGATTTTTCACTATTTTGTCATCCCTAACTTTGAAAGCGATTTTTTCACCCCCTGTATCATGAATCGCGATTTCGATTTCCAAAGTGGATACATCCATTTTACATCTTGAAAAATCCCAAAAATGAAAATTTTCCATCCAAAAACCTCGAAGTTATTCTTGTTTCAGCGGAGCTCTTTTTTAGATTTTTTTTTCGAATTTTCCCGCTCAGAGAGAATTTTCCAACCAAAACTGAAAAATGTTACATCAAAATAACTTGAAATTTTCTAAGGAATCTATTTCTGCAATAAAAAAATGGTGTTTTAATTTGAAAAACGGAAGTTGACGTCATTTCCGGAAAAACCGGAGGTGCTCATGCCTTGAAAATATTTTAGATTTCATCAGCATCGTGAAATACTTATAAGTGCTGAATTTCATGAAAATACGTTCAGTAGTTTCCCGTATAAATATGGGTGAAGTTTCTCGTGAAAGAACCTGAATATGCCAGCCATATTAGATCCGTTGTCATAGGATTGCCCAAGACATTTTTGACAGCTTGCAGTTTATCTAGAATTCGCTGATGATATTATTCTCCAGTTTTCCCGTCAACTTCTAAGAAGTCAATAAAACTTTCTTTTTATCTCATATCCAGACTCCGTTCTCTTTAAATATCGTATAACCTGGTTCATTTGCTCTGTGTGAGATACATCTGGGGTGCAGTGTGCAGTCGAACATAATAGTGGAATAGTTGGCCTCCTTGATCTCATTAATAATGTTATTTCGAACTTTGGTGGCCATTAAATCGATAATTTCATTTTGTATAGTTTTGGACATATAGGATGTTTGTCCTTTTTTTAGTGGTCAGGATGGCACTTCAGAGTCGGGTCATAATTAATAATACTTTTTTCCGAGAAAAAGAATTAACCCCTGGTTGTTTTTGGCGCCCCCTTAAGCTGGCGCCCATGGCAAGCGCCCCGCTTGCCCCCCTCCCCTAGATCCGGGCCTGATATTTTGAAAATGTAACATTACAGTCATTTTCCAGTCAGATAAATAAGCAACGTTGTACTTTCTACATAGAGGTCGTAGTAATTATGTATTTATCAAAATGTTTATTTATTTTGGGAAAATAATGAATTTGAGAAAATACTATGTGAATTCAGTGATTACAAAGACCTGGCGAATGTCGAAGAAACTTCATGAGAACTAGAGTAGCAGTTTTTTTTGTAGTTATTAGTTTTTTAGCTTAATGAATCCCCACCAAGACCATATGTAGAGAAAAAGAATGGAAATCGATGTCGGACGCACAAATTTCAGCTTTGAACTATAACTGATGGCTCACCCTGGCCTGTATTTTTATTTAATGTGTTGCTAATATTCAGGAATTTCATTTTATTTTGTTCCTCAACCCATTTTGAGCGAAAGTTTAATACGAATTTCAAGTTATGCGTGAAGATCACAGCCATTTTCGAGTTACCCCAAAATGGGATAATTTTTTCAATATTTTTTCGAACTGGGCTGACGTAGAATTTTTTCAAGTAGCAAGTTCACTTCCTCTGAGTGGAATTATAGCTTTTGTGATAACCAGACTCTTAAGAAATAGCTTATGTTATCGAATATCGCCAAATGTTTATCAAATGATCTCGTTCTAGGATATTTATCTTTCAGATATCAGTACAGTTATGAATAAAACGGAAAAAGCTTGTTTACTCTCGCCCTTCTAATTCAAATAATCCAAATATGTCCCACTATCCATTCAACAACACATGTTCACAACAATTACATTCGTGTTCTTCACTTGATTTTCACATCATTTAACACACATAATCTTGATATATCTGGATATGGAACTTATCGCTAACGACAAGTAAATGCGAAAAAATGCTCAAAATAACAGACCAGCAAAACAACCCTTACAAAATTCAGGGTTGAGTCTCAACACCAGTTCGCGAAGATACGGTACTCTGTAAGTCAGAATCCTTCGATATCGCAAATGGACAGATCATAGACATCGGAAAACAATGTTCTATTTTGGATGTAGTCATGATTATCAAATTGCTGTAATACTTTCCCGAAGATCAAGACTGTGTCGGTCTTTTTTTTTCAGTTATCGAATTTACGGATTTTGAATTTGACCGCAATCAGTGGAACCAACCTGATGGTTCGAGACAATTTTCGGCTGAAAAGTGCAGACGTTTGTGAGAATGATAACGATCTAAGTTGTCCATATGAAAATCATCTCAACAATCCTGCAATTAGAAGATCGATAATTTTTTTTAAAATGAGCTGAATGGATGACTAAACTATACTCCATTCACTTCTATATAAAATATCCCTGTTGGCCATGATTTAGGTTTATCAAGTTCTTTTACTTAAAACTGACGTACGAGGATGTATTAATATCTAGTTAGCCTAGACCAGTTCCATGCATAAACAAAATATTGCGATACCATATCAACGAACAATAACTTATTAGAAGTGCGAGTCTAGAGTTCGACGTCAAAAAAGTAAACCAGAGCTACGCAATGAATAAAAAAAAAGAAATTGTAAAAATCGAAAAATTGGAGTATCGAACCATCATCTACCTGTATTTAAAAGGGTTAAGAGGTAAGCAGATTCACGAAGATATGCTTAATACCCTTGTTGATCAATGTCCTCCGTATGCGACCGTGAAAAATTGGACTGCAAGCTTCAAAAGAGGTAAATTTTCCATTGAAGATGATAATAAAAAAATTTCAAGACTATTCTTGATTTCCGTACATGAAAAAAGCATAACTGAATCTTCCAACCATGTTTATGTACGTGAAATATTTCCAGTATAAACAGAGAAAAAGTTTCTTCAACGCCAGGTTTTTGGATTTATTGAAGTCACATAATATTTTCTCAAATTCATTTTTTCCCCAAAGTAAATAAACATTTTGATAAATACATAATTACTACGACTTATACAGGGTGAGTCTTTGACTTGTACATATATTTTAACTGAAGATTCTTGAGGCCAAAAGAAACCTTTTTTTCATTTTCCATTTTTCCGAATTCGGCTCTGTTAAAAAGATATAGCCATTTGAAAAATATCATTGGGCTAAATACGTCCCTGAAATGATACTGTGGAATTGATTCAAAGTTCATATTTCTCGATAGAAATTGAGTTTATACATTTAGGCCCAATTAAGGGAATAATCAAGTACCTAGTCAAGTACTAACCTGATTGGAATAAAAATGTTGCAAACACGATAATTTCAACAAAAACAGTTAGTTTCATCGGATTATATCTGCAACTAAAAAGCCACATTTCTCACACCAAAATAAGTTCCTTCTTCGATTTTTCTGCAGATTAGTTTGTAAACACTAATAACTTGTTCATATTTTCCTCTAAATTCCCAAACAATATCATGAAGAGAGACTTTTCATTCAGATTTATTATTAAACAACCTAACCTAATCTAATTTGTATCGATTCTGTGAATTTTTGCACAGAAATTTCAAGAAGATGTTGTCAGCTTGCTGATATTTTCATTGAGGTTAAGGATTTTTTACGAAACAGTATAAATCACGATACATTTGTGTACCGTGGTATAAATATCTATGAATTCTGCCGTTTCCATCATAAATCGACTTTGCCGCCAAATTTTACACGCATGCGTAGAGCGAATAATCTGAATACATTCAGTGACTTATTGTTCTAATGTGATCATTATGTGAAGTGAATTAATATAATTTCAACCGTGTCGAGTTTATAAAATTCCAAGAGGATGTTGTTTAGATAGAAACATCGCCACAAATTATCAGGTATCGTATTATTTTTCATTAATTTAAATTTAATGAGTAGTTTGTATCGAGATTCATCATTCATATCCGAATTTTGTATTTCATCGACATTTAACTTCAATATGTAACTATGAATTTTCAATAGAAACTGTGCGTATTAAATCCTCCTTGGTGTTCAATTTTATCTCCCACATTTGTGGGATTTTATTATTGAAATATCTCGGCAAAGTTGATAAATATTGTGACAACATTGTAAACTCGTTTAAAGACCAGAGACTGAATAATATTCGATGATATTTAATTCAGAGACGCATTCAGATTATTCTTGAAATTAATGATTTTTTCGTCAAATTTCTCCGGGTAAAATTGAAAATAACTCGAAAACGACGCGTTTTATTGAAAAAAAATAGGAATACTTTTAGTTTCTCAAATGATTGATTCTTTCGAAAATATGAACCGTTTATCTTTTTGAAGTGGTTTTATGGTGTTTTATGGTGTATTAATGAAACGACTACCCTGTAACTTTTATACTAGTAAAGATATTGAATAGGTTTCGATTGAGGAATATGCACCATGAATAGAGTCAAAACTCAACCAAAATTTACTTCATTCGAAATAACGGTTCCGAAGATATAAACAGAAAAGTGTTTTTTCATGGATTTTCGACACCCTGTATCTCCCAAATCAAACCGAATTTTGAAAAATGGTATAGGAAAAAAGTGTTTCCTTTGATGAGAGGAATCTACAGTTAAAATATATGTACAAGTCAAAGACTCACCCTGTATGTAGAAAGTACAACGTTGCTCATTCATGTGGCAGGAGAATGACTATAACCTTACATTTTTCAAAATATACGCGGTGAAATGGTCGGCATTTCATGGCCAACCGCGATACTTCATAAAAGTGAATGGAGTATACGGAAAAGATTCAAATTTTCCGTTTTTATTTCCATAATTTTTCTTATTTCAAGTTGACACGTTCGTAAGACTGAATCAGCGAAACCAACTGATACCAAATGATACGAAAAACTTACAGCTAGTACGAAATGTCCAACTGCTAAGTCCAAACTGTCGCTGTGCTCTGTGGTCTATTGGGATTTCACTTACAGTTCGGCGTTGGTTTGCCATCGCATTTAAGAAAAGCGAGTATTTTCCTGGAAATCAGTTCACGGCCATCCTGGATGCGCGACGTGGAAAAGGGGAGGGGGGGGGGGGGTTCCAGGAATCAATACTCCTTTTCTCTTTCGAAAACACATTTTTCGGAATCGCGTCACGTACAAACGGCGGGTATGCCAGTAATGACGATATGTTCGAAAATGAATGAAATATCGAATATTCGAGGTAAAAAGCAAACCTTTTGTAGTAGAGTTTTAGAGAGTGTTCAAAATTCGATGCGCTTGAATAACCAATGGCGGCTCCGTAAATACAGGGTGTTCCAAGTGCAAGAGCCTATGAGACAACTCTTGCAATAGTTCTCATAGTCCTCGAAATATAAGGAAAAGCCAGAAAATAGGCGAAATATTCGTAGTTTCTAAAGGTATTTTCAATAAGTGGTGTGATTTCGAATAGCCCGCGATTTCGGTAAATGTCACTCTTGAAGCTGTCATTTTTTGACATTTGGCAAGTAGAAACCACGACATTAATGAAAATGGAACGATAAACGCTCCAACTTCGCATTGAAATTATCAAAATTCACTGAAAATATGGTGAAAATTTGGCATTTCGTAAAACTCGAACATTTTTGGGTCGGCTTGAAGCACATTGTCGAACCGCAATACTGAAATTGGTGGAGAAATTTGAGCTGTTATGCCGGGTTTCCACCAAGCGTACAGAACAAAAACCAAACACGAACTCGGTCCGTATGTGACAGTCCGCGAACTGTTTGCGAACTGTTCTAGAACTTGTGGATTGTTTTTCGGACTCAAAAGTCCGCGAATTGCGTCTTTACGGACACAAACAGAGTCCCATCCAATGTCAGTAAACTTCAAAGGATTTTAGGATTTACGAGTTCTAGGACTGTTTGTCAGCTTGGTGTAAACGCCCAGTTTGTTTTTATTTACGTTGTTGCGATCTAGTGGTAGTTTGATTCGGTGGGTGAAGGAAAGAATGTTTATTAAAACTTGATCAAAGTTCACCTCCTATACTCATATCATATCCTCTGAGACTGAGATCTTGTAACAGTTTAGACGTCACATTTCCCCCTTTTTGCCTTAAGCATAGCCTAATCCAAAACCGGCATTCAGTTTTGTTCTTTTTAATAATGTAAAATGTAACTGCCAGCAAAAATAAATCCTCGTCGTCTTGTTTTCTCAAGTTTGCAGCGCGGCACATTCCCACAACGTCCGGTGTAAACTGAATGAAACTTAAACAAAACACGAACAGTTTTCATTCATTTGTGTCCGCTACTGGTGTAAACAGAAAGTCCGTTGGGAACCCCAACAGTCTTCGAACATTTTTCGAACAAAACTGTTCAAAATTTCTGTTCGAACGGACAGTTCGTGGTTTGTTTTGACCTGTCCGCTTGGTGGAAACACGGCATTAGGACAAGTTAGTGGTGTGAAGAATAAAACCCGTGTACGTCGCTCAAGAACAGCCGAGAATATTGCTGCTGTACCTAAAGTGTTGAAGAAAACCCAGGTTTGTCCATTCCTCGGCGTTTTTTGGAATTAGGCATTTCACAAACTTCATTACACCGTATTTTGCATAAAGATTTGGGTCTAAAGGCTCATAAAGTTCGGTTAACACAAGAACTCAAGCCTACCGATCATCAACAACGTCGTGTCTTCGCTGTTTGGGTCCTTGAAATGAATGAAAATGATCCAAAAAATCATCTAGAGTGATCCCATTTCCACCTCGGTGGCTTCGTCAACAAGCAAAATTGTCGCATCTGGTGCTCGGAAAACCCAAGAGTTATTGTTGAAGAGCCTCTCTATCCTCAAGGTGTAACTGTTTGGAGCGGTTTATGGTTCGGCAGGGTCATAAGACTACTCTTTCGATAATGGGGCTGGAGCAATACTGCCCTCCCAAGCCAAAAAGGCGTATCTCAAATTTCCTTGTTTTGATATACAGGGTGAGTCTTTGACTTGTACATATATTTTAACTGAAGATTCTTGAGGTCAAAATAAACCTTTTTTTCATTTTCCATTTTTCCGAACTCCGCTCTGTTAAAAAGATATAGCCATTAGAAAAAAAATGGTGCTAATTACGTCCCTGAAATGATACTGTGGAATTGATTCGAAGTCGATATTTCTCGATAGAAATTGAGTTTCTACATTTAGGGAATACTCAAGTACTAACCTTATTGGAATAAAAATGTTGCAAACACGATAATTTCGACAAAAACAGTTTCATCGGATTATATCTGCAACTAAAAAGCCACATTTATTCCACCAAAATAAGTTCCTTCTTCGATTTTTCTGTAGATGAGTTTGTAACCACTAATAACTTGTTCAAAAATTCCCAAGCAATATCATGAAGAAGGACTTTCCATTCAGATTTATTATTAAACAACCTAACCTAATCTAATTTGTATCAATTCTGTGAATTTTTGCACATAAATTCCAAGAAGATGTTGTCAGCTTTCTGATATTTTCATTGAGGTTATGGATTTGTTACGAAACATAGTATAAATCACGATACATTTGTGTACCGTGGTATAAATATCTATGAATTCTGCCGTTTTCATCATAAATCGACTTTGCCGCCAAATTTTACCACGCATACGTAGAGCGAAAACCGAATTATTGGTTATCTAGAGGCCAACTATGAACAATAACAAACCAGGGTCTCTGAACAAACTGTAAACATTATGTGAAGTTCTGAATTGTGAATTATTGTTCTAATGTGATTATTATGTGAAGTGTATTAATATAATTTCAACCGTGTCGAGTTTATAAGATTCCAAGAGGATATCGTTTAGATAGAAACATCGCCACAGATTATCAGGTATCGTTTCATTAATTTCAATTTAATAAGTAGTTTGTGTCGAAATTCATCATTCATATCCGAATTTTGTATTTCATCGACATTTAACTACTCCAATATCAGAAAAAATTCTCAAGAAACCAGCCAACAGAAGACATTTAAATAACTTTTTGCAGAACTTGAAATACTCCTGTATGAAGATGTAGTAGAGTAACAATTAGCATTGGGAACGTCTCTGAGTATTATTTTGACGATATTTCACGAGTGCCAACCTGCGTCAGTTAGAAGTGAAAAAACTTGAACCTAATTCTCGTCCAACCGGGATACTTCATAAAAGTGAATGGAGTAGGTATATTTGCTCGTTTTTACTGCTGTTTTCGTTTTTATATCACTTTCAGTTTTCTATTATTCTAAGTGTGAAATTTCTAAACTATGTGCAAAAAAATATATAGCCCTTGTTCAAGTGGAACGGGTTCTCAATGATAATTTTCTATAAGGTGATTGGCAAGAAGTCGTTCTTATCTTTATCAAATACTCTTTTATGTTCATAAAGACGGATACCAAAATTTCTACCAAAAAAAATTACTTTTGGCTAGTCCAGAGAAATGATTTCTTATACTCTTTATATTTGAAGTATATCGATTCGGTTTTTGATTAAAACTTCAATATTTCCTAGATAAGTGAGAGTGTTGTATTTATTTTCTGATAAATAAGAAATAAATGGATAAGCTTCTTTTATTGTTGTATTCAATTGAGGTGTAAAATATTCGGAGTGAGATGGTATCATACTTGTAAAGTATACATGCGAAACCTTTTTTTTATTTCCAAACGTACGATAACAACGTCAGTTCTCGACTGACAGGATCATCGAAAAGTTCTATTTCTCCGCCTAGGCTGAGAAATATTTACTTTTCCCTCCGGCGCCGGCGCGGCGGCAGGAAAAGTGTTGCTACGAAAAAGATTACTTGGTTACCATGAACATAGATGCATAGAATACAAGAACTTCCAATTCAAACGTCATTTTTATTTGATAAAGTTACATTCAAAGATTATAGATATAATCTTTGGTTACATTAAATGTATACTCCATTCACTTTTATAAAGTAGCCCGGGAGGCGCTGGAATTCTGACACATTTCACCGCGTATATTTTGAAAATGTTAGGTTATACTCATTCTTCTGTCAGATATGGACGCAACGTTGCCGTTTCTACATATAAATTGTAGAAATTACGTATTCATCAAAATGTTTATTTACTTTGGGAAAACAATGAATTTGAGGAAATATTATGTGAATTCAATAATTCCAAAGATCTGACGAATATCGAAGAAACTTTTTTTCTATTAATACTGGAAATATTTCAAGTGTACCAATATAAACATGATTGGAAGATTCAGTTATGCTATTTTCTTGTACGGAAATCAAGAACCGAGTGTTGAAATTTTACTGAAAAATGATAGACAGAATAGTCCGTTACTTTGTGATAGTTCATTAACCCGACAGAAAAACTTTCAGACGAACAGAACAGACGGACGTATGGAAATCCCCACTTTTCAAAATTATCAAGAAATAAGCCTACAGAGAACAATTAAATACCTCGTTGCGCAACTTGAAATACTCCAGTATGAAAATGTAGTGATACTACGAATCTTGTGTCACAGTTAAAGCTTAAAAGAACTAACTCCATTCACAAAGTTAAAGAAGAGTAATTATAGAAAGTAGACTTGGCAATGTCGCTTGATTTTCACGAGTGCCAACCTGCGTCCGTTTTGAGTAAAAGAACTTGATAAACCTAAACCATGGCCCACCAAGATACTTTATAAAAGTGAATGGAGTATATACTCCATTCACTTTTATAAAGTATCGCGGTTGGCCAAGTTTTAGGTTTATCAAGTTTTTTTACCCGAAAAAATTGCAGGTTGGCACTTCTAAATGACATTACGTCAATGAATAAATTTCAGAGAGGTTGCCGATGTTTATTAATCATTATTAATTATTAATTATCAAGCCTGGAAACCAAGAATGCCGAAGGTAGTTTCGAAAAAGCAGAGGCAAACTATCAGGAAGTGCTATTTGGAATTAAAATCTGCGCATTCTAAAAGTAACACTGATAATTTAGAATCGACAGTTCAGCACCAGGTATCCAACATTTTCGACGTATGTGAGTGAAAACCAAGGTTTTACATGCATTTTATATGAATAGATATTTATTTTTTAGCTGCACATAAACACAATTAGGAGGATTTTAAGTGAAAGAGATGACAAAGAATTTCCTTCTATTGGGGCACCCAAAAAGACACTGACGGAAGACTTCATTTTGAAAAAAGATCTGCAACGACAAATTTGGAATTATAATTTGAAAAATGAACACTTTTCGATTGATTCTCTACTCACCTTTGCAAAGGAACATTTGGAATATAACGGAGGACGGACATAACTTTTCAAAATTATAAAATCAATGGGTTACAAATACAAAAGGGTAAATGAACGCAAAATTTTATGTGAACAAAAACATGTTGTTGCAGCCAAAATTACTTTCCTGCGCAAATTTTTACAATATAAATCTTCAGATGATATCAGATTTGTGTTTCTAGATGAAACTTGGATTTATCAAAACGGTACATCAGTTCGTCGATGGACACATGAATCTGATATACATATACATATCGGTTTTATAACGTCTTCCGTCGTTGTCCGATGCCTAATTTCCATGCCCTTCGATCATTCCACTGGTTCGCTGCTAAGCTTCTAGATCTCATCGCTCTTGAAACTCCTTCCATCCAGGTTTTCCTCGGTCTTCCCCGTTTTCTACGATATGGTGATTTCCATTCCAAGATCTGTCTTGGTAGTCTGGTGTCATCCATCCGCTGAACATGTCCATACCAAATAAGCTGTTTTCGTTCAATATCTGTCATTAGGGATCCCTCTATTCCCATTCTTGCTCGAACATCTTCATTCCGTATGCGGTCTCTTCTAGATATTCCCAATGACCGTCTAAATACATCCATTTCGGTAGCTTCCAGTTTCCTTCGATTGTTCTCTGTTATTCTCCAGGTTTCAGCCCCATACAATAAAGAACTCTTTATCATCGTTTCATAGATGTTATGTTTCCGTTTTTTTCCTATTTCACTGCTCCAGAAGACTCCATTTAAACAAGAGATGAGACCTCTGGCCTGGTTGACGCGTTTTTTAATTTCCTGTTCGTCCCTACCAGTAATATCAAACTCCACACCCAGGTATGTGTAGCTGGTGCAGGCAGCGATTTCTTCTGTATCTAGTTGAATGTTTGATAGTTCACCTCCGACTGGCAAATATTTGGTTTTATTGATGTTCAGTTCCAAACCCCACGCTGCATACTCTTCCTGCAATTTTCGCGTCATATATTCCAGGTCTGTCTTGTCGTTAGCGATGACTACTTGATCGTCCGCAAACTGCAATGTGAATAGATACGTACCCCCAAGGTCAATTCCCATTCCTCTACATTTTCGTTTCCATCGGGTCAAAGCTTTGGCGACATAGATTTTGAATAGCGTAGGTGATACGCAGCACCCTTGACGCAAACCCTTGTTGACCGAAAAACATCGTGACAGTCGATTTCCTATTTTTATTCGTGATGTTGAGCCGTTATACAGATTTTGAAGAGCTCTTATTAAGGTGTGGTTGATATTCGACTGCTGTAATACTTTCCATAGATTTTTAACAGGAACTGTATCATAGGCTTTGTGGAGGTCTATAAACATAAGATGAGTTTCTTGGTTTGTGTTCAATCTGATATGATGAGCAAAAAAAGTGAGATGCAGGATTGGTTGATTAAAAACAAGATTGATTTTAATCAAAATTTTACCAAGAAGCAACTTTGGAATTTGATATTACCTCATCGAACTGACAGACAGAGACGATATGTAGTTGATGACCTTTTGAAGGAGCATGGACATGAGGTTCTTAGATTACCCCCATACCATTGTCAGTACAATCCTATTGAAATGGCATGGGCGTTTTGTAAGAACTTCTATAACAAAAACA
Source organism: Adalia decempunctata (assembly GCA_951802165.1). Taxonomy (NCBI): domain Eukaryota; kingdom Metazoa; phylum Arthropoda; class Insecta; order Coleoptera; family Coccinellidae; genus Adalia; species Adalia decempunctata. The sequence continues at coordinate 21,795,415 of OX637703.1, forward strand.
TAAATTCACATCCCTATACAAAGGATAGAGTGTTGAATTTATGGAGTCAGGCTCTTTCAAAATGTACATCAGATATGTGGCAAAATTTTTATCTACATTGTGAAAGACTTATCACAGAGGACTGGACGAAACACATGGGTAATCTTCCAGTAGCAGATATTCCTCCATTCATTATTTCATTGGGGGAATCTGATTCAGATTCAGAATTTTCTGAGGATGACTCTGACTCAAACAATGATCTAATGGATATGGAATAATATGTAGAGGAAATTCTTTCTCGTCTCTTCAACTTAAAATGGGGAAATTCAAAATGGATGGAGCTTCAACAACTCCGAAAGAAAGATCACTAGTGTAGAACATCTGATCTCCTAAGCGATAGAGCTTCCTTTTTCAACAGAACCTTCTATGCAGTGTGAAAGACCTAACATTTAGGTTTTCTAGTATTGCAAAAATGTCGAATCCCATCCTTATTCAACTAGTACTGTATCGAAGATTTTCTACGATCAAGGAGGTTCAACTGAATCAAACAAAATGAAAAAAAGTCTATATTATGGAAGAGGAAGTTGCTGCAAATCGCCTAGATAGAAAAATAACCAATTAGGAAACTTTGGAAATAATTTCTCATTATAAGGGACATGAAGCGTTCTTCGTAAACCTGAGGATCTGAAAAATAATTGCTTGGAGGACCAGATATGATCGGAAGACCTTTGTTGTCAAGGACCAAATGTAGGTATTATTCATTATTTCCTGATGATTTTCTATCTCCTTTATGTTGCAGATTTCAAGATATTTTGTCAGTCTTAATCCAAAAGAAAGATGAAATTTTGTTCCTGAAGAAGATTCTGTCTGTTATAAATATGTCAGCCGATTCTTTGAAAAAAAATACAAAATCTCTATACTTACTCAGAGGTTTTTATCTTTTTGCTCTTGTATCATAGTAAAAAATGTATGGTGCATGTCCTGTTCGAATTTGTTTTGCTAATACTGTAATTGCTTTGAACATGCTATAATGTTTGATGCATCAAATAACCTAATGCTTCTTCTCAAAAAAACATATACATGTAACGATGTTAGAAAATAATGTTTTGTGATTGAAAATTATGGAAGTTTTATTGTGTTGCCGTTTTCTCAAGTTTTTGTATCCAATCATTATATATGCTAGTTTGAAGAAAAATCTTTTTTAATGATTGTATTCATAAGTAGACTTTTTTGAATTTAATATTACTGCTTACATCAGAAGTTTTCACCTGAACTCTTCCATGTGTTCAACCTCATTTATATTAGTGAAGTTATTCTAATTGGATATGAGTATAAACAATTCTCTTGAAAAATTACTAATTGAATATTTGTTAAAAAATTACTTATCATGCCATTGAAATTATGTAAAGAAATTACATTATGAATTATACTGTATATATCTTATTTCATTCCATTGTACTTTTGTTCCCTTTTCGAATAAACTATCACAAAGTAACGGACTATTCTGTCCATTATTTTTCAGTAAAGTTTCAATACTCGATTCTTGTCTTCCGTACGAGAAAATAGCATAACGGAATCTTCCAACCATGTTAATATACGTGAAATATTCCCAGTATTATCAGAGAAAAAAGTTTCCTCAACATTCGCCAGGTCTTTGGAATTATTGAATTCACATATTTTCTCGAATTCATTATTTTCCCAAAGTAAATAAACATTTCGATAAATACGTAATTACTACGACCCTTATGAAGAAAGGGCAACATTGCTCAATCATCTGACAGAAACAAAGATATTCTAGAATATCTTTGGACAGAAATATGACTATAACCTAACATTTTCAAATTATACAGAGTGAAATGTGTCAAAATTCCATGGCCAACCGGTATACTTTATAAATGTGAATGGAGTATACAATTTTCATGAATTTGAAAACGTTTGGAAATAAAATAGCATATTTCACTCGGAGAAGAAGTGACTTTTCGTGGCTCGCTTTCACTTATCGCCACGAAGAGTGACACTTCTCCTCCTAATGAAATAATATACTATTATTCTCGATAGAATTTAAGTTTGGTAAAGTCAATGCTGAATACTTCGATGCAGTTTACACAAGTTAAACATATTGAAAAAATATGAACCTGGTCAACTTGAGACCCAGTCAAATAAAACTCTATCTGTTTCAGAGGAAGAAGACAAAATAAAGTGGAAAATTACCTATGGATCGTGTCCAGTCACGCACCTCAACTTATAATGACAGAGGGCGTGGAAGACGCAGCCGTGGAAGACGCAACCGGCCCAAGATAGAGAATTCAGCTGCCAAAGTTTCCTTTGATGAATTGCCACGAAATGTCTTCCCACGCCTTTTATTTTTTCGAATTTTGTGTGGTAACTACGGTGCTGAAGAACTGTGTAAGGCTGTCTTCGGAAAATTGGAGTATAGAATGGCCGAAAAGTTTAACTTGGATCGATTAATCTATTGCACTCTCATTGCCCATTTAGCACGTTGTTGCTCTGTAGCAATCAAACATGGCTACACATTTCCCGAAATGCAGGAACTGGACATCATAGGAAAAAGTTTATGGCTACCTGACATGATCGCCAACTGCATTGAAGCTATAGGTGCTTATGCAATGTCTAATGGGATAACAGTGGTTCCTTGGGTCGCGGACAAGAAAGACTTTTACTCACCTCAACTTGGCCAACTGAAGCCTGAACAAGTATTAGCTCGTGCTGGTCGTCCAATACCAAAAAATTACTGGGCTATTGATCGCGAATGGATAGCTCAGCATAACTTGTGCGCCACTCAGCCTGCTTTGCTTTATCGACAACTAGAATTCGAGGAAACGTCTGGATCTGTTGAGATGCTTATGACACCGCATACAGCTCCCCATAGCGGAAACTGTCTTATACCTAGTACTCCCGAGTTCTGCACAGATGCAGAGGCAAAAATCGGTGCCATATACAATTATCGTAGAATTAGTGATATTTCCGCATGGCCCGCTGAGACCGCAGAAGTCTGTCAGGATTTCTACAGAGGAACGATATTCAACCCCAGTAATATCGATTATAGGTGAGTGCAACAGTTTCTCTCCAATAAGGCTCACTTGTATAGGTTCAGTTTGAACTTGAATTGTCACTTCACCTGACACGTTTGAATTTTAAAGTGAAGCCGAATTAACTGTAGATTATGCATTTGCTGCCGTACCATCCTTTTCTGGAACCATTTCGCCGCATTTTCAGGCCCCTATTTGAGAACCTTTGGATAAGACGAGAACGCAGAAATTTTCGTCATCCAGTGAGCTATAATCACGTACTTAAAATCCAATTTTAAGTGTGTAGGTCATATTCAGTTCCGAAGTTAGGCGAAAGCGCAAAATTTCGCATTTATGAAATTCACTCACTGATGATCATCAAACAAAATAGAACTAGTACTCCCCATGAACTCAGAAAGCTGAAATTTGGTACAGAGTTAGGGTTTGATGACCACATAAAGGGAAAACCAAAAAACTAGGATAATCGAAGATCTGGAGTACCTAGTGACCCTTATTTGAAAACACAAGAGCCCAACCAAACTATTAAAGATCGACATACCTTCTGATATAGAAGATGGTTGGTTTGGAAAAAAACATATTTCAGTGCTTGGGGATCTTTGCAACTTCCACCCGTTAGAGAAAAGTCGCCATTTGAAAAACTAACCTCTTCAGAAATTAATAAACTTATAGGCTCCTTTAGTATTCCAAACTTATGGACTGAACTTTTCAGTTACGAAGAACTTACCTTGAATATGAGACAGCTGGATGATTCTACGTTTGTAGAAAAACGAGCTTTGTTTTGGTTCACAGTTCGGACTGTTCGCACAAGCGCAGATGTACAAATCCTAAATAATCTGTTTTGGTTCATTCTGAACTGGTTCGGAACTATATTGTCCGGTGTTTTGGTTAGACTACGGAACGATTCTGAACTATCCTAGGACGGTGAAAACAGTTCAAACCTCTGATAACTAACTGGTTCAGAATTCAGAGTTCGGATTATGCGTAGTAGAATAGTGTTTTGGTTTTATCCATATATCTAATAACATCAATATGGATTATACCCCTGCTTTTCACAATCTCAAAGTGAAGCCAAATCTTTGGTAACGATTGAGTTGTACGCTTGCGTCAACTGGAAATGCAAAAATTGCGAGAAATTTAGAGGTTATGTTTATTCTGAAAGACAACAAGAAAATAGATATTGAGAATGAAAATATGTCACTTAAATACTTTCAGTTCAATTTTGAAATATGAATAGGAGTTAACAATGGGCGCGTTCATCCGACTAAGCAGCTACCGCTACCGCTCCTTCAAACGTCAAAACCTTATGATTTTTTCGATCCGTTGTGTCAAATTAGTTAGGAATTTTGACACAACGAATCGAAAAAATTATATGGTTTTGACTTTTGAAGGAGCGGTAGCGGTAGCTGCTTAGTCGGATGAACGCGCCCAATGATATTTAGGACTTGAAGAAAACGGAATAAAGCGATTGAAACATTTCACATGAAATTGTGAGGTTATGATCGAAACTATTAGGGTATCCAACGACCTGTCAAATATTTTCTTGAGGTTAGCTGGTGGTCAAACAAACCAAATTAAGCTTTGTTCAAGTAGACATTAAAACCGTTTATTTGCTTGAAAAATTGTTTTATGTGGACATTTTTTTGATATTTCTAGTCAATCTTACTCTTAGGAATATCAGACCAGTGAAAATTATTCAAATTAAGTGCATTTTCAATAAAAAATGCCATAAATGTGTGCCAAAGTTGGATGTGCAAGTCATTCAAATTATGAGGATTTTCTTGAATATTTTGGAACACCCAGTGTGTGTAATTTGGTGTATTATACACATATTAAGTGACTTATCAGGAAACAAAAGGAAATTGGCTCAGCAGTCATCAAGACTGGACAATATCGAAGATAAGAAACTAAAGTGAATGTGTCTTCGTAGACACTGAAATAAGCAGTATTCAGTTCATGTAAAATGTAAAACTGATGAATATTTAAATTTATATCATATAAAAGGATAAAGAAGTTACAGGGACAGAGCTCTGATTAATATTCCTTCTCCAATACTTTCTCTTCAATCTCTTCGGGCTCCCAATACTAAAAGTTGTAATCATATGATTGAGTGAAATTTTCTTCGTCAGTGATACTTCAGGATACTTTTTGATATTAGAAATCATAAAAACTCACTCGTTCACTCATGAAATGCATATAAGATAATAAAATTCCTCATATTTACTGCAAGCCAGCGACCTGTCAGAAAATTTATAGGTTATCTGGAGGCAGGGCGCCACGTGGTTTGGATTGCCTAATTCACATGAAGTTGAGAATGACTTATTTTATTCTCAATATTGCCGCACAAGCGCAGATCTGGATTGTTACCAAAGCCCAACTTCATTTTTGATTGGCTTATGGCCCATATAGGAATTATTAGATATATGGTTTTATCATTTTCCGAACTGTTCTAGAATCGTTCTGAATCGACATTTCACTGCGCATCAGTTCGACGCAGAGTATGAACAATACCAGGACAGTTCCGAGTTTCCGAACCAAAACAAAGCTATTAAAAAGGATCAGAGTAGGAGTGACAACGCAACCATACAGAGATATACTGTCTAACCGATTGATACCTCTGCTATTCAGAACATTTGAGGGAACGCCATTTGTAATAAGGAAAATGCGGGGTCCTTTCGGGAATAACTCGAGCAAACAAAAGTCCTATATTATGACAAGATCGTTTTGAGAAAAACGATTTCAAATTGCCAATTATTATAGATCAAGATCAGATAACTCAAAATCATGACTCGTTTCATATTTTACAATTTCAGGTTATAACTGAAAATTAAATGTTCCGCTTCTTGGATTTCTCCCACTACCAAAGTTGCATCCCCGCCTATCACGCAAGATCAATCTGACTGATTCGTCTTTATGGTCCTTGATTATGTACTGCTTCAACCCTGTCCTCAGTATACATAATGCATTCTGTCAACCTAACGTGGTCAACTGAAGACCCAGAGTATATTTGTTTCAGTATGCTGATTTCAACTGAGAAAAAGGGCAGAATTGGGGGAAAGTTTCCAATGGATCGTGGCCAGTCAAGCACTACGAGTAGCAACCGGCTCGAAATGCAGTCACAAAGAAATGTCCGCACACTCCAGGGGCAGGAATGCCAAATTTTGTGTGGTAACTACGGTGCTGAAGAGCTGTGCAAAGCTGTCTTCGCCTTATTTCCGGATATAAATCGCGTTACCTTGGATCAATTTATCTATTGCACTCTTATTGCCCATTTGACACGATGTGCAACCAACCGATACTATGTACCCTATGTACTTCTCGATACAGTGAAAACCTTGAAGCTACCTGACGTGATTGTAAAATACATTGAGACTATAGGTGAGTATAAAATGTCTAATGGGATAACAGTAGTCCCATGGGTCGCAGACAAGGAGGACTTTTACTCACCTCAACTTGGCCAACTGAACCCTGAACTAGTACTAGCTCGTGCTGGTCGTCCAATACCAAAAAATCGCTGGGCTATTGACTACGAATGGATAGAAGATTGGGTGTCTGCTACCACGGCCCGTAATTTTCGTTTTCATATGATAGATTTTGGTAAAAAGGATGGATCTGTTGAGATGCTTATGACACCGCGGAAAGAAGACCATAGGGGAGAACCCTGGTTTATACCTAGTACTCCCGAGTTCTGCACTGATGCAGAGGCACAATTCGGTGCCTGCTACAATTATCGAAGAATTAGTGATATTTCCGCATGGCCCGCTGATACCGGAAAAGTCTGTCAGGATTTCCTCAGAGGAACGGAATTCTACCCTAGTACGACTTCTAGTCGCCTAGCGATGAAGTCACAGTCTTTCCCAATAATCAGCGATGACAGTTCAGATTGACTGATTGGCCTTTGATTAAGGACCGTTTATAGATGCATAGAATACCTGGTGTACTGACACTGATTAGATTTCTTTTAAGACTTTCTGAGTTTATGTCCTCCCGAAAGGGGTCGCGCTATTTTTCATTGCCGCAGTAGCGCCACGACCGCGATATATTGCGGATTATTCCGGAAGTAGCACCAGAGTAGCATCTAGAGTGCTGTTTTGATACAAACAAATTTTGGTCACGATTTTTAGTAAGGAGTCGTTACACCAGGTATTCTATGCATCTATGTCTACCCGTAGGGTCTTCGAGTACTTGTCGAATATAATTTCGTATATTTTTACTTTTTCGTTAAGAATAAAGAAAATATATGGGAAGTAAAATGTTGGTCCCTTTTATTATTTCGAATAGAATAGACCTTTTATTTTATCGATTCATTCAATTATATCATTTGTATAATTGGTAAGGATTAATTCATATTGAATAAATAAAGAATTATGTGATGAAATTTGAGTTTGATTCTGGTTCTAGTTTATTGAATAAAATGAATAATATTTGCTTCGAAATAACTGAAATGGAAACTTTTAGATTCCTATTCCTGTTTTGATAGGGTGTCTTTTTAGGGGTTTGCCAATTTTGTCTGTCACCGAGGTAAGGATGCCGTTTCCTTGGAAATGTTTTCGGAAGGACTATTTCCATCTTAAGGGGCAGTATCACCTTTTGAATCGTGGTAAATCTCCATTCAAAAGTGGTCTCTTTATTTCACGAGTAAGTACCCTAATTTACGACGTAGAGACTTGATTTGTTTTTGAATTGAAGTTGAAGAACGTCCCGAGGACAAATAGTTTTCTTTTTTTCGATTTAATTAGTTTTTCAATTGAAAAAACCATGGTAATCGTTAGATCTGGGGTTATTGAATATGTTTTTCGTTTTTCATGAGTACAAGCTATATTTTTGAAAAAACAATAATGAATTTTGTAGTTTATAGAAGATTAAATTGCCGAGGGCAAATAGTTGCGATTTTTTGGATTTAATTAGTTTTTCAATTAAAACAAAACAGGTTGAACTTCAACGTTTTGATTTTTTTCCGACGTTATTCATCATTTTTTGGAGAAAATCGCAACTATTTGCCCTCGGCAATTTAATCTTCTATAAACAACAAAAATTTTCATGATTATTTTTTCAAAAATTTTTATTTCACGAAATCTGAGTTTTCTCCAAATTGGCTTGAGATAGAAGGATTCTGTTTTTATTAAAATTCATGAACCTTATATGAACTTTGATCTACTCTCATCGGATGAAGCTGAGTCCATCCTGTCCAATATTTTCGAAGCGAATTTTTATTTTACACAATCTGAGTTTTCTCGAAATTGGCTTGAGATAGAAGGATTCTGTTTTTACTAAAATTCATGAATCTTATATTTATATGTACCTACTTGGATCTATTCTCATCGGATGAAGCTGATAAGATTCATGAATTCTAGTGAAAGCAGAATCCTTCTATCTCAAGCCAATTTCGAGAGAACTCAGATTTTGTAAAATAAAAATTCGCTTCGAAAATATTGGACAGAAATATTCAGCTTCATCCGATGAGAGTTGATCCAAGTACGTATAAGATTCATGAATTTTAGTTAAAATAGAATCTTCCTAGTAACCAACACATCAAGAAAAGGTAGAGCACCATTTCTCCCTATTCCATACTGAACTTTATACTATGATTGAGTGCTTGCTGTTGATGGGAACATTCAGTTGTTCTTCACTGTGACTCCAATGCACGAAGGTAACATCTACATATGTTTAATTTGTAGCTTTGCGAGTAATAACTATAATTCCATAGTGAATAAATAAAATAAAATATAGCAGCAATTTGTATGATTTCCCTTGGACTGTTTCGATTGCGTTCTTTTCGAATTTTTCCATAAAGAAAATTTTCAACCAAGAGTACAGAGTGAGCCAAGTGAAACACATTTGAATGGTGAAGTCCTATTTTTATGAAATATGAACAAGATAATCAAAAACTGATGTCGGTATCTCATCGTTTTAATGTTAGCGAATGTTTCTTGTAAATTTGGATTTTTGAAAAGTGGCTGTAATTTTTCACCTGTAGAAAACATTGAAAACATATTTCACTTTCTATCCAATAGTGTCGGTATATTTTCCTTAAATAATGCTAAACCTCAGACTGTAATAATAAATAGTGAAGTCAATTTTCAATCATCAGAACTGAACAACTGCGGAGTCGAAATGTAGTAGAAATTTATAGAATTATATGTGACGTTCTCGGAATTTTCTAATAAATAAACTCTTAATCGAAATGAAAAGTACTTTGAATGGATATTCATTTATTCATTTGTGCGTGAATGTCTGAAATGAGTATTTGTGTTAGAATTTCCTTAGTTTGATTTTACTATTGTTGAATTAGGATCATAGTTAGGATATGAAAAGAAAAGATAGTTGACATTATTGTGACAAGGTTGAATAAAAAGATTGAAAGGACGTCCGACTTTTTTACTAAAAAATACTAGTTCAGCAGATCTTTGACCAGGAACTGAACATTTGGTGACCCCGACGTGATCATGAGCCGTGAAGAAGACTACAGACCTCTAAGAAGTGGAGCTGGAATAAATGGGAGTTTATCTCAAGACTTCTTTTGGCCTGACTAGTTTGGAAGGAAAGAGAACTTGGGGCATGACAATGAAACGATGTTGAGAAAGGAACCTTCAGTTGGGAATTTCAGACTTCAAGACAATAGTGAGGTAAACAAAGGCGTAGAGGATCGAGAAGAAAACTGTCGCATGTCAACAAAAAGTAAATTGGTAACGAGAAAAAGTCCCAGAACGGCGAGCATTAATGAGGCCAAGAAAAAACTTGCTCTGGAGGATGAATTGAAAAAACTAGAATTAGAGATGAAGAAGCAGGAAATTCAGTATGCCCTGAAACTATTACAATTGGAAAGAGAATATAGACAAGAAGAAGTGGAAGGAGGAGCTGAAGTGGAAGAATCAGTTGAAGAAGAGAGTGCTAAACATTATGAGCAATATTATGACAACCATAAGATACGTAAATGGGCTAGACAAAGGTCTGGAGAAGTTGATAAACCTGAAGGTGAACAGGCAAAACCCATTAAAGAAGAAACAACTGACTCAAGTATCAAGATGCTATCTGATACAATCAATGAGGATACTGAAGATGATCAAACTTGCCTAGAAGAATTTCGAGAATGTCTAGAAGAGTATCAAGAATGTTTGGAAGTCATTCACATCGGCGTTGACGATGACACGTCTTTCAACACATCATCGTGTACCTCAAGATCAGAAGACATGAAACAATACAACAATGCTCAAAACAAAACATTATGGAAGCACAATAACGACGCCATAAATATTAAAAGTGACAGCATTGATAATAGTGATTTAGATGTGAGTTATAAGAGTACAAATAACACAAAATATTTAAGATCTTTGAAAATCAGTGATGGAGATTCAGTTCTATCTGATAATCAAAAAAAAAAGGAAATATTTTGAATAAAGTCGATAGCCAAAATACGCAAAGCGATAAAATCTCATCTGAAAAAGAAGGGTATGAAACTTGTATTGATGAATCTCTGTCAGAAGATATCAAAGAACAATATACCTAAATTAAAGTACTTATCAGAAACGTGGACAGTTTATTTCTCTAATTAAATCTACAGAGCCAACGTTTCGGAGACAATATTTTCTCCTTCTTCAGGGCTTAAGATTATTAAGCCCTGAAGAAGGAGAAAATATTGTCTCCGAAACGTTGGCTCTGTAGATTTAATTAGAGAAATAAACTGTCCACGTTTCTGATAAGTACTTTAATTTAAACAAATAGTATGGATGAAAACCAAACTGAACAATATACCGATCGCCATAATGTCAATAATATATCTGATTCGAAATATACCGAGATGGTCCAACGAGATCCTCCGAGAGATCTTGATCAAACTCCCACTAATGATGAACCAATGTATTTGAACCATTCTGGATCCAATGTGATAGAATCTAAATTATTCAAAGTATCAAATTCAGGTCAAAGAGTGAACTTTGAACTGAAATGTAACGACAATGATCTGGAAAGTAATGGTAGTGATGAATTTTTCTTAGTTGATTACCCTCGACAAAGTGAACTAACAGAAAATATTGCCAAGATGGGTTCAAATAAAACTGACCACACAGAGATGTTGACAGAAAACCTAATAGCGTACACGAAGTGTCTGAAGGAGTACTACTATGATATACAAGATTGTATGAAAGCCTTCATGGACAAAATGGGGAAAGAGGAAATGTTTGATGACGACATTTTCAAAAACATCATTTTGCCTTTTGAGAGCAGGTGAGCTCCGAATGTTATGGATCGATCATTCGTCATGATAACTTATGATCCTGGACCTGAAAAATATAGAAGGTGATCAGCTTTAGAAACTGTTCATGAATATAAGAATAACACAGAATCCCAAATGACGGTCTTTCGGATAGATAATGACATAAAATCCACGGTCAGACCATCGCCACCTGGTACTGCACTGCAAAAACATTGGGGATCTACTCATAGTGTCAAAGTATTTCGTGAACCCAATTCTAGTTTAGGAATCAGCATTGCAGGAGAAAAAGTAGATCTTCGGGTTCAAGATAATAACGGTAATATCACTCTTGGTATATTCGTTAAAAGTGTAGTGCCAAAAAGTCCTGCAGGAAAAACAGGAAGATTTAAGACTGGTGATAGAATTCTAGAATTAAATGGAAAAATCTTAGACCAAGCTTAACACGAGGAGGCTGTTTGAATAATAAGAAATGCAGAGGAATTATTAAATCCAGTGCGAGTGGTTGACGATAAAACCAATTATGGCGAATTTAGGCGATCAGTTCACAAAAGGACCCCGCACTTTTAGTAGGTAAAGTGGCGACCGAATACGGGGTGTTAAAGTTGAAAATTGCCCAGATTTTCGGATTTATTTGCTAATTATTAAGAGTTACATTGGATTTCTGTTGCATACACACGTTTACTACATGTTCTAGGTATGAAATTAGAGGATACGTATGATTAAAAATATTTATATTTACCGGGTGATTCACGAACATATGACGGTAGTTTTTTCCCAAAATTCACTTTTTCTACTGTGACGTCAGGAGGGCATAGTGTTGAAATGTTCTTTCCGATTTAGTATTATGACGACAAAATATTGCACAGTGCATATTTTTTATACAGGGTGTTTCACAGAGAGAACCACTAGACATAATCATATTTTTTTAGGATTAATTCGATATCCTGTATTTTTGAATTGATTTTTGGGAAAAGTAATACCACAAACATATGTGTGTCTCTAATCTCCAAAATATTCAGGGTGATTTATTCATAGGAAGGTATTCAATTTTGGGAAAAGTACAAAAAACATGAACACCCTGTATTCGAAAATTTCCTCGGTCAAATGCAACTATTTTATCACTATATTGATTCTCACACATAGGCGCATCTAGCCTCAGTTTTCAGGGGGGGCCGCGGCCCCTGGTATATTTGTGATACCTATACGTAGTTTTTGATTAGAATCTTTCAGGGGGGGCCAGAGGTACATCAGGGGGGCCTAGCCCCCCTGGACCCCCCCTAAATACGCCAGTGTATCTCACAACATCTCCCGAGGTATGAATTTTAAATCCGATACTATGATCAGTTTTCGAGATACAGGGCGTAAAAGCGGAGAATATAACTTATTTTTTACTAAAAAATACTAGTTCAGCAGATCTTTGACCAGGAACTAAACATTTTTTTTTGTCCTTTCAATCTTTTTATTCAACCTTGTCATAATACTGTCAACTCGCTTTCTTTTCATATGCTAACTATGATCCTAATTCAACAATAGTAGAACCAAACTAAAAAAATTCTAACAATTTGGTTCTAGAAATCTTGTGCATTCCTCATATAACATTCACGGTGGATGGCACATTAGACGTTTCTGGTGAACCAGATATCGGATCGGTTTGAAAATTTGCATGGGTGCATTATCTGACATTCTCTACCCAACTAAAATATTTTCGTCAATGCGATGTTGCCACTTCCATTATAAAGTAGTAGCAACTTTGCTTTTTCAAATGGAACCCCTGGTATATTATATTATTTTTGGAATCTCCAACAACTTCTTGACAACTTTTCCTAACATTTCCCTATACCTATCTGTTGCCGTTTTCGAAATATAAATTATTTTCAATTTTTTTCGCCAAAAATCATGACCTCTAAAAATGCTGATAACTTCGGGTTGAGAGACACTATGGCATTGAAATTTGGTTTGGAGTTAGGTGATACGTGAATGCTTGAAAAATAGACTGAAAGTTGTTTATTTCAAATGGAACGTCCTGTATCTTATTAGAAATTCAGAAAGCTGGTAAAATTTGCTTTCATTCTATGTATATCATGCCTATACCTTACTAGTCAAATTTCGGACTTATGAGCATTATTTGTCAAAATGTCCCTTCAGAATGATATTCCCATTCGGTATTTGGTAGGCAGGCCATGATTACTATTTGACAGTACCTTGTGACATTCTCCTAATAATAAAGGCACCAACAAACTCGAAATTCGACATTTTCGTCGTTCCAGAAGTTGCAAATACCCTCGAACCGATGGAAGAAAACTATTCAAACGAAGTGCTCAATTTGTTTATTATTATAAACTGGAGAGACTTTTTGACGATCGGTGGATAAGGCGCTTGGGACCATGAAATTGGCCAGCAAGTTTACCCGATCTCAGTCCATTAGATTTTTATCTGTGGGCAATGTTCCATCCATCCATGGCTCTACAACCCGGGGTGGGTCTTGGCCGCCTCAACAATTCTCCTCCATTTATGTCGTTCCTGAGTAATTTCTTCCCAGTTAAGGACTCCCATAGTTTGCAGGTCTTTGCGGATATTATCCCGCCATCGAAGTTTTGGTCGACCAAGTGGTCTTTTGTTGTTAGGGGCTTCTTCCCAGACCATTTTAATTAGCCTTGAGTCATTACTCCTATGGACATGTCCCAGCCATCTTAATCTGTTGGATTTAATTTCCTGTATTATACTTGGGCTATTATACAGTTCATATACCTCATTGTTCGTGCGCATCCTATAACGCAATGTTTGTTGATCCCAGACTGCTCCGTATATTTTCCTAAGGATCTTTCTTTCGAAACGATTGAGTAGTAGCGTGTCTTGTACCGTCATGGTCCATGTTTCGCTGCCGTATGTTACAATTGGTCTTATAATAGTTTTGTATATCTTTATTTTTGTTTGTCTTGTCAGGGTCCTTGATCTTAATAAATGTTGGGTTGCATAATAGCATTTATTTCCTTGGAGTATACGCTGTTTTATTTCTGCTTTAACGTTATTATCTGATGTTATTAATGCTCCTAGGTATTGAAAAGTCTGTACATGTTCGAAGTTGTACTCATCCATAGTAACATTTTGACGTATTCGATCTCGTCCTATGTTTCGTGTCATATGCATATACTTAGTTTTCTCCTCATTGACTTTCAGTCCCATTTTCTTTGCCTCTTTTTCTAGTTTAATAAAGGTTTCCTTCACGCTAACTGTACTTCTTCCCACAACATCTAAATCATCTGCATAAGCTAGAATCAGGCAGGGTCCATTATGGCCGAAGATGTTCATAGTTAGCTCGGTTCGTCTTACTACCTTCTCCAAGGCTATGTTAAATAGAGCCGGCGACAGTGCATCCCCTTGTTTCAGTCCAGTTGATATTTCAAAGATTTCGCTGTAGTGCCCTTCTATTTTAATTGAACTATATGATCCTTCAACACATACTTTTATCATTCTGATAAGTTTGCCGGGTATTCCGAGTTCTTCTAGTGCTGTCCATAAACTTGCTCTGATGATGCTATCATACGCTTGTTTAAAGTCTACGAATAAATTGTGTAGATCTCTATTGAATTCCCAGCATTTTTCTAACAGTTGTCTTAACGTAAAAAGTTGGTCTGTTGGTTGTTGATCGTTTCCTTCTGAATCCACTTTGGTATTCTCCAACTATTTCTTCTGCGTACGGTGTTATTCGGTTTTTAATTATGTTAGACAACACTTTATATGATGTGTTAAGGTCAAGGAGTGTGATACCTCGGTAGTTGTTGCATGCTAATCTATTTCCCTTCTTATGTATTGGTATAATAACTCCTTCCTTCCATTCGTCTGGCATCGATTCCTGTTCCCATATTTTTTGTATTAGCTGATGTATAGTCTCCACTAGTCTCTGTCCACCTTCCTTCAGGCATTCCGCGGGAATGCCATCTCTTCCTGCTGCTTTATTATTTTTTAGTTGTTTTATTGCTCGATTTGTTTCTTCAATGGATGGTGGATCAACCCAGACTTCGGCCATATGCCGTTTATCCTCTTCTTGGTATGTCGGGTCTTCTATATTGAGTAATTTGTTAAAGTATTCTCTCCATGTATTGAGGATCTCTTGTTTGCTAGTCATAAGCTCACCCTCATTATTCATAAGCATTGTAGTGGTTCGCGGGCGAAATCCTTTTTTATGCGTGTTAACTTGTTTATAGAATTTTCTTATGTTCCCTTGTGCTCTGTTTGTTTCCAATTCCTGTAGTTGTTCATTTTGCCATTCTCTTTTTTTGTGGGCAATGTTGAAAGAAATTTACTAAACACCCGTGCATTCGAGAGATGAATTGTTGTAAAGCATTACCCAAGCATTTAAAGATTTGGATTTCAAAGAAATACGATCTGCCACGACGAAAGCATTTTGAAGTGCTGGGAAGTGAACAGCCAGCGATTCGAACATACATACTTTGAAATATTCTACATGATTGTTCTACTTTTTAATAATGATTCATATAAATAGTTTGACTTTCAAGTTTCTTGGTGCCTTTATTATTAGGAGAATGTCACAAGGTACTGTCAAATAGATCATGGCCTGCCTACCAAATACCGAATGGGAATATAATTCTGAATGGACATTTTGACAAATAATGCTCATAAGTCCGAAATTTGACTAGTTAGGTATAGGCATGATATAGATATACATAGAATGAAAGCAAATTTCATCAGCTTTCTGAATTTCTAGTAACATACAGGGCGTTCCATTTGAAATAAACAACTTTCAGTCTATTTTTCAAGCAACCGAAAAGACTGTCTTTTTCACCACCTTGTGTTGAAGTAACGTAGATCAGGCTGATGTGTTGGAAGCATTCATGTATCACCTAACTCCAAACCAGATGCAATGCCATAGTGTCTCTCAACCCGAAGTTATCAGCATTTTTAGAGGTCATGATTTTCGGCGAAAAAAATTGAAATTGATTTATATTTCGAGAACGGCAACAGCTAGGTATAGGGAAATGTTAGGAAAAGTTGTCAAGAAGTTGCTGGAGATTCCAAAAATAATATAATATACCAGGTGTTCCATTTGAAAGAGCAAAGTTGCTACTACTTTCTAATAGAAGTGGCAACACCGCATTGACGAAAATATTTTAGTTGGATAGAGAATGTCCGATAATGCACTTTCAATTTTCAAACCGATCCGATATCTGGTTCACCAGAAACGTCTAATGTGCCATCCACCGTGAATCACCCTGTATACTGAATGAAGCATCGGAATGTTCGCGAACCGGCACAGCCGTTTTTGCCTCAGATAATGAATGGGCACGTTGCGGCAATACCGTTTTCTGAATCTGTGGCCAATTCATTCATTAATTTCGTACCGCTATTTCAACTTATGTTTCTAAGGACGTTTTGAACAGTGTTGTCATCGTGATATCGCGTTCATTGCGTATGAAAAGTGAGATATGGATTAATTTCTGACTATTATTAACAGAATACGTTGGAAAAATGATTCGTATGTGTTTTGTTTTTGGTAAAATTGGACTATTTGAATCCTGATTTGAGTTTACACAGGTATGTTATACTCTCATCATTCTAAATAGCAGTGGCGTACCTATGTTTTTTGATTTTTAGAATTTCATTTCTCCCATTTCCTTCTAATATTGAGGGGAAAAACATTTGGTTATCAATTCTGAATTGAGCTGACTCTGTCTCCCTTACTCTAAATCTCTTTCAATGTTCGCAACATGTTTTTGAAATTGGAAAGAAGAAAGAAGGTAGGTATGTGTTTCAAGAATAAATTATGCCATCTCACTTCAAATATTTTACACTCAATTCGACACTTGCCTGCCAGCAAGATACTTTTTTATAAATATCCTATAATATCGGCACCTTAAATTGGTACCTTAAAAAAAAGAACTTTAGGAAACCTGGTTTGACAAGGAAAAAGTTATAGCAACTTTTCCGAAATGAGCATTTGCGAAAAACACCCTGTGTTTCGAACATTGATAATGCTGTTTTCACCATGCGACATCAGTTATAACTGTTGTCGCCGGGAAGTTAATATCTAACAGCGTTTGTATGCAGCTTATTTTTCATTGATATACATGTTTATTATTTATTTTCTTTTTAATGATCGAGGAGTGAAAATAAAAATAATTCGAAGCATTTCATTAAATTCTATGTATTTACAGCAAAATCATTCATATACCAAATGAATATTTACAATTTCGTCGCCCGTTAGAAACCTAACATTGAAGGCACTGTCATTTGGCGAACTGGACCAAAATCATTCATATTCCAAATTAAGATCTAGAATCTCGTCGCTCGTCAGAAACCTGACATCGCTGGCGCTGCCGCCTTGCGAACCGGACCTCAATCGCCTTGATCGTCCTCTTCTTCTCGCTCTAATAACTGCAAAGGCCTACACGCCTACAACACTCAATATAGGCGTAACCAAGGAAGCGGTACGCCCCCTAGCGTTAACGAATGAACTAACGCAAAGACACTACATTGTTTTGTTTACAGTTTGAATTACACGTGCTTCATTTAGATTATTGTTTCATTTTTGTTCTGAGATCATAAATAACTATTGTTGTGTACCTAATTGTTCATCTTCAACTAAAAGAAATCCTGAATATAGTTTTCATACCCTTCCAAAAGTAGGAAATAAGAAAATGACTGATTTTTCACTTGAATATCTCTTCTGTTTAACAGATTTATTATCCACAATCAAATCACATTCAGAATGTACCTCACTTGAACAACTCTTAACACAAACCAGAACAAAATCAAGAGATCTGGCAAAGATGCCAGAACAACGTGTGAAAGCATGCTCAACGTATAAGCATTCGCAACGTAAACAAATATATGTTTGTAGTGTGTAGAGAGTAGTTCTGATTCTCGCCAGTATGGCGCTACGATCTTAATTTCAGACGCCTATACCCAAAACGTAGTAAGGTAAAGGAGATCCCTTCTCCTCTTCAGCCTTCATTATAATAATTTTCTCCTTAGAATTTCTTTTGAGAGGTGCAACATCTTCTATAGGTGCGAAATCAATGGGAAAATTTGGCATTTCTTCTGAGAACTCCGATGTTACCTCCCAGACAGGAATCAAATTCTGATCCTCTGTAAAAACATCGATTAATTCTTCTACCATTGTTGTTCCTTTCATAGCATTTTCAGTTGTTACTTCTTTTGTTGTGGATCTTTGTTTCGTTTGTTGTTTCTGAATTCGAGAGGTGTCGGTCTTCTTTCCTTGGGTTGTGAGATCTGAAGTTGGTCGTGTTGTTTTTGTTGTTGAAATCCTGTAAGATGTTGTAGACTTGCTAGTTGTTGATGTGGATTCTTCGGTAGATTGTGGAATGGTGAATGTTGTTTCTGTGGACAGGCCAGATGATCCTGAAAATATTTCAAGTAAGTGTCAGATATATGTTAGCAATAGGTACAATGAAAATTAATCTAACTTTTGATGGTAGGATAGGAAGACAGTTTATAGATTACACCGAAATTGTCGGTAACGTTTTCAATCAAATATCGGGTGTTTTTTTAGAGTGATAGAATTTTAAATTGAAATAAATACATTTAAATCAAGATTGAAGCCCATTTTTTTTATTTGAAAGATAATTTTATGACATTCATGTTTAAAGATGATTTCTGGCATATTATGTCCACCACGACTAGCTCTGAGGAACACCGCATTTCGGACCACTTTTTCGAGTAATTCAAGCTTTATTTCAGCAATAATACTAGTTATGTTGGCTTCCAAAGCGTCTATTGTTCCTGGTTTATCAGCATAAACATAAACCACTGACTAGACATAACCCCGAAGAAAATTATCCATTAGAGTTATGTTGCATGCTGTAAGATCATAAGAATCTATTGAATTAGTTTCTACTTCATTAATTACTTTGAGAATAAACATAGTTTCGTTTCCTGTCCCGATGTTGCCTTGTTGTCGATTATTCATGACTTGTACCCACTGGAAGGCCTTCGTTGACATTGGCATTCTCTATGGTTGACATTTGATATTCTCAAGGTTGCTTTGTGTTTTGTGTTATTCCGGAAGTTTTAATAGAATTAGAATATTTTGTAACCAAATTCCACGATACACACGTCGTTGTAAGTGTATCGTACCAAATTCCAACTTTAGTGAACACATAAAGGGTGATTGGACATTTGATCGTCAGATTTAAGGAAGATAGGTAATAATAGTAATAGACTGGACTGTTAAGGTTATAGGTTATTTCTCCGGCTCCGATAAAAATCGAATCGATAAATAAATCTTTATTGGTTCCATTATTTATGTTTTCATTAGAGGTCCTTGAATTTCTATTCATTTCCAGCAAAATCGAGATATCATTTTTGCAATTTGAGTCTCGAATTGTTGGGTTATTTTGACTGCTATTCATGTCAATTCGGCATGAAACTATCATGATGGAACATGCAAATTAATATTCAGTATATCAGAAATATCGTGCAGAATAGCGCTTATTACATTTGTCGTCATTGTCGAAATAGTATTACTACAAACATACATAGGGTGTATTTTAATATGTTAGTCATTTTACCGAAAATTTCTTATATGAAATGTTCAATTTAATCATGTATACAAAATTTTGGGCATTAATACCTTGATACTACTCTGGTCCACATGTCTCTGCTCATCATATCTGTACATCTCTGCACCAGGTTTATGAATATCCGCGAAGTTGGGTGATTTCATAGCGGTAATCTTGTTCTGTACAACTTATGCGCTGAACTGGCATTTTGTTTTGATTCACCATAAATTAAAAAGATATCAACAAGTTAATCATTTGAATAAACGTGCGGCATTTTCGAAACATAAAACCCTCGCCGTAACACGTTCGAAGATTACTGATCAAAATCGATATCTGAGTCATGTATGATAAGAAAAAAAACATGTTTATATCTCCGGAGGAGCAGGCGATGGAACAGGTTCGGACTGAGGAATTTTCAGATTCGCCTAAAAACTAGAAAAGGTTTTAGTTTCATTTTCTCGAAACTGGAGGGGCATAATTCATATAAAAAATTTTGATGAGTTCTACCATATGTCAGAAAAAAGCGAGAGGCTAGGAACTTCATTGTTTCACATTAAACTCCATTCACTTCTATAATGTATCCCGATTGGCCATGACATCCTGACACATTTCACTGTGTATATTTTGAAAATGTAACATTACAGTCATTTTCCTGTCAGATAAATAAGCAACGTTGTACTTTCTACATAGAGGTCGTAGTAATTATGTATTTATCAAAACGTTTATTTATTTTGGGAAAATAATGAATTTGAGAAAATATGTGAATTCAGTGATTCCAAAGACCTGGCGAATGTTGAAGAAACTTCATGAGAACTAGAGTAGCAGTTTTTTTGTAGTTATTAGTTTTTTAGCTTAATGAATCCCCACCAAGACCATATGTAGAGAAAAAGAATGAAAATCGATGTCGGACGCACAAATTTCAGCTTTGAACATTGAACATTAACTGATGGCTCACCCTGTATTTTTATTTAATGTTAATATGCAGAAATTTCCTTTTATTTTGTACCTCAACCCATTTTCAGCAAAATTTTTATACGAATTTCAAGTTATCCAACGAAAACGGCCATTTTTCGAGTTACCCCAAAATGGGGTAATTTTTTCAATATTTTTTCGAACTGGGCTGACGACGCTGACGTAGATTTTTTTTAAGTAGCAAGTTCTCTTCCTCTGAGTGGAATTATAGCTTTTGTGATAACCAGACTCTTAAGAAATAGCTTATGTTATCGAATATCGCCAAATGTTTATCAAATGATCTCGTTCTAGGATATTTATCTTTCAGATATCAGTACAGTTATGAATAAAACGGAAATTAAGCTTGTTTACTCTCACCCTTCTAATTCAAATAATTTAAATATGTCCCACTATCCATTCAACAACACATGTTCACAACAATTACATTCGTGTTCTTCACTTGATTTTCACATCATTTAACACACATAATCTTTATACAGGGTGTCCCAGAAGTACCGCACTTCGTTGAGGGGATCGAAAGTGAAAAATATTCTAAGCCCAAATATCCATGTTTGAAATTTTTTGATAACGTACTTCATTAGTTATTGATTAATGAAAGTGACCAATCAGGAGCGCGCGACAGAAGATTGAGTAAGCAGTGGGGACGCGAAAGTGAGACGCCAGTCTAGGTTTACTGCGTGAAAAGCCGACAGCAGCTCTAGCGTCTCTCTCTCGCGTCCCCAACTACTTACTCATTCTTCTATAGCGCGCTCCTGATTGGTCACATTCATTAATTAATTACTGATTAACTACTTCATCAAAAAATTTCAAACATGGATATTTGGGCTTAGAATATTTTTAACTTTCGATCCCCTCAAGGAAGTGCGGGACTTCTGGGACACCCTGTATATCTGCCTTTGTAACTTATCGCTAACGACAAGAAAATGCGAAAAAATGCTCAAAATAACAGACTAGCAAAACAACCCTTACAAAATTCAGGGTCGAGTCTCAACACCAGTTCGCGAAGATACG
Organism: Adalia decempunctata; assembly: GCA_951802165.1. Classification (NCBI taxonomy): domain Eukaryota; kingdom Metazoa; phylum Arthropoda; class Insecta; order Coleoptera; family Coccinellidae; genus Adalia; species Adalia decempunctata. The sequence goes on from OX637703.1 coordinate 21,817,176, forward strand.
GTACTCTTTAAGTCAGAATCCATCGATATCGCAAATGGACAGATCATAGACATCGGAAAACAATGTTCCATTTTGGATGTAGTCATGATTATCAAATTGCTGTAATACTTTCCCGAAGATCAAGACTGTGTCGTTCTTTTTTTTTTCAGTTATCGAATTTACGGATTTTGAATTTGACCGCAATCAGGGAACCAACCTGATGGTTCGAGACAAGTTTCGGCTGAAAAGTGCAGACGTTTGTGATAATGATAACGATCTAAGTTGTCCATATGAAAATCATCTCAACAATCCTACAATTAGGAGATCGATAATTTCTTTAAAAATAAGCTGAATGGATGACTAAACTATACTTCATTCACTTCTATATAAAGTATCCCTGTTGGCCATGGTTTAGGTTTATCAAGTTCTTTTACTTAAAACTGACGTACGAGGATGTATTAATATATAGTTAGTTAAATACCTTTTTGCAGAACTTGAAATACTCCTGTATGAAAATGTTATTAAATTATGGGAGAATAATGACTAATTTCGTAGGAAAATGAATATATTTATTTGACGACATTTCGTACAAATCACAAAAACAACTTGATTAATTAATTAAACTTCTGTCAGTCGAAATACAAAGCCAACGTTATTCAACGTCATCCATAGAAATAGAGTGACAACAATAAATTTACAATGTCAAATTCTATCACCCCTTCTCAATTTAAATGTAAAAAAAATTTACATTAAAATTGCCAAAATTCCAAATACATATGTGGTTAATTACTCAACAAACTTAATCTGCATCTCAAAAATTTTTCCTTACATAAAGGCTTTGTGAATACATCAGATACATTGTCCTCTGTTAGAATATAATGCAAAGTAATCTCCTTTCGCAAGCATAAGTCTTTTATGAAATGATATTTAATGTCTATATGTTTGGAACGTTTCGAATTCTCAAAATTCTTAACCAATGATATGGCACTTAAATTGCCGATTTTTAACACTACCGATTCATTCACTTTGAATTCACTCAAAACACCGTTTAGACTGATGAAGCAATACCAGCTGCAATGTATTCTGCTTCCATCGATGACAGAGCAACACACATTTGTTTCCTGGAATGCCATGCAATTGGGTTTCCAGCGTGAAAACATACAAATCCACTTATACTTTTTCTTGTTTCTCGATCTCCAGCCCAATCAGCATCACATAAAGCTATCAGCTCCTGCATGTTCCCCTTCTGAAATTTTGGTCCATATTCTTTGGTATGATTCAGATATCTTAGAATTCTTTTTCCAGCTTCCCATGTACTCTTTGTCGGTTTATCCAGATATCTACTCAAGCGAGCAACACTGTATGAAATGTCTGGTCTGCTCACTAGAGAAAGATACATTGAACTGCATATCAATCTTCTATACGGAACATTATTTATGATGGGCTCATCTTCACTGACTTGAAAGTTGACTTCCATTGGTGTTGTCACATTTCTTGTTTCCTTCATAGAAAATTCTTCAAGTAATTTTGATATCAATTTAGTTTGTGTAACCTTAATACTGTTGTCGTTTTTACTGATCTCCATACCAAGAAAAGATTTCACTTCTGTCATTCTTTTGATCTTGAATTCCTTTTTCAAGTTTCTCAATAGTTCTTCTACTTAATCATCTGGCCCAATTATCAGTCCATCATCTACAAATAACACCAAATAAACATCGTTTTTTACATACAGGCAGTAGTCATAAGTAGAACGTTTGAAATTCAGATGCATCATAACTTGATTGAATTTCATGTTACAACATTTGGGAGCACTTCTTAGTCCATAAAGAGCACGATTGAGTCTTAAGTATTCCATTTTTGTTTCAAGACCTTCTGGAGCCTTTATATAAACTTCAGTATCCATAACTCCATTCAAGAATGCTGTCGGTACGTCAATTTGAAATAATGACCACCTTTTCTGCACTGAGACTGATAAAAGCACTCGTATTGTTGACAACCTACACACCGGTGCATAATTGAATTCTTCTGCATCGTCATAAGGCACTTGAAAACCTTTTGCAACCAATCTGGCTTTCTTGGTTCCATCTTCTTTAGTTTTGAAAATCCACCTAGTGTTAATAGCTTTCTGACCTACTGGCAGTTCTGCAGGTGTCCAGGTTTCTAATTTTTCATGTGAGCTTAATTCATTATCTATTGCTTGCTGCCAAGCTGGCAAGACGCTTGCTTCTTTGTAGGTTTTTGGGTCTTGATCTACTTTGGTCAATAAACAATAAGCAGAGTAGATTTCATAATCTTCAAGATTTTGTGGAATTTTCACTGTTCTTCCTGATCTTGTCATAATTGGTCCTGTTTCACTATGAGTTATATTTTCTTCACGTTCATCATTTGTACTTGAAGAGCTGTGGTTAAATATTAATTGTTCATTACAAGGCTGGGATTCAATTGTTCTATTCGGATTCTTATATTCCATAATGCTTTCATCCACTCGCACATCCCTAGATCTTATCGCTATACGTTTTTCTGGAAGCCATAATCGATATCCTCCACCGCAATAGCCAACTATCACTCCTTTTTCAGCTCTTTTGTCTAACTTATTCTGCTTCGGCAATACTGTATACCAAGCACGACTTCCAAATATCTTCATTTTGTTCAAGTCACTCTTTCCATGAAAAATTTTTGCAGGTGTTAGACCTTTTGGTAGACTTTTTGTTGTAATTCTATTTAGTTCGTAAACAGAACACTTCAGTGCTTCACACCATAGTTCCTTTGGAACTCCTGAATCAATCAGTTTCGTTCTTATTTTGTTCAGCAATGTTCTATTCATCCTTTCCGCTGTACCATTTTCTTGTGGAGTATATGGAATTGTGTATTCGATACCATTTTTCTGACAGTATTCCTTGAAGTTCCTTGCAATATATTCCCCACCATTATCTTATCTTATTGCTTTTACTCTAACATCCTTTTGACGTTCAATTTCTTGTATATAATCGACTAGATTCTGATTGGCCTCATCTTTTGTCAGTAAGGTTCTGACTACAACAAAGTGTGAGTAGTCATCAATTATTGTTTGGAAATATCTCGACCCATCAAAGGCTATTGGATTGAACGGACCGCAAACATCAGTGTGTATTAAATCACCAATGTTTCTCGTTCTCCTTTGAGACTCTTTAAATGGCAATCTTGTACTCTTTCCTTCGATGCACGTTGAACAAATTTTGTTTGGGTTTGGCAAGCCAAGTTCCTTTAAAACTTCGTTGCTGGGATGTCCAAGTCTTCTGTGCCATGAATCTCCTGTTACAGCCAAACTAATTTGTTCTACAGGTAATTGGAATGATGCCATGTAGTTTCCCCATAGAGATGCAAGCTATTTTTGTACCATCCATACTTTCTATGATGGTTTTATTCTTATCAAAAATAACTTTTTGTCCTCTTTCATTCAACTTTCTTACTGACAACAAATTATTTGTTAAATTTGGTACAATTAGAGCATCAAAACGTATCTTTTTGTTTCTATATTCTACTCTAAATGTACCCACTTTGTTGGCTGTCAGAAAATTCCCATTGGCGACTCTGATTTTCAATTCCTTATCTAGATATTTTACATCTGTCATCAATTGTTCCACATTTTCTCTGACAAGATGGTCTGTGGCCCCACTATCTAAAACGAAATTTATGTTAGTATCGGAATATGTCATATTCACTTCTCCTGAATTCAGAATTTCTGATATGAAAGCTATTTCTTTTTCATCTGCGTTTTCTTCACTTGTGTATGCTTGTCTCTTGGTATTTCTTCTGAATCTGCCCCCCCCTTCTCTGGGTAAAGTTTCTTCTGCCTCTGCTTGAACCTTCATTTCTGTTGTTTTCTGGACATTCTCTCGAAAAATATAACATTTGAAGCCTTTCTGATTCTTCCTTGTTAAGAACACTGTGCTTCTATTATTTTCTGAGAATCCCTGTGCATGTATCTTTGATCTTCAGTTCAGCATCTAGTAGTCTGTTTTTCACAAATTCTAAAGTTATTTTTGTGTTGACAGTCTCTATTGCTCTATTGCTCTATTTCTCAGGCATCGTCAACAATAAGTAACAAACTTTATCACTTTCGTCCAAGTTTGCACCGGCTCCTTCAAGTTCACGAAGTAAGCTTTCCACTTTCATGAAATGTTCCTGCAGTTCATTCGATGTGCATTTCATCAAGAAGCTTCTTCATTATATACAACTTCGCAAGTGGACTCTTCCTTTCGAATATATTCTTCAATGACTGAAGCATCTCCAGAGCGGTGTTGGCGTCCTTGATGTACTCCAAATGCTGATCAGACATGCATTGAACGATTGTGCCTTTGGCCTTTGACTCTGCTCGATCAAATGCTGCTTTTTCCTTCCCGCTGAGCTGATCATAAACTTCATTAGTCATTGTGAGCACTTCCTTCACACCCTCTTTGTCCAAAAGAATTTCCACACGAAATCTCCAATTCGAATAATTTGAATTCGTGAGTTGAAGAAATGGTAGCGATACCGACGACATTTTTCTGCTTCCTTCTGCGTATATCCGAACTTCTTCTCTTCTAAAATCTCAAATTTTCCGGTAGAAATCTTATGTACATAATTCCATAATAAATGCTGATAACAGAACCCGAGCAGCCTGGCGCTACATACAATCAATGCACCTCCTATTATAGTTGACTCATCCGGAGTTCCCGTGCGAAGTGGTTTAGATAGAGCAAAATACTTCAATGATTTTTTTGTGGTTCCTTTAAAAGTAAATCCGGCCTCGATGTTCTTATCTCCAGTTTCGTTGGAGGAAATGTTCGATACTTTATTGTCTGTTTCGAAGAAATCATCCTGTGGCGTAAATGAGGTCCCTTGCAGTATCATTCGCCATATCGTTGACTATACAAGGTCTTTTACGAGGAACCTCACCCATATTTATACGGGAAACTACTGAACGTATTTTCATGAAATTCAGCACTTATAAGTATTTCACGATGCTGATGAAATCTAAAATATTTTCAAGGCATGAGCACCTCCGGTTTTTCCGGAAATGACGTCAACTTCCGTTTTTCAAATTAGAACACCATTTTTTTATTGCAGAAATAGATTCCTAAGTAAATTTCAAGTTATTTTGATGTAACATTTTTCAGTTTTCGTTGGAAAATTCTCTCTGAGCGAGAAAATTCGAAAAAAAAATCGAAAATAGAGCTCCGCTGAAACAAGAATAACTTCGAGGTTTTTAGATGGAAAATTTTCATTTTTGGGATTTTTCAAGATGTAAGATTGATGTATCCACTTTAAAAATCGAAATCGCGATTCATTATACAGGGGCTGAAAAAATCGCTTTCAAAGTTAGGGATGACAAAATCGTGAAAAATCCATTTTTTCAAATCAGAACCCCATTTTTTTATGGCAGATATTGAATCTACGTTAAAAAATAATGTGGGTGTATGCATCACACCCTTGCCCTAAAGTGGATATTTTCTGAGTTATTCACAAAAAACTGTTTTTCGTCTTGAATTTTCAGCTATTTCTTTTCCCTTCACGCCAAAAAGATGAAATTTTCAGGAACTGTTACTTAAACCATGTTTTAGATTTTACTACCCTAATATGCAAGAGAAAAAAGTTACAGGTTGTTCCTAAATAGATGGCGAATTTGGATTCGAATTTGTATCGGAAACCTCTTTATTTCAACTAATCGGCCATCGGTTTTCTCTCCAGTGATAAATAAATAATTCCTTATGAACCATATGCAGAAACTTACCATGTTTTACATTCTTTTTTTTTAATGATAGATATCATTAATTACATCTGCCAAATTCCTCTTTATTCAGTAGCATTTTGTGTTTACTATTAATTTGGTGATAATTCGTATTAAGTTATAAAATCGATCACTATGCCTAATTTTACCAATGAAGATTATTTAAATCTCATTCTACTTCATGGAGAATGTAATAAAGTTGTAGATAGAACGATTCGACTGTTCATTGAGAGGTTTCCTGACCGACCCAGACCAACGACAGATACCATTAACAGAACCATGACAAACTTGAGAAATGTCGGATCTTTCGTTAAGAAAACTATACACAGAGAAAAAAGTGTAGTAGAAGATGAGAACAAAGAAATTACAGTTCTTGCATATTTTCGTGTGAATCCTCAAAATTCTCTCAAAGATGCCGAGATTGATCTGGGATTATCTCAATCGAGTGTTTGGAGAATATTAAAAAAACATAAAATGCACCCATATAAATTCAATAGGGTACAGCATTTGAAGGAAACTGATTTCGTCAGGAGAACAGAGTTTTGCGAAGCTATGATGATTCGATTTCAAGAGAATGAAAACTTTTTGGACTGTATAATTTGGACAGATGAATCTAATTCTAAATTCACAAAGAATGGTTCTTTCAATAGGCATAACAGTCATTATTGGGATGAAGAGAACAACCACCACTTCAGACAATGGAACTTTCAAGAGACCTGGAGTTTCAATGTTTTTTGCGCCATCAAAAATAATGCAATTCTCGATGTTCACATTTATGATGGGACTTTAACTGGTAAGATAGAACACTACACATGTTTGCATTATTTAAATAATGTTCTCCCTTAGGAGATAGATATTCTGACATATTGACTCAAATAATTGAGCCGCTAGTACAGAACCATAATGACTTATGGTATCAACAAGATGGCGCGCCTCTACACAATTCACTCAATGTGTCAAATATCCTCTACAGGCTATTTGAAGATCGATGGTTGGCGAACAATGGTCCACATCTTTGGCCACCACGTTCTCCCGATTTAATTCCTTTAGACTATTATGTTTGGGGTAGGATAAAAAATATTGTCTACTCAACTCCCCTGACTGATTAAGAGGACTGCATAGAACGAGTCAGAAATGCGTTCAGGTTTGTTTAGATTTTTAGATTCATAGTTTTGAAACTCAATTTGGTTTTTAAACACTTTTGCAGATCTCTTCCTCCCGATGAAATAAGAAGAGCAACGCACGAAGCATTCCTGAGACGTATAAATAAATGTCTAGAAATTAACGGTCAAAACTTTGAGCATCTTCTCTAGTTTTAACTGCGATCGTTTGCCATGGTTCTCCTAATAGTAACTTGAAGTCGGTTTCAAGAAGGGGTGAAAAATCTACAGCATGGTTCAAATAACAGTTCCTGAAAATTTCATCTTTTTGGCGTGAAGGGAAAAGAAATAGCTGAAAATTCAAGATGAAAAACAGTTTTTTGTGAATAACTCAGAAAATATCCATTTTAGGGCAAGGATGTGATGCATACGCTCACATTATTTTTTAACGTAGATTCAATATCTGCCATAAAAAAATGGGGTTCTAATTTGAAAAAATGGATTTTTCACGATTTTGTCATCCCTAACTTTGAAAGCGATTTTTTCACCCCCTGTATCATGAATCGCGATTTCGATTTTTAAAGTGGATACATCAATCTTACATCTTGAAAAATCCCAAAAATGAAAATTTTCCATCCAAAAACCTCGAAGTTATTCTTGTTTCAGCGGAGCTCTATTTTCGAATTTTCCCGCTCAGAGAGAATTTTCCAACCAAAACTGAAAAATGTTACATCAAAATAACTTGAAATTTTCTAAGGAATCTATTTCTGCAATAAAAAAATGGTGTTCTAATCTGAAAAACGGAAGTTGACGTCATTTCCGGAAAAACCGGAGGTGCTCATGCCTTGAAAATATTTTAGATTTCATCAGCATCGTGAAATACTTATAAGTGCTGAATTTCATGAAAATACGTTCAGTAGTTTCCCGTATAAATATGGGTGAGGTTCCTCGTGAAAGACCCTGTATTTCACTACCACTGGCGCACCTTTCCAACTTATCATTTGAGTGCGGATACTTTCCCTCGGAACTCAAGACTGCTATTATCTCACCTGCTCACAAAAAAGGCGACCGTACATTAGTTGAAAACTATAGACCGATTGCACTGCTTTCGGTCTTTTCGAAAGCACTTGAGAAATTATTTCAGTTCCTCCCACTAGTTCAGGAATTTCCGCACGATGTGACAGGTTTGCAAATCCACAGCCTGCTGTGCACATCCCGCGATCTTCTGGGATAATTCAATTCCTTGAAGATTTCTCTTGAATGATTCCCTTCCGTCAGCTGAAGTTCCGGATACCTCCCAGTGAACTAGGTATAGTGGGAGTATCTCCATCCACGAAGTGGTTTGTCCTCGCAATTGTTCACGTAATGAAAAGCTCGCATTACTTTAATATTCATTTCGCGGCTCCACTTGATACGTGCGTTGCGAGCTCCCCTGCGGGCAGTCCTCCACACGGTGGTCGAGCCAGCAGGTGGAGTGACATTTCGATCTTCTGCCATGATATCGATTTCCACTTCTCGTTGCTGGCCTAATATTTTCTCCATTTTCATGGGTATGTCACCATTTACCCTTGGTGACCCAGGTAACTCGGGCCGTGGGGACGTCACCCCCCATGTGGCGTGGCAGAAACCAAACCACACCCGTGCGGTTTTATTGTTATTATTATTCATCGGTCTCCCGTTCTCATAGCTTGAGCTGGTAATTCTTCTATGAACCACTGAAAAAACATTTCAGTTCCTCCCACTAGTTCAGAAATTTCCGCACGATGTGACAGGTTTGCAAATCCACAGCCTGCTGTGCACATCCCGCGATCATCTGGGATATTTCGATCCCTTGAAGATTTCTCTTGAATGATTCCCTTCCGTCTTCTGAAGTTCCGGATGCCTCCCGGTGAACTCGGTATAGAGGGAGTATCTCCATCCAGAAAGTGGTTTGTCCTCGCAATCGTTCACGTAATGAAAAGCTCGCATTACTTCAATATTCATTTCGCGGCTCCACCGGATACATGCGTTGCTCCTGCGGGCAGTCCTCCTCGCGGTGGTCGAGCCAGCAGGTGGAGTGGCATCTCGATCTTCTGCCACGATATCGGTTTCCACTTCTCGTTCATGGGTTTGCCACCATTTACCCTTGTTGGCCCAGGTAACTCGGGCCGTGGGGACGTCACCCCCATGTGGCGTGGCATTATAATTTTCTATAAGGTGATTCGCAAGAAATCTTTCTTATCTTTATCAAATACTTTTTTGTGTTCATAAAGACGGAAACCAAAATTTCTAAGAATAAAAATAACTTGTGGGTAGTCTAGTGAAATGATTTAATATACTCCTTATAAGTGAAGTTTATCGATTCGGTTTTTAATTAAAACTAACATAAGTACTAAATATTCGAAGTGAGATGGTATCATACTTGAAAAGGACATGTAAAACCTTTTTTATTTTGGATAGAATTCAAGTTTGGTGAAGTCAATGCTGAATACTTCGATGCTTATGGTGTTTACACAAGTTTAACATATTGAAAAAACATGAACCTGGTCAACTTGAGACCCAGTCAAATAAAACTTTATCTGTTTCAGTGTAGTGATTTCCACAGAGGAAGAAGACAAAATAAAGGGGAAAATTACCTATGGATCGTGTCCAGTCACGCACCTCAACTAATAATGGCAGAGGGCGTGGAAGACGCAACCGGCCCAAGAAAAAGAATTCAGCTGCCAAAGTTTCCTCTGAAGAATTGCCACGAAATGTCAACCCCCGCCTTTTCTATTTTCAAATTTTGTGTGGTAACTACGGTGCTGAAGAACTGTGTAAGGCTTTCTTCGGAAAATTGGAGTATAGAATGGCCGAAAAGTTTAACTTGGATCGATTAATCTATTGCACTCTGATTGCCCATTTAGCACGTTGTTGCTCTGTAGCAATGAACCTTGGATACAAATTTCCCGACATGCAGGAACTGGACATCATAGGAAAACGTTTATGGCTACCTGACATGATCGCAAACTACATTGAAGCTATAGGTGCTTATGAAATGTCTAATGGGATAACAGTGGTCCCATGGGTCGCAGACAAGGAGGACTTTTACTCACCTCAACTTGGCCAATTACAGCCTGAACAAGTACTAGCTCGTGCTGGTCGTCCGATACCAAAAAATTACTGGGCTATTGATCGTGAGTGGATAGCTCAGCATAACATGTGCACCACCCGGTCTGTTTTGTCTTATCGACGTCTAGATTTAGAGGAAACGTCTGGATCTGTTGAGATGTTTATGACACCGCATAAACAGCCCCATATCGGAGAATCCTGGGTTTTAACTACTACTCCCGAGTTCTGCACAGATGCAGAGGCACAAATCGGTACCACATACAATTACCGTAGAATTAGTGATATATCTGCATGGCCCGCTGAGACCGCAGAAGTCTGTAAGGATTTCTACATGGGTTCGATAATCGACCCCACTGAGATCGCCAGGTGAGTGCAACTGTAATAAATGGGGTGTTTGAATGTTTTACTCGCCCGTCACCGCAATTGCAATCAGAATCAGAAACCCTAATGCCCGTTTGCACCGTTCGTCTAAACAAGGATTAAATCCTAAACAACGTTTAATCCGTTGCACCGTTCTTAACGGTTGATTAAAGGTCCTCTAACGTCGGTTAAATTAAACGCAGAAATTTGCTCGTTTAAAGTTCGATTCACCTCAAATATTATTGACAACGAGGATTTGAAGTTAGTCTATCTGCGATTCGGTGTTTTCAACAAGTTGTAAGGTTCAAGAAGTGCATTTCAAATTTATAATGGATATATAATTTTCTCTTAGTAAACTCAAATATTAGTAGGTAAAAACATATTTTTTTCATAATGGACAAAATCACTCAGAACAGGATCCACTTCCTAATACTGGATAACATTGATTTCTTCATGAGGTTCCACATCTCCATCCTGACATTCCAGTCCGTACACCGTTTTCTTGTTCATTAATTTTAAAAAGATATCATGGCATTCATCTTTCTTCGATAGTAATGCCCTACCACCATCAGTTTTAAAAATTCCTTTTTTTTCTTCCGCCGCAGGTCCAAAACCCAAACTCCGACTTCGTTTAGAAATTACGTTCTCAATTTTTCAATAACACTCGAAACGAAATTTTAAATTCAAATCAAATTTCCCACGTTGACGTTGACATCAAAACTTCAATCATGCAACTAAAGAAAGTTATACCATTATTATTTTTCTTTATCTTCTATGATGTGCTTCGCTGAAAGCTCAAATTTTGCTAAACTGAGCGGTGTTGCCAAACCTATCGATGATTAAACTAAACAACGATTAAGATTCGACGGTGCAATTATGGTCGCTTGCACGTTTTTCTGAACGAAATTATCAGTAGATTCACTTTTAATCGGATGTTGAACTATTTTCATGGGTCTTTCTGTTGAAATAAAACAGAAGCATGAGTTGGCTCATTTTCTTCTATTTTTGAAAGAAAAAAAATTAACTTTCGGCATGAAATCGACTAAAATTATTTCATCAAGAACTCCAACCATTTCTGAGTTTACCCACAACATTTCAGTTTTCAAAGTGAAACCATTTTCAAATGCAACTTGAAATGAAGACACACTACATTGAACGCCCACCTTAAAATGTGATCTTAAGGTGGGCGTTCAATGTAGTGTGTTTTTATTTCAAGTTGATTTCGAAAACGGTTTCACTTTGAGAACTGAAATTTTGTGGGTGAACTCAGAAAGGATTAGGGTTCTTGTTGAAATAATTTTAATCGATTTCATTCCGACAGTCAATTTTTTTTAAGGTCGGCGTCTAACGGCCGTATTCGCCGTTTTCCTTCTTAAGCGAAGCTTCCGTAAGCGCGCTTAAAACTTGAGCCAAGCTTAAACTTATGCGTTATGTACCGTAGTATGATAAACTTGGCTCAGCTAAGCGTGAAAAAAACTGGGCAACATTGCTTTTTTCAAGCGTTTCAAAAATATTTCACGTGTCAAACGTGAAAAGTCATAATTGAAAGTGATGGATCGTGATTTCGATTTCATTTATATTTACGTATCTAGTTATGTAGCATCATATCATCCATAATAGAGGATGAGAAAACCAATAAGGCTTCTGGAGAGAAAAAGGAAAAGATCTAGCAGCAGATCATAGAAGAGTTCAACGCATCTTCATCTACTGGTATAGTGGTATATTACGCAGTATGGTTTCTTTGAAGAAATGCTACGAAGATAGAAAAAAGAGCTTAGGAAAACCTTGGCGGAAGAAAAGAAGGAAGTTACTACTGACGGTGGCCCACTACCAAAGATAGAAAGGGATGAAACTGACGGTCTTTCAATGTCGAATATCGATAAAAATACATTGGTTGGTGTTGAGAACAAATTCGATGATGATGGGGATGAAAGCACTAGTCTGAATCTACCCAGATGAAGAAGAAGTGGAATATATAGTAGACGATAAAAACGCAGAAAACACATACTCTGGAAGGGAGACATCGCCATGATCGACTAGGAAACTGGAAATCTTTTTCACTGAGAATTTCAACATGATTATATTCATAAATACTACTACCTATTCACTTCAAATACTTTTAATAACAGATTTCCAAAGTAATTGTCTATAATAAAATTTCTAAAATGATGGAATAAATTTTTGTGAGGATTAATCGGGCTATGTCTCCTTGTTGGACTCAATATTCCAATTCCTCCATATTCAGGCACACTGGAGGTGGGGGAATGCCATTGTGCATTACTCTAGTGATATTGTGTTTTGTCTTTATACATTTTATTGATTAAAGAAGATGAAAGATATAAATGTTTTATATACAATTGGTTTTCGAATTCTAAAGCATCTTATAAGAGCTCCGGCACTTATAGTGTTGTAGACTTTGTCAGTCGGAATCTTCTATTGAAGGCCATATCATCCATCTCCTCGAAATAGTTGGGCCTCCAGAAATTTCTTTGTGGAAATTCGAAATAAATAACATCTAATATGCCATTATCATCTTCCAGAAGGAATTCATCTTCTAATTCCATCATTGGTATACTTCTTCACCTCCTAATACCAAAAGGGCAAATACTAATATTTATATTTTTGACAATATCAAAAAGTGACGTTATGATGCCAGCATAAGCCTGGCTTAAAATATAAAGCTGCCGAATATGGCCGCTTAGAGTTAAGCCAGCCTAAAGGCGTTCATGGATACCGAGCATACAAATTCATAAAGTTAAGCGAGCTTAAGCTTTAAGCTTGGCTTAATAGTATACGGCGAATACGGCCGTAAAGCGAGTAGGAAATCTCAGCCGATAGAGGCGCCACCGTCCATTTTATGGATATCTCCATAGAACATGCTCTATCACTATCAAGTTCTATGAATATCTCTCTAACCATGAATGAAATGTACAATGGCGCTCTCAATCCGAAAATCGCCGAACTATGAAATAAGCGAATTTGTGGGTAAAGCAGGAACTTTTTCCCGCCAAAATTTGAATTTGGCCATTCTCTGCCAATTCCGTATTTCAAGTTGATCTTCTGAACTAAATTATTAGTAGATTCACTTTTAATCGGATGTTGAACTATTTTCATGGGTCTTTCGTTTGAAATGAAACAGAAGAATGAGTTGGCTCATTTTCTTCTATTTTTGAAAGAAAAAAAATTAACTTTCGGAATGAAATCGATTAAAATTATTTCATCAAGAACTCCAATCCTTTCTGAGTTCAACCGCAAAATTTCAGTTTTCAAATGCAACTTGAAATAAAAACACACTACATTGAACGCCCACCTTAAAATGTGATCTTAATTAGTAATTACGAGCTGTATCTATACTTATATTATAAAGAGGAAAGATTTGTATTTTTATGTGTTTGATACGACTTGACTCAAAAACTACTGGACCGATTTCAGAAATTCTTTCACACTCAGAAAACTACATAATCCCTGAGTGTCACAGGCTATATTTTTCACCCGAAAAAAAAGGTTACCTACTATAACTTCAATAATTACAAAAAAATAAGCCATAATCAGCTATTTTCACGTGCGCTGCAAAAACCGCAAGACTAAAGGTGCATACAAACTGTTGTCACGTCATGTGAGCTCACGCGAGGAATTGGGAAGAAGATATGGAAAATATAGCTGCTTTTACAGTTGCTGGTGATTCTCATAGAAGGGATTCGATTTACCAAATGAACCAATGAACAGAGGAAGTGGGGGAATTCCATCAATTAATTCAAGAATTATTGAATGCATGAGCACCCAGATCGGTTTCAAATGTATGTCAGAATGACATTTCACAAAATATCAGACCTGATATCACGTGCATTCAGAAAATGTAAATTTGCGGAATATAGATCTTGCATGCTTTCAGTACTGTAACGTGACAGCAGATACAATGTTGCAAAAATTTTTACTACATTTTGATTCCGTAGTACAATCACCCAGTTTAGTTCTGTTGATTTGGCTTCACTATTTATTATTGAAAGGTGTGTCTCTCTTCCTATACTCTAAGTTCCATGCATTATCGTGGTTGCACCTTTTGGAAAGATGACGTGATGTGACGTGACGTGATGACAATGTGTCTGCACATTAACGTGGATACAACTTCCGAATGATACATTTGAAAAATCATGGATACGGTCTCTCAACGTCGCGTCTGACGTTCAGCTGTTTCAGCAGTTTGAGAGAGACCGTGTCAATAAATTTCCGAATGTATCATTCGGAAGTTGAAAGCGACGGATCCGCGTCCGTCGTCGGTCGCGGGCAGCGGTTGTTCGGGGAGACCAGCGCCTTGAACAGTTCTACAAACAAGTTCGCGATAGTATATATCTATCTCTCAAGATTGACTTGCTATTACCTGTTTACGGTAATCAGCCCTTCACATCATACAATTACAACGAGTACCTCAAAAGATATGGCTGGTTGAAGAGCAGGCCCGCCGCTAGCTGTCTGAGCGCCCGCGTGCAAATACTGTTATGCCGCCCCCAATAGGGCGCTACATCAGGGGCGTATCCAGAGAGCAATTCGGGAGGGGGGGGTAGTGGCAAGAATTATTGTAATATATATATATATATATATAGTTGAAAAGACCGGAGTACTAGTCGTTAAGAACAATATTCTCACTAATCATTAAGGGCGATTCGACTAAAGGTAAGGCATCTCCAATAACCAGTCAAAACTGTACTAAAGGCTCTTATATTTCGTCTAACATTTCAGACATCATCAGGAGCTAACTATAATATAAAATAAGTTACAACCAAAAACAAAGGACATGAGGTAATTTATTACTTACGATACTATGACTTAAAAACTGGAAGGGAAACATCTAAATAAACCTCCAAAATCATGTACATCAAAACAGTATTCTTTCGTTAAATATTACATTACAACCACTTTAAAATCTAAATTGAAAAGAATAGCGTGATCTACTTGCCGCCATTTCTAATAATGTCATTTTTGAGAGTATGCGCAGTAGTCTTGTGCGCCGTCAATTGTCATTGCTTGACAGTTACACAGAGTGACAATTTTCTTCTTCTTCTTTAGAAGGACATATAGATTTAAATTTCAGCCAGCTGAAGGCGATAAAAAGAGATGCAAGGTAAAACAACCGCAACGGCCAACAAAACCACCGCTGTCAGGTGAGGAGCACTGATGAGGAAAGGGCTGTTACAAAATATTACATTTGATATTATCTTTCAAAAGGGACTCATATTGAAAATTCATTTGGTAGAAAAATCTAGAGAATCTGATGTGTGATTTTTTATATAAAGACAAAGGCAACGTACCCTCATTCGGAGGAGAAAAAGGGCTTATGGGAGGTCGCCCTTCCTAATCTTTAACATTATAAGCGAGACATTTTCTTGTTTGGTGAAAGAAATACTAAAGGGGAGGAGACAGGTGCCAGACAACAACGACTTATTTTCTGAGTTATTTATCGCAAGTTAAAAGGAAACTATATATTGTGCTGAGGTTGTTAGTATCAGCCTTGGTGTTCATTGTGTTATTTTTATTTATGTGACACATTTCTAGGAAGAGTCTTTTTTGATGGTTCTCCTCGTGTTCTAGGATACGAGGGTTTTCAAAATCTACGGCGTGGCCTGTGTTTCTGATATGCTGTCCTAAAGCACATCTGTCAGGTCTAAGCCTGGAGTCACTTTTGTGTAGCGCCAGCCTCCTTCCCAGGGCCTGAGAAGTCTGACCTATATATACTTGGTATATCACATTTTTCATATTTTCAGATTTTAATTTATCTTTGGCACTCTTATATAGAGACCTGGCAGCAACAAGATTGTATTTACCTATTTTAACATTATATTATATTATATATATATATATATATTATATTATTGTTATTTCTATTTATAAAATTGAAAAATCATATAGATACACACTCAAATATTTATCTAAAAAAATTTCACTCTTCTCGCTTTTATATTTGCGAAATCTTCTATAATCTTAGTCATATCCAATCTATCCAAAATTTGGTGTTCAATTGAAATTATAGCTAAATTACTTAATCTGTGTTGGATCTCAGTGGATCTTAAATAATTCTTGATAATTTTTAATTTTGAAAAAGATCTTTCTCCAGATGCAACTGAAACCGGCAATGTTAGTGTATTCTTAGTGCTATTGTTATATTCGGAAATGTAGAAATTAAGTCATTGCCAAAAATATATTGTAACAGTGATTGTGGATCCTTCGATTGGTGTTCTGCAAAATGCGATTTTAGTGCAATAATTTCATTAAACAAATCAATACCGTCAATGTCTGATTCATTAGTAGCATCATCTTTAATAAGCTTCAGATTCAAGTCTTGACAATACTTCATCAAATCAACATTGGAATAGTCGAAAAGGCTGTCGCTAAGAAACCCAAACACGTCGCAAAATGTTGTCAACTCTTCGAATCTATTTTTCAAGGAATTGATTGTTTGATCTAGTATCCTAAAATAAAACTCCACTCGGTATTTGGTTTTTGGGTCGGATAAAACTTTATCACTGATGTGTTCATATTGGAATTGTGTTGGTTTTCTTCTTGGTCTGATTTTATTGATTGGTGGAAAATCTGTTTCTACATTGAGTTCGTGGGTCACTTTGGAAGATTCTGCTAACACAATTTCAACATGTTCAGCCGTACGATATTGTTTGAACTTATCAATCAACGTCTTCAACAAATTCATGCAAATTTGGGTATTCATGGTGGGGCTCTGCATCATTTTACTCAGGGCATTAATTTCATTTAGGATATCAAACCAAATTACTACCGAGCAAATAAATATATAATTTTGTACGTTTAAGGCCAGCGAATGAGCTTTGTGGGAAGTAGTACAATCCCATTCTGAGGAATTATCAGATATTTCAGCAAAGCATCAAAAATTTTTTCGAGGTGATAACGTAAGGGTTCAACTGCATCGATTCTGCTTGACCATCGCGTATTACTTAGAGCTTTTAATTTTAACTATGGTTAATGTTAACAGATAACAGGTTTACAGGTAATGGACCACCTTTTTGTAGATGACGAAAAGAAAACGTAAATTTCTTGAATTATATTGAAGAAATTCATGTTTCGTGCGTAATACTTGCTGCATCATTCACTACCAAATTAAGACTATGAGCCGAACACTGTACGTGAAATGCACGGTTATTGATTTCCAAAATTTTTTTTTGTAGTCCACTGTGTTTTCCACGCATATTTGAACCGTTATCATAACCCTGGCCTCGTAAATTTTGAATGTTGAGATTCAATTGCGAAAATAAATCCGTAACAAAATTCAATAGACCTTCGCCTGTGGAGCTGTTGATAGGGCAGAAATCAAGGAAATTTTACATATCGTAAAATTTTTTGTCTCATTATCTAAAAGAACATGCCGGAGTATAACTGTAATTTGTTCTATATGACTAACATCTGGTGTGCAATCTAATATGATGGAGAAATATTATGATTCTCTGCGGAACTTCGGGGGGCGGCAGTGCCCCTCCCGGAAATATACCTGAAACAAACACTGCAGTGAATTCACTGAATTCCGTGGATATACGGAAATTATCGATGTTGGCCGCCTGTCCCCCCGATCCTTCAGAGAAAAAGTCTCTCTAAGGGGGATGGGGAGACCTTGCCGCCCCCAATGTTGAACGGAGTTGGAGAAATTTCAAAGAGGTTGGCAAAGTTTCGATCACATATGGCAAAATTTTTATGTTTCTATGACAGTTGGCAAAATTTTAAAGCAGTTATTGGAGTTGGACAACCGCCCCCCCTTTTTTTCCTCCCCTCCCGCTTACCACGTTGTTTGTCCCCTTCAAAAAAAATTTCAATTTCACTGGATTTGCCGCCCCCCTGGACATGCCGCCCTTGTGCCGGGCACGCCTTGCACGCCCGCTTACGGCGGGCCTGTTGAAGAGTAGCCGCGTGAAACAAATTTCTACCCTGGCGAAGCTGGGACGGCCTGCTTGTACCCAATACTGCGATAAACGAGTGGAAGAATATTGACCTGATGGAATCCTGATGGATACTGTTTGCACAATGTTGTTCCACGTCTGAGTGTGACATTGCGCAATATATTGCACAACCTTCAATGTCGCCTTTACACGGTATAACTTTTTGCACGAACAATAGAATTGTGCCATCAATATATTGATGGCAGCCCCTAGACGCTCAATGTTATGGCACAATTTAATCGTTTGTACCGTGTGAAGGCGACATTGAAGGTTGTGCAATATAGTGCGCAATGTCACTCGGACGTGTGTAACGCTAGAACCCCGGCTAGCTCAAACCTTTCAGTTCTAACGTACAATAATGAAAAAAAAGAAAACCAATCAATATACTTCCCTTCTTCTCTACTTGGCAGGGTTCAATAACAAGGCGGTGTTGGTTATATGTATTTTTTTTGTTCTATTTTCTACTTGCCATCAAATCACACAATCAATAAGTTTCAAGAATTCAACTGTCAGTAGCTGTTAGATTTTCTACTATATAATTCGATATGGTATAATGTTAAGCGGAATATTTCTGTATTAAAGGTATAAATGATTCCTTGTAAAAGAACATACAGATAGGTATATATTGAATACTTGCTAACGGCGCAAATTCTGGTCGGGTTGATGAGGCCAACTTGGATCCTCGGGGTGTAAGGGTAAGCAAACGCCCCCGCAGATAAGCGAAGTCTTAGTACGTAGCTGGAAAGTCGTAATACTATCGAAGAACAATCGGACTGGTACTTCCACAGGGGTATCGCCCTCGTAGCGCTAAAATATTCATTTTAAGAAACTACTTAAATGTCAAGTACCTCGGTTACCTTATTATCTTTAAAATCCGAAAAATCGAAATATGGTGATCTCACACCACTCAACAGCTTGTCCTGTCTTGAAATAATCAACTTGAAATCCCACTCTAGCGGTTCAGAAAACTTCTTTTCAGCAATTTATTTATTTCGAGGAGCACGAACAGCAAACCGAATAATAATGAACCGATATCTGCTAATTGCGCTGGATTCTATATTGGCTACCCTTGCGCATGTTCGCGCGGGTAATGTTCAAAATTGCTCGTTACACGTGGAACAATATTGTGCAAACAGAGCCCATCAGGATTCCATCAGGTCAATAAGTCGACATTAAGTGTGTGAAATTTCGATTCTCTAGTCGAAGTAGAAGTATTTTTGAAAAATTCGCGAAAATGGCGAAAAAATCCGACAAAAAGGTCCATTTTCAACTCGATAAAACTTTTTCCACAGGTATCCTAGCCGTGATGTAAATATACGGTTCGAAGAAGGAAAAGTCAATGCGAAATATGAAGTTATCGGGTAAATAATCACAGGCTCGATGTTAACCTCTTTATTGTATGTCCAAGCTTTCGGTCACTATCGTGACCATCCTCAGGGAACTAAAATATGATAGTTAAAATAATACCTTGAAATGACAAAATTTACGTACACAGATTTGAGGTTATGCCTCGCTACTAACAGCATCCAATGGTGGCTGATAGTGTCATAAACATTTAAAAGTACAATTTTCATAAGTAGGGACGACAAACCAATGAAGAGAAACAATTTATTTGCTTATTCCTAGTTATTTCTTTCGTAAAACAATTCAATAAAAAACAAGCTACAATAATAGACGAGTCCCTTCATGCTGGCCAACTGTTTAAAAATACCTGAAAATCACTTCCCTTTTTTTCGCAATGATTCAACTCTTACCTGAAAGCTTTAATCCCAATGAGTGTATCCTGAAAATATTAGATGTCACGAAGGTCTTCATCAAAAGCTATAAATTTTTGTTTTCTTATGTTTTCATTAATGGCAATCTATGACTTTCCAACCTAGAAAACGACTTGTTTATATTTTCACTTGCTCCTAAGCTGTTTTCATAGACTTAGAAATTAGAATATCTATTCTAAATCAATGGCTGTTTCAGGTATTCTTGAGGGATATGATCCTCGTAATTCGAGGTACTGAGCTGTGACTTCATCTTTCTGTAAGATGGAAATCAGAAAAGGTGAAGTAGGTATCTGCACGAAAAGATTTTTATGTTTCAATCCTCATGATATATTTGAATTTTGGGCCAGTAGATGATTATATAACAATGTAAGCAAAGTACTAGTACTGGAAAAAACTGTTCTCAATTGCTCTTCAAGGAAAAGTAAAAACACGGCTGTTCGTTTTGATAAATTTCCTGAGAAAGATGCCTCAACACCGAATATCACTAATGCCTTTGGCATATTGCATAAATTGGACTGGAGAAAAGCATGGATAGACAAACTATGGATGGGAACCTTGCTGCAAAGAATATATGTGTTTGTTCCCTTCACATGGATGATTATGTCGAGTTAATTTCAGATTTATATCCAGATTGAAAAATCCATAAATAAATTGCTCCAGAGAGATTAGTTCTAGTATTAATAAAACTGAAACTGTTTGTGAAGTAGCCATTTTTAAGGGAGTTTCTCAATCAACTGCGAACAATATTTTTAGTAAATATATTGTCTGTATTCATTATTTTGAGATGTGGTATACACTGGCCATGTTCTGATGTTGAATTGATGAATTTACCACTTTACATATTTAGAATATACTATGATTTCAAAGTGATACTTCATTATAATGATTTTCCAGTACAATGATCCTAATTTCTCATGCGGCATCAGAACTTATTCACATCCAGATCATAGTCTATGGCAGTTGTAAATACTATTGGGTTGTTATTCTGTAGTAAGTTTCCATGCAAATAAAGAACATTAAAAACAATCATTTATTTCCCTAATTCCTTGTAGAATTCCCACACAGCACATGTACGTACAATGGACGAACAATGGATGTTTATTATGGATGTTCGAGACATCCATCGGATGTCCAGAATTGGTACATAGTACATCCAATGGACGTTCATGGGACATCCAGGACACCACTTTGGACGTACAATTCAAGCCCAGATAACGTCCAATGGATGTACATTGTGCCTATCTTGGACACCCATTGTGCGTACATTGGATGCACATGTACGTACATTGGATGATCAATGGACCTTTATTATGGATGTTCGAGACATCCATTGGATGTCTAGAATTGGTACATTATTTATCCAATGGACGTACAATTCAAGTCCAATGGATATTGTGCGTAACCTGCAAATATCGGTCTATGCTTCACTTTCAAAAACTGTTAATATCATCCACCACAAGATAAGGAATGCATTATTATTAATAATATAAACAAATCTTCAACGTGATTCAAATCCATGAAATTGAATGAGTAACACTGAAATTCGTCAGATTCAGATACGGCGTTACTAGATATACCTATAACAGTATAACATAACAATATTAACAATGGGATCTAACTCAATCTTGTCAGCTTGCCACTTGCCACACTTCATCATCCAGATTCCAGGCACCTAGCGAAGGTTCCATCCTCATCAACTCAAGATCTTGTACGGATCTCCGGAGTTAATTATATCATCGGAGCGGAACGAAGGTCCTCTTAAAAGAAAAGGGAAGATCGTTTTGGGGAAAGACTACCACATGGCGACATCTAGTTAAGAATTAGACAAACAATTCGCTCTCGAAGTTACGCGGACGAAGATAGATGGCATATCTCACATTTTCTCCTTACAGTGACTATATGGTAATATAGTCACTATATTTCTCCTCAGCAAGCAAGAATGTGAGTTTTCACATATGAAACATGCAAGCCGGGAGCGTGAGAATCGTTCATACTTATCGGCATGTCCGAAAATAATAATTATCCAACGAAAGTTTATTCTAGAAGGAATTATTCCAAAAGGAAATTAATCAGTTGAACTGAGATCTGATTTATCTTAGTTTTACTGAATTATTTTCTTTTTGGAATAATTTCTTCTGGAATTAACTTTCGTCTTGGTCTGAAACATGGCCAATATGGCGCTCATCTGCGAATTATCTATAATGTATCTGAATTGGACGTACAATGAATGCTCACTGTTGGATGTACAATGGACGTCAAGAAATGTACATTAACTGGACCAACAAAATATGCAACATTAATAATGTATCTGAATTGGACGTACAATGAATGTTCACTTTTGGATGTACAATGGAAGTCCAGAAATGTACATTAACTGGACCAACAAAATATGCACCATTAATAATGTATCTGAATTGGACGTACAATGAATGTTCACTGTTGGATGTACAATGGACGTCCAGAAATGTACATTAACTGGACGAACAAAATGCACCATTCATCAAATTTCATTTCAGGATTGTGTTTGGAAATACTATTGATTTTCATTTGGAACAGAGAAAAAAGATGAGATTCAAACAGAGAATTCATATATATTTTTGGACATTATATGTATGTACAATGGACGTACGTTCGTAACAACCAATGGACGTCAACAATTGTAAGTACAATGGACATCCATTCAACGTCCATGGACGTTTGGACTTGATATGGTCGTAAAATGGACGTCCAATGGATGTCGTGTGCTGTATGGGTTTCTATCCAATTAAAAGCGAAAACCCAATTATGCACCTATATTTTATAAACTCCACAATACAGGGTTAATAATACATTAATTCACTGAAAGTCTTCCTATGATCTCTACGAATCCAAAGAAAACACCTATAATAATCAGTTTTACATCTTGCAACAGGTCTTTATACGAGTGCTCCTTCTTCGGAAATTAATGAAATTTGGATTTGATATTTCTGCAGTATCTTGAATCATTTTTACACTGTTAATAGAAACATCTCTCATCAGAAAAGTTATTATAAAAAACAAACTCAAGCGAAATCCTAATTTGATTCGAAAAATTTAAATTCTCCATTCAAACATTTTGTTGGGGATATTTATTTTCCATTGATGAAACCCTAAGAAAACAAAAATTTATAGCTTTTGATGAAGACCTTCGTGACATCTAATATTTTCAGGATACACTCATTAGGATTAAAGCTTTCAGGTAAGAGTTGAATCATTGCGAAAAAAAGGGAAGTGATTTTCAGGCAATTTTAAACAGTTGGCCAGCATGAAGGGACTCGTCTATTGGGGCGCATTTGGCAATCATTCAGTCTAAAATGGTGGCATGACAGGCGCATGCGTCAATCCGGGCTAATGTCAGGCGAACTGGATCTGTCATTCTTTTTCTTTAATAGATGTACTATGTTTGAATAAATGGGATTTAGCTTATAGGAATCCGTGATCAAGTTCAAATTTTCGTCATGGCAATGTATCTCCAACATCTCAAGGAAAGTTCTTTTAAATCTGTTGTTCTGGATGTGGGCTATTGTAGGTTCATCGAACTTCATTGTGTGACCTGTGTCATGTACGTGTTGGGAGAGACCGCAAGTAGGTTTCAGCTGCCTGCAGTCCCTCCGGTGTTCGTTCAAACGTGTGTTAACTTTTCTGCCCGTCTGGCCTATGTAGTAGCCCCCGCAGTCATCACACTGTACCCTGTATACCGCGTTCGTTCTTTTCTGGAGTTCAATCCTATCTTTTATATTAGTAAAAACTGTGTTGCCTATCGTCAGTGGAAGCTTTTTGGCTATCATCAGTTTGCAGTTTTCACTTTCATGTTTTTTCAGCAAATTGTATATGTTATGTGTTAAATTCTCATATAATGGTAAGGAACAGTGAAAGACCCTTACTGAGCTTTCCAATGTTGTATCTCCGTTCTGTTGTTGGAGACTATCAGATGGTTCAATCCTGAGGGGTGTGCTGAACAACAGTCTGTTAATCAGTTTCACTGGGTATGAGTTACTCATTAGTAAGGTCTTTAGTACATTTAAATTTGGTGTAATGAGTTGTGGGCTTACCAATTTAATTATTCTGTTTTTTAATCCCATTACCAAGTTTATTTTTTGTCTATGTTCGTGTGATGAGCGAAAATTAATGTATCTCCCCGACGCGATGTCCTTTCTGAACCAGTCCAAGGTGATACTGCCGTTGTTGCCTCTGGTGAGTAGTAGGTCCAAGTATGGGAGTCCAAGTTCTTTTTCGGTTTCACAGGTAAACTTGATATCCTCATTTTGTTCATTCAATGCCCTCAATGTGCTTTCCAGCTTGTCCTTATGAACAATGCAGAATAAGTCATCTACAAATTTTTTGATAATGGGGATGTGGAAGCCTAGTTTGTTAACCACATCGTCCAGCAGGTCATCAACTACCATTTGTGCTACGATAGGTGAGATGTCAGATCCCATTGGTGTACCCCTGATTTGTTTATAGTACTCTCCCTGGAACCGGCAGTATGTTGTGTCAAAAATAACTTCCACACAACCTATAAAAACCTCCCGAGAGAGAGGACTATTTGGTTCAATCAATTCCCATCTTTTTTCAATCGACCGTATTATCGCTCTTTTTGTGATGTTCGTGAACAACGAGACAACGTCAAAGCTCACCATTATGTGCTCATCAGGTATGACCATGTCTCGGACCATATTCGCAAAGTGGAAGGAATCCTTTATGTAATAAGGGTTTTCACTCTTGTATGATGCTTTAAGGATCCCCTTGATGAAATTGGACAGTTTGGTGTTGGGGGCATCTATGCACGATATGATCGGTCTAACTGATAGTGTGGGCTTATGAATTTTAGGTAGTGCATAGAACCTAGGAGGTATCGAGTTGTAAATAGTCAACCTTTTAGTCGTTTGTTCATCAATCCCTTCAGATGACTTTAGTTTCGACACAAATCTATTTAGCCTGCCTTGGTACAAGTCAGTGGGGTCTGTTTGTAATTTTTTGTAATATCGTTCGTCATTCAGCAGTACCAACGATTTTTCAATGTACTCGTCTCTATACATCATAACACGTTTGCTTTGTCTGATCTTGTCACTACTACCTCTGGGTTTGATTTCAAAAAACACCTAGTAAGTTTAATATCTTGTGTCAAGAAGTTATTTCTTGGCAAATGCGACCACCCTGCATATAATTGGTGATCACATTTGTGGCTTGTGCTGTAATCACATTTCTAATGTTACCATACCAAGCCTGTGTATGATGAAATCTACATCTGCTAAGAACGATTTTAAATCCACTTTAGTTGGATCATCAAACGCGAATTTGGGACCTAGTGACAATATCTTCATGACGTTAGGAGGAACCTCCAAACCCGTCAAGTTCCTAAACCAACCCTCCTCAACATGAACATCCAGTTCATATCTTCGCTCATTCACCATTCGTTCAAATTTGCCATATTGTCTGCTCTTTATGACTTCAAATTGCCTTCTGTAACGTTGGTTCATCTTGCATTTAAATACATTAAAAATCTCAACAGGCATCAATGTGACAACAATTTCCTCTAGTTTTTTCAACTGTCTCTCAAGAAAAGCTATGTTATCGTTAGAAATCTTTATCTCAATGTTCAAGAATTTAAGATCCAGCCTTCTTTCCATGCTCGTTATTGCTTGATGGTGTCTTCCCAAGTTGTAGGAATTTTGTGGTCTAATTATCGGTCGTCTCCTCTGCAAATGAGGTGGTAAAACTTGATGAGTTCTACACTTCAGCAAAAATATCCTCTGATTTCTCAAGGAAGCAAGTTTTACAAGTGATCTGGACCATGCTTTAAGTTTGGTCACTGTGTCGTTGTTTGTGTCGAAACTAAAGTCATCTGAAGGGATTGATGAACAAACGGCTAAAAGGTTGACTATTTACAACTCGATACCTCCTAGGTTCTATGCACTACCTAAAATTCATAAGCCCACACTATCAGTTAGACCGATCATATCGTGCATAGATGCCCCCAACACCAAACTGTCCAATTTCATCAAGGGGATCCTTAACGCATCATACAAGAGTGAAAACCCTTATTACATAAAGGATTCCTTCCACTTTGCGAATATGGTCCGAGACATGGTCATACCTGATGAGCACATAATGGTGAGCTTTGACGTTGTCTCGTTGTTCACGAACATCACAAAAAGTGCGATAATAAGGTCGATTGAAAAAAGATGGGAATTGATTGAACCAAATAGTCCTCTCTCTCGGGAGGTTTTTATAGGTTGTGTGGAAGTTATTTTTGACACAACATACTGCCGGTTCCAGGGAGAGTACTATAAACAAATCAGGGGTACACCAATGGGATCTGACATCTCACCTATCGTAGCACAAATGGTAGTTGATGACCTGCTGGACGATGTGGTTAACAAACTAGGCTTCCACATCCCCATTATCAAAAAATTTGTAGATGATTTATTCTGCATTGTTCATAAGGACAAGCTGGAAAGCACATTGAGGGCATTGAATGAACAAAATGAGGATATCAAGTTTACCTGTGAAACCGAAAAAGAACTTGGACTCCCATACTTGGACCTACTACTCACCAGAGGCAACAACGGCAGTATCACCTTGGACTGGTTCAGAAAGGACATCGCGTCGGGGAGATACATTAATTTTCGCTCATCACACGAACATAGACAAAAAATAAACTTGGTAATGGGATTAAAAAACAGAATAATTAAATTGGTAAGCCCACAACTCATTACACCAAATTTAAATGTACTAAAGACCTTACTAATGAGTAACTCATACCCAGTGAAACTGATTAACAGACTGTTGTTCAGCACACCCCTCAGGATTGAACCATCTGATAGTCTCCAACAACAGAACGGAGATACAACATTGGAAAGCTCAGTAAGGGTCTTTCACTGTTCCTTACCATTATATGAGAATTTAACACATAACATATACAATTTGCTGAAAAAACATGAAAGTGAAAACTGCAAACTGATGATAGCCAAAAAGCTTCCACTGACGATAGGCAACACAGTTTTTACTAATATAAAAGATAGGATTGAACTCCAGAAAAGAACGAACGCGGTATACAGGGTACAGTGTGATGACTGCGGGGGCTACTACATAGGCCAGAGGGGCAGGAAAGTTAACACACGTTTGAACGAACACCGGAGGGACTGCAGGCAGCTGAAACCTACTTATTGCGGTCTCTCCCAACACGTACATGACACAGGTCACACAATGAAGTTCGATGAACCTACAATAGCCCACATCCAGAACAACAGATTTAAAAGAACTTTCCTTGAGATGTTGGAGATACATTGCCATGACGAAAATTTGAACTTGATCACGGATTCCTATAAGCTAAATCCCATTTATTCAAACATAGTACATCTATTAAAGAAAAAGAATGACAGATCCAGTTCGCCTGACATTAGCCCGGATTGACGCATGCGCCTGTCATATCACCATTTTAGACTGAATGATTGCCAAATGCGCCCCAATTATTGTAGCTTGTTTTTTATTGAATTGTTTTACGAAAGAAATAACTAGGAATAAGCAAATAAATTGTTTCTCTTCATTGGTTTGTCGTCCCTACTTATGAAAATTGTACTTTTAAATGTTTATGACACTATCAGCCACCATTGGATGCTGTTAGTAGCGAGGCATAACCTCAAATCTGTGTACGTAAATTTTGTCATTTTAAGGTATTATTTTAACTATCATATTTTAGTTCCCTGAGGATGGTCACGACAGTGACCGAAAGCTTGGACATACAATAAAGAGGTTAACATCGAGCCTGTGATTATTTACCCGATAACTTCACACTTCTGAATTGAAAATAATCGATATTGCACTGTCAATGCGAAATATCTTGGTATTCATATTTCCCATAATTTTCCCATTTCTTCAGGAAAATTGATCAAACTTTTTCCCTAGGCTCCCATTATCCTGAGCTGCCCTAGTATAGATTACGATCAGAGGAATATTGCGCAATGTTGCCCTCAGACGGCTCAATCTTTTCCAGTTTGCGCAATACAGGGTGAGTCTTTGACTTGTACATATATTTTTACTGTAGATTCTTGAGGCCAAAGGAAACCTTTTTTTCATTTTCCATTTTTCCGAATTCGGCTCTGTTAAAGAGATATAGCCATTCGAAAAAATCAATAGGGCTAAATACGTGCCTGATATTATTCTCTGCAAACACTTCAAAGTTCATATTTTCCGATTGAAATTGAGGTGATTAGATGTTCTGGGTGATACAATTAGAAAATACTCAAGCACTAACCTTATTTGAATAAGAATGTGACAAAAACACAGTCCGATTATTTCTGCAATTGAAAAGCCATATTTCTCCCACCAAAATGAGTCCCTTCTTCGATTTTCCTGAAAATTAGTTTATAAACACTAATAATTGGTTAATATTTTCCTCGCGATATTCTGAAACGATCTCATAAAATTGGTTTCCCACTAACTTATCCTAACTCCATCAACCAAAGTCATATGATTAGAGGTCAATGACCTAACCATAACCAACCTCTGTGTTATATTCCACAGAACTCTAGAGAAGACGATGCCAGATTGCCGATTTTCCCTTCAAACAATGGTATAGGCGAACCATAGAGGCGAACTCAATAAAGCAGTACGTCCCCTATCGTTAGCGGATGAACTATCACAAGGACACCAGTTTTGTTCACTTTTCGCTAAAGGCGTCTAGGCGTGGCTCTTTGGAAATGCCCAAAGAGTTCCGATTCTCGCCGATATAGCGCTACGATCTTAATTTCAATCCCGGTCCGCTCCGCTGCGATGTAGCCGGCACGCAAGACAGCAAGGCCGTTGTTCTGTTTCTGTGTCTCCAACCGCAGGCCAGTCTATAATACAATGAACGACGCTTAAACGGGATAACCTTATTTATCTATCTACTTGCAGATAATAAAGCAAACAGGTGATGATTGTGATGTGCAGACCGTGTAGTGTCGATTAAAAACTCCAAGAGGATATTGTTGAGATAGATATTTTCCTGAAAGACCGGTAACAATAAATTTTCAATAGAAACTGCGCTTATAAACTGTGTAATTTCATTTCATGCTTCTCAGAATTCAATTATTACATCGAACGTTTTTCCATCATGGAGATTTTAGTCTTGACGAAGTTGATAAACATTGACAACATTGTTAATTTGTTAAGAGATCAGAGAAGAAATAATATTCGATGATATTTAATTCAGGGAAGCATTCAGATTTTTTATGAAATTCATGATTTTTTCCTCGAATTTGTTCGTATACAATTAGGAATAACTCGAAAACGACGCGTTTTATTGAAAAAATATAAGAATACTTTTATTTTCTAAAAGGGTTGATTCTTTCGAAAATATGAAACGTTCATCTTTTTCGAGTGATTTTATAGTATTTTTGCATGAATTCATGGGACGAGTAGGCTGTAACTCTTATACCAGGAGGAATTTGGAATAAGTTTCAATTGAGGAATATGCAACATGAATAGAGTAAACAATCTACCAAAATTCAGTTCATTCGAAATATCGGTTCCGAATATATGGAAGGAATAGTGTTAATTTAATGGTATAAGAAAAAAGTGTTTCGTTTGATGAGAGGAATCTACAGTTAAAATATATGTACAAGTCAAAGACTCACCCTGTATATTCACGAGTCTTCGTCAATCACGCAATATATTGAACAATCTTTCAATCTCACCCTCACACGATCAATTATATTGTACAATAATATTGTGCGTTTAGGCACAGAATACCTAGTTAGGTATTCTGTGGTTTAGGGACCGCTTTAGGAATGATATGATTTCTACTTTACAACCATCTGCTGTGTCCATAATATTTCAAGTTACTGCTAAAAGATGGCCTATATCAGTGTTTGAAGAACTCGCCGTCAAACTATGATTGTCGCTTCGGTCAACTTGGCAATTGGTGAAAGGTAAAACGGGACCTTAGCCTCTGTGCTTATCAGCGCTTTTAACGTCTTCGCCCGTCGAGCGCAAGGAATGGCATAATTTCTTACCATTTACACAGGATACTTCACAACAGTCTCTCCTATAATGCCCACTTGTTTAGGTTCAGTTTAAACTTCTAATGTTACTTCATCTGAGACGTTTGAAGTTTAAACTGAAGCTGTATTAACTGTGAATTATGCATGCTCCACCTGTGTACTGTGTGTTCTCAGTACGTGATGCATTAGGTCAATCCAACGTGCTCAACCAAAGACCCAGTCGAATGAAGGTCTATTTGTTTCAGAATGCTGATTAGTGGAAAGTTACCAATGGATCTTGCCCAGTCATGCACCTCATTCAATTCTAGTAGCAACCGGCTCGAAATGCAGTTACCAAAAAAGGTCCACCCACGCAATATATATCAAATTTTGTGTGGTAACTACGGTGCTGAAATGCTGTGCAAAGATGTCTTCCACAGAGTCCCGTATAGAAATCGCGAAAACGTCACCTTGGATCAATTAATCTATTGCACTCTTATTGCTCATTTTGCACGTTGTGCAACCAACCGATACTACTTATCTGGTGTAGACTATGAACTTCTAGACGCAGTGAAAACCTTGAAGCTACCTGACGTTATTGTAAAATACATTGAGACTATAGGTGAGTATAAAATGTCCAATGGGATAACAGTAGTCCCATGGGTCGCAGACAAGGAGGACTTTTACTCACCTCAACTTGGCCAACTACACCCTGATCAAGTACTAGCTCGTGCTGGTCGTCCCACACCAAAACATCAATTGGCTATTGACTACAAATGGATAAGGGATTGGAACTTTGCTACCGATACCCGTAATTTTCTTTTTCGTAGTATAGATTTTGATAAAAAGTCTGGATCTGTTGAGATGCTTATGACACCGCAGATAGAAGACCATAGGGGAAAACCCTGGTTTATTCCTAGTACTCCCGAGTTCTGCACTGATGCAGAGGCACAAATCGGTGCCTGCTACAATTATCGAAGAATTAGTGATATTTCCGCATGGCCCGCTGATACCGCAAAGGTCTGTCAGGATTTCCACAGAGGAAAGGAATTCTACCCTAGTTCGATTTCTGGATGCCTAGCGATGAAGTCACAGTCTTTCCCAATAATCAGCGATGACAGTTCAGATTGACTGAGTGGCCTTTGATTAAGGACCGTTTATAGATGCATAGAATACCTGGTGTACTGACACTGATTAGATTTCTTTTAAGACTTTCTGAGTTTATGTCCTCCCGAAAGGGGTCGCGCTATTTTTCATTGCCGCAGTAGCGCCACGACCGCGATATATTGCGGATTATTCCGGAAGTAGCACCAGAGTAGCATCTAGAGTGCTGTTTTGATACAAACAAATTTTGGTCACGATTTTTAGTAAGGAGTCGTTACACCAGGTATTCTATGTATATATGTCTACCCGTAGGGTCTTCGAGTACTTGTCGAATATAATTTCGTATATTTTTACTTTTTCGTTAAGAATAAAGAAAATATATGGGAAGTAAAATGTTGGTCCCTTTATTATTTCGAATAGAGTAGACCTTTTTTTTATCGATTCATTCAATTATATCATTTGTATAATTGGTAAGGATAATATTAATTCATATTAAATAAATTAAGAATTATGTGATGAAATTTGAGTTTGATTCTGGTTCTAGTTTACTGAATAAAATGAATAATATTTGCTTCGAAATAACTGAAATGGAAACTTTTAGATTCCTATTCCTGTTTTGATAGGGTGTCTTTTTAGGAGTTTGCCAATTTTGTCTGTCACCGAGGTAAGAATGCCATTTCCTTGGAAATGTTTTCGGAAGGACTATTTCCATCTTAAGGGGCAGTATCACCTTTTGAATCGTGGTAAATCTCCATTCAAAAGTGGTCTGTCTCTTTATTTCACGAATAAGTACCCTAATTTACGACGTAGAGACTTGATTTGTTTTTAAATTGAAGTTGAAGAACGTCCCGAGGACAAATGGTTTTTTTTTCCATTTAATTAGTTTTTCAATAAAAAGAACAGGTTGAACTTCAGCGTTTTGGAAACTACACTCAATAATTTTTTTCCGACGTTATTCATCATTTTTGGAAAAAATCGCAACTATTTGTCCTCGGCAATTTAATCTTCTATAAATAACAAAAATTTTCATGATTATTTTTTCAAAAATATAGATTGTACTCATGAAAAACGAAAAACATATTTTAAATCGAATAAAAGA
Organism: Adalia decempunctata; assembly: GCA_951802165.1. Taxonomy (NCBI): domain Eukaryota; kingdom Metazoa; phylum Arthropoda; class Insecta; order Coleoptera; family Coccinellidae; genus Adalia; species Adalia decempunctata. Next base: position 21,849,367 of record OX637703.1, read on the forward strand.
AAACTATTTGCCCTCGGGACGTTCTTCAACTTAAATTCAAAAAAAATCACGTCTACGTCGTGAATTAGGGTACTTACGCGTGAAATAAAGAGACCACTTTAGAATGGAGATTTACCACGATTCAAAAGGTGATACTGCCCCTTAAGGCTCTCTTTCGAGTTGTTTCCATTTGAAATAAATGCTTGTCGCAAAAGTTCCAGTTCTTCTGGCTCACATACCTTCGAGCTCTCAACGAAAGTTTCGATCACTCCCTGCTTTTGTTGGGGCTGGTGATCGGACTCCTTGTGTAGATATTTGTCTGTATGGGTAGGTTTGCTATAATCTTTGTGACCTAGTTAGCCAGTAGGCTTCTTTGTAACCAACACATCAAGAAAAGATAGAGCACCATTTCTCCCTATTCCATACTGAACGTTCTTACTATTATTGGGAGCTTGCTGTTGAAGGAAAACATTCAGTTGTTCTTCACTGTGACTCCAAATCACGAAGTTATCATCCACATAGGTATGTTTAATTTGTAGCTTTGCGAGTAATTACTATAATTCCATAGTGAAGGTGAATAAGTAAAATAAAATATAGCAGCCATTTGTATGATTTCTCTGGGACTGTTTCGATTGCGTTCTTTTCGAATTTTTCCATAAAGAAAATTTTCAACCAAGAGTACAGAGTGAGCCAAGTGAAACACATTTGAATGGTGAAGTCCTATTTACGAACAAGATAATCAAAAACTGATGTCGGTATCTCATCATTTTAATGATTCTTGTAAATGTGGATTTTTGAAAAGTGGCTGTAATTTTTTACCTGTAGAAAACATTGAAAACATTTCACTTTTTATTCAATAGTGTCGGTATATTTTCCTTAAATAATGCTAAACCTCAGACTGTAATAATAAATAGTGAAGGCAATTTTCAATCATCAGAACTGAACTACTGCGGAGTCAAAATGTAGTAGAAATTTTTGCAACGTTATGTGACGTTCTCGGAATCAAAATGAATTAAATTGATATTCATTTATTCATTTGTGCGTGAATGTCTGAAATGAGTATTTGGTTCTACAAATATTGTGCATTCCTCATCTATACTAATATTATAAAGAGGAAAGATTTGAATTTTTGTTTGTTTGATATGAATAGGCCCAAAAACTAATGGACCGATTTCAGAAATTCTTTCACCCTTAGAAAGCTACCTTATTCCTTAGTGACATAGGCTATACTTTTCACCCGAAAAAATTAAGGATACCTACTATAACTTCAATAATTACAAAAAAAATCAGCCATAATCAGCTATTTTCACGTGCGCTGCAAAAACCGTAAGACTTACGTGGATACAATGTGTAACGGAAATGTACCTCTTAAATAGTTCTACAAAAAAGTCCGCGGTAGCATATATCTATCTATCAAGATTGACATGCTATATTACCTGTTTATGGTTATCAGATGTTTCCCAAAATTATGCACTATTTGGGTGTGTTTTTATGAATTGGGTATTGATCCTTATACGTTAATTATCCACAGTATTTAATTTAGAACGAAATTGCCCTTCACATCATACAATTACAACGAGTACATCAAAGGTTGAAGTGTTGAAGATGCGAAACAGCCGCGTGAAACAAATATCTACCCGGGCGAAGCTGGAACGGCCTTCTTGTTCTATACTATACTAAACTGGTATTACATATACTGAAGCATCGGAATGTTCGCGAACCGGCTCGCATATTCATATCCCACGTACCGTATCGCAACTCGGAGACAGCCGAAGCTTACTCGATAAACCACGCGCGTGATCGCGTCTTATTTAGCGATATCAGTCGTGGAATATGAATTGGGATTATACTTTATAATGATACCCCGATTCTCTAATTTTTTTTTTCAGTTCAAATAATAACGATTAGGTTTTTTCCATATTCACGAATAATAACGGCTACCTCTTATTCAAGAGTGAATGCTTAAGGTTATGAATTTATTGGGGTGAAAAAATAAGTAAATTTAGAATAGATTTTATACTGAAGCCAAAAGGATGATCGAAATCTTCTCTTTAATGGTATATTTTTTCAAACTTTTTGAGGGGTGTTCTAATAGTTGTTGTCATTGATCGAGTTACTTTTGTTCATAAGTTCGGCCTCCCACTTCTGAAACGAATTGACAAAATTAATCTTTATTTAAATAGCTATCAAGCAAATTGATTTTTGTGAGTAGGTACATATTATATTCCGTTGCTGTTGCAAAGATACACAAAGTAAAAAAGCCGTTGAAAAGAAGAATCACTGAGCTTAATGTACACAATTGATAGGGGAGTTATGAAGTTCAAAAGTTTTCAAAAGGAGAATGGTATCAAAAAAGAATATCACTTAATTAAGATAAGTTGTCCAACATACAAAAGACAAAAATAAGGATCATCGTTGCTTGGAAAAATTTGTGAATGTGGTATAATTGGAAGACTATTCAAAAAGTTAAGGGGACAGAATTTTTTCGAAAATTATATTCAATTGATAAGTTCACTCCACGTTTTTCTCAAATGTTATATCAGAACTAAATTTGGGAACTCAACATCCAATAACCCTGTCCAAATGATGATTCAGATCGTTACAAGAAAAAGTAGTTTGTAACGAGTAAGAGTAACCCTAATTTACCTGAATGAATAGGAAAATGAGGAGCTCAGCTATATGTCGATATAAATTTCATTCTGTATATAATCCGCAATCCCTCAGTTGCCCGTCCATATTTTATGTTTAGCTATTGGTAAAAGGAATTTATAAATATGAAATTTTTTTGGGTATGATATTTTAAGATTATCAAAATCTTTTCACAATTAACTTTTTTACAATTATTTCCATTCATCAAATAAATGATGATTCTTTATGTTGACTTAGATTCTTTTATCCATTCAGAAACTGCACTTACCAATTCATTCTCCTATTTTATTTCAAGATTTGATTTTTTTAATTGTAGTTGATGATGTAGTCCTGATGTAATTCCCTCTCGTCTTTTGATTCAATAATATTTCGAATTGCTACTATGGGAATATTACGCAAAACCCCTCACCTCAGTTTCAATTTCCCCTTCTGTGGCTGTTTTCGTTCTTACTATTTAATCATCGATTTGCATAAAAAAATCTGCGCTTATTTTCTTCAAAAACTCTATTTGGTAACAATGCGATAGCGATCCCACAGGTCATAAAATACGTTCAAGACCGCAGGAACGGACGTCGGACGCGATCTCTTACGTTGAGTTTACTTCGGCTTCGGGTGAATTCGGACTGCGATACGGACGATACGGTACGTGGGATATGAATATGCAACCGGCTCGGCCGTTTTTGCCTCAGATAATAAATGGGCACGTTACGGCAGTACCGTTTTCTGAATCTGTGGCCAATTCATTCATTAATTTCGTACCGCTATTTCAACTTATGTTTCTAAGGACGTTTTGAACAGTGTTGTCATCGTGATATCGCGTTCATTGCTTATGAAAAGTGAGATATGGATTAATTTCTGACTATTATTAACAGAATAAGGACTGAACGAGAATAAATTAGCTATCACAAAAACGCCTATATCTCTTGAACCAATTGAGAAAAAAATCAAAATTTGATCATAGTTAGCTTAATTATGAACGTCAGAAACATGTGGTAGGGGAAGTGTGCCTATGTTGGCACCCTTAACGAATTATCCACATTTCTCATTGGAAGAAAATTTTTTTGGATAATCGATTTCATAGATTTACTTATGCTCATATGTAGTATGCATTCTTGAGTATATTTTCAGTATAAATTTTGAAGGAAATGAATGATAGCACTTTTCAAAATTTGGCCAAGGGTGCCATCATAGGCGCACATATGTCCTATGATGGCATATGCCTGAAAATGAAAAGAAACTTATTATTGAATTGGTTTATTGAAAAAAAATTGCACTCTCATCGCATAAAAATGAAATTGAGAGGTCAACAGATGAGTATACCTGCACGTAAGAGTGTAACAAAACATAAAACTAAATTTAAATTCTTTGACATTTATATTATTAGATATCTTAATATTAAGTTCGAAATTTCACGACGAAAATCCATGTTTATAATAAAATCAAACAAAAGGGTTGTACTCATGGATTGTGTTTTATTTTCAAAATCAACTCGACATGTTTCGCCTCATCGGCATCATCAGGAGTTCTAGAAGAATAAAATTTCTCGTTATACAGGTATAAACAACTAAACAAAACACTGAACATACTTGTCACAAATTATTCAAAAAGGTATTCCGCATTAAAGATGGATGAGCTTCGCAAAGCAAACAATTTCATACTTCAATATCCAGCATGTATAAGCAATTCTCAATTTCTTCTTTAACATCAATTTTATTCGTAATGTTCCCTTCAATCATTCATAGGTTATATCTACTTACGTCAGGTACTAACTGTTCTGTGGTGTTAGTCAATTTTTTGTGTTCTATGATTTGTAGGCGTTTTTTAGTGACAACATGAGGATCATATCAAACTCTCGTATATTGGGTGGTATGGTAGATGTAGGTCCGTTTGAGTATTCAAGCAATTGTCTCGATCGTTCTTAATAGCTTTCGCAATCTCATACATCTCGAACAGATCCAGTTTCTTTCCCTTCCCCAAGTTGAAGATTAGTTTTACGTTGGTGTCTTTATCAAATTCATGACCCTCTTGGGCGAGGTGGTTACCGAAGGCGCTTTTTTCGCATAGTTCTTAATGTGCTCTGAAACCCGAACATTGACTGACCTAAAAGTCTTACCAATATAGAATCTGTCACATGTTCCGCATTTCAGTTGATATACACCATTCTTCTCCAAAATGGGGGTCTTGTCCTTATAATTGCATATGTTTTGGTGCAGGCAATTGACTGCCTTAAAAGGGATTTCATAGTTATTTTTCAGAAAGATTCTCCTCAGTTTGTATGAAATGTCACCATGAAACGACATTGATGAAGTGTATTTTTTGCTACCCCTGTCTGTAATCTGTCTACTAGAGTCTAGTTCATCTCTGTTCTGATGCATTCTCAGAAACTTCCTAAACATCAAACCATCCACCATGTTCGGATGGAATCCATTCTCCTGTGCTATATATTTAATTATATTCAATTCTTTGTTGAAGGAAGCTTCGTTCAACGGTAGATTTAAGAGTCTGTGAATGTAAGAGTTGAAGTTAATACTATTAGAGCGACTTCTAATCATCCGGAAAGTCAAAAGCAGGCCGCCTTCAACTCTTACATTCACAGACTCTTAAATCTACCGTTGAACGAAGCTTCCTTCAACAAAGAATTGAATATAATTAAATATATAGCACAGGAGAATGGATTCCATCCGAACCAGTGGCGGATCCAGCTCTCGAGAAAGGGGGGGGTCACGGTCAGGTGGATTACATACCCGCCAATTGATTTTTTGGAGACTATTCCACTCTTTTCATTTTGAGTGAGGAAGTTTTCGTAGCAACGATCGTTTCATCCCGAAAAAATTTTCAATTTGTCAAAACCAACATGTTGGTTTTTCAGCGACAAAATTTTTGACGTTTCTCGAATTCATAGATAGCTTCGGAAATAAATATCATAGAGAGAAGAAACAATGTTTAGTGGTTTAGTTAATCTATGATTAATTCTAATTTGCCAAATAGCGCAATACGCGTCAAATGTGAACATATTACCCTATTTTCTCGTGGAATAGTCATGCCGAACACCACTCGATATGAAATTTAAGCAGGTAAAATTTCTCTCTTGTAATATTCAAGTTTGTTGCTTTTCGGAAATTTCGCGAATGACATTTGTATCAAAATCACGAGCCGTACAAACTTTCATATTACAATCGAGAAATTTTGCTGGCAAAATTCCATCTCTAGTGGTATTACATATGACAAATTAGCATCCCCGAAATAAAATTCTGATGAGGTCTAACACAAACAAGAAGTTTATTTGATTTATTACAAAAACAAAAACTCAATGAGAATAATAACAAAGGTATAACTAAATACCAAAGGGAATTTTTCTAGTTCTCCTTCTTGCGAAACGAGTGATGACTTCCTCTACCTACATCAACAGATATGTCATTATGGATATGAAGTGCTAGTCTAATAAGTCGTTCTTCTGCCATCGAAATTCGAAGCTCTTAATCATGTTTTGAGCCTTCTCACAGTGGAAAATGACCTCTCTGCCGTTGCCACACTAACTGGTAGTGTTGCGAGTATACTGAGAAATTTTCTCACATTTGGATACATGTCAGAATCACAGTTTTCTAGGAGATTATATATCGTCTCTGGAATCTTCTTCTCTCGTTGCCATTTCATCTTCCATGAGCGATATTATTCATTCGTAACGATTGAAACAGGAGGATTGTCTAATGAAAGTTTGTACTGATTTACAAATTCATTAACTATTTCAATATCTTCATTTTCATTTTTTGAATAAACGACTTTAGGTATAAAAACTCCTAATTTGAATAAATTCATTACTTCAGATGACCGTCGATCCTCTAGACTCTAGAGTCTAGGTCGTTTATTATTGAATCCAGAAGAGGAATGTACACAGACCTGCGGAAATACTCTTCTGCAGACTGGGCTCATTATTGGCTCTGTGTATTTGTATTTTGACTATTCTAGGGCATTTAAAAGTCACATCTAGCTGCTCAGCTATTTCCTTTACCTCTTCAAAAAGCTGTCAGAAAACTACGTCCGCGTTTTCCCTTTTTACTCGTAACACACTCATCGTATCTTTTATGGCATCCGTAGCTCTTTTCAAATCAATTGAGCTGATTTGTAATATTCTACTCAAATAAATGGACAAATTATTCTCCCAAAATTCAAATTCTTTTCATTTTTGGAACTAATTACCCTCCAATATTCACTTAAATATGATTCAATTCTATTTTTTCAATCGAAAAATTTTTTCCTCAAACATTTTTTCATCAAACACAAAATTTGAGGGTTCGTCCAGTCCAGGGGGGGGGGGGTCATGACCCCCATGACCCCCCCCCTGGATCCGCGCTTGATCCGAACATGGTGGATGGTTTGATGTTTTAGGAAGTTTCTGAGAATGCATCAGAACAGAGATGAACTAGACTCTAGTAGACAGATTACAGACAGGGGTAGCAAAAAATACACTTCATCAATGTCGTTTCATGGTGACATTTCATACAAACTGAGGAGAATCTTTCTGAAAAATAACTATGAAATCCCTTTTAAGGCAGTCAATTGCCTGCACCAAAACATATGCAATTATAAGGACAAGACCCCCATTTTGGAGAAGAATGGTGTATATCAACTGAAATGCGGAACATGTGACAGATTCTATATTGGTAAGACTTTTAGGTCAGTCAATGTTCGGGTTTCAGAGCACATTAAGAACTATGCGAAAAAAAGCGCCTTCGGTAACCACCTCGCCCAAGAGGGTCATGAATTTGATAAAGACACCAACGTAAAACTAATCTTCAACTTGGGGAAGGGAAAGAAACTGGATCTGTTCGAGATTGCGAAAGCTATTAAGAACGATCGAGACAATTGCTTGAATACTCAAACGGACCTACATCTACCATACCACCCAATATACGAGAGTTTGATATGATCCTCATGTTGTCACTAAAAAACGCCTACAAATCATAGAACACAAAAAATTGACTAACACCACAGAACAGTTAGTACCTGACGTAAGTAGATATAACCTATGAATGATTGAAGGGAACATTACGAATAAAATTGATGTTAAAGAAGAAATTGAGAATTGCTTATACATGCTGGATATTGAAGTATGAAATTGTTTGCTTTGCGAAGCTCATCCATCTTTAATGCGGAATACCTTTTTGAATAATTTGTGACAAGTATGTTCAGTGTTTTGTTTAGTTGTTTATACCTGTATAACGAGAAATTTTATTCTTCTAGAACTCCTGATGATGCCGATGAGGCGAAACATGTCGAGTTGATTTTGAAAATAAAACACAATCCATGAGTACAACCCTTTTGTTTGATTTTATCTTAATATTATTTTTTTTCACAGCATTTAGCGCTGCCTCCATATCTTACTCTTTCCAAAGTTGCCTCTTGCTTCTTGTTGTCATAAAGTTGATTTAGAAAAAAAGAATATTCAATGTGATGAACCACTTTTGTCCTATGATGGCACCCTTTGCTATCATAGGAACACTTCGACTATGCCATCATAGGCATAAATGTCATATTTCTTTCAACCAACCGAAGAAGGCAATTACAATACGACATTACCTCAAACTTCACACTTACAGCATTGTTATAAGGCATTCAAAGGAAAGTAAAATTTTTTTAACACAAAGTTGTGAAACATCTTAATAATATGAAAATAAAGGAGATAATTATCATACATTCATACATCAACACTTACCAAAATAATTGAACTGTTATAAAAGACACAAAATGTCACGTATTAAGTTGTAACTACGAATACCTCTCATTAATACTATCTGGCGAACAACCTCAGTGAACATAAGTTTATTCAGTTGATATTAACAGACTTCTTCATGGTGTGCCATCATAGGCAAGGTGCCATCATAGGCATACTCCCCCTACATTTACTTCGTAGATAGATGCACTGATTAGATTTTGTTTAAGACTTTCTTGTCAATCGAAAATCCGAGAATTTGTGCGGCTTTTCATTTCTCCCGAAAGGGGTCGCGCTATTTGTCGTTGCCGCAGCAGCGCCACGACCAATAAAAATTGCGGATTTATTCCGGAACTAGACCAAAATCTGAAATTCAGAATGCCGTTTTGATCTACAAATTTTGGTCACGATTTTTAGTAGGGAGTCGATACACCAGGTATTCTATGCATCTATCTTCATAGATATTCCAATTCTCTGTCGCAAAATATCAAGCGAAGTGAAAACACGAGAGTTTATAGTGAAACTTTTTCAAAATAATCAAAAATGGAGCTCCAAAAGAATCGCAAAAGAGGCTCGCGTTCGTCCGGAAACGGTATCAAGAGTTGTTAAGCACTTCAACGAAGATCTTACAATAACCGCAAGGAAGGAACCGGGAGGAAAAATGGGTTTCATAGCCCAAAAATTGAAGAAAGCCATCAGCCTTTTTCAGAAGAATCCTAACCTTTCAGGACGGAAAGTGGCCCAAATAGTGCGTTGTTCACAGTCAACCGTTCAGAAAATCAAGTCGAGTTGTGGGCTTAGAACATACAGAGTCCAGGAAGTGCCAGACATGAACGCTGTGAAGAATCAAGAAGCGAAATCAAGAGCAGGGAAATTAAAAAAAGATATCTTGGAAAATTTTTCCTGTTGCGTGATGGACGACGAAACCTATGTCTTGGCTGATTTCTCGCAACTTCCTGGTCAGGAATTTTATACTGCAGATTCTCGTGGAAATGTTGACGAACAATTTCGCGTGAAGAAACAAGCAAAGTTTCCTAAAAAATTCCTGGTTTGGCAAGCAATTTGCACTTGTGGGGAAAGGAGCAAATTTTTCGTTGGTCAAGGCTCTGTTGACTCGAAGATATACATCGAGGAATGCTTGAAGAAGCGACTTTTGCCATTTTTACGGGAACACGATGTGTCAACAATCTTTTGGCCAGATTTAGCTTCATGCCACTACACTCTACAGCAAGGCCACCAAGGAATGGTACGAAGCTAATGAGGTGGTTTTTGTCCCCAAAGAGGCCAATCCACCAAATTGCCTAGAACTCAGGCTAATCGAAAGATATTGGGCCCTGGTAAAAAGAGAATTGAAGAAGACTAAGAAATCAACGAAAACATTAGCGGAATTCAAGCAAAAGTGGAAGACAGCATCCCAGAAAGTGACTGAGAACACTATAAGAAGCATGATGGGAAGAATTCCAGAAAAAATCCATTAATTTTGTAAAAAAATAGTTTTGGTTTTTTTATTGTGAGAACAGTTTTCATTAGAATTAGAAGATGATTCGAAAATGAGTTTGCTTTTCGAAATCGGTCCAGTGGTTCAAAAGATATAAGCGTTTTTGTGATCGCGAATTTATTCTCGTTCAGTCCTTAAGTTGAAAAAATGATTCGTATGTGTTTTGTTTTTGGTAAATTGGACTATTTGAATCCTGATTTGAGTTAACACAGGTATGTTCTCCTCTTATCATTCTAAATAACAGTGGCTTAGATTCTTCGATTTTTAGAATTTTACTTTTCAGATTCCCTTCTGATATCGAGGGGAGAAAGATTTGGTTATCAATTCTGAATTTAGCTGACTCTGTCAACCTAACTCTGAATCTTTTTCAATGTCTAGATATAAATCTAGAAATAAACTATCAGAAGTGCGATATAGCTATTCATACAGATAGTCAAGCTGCTATTAAAGCACTGAGCTCCTACGTCATTGACTCTAAGCTGATTTGGGAGTGCCGGAACAAACTCAATGAGGTGGGCAAGAAGAATGAGGTCTTTTTAATCTGGGTTCCCGGTCATTCAGGAATCGTAGGAAACGAAAAGGCCAATATACTGGCCAGAATGAGCGCACAAACGCCACTCACTAGCCCAGAACCCTTCTGTGGTATAGGAAAATGCACCTACAAGAAGGAATTTATGGTGAAGGAGAAAACCGAAAGAGAAAAACTCTGGCCGAATCTTCCAGGGATGGATCACTCCAAAAAGTCTCTCCGGAACTTTGAAACTGCTAGATCCAAAAAATATCTGGATCTCAGTAAGAACCAACTACACCTACTCACTGGCTTTCTCACTGGACATTGTCGCCTCAAGAAGCATCTGTTGAGAATGGGTTTATCGGACACTGACGAGTGTAGTTTCTGTGGGAAAGAGGAAGAAACTATTGAAGTATTTTAAATAGATCTTTTTTATATAAAATAATGAAAGTCCAAATCGTGTATTTGACAGAGTTTATTCAATCAAAAATCAATTATTTTTCAAAACTACTTTGATAAATTGGATTCATGTTGTAGTATCCCCGAATTTCTAGACACAACTAATTCATATAAATATCACGTATAGCTGAATGGAACCCTGCTGAGTAGAAGAAATAAAATCCGACGCTGCCATATTGTGTTTCACAGAGGGTAGTCCGGATATCTGGACGTTGCGGAGTAGGCCGGCTGTTATCGATCTATGCTATCGATTAGTTCATAGAGAGGGCCTTAGAGGTTAAAGGGAAGGAAGACGGTGACGGATTTTGTTAAGGGAGGAAGATAGTGGTGGATCGTGAAAGAAGGTGCCCCTGTTGTTATTAGTCGGCCATTATAAGAAATCCAAACGGCATTTTTGTTCAACGTGTAAGTTCATCCTCCATTTATATTGACTAATCAGTCTTATTTCTAGGTTCCTAATTCATTGTGTTTATACCAGCACGAACCAATGGGAACCATTACATACTGTCTATTTAATTATATTCCACCAATCATTCTACTAAGCATCATCCAATAATTATCTAAAAATATCCACGATTTACATTGGTCAGAACTGTTTATATTTATCCATGCTTTCGGATTGGAAGTCCTCTATGAACGAAGAGGCCATTTAATCTCCATCTTATATATTTTATTATTCTGAATATTTCCTTATGCAATGGATCGAATGGCTTTATGCAAATCACAGGGTTTCAGGTACATTTTATGTTCTCATTATTAATCCATCCTCTCTTTCAGCAACCTGTGATTTGAGAGGCTATTTCGTTTCCATCTGTATTATTGTTTTAAACTGTAACGCCTACCATCCAATGCTATTCAAATGCAAGTAACGTCCATCTTTAATTATATACCACATGTATTTCTATGGAGTTCAGTTCTTAGATCGGGAATCATAGATTGGTGAGAAAGTCACTACGTAAACTACTAAGAAAGTTGTGAAGAGTCTCGATCAGAACTTCTGATGGATCCCAGCAGATGTCTGCTTAGATAGCTGGGGTAGGATACTGTGACAGGTTCAATTGCACTCACTGCCTCCGGAAATAGTTTACCTTGTAACAACCATTACAAAGGATCGTCATTGTGGGTCTGTAACTGCTATCTGTTGGAGCTCAGTGCTTGTCTGTCGACAGCTGAGGTAGGATACTGTTTACTCGCTCATATACATTGACTCTGGAGTAGTTATACTTTGAGAACTGCACGAAGAGATTTACTGAAGTATAGCACCATCTTATTCTATCTATGCTCATGTCTTCTATGTTCTTTATAATATTCAACCATTGGATTCTGATACTTGCTACATGTAATTTTATTCAACTGTAAAGCTGAGGGTTTTTGCTTTTAGAAGAACTGTTGGGTTCTTCTTTTCGTTTTCCCTCTTTAAGTGGCTCGAAAACTCCTGCCACCTGGACCAATAAAGGCCTGTTCCCCTTTCTGTCCAACCAAGTGTTTTATTTATGTATTTACCTCATTATTTCCCATCCATTATTTCACAGACTTGAATTATCACGAAACTGAATTATTACGACATAACATAGAGTTCTACCTAACTAGATGATCACAAGCCAAGCCAAAAGTATGAAACCCCCTTTAGAGTACAACACCCCTTAGAGTTACAGCGAAGGATTTGCCCTTTTATCTCCCCTTAGAAAATATCTCAAGCTCAAAAAAGTTTGAAATATTACAATGTTGACATAGAAAATTATTCAATGTCGAAAAGACTTCTGGCTTCAACACCTTCCCTCATTGAATTATTCTTGTCAACCCCATTGCATTATTCAACATTTCCAGTCTGGGTTTGAATAAAGGTTTTGTCATTATATCTGCCAGCTGGTTTTCTGAAGACACCTTCTTCACCTCAATTATATTGTCGAGCACCAGCTCACGGACAAAAAAATGTCGAATATGGATGTGCTTCGTACGACGGTGATATTCTGGGTTCTGTGACAACTTGATTGCAGCTTCGTTATCTAGCATCAATGTTGGCACGGATCTCACATCGATAATTTCTTCGAATAGACGCTTGAGCCAAACAATTTCTTTAGCGGCTTCACTAGCAGCAACTATTTCTGCTTCTGTGGTAGAAATTGCTACTGAAGTTTGTCGTTGGCTGTACCAGGATATAGCTCCATCTGCATACAAGCATAACACACCTGTAGTTGATCGACCTGTAGCATTATCACCACCATGATCTGCGTCACTGTAGGTCTTCAACTGACCTGTGGTTCCTGCTTTATAGCTTATTCCAAGCTCAACTGTTCCTTTCAAGTAGCGGAATATCCTTTTCACTTTCGAACAGTCAGAATTGGAGGGATTTTCGAGTTTCCTTGAAACTACACTAACTGTAAAAGCAATGTCTGGTCTTGTACCAGTCATCAGGTACATTAAAGCACCGACTGCTTCTCTATAAGGAAAAGTGCAGTTCAATTCATCTTCATCTTCCTTCCCTAATTGAATGCCTTCTTTAACAATTGGCGTTGACACAGGATTACAATCTTGCATACCAAATCGCTCCAGTATCTTCTTAGTGTAAGCTGACTGATTTATTTGAACAAGTCCAACCTCCTTCCTTATTTCTATACCAAGAAAGTAAGATGCTGGTTTTGTTGTTATCTTGAATTCTTTCTGTAAACTGAGTAAAAATTTATCTTTCATCATTTCACAGGTAGAAGCTAATAACCCATCATCAACATAAAGTGCTAGTAGCAGCATGTTCTCTCCATTTTTCTTTCTGAATAGGCAAGGATCTGCATCAGATCTTCTAAAGTTTAGTTTTTGAATGAAATCAGTGAATCTCTGATTCCAACACCTTGGTGCCTGTTTTAAACCATAAAGACTGCGTCGAAGTTTACATACTCTGTTGCTACCATCTTCGTAACCTTGAGGTTGCTTCATGTAGACCTCTTCACTAAGTTCACCATATAGAAAAGCTGTACACACATCGAATTGAGTCAGAGACATATTTTTGGTAGCAGCAATACTCAACAATGACCTTATAGTCCCACCCTTGGCCACTGGGCTATATGTTTGGTCATAATCTTCACCTCTTCTTTGTGAATAACCTTTTATTACCTAACGTGCTTTGTACTTGTCAATGCTTCCATCTGGATTTGTCTTGAGCTTGAAGACCCACTTGCAAGGTATTGCCTTCTTTCCTGCAGGTAAATTTTTCATTTCCCAGGTACAATTTTCTTGAAGTGATTTTATCTCTTTCTCCATAGCCAAAATCCAGTTTTCTCTTTCATTGCAAGATATTGCCTCTTTGTAGGATAATGGTTCTTGAGGATCATTGATTTCAGCTGCAACTGCCATGACATAATTTTCGAAATGTTTAGGCAGTTTCGTTTCTCTTCTATGTCTCAGGTGTCTTCTTAATTCGATGTTGCCTTCTCTAATCCCATCGAAGTTGATTTCTTCAGTTTCTTGTTCGTCTTCTAGAGCATTTTGCCTGGTTTCTATAACTTCTCCTTGTGTGCTTCTCATTTCATCTGGATTTTCATGGATATCTTCTATCATTTCTTCTTCAGATTGATCCTCAAATGCAGCGTTATTCAGGGAATCTTTATTTTGAATGAATTCGAGAACATTTTCTTGTTGAAGTGAAGAAAGATTCTCTTCCATTTTCTCGTTCACTACCTGTAAAGATTCACACTCATCAAAAATTACGTCTCTGGATCTGAAAAATCTCCTTTTTTCGAATGACCAAATTCTGTATCCATCGTCGTTATCATAACCCATGAGAACACCTTTGACAGCTTTCTTGTCCATTTTCTTCCGATTTTTCTTTGGAACATGCGCATAGCAAATGCTACCAATTATTCTCAGATGCTTTAGATTTGGCTTCTTCTTGTTCCATACCTCAAAAGGTGATTGATTATCGATCCCTGAATTGCTCGTTCGGTTTAAAATGTATGTTGCAGTGTTCACCATTTCTGCCCAAAAAGTCTGATCGAATAATCCTTCTCTTGCATGCATCAAAGCTCTTGCCGTCTCTACAACTGTCCTGTTCTCTCTCTCAGCACAACCGTTCTGTTGAGGCGTGTATGGCATAATTAGTCTCTGCCTGATTCCTTGATGGCTTAGAATTTTTCGCACTTGCTCATTGTCGAATTCACTGCCATTATCTGACAATATCTCTCTTATGCCATATCCAGCAGCTTTGATTTCCGCAATTACAGTCTTCATCTTATCAACAACTTCAGATTTGTGCCTGATTAAATAGACGAAACGGTATCTGCAATAGTCATCTTTGAAGAGCACATAGTAGCGGTAACCAGATTTTGACTTGCTTTCGAAAGGTCCACAAACATCGGAATGGATCAGTAAACCAGGTGAGCTGGCTCGTTCCCTTGTACCAAACTTGAGTACATGAGCTTTTCCATACACACAACCTTCGCAAACTTCACTATCCAGGTTGACCTCTATGCCTAGTTCTCTCTTCAATACCGTTCTCACATGTCTTTTGTTCTGATGGCCAAATCTTTCGTGGTAAAGCTGTAACACATTTCTTTTATCAATAAAATTGATTTCATTTGGAGTGTTCGCTCTTAGGGCTTTCATATTAAGTTTATATAAGCCCCCTGAGAGACTTCTCGATCCCACAATCAATTTTTCTCCTGATAATTCGAAATGACATTCTTCAGCCTTGGAAACAAATTCACTGTCAGGGTATTTATCGTGAGCAGACAATGTTGAAAACAAATTTTTTCTTATACTTGGGACATACCATACTTGAGATAGAGAAAATTCGAACTTTTCTCCATTCACCAAAGATTGTACACGAATTTTACCATATCCAATCGCTGGTACGACGTCCCCATTTGCTGTTCTTACGTGGTGATTTTGATCAAATGGTTCAAAATGTTCAAAAAACTCACTTTGGTTGGTGATGTGGTTTGTTGCCCCATTATCAACATACCAATTGTCATTATCATTGTCGCAAAACAACACATCACTGGAGACTGTTAGCAAAGAAACGTTTTTTGTTTTCACTCCATTGTTCTTTCTATACTTCTCAGGTTTTGGAGGCTTACCATCTGCCTTCCATTTTGAACAATCTCTCACTTTATGCCCTTTCAGTTTGCAGTAGTTGCAGATGAAGTTATTTCTTTTATATGCTGTAGTATGAAGAACCTCTTGTCTACTTTCAGACTTCGTTGTTAGTGCTTTCTCGTATGCACATAACTGGCTTGTCAAATTGTCCACATTTTTGTCTTTATCTGACATTAAACTCCAGCTAGACTTGAATGAGAAATACTCTACAGGCAATGTCTCTAAAATCTTACAAATGAGAAGAATTTCAGGTAACTCACAATTACATGTCCTTCCATTTGATATTTTATCTTTGGAAATATAGCTGTCTTGGTCAGACTAACTATTTCTGATGGAGATCAGTAATCTAAATCTGAATTTACGAAGAAAATATATTTTGAAGCTTGTTCAAATTTTATTATTTTTTTATTGACAAATTGTTACTAGGGTAACTTTTATATCTTAGCACTCTATACCCCTACACTACCCCCTTTCTAGTGACCAAGTTGTCACGAACAATAAAATAATAATTCTAAAGCACATGAACTTTTTCGATAAAACGTTTTGGAAATCTCACTGATCGACCACTACGTGTAATAACTGTTTTTGTTGGCATATGGTCACTTCTGTCGTTTTGGATAGAACTTGAGGTTTGAGCACCGACTGCAGATTGAGTTTCATAAGCAGGTCCAGGTGTCATATCCTGTTGAACTGCGTACGAACCATCGTCTGGCTCTAACATAAAAGCAGGTTTAAGCCGATCAATTGATATGTTGACTGGCTTTCCTTTGATGTCCAACGAAAAATATTTTTCACTGCGTTCTAATACTCTGAAAGGTCCTTCATAAGCTGGTTCTAAAGATTTTTTTACTCTATCAATTCGAACGAAAACATGTGAACAAGTTTGTAAGTTTTTGTGTACGAAAATTCTTGGTGATGATTTGTGCTCCACTGCAAATGGTTTCAATGTACTCATGCATTTTTGAAGGTTATTGGCGAAAGTTTCTGGTTCTGTTTTGACTTTTGCATCTTCAAAAAATTCACCAGGAAGACGAATAGACTTGCCATAAGTCATCTGTGCAATCGAACATTTTGAATCCTCACGAAGCGATGCACGTAAACCAAGCAACACAGTAGGCAATGTTTCTGTCCATTTAATTCTATTATGAGCTTTCAATGCAGTTTTTAGTGTTCGATGTAGTCTTTCAATTTTGCCGTTACACTGTGGATGGTAGGCAGTTGTATGAAGAAGTTTCACTCCACAAATGTCTGTCAAGGTTCTGAAGAGTTCAGAAATGAATTGACGACCTCTGTCTGTTATTACTGTAATTGGTACTCCAAATCTTGATATCCAATTATTGTAAAATGCTTTAGCGACGGTTTCAGCAGTCATATTGCTTAAAGGTACGATTTCCATCCAGTTCGTAAATCTATCAATCATTGTAAGGCAATAAATGTTACCCTCCGATGAAGGTAAAGGACCAATCAAATCGATGTGGATAATGCTAAATCGTTCATCAGGCTCTGGAAATCTACTCAACTGAGATTTTGTGTGCTTGGTTATATCGTTCTTCTGACATCCAATACAAGATTGTGCCCATTTCCGAACATCATGTCGAATACCAGGCCAGACGAATTTCGTCGTCATCAATTTCACTGTAGACCTGACTCCAGGATGTGCTAAGCCATGGATTCTCTTGAAAAACTGTATTCGGAGTTCTTGTGGTATATAAGGCTTTATATTGTTAGTCGAAACATCACACCATAATATTTTACCAGAAGCAAGTTGGTAGCTTTTGAACACCAATGACTGAGGATCTATTTGTAAAATTTTGAATTCCTCATCATTTACTTGCAGATCAGCCACTTCATCATAATCTATAACTGCTGACAGAGCCTCAATTCTAGATAAATAGTCTGCAACCACATTATCTGAACCACTAATATGTCGAATATCAGTGGTGAACTGGGTAATATATTGCAATTGTCTCAGCTGGCGTGGCGATGCTTTTTCATTTTTTTGCACAAATGCATTAGTGAGTGGGGAATGGTCCGTAAAAATGTAGAAATTTCTTCCTTCTAAGAAATGTTTAAATTTTTTTATTCCTTCGTAGCATGCCAGAAGTTCTCGATCATAAGTAGAGTAACCAGCTTGAGCATTGTTCAATTTCTTGGAGAAAAATGAAATGGGTTTCCAGCCATCTTCTTCATATTGCTGAACTATACCACCAATAGCGGTTTGGCTTGCGTCGACAACCAAGGACAATGGATATTTAACGTCTGGGAAGGTCAACAGCGAAGCATTAGCCAAATCCTGCTTACATTTTTCGAAAGCTTTTATGGATTCTGGGGTCCATTCAATTTTACGTCGATCTTTCTTCTTTGCACCTTTCAAATATTCGTTTAATACTGCTTGTGTATCGGCTGCGTTTTTCAAATAGCTTCTGTAATAATTCAGCATACCCAAGAAAGCGCGAAGATCATGCACGGTCGTTGGGCGTTGATGCTCCATTATTACTTTCACCTTCTCTGGCATGGGCTTAGTTCCTTGAGGTGTTATCTGGTAACCAAGAAAACTTAATTCTTCCACACCAAAAACAGATTTGGAAATATTTACTCGTAAACCATAGTCGTTGAGTCGTTTGAAAACTTCTTCCAGATGACCTTGATGTTCTTCTAGTGAAGATGAAGCAATCAATACGAGGTCTGGCTATTAAATAACGAGACTGCTTATGAAAAAGAGTTTTATTTTAAAAATTATTCTACAATCGAATGCTCCCCTTCAATATACTCCCCTTCCCTCGCCACACACCGTTCCATTCGTTTTTTCCATTGGTCAAAGCAATGCTGGAAGTCTTCTTTTGTAAGAGCATTTAGGAGCTCCGCCGATTTTCGCTTCACCTCTTCCATCGACTCGAACCGGGTTCCTTTTAAGGCAGACTTGATCTTCGGAAATAGGAAAAAGTCACAGGGTGCTAAATCAGGCGAGTACGGCGCGTGTTCGAGCACTGGAGTGCCTCTAGCGGCTAAATAACGCTTCACAGACAGCGCGTTATGGGCAGGGGCGTTGTCCTGGTGCAAGATCCACGATTTGCTTTTCCACAACTCCGGCCGTTTCTTACGAACTCGCTCTCGCAGCGTTGCCAAAACTTTCAAATAGTAAGTTTGGTTTACAGTTTGACCCTCTGGAACCCATTCAGTCATCACGATACCGTTGATGTCGAAAAAAACGATTAGCATGGCTTTAAATTTTTTGGTCATCTTCGGTGCTCTCTCGGCCTTCAGAAAACCTTTTATACCATTCGAAAACACGCGCACGAGATAGAGAATTCTCACCATAGGCCTCTTTCAACAACTTATAGCACTCAGTCGGAGTTTTTTTTAATTTGACGAGAAATTTCACATTGATCCGTTGCTCGTGTTTTTCGTCACACATCGTTATCGGCACGAGAAAAAAACACGTTCGTTTCTAACCTCTACACAAAAAATACTACCACAGCGACGAAAACGTGTTTTCGTACTGGAATAGTAGACACTTCCAGCTATCCAATGCTGCATTCGTTTCCCACCCTACCCCTCTAGGACGACTTCTGCGCGCGCAGTCTCGTTATTTAATAGCCAGACCTCGTATATCATCTAGGTATGGAAAAATGAAATCTAATCCAAAAAATACTTGATTTACAAAACGTTGAAATGTACTCGGAGCATTTCGAAGTCCCATGCTCATCACATTGAATTCAAATAGCCCAAAAGGAGTTGTGATTGCTGTCTTTTCGCGATCTTCTTCTGCCATTGGTATTTGGTAATAGGCCTTAAATAAATCAATTTTCGAAAAAATTCTTTTATCTTTCAAAATAATTTGAAAATCATCGATTCTTGGGATGGGATACCGATCAGGAACAGTTGAATTATTCAATCTTCGGTAATCACCACATGCCCTGTAACCTCCGTCTTTTTTAGACACAAGGAGTAATGGACTTGCCCACTGGGATTTTGATGGTCGAATGATTCCATTATTCAACATGAATTGGAATTCTTCTTTCGCTATCTTTAGTTTATGAGGATCCAACTGGCGTGGACGGCAGTATACTGGCTGACCTCTAGTAACTATTTGATGACGAACTTCATGTTTAACTTCACTAGGCAACCAGTTCGGCTTTGATAGATCAGGGAATTTTTCGAATAGGTCTGCAAATTTTTGACCTTTTGACATAGTGCTCACCATACAATCCTTTTCAATAGCTACGACATTCCCTCGAATACAGAGGTTAGTGTCACCGTCTTACTAATTTTTTGTTCTTCAAGTCAATCAAAAGGTTGAATTGTTTCAAGAAATCAGCACCGAGTATTTCCTTAGATGTTTCAGCAATAATGAATTGGAACTGAAAATTTCTTCGTAGGCCTAAATTGATGCTCATAGTTGTAGTACCATAGGTTGGAATTTCTGTGTCATTAGCTGCATATAATTTGAAATCTGATTTTTTTTGCTGAACGGCATTCTTCAAAACAGGGATTATTGAGACATCAGCACCACTGTCAACAAGAAAACTCAAACCAGAATTAAGATCTCTCACAAAAAGTCTGGATGTGCAGAAATCAGGCTCAGCAGGCGCAGACGAATTTGCTGCTACTACATTCTTGCTATTCCACGCACGAAGTATGCATTGCGATATCATCTTCTGCTTGTTTAACGTAACTGAAAAATTGCATACAAACATCATATGTCTTTTTCTCGACATTTCCATCAAAAAGTCTGTGCAATTCCAGCCAAACATCTCTTGCAGTCGAAAAACGCATGACCTTTTCCAAAGTTTCTTGAGTCATATTGACCGTCAAAAGTAAAAGAGCACTGCTATCAGCTTGATTGAATTCCATAAAATTTTTGTCATACTTGGATTTCTCTTCTTGCGTTGCATTCTCTTCTAAGGGTTTAGGAGCTTGAAGTTTACCCTCTAAAACTTCTAATCCTCCTCTCACTGACCTCAGTAAAATACATACTTTGTACTTCCAAGTTGACCAATTTTCTTTCCCCTCCAGTAAGCCTATCTGTACTTTGCTGGCATCCATTTACTGCACCAAAATACTTCCTGCTTCTTTTTTCTTTCTTGAAGGAAAATAACCTCTCTGTCACAAATAATCTTGTCTGGAACTTCTTCTTTATTATTTTATATCTCCATGGTATCAAAAAAAGAATATCACTTAATTGAGATAAGTTGTCCAACATACGAAAGACAAAATGAGGATCATCGTTGCTTGGAAAAATTTGTGAAAGTAAAAGTATGATTGGAAGACTATTCAAAAAGTTAAGGGGACAGAATTTTTTCGAAAATTATATTCAATGAATAAGATCACTCGACATTTTTCTCAAATGGTATAGTTATATCAGAACTAAATTTGGGAATACCTAATTAACAACATCCAATAACCATTCATTCAGATCGTTATAACAAAAAGTAGTTTGTAAGGAGTAAGAGTAACCCTATTTTACCTGAATGAATAGGAAAATGAGGAGCTCAGCTATATGTCGATATAAATTTCATTCTATATATAATCCGCAATCCCTCAGTTGCCCGCCCATATATTATGTTCAGCCATTGGTAAAAGGGATTTATAAATATGAAATTTTTTTGGGTATGATATTTTAAGATTATTAAAATCTTTTCACAATTAACTTTTTCACAATTATTTCCATTCATCAAATAAATGATGATTCTTTATGTTGACTTAGATTCTTTTATCTGTGTGCCTTCCGACAGCTTATTTGAGTTGCTGTTGAAACCAGAATCTTGGCCACAGGGTGTTCTCCTAAGGGAGTTCAATTTTAGAAATTTTTTTCGAGCTAAAGATAGAAACGAAAGAGGAGCGTATGGTTCATCGAAGTGAACGAAATTATTGTTTTTTTCATCAGAACCTTCAATCTATAGGATCTTCTTTCAGTAAACTACAATATATTATTTGTTCGCACAGTGTGGATTTCTTGGCAGTAACTGAACACTGGAAAAGTAACGAAGAGCTACAGCACTATATACTACCTGGGTACAATCTTGCTTCTAGTTTTTGCAGGAATGAAGGGGAACATGGTGGAAGTGCTTTGTTCATTAGGGATAATGTAAGATTCAAAGAACGAGTTGACATTACTAAATACAGTCTACCGTTTATCATTGAATGCTGTGCTGTACAGGTATGTCTTAATACGAGAAAAATTATTATGATTTGTATTTATCGTCCAAATTCCTCAAGCTCTAATTTTGATATTTTTTTGGAGAGGCTGTCAGAAATACTTTATCGCTGCATTAATGAAAAAGCTGATGTAATACTGGCAGGTGATTTCAATATCAACCTACTTTCCGATACACCTAAAACGAGAAATTTCATTTCCTTGATAGAAAGTTTTGGTCAAAAATTGACAATTAGAGAACCTACTAGGATTTGTAAAACTTCAGCAACATGTTTAGATAACATAATTACAAATATTACAGGTGCTGCTACTGTTGTTGAGGAACACATATCGGACCATTCAGGTCAGAAATTCGTATTTTCTTCTGAAAAACTGAAAAAAGACACCTTGAAAAATAGAGAAGTTAGGGTCATCAATCAGGAAACTTTGAGGACATTCAGGGATACTATCTGTGGTCAGGACTGGACGAGTTTGTGTGAGGATTTCTGTAGTGACGTTAACACATTGTGGGAGACCTTTTTTACCCAGTTTGGTTGGTGCTTTTCCTCAAGTTTCCCGGTCAGGGTGGTAAGTGCCCACAGAACTGTTAGGACTACACCTACATCAGACAATATTCAGGACATGAAAAATCTTTTGGACTATCTTTTTGTACTATCTAGAACATCTGATGAATATATCCCACTTTATAAGGAAGCCAAACTCAAATATGACTGTACAATAACGAGAGAAAGACAGAAACATTTTAAAGAAATTATCAAAAAATCTACAAACAGGTCGAGAACAGTGTGGAATCTAGTAAATCAATCAATAGCAAGGCACACACGAAAGGGAAATCTGTAAGATCTGATCGGCAGTCCAGATCTGTAACAGATCTGGACTGCGGATCGGATCGCTCCCGCTGATCTGGTCCGTCGCGGATCGATGAGATATATGATCCTCGACGGACCAGATCAGCGGGAGCGATCCGATCCGCAGTCCAGATCTGTTACAGATCTGGACTGCCGATCAGATCTTACAGATTTCCCTTTCGTGTGTGCCTTGCTAATGGGTAAAAAACAGAACGCTCGAACTGGAATTGAGAATGAACCTAGACCTCAGGAATTGGTGGATGCGTTCAATAGATTTTTTGTCAATGTCCCATCTTCACTCAAGGTGAATTTTCCCGCTGATAGTGTCAACTGCGAATCGATCCAACAAAATGAAAGTTCATTCTACTTATTTGACATCACTGAAAACGAAATTGTTGATACAGTTAAAAAGATGAAAAACTCCAGATCAACGGGATGGGATGGTATATCGATTGATATTATTAAACAAAGTATTGATTGCATTGCAGAACCTTTGGCTCATGTAATGAACAGATCATTTGTTGATGGTTTATTTCCGGATTCTTTAAAAATTTCTATTATAAAGCCTTTACTTAAGAAGGGGAATCTGAAAGATCCGAACAGCTATCGCCCAATCAGCCTCATTTCTACATTTGCGAAGATTTTCGAGAAAATT
Source organism: Adalia decempunctata (assembly GCA_951802165.1). NCBI lineage: Eukaryota > Metazoa > Arthropoda > Insecta > Coleoptera > Coccinellidae > Adalia > Adalia decempunctata. The sequence continues at coordinate 21,872,921 of OX637703.1, forward strand.
TTAGCATCAAGGTTACTTAATTTTTTCAGAAAATTTAAGATCCTTTCAAGAACTCAACATGGTTATGTGAAGACTAAGGGTACAGAAACAGCTGTTTTTGAGCTGTACCAATCTGTATTGGATGCTTTAGAGAGGAACGAACTGCCCGTGGGAGTATTTTTGGATTTGTCGAAGGCGTTCGATTGCGTTGATTTGGACATATTGCTGAGAAAACTCGAAAGATATGGAGTGCGAGATAAGCAGCTGAAACTTATGGAAAGTTATTTAAGATATAGACCCCAAACTGTAGAGATGACTATAAATAATATCAAGTATCAGTCCTCCAAGGAAGTAAATAATACCGGTGTGCCACAGGGTAGCATTCTCGGTCCACTTCTTTTTCTTATTTACATTAATGATCTTCCGTTACTCCTCCGCAATTATTTGATCCAGGGATTTTTTGCAGATCTTGTTTCCTATGCAGATGATGCAAATGTACTACTAAGTTCCTCCGATTTGCAGTTCACAGTTCAGATGGCGTGTTCGATATTGGGAGATGTGGAGGCTTGGTGTATGGAAAATCGTCTCGTGATGAACGTGGCAAAGACTGAATGCCTGGTGTTCTGCTGTGATCGATCTTCTGCTGAGATTCCGGATATGATGGGTCCAATGGTTACTATATCAGAGAGCACAAAATTTCTTGGGATTCACCTGGATAATCACCTGAAGTGGAGTAATCATATTGACCATCTTGTGTCGAGACTGAACTCTGTAATTTACTCTGTTAGTGTTTTAAAGACTAGAGTAGATTTTCAAACTGTGAAAATGGTCTATTTTTCAAATTTCCAATCATTGCTTTCATATGGGATAATATTTTGGGGATGTAGTTCAGTGGCGAATTCGGCGTTTTTAAGGCAAAAGTGTATGTTAAGAACAATACTATGTTTAGGCTATAGAGAGTCATGTAGAGGGAATTTCAGGAAGAATAGGATTCCTACCTTGTACGGCCTGTATGTATATAGAGTGTTAATGTTCATGTACCTCCATCCAATTTACTTTGAAAAATTCAAAAACTGTAATAGCACTAGGCGTACTGAACCTTTTCTTTATCCATGTCACACTTTAAGTTTAACAGAAAGATCACCCCTCTATATGGGCTTAAAATTATTCAATGCTCTTCCTAAGCGCTTCAAATCTGTTATGCGACTCAATCTTTTTAAGAATAGCCTATATGAATTAATCATTAAATGTGAACCTTATTCAATTGAAGAATTCATTGTTTTTTGTAATGGTGTAAACTGAATTGTTATTTTCTTGACGAATTCAACCTTATTGTGTTATCAATAACTTTTTGAATTAAATATATTATTATTATTATTATTATTATCCATTCAGAAACTGCACCTACCATGTCATTATTCAGTCTCCTATTTTATTTCAAGATTAGATTTTTTTAATTGTAGTTAAAGAAGGTCTTGATGTAATATCCTCTCGTTTTTTGATTCAATAATTTTTCGAATTGCTACTATGGGAATATTACGCAAAACCCCTCACCACAGTTTGAATTTCCCCTTCTGTGGCTGTTTTCGTTCTTACTATTTAATCATCGATTTGCAAAAAAATCTGCGCTTATTTTATTCAAAAACTCCATTTGATAACAATGCGATAGCGATCCCATACAGGTCATAAAATACGTTCAAGACCGCAGAAACGGACGCGATCTCTTACGTTGAGTTTACTTCGGCTTCGGGTGAATTCGGACTGCGATACTGTACGTGGGATATGAATATGCAGCCCGGTATATTCGTAACTGATGCAGTGAATTCGTTCCGTGAGATAAGGACTTAACTCGGTACAACATTACACAAAACCAGCCAGATACATCATCTCTTCAAGTCAGACCAACCGTAAGTACCATATTCCTTCAGTGTTTACTGTTTGGTATTTGTTTCTATTTCATACATATCGCGGTGATATCATGAAGTAGTGAATTTCTCCTTATGAAAATTACTCCCCTTGGGTGTGACATTTTCATCTGTAGATACAACTGGGTTAACGAAGAAGGGATTTTTGCTAGAAAAAAAGCGCATTTCATTCAACTCCATGTATTTACAGCAAAATCATTCATATTCCAAATAGATATTTACAATTTCGTCGCCCGTTAGAAACCTAACATTGAAGGCACTGTCATTTGGCGAACTGGACCAAAATCATTCATATTCCAAACTAAGATCTAGAATCTCGTCGCTCGTCAGAAACCTGACATCGCTGGCGCTGCCGCCTTGCGAACCGGACCTCAATCGCCTTGATCGTCCTCTTCTTCTCGCTCTAATAACTGCAAAGGCCAAACATACTCCTACAACACTCAATATACCCAAAACGTAGTAAGGTAAAGGAGATCCCTTCTCCTCTTCAGCCTTCATTATAATAATTTTCTCCTTAGAATTTCTTTTGAGAGGTGCAACATCTTCTATAGGTGCGAAATCAATGGGAAAATTTGGTATTTCTTCTGAGAACTCCGATGTTACCTCCCAGACAGGAATCAAATTCTGATCCTCTGTAAAAACATCGATTAATTCTTCTACCATTGTTGTTCCTTTCATAGCATTTTCAGTTGTTACTTCTTTTGTTGTGGATCTTTGTTTCGTTTGTTGTTTCTGAATTCGAGTGGTGTCGGTCTTCTCTCCTTGGGTTGTGAGATCTGAAGTTGGTCGTGTGGTTTTTGTTGTTAAAATCCTGTAAGTTGTTGTAGACTTTCTAGTTGTTGAAGTCTTGATAGTTGTTTCCTTGCTAGTTGTTGATGTGGATTCTTCGGTAGATGATGGAATGGTGAATGTTGTTTCTGTGGATAGGTCAGATGAGCCTGAAAATATTTAAAGTGAGAATCAGATATAATGTTAACCATACTTAATGAAAATTAATCTAACATTTGATGGCATCCAGTGTATGGATTACACCGAAATTGTCACACTTTTTCGACTAATTCAGGCTTTGTTTGAAAGAAAATTTTCTAAGAAGGTGTAGAATGTGTATTGAGGCTGGAGGTGGCCACTTTGAACACCTACTGTAAATTTTATAAATGAATTTCTTTGTATTTACATTACGATGTGTGATTTATTGCCATACCTTTTTCTTTTTTTTATCTAGAACTTTTCTTGACCAACATCTAAAGCTAATTTTCATTAATTTTCAGCATTTTCCATCATAACTTGATCAGAAGTATCTTAAAATGGCAAAAAATAATTTTGTAGTAAATGTCTAGTTCTTTGATTTTTTCCACCTCGATGACTTTGAAGACTAATTCTAGCAAAAGTAGAGTGTTAAGTACCATTTTTTATCAATGATTCTAAAAGCTGACTGTTGAGCGCAGTTTTTGAGCATACGAAGAAACCGTGAATTAGCCTTTTTACATTTTTAATTTTGATTCGAAAATTCAGATCATAATTCAATTTATCTAACTTTTTCACTTGAGACCAACATTTCCATAACTTTAATCAAAGTTACGAACGTGGTTATTTTATGTATAAAAGTACAATTCATATTAAGTTACAAAAAGAATTTCACAGAGAAGTCTTGTACTTTTTTTAATATCTTTTTTAAGATGGTCAAGTCGAAAATTCTCAAAGTTCATAAAAAAATTCATAACTCGAAAACAGTGAAGAATAGCATAACATACATGGGGGTGATTCGAATAGCCCATGACACGATGGACCTGTTTTTTCCTTTTTGACGTCAATCTCTTGGCCACCCTGTATAACGCTCCTATTGGCGCAGTAAAAATGTCGACTTACCGTGCAACAAACACATATCTATGTAGTCTGGACAGCATTCGTTTCTCTCGTAGCAGTTTTCGTCACAAGCACACTGCTTATGTTTTCCTATCTGTATCTGGATGGAGAAACATCTCTCCTCGCACGAATAAAAGTCGTCCGGTAGAAAATCCGTTGTCCCGTAATCTCTGAGGTTGAAAAATTAGAATTATTTAATGTTCAAGTAGGGGCATCGATTTTATTCTGTTCTGGAGGGAAGGCTTTAATTATTAAGAGAAACATGCTGTAATATGTTGGATTATACCTTATACTGGTCCGCCGGAATCATTTGCTATACAGGGTGAGTCTTTGACTTGTACATATATTTTAACTGTAGATTCCTCCCATCAAAAGAAACACTTTTTTCCCATACCATTTTTCAAAATTTGGTTTCGTTTGGCAGATACAGGGTGTCAAAAATCCATGAAATTAACACTATTCTTTCCATATATTCGGAACCGATATTTCGAATGAACTGAATTTTGGTTGGATATTCCTCAATTGAAACTTATTTCATATTTCTCCTGTTAAAAAAATTACAGTATAGTCGACTTATAAATTCACGCAAAAAATACTATGAAACCACTCGACAAAGATGAACGGTTCACGTTTTCGAAAGAATTAATTATTTTAGAAAAAAAAATATTCATATATTTTTTCAATAAAACGCGTCGTTCTTAAGTTATTCCTAATTGTATAAGATTGAATTAGAGCAAAAAATCATGAATTTTAAGAATAATCTGAATGCTGTCCTGAGTTAAATCTCATCGAATATTATTTCTCGTCTGGTCTCTCAACAAGTTACCAACGTTGTCAGAATGTTCATCAACTTTGTCAAGACTAAAATCTCTATGATGAAAAATTGTTTGATTGAGATATGTAATAATAAAATTCCACATTCGTGGGACATAAAATTGAATTCTAAGAAGCATTATACATTTTATAGGCAGTTTCTATTTGAAATTCATTATTACCGGTCCTTCAGCAAAATATCTATCGAAACAATATAACTCGACACCAGAACGACACTACTATTACATCAAATCACTGAAAGTCATTTACATAATCATCACCTGTTTCACCTGTTTGTTTCATTCTCTGTAACTAAATAAAGCGTGAACTTCGTTTATGCCGTGCATGGGATCACTGACTAACGTTTTAGGTTGGACTGGTCGGAGCACAGAAAACGGTCTTGCGTGGCGGCTACATCCACGGCCTTCTGAAGGGAAGAGTAGGCCGTTGGCGACTGAAATTAGAAACGTAGCGCTATATTGGCGAGAATCAGAACTACTCGTTTGGCATTTTCAGAGAGCAACGCCTAGGCGCCTTTAGCGATTGTGATAGTTCATCCGCTAACGATAGGGGTCGTACTGCTTTCTTGAGTTCGCATTGTTAGAAGAGAAAATCGGCAATCTGGCATCGTCTTCTCTATAGTTCTGTGGAATATCACAGAGGATGTGGTGAGGTTAGGTCATTGACCCCGAATCATATGACTTTGGTTAATGGAGTTAGGATAGGTTAGTGAAAAAACAATTTTTATGAGATCGTTTCAGAATTATTAGTGTCCATAAACTAATCTTCAGGACAATCGAAGAAGGAACTTATTTTGGTGTGAGAAATATAGCTTTTCAATTGCCGAAATGATCGGAAAGAACTAAGTGTTTTGTTAGGAAATATCGTGTTTGTAACATTTTCATTCAAATAAGGTTAGTGCTTGAGTATTTTTTAAATGTATCACCCAGAATATCTAATAATCACATCAATTTCAATCGAAAAATACGAACTTTGTTTTGTGTTTGTAAAGAATAATATCAGGCCCGTATTCAGCACTATTTTTTTTCAAATGGCTATATCTCATTAGGTAACAGAGCCGAATTCGGAAAAATGGAAAATGAAAAAACGGTTTCCTTCAGCATCAAGAATCTACAGTTAAAATATATGTACAAGTCAAAGACTCACCCTGTATTTTCAAGTTGCAAAACTGAGCAGATTGTAGGTTTGTTTCTCTGATGACCTATTATTATACACAAAAACTATTTCTCTAATTTACAATGCTAAATTGATATAACATCTCGTAATTTTCAATTCAGGCAGTCTTCGTATACATGGCGAGTCTTTGACTTGAACATATTTTTTAACTGTAAATTCTTGAGGCCAAAAGAAACTTTTTTTTCAGTTTACATTTCTCCGAATTCGGCTCTGGTAAAGAGATATAGCCATTTGACAAAAAAAGGGCTGAATAAGTTCCTGATACAATTCTCTGGAAACACCTC